>OX608050.1:17532466-20362881 GCA_951509405.1 Machimus rusticus | reverse complement strand
AAAGCGTTTCTTTATTCGTCTCAAGTATTCCGAATATTCTTTTCTGCCTCTCTTTATTACTACGGAATATTTCGAACGCATCCTTGTCGATCCGTCTCAAGAGGTGGAATTAAAGGAATATTCTTCTGTCAGTTCGCAAAAGTACAGACAATAACCTGAGTAACCTGAATTAAACCACAGGAGTATTACACATGGAACAAAATATGTACTTGTAAATACTGTTATGACCAAATAGATTTCTTTTTTCATCCTATTTGATTTATGTTTATTCCAAATTTTCCAAGTCGTTTCTGTTCCGTTAGGCCTTGCTTGGTCTTATTGCAAACAAACTGACGATCGCTTTACTAAGACTCATTGCAGGAACTGTCGAACAACACTGAAATTTTCCACAAAAAAGGAAAAATGACGGTAAATTTTATCATTATTTTTTGCGTCGCTGATCCTTCGCGTGTTGGGGATCTAGAATCTTTCAACTGGTTACTTTATGCATTCCTTTTGGACTAGTATTAGCACTAGTATATTTTCACCGGTAATATAACTACTTCTTTATAGAAAGTACTTCTATATTTCCTACTGGGCGGCAGTATAATTTTTCTCTTACAAGCAGACGGGAAGGGTGTGGGGTATTCAAATCGAACGGAGGTTTCGCGTGTAATTAGTACTCAGTAAGTGTATTCATATACTCAAAGCGTAGAGCGCAATACTTGGTCATTACCGAGAAAAAAAATTCTAAAGTTAATATTAACCACATGCGAATTTTCAATTTACATGTGTTTAATATTTAAAGAGTTATAAATTATTAAATTCGCGGCGGTTTTTCAAATTTAAGTTTTTTTTCTCCTTGTCAGTCTTTTAGGATAACCTTTATTAGAATTTGTTTTTTACTAAAAAAGGACTATATTTCATTCTCCATTCAAATATTTAAATTAACGTTTAACTTCAGTATACCCTAAAAACAGTTTGTTGGGCTTAAATAAAATATAATTGAGTGAAATGCTCATATTTGGCGAAAAAATATCAATTTTAAAGCAACAAATATATTCGATTATTTGTTTCACTCAAATAGAAATTTGTTTTAACCAAATATGAGATTATTGTTTGAAATTTTGAATTAACCGGAAAAGTTGTCTGAAAAACACTATGGTAGATTGGAAAAATTTTTTAATTCCACAAATGCTCGAATTTGTTTGCGTTAACTCCATGTTCAGGAAAAATAATTACACTAATTTTCCCTTAAACATACGATCACGTTGGTTCAACTAAATATCTGTGGCAATGTTTTTTGGTAAATTGGTTATTAAGTTCACAGAAATAATATTGGAACATTATTCTTCCTGACAACATATAAGTATACATATTATAGTTAGAATTTTTGTTTCCCTTAGGCTTAAGCAATTCATATTCGTATGAAGTAAATGGGCACCTAATAAAAGTAAAATTACCTTCAAATAAATAATGAAAAAAGAAAAGGCTAGTTTATCGGCCAAGACACCATCCAAGAATATAATTATTTTTCGTATTAAAAATCCTCTTTCCAGCCGAGTACTCCATGCTAATGGTCAACTTTCATCTTCAACGTCACATGGGCAACTTCCTCATTCAGGTCTACGGCCCTTGTTGCCTCCTGGTGGTCCTCTCCTGGGTATCGTTTTGGCTAAATCGTGAAGCAACAGCCGATCGTGTCTCCCTGGGAATAACCACAGTCCTCACGATGACCTTCCTCGGACTGGAGGCCAGAACCGATCTTCCGAAAGTCCCTTACCCCACAGCCTTAGACTTCTTCGTTTTCCTGTCGTTCGCCTTCATTTTTGCCACAATCATACAATTCGCCGTCGTCCACTACTTTACAAAGTACGGATCTGGCGAATGCTACTTCATTGTGGACGATTTCGATTCCGAATCTGAAACAGAGGAGGAGGAGGACCTCACCAGTGGAGCTGTAGATCAGCAGATTTGTTCCGATCTGGACAGCTCAGAGTCACGAATTTTCGAAGTTATCCCTCTGTCGGCTTGTTCACTGCCCACAACACCGATCGGAAAAGCGGGAAAACAGTCCTGGTACGAGTGGACGTGTTTCAAGCGGAAGAAAACTGGATGCAACTCGATCAGCAGGGAAAACGTTCAGAGAAGTAACATTTTTTTAAAAAAAAGAAAAAAATTTCCAAAAGTAGGTTTTTCTCCAGGTCGACAGCAGTTAACTTTTAGGGAAAACCAGTCTAATTTCAGGAGAAAGAGAAGAAGGCACGAGCCACACTTTAACTCCGTTTCGAAGATCGATAGAGCCTCGAGGATCGTTTTCCCGCTCCTTTTCCTAGTGATAAACCTCTTCTACTGGTGCGCTTACCTGTCCAGGAGTGAGAGGTGGGGTCAAGACTCAGCACCCAACATTCGATGCTACCTCCTAGCAATTTAGGACCTCTGCTCAACTATATTTTAGGAACTCGTTTAAAAACACTTATTGCTTTTCCGGAAAAGCCGCCCAGCAGATTTCTCCGCCTCAGAGAAAGAAAACCGACATAGTGTTCAAAGCGTTATGTTTTCTGGATTTTGTTTTTGGCAACAGCAACAAAGAATTTATTTTGGAAGTTTTTAAAAACTTCAAAATTAGAGTCTAACAGAAACAGTTGAATTTTTACTGAAAGGAATGTTGTAGGACAAAATAAAGGATAAAGTTCAAATTTATATCGCACGTTTTTTTCTGTCAATAATTCCAACCCTAACTCCTTAAATAAATTATTTTATTTTAAAAAATTGCTCAGTTTGTTGCCAATGTTAAAATCCACATTAGAATTTTAATAGAAAAAGGCGATTTTTGAACTGTTAGCGAAGTAGAAACGATTTAAGACAGTTGATAGTATTTTACTAGAGCCATTCAAAGATAAATAAATAAAATGGATTCACAATATATATATATATTTTTTTTTCCCAGTTCATTATCACATCATAGCCCAGTGGTATGCAAAACATTTGCAACTTAAACTTTAATTTCCTTTGGTTTATAACAAAACGCTGTAATCTAATAAGAAATCCAGATGCACCGTGTACCGTCTTAGTCTTTATTATACCTAGTTTAAAAAGGCAATTCTTGCAGTTTTAGTAGTTTACAAGTTTATTTGATAATTTAATTTCGATTTTATTTGCAAATGTGTACCACAGCACTGATTCTAAAAACGCTTTCTTAGTCAATATGGCATTTAAATTGTATAATAAATCTGAAAATGCTTTTTAGCGACTAACGTTGAGATTACTTACCCTTGATAAAATGAAACTAAAAATGAACAGTTTGAAGGAATTACTCAGATATCAATTCTCAGAAACTTCACACTTTATTGCACCAGGTAAACAAAATAATAAATACATGCAATGGTAACAAGCAACCTCAAGTAATATAATTCGTCTACAAGTAACTCAACAAATCGCCAAGCTTAGGTAGGTAAGTGTCCGGGATGAGATCCTTTTCCTCGGAGTTTCCATTTTCCTTCCACTTATCGACATCGCACAGGGTGTGGATGCCAGAGCCAACTAAGAGGGTTTGGAAACCGCAGTTTTTACCCAAGAGGATATCCGTGTTACACCTGAAGAAAGTAGTATTATAGGTTTATAGAGTGTGTGAGGGTAGATTGATTGTATAGTACCTATCGCCTATCATAAGGGTTCGTTCAGGCACTATAAGTCCTTCGGAAAGTAGTGCCTCACAGATATAAGGGTTGGGTTTTCCCATCACAGTTGCTGGCCGTTCCGCGCAAGTCTCGACGGCTTTGACGATACTTCCGGTGCCGGGTATGACATAGTTGGGCATAGGAAACCGTTCGTCGGTGTTGGTGGCGATGAACAGGCACTCGGGGTCGTTTAAATACGAGGCGGCCTTAGTCAATTTGGGGAAGCTGAAGTGCTCGTCGAAGCCCACAATCACAGCTCCGACCTCTGGATCCGGCTTGAACTCGGTGTTGATGAAGGTACTCAGGTTTGTGCGCAATATGTCCGGACCAACGCCTTCATGTGGAATTCCGACGGCATCCAGCTCCTTTGTTATTCCTGGCGTTCCAATCACGAATACCTTTTTCTTGAAATTACGATGCTTCAGATATGCGGCGGCGGTATATGCTGTAGACATAATTTCGTCCTACAAAAAATGTTTTTTCTAAGTGCAGATGGGCCAAAAACTACGAGAGTAAGGTTTACTTCTTTCATGTTGAAGCCGAGTCGGAGGGCTTTCTCCAAAAACTCCGGTCTGGTCTTGGTTGAATTGTTTGTCACAAAGTAGACCTTCTTCCCCAGCTCCTTGAATCTATTGATCACCTCCACGCTGCCTGGGATGATGTCATTGTACACCCATAGAACACCTAAAAAAGAAAATATATACTTAAATGTTCTTGAAGACATTTTTAATGGTGATAAAATTGAAGTACGCGAAAAACTCAAAGAGCATTGAGAGTTAAATGTTTTAATCTAATCGTCCAAAATGTTTAATCGACTTAAATACGATACAACTTTCCTTTGTTGGTGATTTTAATTAAACAGTATTCAGTCAGATCTTATTTTTATTTAATATTAATATGTTTTCATATAGTTATAGATTTAGTATATCTGTGTTTCTTTTAACGAAACTAATCATAAAATAGCAAGTCATTTGTAAATAGCGCGTAGATATCTGTGCATTATTATATGTATATGTATAATTATGACTTAAATAAAAAGCCGTGTAGAATATGGGACTCTCTAGAACGCGCGCTTAACGAGTCCTTAGCACACCACACTTTAAGAAATCAATGAAGCCTTCTGGTTTAACTTAGAATGGAAAATTTCGAATGGTAGAAGTGCTTAATAAAATTTCTGGGACACAGAAGGTGTAGATTTAGCGCCCGAAGATTGAGTCTGAAACCCTACAATCAAATCCCGTGGGAATGTTTAACGTTTGGAGAAGTCTGATGGAAGAATTTGTGATCAGGATGTTTAACCTCGATTGATATCGACGACCTTTTCAAAAAAAAGCCCCCACTTAAAAGAAGCAATCATGTCACGAGGCCCATCTGACCGGCGATAGTTCCCAGCTGTTGCTAACTACAAATTTCTGGTCAGCCGCTTCAGAGAGGGGGCACTGCGCCCCTTTGGAGCGCTCTGAGGAAGGGGCTTCACGTCTCCCAGTAAAGTATACGATATACAAACCATCACAATCAGTCAGGACAGCGTCGAAGGAGTCAATCCACTGCCTCACTCGGGCCGCCGGCAAAATGGACAAATCGGTGGCCGTCTGCTTGTACATTTTCGCACAGAACCCGCCGAAATGTCGTCTGAAAAATAAACTTCTACACTGTGTAACCTGAATGAAAACGACCTCGATTTACACTAGACTGAGTGGCGAAAACATTGTACGCGAACTGAAACCGAATCACACGAGTAACCCCACTTCCCAGCTTGGGAAAACGCTAAAAACTTACGTCTGACCCTGAAGCACCATATGCACCGCGGCCGTGCTGTAACGGAATAACTAACGAACTGTCAAACGTTTGTCACATGTCAATTTGTTATCGGTTTTGAAATATTGAAGGAATGGAATCAGTGGAAGTGGGGAACACTATCTCTTTGCTTAGCAATTTATAATTTTCGTATTTTTGAGTGACTTGCTTAGAATACGGATTGGTGAAAAAATAACAAAATTCATAAAATTGTTGGATTCTACTTTTAATATTTTAAATTTTCAAAATAGTATATGAAATAAGAAGCAGCATTACGGCTATTCCGTCATTCCAAAAATTCCGAATCGGTAAACCCGTATACATGTTTTGTTCCAATTCCAATTAGAAATTGTTGTGTGAAAGTTCTTTTGACATCCCTCAAACGCAGTTCCAATTAGACGTGAAGTCGTCCAAAATACGACGAAATTCGCGCGTCCAAGTGCATAATTTGACCGTGGCCTGTTCCAAATTGACCTCAGATTAATTAGGCGTAAATCCCGTGTGCGAAAAATGCGGGCCCGCGACCAAATCGCCCCGAACAGCGAGCTCTAAACCGAAGAATGCCAGCAGCACTGCAGTGGGATTAATTCGAAGCAATTGCTGGGGGGCGATGACAGCGATCGCCAGCCAGAAGAATCAATTTAAATGTGTGCTCGGCCTCTGTACAGCCCGACGACTAGAAGAAATCTCAATTAATTAAGTGAAATTGCGTTGTGCCATCGGGTCCGACAGTGCCGAACGCGAGATGACTGAAAAGGTCACCAGCGATGGCCCCATCACGACCACCACGGCCAGCGAAGTCGCTAAGAAGGAGGTGAATCCAGCGTTTCGATTTGCAGATTACTTCGTCATCTGTGGCCTGGACCTGGACACGGGTCTCGAGCCCGATCGCTTCGCTGGTAAGAAATTTCAGAAATTCTCTCATCCGGGCCTTGTGGCTTGTGGGCCCGGGACTCTTACTTTCAGCCAATTGTGTTTTGTGTGCGCGGTGACCCAAATTTCTTTTTTTTCTTCTCACCACAATTCAAATAAAAAAATTTCTCCAGACCGAAAAAAACTTTTCCCCTTGCTAATTCCTAACAGGGCCGCATGAATCTCAGCGCACACAGCCAGTCTCACCTGTCGGAGAAATGTGTCGGGGCCTTCTTATCAGAAAATGATATGCTCACCGATACGGCGACACAAGAGTGCCTCTTTGAAATTTTTAAATAAATAAACAAATCACTGAAGCTTGAGATAAAGGCGTTTGTTTTTTAAGACCTTCCCAACGACGGCCAGTTCGCAAGATTAGATCCCGTCCGCGGCTGGAGTGGCTGTTTTTGCTCAATTTAATCTTCGATTATATAAGGCATCGGCGGCGCACCAACAAGTTCTGGTCTGCTGGGAGATCGCTCGAGATTAGGCCACGTAACACTCGACCGAGGGGCGTTAATTAGGCTGTGTCTTGGTCCAAGAGGCTGCGAAATGTGGGGCGCCCGTTAATTTAGGTGGAACTGCAGGACTGCTGATAGAAAATAAACAGTCATGTCTGTGGAGTTTGGACCCTTGTAAGCTAGCTCAGCGATTTTATTCCTTCATCTTCGATAAATTGCTCTTAAAGTGAATTTTTAGATTTTTTTCGGCTTTATTTTTAGCAGCACCATTCCGCGCGTCTTTTTCGTGTGTAGCAAACAACCTTGAAACACCTCAATCTTTTACTGTGTGCAATTGCATAGCTCTAAATAAATATATTAGTTAATTTTAACATTTCAAATTTACTCTCAACCACAATTTATATACTTTACAGTGTGAATCGAGTAAAATTCTTATACGAATCCTAACACGAAAAAATTAAACCACCATTTTTGTTGTTTAAGCTAATTATCTTTTGCTTTATAATATGCTGCTTAACATATATTAAACACTAGTAACTAAAAAAGTTACTATAAGTTTCATGGGGATTTTCCTTCATTGCGCACAAAGAACATTCAACTGTTTTGTTTATTAAATAAAGCACTTGTCACGAATTGTCTGCATCAAGCGTTTGATTTTTAATAAGATAGCGATTTCCGGCATCTCTGATTACGAGCTCACCTACGATGCAATCACATTTGCCATTTCCCGACTCTCTGCATGCTCCTCGTAATGTATTAATTTTTCGTTCCTTCAAAAGAAAGATGATACAATTTTGCTTGATTCATTTAATGCCAGATGTTGAATTCTTCTGTAATCGGAGCGACGTCAATAAAATAAACAGTTTCTTTGTTTATGAAATTTTGTAAAAAGTTTTCCCTTTACGACACATAATTTGTATGTAAAGTGAAGACTCTGCGAAACTCCCGATAAAAACCTCTTGCTGTCCTTTTTGGACTTTAATTAAATAAATGTCTCCAAAAAATTAACTTTGTATAACGGCTGGTGATTTTTCTTAAGAAACGTATTACTTCTTCACATGTTTACCGTTGCGTAGTGATCACAAACCTATCGATCGTCTCGTAGACACACTATAATTCCTTTTATTTGTTATTTTAAAGTAAACCTGCTTCCTTTAGGCGACAGTCTTCATTGCTCGCCGTTGGACAGAGCCTATAAAAGTAAGCCGTTAGCACACTATCCAGAGAATGTACCTTGGAATCCCTTTGATGCCCATGGCATTTGCATGGTAATTTATATACTATTAAGTAGCCTTTAATTGCATAAAAATGCAATTTTTTCCTCAACAGCTGTCGTTGCCACAAGGTTTGAGATTTCGAACACAAAAACACAATATCGAACCGAAATTCCATTCTTTTGCTACAACCCGTGAAGATGGGAAACGTTGCCATGGGTTCAGTCTTATCTTCTACGAAGAAGTTCGCAATCGTAATATTTGTAGCGCGATGCACACCTTGCAGGTGAGTGAAAAAAATATTATGAAAATGTTGCGGTTCTGAAAACGAGATATTTTTTGTAGGCTATGTTTATAACCGAATTGTCCAATGGTCAGACAACAGCTGCACTACGAAGGGTGAGAGAAAGTCCGGTGAGTAGGTCACTACCCCGACATTTCAAAATTGCTGCCCAGGCCCCAGCGTCAGCACTATCCTACTACGATTTCGGAAAAGACAAACTTTATGTTGCCAAAAGTATTTCCCTGGTGTGCCAGGTTCCATACGCCTTTGCCGCTGAGTTGTTTCTGGTCAATTTGTATAAGTAAGAAAAATTAAATAGAACCTTTGGGGAAATTGTGTACTCAAACAAATGCGCTTAGGTGTCTTCCTCGCCATCCAGGACCCGGACTCAGCCTCGAGAGCTATGTGTACAATATTTTATACGAAGTTATGCTGCCGTCACCGGGACGATCGATCCGAATATACTTGCCGCCTGAAGAGCCCCACTTGCCCCCAATTCCTATTATCTTGCAGCGCCCCGGACTGTGTGATGAACTTCCCCTTCTGGACTTCCCCTTGAGACTGCTATTTTCTTATTTGGGAGTTGAATGTGTTATTCAGCTCTTCACTTGCGTTCTTCTCGAAAATCAAGTTCTTCTCAGATCGAATGGTAAGATTTTCAATAGCGTCAGCAAAAGTGGAATTTGGTTTTTTAGAATTTTAATTTCAGATTACCAAAAACTGATGGTAGTGGGAGAATGTATTACCTCCCTACTACTACCGTTTGTATGGCCGCATGTGTACGCCCCTATTCTGCCAGCTGCTCTTCACCATTTTTTGGATGCTCCAGTGCCATTTGTGATGGGTCTTCACGCCGATTGTGAGACAAATGCAAAAATCGGTAGCGAGGCAACTCTCTGCTACATGGACATAGATAAGAAAACAATTCAACTGCCAGAAGAACTCCCTGTCTTTCCTCATAAGGTGGACTTTATGTCCGAAATAGTTGCGGTGCTCGATAAATTCCAAATTGAAAGGGACAAAACCATGGAACCGCCCTCCATATTAAATCCAAAAATTTTTTACCAGCAAAACTACGATGCCATGACTTCTAGTTGTACGTTACCGTCAGGAGTTCATGTAAGACGCAAGCAGTCTATGCATGATAGCTTTAACTGGGATCACGCCAACTGTGTGGACGGTCAATTAACAAGTGTTCCACCAAAGTCTGAAGCTGTAGAGAGAGTGAAGGGCATAGTTAAACGACCAGCAAAGCAACTGGAAGATTTTAGTCTAGACAGCGATATTATGCCGTCCTCAAGGAAACAACGACCTTTGAGTACCCAAGAGCAGTACTACGAGGACCAAAGGCTCAACAATTCGATGAGGGAAATCTTTTTGAACCGTTTCGTTCACATGTTTGCTGCTTACGACCAATTTGTAATCTTGCCCAATCAAGATAAAGAAGAATGGCTAACTAATCGCGAATCTCTGCAAAATTTCGACAAGGCATCGTTTTTGTCAGATCAACCCGAACACCATCGACCTTTCTTGTCGAGGTTCTTGGAGAGTCAAATGTTTGCCACTCTCATCGATAACAAGATCATGGCTGTTTGGGACAAAGACATGGATCTCAATTTGAAACTTTTTGACGACAGGATAGCACTTTTAAGGTATGCTCACAATGTTTTTGTAAATATAATTGCCCCTCATAGAGTATATGCACATTATAGATTTATTTTGGGCATAATGTTCCAACATTAGAAGAATAGAAAATGCTTTTCATAAAATTCTGCCATAATAAATCTCTTGGGGAGTTGCGTACTAAGCGAAATCTACTTATTTTAGAAACTCTTTCAGACCCGTCTGTATTTCAATTTTGTTTCAAGTTATTTAAAGTTTGACTTTCCGTTTTGCATTTGCATATTATAAAAGTTATTTTTTTTGTCTCATTAAATCCCATGAATTGTGGTAACAAAGATGAAATATTTATTTTACAGGAAACGCCACGAGAATATGATACGTGCAACGAGCTATGAGCCTTGTGTCTTTAGTCAAGAGACCCAAAGAAAACTGGACAAGCGACTGAGTAGTGTAGATTTAGAAGTAACTCCGCCTAGCGAAATTCTTCCCAACAGACCAGCCTACTTTCGCAGTTTTCCTCTTCTCGAAAAGTCCGTTTTAAACCAGGAATGCGCCTCGAGGTAGAGTAGAGCTAAAACACTAAAAAAAGGGAATCTCTAAATTCTGCGCCAAAAACAAAATTAACTTGCTTGCGGTTGTAGAATCATCCTCCACTTGTCCAGTACTGCCGTAGTACATTTGCCACATTCCCATTGTTTTATAGTTTTTCTCTTGATTTTTTTTTAATTATTAATGAATTACATTTTTAGTTGTCACAAATTGTGCGTTGTTGTTTTGTGCATGTCAAGAAGCTGCATGGTGTTAAGATAATTTAGAGATTTTGCGATATTTTGTAGCTTTTATAACATTAAGGATTTATTTATAGCTTAAAACTGAAATGCTCACTGAGTGAAGATTTAGCTTTCTCATTTTACATGTGATAGATCCAGTTCTAGCTCTCCCATGCAATGATATTGTTCACAAATTTGTTGTTGCAACTATTAATTTTTTTATTTCAATCTTACCTTATACCTTTATTTTGTTTAAGATGTAAAGTTTTTATTCAAAAGCAAGAGTACCCATTTGCTTCAATATTGTTATTAAAATTATTTTGTGTACCTTTATTTTTTGTCTCAAAGAAAATAATTGTTTACGAGCAGAAATAAAGAAAATTATTGTAAAACCGAATATAAGTCACAAATGCTCTTAGGTTTTAATTCTGAACCTAACAAATTACTCAGAAAACCAGGGAGTTTCTTAATTTGGGTGTTTTGTTTGTTTGCAGATATTATTGTTCTGGGAATGTGTTGTTTTGGAGGCTTTCGCTTTTTGTAGCTCGTAAGTTTGGGGCTTCTTTTAAGCAGCTTAAAGCATATCATTGGTTTCATATACAATTAACTTTTGACGGTGGAAAATTTCTACTAATCATTTTTAACATAGAAAAGCACGAGCCTTGTTGTTTTTTTAAATTATCAAATGGTGAATCTCAAATAAGTCCTGAGTTGTGCTTTTGTCGTTGATATGAGTTGTCATGATAATATATTCATATATTTATACTTATTAAATATGAGAAAGCTAATTAAAATCGTTTCAACTAACGTCGGTTAAAAATACACAAAAGTTACATATCTGAGTCTAAGTTTAGGGATTGGAAAGCTTTCAAAAAATAGAAGTTTTAAGGTTTTTCTTTTTGTTCAGAAAATCTGACTTTATTAACTTGAATTAATTTATTGAATTTGTGCTAATTCACTTTTCTAACCCAGGGTAACGAGATGAGTGAATGATAAAAATTGAATAAACTTCTTTTTCACGCAAAATTTAAAAGGTAAAAATTTGTAGGGAAGATTATTATACACTTTCTTGGAAATTAGAAAACAAAATCTCAGCAGAATAACGTTTCTAACTACCTCCAGCATCCTTACCAATATCAAATCCCACAAACATTAATTTAACTTTCTCGTTTCCCTTTTAAATGTAGTAAATGCATGAATAGCTTATTTTCTGCCTAAGACCTCGTAATCAGTTTCGAATCATTTTTTATATCTGACAAAAGTTAGCTCAAATCAAACAACTCCTAAGTCTTATTACTTTTAAAAACTCGATGGACTCCAAAATACTCAAACCCAAATAATTTAAAAATTATAAACAGTATACCCCAAATTTAGCAGCTCTCTATCCACTGCTAATCGATTAAATTGAAATAGTACACTACACTGCAAATTGACTGTAAGTATTGTTGCAACCAGTATCTGTAATTTTATTAGACACACGAAATATAAAAATCAAACAATTTCACATCCACTCGTTTGTTTTTCTTTTTAGTCATACCTTCTTCCTAATCCCCACATTTCCTGGGCTTAAAATTCCTTTGGGAATGGACCAATTTCTTTTTTTTTCTTTTTATTGCAGCAATAAATAAATGCTTTGCTTTTTCAGAGGAAACAGTCTTCGCAGGGTAAAAAATGGTTCGAAATGGCGCGCTAAAGAAATATCTTTGGACAGCAAACCACCACCATTCCCCAATTCAAATCGCAACTCAGCAAATTTATCAACAACTGAAATGAGTCCGGCTCTAATAGCGCAGGCAAATTGGACTTTTGTTGAAAAATTACTAAAGGTACAATCGTTAATTTAATCGTTGGCTAATTTACGAATAAAGATTCTATTCGAAAGGACATCAAAAGCAGAACAAAACGAATGCTCCTGGAAAAAATGGGTAGTGAAGCAATCGCCCTGGGACTTAGTGGCGAAGTGACTGTCGTGGGAGTTGAGGAAAACACTCTCATTGCATCACTGTGCGATTTGCTGGAGAAAATATGGTCCCATGGATTGCAAAACAAACAGGGTAAATCGGCGCTTTGGTCTCACCTTCAAGCCTATCTGGAACTGCAAGAAACAAGTAATCCCTCACGAAAAATAGACACAAATTATTTAACACCAGGTTTGTTGCTCATTTATTCATTTTTAATGCGAGTCGACTAAATTTTACATTTAATATCACATTTAACTAAAATTATTTAGCTGTGGCCTGGAGCGTCATGCGAAAACGAATGGATTGTACGTTATTAACAATTTTTTCTAACATTTTGCTGTTGTAGTGTTGGAATTAGTTTGTATTTTAATTACTATTAACATTGCTTTTGACACGATACTTAACTGTACTGCTTTGCATCACTCTATTTTCACAAGTGAAAAGCGCAATTCAGCAATTGCTGTTGCTAAGCTGAATTGAGTAAGTTTCTAGAGAAAACTCATAGAACCAAATCTAACGCATTAAAAATTTCGGTATGTATGTCGTTTTTTTTGCATGAAACGCGTCATCATTTTGTTGAATCACGACTGAGAAAAAGGAGAGCAAAAAATAGCATATGGTGTAAGCCGTGTGCACCTTAATTTGACTGCAGTATAATTAAATAAATATGCTAACTTAACGTTGTTATTCTATCCGTCTGAAACGTTATTAAAAACCCAATAAAGCCCCTCACTATTCAACCTAATTTATTGTACAGTAGCTTTTATAAAGATATTTTGTTTGAAGGTTTACTAAAATTAAAAAATCCTTTGGTCACATGAGTGTAAGATTTGTATTGATAAAATTCTCGGCATACGATGACCAACTAACATATTTTATTTTCGAAATGCCAGATCTTTCCAACTTTACAATAGAGCCAGAATCTCCATCTAGCCCAACGAGAGGACGACCGAGGGACCGAAAGAATGTAGGTTTCGAACAATTGCGTCCACTACCAGAATCTCTAGAATTCGATATTAAGTAAGCGTTTTCGGTAAATCTTTGATTCCAACACGACATGAAAAATATATCCTAGAAACGTCCTCGCAATGACTGATATAAAGACACACATAGGATACACCAGGGCGTGGGTACGACTATCCCTGGAAAAGAAGCTGCTCTCTAGGCATTTTCGAACTCTTCTGTCCGACACGGCTCTTCTGAGGTCGCTCTACAAAAGATCCGCTTTCCTTAGGTGCGAGGAGGAGAAGGAACAATTTCTATATCATCTTCTAACGCTTAACACTGTTGACTACTTCTGTTTTACTAACACTTACCCGACGACTAGTAAATTTGTTTTAAATATTTTAAAGAATTCCTTAAACAAATTGAATCTTTCGTAGAACTTCCTTATCGGGTTGTGATATTCCCCTCCAAAAAAAGTGGCTGTGGCACAACAACTAGCAATGTCTGGGTTGCAATATCAGGAACAATGAACGAAACGCAACAAGTCCCAGTACCTAGAGGAACTCTCGAATTTATTTTTCACGTAAACATTTTGCATTACTATATAAGTTAAGAACACTATCCCAGATTTTTATTTGTAGTACAAAAATCTTGGCATTCTTACAACGATGCGGATAGGTCACGATAATTCAGGTACTTCGAGCAAGTGGATGGTTGAAAATGTTGTTGTACGCAACGAAGTTACCGGTCATACTTACAAGTAATTTATAAGTGGACTTAAAAAAAGACGTTTCTTCTATTAAAAAATTCTTTCATCATTTAGATTTCCTTGTGGGCGATGGTTGGGCAAAGGCATTGACGACGGATCAACTGAGCGTCTACTTGTGGGTCAACGTCTTCCTCAAAACGTCGACAACGAGGAGCTGGTTCAAGTTTGTCGAACACCCCCTAGAGCACGAAGCCCAAGTATTCAGAGAACAGAATTACGCCCTACAGAAATTCAGCACATGTTGGGCGATTGTGTCAACACTATCGTAAAGTGGCATTACAAACCAAGTCGAGATAGAGACGTCGGAACTTTTACAAATTTACTATGTGGTGAGGATGGCTTAGTCAAATGCCTGGAACAGGTCTTCATGTACGGTTTCCGATCTTCAAGATTTTTTGGAAGAAATCTCTATGTTTGGGACTATTTTCGTGAGTTAGATTCTCTTCTATTTGTATATCTTTCTCAAGATAACTTTTAACATTTCAGTGAAAGTTAGGGAACAATTCGAAGTTCAAATAAGCCATGAAGTAGCTGATTCAGCTGGAGGGCAACAAAAGCCAGAAGATTCACCGTCGATGGGTACAGCGAGCCCTGAATCGCCATACTCTCCAGTGTCGTCCGCACAAAAGAATGAAATCGTCGCGATCTGGCGGTGCTATGTGTACCTTATAGATGAAATCAATGCTGTGACCAATACTTTAGGAAAAGATGGAAAATTCCAGCTGTTTATTTGCCTTAGTTTGAGGTAAGTACCTGATCCAAGAGAAAATAGAAAGGCAAATATGTATGTATCTATTTAATGTTTTTACTCTTTCTAATCAGTGATCTTATTCTTCTTCTATCCAAAATGTTGATTTCTAAATTGTGAATGCTTTAAGGTACCATCACAGTGTAAAATTTTTGAATTTTGAATTTTTTTGTTGGTCTTATCATAAAGTATATACAGTTATGCATGTTCTCTTAAAATTTCAAATTGAAATTCGAATTATTACGGTCGCTACGACCTTTCTAAGAAAAAGGAATTAGAGCCAGAGGCTATATAAAGAACCCCTCCTCCAAACTTTAAACGCGTTTATCTCGAAATGCCCTTTTTAAAAACGGTCTCCGCTCTCAGAGGGAAAGTTTCCAAGCTATAGATTTGAAATTTTGACAGAATATTCTTTATTCCATTCTCCATGTTCCTATGGAAGTTTTTTTATTTTTTTTTTGAAATCTTCCTATTTTTTCACACGGAAAACTGTTGAAAAAAGGTCTAAATGTTGTACTTTTTACTCAAACCGCTGCCATTTCTTCAATTTTCAAAAAAAAAAGAAAACCTCCATAGGAGCTTAGCGGCTTACCTACAGATCGATAATCTATTTCATTTTTTTTTTCAAAATGAAAACTGCGGCCGCAAACGCCGGTACCAATAGCTGCCCCTTTTTAAAGACACTTTTTTCAAAAAATTAAAATAATTATAAAAAAAAAATAAAAATGGAAAATTTTTTTTTGGATTGTTATATAGTGATATTAATCGTAAAAAAAATCATCCCCATTCTTCCATCCTATCCATCCGAAAAAAATGGCGAAAATTGACTATTTTTCGGGCGGTCACACTGTGATGGTACCTTAATACACTTCGGATTTTTTAAGCTATTATTAAATGTGTTTTTCTAACCAGAAATTTGATATCTAACTTATGATGCGTGCTTGAGAAGACTCACTCATTTTTCTTATTTTCAGGGAACATCTACTTCACAGAATGCTAGCACCAATGGCAGCTACAAAAGTTACCCAAGAAATGTATGAAGAGCAAAGCTTTCTCCGCCGTCGAGGTTTGTTAACATTTTTAGTGCAAATACTGGAACCTTTAGACGAATTCCACATTGTTCTTGAGAACTCAATAACGCAGGGTATTCCATCACAGTGTTAGGGATCCAATTAGTAGGAGAGTATTTTCTTGCATTCAACGCTGATTCGTTTTAGTATTAAGCCAAAGAGTTGATTTCACCATCCCAGATAGAGCTGTAAGTGACAAATAATGAAGAAAAACAGATTTACTTATTTACATTTTAGTGAGGGAATTCATACCAAAGACGTTGCATCTATTTTTAATAGTTTTACCTCTCTATTTTTTATGTTTACGCTTTATTTCAAAATACTCAATCTTGCCTAGTTCACTCAGTGATGATAAGACTTTTGAAGGATATCTGCAAGAGTTTAGGGTTACGATTGCACGCTAAAGTCATTCCTTTTTGGATTTAGTGCTTTTAGTTGATATTATTTTTGATATTGTATACATACATGAGCGAATCGTCGATCTTTTTCAATTTAAGAAAATGAGAAGGAAGTATTTTTTTATTATTTTAAGTTAAATGTTAAAATAAAGTGAGCAGTTAGGTGTACGCATATGTGATGATAAAGACTACTTTATATTATTTTAAAGTGCAAAAGCGATTCCTGATTTTATTTTTGAATAAGTTTCCTAAAAGGTGCAATATGTTAACGCGCAGAAAACACGCTCTTATCACTCATTTGTTAGCAAGTACACCTAAAATCAGTTATATCGAATTAGTTTTCCAATTAGACTAAGTTTTAATCTCTAAGGACTTTTAGTAGTGTAAGAGAAAAAAAGATGTACTTGTTACAGAATATTCAATTTAACTTTTGTGATAGTCGTACTCTCCCTTCCCTGATGTTTAGATAATCTATTTTGGAAGATTAGATGAATCTAGCTTTATTTGTATGTACATCATAAATATTATTATTACCCATTATTTAAAAGTGATCCGATTTAATCAAAATAATGCAAAACTCCACTTGAATTTTATAAAAAAACGTAAATTATTATTTGTGTAAGTATGGTACTACATTTCCTATATAATTAATTTGAACTGGAAATTAATTTCTTAATCATCATGATACTGCTGATTCAATTTAACTACTGCTCAGTCATGACGATTTGTCGTTTCTTCCAGAATAGAACCCTACTAGAAAGCTACCGTCCCTTGTCATCTTGAGAATGCTATAATTTTAGAAACGTATATAGTTCGAACGTTTTAAATTAATGAACAAGACACCTGTTTCGCTATCATTGCATTATTTTTTCCTATAATTTCAGTGCATATTTTTATAAACATCTGTAATTGAAATATCAGGTCTAAGCGAGATCACTTTTTCACTATGTTTGCTGGAAACTTGCAAAGCTCATGAATGAAATGATTCCCAGAGTTAAGAAAACATTAAATAAATATATTCTGTGCAATTCATAATTAGTTCGAAGTACTCGCAAACAAACTACTCTTGCCGTTAAAATTGTCATTAAAATGTTCATAGAAAACAACTAAATAATTTCTGCATGTTAAACAAATTTCTTATAGCATTTGTCGTCATTTAAAAATTAAGTGTTGTTCTTACATGGAGATGTAAATCATTAGTAGACTCAAAATGTTAAGGACCTTTGTAGAAATAAGTTGCTAAACCTTTCCAGTACATTTGATTTTGATCATTTGCAAAAACGTGCCAAAAGTGCGAACATTTTAACAAAAACATAAAAAAAGCGTATAAAAAAGAACTTTTTGGTTCTATCCCTTTTACCCTTTCGACAATTTTTGTCAGTCACAAGAATCTCAATTTTTGTTTTTTAACAAGAGGAAAAAATAAAA
Organism: Machimus rusticus; assembly: GCA_951509405.1. Taxonomy (NCBI): domain Eukaryota; kingdom Metazoa; phylum Arthropoda; class Insecta; order Diptera; family Asilidae; genus Machimus; species Machimus rusticus. Next base: position 20,344,843 of record OX608050.1, on the reverse strand, counting down.
GAAAATTATATTTAAGGAGAAATTACGAAAGTTCAAAGGATTTCATATTGTTTGAATAAAATGAAAGAAAAAGATGAAAGAATTAATTGTACTTTGTGTAGTTTTTGTGAAATAATAAAAAAATTTCATGAAATTGTAGCACTGTTTTCGTTAATTTGTTGGAAATTGTACCAGTATGAAAGATATTGGAAAATATTGTTCAGAAAGAATTAAAGTAGAGAAAGAATTCGGCTTTAATAAATACACAAACCACCAAGACTCAGAGAGCTTAAAAAAATCATTTTGGAAATATGTTCTCCAAAAATAAGTAAGGTCGTTCCAATTATTTTATTCTTATAGCCGCACATTTCATTCGTTCTCCCCATAAAAAAGGACAGGAAAAGCGCACATTTTTGAAAATTCCTCATTATATTATATTTGAAAACAGGTCAGAAAAAAGAATAAATAAAAAACTCCTTTAAATGTGTGTAAAATATTAACAAGCTTTACACGGAACCTAAATTATGTGTCTAAATAAAATATTTTTTCCTATAACGTACATTTAAACAAATTTACATTAAAATATGTAAAATATAATTCACTTCGAGTCCAATCCATCATGCTCTGATTTCTCTTAATGTTACCCTTATTTACTATATACAAAGTCTTCATTGCTACTGAGATACTTGATAAAACCGAACTATCTTATCTAAACACTCAATTTCAGCCCAGGCGTTCCGGACGTTCGCAAAAAGCTGAAAGCAGACACATTTAAATAATTTTTGACTTGAAATAAATAATAAAAATCGTAATTACTTGATCAATCCATTCACTTTCTGCCAGCAGATCGTTTAATATCGCTGTTGTTCCCTTTATAGGATCAATAAGCTGTTGCTCTTGAACTTTTCTTAAGCAAATCTGGTATAGGTTATACTTCTCGTGTATTATTTTGTGCAGTCGTTTAACTCTCGACTCACATGATTGGCAGAAAATTAGGTCCTTTAAAAAGAAACATGTTTAATACGTGTTTTCAATATGGCGAAAAAGCAAACACACACCTTTTCAAAATTCACGTTGGAATCGGTCTCTACCTGGACCATGGTAACAGGATTGTATGGTTGCCCGTATAACAAAAATCGGACATAACCACCAAACCGGCAACTAGAGCAAATTAGATTTTGACTTCGACCACTATGGCTCGTGTCAATCATAACATTAAAATGCGGCCATGTCTCAAGCGACGAAAGGATTTGTTTAGACAACGGTGTAATCAATTGTAACTTTTTCTTGCAATTCTCCATGATGTCATCAATAATTTTAATATTTGATAAAAAATATTCATCTAAACAAAATTAATAGTTAGACAGATCAATTCACGACGTGCTCAAAGCATACCTTTCTCCTTCATGATTTCGGTGAAGAAATTTCGGTCTAATGACTGCGAAATAAGCGTTTGAATGTAAACGTCGAAATTCTCACGATACTTCATATATTCAGCGAATAACTTCTGGGAAAATTGTTCAATATCGCTGCCGTAAAGCTCAGATTTATCTAGTTCTACAATACAATCGTTTTGAGTTTGGCTTAGAATTTTCACAGGGGCTCGAACATAAAGCCGTTTGCTGTCATTGTTCCACGCAGCATACTATCAAAAAGCCCAAAATAAATAAATATTTTCTTCTAGAAACGCTAGCTAAAATTACCTTGGACATATTTCTATATAGAATTTGTCCGTCCTTGTGGAAAGGTTCGAACATCTGTAGAATCTGTTTTGTATCAACTTGCCATATAACGGGCCAGTCTTTGGTGAGATCAGCACGAACGACCACAAAATCTCCCGTCTGATAAATAGTTAATGAGAAAAGATAATGTAATAAATATGATACTGAAATTCATAAAAGTCAACAATACCTTAAAGTCGGCTACCACTTTTGTTGTACTAACTGCCACTGGGATAGCTTCTTGTTTAATAGCTTCCTGCTTTAATCCCTTAAGAGAGTGTATTTGTTTCCTGGAGTTTTCGGTCGCAGTAATCTCAATCCTTTCGACTTTGACATCATTGGCGGTTGCAGTGGCTGCAGCAGCATTGTTATCAACATCGCTATCATCGATGCCAGCACCCATTACTGCAGCTACATCAGAAAAATAAATCCATCAGTCATCCGCGATAACAAATTCTCCAATCTTGGAACAGTGGTATGTATATTAGAGATATAGAGCTATAGAGCATAATAAGTGAATGAAAAAATTTTGTTATGTAATTACCGAAATTTATGAGAATTCCGTGAGAAAGGGGTAGTCAGGCCAAACACGTTTTCAGTGAATTTTATGCGGTTAAATTCGATTTCGGGTGGAAAATCAGTGGACAGGATAAATGTGCATTATGAGAAAACAAATAAACAGTGAGAGATGGCAGATAGAAAACATTTTTAATTAGAAAACCTATCATACCTGTGAGAATATTGGAGAAGACCTTTCTTGAGCGGACGTAAGAAGTTTTTGTTTTCTTTCCCTTCCGTTTAATAGTCTTCCCCGCTTTATTCAACTCGTTCTATTAATGTAAATAGGCATATTTAGTAATAATATATTTTTACTTGAGTTTTAGATAAAATTATTACTTCTTCATCTTCTGGTGTCCAAACAGGATCTGTATCTGAATCGATAAATTCTTGTGGCTCTTCTACATCATCATTTTCAAATGATTTTTGCATGATTTCTTCGATGCCTCGAGTTTTCGCTTTTCGCAGAGATGTTTCTCGTCGAGGCGGTAGGTTCAAAGGATCTACAGAGATTTTCTGATTTAATTATTTTTGTGATTTTAGAAATAAATTAGTCTACCGCTTATAAAAGCATAAATATAAGTGGAAATGTGTAATCGAATTTTTATTTTAAATTAGGTTTATTATTTAGCCTGCAAACAAGTATTGAAATATTTATTTACTCTATGTCAAGATTTCAGTTTTTGTAGTCGGTTACTTAAAAAATAGTCGCTAAATTTTTTACTTCAAAAAATTAATATTATTTTGTACACAGAATTACAACACGTTTAAAAATAATCACAGCTTTATTGTGCTGAGATTCTTGATCTTTATCAGGCAGGAGAAGCATTTTTACCATTAACCTTAAATGCTTTTCCACTACGCAGTCGCTTTTTTGTATGGGATATTAATATACACTTAATCAAATAATGGTCTACTTTTTGTTCCACATTTTCATCTAAAAATTCAACTTAACTAGCATTCCCATTAAAATAATTTTGATAACGGATTTCTGTTTAGGAAGTAAACCTTGTACAAAAGCTGTTAAATTACGAATTTTTATTCGATTATTCGGAAATTTTATAAGGTTTACTATTAGTCCTTAATATTTTAAATTCTTTGCCATTTGCGGATTTGTTGAAAGGACCAACTCAAATACTACATAAAAAAGATAAATGAATGCTGTGGTAAAAAAACACAAATCAAAATTTCAAAAAATTAAACGACTCAGCCCATCCATGAGAAATCGTCGTTAATTTTCGTGTTAATAATAAGAAGAATACTATTGCCACGAAATAGTAAGACAAACCACCAAAAATTGGATGCTACTGGGAATAAAGAGTGTGAGAATGTCTGAGTAACGAAAAAGCATTTTTATTTTGTTGATATCTGTTGTATAACACATCATTTATTCTTCACTTTATGAATTACATAAACAAGTGACATAAATATTAAAAAATATATACAAGTCCTAAAAGTCTAAGGTACAACGTAAGAATGGCTTAAGTCTATGGAAAAATAACAAAAGGAAAAGCAAGAACCCTTTATGTACACAATGCAAAGCAAATGAAAGTTTAAACGCAATTCCAATGATTTAATATTCTGTAGGAATTCAAAATTTTAAGATAGCTATAACTACAGTACACTAGTATTATTTTTTGTCTACTGTGTTTTTTTGTACATAAAATTTTTACATGTTTTAACTTAATTGTTTCTATTCATTTCCAATCTTAATAGAAAGTGAGTGCGTGCAATAAGTGCTTTTGTATGTTTTTTAAAGTTTTGGTAAATGGCATTCAGTAGGTATACAGCAAAAGATAGTAGTTATTACAGATAGAATAAGGAATTAAAGAAATGATTCCGAGCTGCGTTAGTTTAAGTTTGTCTATGTTTTTTTGATAATGTAAAATACATGACAGTTAAATGTAAACTTGTGATGGTGAAAATATTTATTCCCAGTAGCAGTAATTCAATGCCCACAACTTGCGGATCAGAACTTTAGAAACATAGATTGCATTCAAGACTACAGCTTTTGTAATAAATACCACGATTCAAATTGAATTTAGTTGTCAATTGCAGTCACTTTATTAAGAGCCGTAACACACAAGCGAAAGAAGTAAATTAAGATACAATTTCTGCTATTTTCTGCTTTTGATGTATCAAACCTTTTGAAAGCAGAGGTCTGTTGCTAGAGCTCAGTAAGAGGCAAAAAAATATATGTAATAATATATATATAAATAGATCTTTCGAAATATTGTGCTTTACTTTTGCAATATTGTGACACAATAGAATACGGAAATAACAGAAGCAGAACAAAAATAAAACTATCTTCAAAACACTGATGTGCATCTAAATCTGTTTTCTTCTTATATTATATCATGGAGTCTATCCTAGCCCTGCATTTGTTTCTGTCATAAGAAACCTAAGTTTTTTATGCATTTTCTGCAAGATAAAGAAGGCTATGCACACAACTTGGAAGTTTTTAATAAAAATATGTTATATTATCAAGAGAGTCCGCAAAAATTTTAATATTTTAAACTTCTAATTAATTGGCAGTGTTTGAACGAAAAAATTTTCATGGAACTCTTAAATTGAGAAGTATTTATTATTGTACTTACAAACTCCCAAAAGTCTTTTGTCGAGTCTTAAAATTCAAACTTATATATTTCCGGAGGTGCTTATGAAGAGAGGGATAAATATAGGTTAACAATAAAAGTCTATCAATCCAGACTAGATATCTAAATACTTTAACAAGAATGATATTTCCCCGCCGATGTAAAAAAAAAAAGTGTTCCGTAAAATGTACTGCCGCAAATAAAAATGCAAATTTTCTTCACATCAATCAGTCAAGAATACTATGCTTTAACGCCGACTGGAAATTAATATAAAAATGCTTCTCTATATCTTTGTAAGCTTAGACTCTCAAAAGTTCAGCGGAATATTTGAGTAAGGAGCCCAATTTTAAGTAAAAGATTGAGATAAACTAAAGGTTATAAAAATGATTAATACAGAAATGTATTTATAACCGATTTAGTTCACGTTAATTGATTTTTTTTTCTATCTTGCAGCTGTGAACGATTCCTCTGTTCTTGCATACACCCACTCTTTGAAAATCTTAAATTAAACGCGCCTAGCAACCTACCTAAGCCCCAAACATAAGTTGCCCTTCACCACAACTGCCCTTAAGCTGTACAATATAAAAGTGAAAAAGTTTTAATTCACCACGACTGCGTCTGAGGCTGTAATGCATAATAAGTGAACGCACCTTCATCCGACCGTTGATGAATTTGTGTTTGAGCCTGTTGTTGTTGCTGTTGCTGTGGGCCTGCTGTTGACATCTGTTGCTGTTGATGTTGCACTTGTTTTTGGAGATATTGATATGTGAACGGGTCTTGTGATTGAGAAACTTTTCCAGGAGTTGCAATAATTGTCTGCTGTGGTTCCTGCTTTATGACGATTGATTCTGTTGAGTGAACGACATTTATTGGCTTATTAAGGGTTTGTTGCATGGATGCCATTTGCATAGCCATCTGAGGTCGTGCCTTTTTGGGCAGCATAACCGGATGAGATGTTGTCTGTACTGCAGTCTCAGTGACATTCTTTGCCTTGTTATTCGTTTTCTTCTGCTTGTTTTGTTCGATTTCAGTTGCTAAGGCCACTGCTTTCCGCTTTTTATTAATCGGCTGTGTTGATGCATAATTTGATATAATTGTGGAAGAAGAACTCGGTGCTGCTGTTAAAGCTGTAGCTAACAGAGGTTGCTCTGAGATAGCAGCAGAAGTAATTTGCTGAATTGGTATTCGATTTTGTTGCTGCATTCGATTTGAAGAAGTTTGTGTAATTGTAAGAGCAGGTAAGGAACCTGACTGTTCAGCTGTTTTATTTGGTTGTACAGTTGCTGTTGGAAGGTTCTTCGAACTCGTATGAGCTGAATTTATTACAGCAGCGGCAGTGGACTGAGTAGCTTTTTGATGGTAAATAGATTTTCGTTGCGTTTTTCCAAGCGGTGGCGGTGAACCATCTCGTTCTCCCTGGAGGAATTTCAAGTAGCTTGCCATAAATCCAGTTGCAGCTGAATTAGGTACTTTGAAAGTCCTTCCCTGCATTGGTTCATCCCTTGGAGTGGTTTTGAGCACGGGATTTATATTAGCCACGGTCGTCTTTGATTTGTTTACTTTAACAGGCTCTCCAGCAAGGAATTCCAGCTCTTCTTCAATATTGGGAACGACAACCTTTAAGCTAGGTTCATCTGGATTTACAGCAGGTGTACTTGAGGTTTCTTTGGCCGCACTAATAGCTTCCGATGACGACGCTAACTGCGCAAGGATCTGAGCACCTGACTCAAGCATAGACTGCGCTTGAGCTTCAGCAGAGCCTGTTGAAGTCTCAACAACTGTTGTTGGAGAACTGTGCACAATTTGGCTAGGAGCAGGCGGTGAAATTTGATAAGATGAATAATAGGCAGATTGCGGATTAAACTGAGTGTGGGAAGGGTGTTGGTGGGAAAGAATAGTTTGCTGCTGCTGGGACTGTTGATTTTGACTCTGCAAGTGTTGCGGGCTAGCATAATTTTGAATTTGAGTTGAAATGCTTTGGGTCCCTCCAACAATTGGCTGTTGCCCAACATTCCATCTATTTTCATAATAAGATCCACCATTGTGCTGCTGCTGCTGAGGCAGTGACTGAGTTGCTTGCACCTGCTGTAAAGTAACATTGCCTGTCATTTCCTGCTGAACAGGCGCATTACCTTTCGCTACATGAGCCACAGGTGGCACCCTGTTTATCAAAAACTCATTTTCGCTTAGCAATTGTTCTCGGGTTTTTGTTGAATTCTGATTTCTCCGCCTTCGAGTCTTTACGGTAGGATTTGGTTGAGGCGGTGGAGGTTGTTGCTGTTGCACAGAAACTGGAGAAGATCGCGGGGGCTCTTCTAACTTTTGGGTAATTTGGATTTGTGAAGAAAGCGGATTATCAGAAGTTACGAGTATATTCTCAGTTACTTGTGGTTCTTCGGTTTTTAAACCGTGTAAGGCACCTAGTTGCGAACTATTAACCGATGGGTCGTAGTACGCAGGTTTTAATTGTATTTCCGCTGGCACAACAATTTCATTTTGAACACCGCTATTAATGGTAAAATATTTTTTCGGTTTGACATCGTTATCCCAGCAAGTTTGCTGCGGGCTGTACACCTTCCCCGGTTCATTAACAAGGGCGCGCGTTATCACAGATGAGTAGACTACAGGTCCGCTGGGATTGGTAAGCGTGTTATTTGCGGTGACTCTCGAATTAGAGCTACTATCAAGGGCTGACTGCGTACCAATTTGTGCTTGATTCGGGGTGTTTGACTTGTAGATAACGATATGGCCAGAATTTTCAGAAGACGAATGTGTGGCACCACTGCTTGCACTATGCTGTGAGGGAGATTCTATCGAGTTCATTGGGCTGTTGTAAATTGGATATGCAGGGCTTGGAGCTTGCGATGACGCAGAATGCGACGGACTCTGCTTACGCGGAACAATAATTGTGCTTGTCGCACACTCACTTTGCAGAGCTGAAACAGAGTAGTCAGGCTCGGTTTTGATAGTGCTTCCATCAGACGCTACGATCCCTGCGGTGTTCGATAAAACAAACTGTCTTGGTGATTGGATGTTGGACATGGATCGACCTTTGGGGCTTTCGTTAATGATCAAATTCGCGTTGGCAGAGGTGGCATAGGCTAGTCTTCCGTCAAGTATAGTATAATAGCTAACAGTTCCGTCGGGGCCTTCTGCCTGATGTATTTCTGCAAATTTCGCCCTGTCCTGCTCGTCAACGAAAACGATTTCATTATAAATTTTACTTTGGGCCTTCGTTTGAACCAATTGCAGTGTGTGATTGTTGGGTTTAACAGATGTTGTGGGTGAATTAAAATTATTGCCATTATTAGTAATCACCAAATTCTGTTGTCCTATTACACCTCCACTCTTCCCAGCACTATTCCTCGTCGCGTTATTGTACATATTTTGTTTCTTCGCATACTTTTGAGTACTCACATTTTGCGCAGAGACTCCTTGTCCCGCAGGGGAAGTCGTTACCAATATGCAAGTTTGATTAAGCGAAGGATTAACTGCAGAAAATGACTTACTCGTGTTCACAACGTTCCCAGTTTGTGCGGAAGAGTCACTATAGCTGGTTGTTATATTACTTGACTGGCGGTAGTACTGTGTTGGTGTTTGCATACCTGAAGAAGCCACTGTAACTGCAGCAATCGGAGATGGAACTGACTGAATTGTCGTCTTGGCACCTCCCACTACTTGTGGAGATGATGATCTTGTGCTTACTTTAAGTTGACTTAACTGAGACTGCTGAGTCTGATACGGTGTTCCATAATTGCTTTGTTGCCCTGAAGAGGCAGGACTGGTAGCCTGGACTACGCTATCTTGCGAAAGAATCGAAAATGGATCACCTACAGAAATATGATTAACATTTCCAGATCGCCAAGTTGAAACCAAACTAGTCGAGGGAGATGGTGATGCCGCACTACTTTGTTCCGCATAAAAATGTTGCTGCTGTTGCTGTCCATGATTGGTAAAATTTTGCTGGGGATCTTCAGATTTATCAGTAGCACCAACGATCTGAACTGATCCCAAATTCTGTCTATGCGAATTTATCGAGGAGTTATAGTGCGCTGGCTTCGGACCAGAGTGTTGGAAAATCGGACTAAACACTTGATCGTATGAAACAGGCGTAGACGTTATGTAGCCTCCAGAATTGAAGGAACTCCCTGAACTTCCTACGTCACTGGGATTCGACGTTTGTAGTAAGATCGTAGAAGAGGTTGGGGAAGCGTCCGACACAACTGTCTGACCTGCAATTGATGTTGTTAAATTGTGCTGCTGTTGATAATCACTTGATGCTGTTGTTGACGAAGGCGAAGATACGCCGGTCACTGCAATCCTATTGTATGTGTACGCCCATGGCCCGGAAGGGTCCATGCCGTTTAATTAAACTTTTAAAACTCTCTGAAAATTTCCTGAAAATAAAAGAATTTGTTACAGTTCTCTTTTTAAGATTGGTTTATTTGAACTCACCACGATTCGCTAAATTAAAGGCTGATTCCCTTCGGTATAAGATGACATCGCATTTCGTTGAAAGTTTCAATCGTGTCATTGGTTAATCTAAGCAAAGGAAGAAATTTTTTAAATGAAACTGCTAAAATTGTATGCAGAAATAAATCTATCATTTTGGAATCAATTAACTTTTTTTTTTTACAGTTAAGCTATTAAATTAAAAGATCAAATCGGAGTTCAGGCATTTGTGTTAGCAACCGCCAAATAAGAAGCATTTTTGGGAATTTCCTAAGATAGCATATTAAATAAAAATGATTCTTTAATTTTTACCAATTTCTACCAAATCTAATTCACGCTTTTTGCAAGAGATCTGTTGGTGTTTTTTTTTCGAGGCGGATGTAATTGTAAACTCAGAATTTATATTTAACTACTTCACGGTTGTTAAATATAGAGAGTTTCGTCGAGTCTTATCCTCATATTACAATTACAAATCATATGTTTTAGATCAGACATGTTCTTATTAGAATTTTTAAGCTGATTCAGGCAATTCTAAATAGAGCTAGTGATGTTGTGATTGAATAGGACTGGAAAAAGAATTCAAAAGTTTTGCATGTAGTTCAAGTTTTGGTTTAACGCTTAGAGCAAATTAGAACTATCAAAGCGACCTTTTTAAATAAGGCAATTTATAATTTTTTTTTCCTGGACTTGGAGAACGAGCCTCAAAGAGGTCTCTTGAAAATGTACCATCAATGAAGGTATTTAGCGCCAACGTTGGGTGAAGATTTTTTTGGTGTCGGCAGTGAACCAGCTGTGGAAAGGGCAGTTACGAGATCACATGGCAAAATTTGATTTCCACACTGGGAGCGCATAATCCAAACATAAATTTCCAGGAAAAAGACCCATGACGGATGGTGCCTGGTTGACATGTCAAACTAAGACGTCATTAGGCCCTCTGGAGCCCTGGGCCAATGCTTGAACGGCCCCAGGAGCACCAGGCAAACAATACGAAGGAGCGAATTAGCTAGTGCCTTTTCGTTTGGAGCGTTTTACCCAGGAAAAGATGAAGCAGAGCAGCGCCAGCACAGTTAACTGCTAGGAACGTACCGCCTCCATCAACAAACGAGCTCTTGCTTTTCACCGAAAACTGTTCCACAGCACCACTCCCCGACGGACACTTGCGATTCGCTGAGTGTTTGTGTTTTATACCGCTCGAATCTGCGTAAATCAAAAACAGTTTTTCTGTCCACTTATGCTGTTATTTCACTGCGAAAACCCAAACAAATATTCCTCCGTTTCACAAGCGACGCCATTTTACTTTTGGTTTCACATGCATGCACCACAAAGAAAAGATTTTTGCGGACTTGTGTATGGATTCGGAGTGTGCAAGTGTTGGTAGGGTATTAGAATTTAAAATTTTTCATTTTTGGTCGCCGGTTGTATGTCAATTACTTCTGAATAAAATAAGGGAATTATATTTTCATAATGTTTGAAAATAAATTGTCGAAACCAACAACATAGTTGCCAATTACTTAATAATAATTGATATAAACTTCTATTTTTATTTAGTAAATTCAACCATTGAACTGTATTTCCCCGAATACTGGACCAAAATACCGAAAAAGGTAAATGCGACAAACTTCAATGTTCCAATTTCAGTAGGTGAAAAGTTTATTCCTGTTTCAGTTGTTGCCCGTGAAGGATGCCTTCTGCCGCAAGTGCGAAATTAGAAAAACAAGCCTCCAGCAATCAGGCGGAGTCTACTGACAATAACAGTGCTAATACGCCAATTCGTCAAGCATTGGTGATAATTGAACATAAAATCCGCAATTTGGAAAAGCGCAAGGTAAATTACTCGCGATTGTGGGGGCCCCCATCTTCCCCCAAGGAAAATTGCTTTTTGTTCGGTTTGTGTTTTCTGTAAATGTTCCATATCCCGCTACGGTCCTCGGGTTAATTTGCGTTTTTGTTTTTATTTAGCCAAACTTTTGGGTATTTTCGCCTAAAATTTAATCAGCGCTTGCAGGAGTTTATTAGCAGCCCAAAATAATGCAATTTGAGTAACAAAGTCGACGGCCGCGGCGACAGGGCTGATTTTCTGTGAACAACAAAGGGTTTCTGTGATGGACGCCATATTTACATGTGCTTATGCGGCTTTTGCTAAATTCAATATGCGGCGCAATGAGTTGGTTACGATGCGGGTTCACGGTATTTGTGCACCACCGAGTGATTTTCCGTAAATTAATTAACAATTGCAGGTTAGCGGAGGAAATAGAAGCAGTCGCTCTGCTCGCTGCTGTCACTACGTCTCAGCCCGAAGGGCACCGTCCGAGCGAGCGGTAGCGGCCTCCGCTTGCTCAATTTACTTGGCGAGATTAATTTCGTCATAAAATTAATCGGGATAGGGCTTCAGCTAAATTAGCATACTATTCCAGAGCAGTTTGTTCCGAATGGGTTTGGGAGCTCCGAGAGCTGTTCGTTTTTTTCATAACGTAGGCGCCTCTGTCTTATGGTGAATTGAATTGGCCTTTCAGGGAACGGGAATGATTCATTCACTAATTTTTACCCTGCAGAACGACTAAACAAAACGTATTTGAACAATTCCAACCCTGAAAAGTATTTAGTCCCCATTTATTTACAGGTTAATAGACTCCTTTAATTATTTTTTAAACAACCCGATTTTCAACCCCTCAACATAAAGTGTTTTTCAGGCCACATTTTGGATATGTTTCTGAGCACTACGAAAATTGATACATTCCATCTTGCGCATTAAACATGCTATATCATATTTCAGTTAAAAACAGTGGAGCAATTTGAGTCGTGTAAATATTGATGTTGATTTTCCCATAAGGTTCCACTAACAGGAAGTACAAATCGTCGTGTAAGGGAGGCCTGAAAATTGCAATCAAAGTTTTTTTTCTTAATACTTTGTTTTCCGTTTGGCACATGGATAGCGCGAGGGAATTTAGAATAAGGGTACTATACATCATGATCTCTAGATGCTAACGTAATTTGGCAAAGTTATAAATTTTTCCATCTGTTTTGCAGAAAACTATAAATGTGGAAATAGCTTTGCCTCAATCTTTCTACATTATCAAATCCCAAATCAGTTAATTATTAATAATTCAAGGTTTTCTTTCTTTTATTGGTCCAATATAAAGGTATTGTAAAAATAAAATTCAAGGTTTTCATATATACATTGATGCCTTCGAAAAAACTTTCTATTAATAATAATTTGATATTTGCCCTTATAAATTCGTTGAAATATAAATTGTAACATGGAAAGGTGCCAATTTGTTTATGTGATAATTCGAGGCGTATACTAACATTAGCAGAATTTGTGGCGAACGAAAATTAAAAGTTGTGGATTACATGAACAAATTTTATTTTGAATATCTAAAATTTCATAACATAATTAAAACCTTTTAACGTTTTGTTCTTAGCACATAAAAATTTATAATATATAATTGAATTTCGAACTAAGAATGAGATTACCATCGGCGACGGTTTTCTTTTGCAACAACTCTGAAGAATTTCACCTCTGGAATAATAACATTCACTTATATAAATTCTAATATATTTCATTTTCTTCTAGACAAAACTTGAATCATATAGAGCAATTCAGGCATCCGGCAAAGAGTTGAGCTCGGACCAACGTTCCGCTGTCGCTAAATATGATGAAGTGGCTCAATCTCTCGAGTTTGCCCGTGAGCTTTCAAAGCAAATGGTGCAACTTGCAACCATAGCTGAAAAAGAGCAGCGGAAGCAAGCGCGTCGGGTAAGTAAACGACCATAAAAAAAAAGAAAAAGAAATTTACCCGACTCATAACCTTCAGGACGCTCTGTTGCGAGCTCAGGCCGAAACTGCTAAGATTCGAGAGGTTCTCACGATACAAAACATCCTTACAAATTTTGCTGATGCCAATGTTCGTGAAGACTTTCTGAATGGTACCAACGGGGCAGCGAAACTGGAAGAAAATGACCTTCAAATTCTTGAAAAATTGTATGTAGTTTTGGGACTGAATTTGTTTCTGTACTAAAGTCCATATCTTGCAGCTGTATTGACATTCATATTAGTCGCCAAACATCACCCGAAGATGCACCTTTCTCTGTTAGTGCTCAAAAGGCCGCCGAATATCTTTCTCTAACGATTGATGGCAGACCGAAAGCATACGGAAGCACAACCTTCGATAATGTCCGGCGAATAATCCAAACCATCCAGGACTGTGGCTACCTTGATAAGGGCGGAAAGATTGAATCAGCTGAAGAATTTGTTGAAGAACCGGAAGCTGAGCCGACGACAACGGAAAATGAAGAAGCGCAATCGCAAACTGATCTGAATATTCCTTCAAATGAACAACCAATTGAGGCAGCTGCTGAAGTTTTAAATCCCAGTATTCCGCAACAACAACCGCAACAACAGCAACAGCAGTCCCAGCAAATAATATCTCCAGTTCAGGCACTTCCGAAATTTCCGACTGAGGCTCCATCTGCAGCAGCCGTACCAGCTCCAGCATTTCCTCAGCAACCTCAGCCGCCACAGCCAGCGGCTTTAGTAGGCGCCCAGATCCCGCAACAACCACCTCAGATGCAAAGGCCGGTTGTTCCCAGCCCGATTAATGCGTCTGTTGCCCAAGGGCAAGTTGCTCCAATTCCGCCTGGAGCTGTCCCACCCGCACCAGCTAATCCCCTACACGCGGCTCATTTCCCACCAACAACGGTCCGAGCCGTCGAACAAGCGTACTTCAAGCAGCACCAGTATATTCAGCAAATGCGACCTCTTGCTGAAGTTATTGGATCTGGAAACTTCTACTTCCTACAGGACAGTGAATTGGACTCCCCTGACTTGGTACCGAGTGGATTCGCGCCTAATGACTCTCAGAATGTAGCTCCAAATATCGCTGCAGGTCAGTATATTTTCTACTTTGGCGAGTTTTCAGAAATTAAATTGTTATTTCGTTTTAAGGAACCCTACCTCCACAAAGTCCTAACACGGCACAAGGAGTAATACCTCAGCAACCACAGCAGCAACAACAAGCACTTCAAGCCCAGCAGCAACCACCCCAGCAGCAGCAACAACCACAAATGCCAATGCCACAGCCAGGATTGCAGCAACAGAAAGCTCAACAGCAACCTACTCCTGCTCCAATTCCTACGCAAACATTCACAAATCAGTCATTCCCTCCCATAGTCCCACCTTCGGCGATATTCCCTCCGGGTGTTCAGAACCCTGCTGATATCACGACATCGTCCCCTCAGATGCCGCCGGTCTTTCAAGCTCCGCCTATTCCGCTTCCACAAATTGTTGGACAGTCGCCCGTTGTGGTCTCCCAACAAAGTGGCGTTCCAGGTGTTTTGCCGAATGTCGAAAGTCAACAGCAGCAGCAGCAACAGCAACAAGCGCAACAGCAGCCGCTTCAACAACAACAGGTGCCACAACCGCCTCAGCATCAAGCTGTCTCTTCAGTATTGGCCCAGCCGAATAATCCACCTAACTTGATGACTGTACCCAGTGGACCTAATGTACCGTTAGCAGGATTCAGTGTTGCTGCCAAATTTCCAGCAAACACGCCGTTGGGAATTCACCAGGTAAGTCGTTTAAAAGCTTATGATACAAGGAAAGAAATCTGGAGTCCTATTTTCTTAATAGACTGTTTTAAAAAATTCTGTTGAAATAGTTCCTTAATTAGACCAACTTCGCTTCGCTTTTATATTTCATTATTAATCGTTATCCTAAGAACTTTACAATTAATAGCGAAAGAAGTCTGGAAAAATAAAACTTACGACAGAAATTCTTATACGAATCGTCTCGTTTCATCTTGCTTTCTACGAAACACAATGAAAACTTTGATCGATTAAAACGAGGAAGGTTGTGTTTTAATGAGACACAATTTACAATTACTGTTATTTGTTTTAGGTTGGCAACCAGATACCTCAAGTGACGGACAAATTTGAGCAAATTGTGCCATCGCAGGCAACAATGAATTCAGAACAAGTAAACATGAAGCAACCCGACGAAATCAAGGATAGAACCCAAATTCCCCCAGATCCAAACGACTGGGACGCCCATGAGACGGCACAACAATCGATCGTTACAGCAAACACGAAGGAAGTTATAGACACAAATCAATGGAGCAATGAAGTAACGAACTCCAGCAAAAACGAGTGGAACAGCGGCTTCGATAACCAGGGCGAATCAAACACATGGAACAACAATCAAAGCGACACCTACGGAAGTCGCAGCAATCGAAACAACTTTGGCAACAACCGCAACAGCAGTGGGGGAGGAGCTCGTGGTATTAGAGGAGGAAATGCGCCACCGTCGTCATCCAACGGCTATAGAGGCCGTCCAAACACCTACCAGCAGCAGCAGCAGAACGGGCGCAACACTGGAGTGTATTTCAGAAACAACAGCGACAACAGCGGATACTATCAGAACCAAAACGGAGGCTACAGCTCAGGCAACAAACAAGATTCTGGAAATAGTTACGGTGGTGGCAACGGAGGCTCCAACACTTATAGATCTCGCGGAGGTGCTGGAGGACCGATGTCTCAGTCCAGACAACAGGCTGGTGGCAGCAGCCGCGGTGGGCCGCCGAACAGTGGCTCTGGTGCCCCACCGAGGAGCACCAATTCGAACAGATCGAACGTCGGGGGCAGTGGCATGCCAACGAACCCCAACCGGTCGGCACGCGGCAACACCGGCGCCTACGGCAGCTCACGTCCCCCAAACAGCGTCCGGCAGCAGCAACAGGACGTGAATGCCTAAGCAGGGCCTCGACGAACCACACACGTTTAACAATTCCTTAACGTAAAGTATGCTCTACACGTAAATCAAAAGTTTTACAAATTAATATATAAAATATATGGCCATTGCTTTTAACTTAATATACATATTATACGAGTAAAATTTCAAACGTTGCATTTACTTAAACACTCAAAAGAGACACGGCGAAACAAGAGACGAACTCGATCTGAGCGAAGCACCAGTGAAGAATTTGTCGCGCGACGATAACTCGCCACTAACTGCTACTGTTTGTTGAGGAGGGGTGGAGCGGCTGCCGGAACACACGCCTAGCGGAGCAACGGGAGACTAGATAATTTAAGTATTTTGCGGATTTCCTTGTTTTTTTTTCATTTTGAAGACTGAATCGGTTCATTGAACGCAATTCGATTTTCTTCGAAGCAAATCTCAACACTCAGCGGATCTCAGTATTTGTGTTTTCGTTCTTTTGTTTATTAAAGAAAGGGACTCTTTCTCGAATGTGCTTTTGTTCTTGTTCATTTAAGTCACTTAGAAAGCTTTACTTTTCCTGTAATTACTTAAACGAGGCAGTTTTTCACTGGCAACAACTTTGACTGAAGATTTTTTCTTTTCTTTTTGTTTTTTCCTTCTGGATACAACTAAATTATTTAACTGAGGAATATTTAAAAGAATCATTCATTATATATAAACGCTGACTATATATGTTAGAGAAAACAATGAAGGCGTAAAGTTTAGAACAAGTGGAATATCTTAATGTGTTACTTTCAGACGAGATGAATATATTTAAACGTAAACGAGAAAATGCTTTTTTCATGAATGTCAGAACTAAATAGTATCTTGCGCAAGGTGACCAACATCAAGCAACACGAGGAACACACAAATACACTTTTGGAATAACTATCTAAAGTGAAAGAAAAAATTTCAGATGCAGGAATCATTTAAAATAAAAAACTTTAAAAAAAGTCCCAGCTTTAATTTAGTAGTGTTTGGACCCCTAAGGTTAAGAACATAACGAACAGGTTACGGTCGCGGTTTAGGTGACTATTCAGCTGACTAAGAAAACAAAGCAAGTATAATAAGTGTGGAAACGCATAGTGCGGTAGCTGACTAATCAGCTTGGGGTTTAGCTGACTTGGGTTTAGCTCAATATAAATCATTTTCTTTTTCTCAGTCAGCTAGTCAGGTTAGGCTGAACAGAACCTAAACCGCGACCGTAACCTGCTCGTTATGTTCTTACTATAAGTAAGACTCAGATATTATATCCTGTAAGAATATAAAGTAACTTAACTCACTCAGTTACAAAATTCCTTAAAAAATTGGCTTTTATATTAAAATGTTGAAGTTGATTTAAACCGAATGTTTCAAGTTTTTCGAAAGTCAAATGATCGCCAGAGAATTAAATTATAGCAGTTTTTATTTAAGAAGAAGTATAAGAAGTGATTGAAAAAGTGTGCCCATATTTCCGTAGAAAATAAAAATTCGACCTCTAAAGAGGAAGGTGGTGGAAGGGTATTTTCAAGGTGCTGATTTCGGTGTTTATGAGATGGGGGATCAGGTAAGCTATTTATATTTGTTAGAAAAGTGGCATAGTTTTATTTTGTATTTTTTAAAGTGATCAATTATTTTGATTGATAGCATCAGCATGTGTTAATTTTTTGGGTGAAAATGTTTTGTTTATTAGGAGAGCAAATTGGAGTTTTTCACTCAGCAGGACACCAATCAAAAACAATTTTCTACATATGCAATTTTCTTATTAATAAAAGTGTATAAGTCGTAAAAAATATTTAATCTCTCTTCTTGGCGTCGGCGTCCCTGGTTAGGAAGAATAAGCCAACAAGAATCAGGGAAATACCCATCATGGTGTACATGGTCACCTCCTCGCCGAAAATGAATACTCCCAAGATGAACTGGAAAACAATAAAATAAATCGGTTAACGACGAAAATACGAAAAAATACGTCTGCGGACTGCTCACCGAAACGATGTAGTTCGTCGCAGCGCTCGTAACGGTCGCGGTCAACGTTCCACTTGTGGAATGTAAAGCTTTCACGTAGAAGGTCCACACGAAGGCGTTGCATAGGACCATCAAGGCAAAGCAGATCGCGCGAATTAGCCAGATGCTCTAAAAATAACCGGATGCATCAAAGAAGGTGCACTCATATTTCATAATTATCGATATGAGCTATTTTTACTCACCCGCCCGATGCCAATTTGTTGGAGGAGCTCGAACTCCACCGCCGCCTCTCCGGTCAGCTTCCCGAAGAAACTAGCGCCGGAGGCACACAGCCCGGAAAAAATTGCAAAGTGTTTCTTGGCCCCGCCGACTGTTTCTGTTGCCATGGCTCCGCTTCTCCGATAATTAAATTAAAACTGCTGCCGGAAGACACGCATGGAAATGTTTGCTAATAGTAGACTCAGGACTGACGTCCGCCGCCTTGGGAAATGTCAGCGAGGCGCCGCATCTGCGCGAAAAATCCACTTGGCTAGCAGAGCGACATCTGAGTGCTTTTTGGAACAAATAAAAGCTCAGTAGATGTATTTCCGGCACATTTTTGTAACCGACATTTTTACGCGTTTCTTGCGTTCATTTATCTACTTCAATTAAATAAATGCAACTTTTCCTACATTTCCAGTTTGAAAAGGATCTTTTCATTGACCTTTAAAATAATTTGCCGAAATTGAAGAAGTTAAGAAGTTGGAATTTATTTATGTACATATATGTATAAATAAAACCTTGTTGAATATTCCCTGACAATTTCAAGTCAATCCGACAAATAGTTTCCGAGATATCCCACATTTGCTGAAGGGTTCTCTGAGGCTATCGCACCTTGGCTAAGACTTTACGTGTCTTTTTTCGAAACTATTGTGGCGACGCATCAGAGATAGCTACGCATCACTTTAGTATGTTTTACTAATAAATATTCATTCATAAATTATCTTTTGTTACTGTCATTTATTAAAAATAATATTTAATAAAAATAAAACAAAAATTTTTTAAACTTCAAAAAAATGTTTTTCAACTACATATTGGTGACCCCGATATCTCTGAAGACGCAGAAGAATTTTACATATGTAGATATACTATATATGGTGACTCTGCATATCTACGCAATTCAAGTTCTTAAGTCCTACAACTCAGCAAACAATTATTTTTTTGTCGCAAGCATTTTTGATCAATCTCATCTCCTAGCGACATCTTTACAGCTGTATCCAATTCATTTGAAGCTAAAAATCTTTCAACTTTCACCTTCTTTCCACCACATTCTTTATAAAATGATAATTTCAAGAGAAACCTAGTAGAAGTATTACCCCTTTCTTTGATTTCATGTCATCTTCTAGCAATTGTCGAAGATTGAAGAGAAGATACTGCATTAATTCATCTTGCAATCTTATCTTATCTGTCTTTTATTCAATTACCTACTTTAATAACAACAGATGCAATTTAGAATTATCGTATCGCTGATCCAGCGATCATCTGGTGGGAGGGTAATGTGGCGACGCATCACTTTAGTATATTTTCCTAATAAATTTTCATTCATAAATTATCTTTTGTTACTGTCATTTACTAAAAATAATTTTTGATTAAAAATAAAACAAAATTTTTAAACTTTAAGAAATGTAGTCTTTCAACTACACTATGTTTTCAAAGTCGGTACAACTATAATTCAAAAGCTAGTAGACAAATTTGGATGACATAAATACAGCTTATTGTAAGCATAAAAAACTTGCCCTTGATTTTGAGGATTTTGATTTTCTCCAAAAACTTCAATTTTTTTTAAACAAAAAACTAATGGTCTTTGCTTGAAAATCAGCGATTTTACTTTGAAAAACCGCCATTTTGACAATTTTCAGAAAAAGAAGAAAAATGAAAAGCTTCGATCAAGAACAAGACTAACATATTAAACTAGCGATTCCCTTAATTTGATTGTTTCAGATCAACCAGTTAAGATGCTGTGTTTGTTACCGCAAAACAATACTTACGGAACGGAGTCCAACAAAGATGGCGATAAGTTTTTTAAAAATTAATTTTAATTAATTTTGTAAAATAAATTTAATTACCGCAAAAAAAAAATAATTAAAATAGTAATTTTTTCACCTCTTTGACTAGATCTAATATCATGCAGAATTTAAAAATGTCGGTCCATGTCGTTATTTAAGGTGCTTCGATAATAGCCAAAATTTTTTTAAAACAAAATCTATATAAAAGAAGCATTTTTCACAGGTTATTCACAAAAGTGATCGAGTTTTTAGGACAATTAGACATTACAATGACTGTTGATGAGAACTTCTTTCGAGAGTAAGAGTATTATTTGTAGTAGTGTAAAGTGTTTAGATGTAAATTCAAGCAACGGCTAATTATTATTAATAACTTTTTTCCATGATCTGGATTTTAAACCCGCTTTAGCAAAAATTTTACAATTGTAGAAAAGTGGAACAATTTCTCATTGTTTCATCCATCTAAACTTGCAATCTTTATCTAATATTTTGAAGAATTTAATTTTTTATTATTATTAGTTTTTTTTTAATTTCACTGTCTGTTTTATGTTTTTTTTTTCAATAGTACAAAAAGAACAGTTTTATTTCTTGAGGGTGACTTGTTGGTTTTATATCAAATGAAAAACTGATATTAATGATATATTTAATATTGATGATTATTATTGATGGAAACATCGCATACATATAAATATAAGTAAAACAGTAATGGCTCATTAAAATTTCCATAATATTTGTGTGAGAAATATACGGTCTTCAAAAAAATAACGTTTAAAAGATGCTTTTTAATAAAAGACTAAAATAAATTTCCGCTGAATAATTTGAAAATGTGCACAACACCAGAACAAGAACTTCTTAGTCTTTTTTTAATGGGACGCTTCTTAATCCACACGACTTCTACCTTCTCTCCTTTATACCGACAAAATTCTTTTGTCTTTTTACAAGTATTTTTTTGGCATACTAATTATGGCTTCTTTGGGGGTGTTTCTCAGAATCTTGGCTTTTTAATTAAAAACCTGAATGCAGCAATTTATACTCCTCGAAAAAGTTAATGATAAGATTGGTTTGGCGACGTGACATAATTTGTTTATTCATATTAATATTCTAGACCACCATTAATTATTTTTTAGTGACGATTCCTGGCGAGATTTACTGGAAAAAGAAGAATAAATACATTAGATCAGCTGGTCATGTTTTGTAGCTTAGGAGCTTAAATGAAAGTGATTTTCTTGAATTAACACCTTTTACGAGTTCCCCTTCGATTTTCGACTTAACGAATCGAGACCAATTTAATTAAATTTATTGGGGGGTCAATAAGTAACAGAAATAAATCTATCGACCAGTAGTCGGAGTCTCGTTGTGATTCCGTAAAATGCTCCCATTGTCCCAAGAAGCAATCAGGGTTCAATGAAAATCGATTGTCCACGCCAAATTGCTCACGTAAGCTATTAAATTTCACCTCAAGGCAGGGCAGAAATTTGGTGCGAAAAATTAATCGTTACAAAGCACACAAACGGCCACTTTAACCCTCGTTTGCGATGACTTGACCCGAATAATCGAAACCCGACAGGTCTCTTGAGACCAATCAATGGATCCATGAAAAAGCTAAGCCAAGGAAAAGGAAACCAGGAGAGAAGAAAAATAATATGATATAAGAAAATTACCAAGGAAAGCGAAGTGTCGCCAGAGGGAAATTGAACTACTGCAGAATATGAAGACGATTCGTGACTGGCAAATTAATCCTTTCTTTTTTTCTACAGAAAAAAGCGTCGCGGAGTAGCAGGTGAGCTGAAAAGTTTTAAAAGGACATTTCGAATACCAGTAAAATTCCATGTACGTTTCCAATTTTCCTTCCAGTTGAGTTGGGGACTGTAATCGTTCGTTTACTTTGATGAAAAAATGTTAAAACCACGGTAGAAGAAGTTTTTCTTCTATCCTACGAAAAGGAATGCTCTCATTAATCATTCAAAAAGTTTTGATTTATTTGCAGAGCGACTATCAAATCGATATTAAAAAGCAAAATAATTTCTTGGGGGTTTGGAAAAATAATAATTTATTATTTTTATGAATAAAATATTATTACTATATTATTATATAATTTATTATTTTTATGAATAAAACTGTATTTATCAATAAAATGTAAGTAATGAAACAGTGCTAATAAAATTACTTTTTTCAAGAAAGTTAATGCTGGAAGAAAACGAAAAGTGATGCAATTTATATAAAATATTCATATGACTTTAAACATTTTCGATAGTTTTTAAATTCAAGATAACTCCTCTTTTCTTTCTAGAGTACTGTTTTTGGTTTTAGTACCTTAGTACCCAACCAAGCATATACATATATAAAAAAAAAATAAAATAAATTAAATCCACAGAGCTCGAAAATTACCTGAGAATTAATAGTTTTTTTAAGAAAGCCACGGATATCCTAGTTTTGTGATTACTGTCTAACAAGGGGACGGTACGACCTTGGAGAAACGGATTTTTATTAATTGTAGTAGAAGTGGTAGTATACTATGTGGGTACTATACCACTGAAATATTTCCGCCCAATGCCCAGTAGAAGCTGAGAAAAATGCATCTAAAGTTCACCCCGCATTTTTAACCGACTTCAAAAAAGGAGGAGGTTATGAATTCGTCGGAATCTTTTTTTTATGTCTGTTACCTGATTTCTCCGTCAATTGTGGACCGATTTTAATAATTCTTTTTTTAATGGATAGGTTATGCCTCACAAGTGGTCCCATTTAAATTTCATTAAAATATTCCACTTCAAAGGGTGGAAAATTAGGGGATGACTGAATTTTATTGATTTTCATTCACTTCATCGCGCGATAATTTCAACAATTATGGATCGATTTTGAAGATTATTTTTCTGACAGGATATGTATCATTATAAGGGATTGACTAACAAATACTAAAAAACCAAAATGGCGGATTCTAAGATGGCCGCCTTTATAAACACCACTAAAAAGCAAAAAATAAAAATTATTTAAAAAAAAAAAAAAACCGCCTTCAAAAAACAGCTAGGAACTAAAAAGCAAAAAATAATTGGTAACATTTACATATACGATTTCCTACCTACTGATGTGTTTGAAGTCGGTGCCAAAGTCCAAAAATAACAATGAGCAATACTTATACTTAGTGACTTATAAAGAGTTGAATTAACAACGAAACGTATTTCACACATGTGTGTGCCCGTTTGGGTTGTATCGCTCAGCCTACCCACGCTCGCTCGAAAGTTCGTCGCACATGCGGGGTGTAGCGGGGGACCTATTTGGCTTGGCACCGAGTTCAAACACATCAGTAGGTAGGAAATCGTATATGTAAATGTTACCAATTATTTTTTGCTTTTTAGTTCCTAGCTGTTTTTTGAAGGCGGTTTTTGTTTTTTTTAAATAATTTTTTATATAAAAGTAAGCGGTAATACTCTAGACTCATACTCGTTTGAAAACACATTGTAATTGTAAAAAAAGTGGCATTTATTTGTTGTTCTTGGTGTTTCGAATTTTGTATCATAATTATCATTCAAGCATGTAAGCCTGATTGTTAAAATGATTTTTAATTATATTATAAAATATTGTATTAATAAATTTGAAAAATTTATAAGAGCTCGAATTTTATTTTGTAATGACTCATAACTTTAAATTTATATACATATATTTATATATTTATAAAATTTATATAAATTATATAAATTATATAATAAAAAATATGAAGAAGAAAAAGTCAACCAGTTAGACTCGAACCTTTACATATAATGCGAGAGTCTAGAATCTAGAGCATTACTAAACCAAAATAACAATTTTCAAAACAGAATATTTCATTTTTTTGTAAAAGGCGACTAATTTTGTTGGAGGTAGTGTAGTGAGACATTTCTTTTTATGAGTTGTTATAAAATAGCCAATTTTAGGTAAAAGTTTTATCATTTTTAGGGTTCCGCACCTCGAAAGGAAAAAACGGAACCCTTATAGAATCACTTTGTTGTCCGTCCGTCCGTCCGTCCGTCCGTCCGTCTGTCTGTCTGTCAAGACCCTTTTTCTCAGGAACGCGTGGAGGTATCAAGCTGGAATTTATATCAAATACTCAGGTCTGCTGTCCCTTGGAGCTATGAAAAAATCAAACTTCTAAGCCAACGCAATCAAAAGATACTGCCATTTATGCAGCAAATTTTCGACACTCGCAAGGGAATCAAAACCTACAGGGTACTTCTCGTGAACTCAGAATCTTGAAATTTTGTACGAAGCAACGTCTTATAGCACAGATAAAGGAAAAATTGCGAAAACCGTAAATTTTTAGTTACATCATATAATAAAAATATTTTTAATAATTTTAAACTTACTACCCCTT
The DNA here is from genome assembly GCA_951509405.1 of Machimus rusticus. Lineage (NCBI taxonomy): Eukaryota > Metazoa > Arthropoda > Insecta > Diptera > Asilidae > Machimus > Machimus rusticus. Next base: position 20,320,454 of record OX608050.1, on the reverse strand, counting down.
TCCTCATGAACGCGTAGAGGTATTAAATTGAAATTCATATCAAATACTCAGGTCTATAATACCTTTAAGCTGTAACAAAATCAAACTTCTATGTCAACGCAATCAAAAGAAACAGCAATTTAAGCCGCATATTTTCAAACTCGCAACTACTCGCAAGGGAATCAAAACCTAATGGGTACTTCCAGTCGTCCTAGAATCCTGAAATTTGGCATGAAGCAATGTTTTATAGCACATATAAAGGAAAAATTCCGAAAACCTTAAATTTTTAGTTACATTACAAAAAAAAAATTATTTTTTACGGAACCCTCGGTGCGCGAGTCCGACTCGCACTTGGCCGGTTTTTTATTGTGGAGGAGCACCAGGTTGAGGGGTTAGACCCCAAATTGATTAGCAAAAAATCAAAAGTTTGTGAAAAATGTTCGCACCGAGTTATTAATTTAAAAAGGTTGCCAATTCGAGGAAGTTTGTGAACTTCTTTTAGTCCCTTTAGCACCGTCTGGAGGTCGTCTGCTCCCTAGGTAGGAAAAACTTTGAAAACTTCTTCCCGCTGAAGAGCAGTTGTGAAATTTTTTAATACCAGAAATCACTCAACAGGGCTCTAAAAACGTTTAGGCAACTGGCAATCGGAGGCCCACACATAGGTCGCGATGGGCTTAAACTTCGCATAAATCAGGCTCCGCAGGAGATAAATGCCAGGAATCAATTTCGCACACAAAGCATCCCTTCAAGGGTAATCAGCTTAAATTTTACTTAATAAAAAGAGCTGCGTGCGGCAGGGCAAATGCCGGAAAGTCAATTTACATGGCCTTCCACAGTGGGAAAATGTTTGGTCGTTCCAACCCCCGGGCGGGGTGTATTCAAATTTTCTCTCGTTAATCTTTCTATTACGTAGCTTTTTCGCTGTTTAACATATGACAGTGGGGCCATCCAGGGCAGCCCCAACCCTTCGGGGGCACAAACTCAAAACTTGAAGTCGGATTTGCTCCCGGGAACGGAAGAAACCGCTTTTTCTTGTTTCTCATCACTTGATGCCGCAGTGACTGGCGCGGCCCTTTCAATGGAAGGGCACGTGGATGAAACGTGGCCATGTACAAGCAAAATTTATTGCACGAGCAGGTGGGCATAATTTCCGAAAATTTTTATTTACATTGGGGATTTAGCTTATCACTAAAGAAAGAGTTTATCTCCTAACTTGTGGGATCCTCGGAGTTCTTTTCACACCCGACCGCGGAATATTAACGAGGCTTGGGCTTTCTGCGGCCCCCTTTTTCCGGGACGGTCTGATGGAGGGAGCAGATAACATCAATCAAATCCCGTCAAATTGGATAAACGTACTTTTTCCCCATTAATTTCTTCTAAATGTCGTGAAAATCACTTTTCATTAAAGTCTAACTCGTACGACGATGAGTTGAATTCTGGAAAGCATACCATTTCCATCTTGAGGGAAATTACTTCAGTTTTCATACGACGTCTTACGACGATTTTACTCTCCCTTAGGTAGACGGAAATATGCAAATGGAATATTTCGTTGCAATTATGAAATATTTATGTTAATTTAGTTTTGCTGATACAATTCCTCTTGAGTGCAAGTAATTGTTTACTTACTTATTTTTCCTTACGCAGATGCAACACTGTAGTAATTAATTATTAAGGAGCATTAGAATCAGTTGTTAAGACCTGAAGCATGAGACGAAAATTCATTAAATTAAGATGTTACACAAAAACAAAAATTTAATAAAAATTTAAGTCTTTACTCCTTATTATTAAATAGTATATACTCAATTTTACGTAATATGTGGATGAAAAGTTCGCTACATAGTTACAATCAATTATAAGGTTCTATAAAATTATTTTATTACTATTTTAAATGCCTTTAGTTTCCTTTTAATACTTCCTGCAGAACTACACTTTCATTCAAAAGTAACATCAACTCAATTATGTTTATAGAGTTTTTACACCATGTTAAATATTTATACGATTTCATTTTTGACTTAAAAGTCCGATTAACGTGAATTTTTGTTGAGGCCTTTTATTTCGACATTGCGATGAAATCCTGAAAAGCACCCTGAAATTAAACAGTTGAATTTCAGAATTAAGCAGCTTATTTTAAATCAGTGACCCCAAAAACTTCCTGTGTACGTTTTTGTGAGGTTTTTAGTTTCTGGCATTAAGAGGCGGAGCCAACATTTCAAGTCTCACAACATTTACAAAATTTGGGATAATAAGCTCAAATAAATTAAACAAACGCGGTGCTTCGGAGCCTCTTACTGTGAACAGTAAAACGATTTCCAGGCCATTTACTTAAACTGCTACTTAAAGATATTAATTTTCCTCAAAAAATATTCAACAGGAATTGAAGAACATTTATTTTCCCCAATCTGGCAATAGAAGCAGCTTTTCTCAAAATATTGTCGTTTCGCCCCCACAACTTTTTGTCCTGGAAGCCCCAAGCGAAAATTTATTCCTGGAGTCAGGAGGACCTTTTGTGTCCATTAATTTGTCGTAATCTGTCCGTTGCCCGCCCAGACATTCAAAGAATCCCGAAATTCTCCCAACCGAGTCCCTAGAAGAGCAATGAAAAGTGAAATTGTAATTAAGTTCCTCCTGGGTAGTGGCATTATTTGCGATCAATTCAGCCGGCAGGAGGCATCCTGTAGGATTGTCATTAACACTGTTCACCTCAATTAAACTCCGTCCGTTTAGTTTTCGAAAATCGAAATTTCCTTGTATGAAACTCCTGACGGAGCAAGGGGGCCCTGGGCTTTGGCCCTTGGGCCTTCGGGGGAGGACTCATATGCGAGCAATCCTAGAACCTAATGGGCTCTAAACTCAATTTACAAGCATTTTAGTGGCCCCAACAGCAGTTCATGCGGCGATGTGAATATTCTGAGAAGAGCTTATTTGCTCCTCTAAATTTCTCTTGCGAACGACTTCAGAGTTTCACAAGATCCCAAGTATGTACAATAAGTTAAAGTACGGATAAATGCCACAGTGGGAAAGACGCTCCAAGTGTCAAAAGTAATACTTCCAAAACAAAAACCGAAAAAAAAATCTTATATGAAGCGTTAGCGCTCGAAGCAGCACAGATAAAATTCTATTGTTACAGTTTAAAGCATTTAGAAAGCAAACATTTCCGTAACAAAAATCTAAAGAATCTTTGTCTATGTCAGAGTTGTAAAAGATTGCATTCTTTTCGGCAAATAATTCTTATGATTTATGTGAAAAATATTTTAAGTCATTAACTTCACTTCGATACTGGGACTTACAGAAACCAAATCACCATTCATTTTGAAGTCATGAATGGTGCAATAATTTCAACAAATCAAAAGCTTCAAGTCATGAGAATGCAAAATCTTGTGATTTCTCCATTCTTTGAAGTCCCATGTAAGTCATTTCCAGTCAACTAAATTCATTACGAGTTTTTCGTAGGGTGTTAAAAAAGGCCTTCATCTCACTAAATAAAAAAGCTATGATTCAAATATTCATATACTTATAACATATTTGTTATACTACTAATTTTTAATAGTAAAGTATTTCTAAAATATAATACTCCCTTACGTTCTTCAGCAGCAGTCGTGCGCTTATTTTCGTTTGCTGGGATGATTTATACTCCTCGACGTGGAGCACTTTCAGACTCCAATTTTAAAAAACTTTTACTATTAAAAATATATTTTTATTTATAGCTGTTTTATTTAGTGAGACAAAGGCCTTTTTTAACCCCCGAAGCAAAACTCTTAATGAATTCAGTTGACTGGAAATGACTTACATGGGACTTCAAAGAACGGAGAAATCACAAGATTTTGCATTCTCAATACAATACTATACAATAATACATTTACATATTTTCGTCAAGTATGAAGTGCAGTGAAAAGTGAATGTGGTGTCAATTGTTTATAGCAACGATAATTGCGGCTTCTTATGACGTTGTCACGTTCAACTATCGTCAGTAAACCGACTTTCCAGACAACCTATTTTTTTTTCAGTGTATCACTGCTCAACATTCCTCCTCCCCCTCCCTCGTTTTCTAATTGCAAAGCATACCTAGCCTATGTCTCTTAGGAGGTTGTGCGCTACATGCCCTACGATCGGATAAGTGATTTTTGCTTGACTCACCATAAACATATCAATGGCATTCAGAATTTTGTTATTTTTAACAATAGTAAACAGTTACAAAAAGAGCCTTTGTCACTACTTACAACCTCTTCATGTCTGTAAAATTTTATCAAAATCGGTTCAGCTGCTTTTAAAGATTAGCCTATGTAACTCCTGACAACCTCCTTGAAAACCCCCTAGTACCAAGTTTAGTACAAATCGCATATACTTTAAAATTTAATAGTCCGCCACGTTGAATTCGTATATTCTGACACTTGGTTTGCAATCTTTTTTCAAAATTAATATTTTTTGCTCGTTTCATATTTATAAGTCAGTCCTAGAAAAGTGCAGCTTTTTTGTTCACCCGTTAATAAATTTTTATTTTTATTAGCAATTTAGATTAAGGTTTAAGATGCCGCGTGGTACGTCCCTTAGTCGAATTGAAAAGGGCAACATTTTAGCCTTTAGAGAAGAAAATTTTAGCACTAGTGAAATTTCATACAAAATTGCCCGTAGCCGATCGATGTGTAATTTTTAAAATATTCCAAGAACATTTATTTTACGTTTTGCTTAATACGATTTATAAAAAAATTGAAGTTCGAAACCTTAGGAAGAAAAGGTGCGCAAATATTGATTTCAACATTGAAGTTGAAATTTAAAATAAGAATCAGAAAAAATTGAACTCTTTAAAAGAATGGGAAGTCCCACGAAATCTCTTATTCAAATATCTTAAGAATCTGAGAAGATTAAAAACTTTTGTTTTAAGTTTGAGGTTGTCCTACGAGTTTTGCTGAAATCTTGTAGGTATTATTCCCACAACGTTTTGGCGAGAATTGTGACAAATCCTAAAGTTAAAGGTGGTATATCTGTAAATAATTCTCCCAATCAAATGTAAATACTACTTCGATTTGCAATTTCACATGAAAAATGAGTAGTTGTATCCATATAAGTCGAAAACCTCTAATTCGTGCATTTCAAGGATATTTAAAGAATATGTATTAGAATAAAATTTGTTTTTCAACATTTCGAAATTTGCAAGGAGATATACATATGTACGCATTAAACTGATTCTGTTTCAAAAATTATATGTAGGTAAGATTTCAATATGTAGCTGTCTACATTCCTATTAATGAATACTAGTGGTCGCCCTGTGGTCGAAATACGACCTACTGGGGTTACTACGAAAAATACGAATGTACACAGCCTACTATGAGTTTGAAATTGGCACTATCAATTATAAAATTACGACAGTTTGACCACAGACTACTATGCGTTTGACATAGACAGTATGGACGTAACCCATACAGGGTGGTACAACTGGCCCAGTAATGGCTTATTACTGGTGACCGGCATTGCAGCAATGGCCGAGTACTTGAACAATGACTGGGCCATTAAACAAATTTTATCGGATGATAACTTGGGCCCATTAATGGTTTCAGTTCATCGGCCAGAGAAAAAAGCCAACAATATCCCAATAATGGGAATAAGTAAAATTTATACTGGCCCAGCAATAATAATATCAAAAAACTACAGAAATTGTTCAAAATTAGAATTCTAGGTAAAAGGACATTATTGTTAATTTTGCACTACATATTTTTCAAACAGTTATTATTACATTTAATAATTTTTTAATCTTCAAAGATTTTTTCAAACGTATTTTTATTATTATTAGTATAACACCACAAATCATACTGATGACACGATAAACTTTAAAACTACTATAACGTTGCGTCCCTAAAACAAAACTGTGTATGTATATAACAGCCTCAGTAGTTGCCTAACATTTCTCTTATCGTTGTAATTTCTTTACTCTTCCACGCTAACTGTCTTTGTTACTTTCATGCAAATGAAGTATAAATGTTGTCCCAAGAAAAACCTTTCGCTCATTGGGTCTAAGAAAAAACAGTGCTTCTTAAGTTAACTCAACTTTTACAATTTTTTTTTTACAGTTCCCGATATAAAAATCATATCAATAAAATAAGTATTATATTCATGTTTCAACTCTGTAACACTGAGATTAGATATGGATCGTGGATCGCAAGAAATTTTAAATTGTGTTATTTCTAAACAAAAGTCACCAACAGCTTGCCAGACGTAGGACATATAAAAGAAACTATATACTGGCTATAAGTCGACAGCCGTAGATCGGCCTTTGCATGGTTCAAGTACTGGCCCAATAAAAAATAGCCATTGCTGTTAAAAGTTAATGGGCCAATGCTTGGCCGTATTTCCAATTCCGGCAAACCCTGCTTGGGAAATAATGAATTTATTTTATTTTATTTAATGTATTTGTAACGCATATTATATATAAATTTTAGCTTTCTGCACTTCTTCCTTATATAAAATTTAACCATGCCAAATCTCATACTCCTCCGTCCGTCCAAAATGCTTAAAAAGGGGTACAAAATTTTCCCTTCACGTATTAATATATAGATATTTTTGAAAAGAAACAATTCATATTCTGAGTTCAGCTAAATTATATAAGTGAATTTATTTGTTTTATAAATAATAGTTGGAGATGCATTCCTTTTTTTATAGGTATTCATACTATTATAGGAAATATATGATACTAGCTGACCCGCATCCAGCGTTGCCCGGGCCCAACTATCTCGAAAATAAAAGTAACCTTTAATAAAAATATGATGTTGCCAATTTCAAATTTGTCAAATGTCACTCAGGTGGTTAAGCACAACATGCCCAGAGAATTTCTTCTAAATCGCAGAAATATTTTTAGCATGACGCAACATAAACATACACTGAAAGAAAAAGATTAGCAAAATTAAATATTTTTTCAGCCAACTAATTAAAATAGTTGATAGAAGTAAAACAGTGAGAAAAGCATTTACAAAATTAGTTAGTTTCCCAACTATTTTAGTTGATTTCACTACTTTAAATTGTTATAACAACTAATTCAATTAATTGGCTGATAATCAACAAAAGATTATTTAATATTGCTATTTTTGACGTGACAACGTCTTATAATTCGATTGAGCCGGCTGCACGCACGAAAAAACATGACTCATGCGTCGTTACCTCGCTCTGAAGCGTTACCTCGCTCTGAGGCGTTCCATTTAAGGCTTGAAGTGCAAGCGAGAGCGCGGCACAATCGGCCTCCGGGTTCGGCAGCGTTCGACATCTGTCTCTCTCCTACTTGAGTGAGCGATGCGTCCGCGTGGACAGCTGCTATACAATAATACATTTACATATTTTCGTCAAGTATGAAGTGCAGTGAAAAGTGAATGTGGTGTCAATTGTTTATAGCAACGATAATTGCGGCTTCTTATGACGTTGTCACGTTCAACTATCGTCAGTAAACCGACTTTCCAGACAACCTATTTTTTTTTCAGTGTATCACTGCTCAACATTCCTCCTCCCCCTCCCTCGTTTTCTAATTGCAAAGCATACCTAGCCTATGTCTCTTAGGAGGTTGTGCGCTACATGCCCTACGATCGGATAAGTGATTTTTGCTTGACTCACCATAAACATATCAATGGCATTCAGAATTTTGTTATTTTTAACAATAGTAAACAGTTACAAAAAGAGCCTTTGTCACTACTTACAACCTCTTCATGTCTGTAAAATTTTATCAAAATCGGTTCAGCTGCTTTTAAAGATTAGCCTATGTAACTCCTGACAACCTCCTTGAAAACCCCCTAGTACCAAGTTTAGTACAAATCGCATATACTTTAAAATTTAATAGTCCGCCACGTTGAATTCGTATATTCTGACACTTGGTTTGCAATCAGCGACCCCGAAAACCTCCAGGTGCCAAGTTTGGTATGTTTGTTATTTTGTGTAATCAATTCAGCCATATAGTTTTAGTGAATATTTGTCAGTGGATAATCACAATATACTCAAAATTATCAGAAGAAATTCGCGTAAAATGTCCATAAAGCCGGACTTTCTTTTTTTCTTTTTAAATTTCCATGCAGAAATGTTTATTACCACGTAACAGGCAGAAAATGGTGCCGCGTTATCAGGCAAAGACATTTTATTTTAAATTGAACACTGGAACAAATCGGAAACAAATTGTTTCCCCATTTTTTGTAAAATAGTTCTTGAAATATTTCGAAAAAGTTTTTCAAATATATTTGAAACATTTCGGAAACATGTATTAAACAAATTTAAAAAATTTAAAAATCATTTCTTTTGTACAAAAATTCTGTTTATTTGTTTCTTTCACATCTTTCTTTGGCGTGGACGCGACTTAAACATGGAATTTTTGTTTCAATTACTTGTTATTGTAAACTATATGTACATAGTTGTAGAAATCAATTATTGACGTCCTTTTAATATTATGTAAAAACTATTTCTAAAGAGAATAAAAATGGACCTTAAATAAAATTTTAAAATAAGCAAGTACATTTTAGGTAATATTTATTACAACAACACATTTTGAGAATTAAAAGCTGTTCTGGCTACGACAGGTTTTGCTTTTAGTTACTATCTATCTAAAAATGTTGTTACAATATGAATTGTCTAACTTAACTCCTGATCGTCTCTTTCATGTAGAGAGTGTTTTTATTATTTATTTCCGCCCCCATCGTTATAAAACAAAAACTTTTCGCGCTTTCGAGAAAAATTCTGGAAGCCGACTATTCCGGTCGCTTCATTAACCTCCTGTAAATAAGCGATTAAGCTGTTAGCAGCCTTCGCCTGCAGTAAGCACCTATCAATTTGGCCCTTCGTCACAGAGCGGCGGAGGCGTGCGGAAGGGCAACCCTTTTCAAATTGAATAATGATGGTGGGCCGGCTCAGGGCTCAAAGAGAAAATGATTTTAAAACGAGGCAAACCAGACCGGGTGGGCCTTCCACTTGATAATTTAACGAGCTCCTCCATCCTAATCAAATATTTCCATTCCATTAAATACCCGGCGCCCCACCCGACTGAGCCCGGTGTTATTATCCATTAAGCCCTTAGCCCTCAGCCATCAGCCCTTAGCTCCGGGGGGTGGGTGTTGTAATTATGAATGCGTCGTTTACTCCGGGCAGTGGGATACCTTTTTAAACTTTAACTACTCTTGCAACTCCCGGAGGAGGAAGCGCTCAAAATTGTTCCGCATAGTGCTCCATGTCCCACTCGGCTCAAACTCCTCAAGCACTTTTAAAATTTATTCATCCTGGCATCTTCAAGATATTGAAGAAGTGTTGAATTGAAAATTTCTCCTTGATTTGATCCATTTTGATTCCTATTTATGCTGATGTTTGCCTGCTGCTGGTCATGCGGAAATAGTCCCTTTAAGGATATTCCTTTTTCTTTCTCTGAATTTTTGGATTATAGATGTTCACCTGAGTGACTTTTTACGTTTTCTAAGGATGAAGTTGGTTGAATATATGCAGCCAGGGGTAGGATAAATGAGAATGGGTCTAGAATATTTAATCGAATCGATCAAACGAATATTTCAAGAATAAGCTCGACAGAAAAACAATATTTCAAAGAAGAAGTTGCGAAAATTGATAAATTGGTTAGTTTGACGGCTTGAACATTATTTTTTTTTCTACTGAGTTCAAACCAAAATCAAGATTTTATATGAGGTTTATATATTTTGCTGTGAATGGTGGAAAGGCTCACCTGTCTGCAATATCATTAAGCTATTTATCCTTCACTGAATATACAATTTGTTTGCTCAGAGAAAATAGCAAGGAATTCATGGTTTACTTTTGATGTTGTTGCTACGAGCAAGTCAAGAGGTCGTTTGGCACAACTATTCATAGGCTGGTATTTAGAATTTACCAGGCCCGAAATACCACGAAATCCTTGGTATAATTTGTTAACCTGTTATGCTGTTATGGAAGAAAACCTCTTTAAAAATAAATTAAGAATGTAATATGTATATAACACATAAATTCACGGAAACAAAATATTCGCAAACTAAAATCACGTTAGCGTTTTCGTAGGTGGCAAAAATTATAAATATAAAAATATATTGAAGGGGTCTTGTCTTGTCTTGTCTTGTCTTGAAAAGATAATTTATTTTTATTAATTAAAAGTTGATAATAAAATTTAAGTTGATGTTATAATTTTCTTTTTAAATAGAGCTCTATAAATTGAGTAGCATCCAGACAATCGTGAAAACAAAATTCGAATAATTAAATATTGTTTTGTAGCTAACTTGATTGATTCCTTCACGGAAAAATTTTTTTCAGAAATAGCCCTGTATTTTCCGACGGATTTTGGGATAGTGCATTATTTCGGTAGCATTTGTGAAAAAATACAGGGATTTTAACTAAAATTTAAGGGCCAGCGTAAAATGTTGACATTATTTCCTATACTGTTATAAGGAGATTTGCTGCTTTTTCAATATATGTTGTGGATTTTATGGCAAACGTTCGTAAATTGGTTGGGAAGATTTTTACTATCCCAACTTTTATTCCGTGTTGAAGGCGACTTAGATGAGGTATTTTTAAAATCATATCGCACAGTAGAATTGAAGTAGGTGAGTAGTAGGTTGTTGGGTTGAGGAGATGGGCGGTATAATCGGTGAGTCGCGACCGCCACAATATGAAAGAATTAAGAAAATTTGTATATACATATGTATGTACCTATTTATATATATGTGTATATGCATTATATAAATATGTACTCTTCTAAGGTCTTAAAGTAATTAGTCTTTTAAGAAGTAATTTCCTCATTAGTAATTCCCCAAGATAATTGACAATCTTAAATAAGTAATTTATACGGAGCTTCCGATTACAAAAACAGTTCGGAACCATTTTCTCCTCTTTTTTTTGTTTGTTTTTTTGGTAACTATTATTTACGAGCTTTAGTGTTGTCAGTAAACAAATTTTGGTAACAGAACATTATTTATTATCGATAAATAAAATAAAATATGAACTTATTATTTATGTTCTTACTGCCAATTTCAAACACATAGTAGTCTGCGTACATTTCTATTTTTCGTAATAGCCCCATTAAAATGTCAAATAAAAATAAAATATAAACTGAGATAATAAGTGCATTGAATATTATTCCAAGGGATTTTATTACTCACAATTGTGGATCAATGGATACTTAAATATAAAAAATATAAATTTAAATTAAAACTAATTAACTAATTTATTTAATAAGAATAGGGTGGAATAGAAAGTTTATTTTTATTTTATTTTTTTTTTCAGAAACCGACCGTTATTGAATATGGTTCGAAATCGTACATTAACTGATCGAACTGAAAGACAACAATACAGGAATCATTATAATTTCCGAAATAATAACAGAAACAACCAATGTCACAAAAAAAAATGTTTTTTTATTTTTATAGTTTCTTTGTAATGGTACCAATCAAACCTAAAACACAATTTTTCGTAAAAACATCGTGAACCTATAAAAATGACTGCTGGAAAAATTGAGAATATCCTAAGCAAGCCCTAGTAAATATTTAACCAAGTCAGAAACTCGCGATTACTACCGTCAAATCTGTGGTGAAGGTGTCATTGATGATCACAACGAAGTTGATGAGGAGGATAATAATAATAAATAAATGTTTGATATAAGAATAGGTCATCAAATTTGTTTTTATTTGATTTTAATATTCTATTATTTGGAAACAAATGCCTATGGCAACATTTTATTTACCTTTTTCGGAAAAAGTGCCTATGTCAAAGCTATTTTTTACATTTTTCATCACTTTAAAAGGACTATTTTTTATAATTACAGTCATAAAGTACATGTTGTTCTATGACCTATATACTTAATTCCATAAGTAGCTATTCTTCTTAAAAACGGTTTTTTCTTCTCCTGTAAAATTAAATAAAATTGACATTGGCTGTTTTTCCAAATACTTACCCCTTCAATTCAAATAAACGTAGAAGCGACAACACAGATCGGACGGTCGAATTTCGACCGCTGGGCGACCACGAGTCATTTCAAATTGTTTATTCATGATTCTGCATTTTGGTCGTTTGTTTTGCTTTAAATAGGAATTTGAGGTAATGCAGTTTTTCCGACAACAAATGTACAGGATTATTTAAACTAAAATAAAAAATTTAAGTCAAACGAACAATTTAACAGGAAGACTCAAACAGGGGCTATTTTTGAATATGATTCATTTTAAATTTATTCTTATGTGTTTCCAATCACTTCGCTTCCTCTCTGTTATGATGAATTTAAATCGACCAAATATCAATAATTTTAATAAACTGGGAATTTAAATTTAAAATATAACTGCAAGTTATTTTCTCTTTGACGCGACTGAGGACTTGAAATTGAATTACAAGTTATACAAAGGAGTTCTAAATGGATGGAATGGCATATTTTAACAAATATAACACTTAGGTGTCATCATAGTTTACCAATTTCAAAAAATCGATTTTTTTTTATGATGAATTTCGAAAGTAAATCTCTTCAGAAATATCATATTAAAATTTTATAAAGATAGGAGCAGTATAACTATATTTTGTTTCGATTTTATTTGAGCGCGGCCTCCGGCGGCATGCTATTGAGTATACGAACTATAAACGCGTTTTTCTCAAAACCACTTTTTTGTATACGGTGTTGTAGTTTTCTCCGAAACGGTTTGAACGATCGCTCTGAAATTTTTACCACAGCTTTATCACATATATGAGTATCGTGTATACTAGAATTATGTCAACATTTTAATTTTTTCCATTTTTTTAATTGAAAAATCATGAAAAAAAGGAATGTTTTTCGAACATTTTCGTTTAAGTAGCCGCCATTTTGTTCTTTTTGCATAAAAATTAATAATTCTAGTACACACGCTAGCCACTGGCACACTAAATCTAAATTTTCCTGGTTTTTGTGTTTCAGGCATATCTTCAATAAGAAATCAACCACACCGTTGACATAGATTTTTTTTATATGCCTACTCGAATTCCGCCATTTTTAATATATTTATTATGAAAAAATAAACAATAAATTTTTTTCGTATTCGTTAAGAGTGTTTTTGTTTAGCCTAAAAAGAATTGAAGCGATATATTTGGGCGCTGTAAAAAAATTCCCAAAAAAAGCTTAATTTCCAGGCTTTTAAACAAGGATGAACCCTTAAGTACATCATAAACTGTGCAGACTACATAGAAGGGTAAGGAGTAGGAGGATGTATCAAAAATCAATACATTTTAATAATTGGCTGCCTTTTAAAATATGAAAAGTTTGTAGGAAGTATTTTGTACCGATTCAGCTAATCGACAAAGTTGAAACAAGTTCCGCTTAAAATTTTAAAATTTATGCATACTTTGTCGTTGTGTATCTGAAGTTGACTTATAATAATAATAAGGCTTTAAGTAATCTTCAGCTTTCACGTTGCCCTGTCAAAAACTCTTCTTTAACTAGTTCTTCACTTCCTAGAATAATTCTCTTATCACGACATGAAAATTGAACTGGCTTTTATGTAATTTGATGTAGGGGAGACCGAGGGGAGTTGAAACAATTTTAACATTTTGTTTCATGGACAAAATTCTATACACATAAATCTCCCGAAATTAGTGCCAATCGATAGTTCAATTCTTACACTTTCAAATGACCGAAACAAAGAAATTGTAAGTGTAAATTTTGTGGCAAAAAATGGACTTGAACATGACAAGTCATTTTGTTTCAACTCCCCTCATACCGAGGTAAGTTGAAACAGAGGTCGAGGTGAGTTGAAACAGTTGATTTTTCGGTAGTATTAAGGGTTGTAAAGTAGAAACGACTATATACTTCAAAAATATAATATTGAAATAAAGTATTTAACGATAAAACAACATTAATTAAAGTAACAGACAAGAAAATTCAAAATATATAAAGTGGTGTAATTTTTTAAAAAAAGTTGCACACTAGCTTGAGCGATTCTCGTTGGTTGCGGTAGTCTTCAGAGAAAGAACAGGATGACGTTTCATGAAGGATCGGAGCCACACTTCACCTGCCATTCCCTGATCAACCCAAGAAGGCGGACATTTTTTATATGCTCCAAAGCCAACCTATAGGTAAAACTTCTAGCTTGTTTGGTGCTTAGGCCGAAGTTAGTAACAGCGCAGGTTAAGAGGTGTATGCAGTCACAGAGTATCTTCTCCTCTGACGATGAAAATACGTCTGCTCAGGGTACCCAACAGACGGAGGAATCGCGCGTTTAATTAGCTTCATAAGCCTTTTTTTTAATGAACTTATGCACATATAGACTATAGAGTAACGAATGGTTGAGGTTATAGCTCGAAGCCGCATCGCGAAGACTTTTTTGACGCAATGTTACTTCTTCTGCAGCGAGCTCGTGTATATCATAACTTACCATACCTCTATCAGTATTTCTTTTATAATCAGTAGACATACTGTAACAAAATAAGTAAAAAAAAAAAAACAAATAAACCTCACCGTATTAGCAAATCAGCCGTACAAAGCCTAACCGAGGTGAGTTGAAACAGTCTGTGTCAAATCCCCTCAGTAAGAAAAATCCTGCCAAATTTTTTCAATCAAAAACCAAGAAGCAATACCCAAAGAAATGAGCTATATCACCACTATGAATTCAATCTTTAGTTAATGAGCTTTCGAAACATATATAGCTCAAGTCAAAATACAAATACATTATCAAAATATCGATAATTTAAAAAAGTGTTCAAAATTTACTTTTCACGATTTTTGGGACGTGGCAGACAGGACACCCTAACCACGCGTCTTGAGGCATGGATGCATATTGAGAATCCCGCATGCGGTAAAATGCAATTAAATTGCGAAACTGCCAGCTCGCTAACGGTTATAAGTACCGCAAAATTAGTACTGTTTCAAATCACCTCTGTTTCAAAACCCCTCGGTCTCCCCTAATTGATGTGGCTTTTATGGTAATTTCTAATTAAATCTCCTGGCAAGCATATTTCGAAAATCCGAAATTGCTCACAAAGAAATTTAAAGGTATTGGCTAGTGGTTATTTTACGAGAATATTTTCTCTATGGCGTTTTTGTCCGGTCATTTTACCAGCTCGCCTTCGGGATGTGTGTCCAAGAGCATTTAATCTATGTCGACACTGGAAGACAGCCAGGAAGTCTGGTAGCAACTGAACAGTTTTAATGATGCGAAAAAGGTCTCATAAAATATTCACGAGAAAAATGGCAGAGCCCTTAATGTTCTGAATTAAGTGGATGGGGAACGGAAAGTGCTTTCTTCAAGTTTTGAAAAGAAGAAAGAAGTGTAACAGAAAGAAAATTCTCACCAGGAAAATTAAGTAGATCCTGTTCATTTCTAGAGTTTTGAAGAGAATAAATTTGTTGGGTCGAGGAGTTTTGAAAATTAAAAAGAATAGTTTTATCTGCTTACCTGCAAATCTGTAAGAAGGGCACATTGTTGAACGCGAGATACAAGCGCTTATTTTCGAAGTATTTCGTATCATCAAATCTCAGGACAGAAAGAAGTAACTGCCTTCGATGATGGAACACTTTACGTCCCGGACGTGAGCGTTACATTCCCATAAAATGCGCCACTAACGCCGGGATAGAATTTGTTATCGTTGAGGAAGCAAGGCACTTTAAGTGCATACCATAAATTCGCTCGAGATTTTATGAAATACTTGGAGACGGGAAGATTGTGGCTACCATGAATTTTTCACAATATCGGCAATCGTAGTAATTTTGGTCTCATTTCTGCAATGAGCTATGGCTTACTGTAAATTCATTCATTAAACATTATATAGCATTTAAGTTTCCCATTAAGTTAAATTTAACAGTTTTCAGAATTGCAGACAGTAAATCCAAGGGTGGGTTTAAATTTAAACATTGACCAGGGACTTTTTTTATGGGTATCAATTGTCTCGTTGCAGCTGCAATAAAACCAAAAATAATGGGACAAAGGCACACATTTAATGGACCTTTCCACGCTCTATGTAGATACATCCACCAACAATTTTTCGATTTTTGGTACTGTTCTCATTCAATTCAATGTGATAGTGACTCGTAATAAAACTCAGTTTCGGAAATGCAGACGATTTGGTCCTCACTATCTATGCTACCACCCACACTTTTGAATTCAGACCTGTTTTGAATAATTCTAAAATCTAACCTCAGTATTTCCCAGCAAAAGTATGCAAATCATTTACTGCATTGGTTTCACGAGGAGGACATGCTGCTGAATAAAATTTACAGAACAGAGACATGACTGGGAGCAATAACCCATTTTATGGTTATTCCGACATTTTGTTTTTCCTGCTTTCTATGGGAATCCGGAAATAGAGAGGGTTAGACAGAGAGATTGTTAGGTTCTATTTAATTACAGGTTACAGATAGCAGTGCGGGGGATTTGTGGATGATGCTCCCTAGGTGGTTGAGATAAAACGTTTTGCCCCGTTGCGTCATACTGTTGTATGTTGATTAACTCTCGCATGAAGCCCTTCTATAAAAGCAATTTTAGTGATTATATTAAACGAACTTTAAAGTCTTTCTCTTTAGTCTTTAAAGCAATAGACGGCATAGTGGATATCATGTGATTACCCAAAATTCTCAGCGGGTCCATCAAGGACAAACTACTGTACGCCATTGAAATCATTTACAATTTCGCGTCTATGTCGTTTCGGAGAAGAATGGCAAATAAGGACAAAAAGGAAAAAATGCGAAATATGCAACTATGTTGTAGGTACTTTTCCAGCGAGCACTATTTTCTACTCTGGGTGGAGGAATACATCAGGGAAAGGAGGACAACTCTGGTACTCTGGGAGCTACGTATGCAACCGAGTAAAGGTTTGATGGAAATGCAATTGGAGTGGAAATTTTCAACTCAATTTTACAGCGACTGATGTAGTTGCTAAATGACCTTTAAGTCCTTCTGAGCAATCTTTGTCTGAGGCCACTGGAGAGTGCTCTATCTTTTTATGCAAAATCAAAGTTGACAATGCCACTGTACTTTGACGGTGGGTCGTTAGAACTCGTTGTTATGTGCAAGAGTACCCTTTATGTTTATAATTAAATTGTTTTAAACTTGCTGATTGTGATGTATCTTTCTATCTATCTTAAAAAGTGTTTTGCAAGCAGTACACGAACAATGGTATCGCAGAGGAAACAATTTTTTGTGCTGTGAATATACATCATAAAGTTCTCTACTCTTTTGCTGAATATTTTAGGAGGTTGCGCTTATGAAGTTATATGTATTTACAAACAATATACTTACATAATATTCTACCTCAAATAAGGAAGTTTATTTATAGCTATAGGTACTAAGGTCGGCAGTACATGCAATAAAAATAAATATTGCATTCAAGTCTGAAGGTCTGTCGTTTTCCTCTTTACTCCTTACGATTCCTTTATTCTTTAGAAGACTTCGAATTTGGTGCAAGTTAGGTACCTATTCATGTTGCTTGGAATCAGAAAGTTTATAAACTTCCACGTTTTAAGGTCCCAACTCCTTAGATTCGGAAAATGAATGATGCCAAAACTCGTTTTAGAGATTGTCGACTTCGAAAATAAAATTTATTTGGACAATTATATATGATATATAACGAAACTTGTCGACACGATAGAGGCCGTATTTTTTAATCGATTTTGAACAAACTTCATCTATACGTTTATTCTGTCAATATCTTGGCTAAGTTTGTAAATGGGAGGAATCGGTCAAGGGGATGGATATATAGGGGATACGTATGTAAGTTATATAAAAATTGTTTGAACTCCAAATTTTTCGTATTTCTTAACCGCTACTGACTAAATTTAACATTAGGTACACATTGATAGCATGTAGTTCTAAATCGTGTTACAAAATAGTGGGGTTCGGTAATAGGAGAAGGACAACATCAGTTTTTAAAAGTGATTTTGTTACCGCGATAGCTGCCGTATTTTTAAAGGGTTTTTGATTCAACTTTGCATATGCATTAATTGGCTCGATATCTATGTAGGTCATGTTAAAAAATTGCGCAGGTTTGGGAAAGGAGGAGGTGGACTTTTACTTGGCTATACATTTTAATTTTTTTTTTGTAGAGCGCAAATTTCTTTATCTATTTTGATTAAACAACAAACTTGATTTCGGACTTCATATTGTTTCTTTAATAAATAAAAGTAATTCTCTTTTTGGCTTCATTAGGCGCTGGTCTGAAGAATTATGTGGCCCTTACGTTTTAAAGTCGTTATATGTTTGATTAGTTAGACATATTCTAAAATATGCTAGTGCGTTATGGTCTCCCTATTATGCGTGCCGAAGCAGTACAAAAACGTTTCCTTCGTTTTGCCTTTTGCTCTGGAACTTCCACCTTACCTGAATAGGCTCAAATTGTTCAATTTACAAACATTGGAGCACCAACGTGAGATTTCCAGTACCATTTTCATGCATCGATTGTTAATTGGCGAAATTGATTGTCCTGAGTTGCTTTCTTCGCTTCATATTAGCATTAAACGTTATAATCTCCGAAGTACCGACATTTTACAAAATCGAACTCATCGAACTAACTATGGCAGGTCTGGGTCCTATTAACTCTTTGATATCTCTTTACAACAAAAATTATTCTTTGCTAGATTTTAATGTAAGTAAAGTTCAAATTAAAAATAGGTTTAATTAATTATTTTATATGCTTTTCTACATTTTAAGACTTTGTTGTATATATTTGCATGATTATATTTTATTGTACAGTCAGGGCGGTTGTCTATTGGCTAATAATAAATAAATAAATAAATTTGGCTAAAATATTCTCCATGGCAATATCTTAGCTATGTTCGAATATGGCGTTTTTGTGTCCAACTCCTTAATTCGTTGTTGTCTGCAAAATCAGTGGAGTGATGTTGTTGAATTACTTAAATAAGCATCAACAACTTTCGGCTGTTCTCACCCAGAAAGCTCGACGAGCAGCTTTCATCCGAACTCACCACGTCCAAAAGACGAATGGAAAGGAAACAGCGCGATCTTCTCTGGCTGGGCTGCTGGCCGACATCCGAATCCACCAGGCGACCGCGCAACATCTCGAACACAGAAACACCTGACAGCGGCGACCGCTCCAGAAAAGAAACATTTCACAGCTGACCGATCGCGCTGGTGGCGTCTCGAGCGGAGCCGGTGGGGCGCAGGGTTCTAGTGTGTTTCGTCGGTTGGACAGTCCACTCGGCCTCCGAAGAGTCTTCGAAAAGCGGCCCTCCTGTCGTCCGGTGTCGATCGTGCGCGGAGCTGATCGCGTTCGTTTTGTGTGAGTGAAGAATCCGCTCCTACACTACGCTAACTGTTCTCAGTGCCGCGGAAAATGCATGTGGAATTTTGCGAAAATTCCCGAAATCCGTGGATCCGCGACTGATGCTATTTATTGTGGAAAGCTCGGAAAATTCTACGTGTGAGGAAAATGAGTGCATAAAGTGCCTGCTTTTTCCCGACAAAAAGCTGTGAAACTTGTTTTGTGCTGCCCGACAGATTTGCTGTCCCGTTCCCGTTAACGGTGCTGTGCGGTAACCGTGCGTCGTGCATTTCGTTTCCACCTGACAACTCGCGCCCAGCTCCTTGGCTCGCTGGCCGTGTTCTGTGCCGCTGATCTCGCTCCGCCAAGTGAACGGTAAATTTTTTTCATAAATTGCTTGTTTTTTGTTATTCAATAACCAAACAGCCCGCGATCGCGTCCACACACACGTGCACGCGATCGGCGAATGTGCTGCGACGCGACCTGGAAAGGGAAAACAGAATTTTTCGAATATTTTCGTCGACCCGGAATTTTTTGGGGAAGCTGACGGAGTCGGACCCGGAAACGCTTGTGACGTTCTGCTCCAGGCATCCGGCTACGGATGTATAGCGCATAACGCGGCCGTCTTAGATCATCCTCGTCTTAGGTCATTCTGCTACCTGAAAGTCGACTTTTCTTTCGAATCTAAAAACTGCCGATCTGCAAATATCTTCGACTCTGAAACTGCTAACGGCGGAGGCGGGCCAGCTCCCGGTCGAGGACTTTCTCCAGCGTGCCTCGGACTAGTTTTGGAATTTTTCGCCTTTCTGCTGTCCGTCTAATTAAAACACGGCGAAATAGGCGGGCCGAGCCGCAAGCCGGAACTCGCAAGAGGAACGGCGTGTTTGACATCGTTTTACTACCGTTTTACATTTTCAATCCAACCACAGAGCTTGGTTAGTTCGGATTTTAGAGGATTACAAAGAGATTAAACTGCAACAGAACATTTCTGCAAGCCAACTGCGAGCTAAATTCGCTGCAAAAGATCACTGGAGCGTGTGCACTATTTTTAGGAACTTTGATGAAATGCACCTGTCTTTTGTTTACTTATTTGATCAACAGGTGCAAAGATCATCTAGTTCTAATTTCGTATAAAAATGTAAAGTGAAAAATCCAATAGAACAAATTATGCGAATTCGATTATTTCCGAGGTTTTTCGATTTGAGAACGGGTTCGAAGCACTTTATAATAGGGAAGAAAGGAAAAATAAAAGGGCTGCGCGAATAAATCCAAATATCGAAAAATTCAGAGCGAATCGCGAATGCTTCTATCTTCGTTGAATCGAATAATTCGAAATGTTTCAAAAACACTTATATTTACGGTGATTAAAAACTGATATTAACTATAAATAAATAAAACTGCTATATTTATTATTATAAATGTTATACTTTTGTAACATAAAAATTTGTTGTCAATAGCAAATACTTTAATTTAGTATGAAAAGTCGAGATATTTTTTTGGCACCAGTACAAACTCTGCAGGCTCTTGATGAATTCTCTAAAAATGCAATTTAATTTAAATTAAGGGGATTTAAACTGATAACATCTGTTAACCAAAGTCCCATCAACGTGAAGCCGGCCGATAACTGCTGGACAGTTGAGATCACATAAACGCTATGCCGGCCGATAACTGCTAGCAAATTGAAACCACGTGTGCGTGGTTGTAACCGCCAAAGTGTTTATATTAAAAAATACATACATATATATATACCTATATAACCCAAAAGGTAATGAAAAAATTCCTCCTATTATTATTATTTTCGAGTTATTCATAAAAATAGTGCAATTTTCTCGTTCCATATATGAGCCCATCACCCTATTAAGTACCATAATAACTATTACAACTTGATTTACGCCACTATGATTCTCATATAATACAAAGTGCCTATTATAGTGATTTATGTGTTGTAGGTACTATGGCTAAAAATTGTATACTTTCCCTTGTTATAAGTACATCAGACGATGTAAAAAAACCTCACCTAAATCGATTCAACGGTTTTGGAGTTATGAGGTCAAACGTCTACATACATATACGAAGTCATCAGTTATTAACAAAATTATTTGAAAATTAAATCCAAGACATTAATGAACATTAACTTAACTACGTATATGCTGAAAAAAATTAATAACCTAACGCTTTATTATTATTATGATACATTAAAATGAGCCATTAACACAAATCCTATTATTAGTTCCTGGATCGATTCGTTATTTTGCAATGATTTTTCATAAATACTAACTACGTATTGCAAATATAGTTGAGGTGACAAAATATAGATTTCATGATTTCATTTTAAAGTAAACCCATGAAAATAATCTTTATGGAGAACCTTCAGGTTTCTATCAAACAGCAAATGTATGTATGTCGATCCCTCTATAAAGTAAGTAGAAAAATTTCTAATTATATTATTTTAGTAATTTAAAATTATAAAATTATCTTGTTAGTTTAATATGAATACGGTTAAATTGACACGTACACAAGAGTATTATCGGAACCAGGTAACCATATTACATAAGCCCTTATTGTTGATTTAACCAGAAATATTTTTGTGGGCGTATGTTGTATATTATCTGGCATCGATTTCCAGAATAATATTTGCTGTCATCAAATAGGAGAAACGTCGAAATCAAATAGCAATAAAAGGAAAAGACCCAAAAGGTTTTCAATTTATGGATTAAAATTCCAATAAAATGTTGTGCCGTTGACTTTCAAGTATGATCATTATGTAAAAACTATGGAAATGATAGAGCTAGTTATACAAAATTGCATGATATATGTGTACGAAAAACAAAATATATAAAATTTGGAAAGGAATTAGGCATACATACTTATTTCTTAACAGAATTTTGGAAAATCATTATCATCATCATCATGTTACTATGCTGAAATAATTACGTAATAAAATCTTAATTTGAAAAAGTTTATTGTATAAAGTAAAAACTTCGTAAACAACATGTTAAAAGTGATTCACCTATTTATTGACGAAAATACGAAAATATGCCTTAAAGCTGCTTTCATTGTTAAGGTAGGAGGCGAAAGCAATCGATCCCGCAGGGAGAAGGGTCAGGGACAATCGTTAGAATCGCTTTTAGAACAATCCGCAGCAAACAAAAGTTTTCTTCGATAAAATTCCGAATTTTGTACAGTAACTTCGTAAGACGGGTAAACTCGGAAAGTCTGGCCAAACATCCCTTTCATGTGGTCAGGAGTTTCGGGCAAATCCAGACGCGTCGTCCTTCCTCACCTCACCCAGATGCTTTCCTCTTTGGTTTAAAACACGTCCAACCGCAAAGAATATTGAGCGGGGGCGGCGCAAAGTCTCAATATTTGTCGCTCCAGGAGCAGCTTCTGATCCCAATAAGAAGCGACTATCTGACTAAGCACTGAGCGGGAATCCGAATAGAATTACATTTGTAAAAAGCCTATCAGGATTCCTCGCAGCGGCGGCGGCAAGACTTTCCGTCTGACTTTCTTTGCCTGGGTTCTATCTTTTAAGTTCCAGTTGAAGATGGATGAGGGCCTCCGCCCTCCGGAGTCCCCCCAGCCCCTTCCCCGGGCCGCCTTCGATTTTCTCCCTTCGGGGCACACGCTCAGGTCAACTGGTGGGTGGGCGCGGATCGATTCTGGCTGATGGCCCGTTTGATTATTGCGAATCGGAAAAGAAAAAGACGCTCCTCTCCTAATGTCCGTCAGGGCTGATAAGAAGTTTTCATTCTGTAAACAACTTCGCAGTTTCAACGCGCGACACTGCTGCGGGGGAGGAGAATGGTTCCGCCCGCCACCCCTACAACTTTTGGGACTTGGGGTCCGGGGTCCTGTAAGTCAGTTTGATTTCGTTTTCCTTAATTCGGAGCGGAATCGATTTTTAGGACCTTAATAATAGCCTGCGAATAATGCGGCAGTCTGAATTCTGGAAATTAATGTCGTTTTGCCTCTAGCATGGCTTGGAGCGCTGCCGCGGGTCATTGACCTACTTGGCAACTCCTTCAAAATCACTCGGCGGTTAACAGTTAGTTACTTAAAGACGCAACACTTGCCCCATTGTGTCTTGATGTACTTCCGGCAATAGCGCTGCCGCAGAATAAATTGCTTGAAAACCAAATCGAGAAAACAAATCACCGGAGTAGCGGTCGCTTTGAATACATCAGTCGCTGATTTTTTCGCGGCACGTTGCTCCAAAAAGTTTTCACTTTCCTCTAATTGAACGTGATTTGCACGAGAAATCAACAGTGGGAAGAAAAAAGAATTCAGCGGATTGAGCTTTGATAGAGCCCCCACTTAATGCGATTAGGCACCGGGATGACAAGGAAAGTGATTTTGGAAATTGTATTTTCGGTGAGTTTGGGTTTCCCGAGTCTCTTTGTAGCAATTGAATTTTACATTACGTCAACTTAACTCTGATCTTAAATTATTTACAATCTATTTCGGGTGAACACTAATTTAAAAAAAAAACGTCTGTACACTCTAGGTACGCCTCACGCTTCAAAGGCTCCGTCGTCGACAGGCGTTCCTTCTCTTAAAATACAAAAATATAAATCCATATTACATACTTACATTATAATTCATTTTTGATTTAATTTTAACAATAGTAGCGTAATTGTTAAGGAGACAAAAAATAAATATAAAATAATATAAAATATATAAAAATAAGCCCCATGGTTTTCTCGTCCTATCTAAAGACATTTCGGTACCATCTATCTCAACATGCCAACATTTTGGATGAGAGTGTTTTAGTTGTTTTATAGAAGCCAACTTTCATCCATTATATATCAAAAAAGTGGCAAATTTGTTCACTAAACATGGCATGGTGCTTAATCTCACCTCTTTTCTGTATGAAGCCATTTGGGGCAAATTAAGAACTTTCTCGCTTTTCCATGGCAGGAATTTCATCTAACTATAGGTGGATGTGGTGCAACAAAACTGAAATCTCCTTGCCCACCTGAGACATGAGTTGTAGTGCATGCAATGCATCAAGTTGCGACTGCCTCCATAACTCACCGAGGACTTCTAATCCGAGTCCTAGTTTTTGTTGCCTCAACTGTCTTCCGCAATGGACACTGCACGAAAATTATTGCCCTTTGGGGGTATTTCGGAAGACTCCCATAAAACAGCTTAATCTGTTTTCAGGTTACCTTCATTCTGAGCATCTGTGCACATGTGATAATCGATGAAAGACTAGAATATGTAGGACAACATATGGTGAGTTCTCGAAAAAAAAATTTTTAAGTTAAAAAAGGGAATTGCACTGAATAGAAATTTTGTGAAGAACTGCTAAGAAATTGATAATACATACATATGTAGTTTAAATCAAATAAAATTTAAGAATGTTGAAGAACAATTCAATTTTTCTCAAGAAAATCTTAAATTTGTTCACATAATACTTAGTCTGTCATTTCGGACCAACTATGTAACCTAAAAATCGGAAATTAGACCTTATTTTGTTGCTTTGAATGAAAGCTACCATGAATGGACTGTCATTTTAGATCTGCTATATTTTGGTATTTTTCGTATTAATTTTGAAATCAGTAACTCCATAAAAATTATTTTTGTAAAATTTCGATGGTATTTATTATTAGGAGATATTTCGGCATTGCATTAGGTTTTTTTTATATGTATATAAATTATACTTTCTAACATTTTCTAATTCAATTCAATTAAAATTTAATCACTCACTTCGAATCATGTTCACGCGTTGCGAAGTCATGCAGGAACATGCTTCAAGTTGTAGACCACTTTTCTTTACTAACTCGTTTATAAAAAATAATAATAAAAGTAATGAACATATATTCTTTTCAAAGAGCAAAATGAACTATTGATTTCTGAAGATATAAAAAAAATGTTGCGGCTTCATTCGTTTGATGATTTTTAGATGGAATGACCCTAATTTTAAGGGCATTGAACAGAGCGCAACGAAATCTTAATAAAAATCGCGCAAGCAAATTCCGCCGGCCAAAAGTATCCGGAGATCTGTGAAATCATCAATTTACGACGCCACGGCCGCGAAAATAACCAGTTGGCCGACCTTGCGGGCGCTTTCATTAATTTGCCTTTCTAGTCGTCTTGCAATTTACCTGAGCGCAGCGGCGTTGATGGACTGATGGACTCCTCTCGCTTGCATTGTTCCTGCAACTCTGCATCCAAGTGTGTGGGGCAGGAGGCTCCCAGTGAATTTTCTGTTGTTCTAGGTGTTGGCATTCAGATGCACTCGGCGTACGAATGCACCTCCAGAATTTGTGGAGCTCACTGCATTTTACATTACTCGCGTTCATCGCAGTCGTCATCATTTTTAAATGCCCCCATGGCGGAAGTGGGTTACGTCAGCCGCTGCCTAAATGCTGCGAACAGCACCCGGCCTGCGAACAGCACCCGCGCCGCGCTCCTATCGAGCTGCGCAGGTGGGCGTGTGGAGCTCATTGTGGAACGCTTCCTGCTCGCGGTGGTGCATTCATTTTCGAGGTGGAACTCATTATTTTCGCCACCCATTAGCCGCGGTGACTGCTTCCCCCCATCAACGCCATCTGGCGGGGGGGTTGGCGGTGTCTCTGTCCGTCTCCCCGCAGCCCCGTCGCAGGTGAATGGCAGCAGATCGTTTGTTTGAATTTGGGGTGATTTGATGCCGCCGGCCACCGTCCGATCCGATTGTGACTGGTTTATTTGCTCGCTGCGGATGCCGGCGGTTTTCGCTCGCACAATCGCTAGTTGGACAGGTAAACAGGTAAATAGAGGTATTTTCATAAATGGGTTACTTTATGCCGCGACCGCTGTTACCTTGTGGCGAAAACATTTTCGAACAAGGTAAAACGCATAACAAAGGTTTTAAATATAATGCGAATATTCCACAAGTAAATTGCATTACGTTTTTGCTGCGCTATTAATAGCGTGCCTAAAGCGTTTTTGCTCGATTAAGTTGTATTGTGTTTCCACAAAGGGACTAATTAACAAATGGTCTTTTTATAATTTCGTATGCAAATATGTTATTATTAACAAAAATAACCATGGTCGGGGCGGAACTATATATGATTTTTTATGTATAGAGGAGCTTAGACTTCTGTGGTGATATGAAAATGCATATCATTTAACTCAATTAACCCAATGAATCCAAAAAAAGGTTGCAAACCTATTCCAAAAAATGCAAGTAAGGTAAGCCATCTCCACATAACTTAGACCTTTTATGATACATTAAAATGTAAAATAATATAATATTAGAATTAAATTGACTACAACAGTAGCGAATATTATTATAAATATGTTTAAAAGTGTGGGAATACTCACTTATTGGACCTTGGCGACCGGCCATATAATCGGTTAAAAAAGGTTACGCAAAACAAAAATTATAAATCAATTTTTTTTTGGTTTGCTTTATTTTGGTTATTGTTTCTTAAATTTAACTTTCCGTTTACCTTGTCGAATATTGTAATTACGCAAATTTTGGAATGATGCAACTAACCTATGTAAATAAATAATTTTTTATAGACTACTATATGTTCAAAAGTACGAAAGTGTCTCAAATTGGTTTCAAATTTGTCATTTTGCTAATCATTCTCAACCAATGAAGTTACTTCTGAGTGATATTAAGAAATGTATGAGATAGGCTAGAAAATTGCGATTATGATTTATTTTAATAATATACTTACATACCTACCTATAAGTACAAATTTCATTGTGACGAGAGTTTGTCACTACTTTGAAGCCATTTTGACCTTTTTAGGGTTCCGTACCTCGAAAGGAAAAAACGGAACCCTTATAGGATCACTTTGTTGTCCGTCCGTCCGTCCATCCGTCTGTCTGTCAAGACCCTTTTTCTCAGGAACGCGTGGAGGTATCAAGCTGGAATTTATATCAAATACTCAGGTCTACTGTCCCTTGGAGCTGTGAAATCAAACTTCTAAGCCAGCGCAATCAAAAGTTACAGCCGTTTATGCCGCAAATTTCCGCAAATTTTCGACACTCGCAAAGGAATCAAAACCTACAGGGTACTGCCCGTGAACTCAGAATCTTGAAATTTGGTACGAAGCAACGTCTTATAGCACAGATAAAGGAAAAATTGCGAAAACCGTAAATTTTTAGTTACATCATATAATAAAAATATTTTTAATAATTTTAAACTTACTACCCCTTTCCTCATGAACGCGTAGAGGTATTAAATTGAAATTCATATCAAATACTCAGGTCTATAATACCTTTAAGCTGTAACAAAATCAAACTTCTATGTCAACGCAATCAAAAGAAACAGCAATTTGGTATATATATTTGCAATAAAAATACCATAACTATGACTCGATTGTCGTGATGGGTGAACTTTTACTTATATACCTATAGGTTTGTACGGAACCCTCGGTGCGCGAGTCCGAATCGCACTTGGTCGTTTTTTTTTAATTTTAAGAAGAATCAACCTTTTTATTATATTTTTAGGGAATTTTTTTTTCCGTTTAATTTTATGTATATATATGTACCTACATTTGACATAAATTTTGTTACAAAATGACATTCATTTCTGTCTATTTAATAATAAGAAACCGATAACAAATTGAAATACGCCCTTTTACCTTTTCGAGTTGGGAATTTTAATAATCACAACAAAAGATTGCATTCATTCCGAGCAACGAAAATGTGACGTGAAACATGACGCATTATCTTGTTCAATTACCCAGGCCACTCGCAATCCCCCGAAAATACAGCGCAAATGAATACTTTCACTTTCTAATCCTCCCAAGACCTATTTTCACAATCTTAGCAAGTCACAGTCGATTCCCCCGAGACTGGCTTCTTGTATGGCTAATAAATTTGAATACGGCCAAAATAAAAGCCCCAGCTCGGCGGATTCGTACCACGCGGAGCACCGGAGCCCGACCGCAAAAGCCGGCGAGAAAAGTGCGAAGGTGGCCCAAGACGGGGCAGGGCGTGACACGGCACCGACAAATCCTCGAAGGTGGATGCGTCGCGAAAATACCGCAAATAAGAAGATAGCGAAGTTTCTTGTTATTTGACGACCGGAATTCCACTCAAGAGTTGCTTTCCTTAGGAAGGAGGGTTCGGCGGGCGTCTGCAGAACCCAAGTAAGTGGAAGTGTTCTGTTTGCTCGGTTGAAAGCCCCGACATCAGACTCCGTCTTGGGGGCTCATCACTGGGGGGCGGCGGAGTGCATCAGCGACGACGTGCATATGAGCAAATATTGATCCACGTCGTCACGGGCACGGCACCCTCGCCAGTGATGATTCACTGCCAAGAGTAAGACAACTCGATCCACTCCCGCAAACCTCAAAATTACCGCCTTTTGAGCGCAAACATTTATGCAAAGTAGCCCCAAGAAGGTAGCCGCATCTTCACCAGCGCCCCGGCACACGCTCCCCACGTGTGAAGACGAGATGAAATTCATTGAGTCGCGGGTGTCGCGTTTAAGACAATGCAACATCTTACGTGTTTGTAAGTGGCGCAGAAACTCGTAAATTGTGCCCCAGTGACTCCGTGACTGACTGCCGGACTGGACATGCCGACGGACTTGCGGCGGAGAAGTGGCTTCTTTCTGAAATTCGCGCTCGTTCGTCATGTGAGGCTTAATGGATTCATTTGATTAATTGCGCGGCTTCGAAGCCAATATATTAAGGGAAAGATTTACGCAGCCATCTCAATGGAACTGTTTACGCCGTTCCGGCTTACTCAGTAGGCAGGAACGCGTGATTTCCATAAATTGGTCCATTTCATTCGGTATTCTGTGCGAACTCTGCTTTTATTTGAGAAGTCCGGTGATGGTAGACTTACAGGAGCAGAAGTCGGTAAATTAGATGAGAAGAAGTCCATTCAGAAAACGTTTGCCTGTCTATTCTACAATTAGAGTGATCAAAATGGTTTAAAAAACGGCAATGAATAGATCCAGACGTAAGCAAGTAGAACTCTTCTTTTTTTGGGTAGAAATTAAATATTAAATACTAAAGTCTACTCATAGTCCTCATAGTCCTGTAAAAATTTAAGTTTCTAACTCAATACAATAAAAAGATTCTTTCAAATTATATTTTCATACTGACTAACTCACTTTTCACTGCTGCGTTGCGTTGATTTAAAATATTGAAATTTTTCACGAAGAACGATTTCATAGCATAAGTTACATAAGTATCAACGTTTAAGCCAATTATACATGATATTCTACAAGAGCTCTTAAAAATATTGTGCACTTTTGAGTTAAAATTCGATTGTACCAAAGTCTTGATTTAGTAACCTATTTAACTTCACTATTTGTAATAATAATAATAATATTCCAAGACAAACCTATGTTAAAATTATTCTCAGGGAGCAAGGAAGCTTCAATTTATTGAAATACTATAATACAAAAAAGTTATTTTTTTATTCGTATGGTATTGTATATTTGTGGCGTAGTCGATTTCAAGCTTGAAGAAATCCGCTTTATATTCGGTGAAAAATTGGCTGATTGGTCAAGCCAATTTTTATAAATGAAGTTAGATGTGGGGCGAGTGGATAAGACGAAGCAGAGTCAGAAGAGGGGACCGATTGTGGGAGTAATTTGGAATCTAAATTCAAAGTCTTTGTGCATATCTTTAAGCTTTTACTATAGTTAGGGGATTTTTAACTAAAAAAGTTTCGTAATTAAGTTGAATTGCACGCTAGAAATGTTTTCGCGTTTCCTTTGAACTTTTTTCACAAAAGTAACATCATACTATAATATGATATAATAATATTGTAGTACCTCTAAAAACGAATAAACCTTGGAAGCTATATATGATATTTGAAACTTAAATGTTGCGTGATGTGTGGAGTTCAAATTTTCAAAACATCTAACAGTTCACAGAGACGGAAAATCAAGAATTCGTGAACAATATGAGCAGGAAGAAGTATTACTGTACGGTGAAGATATCGTAAATTGAATATAGGTAGTGTTTTTTTTCCCCCAAAAATGTTGTTATAAACCTCTAAACGCGATTTTCGAGTCGATGTGTACGGTTACAAAGAAATTACGCTACCAATAGTTCTGAAATTTTGATATGTGATTTTACACTTACAAAGCCACAAAATGTCCCTCGGACAGAAAGATCGATGGACAAGTTTTTGATTCATAGCAGGTTTGTGAAAAATTTCCATATACTTTAAAGTTCTAAAACTATATGTAGGTATTTAGATGCAAAATGTTATTAAGTTATCTCTTTGTTTTCTTTAAAAATATTATTGTTTTTTAAATGGAAAAATTTCAAAATTTGAACCGGTAAAATGTAGTAAATTCTGGATTTGAATCCTTAAAAAGTTATGCTAGTGTTTAAAGGAATTCGAAGCTCATTTCCTTTTCATTTGTTCTTCTGCTCCTCGGAGTTCAGCATTTCCGCATTGTACCTATGAAAAAAAAAGCAGAAGCCTTTTGATTTTTATTCACTGCAGCGAATGATTTCCAGCTCAAATCAGAGGATGAAAGGTGCTGAAGGTTCAAAAACAAACCCTGCAGACATCGAGGGTTTTTATTTCAGACTCTGTGTCCGTCCATAACTGAGGCAATCCTCAGGGTACCCCGCATTGCCGTTAGTAAGCCCCGTCGACAAGAGATGTCGCTAAAGCAGAGAATGAACTGTAAATAATTAAGTCCCTGGGTATTTACCGTTGCTTAAAGTTATGTCCTTTCTGTCATCCTGATTAATGGCGCTGTAGAGCTAATTACAAGGAAAAAATCACGAACAAAAACAGAAAACTGCGGCCAGAAAGGTCCTCTTGTGGCGCCACAAAGGGACGATGGGAATTCAGTGGAAAAGGAAGGGCCCCGGGAAGGAAGGCACCTGCAGGCGGGGAGCCATCCACCAATTACTTCTATCTTTTACGACTGTTTATTTTTTCAGTCTTGTAACGCCGGCACGTGACTGTGTTTATTTGAGCAGAGTGAAACATTGAAAACTGGCGGGAAGAAGGAACCTCGTTGAGGAAGGGATTTTTGTTGAGAATTGAGGGTTAGGTACTTGGGTTTGTTGGAAAATGCAATTTCCTTCCTTTCGGGGCAGTGCCTCAAGTTTCCTTTGCAGAGTCAACAAGCCTAGCCTTTCGGGGGATGGGGGCGCGTTTTGTTAGAAAAAAAAGCCTTTAGAAACTTTTTTCAGAGGTCGACTGGCCGAACGAAACCAAAAGGTTATTCGAAGACCTATAGAAAAAGGTTGGTTCTTTTTGATTATTGTAAATAAGAAAATTAATGAACCTACCAGGAAAATTTTTTTTTATTTTACGTTTTTTACGTAGATCTTAAATTGAGGTTTCAATCTTTACGCATTTATTAAAGACCTTTACATGTTTTTTTTTGTACATGTCATTTTTCTTGAATGTTCCCCTATTCTTCATAGTAATAAAATATTAATAGCTTATTTTATCTCTATTTATTTACAGGGAAAGGGACTCATTCTAGGCTTTGTGTTTAAACTGCGTAAGTATGACATTATATATTTTTATAAACTTTATTAAATCAATTTTATTTTTTGTTTTTGAGTTATTTATATAATTTTGCTATGTTTACAAATAAACGTCTTTCCAGGGTTTAATTCTTATGCGAATATTAAAAAATGAAGTATTCCTTAAAAACGTTATTAAAACAATGAATTGGAGAAATAATTAAAAAGCCCGTCTATGTTAATTAATTTAGTAAGTACGCAATAAATAAAATTAGATTTTTTGGCTAATATTAGGGTTCGTAACGTCTGTCGTATTCAAATTTTTGTAACACAGTGCGTAAAATTCTGGGGATTAAATTAAAACTATTTTAATGATATCTCATTTGTTAAAATTCATCAAGTCGTTTTGGCTTTAATAGGGACAAAGAAACACTCCTTTTGCATTAAGATATAAAAGTGAGCGATGGAACTACTATATAAAGTTTGTATTGTTTTCCTTGTATAAATTACATACATATATTGGGTCAGGAAAAGCAGTGCGACCTCTAGAAAGTCTTTTTGAATATTTTGAGCCTATTATTCAAAATTATAATCATCACTGAAATCTACTCCAAGCGGGTCGTTCATGAATTATTATGATAGGTCAAAAATAAAATTCTGTGCACGCTCCTCACCCTACGCCCTGCCGTCTTTTAGGAGAAAAAGTCAGGAAAGAAAATTAGTCGTTGTTCCGTCGAGGTTAATCCTCAGACATTCGCGTTAATTGTTCCAACGACTGCCTCTGCGGAAAAAATATATATATATATATATTCCTTACACCTCCAGGGCTGCCAAATTTAGTCCTATATATCCCCAGTATCCCTCTAAAAATACTCGGTATTTTGAAAAGCTTCGCGTCGTTTGGCGCCCGGTGCGACTCCACTGAAAGTTGCCCCCAATTGACGACGTAAACGTCGGTCGTGGGGCGCCTTAATGCCAAAAGAGTTAAACCAGGTCCACCTTTGGGTGGCGAGGCCAGCAACATGTTGCCGAAACACCGCCCTATCAACCCGAACGCGCGCTTAGCTTTCAGGTTCCTGGACACTTTCTCGTCGTGGCACGCTCCGTTGCGGCGCATCGAAGCTCTTATCAGCGGCGACGGGGAGCTTAAGGTTTCTGGCGTCGCACTCCGTCGCCAGCACACCGGCACTCGGGCTCCACGGGAACTCCACGCCGGACTCAGTTTTCTTCGACTAACGGTGTCGGGCAGTTGCTAGGGCTTGTCGGCGCCAAACTGAGACCCTGTGACTGTTTAAAGGTGAGCGAATTCGTCGCGGCTGCCGGGCGAACGTGTGAACCTCCAGTGGGTCACAGCACAACTTCATTTTTAGTTCGTGGATGCGATTTCAGCGAAAGGGTTCTCATCATCCCCTTGTTTTAGAGGTGTGTTTTGGGTCATTGTCGCGATTGTTTTTAGCCTTGCTGTAAATTTTCAAGTGAAGTTTTATTTTTAGATATTTTAAGTGATAGTTACTACTACCTTTCGTGTAGTAAAGTGGTCGGTAGCGCTTTGAGCAGAGCCTGTTGGGAGTGGCGCCGCCCTGCTGGTTAATTGCTTTTCACCGGGTGGCTCTTAATTTGATACCGGGTGCAAACTGCAAGGATCACTTCCGGCCTCGGTGCGACGGCTGAATGTAGTTCGACGGTGATGAAGTGGTGATTTCGCCCTTTTTTGAGTGCTTCTCGAAGGAAGCCCTTCAGGTGGATGAGGTGTGCGAAACACAGCCGTTGATTAGTTGCGTTTCACGTGTAAAGTGCTCGTCCCGGGTAGTTTCGGTGCGGTGGACAGGGGCAGCGGGAGTCAGCATATTCAGCACTTTGCCCGGCGGAGCCCTCCGGCCTAATGGATACTCTGTTGACCCCTCCCAGTTCGTGTTGAGTAGCTACAAGTGGATACTAGAACTAGGACCTAGAACTGCAGGAAACATCTCAATAGGTAAGCAGAATTTCTAGACCAGCTCCAGCAGATACTTGAGGGTGCGATTTGAGGGCTGTGGTGCGCCCAATGATGAGCAAAGGTCACGGTCGTTTGTAGAGGCTCAATGGAATCGGATTTCTTCTCAGAGCGGTGGTTTCGTTGTTGTTCGATGGAGGCTTCAATGGGGCTCTTCTGGGGTCAATGAGAGCCGGGCTT
The DNA here is from genome assembly GCA_951509405.1 of Machimus rusticus. NCBI lineage: Eukaryota > Metazoa > Arthropoda > Insecta > Diptera > Asilidae > Machimus > Machimus rusticus. Next base: position 20,286,728 of record OX608050.1, on the reverse strand, counting down.
CTGTGGGTGGGACGTTGTGATATCACAGGGTGAAGGGTTTCTGGTCATCTCTAAATTATTCAATTTTGAATACCCACAAACCGAAATTGGAAGAATGGAATGTAATCCAATTCCTAAAAGCCATATATAAAAGCTAATATCCAAATGATATTAGTCAACTGGATCTTTTGAAATGTTGACTCTGGATTACTATGATAATATTATTCATGTTGAAGCACATTATTTCAGAATTATTGATGCGACTGCATTTCATGTATGTATGTACATTCACATATTTCTTCCAGTACTGAATAAAGTTAAAAAGTTAGACTATCCTGAAAATCAATCAATGCTTTATGCTTTAGTATTAATACATAGGTACCTATATTATAATTTGAGATATCATTCAAAAATTCTAACAATTTTTTTAAGGAAGTTTAGGAAACAGAATATAATTTTATCCTTGTTTTCATTTACGCTAAAAGTTGTAAGTATTATTATAGTTATGTATAAATGTTATGCAATTTAATAAGAAAATTTTTTTTGTATTTCACAACACGGCGAAAGTCCTTTCCAGGATAACCATAGTTTTTATTTTTTAATTTATTTTTTCTTTAAATAACAAATAATGATGATAACAGTTAATTTAATTTTATGTGTATAGATACAATATTTGTATTAGAAGGAACAATTTAATTGTAACCTTAAAAACCTGATAATAATTATTCATTTGAGTCACGTAAAATCGTTCTAAGCAATTTTGACCATAAATAGTAAAATTTTTTCTTCAGCATAAAATGAAAAGAATTTCTAATGATAAACAAAATAAAAAGCAATTTAAATTCTGCTAACAAATTAAACATTTTAACTCATCATAAGCAATAGTAATAAAAATTTTTTACATTAAGAAGTTTAGAGACGCTGAGTTCATATATGAAAATACATAAAATATTTAATATTTTCTGCGCTTACGCAATGATTTGAATAATTAATTAATCTTTGTAAAATTTGTGAATATAACATACATATGTATCTTGTAAGTGCAGGTTTAGTTTTATTGGTTTCGAAATCACTAAACTCATAAAGATAATACTTATAGTAAAAGTTTAATAATTTCAGGATATTGTATTTATCCCTTTCTTCTAAAGACATATAAGCGATTGGATTTCAAATTACGGAGGCTTTAAATTGTCATATGCATATAGAGCCAATTTAAATATATACGAAGTTATTTTTAATTGATGTTTAAATTATTAATTGTAAAGAATTAGTAAGATAATCGATGACATCAAGTTGAGTTGTCTGAAACATAAAAAAGCTTTCAATCCACTCCAGTAACAAGGTTTATGAAATTTTTAGATGAGCTAAAATTGAAAATTGCAGGTAATTTGCGAAAAAATAATTTCCCTTACCTTGACGAAAATTAAATAAGTTATGGAGTTCGTCCACCGTAAATACGGCGCAGAGGATAATTCAGTCATATTAATTTAGTACCACTTAGGTGTATGTACTTATTACTTTACTTACTCTAGAACGCCTTATTGGATAAATACGTGAAGAATTCGTTACGACATTTTGAATAATTTGTCGAGCTCTAAGATCCTAATGATGTTACATTCCTTGGAATTTTCACTCACAGTCTAGCGCTCCATCATGAATAATTCGCGATGCTTGATGTACATGAGTGTTGGAAATGATTCGCTTTGAGTCAAAAACGGGGAATTTCTGTTTTCATGGGAAATGTTTCGTTAATGCGTCTGCCATCACCCGCAAGTGTGACGACGGATTAAACTTCCTCCATGGAAATCTTTTAAGCTTAAAGACTCGCGAACATTTGAGATTTCTTCGGGGCTTCTCTAAATAACGATAGGGACTCTAAAGGAACACGTCGTCTTCGTCGTTCGGCTCCTTAGGGATGGTGGGGGCGTTTCTTTGTGTCCTTTGAATATTCATGTCATCGTCAAGAATGCCTTGATAAATCAAAAGTAGCAGACGCAGACTACCGAAGTACCCGCCCGGTCGTGGAAATCACTGGGAATCACCTTATCTCGCTATTTGTTATCTAATCAGCGTTTGATTGCCGAGATGAGGTCTTATCGCAGAAACGGCGCGAATAGCGTCGTGACGTCCGCCACTTAGGCTTCATCGCCCGGAGGCGAGCAAAAGTGGAAAAAAATTGCTTCGGTCACCAGCGTCGACGGCGTCGTTGGATCCGGTAAGCTGCCAGCCAGGTCGACAAGTTGTAGGCCTTCCAACGTCTTCAGAAGGAAGGTGCGCAAAACCCAGAAAAATCATTAAGTCGCAGATTTTAGCTGAGCGTCTTGAAGACGACGGGCGAGGCGAAAGGCCACCTCGATTTTTTTATGAGCCGGCCTCGTTCTCGCCCAATGGCCAATTCCAGGCGGCGGAGGAGCTCCCGTGCAAATTAGCGGAGCCCCAAGTTAACGACGGCGGCAATCAGGTTAATAAAGTCGTCAGCGAGTGATGACGGCAATCAGGGAAATCTTATTGTCGCTCCCTGAGGGTAGAACGGAGGTTTTACTGGCATTAATTCCCTCAATTCCCTCTTGGGGTTGGGGTCGCTCAAAATTGAAGACATTTTATGCACAGACTCATCTTCTTGCAATATCTTTAGTGGACCATCTGCCGACACACTTACCTTAAAGTTCTTACTCACGTACACTAACCGACTTGTTATTCATTAGCACGAATGCATAACCGAACATTTTATCTTCAATTAATTAATTTCATTCATAGGAACCATACTCACCTAATTAATGTTAAAGCAAAAAAAACTGTAGGTATATAATTCCACACAGGATGTTGTTTACCTGGAAAACTTTCAAATGTTTAAAATGAGCGTAACTCAATAAGTTTAAGGCCCAAAATAAAAGGGTTTAACAGCGGCATTTAGACCTTCTCACAGTTTACAACTAAAACCGCACATAGTTTCATACTCTAAACTTGTAAGTTTTAAAGAAGGTTAAATATTTAAAAAACCACTATTAAAATTCGGGCAGCATACGCATGAGTGAAAATGTTGTTAGTGAGGTTGATGAGATGAATGAGATTTTTTCCAGTTCTAGAGTTCAAAAACTATTTTAATTTTCAAAAACTTGAATTAAAGTTTTCCTTTTTTTAGAACTGAGTAATTCAAATAAAAAATTACTATTAAAATACTAAAAATTACTTAGAGAAACAGACAACACAAGAACTGCTAGTTGTACAGTGGCGAAACACCGAAAAGAGGCCGACTCTCAAACACTTGTTTTTAGAGGTTATTTTAAGGACGTGGTCTGATGTTCGGGCTTCGGAAAATCGATTTTTTTTACATATTTCGAAAATATGTTGAGAGAATACTGTAAAAATTTTAGGCCGAAATATGAAATATTTATAAAGCTGCAGCACATATTCGAAAGCACCTCGTGACCGTGTGGCATCTGAAATCCAAACTTTAAACGCGTTTTTCTCAAAACAGCATTTTTGTAGGCGGCGTATAGATGATTCAAAAAATTCTATACAACCGATTGATTTCACTTTTGCGCAGAGTAGTCTACACAATTCGTACCGGCCAGAATTACTTAATTATCCAAATTATTTCTTTTTTTTCTCACCGATTTTCAACAATAAAATCACGATTTCTTAACAGTTTTTATTTTTTTAAAGTTCGCCATTTTGTTATTTATTAAGGAAAATCTTTAATTCTGGTACGAGCCAGAGCCACTAGCCTACGGAACAATAATCAATTAATTTGTTTTGTTTCGGATGACTTCAAGTGACGTAATCACCTACGCCACCCACCTACCTTTATTTAAAGTTGTCTACTTTAAAGTTAAAAAAAAAAAACAATTATAAAATGGCATAAAATGAAGTAAAAAAATGTTTTCGTTTATTTAACGATGTCAATAACAACATGTAAAAAAATTTAAAGGATTGTATTTCATTTTGTTATGAAAACAAAGGAGGCGGGTTGATAGGGCCCATTTTTCGCCCATCAGCCACTTGATGTGACATATTCTTTATTTAATAGTATACCTCATGACAAATATGAAAAAGAATATTTTAAATGAAAATTCTGTAATTGAGGTGATAAGTAAAATACAAAATTACGTCGGTATTATGAACTTTTATTAATATAAACTGACTATTGTGGTTCATTTTAACACTTACGAAAATCACAATTTGTTTTCCTTCATGTTTTACAACAATCACACTAGCTGTCAGGCATTATCAACTATCAAGTTTATCAAAAACATTCGTAATAAGAGTTTCAGAGGACAATTTTAGTATCTACGATACGTAAATACTTTTTGAGCGCAACAAAACAAGTTTGAATACGTTCCGATCGCAGCGCAACTATGTACCTACTTTCGTACGAAATATATTTATCAATATTGCGTAGAAGCGCACAGTGAACCAAAATAAAATAGTACTCATAAAAAAGCTTATTAAGAGTAGTATCCTTGTAAGTCAAAATCAATATGGTTCACAGAACGCTTCTTACAAAAATATAATAAAAATATAATTCAAAGATAACAAAAAACGGCAAAAATGTACAAAAAAGACGAAACATTATCTTTTTGGGCAATAATTTCTATGACTTACTATATAATTTATTACGCAAATCACATAAAACAAAAAAAAAACATTTATCTATACAACTATACAAAGACATTTAAAAATATTTTGAAACTGAAAATTTTTTTCGAGTGTGTGATGGGCGGAAAGTATACCTTTATAAACTCATCTCCTTTCTGAAATAAGGATCCGAAACGAAACGAGTCTAAACACCTGACTACGTCCTTCAATAGTTTAGATTTTTAAACCAAACCATTCTCTTTCTAAGATTTCTTACATTACAAAGGAAGTATATATATATAGTATAGTTTTCTTCGAATTATAATCAAAATTTTGTCTATATTGCTTCTAAAATAAGTTAAAATTCCTTTTGGTTGACACAAATATATATGAAAAAACTTAAGTACTTTGAAATCAAAGGATATAAACTAAGAAATGTTTCTGAATAGAACTTAAAAAGTTTTAAAAATTCGGCATTCTTTATTAATTTGAAACAACAATTTAAAAAATAATCCAAATTTCTGACAGTGTAATTAACACATGAAATATTCATTAATACCTATACTGTTGCTAAGCTGTTTATAAACAAACATTTGAGAAACATTTCTTGAGAGGATTAAAAAGAGACAGCTTTTTCGAGAATATACATATTTAACAAGTAATTACGCCTTCATGTACACATTTATTATTTGAATTTCTATTTTTTCAAGTTCGTTAAAAAGAATTGAAGTGTTAAATACGATTAAAGTGTTAAACACGATTTTAATATCGAATTTAGCGTAAGATTTAAAAATATTTTTCTATCGAAATAACTTTTTTTATCATCTGCTTCTTTTCACAGACAATTATTTGCCTTGATGAAAGTTAATTTTAAATTTGTTCGTGGGATTTTATAAGCTCATCAACATAATAAACATATTAATATGTATTTAAATGCATTGGACTGTAAAAAAAGAAGTAAGCTTAATCTGTGAAATCCTAGAGAAATTTCCCAAAAAGGATTTATTATTCTGCTGAATATTAAATTGGGTACCTAAGCATTTTGTTTCGCATCAAATTAAACGATATGCTCGAGGGAATCAGGTGCATCATTTAAATCGACGATCGGAAAAGCGTCCACACGGAAATTTGCATGATTTTTCATACAAAATTAGCATCTATCCGAAAATTAATTCAATGGCGGAAAGTATCAGCAAAATTTCTCTGCGCATACTAAACAGAGTTTTCCTCCGATTTATGTTTAATTAATTCTTTAATTTGTGCCCAATTCCACCCAGGAACGGATTTGGGCAGCAGCAGTCGCCAATATTCCGGGACATTTATTCCTGTCCCGGAAGTGCATTCAAGCCAAAATGCAATGAAAAAGTGGCGACCACCTTGCTTCTAGGAAATATGCATTTCAGTGGGACATTCAGGAAATCGGAAAGAACAAAGAGGTGCTTTTAAAGCGTTTTAAATTAAACATCACCTCCGTTTACATTTCAACTCGAGAATACGAGGCAGTTCGGCGATTTGGACAATGTGACATATTTTTCCATTTGGGACATATTTCGAGTTTTTTCTCTGAATAATTAAAGCTGGATCCATTCGCAAAACATGCAACTTAATAAAATGCAATTTCCTGTGACGCGAGTGCAGTTGGTATTTTAAAATGCGCTTTTCAATAATTCAATTAGTTGTTTTTCCACTGGATAGCATTGCACAAGCACTCCATAAGTTAATTACATCATTTAATTGCTGGTTGATGTGGAGGGATTTGTGAAAGATATAGACATATAAAAATGGTAAATTTTGTTGAAAAGAATCTTCACTCTTGAACATTATTTAAATGGAATATAAAAACTTTTATACTGCATCTATGCCGAGTTAATTGACTTGATATTGAAAAGCGAACAACTTCTGTGACAGAAATAGCCTTAATTTTATTTAATTTTTAAGAGATATCAAACCATTTTAATTAAAACGGCTTTGTGATTCGAAGCATAAAAATTCATTGAAGGAATGTTTTTGAAGTTTTGATTACAAAACCGAGGATAAAATTGTTTGAATATATTTCAATAATAAAGCAATGTACTTAATTGTTCAAATGAATGTTTTTCATATCTCAAAGTATCTTATAAAAATTATTTGTTATCTCTTTAAGGAGAATTCGAAAAACAGAAAACTACTCATAAGATAGTACAAAACAAGACACAGATACTAAAACCTTCAACTTATTTATGAATTTTATCAGATTTGAGAGTTCAACAATTGAATTCCAATCCAATTCCAATCGATTGCACCAGTTTCTGGTAAATTTGTAGATATTTATATATACATAGTTTCTAAAGCATTATCGATGGAAATGAAATATTTCTACTGATAAACTGATATTTTTGTCTATCTATTGATTTTAGTATTTAATTTTCGCTTTGTTCAGAATAAGTGAGTCGTAATTGTGAATTATGACACATTTGTTTTCACAAGTTTTATTTAACTTTATGTTTGGATCAAATCTTGCAACTGTATTTTAAACTGGTTCCCGTCAACCGATTGAACTAAAATTTTGCACACACGATTGGTTTTTGTGACAATGCCAGATTAGTTAAATGACGTTATTCTAAATCCAATATGGTGGACGCGACAAGATGGTGATGCATTTTTTTCCATAACCAAATTTTTGACATGGGTATCAAATGAAAGCGGTCGACGAGTGGAATACGAAATAAGCTTCTTTTAAAAAATGTCCAACAACATAAAATTATATTCACTGATTGAATCGTGGGAGTTTTATGAAACATATATATTTTTTTTATAAAGTAAAAAGCCTTTTTCATATATGTTTCAAAACTTTTTTATTTTTCAAGGAGTTTCTATTTAAATTATTAGTTTTATCGGAAAATAAAAGACTTTTGAAACAAGTATATAAAAAGGGCTTTTTACTCTATAAAATAAAATTATATATAAATACTAGCGCTTTTTATCTCTTGTAGCAGATATATACGCATAATTTGCAGGATGCCTTTCCCAACATTTGTATTGCGCTGCGGATTTACTCTACGCTTCCGACTACATCTGCAAGCTGTGAGCGAAGTTTTAGCAAACTAAAACTTATTAAAAACTATTTGCGATCCTCCATGAGCCAGGAACGTTTATCAGGTCTCGCGATTTTAGCAATCGAAAATAGAACCGCACATAAAATTAATTATGACCAGGCTCACGTTTTATTTCAAACCCTATCCTGTCCTATCTTAATTAAAATAAATGTCCAATATGTCTATGTATGTTTTTTTATGGGGTGGGTGCGGCACACTGCAGTTTTTGCCTCGCCTAGAAAAAAATCAAGATCCGGGGCTGTCATGACGATCGGTTAAACGGTGTAGAAGTTGATGTACTGCAGCGCCATCTATTGGCGAGCTATAACAAAATGAATAGCGCTAAAATATTCACCATGCTGAAATACCTACATATATCGATTTTTGTGACGATCGGTTGAACGGTAAAGAAGTTTATGTGCTGTAGCGCCATCTAGTGGCGAGCTATAGCAAAATGGATAACGCGAAAATATTCATCGTGTTCAAATACCTACGTATACCTACAAATTTTCAAGACGATCGGTTGAACGGTATAGAAGTTGATGTATTGCGCCATCTAGTGGGTGGATTTGCGGTATGAAATATACTTTACAACCTATTCTGATACCTACCAAATATACACAAAAAATTTCATAAAAATCGGTCGAGCCGTTTCGGAGGAGTTCGACCACGCACACCGTGACACGAGATTTTTATATATATGAGATGTCCTTCCCACATTAATATTTTCATTAATCATATTAATGCACTTATTACAATGAAGGGAAAATGTTGAGTGACGGGTATATTTTCATTTATCTGCCAAAATACAGAAAAATTTCATACGACCAGTCGCACTTCATGAGTTCAGCAAAACGTTTAATCACCCACTGATTTTCTCGTAAACATTTTCTCTCCCATTTCAACAAATTGAAAATGAATTTCTCCCGAAGAAAGTATCACAAGAAAATAAGGTTTGAGGAGTTTTCTCATATCCTGCTGAAACTTCCTATTCAGTGGGTGTTTTTTGTGAAAAAAAAAGATGCTGTGAACTTGGCTGAGAATCATTGTATCTGCTGCAGGAAAATAATTTTTTAAGAATGGAGGAGCTCGCATCTTTTATTTTTCAACATCCCTAAGGACGATTTCATTATTGGAAAACTTGTATCGTCTTAATGGAGCGAAGAAATACAGGGTCTAGATCCTAAAAGAGCAATGACAAATCACCGTGAATTAAGAAGATGTCTTTTAAGGATTTTAAGTCCTGCGTATCTGCTGATTAGATATCAAATTCATGACATTCGTAATGACATCCTCCAATATTTGATTTGAATAGACCGAAACCCAATTACATAAAGTTGTCTCGGCGATAGTATGAACCTATTTTCCTAACGAGTCAAAATCATTGATCGAAGAGGGTTCGAACTTATTTGGATTGGGCGGAGGTCGGGTAGGGTCAAGCTAAAAGTGATACTTCTTATTTACTCTTCAAGTTTGGCTTCGATTCATTTTTTATTATATTGAATCAGATGAAATGTCCAAGGGTTCTGGAATTCCATTTCCCAGAAAGCAAAGTGTTCACCTCGGTTGATTGATGTTTAAATTAACTTTTATTAAAAAAAACTGCAAAAAAGATGTGTACGATGAAGTAATTTTCTTTAGTCGCTGATTACTATATTAAAGGACAGCCGAATTATCATAATTTACACCCTCTGATCATTTGCGACAAAAAAATTGGTCTGCCCCTTAATCAAAAATTCAGCGAGGAATCTAATTAGAATTATAAATGAAATGTCCCATAATTAAAAGCAGTTCGAGCTTCTTGGGTAAAATTCGAGAATTTCGAGGGTGGTTTATTTATTTACTTTTCAATTATATTAGACATTTCAGAATTGCGAGGAAATCATAACATCAGCTTAATAATGTTATTATGGGATCTTATGGTTTTAAAAGGATCTCTGCGGTCGTTTTGTCAAGATGAGAAATTTTGGTATTATTAAATATGTATATAAGCTCCTAAGAAAGGTTAAGTGTCTTTGTGAATTATTAATTAAATTCTTAAATACAACCACGTAGCTTTTAGAAAGGCTGTGAATTTAATAAATGAATATTGTTTTTACCCTTGGGATTAGCAACTACATTAATGTAGATTTTTATCAACTAGGTTTTTTTTTTTTTTTGATTATACATAAGTACATATTATGATTGATGTGAAGGCTACAAGTTCTTTGATTATAATTAAATTTCTGTTTCTTTAAAGTTATTACATCTCACGATGATTGATTGATGTTACTACAACTTTTAGAACTTCAAATAAATTTGAGAGAAACTTTTACAACTCCTTATCATATAAAAACTTCGATCGTAAATATAATGATGATCACAGTGCAATATTATACAAATTATTCTCAAACGTTTATTCAGACGTTGTTTGGGAATATCTATTAATAGAAAATTTAATGCCTCTCATGGCTTGTCTATCTTATTTTTAATTACTTCACCTTTATGTGTTGACACACTTGCGATAAAATTTCTTATCATTTGTTTGATAATGTCTTACCTTCTCTCAACATTTTATGTATAAAGATGAGCTTGCTTTTATGATATTACAGGGGTATTTTCAGCGAGAAGAACTTTTGATATGTTTGCATTAGAAGGGCTCAGCAAGATTAAATGGAATTACATTCATGTAACATACATACATTTAATAACATTTTAAAGTTCAAATTTGATTTTTGATGTTCATCAAATTTCACAGATGAAAAACTTCAAATTATTTTCTGAATTGAACCAATCAAAAGAAACATGGTTAATTTCAACTTTTAATGAGAATTTTTGTTTGAATAAAACGCCCTTAATTTTATTAAGTTGACTTATCCGCTGAGTTTAGCAATTAAACAATTAACCCCAATCTTCTTCCCGGACTGTTATTGCCTCCATCGGGAAATGTTGTTGAGGAAACTCCTTTTTGTTTCTTCCCTTACGAAAGTGAAGCAATTTCGCATTCATCTTGCACAAGAGCGCGCCTGAGTCCCGCGTTAAAGTTAATTTGTTGAAAACTTTTCAAATAAAATCACGAGCAACTCAATTTTCCAGCTGTTGACGGTGCTCTGGTTGCTTTGAGTATTTTTTCAGCGGAAAACATTGCTGCGAGGCGCCTCGAACATGTCCAACATCAACGCGACCAACGATTATCGCCACCCTTCTGCGCATAGTAAATCTTTTATTTTTGTGGAAAAGTTGGTCAAACCGTTGAGAAACACCGGAGCAGAAGTCAATTGAAACTTGGTCCACGGATGCTGGCCGGGTTCTGTTTGATTTGAGGGTTTCGCCCGGCGTTTTCCCCCGGGGCGGGGGTATCTCATCGCAACAGATCGGCCTTTATGGCCCCAGAGCCCCAAATGAAATGAAATTGTCCTTCTAGTTTCATCTGCCTGCCTCGGATGCGAATTTAAGCCGACTCAGACAGACGGGTACAGAGCTAATGAACATTTTCACGGGGAAGCCACAAATGCCCACCTGGGCGGGGACGGGGTATGTTAATTAAATTTTCCTCCTCTGAAATGCTCTTCTTTAATTAATATTTGCTCAGATGTTCTATTTATCCCGCGGGGGAGTGCGGAGCGGCGTACTTAATTTTCTGTCTGGGCGGCAATGAACTTCGCGGGAATCGGCGGTTGGGCCAGGGCATGTTCGCAGCCAGGTAAACGCTGACTGCGTCCAGACGGCGCTCGGCTCTAATTGATTTTCTAAACAATCGCGGAATTGTGTTTTTCTTACTGCGTCGTCGCCTGCATTGAATGAAAATTCGATAATCGACGGAGCTGCACGCTTTTTCTGTTTATCGCCGAAGAAGCGAAGCGTGGAGCCGATAACTTGCGTGGAGATGATGAGTTAATTTCACAATTCCGCAGCGCAGTACTCAGGAGCACCTGTGCTAAGAATTCATTCACCTGGGATGTGATGAAATTGAAATTAATAAAACTCGGACACGTTTCGATGTTATTGGGCCTTTCAGTTAGCACGTTATTTTTATGATTCCGACATCGGTAATGTATTAGATACTAATTGGGTTTAGAAATCCGAAGGTGAGGCTTCATATTAATTTAAATTACCAATTAATAATTTTTTACTTTAGTTTTTTTTTACTTTTAAAGAGAATGATATTGCTTCGATGTAGATGTAAAACATATAATTATGATGAAAATCACTTGTATTTTTAGTTTGCTTAAGTTACCTGACAATTAAACAAACCAACTATAAATAAGTCGATTTATAAGCAAACAACTTCAGCTTCCTAAATTATAATTTATTTCTTAATGTAAAGCTAAAAACGTGAAATAATGTGATTCAACAAAGTTATAGTAGGTACGGCCGTGTTCAGAAACGCATGCTGCGCAAGATACAGATCTATATTATATTGTATTTGTTTTTACGCGAGCAGACTGCCCATCATTTCAATTTTAAACGTTTGTTGCAACAAAATTTACCAATAAAGAAATCAGTGTCAATGTGCCTTTTTTTTTCAATATTACATATGTATGTATTTTACTTTCCAGAAAATACTTTTGCAGTTTCAGTCTACTTGTGACAAAGATTTCAATGTTTCCAGCATTTATGCTCATCGAAATATAAAATTAATTTGCTTGAAATTACATAAAAATGAAGACTTATACCAGCGACACACCAATCGAAATTTAGAATTTCGAGTGTTCTTAATTTCAGAATATATCATATCAAATTTCAGTTGGTGTGTCGCTGGTATTAAGCAGTTCCTCGATATCAAACATTTTGATTTTGAAAATTAATAAATAAGCCAGAAAACTTCTTCTGAATAAAATATTAATTAGAAGCGCTTATGTGCTGTGTCTATTCGCTCTTTTTGTATAATATAAATAATTAGGCGGTTTAGTTGAGAATAACATTTAATTTAATTTAAGCATATTTATTGAACAAGCATGCTAACCTTTGTCGCTCATATTTCACCAGAATTTTTTTATACAAAATAATTTGCGAAATAATTTATGTAATAGTTGATAAAAGAAATGTTTTATGTAAAGAATTCTTTTCTTTCGATATTTTATCGGTAAAAGTGTTTTGCGTAAAGCAACTTAGATTTGATGAGTTGGTTAAATTCTTTGAAAAATATACTTGTCTTGACAACTTTGGAGAAGTTTGAAGTTCAGAAATTAGAATTTTATACACACTGCCTAATTAAAGTTTGTTACTTGTCTTACGCAGTTTTCCTTTTATTAGTTGAATTTTACAAAAGTGTTCAACTTTCAAACTGCGAGGGATGGATTATGTAACTAATTTCTGTTCCAAAGCACGTTACAGGAACCCAATTCCCAAACGCCTTCCGGCTTTTCTCGAAGTCGGGAGAACATAAGAAACTACACGCTAATGCCTGAGGAAAATCACAACTTCCTCTATGGTCTAATTTCTAATTAAACGCCTCCTGAGCTGTGTAGAATCAATTTTTACTCACATACGTTGGTAATTAGAAGGCAATTTTCCTTGGGAGACATTCCCGGCGACGGTATCGACAAACCGCCCACTTCCCCCGGCCGCCGGAGTCGACCTCGACAAACGCAATCTGAATCTTGGTAATCACAGGCACCTTTTCGTGTGTCCACTCATTAAGACCCGCCCGTCGTTTCCTGGGACGCCCGCTCCGCTCCTCGGGTCATTTACTCCCTAATTAGACCCCCTCTGTTCCCTGTCGCGCGGCCTTTTGTTTTCCGCCCCTCCCCCGCAGCGATGGCGAAAATTTCGTCTTTTGGTGCCTACAGCCCGCGGCATTTTCGCACTTAGGCTCCTCCGTGAAGGCGGGCGCTGAGCCTCCCTAATTACGAAGATAAGGGATAGAACGGGGCGGGGCGGGGCGCGAAAAAATAGCAAAGAAAACCTTCTTCCGGGGCTTCTTCCTGCAGAGGCTCCTCCACACGGGGGGACGTATCACGTGCAACTTTCATAAGTCCGCAAAACAAAAAGGATTGCAGTCGTCGTCGGCCTTAATGCTCGCTGGCCCGGGGATTTCTTGTCCTTTCGGCACGTGCTGCTTTCAGGCCGGGCCGGATCCGGGCGAAGGTTGCCGGGATAGATCAGTTATTTATGTCCGTCAAATTGTTTGTCCTGCTGTTCCATATCTTCCTTCTTGAGCAACAACCTCGGCGGAATTAGGTCAGACCAGTCACGTCTTTCGACAGACGCGGTGACGGCTAATCAGACTATTTCTTATATAAGCGATTAGTGTGAAATATATATATAAATTTAGGATTTATTACAAAAAAATTATCTAATATTTCGAGTTTTAATGTAGAACGAAATTATAAGTTTCACTTCAGTGTGAAAGTGCTTCATTAGATATAATAATAATACAAGTCTTATACTATCAAAGAACTATAAAAGGAGACCATTCACGTTTCATACAAAGCTGGGCCCAAAATCGAAAGTGCCGGCCAGTAAAAAAAAAAAAAGGTCTTAATCTGTTTGGGACATCATTCTAAGCATTTTGTTCTATGGCACCAAAACTGTGGAGCCATTATTGTAGCCGCTATACAGTGTGTAACAAAAGTCGAATATTTCGGAAAGAACACATCGCATCGGAAAACAAAAAAATAGGGGTAAAATAATTTTAAAAGAAGTATTTAACTCTACCAACTCTTACCCCCCACCCCTACTCCTGAGGGCGGAGGTGGGGGTAACTTTTTTTTTCAAATGGGACCACCCATTTTTTTGCAGATTCTGAACATTTTTTTTCAATTATTACAGTCACTTACAGATTTACAGTCATGGCAAAAAAGTTGAGAATGACCCACTAAATGAGTCCATGTACATACATACATATAGGTATGATATGTTTACATTTATTTTTAGTGAAACGTATGGGAAACCAGATTCGAACTTACGCAGCTGATGGTTCTACCACTTTGGTGTCATAGTAACAATTGCTTAGGATGAAGTTCCAAACGGATTAAAAACATGTGTAGATCGTAAGATATTCGACCTTTCCAGAACCCTTTTTTGCAGAATACAAATCCTCCCTCGCACTCCCTGTACCGAATTGAAAAAAATGTTTCAGACAAAAGTTACGTATTTTTTCATGAAGAATCCGAATCTGCAAAAAACATGGGTGGTCCCATTTGAAAAAAAAAGTTATCCCCATCCCCGCCCTCAGGAGTGGGGGTGGGGGGTAAGAGTTGGTAGAGTTAAATACTTCTTTTAAAAATATTTTACCCCTATTTTTTTGCTTTCCGATGCGATGTGTTCTTTCCGAAATGTTCGACCGCTCCGGGAGTTTTTTTACACCCTGTATAGCGGCTACAATAATGGTTCCACAGTTTTGGTGCCATTGAACAAAATGCTTAGAATGATGTCCCTTTTTTTTTTACTGGCCGTCACTTTCGATTTTGGGCCCAATATGACTGGTCTCCTTTGTAAACTAATCTTGCAATTTTTCGAATTCTTAGCACCTTTTGATTAGACATTTTCATGGAAAAACAAAAAGCAACCTTTTGATCAGTATTTATAGTATACCAATTACGCTTAGGATACATAAGAAGATTTTAAATTAAATTAAATTTATAATAAAAGTTGACACACATAACGTTCAGAAATCAAACCTTCTTATTCGATATGACCTTTTTCTAAATCTCCCAATTTTTAATGAAAAATTATTTAAAGTCAACAGAAATAGCTCCACTTGGAATAGAAGTTTTTGGAGAAAATTAAAATCCTTCGATAAAGGACAAGTTTTTTATGCTTACAATAAGCTGTACACATTTCATCAAAATCTGTCTAGTAGTTAGCTGTCATCGACTTCGAATACATAGTTTCGAGAAAAACGCGTTTAAAGTTCTGATGTTCTCATTATCGCGTTGCGTAGTGCCGTTCAGTAAATGTGGGATATCTTAAAAACTATTTGTCGAATTGACTTGAAATTGTCAGGGAATATTTTCAAGGTTTCATACTTCAAGAAAATGCAAAAAACAAAAAACGATTTTTTGAAAATTCTGACTAGACCTAACACTTTTATGTTGAACTGTATATTGTTTTAGTAAATTTTGATATTTCAAAAATAATAACGCATTTCATTACATATTTTTATAACCTTATGTATACGATTTAATAAAAATAAATAATTAATTAACCTTATTTTAGCAAAAAGCAATTTAACTTTTGCACTCTTTTTTAAGATACATCAAAACAAATGATATACATAGTATATAAATATTTATATCATTGACTTTATCCCTGAAATTAAGCACTTCAATTTCTTTTGAGATGATGAATCTTTCGTTTGTTAGTTAGTTAATTAGTTTTATTGTACGAAATCTTTGGCGTGAGAGTTCCACATGTAGTTTTTTTTTTGCATTGTTTCCGAAAGTCTAAATTCTCTGAACATTTCCAACGTACATATTTGGTTTTTTTTTTATAAAAGTGTATACAAAAAAAATTGCTTGTTTGGAGAAATCCGAATCGGATAGCAACAGTTCGACCTCATTGAACGAAAGGAGGCTACTAAGAGCTGTTCGGAAGACTGCTCCAGTCCACTTTTGGGAGGTTGCGAACGTTTTCATAATTATGAGCCTGTTTTGCATACCGCGCAGCGAACCTCTTTCGCTGATGAGTTTGAATTGGCTGTAGCCACCAACTTCCACTTGGAGTCACTCGGAAACCTTTCGTAACAGCATTCACCCAATTCACCTAGTTAGCGGCGGCGGCCGGCGTAGGCGCGCGTTCCCAGAACGACGTCGATTGACGCGGCCCGCAAACCAGAGGCCCGTCGACCGCAGCCAACATGCGAAAAATATTAACGAGCGCGGAGCATAATAATTCAAAATTCGCGACAGGTCACCTCGTTCAGGTGAGCCGAATCCGAATTCATTTGTGACTCATTTCATTATATCGCGCCGCCCGCGGGCGACCGCGTTCGCGTCCAGCCGCCAGCCGCCAGCCGCTCGAGTATGCTGCAGCCCCGCATAATTAGACGCCGAGAAGCCGGGGTCACGTGGACCTGCGTGAGGCTCATTCGGCGGATGGATTAAATCATTTTCCGCGTAATTGGAGCAATTTACATCCACCGAAATGGCAATTTCGCAGCAATCTCTCGTCGCTTTTGACGGGGCTCACAATTTATTGACTCGCCTCGCGAAGTTAATTCGATTGGACTGTTGGCGAATTTATTTTGGATTTTGGCCAACCTGCACGAGGCGGTTGTTGCGTAACATGCTTACTTTTATGGGCTAATTGGCGCTTGAAAAGGAACTTTTAACCGGTTTTAAGAATCATACTAAGTGCCTATCTACTACTATATAATATATATAGAGCTAGAAAATTAGTTGCAAATTGCACTGGAATAAAATCCCTTCTTGCGAGGTGCATAAATCCTAAACCCGAAAACCCTCAGCCCTCGGCGGAAAGAAATCTGCATATCGCGATTGCATGCAAAGGGAAATCAGCAAAACTATCGCGGATTACCATAAAAGCTTCCCACCTGTCTATAAAACCGTTTTTCTGCCTTCTCCCGAGCAGTCGAGGGCTCACCTTGAGCCGGAAACTTCGCCGGCCGGAGTGAACGAACGGATTACGCTGACACACTTTCGCCAAGAGCGTCCAGTGCACCGTGGCGCCCGCGGTGCCCCAGGTGAGCCTCCGCCGAACCCCGGGCGCCCCATAATAAGCAGGTGGCACTGGCCGTGGAAAGGATCCGATTTTCATCACGGAAATTTTCATATAGCACAACAAAGCCACTAACCCGCTACACCTTCGGGAGTGCACTTTTCGTGCGAAGCGCCAAGGATTAGCCCCAGAAAAGTGGCACGGGGCAATGGGAAAAGTTTGAGTTTGTTGAACGCGGCGACGACCGGAGCAGGACCCGGGGCATGGTTCAGAAACCTCGCCAGGGATTGTGGAAATGGGTAGCAGCCTATTATTTGCATGTTTAACACGTTCATGCCCCACAAAAACTGGTGAAATGAGGAGAGCGCATGATTTTTTTGAATTTATTGAGTTCCCCGGGGGAATGACTCGTATCCTGCCGTGTTTAAGTAGGAATCATTTTGGTAAGCTAGTAAGTTTAGCTATCAAAGTTATAAAATCTATTTTTATTAACCTCATACTTGTACGGGAAAAAAGGAGGCACAAACCAAGATATAAGAAACGATCGCTTAAAACGAAAAGTTATTAATTCAAGCAAAATGTCCTTAACTTAAGTAAAATTCTCTTGATTCAAACGAAATATAAATAAACTGCTCAAAAGTATTAAAAAGTAAATATAAAAATTAAACTCAAAGAGCGTGTTGGGCTTAGGATAAAAAAAAGTAATGTTACTATAAAGGAGCTTAAATGTATTTAACACCTCTAAAGAGCCTTACAAATATGCAATTCTTATTCACTGAAAGAAAAAGAGCAGCAAAATTAACTATTTTTTCAGCCAATTAATTAAATTAGTTGATAGATCTAAAACAGTGAGAAAAACATTTACAAAATTAGTTAGTTTCTCAACTATTTTAGTTGATTTCACTACTTTAAATTGTTATAACAACTAATTCAATTAATTGGCTGATAATCAACAAAAGATTAGTTAGTATTGCTATTTTTTCTTTCGGTGTTGTTTGAATATCATTCCTTTGTTAATTATTGCGTTGGGGGCATATAACATACCTCTAGCTTTGGATTATTTTAGTCTTGTAAAATTTTCTGCCCTCTGCTACTGCGAATTTAAATTGCAATTTGCTCATATACGTATATATTGTTCAAACTCAAAATCTACCAAGTAATCAAAGGTTGCTTTGTCAATTTAACGAGCTAATCGAAATTTAAGAAAGGGCAGAGTAGTGTTTCGCTACAGGGTGCCTCAATCTTCAGTGTAAACAAATACTACAAATTTGCTATTTTAATAAATATACATCGAAGAGTGAATACTCCTTATATACGTCATATACAATTTCATATACGAAAATTTTTCAAATCCTTTCATATTAGGGGTATTTGTTTGTAGGATCCCTGTAAATGTTCTAAATAAGCAAAAAAGACAGAGTGATATTTGAAACATTCATTTCATAGCACATTGGAATAAAAGTCATTATTTAGGTACACGAATCATATAAATGTTTACAATTTTTTAAATTTGTATAACATAATGTACATAATTCAGTTTTAAATAACCAATCATGTACCTAATCCAAAAGATTGCAAAAATAGATATTGTAAAGAATTCGACGGAAGGTAAATCCGTGTATATGAGTAAATTGCAATTACTTAAAAATCGTAGTATAGCTGAAGGCAGACAATTTTACAAGGGTGTGATATTCAAAAGCATGCAAAGGCAGGTCTATATTAACTTTTACATCTTAGACTGTTCTAAACTATCATATTTACGAACGTGAGTTCGCTAAAACTTTGGAATATGAATGTATGACTCCGCATATGCATTGGACGATGGCCGATTACGGCTGATGATGAAATAGATCTGGTTCTATTTTGCTGTGAGTGACAAACAGACAGTGCATTCTTGACAGTGAAATTTTTTAAGGCCATCTCATCTTCAACTCTTAATTCCTTCAGAACTTTCTGCAGCATCTCTACCAGAATTTCTTTGAAAAAGCCATTTTTGAGAGCATAATCTTTTTCGTTTCAATATCATTTTACGTTTTAAAATAGTGGCAGCAACTATTAAAGAAGCTGCTGCAACTATTTTAAGTTTGTTATG
The DNA here is from genome assembly GCA_951509405.1 of Machimus rusticus. Taxonomy (NCBI): domain Eukaryota; kingdom Metazoa; phylum Arthropoda; class Insecta; order Diptera; family Asilidae; genus Machimus; species Machimus rusticus. The sequence continues at coordinate 20,267,402 of OX608050.1, read as the reverse complement.
ATTCATTTTTATAGTAAAAACTAGTCACAAAAATATCTGACACCTTTATTTTTTCACTTCAGAACTCAAAATGCGATTATATCATGGATTAAGGTGTAGACGTCCTGCAACTGTACTCACATGATTTTGCTTTCATCGTGCTACATATGAGTCGCATAGATATATTCCAAAGTTTTAGCGAACGCACGTTTGTGAATATGATAGTGTAGAACGGTCTTTATACAATATGAGGCACATGCGTTTTGTTTCACACTTAGGGCCGTATTCACCAAGTTGTCATAAAGTTGCGACCGCTAATTTGAATTCACCAAGCTATTTTAGGACGGTCCTAATTCATTTGCGACCACCTCAGAGCAGTCTCAAAAATCTTTCGAAAATCGTTCTGATCTGTCAGTCAAAAAGCACTTCCCTCTGACTTGACTGCCAAAAATGAATTGTAAATATTATGTAGTATGTATTTCACATTATAATACCTAATAGTTATAATTTTTAGCTAATGATCATTTGGACTTATTTGACAGCGATTCATCCGAGGTGATGAAGTGATGAACACATAATCTTTGTGCTAAATTGGATTTATTTAACAGCTATATTTATTATAGCATCCTTTTCAGCCATATCTACCACTTACTTTGAACGAATATAAAAAATAAATAAAGTAATCGTCAACAACTGAGTTGACTTTGACAATTCAAAGTTATGTTCGAAAAATAGTTGAGATAACTTGGTGAATACCAAATTTGAAAATGGATTTAAGGCCGTCATAAAAATAATACTCGTCTAAGACGCGTTGCTGAATGCGGCCCTAGTATTTAAGTGCAATGTGCTAAAATTTTGCTACGATACAAGACCAAATACACCGAAGATTGAAAACCCCTATTATTAAATATTCTTGTCCACGAATTGCTTGCTTTTTCGAATCGTCGTTGTGTCCAAAGCCACTGAAATTTCGCGTGCTTGTCGCAGGCCAGCTGACCCAAAAGCCATGAAATCTGCCCTCGGCTATGCAGGCGAAGGGGGTGGGTTGCTTGTGTTGGAGCGGGGGCGGTGCGGGTTCGGTGCAAAATCTGATCAACCTACTTTTCGCCCTGGGTAATTAGCCCTGGGAGCACTAATGGCACCAATAGCAGGTAAAGGCAAGGTAAGGTAAGTGTTCGCCTTTTTGCGGCAATTAGGGTCGTCTTTCGCTCGCCGCAAAATTCATTACTCCCCCGGGGGCGCGGAGTCAGGCGGAGTGAATGAAGTCCTTTCGAGGAGCTCTTATCGGTTGCCAACCTAAATTGAGATGGGGACTCGCATTTGCATGAAATTCACGATTCGGTGCGCCAATCGGTTCGCCTGCGGAAGATGAAAAGGCAGGTCGGCGCTGCTGAAGTTGATGTCGAGCGGCGGGCGTTGGGTTGTCTTTTAATTTGCGTTGCGGAAAGGACCCTTTGCTGGGTCTTTTCATTTCCAAGAATGGCGCAGCTGCCTCCCCTTTGACCTTGAGCCCACCCATTGCTTGGGGGCAGTCAGCTGCGATAATTGCGAGCCCTTCATCCGCGTAACGCGAACATAAAACGCAGCGGATCAGCGAGTTCCTGGCGAAAACCGCAGCGTCTCTGCTTTTTAAAATTTTCCCACAGGGCTCCGGATAAACCGCCGCGGGCCGTTGATACCCCTGAGCGGCACCCGGCCGCCAAATCCGGCCATATCGGGTTTCCTTTACCTCCGCTTGGCGGCGGTGGTGTCTGCACTCGACACAATTTCCACTGTCTCCATCGCCACTGGTGAGGATGACTTTCCACCTTGGGAAATTTCAATAATTTGCTTCGGCTGAATAGAAAACTTTTCAGGCCTTTTGTGCTGCTGCATCCAGTCGTAGGCATCCATGGATGTGTGCTTCAACTAAAAACCCTTTATTAGAAAAATCTATTTGGGGCGTTTCAGCAGATTTTGTGACTTGCTCGAATTTTTTTCTATAAATTAAATGCGATTTCCCATTGAAAGTGAATTGCTTTCCTTAGAGAAGGAGCAGTTCTAAAAGATTTCAATTTGACGAAGGTATAAATACGTTGCACAGACAGTTCATTCGCCTATCATCAAATATATAAACATACATTGCAATTGCACGGATATCAAACTTATCTTTTCATCCAATCGATTACTTCTCTTCATGGAAAAAGCATACAAGTTTCTATTTCAAGATAAATAAGTTTTTATTTATACACATGCATCAAGACTCAGAGCTAGGTGGATAAATCACAGTAACATAGTACAAGTTTCATCCTCTTATATAACTTTTGCCTTCGTTCCTCGTTTTTTAAAATATTTCCATTTATAGATTTTATTTGTGATTATTGATAGTTGGCTCTAACAAGTAATCATCATTTTAAGCGACCTTTATGTAGCTTGAGATTTGTTTATACCCTTGAAAAGCATTTTGCAATATGAACTTAAATCCTGATATATAACGAGCATTTGTATATTTCAGAAATAGTCTTATTATGTATTACTGTTAAAACACTTTTAGAATTTTAAAACATCTACTTAAAAGCTTAGGCTACTCTAGAATTTAAAACAAAATTGACATTTGTTTTTGCCATACATTTATTCCTTAGGGTTTTAAAAATAAGGTACAACATAAATATGTATTTTATAAGTTTCTGAGAATTGGAATATCGATCTAAAATTTTAAACGCGTTTTTCTCGAAACATTTTTAAAGTCTGCCTGACTCATAACTAGAACAAATCTTCACCGATTAATTTGAAGTTTGAGCCATTCTTTCAAAAATCTATATATTCATATTAAAAATATCCTATGTACCTCTTCTGTAGCTATTCTCATATATCAAAACACATTTTGTTTTTCATCCTAACTTAAAAATTGCAAGTACTGCTGATCCGGGGCCGTACACCCTTCAAAAAAAAAAAAGAAGACTTCTTCGAAGAAAAGTTGTATAACCGCCATTTTGTTATGTATCGCTTTGGAAAAATTAATTTTTAAAGTTCATTAGTTGTATAATAAACGACTAAAAAAAATGCAAAATACGCTTATTTTTCGGCCGCTAGAGTGGGCTAACCTCTTAAGAACCAAATTGATATTACATTTTATTACGTTAAAGTTAAAATAAATGAAAGTTAGATCTATATATATAAAAATGAATATCTGTTTGTAATGCGACGCTCAAACTCCAAAACTGTTCGGCTGATTGAGCTGAAACTTTCACAGAATATGTATCTTGACTAAATCTCGGTAAACCACATATAAACCACATAGTACGAATACGATCCGATAGGTGGCGCGCGATTGGTATCGGGTTCATTCGTGTAAGTATCGTTCAATCGATCGTCATGAAAATTTGTATACATAGGTATTCGAACACGGTGAATTTTTTCAAGGTGTCCGTTTTGCTATAACTCGCCACTAGATGGCGATGCATAACATTCATTTCTGTACCGTTCAACCCATCGTCATGAAAATTTGTATACGAAGGTATCTTAACACGGTGGATATTTTCACGTTATCCATTTTGCTACAACCTGTTCGTTTGCACGCAGATAGAGAATGAAAATGAATATTCTCTACCTGCGCAGAGGCGGACTTTTAAATTTAAAAGATTATGCAATTTCCATTCAAATTGATACTTAGGGGTTTTCGGAGTCGCTGACTTCAACACTCAGAATTTACAAATTCAAGATGACGGACTGTCAAATTTAAAAGCTCATGCTATTTCCACCATACTTGGTTCTTGGGTGTTTTTGGGGTCGCCGATTTCAACCCGACTGTCAGAATTTTTCGAATTTAAGATGGCGAGCTGTCGAATTTAAAAGTTTATCCTATTTCCACCAAACTCGGTAAACCACATAGTGCGAATGCGGTCCAATAGGTGGCGAACGAGTGGTTCATTCGCGTATCGTTTAACTGATTGTCACGAAAATTGGTATAAGTAATTTCTGCTGTGGGGCAGCAAAGCACACCGGGACACAACTAGTATACTATAAAAAAATTTTGGAACAAACAGAAATCTTCAATCAATCGGAAGCTTTATTTTAATTCTGCTCTATGTTTAGTGTTGATTGCATAATTGTGCCACAGTAGGTACGTTACCCTAGAATAAACGGTACCATTAATCTTCTATGCATAACCATAACATTGTCGAATTCGATTATTATTAAAGTGACTTTTTTTGAACTGTTTAACATCTGTACTGTAGATAAATTACGAGTTCGAATTAAACGCATGTCGAAATAGTTTAAGTTAAGCGCGCAATTTCTGTTCAATTCAATAATCTTCAATTGCTACATTTGAGAAGGAAAGCTCTTGGAAATTTCCAATGTAGTTTTCTAGTTGTATAGAGTCCTTTTTCCTTTCCCGGAAATCCTTTTGCGATTCCAATCGATAGCAAGGGCTGCACCCACCAAGTGTGGCGGTCCAAATTTAATCGTGGATTATTTATCATCGCTCAACCCTGTCGCAAACAGAATAGCCGTGTGCGGGGATGTGAGACGCCTTCAATTTCTGTTCGAGCTTGCTGCTAACATCATGTCATTTTCAAAATGACATGCAAAACATACCTTTGCCAGGGGGAAGAATGTTATGAATGGATTTTTCCCGTCCCCGCATGTTGTCCCCGGTTTCTGGTAAGTCGGCGGAAAAACAACGAATCGAGTTTTATGCTGTGCTATAAAGCATTTTTGGGTGATTCAGCCGTTGAGCACACTTTCAGACGCTCGAGAATCTTTTCATATCTTTTTGTCGAGGACGCGGCGATACGCCAATCGGGACCTCAAATCATTCGTCAAAAGATCCCTAGCTGGCAAGTGGCGCACGGGTGACTGGTGGGTGGGTTTCGATCGTTTCTCCCTCGATTTATTGCTTTACAAAATAAAATCTGGACCAATGCCAAATGGACGGGTGAATGATTTCGAGCGCTCCCGGCTCGAAGGACCAGTCTGTTAAGCGAGGAGTGATGTGGGAGGATTAGCGCAGAGTGCATAAGTGTTGTGCTGGGACGGCAAAAACTTAAACGCTGCACCTCGATGGGGCCCTGCCCGCACGACAGAGCAGAGCAGCCCCATGAAGCGCTCCTTTGTGCGGACAAAGGCCGAGAAAAATGAGATTGTGCTTATTGCGATATTTATTTCACAACGTCGACACCAACGGCCGAGGTGCTCGGCGGGAGCAGTGGTTCCCTCTGGATTTATGAGGATGCCTTGGGGAGGGATGTTAATTGAAATGTTGAAAATGTTTGATATCTCTGCGCTATAACCAACGACATTTTTCATATTATTCTTAGTTGCCTAGCCAGGAGGAGGCAATTTTTTGGTTTCAGATTAATTATGGGTTATTTTGTGATATCTTGAATTAAAAAAATTTCAGCAAAAGCGGTGTAAATCAATGTATTTATATAGCATCAATTTAATTTTTTTAATAGGTGTTTGCGAACGAGAAAGCTATAGCATTCATTTTTACAATGAAGTTTTATGATGGTACAAGAGCTTTACTGCCAACGAGCGTGTTTAATATAAATTCTTGTAAAATATCAATGGGTTCCCGCAGAAAAACCTTTTGAGTCCATTTCGTTGAAAAATAGAATATATATTTGTTGGTTCATATTTTGAATCATTGTTAATCCTCTCAAAGTATCGTAAATCTCAGTAAGCCTCAGTAAGCACATATTTCTCATTATCGTATCATGATATAACAAATAAATACGAATTTTGAAAAATTACATGGAATTAAGTAGTTTTACCGGGAAGCCACAGGTAAAATAATTGAGAATTACCAGAACAGTAATAATATAACTACAGGATCAGGTACTCTTAGAGTTGGTCATGGCACCATACTGTCTATAAATATTGCACCTGTTGAAAGGTTTGACCTAAAATTTTATATTGATACTAAACAAAATTATTATAAAAAATTGTGATAAAGTTATTACTAGTCCATTCGATGACTGTTTAATTTATAATAAGTCCATGCAAACTTAGAAATTAAAAATCACTTAAAAACGTAATTATATCACGGTCCAGTATCCTTAAATCCATTTCGGATAGAAATAAACAAAATACTTTTCAAATTGCCCTAATCAATTCGAATTATCCTCTTTGAGTGGCCAACGAAAATCGTCCAATTTTATTCAATAAACAGAAAAACTTTAAAGCAGGAAAGAGACCATCCCTGCCCGATTTTTCACGAAAGGGTTCGCAACGCAACGCCCCCAAAGCCATTGTCCTCTGTTGAGTGAAAAACTTTAAACACTTCGACAAAGTTGTTCCCTTGATTGAGCGAAACTCCGGCATCAGAGAAACAATTTGGAAGGGCGAAGTTGCGATAGTCCATATCGCCTTAAACCTAGCACAATGGAGCTAAACTCGAGATTTGATAAGGGTTCTGATAACCACGCCAACAGGATAATTTTTAAGTCTCAGGAGAGTCAGTCCATTCTAGCGAATCTAAAGGTCGCAGTTGAATGCTAATTCGCCTATTGTTCTCAGCTTTTCAAGATTCTGGAAGAAATTTCTCATTCCGCAACAGTCTGTTTACTTTAAAACTAATCTTAAGCTGAGTTTACATTTCATTTCATTTCGAATTGTTTTGAAATTGTAACTGTTATGAAATTTGATATTTCTGAATTTATTTCTATAAATAAGGTTGTTATTCTATACAAAAATCCACTTTGGTTGCAAAGATTCTTTAATTGATTGGAGGAAAGATCAAAAGAATAATAAAGCGAAGGAATTTTTAGTTAAATGACTCCTAGTTCGAAGAAAATTCAAAACTTTTCTGTGGGTTGAAAGTAAACATTGTGAATCCTTTTGCAAGTTTAATTCTGGACGTTTTCTAGATCCAATTTTAGATCATTTCTTGCTGGATTTGATACGCAATATGATGCTTTTATTAGCTGCACAGAAGATGAGTTTAATTTGCATTTTATTATTTTAGAGTCCTATAAAAATATAGCACCCCGGTATCAGGGGATAAAATAAATTCTGAAAAGTAAAGGGGTTCCAAATTTAATTATTACACAAAAAGGAAATATAGGATTTGCTGATACAAATATACGAAATTAAATGAAAGCTTTTTGTAACCGATAACTAGTGAATTAATTATTTAAAATAGCCTTTTGACCATTTAATTTAATGTTACCTACTATTATATGTACATAATTGAAAAAAGGTAATTTACAATTCAGCAGCCATAATGCACGCATATTTTATGAAATAAAAGGATCATAAAAATTTTATGGTTGAAATATTTCAGTAACATATGTATATAATATATGTATGTATATTGTACATATACATATCTATATGCTTTATTTATTTTGATTTCGAAAAATTTGTACAAAGTCTCAGAAGATGAAAAATCGACATACAAACTGAAAGATACCGATTTGCATTGTTCTACTTTCATAAACTTTAAAAATTCCCACTTTTGTTTTCATGATTTTAAGTACTAACACACTGAAATACATTCAAAGTTATAAATATTAAAAAATACGTTTCACGTTTCACTCAAATAACTTCGCTATTCTATTCCGGGTGAAATTGAATTATAACTAAAATATTTTCCTATACGTAATTTCGAATCCACTTGAGCACCACTCAGGTGAAAAATTCGCACCTTATGTAGGGCAGACGTTATTAATATTCCTGAATCGATTTAACGCTCTCATAACCATTTTCCTGATGAAACATTCTACGGAAAAATATAACTTCATCGTCCTAATGTCCTCGCAAGATAGGAATGAGATACCCCGGAAAATGGCCGCATCACCCAAATTCCAATTCGGTGAAAAATAACGACACTCATAATCCGTGAAAATGATGAAACCATTCGGGTGAAATGTAAATGAAAAAACCAATCGTCTCCCGCATTATTTTTTACGAGAGACGTTCCAACCCCTGGAAAAGCGATAGACGCCGAAGGAAAATGGGCCAGCGGGAAGGCAGCTTTAGACACCGACGCATAAAATTAGCAAATATTTCACGAAAATTGGACATCGCTCCAAATATTTTGAAACCAGCTGAAAAGAGTGCGGAGCCACCGCAAATAACCGCCGGGCAGAGCAACCCTTGTGGGGGCGGTCGGGCCCATACATTTCGGGGATGACCTTTGAGTGGATCAATACGCCCCACCCCTGGAATTCATCTGGCCGACCGGAATTCCGGGACTTCAGCAAACCGATCTGCTTCTGAATATATCCAATTTACAAACGTTAATTTTAAATGAAAAATAAGAGAGCTCGGAAACGGCTCGTTCGGCAGCCCTCCCCCGCCTGACCTTTGCGAGCCGCGCTCCAGTAATTCTCAGGTAAGCCCCGGCCCAAATCATCGCGAATTTCGCAAACAACATTTGACTTGTTGCGCAAATAATTCATGAGGGCCGCCGTCCCGATTCCCGGGGGTCCCTCCATTCAATTTTCGCCAATTAACCCTTTTAGCCCGCCCTTGCAGTGGCGTCGGCCAGGGGTCGGGGGCGGCTGAATTTAAGAAACGCGCGCGGACGCGGGAAGGTGTTGTCTAATCTTATCGCCAATATGTATCTGCGAGATATTTTCGCTGTTTCCTCGAGGTGCCCCATGGGCCCCCGATAGGCGAGTTTTTGATTTCACAACACTTTATTGGGGCGACGGCGGACGCCCGACGGTGAGTTGTTTGCGTCGGCACGTTTTGAGGACGCAGCGCTCTTCGAGTGGCTCGGGTCTTGTGATGAGGCGCTGGAATCCGACGCAGGGCGATATGCCGCCAATCGGTGGTTTGAATGGACGCATATCTTCGCGAATGTTTACCTTGTGAATTTCCGTTGCGCCTCATGGAATTTATTTGCCTTTTGCAAATTACATAAATTGAAAAGAGGAGTGAAGTTTATGAAAAGTTGGGCGAAAAAATCGTCGGTATTTCGTTTTTGTGTCGTGATCTATTTGTGTGAACAAATTGTTTTAGGGATCCCAACACAATACCGGTAGGGTAGAATAGTTATGTTTTCAAAAATACTACTACTTTCAATATACAGATGACGATAAGTTTTAAAAAAGTTTAAAAGGAACAATCATCTAATATAATCATATCATAGAACTGTAGGTAAACAAGTCTCAACCTTTCTAGCATAGCATACATCTACAAACAGACTCAAGTTTTAGATAAAAACAATCTTAAGGAATATTTTGTTATTTATTTCAATTTAACCGACAAGTAATTATATATGTATACAATAACAAGTTCAATTCAGTGCTAGAAAGAACACATATTGTGATATGATATTAATTTGGTAATCAATTTAATATACCTACATACTAGCCCTCAAGAGAAGCACTGGGTATGGGATACCCCGAGGTGAATTAAAAGTGTTTGTCCCTTTTAAATGGTTAAGTTGAGGGGATGACTTTGAGTGGGGGAAAAATTGTACTATCCCCACTAAAGATCCCCCACCATAGCCATCATGATATGTGAATACTAACAAAAATATAAGCGATCATAACCAATCTATGGGTATACGCCACCCAGTGCTCTTGTTGTGTCAGTGTTTTGTCAATTTATCTGATTAACCTTTTTGCAAAAATAGTGTGTTTTTTTCGATCTTGACACAGTTTGCGGTGAATAAATTATAAATATTATATTTTCTATAGTATTTTTATTGAAAAATTTGATTTTTCATTTTTCAAACATTTATTTATAGGTTTCTTTCATTTTCTATTTAGCTTAAAATGAATATTTTGTCGCATTAATACATTTATTAACTAAGCATTACTTTTTTAAAACCAGTGAACTTTACCAAACTAAATAAATATGTTTTTTTCAATTAAAACTAAATTATGTAATAAGTATCTGAAAGAACATTAAGGCTGTGTGCCAAACCAGACTTTTCTTTTCAAAAGTCGACTTTTCAACGAAAAGTATGCTGGCGAGTAGACTTTTCAAATAATAAATCAGTACTTTTCCTTATAGAAGGCTATGAGCATATCGCATATTGATTACCCTATTTTGCATGCAATTTTTAGTTTTCCCTCTTCCCCTTTATGTATTTAATACATAGTTTATTAGTATTTGAAGAAATAAAATTATAACTTCGATACCTTCTTCGTCCATTTTCCGATTTAATATCAAATATGCTAATTAATATCAAAGTGTGCTTATACGTCGATACAAAAGTCACTTGAAAAGACTCTCCTTGTTTGGCACAGGCAAATTAATTTATTACATTTTGAACGAACTTTTAAATGCCGTTGGAAGAAAGCTTTTATCTATTAACTCCGCCTAGATATGATGGTTTGAACATTTTAACTTTTTTTTAGAATTCTTGCTGTTTTTTTCGAAAATATTAAGAGTACTATTATTTTTTAGAACATTCTATAGATATAGTGTTTTTCCATACTGTCTGAGGTTTAAATTAAAAAAAAAAAATTATTAAATTGGATGATTGAATCAAAAGATATTAATTATCAAAGACATACGGGTATGGCATACCCAGTGCTCCTGAATCGGGAAGCCGCTATAGTTCTTCTCTTGAGGGCTAGAAAGCTGAATGACAAAATTTAAAATATTCCTACCTACTATTTCTGTAATACGTTTAAATTTAACATCTATGAGCTCTACTTCAGCCCTTTAGTAATTCTATGGTTGAGAACTGCATCATTTCTAAAATTTTATTTTAGGTAGAGCATAAAAGTTTGAAATACTATCACTTTATGATATTTTTTCAGGCTCAGTAAATCTGATTTGATGTTATATGTTTCTTGTTTAATTTTCCACATATGAAAATATTCTTGGAATTTTAAGAAACAAATACATGAAGCACTATTGTGTGCTGTATTATCTGCAAAGACTGAGGAAGAACAATTTGAATTTTTTATATAAAATTGGCCCTGAAAAATGAATTGTATGTATAGGCAGAAATTCCTTAACAACTCTTTAGACGCTATAAAAATGCTGAGCTATTTTGAGTTGAGATTTTGGGAAAGATGAATATATATTGCCTAAAATATAATAATATCGATCCTTTTATTCTCAGTTTCAAAAGTTTGTCAGCCGATTTGGAATCAGCGACACTGAAAACAATTTTATACACTCATTTTTATGAAAATTCTTTAGACATCGATATTTTCGACGTTACCACAGTGCTCCTTGTGAAAAAAGTCTAATTTATATTTAGCATAATAAATTAACGCCAACAACTTGGTATATGTATAGTTTTTGAAATAAAAGCTGAAATTTGCTGCTGTATAATTTTGAACCCAGTTTTCTTATAGAAATTAAATTTCAAAGGATCCTTGGTGCAATTGTGTAAGTAATAATGGGTGTTTTTTTTTTTGATGAGTTGGTGGAAGTATGAGAAATATGTAACCCTGAGACATGTCCCATTAAAACCCTTTATAATAACAAAAAGGCCCGAAAAAAGCATAAGCAAACAGTGCGAAATTACACCCTTGATGACGCTTTGATTACCCTTCTAAAAAAAGAAGCGCCCCTTTTTTGTGAACGACTACGACAAAAACACGGCATAGTTGTCGAAGTTCTTCCACATAATGTGTCCATGTGCAGGACATATGGGCTACTAATTGGATGTTCGAGCTAAATTCCATCCCCCGCAAAAAGAGGATATTTGTCCATTGTCCAGAGGACGTAATTAATTTCGGTGGATATTGCAGCGGACTGTCGCTTTTTATGGTCTCATTATTCTTTCTGGGCTAGCGCGTTTTGGCAGTTTTCTGAAGGGGAATTTGATCCGTCTTAATTTCTGCAGCAGTTTTGTAGCTCTTTCGATAATGTTTTGACTCATTAGCGTTAAAAACGACGGCGTGTCTTCGCTTACCATCGTTAAAGGGATCTTGAGATATTTTGCATCTCGACAGGGCTTAAAAGAGTTTTCTTTAGTTTTCTCCGCGGTACTCGTATATACGAAGGTTGACGTCGTTCGCTAAGGAGAAAGTTAATTAAACAATTATTCGCGTAAGATTATGGCGATGACGAAAACGACCGTGGATTCTAAAAAAACTTCCCCGTAGGTCGCTTCAAAGTCGTTCTTCTCGGAAAAGATAAGACACGCCAGAACCTTTAAGAATACTTTATCCCTTTTATGTTACTATAAATTACTTTTTTGTCCTCAAAATCACAAGAATTTCCGGTGAACATTGACTCGAAGGAGTGTAGGTCAAAGTAAATCTTCGTCCGCCCTTCGCGGGGGTGATGCCTTTTACTGCAACGGTTGCATGTCTCTGGCACATAACTCAAGTGGGTCGCGTTGGATTTTCAAATTTCCACCTAAGATTAAGAAGTCTTCCTATTTAGCGGGTTCATTCATGTTTCGAAACATTTGAAAACTTTTCACCTTCTTTTTCTCGTTTCAGGACACATTCCCAAAAGAAAGTGCAGCGGTTGTGTAGCTCGAACTCTGCGAACCCTACGACCCCATAAAAAGGAACGTTTCGCATTCAGAGGGACAATTTGCCCTTATCTGTCAGTCACACAACTTGCAAATCGACAAAGTAAAAAAGTTAAAGGGGGTCGGAGACAATTTGTCCTCTGAACGCTCCCCAAAGTGCCTGCAGATGCACCAGCTGAGCTCCAGCTAATCTCGCTCCCTCAAAACGCTAAGTAATTTCGTCCTTCGACGGAGTGAAGGGCTTTGAGTTTTGGGGTTAAAACGAATGCAAAGGCCTTTCTGTTTGGCTGCAGCCCCCCCTCTCCTCCCTCGTGCAGACGCTGTAAATAAGAAACAAATAGGACTCAACGACGATGGATCATGCAGATTTGGTCGCTGAGATGCACACCGTGGAAAATCTACCCACACAGGAACGATTGCATTTAGCTCGCATGTAAGTATTATTTTAGTCGAAATCTGTTTAATTATATCATAATTTTGTTCATACTAGATCAGCAAAATAACCCAGAAATAGGGTACCTTTCAAAAAATTCGAATCTGGCTGGACTAGTAAGTTTGTCTTAACACATTAAGCGCCGGCTATATTTTGAACATTTAAAGTCTAAACGTCTGTTTTAAACAATGAGTAGATAAAAAATGTGATAAAAAATTATATATTCTCTAAAATATCATATTCAAATTACTTCTGAACAATCGTATACGTTTTATTCTGGAACTTAGCAAATTTAGACCGCCTCAGAATTCCGTATTTTCGCGCGACTGCCATTCAAGCGACAAACTCAGAAACCCGCGTTTTCGCGGGGCCGACGCTCAAACGATAGACTCAGAAATCCGCGTTTTCGCGGGGCCGGCGCTCAATGTGTTAAACCTCCGGCTTAGGCTATTAATAATTGGTTAATGAGCTTAGTATTTAAATATGGCGAAACAAACAGCAAAACAGCTATAATTTTTTACATTAGTAAGGATTATAAGTAACATGCAAAAAGTCTCCATTGATATCATGTCTACTTCTATTGTTTTTTGAGTTTAACAGATACGAAATGCGGGTTTTAAACAACAATTTTTGTTTTGAATCTTTTCACTACATTTCTTTCTTAAGGTACGTAAAACATTTCATGATACTGCCTTATTTTAGCAACTTTTATAAGAACTCAAAATCTTGCAGAATTTAGATCAACAAATTGATCTTTAAAATAATTCTTAATATGAGATTAATTATTTGCTTTAGCAGAGCTTACGGTCTACGTTCTTGAAGATTTATTTTTCAATTTTCATGCATAAAACATCAAAACAAGAATATAAAACGTCTGAATGAAAAAACCATTTAATTTTTTAGCACTTTTTTTTATTGCATTCCTAACTATAAATCTTAAACATAAAACTGAAATGGAAGCCCTGTAAGGAGTAAAGTTTTGATATAAAGGGTGTATTCCTTAAAAAGTTATGACCTGGAAAACATTAAGAATGCAAACATCTTCTTCGTCTGCTTTTAGGTTCTAGTGTTTTGTAGAATTTTTTATTATCATTTTTAATTTATCATATTTTTTCCGTCCGTTCTGAAGTAATAACTAAAAAAGCAATTATTGTTAGTGCAGCACTTTAACGATTCCATCGCTCATTCCAGGCGAAGGACACAGCAGTTGAAGGTGGCCCGTCAGAAGGAGAAGGAGTGGCAGAAGCTGCAGAGTCGCCGCGACAAAAACCAGCAACATTCCCAGAAAAAGCGCCGTCACATAAGTTTTGAAAACAGCGTGGTCCTGCTGGAGGCAGCGGGCCGCAACGACATCCATGAGGTGGCCCACCTGCTCCAGCGCGGCATCACGCCGGACGCGGCCAACGAGGACGGCCTGACCGCGCTCCATCAGTGTTGCATCGACAACAACGTCGAAATGTTGAAGCTCCTGTTGGACTACGGTGCTAACGTCGACGCCCAGGACAGCGACAAATGGACGCCCCTGCACGCGGCCGCGACCTGCGGCCACCTCAACCTGGTCAAGATCCTCATTTCGCGCGGTGCTAATCTGTTGGCCGTCAACACCGACGGCAACATGCCATACGACCTCTGTGACGACGAGGACACGCTCGACTACATCGAGGCCGAGATGTCGAAGCGCGGCGTCACGCAGGAGCTCATCGACGACACGCGGGCGCAGACTGAGAAGCAAATGCTTAGTGACCTCATGGACATCGCTAGTCAGGGCGGTGATTTGGAGCAGCCGGATCACCAGGGTGCGACACCGGTGAGTGCCTCAGAAATGTTAGGAATATCTTTTTATCTGTTGGCAGGAATAGCAAAACTGAAATTACAGAGTCGACTTCAACAACTCTTATATAATGAGTTTTATAAATATTAACTCACGCCCTCAACAGCTCGGTTCTATTAAACCAAAACATATAACTGGGAAAGTTTATTTCAAATCGAAAGCGAACTTCTGTTGGTCAATTATTGTACTGTATTTTCTGAAAACATTTTAGAATTCAGTACATGTATATTTAATATTTATATTCATATTTTATAATAAAGTTAGTATTTCGTATAGGAAAACAAAAATTTTGTTTTCTTCAATTTATTGTTTTTCGAAAACCTTCGATGTTTTTCAAGGAATTTATTAAAACTTCGAAAGCTAAAATAAAGACGCTAATTCCTAGCGAATTTGTGTTTTATTGTGTATTATTTATAGCAAAAGATAAGTAGGTACCTACTGGCGTTGGTGATATTTTTAGTGGTACGCAATTCAATACAGTAAAGGAACAAACCAAAACCGCTGAAAGTGATATGATAAGATAATAATCAGTGCCGTTGCAACCAAAGATTATCCACAATAAGATGTGACATTCTCGAATTTTCTTCTTATCAAAATTTGACCTTGGTACCGTTACCCAAACGAACTTGAGAATTATATAGTAATAAGGAAGTCCTGTGTAAGAAAGGGATAAAAATTTGTACCGAGAATCCAAACACTCTACATGGTGCCTCATATTTTTTACAACTTTTCTATAAATACATTGCATTTATTTATCATTAATCATTGATGTTCTTTTTAAAATATATAAATTGTTAAGTAAAGCATTACTCTGATATGTATTATTGTAAGATAAATTCTTATTCTCATATTAGCTTGGTTAAGTTATAAAAATTCAAGCCCACCCCGTACTTTTCGCCACACACGCACACAGAAAATTTCAAGCGCCTTTAAAAACACGTGTAAAAAAAAACGCTCACATTATATGTTTACAGTATAAGCGCCATAGGTGAGCATTTTCGCCCTGTCTCCTTTTGTCTCGTTCGCTCTTATTGGAATTGACATAAGGAATGGCAGGCAGTAGTTCTTTACTGCCTGCACTAAAGCAAAATTTTTCTTGATCCCATTTTCGGAATTGCATTTGTGTTAGAGCTTTGCACTTGTATAAAGAGTGTCACATCTTATTATTTGATCATCTTTAGTTGCAACAAATGAGAAAAATGAAAGGGTGTTTTTGAAATACTTAGTAATAACCCAACACCCGGGGACTCCACTCGAGGCTTTCAAGCGGAGTGTTCAAAGGTCCTACATTGATATTACTAGTAATAGGTGGAAAAACGAGAGTACCTGCGAGACGACCAGAATGATCTGGCCTGTCCTTGACCTTAGCAGGTCCAAAAGACTAATCTCCCTCAAGAGAAACAGTATTTGGAACATTGTGGCGGTCATAACAGGTCATTGTTTTATAGGCACTCATACCAGAAGACTTGGGGTGGCCTCGCAAGACCTTTGCAGAAGTTGCCTTAATGAAGAAGAGGAGGAAAGCATCACGCACTTCCTCTGTCACTGCCCGGCCCTTGCGGTACGCAGGTACCGTAACCTAGGCTCTAGCTTCTTTAGTGACCTCTCGGAACTGAGCTCTTCCAAGATTGGATGCTTGGAGCGGTTCATTAAGGACTCTGGTTGGTTTTAGGGGTTAGTCGCAGGGGAATCGTCCCACGTGGTACCACAACGGGCCGTGCTTGGCCTAAGTGTGTCCTAGAGGCAGCCACCTTACCTAACCTAACCTAACCTAAATACTTAGTTTAATAAATATTTCGGTTCCCGTTTATATCACCATTTAAAAATATTTAACAACTTTTTTCGGTCAGGGCTCATCGAAATTGCACATGATTGTCATGGACTGACATTTACCAAATTATTTTTTAATTCTTGAATATTAATTAATATTTAAATGACATAGCATGTTTAATGCATGTAGAACAATAACAACCATAAAAAACAATTAATTAAAAAAGTTGTGGTCCATTGAAATCACAAATTTTTTAAATTGCCAAAGTATCTTCTTCCTACTGAACGCTCATTTCGACTGAAATTTTCTTCGCCAGAGATGCTTCATCCACAGACTACAGGTACAGGGTGTCACTACACCCGTAGCCGTACCTTTACTAAGTATTAAAAGATTCAAGCAGATTTTTATTGTAAGATTTTATCGCTGACTCAAATCTTTACATGATTTTCTGCAATTCTTTGAAGTGCTAAACTGTTTTGAGTTGAAGTCAGAATTTGTGTCACCATACCATTTTACGATTGCTATCATTTGACATGCCATCCAATTCGAAAAAGAGCCTCGCTGTTTATACAGGGCACGTATAAATCAATCCATAACTCCAGGAGAGCGCCTCTTATCAGCGTTTTCCCCTGGTTTAAAGCCCATAAAACAAAGCCCATTAAGAGATGCACTTCAATCTCGGGGAATCGATCGAGCCCCGCCCTCCGCCGTTCAATTCATTTGTTTACGAGGGCTTTGCACGACACCTGACGCCTTATTTATGGCGGGTAAACAAATGGCCCACAAATCGACATCCTTTCCACAATCAGAGCCCGCACATAATTCACGAATAGCCTTTTTTTAATCGATCCGCACGCAGCATAAAAACCTGTGTCCTTCCAGACAACCGGGACAAAAGGAGGACAACCCAAGAATAAACGAAACACGCCCGTCACGATTTCAACATTTATCCCGATCCCGGGGAGGTCTTATTCAAAAGAATTTTATCCAGGATTCGAGAGGTGGCGGAGTTCCAATTTTGCGGCCCGGTGAGGACTCACAGATTCTTCGATTCCATCGGGTTATCTCAAGCATGCAAATCACTTGCCATGGCGAGAGATTAATGGAGGAACTTATCGCTATAAATCAGAGGCCCGGAGGCTTCCCTGCCCGACTTGGGGCCCTCCGATCTGTTCGTATGCCTGCAGCGGCGGGGCCATTATTTCTACCTAATTTTCCTGAGTACTGCAGATTGTATTGTCACCTCACAATGCCGCCTGGACCCCGACGAGAGCCTGTAAATCTTCTCGAGTTCCTGGTCTACGGTCGGCTTCATATTTTGGCAGAATCCCAAAAATTTAGGCTTTCGAGCTTACTGATTTTATGTGCTATGTGGGGCCCCGCAGTCTCTCGGCATGGGCTGCTCTGGCTCGTACTAACTCATTTTGGAAGCCTCCTTCCGCTCCACACCAAAGCCATCATTGCGAGGATGTGTTTGCTCTGAGCTGATTTTAACTAGTGAATTTTGGTTGATACTAGCATAGAACGCACCCACAGGAACTAAAAAGATACTTCTTGTCTGCCCCAATTTTGTGGGGTTGAATGTTTATCTAAGTATCTTGGAACTGGTTGCCAAAATTGTTAATCACCAAAGCCGTAGTGTGCTAATTGCACATAAATCGCTTAGCAGCTGTATGTGGGATTAATTTTTAATCAAGGCTAGTACGGGGCACCATCACAGTTTATTAGCGAAAAACGCTTTTTTCCCACTTTTTGTATGAACTAGATATTTTAATTAACTTGGTAATGTGCGACATTTATATGCAACAGTAGTGCCCTTATTACAGAGCTGTTAACTACTTGGTGGTTTCCATAAAAGGACTAATTATTTAATTAGAATATCTATATTTGGATTGTAATTAAAATAATTTTTCAACAGGGAAATAAATTTCAATATTGATCCTTAATCTTTTACGAATTACCGGTCTTTTTTACATAAATTTAGGTTATGTTGTCTTAACCCATTAACGACCAAGGTCGTTGATTTTATAATATATCTTTGAATCTAAATTTTATGTATGTATATATGTAACAAAATAGTAAATAGATCAAAGGTAAGTTTCTTTATGTTTTCGGGTGTACTGAAACTGAATCCAGGGTCAGAATTAAATAATTTTGACAACAAAATTAAATATGGCCGTTTTGGCACAAAGAAAACATAAAGAATCTTACCTTTGATCTATTTACTACTTTGTTACATGCCTACATAAAATTTAGATTAAAAAAATGTTAAAAAATCAACGACGATGTTTTAAACAATAAGACAAGTAACCATCAGAATAATCTGAAAAGATTCTTTATGTTAAATAATGTAATGTTATGTTTAACTTAACCATCGATAGAAATGAAGAGACGAAAAATTTGCGACCGATTCCCAAATTCGTGCTAGAAATTTGCATTTAGATCAGATTAAATTATTTTTCTTCCATGTTTTGATAACTTCATGATTCTGTCCCCTACCTTCATGGCTTTGTAGATGCTTAATTATTATTCAGGCGAGCGAACCTTTCTTCCATGAGACAGTCAAGACACGTCCATTTTACCACTGACAACCATTAATTAAGTAATTCTTACCTAATCTTAAAAACCACCTTAGACGGACTTTTTCCTTAATACGATTTTTTTATGTTAAACCGGGCAAAACTACATATTTCCATTAAATAATTTATCCAAAATAACGCCTCCACAAAATGTCTCTGACATCTGTAAATTATCTAAACTTTTCAGATTTCCCAAACCCAGAAAAATAAAGCGATTAAGTGCAAACATTCATTCCTCTTAAAAGTTCCATCGTCTCCTTGAGACTTCGGAAAACAGCGTGAACCATGAGTTGAGCGTTGACTCCCCTCTGGACTCTCGGTGAGGTATTGATTTCGGGTCACCTCTGACCTTAATTTCATTAAATCACCTGGACATCTTATCCGTAAAATGCTGCTTTTTTTCCCCGCACCTCTGCGGCTTTGCTTATTGCGCCCCACTGAAAATTCAATTCTATTTTCAGCTACACATAGCCGCCGCCAATGGGTACACACGTGCGGTGGAATTTCTGCTGGAGCACCACGTCTCGGTGGACGCCGTCGACAAAGATCTTTGGTCACCTGTGCACGCAGCCGCCTGCTGGGGTCATGTAAGTATAAATGTTAAATGAACGTCGCGTTGTTCAAGTTACGTTTCCGCCCTGCTGCCTTCGATTAACCTTGGTCAAGAATTCCCAAACTTCCAAGTTTCAACCACTTTAGCCCTAGGGAGCTCTTTGATTGTGGGACTGAGGGAAGTTCTGTTTCAGACGGCGATAGGCGCAACTCCCAAACTCAATTTTGGCCGAACTCCAGCAGACTCCTCTAAAATTAAGTGCTTGGTTTTCTCGAACACACGGAACAATTTGGGGATAAATTTTGAATGTCTACAAGGAATAATGCAGGACGTTTGTTTTCTTAAAATTGGAGGATTTAGTTTTAATTGGCGATTAAAACAAGTTATCTTTTGATATGATTTGCACTTTATGGAAACTTGCTTGTAATTTCGTTAAACTGAAATCGAAACAAGGTTAATGGCTAAATTGGGCCGAATTATGTAATTCGATCGAATCGAATTGAAAGGAACTTACAAAAGCCGTTTTGGACAACAATTCCATAATAAAGGTCCTACAATTTTTATAAATTCATTTTAGTTACCTTTGTATTTTGACAACACTTAGTATTCGAGCTAGATCGACATTCAGGCCGTATGCCAATTGATTTTCGAATATAATTTCAACATTATTTTAATGATTTGAAATGAAAGTATGTATGTAGCTTCTTTTAAAGTATTATTTCGACTGTTATAATATTAACAGAATTATGTCCGATTTAATAATGTGTTATAATAAAATATATAAATTATAGATGCATTTAGATATGGAGATAGATGAAGATAAGCGTAATTTTATTTACCTAGCATTTTCTGCGATTTTCTAAGTCTTAATGAATTGAAAAATTCTTGATTGCTTTCAAATGAATTTTCCGTATGTACATATATCAATTCAAAATTCAAAAAGTCGTTTCGACTTGACTCAATTAATTATTATTCATCGTTCTTACTACCTTAATCTTGAATTTTTGAAACGATTACAAATATAAAAATTAAACCGAATATTGCATTTTTGTTTCCAATCTTGGTCGACGTGAGTGAAAAATATGCACAGAGTTTTTATAACAACAGAGAATTTAATAACTTTAACAATCAGAATATACATAATAATTACAATAATTTATTTCGCTTTCACAGAAATTTTAACATATTGTAATTTAAGAAATGAAAACTATAAATTAAATTAATAAAGAAAAAGGAAACTCAATCATTTTCAACTTTATCAAGAATTGCAGAAGATATTAGACTTCAAAAAGCGTATTTTTTATAACATCTTATTTTATTCTCTGCGCTCCTTGCAGTAAATGAATATTTTGTCCGTCTTAGATCTTAGTCAAATCTTCATGGAAGGGATTTTTTATTTATTTATATTAAAAATTTGAGAAAGTTTTTTTGGCAATGTTACGAGCCCATGGAATGTAGGACAGCGAGTACCAAATCATAGCAAGGGACTGGATAATGATTAGCATGATGACATGTCCAGGGGATTCGTGCTCAAATGCTACAAACAGCGCTCCAATAATACAAAATAACACAATCACAGTGGGAATGATTCGAGTCGATGTGAACATTTTCTTCAACTGATCCTTGGGTCCCATTAGGAAGCAAGTGCTGACCATAGAAAGGGTATTTCCCAGGGTATATAACACCGCGAACGGGTTTAACCCACCCGGCGCAAATAGAGCAAACGATCCTGCCAAAGTGAGCAGGACACCGATTGCAAAGCAAACGCAAAAACCTTTTACCCTTTTTGGCCAACTCAGCGTCGGCGGATCCGAAATATTCGTTAGTTCGTTCTCATCCTCGTTAAAACGATTATTTCCACTCAGAAATCGATGGAGTTTTTCCATTGTTACGCCTCGTTTTGGATACGTTATAAAGGGGTAGGTCGATGCAACAATTACGAGAAACGTCATTAAAATGGATTTATTAAAAAAGGATTAAATTACTGTGAAAAAATTATTTATTACAACAATACGATTTTGTCACAAACTGGAATAAAACGTCAGATTTGAAGGTTAAAAACTTGATTCAAAATATCCTCCCTGCAGAGTTGAACAATAAATTTTTATACAAAGTATAGTGTATGTAATTAGAGCCTTGAAAGGAGATTGACCAAAATTTGAACTTGATTGAAAGTTAAACAAATTCCACCAATACCAGTACAAGTACATGCAAACAAGACAAATTACCAACAATAGGCAATGTTAGGTAATGCTGAATATTTCTAAGTAGTGTCCGGTAATGCTGAGTTATGCCAGGTAATGCTAAGTAATGCTTCTGAAGTACAGTAATGATGAAGTACCAATACCATTAGTTGGTAATGGTAATTATATTTATTGCAGCACCAGTACCGGTAATGGCAATTTGTCTTACTTTCATTACTTGTAATAGTACTGGAAATGGTAATGCATTCCAGAATAATACATTATTTTACAGCTCTGATTAAATTAAAATTCATAATGCTCATAATACGCTAATGATCATATAAAATTATATTCTTATCGTGCTAATTTTCAATAGTTTAAATTAAATTAGTTACTTAATTAGTTTAAATTTAATAAGTAAGTTAACCGGTATTTCATCGTCTTTTTCTCGCTCGTAGTTAAGTACGTTTTGAAATTTGTTGGTGTTGATTTTGATTAAAGCAAGGCCTAAGGAGCTCACCAATACCGGTTTATGTAACTTAAATTAATTCGCTATAAAAATGGTATATTTTCAATAATTGTTTGTTAACATATGATTAATCCTAATTTGTAAGTATAAGTATACTTTATAGGGTATCATTTAAAAAATGTTTGTATAAGTTCGACTAAAAAATATTGAAAAATGAGCCGTTGACAGCAAATTTTGTAACACGCCTCAAAAAAAAGTTGCATAACACATTACTGAATCATCTAATATAAAAAATTCATTTTTTTTCATGTTTGGTAAGAGAATATATTAAAATTATTAATAGTTAAAAAAAATCGACGTTATTATCTCGTAATTGATGTGTCGAAAGGAAAAGAGTAAAATTTCAAAAGGATTGGTACAGTAGTTTTTGAGTTATAGTGCCCCACCGTCTTTGAAAATACAAAGTAGTTTTGAGAAAAGCGAGTTTAAAGTTTTAAGCACCATGAGTCTGGGTCGGAGAGACGGAGACTCACAGTTCCAATCGACTTCAAATTTTAACACAATAATCTTGAAATGACATACATACTTTCATCTAAAGAAGTTTGAAAAAATCTTCAAAAAATGAAAAAAAATACCCTACTCTTCCCTTAAAAGGCATGGAAAAATTTTTTTAATATAACTTCGGGAAAAAAAGCTTCCAAAATCATGTATTTTTTGAGAGTATTTTAACCTTTGATGTCATAATTCGTAGCCCAGCAACCGTAGGCTTTAATTTATTTAAGAAAAACGTTCGACCAAACAATTCCTCCGTAAGACAGGGCTCATCAAAAGAAATTGTTTGGTGGCCCAGCTCATGAATAAGTGCGGAGCGGAGCCCTTCAAAGGCGCAATTCCCGGCGGAGCTGATTAACTCCATTTCAGTTTCAGTTTCCTCTCCTCCGTCATAACGCAGAAAGAATTCCGTTAATTCGGAGTGGTAAACAGAGTTTTCGGTGCGTCGCCATCCGACACAGAAACCAATTTCAAATCAAATTTTCTAAGCAATTTTCCCTTGTTGTCGTCCCCGCAGATGGAGGTCCTCGAGATGCTGGCGCAGTACGGAGCCGATCTAAATGCCAAAAATAAGGATGACGAAACGCCCTCAGGTAGGTACGGTTGGTTAACCAGATACAAAACTGGGTACTCAGTTGATTTCTGTTTATTTGGGTACGCCCCCGATTGCCCCGACGGAGCGCCTCCGTTTGTCTCCGGGAACAAACAAATTCCATGAATCCGAGGGGCCTCCGTCGGCAGTCCCATGAAACAGAACTCGGCAATTCTAACCACTTCCGATGTGCGCCCTAAGCGAAAAACAAAAATTATTTCCAGTTTAGCTAACCTCGATTCCTTCCTGCAGACATTTGCGAGGATCCGGAAATTCGGGAGCGGATCGAACAACTCAAATCGGAGCAGGAAAGCAAAAGACTGGCCGAGGCGCAGCGGCGGCGGGTGCGGCGGTCCCAGAGTAATAACACAAGGTGAGTTTGCCCCCGAATCCGGAATTAATGCGGCCCGGTGTCCTTTTGGGGCTCCTGCAAACGGCCGATTCCTGGTAATTTAGTCGGGCCCCGTAGCACTCGGGATATCGCATCAGTGGGCCCTTAAAAGTAACGAAAAGTCCCCGAGACGGGGCTCCACTCACTCGTTTCTGCCACGGGAAAGAACTCATCCTTTTCGGGTGATTTTTTTGCCGGAGCGGAGCGATAACAGCTCCTTTGAGGAATGAAAATTGAACCTCTTGGGACTGACATGTGACACATCCTCGTAATTGTTTGGGAACTTTTCAGAGATTTTTAGGAAAGGATAACGTGTCCTGCCAGAGGATTCTGCCGGCACGGGGACTAAGTTACGGTTAATTTCATTAAGTCGACACCATTAAGGGAATTTGCCCAGGAAGTTTCGCTTTACTTATGCTTTGAGTCCTCCTCGGGAGCCGGAAGACGCTTTTAGGTTAATGGCCGGGGCGGAGTCTCCTAAAGGCGCTTTGTTTCAGTTCGACGACAGAGCTCCTCTTGATGTCGTCGTACGTCGAGTATGTTTCGGAGTTTGTGAATGCCAAACCATTTTGATTGGATCTGTTCTTTGAAAAATCATTGAACTGATTTGGAAACACTACAAAGGGTTTAAAGCAAACAAAACGAATTGCCCATTGTTAATATCGCTTTAATGTTCGTAAATTGGGGATTTTTCGAATTTTACTCTATTATTGACATGAATTCCATGAATATCACATGATCCCTATAGATTATCATGGAACTTGATAAGGATCCGACAACAACCCATTCTAAAATCCTTAACATTCATTTGCTGTGTTTTTTTCCACAATCGATCACACCCGGATCAGATTAATTAGGACATTTTTAACTGAATAGGATTCCATAAGACGTCTATTTCATAAATATTTTAAAATTTTCGAAAAACCCATTAATTGCCATGATTTTTATTAATCCAACCTTCAAATCTTGAACGGAAAAAATTTGTTGGATTAACGTTTTGACGCCACTTTGTGTATAAATCAAATTCAAAATTCTTTTCACCAAATAAAAATGTTTTAATATGGTAACTGCTGATAAATTTCAATTTAATGCAATATTTCCTGTTAAAGATCCAGATCCTATTGTGAAAAAAACAAAACAGCTTTTATGCTAAAACAACATTGTGATATATATAGTATGTACGTATATTACATATTTATTTATAATTAACAACAAAACGGAAAGTAATGATCTGTATTCAAATAGGTGATAAATTAGTTAGAACACGGAAAAAAATAATTTGCGAAAAATAAAGTAGGTATGAATTTCAAAAAGAACAAAATAAACAGAAAAAATTGTCGTATAGTCGTGTAATTTAAAAATTTCATGTGTTGTCAGTTGTCTGATATAAAATAATGGATAATCTGTATGCTGCAATAGAAAATGACGTTATTACATTTTCAGAGGGTACAATATACAAGTTGACCAAGAAAAAATTTGGTTATTAGTTACTGTCTGGAGTAGACAGGATAAAACTGTAGGTAACTATTGATGAAAATTCAATTACTTCTTATATTCTTTTTTTTTTTCCTGTGAAACAATTGATTTCATTGTACAATTATTTGTTTATTCATCTTAATTCAATCCTATTCAAATATTTAAAAATGAATTATCAAATCGGTAATTCACTTTATTGCAACTATCTAATTCAAATTGATAAAGTTTTAAAAATTTGTTAAATTTATTTTAGAATTAAAGGACAATGGGCATTTTTGTATGGAACAATTACCCACGCCGAACCAAAATAAAATTAGATCAGAAGGAAAGGTAATTACATCTAGATTACAATGGAATATGTCGCATTTCTGTCGTGGGTAATGGGAATAACGAGAAATTGAACATAAAAAATTCAAACAAAAACTTAATATTTTTCTGTATATTTTTCGAAAAAGAGTTGTGTAAGCCGGTGTCTTCTATGGCGTAGAACAGATCGTTCACACGACACACAATTATTTTGTCGTTCCATTTTTCAACAAAATCAAATCCGAAAACAAACAAAGTCTAGTAAACAAGCAGTAATTAGTATAATCAGAAAACAATAATCACGCAACGGGAATACAGTAAAATACGATCGCTACGATGTCAGGATCAGGTAGAAAATACCACTGATTGATAATTTAACTTACTGGGTGGTGATTTTCATAAAAAGAATAGCCAGCATAAAATGATTTATCTACAGTTTACTGATTATTTTCGTTTTCCCATTGTTATGTACATTAAAATTAAAATAACTACAGAAAATTAAATCTAGTTGGAAACTCTATGATTTAAAGGTATTTCGGTTTTTTTTTTAGCGATTTTTCAAAAACTGGGTAAATAATGCCCAATGTCCTTTATACCAGCGACACACCAATCGAAATTTAGAATTTCGAGTGTTCTCAATTTCAGAAATATATCATATTACCTCTGAATTTCTAAAAAACTTTCAGGCGAATATTCTGTTAAAAAGAGATTTTGACAAAAATTTGACTTTAATTTCAAAGCAATACAATAATAGTCCAGTCGAATTAGGCGTAAAAATGAGAAGAAAAAAAAATAATTCGTTACAGCAATTTGACAGTGCAATAATGTGGAACAAGCCCTTGTAAAAGACGACAAAATAAATCGAACCAACAGCAGCTATCCGGGGTGAACATCAACTCAACATTTTTCGAGAAAATGGCGGAAAATCGGTTTTTCGGTTTTTATTTCTTTTCTTTGAAAAAAAAAATTCTATGAAGCTGAAACTTGGGCAAAAAATACCTTTTAGTGTTGCAAAAAGACAGTAATTTTTTCACACGGAAATATTTAGAGGTTGCTGTTATATTTCCTTTTTTTAAAAAAAAAGTGAAATGCTTAAAAGTGATTCCTCTTAAAACTACGCTTCCTACGGAGTTCTATTTTGGCTCACTTACGCATTCTTATGTCTACTTTCGATAAATGGTAAAAAAAAGGTATACTGCAATGGAAAAAATTACCGGAAAATTTAAAAAAACTTCCAGAGGTCAAGGTATGTAGTATCGGATCGAGAAAATGTTTTTTTCTTGAAAATAATGCCCTAATGAGAAAAATTATGGAGAATAAAAATTTTTATAATTAGCCAAATGATGCACTTGAATTTTTCCAGAATTTTTTGAGCATTTTTTTAAATTTTACAAAAACTTACGATGGAATAAAGTGGTGGTTAGAATAAAAATAGTTTATACAAAAGTTGTAGATCTTTTTATGGCCTACAACCTTTACATTTAAAATTTTTTGATAGGATGCACAGTTCAGCCAGAAATCGCGAAAAACTGTTTTCAACACATAAAAAACCATCTCCTTTCACCCGGATAGCTGCTGTTGGTTCGATTTATTTTGTCGTCTTTTACAAGGGCTTGTTCCACATTATTGCACTGTCAGATTGCTGTAACGAATTGTTTGTTGTTCGAATCCTATTTCTGCTGGACTATAATATTGTGAAATTGAATACGCTCGAAATTCTGAATTTCGGTTGGTGTGTCGCTGATATTAAGAAAGACACACGCCCAAAGTATTTCAATACCTCAAAAAGCAGAATATCGTGAAACTATTCCAAACTATTTATCAGACTTACTCTTATTTACTTATGTATTTTTCGGGCTCACATAAGCATTAAAATATTGTATTTTTCAAACCTTGTTATTGCTTTTTTCTTTTTGTCTACTGTAAGTCAAAATTTATAATATTTATAATTTATATGCTTGTTATTCTTTTTAGGGCACAATCAGTACGAAGGACATCACTTAGGGATAAAACATTAACAACTAAAAAAGACGCCGCTGAAGAAACAAGACTGCGGTTACAGGCACAAGAGGTAAGTTGGACTCCATTCTACTGATATCCTATATTGAGCACATTTCCTAAATTAAAATTCTCCCTCTGCTCCTGCTCTGGCACATGTTTACATATCAAATGAAATGCCTAAAGCCCAATTACCTCCAACGAGGTTTTCGCCTCGAGCCTTAAACATGGCGAATTGGGAATCGAATAGACCGACGCATCAGTTCAGTTCAGTGGATCGCATCGAACGTGGTGACTTATGGGCAGAAGCACAAGCGGCAACTGCAGACCGATTGCGTGACAGAGAAATCACCAATTATACATTTAATCACCCAAGGGGATTCACTCAAGCGACTCAGATTCATTTCAGTGGTGGTGGCATTTCACTCGGCCTGCGCCGATTTTAAGTTGGGTTTATCACCGCAAAATCGGCAATCTGACCGCCTTCATATGCTGCAATACGTTCTGGGGATTTTAATAGGAAATCTGTGCCGGCACCAGCCGTCCATTGTTATTTGTTGGCCATAAAAAAACAGTGGCCATTCGTAGAAACGCTTATCTCCCACACGATCGAATTAGGCGCGGCGTGTTGCATGAAGAACGAATGATTTCTTTAATCTAATTAAATGGATTGAAAATATTTCACGCTATATACATCATAAGTGTACGGTCTATTTTTGGAGATGTTTTGAACAAAAACTGGTGATTTTGCACAACTCCTCGGCCTCTGATTACTTTCCCAATTACTGATATGTAATTACTAAAGTGATAGATCTATTCTACTTTAGTTGGTCTGTTGGTTATGTGTATGACTAGCAAAATTATCAAATAATAAACACACCACTTTTTAATCAGTTTTCAACGATTTTCTCGAATATTCAAGACAACAAAGCAGTGTTTAATTTAATATTTTTGTTGACAGGTGTATATTTTCGTACCTTAATTTACTTTATTGGGAGCGCAATCAAAACACAAATTGGACAGTTTATTAACACGATGCACCATGTAAAAACAAAATTGTGTTATTTTGTACTGAAATTAATGAAACGTGAGTGTCAAAAGAGAATTTTATTCATTTTTCTGCTTTCATGTTTCAGTTTTATATTTAATTATTGTTTTTAAAGCAAATTGAAATTACAAATAATTCCAAATATCATGTGAATGAAAAACAGCATCTTTAAAAAAAATATGGAAATAAAATGTAAAATGTATGTCATCTAAATGGCAGGTCTATGAAACTTAATAATCTTATAAATTAAATTTGTATGTAGAAATACATATATGTATGTATGTACCTATACCTATATATGTACAATATAAAAGACAATAAGTACCTACTACACATACGAAATACGTCTAAATTTGAACGTTTTAGGTCAATTTATAATATCTACAGTCTAATGAACTGGCGGAAAATGTTAACCTTGAAATAACATTTGCAGTAATTGTCATTTATATTCACTTAAGATGCTTTCAGTTTTGCACATACATACATATATGTACGTCTCCATCAACGCGAAAGTGCTACAAAAAATTAAATCACAGACGTTGTTATTTTCTCTTTTGTTAGGCCAATAAATCGAGCAAATGATGTTAAATAAGCGTTAGAGTTAGACGAAAACTACAATAAATGCCCAGCGGTAGAAAGTCGCGAGTGTTCGTTCATTGGCGTGGTGCGTTTCAATTTCAGCCCGTAAATCCGGCCAAGATTTCCACCGGGGCGCGGAGGTAATCCGTTCTCCCACAAAACCCCTGTTGCTGGAACTAGAACCACCCAGGGGCGATCGCGATCACTTTAAAAACGAAAACGCGATGCGGTCGGTGGGTAGCCGCATGCAGGCGATACACTTCAATAATTACCAGTGGCCGCCGCCAGGGGAGCGGTGTCCGTTCTCCGCGATATTTGCTTATTTTAATTGCACCTGCCATCCGTAATTATGTAAAAAGATTAATTTTTCACATTTCTGTGGATTTGGGGCTGAACTATTACCCGACCACCTCGACTTTCACTAGGTTGCCGTTGAAAAGTTGTATTTTTTATTTTTTTTTTGCATCGTTCAAATGGTGCGCAGTGCGCTTACATTGTAACGTTTATACGAATGCGGCTACACCTGAACGCTCGTGAAATTTTCTTTAAAGGAATAAAATTGCGCTCAGTTTTATCGAGCAAACTCGATTGAACGGACAAACATAGTCGAACAGTCGGGGGAACGTGCCCAAAGTCGTAAAACTTCCGTCGGATTCATTGCAATTTGCCAAGGAAACGGATGACGATAGTTTTGTTTTGTGGTTGGTTACCCCCTTTGGGCTGTTTTTGTTAGGATCCCCCGGGGCGATGCTACTAAAACTCGATTAAAGTTTTCGAACTCGTCCCAACGTGCCCCCTGTAACTGCGGAAGCACCCTCACAATGGCTGCTTAGTGACGTGCTTCGAGAAAAAAAAAACTCATTTCCTCCCTTAAATGGCATTCGGCAGTCACCCCGAAAAACAATGTCTTCAGTCTATCAAAATGTTGCAACAAATTTAATCAAATTTTGTCTTGAGTGAATTTGAGTGAAAACATTTGCGATTAACCGCCGTGAATTTAAGGAAGTGCGGAAATGGATTGAGATATGAATCTCGCGAACGACGTCACGGGGAAAAACTGTTCGAAGTGCGGCGAACTGGCTTCGAGTTATAAAGGTTTTGAAAATGGTTGGAGTAGGAGTGTCTTCTTCCCTTGTCGGGAAAACAATTTTACGGTGGTTGGCTTGTGCCGGACTGAAATTCTTCCATTTCTGAATGTTGAAATCAGAAAGAATTTCTCATATGAAACAATTCCATTCCATCTGAAATTAATTTGTGTTATTTCGTTTTAATTGCAACAATATTAAATTGATAAAATGTTTGTATGCCTTTGCCTTTGCCTTCTATCTACATATCTATATACATATATCAATTTTGTTTAATCGAAGTAGGTTTATTGACCTATTTAAATAAATTCGTACAAAAACGTGTTGCCGAGCGATTGAAATTCTAAATAGGATTTGCACAGTGACTTAACCGAAAAGCAAATCAGTTTAAACCATTGACAACTAAAAAGCTGATACAACATACATATCTAATATGTTCACAAATACTATATTTTAGCACAACACAAATGCAAATAAAATAATAAACCTGGAATAATAGGTGCGAAATTGAGTTTTACAATTTATATCATGATTCTGCAATAAATCCTATATTCGTCTGACCACCTAATTTATTTGCAAATACATATGTACATATGCTATAATATATATTTATATGAACGTTTAGTACTCGTTTACTAATGGATCAGACCGAATTGCTTTTGATTTAAGTCAAAATGCGATCTCTTCAAAATAAACACAATATTCATTTAAATATGTATGTACATACATCATGTATCTGTATATTATAAAATAATGATTATACATATGTATAAAAAAAAGGAAAAAATCGTTTTTAAAAACAGTATTATCCATACAAGAAAATAAATTATTCTTTTTCGAAAAATTTATAAAAGCAATCATACTGTATACAAGGAAGAAACAAAAGAAAGTTAAAAAACTGATATATGTACTTAAAGTATTTCTCATCTAAACGTTCAATCGCTCGGTAAAACATTATAAATTATTCAATCGTCATATTATAACATTACGTAGGAAGGATTGTTTATTTCGTCCGATCGAAATTTTGCAGCGAGAGCTCAGAAATTTTAACATAAAGCCCATATTGTAATAGATTTGTTTCAGAATTTTTTAAATTCAATTTCTGGATTAAAAAGCTTCAGTAAATAAATCAATTATAAAAACAGTTGTTTAGTTAACTCTTGAACTATTAATTTTTCGAATTTAAATTCAATTATGAATTTAAATTAAAAATGCTTCATGAGTTAAAAGCCAATTTATGTGAATTGCTTGAAATTGTTGTGGTGTAACCTCTAGTAAAAGATATAATTAAATAACGGAGACGCAAATTGAAAAATCATCTTTAGTTCAATAGAAGCATAGAATTAGAGATGAATTTCCGGAAAGAAGCTTCATTTTTTTTTATTTAAAATTTCCTTTACTGCTGATTCTTTTTATTTACTTTTTGATGACAAAAAAAATTCCTCACTTTTTCACATTTAATGAATTCATTCCAAGAGCAAGCAATGAAATCTTTGATTTTAAGAAAAAAAATTTTTAAAGCTCGTAGGCCGGCGGCAAACAATTGAATTGTGTTCTCCATCCTTCCCACGCACTTAACCCTCGAACCGACTGCCCAACCGCTAAAAACCCCTTAAACCATTGAAATCCCTAAACAATCTCAATTTAAGCAGATGCTCTCAATTTTGCTTGAGCTGAGCCTAATCAAAACATTAAGGGCCTAGCTTTAGTCATAATTTAGCATTTAGCCGGTCCTTCCGGTCTGCGATTTGATTTTTAGGGAAAAAATTCTTAATATTTCCCTTTTGAAAGATTTAAGTTAAGGCGATTTTTCGTGATGTGGCTATCTTTCCGAGAAATTAAACGCTTTATGCTAGAGAAGAGACCCGGCTCCGGCCCATTCGATGGCTTTTGTCTAGGCTCTGGCAGCACTTTGCATGCGGCCTGCAGACGTCGTCCGTCATAAAGTTTTATGCTGTACGCTCAGGAAAAGGATAAATTTGATGGGGGCGAGGAATCTGACTTGGAACGACCTTTATTTGTTTATGACCAAGATACATGAGCTGTGCTTTAAATGATGGGCTACTTATGTTTTGCAGACATTTCACCTTCATCGATTCACGTGCTTTTAACTGAAGCATGGACGATGTCTCGACCATTTGTACTATTTTATTATGATAAAGTAAAATGGACAAGTCGTAAAAATTTAAATATCAGCGCTTTTTCCGCTAGATTCGTTTTGATTTGCATAGTTTATATTTGTACATGTATGAAATCCCATCGTGGTGTTCATAGTTTATTGATGAGCATAAATAATTTTTTTTTGCATACTCTGAAATTCCTTTGCGTATGATCTAAAAATTAAACCTTAATTCATAATTGGAATGGTATACCCTAGGCCTAGACAGACAGACAACGCTCTAAATCATGATTTACTAAATGTCATTTAGCATAAATTACAAATTAGTGAAGTGGTGACACACAGCCACTTCTTAATTAGAAACGATCGGATGTCAGTCGCAACATTTCCCATGTGACAACCAAAAACACTGCCAATGAAAAAATAGACTGAAATCAAGCAATCAAATTTGCTTTAACACTAGGTTTACTGAGATTTCTTATATATCTTTCTCTACGGCACGCGTCAATTTGACGCATTTTTAAAAAATAAGCATTTTGTAGAATAAATAATTTATTTATTGGAAAGGAATATTGTCATATAGGTGTATTGTCCTTTAGTGAGGAGTAAAATATTTAAATTCATTTATTTTCAAATGTTGTTATAAAAAATAAACATAAAAACTGATAAATAGAAATATTCATTGTGCGCACTTTTTACATACATATTCAATATTATGTGTACATTTTCCACAAACAATCTTCTTGCAATTTCTACAAGTGTATTTACTTCTATTTCTTTTGCAAATCCGACTTGGCAGGTTTGACGCTTTGCTGATGTATGAGGCTCTTGAAGATCAAAATTTTCTTCAATTTCATTTTCTTGCTTACCGGCAAGTTCTTCGGATAATTGAAAAATGAAATCTTTTCTAGATATGTATATTTGATCCGGTACATTCTTTGTACAATATCCATGAATTTAACGCTGCCAAATCCAAAATGTTACCAAACACTTCAAGAGGCTATCGATTAGATGCAGCTTTCACGGTATATTTTCGCACCATTTGATCGACGATGTCGACTCCAAATTTAGTTTTATTGTAGTATCTTATGGTTGCTGGAGTGCGTTTATTATTGTCTTCCAATCTTACATATCTATGTTTAGTGCTTTCAGAATATCTTTACCTTTTTTGACCATATTCTATTAATAAGGGTTATTCGTCAAAGAATGAATAATATGAATTCGCTCTAATATTTTTGCAGTTACTTACAATAACGTAATATTTCTTGAATGTAACAATCCTTCCAAAAACTTAATTTTCGCAATATTCTTACACTATTGATTATAGCTGAAATATAGTATTATTGACTTTCTCAATGCTTATCGCTATTCAGTACATGATTTTGTAAATAAAAAACGCAAAAAATAATCCTGTAACAGGCACTGGAGAGTTGAGATAACGGAGTTTGTGTACTGCCTTACCATTACGTCAATTTGACGCATTCGTAGAGATAGGTATATAACATCGATAACTTCGAAATTCGAAAACGTAAAAGAATATAAATTTTGACAAATATTCGTCTCGCTAAATGGATAATAGTAAGCATGTGTAGTAAGAGATAAATCTAACCGATTGTGAAATTTTCCTAAGTGAAATTGTGAATGCGTCAAATTGACGCGCTTCGTAAACCTAGTGTTAATTAATTTCATTACACAATATAACGACTTGGAAATGAAGAAGCAAAAATCTGATTGTCAAACGGTTATTAAGATGTCCGCGAAAGTTCTACTTGTTATTTGAAATGGGTAGTGCATAGCAACCATTATATAGAAGTACAAAAACAGCTGAATACCAGCATATTTTTCCTCATTTATGTATGCAGATATAAATGATGAAAAGAATCTGGTCATTTAACAAATTATAAATCATAAAGTTTTTCGTAATTTAGCGGTCTGAGCCCATGACACACAATGTCTAAATTAATAATTAGTACTATAATTAGTAATTTACTCGTTCTGTCTGTCTAGGTCTAGGGTATTAGTTTTAAAAATTATTTGTTATAACATATAATATAAAAAGAAACCGCTGACTATATATTTTTGTATTTGATGTATCAAAATAGCTGTAATTTGAAAATTAAACAAGAATTTTTCAATTATTACATAATATCTATGTCTACCACGGAATAAATTCCATGTAGATGCTCCCCATAGCACAAACCCTTCGTTATTTTTTATGCTGTCCGAAGACGAAGTGGCTGCAGACAACGAATAGCAAACATTTCTCCTCCATAAATTAAATTACATTCCGCAATAGCGCTCCGTAGTCCGACAGCGGAGCATGTGGGGCCTCTAGGGCACCTCATCTCGTTTCGAAAAATCTGGTCCAGCATCTGGGCTCCACCCGAAATCTCGGTCCAAATGGTTATGTGTTTAAAGACTTCTTCCCCGGGAGCAATCGCAGCTCCGGGAACAAAGACGCCAACCACCAGCCACTCGGGAGCACTTGCACTTGCACTCCGACCAGATTTTATAAATAAAATTCGCCGCTGTACCCGCAGAAGAATTCGGTGCATTCCGTGTCCATCGACTCGGCGAAGTTTTAAAAATACGTCGCGACGCTCCCGGCGCTCTGTTCCGATCGGGAATTTGATGGCACAGCGTCGCGACACCTCGTCGGTCAAGTCAAGTGTGTTGGAAGAGCGCTCCTGTCGTGTCCTGAAGGACCCCAAGGACCTTAAGTGCCGCACCCGGGGCAAGGAGAATGTGCCAGCGGTGCGATTTTCCTGCGAATTAACACGGAAACGATATTAAGTGAATAATCCGTCCAGGAGTTGAACTTAACTTTTAGTCATGCTGAAATTCCTCGGCCTCCGGGGACGGAAGAAGTTCTACGACGACGACGGAACGGACGTCGACGGCATCCGAGGACTCACATACAAGGTTCGTAGGTTCGTAGATTCGTAGGTTCATGGGTTCGCAGGTTCGTAGGTTCACCGCTCCGCAGACTTAGTGCAAACTCTAACTTTCGTGGCCACGATATTAAAGCATGTGTTGGTTGCGGAGGGCTAAAAGTGCTCCTGAGGATACTTTTTTTTCCAGGCGCCGCTGTATGAATACGCGGCGGGTTGCGGGAGTGCGCTCTTCCGGCGCGTAATTAAGTTTTAATTGATGTGAAACAGAAAGAAAATTGCCTGAGGGCGTTAGTTCAAAGAATTTTTTTAATTAGAATTCTTGAGGATTAACATTTTTTCCTTTTGAGAAGAGGTGCTGGAAGACAGACATAATGCGTGCTCTTCTATAGCCGAGAAAATTAAAAATATTCCTTTGAAAAATCACTCGAATTCATAAAGTAACTGAACCAAATCCGGTCGAGTGGCTTCCTTTAGGATGAATTTTTCGCTTTCTAAAAGATACCTAAGGCATTAGTTTTTAATTAAATAAGTTTGCGGTCTTTCTTTTGAAAAAATATTGGACCAAGTATAACTAAAAATTATCTTTTACTGAAAGCAAAGGTTTTTTCAAGTTAAAGTTACGTTTTGATCATGTGAAGGTTAGTTTTTAATTCTGTATGGTAATAGATTTTAAGAACACAATTAAAAGTCTTCTTTTTCAGGCCAACAAATATTTCATTAAAATTTCGTATAAAATCCCATCTTGCGTAAAAAATTGTTGCTTTCATGACTTTTGGTTTGGCTTAAAATTGTTTAACACAGCTGAAACCAACAACTTTTCTGGTAATCCATATTTTTCGACTGTGCATAAGTAGAAATGAAAATATTTGAAGTTATAATATTTTAGAATTTGTCTTGTTAATTAGTAATCTGTAAATCGGGACTTCAAAGTTTTGGTGTAAGAACAACATTCAGAATACATTAGGAGCTAATAAAATGTAACTGCCACTTTAACACAGTTTTACAACACCGCGATGAACCATAAACTCTAAAATTTGACAAACTCCCCAATATACTCGTAATGGTGCAGGTTACAGAAAGTGTTTTAAAATGCAGCATTTGCAGGGAAAACTTGTGAAAACTTTCGTTGGTACTGTGACACAACTTGTATTTTTAAGTAAAAGTTAAAATTTTGTATTCATCTAAAATGCAAGCATGTTCTATTAATTTGAAATGAACAGTCCCACGTACTTCGGCGAATAGTGGCTGTTATTAGAGTGAATTTTTATTATCACCGCATTTGCGAGTGCTTGGAAAACAAAAGGCCATTACGACAGAACTGCGTCAATCAATAGCAAACTTGGGAGAACAAGGCGTCCATAAAAATTTTTATTTCACATAAAACTCTATTCCCTTGAATTCCCATTCATCTTCTCAGGTATTGCAATAGTTTCCACGAGTACTTTTCGAAGTTATCGCTTTTTGCTGGAGGCTAAGTTAGCACATGTGGGCATTAGTTGAGATCACAAATTTTACTATAGTATAACGTTCTTTAGATTACTCCCGCATGGGCTATTAATCTTAAAAGAAAATTATTTTGCTACTGAGCCAAAGATTCTAGTTGAGAGGTGACCGAAAACATATTTTTTTCAAAAGATACTTCACAAATGTACATATCTATTCCAACTTTGATTGAAAAATTAAATAATCAAAATTCAAAGAAAAACTAAAGTTTTAGGAAAAACGCATTAGAGTCAAACGCAAAACAGTCGATGTAAATATAATAAGTTAATATCAGCACCGATTTTTTTATGTTTCTTATTAATTTGTAAATGGACGTGTTGGTTACTAGAAAAAAAGAAATAGAAATCGTTCAACCAAATTGACTGAAAAAACGGAGATTTTCAATTTTTTCTGTCTCTTCTGTGGACCAAATAGTCCACAGAAGAGACGAAAAATGGTCTTTTTACAAGATTACTTTAATTAGTTCAAAAAAGCAATATAACTTAGTACTACCTATTTTTAATTACAATAATGAATTCATTTTTCCTCCAATCATTCAAAAATAACCTCTAAATTTCCGTGGAAAATTCTTTTTTCCCAAATTATTTGTGCTTCAATCATCAGTTTAAAATAAATTTTAAAATTAAACAAAGTTGTGGATAGGGTTACTCTTGATAGGTGCTTTATTTGCAATTCATCAAAAAATAAAAAATAAAACAAAAAAGAACCAAAAAAATTGTTTTTTTCTTTTACACTGCCCGAACATTATTTTTGCGTTTGACCCATTAACGTGTTAACTGGGAAATTATTTTTGGTTCGTTTCAAAATGGGGACTTTTTCTTTGCTCCAAAAGTAATATTTTTTCAATTATTGATTATATGTATTTTCTTTCGACAGCAATGTGTTAGCATATGATCATGCTATGATTTAAATGAATAAAACGTAATGCGTTGGGTTTTTTTTTTCAAACTGATTCCGATTAAGCTGGAAGCCTTGTTGTTGTCTTGAATTGAAGTTTATGAATACTCAATCAGTGAAGTCTCTTTTATAAGGTTTTTTGCTTATATCTTTTGCATAATTCTCTTAGCTCACATTTTCTAGGAATTTAGAGTTGAAGATTGTCAACGGCTGTATTTTGGTTCGATTAAAAACCACTATTCAATGGGTTTTTGGAATTATTTTTTCCCAAAATATTAAATTACTTGTACACATTTACTTATTTTGCGCTAGCCTGCATTATATTCATTATGGATGAATGAAGTTTAAACCTTCTAGCACTAAAATAAATTTTTATATTTTATACATATTTGAATGTTTTTGAACTTGAAATAAAAATAAATTTTTTAGTGTAATTAAAAATCACAAAAGGATAAAATCTAGTTTACAGTAATATTTGGGTGTAATTAAATATATGAGTCGTAAGAAGTATATCATGTCCACAATGAAAAGGACTAAATTAAAAAAACAGCCACGTGCGAGTTGGACATGCACACGAAGGGTTCCGTACCATTATCTATAAAAACGGCAAAAAAATCACGTTTGTTCTATGGGAGCCCCCTTAAATATTAATTTTTTTTCTGTTTTTTAGTATTTGTTGTTATAGCGGCAACAGAAATACATCATCTGTGAAAATTTCAACTGTCTAACTACCACGGTTCATGAGATACAGCCTGGTGATAGACGGACAGACAGACAGACGGACGGACAGCGGAGTCTTAGTAATAGGGTCCCGTTTTACCCTTTGGGTACGGAACCCTAAATAATAAACACACATTAAAAAAACTATTTTAAATTTGCTTCGGCCTTCTATACATACTAGAAGTTCGTATGCATAGTATAGTGCATACTATTACTGAATTTGTTTTTAGCCTGCATAACAACTTTGGACCTGCTCATTTTCTGGCAACCATAATCAAATTAACATTTGGCTCCTTTTGCTTCCAGGTATTCATAGCACCTGACAGCACGACAGAGGCGAAGTCCAACAGCACGGACGCCTCGACACGTCACTCGTCAACAGTACCAAACAACAATCCATCGGTGGCCGACTACGGGCCAAAAAAGGGCTCCCCGTCGCCGGCCACAAACCACATGGAGCCGCTGCCGTCTTCAGGATCAGAAGTGACGTCAACGTCAGGCTCGTCGCCTCCAGGGGCCTTAAATAACAACTCAAATGGGAACGCCAATGGAATCGGGGTCAGTGGCGGCGGCGGCAATCCGAACTCGGTAAACAACAGAAACCACAACAACAACAACAGCACGAGTGCGGCGAACAACAACAACAACGGCAGCAGCGCCCTCTCGAACGGCAGCAGTCGAAGTGTCGCGAATTCGTTCTACGGCTACAACTCGTTCTCAACCCCCCACCACATTGGGGAGCCCGCCCTCAACTCCAGGAAGCCCCCCGAGGGCAAGGACGACGACGAGTTCGCCCTGCGGGACAAGGCCCTGATCGGGAGCAATTCGGTCGGAAATTTGCACAAATTGTCGAGTGATAGCAACCGATCAACGGAGATATTTTCGACGAGCAAGGAGAATGGCAAAATCAATGTTCAAGTCACTGTCCTTGTTGGTGAGTTGTTGAATTTATTTTTTATTTTATTAATTTTGTCACCCTATTTATTAAAAGGAAGTGCTGGCTTTGCGTGCAACGCAAATGAAGCAAATTAAATAAAACAATTTGCATTCTTCAACATACTTTCAACAAAATCACATTAATGTTGAAATCTAATATTTTCATATTGAGTCGATTATTGCAAAAGTTAAATAAAGTAAATTAGATTTACTTGAATTGGAACTTCAAAAATAACGTTGTTGTCTTTATGTAGATATGTACATAAATTTCAAAAGAAAAAATCCTAGACTTTATTAGCGGCAAATATTGTTATCGTTGAAGTTATCAAAACTTATGATCTAATTTATTTATTTATTTATTTATTTATTTATTTCGAACTTTCATACTTCCTGGGCCAAAAATGCGTTATTTCAGGAATTTATTTTATTTAAAATCTTCAAGATAAAAGAATTGACAATTCTCTTTATAAATCCTGAAAGATCCAGTTAACAGTAAATTGCTAAACCTAATTTCACAAATTTAAGTCAGAAGCTGAAACAGGACACAAGAGATATGCAAATACCACACAGTATACAAATTCTATTTTGTATCGACCAAACATCTTTTCCATCAGTGCAGCTCTATGTATTTTAAATTTTGTTATCCAACAGGTTCCCAATCAAGCTTCTCTCCAATTCCAGATACAATTATTATGGTAATATGATTCCGAGCGGATGTCCAAACTCAAAACAACTAATTGAAGTAATAGTAAACCAAGGAATTAATTCCATTCGAGTCGACTGATGCTTTACAGATTACAAAACAAGGGTCTTCGCTGCTGCGAACCCTTTGCAGTGGGCTCAGGGTTTTGTGGCACACCACCCAACGTTTTCGGTACCTTGTTCAGGGAAATAACAATTACCTCCATGAAATGCAGATGTGAACCTTCGTCAGTCTGTGAACTTTCAAGCCCGCTAAATGTTTAATGATTGAAGGAGACACCACTTAGAAGCAGTATTGGCGCATCCTCGGGGCGCGATAAACAAAGATATTTCGGTATAAATAAAAAATTCTGGAAACCACAGGCCATAAACCAAAGAACCTTAATAAGGTTCTTTGCATAAACTTTAATATGTACTGCGGCGGTGCATTTTCCGTGTCTAACTTTACTTCCAAGTTGTGAAAATAGATATTCTGGAGATAATTAAATTCATGAAAGCAAACTCAAATTGCAGTGTAGTGCCCTGGCATAATTAAAGCATATTATTGTT
The DNA here is from genome assembly GCA_951509405.1 of Machimus rusticus. Classification (NCBI taxonomy): domain Eukaryota; kingdom Metazoa; phylum Arthropoda; class Insecta; order Diptera; family Asilidae; genus Machimus; species Machimus rusticus. The sequence continues at coordinate 20,226,869 of OX608050.1, read as the reverse complement.
GGGGGATGCATTGTAGGGCTGCACAGAATTAATTCATTCTCCTGTGAAAACGTAGGCACGTTTCAGCATATCGTACGTACTTCAATGTATTTTCAGCTTATTATTTCTCGTAATCATAATATTAGTTGATTAACACATGGTTTCCCGGTCCCCCTCAGTTTTAAAAGAAAAAAGGTTATTTTGAAATTAATATGCCGGAAATAACACGGTTCGATCCTTCTTTCTTTCCAGTTCTATAATTGTCCCAATTTTACTATTACAATTATTTTTATATTGTATAAATACAAATTACCTATAAAATGTTATTTTATTAACTAGAAATGTCATAATGAAAAATGTTTCAACTAATTGAAGTTAAATAATTCACTTATTTCACCCAAAATATTCTAGTGCTTCATATACCGTAGAGGCGGGTTAGGCACTTTAGCTCAAACAAAAAAAAAATATTTAATTTCCCACCTCCTCGTAGCCATGACAGTAAACGATCTAGTTCGAATCGGAAATGTTAGATAGTTTTACTGGCACCTATTTTTAATTGGTTGCACGATTTTATTCAAAATTAAATTTGCCTTGCACTTCGAACTTGCCTGCTGTGAATGTGTGGTCTGAAAACTTTCTTGTGTAACAGAGGGTTGTAGAAAAGTTAATTTTTGTTTATATATTTTTTTAAATTAAACGTTTTTGTACGTCGAATGCTTCATTTGTTTATTTTCTATTATTTCAAAGGATTTTGTGTTTTTGTGTCCAAAAAATCTGCGAGCGAAAATAAACCTTTTCAAAGAACAACTTTGCTTTATATTTAAAAATAATAAAAAATATAAAAAATATATTTTCGCAAACTTTTTGCTATATATAAAAGACACATTTTTTGGCCCAAGTTCAATTTGCAGGCCTGATCGAATATATTTGTAAACATGAATACTATTCGAAGAGAAAAAAGAATATTTTTTTATAAGATAATTTTCTTATTTTTTTTTCTCAATTTACGGCAAATTTTTCAATACAATGATAACATTATGCCTTTTATTCAAAATAAGGCTGTCAAAAAATAACTGAAAAATAATAGTCTTATCTGCCGCATTAAGGGTCGGATAACTTTGTCCATCTAATAACTATTTTAAATCATAGCCAAGTTTTTGGCGAGTTTTCTTATTATTTATACATTAAAGTGAAAACTTATGAATTTCCGATGGGTTTGGAAAGGTCAGCACTTCCCAGACTCTCCCAAATGGTTTAATACATTTTCAGCTTATTATTTTTCGCATTCATCATATAATTTTATTAACAATTTATCTTTTTGTTTTTTTTTTTCCTGTCGCTTTCAAATATATAAAGATACTCACCATTTAGATAACTCGCTGTCCGGGACGACGCTGTCCAACCTCAAGAAGCAGCGGTCCCAGTCGCGGACGAGCGCCTTGACCGAGAACGGATCCGTCATTTCGGCTTCGCACAGCATGACGTCAGCAGCGACCAACTCCACGGGGGGCCAGTCCGTGGAGCTCTCGGTGGGTCCGTCGACAAGTGCCGCCCCGAGCGGCCCCAGCGCGCCCCAGTCGATAACGAAGTTCAGCGGAGTCACCGGCGACGTCGTCAGCGACAGTACGCGGTCGAAAAAGTGCTGTCTGCTCATGTAGGTACTAACCGTCTCCATCATCGTCTACATCATCCTGATTTGCTTCTCTGTTATTTATATTATTTTCCACTTATGTTATCTGCTAGAAAAATGTTCATCGTCCTAAGTAGAGATGTATTCTTTCATTTAGTCCTATTTTTTCGTTTATAAATTGTAAGCCGAGTGTGTTATGTAACGAATACAATTTTCGTACGTTTAAGGAACTTTTATTTAAAAAAAAACAGTAATACATGGAAAATTCACGGCTGTGTCTACTTTTCGAACGTAACAAGCATCATGTTAAACGTATTATCAAAAATTAGATTGAGAGTTTGTACATAGGCTAGGCGATATTAGATTAACTTGTATAGGTAAATCCCACACCGGAGTAGAGTTATGAATGATTGTACTTTACCTAGATGCGAAAATGTCATTGTTTAGTTACGTTTAAGTTTTCCTGAGGTAGGATAAGCAGATCTCCCAAAATATTGTATTTTTTCCTTTTTGATATTAAGTTTTTTTGAAAATACATATTCAAATTAAAAAATAAATACATAATTAAAATGAATTTACAAAAAATTTTTTTTTTCACTTTCACACATTAACTTTCCATTAACTTCAGGAAATTTAACTAAATGGAAATATTCAGTTTTCAAAATTTTCAAATCGTTAATAGGTATGTACCAAAAAAGAGACATTAAAACTAAATTAGAACACAGCAATGAATTAAAATTCTTTAAATCGCTATCAAGAATCAAAATTTTACTGCTAGAAAGAGTAAACAATTTATTATTAATTTAGTTTAATATTTTCTAACCGTTATTATTAAAATTCAAATTCCAAGGTAAGTAAATGTTTGGGCCTTATATTCAAAATTTGATCCTAATGATTGATGCTTCAATTTAAATTTCAATAACAATTAATAAGTTTCAGTTCAATCTAAAATCTAATTAAAATATTGTTCTAAGTATGATAGCATGAAAAGACCACATCTAATATTTAAATAAATTTTCACAAATAGACTGAAAAGTTATTATTCCTCAGAACCAAGTGGTCTGTTTATGCGAAAAATCAATTCATCTTGGGCTTTTAACGGAGTCGTTTTGGCAGGATTTTATGCATATTCCATAGACTAAAATTCCCGAGAAATTTTCAATGGAATTGAAATCAAAGGAAATTGCTGGCATGGTGGTGGTTACTCCAAAACCTCAGTTGAAATGAGATAAACTAGGTTTTATTGCTGAACGTAAGTGCGAGAGTCATCCTTTTGGCAAATCCACTTTGCTGGATTTTCTGGTCAAAACAGACTAAACTCGAGTGTTTGCTTTTCATTCCTGATGGAAGTGTACATTGAACATCCAGAATTCAAAACTTGCTAAACTATCGTGCTTTTTCTGTTAAGTTCCAGTTTACAAACTTAAACGGATATTTAGATACCAGAGGTTCTTGAAAACCGTTTTACTAGATGTACCATAAGATTCGTTCTTATACCTGAGAAAATTACTCACCACCTATTATTTTTCATTACATTATGTAAATTTATCGAATGGCTCTAATATCGTCCAATTTGCTTTTAAGGAGTCCTCACTTTTTAGTTGATTTTTTGGTGACGAATTCTAAAATTTTAATTACTACAATAGTCATTACATTGAAAAAAAGTAAAAGCGGGAACAAGATAACTATACGATAATTACAGATGAATATTTTCAGGAAAAAAAAATAATAGGTTAAATATTACAAAACAATTCATCAAATAAAACAAATGAGAAGAAAATCTGTGCTCGGAGTAAAAGGTTAACAATTTTTACAAGGAGTTGTTCTTCTAAAGATTTGATAACAGATCATAAGAGAAAACATGTAAATGCAGTCAAGTTTAAGGCTGTTCCAAATCAGTTGCAGAGTTATATAATTACACATATATGGAAACATTGTGAATTTCATTGCTATTTTCATTAAAATTAAAAAAAACGGAAATGTTATCTTTATAACCATTTGCTGTAAAATTGTAAAATGTAATGACTCTCATAAAAAACAATTACTGCGATTCAAACTGCGCAGGTAAAATCTAAAGACACAATTCAAGTGATATTTGCCTCTTTAAATTGCATTTCTTTAAATAAAATAAAATTTTTATTGTTGTGACTGCATCCACCACTTGTACATATAAATAAACTACTATTACTATCATCACATTGCACCAACGCACATTCAAACATATCATTCGCGTTTTTTATATAGGTACATATCTACATATGTATTTCCATCGTTTTTTGAAAATATGAAAAATATCACAAGAATCAGTCATCAAAACTAACTTTGTAAAAAGAAAAAAAAAAAGAAAAACTCTAATTGAATGAAATAAAATTGAAATAAATCAAGGCGGAAATGCCTTCAAGATGAAATTTTTTCAAACCAGTGTCAGTAGCATTTATTAGCACATTAAAAAACATATTAAAGTTTAACTGCCACCAATCACCATAGTTTTAAGGAATTAAAACGAGCAATGTATGTATAAAATGCGGGCTACTCCGAAGCGATTAGTGCTGTAATTAGCAACATTACTTAGTTAGTTGACTTGATAAATTGGAAATAATCTCAAACGCTTTTACTTGAAATTTTTACTTTTTCACTACAAAATGTTTTAAACTCGAAGCTAACTATTTTTTATAAATACATTTTACATCAGAATTCCTAGGAAATGTAGGATGTTTTTCAATATCCACAAGTGATGTAAATATCGCAGAACTCCTGAAGGCATCAGGGCTCCATTCACACCAAACCCGCACCACGGGAATAACGAAAAACGAAGAAACTGATGAGTCGCAGTTTTGGTGATTTACATTATGATGAATATTCGAAAGCTCTCTTTTTACACTTGCATAAAAGATGGTTGATTTGTTCAACATTGCCCGGGTTCTAGGTACTTTTTACAGATCTCAAACAAATTCGTGATGAATTCCATAACAAGAGCAATTTTACAAGTCAACGAAAAATTCATAAATCATTTTGATAGAATTATTTCCATACATTATGAATTCTCAAATAAATATACACAGGCTGTTCCCGTCATCGAGCTACATAATTTGAAAATTTACAATAAAAAATTAACAATGGGACATTGAAGGATTCGAACAAATTCATTTCTTAAAAAAAAATTAATTAAATACATTTAAGTTAATTTTGGAAGTTCAAATTTCTCTTCAGGTACTGAAATAAATAAAGATCACAAAGAACTACTGCTAACCAAAATCTTGCTCCTGAAAAAATATTAATGTTATAAAAATATAAATGCAATAGCCGTAAAATCGAACTTTTTAACTAATTTCTTAAATAATCGCCTTGGAGTAAAGTCAACTTTTGATGGCAAAAATTAAAAATGTTCCACTCAACTCAATGTTTTCTATTTACGTAAGTTAGAAAAGTTGTTCTAAATTTTAGAAAAGAAAGATCTCTGAAAGGAAAAATAATGAACTGAATTTTATAACAAAAATAAAGAATTTTTGTACATACAAAATACTCGGCTTAAAACTATCTGAAAATTTTGTAAAATAAATAGGAGTTATAATAAGACTCGTTAAATAAAATGAAAACGGTGTTCAAAGACGATTAAAAATTTCGAGTGATACGATCTAAATGAGAAAGATTAAATAAAGTGAAGCAAAGAAATCAAATGGCAGAAAGGTCACCTTCAATTATTTATGTAGAAGTTAGAAAAATTAGAGCTAAAGAATAGACACCTACTGAATTGTATTTGTAAATAGATACTAAGAATTCGCACTTTAAGGACAAATTAAAGAAAGGGCTGAGCAATAATTCGTTTTTATACACACCAACTCTAGTTAACTTTGTAATATTTTACTTTCCTTCGCTAGAGGTTCAATTTTATACATAAATATATTTTTTTCTAATTTAGTGACCCTATTATTGCATTGTAAATTGTAGCCTAGAAAGAAACCAGTTATTTATGCGATTTATTTGGTAAGATCGAAAATATAAAAAGTAGAAAAAAACATCTTTGAAGTTTTATTCGAAATCCTGAATATCCCGAAGATGCTCGCTATAAAAACGTGTTAGAAATTGGATGGAATATCCAAAGAATGAATTTGTTGCGGTATGTATTAGCATCACTACTTTCTTTTTTTGTTAATAGAAATTTTTATCTTAGTTTCAATCAACGCAAACATTTTTAATTTGTGTGATTAAGAGGAAGGGAATAAAAACATTTCCAGCAAATATTTAAATTTCGAAGATAGTAAGAAATAAAAATGATTACATAAGTTTAGCCGTAAAATAATTGTTTACAAGTTTAATTGAAAGAAAACAATAAAATATGACTTTCTGCAGTTGACTTACCCTTATCAAAACTATGCTAGAATAGATCTGTAAATGAAGCCTATGATCTTTTTCCTTTCTTCCGTCTTTTTATTATAAGATTTTGTTTCCCTCGAATCCAGTTGATTTGCTCCTTCTGCAGCAAGCTTAAAATTTTCTAAAATATTTCGTGACTGGAATTTGCCTCGAAAAAAAGTGAGAAACTGATTCTTAGCGTGGGACGCAATCTTTCCGCAAGTGAACGAGCGAGGGCTGAAAACTGTCTCGCCAGCTAACTCATCACCTCAATCACTCCCATTTATGCTTCGATGACCTAGAACGCAAAATAAAATAGTAGTGCACTTACTACTTAAGATGCCGAGCTGTTCTCGAGATTGATTTACGAGTTGAGAGGAGATAGCTTCTGACTGGGCGCTTTTATGGAAACTTGACTATCAGTAATTAGTGTAACCATTTTGCTGCGGTAAATGAATAATCGTGAAATACATTAAAATGCAACATTTTTTACCCAATTAAGTTATTTGCTTTACGAAAACAAGAAAGCAGTTGATTTAAATTGTGCCTGGACCTCAAACTTAAAAAAAACATATAATTCTTTGTATTGCAAACAGTATTTATTTATGTATTAAATTGCCTAAACTATTTGTTTTCTTTTCATTCACAATATTTTTTGGAAGAGTACAAGGCAGACATATGCTGTTTTTGTTCAATAATATTTTAAGTTATATCAAATTGTTTTCACCCAGGAATCGCTTAATCTTACAAAAATATAAATTTTCTCAATTGAACATTGCATCAAAGTGTTTTTGCACGCTTAGTCTACAAAAAAAACCACAATGACGACACGTCTAAGTAAGAAAAATTACTGAAGAGACGACAATTAAAATGTTGTCAATTGTATCGCCATCCGTAAGAATTTCTCAATTTTACCGAAGATGTCTTTTAAACAAGAAGTAAATCGGTGAAAGAAATATACAAAAAATAAGACGTAATAATTTATACAGCAATCATTAAAATTACGAAGTCAGACATGAAAAATACAAAGAAAAGGAAAATTATTGCGCTCATCTTGCTCCGCTTGTTGGTATCTGCTTAATAAGTTTAAAGATAAATCGTACAAGACAAAAACTCTATAACTTAAAGATAGTATAAAAGAAGTGCACTGCACGGTACAAAAGGGCGAGAGTTTGAACAAAGTTAAGAAGTTACCAAGACTGACTTTGACTTGAGGGTTATTATATGCATCTAATGACCTTAAATAATTATGTTGTAATCTTTAACACATACGAAGGTAGCCATGCTCATTTTCATTGCCAGTCTTTCTTTATTTCGAACGTCCACTCCCACTTAAGATGCTCGTGCTTGTCGTCATCGGTGAACAGGGATGTCACGGAGTACGAGCCTCTTGCGAGCATCCCCGAAGGCGCCTCTTCCGCTGGCGTTGTGTAACTTTGAATTTCTTTTTTCGGTGGGTACGAGCCAACCATGTGAGTCATTTTGTCCACTGTAAAAAAAAAATATAGAGTAAAATCGGTGCTTAGGCATTTTAATCAGACTACACTAAATATTGAATTATTCAGTACATTAAATTTGCACAAGACATCAAAAAGGCATGATTGCTACTATTATCTAAAGTTTAACTTAGAAAAAGAACTGGGAAATCCAAGGTTTCATAATTTTCCCAACGACTTTAATAGCAGCATCGACCTTCAAGGAAGAACCTTTCATTCATTACGAACTTAAGCTGCTCTTAAGAGCGTATTTTTGCTTCAGAAATTTGAAGCAATTTCTCAAAAATTGTTCTTATGTATTTTTATGTCATAAAAGGCCTTATTTCCGAAGCTAGCTTTTCGTTATTCTGGGGTATATGTATTAAAGTAGAAATTAAGGCCCGTTGAAATGCACATTCAATTGCAATTTCCTTGAACTTGTAAGCAAAATAAAAATATCGTGCAAATTATTAGAAACAACATTTAATGATACAAAGATTTCAGAAAAACATTAGGATAGAATGGATATATTTAATTAATTATTAGCACTTGAATAAAGAAAAAGATTTACTTGTGTAAAACAAGACCTATTTTTTTCAGACTTTAGTTATTGAAGGCAGACTTTAACCATTGAAAAGTACATATGAGTTTTATCTTTTATAATGTTTTTATGGAATTTAAAAACGAGAAATAGTATAGCTAAATACATATTTATACAATAAACAGAATACGATATTGATCTGATGCAAAATAATGTTAACGGCAGATAGTGGTTTTCAAACAACTTACCCATAACTACTTAAAATTCCAAAGGAAGCATTTAATTAAAACAATGGCTTATAAAATGTAAACTCTTCTTTAGAATAATTCATAATTACCTGGAACACCCATTCTGTAAGTTTTTTGGATATACTTCAGTCCATGGACGATTTCTCGTTGTACAATGAAATCAATCCGCACCTTGTACTGAACACCTTCCTTGATAATGAACACCTACAAACCGGAAACAGAAAACCGAAATTATACGATATTTGTCTAGAAGATCCGTCCAAATTGGATTAGTTCAAATTGTGCTGCAGCCGTCGTTCAATGACATGCACAGCGCAACTGACGCGATTGCTCACTTACTTGTTTCTTTAATTGACTCAAATCGCCGGTAAGGTCAAGTTCCATGTCATCACGCCCTTCGACGACGAGTGCTAATTTCTTTACTATAACCTTGCGCGTATCGTTGGCATCTAAAAGTAAAAGACATTCTTCACAAAATTGCCCTCAATTATTGCTAAATTGTGCTTTGAACAACCCCCAGCCTCGTTTGCATTCATAACACAAAATGTAAATAGTTAGTTGATGAATGGGGGTGGAAGCGGAGGGTACGGGAGATCGTTCACCACTTACCGACAATTATTTTCTCTGCTTGCGCTGGTCCCAGAAGAGCTTCTTTGTATCTTCGCAAACTTTCATCTTCTTGATCTGCAGCCATAATTTCCTCAATCGTTTTCTCTGGTGGTGGCAGATAATTTGCGTCCACCTCTCCATCTTCGTGCGCCTCCACGTCGACTTCTGCTTTTTCTCCAGACATTTTTCCTAATTTATTCCTGCAAAAGAAAAATAATTTGTTACAAACTTTAATCCTTTCGAACGTAAGTCAACCTCTAAATATCCAGTAGCATAAAAATAATGCAAATAAGATATAGAAACAAGAAAATTATTAAACCTTGATATGCGACAAATTCATAGAACCAATTACGTATACTCAGAAAGTGAGGGCTTATTCGTTATTTACAGCGCATAACCTTCCTCTGAACAGATAACGCAGAGCCCCAACTATCCATCTTTTCATTGTGAACGACAAAAGTGAAGAGTATGTGACATATTATTAGATAAGTGGCGCATTTTCTCGATTATTCAGGTTTGATAAAGCAGCGTAACAAAAATAATTTCTTTTTACACATGAGAAAATCGATATATTCGACGAAATAACGATTAAATAATATCGCATTATAGTGAGAAAGATCATTCGGATTATTCGTACTCATTTCAAATTTATAGAGCGTTATTTTGGTAGCCATAAAAGTAAGTAAATAACCTTGAATCCATTGAATCACTTGAAGTTAGTTGAAGATGGTTCAAATTAAACTGTCCCAGAAAAAATCTGGCCACTTCTTTCTATGCACTGTGGCGCAACGATATCCCTAAAATTATTTTTACCTTTAGCAACACACAGCTCAGAATGTTGCGAAAGTGTTATTTGGCAAACATTTTTACAATTAGGGTTCAATTCGCGATGGAGAGCCCGGAGCCGTCAAGAAAGTCAGGAAATTTATTTTGTCCGCTGCAATGGAAAATCCGAAAATGTTTCAACGAAATTTGGCAAAAAAGCTGCAGGACAATTTTGGTCAGCTTCCAGGTGAAGAGTATAACATGTCAGTAAACCGAGTGGATGATCCGGTAAAATTTAAGCTTCGTAGAACATCAAAATGCCCAGCAAATTATTTGGTTTGGCAAGCCATATGAAATATCCATCGATTTATTAGTCGGCAAATAATAAAGAGCTTAGAACAAAAAGTAAACAACTTTTATAAACAAGTCCAGAAATAAATTTAATTTGCTGGAAATGAAAAATAAATGTGTTTTATCACGTTCTTTTGAAAATTGTAATTCAAAATAGTGTATCTGAGATATTTCTAACGATTTGTTTGGTGGTCGAATTTTTTCTGGTACAAATCTTTATTTACTAGTTTTCCAACAAAACCTTTAAGAATAAAATTATAGAGAAAATCGCGACAGACAAAATTGTTCGAATCTAGAAAATCCTAGAATCTTAAATTGTTAGTGTAAAATATGCCAGCGAACGGTAGCTAGTTAACGAATTATTATAAAAAAGTTACACCACTTTAAGGGAAATTTTGTTTATATAGGAAAGATTGAAAAGTAAAAGCCTCGAAACCCAAAGAATAAGAACTTGGCCAAACATTTCCCAGATCGAAGAAGGGGCTCTATTAATTTTTTTAATAATAAATGCATAGTTTATCGTATTATATAATTGAATTTTGCATACGTCGTTGGCAAGTACATAAATTAAATTTACAAAATTTTCTGCTGCCAACAATTAGAAACAGAAATAAGGACTTTGACATTTTGACACCATTCAGAACTTTTTAAAATCATAATTTATTAATAAATAATTCTAACTTCCCATTTCAACAGATTCAGAAAACGTTGATAAATTCAATTTCTAATATCAAAATTGGTAACCCCATTTGAGCTTTTGCACTGTAGAATATTCTGATCATTTGTTATAAAATATTGTGAAAGAAACAAATGTAAAACAAAATTTGTGTGTAAAAGAAATGTTTTCCAAAGTTTCTAAAATTGTTTAAAAAATTTTATCGAAATATTCGAATATACTATATTTGAAAAACGTTTTTGAGACATTTGAAGAACTAATCTACAAGAAATGAGAAAACGAATTTGTTTCTGAATTATTCCAGTGTTGAGTTTAAAATAAAATGTCTTTGCCTGATCATGCGGCACTATTTTCTTGTTACGTGGTAATGAACATTTCTGTAAGAAAAATTAAAAAGAGAAGATTAATTTGGCAAAGAAAGCTTTTACAAAGTAAAAGTGAGGGCAGCGGTTTAAATTTATTAAGTCACTTTAAGATCGATGCTCTTAGCGGCTTAGAAATACGCGCATTTCTTCTAATGATTTTGAGTATATTGTGATTAGTAATCCACTGACATATGTATATGCACTAAGACTATGGCTTAATTGATTGCAACACAAAATAAACAACACTGAGTAAACATTTCTGTTTCTAGAAAGAATGGAGGTTATTTATCAATTATTTCAAAAACGTTTCTTAATTGTTTTTTGAACATTTTAAAAATATTTAAAAAATCTGTCGGATGCAAATTTTTTTTTAAAATTGTTTGTTTCATAAATGTTTCTTTGGTGTGGACGCGCCTTTATAGTCAGGAATTAAATAAAACTATAAATATAAAAGGCTTTTCTGGGGAATATTGAATTTTACCTGGCCTATATAAAAATAGGGTCACATTTCGTATTACGTCATAACAACTGCCGGATACATTACCAAATTGAATATTTCGTGTCTCTTGAGATTTCCACTTATGACGCAATTTGCAGCGCTACAACCCCCAGGTTTGTAATAATGAAAAACGAAATATAATTCTAATTAAATCGGTGAGAGTTGGGCGTCTAAAAATACCTCGACCGCAGAGTTTAATGGTTTTATTTACCCGCCAGACCGCGCTAAGTTCTAATCGAGCTCTCGGTTTTGTTTTATGTGCAGCTCCTTAGATGCGCCCCCGCAGCGGTCCCTGTTTACTATCTGTTCGTCGCGCGTTAATTAATGCACGAGTGGATCCAGTTCCTTGCGCCGCGCCAGGGAAAGTGTGAATAAATTCAAATTGGCAGCGGCCATTTGTTGAACGCTTTTCGTTGAATGTTATCGTCTTCGACATGTTCGCCGCTTACAACATTTTAGAGGTGCCCCACTGCTAATTGCTCTGCTCGAGGCGTTTCCGTGGCAGGCGGCCGGGAAGGGGCTGGACTCGCTCCAATGCCGACCTACTCCAAGTGCCGGAAAATATGGAAATGATAAATTTTTTGATGAATGGTCGCAGGCGGTGGGAAATAGAGCGCAATCATTTTTAATTAGCTAGCGAAAATCTTAGCAGTTTTGGGCCATTTTTGCCAAACAAAAATTTATGCAAGATACCCCTCGTGCTGAGCGCGATATCTCGCGTGATCGTGAAATAGTTTAAAAGGTATCCTAACAATGAGATCGATTGCAGAAGCAGCTTCCACCGCAACTCGGATGCGCACCGCATTATGAATTTCAAATGCGAAATATTATCGCAATAAGCACTGAATGCACCTTGGTGATGGTGCCGCTCTGCCTCCCGAGCCACCTGCCTCCGTTGCACCTGTTGCACTGCTCACATAATTTTGTGCACGAACGACACTTGGTGTCAGTTCAAGGTAAATCGCAGTATCGAGACATGATAGAATTTTGCAAAGCCGCCCAATGTACAACTTGAGAATTATGATATCTAACTTACTGTGTGGTTGTTTTCTTTCCTTTTTTTTTGTTTATGTTGTTAAAACTATTTTAAATTTGCCTCAATAGAAAATATATTCGAATAAATCGAAATTACAAACTCTCAAAATATTTATACGTCCAGTTTTATAGGAATAAAAAACAACTCTTAAAGATCTTACGATAAAAAAGCCCATGTGGCACAGAACTTTTCTGTTATCAAAACGAGAAAAATGTTTAATGTATTGAACAATTTATACTTTTCGAGTTAAAAAATATCGCATCATGCATAAACAGCTGAGCAAAAGGTAGGATTACTTTTAATCCACCTGTTTCCAAAGAGCTAAAACGTGTTAGAATGAAAACTCACTGCATTCTTTCTTTATCTTGAATTTCCAAGTTAATAATTAACAGATCATAAATTAGCATCCCATAAAAACGTAATATAACCATTTTTGTAATGGATACTTTTGGAAGGTGAAATTTTTGAATATCGGAGGTAATGGAATTCACCAAAACTTTTATTCGTCAATCTGTTTTATATATATTATAAAATGCTGGATCGCAAACAACATATTCAATAAAATTTGGTGCAGCAGAGTTCAAATTTAGCTTGCACTTGTAAAAAATTTAAAATTTTTATATATAAGATAAATAATAATGACTCACGATTCGCTTCAACAATACATTGGATCACTATTTTTAACAGCATCTGCACTTGAAACATGCCAGCTCTATTTGTATAATTAAGTTATCGGAGTTCTAGAAAACAAACTGAACTGTTAAAAGATGAGTAAATACAGAGATAAATTTGCTGGAATGATCAAAACCAGAGACATCCCCGTAATCCCAAAGTCTAGAAACATTCACGGAAATGAAATGCAAACTTAGGTCGATATTTTTTCCGGTTGCATTGTCGTGAAAAACATTTTAATGAATCAATTACGTAAAAATCTTGTTTTCGCCGTGTGGTTTTAATGAAATATTTGCAAAATATTATTGAAAACTACTTCAGTGAGAACAATATTCATTTTATTCTAATAATACAATGAAGATTTACAATTAATTTGGTTTGTATCGGTATTGAGAAATACACTTTTATGGACTTCGAGTGCACTATCTCTTATCACGATTATTAGGATTTAGTCATATAATTATAGTTTAATAGATTTCACAGAACAGGTTTCTTTCCGTTCATGATCTCATATCTTAATGATAAAGTAAGCTCTACTAGCAAAGTAGTAAATAGAAAAAAAAATTGTAATCATCGTTCTCAATGGCCTTTCACAAAAATTTTCTCAAAGCGAGGGAAATTTGAAAAACTGGAAAAGAAATCACAAAAAAATGGTGCTGCATTTCTGCAAAGTGAGGTTTTTAGCATAATGATTCAAGGAATTATCGTCGCTGTATAGTTAATATGTAAAGCAGTTCAGGGAAGTACAGTGTAATTGCTGTTTAAATTTTAAATATTCTAATTGTGTCGAAGCCCTCAAAACTTATAGCAAGTATAAATTATAATTGTGCATATGAAAATGACACACTTTGGTGCATTCTCTGATAAAATAAAACTGGAGAGTAGTGTGCTATTAATCGCTGTGTAGGGAAGTGAACCCCTTGGGAGTGGTGGAGTCCTCTCGATGACACGAGACGATTTTAAACGCCGCAAAGTCAAAGCCATCGCTGAATAAAAGGGCAACCTTTGGGCATGGGCAGGTAGACGTAGAGTGCAATTTCGAGACTCAAGGCAAACCAGACGGCGGCGGTTCGCCGAGAACAAAGAAACCAATCGAAGCTAGCTCCAACACCTTTCGCAATGCGTCGGCACCTCGCAAGCCTCTTATCAGCGGAGCCCGATTACGGCCCAAAACCTTATCAGTGACTCCACTCGTCCACGCACTCCTCCAAAATTGGTCACTTCCTCTCGAGGGAAAAATTCAAAAAATTTACGGCACACCGCCTTCACTAGGCAGGAGGTCGGACGTCGTAGAGGCGCTCTGCGACCACGGAAAAAGGTTTTCCTTGCCGAGTCGAGTCGTCGCCGGCTGTACAAACAAATAAATCAAATCGCCAAGCATCAAAGCTAATTAGCAGCGCTTTTTATGGCCTTAAAAGACGTTCGCACTCGCGGCCGCCGCCAGGCCCAGGCTTTTTCGATTGACATTTGCAGCGGAGACGGAACCAGTTTCGCATTTCGCATTTCGCTGGCAATTGCAGAAACCCCGACGCTATATTTGGAAGGCGATTGAGCCGATTGAATGCAAAGTGCGGCGACAATTTCCATGCAAAAAATCGTTTTTTCAATGAGACAAACGAAGTCCTCCTGCAGGAATTTCGGTTCGGCGGCTCGGGGCGATGGCGTGTCCGGCATTAATTTTAGCCACGGACCCTCTGACGGCGGTGAGGTCGGGACGGGGGGACGGATGAGTCAACCGGCTTCTTTGGGGCAGGGGAGAGTTTACTCACCTTCGAAGTCCTGGAGGCTCTTAATCCGAAAGAAGTAATCCAAATTGCGGGGGCTGATCCGTGGAATTTTGATTGCACGAACCAAGGTGGGGTTTATTACAAAAAAATTGGATTTTATGCCCTACACAGCGGCTTTTTTTGTCGAACACGGCAAACCGACTTGAGGATAAAAGTGACAGTCCGACGGAACAGCGAAGACTGGAGCAGTTGGAGAGTCGGGCAAACTTGACAGTGGAGAAAGAAGAAGAAGTAAAAGAAGTGAAATGGGAAAATAGGAGAACGGAGCTTGGGTGGGGCTGAAAAAGCTTTTTTCGACCAGTAGGGTTAATGTTAATTTTGCTATTTTTAACGTATACGCGACATTTAGAAAATAAGGAGTTATATAAAACATTTCACTCATTTCATTTTCTCATAAGCAGAATAAAAAAATTAATGAAAAAGTTAATTGTTTAAGTAATATTAAAAAAGCTTTTATACGAATCCGACTTTATACCAAAAACAACAGTGGAAACGGAACGTTAACTGTCAACTTATCGCTTGAGCGGGAGCACCACAAAAATTGAAAACAGCAACAAAAAATGCCAATTTTAGTAAAAACGTAAGTACTACATCATTTTTAATAATCATAAACCAAAAATCCCCTTAAAATTGTAAAATCACTTTGTTTAAAATTGTCTGGCTCCAATTCAATTTGTTGCTCCGACTGTCAATTTCGCAACGCCGTCAAATTGTCAGGAGAGCATTGTGCCGGTGTTTATAAAAATTGTGAATTACTCTGGTTTTTCTTCGTTTTCTCAACATAAATATCGTCCCCAAATTACAAGGAAGTAAGGTTTTTCTACATATCCTAAAATCATCCAAAGGACCAAAATGGGTCCACCAAAAAAGTCAAAGAAAGATTACAAGTCCGGTTACGGCGAAAAGTTCGGTTTGTTTTTCTTTAAATTGTTTTAATTTGTCCAATAAACCCACAAAATCAACAGCAAAAAAGCGGAAAGCAGAGGATGAGGCTTACACACAGCTAGTAGAAGAAGTGGACCTCGATGCAAATGAAGCAGACGGAGTACCAGGGGCAGCATCTAAAAATGCTGAGAAAAACGACGATGCCATCCAGGAGGATGAGTACGGAGCGAAGGATTACAGATCACAAATGGAGCTGAAAATAGATCACAATAACAGACCTCTCTGGGTTGCTCCAAATGGTCATATTTTCCTCGAGTCCTTTTCGCCTGTTTACAAGCACGCCCACGATTTTTTGATAGCGATTTCAGAGCCCGTGTGCCGTCCTGAGTACATCCACGAGTATAAATTGACCGCCTACAGTTTGTATGCCGCGGTATCTGTTGGGTTGCAGACCCACGATATTATAGAATATCTAAAACGGCTAAGCAAGACAAGCATCCCAGAGGGCATCATCGAGTTTATTAAACTCTGCACACTTTCTTACGGGAAGGTGAAGCTCGTCCTCAAGCACAATAGGTTCGTATAAAATATTCTTAAATTTAGACAACTAAGAACACTGCAAAATCTGTGCAGGTATTTCATAGAAAGCCCTCATCCTGAGGTGCTGCAGAAACTCCTCAAAGATCCTGTGATTCAGCAGTGTCGTCTAAAGCGGGATGAGAATGATACCGGAGATAACTTTATAACGAATATAAACGAGAAAAAAGGCATCACTCCGTTCGGAGCTAAGCCGACAACAGCACCCGCCGCTGCGCCTGCTGATGCAACTGAAAAACCACCTGAAGGTCAGACAGTTGTGCCTGAGGATATCACAAATTTCTACGACAAAATAGACAACGAGGAGGACGAGGATGAGCTGAATCTGAAAACAGTCTCCTTCGAGGTAAATCAGGAGAAGATTGAGGTACTCCAGAAGAGGTGCATCGAAATAGAGCATCCTCTCCTCGCTGAGTATGATTTCAGGAACGACACTGTCAATCCTGATATTAATATTGACCTAAAACCGGCCGCTGTCCTAAGACCTTATCAGGAGAAGAGTTTGAGGAAAATGTTTGGGAACGGTCGTGCTAGATCTGGGGTTATTGTTTTACCTTGCGGTGCAGGTGAGAGGATTAAATTGTCTTTAAAAAATGTGTCTTCTCTCGCTTCTTTAATAATGCGGCTTTTCTTTAACTTTAATTTAATTTATTTTACAAATAGGGCTCCGAATAAAATATGGAATTTAATTTGGTTGATTAATTAAATAATCAATGATTAATTTGTTAGAAGATTTTTCAATATACATAATAAAAAAAAGTCTCATTATTTATGACAGACCAAAAAATTGAAAAATGCTTTTGCTAATTTTGTTCAATTTTACCTTACCAGGAAAATCCCTGGTTGGTGTAACCGCCTGTTGTACGGTTAGGAAAAGGGCTCTTGTTTTATGTAACAGCGGTGTTTCGGTCGAACAATGGAAGCAGCAATTCAAAATGTGGTCGACAGCAGACGACAGCATGATTTGCAGGTTTACTTCAGAAGCAAAAGACAAACCAATGGGTTGTGGTATTTTAGTTACAACTTATTCCATGATCACGCACACCCAAAAACGTTCCTGGGAGGCTGAACAGACGATGCGCTGGCTGCAGGAACAGGAATGGGGCATTATGGTGCTCGATGAGGTCCACACCATTCCGGCTAAAATGTTCCGAAGAGTACTAACGATCGTTCAGAGCCACTGCAAATTAGGCTTAACCGCCACTTTACTTCGAGAGGATGACAAAATCGCTGACTTGAATTTTTTGATTGGACCAAAACTGTACGAAGCCAATTGGTTGGAGCTGCAAAAGAAGGGATTTATTGCTCGAGTGCAGTGCGCTGAGGTATGGTGCCCCATGTCGCCAGAATTCTATCGGGAGTATCTTACTTGCAAAACCTCTAAAAAGATGCTTCTTTATGTAATGAACCCTTCTAAATTCCGCAGTTGCCAATATCTGATTAAGTATCATGAGCGTCGTGGAGATAAAACGATCGTTTTCAGTGATAACGTCTTTGCACTCAAACATTATGCGATTAAAATGAATAAGCCTTTCATTTATGGTCCTACGTCTCAGAACGAGCGTATTCAGATCTTACAGAATTTTAAATTTAATCCGAAGGTGAATACGATTTTTGTGAGTAAAGTGGCCGACACGAGCTTCGATCTGCCCGAGGCGAACGTCCTTATTCAGATTTCCTCACACGGTGGCTCCAGGAGGCAAGAGGCGCAGCGTCTTGGGCGTATTCTTCGCGCTAAAAAGGGGGCGATCGCTGAGGAGTACAACGCTTTCTTCTACACTTTGGTGTCGCAGGATACAATGGAGATGAGCTACTCCCGGAAGCGACAGCGGTTCCTCGTGAACCAGGGCTACAGCTACAAAGTTATCACCCACTTAGCTGGGATGGACACGGATCCAGATTTGTTCTATAAAACTAGAGAGGAGCAAGGCCAACTGCTGCAGCAGGTTTTGTCCGCCTCTGACATGGACTGCGAAGATGAGAGACTTCCCGGGGAAGGAGGCTTCAAAGCAAGCGGCTCGAAACGCGCCGGAGGCTTAGGATCAATGTCTGGCGCGGATGATGCAGTTTATTATGAATATAGGAAGAAGTCGGCTAATCATTTGCACCCGTTGTTTAAGAAGTTTAGGGGATAAGTTCTCTTAGTATTTCTTAATTTTCAATAAATATTTTAAACATACAATAAATAATGTGTTTTCTTAATTATTGCCTTTTTTTCTGTTTTCCTGTCCAAATTTGTATCAGGGACATTGCTTTAGAATAGAAAAAAGGACGACACTATTGCTGAGTAATGTTTACTATGTTTAGTGTCTGAATTGAATAAACAATTTCTAAAAAAATAGCTTTGTAATTTCGAACTGCAGGCGTCAACTTGAATCCTAGACTAATTCAATTTTAAAATCTCTTAGGCCATCACCGAACGGGCTGCCAGACTGGGCAATCATTGAATTACAGGGTGACTTGGAAGTTCGAACCGATCAAATGATGAGTGGACAATTCATTGGGGATTTATGTTATAACAAATATGGTCAACCGGTAAGCTTCCTTAACACAAATTAATTGTAACAAGTTCCATCAATAAATCCTTTTAAGATTTTGATAATTGGTCATCATATCCTACAAGGGAGAGAGCAGAAATTCGAAAAACCATTTGCTGTGTTGGAAAAAAGCAAGACTAACGATGGAGCAAATTTGGACGAAACGATGAATCTTGCGAGTCAATTGGACAGCAGCACGATGAATTGCACCAATGACAGGAGTGTGCTGGACTCTACGGTGGCAATTGAACATAAATCGAAGCAGAGAACTGAGTACACTGTTCGAGCGATTGTTACAAAAAAGTTGATTTTCAAATCTAGACCTAAACCGATTATAGCTAATGTTGCTAAACAAGTGTAGTGAAATGATAACATTATATATATATATTTTTAATAAAAACATTGTTTTGTAATTTGAATATTTTTCTACTGAGCATTGAAAAGGACAATTTTTTAGTCTCTCGTTTTGTTCCCCATTGCAAAACGTGTTTATTTAGAAAAATGGTTATGCTTTAGTTTACGTATTTACGAAAGGAAATAGAATGATAAATGTAAAGAATCATTTGAAAACGAACAGCTTTTTATATTTTCCTGATAAATGATTTTGTTAAAAAGCGTTCCATAATATAAGAAAAGTTTACAAAAATACGTCAAATCTTCAACCATAAAATGTTTAAAGAAAAATCTTTCGTCAACTTCAATAAAATCAGGACCGTTATAGTCGGTAACCTAAAGGAATTCCATTTCTCTCTCAATCCCCACAAACTTAAGCTGCTCCGTAGGCCCATACCGATAATCAAAGAAAAGTTCTTCGCCCGGTTGAATGGCGCGTTTCGCAAAGATTCCAATTCTGTGATCACCATTGACCATCATAACTTTTGCGTAGCAGTTCGGATTAATCGAGTGGTTAGCAAACCGAATCTTATTACCCTTTCTAGTTGCGTCCACAACGAAATCATTGTTCAAATTGAACAGAAAACTGCACATGTACTTGTCGTACACTTTACCTCGCCGGTCTGCTTCGTCTTGGGTTATAATTTCGCCACAATATTCCGATATAAACTCGTTTTTCTGAGCACTCTCCTTTAGGAATATTCCCCAGCCTGCGACATCGGATGGGGCCATCAACAAGTGCTTATCTAGAAAAAAAAATTATATTTATAGAGGGATTCATAAAGTGAACCATTATTTGTATACAAAATTAATAAACTTTTATCTTGTAGCTAATTTATAGTTTCAATTGAATTTCGATGAGAACCATATGCTTTATAAAAGAAATTGCTGAATTACCAAAGTGACTGCAGATAAAGAATTCTTGAAAACGTCTAAAATACTTACGGAGTCCTCTTTGAACGCTCACGTTCTTACAGGTAATCTTCGTTAATTTGAACTGATCAGCTCCGCAAGTCTGACATAGGTCAGGATCACATTCCCGGACAGCCAAATAGCAGGGGCACTGCTTTGTGTTGCACTGAGCCTTGCAGCGACATCCAGGGAATCTGTTTTGGCAATCACTGCTGCAATTACAGAATTTCTCACAGAAATTCTGTGCTTGGATACAAGAGCAGGAGGTATCACAGGGTCCAGCATGATCGCACGGCGTGAAGTTGTACACATGATTCGACCCGGAATCCTTTTTGAGCTGGATTTTCCTGCAGTGCATCGACCAGAGCCTGTGCTTCTTTTTCTTCTTTCGTGGCGGAGTGCAATCCTGCATGATCTCCTCGAAGGGAATATCAGCAGCCTCCTTTTGGCCAAACTCGTACACCTGCTGGCATGTTTTAGTCATCATCGCTTGAGCAATAGCGCAGTAGTTGTTCAGGAAAACTTTGTGCAGAGCTCGAAACAAGGACTGATCTGCGCCAGTCCAGTCGCACTTGTTATCAGTGGTGTTCATCATGCCAGCTGAAAATAGATTACAAACAAAATGTTGACTGTGATTATTTGAAGCCGCAAACCCATCATTGACGTGATCTCGGCAGAAGCAGCTGAGCACGCCGGAGTATCTTTGTTATCCTGAAAATCCTTGCTGTACTGGCTATTGCTATCGTTACTGTCCTCCGAGCTGGCCTCGTTCCCGGAATCAATAGGTGGAGTTTTCTTGCTATCAGCAGCCAATTTTTCCTTCATACCTTCCTGAGAAATTAACGGCCTTGTTAGCCTGATTCACTTTAGAGACCTCAGCATGTAATTAATTTCGATTTATTTGAGTACTTTAGTTTTAGTAAACTGAAACGAATCGCATGCTAGAGCTCCAATTATTTGTGGCACTTACTATTAGCATGTAGCATGAAGTGCCACATGGATCCGAAAATGGTTTCAGCTCTGGAAAGCGCCGCTTCTGCAAGTTAGGCCCCGGATGACATGCCTGAAGACCTTTATTTCAAGGGAGGGAAAGTAATCATTTTGTTAGGTGTGTTAATTGATGAGATAGATGTGCAATGATTGAAATATATTTAGTTTAGCGAAAGATTTTTTTTTCTTGATTGACCATGAAAAGCTTTAAAAGGTTTAGAAGAAGAAACACTTCCGAAGCGGGGACAACGTGGTTCTTCTTCGACCAAGATGATGCTATGGGAAAAATTTAGCGATTTTCAGATTTGAGTTTAAGTAAAGAGTAACTTTCGAAGAACATAATGCCTTGTATTTTTTTGTAAGTTCGATTTACAAAAATTTAAAGTTAATTTTTTTGAATATTATTCAATTCATATGTAAAGAAAGGATAAGACTGGAGAATTTTCTGGGAAAATAAATGAAAATCATTTGTGATCCTTATTAAAAAAGCTAACTAAAGTTAGGATTTAAATATGTATTTTGAAATATTTAAAAAATACTTTAACTGGTTTCAATTAATCGAATCGGTTTTGTGTAAAAAAATTTTAATAATTGAGAATATTTATTTATAAAATTGTTAATTTAATGAAATCAAATCTGAAAATGTCCAACTTTTTCTTGTGATTTTTATTTATACCCATCAGCCGGTTGATAAACACTGAGCACTTCAATTCTACATTTTAATATTTGAACAACTTTCCAATTGGAAACTTAATTTCTGATTAAAATAACAATGCACAAACGGACTTATTAAAAACTGATTTTAAATGAAACAGGTCATTTCTTTTAAATTTCGTTTATGGCTTTCCACAGCTAACATTTTTTCATAAACTTCAATTTACCCATTCGACTAATTCCATTGGATGTGTCTAGGATAAAAATTGAAAGAAACATTTAAAATTGATATTTCAAAAATCTCTTTGTTTGTTTTACGCTAAAATGTGATGAGGCGCTCCTTATGTTTTAGTACGATTTTTATGTTTTATGCAATATGATTTTAAGTATAGTTTTGGCCATGTTTGTTTCAGAACAGATGCAGTTGGATGAGTTTTTATTGTAGGAGTGATAGCTTTGCCAAAATCCACAGCATTGTGCTAATGAACTTATTTGGTATGTGTGGGTTTAAAGCATTTAACCATTATTAATTAATATATGGATTGCAATTATATGGAAGTCGAAGAAGATTTTTCTGATTGCGATTATTTTAAATATTGTTTCTAAGAGTCAATGTAATGTATTATTTTATTAAATAAGAAATCTTTCGTCGTATGAGAAATGCAATTTCGGAGTTATGTTTAAAATAAATGATAATCATTAAAAGTTGGCGACCTGCTATAACTAAAATTGCCGTTTCGGTAATCTATTGTTTTAAAATGCCGTTTAAATTATTAAAGGGATGCTCTTTGGTATACTCAATTTGAAGAAGCAGAGACAATTAATGAAGTTTCAGATAGTATAATTTAAGAAAAAAATTCGGCCTTTAAAGAAAAATTTTGAAACAAATTATTTGGGAGCGCCTCAAATAAGAAATTAAAAGCAAAACAAAAAATAAAGCACTAAAGACCTCCTCCAACGGCATCTGTTTTAAAAAAAATAAAAGTGATCAGTAAGTCGCTGTGATGAGATCCCTGCAAACACTCTTACCGAATGCGTTCCAATGGGTGGATGTACCAGAGTTAGAAAGTAAATGAAACAATTAGGAGTTGCGATCGATGGTGCGATGTGCGAGTGGAGCAGATGACCAATGAGGCGAACAAAAATGGTTAAAACGGAAAAACAAAACCAAAAAACATTAGTCGTGTTACTGAGAGAGTTAAATTGTCTTGCGACTGATCGATTGTTGCGGTGGTGGTTTTGGCTTATTACTTATAAATTCAGTCTAATACTAGCGACTCACCGGCTATTTGGTGACCTTTAGTTTGCAATTTATTTTGTAGCAATAAATTTTTAAAAGATAACAAAAGAAAAAGAAAATTGTTTTATTATACTTAGCCAGTGGTAAATTGAAAAGGTTTTTTGGTCTAAATTAAAAGAATACTCACGGTGGAGGAAGCAGTCGTACTTGAAGCAACGCCGACAGAATAGTGTGTGAAAAGAGTGCAGGGTCTGCTCTCGTGACACGCTTTCAGCTTTAGTGCCGTCTATGTTTGGGGTGCATTCCGGAGGACGATCTGGATCTTGCCGTTCAGTCAGTTCAATGTATCTTAGAGAATTGAAATAAAAAATACCAAAATGTTACAAAAATTATAGATTTCTTAAAAACCCTAACTTCTTTTCAGTGATAATGGCTGTTTGTTCTTCTTGTTAGCAAAATATACAAACAAAATCTTAACACTTTCTTCTTGAAAATGCTTAAGCAACATGTGCCTGAATAGACCTTAATTTTTCTTACTTTTCTTTCAATTCATCCGGAGTGCCTTTATCCGGGAAATTGCTGCTGATCGCGTGGAAAATAATCGGAGGTGGAAATGGTAATTTGCTGGAAGAATCTGCCTCAGATTCTGTTGACTTCGAGGGTTTAGCTTCCTTCTTGTCGTCCTTCTCGCTTCGGGAGCGGGGCTCCCGTTGCTCGACAGCCTCGTTCTCCTTAACATGATATTGCATTAAGGCGTGGACAAGCTCCACGAAAATAGGATCATCCATGAAAGACGGATCTTTGTCGCCGTGCACCTTCCCGTCGTAGTTCTTAATTAGCTCCTCGATGAAGGTGCCGTCCTGGTCGAGGACCTCGTCCCCCATGTAGGGAATGTTGTGCAGCACGGTCTCGTCCTCCACCATGAAATTCTGCTGGGTAGGGGCCCAGGTGTACATGGTGGGAATCGGCGTAACTGCGTTGATCACCCGAATGGGCACCGACTGGCTTTCTCCTGTTAGAATGAACATTTTCAATTTTCAAATCCCCAGAACTCTTAAAAATGCACTTACCATCGTTGTTGGTAACTTCTGCCTTTTTCATGCAGTTGACGTGCGGCGGGTCCACGTCCTGGACGTCCCAAACAGCGGTCGTGCTGCACCAAAGATCGTACTCCTCCTCCAGGGTCTTCATCATATTGTTCCTGAATGAGTCGAGATCTTAATAAAAAAGTGTAACTGGAGCGCCAGGGCTCCTCCAAACCTGTTCCCCGTCCAAGCAACTTTGACATTGTCCGCCCGCTTGTGACGCAGTTGCTGGCGGATTTTCATGTACTCGGTTTTCACACGCCGCTTCCACTCCGCGGACACTTTAATTTTGGACATTTTTAAAAATGGTTTCGATGTGCTCGGCTTGGATAATTTAAATCAAGCAGAGCATCGTTTAATGAAAAAGTAAAGTGAGCGCCAATTGAAGGCAAACACCGGGCGTCTGTCAGCTGTTGCTGTCACTTTGAAGTTCTTTTATAAATGGGATTGTGCTCAGATTCCACACTTGGTGGCGTTTACGTTGCATAGGGAAGATTAGCCTTTTGAGAGAAAGTCGGGGATTTCCCTGTTTTGAATATAACTGTTAAACAATTTTTTATTACAAATGGAGACAATCTATTTGATTTTCATTTTCTAATAGCTAGGGATTATTCCTAAAACATATCGTTCGCCTATAAACATATCTGATCTGATTATTCAGGAAGTATAGTTTCAAAGGCGAATGGGCAAAAATCACCCAGAACCAACAGAAACAATTTAAGTGTAGGCTTGGTGTAAGAGACAACTGTGTACATTATTTTTGTGTGTAAGTGCTGGGAATCAGGTAAAATCGACAAAATGTAAAAATTACAAACAAAACTATTCTTAACACTAACAATCAAACAAAGAAATAGGTACATAATTATGACGAGTAATTACATTATTTAGTTGTTTTTATAAAACCAACCTATCCGCGCAATATTCTATTGTCTTTCTCGCTCCTTCTTTTCCTTTCATTATCTCAATCTCTAATGAAAAAACCGTACATGCGTGATTCTGATTTGAAAATGTCAGATGCTAATCGGTGTGTGATATGTAACTGCTCCGTGTTACGTCGACGGCGACACGTATTAACTGAACCACTGTTACAAACGGATCGAGATTTCGTCGAAAATTTTTTAAGAAATATTACGGGTTGGGGGGAGGGGGTCGAGTTTGGTACGTTGGATAGCTTTTCAAAAAATATTTGAGACGTGTTTTTTCTTTTTTCGATGCCATGTGTAGATCGTGAGATATTTGACCTTTTCGGAACTTTTTTTGACAGATAACACATCCTCCCCCGTACTTCCTGTACCGAATTAAAAAAAATGTTTCAGACAAAAGTTACGTACTTTTTTATGAAGAATTCGAATGTGCAAAACAAATGGGTGGTCCTATTTGAATAAAAAAATTACCCCTACCCCTGCCCTCAGGGGTGGGGGTGGGGGGTAAGGGTTAGTAGAGTTGAATACTTCTTTTAAAAATATTTTACCCCTATTTTTTTTTCCGATGCGATGTGTTCTTTTCGAAATATTCCGGGACTTTTGTTACACCCTGTATATTACTTAGGTCATGCTAGACATGCAGGCATAGAACAGCCTGCAGCACTTATGGACTCAATAATTGTCGATATACATAGACGGTTAATTACATTAAACACACGTTAAACATATCAATGTTGTTTTCTTAACTACTGTTATAAGGCAGATAAAAGTACCTTATATCTCTTACCCCCCCCCCCCCCCCCCCCCCCCCGTAATAAAAAATATATAAGGCTAACATATGTATGTGATAATTAGGGATGGGTTTTGTTCTTGTTGGTCCTGGATTTTTTTTTGTATGAAATTTTCCCATTGTCCTTTCAAATGCAAACTGGAACAACTTGTTATAGCAGAAAATTAAGTTTCAAAATAAATTATTTGAAAAAGGTGATCTCATGCATAGTATATTCCTAACTTATGCTGCACATTTATCCGAACCGGCTTTTAAATAATTAATTCTTAAAGGAGACCAGTAATATTGGGCCCAAAATCGAAAGTGCCGGCCAGTAAAAAAAAAGGTGTTAATCTGTTTGGGACATCATTCTAAGCATTTTGTTCTATGGCACCAAAACTGTGGAGCCATTATTGTAGCCGCTATATAGGGTGTAACAAAAGTCCCGGAGCGGTCGAATATTTCGGAAAGAACACATCGCATCGGAAAACAAAAAATAGGGGTAAAATATTTTTAAAAGAAGTATTTAACTCTACCAACTCTTACCCCCCACCCCCACTCCTGAGGGCGGGGGTGGGGGCAACTTTTTTTTTTTCAAATGGGGCCACCCATTTTTTTGCAGATTCGGATTCTTCATAAAAAAATACATAACTTTTGTCTGAAACATTTTTTTCAATTATTGCAGTCACTTACAGATTTACAGTCATGGCAAAAAAATTGAGAATCACCCACTAAATGAGTCCATGTACATATATATATGATATGTTTACATTTATTTTTAGTCAAATGTATGGGAAACCGGATTTTTCGAACTTACGCAGCTGATGGTTCTACCACTTTGGTGTCATAGTAACAATTGCTTAGGATGAAGTTCCAAACGGATTAAAAACATGTGTAGGTCGTAAGATATTCGACCTTTCCGGAGCACTTTTTTGCAGAATACAAATCCTCCCCCGCACTCCCTGTACCGAATTGAAAAAAATTTTTCAGACAAAAGTTACGTATTTTTTCATGAAGAACCTGAATCTGCAAAAAAAATGTTTGGTCCCATTTGAAAACAAAAAGTTACCCCCACCCCCGCCCTCAGGAGTGCGGGTGGGGGGTAAGAGTTGGTAGAGTTAAATACTTCTTTTAAAAATATTTTACCCCTATTTTTTTGTTTTCCGATGCGATGTGTTCTTTCCGAAATATTCGACCGCTCCGGGACTTATGTTACACCCTGTATAGCGGCTACAATAATGGCTCCACAGTTTTGGTGCCATAGAACAAAATGCTTAGAATAATGTCCCAAACAGATAAACACCTTTTTTTTTACTGGCCGGCACTTTCGATTTTGGGCCCAGCTTTGTATGAAACGTGAATGGTCTCCATTATTTTATTATTTTAGCTTTAATACTTCTTTTACAGTAGGTACAGGAACAACTGTT
Source organism: Machimus rusticus (assembly GCA_951509405.1). Classification (NCBI taxonomy): domain Eukaryota; kingdom Metazoa; phylum Arthropoda; class Insecta; order Diptera; family Asilidae; genus Machimus; species Machimus rusticus. The sequence continues at coordinate 20,199,471 of OX608050.1, read as the reverse complement.
TTCAAAATAATAATAAGTATACTATAGTAGTTAGTGAGACTGGTAATAAAAATATTATTAAAATATTTTTATTACCAATCTTACTACCTGCACAATTATTATTATTTACACAGCTGCATGTGACAAAAGACATTAATTTCACAAATTAGCTTTAAATCGAATCTAGTGCTTACTTAAATAATTATCACTAAAAGCAGCCTCTTCGAAATTCAAGGGCATAAAATCTGTTCTCTCTCCGTACAAAATTCATAAGTTCTGAGTTAGAAAGTGAAGTTTCTTTGTTCGAAATTTCAGAAAATCGAACCTATCCAAACTCTGTTAATTTAACTTTTCGATAGAAAGACGATCAACCCAACGTTTTCTATGGTTCTATGGAAGTGCTGCCTGACCTACTTTAACAATTAAGTTCATTTTATATTGTTTAGAACCACAGAAGACAACATAGAGAAAACTTCCAACTGCGGCTTTTAAAAATATTGCATTAACATGCGTTTGAAGGAAGGATGAAAAATGTATTAATGTATTATTCACTTCTTTAAAGAAAGAAAAAAGTTTTTAGTTCACACAATGGTTTTTAAATTTAAATTTGGCCATGACCAGTTTTTTGTTTTTAATAATTTTACAACAATGAGAGCGAATACCACTGATTTTATGAAATAAAATTATATCTTTAAGAATTTCGCGGTTGAGTTGCCTCACCTTTTGTAAATCGCTTGACAATTTTTTACCATTATTTTCAATCACTTTTGTTTTTACTTAACTTTTTAGATCACCTCCATCATTTCAAATTTCCAGCATTTTCTTCTGATCCATTTTCATCGGAAAAAACACCCTCACTTTCGGATCTTCGTCACGTTCTACGAGTTCTTAAGATGCATTGGTTCCATTGCAATGACAGAAGTTTCCCTCTAGGGAAACTGATGATTTTCCAGGACGTGCACACGAGAGTTTAAGTGATGCCAAAGCACTGATATTGATTTAAGTAATTTTCTTGGCGACTCCAATCGAGGGTTAACTGAGAAAACTAAGAGCTCCTCTATTTTTAACGATACAACTCCATTAAAGTGAATTGAATTTATTTCACTCTATTCGCTTTATTTTCCTTTCGATTTCTTGTTGAATTGTAAGCCACATCATTCATTCGAAAAGTTCTTCTTTAAGAAACGTTGCTGTCTGCAAATTAGCTGAACAATAGTGCAACATATGTATGTAGTACAAATATGCGTGTATTAGTAGCTTCATGGTAATTAACTAGCCCAAAATAGACAAATCAAAAGTGTTTAATAGTTTTAAATAAGTAAATATTTTAAAAAGAAAAATTCTAAAACAAACGCGAAAATGCTATTTTTTTCTATATTTACGGGAAGGGGCGTCATATACTCCTTTTTTTAGTTTTCGATTTTACAATAGTAAGTTAAGCTACAATAATAAAATAAATTTTAAAGTAAAAGTATACAAATAATTTAGGGTCATGTTTTAGGGTCATGTATGTTATGAATTTTCGGGACTTCACATACAAATGTAGGAAAAGAGAGGTGGCATGAAAGAGCCAGTTTTACACAAGGCCCAAAAAAACCAATAAATAATGAAAAAAAAAATTTTTTTTTTTACGATAAAGTCATCATTTCGACAGTATAGAACAAAGTTTCGTAGGCGGAATGAAGAAAATTTACAAGATTAATATTTATTTTTCGTTTCGAAAAAAAAAATTGATTTTCAGCCTTTTCATAACTTATAGGTTTTGAAAGAACCACCGCGAATTAAGAAATGGACAAAGATGATAATAATTAAATAATATACACCATATTAATAGTGATTGTAACAAGATATTTTTGTGGAGGAGAGGGAAGACAATATAGAATTCTTAAAAAAATGCTTAGAACCTGAAAAATTGCTTGTAACTTGCAAAAATTGTTGATTACTTGAAAAGAGTATTAAATAAACTCGATTTTTTTTATTTGTTAATAATAATTAAAAAGTTTTGGGAGTTGATTTTGCTTTCGATCATTGTGGGATTTCAAAAGTGTTAGAAGCCCCATTTTTTCCCATAGGGTTCGTATTGCCCCATTTCTTCTATATTTTAACAAAGTGGCTCCTTCATAACTTTTTATGTTAAAAATAATTATTTAAAAAATTAGTATGAAATAAAAGTGCTCAACTAATAAAATATGTATATATCGTTGAAAAACTTAAAATCTATAAAATTTTATAGCATAATAAGTTTTTCATGAGTTATTGGCATTTGAGTGTCAAAAAATAAATAAAACAACATCAAAAATTTACTTTTGGGGTCTAAAATCTGTAAAACGTTGTATCAACGTTAGTTGTTGACAAATAATGATGAAATTTTTAGGGAGTATCAGTGACCAGTAATACTAACTAAAACAAAATACATGAAAAAAATTCAGTCGGTAGTTTTTGTGCAATAGAAAATGGCTCTTTCAAAACTCGGCTCCTTCATGCCACTCTTCCCTTACATCGTTACATTCATCTTTTTATCAATGTTTTATATTTTTATTGAAATTATATGAAAATTTTATATGCTTGCATAAAAAATTAGAATCTTATTTCAAAAAATAAATGCCTATCTAATTACCATAGTTATTAAAATTTAAAAATGTTAGTTATTGAAATTTAAAAATTTTATTTCAAATATTCCCCTTTGCGGTTAAGGAACATGAAAACTTGAAGCAAGTTTAATAAATTTCTAAAAGGAAAATTAAATGCTTTCACCGAGAAATTCATTACCGAAATGATTAAAAAAACAATCTCCACCTACTGAAAATAACGCAGAAATCGCACCTGTCGTGCGTGGGGGAACCACAAAATCGTGTTTCTGAATTCCAGAGGAGAGTCCCCCAAAGGATTTACAGAGCGCTGATAGACATAATCTTAATAAATCACCTTAAAACACCTTGGCCCCTTCCTACAAGTGTGTCTGCAGATAGAAAATGCTTCGAGGGCTTTTAGCGCTTTCCATTACTCAGAACTCAGGAGATATCACGTGAGTTAAAACTCGGGACAACTTAGATTCACTTTAGAGCCATTACATTTTCGTTTAAATCCTTTATCGAAAGTTCACATGAAGGTGGCTAAACGTGGGCTCCTGGAGTTCGGGGGCACTTTGGAGGGCCTTCTCCTCAATCCACGACACACGGGAAGACGCTAACTTCCTCCAGATCCTCTTACAGGAATAGAACCTCCGGGGGGCGCAGTTTATATTACGCGTTTTGTTTACTTTGCAAATAGCTAATTACACCAAAGTGAGATTTTTTGGCAGTCATCACTGTCAGGCTTCAGGTTTCAGCATTTATGAGCGGCGAAGAGATCAGGGGCTTTCTTTGTTGTTTTTCGCAAATTGATGAAAATTGCCTGAGGTGAGCTGCTTATTTCGTGGAGTTTTAGAAAATCAAGAAATTTAAAGGCAGAGGCATTAAAGATATGAAGTTTCACTCGAACTCCCGTGGGATTTTAAAGAACCCTTTTCTTTCTATGTGGGTGTCTAATGCCCTGGGCGGCCCTGGAAAATCATTAAAAATGGTTAAGCTTCGATGAGGTTTTCGCTCATAAATAAATATTTATACTTACCAAAGCCTTTCTAATAATAAATTCTCCACCTTTAAAATCGCTATTAGCACAAGAATTTTTTTTTCATTCCAAGGTTCTCTCGCATAGTAACTTATCGCAAGATCACATAGCACAAATTTTATGAAAAAATATGTAAAATAAGAACATTTGTAACAATTAATATATATTTCAAATACTAAAGCTAAAATAAATGAAACTGACTTGCTTGGAAATAGCGATAATTAAAAAAAACGAGTTTCTTAAAATGTTTGTACATTTTATAAAAAAGTTTAAGTTTGTTGTATATATAGAAATATACTTTTCTTTTGATTAAATAAACATTTTAAATTTATACCTACTCATTGCTGTATTTGGCTTGGTGAGCTGCTATCAAATACAATATTTTGTGTTTTATTAAAACTAATTATGTGTTTTACTATGCTCTACAATTCAAATCTTAAAAGAAAGGGGTATGATGAATTTAATTAACTGAAAAAGACTCGTTCTTATGAAGTTTCAAGCGTAATAACGATAGTCTTAAAGGGCATAAATGTTGTTTTGGGCGAATTTACAAAGTCATAACATTTGTAAAATGCTTAAAAAATGAAGGTATTGTGACTAGAGCGTTAACAAGCACTTAACCCAACAGTCATTGAGTGCTAAAACACCTCTAAAAGTTTCGAAACGCCGCTCGGAAGAAAAATGACCTCGGATGAGCCATCTGTTGCCATCGTCTCTCTAAAATGTGCCATCAACGCCATCATCACGTCTCCCGAAATCGCCTCCAAGAGCTCATGCAGGAGGCCACCACAGTGTCGCAAAAGTTGTGGAAAGGCCCCCGGAGGGCACACAACGCAACGGCCCTTCCTCGGCCCCGACCCAAAATCAGAACGACGGCCCTGCGATCCGGCGGCTTTATTCAAAATGAAATATGAGCAATCAAAAGGGATAATAAGTCAGGGCTGCACCCGGCGAATAGGGCGCGCTGTCGTGTTTACTTTTATCTGCAATATATCCTCAAAGAGGCAGGAGTAAAATTAGATCCTGATAAGGGAAGATAAATTTGGTTAGTCCTTGGGGGAGCACTTGTCGAATATCTGCCACAGGCGGAATTGGCTTTCTTATTTTTGCTTTTTCTTTTTCTCCGACCGATTTGCATATGCCCGGAATATTGTTAGATTTTCCCTTTTATTACTAGAAATTTTTGGGTATATCTTCGCCGAAGGGAAGCTCTTTTCTTTCCCCGAATTCATTATTTTCATGGAGCACTGTTGACTTTGAAAATGTCTTATTTATTTGTTTCGCTGTTGTTCTCGACGAAATGGAGATGCCATGAATTTCGTTCGAAGTTGAGAGAGTGGACAAAGGAGAAAATGCTTCTCATTTAAAACCAATTTGAAAATCGAAGACATTGCTTATTAATTAGGAAGATTGACGGCTCAAATAGTAAGATTCTTCACAATCTTACAATCTACTTATTATTACCTAATACAAAATTGGGATGCATTAACAGTTTCTTGCAATTCCTTTCTTAACAGCTTTCGATACATCCGAAAGAAACTAATTCTTAATAATTTAGAACCAGATTCAGGACCAGAAAAATTAATAGGTTTAAATATTAAAAATTTTACAAAATGCATATGGGGCTTTCCATGCCAAAACACCGAGTTTTTGACCCGACCTCTTCGATTTCGATCATTTTTTGATATGTTTTACTACGCATTAAAAGCAGCTTGGACGCAAGCAGCTTGGACACAAGCAGCTTTTTATTATATATATATTATAAACCGTTATTGAGTAAAAGATTTTTTAAAATTTTTAAGCAAAACATTTTTAATTATTGATAGACTAGTACTTAATAAATATCGATATTAATAAAAAGGAGGGTATAATTTTTTCGTCTTTGAATGTAGTTTCAGAAAAAAATAAACGAAATTTATTCGAAGTAATTATCACTTATTTATTAACGTTTAAAGATTAAAATCGACATTTTCAAAAAATCCGACTCCTTCGATTTTTTTTAATGTATCCAAAATTCTACTCTATAACTTTTAAGTCATAGTTTGAGACGTGATCACAATTTTTTTTATTTTTATGCAGCTAGAGATTTTTTGGGCCTCTAGGGTTTTAATAAAGAATATAGTATACGCCCAAATCGGGTCCGCCTGTTCAAAATAAAAATAAAATTTTAAAATTCGGATATTATCAAACAAGCAATAGATGCAGACTCTTTTTATCTGTCTTTTTTAGGCGAATATATCTATATATTATAGAAGTACGTATTACTGTGAAGAATTAATATACTCAATTTATAAAAATTTGGGCCTGTTGCAGTAACGTTTCATAAAAATCCGTATTTTATAGAAATGTAGGCCTGTTGCAAAGATGATTGTTCGAGAACTGTGCCTATTGAGGGCTTAAAAAATGGAAAATATTTGAATGTAGGTATATTGGGGGCGTTAAGGTCGTGCAAAAATAATTTAGGCATTTTTACTTGGACATATATTTAAATTAGGATTGAGGATTTTATTTAAACCATGTTAAAGGATACCATGATAATCTATTAATTTTCATATGTCATATGTTTTAAAAGTAAAGCCAAGTATATTTTGCAAGTATATTGTCCTCTAAAAGTGAGCTGGTAGATATGGGATGCATGTCTTATCATAAAACAGGAAAACACGATGGCCCTTTGTTTTCGAGAATTTAAAATGATTAAGTCTATTTAAATGGAAATAAAATAAACTTAACGTAACAAGGTATAAAAACGACCCTCTTAGGTACATTACTTTATAGCTATGGGTTTCGTGAGTAATGACGACACGGTAATTATATTTGTGGGCTTGATTTGGTCAACACAAAAACTGGGAAAATTCTGCGGCTTAACACAATGCCGCTCGACCCAAAAGACATGATTTTATGGTGAACAAAGGCAATTCTCGTCGGGAACCTCATAAAAGCCAGCCGCATTCCTCCTAGTCCTAGAAAATGGCGCCCGGACAGGGTGACTGATTTAGAAGTTGTTTTTGGGAGTTCTCATGCAGTTTGAGTCACGTAATTAATTTAGACCTTCCTCAGCGGAATCGGATGTTTTTCTTTTTAAATTAAACTGAAAAGGGAGCATCTTTGTAATTAGATTCCTCATTTTGGCTGCTCTCGACAAGATCAGAACTCATGGTAAAGTTACTTCGTTTCCGAGCCCTGCCTGAAGAAGATGAATTGGTAAATGAAATTGTTTGAAGAAGCCCCCGAAGAGTGGTGCCATACATTTATATGCTTGATTTCCTTTTAAGAAGCTTTCTAAGGAGCACTCAGCTCCATCGGGTCCTGGGACTTCCGGAGTCTATTTATCAATGGAAAATTGATTTCACCTTGTCTCATATCTCGACCTTCGGATGCAGGATATATGAAAAAATTTCACCTCACCTCAAAGTCAGCCGAAACCTTCATAACTTTGCCAATAAATCAAATCTTTTCGACAATAAAAATACCGAAAGAATTTTTTATTTGGGAAAATATTTTGATGAAATTAATCTGTTCACCGACTTGCAATAAGAATGGATCCGGGATCCGGGACGAAACTCTGATCAAAATCAATTTTTCTGCGGTTCAGGGGAGCACGACTGGCGGGACTTCCACGAGAATGAATTCAAGTGCTAAAGAAGATTTACGGGATTGACATCGATTCGGCGTGTATCCCGCAAACATACGGCAGGAATTTCTGCGGTAAACGGCAGCATGATTCGCTGAACTGGAATCGAATTATCGGCAATCACTGGATTTATGGGCACCTTCACTTTGGGGCTTTATTTTTTTAAGCCAATCCACTGATACAATTTGCATGGCGATGTGGATAAGATATTGACAGTTGGATTGGTTTATTGGATCATAAATATGCACGTCCGTCGCCAAAGAAAATTTTTTAAATATTTCAATTTATGACGATGGCGATGTTTTTACAGTTGGAAGAACTTTGCTGATCGTTGGGCTTTCATTTATTCATTCAGGAAAAAGACGAGTCGATTTATGCTTTAAAACCACAAATTCGCATCGCAAACATAGCATTCGAAAGCAATATGTATATTATATCACATTGTTACAAGATTTCCCTTCGATTATACTTCACATTTCGGATTTAAATTGCGCGAATATAAGGATTGGCGATCGGCCCCCTCGATTGCGGGCGTTTGTGGCAAGAGCGTCAACCATTCAGCCACACTGAAGAGAGAGAGAGAGAGTTCTGGATCGAAACGCCAGCATTTTTTGAGCTGGTCCGCCCCATAGGACCTGGGAAGGTCTCGGCGGACGAGTAATATCCTCAACAAAAGTCGCGAAAGTGTGAAGTGTGGGCGGGGGGAAGTCGGGCCATTTGCCAGTCAGCCGCTCGGTTGGTAAATTGGTAACAATATTATTTCTTATTGCGATCTGCATATTACTTTTTATTACCTCTACGAGAAAAGGGAAGTGTAAAGTTAGTGATTGGTTTATAAACGTTAAAAGGTCCTTATATATTCGACCAAAATTGTTCTGGTTATAATTATGAACAGAAGACGTTTGTTGACCCAATTAGGGATAGTCTCCCCTAACTATGAAATTTTTTATTTTTATAAAAATTAATATTTTGTCATCTTATAAACTTTTGTCTTAATCCAACTAATAGAAAAAGTAAAGTAAAAAGATTATATTTGGATATTTGTATTCTAAAGGCGCGTCCACATCAAAGAAACATTTATGAAACATAAACAATTTTAAAACAAACTTGTATCCGACCATTTTTTAAATATTTTTAAAATGTTACAAAAATAATTCAGAAATATTTTTGAAATATTTGAGAAATACCCTACATTGTTTCTTCGGTGCGTACCTACGTGATTTTTTAAGTTTCTAAACAGAAATGTTTACTCAGTGTTTTCCACTTGAAGTGGGAAACAATGAATGTTTATTTTTTGTAGCAATCAGTGCATATTTGTCAATGGATTACTAATCTTCAAATTTTATCAACATGGTCAACGTTAAGTGGGATGTGATGAAGACTATACGACTGAGTTAATTAAATACATAGATTTAAATGAAATGAATAATTAGAAGAAATTCGCGTAAAATTTCTAAAGCCGCTAAAAGCATCAAACTTAAGGTCAATTAATAAATTTAAACCACTGTACTCACTTCTATTTTGTAAAAACTCTCCTTGCCAAATTAATCTCTTTTCAATTTTTCTTGCAGAAATGTTCTTTACCACCTAGGCAAAAAATAGTGCCGCGTGATCAGGCAAAGACATTTTATTTTAAACTTAACACTGGATTAAATCAGAAACAATTTCGTTTCCGCATTTCTTGTAGAATGGTTCTTCATATGTTTCAAAAAAATTTTTCAAACATATTCGAAACATTTCGAAAACATTTCTTTTGTACAAAAATTATATTTTAGAATTTGTTTCTTTCAGAATGTTTCCCTGGTGTGGACGCGCCTTAAAATAATTATATGTAAATATGTATATATGTACATTTAAGGCATAAAGTAAACAAAATATATTTCCCAATATTTGTTAGTTATTTTCAATAATAAATTTTTTTATTGGTAAATAGCGTTCGGAACTTTGTCCAGACTAAATGTGAAACCATCTAAACATTCATATTTCACATATCCTTAAAAAAAGATTTAAAAATAATTAACAATCAACGATGCCATATGAAACAGTATATTTTAAACTTGAAATTTTCAACTTGATATCACTAATTCAATTAAAGATATATAAAATTTATATATATTAATTAAGCAAAAAACCAATAAAGATTGGCCTTGTGCATTAAGACTTCCCATTGCTGATAAAATATAATATAGATAATTTAAAAATCAAATAGATTTACCAAATCTACTTACATATCATTTAAAAAGGAATATATCCCTCATACGATTATTACAGGCATCCTAAATCTTATTTAAAAGAACCACCCCTTTTTGGGTCAGTGTATCTGTCAAGTAAAATCATGTTTACCGCCCAAGTTTTGTAACCTTTTTTAAATCAATTTTATTTGGTTTCTGGTATTGGTTCGATTGAAACAAATTCTTTAATATTTTAGACCATATTCAACATATGTATATACAATGAATATGAAATACATATGTATGAAAAACAAATATCAAATTTTCATGATTGTATTTTAGAGTTGAATATGTATTTGAGAATATTTGAGAAAAATATGTAAAATGTTGAGCTCTTGAGTGCTTTTCTGTTATTGATTATCAAGAACGAAGGAAAGTTACTCCGAACAGCATCATTAAAAGCATACCTAATGAATGATGGACGGCACGCACGGCAATCAAGTCACAGGCGAATTGCCGAGTTTTCATTATGAGAAAATTATCGCAAATAAGCTAAAAACATTTCCCAATTTCCTTAATTGCCCTGAAGTACTCACATCTTGTGCTCCAAGTCCATCTTCAGTGCGAGTTTTAGCGGAAAATTTTGTCCATTCCTCCGTGAAGTTGTGCCTGTGAAAATTCTAATTAAATTTCTGCTTCGAATATTCGGCAGATGGCGAAATTCAATTTCCCTTCATCTGTTGCTATTACCAGATTTCTTGAATCACGTGAGCCGTAACACCGAGTTGATGAAGATGTTCTGTGCATTGTCGAAGGTGCTACCTTTCACCTATTCTTTACACTGATAGAACAGAAAAAGAAGTTGAAGAGGTACGTGTCTGTTACTAGCGCGTTACAACAAGAGCAAATATTCGGAAAAGTCAGTGAAAGGTGGCTGAGAATGCTTCATATGCACAGACTGGCACAGATGAGTCCAGCATACAAAATGGGCCTATAATGGAATCCATTCAAACCTGCTGCTTTCAGGGGTACGTGATGTGGTTTATGAACTGAAGCTATCCTGAGGCGCTCGCAGGATACCACCGCATGAATGGAAAAATAAGGATCTCCTCGGTCTTACCCAGAATTGACACATCTTTATCATATCACTTGGGATTTGTGTAAACATTATATTATGACGCCTCTTATTGGAAAAGTGTCCGAAAACGAAATGCCACGCCATTTGAATTTGATAAGGTAAATGGCTTTGTTTCACTTTCCTGCCAAGAGGTTGATGTGGGTTAATGGCACGCGGCTACATGGACGGAATTTTGAAGACCAGGAATGCGAAGTGATTGGGTAATATCTTCTTGGCCCTTTTTAAATAGGTTTCTATCTAGAGCTACTATATAACGAGTAGAATTCTAAAGTACTTATTTGGGAAATGTTCTTTTCCATGTTTATAAATTATCGTCTAAGCAATTAAACCAATCTTGATGCCAATTACTTTGCGATTAATATAGCAGTTTTTAATTTACTTTCCAGATTAGCAATTTGCATCAAGGTCCATAAGAATCCGTAGCCTTATTTCGATATATTTAGTCATATTTATATTTAGTATTATGTAATAAAGGATTGTATTCGGAAAAAGGTTTTGGACAAAATTAATGGAATTATACCTACACATAATTTATAATAATGTTTTATGAAATCAGAATTTATCGATTTTTAACCTGTTAATTGGGTATAACGAAATATTTCAGAAGCTTCAATGGGTGTGACGAAATTTTTCATCATGGAGGTTTTTAAACATAGCCGGTTTTTTTGAATTGTTTCATCTGTTTCTGGTTATATAGCAAATTTAATATTGAATTGAATTCTAAAAGCCGTTATGTAGGTATATGAATATTTTCAAATTTGAGAAAAGTACATCAAATTACTATGATATTTGGCACACCAAACCAGGTAAAGTTTTTGGCCCAAAATGGACTATCAAGGCATTTTTATTTTATTTCTGCGAAATAAAAATTGATATGGGAAACAATTCATTTTAAATTCAGGGCAAAATTTCCTGCTAAACCTAGAACCGGAACTGATTTGAAAAAAAAGGTTACCGCATTACGTATTAGATCGTTCTTTTTTATTTAAATCTTAGCTAATATTATATATATATATAAACACATTGTTGTCGAAGTAATCAATAATTGAAATACGATTTCTTTGCGTGCGAAGAAAAAGTCCCCATTTTGAAACGAGTAGAACAAAACTGAATTCCCCGGTTAACAGGTTAAAATTAATTTCAAATGTGTGAAGTGAATGGCTTTTACTTTTATAATAATTTAGACTCTACTGACCTGTTAACGGCAATCCTAACTGACCCTATGCGTGATCCTTAAGTTTTACAAATTGCCTATTTAGCAATAAACGAATAAAATTGTCCTTAACAGCAGGGACTGTCTACAAATTCACACCATACCCTTTCCCAAAAGGAAGAGATAACCGGGATAAGCTCACGTTCATTTCAAATTACATTTAAGTTTAACTAAATTGACTACTTTATTATATTTTATGGATGAAACTAGGCCGTAAAACGACTCTTTTAGCCGAAGCTTCTTATCAAGCAAACAACAAGCCTCCTGGAACCCCTCCTGAGTTCTTTCAATATTTTTTCATAGTCCCCCGGGGGACGAATTTATCTATTTCATATCTTTCGATCTCGAGTAAGCCACCCAAAAAGCTATATCGATATCAAAAAGGACGAGCCCTCGGGCTCCGTTGATAGATAAAGGACAACGGAGCCACCCGGTCGGAGTTAGCGGAGGCGCCCCATTCCTCGAGTGATTTAAATAATGGTCCAGGACCCAGCATCTGTCCTCCCGCGGTGGTGGACGGTCGTCGGAAAAGGGTAATCAATAATTTTTCCTTATCTCTCCCGCACTCTTTAACTGCAGGAAGCATCTCCTTCTTGCAGGAAATGCACCAGATGAGCCCGCCTTGAGTAGCTTGCATCTCGGAAATTTTATCTTTGACGGCGCTGAGACCTCCTTTTTCCAGTGTCACATTTGCGTTTAAAATGATAAACGGTGGAGCAGCCGAGCCGCCTGCCTTGCGATGCCCTGGACCACGGCAGCATCCCTGGAAGTGTGCATAACCCAGATGTCCGGAGTTTGCAGTGTGCAGCAGCCTTGTAAAGAATCCTAAAGTTGAGGTATGGAATGCAGCAAAAATTCGCTTTTTCTGCTGGTGTAATCTTTAAAGATGCGGCTATAAATGCTATAAATTGCTGGAGAAAACAGGATGGATAAACGGAATTCAAAAGTAGATAAGCAAGAGATGTTCTTGTGGTGCTGAAAGCGCAAATGACCTCAGCTGATGAAATTCCGAAGAAAATTCCGCGAACAACTTCTCAATTTCCATCAAGGCAAATGACTCTATTATAGAGATCGAAACTTTGCAGCATGTAGAATTAAAATGGCGACTCTTTTATGGATATTGTGATATTGTGTAAATTAGTTCGTTTAAAATAAATTTGTAATTCTCTGCAATGAGCTTAGTTGAATTTTTCCATTTTTGTAAACAAAGAGAGAAAAGATACACGCATATATTTTCATCGAAATATATGTTTTTCATTGATATTTTTGGAGTTTGAGTTGATTCAACTTTTTTAATTGAAAAACTTTTTCTAAGCTTAGTATTTACTGCAGAATTTACATTAATAAAATACATATTTATGCATCGACCGTTGAAATAGATTAAGAAGTCAATTCCGGGAAAAAATATAGTGGTTAATAAATAATCATCATTTGGTTTCGTTTAAATGCTTAGAAAATATAAGGTAGGATACCCAAACAAGGCACCACCTTATTGTTATTTTTAAAAACTCAAAGGAATACAAAATAAAAAGATTTAAAAAAAATGCTTCAGACAAAAGTTACGTATTTTTTCATGAAGAAACCGAATCTGCAAAAAAATGGGTGGTCCCATTTGAAAAAAAAAGGTACCCCCACCCCCGCCCTCAGGAGTGGGGGTGGTGGGTAAGAGTTGATAAAGTTAAATACTTCTTTTAAAAATATTTTACCCCAATTTTTTTGTTTTCCGATGCGATGTGTTCTTTCCGAAATATTCGACCGCTCCGGTACTTTTGTTACACCCTGTATAGCGGTTACAATAATGGCTTCACAGTTTTGGTGCCATGCTTAGAATGATGTCCCAAACACATTAAACGTTTTTTTTTACTGGCCGGCAATTTCAATTTTGGGCCCAGCTTTGTATGAAACGTGAATGGTCTCCTTTATTATAAATATTCTTTATTAAATAACCGTTTGAAAATTCCTTAGTATAATAGCCTCTTTTAAAATATCAACTGTCCTTTAAGCATTAAAAAAACATGCTTTGGGCCTTATAGGGAAGCCATACGTCTTAATAAGGCCTCCATTAAATTTGAATCAAAATTTAATTGTAAATACGCAAGTCATTTACCAAAATTCAACAAAAAATAATTAGGTACTTTCTAACAGAGCTAACAAAAAATTAACAAAATTAATAAGCCTCATGTTTTGTAGTTGTTTTTTATAAAATTTGACCGTACATACAGTTTCGCTAACGTTTTATGAATGGATACACTGACAAGTTTACTTCTGAGCGAAGCTGAATAGTGCGAACATTTGAGATTTGTAGGCACTAAATTATAACACAGGTTTGTGAAATTTGCGATTTCGTTTGGCGCGAAATTTGAAAGATGGGCCTTGTTAGGACTCGGGCCTTATTTGGTTCTCCTATCTTAGATAAATAACTAAGTAGTATTATAATAAAAGAATAATCGGAATTTTTAACACGCATTCTATATAATAATAATAATAATAATAATAATATGTAACAACAACGTACAAAATAAAACAAAAAAAGTATATATTTTTGCTCAAAAATTAGTAAAAATACTTACATATATGTTTTGCAGTTTCTTTTTATTAAATTCGCCGTGCATGCCCTTTCGCTGAAGTTTAATGAATGCAAATAGGTACACAAGTTTACTTCTGAGAAAAACTGATTAGGGTGAACGTTTGAGATTTGTAGATACTAAATTATAACATAGACTTGTGGCATTTCCGAATTCGTTTGGCGCGAAATTTGAAAACTAGGCCTTGTTAGGGCCCGAGCCTTATTTGGTTCTCCTTCCTTAATTAGTAGGTACTAATATTATAATGATTTTTACTTCTGAAACTAACTATTCGTTGAAGTTTATTAAAACTAAAAAGCTGATTTTGTTTTAAAATCATGTGAAACAACAAGAATAATATAATAATATTAACTTAAGCATTTTCCTTTTTAAAAGTAAAAGTAAGTTTAGTTCGAACTCTGAAATCATCGCTAAACTAAGGGGACGAGATAGAAATTTACAACTATCTTCATGTATAATTGTAACCCGTATCCATTGAACATTTTGTTATGGCCTACAGTTTTGGAAGTTTGACAATAATTTTGTCGATGTATATTGCAGAAGAATCGGAAAAAACAATTTTCTAGTCTAGAGAGCATTCCATTCGATTGTCTAGCTTAATTTTATTGCCGTAGGTATAATGTATAATCGACGTTAAAAAGACTTCCGATTTGCTCTGAATTTCCTTGCCAATATACAATAAAGATGAAAGATTAACTTTCTTGAAATATCTTGTTTCATTTCTTTGGACAAATAGCACAAATTTTGCGGTTTGCTCTTTAAATTGAGTTATTTTACAAAATGAAAGCAATAAAACCTTTTTCTTCCAGGGGTCGTGAAAACAGCCGAAACCAACTCCAAACAGAGTCTCGGAAAATTTTGCGGGTGAATATCCTTTCACATGAAAGTTAGTCAGACCACGTTACGTCGGCAGATGTTTCGCTGCGACGGCGGCGACGCGGGCGCCTAGGTACGAGGTGCTCGGGACACCCAAAAGGCTCCAACTTTTCCATTGACTCCAAATTTAATTTCCCTCGAACAAAGTTTTGAATGAATCTAATTAGGACGGCAATTACGGCCACATGATAGCCTATTGTGAGTGGTTTATGGCGCTGCGAGGACCCGGGTAGCTTAAGGGCTCCCCGGGGGCGGATGCGGGATGTTAACTTAATAAATATTTACTGACCCGAACATCACTTCTTTGTGCGGGGCTTAAAAACTGAAAAGTCCAAAACATAATCAGCTGATCGTCGTTAGACCTAGGGAATAATTGAGCAGCCCATGAATCCCGCAGGAGCACCTGGGGATGGATAGTGCGAATTTGAAATTAAACATGGGCCTTAAAGTCAGGAAAGTTGGTCTGAAATTAAAGCGTGGGACACATGCTGGCTCATCACGTCCAATTACTGTCCCAAATGGCTGATTCCTGTGGCCAATAATAATTAAGGAGAGAAGTCGTCGGAGGACGAACTTTAGCGTCAAATCAATCATTCGATTCGATTCGACTCGAAGTGGCTGCGTTGCACGTGCCCGTGACCCTGGACTTCCTCAAAGGCGGGTAATGGAAAAAAAAACTTTTCCAATTCGATCCCTGTGGGTGTGATGGCCTCAACTTTTCCACCACAAAAAGGATATTTCTTCGAAATCCCCTTTTGGGTCCTGCCGCCTCACCGGGAGCGATTTCCTTTCGCTGATATAATTTACAAACTATGTCAAAGTTTTGGTATATGAAAATTGAAAAGGGCCGCGGGAGAAGTTGGTGGAAGGGTAACAATCGTAGTTGCAGCAGATTGGCAGTTAAAATGAGAATTTATTGCCACAAAGCGGGGGTTGTTAAAACGAAGCCACTTTTTATCCCGAAAATTCATAATTCATGAACGCGAATTGCGGCGGGATACTCCTTGCAGGGAAGTAAAATTAACACGAAGGGAGGCGAAACTTCAATGAAAGTGCTTAAGGGATTTTTTGCTTTTATAGGAGTTATGGGTAGTTAGCCCCTGTTTTTCGTGCTTATTGAATAATTCCCCTTTTCCAAAGAACACAGAGCTTCATAGTGAGGGATTCTTATAAAAATATAAATAAAAAGATAAGGAAAGCTGCAAAATATTTTATATTATTCTATAATCGTAAAATTTTTACATGTATACAAAAATCCTAAATGTGTTCATTTTGAATGTAAAATTAAATTGATGCTTTATTTTCATAGCGCAGCAATTACACTGCTCAACAAACAAAAAATTTTTTTTTCGTGGTTCGCAGCTGGTTTTTTTTTTGAATACTCTAGCATATTGGAACATCCATTTTCTTAGAAAAATATGTTTATATAAAAAACCAAATAACTAAGTTTTGAGCGTGATTAACTTTTAAAAAATTACGTCCACATCGTTGTTTTTGGGTAAAGCTGGGAGTAGTTCTTCGGCCTTTCTGGACTACTTCGACCTTGACTACAATTTTTGATTGAAACAATTTTGTTCGCAAGGTACGTAGCTTTTGAGCTATTTGGATGCATCTTTTTTACCTTGGCCTTCAAATTTAAAATCGGGATAAAGAGAAATTTAAACTTAAAATATTTCACTCTTTCCATTTCTGGGGTCAGAAGTAGGGATTCTTATCTAAAAAAAGTGCGCGGACCTTGAATTGACCTTGACCTTTGCCCTCAAGGTCAGGCTAAGGTCACCACTGGTTGGCCCCTGTATATTAAGATATTTCGATGTAATAGAATTTTTTTAGTATTTTTCTGTCAATACTTATACATGAGAGATAACGAAAAAGTGTAATTGGATTAACGACAAAAAGTCGTGTTGACCAATGTTATTATACATAAGTAGGTATATGTTAAAAATAAATAAATAAAAAATTGTTTTAAGTAAAACGATTTTATATTCGTTATTAATTTACACTTTACGGTATAAAATAACTTTTGAACCATTTTGCACTATGTATATCGTGCCATAATCTGGTATATTAATCTACCTACATATATGTTACAAAACATAAGAAAAAATGTTTTAGTAAAGTAGAAATTTTAAGTTAGAAAACTCCTTAAATATGGTCAGGAAACTGAGCTGCTAGAAAAAACAACACTGCAATAGTAAATATGTAAAGTAAATTTTATACATATACATAAGTGCATTTTTCCTTTTCTCACTAACATTTGGAAATAAGGTTGGCTAGAGCCGAATTAAACTTAAGCTCAACCGAACAACGTTCATTGAGAGCAAATGAGGGGCTTGTTATGATGAAACAGACAAATCTTTGAAAGTTTTATTATGATTAAGGATAATATACATATACAGGTTCATTTTTTTATCGAACATTAGGGGAGAGTGGGATAAACACGGACAGCGGGTAATTGCGGACAGTAACGTTTTGGCGTTTATATCACGAAATTATTCCATAAAGTCGTTCGATTGTAATTGGTTTCTTGCAAAACATTAATTCCAGGTATTTTTATTACCAAAGCATTACTCACTTTTCGGTACATTTACAATACATATGATTCTCAGCCATTTCTACAATTATCTGATGTATTATTTTGACCTGATACTAGTATTATTTGAATCACCAATATCAGATCTCTATCGAGTTTTTTTAACAGTATTTGGCTATGGACAAAATGGACCTGTTAACATGGGAATGGCATCATTTTAATAGATTTTATGTTAAATCTACTTGCTTATGTGCTTTAGGGGTAATTGCGGACAGTGCATTTTCCATTTGAATCAATATGTGGTAATTACGGACATAATTATACATAGATATTAGAGCTATTTACACAAACACTTTATTATTACTTATATATTTTGGTTGCATTTGAAATAGTTAAGTAATAAATATACAGTTATTAAACCTGGTCAGCTTTAACTAGCTAATACAAGTCTGTCCGTCATTACCCCTCAAAGTCCGTAATGACCCCACGCCTGACAATTTTGTTTTCGAAAATAGGTATGTATACATATATGACACTATGACATGCAAGAAAAATTTTTTATTTACATGATAGCCAGGTAATCAATGCAAGTATATAATTAATTGGAATTTGACTTTCCATTTTTCTTAAGTGTCCGTAATTACCCCACTCTTCCCCATATGAGCTATAATTTATGAATCGCCCCACAACATCATCACAACAGTTTTTAAAAATTATTTGTAGCTTACCCTTTAGTCACGCACATGGACAAGATAAAATCTTCCTGGGAGATTATGTTTAAAAGAATTTTATTATTCAACGCGCCCGATTCTATAGCATCAATTGTTCTTATGTAGGATTTTGCGGAAAATACCGAAACACGTTTTACCTTTTGCGGATAAAATCTTCCGTCAAATACAACGTAATGCTGAGAGATTTTCGCAAGGCGTGCTTGACTCCTTAAGAACTCGGTGCCTTTCGACAGGATCGAAAGCAAAGTCCCTTTCAAGAAGGACCTTCTGAGGGACCTCGTCGCAGTTCTGCCCTGCATTATTCAAAAAGCAACTCGCTGTTTCGCCAGCTCAGCTCCCCACAAAGCGATTGCTCGGGTTTGGTTATAAAAATAGTTTTTGGTCGGAGGCCCTCTTAAATGGACACTTTCCATTAAGGCGAGAATTTTTCCTCGACGGCGCGCGGCGGCAGCAGAAATTCCCATTTCATGTGGCCGGCTTTTCGGGGCCGCAGCGTTTCATAGAAGAGCCAAAGGCCAGGCGCCGAAAACCGCAGCACGGTTCATTTGAAGAGTTGCCCGGGTGCGGGTGGGGCCGCGTAGGTGCTCCGGTTGGGCTCCTCCGGAGTGCTTTTCATTGTTCTGCAGAAGAATCCCCATCAGCTCCGAGTCGAGGATCCTCATGCATGTCATTAGAACTCACCTCTCGCAGGAGGACTTCGGGCAAATGGAAAAGGAGCTCTGCGGACAATTTGTCTAATGCAAATATTTCTTTTGATGCGATCCGCGCCTGAGAGCCTCGTAATAGGATTTCAGGGTTCGTGTCTTTCCGAGAAAATAGCACCACTGCTACCATCACTGAGGTTCCTCAGCATTTCAAAATTAACTCGTCCCTTTTAACTTTGCCGTCAAGGCATGGGCATACAATTTACACCACATCATCAACTTAAAATGAAGAGCTATGTTTCTGCTTTAAACTTTTTGTCATAAAATTGTATAACACCGGTTTAAAAAAGTTGAAAAATACAGTAAAACCTGTAAAGTTGGCCAACCGCGAAACTTGGCCTATATCCTACATATGTATATCTATATACAGGGTGTCCCTACGCAACCTGTACCAGCGAAGGTCTGTGGTTTGAGGATACCAATACCTATCGATTGGACGCCATTTATGTTCCGCGATTTTTTGTAGTTTTCGAGTTATGATTTTTTTTGCTTTATTTTCAGTTTTTTTTTTAAATTTTGGATGGTTTTAGCTATAACTTTTTCTATGAAGTGATTCTTTTAGATTTTCTTTGTTAGTATTATGGCTAGCATGTGTGCTCGTCTGTAAAAACACTAAACACCAAAAGCCCGAGACCCATCTCATTTTTTACCTAAATTGTGCTTAAAAAAACGTTGTATTTGCGAGTAAAATTTTATGTCAATACGTTATTTTACATCTTTTTAGCTAACATTCATAACTATTCACCATGTTAATCGGAAAAATGTGAGAAAAGTCGTTTCGAAACAAATGTCACTATTTTCGACTGTATCAATTTTAAACTCAGTTTTCTCATAAAAATGCCCTATAAAGAACCAATTTTTTGTGTTATTTTGAGAGCTAAGAAACCCATAAAGTTTTAAAATTATCAGGAAGTTATTCAGTCAGGTTTAAGTATTTTTTTCAATTTGAAATCAAGTAAATATTCCTCTCAAACCGAAAAAATCTGAGCCACTAGTAGTTAGAATTTTGGTGTTTAGTGTTTTTATAGACGAACACACATACTAGCCATAATGCTAATAAAGAAAATCTGAAAAAATCACTTCACAGAAAAAGTTATAGCTAAAACCATCCAAAATTAAAAAAAAAAACTGAAAATATAAACAAAAAAAAAAATCATAACTCGAAAACTACAAAAACTCGCGGAACATAAATGGGGTCCAATCGATTGGTTGGTTGCGTGAGACGCCCTGTATAATGGCACCAATAAAATCCAGTACAAAGTACTCCCAAAATATGTAGGTACATACTTGTGTATGTTGTCCATCCTTCTTTTACTTCACTTCATGTTAACTAATCTGTAAAACTTGTCCACAAGGATTTTTTTCTATTATGAACACATATGAACGTATACATATGTACATGCTCATAAGCTGTGAATTTTGAGTATACATTGTATCTATGAAATTTATTAAAAATTTAATTTCTTATTTTGGATACTGTCATTAATTGATTTGTGTTCTGTTTGTTTTTTTTTACTTATTTTTCTTAAAAATATTTTTGAGTTTTGATTTTAGTTCATGTTTAATATCCGACTCAATGAAATAAGTTTATCATTATTGTTAATACTACTTATAAGGTGTTCATATGTAATTGTGCGTCAGATGGAGTTGGTCCGGAGTCGACATCATAATTAATTGTTCGCGAGATATGCAACACGAAGAAAAGTTCACGAACGTACATACGATATACATACATATATACACGCCTACACACACATATTTTTAAAAAACTATGGGTGCTGACTGTAGGAACCCCAGAACGTGGATACATATATGTACATACATATATCAATATTTTCAATTAAATAAATCAGATCCATTTCAATCACTTCCAAATGGGAAGTGAATAATACTAAAATAAGTGCTGTTTATTTCAATGAGAACTTAAAAAACATGATCCCCTTATAAGTTGGCCACCTGCTAAAGTTGGCCAAAATTATTTGCACCGTAGGTGGCCAACTTTCGCAGTTTTCACTGTACTATCACTTTAATCTAACTAACTTGTGGGATATATTTATATATTAGTTAAGATATTCAAATAAAAAATGGTGAAGAAATCCGACGTAAGACTGTCAGATTCGTACATAAATATAAATTTTTATAAACTTGATGAAATTCATTGCATATTATAGGATAAATTATTTCACTATGACAAAAAACCGAATTGAAGGAATATAGGTATACCTATTTTTTTCTTGTTGAAAATCTTTAATAGAGCACTTACATATATGTAGTTTAGATTTATAGCAGTTTACTACATTAATTATTCATAAGTTGTTTCGATTCAACCACATCACATTTTTGCGAAAAATTGGAATAAATCCAGTATGTATAAGCCTCAGAGAATTTCAATGACAAACTACTTTAATATTTTTAAAATTTGCTTTCACTCGGTCAGTAAATATGTACATATAATCAAAAGGGGTTAAATTCAAATATTTTATAATTGGATTCCATCGTCTACAATATTTTATTATTTATTATTTAATATTCTTTGAGTTTGTACTACTCAATACGGTCTTTACATACAACCAGAAGTCCTAAAATCTGTACAGGCGTCAAGCTTCAAAATTTTAGTCTCATTATAAGATTTGTAAAGGTGTTTTATATTTTTTTACTTGACTTGCCTTACAAGAATAAGCGAAAGAAACAATTTGTAACACCAGATTTGTATAAATATTGTCTTGCTAAAACCTCTTTTATTGAGACAATTTCCTTAAGAACACCCATCATTGAGTTGAGTCTACTGAAATACAAATCCAAAAAAGTTCTCTTAATCCTCTTTAAGTAGCTCGAAATTTCCTTTTGAAGTAGAAAAAAAATTCCGCAAATGCGAGTTTTCAGGGCAGGTACTTTGCTGTCATAACTTCTAGAAAAAAAAACGTCTTGCATAAAATCAGAAGCGGAGAGCAAACCACCAAAAGAGTCTATCTTTCAGCTCAGTCACTTTTTTAGCTCACCGAAACGGCTTTAGAAAAAAAATTAAATAACTCCAGCGATTACGCTTCTTCCAATTTTCTCCAGCGGGAGCATCCCGAGCCGGGCGTACGCTTCCGGGAATCGGAAAACTTTTATCGGAAGGCACCAAGACGACGCGCCGTCCTAGCTGTCGAGACTGGAAAATTGCTGAAATTATATTTTCGTAAGGATTTCGATCTCAAAAGAAAGCGATATTAATATTTATTAAAAAATTCCGATAATAACCAGGGGCCATACCAGCCGACGGCTTTTCTTTTAAACCAAGATGAGGGTTGCTTTTCTTCTAGGGTCTTTTTGTGAGCAGCAAACCAATTTTTGAGAAGACATCTGGGTGCTTCCAAACATCCAATAAATTTTGATTTTTGCACTTTTGGCTGTCGCTATTTTCACGAGCCAGTGGTTTTTCATTGCTGAATGAGCAGAATCATTTGAATTGAATTCGACAGGTGATTCCCTGAATGCTCTTACAATTAATTCGGCCTTGTTTTTTTTCGGATAACGCTTCGAAAACAGGAAATTACAAAATGCAAAACAGCCAAAACTCTTACCTTAAGGGTCGCGTTCGGCTCTAATTAGCATTTTATTGTATTCCAGCTTTTCCTTTGAATAAATTTTATAAAAAGAAAAAGGCCACAATATCCAATTATAAAAATTAAAGCGCTCGCGAAGTTTTAATGGGCTAAATTAAAAAAATTGAAATGAAACCACAGAGTATATTCTCATTTCCGAAATTTCCAAAAAGGACTGAGTGTTTGTTGATTAAAGCTGCAAATATTCAAACAAGATTAAAAGCTGGAAAGGGATTCGCCATCGCTTGTGTATGCATTTAAATTTAATTTAAAGCCATTTTTTTAATGCATGCAATTGGATTTAGCGGCAAATTAAATTGAACAAAATGTAAAGCTGTGTTCCTGCTCTGATTCCGTAAAGTAAAGAAAAAAATTGCCGAATTTGTGCAAACAGAATTGACATAAATCTACGATTTAAGTTCATTAGTTTAAAGAGTAACATTTTCATTTCACTGCAATCGCACGAAAGAAGAAATATCATTTTTTTTCAAGATCAGGAAAATGACCGCTTAAAGAATGTTTGAACATTTCGGTAAGATGAAAGAACGTAAAGCTTCTTCTATTTGAAGAAGATTCATACTTCTTGGGAGTCTTGTATAACCAGTTTTTTAACTTGGCAAGATGCCACAGATATTTACTTCAAACTTTTGTTTTGGAATAAAGGATGGCCACTGCTAAAGATTAATTTTCAGGGGAAAAAGTTTTAAGAAAGTCGTAAATTTTCTCAGAAATTTAATTTTCTGATAGAGACCACAACATTGGGGAGAGTCTGGCTTCGAATTTCGATGAAAAATCGATTTTCAAAACTACGTCTTTTAATTCAAAATCAATAGCTATGTTGATTTAAGCAAACAAAGTTTGATAAAGATAAGACAGTCTTAGGTGTTTTTGAACATAGGGTTTTCTGGTGTTTGTTTTGATTATACATATACATAGTCGTGCCATAAGTTCTGTCCCTCGTATAAAGTCATGTAATTTAATGAAAGACAAGACAAATCGAAATGTTGTAAATTATATTAATTCTTTATTTATAAGAGAACTTATTAATATAAAAATTACTCAAAATGGGCAGCATTTGCTTTCATACACTTCTTCAAATAGTCTGGTCACTCGCCTATCGCCGCGCCGCACGCGCCACTTTCAGGAGTTTAGAAGCTGCTACTTTAACCAAATTAGGTTTTAGGGCCTTGAAATTTCGTTAATAGTTAGGTCAAAACGCATGCAGCAAACTATAAAAGTTTCGTTTCAGAGAAACAAGTGAAACCACTAATAAACACAATGCTTGCGGGAAAGCACTGGATCTTCCAACAAGATTCTGCGCCAAATGCACACAACGTTAGCAAGTGCTCAATTTACTTAAGTTCATTGCGTATGAAGATTGGATCTCAGGAAGTCCGGACCTTAATCCGCTGGACAACCGATTGTTTAAGAGAAGGTCTGTACTAAGCATCACCCCAATATCGAAGTCCTAAAAGCTGATTCAGTTAAAGTATAGTAGCTTCTAAACTCCTGAAAGTGGCGCGTGCGGCAAAAGTTGAGAGGCCAGACAGTTTGAAAAAATGTATGAAAGCAGAAGGTGACCATTTTGAATAATTTTTGTATTATTAAGTTCTTTATTCATAAGAATTAATATAATTTACAACATTTCGATTTGTCTTGTTTTTCTTTAAATTACATAACTTTATACGAGGGACAGAACTTATGGCACGACTATGTAGGTAGGTGTTATTGGAAACAAATGTACTAAAATAATGTTATATTGTATTACTGGTGTTTTGAATTGATTGAAATAACACGTGAAAATATGTTCTGGAAAAGAGGAATATTGTTTTGACAGACTGTATACTTTTAATAAGTATAAAAGTATTTCAAAATTGCTTAATTGCTAAAAAAATAGGCCTGTAGACATTTTGTATTTGAGAAGACAATTTCAATTTTTAGACACCAGTGAAAAAGTTAGCTACATTTGGAATGTTCTAAAATATGACAATCATAAATTGCTGATTAACTTAGTAGTATTATCCTTTAAAGCAGCCTGTATTTTGATGGAATGATATTATAGAGAGTTTCTACGATAAATTTTGAAGAATCTGGAACTTTTAAAATAATATACAAAAATTTTTATTATTAATTAAATTGAATTCGAATAATTGCAAATATTTTCCTCGATTTGCGTTTTGTGCTCGTCTAAAATTGAAAGTAAATTGTCTCTGAGCGATGAAAAAGCCAAGAATATTTTATGTTTTCCCTTAAAATTGGCATAAAATTTGACAAAAGTAAAATCGGCTTTTTGTTCAACTTATTTGACTGCAAGATTTGTGAGCACGTGCATGCCAGAGTCGACACATATGCTTTAAGGCTTCTTCACCGTTAAAATCGTTTTTAATAAAATTTCTCATTTTCCAAGGAACTTAATTAACTCAAAATGTGCTATTTATAAATCAAATAAAGTGCACATTTCTTAAATTTAGCTTACAACAGCGAATTCGCACCTGCCTCTATGTATATCGCCAGAACATTTTTATCGTCCAAGCCTACCTCAGCGGGAGTTTTGTAAATCTTTTTTAATTCTCTGCTAATCCGTTCAATGGCTACTTTTCCTGCTTTTACTTGGCTTAAACTCAGCAGTTATCAAGAAAATTTATAGACCCGCATGCATTAAAAGAGTCGTTGAATTACAGGGAGCTGTGGGGAAACAGCTGCGTTGGTTCATATTCAACAGATTGTTAGCAGGTTATTAATTCTCCTTTTAAGGGTAAATAAAATTTTTATTAAAGGATCTACTGCAGGTACTCTCTTCCTTTTGCAAAACAAGTAGGAGGGTAAAGAACTGTTTGCATAGATACTAAGTATTCTTCACACAGTGAGGATTTTGGCGGATTTCAGAAATCTGTTTAATTGGAAAAGTTCTCTAGAAACAAATCAACCTTTTCAGATAAAGCAACGTAGATCTGTCTGTTCTTTAATTAAAAACCTTTCACGAAAATTCGTTTGGTATATCCCGCTGATAACAGTTTATATCCTCCCGAAGGAGCAGCCCATGCCCATCCGGCTAGGATTTATTCCCATTTTACTTAGAAGTCTAATTGCTGCCGAGCATACCTTTTCATAAAAAGACACCTGGGAAAGGTAAAACGAACAAATAGCTCTCGTTTGGTCCTGGACGTGTCTCGATTAATTGGAAGAAGAGCACCAGATTCGTTCCTTTTGTCAACAAAAGAAAATATGAAAAAGAAGGCAAAGCGGCACAGGTACAACTCCTGGATTTTTATATAAGTAAAGTAAAAAAGAAATCCCAATTAAAGGAATGGCGGGTGTTCATTCCCGGACATTTTCCCTTGTTTTCAGAAAGGAGATCCCTTAGAATTAAAACGAACGACTTTGGTTTACTTCATGACCATGTGCTGTTCCACGTTACAGCACCAAGATAAAAGGCAAAATTTATGTTTTTCCTTTGGGGCACATTCTCTCGGGATCCTCAGAATGAAAAATTCCCAAAATGATGAGAAGCCTAAGTGGAGAAATAAGCCGAACTTCTTGGGTGTGGATGCGACTCCTCTTCAGCGAACAATTCAATTAACAAAAAAAAAAAAAAAAGAGGAGGATCTGACGAAGAGGCAAATCTGCCCTACATAGGAACCTCAGCAATATTTAGAATATCCGCAGGCTGGGCAAAAGATGATCCAACAAGAAAATTGGCCGTCTTTGATCCAGTCACGTTCGTACGTTTCCTTTAACGATATTAGCCAACTCGGATGTGCCATCTGAGGAGGAAAATTAGACCATACGTGGGCGGTGGGTGGCAATTATGGGGCCACTTTGGCGGTGCGCCTCGTGCCCGGAGTCGGAACACACCCAAAACGACAATACACTTAGCCAGCCGAGACTAACACCATTAGCCCTGGGTCTGGGTGAGTGTCGCTGTTTCCAGGACTCCTCCGTCGCGACGAGGACGTGACGAATGACTGAGTGACAGCCGGGTAATAATTGCGCCCTCCACTTGGTCCAGGGCTCCCGATTTTCGTTAAAAGGGTCCCAACTCCCAGCTTCCAACTTCTTTTCCCTGCAGACGAGTGTCTATTTGATTTATACAGGCGGGGGAATTGCGTTTTCTTCTGTTCAACAAACAATCATTTCTTTTGTCACGTGTGATGTATGGAGCTATTCTTTTTGGGGAGCAAATTGAATGTCTTCCGCTTCACTCAGAACCTGTTCGGTTCGCTTCTAGGCCAATTAAGTCAAAAATATTAAAATAAAATGTCAAGATAAACTTTTGTGCAGACGCGTTTATGATATATGTATGAGCATAGGGCAAACCTGACGAACTTTCATATTTTCGTACTTTCAAACAATTTATATATGAGTGTCTAATTTTACTTATGTTTGTTTTCTATTTTGGCGAAAACATTTCCTTTATATCTAAACTTGTATTTAACATTTTAGAAACAGATTGAGTTTGAGGTCTCTTCACGGATTTTGATGAAACTTTGTAGGATTGTTCATTTGACATCAAAACTTATGAATATGCCAACAATAGAAAAGGACATTTCCACTTTTTCCTTGCCAGTGACCAGTGTCTTATCACAAATGGTAAATCAAAACAAAGTAAAATTTTCCTTATTTTTAATACCGTGTAGCTTTTTAGAGGTTCGCTTTTCAGAGTTTTAAAGTTAAATATCATATGTGTAGGCGACTTACAAATTTTTTTATGTTGTTGCATATCCGTAACTGTTGGCTCTAAAAAAACATTCCTACAAAGTTTCATCAACATCCGTGAGGAAACCCCAAACTCAATTTCTCAATTTATACCACATTTTAATGTTAATGTAATGTTAGGCGAATCCGAATTTTAATTTCTGAACATAGTTTAAGGGCGTTAAATTTAAAATTCAACCCTATATGCGTTTATTTATGTATAAGTATAAATTTACTTTTGAAATAAATGGACTTGCTTGCAAATTCTCGGACCTGTGAATAATTTGAATAAGATCGTAGCATAGTTTTATACTTTCTGTGTATTTAAAGAATTTTTGCACTACCTAAGTAATGCAGAAAATCAATTTGTCCCCAATTTAATTTTATGTATGTTTTTAAAATCTCTAGCTAGAGTAAGATTTAGATAACAAAAAAGAACAGGATCGCATATTTTTTCAAGGTTATTAGTTATTTTTTCATTTGAATAGGATACGTGAACTTTGATTTGATGACCTAAAAGTAAAAAAGGTACACGGAAAAAACTTCTGGCAATTATTCCTGTATTTTCTGATGGATTTTAGGATTGTGCATTGATTTTGGTAATATTTCCTGTAGTTTTTAAGGAGATCTGTTGCTTTTTCAATATATGTTGTGGATTTTATGGCAAAATTTGTTGAAAACTATTTACTGTCCCAATTTTTTTTTCCGTGTAAAATTGGACATACCTAATTACTGCTTTGAATTCATATAGATTAGTTTTTGACTGGCTTAGTACGTTCCATTGTTTTTATTTTTTTTATTTGACTTCCCCTGTTAATGTGTGTGGGACAAATCTTGCAACTGAATTTTAAAGCAGTTATCCTCAACCGATTGAGATGAAATTTTGCATACACGTTTGGTTTGGATGACAATGCATGGCTAACTAAGTGACGTCATTCTAAATCCAATATGGCGGACGGCCCAAGATGGCGGACTAGTTTTCCTTTGCGCACTCCCATGATATGGGTATCAATTGAAAGGGTTCGATAAATAGAATGCGATAAAAGCTTGTTTTTAAAAATCTATTTTTAAATTCAAAACTTTTTTTAAGTACAGTCAGGACGCGCTAATTTGACATATTATTTGCACACGTATCGTCAAACGAAAGAGACTACCAAAGTAGGGTCGCGCTAGTTTGACATGCTATAGAGGGTCTCAAATTCTATACATGTTTTTATTAAATGTTAGTCAAAATGAATTAATATTCCAGAAGAAAAAAAGCTTAGGTCAAATTACTGAGTATAGTAGTAATATTCCAGAAAAAGGAAAACACATGTCAATCCACTGGATGCAGAAGTCAAATTATATTGTACCTAGAAGGAAAATCCAAATGAAAGCTACATCAAACTACTGGGATGCAACAAATTATCGAATGGTCAAACTACCGCGACCGTACTGTTATATACTTAAAATTCAGAATTTTTATTGCGAAATAAATTCGAAGTCGCACCGCAGTTTCCGCTTCCAAAATTGAATAATAGCATTAGTTCTGTTTTCCTATAAAATAGCTGTCGAAACCAGAGGCACTTTATCAGCAAATCCCATATGGGTCCATACAGCAATTAAACCGGCTTAAAATATGCTAAAAGGGACTTGTATCCTCCTCTCCGGCGCGGCCCGAATACTTCCCAGAGGTCGCAAATTCGGCTAAATTGATGAATCAATAAACCGAGGTGCGCATCATGGAGATACATGAGCCATGCCATAGTGATCCGCGTTAATTCATTTAATCAACAGAATAATTCCGGGACGTATCCCTGCACAGCGGGCTTAATGCCTCCTCCGCATAAAATTGCTTCATCGCGAAACTTTAATGAAATCATTGAGGGAAAACGCACGGAATGGAACCCAAAGGCTAAACCCTGGCGGCGGCTCTGCCGGGACAGGACCCAGCTCCCAATGTCCTTCTGCCGTGTTGGAACCGCCATAATCTTGTTATTTTCGAGCGGGACGGACTGCTCGTTATTTTGTTAATGATTTTTCAGAATTCCTCCTGATATGCCTTTGGGTCTTTGTGAAACTTTTCCAGGAAATTTACATTTAAAAGAGGTAACATCACACGCGATGTTGGCGCCGTCATAGAAAAAGGACTCATGCTGCTACACCCGACATGGATCAGCAGGTTAATCGAAATTCAATAACAACGTCGATTTCTGAGCCGAGAAGCAAGATGTGCCATGGAACTTTATTACCTATTAAAAAGGCTTAAAGCAGCACCGGTGACTACAACCCTATTTTTTGCGAGTTTTTTAAGGAAGGACAATAAAATGTTGATAACCACATTTGGCGTGCAACGATGTGATAAGCTTGAAATTTGGTTTAGTGAGACCTTCGTTTTTTATGTAAAGATACATAATTCAAAATGCGAATATGTACTTCAATGTTTATATTTAATTCCGTTCACTTATTTCCATAAGTAAACGGAATTAACTTATGTATTTCCATAAGTGAACGGAATTAAAACCAAAAACGACGGACAAGTGCGAGAAGAACTCGCATTCTGAAAGTTCTGTAAAAGTAAGTAAGAATTTATTAAATATTGTCAATTAAATTTGATATCATTTTGACTAGATAAAAAAATATAGCTTCTAAAGAATACATCTAAATGACATGATGCAAAGCACAAATTTTATCTACACTATACTTATGCTTAAGTATATTAAAATTTACATTTTACTTTTTTTCTATAGTAAGTTTTTCTTTTTGATACAGATATTAGATATATCTAAGGTTTTCAAACTTAAGAGGGAGCAAATATTTCTCTGTATATTTAACGAAAATTACGAAATAATTAACATGAAAAGATAAAGCACTCAATCTTCATGAATAAATATGTGTAACTAAAGCCTGTTAACCAAAATTCTACAATGTCGAATAAATCTTGGATCATTTATAGATTAACTGAACAAAAGAGGACCTAAGTGATTTTTCTTTGGGACACTTAAATACGAGTATCTATTGTATTCTATTGTATGGATGAAAGAAGGTGATGTTACGTTATGAAAGAGTATAATTTAATGTTGATTAATTAATTAAGACAATCTCTTCTTTTATTTCTGAATGGAAAGGTGGAAATTTCGATTTTGCTGAAGTCAGATAAATTCAGTAAAATGAATTGTTTAACAAAATAAAAGGGGGTCTTTAAAATGTCTGTCGCAGTTAGTTTAGTAATTCAATTAAAATTTCAACTCTAGCCACAAAACAACTTTGTCTGAATTTACATGGCTGATGTGCGGTTGTGTTGGTCCTGCTGTGCACCCCCGCCACTGCCCATTTAGAGAAACATTACACTTTCGAAATTATTGTACAAAAAGCGGTCTGACTGTTAACCAGGATGCTCCCAACCGCAAGCCTTTCAACACAGCCAACAATCTCACCTGCGGGGGGCCGTCTGTCCCCAGAGCACAAATTCAAAGGAGCCCCAGTGTCAGCGGAGTTCTTTAGACGGCGCTTCCTCCACAAAGGATGACCTCATTACACTGGTCCGTGCATAATAAGGTTCCGCGCTGAGACTATCGCCCGACAAACTGCAAGAAAACCAACCTCCTGCAGGATGTGCGCAATACAGAAGCTGATCCTGAGGAAACCTTTGCGGCAACTTTTCACGCTAACCACACCGAGAAAATTGTAGGAAGATTCCCAGTCAAGTTGAGTTTTCCTCATGAAAGTGGTTCGGTGTGCACTTCGAGCGCTCCGAGGCGAACTCCGGACCCACAAGGGAGGAGCCCATGTATGAAAATTATGCACGCCCGAAAGTGTGACACACGGCGAGCACCTTTATTAAAACAGCTTAAACCCGAAAGGGTTTTTGGTGAATAGTCGGCCATGGCCAGAATCCGACACCGGAGGTCATTCAAAATGCTCCGGTCCTTGAAAGGTCTTGGCCCAGAAGGAGAGGCGAACTAGTTGCACTATATTTATTTGTTTTCATTTGGGTCGAATAAAGCATCTATGCAAACGGCATACTTCTTTCCGATCGCTTAAATAAAGTGCCATACAATTTTATCTTCACTATGCAGACTCGGTTTTTATGGGGAACGATTTATCCTCATTTTAGGAACTTTTAAAATCGGTTTAATAGTTCTTCTGTGGATTTACTTAAATAAAAATTTCACAGTTTTATAATTCAGTCAGACACATCTGAATAAAAGTTATGTGTAATTACTAAAATCATATGTAATAGAACAATTATCCACGTATTATTATTGATTACTCGAATAGAGTTGCGGAGATAACGGCTATAATTATTGAATAAACAAAATTCTGCCAATAAGTACATACATACTTTGATGGAAAATGTTATTGAAGACATTTAAAACATTTTTGTAGGTAACCATTTGTCCGACTTCAAATGCCTGACAAACCATTTGCCCGATCACGAATTGCCCGATCACGAATTGCCCGACAACAAATAAATATTTTCCTTTTACAAAAATCCTATTAACTAATTATTTTCCTTTTAGAAAATGCTTATTAGCAAAATATTTACCTTTACCGAAATATATTCCTTTTACAAAAAGCCTATTCACTCATTTTTTTCCTTTTGCAAAATACCTGTTGACTAAAATATTGCACATAGCAGTCAAGCAACAAGTTGTCGGGCAAATGGACTGTAATCATTTTTGTATATACATACATAGTTGAATCACTAGTAAAGCGATTGCAAAATCGTTTATACTAGAATAAAGAATGCAGACACAATTCAGCGATAAATTACATAATTTATTTTGTGATTGATTAAGAATCTTTAAAAA
Organism: Machimus rusticus; assembly: GCA_951509405.1. NCBI lineage: Eukaryota > Metazoa > Arthropoda > Insecta > Diptera > Asilidae > Machimus > Machimus rusticus. The sequence goes on along the minus strand of OX608050.1, from coordinate 20,167,226 downwards.
TTAGCTTTTTATTTTATTTAAAAGATGAGACCGGTCTTCAAAAACATCTAATTTTATACTTTCACTATAATTTTTCAAAGAAAACCTTTATTCTTTTATTTTTACTAGTGGTCGCCCTCTGGTCGAAATTCGACCTACTGGGGTTACTTTACTACGAATAATACATAATACTGTAGACAGCCTACTATGTGTGTTTGAAATTGGCACTGTCAATAATAAAATTACGACAGTTTGACTACAGACTACTATGTGTTTAAAATTGATAGTATGAACGTAAGTAATGAATTTATTTAATTTAATTTATTGTATTTGTAACACGTATTATAAATAAATTTTAACTTTCTGCACTTCTTCTCTATATAAACTTTAACTATGCTAAATTTCACACTCCTCCGTCCGTCCAATATGCTTAAAAAGGGGTACAAAGTTTTCTCTTCACGTATTAATATATAGATTTGCATTTGGAGATTTTTTAATTACATATATAATGTATAATAATATATTGTTAAAAACTTATTTAATATTATTATGTAAATTATAACAAAAGCGTGTGAGGTTAGTATGCATATGGCAAAATAAATTTTAATCTCATATCATTATAAAGGTTTCGATTACACTTTTAGACAGAAACCGTTATTAGTTGTGTGGTAGATAATATAGGAAACCGTTATTAGTTGTGTGGTAGATAATATAGGAAAAGTTATATGTCTAAAAAATAATATATGTAGTACGTGCTTGAAAAGCTCATCAGAGCTGGCAGCTCCGTTCCTCTAGAAATAGCACGTGCTCGTGAACTTCAAGCGAGTTCCACCCGGACGCATACCCCAAAACAGCTGAAGCCACGCTACGGAGGCGCACGGAGCAACCAACTGTGGAGCTTTCGGGATCGGCGGAGCACACTTTCCGGGCCCCACTCGGGTTGGGGTGGTGGGTGGCGGTCCGGGAAGACGAATAGTCTATTTTGCGCCCGGCGAGCGGTCGGCGGGACGGGGCCCGGGTGAATAATATCAACTCGAGCTTAACATTGAAATATTTCAGTCTGCATCGCGACGCCGTTTCGGTCAGACGGATCTCGGGAATCGGGCTCCTGACCAACTTCAGGACTTGTGGTTCTCTGGCTGCAGGGCTAGGGCTAGAGTGGCAGGCGCAACTGTTGCTAGTGACAGCCCCGCTCCTCTTTTTTCTAACTCCGAGCGCATCTTGGCGGTTTCAAAGATTCGAGTTGAGATTGCAGCTGAAGTGCACTGCATCTCGGAGACATCTCTGCTTGTTGCCTCGCAGTGCTCCTCCGTAATCTCGGGTAATTTTCGCAAAATTATTCCGCGATTTTTTTTTTTTTTTTTTTACTGGGGGCCGTGCTGTGAAGTGGTTGTAAATCGCTGTCCCCAAGGTGCCGCAAATAACGCATGCGATGATATAACTCGACCATCGCAAGAAGTATCTGCTCTGCGATCGCGTCGAGTGAGCGACTTCCGGTCGTTTGCTAATTGTTTGAGATCGCGGCGAGTGGCGCTTTTTACGGTGATTTACATATCATCCCGCGGTGATCGGCTGACCGGCCGCGGCCAAAATAATCCGCCACAAAAGCCGACCATTTGTGCGAAAGTGAAAAACGCGAGTTAGTGCTAAGATTCGAATCTTTTTAGTAAATAAAGTTGGTGGAGGTGTGACCGATAGTGGACGCGTTGCGGTGCGGCGACGGCTTGAAGGGAAAGCGTGAAAATGTCGTCGTCGTCGTCGTCTGGCGGGAGATCGTCCCCTAGAACTCTTTTAGCGGCAAAAGAGCCGATCTGATCCGATGAGATTTTCTTGAGTGAGATGCTTCCGAAGTTGTAAGATCGTCGTTCGCGGGTCGGCGATTTCTCAAGAAAAACAAAAAACTATAATTGATATTTTCGCTTGACTGGCAGTGAGCTGATTAGTTAGAGACAATTTTTTTTCATTTTTCCTCTTGATTTATGGTCAAGAGAAGTGGACATGGTTTATTTTGAGGACATCAAGTGATCAAGAATTTCTGATGCTTGTCGTGCTTTTATTGAAATTCAAAATAAATTCAAACAAATTATCAAAATATAGACTAGCAACTTTATTAATTGACAACACTTTGGCACAATTCTTAAACACTTTTATGAGTAATGTCTGTTATATTCCATTTATTTGATTAATTATTTCTGCATTTTTACAACATCATAGAATGTGTTAGCCATTTATTAATTGAGAATGCATTTTTCTTAATTGGAATTTAGTAGTTAATTAACAAAAGCTATTTTTATATGGGGAAAAAATGCTCCACTTAATAACAGCCTCTATCTAGAAAGTTGAGTTTTGTTATAATTTCTTGAGGATTTTGTAACATCTCAACTAGGTTAACCCATTAATAAAATTAAACGCTCGTTTCTAAATCTTTGAATTATAATAAATGGATTAAAGAATTTATTTGTTCTTCTAAAATATTTAACATTTGCTTATCCGTTGTTTTTTCTTGCTTGTTTTGGATTCGTCATGTTTTACTGCATGCAGCAAAAAATTTCGATTAAAAATATGTCATATAATCAGTGGTGATTAATACAATTCAATTATTTTAACCACAACATATCTAAAGATAGCAAAATAAACAATTAAAAAGCAGTTTCATTGTAAATTTTAGCAATACTTTTATTATTTCTTAAACAAAATAATTATGACGCGTATCTGAAACTTGGTTTTATCGAAACATGCACTTTTAAAGCTGACTCACATGATTTGATGTAAAAAATAACCACTTCTTATATTATATTATTTTCAAGATTTAGGAGCATTTGTTACTTTTCGTTTTAAAAGTAATACATATATCTTACAATTTTGTTTATAAATTTAGTCCTAAACTACTATAAACAACCAAAGAATATATTAACTTTTAAGATTTCTTTTACTTCTGCACACACTTCAATGTTCTTTCGACTGTTATTAAAGTATTTCTATGTTATAAAAATGTTACTGGGAGCTTAAAAACAAGTGTTTAAGATATTTATATTTTTCAGCCATATCCATTGCAATGAAAAAATCTCTAATACAATATCTTTTAATATTGCCGCACTTGATTCCAAGTCTCTTTTTCCATATTGCTGTGATTTTCATCATTGGAAATGGAATTTTAACTTAAAATAACGTAAATATTTCAATATTTACACAAGAAGTATAGTCTTTTCTTTTCTGTTGCGGTGATGCAAGAATTTACGATTAATATGAAATTAATGTTGAATCGAGCTTGAAAATCTTATCGTATTCAAAAGGGCAGAAATTTATAAAAATTCAAAATTTTTAAAGAATGATTGGAGCTGGTTAAGCGAACAGTTAAAAGTTCGAAGCACATATCTCGACCATGTCCACAAGATTCGAATAGTGAGCGTATGATTCAAAACTGCTACATAGGTTTTTTAAAAAGCATATTTATTTATTTTATTTATTTAGCCAATAGACAACCGTCCTGACTGTAAAATAGTAGGTAGGGGAGACTGGGGCTGGTTGAGACAGGGGTAGGTTGTTACAGCGGCAATAGTGGCTATACAAAGATAGTAACAAGAACGCTTGAAAGAGAAAAATTACCACGGTATGATCGGCTAGCCACTTGCCACCCGCTAGTTCTGCCAACGCATTTGTGTGAGGAGCCCTGGCACGGTGCTATAAAAACCGCATGTTTCTAACTTTTTATTTGTTTAGTAATATTGGTCTACAGCCTGTTTATAATTAAAAAATAGTTGTGCGGTAATGTATGTTTGTGCCTCAATGCTTTCTTTTTGTGTTAAATATATCATAATACAGTTATTTCTACTAGTTTTTTTTCTACTTAACCTTAAAGGCAAAATTTTGGGGTCGGGGCTAAAAGTGACATTTCTTCGGGGCAGGTTGTTACATGTACATCTCAGTAGTATCTGCCTTAGTTTTTGTTTAGGAAAGAAGTTTTTTGTTATTTTTGAGGGTTAAAAGTTACCAATTTTTTTGTTTTTGTGAGGCATAAGGATAAAAGGCATAAAAGAAATAGTATGCCCAGCCCCAGGCACGGGGCTAAAAGTTACAAGGCTCTTTTTCCAGAATTCGTGTGTTTATAGCACTTCTAATAGGCGTAAATCTAAAATTCTTCTTAAATTAGAATCTTGAATAGTTATTTAATTGAACAGACTTGGAATTATGTAAAATAATCTAACTAACAAAAAGATATGACAACTTGTTTAAAAAATGTCACAACCAGCCCCAGTCTCCCCTACATATAAATGCTTATAAGTTATGTGACAACAAACCAGAATACAATAAAATCTTAAAATGTAGAGAATAATATAATAATTTCTGTTGTACAGAGTTATTAATGACTTAATAGGACCACCAGACCTTAGACCTACCATAGTTGGTTCAATGATTCAGATTTTGTAAAATGTCGGTTCTGCGGAGAATTTAAGGTTTAGTTCTAATGTGAAGCGAAGAAAGCAACTCGGAGCAATAAATTTTTCTAGTCAACAAACAATTGATGCATAAACAGTGTATTGGAAATCTAACGTCGATGCTTCAATGTCTGTAAATGCAACAATTTGAGCCTATTTAAGTAAAGTGCAAACATTGGAAGGCGACACAAAGGAAACATTTTTGTACTGGTTCAATTCGAGAAATGTGGCACGCGTAGTAGGAAGACCCTGAACAAGCACATTCTAAAATAGGTCTAATAATCCAACGTATGTTGCAAGATTTTCCTACGCTTACACTTCACACATCGGATTTTAACCGCGCGGATATAAGGATTGGCGAACGGCCTCACGATTGCGGGCTTCTTTCGCAAGAACGTCAAGCCATAGCCACAGCCCACACTGAAGGGATTAGCTTGGCGTTCTGGATCGAAACGCCAGCATTTTTTGAGCTTGTCCACCTCCGAGGACCTCGGAAGATCTTGGCGGACGAGCAACATTCTCAAGAAAATCGCACGAAGAGTGAGGTGTGGGCGGAGGCAAGTCACGCCGTTTGCCAGCCAGCCGCTCGGCTGGCAAATCTGGTAACACTATAAAGACTTTAAAACGTAAGGGTCATATAATAGACCAGAATCAATATGAAATCTGAAATCAAGTTTGCTATCAAGAAGAACACCGAGATCAGAAACGATCATCTTATCTTAGACGCGTCATTCATTGACATGATATATATATGATATGATATATATATGTATATACATATATATATCTATCATTCACTCTATATTTAAATTATAACGCGAAATTTTAAAATTCGTAAATTGCAAAGGCCTGAACGATTAAAGTTGTGTACACTAATTTCACTTTAGGAAACATAATAATTATTTATTTAAATTGCAAAAGAGTTATAGAATATTAAAATAATGCCAATGAAGTCAAGTAGGTATATAAATTTAGGGACTGAAATTTGGATTCAATAAAAAGGATTTCAGAAGTATAGTTTAATATTATTTTTACCATAATTTGTGAACTTTAACTTAGCAATTTTGGAATAAAATAATTATTAATTATATCAAGTGAAATGTGCTGCGGACATAGAGTTGCCCTATTTTTGTGGAATGACCCACAGCGAGTTAGAAAGAAAATAGTTAAAACTAAAATCTACAATCCTGCGAGAAAATGACATGACAGAACCCTTGTTAACATTTCATTTAGGAATAAATAATTAAGATAACACCAGTGGACGAAAAACGATATTACATGAAGAATTTTACGTTATATGTGATACCCTATATAATAACAGCCTCATTAGGGTAAGAGCGTTCAGTGCTATTCAGATGAGAATGGTTCAGTATTTAATTAATTGTCATAGTGTACATCTGACATTACCCAGCCAAATCCCTATTTGAATTTTTCTAGGAATTAATTAATATACATATGTATATCTAATAAAGAAGGTCGAAAAGTCGCATGGGAGAATAATTCTCTATCCTTTAGCAGTTTTATCTCGCTTTTCGCAGTTGTACAAATATCATTATTCTGACGGTTTGACGGCGACCTATCTCATCAGACCCCATCAGCCTCCGGGCGAGACTTTTCACCTTTGCACATTTAGCGCCCTCTAAAAAAGTCGATGAACAACGACGAGGTGGGAGTAAAACCACTTCCAGGTTTAGCGTGAACCCATTTTACAACAGAATGGCGGGAGATGAAACCAATTAAAGCGCAACAATGACGGGGGTGTTGAAAGGAAGAGCGCCGTTTAAACAAAAACCTTTCGCTTTAATAACCCACCACTTGGCCGTTGAATAGCATCTTCTGGGCAGCGCGAGATGGACGTCACTGGCCCGAGGGAAAAACATCAAACCGAGGGTCCCTTGTGAGGGGTAATTAAAACCCTCTAGAGTCTAGGACACGAAGGACTTAGGACTTGCAACGTCATAACCATCCGCCGTATGTCTGCAATCAACAGGAGTTGCAATAAATTCGAAATGTCCTTTCCATTTGCAGGACTCTTCTGGCCTCAGCTGAGGCCAACCGGCCGTAATTTGAAGTGACTGGCTCTAAAGTTTCCTCGCAGTGGCACTAAACTCGGTCCCTGAGTCCTCGAGCCCCAGCCTTAAGCACCGAGGTAAACTTTCGGTTTTCCGGACCCGAACGGCCTCCACTGTCATTTAGTATCCGAGAAAGTATTGTATTATATATTTTATATATGAGCTCCGCAGTTCTCCGGTTTCTGGGGTGTGTTAAATTTTACGACCACCTTGAAACTTATTAAATTACGCCCGGAGCGGGTATGTTTCCCACATAAAACATCGAAATTAGTGCAATTTGTGTATAATTTGCGATAGGAAAATTGTTTTAGAAAAGGACTTCTGGACAGAATGGATTTGGGGTTTATTACTTCATGGATAATGGGCGAAGTATGCTTTATGAACTTATTTTATGTCCTTCAGGGCTGTTGGTTACAAAGGAAAAATAAAATTTAAAAATAAAATTATACATATACCTCCTACCTAAGTTTTTCGGCCATGGGGTTTTCAGAAATAACATCGCATTTTATATTTCACATTTATAACTTAAGCGTTATATTCAATATTATAAAAGATATTATTATTTTTAGTAAATTGAAAAACAAAAACAAATTCCGCTTTATATCGTAGATACATTATGCTTACACATAATTTTTAAAATTACTTATTCTTAACAAAATATTGTATATTTCAACTAAATCGATGCCTTCAAAAATTATATGTATAATACTTAAAGAAGAATGTACTTAACCTCATTTTAACATTATTTGCAACGCATTGAATTTTCAATTACATATATTTCGACTCTATGAGAAATGAAGCTTACTTGAAATGAAATCAACCTTTCGTCGCTGTGCCTGCGTCTCATTCAAAAGTTCACATTCTAAAGAATTTATAAAATTCTAATAAAATGGCTCATACTTTAAAAGTTAAAACTATACCTACTGTGCAAGATTTATAATTGTAGGCGTTTTTTTGCGATTTCATTTGAAGACAGGTTTATGTATTATTTTACCAATACTCTTTTATTGAAATAGTACGTGTTTCAAGAAGTATCAAATACTTATCTTTTTTATGATACCATCAAACAAGTGCATTATTGTCAAAAAATTCTTATTTATGAACTATTTAAATATAAATGTGCATAATAGTTAAATATGCTTTCATTCAGTACCACCATTTTTATGTTTTAAATAAATGGTATAAATTTAAAAAGAATCAGTCAAGTCATTAGAAACTCTAGCAAGCTTCGCTTAAAATCGTATGTAGTAGGTACATATCTCCTTAAATAATGCTCATATCCTTTTAATATTATCATAGAGTACTTTTGAAACAATGTACTTTTATAAAACGACTTTAACTCAAAATCGATGACCTAATTTTATAGTCTGATTATAACAAAACTTACTCATAGCATTTTTCGATCTTCAGCCAATAATAGAATATGGTAGTAGAATTTGGACTTATAGTGCATTTTCACCACAATCACCCTGTAACGCATTAAAAACAAGAAGATTTACATAAATATATAATAGATAAATGGCAACACATTTTAACGTACAAAAGACTTTAAATGACTTTACGTGTTTGTGGGTGCTATACTTTTTAATTAAGTATATTAGCTTTAATAAAGTGTTGATTGTGTATCACTTTTTCTAGACGTTAATTGAAGCATTGAAGGACAGACACGCACAAACCGCACAACTCACACAAATCGAAAAGCTACTCACCGACTTCTTCATGTTTTGAAGGCATTTTAATCAACTCCTTAATAGCCGCAAAGTCCAAGCAAATGAAGCCTCGGGGAGTCAATTTGAGATTTCCGCCGCAAATTATTATTGCTTAAAAAAATAACGACCACCAAAATAGGGGTCACTAGAAGTGATCTAAAGTGCTCATAAGAAGTTTGCTAGCCCTGAGTTATTTTTAGACAATCGTAAAATTTATTCCAAGAATATGCTTCACAGAGATTCCCGGAGATTTTCTAAGAGATTCGGATCCATCCAACCAGATATAATAGAAAAGTTGTTTCGACAAGCCAATTGGCGATTTGATTGATTTCGAATTTTTCTCCTACTCCACTGTTCATCAGGTTAGAACGCGGCCGATGGAGAGCGATACAATTTGAGTAATTAGACAAATTGATATCAGCGATCGCCCACGCAATCCAAATGGTCATTCATAATTAAGTGAATTCAAGGTGCTTCGGCAATTAGGGGATAATTTTTCATATAAATACACTATACTAGTGTATAAATAGCTTTCGTTTCGATTTAATTAATTGACTCTGTCTTGCAAACGATTTTTTGGTTGAATAATTTGAACTTCATGAAGTTTTTGAGCAACAAATGAAGTAGAATTTAATTGCCAACGCCGATTGGGCACGAAAACATTTTCAAAATTTTTTCTGGTGTAATCCAGCAATTTCTAGGCATTTCATCACCCAGTCCGCATATTTTCCTTCGTTCCTCGTAAAAGTCAAGCCGAAACATTGTTACTTCACTTACTCCCCGGAGATTTATCACACTGCTGAAAACGAGGAGCATCGCGCCCCCGTAATTCGGAGGTGTCTGGAAATGAGCAGGTCATTCCAGGTGTTAAGTGTTGGAACATTTGTAACACTAAAAGAAAGTGCTTCGCTGCTGATTGCACACACCTACTTTCTGGGGTCAGTGGCTCCTCATTCGCCAGGGCACACTGCCAGCCCTGCTGAGATATTTATTCTTTTATTTTTTAATGATAATAAAGTAAGAAAAGATATGTGCGGAGAAAAACACGATCTTTATCCGATGAGGGCGTAAAAATATCGCACGTCAAATGCAGACAAATATTTTTTAGAATTTTTTAAAATTTACGTCAGGGTAATGTGTGGAGCGCGTTAAATATGATAATAAGCCTCAGCGGATTTCACGGCTTCACAGATAACAAACGGAGGTGGCTAGAATTTAATTGGATTCAAGAAAATATTTCACTGACGTCCAATATTATAATTTTAATTTCCATCTCAAGTCTCTATTGTTAAAAATAAGTTGTTTACCTATATGTTTTTATTATTGATTTGTGATAACATCTACGCTGTCCAACATTAAAATTATCTTTTACACATTGGTACGTACTATTAGTAGCTATATTATTTTCAACATTAAGAAATTTAAAAGTAAAAGTTAGCTATTATTTTTTAATTATATACCTACCACGTTTACGAGTACATTCGTAATATAATTTTTGCATTAAATCTGGATTCTCAAATTAATGTAACATAAATAAATTTACTTTAATTAAAAATGTGTTGAGTACCTAATTTGAGTCTTTTTTAATCTGGTTAAAGAGGAAAAGATAGCCAACTTTTAAAGGAATATTTATTAAGCTACTCATGGTTGAACTCATTTATTTTGAAACTAAGATAATTTTCGAAGACACTCGAGAAGGGACCTTTTTGACAGAAATAATTAAATGCGCAGATAATAATAAATGGCTTTTGAAATTTAAAGACATGGAATAAAGTAAAAGAGGGTAAATTCGTATGAAAAATCTGAAGTGTGTTAAAAAAATTTCAAAAATCTCAGAAGTAAAAAAACTCAAATCATTTTTAAGTAATAGAATCAATCATTACTCAATCTCATCCGCCCAAATGTACAAAAAACTAAACTTATTCCATACTTTGTAGGTACCTGGTTCCGTTCAGAAATAATGAAATCTCGAAAATTACCAAATAATTATATATATAAGGTATTTAGATACGTAGTAGATGTTATTGTAAACCAAAAACATCTGTCGGAAAAATCGATATATTTTATACTTTTTAAATTTGTCCAAGAATTATGATTGTTCTGAACGCAAACATATTTTAACCCGACTGACCTAGAAGAAGGGTAAGGTTTTTCGCGCGTATGTATGTATGTATGTACCTATGTATGTATGTATGCATGTCTACTTTATTGTGACTTCCTGTAGCCCAAACGGCTTGACCGATTTTAAAGAGTGAGGTGTCATCACATTCGCCTTAATTGTAAGAGTGACACAGGATATAATATTCAAATATGGGGTCCGCAAAAAACATTGAGGTATAATAAAAAAAAATATAACAATATAGGTACACGAATCAAATGAAAGCTAATAAATAGCCAATTCCAAATATATGTGTGTATATTATAACACTTTTATGCTATTTTTTTGACAGGAACTTCAAAAAAGTACGTATATGTGTTAATTATTTCTTGGGCTATAAACGCTCACAATCTATTAATCATTAATTACACTGGAGTGTTATCTCCTAAACCGGTTAACAACCGCCACGCCGCCGTCGAGCCATCAGACCACCAGTTAAATATTTAAAGAGAATAACACGTTTTGTAGTGTTATAGATAGTACCAATAGTACTTACATTGATTCCTTATTTTATTCGACCTTTATTTTGTTAATCTAACTCACCGTAGAGCTTATTTACTTACTTACTAATAATTAACTAAACAACTATTTTATTAATAAAAACTAAAAAGCATGCAATAAAATACATTTTATTAAAAAAACAAAAACGACTGCGTTAAAAGATATCAACTGGAAAGCGAAAAACAAGCTTTATAACCTATAGAAATTGTGGGGACAAGCAAAATATTACAAAACATATTTGTTGCCAAAATTTCACTTAAAGACCATCACTTGGACTATTCGCTTGTCCCCGCCTACAATACGTTTTTCATTGAATGTTGAATATATTTTATTATTTAAGAGGTATCAAAAAATTAAACATTGCATGATGAATTATATGTATTGCTCTTACAAACTATAGATTATAAAACTTGTTTTTCGCTTTTCAGTTGATATCTTTTAAGGCATAGTCGGGTGTTTTGTTTTTTTAAATAATTTATTTTTTTTTTCGAATTAGTACTATAGGTCAGTTAATAAGTTTCTGACCTATTGATATTATAGTTAAAGATATTTATTTTTTATTATTTAGTTCTTTATTGAGAAACTAATTATTTGATTTTATTTATATTTTATTTAAATTATTTTAATTATTTTAATATCAAATTTTGATCACAACATTTTAATTATTGTTTTTCTCACCGACTTCCTTTTTTTTGAGTTCTCAGTAAACGGGTCACTTCGACCGTTTCGTTAATAACACGAAACAACAAAGTAGGAGATATACGTCTTTGAAGCGACGTATTAGTTATAATAAGATAAACGCCTTTGAAGCGACGCATTGGATCCGCCACAGTACAATAGATGCTAGAGTGTACGTCATTTTAATCTACGGAATTTTGTGCCAATTACTTTCTTCTTACAATTTTATGTATTTTAAGTATTTTAATTTTAAGCACGCGATAATTTTGTTTCTCTAGTTCTAATGATTGCGTAAATTGGTGTATTAAAACCACACGAAACAGACAAGAAATGAAAAACTATAAAATCACTATAAATCATCCCCATGCCGCCCTCAGCGCTGACGTTGTGGCTTGCAGTAATTACCTCCCCGCAAAACGAGCGACGGCGATGATTTTCGCAAATTCCCTACAGAAAGTCTGCAGAGTTTCTACGGAGTAGAAGCAGACGTAGAACAGAATCGCGAGCCGTTGACTACCGAAAGCACTTCGCAGCGCCGCGATTAAAATCATAAATCACTCACGCCCATCGCATCAATTCCTTTGTAGATCGCAAACTTGAGATGGTTCGAAATTAATAGGAGCAAAATTAAATCAAATTCAGACATCGCCCGATAGACAGGCTGACAGGGCTTCCCCGCGATTCTTGAGCAGAGCCCGCGAAATATTCCGCGGAGGAAAGTGGAAAAAGTGTAAAAGTGAATGAATTGTGAAAAAGTGATCGACGCGACGCAACGCGCCGCCATGACAGGGCAGTGTTACTAAATTCAAACGGCTGCTGGGGCAGAAGATAAAGTTTAAAAAATTGTGAAAATTAAATTCAAGTTCCGCAGACGGCATGGGTCAGGTGTAGAGCGATGGCAGAGATCGCGGTGATACCCTCCCACGCTGCAGTGACTGGATAAGAAATAAAAAATTTTTAAGAAGAAATTGTGAAAAGTTGAAATAATTTCCTTCTGTTGTACACATTACTTTTGCTGCCCATTTCTTAGCAACAGGAAAGAAAAATGGGAAAGCTGCCACCGGAAAATTCTAAGGAAGCCGACAAGGAAAATGGTGTTACAGGTAATTTGCTTAATTCCTCCTCCCCACTCGCAGGGTCTCTTTTCCTGCCGTTCGAGGGGAACTCCGGCTCCGGCTGTTGTAGGGTTGTAGCCCTTTTTCAGGTATTATGATTTACCCCATTTGAATTTTTAATTTTTTTTTCCGCGGAAAAAAATTCGAGTTATTTCGAGGTTTTCACCTCTAGAAATCATTTTCTCACAGTGGGAATTGTTATGAATGGGAAAAGCTGCTAGAAGACAAGGAATTTTCGCATAAATCATAACTTTTATTTGCAAATTTTTAAATGCCTTTGGAGGAAAGTACGAAACAGGTGTTACCGTCAGGGGCTTAAAGTAAGGCTAATTGATAACGAATTGCGATAAACTCCAGTGGCGAAACATATTATAACCTTTCGTTTAGGCATGCTTACTAAAATAAAATAAAAATTTTAATTAAATGCTTTAACTTGAAATAAATAAATAGAAACAAGATAAACATAGTTCTGCATGAATAAATTCATTTACTTTTATTGTGTAAAATTCACAGGCCAACGAAAAAAATGTTTGTAAAAACTTTTTAAACTATTTTACCTAAATCTCATGTATTTTGGGGTGCTGAAACCATATTCGATATCAGTTTTTTTGTATCATCTACAAGTTTTAAAAAAGTTATCGCCATCTTTGTTGGACCCTGTTCCAGAAGTAGTGTTTTGCGGTAACAAATACATCATCTTACTGGTTTAATAGAAAATTCTACCCTTGATCGAAGCTTTTTATGTTTTTTTTTTTTTTTTTAAATTGTCAAAATGACGGCTTCTCAAAGTAAAATCGCTGATTTTCAAGCAAAAATAATTAGTTTTTTGTTAAAAAAAATTGAAGTTCTTGGAGAAAATCAAAGTCCTTCGATCAAGTGCAGGTTTTTTATGTTTACAATAAGCTGTGTAAATTTCATCCAAATTCGTCAAGTTGTTTCTGAATTATATTTGTCACCGACTTTGAAAACATAGTTTCGAGAAAAACACATTTAAAGTTCTAATGCTCTCATTAGCGCGCTGCCGAGAACCCTCCAGTAAATATGGGATATCTCGAAAACTATTAGTTGCCCAGTGGGAAATTGAGGAATCGATTACCTTGCTAACGCATGTTTTCATGCATGTTTAAGGAAAAATGGTAACCCGTAACTGGGTTGGATTCCCATTGAATTGAAATCGCCAGGGAATATTTTCAAGGTTTAATACTTCAAGAAAATGCAAAAAAAAATCGATTTCTTGAAAAATCTAACTAGACCTAACCCCTTAAAGACTCCAAATGGTTCGAGGGTTACAAGCAGGGGACTCGTCCCACATGGTACCACAATAGGCCTTGCTTGGTCTAAGTGTGCCCTAGAAGCAGCCACCTTACCTAATCTAACCTATAACACTCGAATAAATTGCCAACTTAAACATTTTTAAACTGTTAAAAATAATTGTTATACATTTTGGTTATGCAATTTATTTTTATTAAACATTGAAATGTTAAAAATTGGTGGGTGATACAACTTTTTTATATTTTTTTTCGGAATCAGCACACCAAATTACACAGAAACTAGCTAAAATTATTGAAAAAGTTTTTTCATCGTTGGCCTGTGATTTTACCACAATTTTTCAAATAGGTGTTTATAGTAATATCATACATATATAACAATAAAATTTTATTGGAATAAAACTGGAAAAGTTCGACTCTGATTCCCGCACCTCGGGTTCGGTCTCTTCTCCTCTATCAATTTCATGTAAGCGTCCTGAACATTTCATTTTTTGGACCGCAAAACGAAGTTTATTTGTAAGCATTTATTGCAGATTTCTCTAAAACTTTTAGTTGAGGACATCATTTTATTTTCCTTGTAATATTTCAATTATCTCTATCAGCATAAATTATTTTCTTTAAACTTTATAGATGTTACCGGCCAAACCCGATTTCAGGCCAAACTACATTGTCCTAGGCCAAACCGGTTAATCCTAAACTTGTTAGGATATACTAGTTTAGCCCAGAACAATCTAGTTTGGCCTCAATACTTTAAGCTTAACCAGTTTAACCTTTTGCGCGCAGACAAGCACGCGATGGCGTGGTGTATATCATATATTTTGAAAATAAATTACTTTATACGCGGACATTTTTTTAATGCAACTAAGTAGTATATCCTGACACGCTTAGAATGAACCGGTTTGGCCTCAAATCGGGTGTGACCGGTAACATAGATAACGCGTGGGCGGAACGGTTATTTTTCGCACATTGTGGTAATAAGTCGAAAACGATATGGTTTAAAAGAAAAACAAAAATAATCATAAATCTTTTATTGTATATTATGTTTATATATCACCTTTGACATAATGTGTAATAAATAAAAATATCAAAAATATTTTCATAATTTCTTGAAATGTGATGGATGTGGATAAAAGCAAGCTCTATATCTGTGTCGAATTCCAAGTTAATAGTTTATTCAATTCCTGAGATAAACAGATGTGACAGAAAGACAGACGAAGGAACTCCTTCTCTACTACATATTTTGGTAGGGAATTCTAAAAATGATTTCACTGTAACTAATTCTTTGGTTGTAATAGAGTAATAGAGATTACAAAAAAGTTGTTTTAAAAAACCTTTAAAGAACAACAACATTTAATTTGCATATACTTATTATAAATTCGTTGTTTTTCAAGTGTCTTAATTATTTTCTCCCATTTGAAAGGATCTCGTTCCTTTTCTACGCATTATAAATCAAAATTTTAAGTAAATCTTCTCTCTTCTGTATATAATGAAGTTTGTCACAGAAAACAACAAGTTCTAAGAATACGCCTGTGTCTAAAATTAATTTTGATTCACTGAAAATCGACAGAGCTTCAAGCAGACTTTCTAAGTGATGTAATGGATGAGATATGAACCAACGAGCCAACTTTAATAAACCAAGAGGAGCCGGCTTTACTTTCACTGGTTCGCTGATTATCTTGAGACTATTTTAGACCTCGTCCACGGCCAGTGATTATGACATTGTTAGCGCCCAAGACAATCTAGATCTAAGGTCGGTAGCGTTTAATTCTGTTCGACTATCAACGAGAATAGAACAGAGCTCGTCTTCCCAACTGTCGTCTGCCGCTCCGGCAGTTTGTTATTATCAGCGCATAACGCACCCAAATGATTTCATCCCAAGATTTCAATAGCGGCGAATTAATAAACAACGCCAAATCAATTCACTTTGTTTACAACCGATGCACTTATTAGGACAGTTCATCTTCGGGACATATTTGGATTTAGTTGGTCACTCGCAATGACTTGGCTGGGAAATGTTTTCTGAGTGATTTGATTTCTACCGACGACTTCCCAAGTTCGATTGATTTGCCGGTTATGGAAAAGGCCGAGCTACAGTGGAAATTTTTCGAAAATAAAATTATGTTTTTAAATTATTTAAATCAATACAGAACACAAAAAATTTGAAGTAATCTAACTTTTGTATTCGGAAATGTTATAATCGCAAGAGGTGTAATAGCATACTTTTAAATTGTAAATAGATCCACTTTACCACATGAGTTTGAAATAATTCCTTCTAAAAATGATTTAGGTAGTGTACAGAAAAATAAAGAAAATGTTATAATAATTTTGGTCATGCTTATACAATTTATTTTATAAAGTTACTGACAAAATTAGAAGAAGCCTACTATGTGTAAATTTGCCTTAAAGTTAGTATCTTAACTAATATTTAGTAAAGCATTTTACTTAAAGTTCTCAAAATAGACTTTGTTTTTTCTTTAGATTATGAATCCCTTAACGAAAATATTTCCTTACGTAAAACTTATGAAAAAAATTAAGTCAACAATTTAGAATAAAAAAAAACATTGTTGGCTTATTTATGAAAAGTTATATAAAAGAAATAAAGATCACATCAATATATGTATATGTGTAACACTTTTGCAGGGATTAAAATTTCCAAAGAATACTTTCACAAATATTAAAATTGATCATAAAAAATGATAAAAATTGATAAAAAAGATCTGAAATATTATAATATTCTCTTCGTTGATTTTCAACAAAATTATTAAATTAGTTGCTAAAAATTAAAATAGTTGAGAACAATCAGAATAAACTAATTTTGTAAATGTTTTTTTCTATCAACTAAATTAATTAACTGACTGAAAAATAGTTAGTTTTTCTAATCCTTCCTATCAGTGATATAATATTAACATCTTTTTGTAAAGTCTAAAATATAAATTGGTGAAAGTGTACATTCGTTTGTGCAGAAAAATCGTGTATTATAAACTCACTCTCACGGAATTTAGCTCAAACTTAAAATTACCCTATATTTAGATCGATAAAACATCACTAGTAGCACTTATGCCGCCGATAATTTAACAGTTTTTTACTGGTTTATATTTGGGCCAAATTCCGTGCCACTGACTGAGTGTATAATTTTAATAATACATTATACTTTTAGGATTTTTTTCTATAGCTTGGCTTGACCAATCGCAAAAAGTAGCATCGGTAACGTTTGTAACAATTGTAGGTTATGTTTTCTATTTTAATCAAACAGTTGTTTGTTACGAAAAAATATTGCATATTTAAAACCTTTCCATTACACTTAAATTCCTAATCCAAAAGAAATATGTTTAGGAAAGGATTAAATTTGATTTTCCCAATTTATTGCTAAAACAGAAATTTATTACCTCTTTGATTTGAACGCTGATGATGAAACGTTCCAATTTCCACAAAACAGTAAAAACGGAAGAAAAGTTTTTACGACGGTCATAAACTCCGCAAGGGAATAATTGCACCCGTGCCAAAAAGGACCGAGTTTTATACTCCGCGGAGCCATCGTTCTTGTGCGGTGACCATATAAACACAAAGGGCTTTTTCATAGCCCACATTTTACGACTTCACGTGTTGCTCTCCCAAGAAGTTTTGATAACAAAAAGATTAAACATCTGCGGCATTAAAAAGGAAATAATTAGTAAAACGCAGGCAGTATGGATGTAGCTCACATACTCACATCTAGCAACAATTACGCCATTTTTGGCAGTTTTTAGGGTTCCGGGAACCCTTACAAAACTACTTTGTTGTTCGTCTGTCTGCCCTTCAAGACCTATTTTTTCTCAGAAACGGCTAGAGATATCTATTTGAAACTAACACAAAATTCTAAGTCTAACTACAGTCTCATAGTCCTTTAAAATTCAAGTTTCTAACTCAATGCAATAAAAAGTGTATTAAATACACTAACTGACTGATATGAATTCTGAAATTTGAAAAAATCTCAATATCATTCATTTCTAATTTGCCTTCCTAGTTAAGTTATATAATGGTACGGAGCTTGATAATATTACAAAATAATTTTAATATCGTTATTGTTATTTGTAATTTATAAATTCTGTGATAACAGGTGATACTAATCTTCGGCTGCTCATTTAATGGTTTGGAAACCACATTAGGCCAGTCAATCTAACCTCTGAATCGGAAAATAGTGGTGGAATGCTCATTTTTGGATATGTTGTTGGGGACGGTGAGAAATGAAGCTCTACGTTTTTTCCACCCTCAGGGGTGTCGGCGAAGGGTTGAAAATGGGTGAAAATGGTTTTTTGTTTATAACTTTGAATAAAATAGTCAGCCTGGGTGGAAACGTTAGAGGGTGATATAATATATGATTATTCATCTTGTATTAAAGTTTCCACCGGTTTTGTTTATTGCAAAATTGTTTATTAAAAAATACGAACGTTTCTTCCAAATACACTGGTAAAAATATTCTGGATGACCTTCGTTTGTTTATAGAAGAAGGCGGGAAGTGACAGAGGGGGCCCTTAGTGAATGAGAATGAGAGAATTCTGTTCGCGCAGGACGACATGGATTTGTGTAAATTCGACGAACCCATAAAAGTTGCGCGCGCCGGCTGTTTTCATATATGCAATATTTCGACGTAGGTTTTGCTTTTTTTCGATCAAGGCCACGCACTGCCGGTTCCTAGAAATGGGAAGAGTTTCCATCCTTATAATAAAAGGGGGCTCTCACAGCCGGCGCCAGATTTTATTGTTTTTATATATGTACATACAAGGAAGAACTCAGTTAAATTTTTCAAACTTCAAGAATATTTGATTGATGTTCTAGTTATTAGTACATACATATATTAAATATGTTAGATTGTTTCTTTAAAAATAATTTCAGGCAAAAATGCAGAAGATATTCTGAAGATGTCT
The DNA here is from genome assembly GCA_951509405.1 of Machimus rusticus. NCBI lineage: Eukaryota > Metazoa > Arthropoda > Insecta > Diptera > Asilidae > Machimus > Machimus rusticus. The sequence continues at coordinate 20,148,406 of OX608050.1, read as the reverse complement.
TTTTGACGATTTATGAAAATAAAATCAATTTTTCGAATCGCCTAATATCAGTCTCCCTCTTTGAGCATTTAGTCTTTGGAAGTTTATATACTTCGTCAACATGATTTTGATTTTATATGGAATTTCGTTAGTTTTCGAATGTTCCACAATTTTTTTTTTCGTTTTTTGCACTGTATTCTAAATATAGGTATATGAATAAAGTTTGAGCTAAACAAGGTTAAGGCAAGTTATAACAGGGTCGATATTACTTTTGCATATGTGAAATATACATATAGATATGTATATTATAATATATCTTTGTACTTATAGGAAGAGACCACTATTTTATATTAATACATAGCGTTTGGTAAGAGTTAAAGAATATTTTTTCTGTTCAACGCTTATTTTCTGAGAAAAAATACGAGCCAACACTCAGCTACATATTTAAAACCCTTATAATTCTTGAAGAAAATAGTCTATACTAGAAAAGCCTATCTGATTTTTGAACTAGCATTCGAAATAAGTATGCAATAAAATACATAATCGGATTCTAATTCAAAAATTCTAGCGGGATACACTGTCGGAAATTTGGTTGGTTTTTTAAACTTTTGTTTTAAACCAATAAAGATTACCGCATTTTTAAAACTTTTTAAGTGTTATTCAGAAACAATTTTTAGTTTATATCTTTTTTCTTGTAAAGCAGACTGTATATATAACAAATTTCAAAGTATTTCATCACTATGTATTTGTGCCCACCAAAAAGTAAACTTTAAAGTATACAAATTATTCCCAAATGTTAAGAAATTGAACTAATTTCAGAAGCAACTTGGTCAAAGGATGATTACAAATCGAAGAAAACTGTGAAAGTTTTCATTTTATCTAAAAAGTTTAGAAGGAAATAATAATAAACAGTCAATCCCAAAGCCACAAATCGCTTTATAAAGGTTGAATCGCTCAAAATGCATATAATATAGATATGGCTCGGTGCTAGAGCAGCGACGTGGAAATTCGGAGGTCCTAGGTTCAAGCCCGGTAATCGGAATATCAACTTTAAAAAGCCATCGGCTGGGGCCGTAGCTCAGATGGCAGCCGCCGCGGAATCGCCAGTTCTCTCTCACAGATGGCAGTTCGAACGCCAGCCGCGGGTAGTTCGGAATATCACGGGCCTTTGTTTTTATGCTCGGTTAAAAAAGTTCGTGATGTTGCGACGGGGCTCGAACTGCGAACCGCGGCGGCTCTGCCTTCTGAGCTACACCCGTGACAATTTGACCAAACGTTTTGTTTCAGTGTATAGGTAGGTTTAAAACTCTTTAGTTTGGATTTTAAACTTACGGGTTTCGCTCATTTTAAACATTTGAAAGTTTTCCTTTCAAACAATATTCCGTGTGGAATTATATACAATCTTTTTTGTTTAAAATTAAGACCAAAATTTCCGACAGTGTAACTTTTTAAAGAATTAAATAACTTCTACCTTATGTAATATATCGAATAAATTTTTTCAATTAATATTTTCCGAGAAAAACTAAGGTCTCGAGTCTTGATGCCCATTTGGAACACTCGCTATAAATTTAATTGACATCTCAGCGGCATTGAGAAATGGTAAAATATAAAACTGCACTCTAAATAATTTTTGACTAGATCCTATAGTAAATTTTTACTATAATGACATTGCTAAGAATTCTAGTAAAAAAATTTGGTAAAATTAAAATTACTAGAAATCTCTTAAAGCCAAATCACGAGATTCTCGTAAAATTTTCTTATTTTATAGCTTAATTTATTGTAAACCTATGAACATAAGGATAGGTTTTTTCTAGTAATATTTACAGAAATTCCAATGAAAGCTGCTAAAATTTTATGAACATTATATTATCTTCTAGTAATTTGTACGGAAACGACAGTTAAGATTACTTGTATTCTATGAAGCTTAGATTATGTTTCTCTAGTAATTTTTACGGAAAGTCATACATTACTGACATTCTATTTATCTTAATGAGGTTTTTAAATAATTTATACGAAAATGTAGGCTAAGGTTACTGGTTACTCCCATAAAAATAGAATTATGTTTTTGTTATTTCTACCGTCACTTCAACTACATATAATTATTGGAAATGTATGAAATGTTTTCTCGTTAGTTTTACTGAAATTTCAGGTTTTGGTTCTCGACAAATGCACTAAATATTCTCGCCTATTGCTTATCTAGCAAATTTTGACAGTTTCTTGAAAACTGTTGTTCGATTCTAGTAAACTTTTGTTGGATACTAGTAATATTTTGTTGTGCTAAAAATTTAGCAATTTTTTTAAACCTCAATAAAAATTCTATTAAATTAAATACTAGAACGTTCAGTAAAAGGTGCGTTTTTACTGGAATTTTATTTAAAATTTCATTCTTTGTTATTTTTTCGATAGAATTTAAAAGAAAATCTTTAAAAAAATTTAGGTACTAGATATGTCTAGAAAGCATTTTACTAGAAAAATTTCTTACTGTGTGAGACTTGGGTACGTAGTGTTTGCCACGAGCAGTTATTTCAATGCAAATTAAGGCCTATTTCACATGTAGAAAACATCAAATAAAAGAATCAATGAGAAAGGGCTTTTTGCTCGGTTCCGCACGAGGTTCGAAGTAAATATTTTTTAAGCGGAACCATCCCCAGAAACAATAAGAAAGGGAGACACAAGCCGAGACTTAGAGGACACTTTATTTATTCAACAAATGCAGGCGCTTCACCCACGCGAATGCCGTTGCTCGGCAACATAACCGAAGTGGATGAGCCACAGGAAACGCCCGTTCGAAGGGAAATGAAATCGTGGGCTGGTGGCTGGCTCGGGCTCCTACGTCACGATAGAAATCATTTTTTGGAAATCCCAAACTTTCACCTATATGTGTGTCACCTGCAGGCGGCTTCTTATCCGCGGTGACCTGAATTCTTGAATAATTCAGGTCTGATGACATTCAATTATCCCTTCATTTCCATCGACGTTATTTGATTATGAGGCTTGCAGCCATAAAGCACCAGCGCTCCCGTCTGCCGCGCCCCTGAGGTGATATCACCGCAGGGAGCGCCCACCTACTCACATCCAACGGTGACCCCGCGGCCTGCACTGGTCAGCTCGATAATTCACGTTTAATTCGCGTTTGCTGACCCGCCACCTCCGGCGGTGTTGTCCGCTGATTGAGAACATCTCGCGGAAGATGACGGCGTGATTAGAACGCGACAGCTCCCTCTATTCGGATGTGATACCCACATACGCGAATGAACCGTTAAAAGTTACGAGTCGCGACACTTTAGCAATGTTGTGCTAATTTTTATAGTCGCGATTCTTCTTGAAACTCGTTTTTGCATTTTGACAGAAGTACAAGTAAGTGTGGGCAACAAGTAAGCAATTTACATTTCCTTTCAGAACTATTTAAATTAAGTATGAGGGTTTTTGGAGTCGCTGGTTTCGAATTCTATTATAAAAATTCATAATTTTTAACTTTTTAGGCTGGGATAATCACTGAAATTCAGAGCGCAGGCATCCCAAAAATTGTATGGCACGATGATACTTATGCTACTAAGTTCAATGCTCTCAAATTTATCTCATAAAATTGCGGATATTTGTATATTACAGTCGAAAATAACGACATACATTTTAGGATTAACCACTTCGTCTACAATATCGAACCACGTTTGTGGTTGGTCGATAGAGCCAAAAATGAGAATCACAAGTTAGGCTCGTGATAAAACGATTGGGCCAAAAATAATAACCACGAGTCTAGTTCGTGGCAAAAATCATAAAGACAAACTGTGTCATTTTGAAATGGCTCGATGCATTGTTGACCGAACTGTTGAGTGTGCGGCACGCTGTTGGAAATTAAATCGTAGGTCAAGGGGTTTAAGCGAATTGAATTTATTATTCGAAATTTCGATAAAAACATAATGTAATATTATATTTAGTACGAAAATATTTGAATATAGAAGAGCCTTACATGTTTATCATACAAAAATAAACAAAAGTATAAAAATTCCTAAAAATACTTTCTTTTTAGTTCAAGGTCATGCAATATTCGTTAACTGCAGTCGCTTTTATACAAACACAAATATTTATTTTGTACAAATTTCAACAGCCGCATGTTTTAATTTCTTGTTAGCGTAATTTTCATGGTGCTTGAAAGTAATGTTCCTGCTGTCTGATATTTTTCAAAGGTAATAATGATTTTTGCAATTACTGTTGAAAAATTTCTTTTATCTATTACATATTACATTTTTGCCTTCATAGTGGGCAATATCGCTCAATATTCGGCCCTACAACTGACCTATTTTAGAGAGCATCTCATCTCCGCTGTCCCAAAACTTCCCTTTAAATGTAGATTTTAGTCGACCATAATCTTTCTAAAAGGAGAATGAGTCCAAAAATAGTCCCCCTGCCGCCTATTGAATTTTCGGTTTTTAGGTCATTGTGAAAGTCATGTCACACTCGCCGCGCGTTTGTTTAATATTTGAACAAGCGACAAACAAAGGGGCCCTAATCCACGTTGGGCCGTCACGAAAAGGGTCGGCGACACCATCGATCTCCGGTTCTCAGCAAACAAGGTTCACTGTGAACTAGCCTTCAGTTAAGATCTAACCAGTTGAGCTGTTTGGACAGTGTGGGAAATTTTTCTAGGGGATATTTCTTTTATTCCTCTTTCACCAATTTCGGAGCACTTTAGTGCGATTTTTTATGGTACACAAAATCGTTGACAAGATAATGCCGCAGGCCACACAGCCGGAATTGTTCCATGAACGAGCTCCGACACCACTCGTAATCAAGGCATATGGCACAGGTCCCTCCCAGAATCCACCTTGAGGTCGAATCTGCGATGAGAGCTCCTTTTATCGAAATCGCCATCGATTTATACTTACGACGGCCGCCGATGGAGCTCTATAAATATCTCAGTCGGTCTGAGGCTGTGTGGCTAATGAGGCTTTCCTTCCTCCGAGATGCTCCGAGATGCCCGAATGGCTGGTGTCATAAACTTATTAGGTCTATCGCAGCTCCCTGCCCCCGAGGAATTTTTTATGGAGATCTTACGTTTCCCAAGATGATACTAAAGATGCACACACCAGATTGCGGGGGATGAAAAAGGTGACACTCTCGGGAAGATATATCCATTAGCTGGATAGTATTTCTGGTTTTCTTGAAGTACATGAAAGAGCATCTTCAAAGGGGAATGTAAACGTAAATTAAGGGTAATAAGAAGAACTAATTCTCTGAAGGAGTAAGTCTTAAAGATATTTTTTTGAAAAAAAAAGTTTTGGCTCATATAACACGTAATAATACGAGTAACAATCTCAGAACGTTGGACTTAATTTGTTATGTTTATTTTGCTTGTTATACCAGAGAAACTGCTGTGCTTGAAGTACGATAAATTTTCTTCAGTTTTAAGAAGCATTTCTTGTATTTTGTAGTTTAATTCTGCGATCTCTTGTTTCAAAACAACAATTCTTCTTTGGTTAATGAAATTAATTACACAAAATACACTTCAATATACATTCGGCCATCAACCATTTTTGTGTGATAAAAACGAATAAAGCCTTTTGATTCTTAAAAGTTCTAATAATTATTGCAATGGGTAATGAAAAAACGAATAGGGGGAGGTCCCCCAGAACTGGACACTTAAGGAATAAACAAAATAGAAAAAAAAGTGTAATAGTTAAATTTGTTAATTTCACTTTAATAAACTCTCAACTATATACGTAATCAACACAGATATATCAGCAGTCTCAAATGTTACTTTAAATGTAGTAGATAATTAAGAATAATTAACATAGAAAAAAGACGTTTTCAAAAATGTCCCCTAATGACGGACAGCCAACTTTTCGTTCATTTTTACACTTAAAATGTTGATAAAGAAAACTAATCTTAATTCTAATAAACTTTGATCACAATCAGGAACATTTTCTATAGAATCCCAAAACTTTAATTGTACAACCTGCAAAAATCACAAATGTAGCTAACTTAGCCCTCCTCAGCATCAGCACACCTTATTGATGGCTTTTTTCAATATTTCAGGTATTTTCACATCTCGATTTGGGTTTACCTATGTTGAAACTGAAAAACACACACAAAAATAATGACATAAAAACAAACTTGCTGTAAAACTGTCCGGTATTAGGGGACTTTGAGAGTGTCCGAGCTTAGGGACCCTTAGGTACATACAAAAAAAATTCTCATTCACATTGTGTGTTATGAATCACAGAAAAAAACCCATGAGTTATATCATATTAGTCCAATAGCAATAATAAGTAATAACAATGAATATCGTCCCATACTTAAAGTACTGTTTACAGACCCCAAAAAATTACTTGGAACAAAATTTTTACTAACCTCAAAATTTGCATCACGCTCCACGACGAACGAGGCAGCATTGATTATTGGCACCCGCCCCCACACTTCACTTGGGAGAAGCTTTCTAACCGCGGTACAAGCAATAAATTGGCGCACTTCGTCGCACTGATTCAAATGCTGTCCGGCTTTAGGAGCCGTCCGGGCTTAGGGGACTTCCCCCTATTGATTTAAAATTTGTTGATGGTTACAATTTTGGTTTTAAACATATTTTTGATTAACACGATACCTTAGTTGAAAGATATTACAAATCATTTATGAATATTGCATTTCACTAAAGCTTCGAAGTTGCACTCCTCGTAAAGATTTAAAAAAAAAAACCGTCTCCTTATTCTACCTTTAACTAATATTTCGTAAAGTATATGGCATGTTTTTTCAAATGTAGAACAATTTCGTACAAAATCACAAATGGTGTCGCCAAGATAACAAGTTTTTCGTTAATTTAGTAAAATATTTCGTACAATTGTTTGCGTAATGTTGCTTTCATAAAAATGTTTCACAAAATTTAAGAATATATTTTAAAACAGTTACCCAAATAATTTCAGTTGTAACATAATAATTCAGGAAAACTATAATAATCGTTTAGTTTAGCCAGAATTATGATATTTGTTGGAAACAACTAGACTCTAATGACAAAGATGTTTAAAATTATGTTCAGTGAAGAAAAATATAATAAAAAGCACTCAACAAATATGGAAGATTATGTTTCTTTTTAATTGACGCATTTTTATGTACGAAAATACGAACAATTGAACCGCTGCGGAAATGGTGATTTAACTCGCAGGAGTGTAATAAAATTTTTAGAATTTTTACATTTTATATTAGTAAGACACAAGAGCAATAAAATGAATGAAAAATTAAAACCAAAACACCTGCACATTTTCCCAGCGAAATTAAAAAGCAGTCAGTGCAGATTAATTACATTCTTTCGCGAACCTACATACTTCTTCTCGGATTCCGCGAATGATGTTCGCGTTTTAATTAAAAACTTCTTAATTTCACTTAATTATGGGATTAAACCGCCCAACCAACTTATTATGCGGCAAAATATGAAAATTTGCATTTATAATTCCCCTCGAGGAATTAATTTCACCGTGTGAAAAGATGCCAAAAAAAGGTAACTGGGGAGAGCCCGCCCTGTGCTTAGGTAGCATGCGTTCCGTGTGTGTCGTGTCGTGTCGTGCCGTGTCGTGTTGTGTCGTGCCCATGCCTGGTATCGAGGCAGCACGGCACGGGGCCTGCGAAGTGCTCACGGTTTTCAATTTTGTTGATGCACAACGCGACGGCGGCATTTCCATGCCCTTGAGAAATTCCTGCCGTAACTTCGTCTGCTCGCAATATCCGCGATTTTTTACTTGCTGATGGCACTTGAGCAGCGCTCGTGCTGTCGCCGGAGACGCTGGAGAGCTCCGATTAAACCGGGTGTTTGCTTTCTTTTCGAATGTAACATCGAAACTCAAAGGGATGAACGAATATTTGCTGAAATTTAAAATTTCCTTTACTCACCCGAAGCCTTGCGGCTATTTTTAGACATTTATTGTAAGCAAACAATTTTTAAGCGATTCTGCATTTATTTAAATTGAGGATGTGCTGTCAACGGGCGGCTGAGTTATGCGATGAATTGATTGAATCAAAGAAAGACAAGAATTCTTTGATATTTATATTAGATCTTGATCTAATTGAGTACATGGAAGGTTAAAATATTCATGTCGTTTCATGGAACCGTGGGTTAACGTACTTTCGTACTTGTACCTTTTTTACTAAAAATTTTTTCAGTACCTAATAACAGCTACCTGAACAGATTACATACTCGTATACGCCTCATATTTGCTTTATAGATATCGTCATGTCAGTTTCATTTTAACTAATGTTTAAAAAAACATAATTATTAAGCTTTACTTACATAGTAAATCATGAATTGTACAAACTGAACCTCCTTTACAAATTTTAAAATTCTTATATTTTGAATATCGCAACAGTATTTTTATTATTCATTCTTTATATATTGTTTGTACTATATACACTGGTAGACAAAATAATAAACGTGAACACTGGAAATAGCTTCATTAGTACAATTTGTTTATAAAATCATCTCATTTCGCTTATGATGTTTTATACCGTTATTGAACCCATGGCCTCAATTAAATAAACATAAACAGGTTAAGGTATTTTCTTTATTGACATTAGCAGCACAATAAGCCACTAAATGCAGTAAGAAGCTGGTCAAAAAAATAGGTGTGTTTGGAAAATCATAGCATTTTTAAATGATTTTGTGGAATTTTGAAATAACTTCTTTCATAGTGGGTTCTTCAAACTTAATAAAAAAAAAACTATCACCGAGAAAATCTTAATTAAATGGGTAGGAGTATGCATTGTACAGTAGACGAGCGACGTTTGGTAAAAGAGTTAAAAAATTGGGGAAAAAACTTATAAATTCATTGCCGTCTTAGGTCGTTCTCAGAATGTCGTAACGAATAATCTAAAGCCTAAAGAAATACAGTAAACCAGAGTTCAAACTAAGAAAACGACTCCAAACACTGATCATCAGATCATCATTGTGTTGTTGCCGTTTGTGTGTCTTCAAGGGCGATTTGTGTAGCTACGGGATACAAAGTCAGTGCAAGAACTTAACCGCAGAAGATTACAAAGGAAAAATCTACTAGGAAAAATTGCTATAAGAGTACCTTTGCTTTATGGAAAAATGTTGTGGGCATAAAAAGATTTTAAAATTCGCCATAGATAATGGGCTCGATGTTAGTCCCATTATATGGATTAAAGAGAAAATGTACAATATATGTAGTTTCTAGAAACATGTTACAAAATGTGATTCTCCCTTATGCTGAGAACAATATCCCACTTAGATAGCCGCGGTTTTAGCAGAATAATGGTCACATAATTATCATCTAAACTAGTAAGTGAATGCTTTGTGGATCACAGTGTTAATGTTCAATCAATTTCCGGACCTCAATCCCATTAAGAACTTGTGGAGTGACTTGAAGCGTTCCTTAGCAAAAGAAAAAATAACAAGTAAAGAGGGCTTGGTCGCAGTGGAACGCCATCGCCAACGCCGCTCTTCTGCCGTACAATACTTACCTACTCCTGCCGATCTAATTAAGGTTTTCGCAGTGATATTTTTAGGGTTCCGTAGCCAAATGGCAAAAAAAGGGAACCCTTATGGATTCGTCATGTCTGTCTGTCTGTCTGTCTGTCCGTCGGTATGTCACAGCCACTTTTTTCCGAAACTATAAGAACTATACTGTTGAAACTTGGTAAGTAGATGTATTCTGTGAACCGCATTAAGATTTTCACGCAAAAATAGAAAAAAAAAATTGGGGGTCCCCCATACTTAGAACTGAAACTCAAAAATTTTTTTTTCCATCAAACCCATACGTGTGGGGTATCTATGAATAGGTCTTCAAAAATGATATCGAAGTTTCTAATATCATTTTTTTCTAAACTGAATAGTTTGCGCGAGAGACACTTCCAAAGTGGTAAAATGTGTGCCCCCCCCCCCCCCCTGTAACTTCTAAAATAAGAGAATGATAAAACTAAAAAAAATATATGATGTACATTACCATGCAAACTTCCACCGAAAATTGGTTTGAACGAGATCTAGTAAGTAGTTTTTTTTTAATCGATCAAAGTTACAGCGAACTACAAGAACTTTTATATTATGTTACTTGCTGCTACGGAACCCTTCATGGGCGAGTCCGACTCGCACTTGGCCGCTTTTTTTATTATACATGTCTTTAATTTTGAAGAGCTCCCCATGAAGAAATTTATTTAAAAATCTTGCAAAAACCTTTAAATATTGCTATGATTTTACAATGGGTTAAATAACGGTAAAACAAGATTAGCGAAATGAGATGATTTTATAAACAAAAAATTGTATTAATGAATCTACTTCCAGTGTTCACAATTATAATTTTGACCACCGGTGTACATGTATGTATGTATACACCTCCTAATTAGTGTTTTATTTACTTTACTATTTTTGGTAACATATTTTATTTCTGTATTAAAATTAAAATAAATTAAATCTTTGTATGTTTCAAAGTGTAAACCTTAAACGCATTTACGCCATATACCCTTACAAGACTACCTGACAATTTTATTCAAAAAGTAGCAAATTAGGCTTTCGTTGGTGACTTTAGATTTTAGGACTTGTATAAGATTAGAATTATTTAAGCTTGTTTAATTGGGTTTCATGTACCTAATATTTATGTTGGTAATATATTAGTGTTTTTCTTCAGTTGCTTAAGTAATCACTAGGCAAGTTTCCTTTCATCCTAATCATGTTACATGAAATTATGGATTCAAGTTATTAGGAAACGGGGCATTGCCCTTTTCGTAATGCTTGGTAATTACCTAAATACACAACCTTTGTAGGGTCTTTTAAGATTTTCATATATTTATGTATTATTGAATGGAAACGCGACATTTTTCCTTCTATAAATACATATTCAAATTTTTGCGCTGGTTCATGCAACAGTTTGCAAAATGTTCTTTTGCGTGCTTAGATATTTAGTACGTAATTAAAAGTTTTACGTGTAAAATAAATGTCACGACCGACGCGGCGCCAAAATTATATACTTAATATTCCTGGTGCGTCACACAATTCTTCCCTTGACCTCAAAAGACCCTCACATAAAATTCCCATTCGAGCGAAATGCTCAAAGATCATGAAAAGCCAGACGGGTTACGGTCCTAATGGATTTTTGGTCCACCTACAACAGCTTAATTAGCTTAATTAATTGCGTGCTTACGCCTTTGCTATTATCCGAGTAGTACTTGAGCCCCGACCTTGACTCGTCCTCTTTTCATTTTCAGCAACGGAAAACTCTCACCTGGACGATTTGTACACCAGGTACCGGCAGCGTTTGAGAAAATCGCTATTCATCTCCGGACTCTCGATATCACTGGTCGCATGTGTGGCATCAATCATCCTCAGCTCAATCAGGGATCAGGTAAGCAATCAATCAATCGATTATTAATTAATAACTATAGGCCGACAGGCATAAAGACGGAATTTCCGCTGTAAAATAAAATTAATGCGAATTTTTAATACAATGCGACATAATTTCCCCGGAATTGCTAGGCAGTGATAATACAAAATATTATTTTATAATTATTAATTTTTTAAATGACCCCACACAACATACAATATTTATATGTTTAAGTGAATTCAAAAATTTACTTCTAACTTTAATGTTTTTGTATCATTACATTTGTTCTTTCAGAATACATTAAAAAATCACATAAACTATGTTATATAGTAATCCCATTTACAATACCGCATTTATAATCATTTATCGGAACCAAAACGCAATAGAGGAGTTTCTTTGATGAATTTGTAACCAACGAAAAACAATTATGTCAAAATATATAGAATACTAGCTGGCCCGCAGCCGGCGTTGCCCGGGCACAATTATCCCTAAAATAAAAGTAAAATTTAATAAAATCACAATGTTGTTGATTTCAAATTGATCAAATGTTAAGGGGCCCATACACTCAGGCCGAGTTCGCAATTGCAATCGCTCGAGCGAGCAGATTAAGCCGATTACGCTCTGAGTTCTCGCCAAAAAGATCACAATTGTGGACACAACTTCAGCTGTACGAACGAAAAGAAGAAGACTTGTGTTTTGTACTGACCGCTGATTTGAAACCAAATAATGAAAGAAGTTAATTTAAAAAGGAAATTAATTGTTAAGGCCATAGGTATGGCCAACGTATCTTTTTTTTGAGTACGAAGAATAAATTAAGAGATTTAAGAGAAAAAAAAATTAATAAAAATCAATAAAAATCAAAAATTCGCTTAGTAGGTAATGGTGTCATATTGGGACAAGGGATTTCAATCCCACTTTAGACTAAAAAGACAACAATTCGAAAATGGCAACAAATAAATGTAAGGTTAGATCTGTTTAATCGGTCTTCACCGCCAGAGCACATAGAGCGCGCTCGAAATGATCTGGATTGAATTTACGGACACAGATCAGATCATTCCGAGCACTCAGATCGTATATGTGGACACAATTGGGGTGCTCGGATTAATCAGATTGCTATTGCGAACTCAGCCTCAGAAGGTTAAGCGCAACATGCCCATGTACTGCATGGCCATCTAGTGGCGAGTTATTGGAAAATGGATAACTCGAAAATATTCACCGTGTTCAAATACCTACTTATACCAATTTTCATGACGATCGGTTGAACGGTATAGAAGTTGATGTACTGCAGCGCCATCTATTGGCGAGCTATAGCAAGATGGATAACGCGAAAATATCCACCGTCTTCAATTATCTACGTATGTATATTAATTTTTATGACGATCGGATGAACGGTAAAGAAGTTGATGTACTGTAGCGCCATCTAGTGGCGAATTATTGCAAAATGGATGACGTGAAAATATTCACCGTGTTCAAATACCTGCGTATACTAATTTTCATGACGATCGGTTGAACAGCAAGAAGTTAATGTATTGCAGCGCCATCTAGTTGCTCTCCTACCGGGCCCAATTGTAAATCTTAATAATCCAGGGTGACACTCAACACACACCAAAAATGTTAACACAATCGGTTCAGCCGTTTAGAAGGAGTTCAGTGACATACACACGTACAGAAAAATTATATATATAAGATATACTTATGTAGAAATATTCTGACATTTATTAGGTCGTAAATTTGTATTTTTGTTTTCTTTATTTAGAATATGGTTTCCAGTTCCTGCAGACCCAGTATTAATTTCATTGGTTTTTTTCTTATAGGACCTCTTTGAGTAGCTATTTCTGGCTTATCTGAAACTGATCTTTTGTTAGATTAATTTTATTTGGACAAATAAGAGATTTCTTTTGCGAATTTGATTCATCTCTTATTACATTAAAGCCGATGTTACGAAAGCATTCATAAGGAAACAAATAAAACTGCTGTTCAAATATAAACTTGTTAACAAAAATTGCTAACTCCGCAAATGGCTTGGATTTTAAACATTTTTATTTGATTTTGATAGATTGATAGATCCGATATTAAAAGTATAATTAAAAAACTAATTTTGAGTACGGTTGTTTTTTTAAGAAAAACTTGTCAAACTTTTAGTGTTTTGTACTTTCTCAAAAGACTCTTAATTTTGGTTATGCTTCTTGTCGTATAGAGCACAGGAATTAGCATATTTTACTTAAGTTCAAGTTGAAATCTTGCAATTTATTTTGCTTGCATTATTACCTTTTCAAACTCAGTATCAACAAAGGAATATGAATAAAATAGATTTCTTGCATCGAACTTTCAATATACGACGAAGAAAATTTTAAATCAAGTAATTTATATGAAAATGGATATTTATTATTTAGGGCTTGTTACTATAGAAATATAGATTGATGGACTTTTTTTATTTCATTTAAAGGGGTTTATTTTACCATTTATATGAAAGTTCTCTATACATACATATATCCTTTTTTATATACTTACTATATGTACTATAGAAATCCGGAGTTTCTACATACTTTCTAGTAGGTATATATGGGATTGTTTGATTTAAAATTCGTTGGGTGCTGTTTCGAAAGAGTAAAAATAGAATTGTTATCATGTGCCGTATTTATCACATTGTATGCCCTTTTCTAAATATAAAATTTATGTTTTCCAGAGCGCCCTGCACTTGATCCTCCTGGTGATAGCCGCCATCGTGTCTGGGAGCATCCTGACGGCCCTCCAGTTCCCGGCGGTGCTGAGCTCGCCCTTCGCGGCCCTGGCCTTCGCCGTAATCACGACGTTCTCCCTGGGCACGATAGCAGTTGTTACCGGGGGGCCCCTGGCGCCCCTGCCTCTGTTCGCCATCTTCTTGGTAAGTCGAGATATTTCATTTTGGAACCCTTAAACCCAGCAGCTCCTTCCCGCAGGGCATCCACACGATGCTCCCGATATCTTGGCCCGTGTCTCTGGTCCTCGCCGGATTCATGACCGTCATCCACATCGTCTACAAAGTGGGCACCAGTCCCGAGTTCTCGCCCAACCTCCAGATGGTGAGTGCCCCTGATAAAGTGGGAAAAAATTCCCTAATTGTCCCAGTAAACGAATTAATTGCATTTCCTAATTTTGTTGTAATTGCAGCTGATGGCGGAAATTATCATGTTAGCGACGGCGTCCGTGTCGGGGCTTTACTACCGCATCATGTCCGACGCCGCGCACAATCGCACCGTCGACGGCACCCGGACGGGAATCGAGCAGCGCGTGAAGCTTGAGTGTGAGCGCGAGCAGCAGGAGCAGTTGCTGCTGAGCGTCATCCCGGCGTATATTGCGGCTGAGGTGAGTGTGGGTGGGGCCTGGGGGCCCCGGGATTAGGAAACCCGAAGGCACCCGGGGACTTCTTTAAGTAGCCTCCTTAAAGTGCCCAACAATACCGAACCGAGCAACTTACAAGTGGAATTGAGCCGCTTATCATGCGTTGGTGGGAGGGGATTAATGGAACAAAGTTCCTTCCAAGTTTCTTAAGGAGATTTTATTAAGTCGCCAAAGATGCGGCACACGTGCTTCCGGCTGCCAGCTCTCAACTGAAGCGTTCCATCTTCTTTAGAGCGCTCGGTTAATGCGGGTTCAATTTTACAATCTTCCGTAAAATGAAAAACGGAAATGCGTATATTATGATTAATTACAACTTGCTATAACTTTAAATAATCTTATAAAACAAGAAGATTAGCTTATCTTTTGTCCTTATTCCTTTTAGTTCAGGAGTTCTTCGTTTATAAAACAAAGATATCAGTAGTTAATCGAAAAATTATAAGTTTTATTGTTAATTGTCCTAAGTATTAAGAAAAGAATTAAGAGTAAATTTACATTGGATATCTACCACTTTGAGAAGGGCTCAGAATTATAAAAGAAGTTATTTTGCTTTTATATCTTTTTTAAAAATTAGTAATTTTTTCTTGTTTCATATTTATACATATAAGACAGTTCTAGAAAAGTGCAGCTCTTTTGTGCATGTGCACCAGTTAATAAATTTTTATTTTATTTTTATTATTGGAAACAAATTTTAGATTAGTTCATTTTTATGTTTAGGAGATAACAAACTTCGAAAGAAACAAGATTAATGTTGGCTTTAAGAGAAACCTTCATCTGTAGAATTTTGTTTCGTATTTTTTGGAACATGTTCATATGGTTTTTGGCAATATAGACTCATACGGGTGCACTCTGCAAAAGAACAGCTCTAAAAATTGTTTAAAATATAGGTTAGTTACATATAGGTCTAAAGCTAAACTCGTTTATCCACACTTGTAACTTTGAACTCGAGTAATAGAGTTTAAAAGTGCTCGAGCAGGTTAATTAATATTTGCTTTAAGTTCTCCTTGTTGCTCTGTTGAGAATATGTAGAAAATGACTTTCTTTAATTGCCTGCAAACAAGAATCGTTTCCTTGACCCCTCCACCTCTAGTCTAGACGTGTGTATAAAACCACGTCTAGTTGGAAGCAAGTTCGTTTTCCGCCTCCATGCGCAAAAATTAACCCAGTCAAAGTCGATTTGCTCGACCATAAATCTCCTGTCCGACGAACGTGGACGTGGATGTTGATATGTTGATGTGGATGTGGACTCCTCCTCCGCGTCGGCCCGGTCCATTAGCATAATCAGTGAGGCTGAATCCCATTTCGCAGGTGAAGCGCAGCATCATGCTGAAGATGGCGGACGCTTGCCAGCGGGCGGGGGGCCAGACGACCCGGTTCCACGAGCTCCACGTCCAGCGGCACAACAACGTCTCCATCCTCTACGCGGACATCGTGAACTTCACGCCGCTGTCGGAGCAGCTGACCGCCAGCGACCTCGTCAAGACCCTGAACGAGCTCTTCGGCCGCTTCGATCAGATAGCCCAAGTGAGTAATCCCGGCGGCGACACTTTGGCCCGGGAATCGGGTAATTTTCGGTGCTTTCCAGGAGAACCAGTGCCTCCGCATCAAGATCCTGGGGGACTGCTACTACTGCGTTTCGGGACTCCCCGTGTCCAGGCCCCAGCATGCGGCCAACTGCGTCAATATGGGCCTCCAGATGATTGACGCTATCAGGTAAAGGAGATCCCTCTGGTTTTCGTCTGTCTGGAAAAAGGATCTGTTTTATCTCGCTATAGGTTCGTCCGGGAGGCGACAGGGTTTAACGTTGACATGCGAATTGGAATTCACACCGGCAACGTCCTCTGCGGAGTTCTGGGGCTCCGCAAGTGGCAGTTCGACGTCTGGAGCGACGATGTCACTCTGGCAAATCATATGGAAAGCGGCGGATTGGCTGGGTAAGTCTTATAATCGAATTTAAAAATTTTTCCCCAGAATTGTTTGCCGACAGCACTGCTAAATTTGCGTTTATGTCGAACTCGCCGTCATATTTCGAAAATAACTTACTTGAACTTGATGCTGTGGGTATTTGAACATGTACCGCGCGTTTGGTTCCATATGCTTCATAAACCTTTCACCCCTTGCGTTTATGAGATTTCATAAATCTCACTTTTGGCCTTTGGGAAAATGCGGACTGTGTACGATGGAAAAAGTTTTCTAGCTATTTCTACTATGCTTGTGGCAGTCTTAAAGGCGGGAGATTGAAGGAGGAGAGATGTTGAAGTAGCCAAATGTTTGCAATTACTTTGCTGGAAATATATCCACGCTTGAACGACTTCTTCAACTTGAAAGAGGTAGTGGCGTCCTAGATATATTTTTTACATTAAAGCTCTGGGAGTATACCCTCGCAAGAACATCCTCCTTCTAGAAAGGGAAAATAAGTAAAGAAGTTTTAGAATACTGGGAGAGAGTTATGAAAGCGATGAAGTATATGTTCCGCATGAACACCAACGGTTGGTTCATAAATGGCTAGGGAAATAGAGATTATTAAAAGGAAATGTTTAAATTTAATTTTTAAGATGTACTTTGTGGCTCAGAAACCAAACGCTGACGAACCGAACTTTCAACAAAAATATAGGACACTTTTTGCTTAAGAAGCTTTCTAGTTTTTTTTAATTAAATTTAAAACTGTCGGAAAACATCAGAATTTCCAACTCTTAAAATAATCTTAATAAAATATTCAAAAGTTAGTTTAGGTAAATAATTTGTATGTTGTGTTTCATACGAAATTTACTGTAGTTAATAAAATTGAGTGCTATTAAATAATTAAAATTTAGCTTACGTGAACTATAAATGTTTACGAAAAAAAAGCTAAATATTAAATTTTAACACTCCTTCCCTATTGCTTACATATACATATGTGCTATCGAAGAAAGAAAAAAATTTCATACAATTGCAAAACCTTTTAGGTAAAACCAAAATTCTTGAGGTTTCAGCGCTTTTTTTTCATCGACTTACATATATGTCTTTAATCAAATCGTTACCTTTTGTCCCAACCACCGCCTTCCGGTTTTTGCTGGATCTCGTCTTGTTGTTTCAGCTGATTACCGAGAAAAAATTAAAAAAAGGTAGGAGTACCAGCAATTAAGGAAATAATCTGATTTAATTAAACGAAAAGAAAGATCCCGCAGAAGGAAAGGAATTTTGCAACATTTCCATTTTAATTAAGAAATATCTCAAGAAAATTAAAAATTCTTTAGAAGCAAAGGGGACATTGTTTCTTCTTAAGAAAAATTCTCAGATGTGTCTTTTGTTTTCGATATTAAAATTCAAGGCCCCAGAATTAATGGGAACGTCTCAAAAAATACATATACATATGTATTATCCTTCGTTCTGAAGGAAGTCAATCTAGATGAAATTTTATTTGAAAAGGTTCACATACAAGATTTAACAATAACAAAAACGAATACATCGACCTTTTTCAGACGTGTGCACATCACCCGACAGACATTGGACTATTTGGGAGGAAAGTTTGAGGTCGAGCCAGGAAATGGGGCGTCAAGGGACTCGTATTTGGCTGACCATAAAATTGAAACGTTCTTAATTGTCCCACCACGGGTAAGCGTTTCGCAGAGCCATCGCATTATGAGTGTAGCTATTGCATCTTATGTTTCCTAATTATGCAGAAAACACCAAATTTACCACGAGTTATAGAGATTCCGTCGCCGTCGACACCCGCTGCAGACCCACCGGACACCCTCCAGGTGAACCAGACGACTCCGGAGCCCGACGGGAGCCAGAAATCGCCCAGCATCGGGGAAAACAGCCACACGACCCCAACGGAGGAGAAGGCGAAAACGGCTCAATTGACCCCGACCACAATCCCGGAGGAGCACAGCGGGGACACGAGCGGCTCCAAATCTTCGCTAACACTTCCGACGGAAAACCCCCCGGCCGCCGACGCCCCCACGAAGCAAACAAGGAAACTTTCTGTCCAAGGTAAGATTTTCCGACAAATTTCCACACATGACTGCGAGCACTTGGGTCCGGGGACTTCTTTTCCCCCAGCGCCCCGAGGGCACCCAGGGCCCCCAGGGCCCCAAAACGGTGGGCGAGTCGCCGTGCCTTTGGAGGATCTCATTCTACCTGAAGAGCGCTCCTTCTTACACCCCGCTTCGGCGAATTAAATAAAGAACACAAGTAATTCATGTTTCCTTCTTCTTTTCCCTTCCCGTGGTACGGACTCGTATCCTGCTCTCTTACTGCGATTACAATTGGGGCCCCAAATTCCCGGAAAAGGATTGATGGCATTTGCTGAACGGCGCCGGTCATCAGGTGCATTCACGGACACGAGAAAGCACTCAATTTCCAACGGCGACAGTTTTCGCATTCCCGGCGGCACGGGTAAGTTCCAAACCTTAAGGATAATCGGACTAACGAGATAAGCAGCGCTAATCTGGCAGCGAGGGTCCCAGACGGGGGCACTTCTCGTTCTGTCGCGGTCGAATGGAACAGATTGCGCCACTTCAGTTCACCGGTGCTGGCAGTGATTTATTAACCAATTGTGTCCAAATACCGCTTAAGACCCACCAGACTCTGGCGAGGAAAATGAAAAATAAAATGTGATTTCTCCACAGCCACTCCTGGGGGACCGCCGACGCGCAACAGGCCCTCGTCCAAGATGACAAAGTACGTCGAATGCTGGGGAGCCGACAAACCGTTTGCCAACATCGCGGAATCAAAATTAGCCAAAAACATCGGTCTAGCGGTAATGAATATAAAAATTTAAAATTCTATTGCAAATACGACCATATCAGCATTAAGGAGGCATTCGCTTTCTAAATGAGAAACAAATCTATTTTTTTTTTACACAAAAGTGTTCCTTAACATCATAGCAATACTGTCCTAAAACCATTTTGCGAAATTCAAAACAAAACAAAAGTTATAGCTATATAACGGAAGGTACTTGGTTTTACAAGTAAAAATTATTGCACAAAAACTTTAAACGCGTTTTTCTCAAAACTACTTTTTTTCAACTGGTACACATAATATCTCAAGTTCTACTCGATAGATTTTAAACAATCAAAACGCATTCGATTCGTTAACATAAATACTAGAACATATACCTATAAAAATGCATATAAGTACCCTTTGTTCTTTTTTATGCACGTACTTTTCCCAAAAAAAAGGCAGATTTTTGAAATTTTCAGAAAAACAGTCGTAAAACAATTAAAAAAATTAATTTTTTTGTTTTTATGTATATGTTCTAGAAAAAAGTCTAAAGGACAAAATCAATTTTGAATTTTTTCTTTATGTTGTCCAGGAAGACCACAATTATGTGTACCAGCTAAAAAGGGACTTTTACAAGACGCCTTCTGCCGCCGCTAAACATAACTAAAAATTAAAAAAAAAAGTTTTTTTTGTATTCTTCAATACCTATAGAGTAATGTCTATAAATAATTTTTTCAATAAATACAGTAGCCTTTTTAAAAAAAAATCCCAAAAAAGTGTGTTTTTCCTCAATTCTGAAAGCGAATGCCCCTTTAAACCAAACTCATTTAAAACACTGCTCAACACCAACTTTGGTGCCAAATTGGCAAATCATTTCTGTAGATTTTTTTCCGTACATTACCAATTCGCAAATGAAAAAGCCAATCAGCTCCCGTTTTCAAGAAAATGCGATATTTTGACCATTTATAAAAAGTCTTTACAATATAACTTATTCACCAAGTATGTAAAAAGGGCTATAGAGATAAGTTGTACTTGATATTTATAAATTAGGACTCAAGCTATCATTTAAGCCATTTTAAAAGCTTTTACGATGAACCTTTATTTTTCAATGATTTGTTAAAAATGGCTAAAACTAAGTCTTTTGTAAGTTTTAACTTTATTTTTCTCGTAAACAAGAGCTGGTTGAGCATTTTAATTTACGAATTCGTAATCTACGGACAAAATCCTATAGAAGTATTGTGCCGTTTATAAGGCACCAAAAATAAAAATTAAATTTGTTGACCAGTGAAATCATTAGTGTTTTATCAAATCAAAGCCCACATTTTTTTCAAATTTAACAGGAAATAGAAAACGATATTTCAATTTCAAAAACTACATTGAAAACAGTTTTCAACTTTTTGTGAAATAGCATCCAAATAAAAATGAGTTATAACAATTTAATTAAAGCTCATCTTGTATAGATATACAGATTCAAAAATATCACTGGTTTACAATACTATGGTTCCTAAACTAGTAATATATCATTTCTATACGAATTTTTGCATAGATTTTCCTAATTCACAAACAAAAATGTCCTAGCATGGCATGGCACATTTTTAACCAAAATAGGTTTGAAGAGAACAAAATATCGTATTTTTAACATTTTTAAAAATTCGTTACAAAATAACCGATTATTGTATAGGAGCTTGTAATGTAGCGTAAATAAATGTTTGAACTATTGTAGTTTGAGCTATAATATTAAAATATAATACTAAAGTTTTAAGACTTTCCGAAATACTCTATACATTTCACTTAGCTCTGTCAATTAATTACTTCATAACATTTATATGAATAAAAATCACAACTAGCTTAAGGCTATGATAAACTAGTTTCCAAATACTATACATATACATATGTATATACATACATACTATATGTATGAACGAACATATGTAGAACAAATTTTGGCTTTAATTTGAACCATGTTATGAGCATTTCACGTTCTTTTCCCCAATTTTAAAATATAATCAAAATACGATTTGTTTTAGTTTGCATCCTAATTTTCTTAATAATTCCTCTAAAATTTTCCAAGAAGTAGGCAATTTTTATTTACTATTTTATCGAAGTATTAATACATATATTTAACGAGCTTTTATTTAAACGATACAGGCAATTTAGGACAATTTCAAAAGCTGTTTGATTTGAAAAAAATTGTTGATATTTAAAATATCGTTTTATTGTGATTAAGACTTCATTTATTGAAAATTATGGTGATAAAGTTTGTTTTGAACTGATAATGTATAAAAATCAAAAATTTTTCAGAGTATAGCTATGATTGAGTCCAATCTCCTGCCGCCGGAGCGAAAGTGTTCAAATTTCAACTGCTTTGGGCCGCCCACCGAGCTGAAACCCATCACGATGTGGTACAGGAACTCCCCGCGGGAGACGATGTACCGCGTCCAGCCAGACCCGCACTTCCGGTTCGACTTGATATGTGCATTTATCATATTTCTGTCAATTGCATCAATTCAACTGATAGTTGTTCACACGTAACTACCCCGGAAGTAGGCAGGTGAAACGTCTCTTTAACGCGCCCTTTCATTGCAGCAATGTTGCCGTTTTGGGATCATTAGGTGCTACTTTGATAGTTTTAGGCCTATTTTTGTACTTAAGCCATTCGCAAATGTCCGAATCATCGCCACCTGGAAACAATGGGCCTGGACAGGTCATTGCCAGCAGCAGGTCCATTCGAATGTCCATTTTTCTGATATCGAACATTTTGATATCGTCGTGTGCTGTTTTTAGTGTGGTAGGTCCTAATTGCCATTTTTAAGATAGTTCCTCATGTTTGGTATCTTCAGATCAATTTTAATGAGGAACTTATCATGGACATCCAAAGTTTGAATGCAGACAACTCGACAGAGCTTCCACCAGTGATAAACAGTAGCATAACTCAGCACGTGGCGGAATCGGCCCCAAGTTACCTCCTCTGCTGCGCCCTAAGCCTAGCCGCTGTCTCAGCCTTCCTAAGGGCTGGATTTATCCTCAAACTTTTTGTCATGGTTTTGGCGGCTGCAACTGAAATTGGTATCTTGTGGTCAAGCGACTTGTTTAGGGTCTACGGCGATAATCATCCAGAAGATATGTCAGTTTTTATTGTGCCTATTTCAAAACTTAGAAATTTATTTTACCATTTGTTTTCTACAGAATTCCTTTGGCAGCGCGTGGTCTGTTGTTGCTGTGGCTGATTACAGCCGTTCTTCATACTTTAGACAGACAAGGCGAATTTGTTGCAAGGACCGATTTCTTGTGGAAAGCTAAATTAAAAGTTGAACAGGATGAGGTGGAAACTATGAGGGGAATTAATAAAGTGAGTACATATACATATTAATATTTTTATTGCAAAACAAAATTAAGTTTACCCCAGTGTTGTTGGGTGCATGATTTTTTTTTTTTTTTGTGAAAATTTAAAACATTTCTTTTTTTCTTCACTGAAAAATTCAAATTTAAAATTACACAGACCTACAAATTTGAATTTGTTTTTCCTTTTTTGACTTCAGTGCTGATTTATTGGATTTTGGGACCTCCTTATAACGAATCTGAAGTCGGTTTGTTTCTATCACATCAGAATTTGTCACATTTATAAAAATCATGTAAAAATTTGGGTATTCAAGAAAAACATTCAGAAGTAAAGAAGTAACTGAATAGTCAGTATTATTTTTATTAACCGAATCGTTATTGCCACGATGAACATTTTAAAATACTACAGTACAGAGCCTTGTGGAACCTTTTCTTTTTTTCTGTCAAACTTCTGTCCAAGTTTCGAATAGTAACACCGAAATATAGTTTGCATATAGGGTGTTCACAAAGTCCGTTATGGTGTTTTGTTGTTTAGACACCAAATACGCACCATAAATGTAATAAAAATGTTCACGGCAGTTAACATATTTACGCGAAGCCATGTTAAAAGTACTTGCATTAGCACGTACGATTTATAAAATTGCACTAACGTTAATTTTACCCAAAACTTTTTATAAATGGATGAAATGAGAATATTGGCTGATTGGCTGGTAAACTGATACGAGTAATTAAATATGACATATAAGAATAAAAAAATGTTGCATTCCCTCATTAACTTATTATGCTTACTATTACGTACATTTTTCTAAGAACTCGAAGAAATCTATATTTTTTTATTAAATTAAAAGGGCAATGATCCATTACAATCAGACAAACTTCAATTTATATCATAATTATAAGTACTAAACTAAACGTACATCATCCTCAAGCAAAATTCCTATAGAAAAATTATGCAAGAATACAAAAAATTTCCACAAAATTCTGATGTTAAAGGAATTGTTTTTTTCACGTAATTAGCACACAAAAATCTAGGATAAACACTATATGAACTTCAAAAAGGTAATTCGTTGTAGAATTGTGTTATAATTGTTATTCTCTAGAGCGTAGAAGACTTAAAAGTTAATAAGAACTTTTTTAAACGCGATGATCCTGAAGAAAACTTAAATAATACATTTCATAATTCGTTAATTTGAAAACATGGAAACTCTTAAACATTCCTTTCCTTGAAGTCATTTTCTTGAAAGAGAAGAAGGGAATAAATATCTCGTTGAGCTGTTCCGGCTAAACAATATCCCCGACATAAATATTTGAATTAGGTATTTCCGTTTAAGAAAAGGTCACTTGGAGAAGGAATCACCGGCCAGAAGAGTAACAGGTTTCTTAATAAATTTCTAAGGCATAATTGGGCGAAAGCGGCCGGAAATGTGCCCTAACTTTTATCAAAACTCGACCACTTTGGGGGGCCTTGGAAATGTTTTTAAAGTTTACTTTAAAGGAGCCGTTTGCAATTTTCAGATTCTGCTCGAAAACATCCTCCCAGCCCACGTCGCTTCGCATTTCTTGTCCCAGGAGAGATCCACGGACCTCTACCACGAAAGCTATTCGTGTGTGGCCGTGATGTTTGCCTCGATTCCCAACTACAAGGAGTTCTACGACGAAACGGATGTAAACAAGCAGGGCCTCGAGTGCTTGCGGCTGCTTAACGAGATCATTTGCGATTTCGACAAGGTGAGTAACACCTGAAGAAAAGCGACGCCCACACACCCGGAGCCCCACTCCGGCGAGCTCCATAACATATCTCATTAAGTTTACTCGAGAGCTGTTTGGACTAACCAGCCAGCTAGTGCAAAATTTTCCGGTTAATTAAAATTAATTACTTTCACCTTTGATAGCTGCTTCTGAAGCCGAAATTTAGCGGAATCGAGAAGATTAAGACAATCGGCAGCACTTACATGATTGCCTCCGGACTACGGCCCGGCAAGGAGGATGGAGCCAACGTAAGTTTTCGCCAATTTCGAATTTTAATTGAAATGATTTTCTGCTTAATTAACAACTTTTGTGTGTTATTAATCCTGTGTTTGTACAACGCACGGCCGCTGATATATTTCCTTATTATTTTTTTGGGGTATTAATCGTAATTAACCTTTTGGTGGATTTATTTTCGGCTTACGATGTGCAGTACATTAAGAATGAAGCGGTAAGTTGTCATGAGTTCTTGTTAATCTATTACATACCAGAAAATTATAATATATAAATAAATTAATTATATAAATTCATAAGTATAATCGAAACTTTTACCCAGCATTTTCCCAATATCTTCTCACGGAACAACGCTTAAATCCCTAAATCTGTAAACAATTTGTAAAAGCATTTAATTAATTCTAGATATGATAGAATGGATGAGTTCGCAGATATTACAATTTATGATGAAACTACAAAAAGATTTATAAAAATATCTAACGAGAATGTAACTTTTAAATAAAAAGAAATGGGTAATGAATAAAACTTACATATACATATATACATACATATGTATGTATGTATGTATAAATTACAATTTTAACGAACTAACAATTTGACTTTGGAATTAATCCCTCGTTACGTTTAATTGTCTGCGAATAACCATCAAATGTTATGTAAATTACTTATTAAAACATTTCAAATCATTATTTTCATCTAAACGCACTTTAATTTAATTGTATGGACCAACATTTTGAACATCTCACTTTAAATACATAATTGTTTTGTCTCAAGAAATTCATAACTCATTTCAAAATATGCACCTTCATAGATTCGTATAAAGGGTACATTTTTTACATAAATCTGCGATCGACAAAATGGTATTTTACCACATAAAGTTAAATGCACGATTTAAATCAATCTTCGGATTGATTCCAATGCAAAATAGGACCTCTTCTCGGAAAAATCTTTTAAAAGCTATTGACTGTTATTCAAGGATCCGAATTAACATGCCAAAACTCATGTGATACTTAACTTTGCCAACACAATCGGATCATGCACAGTTTGCATAGCTTGTAAAATTCGTCTGAAACTAACTCTATAAAATAAAATGTCCAAGGCTTTTCGAATGCTAATTGGCCCCAAAGGTCAATAAATCAATTTCCAACCCAAAGATAATTTAACCATACCCCCAGAGTCCATCCTTTTTGGGTTGTAACACAAATCTCAAGACAAATCGCCAGAGAGACCTGTTGGCAGAAGACACTCGCCAATTCCCGGTTTTTGGCCCGGCACAGGGCCATTAGCATGACAAGTAAAAATATTTGCGTTCTCCGTCTTTGGAAAAACAAACTCGAAAAAATGTCTGTCTCAACAAGGACAAAACTCGATTCGCCCTGGGTATCCTGCGGATGTCAAGTGCTGACCCTTTTGCTCCCATGGGGCCTTCTCCAGCTGGTAAGCAAATAACTTTTCATCCCAAGGAAAATTTAAGTATAAAATGGCCTCCCCGGGCCCCACTTCGTCGAGCGGATTGGGTGAAACGGATTGGGGGATTCCGCTTTCTTATTTGCACCCAGGAACATCCAAAACGTCCTGTCAGCTGCCAGAATAAATGACCCATGTCTGGAACAATTCCTTCAAATTCACCTGGAGATTGTACCTCTGTCTGCTTAACTTAAGCAACTACCATGAATAAAATGAGCTTTGAGGATTTCGTTAAATCAGAAAATAATAAGAATGTTAATAAGACTCTTGGTCGAAATCGTAATAAAAATAACCCTTTTCTTCTCCTACAATAATTCGCCAGGATCAGAAACGCACGGAGGAGCACAACGTGGTGATCCTTGTTGAGTTCGCCCTCGCCCTGATGTCCATCCTCGACCAAATAAATCGGGAATCCTTCCAAAGATTTCGACTTCGAATTGGATTAAATCACGGCCCAGTCATAGCCGGCGTCATTGGGGCCCAGAAGCCCCAGTACGACATCTGGAGCAACACGGTGAACGTCGCCTCCCGGATGGATTCGTGCGGTGTTATGGGCCGTTTACAGGTAAGTGAAGAATCCTCAACACTTCCTTTTCAGGAGTCCTTTCCGCTTTTATTCATGTTTAATAGACGCCCCTTTGTTGGAATGATTTTTTCCATAAAATTTGTTTCGTTCACCTTTCACCCGGGACTTCGTCCCTTTTTATTAAATTTAAATCCTTCAGGGATAAAACGAAAGGTTTCTAGATTTTGACACGGGATTAAATAGCTTGTGTCAGGATTCTGCCCCGTTGCATGAAAATATTCATTTTTCAGACTATTTCCAGGTTCAAAGTGTTTTCTAGGGGGTGATAAATAGCCGTCTCCAAATATTTCTCAAGGGCCACCAACTGAAGGCTCCTGTCAAGATCTTTTCACCTTTTTCATAAACTGCCAGCATCAGATGCAGGAGGTAGTTAAGCCCCCCAAATGGGTTTCTATAGTTCTACATTCTTGGAAAAGTGTGTCGATAAACTTTTCCTTTGAGTAGCTAACAAAACTAACTAGAACAAATCCTGAAAGTAAAGACATTATGCAAAGTAAATCCACAACAATTCTATCTCGGTAGGGGGAGTTGGGGCACATTGATAGGATTTTTGATTGAACCAAAAAAAAAAAGACATATTGACAGTAATACCAAAGTAAAGTATTTAGATGTGTTCAGTATCTATTTAACTAACTTGTATAAGTCAAATTTACTCTTAGATATATTCATACAAAATATTAGAGCCTATTTAATAAAAAAAGTTCTGAATTTAAAAATAGATTTTAAAAAACAAGCTTTTATCGTATTCAACTTGTTGAACCCTTTCATTTGATACCCATATCATGGAAATACACAAAAAAAAAAGAACTAGTCCACTTGGGCCGTCCGCCATATTCGATTTAGAGTGACGTCACTTAGCTAACCATGCATTGTCATCAAAACCAAACTTGTATGTAAAATTTCATCTCAATCGGTTGAGGATAACTGCTTTAAAATTCAGTTGCAAGATTTGACCCGAACATACATACATACAAACATTGCAAGTTAAATAAAAGCTTGTAAAAAATGAAATTTGTATCAAACTACCCCACTCATGGGGCACTTTGATTCATTGCCAATTAACTGAAATATTTTTACAAATCAAACAAGTTTTATTTATTTTTACAATATTTATTAACACTTATTTTTTTTAGTATTTGGTAAATTATGTGTACTGGTTTTAATTCAAAAGAAAGGCTTTCTTCTTCTCAAAACAATAAACTATGCCATACAAAATAATTATGACATTAATCAGTCGTTACATTTTCATAATCATTCTTCCCATTACTTTGTGATTAATTCTTTTAATATTTTAGAGGTAAATCAGCTTACTTTTCTATGTCGAAACACCTATTTACATTGAAATTTTACGTATCAATGTACCCCGAGGACGTTTGTACCATTGTGCCCCAACCTACTTTAACCGAAAATATTAATTTAATAAAATTAAAGCAATATTTAATCAAACAAATTGAAGTTTATATAATATTATAACAGATATGTACTTGCAAAATAATTTGATATGTCACAGTTAACACGAACTATATAAGAAAAAGATTTCAAAGAAAGTGGCACAATTTTTGTTGCGAACGTAAAAAACAAGTATTTACTTGTCTAGCGCAAGTCGGCGAGTGAATTCTGTTGCTGTACAGATATTTGTTTGGGTCTATAAAGACCTTCCGTTTGGTGCGTGAATGACTCTGCTACTGCGTCTTGATTCCAATGTATATCGACTGTATCTATGTGCCCCATTAATCAATGTGCCCCATCTCCCCATACTGGCTATAACTCTATTGCAAAATTATGGAATTTAAAATATGTTCATAAATGTATGCCATGGATACCGTACTATACTAAATTCAAAAAATGCATTATTTCTATAGTCTTCGAAGACCCTTGCCAAGTGCAAGTTGAACTCGCGCACCAAAGGTTCCGTAAAAAATTATTATTTTTTTTGTTATGTAACTACGGTTTTCGAATTTTTCCCTTTACTTTTGCTATAAGACATTACTTCTTGCCAATTTCACAGGAAGTACCCTATAGGTTTAGATCCCCTTGCGAGTGTCAAAATATGCGGCATAAACGGCCGTATCTTTTGATTGCGTTGACTTAGAAGTTGATATTTTCACAGCTACAAGGGATTGCAGGCCTGAGTATTTGATATTAATTTCAACTTGATATATCCAGACGACAGACGGACGAACAACGAAGTTATCCTATAAGGGTTCCTTTTTTTCCTTTTGAGGTACGGAACCCTAAAAATAAACGATATTACAAAGTTTTCATGAGTATTGCACTACTCAGAAACGCTGTTTTAAAGTATGTTGTCGATATGTATACATTTAGGATTACAATTTTACCAAAATTTAAAAATAAATGGATATTTAAAAAATTTCCAACTTGTGAGCTCTACTTTCTTTTAAAGCCTATAGAATAGAAACTACAAATTATCGAATTATTTATTTGAATTTTAAATTAACTGGAAAAGGATTATGACTTTTTTTTAACATCTTTATGGAGTTCATATATCACTGAGAAAAAAAATCACTGTTGAAAATAACAGTTTTCGTACTTGAATTCACAACGATGAAAAATTGTTAGATCAAAGATAAAATATTCAAAACTAATGTAAAGTTGTAGTTTTTTAACAATTTTAAGCTGTTATTTTAAAAGTGCCGTTGTTACTTCAAATGTGCAAAAGTTGTTGCATGATCAAAAGTAAAATTGTATCCTAATAATTAAAGGAGTTCTTAATTTGACAACGCCGCTCATAAGAATTGCGAGACGACAAATTAAATGTGTGGTAAATAGACACTGAGAAAAATAAAGTTGATCAATTTGACCGAAAAAAAATGTTTAAATGCCACGACAATTCCGAAGTTCGGTTCGATTCCAGCGCGGCTAAGTCAACTTTAAAATGGCATCGCATGGGGTAACTACTTCACAATCAGATGACAGATCCATCGCAGAGTCGTCAATTCTCGCAGATCCGCAGTTTCGAGTCCCCCCAGCCGCTGTTAGTCAGAGAGAAATCAATTTTTTCCCGTCGTCCGGAGATTAACTATTTCGCATTTTTGTTTTAAAAATATCACCTTTACTTTAAGTGCCTTCATTGTTGAAACAAAGCAACAGTTTTCA
This sequence comes from Machimus rusticus, assembly GCA_951509405.1. Lineage (NCBI taxonomy): Eukaryota > Metazoa > Arthropoda > Insecta > Diptera > Asilidae > Machimus > Machimus rusticus. Next base: position 20,118,541 of record OX608050.1, on the reverse strand, counting down.
AGTTCTTAAGATAAAGGTGTACAGTTGTTGGGTACGATTTAACCAAGAAAAGTTCTTGTAAACAAGAACTTTTTTCTTGATTTTACAGTTTTTTTTTCTCAGTGTACAATTTACAATAATAAATGCAAAGACTTGAGTTTCACTGCCGAATTTAGTTCGAAAAGTGTTTCTTAGTACGATAATGTTAAATAAATATTTTCTATATACTATACTGTCATGTCGTTAGCAACAGAAGAGAATATATTTATATTTAAGTATTTCATAAGACCACCAATTTTAAAAACATACATTGCAAAATGCCTACGGGTTTTTTCCAACTAAAATCAAGTTTTTCAGGGCTACCTGCAGAAAAATATGTTCTCATCTAAAGTCTGATTACAATTCATTTTGTCCCACTCCCTTTAAATAGAAGCTTAAACGGAATTTTAGTTGATTGCTTTTTTCTCAAATTGCAGACCACCGAGAACACAGCAAAAGTCCTAATGCAAGCGGGGTATGCCTGCGAGTGCCGCGGACCAACGTATGTCAAAGGGAAGGGCACACTGACAACATTCTTCGTGAAAACCCCGTTCGATGAGAAAATTTAATCCAGTGGTCTGATCGCCTCATAAATCTGAGTTTTAATCAAAACTTCGCTAGCTGCATCTGTACTGCATCCAAACAATAATTACATCCTTAGAGAAAAGCATTTATAAATAGGAGTCAAGTTTAGAGCGTAGTTATCCTTCATTATCCTATTATTCAGAATCACTTTGTCGTTCAATTGTAGAAAATCAGTCAATAGGAATTAATCTCCTAAAATTTTGGGAAATTTTGTAATTTCATTTTTTTACATTTTCGTAGTCATTAAAATTACGAAATGGATAGAACTGTTAAAAGTAAAAGAGATTTAAGAATGTGTTAAATAAGCTAAAGAAGGCGAGTGTCCCTAATTATAAATTAAAGCTCTCAAGAAGCATAAGCAGTTAACAAATTTTAAAATATATTAAAATTCGTTAAGAAGTAGAACTGTTCAATTCTCGCTCAGTTGTAACGTTTTATTATAACTTAGTCCTTATTTCCTACAAAAATAATTTTGTTGAAAGTGTTCTTGATTTATTTGCAATAAAATGCAAAATGTTAATTTTATTCATTTTTAAATAAAATTGTTTACTTTTTATTTGAAGTCGTTTCTCTTTATTTCCGTCCAAATCTCTTTTCCTGTTAACTTAACAAGGTAGGTAAATCATATACATATTTAAAATATTATTATTATTCATTTTTAATTTATATAACCGAAAATATAAAACGCTTTTTATAAATCTGATTATCTACGCTTGTTTCAGCGCAGTCTATACTTCATTCTGATTTGTATAATCAATTGCCGGATTTGCATCGAGTGGGATTAGAATTTCCATGTCACGATTCCGATGGCCAATTGATTTGACCAATAGTATTAAAGGATTATCAGAATATTGATGAAGCGTGAGTGACCTTGAATTTGGTGGGAATCGATTTTTTTTTTCCTGGTTAATTTTGTACTTGTGGTCTTGATAGAAAGCTCCGCCGTTAGTTAATTTGATTTCTAAATGGTACTAATTTAAACCTAATCAAATTTCTTAGGTCTATACTCATCAGTAATCACTTTCGATTAAGCCAAATTGATGTATTGTGATATATGTATATGTATATTTCCGGATTTTCGCGGAGAGCATTTTGAAGAAAAGTTTTGATTTATTTTTATTAATTTACTTAATTTCAACATTTCTTGCACAGTAATGAATATATGTAGCTAATAATTTTCACAGAAAATAAATTTCAAGTAAATAGAAATATATTCCTTTTACAAAGTGAACATTTTCCTTTTATAAAAAACCTATTGACTAATTATTTTCCTTTTACAAAATGCTTATCCACTAGAGACATTTATGTATATTTGAGTCCAAAAAAAAATTCTTTTTTACAGGTTTGTATATTTATGAATGTTCCGCAAAGTGTTATAAAGAAACTTCTTAGATTTTAGTGAAATTTTGCAGAATTTAAAGAACATTTTGCCGAAAAACAAGTTTTAATTTTGACATTTTGGGTAATATGTAGAAGTGATTGAGAACTTATTGGAACGGTCATACAAATTAAACGAAGTTAATATTAATTGTTGTTCTCCGTGAATAACCTAATCTGTATTGTTGTACAGACTTGTTCTAAGTCTTAATAATGTGTGTACAAAATGTTCTCCATAAATCTCCGAAAAGTAATTTAAAAGTTCACATCAAGTGGGGGATGTTGATGACCAGAGCTAATCCACTCATGTAACTGCGGGCCATCTGGGTGCAGGGTTAAAAGATCAACAGCAACTGTGCCGCAAAATGGGCAAACAGAGATTACTTGGGAAACTTTTGAAAAGTCCTACAATGGGAGTGCCGACGTCTCTTTGCCAACGTACTTTCGCCCCTCGCCCCGCCTGCTGGCCAACTGCCATAAAGCTAACGATCCCATCAATCTGCAGATGTTAATTTCTGCGAAGCACGCAAAATTAAACAAATAAGTTTTACACCGCCGTCATCCTACTCACCAATTACGACCCACCCGTAGCCCTAAACATGCGAATGATAGGGCCGGGCATTAATTTCACTTAGAGCCCTATCACTCGGCCCTGGGAGTGTCCCCTCGCCCTATGCAGGAGTTTTGTATTTTTCGTAGGGTTGGCTGGGCCTCCTCCGAAGGAATCCAACAAGCCGAGATTTGTCACTTCGCAGTCAATTTAATTTGCACACCCACTGCTCGCTGGCTAAGTATTTGAATCGCCTCAGATTTTATTAAGCCGGGAATGAGAGTTATAAATGAAAACTGACTGTTTGCTGAGTTTTATGGGAAACCCCGTTGAAATGCTGGGAATTGGCGCGAAAATTAATGCTGAAATTAAAGTGATAAAAAACGGTTTAAGTGAAGTGATCGTACATGCTCAATTTAAATTGCTTGGCAACAAGATTCACAAATGAGTTTATTTTCCCTATTAAAGGGTTAAAACTTCACTCACGTACCACCGAAAATCTGTGCTGTTACAATCTGTTCCGATTAATTTTAGTTGCAAAATTAAACTCGATTACGTGAATCCTTATATTAAGGCACCGACTGGTGACGCTGTTGATGCAGTTGTGCATCTGCCCGCCCCATCAAATCAGCATCATTGAATCAAGGAAGCTATTAAAAGTGTCTTCTGCTTAGTAGAACGCAATTAACAGAATTCAATAATCCTTGCAAGGATGCTCCTAGCCAGAGATAGAGTCAAATCGATGTTAGCAACACCCACTTAGGTCAACGCTAGCCTTGAGTCAGGCTGCATCCTATCGACCGAAAAGAGAAGAACTTTTGATTCCTCCTGGGCATCCCCCGCTGACCATTGTGGTCCATTGGTATCCCGCGGGGATGAGACGGAAGCCGTTGATGCGAGATGAGCTCAATAATTAACTTGCAACTTGATCTAAATTCCGGTGATAGATAGATAGCCCTTGGCCAAGTGATAGATAGCCTTGTTCATCCTGACTCTCAAACGTGATTATCCTTTCAATTAAAGGATGGAAGGAACTGCGGTGAATTGCGACGTGGACAAGGCTCAAATAATTATAGAGATGATTAGGTGCCGGACCTTTAATATTCCAAGTTAGCGGACGATATGTGGCGATTAATTAATTCTAACCTCTACAGAATGCTGCAATTCGAAATGAAATATGAAAATGTAAATATCACGAATATCATGTTTCAGTGGCCAACTTCTTTTGTTCGACAGTAATTACATATACGAAATCCCTTGATTGATTGATGGCATGTTTATTGTCCAATGTTGTTTCTACCTCAAATGAAAATGGGAGGATAAAAACAAATAAATCAATGTTGTTTGGCTATTTATGTTATGCATAAAGCTTTAAAAAATACATTTCTTTGTGATGTTAATTGGCAATTAATGACATTTTTCTTTTCTCCTATTTATAATATATTTATTTGTTTTATTTTAATCAAAATAACTGGCCTGACTGTACAATAGTATATGATATACCTATATGCATATAAGTCAAATGCAATTAACCAGAATATAATAAAATCTTAAAATGTACATAGAGATACATAAACAAATATTAATTATTTTTAAACCTATTTTTAATTTATAGTTTATTTACATTAAAATCTAGCAAACCATAATTTCTGTTGTACATAGTTTTTAATGAGTTAATAGGACTAAACTTATTATAGTTAGTTCGATGAGTCAGATTTTTTAAAATTTCGGTTCTTCAAAAATTATAAGGTTTAGTGCTAATATGAAGCGAAGAAAGCAGCTCGAGACAATTAATTTCACCAATCAACAATTTGATGCATAAACAATTTCTGTAAATTCAACAATTTGAACCTATTTAATTAAAGTGCAAACAGTGCAAGGCGGAGCAAAGGAAACATTTTTGTCCTTAGACCAGCGTCTAATGAAGCCTAAAACACAATTACTTTTATTTATTAGAGAATTAATATAAAATACGAAATCTAGTTTTTTATAAAGAAGAACACATAGATCAGAAACGTTGTCAGTATTGTTCATAATCGCCTCACCGACTTGCACTGGGCAAATGTTTTACGTAGACTTTTTACAATATTATTTTTAAAATTTCTTTTGATTTGAGCAAACGAATATTAAAGGGAATCATAGTTCAATTAAAAAAAGAAAAAGACCCATTTTAAATTAAAGGAGCGATTTTTTCATTTACATGAGAAGAAAAATCATTATGAATTAAAATTGTTTAAGTTCTTGTTCTAAATTAAAGGGATAGATATCGCTATAATTTTGTTTCAATATATATTTTTTAAATCATTTGGAAAGCTGCTTAACAAACATGCCATTAATTAAATTAAAAGTAATTAAAAGAAAGCAAAGTAATAAAATTAATTGTGATATAACTGCCAATATTTGCTCAGTAGTTCTATATAGGTACAGCAAATTATTGGTTTATTTTGAGAAAAACAGGTTAGATCACCGCATTTGACCCACTTTTCATAAACAAGTTGAACAGCTAACTTGATTTCGAAAACTCTTTAAAAATATGAATGGGGACTAATTTCTAAGGACTTGGAGATATTCCAAAATCTACTGGAGCACTGGTCCCAGAAATAACGATAATGTGATCATCGAAAGTTCCCAAATGGTATTTACCTACCTTCCCGAGCCTAAAGCACTTCAGAAAACTTGGGGAACTTCTTAGAAAGCAGTTATCTGTAAATTGCTAACAATCATCCAGTCTTATCCATCCATCCCGGCCGGATCCTGGGAGCTCAAAAATGCCGGGATGGAGCGCCACAGCCTCGTTAATGACGGACATTTCGCTGTTGTTGGGGCACCCAACCCGGGCCCCGAGGAATCGTTCATTTGATTGTTGGATGGCTCCTCGATGTGGTTTCTCAATTCCATTAGTCCTCGAACGCCCTCAATACTTTTTCATCTAACGATGGTAATTGATGCGAATGAGAATTTTCGCCCCCGACCAAGAGGTGGCCACTTGAGCTCCTCAGCGGCTTACTGGCCAATTCTAGAAGACTGAACCTGACTGAGCAAACAACGAAAAAAGGGACTTTTCCACTGATCCCATCATTTGGAAGGAATCGCTTTAACGTCTCCACATACCGAACATTGGCGTAATTACATTTCCTCCTGGAGAACGCCTTTTGAAGATGAAGGCAAGAAGTCCTCAGGGGGGATGAAACGGACTGGAAAGGGCAATTTGTACAGCCACAAAGGCCCAATGTTTCAACCATTTTGATCTGTAAATATTTTTCATTAAATTACAAAAATTAAGCAGCATTGCGATGGTCGAGCACAATTACAAGTCCCACTATAGACTTAAGACCTTTTGAAACTCTTATTACTTCTCCCCTGGCACCCCAGCAAATAGATGAAGCCGCCGGATTCCGGCTGAATTATCCCCCAAGAATGAAACTTGAAGTTCAAGTAGTCGAACTCCTCCCAACTTTGTCTTATTTATTTTATTCGAGCAACATTTTCCTCAGACAGTTGTTATTTATTCTGCTGGTGTCAAAGTCCTGTAGAAGGGCTCAGCAGAACAACCCTTGTTACTATACTTAAAAGGATCGAAGGAACGGCGAAGATTTCATTGTCATCGTCGTGTTGTGAGTGGCATGTCGTCGTTTTAAAGTGTTTCGCCGTTTTATGAAACAATAAAAGTTTTAAATTGGTTTCTATTGTCTCATTGTTTTTGGCATCCGAATTAGAAATGATTGAAACACTTAAAGGATTTAAAACTTCAGCGAAGTTGAACCATCCTAGATCAAGTGAAACATTCGTTAAATTAAGACGACAGGTACAAAGACATTCAATATTTAGATCCACGCTCTTTTTCTAAAACAAAAATACTTATAAGTATATGTATATAAAGATAAAAAACGTTCTGAACTGAATTTAAAATATTTAACTAGAATTAATTATATATTTAGGACAATGGACATTTTCATATCAACAAGTTTACATATTTTTTTATACGGTCGTGCGTATAAATTTAAAGTCATCTCAATTTTTTCATTATCACTTTGGTTGAATGGTTGGTTGCATCTTGAAAACCCAGGAATTCGAGAAAGTAAAGTTACAACCTTATAAAGAGCAATTTTATAAATTTCAGCTAGCATTTAATAAAACACATCAATTTAGTACTCACTTACCACAAAATGTTATGTTATTTATTATCCTCTCTATTTTTACCCATTATGCCTAATCTATTAAAAAGTGTAAGAAAGTTTTCATGAAGCAAGTTCAAATTTTTCGAGAATTACTCATTCATGAGTAATTTTAATTTAACTTTTTCATTTCTTTAGGAACTGAACTACCTACTTTATCTAGTAATAATTAAAATTATTTATTTATTTTTCACAGTTCATCAATAATCCGACTACAAAAATGTTACAAATATGGCAAGTAAAAATTACAAAAAATACATACTATTCCTGGAATAGTGAAAATTAACACTATCATAAATGCAGTTAAAAGCGCGCGACATGGAACCCTATGCATATAATAATAATTTGATCCCCTAATCATCATATTTCAAAACGGGGAATTTCCAACATTCATAATTGAATTCAACCGATAATACAAAACCCAAGATGGCTTTAAACTAATGACAAGACTGAGAGAGTCATCTTCCATATTAAAGTGAAACAAATTGGTAGAAGTTTCAGTTTAAGTAATTTTGTATAAAGGAAATTATTATAATATGAAATGCGACTGTTTAAAATCCGCTTTGAAAGGGGAGACAGGAGAAGTGAATATTAACTTATTTTTAATTATAGATATTTAGGTTTTATTTATAGGGCATATATGTATACCATTTCCAGCAACATTTCACCTTTTCCCACGCAAAAATATCTTTTCCATTTCCAATGTATAAAAAGCCTTTTCAAAAGTGCTCTTTTTTATTTCAAAAGTACTGGATTCCAAAACATTAGTATCGAAATTTAACAAAAAAGTGCTCATTATTCCAAATGCAAAGTATCACAATTCAACTCAAAAGTGCATTTTTATTCAAAACAAAAGTACAAAGTTCCAAGCAAACGTGCTCTAGTATTTCATTTGCTTGCAATATTGTATATGTATATATATAAATATATACAAAGATCTGCTACTATAAACGAACTCTTCCCTGCACTATTGCTTCGGTTCAGAATCTTATGCCCTGCATTTGGATTGTTATTTGTGCATTTTCATTGTTTCCTTGTGATTATATAACTGCTAAATTTTCAATATTAATCTTAGTTCTTGATAAACATTTTAGTTTTTTAAAGTTGCTGGCTCGTAGTTCCTGTACAAAAAATCGACTTAGAAAATATATATGTATTTTAAAACGTTTTTTAATCAAAATATAATGTAAGTAAACATGGTTTGTTGGAGTTTTGTGATTATGTTATTTATATTGCAGCAGTTAAAATATAAGTCCACGAATACGAATATATTTGGAAAAGAATAGGTTTCTTTTAAAGTTAATACAAGACGACGGACTAAGTTTAAAAGAAGCTGAACAGACTGCGGACATAGGGTATTGTACAGCAAGGAAAATATATAAGCAGTCTATTATAGACGGTGAAGAATTAATTGAAAGACAACGTGGTGGCGGCAGAAATACGAAACATACAACAAATGCATTACAAAAAAATTTTAAATTATTAATTTTGTTTAATTTCAAAACTATAAAAGAACAAACGTGCTTGGAATTTTGTAATTTCGTTTTGAATAAAAATGCACTTTCGAATTGAATTGTGATACTTTACATTTGGAATAATAAGCACTTTTGTATTAAATTTCGATACTAATATGTTTTGGAATTCAGTACTTTTGAAATAAAAAAAGCACTCTGAAATGGAAAAAGATATTTTTGCGTGGGAAAAGGTGAAATGTAGAATGAAAATGGTATACAAGAAAGTTACAAGATACTAAATTATAACCGACCCCAATTATGACTTGCAATTTGCGAATAGGTTTAATAAATTTAATTAATATTAGTGGACATTTCGTGAAACTGCCAATTTTTATTCTAAAACATTTACATCGCATTTCACAAAAAAAAAATTTTTGCTAAAGCTAACTATTATTATTGGTAAGAAAACTTCAACAATTTCGATTTTTTTTTTGTAATATTAATTATTCTCAAACACTGAAAATAACTGCAATTGAAAAATGTTGTTCTTTTATAAAATAATTTGACAAATTCTGAAAATTTTGTTCCTTCTCGTTAAACGAACTACTTTCAAGAATAAAGAAAATAACTAAAAGTTCTATCGTATCTCAAAGTAACCCGCAAATATGATGTTTGTGTGTTCAAGCCACATTTAACCTCAAGCAGTGGCGGCTCATGGAAATTAACTTTGGTGGGGCTAACTGTGTACTACAAAAAACGAAAAGTAATATTTCAGGAAAAATTGTCAAAACTGGCTTTGCAAAACTCTTTTCAGGCCTATTCGGACTCCACTTACAAAAACTTAAAAACACTGCACTCCTTAGCGTTTTGAATAATATAAAGTGTGGATAAAAAGTCCCGGAAAGGTCAAATATCTCGAGAAATGCACATGGGATTGATAAAAGGAGTAAAATATAGTTTAAATAAACTAATAATAAATAACTGAGGTGACGCTTGCGATATGACAGAAACAATTATCCGTTTAAAAAACGCGAGCTCATTGCATAGATCCTTTTTTCAATTTTTTAGAACAAATTCAATTGCTATAAACAATTAAGTTATATAACCATACATTCTCATCCAAACTAAACGTGTATGCAAAATTTCAGCTTAACCGGAAAGTGTATCAAATTTAACTTTCAAGATGTTTTACATAGTTAGTTACTAAAACTCGACCTTATACCGCTTCCTTCTTTCCCAACGCCCCACTCCCTAAGTTTTCAAAAAAATGTTTTCTCTTTTTTTCGATCCGATGTACATATGTACATATATTTCAAGATATTCAATCATCATCTCGGAAATTATTTTTACACCGGACAACATCCTCCCCGGCACTCCCTGTATTAAATAGGAAAACGTCTTTCACATAAAATTTTCCTATTTTGTATCACAGAATCCGAATCTGCAATAAAAAATAGAAGTTCGTATTTTGTAAAGTTACTCCTACCTCCCGGGTAGGTGCGGGTAAATTTGAGTTTGGTATCATTGAATAGCTTTTATAAAAATATTAAACACGTATTTTTTTGTTTTTCAATCCGATACGTATTTCTCAAGATCTTTAACCCTTCCAGGACTTTTTATACACACTATGTGCACTATGAAAGAGGCCGAATTTTTTCGCTCACACTGTTAAGAATTTGTGCGAACTTACTACATGGTGTCAAACTCAACGCGACTTACACTGTATGCATATGAGTTCGCCCGCCTCAACAATCCTTCGGGCGGGGCTACCCTCTCGTTAGCCCCAAACTGCCTCTTTCACAGCTATCTGTGCACGCCAGATCGTTTGCATGCGTTGGGACATTGCTAGCACACATATTTAAAACTCTCTCATCCGCGGGGCTAGAAAATTTTAGCCCGCTGCGCTGCGCTTTGAATTGAAACATATGGATAGAAGAGAAATGAAATTATATCTTACGTAAGAGAAGCAGTTGTAAGCGCGTGGCCCGGGCCCAGCCAGCAGGGCTAATTTATTTTAGCCCTAAGCGCAGGGAAAGCAATGGGATGAAGGGAAATAAATTTAAGGTTATTAAGAGAAACTATTTAGCAGCTTTGCTGTTGCTTGTTTGTTATTCTCTTAGCAACCCTTACCAAGTGGATTTGGCTCATTTCAGTAGCCTTTGACTTCAATTAATTTAGTCGTTCAAAGTGGTTGAAATTACTCGATAGAAAAATCCATTCGCATTATATTGACGTTATGTGAGGAAAAATTCACTGAAGTCAAGGGTAACTGAAATGAATTTATTAAAAATTTAGGATCTTTGTTAGGAATTCTTATCCAAAAAGGGCTTTTTTAAGCTCTTTTCGACTCGAATGTGACTTGGCGACTCGCTAACCATAATAGGGGCCTAAACGTACTGACAAGAGAAATGCAGTAACGTTTTAAGACGTTTTCTTAAAATTCGAATTTTTAACACAATTTTGTTGAAATTTATGGTGGGGCTAAGCCCCACTAGCCCCTAAGGTAGAGCCGCCGCTGACCTCAAGTGCAAGTGCATCCCTCTCTTAACCCAACAAGCATTGAAATCACGAACGAAGAACTTGGCAACGAAAAGAGTTCATCTTCGTCTAAGTTGTTCGCATTTGCCAAGATCCCCCTTGAGATTGAGAGGAGGCCTTGGAGCCCCAAGCACGTGAAACGAAAGTCCTCCGGCCGGGCCCCATAAAACAGCCCACAAAACGAGGAATTGGCGCTGTTGATGAACAATTTTATAAACTCGTCGACCGTCGTGTTTACATTCCGAGAAATGTTTGGAACACGCCGCCAAAAGTGACGACTGACTGATGCTATCGGAAGCAGACAGACGGATTTTATGCGATGCATTTGGGCCTCTGCATATCGAAAAGTGCATTTTGGACGGCATCCAAACACCTGTTGGCGGCGAAATAAGATTAATCCGAGCAAAGCACTTCGACCAATCCATGATTTATGGCAGAGGCCTTTCGCTATTTCTGTTACTGCCGGGTTGCTTGGAGGGCTGCTATAAGGCACTCAAAATTCATCGTTGGTTTTTGAATTTGAACCATGCATTTATTATTGTATTATAATCCTATTCTAACTGGGTTAGCTAATGCATCTATAATTTGAAATATGTATGTATATAATTTATGTCTCATTCGAAATCAAAACCACGAATACCCTTAAATGGGTATATAAAATTTTCAAGAGAATTACGCAACCAATGATACCAAACTCGACCCCTTCATCGGCTACAATAGATTTCATTTCAAATATTTGACACGTATTTTTTGTTTTCTGATCCGATGTGTATTTCGTAAGATATTCGACTGTCCCGGTACTTTTTTTACACGCTTACATCATCATTCTAAAATTAATCTAATCAGACTTCTTGTAATTCGTTCGGGATTGTAATAGTAACTGATTTAATATTTAAGATTAAAATGTTTGGAGCATTACCCCACTAAAGTTTTTATTTATTTAATGTTGTCTAAATATAAGCAAGAGTACTTCGAAATTAATCAAAGTAATCTAAAAATGGACAATTCGATAGTTTCGATAGGGATGTTCCTACTTATTAACCTGGTATATTTAATTTCCGTGGTTTATAATTTTAAAAAAATAAAAAATAAACAATTTAAAACAAATTTTGTTTTTGTACACAATCTTAAACTGGGTCAGATTTCGCCCATTGACCTTTTATTTCAGTTTTATAAACTTCATTCTTCTATACTCCTAGTTCCTAAATAAATGTTAAAGATATTTGTCATTGGCACAAAAATATCAATATGTATGTAAGATAGATAGATAGATATATTTGAAAGATGATATACATATGATAGGTATGTACTGGAATAAAATTCATTACTGCAACATCACAATTCGTAGTACAACTGATATTCTCTTTTTCGCTAATGGGAAATATTTCCACTAAAAATTAACTGTGAAGGAAATAATTAACGCTGGCTTATTTTGTAGCCCAAATGCGCAAAATTTCGCTGAATTCTTTATGATGATTTTATTGGAATTTGTGGACTAGTCGACTTTTGTTTACATACGATCATTTTCGTGGATAATGTCCAATAATCATGTTAAGTCTTCTAATTTGATTTTCCGTAATGGGGGGACATGTTCAAATATTTACATAGGTACGGCTCCTGCACAAAGCAATTAAGCAAGCGCAAAACCGTGCAAAAACCAATGACAATTTATGGCCACTTAGTCCTGATTCAGGGCACAGCCCGACGGAGTAATTTCCGTGTGTCCCATAAAAAGAGTACGGGAGCGATTACGCGCCATGCCGTGGGTCTCTTAACGCCTGACTAATTCAGGGGCAGCGGGCGCCAAGGGCCCGCCGCAGGCCCCACACGGATTAAATGGCCCATTCGAAGGGCGGAGGGCGGAGGGAGGGACGGGAGTGGATCCGCCCAAATGGCAGGAACGGGCACTTCCCTGTAATCACAAGGTAAGTACCAAGCGCATCGAATACCAAGTGCCGAGCACCGAGTATCCTCCGGAAGGATATCTCGGCTGTAATCTCTCGTTAGCCCCGAGATCGAAAGCCGGCTAGAGCCGCACGTTCATCCCAATAACTCCGGATTAGGGATACGTTCGCAGCGTTTTTGCTCCAGAGATACGCACGAATCACGTGTGCCCCCCTATCCTCAGCGGATCCCCATCCCAAACTTGTGGGAGGAAACTGGGAAGCCAGAGCGCTGCTGTGAGTAAGCACAGCCAAAAGTTAGATCTTGAGGCTGCAGAAAAAATCGCTCGACTATTTTCATCGGGTTGCGGTTTTTTTGATGAGAAAGCATTTCGGGTGCTTTGTTGCCGGCCACAGAGCCGGGATGGGGAGGGGAGAAATTCATTCAATTACACGGAGCCCGCCGCAAATGGGGCCATCACCCCCCAGCCTCTTCAATTCGCAAACGAATCGCACTAAAGTGTAATTGGAATCAGAAAAGCAATCAGTCGGCCAAATTGAAAATATTGAGGTTCTTCAGATCGAATGACGCCCGTTTTTTCTCTACGTGGTTTAATGAGTCTCTGTTTGTCCAACTAACCACAACACCCGCTCTGCTAGAACTACCCCTTTTCTGCAAATCCGCAGAAAATAATCGCGGTGACCCAAGACGGTGGCGAGCGACTTGCCAGCAATCTTATCAACCGGCGCGCCGACGACGTGTTTCCTTCCTCACATATCCCGAGGAGCCGCGTGGTTTGGCTCGTTTGAATTCCCAACATTTTCCTGGAAGTGGAAAAAGAAATTGTGACATGCACGCAATTGGAGAACATTTTTGTAGCCCCTTGGGGCTCTACGGGGACTGGAGGTGGCGACACGGCCTTTTTATTTCTGGGATGCGAGACACATGTCTAAACGAATGCGGAAATAGTGAAGACGACGAGGGTGTGCTCCGGTTGCGCAACAAATGAATAACGCCTTCGGGAACGGGGATGAGGGTATATTTTTTTAAATTTTAAAACACGATGTGTCGAAAAACTCATATTAATCTGATCTTTTGGGAAGAATTTTTTTCTTGTTGCTTATATACCCATGTATTTTAAAATTTGAGTGTATATATTTCTACCAACCATCTTTATTTATCATTAGTATTGTAAATTGTTTTCTTCACGTTTTGGATAATTTTTAATTTTAATACTGTACAATCCATCCATGTATATTGTGTACAGAATGAGAGAATTCATAATCGTAAAGCGAAACAATTCCGGCAAAACGAAATTGGAATGGTAAATTTTACGATTTTTCAATTTCCTTTTGGTGTATGTCTCTTCATTTGATCGTAAATTGCAACCTTTATAGGTCACGAATTCTGCATTTTATGATTATTTCAATTAGCTTCTTACTCAGCATCATTTCCATTATTTTATGGTCTACGTTAAAATTTGGTGACCGTAAAAATTGTCTAGCAATAAGTGCATATTCGTTCTTTTTTTTACGACTGATAATCGCTGCAACGTAGGCACAATCGTTAGTTTTACAATGTCGAAAATGACCCCAATAATAAATATTATAAGTAAATATTAGTGCCTTTATTACAATTCATAACCCTTTTCTTGTATAGTTTTAAGAATGCAACAAAAAATCGAAGAAATGTGCTTTCGATGGGTCTCTTGTTAAATTAAGAAGGTTGCTTTCATCCATTCGCAAGTTTCAAAGTGCACACAACACAAAGTCTTAACATTCCCCACAGTTAAACCCAGGTTTTTAAGATCTTCACTATATACATATGTACATATGTATGTTATGCCATTCTGCTTTACCATTGACACAATAATATTTATTTATTTTTGTAAAAATGCATACTAATTATAAAATTTTATTACGATATTGAAAATTAAAAATTTTATTGAGTTTATCTGTTTTAAATAAAATTACGAAAGCCCTTTTTGGGTAAAAATTCCTTAATAAAGTTTCTAAAATTCTTATAAATTAATTTCAGTAACCATTGACTTCAATTGAATAGGCAATTTCGAAAAGGGCACATGTCTGAAAATGTAAAATGTTCAAAAAATGAAAAAAACTAATTATATTTTCTAAACTAGTGCAAAATTTATAAAATTTATTTCTGAGTTACATTTTGGGGTCAATTAGCAATCGGAAATTATAAAAATTTTTGATGTTAATCTTATTATAAACTATATTTTAGATATTTTAATTTTCTGAGATGTGCTCTTTTCGAAATTCATGATATTGAATTCACATAATTTAAAGAAAAAACCATATAAATTTGGGAAAAATGTGATTTTAGGTATTCAAAATGAAACATAGTACTTAAGTTAAAGATAAAATTACTAGACTTTTTTTCAATAATTTTCTTCTGGAGCCTCTCTTTCGTTTGTAGTTGGCCATTGCAGTATTTCGTCATAAAACTCTGTAAATTCTACTGGTACATTGTTTCACTTTTGCAATATCTGCAATTTTTAATTTATTAATAGGTACTTTGCCATTATAAGCTCGATATTCTCGGCTTGGTAAGTTACTGGAAGTGCCTTTTACTCTAGAAAGAACGAAAATTTCCTCAGAGATCTACAGTGAGCGAAATTAATTTAAAGCCACTGCCTTATCTTCATTCCGAATTAAAATATTTTGAAAACGAAAAATGAGAAAACGTATTAACACCCTGTGGCAGCTGCACACCTTTGTTTTACTCTTGTTTGTAAGTATTTCCATATTCATTTGGTTATTGATACTGAGATAAGTAACATTAATTTTAAAAAGTCACTCACGGCGTACTATTTATCGCGAAATTAATTTAAAGCCGGTAAGTTGTTTTAGTATTTTGAAGAAGAATTTCCGGAAAATAATTAATATTTTTATCATAAAATAATCACTTGAGAGCTTTTTTTTCTAAAAGTGTGCATTTTCTGTAATGGGTATAATTCTTTTAGTAATAGTTCGAAAACAATGTTTAAGTGAAGCTGAGAGAGCTCCTGTTTCAGCTTATAAGGCAGGCTCTAAGAATAGGCAGATCCTGTACTGTTATAAACAACTACGTTAACTTGGGCAAAGCATACGGAACTAAAAAGGAAAAAGGCGCAGCGAAAAAAATAACGAACAGACAAAAATCACAAATTTTAAACGATGCCAGAAAACAAAAACTGTGTGCATCGAAAATAAGAACAAAATTAGAGTTGCCAGTGAGCACACGAAGAATTCAGCAAATACTACAGTCAAGCTCGACTTTAGTTTACACCAAAAGGCTGAAGAAACCTCCTCTGACCACCGAGCATTAAGACCGCCAGGTTGGGTTTTGCGAAAAACTGCATGTCCTGGTTTCTTCAGCCTTTTGGTGTAAACTAAAGTCGAGCTTGACTGTAGTATTTGCTGAATTCTTCGTGTGCTCACTGGCAACTCTAATTTTGTTCTTATTTTCGATGCACACAGTTTTTGTTTTCTGGCATCGTTTAAAATTTGTGATTTTTGTCTGTTCGTTATTTTTTTCGCTGCGCCTTTTTCCTTTTTAGTTCCGTATGCTTTGCCCAAGTTAACGTAGTTGTTTATAACAGTACAGGATCTGCCTATTCTTAGAGCAATTTGCCTGTTAAAAAGCCCTGAGTCCTTATAAGCTGAAACAGGAGCTCTCTCAGCTTCACTTAAACATTGTTTTCGAACTATTACTAAAAGAATTATAACCATTACAGAAAATGCACACTTTTAGAAAAAAAACTCTCAAGTGATTATTTTATGATAAAAATATTAATTATTTTCCGGAAATTCTTCTTCAAAATACTAAAACAACTTACCGGCTTTAAATTAATTTCGCGATAAATAGTACGCCGTGAGTGACTTTTTACAATTAATGTTACTTATCTCAGTATCAATAACCAAATGAATATGGAAATACTTACAAACAAGAGTAAAACAAAGGTGTGCAGCTGCCACAGGGTGTTAATACGTTTTCTCATTTTTCGTTTTCAAAATATTTTAATTCGGAATGAAGATAAGGCAGTGGCTTTAAATTAATTTCGCTCACTGTATCTATATAATTTTTTGCGATTACTTCACCAGGTTTTTTAGGATCAAAGGCAAACTTTATTTTTAGCTGCATTTATGACCCTCCATATTTCTTACTCCTCTTTTCCATTTTTTGTTTTTTTTTTTTGTTTTGAATATCATTGTCAGAATCAGAACTCATTGTGGAAGCGTAAAATTACGACTTTACCTTGCTTCAGACAACGCAATGACACATTAATGACCCAATATGCTTATTGTTTTAAATCACAATAACAAAAAAGCCAGTAGTATTATGTAAGTTAACGGTCTTATGTTACATTAAATTCGAAAAGGGCACATATCTTAAGAGTTGTGACCTTTTCGAAATTATTTCTGTACACGACATGACGTCAACACTTGAAAAAATACTATAAATGTTTCCTTTTCTAATATAATAGGTAGAGGGAAGTATTTAAAATCCATTGATTTGAAAAAACGTATTTGTGAAAAAATGCGAGATGTGCCCTTTTCGAAATTGCATATTCAATTATTTTTTACGTTCAAATTGTTCAAATAATTCGATTAAAAAAATACGATCAAATATTTTGATGTTCAATCGACTTTGAACGAACAAATTAATTGAAGTCATTGGTTACTGAAATTAATTTATAAGAATTTTAGAAACTTTATTAAGGAATTTTTACCCAAAAAGGGCTTTCGTAAGCTCTTTTCGTCGCAGAACTGACGATATTCGCAGTAGGATCCAATATCGCATATATTTAAAACCGACATTTCCTTTATTTTTGTCTTTAAATACAAAAATGAATGCAAGCGATTTTCTTATATTGTAAAAATTCTCCATAAATTTTCTAATTTGGCGCCAATTCAAACATCATTACCACATGAAAAAGAATAATCCGCGGAGACATTAGAGTTCATCTCCATTTGCTGTGCCTTTATGCCTGCCATGTTGGCACACCTCGCTATCAAATAGTTGGAGTTGATTTTCGCGCGGCGCCGTTTTTGTTCTGTTTACGAAACTCGTCGAATACAAATTTATTTTCGCCATTTCGCCCCGTATTATCTGAATAAAATCGATCCCTCGTGCGGACCAGTGGCTCCCCAGTTTAATCGCTGCGTGTTCGTGTGGAATAGACGGCCTAAAAATTGCTCAGTTAATCAAAATGCCTCCCAAAAAGCGGGATAAAGATGTGGACGGCTCGAAGAGTGTTGGTCGCGACCAGATCCAGGCGGAGCATGAGTTGTTTCTGCAGGCGTTCGAGAGTAAGTGCGAGTGGGACAGCGAGCGCGGGCGCTGCGGTGGTGTGAGTGTGTCAAGTAGTGGCTTCACTTTCATTTTCGATTTTTTTCAATTATTGGGAAAGATTTTCGCTGAAAATGCGCCGAAAAGGAGCTCTTTTTGTTCGTTCGCTGCCGAAGGGCGGCAAATTTTGGGAATTTTCGTGCCCCAGATGGAGAACTGCGGCCCCCCGAAAGGAAGGACTGCTTTTTATGTATAGTCCTCTCGCTTTGTTTTGATATATTACCACATAACCTCAATTTAGGGTTTTATGTTTTTCTCCGCCAAAGAGAGGAAGCCTTGTCCTAAACAATTTTTTACCGGGTGGTCAGGCAACTGACAGCTTCACCGCCAATTTTGAGTCTGTTGACTTCTGATTTTCAAGCATTTTCACAATCCCGGAGCGGGGTGTTACTTTTTTTAAAAATACTTTTTACTCTTTAACTCTTGAGAATCACTAAAAAAAATTCCTCGCATTTGCATTATGAATATTTTACGAAAGGTAGCCAAATAGCACGCAGGCTCTCGCTCTTAATCAACTCTTGATAATTAAAAGAAATCAATCCGAAGTCAATAAATGACTGCAATTAACCGCATTTGCATGATTACAAGATCATTTTACATTATTCTCTCATCAGCGTAATAATAAAAAAGTATTAATTCTAACTAAAAAGAAGGAAAACATTCAGAGGTTCATTTTAATCTATTTTGTTATGTCTATAAACTAATCAATACGAACGAAACTTCCATTCAGAATATAAATATTGCAGTAATAAATTCACGCTCCGGAAATAAAAAATAATAAATGTTTCTTTTCATAGTTTATAAAAAAAATAATACATATTTTTAAGATGCAGTTTAGTAAAATGTAGTATGTACTTTACATAAAGTATATACCCGTACCCGTCGGTATTCGAGAACTCGAAACCCCGAATTGAATCGACCCCAAAAACTAAGTTATAAAACACATCATAGTCGATTGTTGGTTGATTTTAAAATAGTGTTCTTAGTTCTTCATATTTAATGTACTATAGCCATATAGGTCTGATTAACCCTAGAACTACAAAACTATTTTTTTTACCTGTAAACTACAAACCAGGGTAAATATTTACCCCACGGGTTTCTTGTTCGTAAAATAGTTCTGAAAGTAGTAATCTGACTCATAACTACATGCATGTTTTTGTTTTTCATGCCAAAGAGAGTGGTGAGGAGCAAATTCAATTTGGTCAAGGTTTAGTTGGTGAAAAACTGATTTTTAATAATCTAAAGTGCTAAAAAACGGTCAAAACGTCATTTAACACAGTTTGGGGTAGATATCTACCCCGGTTTGTAGTTCTAGGGTTAATAAACTTTTAGAGTATTTTACTTCACTCCGCATCTCATCTTGGCTAGAATTCTATAGCAGTCTTATCTTACACATATAGCGCCACATGGGCTGTGTTCCCGAGAACGCTGATTTTAGTTTTAGGGCTTACAATTTTAATTGTAGGTTCTACTTTTAAATAAATCAATAAAATACAAGAAGATCTGAAGCAGATAATTAAAGTAGATTGCAAAGGCCACAAAATGTCTTACAGCAACTATGAAAATATTGAGTTATCTGAGGCAGGTGATGAACAGGGTGACTGATTGTGGGATCATCGTTTAAAACTAAAACAACAACCACATTTACCTTACATCATAATTTTTATCGAAATATTATTCCTAAAACAATATATTAAATAATTATGTATCCAATATAATAATCTATGATAATAAAAATCAAATTATAAGTCTTGTTTTTTGATACCTAAAACCAGTTCCAAATTTCCATCCCTTAGCTTACATCACCTTTATGAGAATGAATGTTTATTAAATAACTTTCCTTTTTCAGAACCAACGCAAATTTACCGATATCTCCGTACAAGAAACATGATATCCGTAAGTAACTATTAAATTAGTGAGCATGAGTATATGAACTAGTTTTCAAAGAATTTTATTTATTTTAATCAAAATCCTCGATCACATGCAACGATAATTGCGATTATAAAAGATATCGTATACAATTTCGTTCAAATTTGTATTTGATTTTACTCAGCACATTAGCAATAAAACAAGTAGAAAATCTGTCACTTCGTTAATTCTCTTTAATACCTAATTAATAATTATAATACCATTAGGAATATAACAATTAATTTTCATAATGTTGAAAATCAATAAATGATAAATCAAAAACAGAAGCAATCGTCAAAACTTTCTGTGTTTCGTTATAAGTACGAGTAACGATCGTTTGAAATATTTGTATACATACATCCATATGTTTATATATTTGACTTTAATTATATTTTAATTTATTGCTTCAAATATTAAAACAGCATTTAAAATTCATAGTCCTAGATATCGTAATATTTTATCTTGCACTTTTCGATTATAAAACTAATCCTTACAGCCAGTGTTTTTGCATCGCACCCTGACCTACATGAAGCACCGAATGTCGCGAACGCACAAAAGGCGCTCAGAATTCAAAGTGGACAACATGCTGGCCGAGAAGATGAACAAATCGCGGCTTGACAAGATCCACGGGCTCGGCGACTATATGACCTTAATGTTTCTGGGATTTTTCGATAAGACTTTGGAGGATACTATGTGCGGCGATGCAGTCCGCGTCGAGACAACTCTGCTGAAAATTTCACATAAAAAACGCAAGGACAGCTCTTCGGCCTTCATGCAAGTAACAGTAAGTTCGTTTAGGTTCGTTTAGTCAAGGGAAGAAATTGACTTGTTTTATTCTGGGGGGATTCTAGATTGGCACCACCGACATTAGGGTGAACCCCATGGAAACGAATGAGAGTGGAAAGATTCCTGCAATTAGCATACCCAGCGAATCGTTTAAGCCACAAGGCCCCTCTCAGAGCCAGTCGTACATCTTGCTCCTGAGAGTTGAGACTTTACCCAAGGTGAACGCGATCACTGAGGATGAGGAGGAGCCTTCCTCCAAGCGCCCGAAAGCAAATACGAAATTATTTGGATCAGAGCTGGTTATTTTTGATAAACACAATCGGTGCCTCCTTGCCGAGGGTGAATACGAACTAGCCCTTCAAGAAATCGTATCGCTGGCGAAGAACTGCTCGCCAAAAAAGCATTCGACCTGGGAGGTCATTTCGGACGACACTAGCCTCGAGATATTCGACAAACCAGACAATCCCTTCGAAGTGTTCAGCAAATGCCCCACACTCAAGTTCATCTTGAAGTGGACGCACGAGCCTAGTCCGAGTTTCGTAGATAGACCAAAGCTAACAGATAAGCAGAGTAGTGAGGGGATGGCGAACGGGGAGCGGGATAGCGAAAAGGATAACATAGTCATTAGTGGACTCACTCACAATAATAATTCTATTGCCACTCTTCGGAATGGAATAAAAGAGTCTGCTAAGCACGAAGAGCAGATCCAGATCATCTATCAATTTATCTACAATAACAACTCCCGGCAGCAGACTGAACCTTGTGACGATATGCACTGCCCGTGGTGCAGCTTGGACTGCATCACGCTCTATTCATTGCTGAAGCACCTCAAGCTATGCCACGCTCGATTCACGTTCACCTACATCCCAGTCACAAGCGGAGCCCGAATCGATGTTGCGATCAACGACATGTACGACGGGTCGTACACCGGGTCGCCCCACGATCTTGTTGGGCCAGCCGGATGCGCCTTCGCTCGCGCCGGCCCCGTTAGGAGGACCAGCGTCACAAATCTTCTTGTGTGCCGTCCGAGGAGACAGAAACCGAATCTTTCTGAGTTCCTGGAGCTGGACGAAAACGAGCTTAATAACCAGAGGCCTTATATTACTGGACACAATAGGTAAGTCCGAGTATCTTAATATAAACGTCGTTTACACAGTGCTTTCTAGATTATACCATCATACAGAAACCTGCCTGCCAGTCCATCCGAAAGAACTAGATATCGACTCGGAGGGCGAAAGTGACCCTCTTTGGTTACAGCATAAAACAATGCAAATGATTGACGAATTCACGGACGTCAATGAGGGAGAAAAGGAACTGATGAAAATGTGGAACCTTCACGTTATGAAGCATGGCTACGTTGGGGACTGCCAACTTCCAATCGCCTGTGATATGTTCCTGGACATGAAGGGCCGGGAGCTTCTTCAGAAAAATTTATATAGAAATTTTGTACTGCACATGTGCTCACTGTTTGACTATGGTCTGGTCTCGCCAGAAGTCGTTTACAAGACTATACAAAAATTGCAAGTAAGTTTGACTATCTTGTGCAACGACATTGCTTCCAAGTTGAGGTACTACTAAATTTTAAAGTCCAAACGTCCAAGGATCATAATCTCCAAGAGTGAAAATCGTCAATCTAAAGTCCTTTATGCCAGATCATTTTAAATTGATACCTTCAGCTGTTGCAAAGATACAATCGGCAAAATTAACTTTTCTTAGGGAACGATGGTAAAAATATATATAAACTATGTGAAAATTTTAGTTCAATTAATTACTTAATCGTCTACGCCAAGCGAAGAAGGTTGGAATGTGTAGATTTTGACCGTTCGGATTTTGCAATTTTAGTCTGTCTAGATATTAGCTTGATAACGTTTATTGTCTTCCAGAGCATTCTAAGTACATATCCAGAGGGTAGGAAAGTCATATCGGAATCCAGGGAATCGCAGCTCGAGTTCTGGCTTAAAGTGGGTAAACATAAGCAAGCTCAGCAGGAGGAGAAGCAGAAACAACACAGTCATCAAAAGTTGAGTGAAATCAAGACCACGGGGGCTTCTTCAAAGGGATCACATACAAATAAAGAAAAGCATACAGGGGGCAATGGAGGCGGAGGAGGCAGCAGCGAAGCAAAGACAAAACCAAATAGCAGCAATGCAGATAAGGATAAGTCGCAAGTCGAAAAGGCCAAAGATTCTGGCAAAGAAAGCAGCAAAGGAGTTAACGGCGAGTTGGGTAACACCGGGGCTGGAACAAGCAAAAGAAGAACGCTTAATTCCCAAGCCAATGAACAAAACTCGAACAAAAGAAGACTGTCTCAACTGAGAGGTAAGAAAGGTTTGTTTCCGCTAATATGATTATATAAAATAATGCTTATTAACATGATTTACATTTTAAAACACCAGATTCACCACCTCGTCGTCGCAGTGCCCCGTCATCAGATCCACCAAAAAATTTACCTGCCAGGCGCAAATCGCTGGCTGTCCTCTCGGGAACTGCGGGCAGTCAAACAACAAATCAAATAGCAATGCGGAAGCGACTCTCCATGTCTGTAGCCAAAGCCGAGAAGCACTGATTGTTGTTAAATTTGGACTTACCTCCTTCTGCGACATTCTGCGCCTTGTGCAGCAGCAAGAACTGGTTTCAAAATACGCATCAAGTCACGCATTCTGAAGATATTTTGTTTAAATGTTTTTACTTTTTATTTTTAAAATTTCGACAAAGTAAGTTTAATCATAATTTTTCGCATCACTCCCGCTCCGAAGGGCGGTGCCGAAACAAATCCATATTACATAAATCATAAATTCTGATCTCGCGCTTGGGGTGAGTCAGACTGCCAGTTGTCTCGGTCGTAAGGAGTAAAAGTGTCTGCTTTTGTTAACATTTATTTTTAATATATATTTTCTCTTAGTTACGTTTACACACCTACTTAATTTTTACTTGTACACTTGCAATTTCCGCTTATTGAAATGAAAGCAACTCTGTTGCCAGGGTCCTCCTGACCCATTCAGAGCTGCCCGCGTCATGTTTAATTAATTGTGAAAGGTCGAATAAACTGATTGTTAGTGAAATTTTGTATGTGAAGGGGCCGCGGTGAGGTACTGATTTTTGTTTTTTTTTTTCCTGGTGGTTTTCACTCTTCTTTCTTTGTAGTTCAGTTTTTCTCAATTTAATGGATAAAACGGAAAACTTCCCTCGAGCATTGTTAACACTTTCGATTAAGGCTATTTTGCAAAGTTGTACAAAAATAAATAATTTTTAATTAATTGTACATAGACAAAACGTTCGCAAATATATTATTTTAACAATTGAAATATTCTTTACACTTAGGAAACCTTTCATTGCTTTGAATTTTTAACCTGCATGCAGCGATTTCATACTATTTCTTATGCGTATTTCGAAAAATACGTGTTCTTCCATTGACTATTCTTTAAATTAATAGCCTTTTTTGAACGTCCTACTAAACCATCAATATGAAAATATGCGGCTCATAGCCTACACAAGAAAAATTGGGAGCCCTGCCACAGGATTTAATATTTTAGATTTCTTTTACCTCGGGAATATAACTTGGAGGGATTCTATTATTTCCAAGGTTTTTCGATTTGAGAACGGTTTCGGAATTACTTTGTAGTAGGGAAAACGGGAAAAATAATGAAAAAAATCCACCTCCCATTGTTTTCGAAATTTTCATAAAAATAATTTCCAATTTACACGTACAAATCAAAAACCATTTAAATAAGATTTTCCTTTTACAAAATATTTCTATTGGCTGAGGATTTTCCTTATACAAAAGGCTTTAAAAGTGTAGTAATAAATAGTTTAAATGCATTTCCACATTGTTTTTTTTTAAAACGGACCATTCTAAAATCGAAAAACCTCGGATATAATACACGTGCCTAATTTGGAATAACATTTGAGTAATGGCTATAATAGATATTGAAATTTATGAAAGTAGAATCGGAAATATAAAAAAATAAAATATTTGGATATAATGCTGGATAAATACATTGTACCATTAGTGTCTAGCATGAATTTTATTTGAAAGGAGTTATGTGCACACTTCCCATCGAAGAGAATGTGACTATTAAAGTAATAGGAATTTTTTAAATATAAAAACAACTATTTAAAGTTATAATTCAAATTTATTTCTAAAACTAGATGTAAAATAATCAAAATTACGAGGGAATAGGTAGAGTAGTTATTTCAGTTTTAAGCTCATCGAACAGGTCTTTGTAGTCGGGATGCTCCCGCACCAGGATCGCAACGGTGCCTCTTTTAACACCCATGGCAGCACCCAGGTCCACTCTGCTGGGCGTGTAAGTGTAGGGGATGTTCTTCTCCTCGCAGACCCCTGGCAAGTGGCACATTATGTCGATAGGCGTGATATCCCCAGCAAAAATCACGATCCTGTACGCAAAACTCAAAGTTAAACAAAACAACCTTTTAACTACTTCAAGCAGCTTACCCAGTCTCTCCTTTCCTCAGGCGCGTTTGAACGTCTTTTAATCCGTTTCTCAAGAAAGTTTTGTGCTTAACCGCTTTCTTCACCAGTTTGTAGCACTTTTTGGTTAGCTTCTTGGGCGCCATCGGCTTCGCAATTTGGTTAACATACTTCAGCTTGTCCTCGTAGGAGTCCTCCTCTTTCACAACAACGCCAGACGTGTCTATTGACTCCACTTTGATTGTAGTATCTGGATCGACAGGCTCCTTCTTTATTTTACCCATTTTTAATTAAATTTCGTGCAGAAATACGCAGAATACGCTTAAAACAGTTCAGCAAGTTGTAAACACGTGCGAGATGTGTTAAACGCGGACGTTTGACATTGCTATCAGGTATACCAACTTTTAAGCAGTGACGTTTTTGAATATTTTAGTACTTCTAAAAGCTGTCATTTTGACAACTGTCTCATGTCGTAGAACAGAAGTTTGTAAACAATTGCAGAACGCAGATAATGGATAAGTTAACGACAATAAGTGCAACACTTTTTATGGCAGCCGATGTTTCGGCCATAGTGAGCTTAGCCATGCCGGACTGGATAGTTACAGATGAAGGGGGTGCGCAAAATATGGCAAAAAAGTTTTCCCTCACGGACTTTGATTCTTTCTTCCAGGCGAAATTCGACTGGGCCTGATGTGGACTTGCATGACGCTCTATAATCGGCCACAAGTCTGCTTCACCCCAGAACTCCAACCAGAGTGGCTCTTGGCTCTGGTGTGTATATTTGTTGGATGCATTTGCATCACGACGACAATTATTTTGCTAGCATCCAGCGCTTGGGACCGCAATGTCATCCCCTACGCTCGCTGGGTCGGTTTCACGGCGATGGTGCTCTTCTGCCTTGCCGCAGTTATCTTACCGATAGGTTTTCACATTGATGAGATCGGAGGGCAAGCCTACCAGCTGCCGAGCACTTACAAAATCGGAATCTCTTACACCATGTTCGTCTTCGCCCTCTGGATGACTGTGGTGTCGGAACTTTTCGTCGGGAAGGTGTGCCTCCCACACTTCTAGAGAATCTCTGTGCTGCTATGCTACTTGTATTTATTAGTGGGTATCTGTAGGGTTTTATTGTAAAAAACGAGTATTATTCGTCCTAGGACTTGGGACTCACTTTTGTATAATAAAATATTTTTAGGCTAGTTCAATGGAATTTTCAGGGTAAATGAAGTGAAAACTGTTGTTTTGCATGGGGTAGACGTTGGCTTTAATTCTTTTTTATTGGGGTTGGGGGCACTTGGTTCTGACTATCCCAATCTATAGCTTCGAAATCTATCACAATTTTATTTTTCCTGGGTATGAACTGCCGGTACTTCACCCCCACGGCGTCGAACATCCTCTTGGCAGCGATTGTATGGGATTTCTCTGCGTGTTTGTCGGACATGTAAATTACCTCTGTGATCCCCGACTGGATAATAAGTTTCGCGCATTCGTTGCACGGGAACAGAGCAACATACATTTTCATTCCCGAGACATCCATGAGATTCTTGTTCAGGATCGCATTGGCCTCCGCGTGGACAACGTACATGTACTTCTGATTGGTCCGGTCACAGTCGTTCTTGCCCCACGGGAACTCGTCGTCGCTGCAGCCCCGCGGGAAGCCGTTGTAGCCTACTCCAATTATCCGTTTTTTATCGTCCACTATGCAGGCGCCCACCTGGGAGCAGGGATCCTTGCTCCGCTTTGCTGTGAGACCGGCGACCGCCATGAAGTATTCCTCCCATCCCAAGTAGTCTTCACGTTTCTCTGATTCATTAACCAACTTATCCGACATTGTAGTACGATATTTGTATTAATTTTAGTAGATAATCACACATTTAATTTAACCTCGTTTTGGCGACCGTTAATCAGTTAAATGTCAAATTTTCCTGCAAAATTGAGTTTTGTATTTACAATAGATGGCAGTCACATCGTTTGTAATGTGGCAGCACTATGGCAGCACCATCACTGTCACATGAATCCGCATGAGGCAGCACCGTCGTGTGGGACGGAACAGAGTCCACGGGACCTTTCAAATTACGGCAGTTGTGTGGATCGACGCTTCTCGACTAACAAGCAAAAGCCTGTGAGTTCAAATATTAAACGAGAGAATTACCTTGCTTGAATTAACATTAATAAATATTAAGATACAAGTACAGCGTGTTTCATTGTAGACTATTAGTGGGTGACAAAAGCACCCATAATTGGTGACCCCTGTGAACTTTAAACATAGACAAAAAGAAAGTAAACATTGTGTAATTCGCTGCCATTACGATGGCGCAGTACAAAGACGATAATGTGCTAATTGATTTGTTTGACGAGATGTCGGGCATTAAGCAGGAGGCTGAATGCTTCACTCCTGCGCATCTACCGCATTCTACTCCGTCGGACACACATTCGACATTATCCACAACAATTAGTCCAAGCGTGCCGCCAGCATTGTCCTCTTTTTCGGGACGGGTGCGCTTGCCAGTTTTTTGGAAGCACGAACCAGAGCTGTGGTTCACACATATTGAGGCCATTTTCCACATTAATGGACTTCACTCTGACAATGAGCGTTATTTTGCAGTGCTCGCAGCACTTGAGACACCGGAGATTTTGAACAAGGTGGCCGACATAATTCGATCGCCGCCCAAGGAGAATAAGTATCAGTATTTTAAAAACCAGCTTATTTCCCGCTTTTCAGTTTCCCAGGAGCAGCAGCTGGACACTTTATTAACTAAATTGTCCCTAGAAGATAGAAAGCCTACTGAGTTGCTGCGCGAGATGCTAAGACTGACTCCTTTGAATACACCCGAAAATTTTATTCATTCATTATGGATTCGGCGTATGCCGGCCAGTGTGAGATGCATATTGTCGGCAAGTGCGGAGACAGATTTAAAAAAATTGGCAGAGATAGCTGACCGCATTATGGAACGCAGTTCTATTGCAGACACAGTGGATGCTATTTCTGCTGCTCCTTCTAATCAAACGCACACCGGCATGCAACAGCGAATTGAGCATCTCGAGAAAAAACTTAAAGAACTCACTACCGTTTTAAAAAAACAAACAGTTCCTGTGCAATTGCCCCGCGGTAAATCGGGTGAAGCATGTGTTGAGCCACAACATTCTTCGTGTTCTGGTTTGTCATCTGACGCTGATCGAGAAATTTGTTTCTATCATCGCCGTTTCGCTGAGCGGGCGCGAAAGTGTATTCAGCCTTGTGGTTTCGGTGCGGCTCTATCTATTCAGCCAAAAAACTAGACGGGCTGTCTTTGTCAGAGACTTCCTATGACAGCTCCTACATAAACAGTCTCACAATTGAACGTCGTCTCTATATTAAAGATGTAAGCTCCGGTCATCGGTTTTTGATTGATTCCGGATCTTCGGTTTCAGTGATTCCGGCGTCGATGAGTGCTCGGGACCGTCCTTCTGGACCACTGATTTTATATGCGGCAAACTCTTCAGAAATAAAAACGTTCGGGCAAAGCACCCTTCAGTTGGACCTCGGTATGCGTCGACCTTTCATGTGGAATTTTATTGTAACGGACGTGAAGTTTCCGATAATAGGGGCTGATTTTTTGTCGCATTTCGGTTTGATGATAGATTTGAAGAATCAGAGACTTGTCGATTCAGCTACGGGGTTAGGAACGATTGGAGAAAAGATTAAAGCGTTTGACTTCGGCATTTCGACGGTATGCGGGCAATCAGCTGATAGAGACTTTCCGTGTTCTAAGAGCCTTGTCGGTGTTGGGAGGTCTGGTTCCAGGGTCTGTCATCATATTGTAACAACAGGTCCACCGGTTGCTGGGCGTCCGCGACGTTTAGCTGGTGAGAAGCTTAAGGCAGCTCGAGATGAGTTTAGATACATGATGGAGCAGGGAATCATTCGTCCGTCTGACAGTGCTTGGGCGTCGCCACTGCATTTAGTACAAAAAAAGACAGGAGGGTGGAGAGCTTGTGGTGACTATCGCAGATTAAATGCGCAGACCGTGCCTGATCGATATCCAATAGCACACGTACAGGATGTCTCGGAGCGTTTGCATGGTAAGAGCGTCTTCAGCACGTTGGATTTGAGCCGGGCTTATCATCAGGTCCCTATGGCGGAGGAAGATGTCGCAAAAACGGCAGTGACTACTCCATTTGGTCTTTTTGAGTTTGTTGTGATGCCTTTTGGACTAAAAAATGCTACGCAGACTTTCCAAAGATTTATGGACAACATCTTCAGGGATTTGGACTACGTTTTCTGCTACATCGACGACATTCTCATTATGTCAGAATCGGAACAACAGCATCAAAAACACTTGCGTACAGTGTTGGACAGGCTTCGACTAAATAATTTAACCATAAACACTGACAAATGTCATTTCGTGAAAACAGAGGTAAATTATTTGGGTTTTATTATTAACGCTGATGGTTGTAGACCCCCTCCTGATCGAATATCGGCTATCATAAACTATAAAAAGCCAGAAACTCTGGTTGAATTGCGCCGTTTCTTGGGCGTCATAAATTATTATAGGAGATGCATACAGCGGGCCGCTGATTTTCAGGCCCCACTCAACAATCTTTTACGAGATTCAAAAAAGAATGACAGACGTCCGGTTCCGTGGAATTCCGAAACGGAAGCAGCGTTTGAAATATGCAAGCAGAAGTTATCCGAGGCGGCAACCTTGGCTCATCCTTCCCCAAATTCCGAGCTTGTGCTGGTGACGGATGCCTCGGACGTGGCTGTGGGGGCTGTTTTGGAACAAAGAAGTGAGGAGGATTCTATTTGGAGACCGATTGGATTTTTTTCGAGGAAACTGTCTAATGCTGAAAAAAATTATAGTGCTTACGACAGGGAGCTCTTGGCTATATACTCTGCCATCAAGTTTTTCAAGCATGTGCTGGAAGGGCGCAATTTTATAATTAAAACGGACCACAAACCAATCGTATTTGCCTTTCAGCAAAAATTAGAAAAGGCTTCACCGAGGCAGCTCCGGCATCTTGACTTCATTTCACAGTTCTCTACAGAGATCGTACATGTGGCTGGAGCGGAGAATGAGGTGGCTGATGCGTTCTCACGATTGAATGCAATCAGTATGCCTTCAACAATCGATTACTTGGAGTTACGGGCTGAACAGGACGAGGACGACGAGTTAAAGGATTTGCTAAACAATTCAACGTCCTTGCGTTTACAGAGATCCGTCATCGACACGGAGTCCGGTGTGTCTCTGTATTGCGACAAATCCTCGGATCTTACTAGACCCTACATTCCGAAGTCATTACGAAGGAAGATATTCGCTTGTGTTCATGGATTGTCTCATCCGGGCGGAAAGACTACATTGCAGTTGCTTAAGCAGAAATTTGTTTGGCCTAATATGAGACGGGACGTATTACAGTGGACACGTACATGTTTTGCTTGTCAGCGGGCTAAGGTGCAGAGACATCAGAAGAATCTTCCCAAATTGATACCAGTTAACCAGCGTTTCGATCATATACATTTGGACATTGTTGTCATGCCTCAGGTAAATGGTTATAGATATTGTTTGACTATGATTGATAGGTTTTCGCGATGGCCTGAGATAATTCCTCTTAAGAATATAACGGCTGACACAATTGCAACCGCTTTTTACACAAACTGGATTGCTCGTTACGGAGCACCGAAGACAATTACTACGGACCAGGGCTCCCAGTTTGAATCTGCACTGTTTAAGGCTTTGGCTTCACTCGTGGGTGCAAGGCATGTGCATACGACCTCTTATCATCCGGCATCTAATGGTTTGGTGGAGCGATTACATCGTACACTGAAGGCAGCTTTGATGTGTCACAGTGCTTCTTGGGTAGAGATATTACCCACAGTACTTCTAGGTTTAAGAACCAGCTATAAGGAAGATCTTCAGGCTTCAGCAGCTGAGTTTCTTTACGGAGCACCTCTCCGCATTCCCGGTGAATTTTTCTCCAGTCAGGAAATGAATCCTGACCCGCAAATTTTCGTCGAAAAGTTCCGGGAACATATGAGGGAAATCCGACCTAGAGCAACAAGTCATCATATTAAACCAAACGTCTTCATTTTGAGGGACCTCTACACTTGTACGCATGTTTTTGTTCGTACAGATGCCGTCAAGGCCCCGCTCGAGGCCCCATATACTGGACCTTTTCAGGTGATTCGAAGACTGAACAACTACGTTTTCGTTGTGAAAATAAATGATAAGGAGACAGCCATTTCAACTGAACGTCTCAAACCGGCATTTATCAGCGGAGATGACAACATACTGGCATCAGAGAAACATTCAGCGGAAAGTTTTTGGACTCAGCCCTTGCGAACTTACTCCAGGGCTCGTAACGAGTCCAGCGTCTGCTCAAAACTTGATAACATTTCTGAGAAGGGGGTAGCTGTGGCAGCACTATGGCAGCACCATCACTGTCACATGAATCCGCATGAGGCAGCACCGTCGTGTGGGACGGAACAGAGTCCACGGGACCTTTCAAATTACGGCAGTTGTGTGGATCGACGCTTCTCGACTAACAAGCAAAAGCCTGTGAGTTCAAATATTAAACGAGAGAATTACCTTGCTTGAATTAACATTAATAAATATTAAGATACAAGTACAGCGTGTTTCATTGTAGACTATTAGTGGGTGACAAAAGCACCCATAGTAATTTAAAATTGTCTACAATTTCAGAAAAAGCGCAAATTAAAACAAGCATGAGAAGGTTGAATAGAATGAAATTACCGAATAGCCAGCCACACACGCGATGGTTTTTGGCGTACAAACTTGTGATAACGTGACAAACTCTGTTCGTATGCCATTTTGCTCATAAACAGAGTTGGTTTTCGTTCCTAAAGCAACATAAAAAAATTCAAGAATTAAATTAGTTAGAAAGACTTGTTTATTGACTTATCGGACGAGTAGTCCTTTAAATTTATTTCAAATTAAACTGTTAAGACTGTGGTGTAAACGTAAATATAAAAGTTCGTTGTTTTATGTGCCAAATGTTCCTTAACAACATCTCTTTCTATTTCCAAATTGCAGATGGCGGACATATCGTTTAAAATCTCAAATTTGAAAATGTCCGACAAAATAGTTCCGGAAATTACAAAAGAACCCGTTCTTTTTAATTTTTCAACTGGTGTACAATCAATACATTTCAAAATATCTCGCCGCACAAAAGCATTCACATATCGAAGAGGAACATGAGGAATTGCAGCAAAATTCAAACCCTTCCAACGTCACGTATGCAATTGTTTTTCTCCGAATGGTACATCCTGCAGAATTTCTTGTTCGCTCCTGCGATTGTCGCAAGTTGTGCTTTTCCAAAAAGAGTATGGGCGAATTCAACGTGGATGGGCCGTCCGATGCTGTTAAGTGCGAAAATGAAAATGAGGAAATTGAGGATATTTACAACTTCCTGCTTTGCAAAGCGAACGAAGGTCCGGACGCCGACGAGGACGTTGATATCGCGATCTGCAACGAAAGCAACATAATTCCGTTCGAAGCGGAAATCATTGACATTGTAAATGCCGCCGGCGTCGACCCCACAATCGATAATATTTTGAGGATCCAGCCGGAGACCGGGTTTGAGGTCGGCAGCTGGAGTGGCCTTGAAACGGGCACAATCTCAAAGCAAGTTGTTGAGGTAAATATGTATGTCTCAGAAATTCTTAAAGAATCTCGTTTTTAAAACATTTTGAACTTATCGCACAAAGCCCTCCAACTTGCCTTAACCCTTCGAAGATGTTCAGAAATAAATTGCTGAATTTAATATGGTTTCGATATTGGATAGTTACTTTATATATATTGTGGGCCTTATTCTCGTTTGTATTTTTCATGATCGCTCAATAGGAGGCGGCCGACTGTTGTCTGGTGTGCGCACTTAACGCCAACCCGACTGTTTAGTTTGCCCAGCGCTAGCAGCCCAACCCGACCAAACTATCGACCGATAAAAAGTCTGTAGTCTCCGGGGCGGGAATTTACAAAAAAATTAGGACTTTTATTAAGGAATTTAAATTCAACGCTTTTTTAAGCTCTTTTCGACCCGATTCCAGTGACAACGAGACCATTTTATCTAAACAAATTTGTAATCTTCACAAGAGTTTTTCAATAGAAAGATAAAATGTTTAGTAAATTTTTAAAATTACTTCAGGAGACGAAGAAGCATTTTATTTCATTTGTTATCTTTGTTTGCTCGTTTTTACCACCGCAAAATGCTTCGGAATTATGCGACCATGGAAATCGAACCCGAGGTTAGAACTTTTAACGGTTCGTGGTTTAAATATTTTTTCCATTTTATACCATGTAGGTACCCTAAAGTTATTTGTTGCTTTTCCTATTACTCATCTCTACAGTTCGAAACATTTGAACAAGTATAATACTTGGAATTTACATTTATTGCATTTAATTATATCTTATTTCCTAACCAATTTCGTCTGCATTTTTTAAAAGCCGCAATTGCAACAATCTAAACATAGAAGATGGAAAAAAGTTGAAACGCCTATTAAAACCCTTGAAGGAGAGTTTAGCGTCTTGCAATGGGTCTTCGAAGACATCTGCGTTGAACCAACTTTAGAGGAAGTTGGGCATCCATCAAATGATATTGTGGACCATGTTCCTTTCGAAATCAAATTCAATCTTCATCTTAATGAACCATCCACAGATGATACCAAATCGGATCCAGATTCAGATCTCAGTAGAACTATTGCCGGATGCTGTCCTGAGCG
Source organism: Machimus rusticus (assembly GCA_951509405.1). Classification (NCBI taxonomy): domain Eukaryota; kingdom Metazoa; phylum Arthropoda; class Insecta; order Diptera; family Asilidae; genus Machimus; species Machimus rusticus. The sequence continues at coordinate 20,084,763 of OX608050.1, read as the reverse complement.
ACCAGAAGCCTGCCAATTTCCGAATTGTTCAAAAAAATTCCGCGATAAAACTGGCCTGCGCAAGCACCAAAAAACTCATGGGCCGCGCCTTCATATTTGCGCGGAATGCGGAAAGGCCTTTTTAGAGAGTTCGAAATTAAAGCGTCATCGGCTCGTTCATACGGGGGAGCAACCATATCAATGCAGCTGGTGCAGCAAGCGCTTCGCCTTAGCTTTCAATTTAAAGACGCACCTTCGAGTGCACACCGGAGAGAAGCCCTTCGAGTGTCAGTTTGCTGGATGCCAGAGGAGGTTTGCGCAATCGACTAATTTGAAATATCACGAATTAACGCACATTAGAGAGTTAGCTGAAGAGAAAGGAAATAAGAGGCAGCAAATTCAAAAAATTAGTAAACGAGGAATTAACTAACCTAGTTTTTGTAATATGTAACTTAGTTTTTATCATGATAATGTAAGTTTCATTATACAGTGAATTTCTCCTTCGCTAATTCAGAATAAAAGTTTACTTTTGAAAATCTGTGTGAATTGCTATAGATTCTTGATTGAAGAGAATTAACTTGAATCGCGTTGGAATCAAGAAGGGGAATGATATAACTACAATAGAAAGGCAATATTTTGTATATAAACTTTGATATTTCGCATAGTCCAGGTAGATTATTTATAAATGAAAAAATCTTTTCCCTACTTTTGGTTGAAATAGATTTGAGAAACAAATTTGCTTCTTTTTTAGGGTTCCGTACCCAAAGGGTAAAACGGGACCCTATTACTAAGACTCCGCTGCCCGTCCGTCTGTCTGTCTCTGTCACCAGGCTGTATCTCATGAACCGTGGTAGTTAGACAGTTGAAATTTTCACAGATGATGTATTTCTGTTGCCGCTATAACAACAAATACTAAAAAACAGAATAAAATAAATATTTAAGAGGGCACCCATACAATAGACATGATTTTTTTGCCGTTTTTATAGATAATGGTACGGAACCCTTCGTGCGCGAATCCGACTCGCACCTGGCCGGTTTTTTTTTCGATTTAGCAAAGGTTGCTAAACCACACCATACGAAGAAGAGCATCCACTACTTAATCGAGATATGAAAGGTAAATAAAACACGACAAATATGTCCCTAGTAAGCATATATTATTATACAAATATATGCCTAAATATTTATATAATTTTTATATATACCTTTTTATTTTTTGTCTTTTTTTTTAGTTTTTCGATTTTTATGTTTTTTTTCATATTTTTCAAATGTTTTGTGTATATATATAAATGATTTCAATAATTTGTCATCATAAAACAAAAAGAATACTTAGAAAACATAAATCTAAAATTTGAATAACTCTTGCAATAATAAACGTAATATTAATAAATCGTCGTAATAGTTAAGAATTATAAAATATACCTAGGAATTTTTTTTAACGTCGTTCAATTGTAAAATGTTACGTTACGTTTAATATTTAATAAATTGCTAAATGTTAAATAAGATCGTTTTTTCTTTTTCCTTTTTTTTGGGTTTTTTTGTTTTTTGTTTTGTATATATAACCGTTAAAATTTTTTCCTGTTTTCATTTTTTTCAATTAAAATCAAAAACGTCTTGTCACTACCACCTTCCTTCTTATTTTATCTTGCTCCACATTAAACTTTTACTAACTGCATAGAAAAATTAGGAACTAAATAATTCTCATCAGCGCGGCAAATAAATTTTTGTTTTGAAATTCCATCTAAATTGATATAAAGCTAGAAGGGCTTTTTGGGCAGTGTATTATTAAGATTTTAAGCTTCATATTCTAAATATGGTAGCTAGAATTCTTTTAGCTACAGCATTCTGTCGCCTAAACGGAAGTTTGAGATTTCTCTAGGAGCTAACTAGAATATTTTTTGTAATATTTTATTCATAGAACATTCGCAATCCCGCAGTAATCAACTAAAAATTACGAAATATGCAAGTTCATTAAATGTTATTTCAATTATGGAGGCACTTGTCGTAAACAGTTTGTAAATATTAAAGCGATATATTTCTTCGTCCGTTTTGATTCCACATATGCGGGAAATTGTGTTCCTCACGGTATTTAATCATAGTATTGAAGTTAGAATTAACCATTTTGGACAGAAATAAATAAGACTCAGGTAAGCGTTAAATTAAGTTATTTTAGTAGTTAGTTTTGTTTTGAATATTGCACATACATATGTATTTAGCCAGTCCGTATGCAAACTGAAGTAACCCGCACGTTTCGACTCATTTTCTACTAGTTTATATGATTAAATTATCATAAAAACAAAACAACAGAATATTTTGGAAACTGGAAGAATATTTTTCGAGGCGATAGGCAATCGAAAATGGAAACCAGGAGATTTATCGGAAAAAATTTGGAATGAGATTTTGTCACCCCCATGCCGTGAAATGTGCAGAGTGTAATTGGAGACAGAACGCCATTGAACCCGCATTCATTTTAAAATATAGCAGCGAAATGGTGAATATCGTTTAAGATGCCGATCAGATTTCCGTGAATGCCTCATAGCGTGAAGTTTGTTTTAATAAAGACGATTCGATAAAATCGTAAACAAATTTAGAATTGTTTTATTTATTTTTATTATTGTAGCAAACATCAGGCACTTTGTATCTGATTTGATTTCAACGCTCCCTTAATATCGCATTTAACGCTTTTCAAAAAAAGTATCGAGTTATACAAAAACTAGAACTAAGGTATGACCAAGGTGCCTACACCTGTTACTTTTTGCTTCTATAGAGTTTAGACAAATTCGCAATTAGATATCGATAAATGAGCTTGGTGCGGTTTTTGTGATGCACACTTAAAATTTTAATTCGCTAAAAATGCAGCGAATTTTATTTTAATTTTCATAATCTTTGAGTTAGGCCGAACCATTTTTTTGCGACACATTGTTTTAAAAATAAAGATTATGCATATCTTCGTAATAAATATAGCCTACGACAACCTACACACATGGATGAATATTTCTGTTGAAAATCACTTAGTCCTTTATTTTTCTATGTTGATTGTAATCCGTAATTTCCGCTATTTGTTATCAACGTGTTTTCCTTGTAATTTTCATTTGTCTTGTTTATGTTATTACAAAAATTCTAAAGTACACAAAAAAATATATGTGTATATGTCTGTGCCTATATACTTATTTTCACTTTTATTATTTTTCTCAATTACTCACTTCCCGTTAGAATTCTTTTGTATTTCTTTCCGTTGTATAAAGTGCATTCAAATTTTATTACAATGTGTTTTTTTTTTTTTGTAACATTTTTTCTGGTTCTGCTTCTATGTTTTTAATATTACTTGTTGACTCTTTACTATTTTATCCTTTTTGCGTTCCTCCAGGTTAAAAAAAATCAAAAATGTACGGGAATCACACTATATATAATGATTTTGTTGTTTTTTTCTTTCGTTAAATATTTTCTTTATACAAATTTGTTTTTTAAATTGTTTTAAAACTTTAATTTACCCTAGTTGTAATTGTTTTCATATTTTGTTTTGTCCTATTAATTACTTCATGTTTTCATAATCTTTATTTTTTTTCACGTACTTAAGTTTTCAAATAAATTATTATGCTCTTTTTTTTTGTATTTCCTTAAATTTGTTGCCTATTCTCTAAGTATTCAGATGAATAATACATTAATATATATAATTTTTAGTTTCTTTTTGTGTATCAATGGTGTCTATAGTACTATGTTTTCTTTTTATATTTGTTAGCTTTTAATATTATTTTAGGTTCCTGTTTCGGACAGCCTTTCACAGAGATTTCAATTTTTTCTATTTTCAACAAATTTTTAGTTCTTCGAATCTGACTAACGACTGTAGGAATGATTAACAAAATAAAAATTAAATATTTTGATCGTATTCTTATGTTTATTTATTTATTTTATTGTTACTGCATTGCATTCTGAAATATTTGCTGTGTTTGTGTTTTTACTATAAATTGTTCGATTGTCAATTTGTCTGATATAGTTAGTTTAGTCAATTTAAGTATCATACCAGGAAACCAAAAATCTTTTGGAAGATACGATTCGAATATCCGATCATAATAAGAGTTCAGAATTTGGAATTATGAGTGTTAGCTTTTTAATATTCACAATTCCAATACATATATTACGAGTGTTGATTTTTGTCCGAACAAAGAAGTCAACTTGACTCTTATTTTGACTGTAAAATTGGCTAAAAATCGTTTACATTAAGCCCACCCGGCAAAAATAAAGGATCGCATTTTGTTTTTAAATTTAACCAATCTATCTGAATGTTCATTTTCTATTTTTCTATATAATTATTGCAATAACTTTTAACGAGTCGTTAATCTTGAAATTAGCAAAAAAAAAAGAAAAGCCTTTTTACTTTACTTTTATTAATTTTTAAAACACTTTTTGAGGTTTCAAATATTTTTAAAATGCTTCTATACGTATTATTATTGATATTTGCTGTTTTTGCTTGATTATTTTAATACATATATGATTCGTTTTCGTGCATTAAAGCCAGGCGTGATTTCTAACCAAAACAAAGATGAGCTTACAATCGATCGAACCAACACTGCCCCGTTTTCCTAGATAAGGTTGCTGAACTAGAAGTATTTCTTTTCAATTCAATTAAACGTATAATATATATTACACTTACACAAAATGAAATTAGTATTTGGCGATTACTCCAATTATTATTTATCATGATTCGATTAAAATCATTAGGCAAACAGTTGTGTTATTATGTTCTTCATAAAAATCTGCTGTTTCACCTTTCTGTTTTGTCATAAAATATTGTTTACCAAGTCTATGCAATGTGTACAATGAAAAAACATTGAAAAAGGTCTTACTAAATTTGTTGGTTAAGAACAGCGGAAACTGAAAGCATTTGTTAAAAAATCTAATTTCCTTTAAATATCGGCTTTTATGCATATTTGCAATGTAGAAAAAAATGTTATAGTGCGAATGTTATAATTATGTCTTACCTGAGGTTGATTGCTTAAGCGGTTGCATTAAGGCTTTACATAAAAATTGTACCTACATAAGCTATTGTATATGCAAGACCACGGCACAATTCGGCTTGAAATGTTTATTACTATTGAGTTAAAATGCTGAAATGATTATTTTCATGAGAAACAAAACAGTTAATGTAAAAGGGAGTTTTTCAACAAATACCATCATAGAAAAGAAAAGAAGTTCACTTTGGGAAATCTTTGTGAAAAGTAGTCTGTCGACAGAGTGAAATTTGTAGACGAAACTTTTTGTAGATTTTTTTGTTCACATAAAATGACAACTTTTACGATTTTTTTATGCATTTTTTATCTTTTTTTCTTCTTGTTGTTGCAATATTGACGATATATCAAATAATTATAATTTCAATTACATCTACCATTACGCTACTTAATTGTTTTCAAATTTTATGTCTGAATAATACATATAAATTCAATATTCATAATCATAGTGTTTTCATTTTAAAAGATACAAGTCATTTTTTTTTTGTGTTTAACATCATTTTTTAACATTAATCTTATATTATTTTTTATTTTATTTTGCTTTATTTATTTTTATTTTTTTTTTTTTTAATTTTATATTTTTTGTGTCTTGCTTTACTTAAGTTGGCTATATACAGTGAATCAGTTTGTCTCATTTCCAAATAAATAATTACGTTTTTACGTTAATAATTGTTTTATTTTCTAAATACATATGGATATGTCGCACATATCCAAAGTTGAATTCAACTGTTATCTCCAAAATTTGTTATTTGTTTATTATATTTTTTTTTTGTTTTCTACATACCATATAAAGCATGTTATTTATTTTTTTTTTTCTTCAAAGTATGTATTTTCTTTTCTTTTTATTTTAAAATACGCTCAGATGATGAAATGAAAATATTCAGATATTAAAAAACTATCGGTTTCCAAATCCACTCCCCATAAAATGAAAATTAGAGCTTTTTCTTAAAATACGTGTAAACATTAATTATGCGTATTCTTTAAATTCCAGTACCCGTACGTTGGGCTCGCAGACTGATAATATCGAAATAGCCTGACTTATTAATGGCTATTTTGTTTTTAATAATTGTTTGGAAAGATAACTAGAGCAGAGCATTAAAATTATCAGGACTTGCTTGAAAGATGGCAAATGTATTTATATTTTTTTTTTCCAAGAATAAAATGCTATGTACAAAACCAAAAAAAAAAAGAATACAAACAATTAATATTAACACGTAAGAAATAACGACTAAAATACTAAAATAATTTAGTAATTCAAGTAGAGTAGAATTGCGTTATTAGCAAGACATTATATTTGGTGGAACCATTGAAATCGCTAAATTTTGTACTACTGGCATGAGTCGATACGTAAAAGAACGTGAAACAGCAAACAAATTCTAAATTCTAATTTCGACCATTTTTGTGGTTCTGCTTCTTTCGTTGCACTTTAAAAATGAAAAAGGAAGTGAATATGCTGTGTATAAAAAAAAACACTCCCCGAATAGAATGGTGGTTCCTAATAATAATCCTGTTTGAAATTAAAGCAAAATTAAAATAAAATGTTATACGTATTCCAAGCAAGTGGATAGTTAGTCGATAGATCTAACGAGAAATTTGAAATAAATAAATGGTACGTTTAGTTTAATAAAATAAACCTATCCTTGAAAAAAAATGTAAAAATAATCACAGACAAAAGTTGCTGGGAAGGGCACAGGAAATAATCCCTGTAAATAAGGCAAACAGGCAGTTTAAACAGTTTTGAAGATTAAAATGAAATTTTTTTTATGTAGAAATAAATACAAAAACTCATTGCAAAAATTAAAATAAAATTTTCCGATTTCTATGTGTAACTTCTCATTATGCTTTTTTCTTTTCTCGTTCAAATATCTGAAATATTTTCTCTCATTCTAAGAATGGAAAACTTCCAAGAACCGTTAAAAACAGCTGTATTCGCCTCTAAAAGACCTCGGCCTTGGCCCTAAGTTTATTATAGTGTAACTTTACAATTGCTAAATTTTTTGTTTTTTTTTTTTTCATTTTTATCCAAAAAAAAGCCTACGCCTACAAAACCTAATAATATCCACACATATCCACTTTTTGGGTTCTGTTTCGCTTTTCTAATAAAAAACTCACAGCATCCACGAGAGGGGAACCAATCACTGGAAATAGTCGTAGAATCCATTGGATCTCTGTCCCAGCTCGCGGATAGCAGCGAACGGATCCTTTTCCTCGTGAGAATTCAAACTTGACGAGTTGTTGTGGGCGAATGATACGTTGTTTTGTTGATGCTGTTGCTGTTGTTGTTGCACATGAGCTGGGTGCTGGGGAGCGCTTCCCTGGCTCAGAACAGACGCATAAGTCGTGTTGTTCGAGCCACTGGTGCTTGGATTCGGAAGAGCTTGCGGATGGTGGCTTTGGTGAATTTGTTGTTGATGTTGATGTTGCTGCTGTTGCTGTGGTTGAAGTGGTGGCTGGTGAATGCGTGAGTTGATCATAAAGTCTGAATCATTCCCCTTAACGTGGTAGTTATAGAAAAGCTTCTGAATTGAGCTAGCGTTAGTGTAAGGACTCAGCTCGCTTGCAGAAAACAGAGATTCAATTAGGTTGACATTGTTGTGGCTAGTGGTGCTGTTGTTATTTTCCAACAGATGATCGGGCGTTGAAGATGCTATCGACTGTGTATTTGAAGAGGACGGTGTCGAGCTGTGATATCCAGCACTGCCGTTTCCTATTACTTGACGGCGGTAAAGCGGCACGGATTCAGCACGCGAAGACAACGCGAGTTCATTGCTATTTCCTAAGAGATGGTTGTTCGAATATTGTGGAACAAGATGCTGTTGCTGCGGTTGTTGCTGTTGCTGTTGCTGTTGCGGTGGTTGTTGCTGCTGAGGGTAATCTTTGCTCAGGATGCTGCTCATACTGCTGCTACTGGATGTGTTGCTAACCATCCCTAAAAGATCGCGCAAAATCGGCTGACTTATATCATTCCCATTCATGAGGGAATTGAAAACGAGGTCTATCTGCTGGTTAAAGTTGACGTTATTATTATCAGTTCCAGCAGGTTGACCTAGCGGAGCAGCGTTGCCTCCATACAAGCTAGATCGTGATTGTTGATTTTGCATAGCCGGCTGATGCTGTTTAATCAGCGTTGCCTGAGCTTGGGTTGTACTCATAACTTGCCTAAGGATTTCTGTGAATTTATTAGCGGCTTCTTGCCCATGCATTTCTAACAGTCTCAGGTACCATTTGTATTGGGACTCCTTAGGCTCAAGGGCCATTTCATAAAAATTCATATTCGGTGGCAACAGAACGCTATAGTCATGCACCGTTTGGTAATTATTCTGCTGTGATTGAGGCACAGTTGTTTGGATAACTGCCGCCACCGTCGTGGAAGGCATTGCACTTGGTGGGATTGTAACACCCGCAGACTGTGATGTTCCAGTTGTTAGGTTAACTGGGATGTTGTGGACGTTATTCAAAAACTGAAACTCTTTTTCTTTTTGAACAGCCTGCGGTCCCATGATATAAGGATGCTGCGACAGTGTCGATGAGCTCTGTATGTGACTAACTCGCTGAGTGCTAGATGTGCTAGGATCTGCAACTACCATCGGATGTGTGGGCACAGCCATAGCTGGACTAGCTGGTCCATTATGAAGTGGATTTCTTAAGTTTACCTGATTTAAAGCAGCAGTACTCTGGGCGGAAAGGCTATTTGAGTTTTGATACAAGAACTTGTTCACATAATTTATTTCGTGAGGATTCCGCATCGCCTGCACTTGCTGCTGAGGTAACTGAGGTTGAGGAGGCGCAGGTGGTCGAAGGTTCAGGTTCATGTTGATTTGCTGGGTCTGGGGTTGAGTTTGTGATGACGGTCTCATATTGGGAGCTACAACAGGTTTGGGAATGACTCCCCACGGGTTTGTTTGCGGCGGTGGTCCCCATAGACTTACGTTGGGATTTTGTGGCTGGGGAGGTTGAATCGGCTGTGGTGGAGGCTGCGATGGATAGTTAGAGCGAATCATTTGATTGGGTGGTTGTTGCTGAGGCCAAATCACATATGGGGAGAATTGCTGTTGATTATGACTGACCTGCGGAGGTCCTGCCATGTTGTATGGTTGCGGAGGTGGTCCAATCGGGCGCATTTGCATTGGATTTTGAATAGAAACTTGTTGGGTATTTTTCTGGACCAATTGCGGCGGCACGGCTACTTGATTCATCATCCCATAGGCATGATTCCCATACACTGGAGCTATCTGATTTGCCGCCTGACTTATTGCTTGCATCTGTTGCTGAGTAGTTGCAGTTATCATTGCGGCCTGTTTTCGCAAATATGCTTCGGGCTGAAGAGCTCGAGGAATAAATTCTGGTGCCAATGGATTAAGCACATAACTCCGTTTCAACTCCACTCCGTCCAGTTGTGATCGAAGATAAGACCACGTTATCCCAAATAATGATTTGTTTTGATTGCAAATATCTATAAAACGCTCCCAAACTTTTCGGCACCTGCCAATTGAACAAAGTGCCACTGGGTCGCCTACAACCGCTACTAAACTTTGAGCACGAGTAATGGCTGTGTTCAACAATTTTGAATTGCTTAAAAAACCATAATCGGCATCATCGATTTGCGCTGGATTATCATTGGGTGGACAAGTTCGTCGCGTACGCACAGTTGATAAGAAGATAGCACGAAATTGCTTACCTTGGACATTTAGAACTCGTTCAACAGATATACCACCCATCCTGCGTTTTCTTAGCTCCGATCGGATCCGGAAAACCTAAAAGAGAGATTAAGTAGCAGCATTAAAAATATTTTTTCTTAAATATTTCTTAAATTTTACCTGATCGGCATAAGGTGTCATAATTCCAATGCTTTGATCATTGATCTTGCCCCAAGAACTCGGCCATTTCTTTCTCAATTCGCAAACTCTTTCTACAACTTCATACACTTCAGAATTATTGTAAAACGCTGTTGAATTTTTATCCTGCACATCCTCGCCCCGAGTTGTAAAAAATGTTAGAGGATAAAAGCGGTCATGTTTTGGTTGTTTACCCGATGCGATCAACTTTTGCTCATAGAAAAGCTCCGAAGTGAATTTTATGATCGCTTCATGTGCTCGATAGTTTTCACATAGAAGAATCTTACAAGGGAAATTAGATGGATAGTGATCGTAGAGTCTTTCCAGAAGAGATATGTGTAATTTTCGCTCTTTTGCAAAGTTGGAAAATAGTTCCGGTGACATCTGCATGTGATCACCGGCCAAAACGATTCGAGTATTTTCATTCGCTAGGGCTAGAGGCATTATGGCTTCGCATTCCATTGCTTGAGCCGCCTCGTCAAGGAAGATATGGGTGAAATATCCCTTCGGCAAACCCAAGGAGGCTAATTCCATTGATATACTTAGCGTTACCACTACTATTCGATGCTTGAGGACATCTTCCACTGTTGGACGGCGGAAATTTCCCGTGCCATCGATAATGCAATACTGAGGAATAATAAGCGAGAGGAAGAGTGAGCATAAATAATATTCAACAAAGACAGGTATAAAATAATAATACATTTACGAATTCTAAGAGTTCATAAAATATAACATCGTATTTTTAAATAAGAAACTAAATACAGAGTTGTGAACATTTTTAGAACCACTTCAATGTTTCAGTAACTTTTAATCTTTCTCTAGGTTCGAAAGAGGAGGGAAATCAATGCAAACGTAAATTTAAACCTCAAAGTGTCCTTATCATTTATTTTCCTTCTTTTGTCCAACTTAAAATAGGCATGATTCGGAAAAGTTACCGAAGAATGGGAGGTCCTAAAAATTTTCACATTACTGTACTTCTTTATTCATCAACATCAAAGAGAAATGTACAAATTTTAAAGCTCTTAATTAGCAGAAATATTTTTGTCTTCATTCTACTTTTGCTATTCCGAACGTAGTTTTTGATTTTATGAAGTTCTCACGGGAAAAAGTAAAATGAAGAAAGGTTAAAATACATATGGTTGATGATTTGTTTTCCAACTTTCTAGGTGTATGGAACTTTTTAATGAGGTATATTCCTTAAAAAATATGCCAAAAATAAATAGTTCAAAAACCGAAAACTAGACTTATAAATGTATAAAATATAATACACGACAGAGAGCAAAGCAATGAGTAGAAAGACTCACCTTCTGTACAACGCTGTTAACGGTTGCAACCCATCTTTTGTGATAATAGACTCTTAGTGGAGTTGCTTCTTTCATGCCTTTTTCGACCCATGGGTGTAGATACTCCTTGATGTAGAGATCGGCAGCGGAATTCGAATGCGTACAAATCAGGACCTTTGCATCTGGTTGTACCAAGAGTTGTTTTATGGCTTGAGCCAAAGTGTAGGTTTTTCCGGTGCCGAAAGGTCCTATCAAAAGAATAGGAGGGAGCTGACAACTAATGGGCGTTGTAATTGCATTCACAGCCTCCCTCTGCTTCGCATTTAATTTCGGTTCGCATGAATCTGACCATTGCTTTTTCGGGGTCCAGGGAATGTTGGGTTCGATGAATGTGTCCGGGAATATTATCCTAAAATCAGTTATCTTATCTACTGCGTTGTGCCACTCACAGTACGAGAGGCGATTGAGTTGAAACTGTATGTCGGCCATGAGATCAGTTTCAGGTTTCAGGCACAATTGCTGAACACATTTAGCCGAAAGCTTCAGGTAGATTATGTTTTTCCCTTTGTCCTCAATCATTGCTTCGAATACATCACGTTTCTTGGCTAAGCTATCATCAGGTTTAATGTTGGGTGATAAATACACGCTAGAGCAACTAGAGAGGATGAGTCGACCTGCCGAAGTGTCCTCAGAAATGTCCTTTCCTAGTGTCATAAGGGCAAACAATTCTCCAGAATGGGAATATTTTGCGGTGCTCGTTGCCATCCCACTTGGTGTAAGCATATAGTTGGAAGCTACTCTAAGCTTCGTGGTCAAATTATACCTAGCGATTTGTTCATATCTAGCTATTTCCTCGACGTAGAGTAATTCGTGTATTCTGGATCGGTAGTTATTTTTTGTTAATCGTTTCTCAATAATTGTCGATTGTGTCAGAGTGAATGTAGCAGCTCTTGGGCAAGGATAACGCTCTAGAAGCTCCTTTTCTCTTTTAAGGTCATTTAGATAAGCTTCAGTCTTCAGGTGCGTCCCAATGACTGTCTCAAACTTTACTAAATTAGTATTTGTATCATCCCACCTTTGGGATGTTGAATTGATGATGTCTTTTTTAATTTCTTGAATCTTTTCAGCATCTCCCACAGGAAGGACGTCAACACACAGATGTCTTACAAGGACAGGTTCAAACCCAAAATCAAAACAAATAGACTGTCGAAACGTCCCGTAAATATCCGTACTGAACGCTATTTTAATTTTGTGCTCAAACACTGTAGTTTCACTAGCTGGCTGTGTTCTATCAAAACTATTTGAGACCCACTCTTGGTCCGATTTGAGATCTAATTCAAAAGGCTTTGAACCGGCCAAACTACTTCCACTTGCCCCCTTCTTGTTATTGCTATTAGTGCTACCGTCGCCAGGTATAATGGACTTTATTGAAAAATGATGTCTATGTGCATCCTGAAGTAGTGCAACTGCCTTTAAATGCCTCTTTGTCTTCAATACAAAGACCCACTCTCTTTTAGACACCTTTGAACTTATGCTAGTTACTAATTCATTTGAGCACTGCTCTTCGACACCGTCGAGCTTCTCACACATGACCTTTTCTGGACTGGTTGCTTGGACCCACTTTTCGAGAAGTTCCTCAGTGTAGCTTTTACCAAAGAGTTCCTTCTCACACGCTCTCTGCAAACGCATTTTTCGGTATTCAAAGCGTTCTTTCCACTCATTCAATTCATCTATGCCGTGGGCTTCAACGCATTGATTACCGTAGTGACACGATTGTGACTCTATGAAACTTTCGCAGAGGGTATATGAATCTATAGTGTAACCTCTTGGAGGTGGACGCCATTTCCAATCACGGCCTATGGGAAATAAAACTGAAATGAGACTATTGGAGTAATACCACAAATGAAAAGGTATGCGTGGCGTCATCGCACGCAGCCTAAGGCAGGATTAGCAAGGAATCGTTTCTTGAGATAACCTAGAAGACGGATGCGACTAATGTTCTTTGAATTTTTATAGTTAAAAAATTTAAATAAGTAAAGGATAATGGATGATTTCATATAAAATCTGGTCCTATTCTCCAATATATGTACATATGTATATGATTTTTTTTTATATATGTATATACATATATATTTTCTTTATTGAAATCGGAGATTCAAAATTTAAATTTTAAATATCGTAGTTTTTTCTACCTTTAGAGTTGAGAAACCATTTTAAGAATTTAATATATCTTTAATAGAAGGCAATTTATTGATGTTGGCGGAGGGGACCATAATGATCCATTATACTTTACATGCACATGGCAAAATTTCTCTTTGATTTTATGTCCAATTGGTCTCGTTCACATTGCCTGTCTACAGTAGCCCTAAATACGAACCAAGAAAATGTTTATACTCATCTAAAGAGCTAAGGCTCAGCTTTTAGGTTTGAGTTACCAGTTAATAAATATCGGTTGCTTTTAATTATATTGTGGATAAATAATAATTAACTATAAATAACTTAATTATAAATTCATTTGTTGTTGGTTTGTCATAATATTCATTTTTTACCCAAAAACTGAACCTGTGTAGTAAAAAAAAGGCATAAGGCTCTAAAGCGCTAATTTAATTGTTATGAAATTTTTAGGAGTTCTCCACCTACCTTCATCCGACATGATTACGTTCTGGTGACTCTCCGTTTGGCAATGCTGTCTGAGTTCATTTTTGTCCAAAAACGAGATCGCACAGTAGGAGCAAGTAACCCGTCCATCGCCATTATCGTTCACTTCACTAATTTTTAAGTTTCCTAAGATTTCTACAGACTTCTGGAAACCATTACCGTTCCCATTGCCGTTATCACGTTTCTTCATACCTTTGTTGGTAAGTAATTTACTGTACTTGTCTAAGGGTAGATTATTCGTGGCCCAGTGTTCTAGCTTAGTGTCTAACGTTGACATCTCATCATCCAATCGTTGGATCGATATTCGCTGATTGGTTTTTTGACCGTTTGCCATTTGTATTACAGTCTTGTAACGCTCTAGAGTTTTTGAGATATCTGCAAATGATGGTTGACTTGAGGCTTCAGTTATCCATTCCTTGGTAGCTACCTCAGCTTCCTGTGTTTGTTCAGATATTATAAGTAAAATTGTGTTTTTCAGCCCTAACTTACCTGAAAACGCTTTAGTTTGTACAGCGAGTGAATAAGTCGCCGCCTCACTCTTGCGATGCTGGCAGCGCAATCGTTCTGTTCACTCAGCATCTTCAGGACTCGTTTAGCATCAGCTATGCAATTTTCATACTTCCCCAGCTCTAGTAGACACTCACAACGGCCAAGAAGGCAGGCAATTGTACGATCTTTGGACTGCTTGAAGCTAGATGAATTCGATGAAGTTGTTGTCGATGAAATCGAGGTGGATGATGACGAAGTGGATGACGCTCCCGCTGATGCCAGTAATTGGTCGTATATAGCGACGGCGCGTGACCAATTTCGCCGCCGCACAAAGTCGTGGGCTTGCAGTTCCTTATCCGCCATTGTTCTGTCGCCCAAGGGGCGAGCGAAATTTTAGGGGTTGAGAAGAGAATTGTGGTTGATTGTGATGTCCTTTAAGCAATTCGGTTTTTTTAATTATACAGTTGTTAAAATGTCTGTTTCTTTTGTAGATTTCTTAAAGAAATAATAATAAAAGAAGATGCTGTAAGAAAAACAGAAAAATTGCTGCTGTTAGGAGGATTGTTTTATTATTATTACTATTTAATCAGAGTTGCGGGCAAATATGGAAAATAATCCATTCAATTCTTGCTTCGTGCTTTTGTAAACAAAAAAAATTTTTTAAGACACATTTTAATCCCTTCAGGGATTGCACTTTCAACTTTAAATAAAAGCTTGATCTTTATTAGATACTTCTTACCCAAATTTCGTACGCAAAATGCTATGGGCTAGTTTGATGCTTTGATGCCTTAACTGCTAACATGGTCAGAACACTCATACTTGGCTTAGGTTTTTGTTAGTTTTATCAAAAATAAACAAGTAATAAATAAAAGAATATTTTTTGTGATTTACTTATTAAGCCGAATACAGTGGCAAGCTAATTATTGTTTATTTACTTTTAGACAATAAAGTGATGGTATATTTTTCGAATTAATAAAAAATGCAT
This sequence comes from Machimus rusticus, assembly GCA_951509405.1. NCBI lineage: Eukaryota > Metazoa > Arthropoda > Insecta > Diptera > Asilidae > Machimus > Machimus rusticus. The sequence continues at coordinate 20,069,531 of OX608050.1, read as the reverse complement.
TTTTGATCGCTTTTGGTACAAAGTACAGTACATATATGTATTAATATTATTGCAAACCAACCAGTGAACATCAAATAGGACCAATTTAATCTAGACTGGACATAATCTTTCATTGTTTCTTGCGAATTAATCCAGAGATTAGAGCAGATTAAATCCGATTTTCCCAATTCATTACGAAAATTTCAGAAAGTGTTCGCTAGAGAATTTTTATATAAATTCTACATGCAATTCAGCTAATAACATTGTTTCGGTTTATCTAGAATAGACATATATTTTTTTCCGTTGAGGAATAAATTATGTACCTACTTCGTTTCGCCTGTTGTAAAATTGCATGAATAATTTCTTATAAAAATTCATACAAGCAGTTCAGCTATAAAAGCGAAACGAAGTGACCCGCTCGCCGATTCGTATTCAAAAAATATAGCGCTTGTTTATTCCTACTGTCGACTAATGGAACTAAACGCAAATATGTTAAACACGTTTTGAAAAACGAATGAACTGTGAAAAACTACTTTGTATTGTTGTAGACGCTCCAAAGAAATTATTTTACCTTACCACTTTTGCTCTGTTCTGAATTTTCTATGATTTTGTACATACTACCTACATACATATTTTTGTTTAAATAACCATAAAATATATATTTTTGATTTTGTTTGTAGATCAAATTTGCAAACCGAATATAATGACTAAACTAAATTGCTGAATGGATATAACGCCAGCAATTAATATTTAAGACGTCCGAGTTGTGGGAATTGGAAACCGAAAAATTGTTTATCATATAGGAATCATCAAACGGCTTATTTCTACCCTTGGGACAAAGCGCTACACATAAACAGTATCGAATTTTACTAAGCAAACCTCGCAATTTCGCAAAGTCCGCTAATTTGCTGAAAGATAAGTGAGTTGAAATATTTGCTTATAGGAGGTAGATCTCAGTGGCCACAAAGACTGAAAGATTTGTAGGTCAAGAACTCCGCACAAACCAAGCCACATTTGGCCAGGTAGATCCAGTGGGAAAGAATGTAGAAGAGGTTTCTTTTGCCTTTTACGATCAATTTTTCACCAGACTCTGAATTATCACTAAATTTTATAATATGCTGTTGCGTCGGAGGACAATGTTTACCAAAAACGAGCAACAGACCTCCAGTTCGCTGCCTGACAACAGGCGACTCTTTTAGTAAATCCACTGCCTGAAGCGGCCCCGAGTGGAATTCACCTGCTGGAATCGGAATAAACAGACGCAAAAAACACCATATATTAAAAAATATTGTCTAAAGGATTAAATCACCTAAACTGCGAATGTAAAACAGAAAAATAATTGTTGACGTTTTTCAGATATCGAGCCACCGTCAAAACAAGGCACGCAACCGCACACAAAAAATGAAGTTAAATTAGCCCAAAACGAATCCGCACTTGTTTGCTAGCACTTCCAATTAAGCAATTTACAAAAAATGGCTTCGAATAGAAAGCAGTCGCTTCAAACAATCTTAAATCGAAGATAAAAATTGGGAAAAACAAAAACTAAAAAATTCTCTCTTTTCATAGTTTGAGGTTATGTTACTATAATCAGAATTGAGTAATGTCAACAGTTTTCATTTTGTCCAACCCTGTCGGTTGTCAGCGATGCAATTCTTTCACGTTTTCTCGGATATTTCGGCCATTAAATCGAAGTATTTTATGCTTCGCTGACCCCTCGTCGTCTCAATGACACTCACCGTTTTCAATAAACGCACAAAATGTCTTAAATTTCCTGAATTTTTACATTTTCAACAGCGGAACCACAAATCCAACGAATGACAAGGTACGAACTACTACATAGGAGTGCTTCTTTTTTGTTTTTACAACTGTCAATGGAATTTGGAGACTGGAGAATTATAATGGAGAGATGCCGAAGGGAGATTATCATACTCCCGAGACGGCGGGAGATTTTAAAAGTTAATGCTGAAAAAAGTTCATAAATTGATTAATTTTTTTTTGTACAATATGTTTGGGTTGTATTTATTTAACAATATGTATGAATTAAAAACTCAAAAAATTGCACCATTACCGTTTGCAAAAAAACACTCAATGTAGAAAATAAAAAAAAATAAGTAGGCCGCAATTCGTTTCATTTTATTTAAAATTTTTACAATACTTTCCAATATAATGTTATACATAAACAACAACAATAAAAAACAAATATATAAATACGTCTCGTTTTCGATACCCTTTCTTTATAGTAGGTTAAATAGTGTTTGATTTAAATCCTTAAAAGTAATAATTTCGTATGGGACACCATTTTATTAATAAATATTTAAAGAAATAACATAAAGCTCAAAAGTGGTGTGCAAAACAAAAATAAAACAAACATACATATATATATTCGTATATTATTTGTATACGCGAAATGAAAGACTTTTAAGTATCGGGGTTTTAGAAAACTTTTTTTGAAAATTTCAATTCAAATACATACATACATACATAATTTCTACTATTATTTTCTTTAGACAGTTAATGGTATTAAACAATTTAAAAATAGTTTATTATCCCTGGCCAATTCCATGGGACTTAGGTATCTTTGAACTTGAGTGATAAAATTTAGAAGAACTCTGGTAGTAATAGTAAAAGTCGTAATAAAATGTTAGCTCTCATCGCGTTCAGGGAAGTTAAGCTAGTAAATTAATAAATCTTTAGATGAACTTCGGTCGCAAATCGCTTTTAAGAAACTCTTTAGACTGCCAGTATCCTTTCAAAATTTACTTCACAAATAGTATTTTCCGCCCCTTTTACGCCCAAACTTTTTGTGTTCATTAAGCTAATTAATTAAAAAAAAAAAATATACGGCTCTTGGCATTTTCATCCGCCAAAATAAAATTATTTATAATCGCGCTCACCTTCGCACTCCCAAAACCACCCATAGACACAGCCGTTGAACTCGCCTCGCCGTCTTCCCGAGCGCGGATCGCATCTTCTTGCGTCTGAGTGAGAACGTTTCTTAATAACTCCTTAAAGAAAGTGGCGCCTTTGCGCGAAAAGACATGGGACGTTTTAATCTGACCTTTTCCAATGAATTTTTAGGTGGGCGAAAGCTCCCCAAACCGGCGCCAAAGAGGGCCAGATTCGACTTGTGTCTGCGCGATCCTTCCGACCCAAAACACTTTGGGGGCTCTTCGAAGGAGGCTCCTATCAGTCTCAGTCTCACCGGGCGGGGAGCTTCGCTGCTCATTTGGGGCGCTTTTCCGCCGTTCGCTCAGAAAGCTAGAAAACATCCGAAGGCACCTCCTGGCACCAGCATCAGCTGCTAGTCTTTGGGTGGACGGCAGCCGATTGCACGTGGAAAACATTTTCCGACGGGGCAGTTTTCTCGGTGGCTTTCCGTGGAGCAGACGTGGTCCGGCCAGAAGAATCTCATTTTAACTCTAGCCAACATTTTTGCGAGTGGTCGCCACTTCCGGCGGACGCAATCGAAAGAGGTGGCCGTCGTTATCGCGCCAACCTCAAGCGGCTCGTGCGGGGGCGGATAAATTCTCGTGGCGCGACGACGACGGGGCCCGGCCGGGATCCCCTTATCGCACCTTAAGCGGCGGCGGCGAGATTTGTTTTGTTTAATTCGCAGGAGGTTCTCGTTCATCGCAAATAGCCCATAAATTGGGGCACCTTCCTCCTTCCCGGAGCCCTTCGGGACCTTCCTCTTTCTGGGCGGGTGTGGGTGGTTTTGTGTGATTTTTTACGTGCTCCGGCGAGAAACTCGGTCTAGCCATTTCCAGGAAATTGCAAGGTGAAGGGGGGAATCACTTAAACTGTCCAGGTAAATTGTTCGGACTTCGGATCCGGGATGATTGGCGTGGTCCAGGATAGTGCAGGTGCTTGATGAAGTCGTTTCGCAACGGAATTCTCGCGAAGAACAAGTACTCGAGCTAAGTGCTTTCTGCAGGTCGTCTTTCGCTGGAGGGTAAAAGGTTCTTTGGGGCATTATCCCGTCTAAAGTAACGACTGAACCGTGGTAAGATTTAACTTTCTTTTGTATTTCTTTTATATGTAGCTCTTAAAGACGCTGCTTTCTGCTCACAATTGACCTTTACAACACCACAACCTGAGATAGAAATTTTTGTTCATGATGATACCTAAGAGCGTATACTTGCAATTAAATACATACCTTGGTAAAACCATTAATCCGTGACACGGATCCACTATGCGTGCCAAATTATGGAAAACAAGATTAGCAAATTTTGGGATGGCGTGTATAGTGTATTTTAGCAGCGCAGTTTTGAAAGTAATGTATAAAAGAAAACTAATCACTTAACTAATTTAAATATCTAGCATTAGTAAGTTAACGTTACTTTTAATCAAAATAAAATCGCTAAGCCATCATCGATAATGATATTGCTTTAAGAGGGTAGTAAGATGTTATTAATTTTTTTTAAATTATATTTTTTTATATACATATAATGTACAACATGTTAAGATTATTGTGCTAAAATTTGAAGTAGATTGGAGTAAAACTAACGGAGATATGGGGTTGTATGTAAGTCTGTAAGTCTCCGCCTCTCTGGCCTGGTTTTGCGCTGCAGCGGACTTTTCGACACGTTTTTCTCACAAAGTTGAGTGCACCTGTAGCTCAAAATCTACTGCACCGATTTTTTTGAAATATTGCACACTTTCTTTTACAGTTTACCGACATGACGAGGTAACAACATCGAGTTATTTATTTCTTTTTATTTTAACCTAAGTATTTTAAATAAAATAACAAAATTTTTTTTATGAAACATCGGCATTTTTATTTCTAAATGCTGTAAAAATTGAAAAATCAATAAAAAAAACTCGACGTTGTTACCTGCAGAAACTTATCAACTTATAAAATCATTTTGTGTTTTTGATTTCACATTATCCAATAATGAGTTCTGACTGCCACCGCAATAACACTTTTTTTTGAGACGTCCCCGGAGATTCGCCGTCAATAATGGCTTATTTCTTCATAAAAATTTATGAAAATTACACAGAATATTCTTCAAATGTTACTTTATTACGAATTAATTATAGAAATACATAAATATATATTAACTGTGTCGCCAAAAAAAATTATCGAAAATGTGCTTTTTTTTTGTATCACATTAACCTTACTACCCCCTTAAAGTACCATACAATTTTTCATATTATTCCTTTAACTAAATTTCGATATACGAGTTTTTAAGTAAAATCGTTTCCAATACAAAACATTACTTTATATTCAACAGAAAATTAATTTAATTTTAATTCAAGTAGGTAAAACTTGGACTTTCTTGGTTTTTCGGTCCTCCTGCAATAAAATTAATTTAATAAACCCGCAAGTGTTTGTATTTCAATAAAATTTACTTTATAGAATTTTACATTTTACTTTCTTTTTACTGCTTTTAATATGACTCTGTATTTAATATTTATTAATGAGGTGGAGTTCCAAAGAAATTTAGAATAAGTATATTGAAATTTGAGCAACGGCAGGGATTTAAACTATTTCCCATGGAAATAAACCGATTATTCTTTTAAAATAATTCGAAATCAAAATGATTTCGCTCGTAAATGAATCAACAGCATCTTTAATTCAAATTAGGAGTTACTTTGAAAGAGAACTGAGGTAACCAAAATATTTAAAGATAGTGCAGGTATTCGTGACGGATACAATGAGTAAAAATTTTATAAAAAAATTACCATCGTAAACAAAAACGAAAGGTCTTTAATTAAAAATGTTTAACATCAATCAAAATCATCGTTTTCACGTCCAATTAGGAAGAATTCTTTACTCAATAAAAAATTGTTGTTAAATTTAAGTTTATGTCTCAAAAATAACACATGCAAGTATCTACTTACATATACATTGTGATAGATGAGGAGACAACACTTTAAGATTCGAGCGAATATTTCACTTTCTCAATACTTGAAAATAACAAACGAGTTTTTTGTTACTTTATTTAAAAAATAAATATAAAATTTATTAATTAAAAATTAATCAAAAAATAACTGTCCTTAGTTTAGACAAATTCTTTCAGTAGTGCTTTTGTTTCCCGGTATTTTGAGGTTTATAATTAATTAAATTATTTTATATTTCACTAAAAAAGGAGTGTAATTCTCCATCTAAAAAAGAGCATAACCTTTTATGACCAGCTTCCATAATATAATTAAGTAGTATCAAAAGGAAAATAATTAAATATGAGGTAGGTATTTTTTAATATAAAAAGATAAAATCCATTGTAAAGCACTGTACAGCATTTTAACATCAAAGATATTAAATTAATTTCATAATTAAGGCTTTTTGCATTCATTCGAACCATTTTGACGATGGTTATTTTTATAGATTAAAAAAAAGCACTTACAAAACCCTTTAGTTAAAGTTTACCAAGAATAATAGTAATTAAAATTAAATGCGTAGAAGAAAAAGTTTGTTTGACAATTGGATAATCGAAATTACTTTTTCATAATGTTTTTGCTATTTCTTATCTAATTTTGGGGAAAACAGATATAAAATTGAAGTCATAATGTGACGAACGTATGAACTATGGAAAAAGTACTTAGATACATTGCTTTGTTGCTTTGTTCGATGTTACGCAATTTTATAAATACAATGTGTATTTCGATTCCTCTTCATTCCACTATGAATCATTTTAAAAAATATTTAAAAGATTTGTTTGCTGAACTGTGGGGTCGGTTCGTTCTTTTCAAAATTTTCATGCATTCAGCAGTGTTTATTTCCGCGATTGAGGTGAATCTTTCAACACGTGTTTTATTAAAATCGGCCAGTCGCTTTGGCTGCAGCCGGGGCACAAATAAATTCATAGAAACCGCAAATAGAGTGAATAAGCAATTTCCTTGGTTACTGTCGTGGAATGTAAAGGTGCCACCGAATATTGAATATCGATAGAGCTTATTAGAAACACCTTGTATTTTTGCCTGATTGCCGACTAATGTACCTAACCTATGTTACCAAAATAAATCAGGACAGTGTTGAATGAACTTTTTTGATGCTGATAGAAACGAATTTAGAACCCATTGTTTCCACTCATTAGTCGTTGGTTGCTTCCTAATCGTTAATACTACTATAATACTTGACAATAATACGTAATAAATATGCAATTCGGTCAGACAAATTTGTTCTGTTCACGAGTAAGCATAATAAGCACTAAAAGAAAAAGCGAGATCTGTTCTGTCTCCCACAAATCGCCGAATGTTACGTACACAATCCGAAAATAACTTGTCACGCGTGTCGCCTTCGTACTAAAATCTCCGAAAATAATTTTCATAGCTTTACAATATCTCTAGCAGGCCAATTCATATCAGATGGATTTTGTTCAAAAAATCTTGCGGCCTCCCTCAGCACTCGGTTAAGAATCAATTAAATTTTGCGTTGGATTCCATCCAAAAAGAGGAACTTTGCCAAAAATTCCTGCAGTACTTACAGCTTCGTAGTTGAAAGTGAAATTCGATTTGGAAAAATGTTTCCATGCATTTTTCCAAGAGGATGACAAGGAAACTGCACCACCAACTGAAATTTGAATGAATAAAAGATGCAAGTTAAATTGGCACATCGCCAAAGTATAGAGTGGTTTAGCAATTTCTCCGAGGAGTTTGCAGTCATTTTTGTCCCATTCAAAGAAGTTATGAATTAATAAATGAAAAGATCAAAGTTGGATCTAATAGACGGATATTTTCAAGGAAAACTCGACTCGTTCACACCATAATTCGCAATTGTATTAGCATTTAATTATATTCTCTGATTGTACACTAGGGTAAAAAATGAAATAATAACAAAAATATACAAAACATTCATAGTCATAAATCATTTTTTTAAATGTCGAGAAAATGTTTTTTGGCATCAACAAAAACCTACAAAAACGATATAAATATCTACATATACAGGCTTATTTTGAATTCCTATGAAATGGATAATTGAGCGACTATTTAATACGCTTTAGAGTTTTTCACAATAAAAAAAATAGAAATCGGCTAAAGATGATGTCGTTTATTTCTGTTCATACTTTTAAACCTTCTACGTAAATTGATATTCAAGAAAAAGATATTCAACTAAACAAATAATTTCAAAGGTTGATTTTTTATTTCAACTAATTCAGAACCTCAAGCCGTCTTAAGTCTGACTAAACCTTGTTTCAATTCTCAAGTACATCTGGTTAATAAATACGAGTATACTGCCATTTGAACAATTTTTACTAGTAAATCTGGAGTACTACTCCGTTTATAACAAAATCGTTAAAGCCAATCTTATGTTCTAAGGTTGCACAATTTCATACAACTGGAAGTAATCAATGCTCTCATTTTCTGAATCTGGCTATCGATTCCTCGAGAATACTATGAAATGCAAATTAGATGCTTGCATCTATCCTCCGAGCAGCAACCTGCAAACTGCTAGGGGCATCCGCCGCTCTATTGATTTTAAATCCAAAGAACCCCTAATTCGCGCCCGTTCGACGAACACCTCGCTCGTCCACCACTTTCCGAACCGATGACTATTTGCTGGAAATGATTCAAAAATACTTATACAACGTGCTGGCCCTTGGGTTCGTCCTTTTGTTGTCTCACGATTTCATAAAACCCTCATCCTTTTTCGTTGAAAGTTGAAATTCATATGTGCGGTTCTTATACGTTTTGGTGCATTTTGTACGTCGGTCGTTCGTCCATCCGTCGTCCTTCCGTCGGCGTTACTTCAGCATGCTGCGAGGACGTGAAGGGTCAACTGGACTGGGATAATTTGGGACTTTACGGCATTTGTGTTAGTTTTTTTGCTTGATTTGGACGGACCGTTTGTGTCCATGGAGTAGAAAATTAGCTGACATAGACGCATCGGTGGATTTTCCTAGTCCTTCCAGATGAGCTCAGGGTTTTTCGATATGTGTGCTCTTAAAGAGTTAAATTTAAAGGAATTTTTATATCTAAACAAATTTTAGACACTATGTCTAAAGGCTTATATCTTTGACACACGGCACTCTAAAGCAAAGTAAATTACTCATTAGCACAAATTACTAATACTACCTCATGTTACAATTGGTATAAAATTATATATGCAAAATTCCATCTCAATCGGTTGAGGATAACTGCTTTAAAATTCAGTTGCAAGATTTGTCCCACACATACTAACAGGGGAAGTCAAATAAAAGCTTGTAAAAAATCCTCATAAAAAGGCGGTGCATTAGAATAGGTACATTTATGGTTTTGTATGAAATATTATATTATTTCTGTTTACATAATTTTTTATTACTAACATAATTATCTTAATCTAAGAAGTAAAAAGTATAATTACAAGTCATTTTAGTAATGTGTTGGCCCCTGTTCTTGGAAATTAATTCGAAGAGTCTGTTAGGCATACTGTCGAAAACACTCCTGATGAAGGTTAGTGATATTTCGTTCCAAGCAGCTAGGACACCTTCTTTTAGTGCTCCAACACTTTCATACTGTTTGCCATTTTCGTATACTTTACGAGTGACCCATCACCACAAATTTTTTATAATGTTTTAGTCTGGAGAAAGGGATGGCCAGTTGAAAACGATGATGTCTTCGGGCCGAAAAAACTCTGTTACTTGGCGAGTGGTATGGATAGCTGCGTGGTCGTGTTGGGAAATCCATGACATGGATCCAAGAAATTCATCTACATCAGCGGCTGCTCGTTGAAGAAGGTTATGTACTTTGCAGCATCTTCTTTTCTATTTAATATTATAAGCTCCAAAGGGCCGTTGTAAGATATTGCTCCCCATACCATAATTGATCCTTGTCGACTATGATGGCGGCTTAAAAATCGATGTTCTCTTCGTAGGTCATGATAATAGTACGATAATCCATCAAACCCATCTAATGAGAAACGTTTTTCTTCAGTAAAACTACTTACACTATTCCATTCCTGGTTCCAACTGATGTGATTTCTGGCAAATTCTGAGCGAGAACGTCGGTGGCGTTGTAGAAGAGGTGGATTTTTCTCTAGCCGAAGACGTTTTAAGTTGGGGCTAGCCTTAATAATCCGTAGAACAGTCCATACGCCGGCTGAGGCTCCTACTTCCCGTCCAATTTGACGGGCAGATTGTGAAGAATTTGAAGCAAGTTGCAAAATGTTCCTCGCTTCTCGTTCTATAGTGGCTGTCGTCCTTTGTAGCGTGTGTCATATCCTTCTGGATCTCGCAGAAATGAACAAGTTACGTTCGCGCTTCGATTGATTTTGAGAGCAATTTCCCTCGAAGAGTATCCTTTTTTTTCAATACTCCTATTCTGCCGATCTCTTCTTTTGTAAGCTGGTTTTGGCGCCCCATTATATTTCTTCTTGCACAAATTTAAATATTTGCTGATCCATTAACTCTTATTTTAAGTTTGCACTGGGAAATAACACCAAATAGACTGATGTACCTATTCAAATGCACCATCTTTTTATGAGGATTTTTTCTTAAAAAGTTTTTTTCTTAGAGTTCCTAGTTAATGGGAAAGTACCTTAGATTAATTGTAATTCCTAGAAGAATAAACATATGAAAACAAATTGACTTGCACGTGCGCGTAATATCCTTATTTGCCATTTATAACCGTGTACCTATTCAAGTGCTCCGCAGTGTATATGTAAATGATGAAAAGAATCTGGTCATTTAGAAAATCATAAATGATTAAGTTTTTGGTGTTTTAACAGCCTGAGTTCATAACAGGCAGCGCCTAAATTAATAATTAGTACTAATGATTAATTTACGTGTGCCGTCTGTCTACCTTATTATCTATGTACTTAGCTTATCCGCTTCCGGAGTTGCCCGGACTATCTGTTATTAATTGACTTAATTATAATAATTTTTAAATAGCCCAACTAACATTATAAATGAGTTTAATTAAAAGACGATCAACAGTGTAGTGTAGCAATTCATTCAAATTGAACCAAATATTATGCAGCTAGTTTATTTGTATAAGAGGAGTAATATCACAACGTGAAAAGTAGGTAGCCTGAATTTATAAATAGAGCGAAGTAAATTTTATGAAAAATTTAGGACAATATTAAAGCCTCTGCTGTTTAAATGTTTAAACTTTTATATTGCTATATATGAAATACTCAGATACCCCCACTCTCTTTGATATATGTCCATGTAATATAATATTTATAATAAAAAGAAGTACTGTTATGTCATGATATTTTGATGGCTATTTGAAACTTTAAATCCTCCTTAATTCTTATTTGAACATTTCCCTCAAAATTCTACAAGTATTTGTAACAAAACTTGACAGAAATAAGTTCACTAAATTTTCATTTAATATATATAATTCACATATAAAGTTTTAGATGTGTATCTCAGACTCTTCAGACGTCTCTTCAGCTCTAAGTGCAGTTTTTCCGCTTGTTCACGCTTTCTTACCTCAGCATGGGCATATCAGATTCTTGATTTCTAGCTACTTTCATAACTCGAGCCTTGCTAGAGCTGGAGCTGATAAAATATCTTAAAAAAAGTTAAAACTTATAAAAATTAGAAAAATGTATGTGCACAATTTTGATAAAGCTAAAGTAACAGGCTGTATTCTAAGTCAGTGAAATCCGTTCAGTACTTTCAACGTGAAAGATTAACAAACATACACCGAAAGAAAAAATAGCAATACTAACTAATCTTTTGTTGATTATCAGCCAATTAATTGAATTAGTTGTTATAACAATTTAAAGTAGTGAAATCAACTAAAATAGTTGAGAAACTAACTAATTTTGTAAATGTTTTTCTCACTGTTTTAGATCTATCAACTAATTTAATTAATTGGCTGAAAAAATAGTTAATTTTGCTGCACTTTTTCTTTCAGTGTAAAGACAGGCAGACACACATTCGGATTTAAAATATCACATTAATTAAGTATATAGGGATACATATACATACTCGTACATATGTATAATGTGTTAAGTTAGAAAAACATTTCCCTAAATGAAATATTGTGCCAACATTTTAATGATCTACGGAAACGTAAATATGTATTAATAAGTTAGTAACAATTTGCATATTCATACAATTTCCAAGAAAAGTTCGGAACTAAAAAAATATGTTATGTATACTTAGCAAAGTTCGTGACTGTTCAAAAATTTTCCCGGCACATTTGAATTGTCTCTTATTTTATCTAGCCATTACCCTAAATTTAATAAATAATTAGTCCCTTTAAACCCTTTCATTAGCTAAAATAGGCATAAAAATAAAGCACCCCTGATATTTCCGCCGAATTCTAGGCCTTCTTTCTACGTTTATAGGCAATTGCACAAACTTTCTGATTATTCGTAAAGTAACAAAGTTAATTCCTGCGATGAATGTTTGCTTAAATCCTCTTTGGAGCCTTGAGTTCGGCGTCTTTAAGGGCAAGAAGCCAGCAAGGAAACTTTTGTAAGCAAAAACTAATGGGCTCGGAGTGATTCATTATAGAAGACGCTAACGATGGCACACATGTGCCCAACGCACGATCCATTCGACGTCTTTTTTGCCATAAGTCTTCACCCGGGCAATTGTGCCGCCGAGCAAAAGTTTCACATTTCTTTGGAGCTCTTCATCGGGGTTAATGGAGCAGAAGGTAGACAAGTTGTTTTTGTATGGCAAGGCGACGGAGATTTCTGTATTAATGCCACTGGTGACATCTCTACAGAAATAGGAAATACGTTCAAGTTTGCGACATTTTTTCCGGACAGCAAAGCGCAGAAAATAGCAGGACAAAATTCGTGTTCTGGAAGAGCTAAATTTGCATGCTACTCCAAACTGCAAAAGTTTTTGGTTATGCACTTAATTTTGAAGCGAAATTGGCTGAAACTTTTAATAGTAAGGTTCCTCCGAAAGGTTGGACGATGGAAACGTTTTAGCATTTAGATTGCATATGAATGCGCTTGGGACCTTGGGTATATTTGAGAAATTGGCTAGATTGGAGTGGAAGTAAAATAAATAATTATTCAGTGTTAAATGGATAATTATTATGCGAAAAAAAATTTGTCGGGAATATCCCTGTATTTTCCTATGGATTTTGAGATAGTTTATTATTTTGGTAACATTTGTGAAAAAGACAAGGATTTTAACTAGAATTTAAGCATCAGCGTAAAATGTTGACATTATTTTCTGTAACTTTTAACAAGATCTGCTGCTTTTTAGGGTTCCGTAGCCAAATGGCAAAAAACGGAACCCTTATGGATTCGTCATGTCTGTCTGTCTGTCTGTCCGTCCGTATGTCACAGCCACTTTTTTCCGAAACTATAAGAACTATACTGTTGAAACTTGGTAAGTAGATGTATTCTGTGAACCGCATTAAGATTTTCACACAAAAAAAGAAAAAAAAATTTTTTGGGGTCCCCCATACTTAGAACTGAAACTCAACAATGTTTTTTTCATCAAACCCATACGTGTGGGGTATCTATGGATAGGTCTTCAAAAATGATATTGAGGTTTCTAATATCATTTTTTTCTAAACTGATATACACTCATGGACAACTAATTATAGAAACAGTCTTATAAAACTAAATGTATTATGTATTCCGTCAGTTTCTTCCGTCAAACATTTGCAAAATTAATTAAGGTGCATTTTAAATAGTCTAGGATTAACATAAAAACTCATATTTTTTCATTCCATCAAACTTTACTTAGCATTTGTTACCAATGCGTTTGTGTATCGATATTTGCCTGGACATTTAATTAGAAACAGCATAATTTAATACAAAAATAATGTCTTTATTCGCACTTTTTATAAAGAATATGACTAATATTTTGTAATACTTCTTCGCATCTATTTCGTAGCGATTCGATTAGCCGCCTGAATTTTTCTACAGAGTTATCTTTCCAAGCTTTTTCAACAGCATTGAAAAGATCGTCAAAATTTTGGTAGTTTTGACTAGAAACTGCTCTCTTCACATCCGCCTAAAGGTGCTCAATCGGGTTGAGATCCGGACTTGGGGAAGGCCATTCAAGGACGTCGACAGAATTATCCTAAAGGAATGTTTTTGTTATATTGCCGTATGTTTCAGATCATTATCCTTTTGGAATTTCCAAATAATAGCCAAATTCTCCTCTGTCTACGGCAACATCACGCTTTTCAGGATCTCTACATACTTTTCTTTCGTTAACGTACCCTCTATTTAGCATATCGGACCAACCCCGTTCCAAAAGAAACATCCCCACATGTTGATACTGCCTCCCCCATGTTTAATAACATGTGTGGTGTATTTTGAATCAAATGCAGCACCTTTGGGCCGGCGAATATGTTTTCTATAATCAGGCCCCATTTCACTCTCACTCTGAAGAACAGATGGCAGCCAGAATAACGGTTGATTGTATTCGTTTAGAATAGGAGTAATAGGAGATAGGGAAATCGTCGTCCCGTGTACCGTGTTAGTGTTTCTAATTAGTTGTCCATGAGTGTATATAGTTTGCGCGAGAGACACTTCCAAAGTGGTAAAATGTGTGCCCCCCCCCCCCCCCCCCCCCTGTAACTTCTAATAAGATAATGATAAAACTAAAAAAAATATATGATGTACATTACCATGCAAACTTCCACCGAAAATTGGTTTGAACGAGATCTAGTAAGTAGTTTTTTTTTAATACGTCATAAATCGCTGCTACGGAACCCTTCATGGGCGAGTCCGACTCGCACTTGGCCGCTTTTTCAATATATGTTGTGGATTTTATGGTGAAAATGTTCGTAAATTGAATGGGGAGATTTTTACTATCTAAATTTTTTTCTGTATATTTAGAAAGATAATTAAATAAAATTTAGGTTCTCTCGCTTTTTGAAATAACAATAGTTCCAAAAATATCTGAACAAAAAAACATTTTAGAAACTAAAGTAGGTATACCTTATTTATGATGAATACGACTATTAAAAACCCAAATTTTTAAGTAAAATGTTAAAGGGGAAATACATTTTTTTTTTAAATTAAACAACTCGATTTCACTCTTATGGAAAAGTCCTTTTTTAAACTTTTTAAACTTTGTAAAGTTATATTTTTCTCTGAGACTTTCAGAATTGATTTTGAAATCCTAATATTGTAAAATGTAAAAATAACAGTCTTATAGCTATAATTTGATACTCAAACTTTTGTTTTATTTTTTTATTTCGTACAGTTTTTTTTAATTCGTAAAAAAATGTAAATTAAGTTTAAAATATTAAATTATTAATAATAATTAACAATGAATTTTATGAAACGAAGACTAATGGGGAATATACATATATTACATATGTGCATTGTATTCTAGTATGTAATTAATTAAATAGCATTGCTTGTAGCAAAAATGAATATCGAAGAAAGTCCACAAGAAAAGTTACTTAAAATACCACCAACCTTTATGTTATTTTTAGTTCGTCTTAACTCGTCCCTGGTTTACGATTTTTTGTACTTCCTAACATTTTTTATAAAGATAACTTGCCCCTGCTTCGTCAGATATTTTTATCTTCTATGTTTGTAGGGTGTACATGCGAAAGAGGTTAAAAGTCATTGTGTTAGTTTACCTCCTGTATTACATTTAAAAACTTTTATGTACATGCTTTACTTTACCCAACATTTATCTCAAAACCCAAACAAATTCTGGTAGATTGTAGGTTCTAAATATAACAGGCAAATGTAGGAAGTATGACGAGTGGTTCACATGTGGTCTACAAGCTCCCAAAATGTGTAAAAAGAGTTAACTGAATGTTTCGAGGGTCCCGGCCTCACCCTATTTTTAAATTCATGAACTCTTCCGAAAGCCATCAACCTAATTATAGCCTGCCCGGGTGACCCCTTTGGGGCTCGAAATCCTCGGCGGCTCGGAGAGTCGTCCGCAAAATTCAATTACAGGCCGACAAGAAACCACTCGTCCTCGTGTCCTTAAAACGCCGCTGAATTGGCTAAGAGCTGCAAAATTTCGAGCCAAGCGGATGTTCACGGGGTGCTTTATGGAGGTCGTCTGGGAACGTGCTCACCCACTTTTCAGTTCATCCAGCCTAGCTATTGTCCTGGCGGGGTACAAGCCCCAAAATGGAAAATTCTAAGACATTTTAAACCCTGGAAAATCACCTCCCGGCCAACACTAGTCGACATTTTGAGCCTCCTTTCCCTGTTTACAGCAGTTAAACAAAACACTGGCGGCTGTGTACTTTCCTCGGGGCTTAAGCTGTCACGAGACGAATTTATACCACCGTCATCGTTTTATTTTTAATTACGTCGAGCGTTGGAGAATTTATGCACTTCATTACGGCTAAATATCAGAGCCCACCACAATTGACCTTTTGAGCTCCTTCCGCCATCGAAATCTTGAACAATTTTCACCACAAAGATTATCAGGTCGCTTCGGTGAAGGCCTTTGTTGCAATTTGAAATTTTAGCTCGGGAAGGAGTTAATGAGTTCATTAATTAACTCATGATACCAGACAGAAGCGAGTGGCAGGCGTTTCAGTTTCAAGAATATTTTAAGAATCGCCGCAGGCAAAATGCGGAAATCGATCGATTCGTTATGAAACTGGATAATGCGATAACAAAAATTAAAGTAAAAAATTGTTCTTTTTTAAAAGAGAGGAGAATATTCTAAAAATTAGATTTATTTTATTTGGGAGATCTTTAAGGACCTTTCGGTTCCATTCTCAAATTCTTGAAACCAAGTACAACCAGAGTTCAATGATAAAGGCAAATGAAACGAACCCAAACTCGGAGTTGTTAGGCCTGCTCAGTACCATAATGTTTGTATTGTATTGTCATCAGATATGAATTGGCATCTTCTACACTGAGAGAAATTATAGCTGCCAGGCTAATTTTTTATGTACGTCGGCTCTCACAATTATAAGCGAAAAGGTGACAGCGATAGTTTGTGGCGCTGGGGCTTATGAAGCAATGAGCCTTAACAACTCCTATATTTATAAGAACTCTGGTTATTAAGCATAGCAGTAACAGCTATACAATGTATAGGCAGAAATGCTTTAAAATTTTAGTTTTACATATCTGTTATAAGCTTCAAAGCTATAAATTATTAGCAGATATATCACTTTGTATAGCTCCTAGTCAAATAAATATACGCAATGCGCTCATAGAAAATAAGTCCTAGGCAAATAAATATGCGTACAGCGCTTATAGAAAATAGCTCCTAGGCAAATAATTATACGTGTTGCGCTCATAGAAAACACCTCCAAAATCTAAAATATATACAGTGAAGAGCAAAACTGAACCAATGATGGTACTTGAAGGTCTTGCAAGTGGCTCATTAACTGTAACAGATATCGCAAAATTATTGTAGAAGGTAAAATTGTCTATAGAAATCTCATATACATTTTGATGTCCGACTGATCATTTTTGAGTTATTTAGTAAAAAAACTTTCAAATTTCACTACTATTATTCTCGAAAATAACTCAAAATATTTGAAAGTTTCTTTCCTAAATAACTCAAACCTGATCAGTCGGACATAAAAAGGTATATCAGATTTATATAGTTAATTTCACCTTCTACAGTAATTTTGCGATATCTGTTACAGTTAATGAGCCACTTGCAAGACCTTCAAGTACCATCATTGGTTCAGTTTTGCTCTTCACTGTATATATTTTAGATTTTGGAGGTGTTTTCTATGAGCGCAACACGTATTATTATTTGCCTATAGGTGTTATTTTCTATATGAGCACTGCATGAACCACTTGCAAGACCCTCAAGTACTATCATTGTTCTTGTTGCTCTTCACTATACCTGAAACCACAAATAGTAAAAACGCAAATTCTATTAAATTTATAAACTTGGGTATAATATTTCATAATTGTATATTTCATATTTCAGTATAAACATTAAACAACCTTCTCCGACGGGATCACTAAGCTGACTGGCATACTGTTGTGTGCTCCCCACCCCAATATAAAAAGGCACGATGAATGCACACGTAAAATAAGCCGCAGGCTCACGCGTATAGGACCCTTTCGTATTTTTCATAAGGATGGGTAACATTCACATTGCTCCGACTCTTATATTAATTAGTGTGATCACCATGCATTAGCGCTAGGTTTCTTTACACATATTCTTGGCAACTCACCTTATGCGTATAACCTGTCGTGTTTTAAAGCATAGTTAAGCAGCATATTATTAAAACACAATCAACTTCATTATAAATAATGAGGGCTCAGCTTATAAATATAGCAAATGCAGCCACACTCAAATATCTTATAGTTTATAAGAAGACGTCGTATACTCCATGAGCCGGGAGCCTTTCGATTTTAGGCAATGCAGTTATGAAAATAGCATTTCCACTTATAAATCGGTGCTTATAGTCTATAGCGCTCTGTGTTATTAGGATTTTTTTCAGTGTATATCTTTGATTTTATTAAATTAAATATTTGTTTGTTATTAGTAACAAAATTAACTCTTCCTGACCTTTGCTCATTAACAAAATTGATATGAAAAAGAAGCAAAGCTAAGACCCCGCATGGTCGCAAATGGTTAAATGCTTCCTATTTTCATGAGAGAAACAAGATAGTGTAAGCTTACTTACGTACTTATTAGCACTAAAATAACTTGTACAAGAAGACTCACTTTAATAATACTGACGACTCTTTTCTTAAAGTGTTTTTAATCCTTAGTGCTCACAATGCGAGACATTTACAATTGGAAAACGAGGGAAAAATTAATGACCCAGCATGAGAGTCGTTATGACAGAAAATAATAGACGCTGTCAGAATACCCTACGGCAGAAAAGTGTGAAATTTTCAGGAAACTCATAAAATTTTTGGAAAAGCTAAAAGCCTCCTAACATAAAAAATATTATAGTTTTAACCTTAACTTTTAAAATTTTTATGCATTCGCTGTAGTTCCACCTAATAAAGATATTTTTCATATTTCTCTATTCATTTCTCCAATTTTCGAAGTATCTGCAGTTTATAACCTATGGAGATAAAATTTTATTTCAAGCCCATAATAAACGCAACTCCATCAAATTTGATGTAGCGCTGAATGGCAATCAGAAAAATCCTCAAAGCACATTTTTTATTTTGAAATGCTCCGATTACGGAGTTTTTATAGAGCAATTTTATAGACCACTTTTATAGATTCCCTTATGGTAAGGGCTATTTCCACGCAATGAAAGCTATTTAGCGATAAGAGTTCACTTTTACGCTGATAAATAAAACTCATTTAGAAATAAGATTTATTGAATTCTAGCGTGGACCACAAATAAAATTGTTGAGGGAATTTTTCAGATGTAATGTTTACGAAATTAAATTAATTGCAACTGGAACTTCAACCATTATTTCCACTAATTTTCTTGGCATGGGTGGATTTTTCATGGCTAAGATCTCACCCTTAAAGAAGGTCTAAAATCTTTGTTTAATTACTTATTTATAGTAAAATATGCAGGTATACGATGAGGCTAATTTAAGAAAAAATCTTGCCTTTCGTACATGTACATATTACATACTAATTTTTATAATATCCAGAAAAACTGTTTTTTAACATACATACATATTTATTAGTTTTTACACATACATACATATTTATTTCTTGTAATGATGAATCAATCCATACATTTACGACTTTAGAGTAGCAGAAGAGTTTGAACACTTGTTTGTTGAGGATATTTGAACAATTCTGAAATAAAATGTTTTCGAAGGAGTCATTGTGGAACTATTTTCAAACTAGTATTTCGGTGGAAAATACAATAAATCTATTATCAAGAGTCATTTATGTAGGTAACAAAAGACCCATCCATGTTTGTGAAATTAATTTTCATAAAATTTTTAGAACAAAATTTCATAGATTCTTTGTGTAATAGTACCTATATAATTTTCTAGGACATGACCTCGAACAGATTTCATAATAGAAATTTCAATGTCTTTTCACAATATTTATGATAATTTCTGAGCTTAATGTGTAATCATACAATCAATATGCCAAGAAATATAATTTCAGACAATTTTCCATTAATTTATTTGACGAGTTCACATGCGTTACTCTCACGAATGATACCTTTTCCATTAGCCGTCTTCCTCAAGGCGAAAGTTTTAGCTGCATGTTGAAGCCCTCAAATTACGTCTCTCGCAGAAAATTTCAATTATTTTCGCTCCTCCCTAAGAATCACCAGTTTGATTCAGTTTGCTTCCTCCGGTTTGTTCCAAAGCAGATTCCCCCATTTCGAGATTTCACCTAATCATCCCTCCGGTGGGTTAAATCACTCCTGCTATCGGATATAGGGGTTTAAATGGAGTTGTGACAGAAAAATCAGCAAGAAAACGAATTCTATCAGAAATTCTTGTTCAGGCTTCGACTTTCTCTTCCGAAGAAGTACTCTTTTCTGTGTTATGCCAGGCTAATCGAATTTGCATTACAAATTCCAATGCTAGGTGGTTAGGACAGAGGGCGGACGAGAAACCCTCGCAATTATCTGGAAGATAAAAGAATGTGATTTCGATGTGTAATACCCCAATCATACTGAAAAGCCTCCTTACGGGTATCAGGAGAATTTCGCTTCTTAAGACTTTTAAAGAGTCTTGTCTTCTTTTTCACTAAAAAGACAAGATATTGCAGACTGAAAGATTACACGCAGACAAAATTAAGGTTATCAAACAGAGGAAGAATTTTGTATAAAGATAAGAAAATGTTATAGCTATAAGATTTATTGTAGGTGTATTTCACTCATATTTCTAAAATCCTAAACAAACGCAGAAAATGTGAATTAGTTGCAAAATTGTATTATTTATGTTTTTGTTTGAATGTTGTTTGAATCTCAGAGTCGCTGAAACACAATGTAATAAAGGACAAGCACCCTTATTCCACAATCCGACGGAAATCAAATCCAATCGGAATGTAGGAGATTTGTAAGTAAACTGGAACGTTTAAAAATAATTGCATGAGTCGAGTTCTTTGACACTGTCAGCTTTCTTGTGAATCTCCTACATTCCGATCGAATTTGATTTCCATCGGAGTGTGGAATAAGGGGAAAGTTTTGTTTTAAATAAATAGAATCATTTAATTTATTGTAGATTTTAATTTTAATAGCTGATGTCTTAAATCTAACAGAGTATAAGATCTTAAATTTGTTGTCTCATAAAAATAGGAGTGTTTTATTTTTGCAAGGTGTTAGTATAATAATAATTTTGAATAAATACGCTCCTTTTCATAAAGAATTTGATTTAAATGTTGCAAAAAGAGTATGCAAAAATTGTAATATACAATCAGCCAATGTATATTGAATTGAATTAGCATTCAAATTAGCCCTAGCGGACTCCAAAAGGACCAAGGGTATCAAACATCATGCATGCGAATATTGTCTCTTTTTCTATAAAAATATAATAAGTGGCGCGTTTACTTTTTTTGCCGAATGTATATTTCACAGAGGTTCATTTACAAAATATGTCTTGATAGTATGTACTAAATTTTAGGATTCAGTTTCATTTGCATGGATCCATTTTTGAAAGTTTAATTCTCCATTTACATTACTTAGCAATATTTTTTTGAAAAATGTTCAAATTTGATTTAAAAAAATGAAAAACGCAATTCCTTCTAAATATTTGTCTCTGGGTTTCATTTAAAAAAATAATACTTGCATCGCTTCGTTTACAATATTTTTAATTGTTGACATAGTAAGAAGGTTTAATTTCGTATGACCATAAGGATTTCGGTTTTTAGTATAACATTTCGTTGATCGAAAAATACGCAGATTTGTTTAAAAGTCGTTGCTATATAATAATATACCTATATGTAAGAATCAAAATAATTTCTTATTGTCGCTGTTCTATCGATTTCTGAATTAAATATCAACTGTCCTTGTCTTCGTTACTTAATTAAAAAAGCTTCATTCAAGGTGATTTTTAATTTATATAATTTTTCTTTTCAGAACCTGACAGCCACATTGGTTTTGGGGCAAATCTATTGATCACTGCAGGGTTGAGGCGTCCCGGAAATTGCTGAGGGCCTAGTGGAAAAAAAAATGTTAACTCATCAATAAAGCCCAATAAGTGTAATTAAAAGGAGGAGGAAAAAAGGCAGCCGCTGTGTCCACCCCAGAAATTAATGGGTACCATGTAAACATTGGGAAAGGGTCGCAACACCTTGTGGCAGCCACCAAATTTTAAAAATAGAAATCGATAAGCGGATTAGGATCAGCTCAAGAACCGCCGGGTCAGGCCCGATTCCGTCGCAGCCAGCGAGGCGGCCCAGTTGCCCGGTCAACGCGCGACGTCGCACGTCCGCCTGTTGCCAGTGGTCAATTGAAGCGGGTGACATCGCATTTCGGGTCCTCACGCCCCCGCGCCGACTTTATTTAAATTAATCAATTTTTTGTGTTCTGGACTCCTCCTGAGCGGCAAATGCGCGATATGCTGCGAAGTTGTACGTGTTTCCGCCGCAACAAGCGACGCAGCTCCAGTTTCGAGGACTCCTCGTCGTGTCGCTCGTCGGAGATCGAGCGCGGCGGCGGCGGCGACTTGGCGTCGCACGACGGCACTCTGCTGAAGATCTTCCGGTCCAAGGGATGGTACCGGCAGTGGCGGAAGACCGGCCGCGGGATGAGCATGACCAAAATCGAGCGGAGTGAGTAGTCTGCTTTTTATTAATGCAAAGACAAATTGATTTCTCCCACTGAGTCCTCATTGATTTTATAATGCCTACATAAATAATGGCTCCTGTGTGTACATAAACGTTTCGGAAACTTTTGAGTCGGGCGGAAAGTGAAAACCTCTTTGAAATCGAAAGCAAATGCAAAGTTTTGTTTAGAAGTTTAAAAGTGGTTCTACGAGTGTTTTCACTTTAAATAATTAAAGCAATCATTCAGTAACAGAAATTTCGAGGACCTTTGAACTTTTCGTCTTCGATGCATGCTCATTTTTTATTGATTAGCCTTCAATTTGTGGCATTTCCGAAAAAGTCAAAGTTATTTGCCAAGCACCAATTATTTATCTACGTTTCGTGGCACTTTTTTCTCACGGTAACGATTCGTTATGACATCCGTAGATAGATAAATAGACTTTGTAGTATCTGTAAAGTTTAAATACTCAAACGGATGATTCTACGATCAATCAAAGTGTACGATTAAATTACTTAAGTTTGCTAAGTACTATAATTATTATACTTATTATAAAGGTATATTGAATGTTTCCTGTTTATTGTATCTTATAGACTATCTAAAAACTCCGAAATCCGAAAGTATCAAATTTAATTAAGAACTTTGTATAGGCAATTTTTAGCTTAATTTTTTATTCCTATCGAATTAGAAGTATTCTATAAGTAAATGTTTTTAAACTGAACTGTTCTATCTTCCGTGTGCATTTTCGCAATTTCAAATTTGACTTTGCGCAAATCACTACATCCAAATTTTTTTTTCTTGTGGTTAGTATCTCCCATAATATGTAGTTCGTGCTTTACAACTTATTCATCAGACAAATCTAAATTAAGACCTGTTTATTTTTCAATTTCAAGTCTTTAGATTCTTAATCTGCTAAGTTCAGTAAAACACCTTTTTTTTTCTTTTTTTTTTTTAATAAAGAGCAACAAATTTTTTTTTTCTACAACTAATTAGCAACTAGATATTTAGCAACAAATTATGAGAGGATTAGCTTTTTGATTCGTGAAAAGTTTTTTGCTAAGTTCAGGCACATTAATAATTCATTTATTATAAAACTTAATTTAAAAATTCACTTATGTGGTATTACGTTCCATATATAATTGCCTGGTTAGGCTAACTGATGGAAATAAGACAAGTAGGTGAATCATAGGGAAAAGCAGAACGACTGTAAACTTGCCTATTTTAAACTATTTTCCAGCTGGCAAAAAAATAAATCTTTCAAACTAAAAGCAATTAAAACATTTATAAACTTTACTCAATTTGATGTAAACATAAAAACACAAATTGCATGTTAAGCATTTCTTCAAGCTCGAAATGTTTTAAACATATAAGAAAATGTAACATTTAGACATGAGGGAAAACATTTTAGTTTTACTTTGTCGTGTTTGCAGTAAAAACGTGCATCATTTTAATGTTTTATTTGTCTTTGCATGTTTGTCTTTCTGAATTTTGATGTCAACAAAACGTTTAATTTTTTAAATAAAGCATGGACAAACTTTCGAACTGATTTAAATCATGATTTCAAGTATGGAATGAATTTTATTCTGGTTTTTATTGGACCGCTTAATGTCCTGGGAGTAATATGTGATCTCGACGTGATATCTGAAAGCTATAAAACGGAGGAAAACATGGTTCGTACCATAATATTTTGCAATCGCTTCTTACTTCATGGAATACTTAGCCAAAATATTCCCTAAAAAATTTCAATTACCTTCGATAGGCGTCTAAAAGCAGTCCTTTGTGCATTTCGCTTCGTTTTCGGGAATAACAAGGTGTCGTGGAATGGAACCCCTATTTCGGCTGCCATCGCGTTCAACAGCAATTGCGTGCTCTCGAAGAAGGGCCCACATCGCAGAAGGGAACTACTAAAATTGGTAATTCGATTAAACTGAATAAACTTTGCTCAGGTGAAGAAGCATTTCTCAGCGAGGAAGGGAAGTATTTATGCAGGAACATAACGAGTTAATATTTATGCATGGAACTGAAATTGGACTGATGTTTGATTACCTTCCGTCGAGCGATAACTCTTCCGTTTGACGCTTTCCATATACACCTCTTAACTTTAAATTTAAATGGATTTTAGGAGGATTTTAAGTAACTAAACTTCTTATCAAACTGCGTTATAAAACTATCATTCAATGTTTGCTAACCCATTGGTGGCGGCCAATAACCATAATTATAGCTTTTGATACCATGCGGTGGAAAATTTATTGACTCTTACAAACTTATGCCTCACTTGCGCATACCACGCGATAGAAATTTATTACGCTCTATAGAAGGAGCAGAAATAATCTCGGGACCATGAATATCAAAAAATCAAATTGAAAGAGTTTGTGAAGGGACTTCGCCGACAAATCCTTTTGCACTCCGGGTGCGAATATACACGAAAGGAAAATCTTTAGGATGAGGGAGGACTTAGAAACTCCGACGCATATGCTGCTTTTATACCCAAAACTGGGAAGAAATTAAGTGGGGCGAAATGCTTTTATTTATTTAAAGCCCCGGGTGAGCAAAGGGATAAATGGGGATGGAAAAAAATATTTTTTTGATGATTTCAAAGGCTGAAAAAAGTGCGAAGTGTCGGGTTCAATTGAGTTTTCAGTCAAAAAACTGAGGCACAGTGTGTCGGAAATGGATTAATGGCTTTTTAATTTTAATAGTCTTTTACAAATTTTCTTTTAAAAGGGTTCAGCATAGAACATTAAGTATAAACAACAAATTTATGACTAAAATTTATATAATTTAATTTCGGATAATACAATAAAATGAATCGAAAGTGTATTTGTATAAAGGTATATGCTGTTGTTGAATAAAAGTATTTTGTAAGATTTATTCCCATTTTAGGGGGCTGGCTGGGACGGCCAAAAAAAGCTCTTTTTTAGTAATTTTTTTTTTTTTGCCACGCATTAAAATAATTAATAACAAACGTCTTTCCACATGAAAGATATGTATTTAGAGATAATATTAAATTTTTTTTATTGCAAAATATTTAAAAATAACTGGAATACAGCATATTTGGGAGGGGTAAAAAAAATGTGTTTTGCTGTGATCACTGCTGCTCGTCACTGGATCGTCGATCATAGCATTTTCGGCTATACTTAAAAAAAATCGTCAAAAATAAAAATCCTTCGTTCAACCGGAGGACAATTATGTATAGAATAAGTGAGAAAAATTTCAAACCGATCGGCAAAGCCGTTCTCAAGTAACAGTGATCACCGACTTCGAAAACATAGTTTCGAGAAAACGCACTCAAGAAATTGCAACTATTTCGAATATACACGTGTGCACAGCTCGACGGCTCCGTTCAAAGTTATACAGTATAGTACCAGAAAATTATAACCACTCTAACAAATTTCAAAATTTGAACTCTGATCACATTTTTCTCGCAAACAATTAAACAGATTAACATTTTCTTGCACAGTTGCAATCTTTTTTCTTTTTTATCATTGTTTGAATAATAAGTATTCGTTACGTTACGAACCAATATGCAATATGCAAAAGTATGCCCCCATTCATTTATTCCAGTTCTATCAAATATAAATATCAATAAACAAATTTTCGTGTTTCCAAGAAGTATTACATGGTGTACCATTTCACTTAACGCCGAAAGCATAAATAGTTGCATCGAAGAAAGTCGCGGAGATTAGCAAGCGTTATTAAAAGTAATGGTGAGTGTACTAAATACTAGAAATTTTAACTTGCAAAATATGTGAATTTACCCTTAATTTCATTTTTATCTTAAACGCGTACAAATATGTTGTTGTTGTTGTTGCTTTAATTTGCCTCGAGGGCCCCACACGAGGTGAGTTTTTGGTCACGGCAGTGTAAGCCACATTGACCACTGATCTCTTCAGGAACGAGCGTCTCTCCAGCTGATGGAATTTGTTGGTGGCATATGCAGCCCAGTGTCACCGTTCTCTCAGGACCAAAAAGGGTCCCCAGCCTTCCCTTCACTCACCACAAGCTTATATGAGCATCACAGCAATAATAGAACAAAAATAAGAAAAAATTCAATCAACAAGATTTTAAGGTGAGATAGAGCTACTGATAGTCAACAAGCTAAAATTAATAATAA
Organism: Machimus rusticus; assembly: GCA_951509405.1. Taxonomy (NCBI): domain Eukaryota; kingdom Metazoa; phylum Arthropoda; class Insecta; order Diptera; family Asilidae; genus Machimus; species Machimus rusticus. Next base: position 20,042,977 of record OX608050.1, on the reverse strand, counting down.
GTGAGCGCGGTTTACACTATATTGATGGATGGCGTTTAATGTAGTATAGATGAACTAAAAAAAAAGAAACAAGAACAGACCTACTTTTGATTTTCACATATAGAAAATATGTGATAACATCATTGTGCAACAAAAAAAAAAACGGACCAAAAACTGGACGAGGAGGGCAAAGATGTACAAGTGAACAATCATGGACCAAAACACAACGAGACCACATCAAATCTCAACATTAGCTTCGCAAAGAAAACGACCCAGATGGTCTATCACAACCTCAGTGAGGGGAGAAAGAGCCTCAATTAGTGATGGTTTGTCCAGAAGAGATGAATACTTCACTCTGACATTATCAAATTTAGTGCATCTTAAAATCAAATGTTCCTCATCTTCAACAGATCCACACAAATCACACAACTCATCAGACGCACGCTTCCACTTTGCCAGATGCTTTTTGGCATATGAATGTCCCGAAATTATTCTATTAATCTTTCTTACTACTCTATGGGGGAAGCTGATGTTAAAAAACCAAGGCCTAGTGCCAATCCCAGGGTGGATAGAAGCGAAAAACCTACCTTTAACTTTGCTAATTTCATCCACCTCAGCCTTCCACTCTCTCCAAACTCTATTTTTGATATTAAGGAAAATGTCTTCTGCTGTCAAACAGGTTGTCAGTATCTCACCATCCCTTCTGGCTCTGTCAGCCTCAGCATCAGCCATACAGTTCTCCTTAATGCTTCTATGGGACGGTACCCATAAAAATTTCACCCATTCAAATTTGCCAGCCAGACTATAAATATCAGAAACAATAAAATTTATCATCTTCATTTCTTTAATAGCCAAACAGCTATTAAGGCTATCCGTCATAATTAGGATTTTTTTAATTCCCAATTGATATGCACATTCCATGCCCTTTTTGATTGCTAATAGCTCCGCCGACAGGGTAGACATTTCCCACACCAACCTATATCTCACAGCCAATTCCCTTTCCGGGATGACAACCCCCAAACCCACCGCACCGCAGGCAACAGACGCATCAGTAGCAACAACAGTGACATCACCTGGCAACTCTTCTCTCTTCATCAACATGATCCTCTCAACCACCTCAGCACTCACCCTCGCCTTGCAACCCAAGCCACTCAAAAAGTCAACATCAACAACAACCAAACCACAAGGTACATCAACATTCTCCCCATATTTCACCAGCTGAAAAAGCTCCCTGTATTTGACCCAACATAACTCCAGAGGGGTTTTCACCCACCCCCCATCCAAACTCTCCACAACCTCAGGAAAAAATCTACACAACCTCAACAAATCCTTCGCCACTATCAGCTCCGCTCTCCACCTCGGGGGAAGTTCATTAGCGAGGACATATAGAACCCAATTAGGGGTACTATGGGTAAGACCCAAGCTCCTCCTAATGTGTCTATTTGACACTGTTTCAATCTTTCTATCAATTGCCCTGGACTCCCTATAAGAAAGCGCTCTGGAGTATTCTATTTTGGACCTTATAAGAGTTTTAAACAGAAGTAATCCATTTCTGGGATTCAAACCAAACTTTACACCTCCAATCAACCTAACCACTCTGGCATTACTGTCAGCAATTTTTAGGGCCTCCGCATAATGAACCGAACTGCTCAAGCTCTTTGAGAAAGACCAACCCAGAAATCTCAGAACATTGACATTTCGGATTACGCTATCACCGACAAAAACCTCACACACTTTTCTTGTTCCAAAGAGCAAACAATTAGATTTATTCGCATTGACCTCCATGCCAAGCCCCCCCACAGACCGAGCAAACGCATCCATGGCGTCCTGAAAATTGCCACGAATCTCACTCATACTGTTTCCACCAGCCAGAAACAGGAAGTCATCAGCAAACTGAAACAGCTCAGCACCACCAGCAAAATCATCATGAATAGAAGCCGTATATAGATTGAATAATACAGGGCTCAGCGCACTACCCTGAGGCATGCCGCCAATCGTTTGAAAACTTAAACCACGCATTGTGAGACGTCTATTTTTAAAAAAGTCGATTATCCAGTTTATATGATTGAGAGGGATCTCACAACTAAGCATCTTGAGATACAACCTGCCAAGGTCCACCCTGTCGTAGGCGCTGTCAATGTCTACACATATTAAACCTACATACTTATACTCCCTTTTGAGAGCAGTAATCCTTTGGTTGATAATTTCTAAACACATTGTGGCAGATCTACCTTTTCTATAAGCGAAGGAATTTTTGGGTAACACATTCTTGCTCTCCATCTTATCCACCAAGATTTTTTTTATACACATATTTATCACCTTCAAAAGTACATTTATTAGAGAAATTGGTCTATAGTTTCCAACGATATTGGCATCTCTACCCGGCTTTAAGATAGGTACCACCTTAATCAGTAGCCATTCCTCCGGAATTACCCCAGACATAAAGATATTATTTAGCCGCTTGACCAAGGCCGATTTGGCAGACAAGGACAGGCTTTTAAGCATGTGAAAGGAAATAGAATCAGTCCCAGGGGCCGAGCTAGATTTGGAACGTAATATTTCGTCAAGGACATTAACAGACAGATTTATACCCTTCAGGTTAGCTGGATCATTGAGTCTGGGCAACAAGGACGGGTTCTTAGTTTTACTGACCACAAACTCCAAGAATTCACCTACTTTATCTCTGTCGGTAAAAATTGGGCTAATATCACTTTTACCTTTGAGTCTCCCCACTAATTTCCAAAAATTTTTCACATCTCCCCTAGCACCAAGCTCCCCAATGAAAGCATCCCAGTCCTTTCTTTTCTCCTCCCTGACTCGCCTCCTGAACTCTGCATTGAGTCTATTGTGCTCTATCAGAAATTTAACATTACCTGACTTATTAAAACAGGCCAGAGCATTGCTTTTCAGTCTATATAGCCTGTCAATTTCTCGGTTCCACCACTTTTTAGGGACAAATTTATTCTTTTTTATACTGGTTCTGAAGGTAGACTTTTTAATAACTTCCTTAATTTTTTCAATTATGCCACTTTCATCATCATCATCAATGACAAGGTCCCTCAGCCGATCAACAAGGAGCCTGCCAGCTATAATTTTTTTCCTTGGGGGGAACAAAGGGACATCCAAGTGTAGCAAGATTGGTAGGTGAGGGGTACCACCAAACGAAACATTCAACGTGTCCCAAGTAACCCTTATGTCATTGAAGTTTACAAAAGTCAGGTCTAGAACACTTCTAGAAGGATTTATGTTTCTAGAGACACAAGTGTAGTTTCCATTATTTATGCAGCGAAAGCCGTAGTCTGTAGCTATTTGATTCAATATCTCCCCTTTTCTATTGGTAATGGTATCACCCCATTCAACATTACGAGCGTTGAAATCTCCACCGATAAGTGCTTTACCACCTTGAATAGCACTAAGAAAAATGGTGTCAACTTCCTTCTTAAATATGGAAAAATCCAAACTGGGTTTAATGTACACGGAAACCAACGAAAGTTTGTGGCCATTAGCCATGATAGAAATCATAGTCGTGTTGACTCCGTCACCTACCGGCAATTTGATTGCATTTAACTCTTTGGAAACAGCGATGGCTGTCCCACCATAACCATCTGCCCTATCTTCTCTGTGAAGTGAAAAGCCTTGTAGTGAGACCTGCTCTGACGGTAGGAGCCAGGTCTCACTAACCAACAGGCAATTGATCTGTCTTTTGTTAATAAACATTTCTAATTCCTCTCTGATTGATTTGACACTTTGACTATTAATTTGAAGGATCTTCATACAGATCTTGAGGAGTTGTATGAAACATCAACCGTCATGATGTTTTTTGATGATTTGATTAGAGCAATCAAAAGTCTGATAATCTCGTTATGAGATTTTTTTGAATTTTCTCCTAAGAGTTCTATTATTCGTCTTGTGACTTCTACCAATTTCTCATTAAGTTGAGTCAAGGTCTTGACCTTCAAGTAGTCCACACATCTGCTAGCTCCTGAGTCAATTGAAACTCCTTTTTCACCCTCCCTTGTGATGCTGTGCACATTACTTAAATTGAAATTACTCACCCCTAATTCCGCCTCCCCACACACCTCAGTACTTTCACCCGTTGATTCCGGCCCACTGAACAATTCAGCCTTAACAATTTTTTTGGCTTCTCTTCTGGAGATCGCCTTCATGACCATTAGAGAATTAACTTTTTCTTCTCTGATCCTGGCAGGACAGTCCAGGTCAACAGATCTGTGTTCTCCGCCACAGTTAACACACTTCAAAGGTTTATCACATCCTTCATCAGTTCTTACATGTTCCTCACCGCAGGAAGAACAAGTTTCATTTTTCCTTTTACAAGACTTAGCCATGTGTCCATACCTCTGACACTTGAAACACCGTAAGGGTTTGGGAATAAATTTACGAATTCTAAACCGTGTGAACCCAATAAACATAACCTCAGGAAGACAATCACCAAAAAAGTAAATCTTCAATCTTTCTGTTGGAATCCTCCTCACCTCGCAGCCCTCCCTGATGTACCTATATTCTCTGAAAATTCTAGCAATCCTCACATCCGAGTTTCTTCTCTCAATCATCTCCCTTATCTCACTCACCGACAATTCCACATCCACTCCACTGACAACCCCCGCCAAGGCAACCGCACTCAGAGGAATGTATGCCCTATATGTCTTGTCCAAACCATGATTCTCAACAAAGGAGTTGGCAACCACCGCACCATCAAACTCAACAACACACGTGTCCAAAGCAACTCTCTCAACGACAGCACCCCCTCCCTAAAATTCTCAACAATCAACCTCCCCAGCGTCAGAGGGTTGATACCTCTCCTCTCTCCTCCTTCTCCTAGGACCCTGGACACCATCACCTTATAGCAACTTTTTGAATTTTCATCATACCTAAAAGAAACCGGGCAATCATCCTTATCAGAATTTCGGCGAACCTCCCCATCTTCACCACAACCACCAGCCACAACCAATTCACCCTCATCACTGGAACCCCCCATCACATCCGAGGACTCCACACCCCCCTCATCAGTCTCACCAGAATCACCAAAAATTACTTTATTGATACTTTGCAGTCTCATCGTCCTTCGTCCCACTGCAACCTTACCTCCCGCCTCATCCTCACACAAATCATCTAATAGTTTTTCCTCTACCACCATTTTAAGTTTTTTGGTAGATGGTCCTTTACCTGAAATTTTCTCAACCTTATCTATGCTGTAAGATTTATTATTCAGATTTCTCTTTGATCCTCCCATTACAAAAAGTTTTGACTTCAACACGCAAATTTAGTATACTCAAGGAATCAAAAGGAAACTACAATAGACTTTAAACAGAATTATCGTCAATAATAATGAAGTTACTTACGTAAGGCAAAAGCACTTTATTACTACTTAGTATAGTTAATTAAAACTATGATGGAAAAAAAAAGTAAAAAGATTTGTCCGCTATTTAAATAAATAAAAAAAATCCGAAACAATTTTTTGCTTAAAACAGTTTATACAACGGGAAAACTAAAATAAGAAGGCACCACGTGCCAACCTAAAACTCCAAATTACAATCACACTTTGAGTTGAACAAAAATCCCTGAATGTACCGTAATCACTTTACCGTTACTTAAGGCACGCTAGTCTTCCGTAGTACAGTCTCAGAAAAATGTCTGCCTCTAAAACTAGGGAAAAAAAAAAACCATCCAATAAAATACCGCGCTCACTTACCTTGAATAAGCACAAAACAAATTTTATTTTTTAAGGTGTAATACGAGAACACCTTTGCGTCAAAAACAAAAATACAATTACTCTAAAACACAGAGCCTCAACACGAGGTACTCAGAAAACACCAGAATATTTAACTTTATTTTTCCCTTCAATTTTAGAAACTGTGATGCCCAAGAGCGCCTGTCTTTGGTGACTTGCTTCGCCGGCTGCTAGGAGAGAACCCAAATGCCAAGATCAGCTGTCGTACAAATATAATCACGTTTTTTTCAAAATAAAGTATGGAAGTAAAATGTTGGTGGCTATAATTTTTTGGCACTGTACTGTATATCTCCATAAATAACGGTCCGATTTGTCTGAAATTGTCAGAGAATACTTTTGAAATAGTCTACTTTCAGAAAAATTGATATTTTCAAAATTCTAACTGAATCTGCCGCCTTAAGTTCGATGCTATAGTAGTATTTATATTAAAATGATATGAAATTTCAGAAGAGTCAATGTAGCTATTAGTATTTTCTACATACATCTTTTTAATGTATGTAGGCTTAAGTGTTTCCACTTTGTCTTTTTTACAAAGTTGTAATTTCTAAATGTTTCATACGTAACAACCAACCTATTATATTTTATAATAGGTATAAAATAATACACTCATCAAAAGTACTAAAGAATAACAAGTTTTCATATGTTTCCATTTATTTCATCTTTTCGATGCGATATATATACCTACATTTCAAAGTTTATAAAAAATAAAATATTTATCATTTATATTTATTATTTATATCATTAAAATTGAATTATTTTTTCTCAGTGTTAGAACTTTTAAAAAATTTGAAGTTTTTTTTATGATGCTTTAATACTTTTGTTGAGTGTATCTCGATTTGGTAACAGTACATATTTATGTATTATGCATGGATTGCATATTATAAAAAGATGCCAATAATATTCAATACATAAATTTTAGAAGCCGATATTTATTTCCTTGAGGGATCAAAAAAACTGTTGTTTGTGAAGTTATATGATAATATGTATATCCTGTGATTACGACACATCGTTTTACTTATCTTAAGCTGAAACCTTTGTGTTCTCCTTATGCTTCATGGAATATACATATGTAGTAAAGGTACATATAAGTATATTCTTCAAAGAACATCCTGTAAATTGAACAAGACCGCCTAAGTCCTCGTCTTAAATTTTTAAAAGACCTTTTGCAGAATCGTCGAAAATTTTATGCCTACGTGAAAGCTTCAAAAGACATGTCTTGAAAAGTGCCAATAGCGGCGTACATCTCACAATTCATCACGTGTTATCCACGGACAAAATTTGTCCTGAAAAGCCCCCCTTATCATTAAGAGGTTTGTTCGATTTATGGGCTTGGAACTTCCTAGAAAAGTCCCATTTCCCAAAATTATACGCCACCGAAGCGCCCGGAATGCCACAGGGGACGCTTATTTTGTTCCTCCTTTTTTTTTGGAAAATTATTATCATCATCCTTCGTCGAAATCCAGCTGTGACACTTATATCTCCCCTGGCTGGAGTCACCGGAAAGGAGATGCTGGGGCTGGGGCTGCCGAGGAGCATGTGGACGGGGCCTAATCCCGCGCACGACCCATTTCATCTACTTTAGGGGCCACAGTGGGGCAAATTCAAATTGGCAAAGTGAAAAACAGTGGCGCACACCGTGGGACGGAATCGAGGACGTTTCCCATACAAATGGGTTTATCGCCAATTTTATCAAGTTGAGATTTTGCGTATTTTGCAGATATAAAGGGACAGTTAAAGCGCCCCCAGTCGACCGAAATGTGCCCTTTATTTTTCGTATTTTTGAACTCTTTCCGTTTTCCGAGGGCGGGAATCTTCCATTTAGCCGCGCAATAGACACAAAACCTTCAAATCTTCGTCTATTCGAAAAGATTTGTTTTTATTTCGGTTAAGAGCTTTCTTTTGATCAATCAGCATTGGCTGGTGATGGGATAGGATAAAACAATTTTTTTTTCACCAACATGCGTGAGGAAAATTGGCGTGACGGGTGTCTAGACATTGAAAAGGGTGCAACGTGGTCGTGGTGTAAAATTAACTTTTTTAGGATAATCCCCGAGGATTAGTTGGAACTAATGAGCCAACAAGCCGTGTTTTTTGGTACGGTAGCAATGAATGCGCTGAGGGATAGGCAGGCTTCGTAGTTAATTAGTATTCTGAGTTAGACACGTTCAGCTTTACTTGGGCTTAATTAAAGTGACATCGTCCTCGAGGGCGGGGAGGGGACTCTGATCCTTGTAAAACACGATTTCTGCTTTAACGAATGAATGAGGACATTTTTTTTACCTTTCGCTATTACTCACTGAGCTTTCACTACTTCGGATTTGTTGAGTGGGATGATATTCGTTTAATCAGCACAGAATCCCTAAAGCAAACAGGTACAACGTTGATCTGGATTCTGACGGAAGATAACAATTTTCACTACCAATTGACTATGAAAATAACAGAAAAAATTTATTATATAAATCTAAAATTAGTACCACAATTTCTGAAATACATAGCGCATACAAAATGTGAGTACCTACCTGTAACTTTTTTCACTACAATTATTCATTTAAACTAAGTGGACCGCCTACATTATCTCGTGTTAAATAATTTTGCATTAACTTTCTTTCAGCAAATTAATTTTCCTTTTTTCGACCCCAAATTTTAATTTTCAAAGATCGTGAATGGTATGTCGGGCCATACTTAGTGTATAGTTCTGTAGCTCTCGCTAGAATTGAAAAAATCGATTTAAAGAGTGTCTTAAATTGGGCTTAGCATTAAAATCGAGTCCATAAAATACGGCTAATTACTTCATTCATAATCTTAACATTTATTACACAAATACCATAACCACACCTGTTAGTAACCAACGATATTATAAAGCTAGTTTTATAGAATAGGCTGAACGAAATCTTAGCTTGCAAAATTGTTTTTTGTGGTTTTTCCCTGATAATTGTTTGAGTCCAAATAAGCATAACTTGGTCGGCTATATCTCGTAAACTATTTGACTCTAGTAAGTCTTATTATTTTAAAAGTAATTTAAGTCTAAGTGCTTGTATTCTAGATTTTTGCAGATCTTTTCGAAATATGCGTGCAGATTGACACAAACCTTATCGAAAATTGCCACTTTGAAGTCAAATATTTATGTGCAAATCTAGGCATAATTTTGAAAAACAATTAAATAAACTTCATAATGATTTTAAATTATCTTTTCGACGATGCTCCACTCAGTGGGGTAAGTAAACATTTTTTTTTCATCCCCACTTGTCTTCTAAATGTGGTACCTTTAAGTTTTCTTTTCATAATGTTAATACATATTTTTGGGGTATAATTATCAGACAGACGGACTGGCATATATGGCGAAACTATGAGAGTTCCTAGTTTTGCCTCTGGATCTCTAAAAATGTGGGATTTGGTACAAATGCTAAGTAAAAGGGTTACAAATTCGGTTTGTATAATTTTTATAGTTCTTCCAAATATTAAAAATAAACGTGTTTTGAAAAAAAAGGATTCAGAATATTAACATACAGTTTTCAAAAACATATCTTATGATATAGCTTCAGTCTAAAAATAATATAAATCCAATTTTTTTCAACTTATTAAGTTAGAAATTCGGCACTTCTCGTTTTTATATAATAAAATAAAAATGTATTTTAGTAGGTATTTAGGTTTTCTTGTCGATTTTAGTTCTTTTCTACTTATTCCATAAGCCATGAACAGAACACTTCCACGGACAGAACACACTTATTGAGTAAGCCTCAAATTAATAGCAATTTTGTAATTTAAATGTGAGCTACTGCTGTTTTATCGATACAAGAATAAAGAGAAACTTCTACAGGTAGCCAGTTCACTTCATTACTGAAATGAAGGGCATTTATCTCCGGATGATGAAATAAATCCTGCACCCAGACTCCGGAGCACCGGCATTAAGCCGAAAATGCTCGTAAGCGGAACTCTAGTAACAAGGTAATAAAAAGAAGATTTTAAGCCTTACGACTTACATCCGTGGAACGCGCGTAAATAGGCAATAAAAAGGTTCGGGCGACACAAATTCCACCATTCAATTCAGGGAATAATTCATCAGCGCGGGTGTCCTTGGCCGCGGCGTGGGAGGACTTCTCGGAGTCGACAGCGCGCAACCTTTGTCTTATCACTTGCCCCAGAAACCGGTGGCCATTATCGCAGGAAAATCGATTCGGTCGGTTCGAATCTTTTCACCAAGGGCACTATCAACTTAGATTGACACAATTTTCGTAATCCTTATTGCTTCGAGGGTGTAATTCATGGCGGGCCTCATTCGTGGTCGAAAAAATTAAAGGCCTTGGTGGGCGGGTATGGAAAATACGTGGGTTTAAAAATTAAGGGCCTTTTAGTTACGATGATAAATTTTTACGGTGACTTTTTATACGCACTTAAGGCTGATCATAAAATTTCGTTGTTGAAAATTGCATAAAATTATGGCGCTTGATGAATATTATATCCCCATAACAAATTTCATTTTGTGTTTTCCCTGATTAAATGATTTAATGACGATGACATGATTTATTCATTTGCAAATGGAGCGTAAATTCAAGAGATGGATTTAACTTATTTTCAAAAAAAAAAAAAAAAATCTAATAACACACAGTGTTTTTTTGGTCATTCGATGTCTCTTATACAAGAAGGTTTTTATTTTAAGGAATGTCTAATCCAAAACCCGGTATAATTTAATTTGTATACAAAAATGGTCTTATTTTTATTGCAAGTCTCACTGTTTTTAGTCTTTCCATAAAGTTAAATACCCTTCCATCAAAAAGCTGGGTTTTAAGCGTGCTTTGACCAACATGAAAGTGTTAAACTTAATAAAACAAATTAAAATAACTCGATTTTGGGTAGACTACTTCAAAAAATTAATAAATTATCATTAATAAAGTTTTACTTTAAAAATGGCTCTGTAATTTCGTGAAATCATTTCCTATTCCATTTTCCTATTTAAAGCAAATTTTCCAGCAGAATATATCCGCGCTAATCTATTTGTTCAGCTCTTAAATCACTTTAGCCGAATGGAAGGCTTTTGAATTTTAATGAAAACAAGTAAATCCCATCGAGCTTTATCGCACCTGCGGCGCACTTTCGGGCTTGATTTTTAAAATTCAGTAGAATTTTCTCACTCAACTGAGGCAATTACATTCTAATTTTTGCACTTCTCTCTTTCACCTGATTAGCTGACAAAATAAACATAATTTCGTCTTAAATTAAATTTTATCTACCTCAATAAATTCGCACTTTAAGCTTACAATGTAAATAATAAATAAAAGAGACACAAGCGAAAATCCCCCAAATAATCAAAGATGTTTTCGAACGGACAAAGTTTGTGATTCTTTTCTTGGAAAGTTATCCCGGGTTTCAAAGGAGACAACAACGCAAAGATCGTGTACCTTTTTTGTGTGATTTACTTATTTGCGAAACTCCTGGAGATGTTCATGTTTTCAGCTTTGCTACATTCGGGCAAGGGAAATTATATTGCACATGTCCCTTTGGCCTTTTATTCCTGAAGATGGAAACGACAACCTGGAAAAATATTCATTTGTGTATCTTGAGATTACTTACTTAAATAAAGCTGCTTTCAATTTTATCTCATGAACTTGTATTATTCGGGATTTTTATGGGATTACGATCCGACGCTTGTATTAAAATGATTTTGATCTCACGAGCGATGTAATCTCGGTTGATAATTATCATAATTTCATTTCCTTTTTTTTGAAGATGCATGCAAATAACTTTGAAAATATTAAGCAATTAACATTTACGTTCGCTTTCAAAAATGTGTAAAACGGCGATGAAATTTATAAGCTTAGTTGAAAGTTGAAACGAATTCATGTATTTTTTCCGTAAAGATATCATAACTTATTTTGTTGACGTTTAGGTAATACGATAATATCTTCAATATGATTCAATTTCTATTAGCCAATATGAAGTAGTGTTTGGGTTTAATAGTTAATAAAACATAACTGTCACACAATATCTCACTAACTCTTCTAGACATTAATTAATATTTTGACTAATTAATGCTCACACAACATCCGATATTCTTTTATATGATGGCTCTGCATGTATTCCCATGATTTGAAATGAAATTTAATTGAATAATTCTTTTTTTGGCTGCTCATCCAACTATTTCAAAAAATAAAGGAAATCCAGAAAATTTCATCTAGCTCTGGTTATAGACTTCGGAAATGTAATATTATAATAATATTTTATTCCCCAGAAACATTGTAAAACAGCAACAATGGTTGTCATGGGCCTTTTCACCTGTCCAAAGAACAGTCAGAATCTGTGAGGGTCATGATATTTCAAAAGAAACTGGTATCCGTTCCCATTGTCTCTCTGACCTCAATTCATGGGAATTTTTTTCCTGACTAGCCAAACAAAAGGAAGACAATTTCATTTTTTTCTAGGCTGTCGGCAAAGTGACAAGGTATTAAGGGGGAACAAAAATGCTCCAACCATCGACTTTAACCCTTGAGGGATGAAAACGAAATTTAGTGGATGCTGTGTGCAGATTGAGTGGGTGGGTATCTCTAGATATTCTCATATATTTCAAGGGAGTTCACTGTTCTAAAGTCGTCTTCTTGGGTTTCGCAGTCCAACAACTATTCAAAACTGGAGAGATTAAATTTTACCCCTCAAAAGGTCAAATAACTAATATTCCTGGTTAACGCTGAGATGGACAATAAACTGGGTAGTGGCGGAAGATTTGTTTCATCTTTTATTTTATCGTCCGCTATCAAAAGAAGAAAATCCGCCTTCTACTCAGCCTGGTTTTTTTATTTTATCCTAAAAGACGAAGTTAAGATGGTACAACTTTAACTCCAAAACAGACCTATGTCGAGTGAAGTTTCGTCCGGATTCATACCCGCGTCTGAACATAATATTATATATACAAAGTGGGCCTCTAAAAATACAGAATTTACCCAAAAAATCATTCTGCATAAATACACAAGAAACAGAAACGAGAGGGCTCAGATAGAAAAAGGAAATGTTAGCGTAAATTTAGGTAAATGGAGCAATTTGTATGCGGATGGCGAATTCTTTTATCTTTTGCACCAAAACATTGGGCCTTTATGCATATTTGGCCTCTTTTAGAATGAACACCAGGCAGACATTGTGATTTCGCTTGGGCTAGACAAATTGCACCATAAATAATGTGAGTACGAGATGGCTAAGTAACATTTTGGTGTTTTTCAAGACCTTTACCTAGTTTGGGCTCATGAATATATGTATGCTGAACGTTGTCCTCGGCCGGAAGGAAGTTATGTATCATTTTGCGATAACTATCATTTTCTGACTTTAATCTCAAGGGTTCATCCTAGTTTAAAGTCCTGGAAATTAAGCTTTTTTGGGAATTTTTTTACAGCCCCAAAATCATAAACCATTTCAATTTTTTTAGGCTAAATAAAAACACATTTTTTTAATTTTTTCATAATAAATACATTAAACATATGTAGAGGAATTCGTGTAGGCGTATAAAACAAAGCGATGTCAACGCTGTGGTTGATTTCTTATTGAAGATTTGCCTGAAACACAAAAACCAGGAAAATTTAGATTTAGTGTGCCAGTGGCTAGCGTGTATACTAGAACTATTAATTTTTATGCAAAAATTACAAAATGGCAGCTACTTAAACTGAAATGTTTCAAAAAGGTTTTTTTTTCATGATTTTTCGATTAAAAAAAATGGAAAAAAATAAAATGTTGACATAATTGTAGTGTACACGATACCCATACATGTGACACAGGTGTGGTAAAAATTTCAGAACGATTGGTCGAACTGTTTCGGAGAAAACTACAACACCGTATACAAAAAAGTGGTTTTGAGAAAAACGCGTTAAATTTTTTTTGTTGAAATATCATGAAAAAATTGTACTTACAGCTAATCGACCCCTGCTCCCATCTTTATGAAATTTTAACATGATATTTCTGAAGAGATTTTACTTTCGAAATTCATCATACAAAAAATGGCTACTTAAAGGCGACCCCTTTTAAGAATAATTAGGAAATTGTACTATAAAGTTAACCATTTTGATCCTGATTTTAATAGTCTTTTGTTAATTTATAAATCGATTTGCGAATCACCAACTTAATATCTATAGGTTTAGGTAGAATATTTGCGGAGCAAGGTTTGCAAAAACATTTTATAAGTATTCATCCTTTGGAACATTAAATTTTAAGTTTTGTGGCCAATTTATATCAATATTTGAAATTGGTGGCATTGAAAATCTTCACAAAATTTTATTATTACATATTTCAAATAAACAATGTAGAAAATACACAGGGTAGTCCTAAATTTTTAACATTGTAGTGTTCTCAAGTTGTTTTTTTAATAACCACCAACAAAAATCCTTATACATACATATGCATAATTTCTTCATAACTCTATCTTTTATCATTTGTATTATCCGTACAAAAAGTTTAAAAAAATATCAACACGTTCATTTCATCATAAAGCCGCATCATTTCAAATGCGCCAAAAATATGTTGGCCTTTAGCACCACAGGCCGATGACGTATAAAGTGGCTTCTGTTTACGAGAAAATTGTACAAAAACCATATCGATTTAAATATTGTGTACGAACGTGTACATATGTGGCAAAGATGCAAATGACGAGAATGGAAGAAATATACACGAGTCAGGCGCAAGGTAATCTCATTTAGAGTAATTTTTAAAGAGTGTCACAGTCCCGGCACGACAGCCATGGAGTGTAAAACACCTGCAATAAATACCAACACTTTTTTCTTCCAGTACCATGGAAAAATTCTGAACAGCTTTCAGTGGTATTTTAAGAAATTGTGGCTTATATCTTTGTAAGGGTGAATATAAATTACCTACAAATTAACAGATTTTTATTCGGAAAAGTTCCGATGTGTCATTAATGTAAAATAACAAAGCAACCGTTTAGTACTTTTCAAATCATAATTACGAAAAAAAAAATTCGAAAAGTCAAAATCAGTGTCGTGTTTGTACCTTTTTGTACTTTTAGTTTTCTTTAAAAAAGAAAAACTACAATGTCTGCGAGGTTTGTCTGGTTCTCATAAAATGTTTTAGTGTTAGCTCCCTGCTGTGCACTTAACTTATTAAATGTAAAATATCCTAAAATCTTCACAACCGGCCGCAACGCATTCATGGGGAAAATATGCAGCAAAACAAAGAAGCAGACGGACGCTTACTTGAGTAAGTGCACTCACACGCATATAATTTGCATACCTTGTTGCACCTGCATTTCGTTAGATCGTTTCTAAGGCATTTCAAATATAAGTTAATTATTGGTTTCGGCGATTTTGTCGCCGGGCTTCTAGGGCTTCTCACACATTCTATTTTTCGTTGCAAAAATTCTCTTTTTCAGTTGCGCAACAAACGCCGAGCGATTTACATACAATTTGTGAAATTTTTCGGATAGTATAACTTCTACCATAACTCAGCTGCAATGGATTCAATAGGTGTGGTGATAAATTATGATTTCGTTTTAATAACAAGTGACGCACTTTCGTTATATTAAATGTGCCAATTAACCACGATATTTCACAAAATTCAGAAAAAACAAGCTTTGTAAACTCAAACATCTGTCTGTTTTGTTTAAACTTCGCCCAACTGTAAGACCTAGGCGAATTAATCGAATGTGAATGTGATAGTACAATATAAAAACGATTTTAAAAATTGTTATTAAAAGTCTTACTTTAAAATAGAGAAATATTTCGGATAATTCTGTTGAAAATTGTTTATTTACATATGTGTGAATTTTAACCTGAACCTATGTTTTTATGCAAACCTAAGTCTATTTTTACTAAACCATAAAAGAATAAAACATGCAGAAATATATCTACAATTCTTGTTACGTTTATTGTAAATAAATTTCTTAAGTTCTACTAATTTTTGCATTGTAAATGAAAGGAAAAATGACTCACATGGTTCTTTTTAAAAATCGTACAACGTGTAACAAGTACAAATTTATATTTCTCCGCATGATTTTTATCCATAATTAATAACAAAGTTTCGATTAAAAGTTTATACTGCAATATTGGATAAAATATGCTAAATATGATGATGATTTTAACATTCTACTAAAATGGGCAGAAACTCTCTTAAACAGGGAACTCAAACTGACCTACGAAATTACCAATTAGTAACACAATTACCCAGAAAGCATCTGCAAAATATTCCCTTTGTAAGCGTTAAATTTCGAAAATTTAATATCATATCCCCTAGTTCTCTGGCCGATGTTAGAATTCAATAAAAATCGGGATCAAATTTTGTTGATACCTTAAGTCAAATTAATTTCGCGCAAAAGATGAATCTGTTCGGAACATTAAAAGGAGGGCGTGACTCGTTATGATTTCATTAACTAACATCAAAGTGAATCTTAGGCCCCTACTCATTCAGTTTTAGTTTTAATGGCAGGACAAAACGTCGTCGCTGGAGAAAGATTATTTCGGCGACATGGAATTAAATTTTTCGAACCATTGGCCTTTATCGCTGTCAGCGAGAAGACGAAAAAATTAAACAGTAACCAACTACATAAATCGTTCGCCTGAAGTCAATTCAGAAATTAAAAGTCTGAGAAATTGTCTTTTTGAGATATTTTTGTGAAATGTTCTTAAAAAAAAGAAAAAGAGTGAAAGATGGGATTTTTACAAGCATTTCCCTCTTGTCTTTCGGTTAAAGGCAGACAGGCTTTGCGGAAGTAGCAAGTATCCAAACATCTCACGCCTGTGCTAAAACTTTAAAAACGACTTCAATCAGCCCTATGTTTGCGTTTGGAAGACTTTATTTTGCTCAACGTTGCTAGAGGTGAAAAACAAACAAAATTTGTGAAACCATGCATATCCAATGCTCACAATCAGCTCAGCATAGTGCACACTTGTCACTTTTAAAATATAGTGAAACACCTAGAAAAATTTGTCTTCAAAGGAAAGTTTTCTATTAGTGACAACAAGTGATAAAAAATAATTTATATATTTTCAAAGATTATAATTGCCGACTTAAAATTTGAACTTGGACCTGGCTTCTATATTATTTTGTGTTGTCGGATTTATGTTGTGATATTTATTTTGCGGGACATGTATTATTACATACATAATTTCTAGTTTCACTTGTTATATCTATTTATAAGCTCTAGCTACAATGACTTTGTTATTATTATGAAATATGTGATATTGATATTATATTATTATATACGAGTATATTGTTGGGCACTCCTGTCAATTTTGTATATAGTACTTACTGGATAGTGGGTGTATACCCGTGGAATAAGGAAATAAATAATAGTAGCAATAATTCCAAAAATAACCCTTAAAATACATATGAGTACCAGGTTAGAAAGTGATCGGACTAACCAAACTGAGGATTTTGTTGAATTAAATGAAGTTAAGAGAAGGCCTAATGAATTTAACGAAGCAGGACAGTTCCGAAGTTTTTATATAGGTGGGATTCTTTCGAACGGCTCCTAAATCTTGCCTCCTTTTAGACCGTTGCATATAAAACAGTAGTACAAAGTAACATAATCAATTCAATGGAATTTTGTTTATTTAAAGAAAATACAAACAATCATGAGTTTCTTCATTTGACACCCCTGTTTATTACATCTATATCTTTTTTCCATTTTTTAAATATTTTTACGATAATGTATCAAAATATAAATTGAACATAAGTAATTTAAAAACACATTTTGAAATCTTTTTCATAATCATTAAGGTTTCTACATATTAGTACTTTTTTTCATAAGGTTCAATAAGATCAATTACATGTAATACCTTTTACCCCACACAATTTTTACATAAAACCATAAATTTTTCATTTATTGTAAATGTACAAGTAATCATTTCAGTGGGTAAAAATTTTACAAGATAATCCGAAAATATTACATAAGAAATGTGAGTAATAAGAAATCCTTTTAGGGATTTACATTTCAGGGCTCTCTTTTGGTACTCTCTGTACAAGATGGATTTTCTGACCCATTAAAGTTTGTTAGCTTGAAAAGAAAGATACTAGGCGAACTAAGGTACGCTGCTAAAGGTTAAAAGGATACCTATAGCTGAGGAAACGTACACTTACATATCTCCAAAATAAGGGATGAATTATGCAGAATTTTTTGGGATATTTCTGAGAAAATATTCTGGATACACTCGTACAAATTATATTAAGGTCTCTAAGGTCAAGTTTCAGTCACTTCTTTAAGATCCCTTTTCACCTTATGGTTATATTGTGGTAAGCTTTTTGTAATTTGTGAATTTGGAAGAAGCAATCAACAAAAATGGATTCAGTCTTTCAATAGTTTTTCTTAAAGATATAATGTACCTATTCAATTAACATGTAACATATTTTAATTATAGTGCGAATATTATTCTTGAAAGATGTCTTTCATGTTCTTTCGTTAACAAGAATCAAGAAAAATAAGAGAACTTCGGCTTCAATAGGCAAAACCAAATGGGTAAGATTCGACCTTTTCTAAAATATATGTTGAATAGGGGCAAACTTTGCTGAATAGTATATTATGTTAAACTTTACATGTATATATTAAAAGTTTACATTCAGTTTTCGTAAACTTTATTAATTTGGATTAATTAAATTGCAGTGGACAAGAAACCACTTAGATCCAACGTCGCACATCTTTACGCAAAGACTTAGCTTTTAATTCGCCTTTAGTTAAGAGGAATCACGATTGTAGAAGGTCCAGAAACCTAGTGCAGTTTGAACAGAATCCGTAGTATAAACAAAGCCTCAATTAAATCCTAATCCCTTCGAGAGTCGCACAGGAAGTTTAGCCATTTAAGCACCTTGTTCGAAGGATGCTCACTGCCACAGGATTTCTTCGTGAAGGGCTATGAACCGCCCACGCCGTATAAATAATAAGTTTGTCTATCACGTAATTTTGTGAAGGGTGATTGTGAAAACACTGCAGGGAAAGGGCTTACCATAAGCACAATTTTATTGGGTAAATTTCGGGTAATCTGGCACTATCGAAGTTATGGCTAGGAAAAGGTAAACACATTTCGAGGCAATCGATATTATTCTTGGGTGTGCATTTCTTCCGCCTCACTTATTACTTTTCAGTTGTAGGAAAAGAGCATCTGCTCTGCGATTTGAATGCCTCAATGATTTCAGTATTGATTTATTTTACTCGTATAATATAACAATACTAAATATATTTTAAATCCAGCAGAGTAGAGTATCAAGTACTTACGTATTTAGCTTCAATTTACGTATTAATATTATTAAGAATAATTTTTGAAGAAGCTTAACTAAACAATATTAAATACATAAAACTTTGTAAGACATCGTTTAAAGTAATACTACTTATTATTTTTTTCAGAAGGCGACTGAATAATTTAATAATATTTTGTGTGAATGTACTTTATTATTTTATTCGTCATTATACAAACATTTCGAATATGTCAAAAATATTAGCCGTGTTCTTTTCACATCGAAATTTTCGATTGAATTGAAATTTTAAAACCCGTCACGTATATAAAGATTTTAAAATTTTCGAAAGTCGCATCAAATTGCCATGATATTTACCCGTTCAAACTTCAAAGCTTGAACCAGATAAATTTTTGAATCAAATTTTTGACGCATAAGTGGGTAAAAATCCAGGCAATTCGATTTTATTTTCGAGAAATACAAATTTTTTGATATGGTTGCTGCTCATAAAACTCAATTCTATACGAAATTTCCTTCAAAACCTAGAACTGGATCCGATGTGAAAAGAACACAGCTATTACATTTTGGTTAACATTTTATGTAGGACTAGCTGAGTAACCCGGTTTTACCCAGTGCATCATAAATATAATTTATGTTAGCTAAATACTTCAAAAATGCTCAATATTCAGATTATAAAGTTTAGGAGTTTTACAAAAATCTTTAGATGTGTTCCATCAGAAGGACTCTTAGACTATTCTGTATTTATATGTTCCCATTGTTAAGTGTCAAATAAATAAATAAAGGTATTGATTTTTGTTCGCTATTGAAAACATTAAAGCTGCAAACCTTATGTTGATTGTCTATTCGTTATAGAAATTATAGTCTGCCTGTATGTTTCGTTCCACATGTGAATGTTCAATCAATTATTGGGTATTAAATAAAGCATTCTAACCATAAATAATAAATAAATAAAATAATAAAAATATAAAATAAACTGTTTCGTGATTGAACAACGAAGAAAACAATATGATATTGATATGTACCTATAAAGGGATTCATAATAATTAATCAGTGGTACCGTAGTACGAAATTTCACTTAAATTCGTACAATTTCGAAAAGTGTGATCGCGAGAATAAACAGTAGCCTATATCTTAAGGCGACTTAGCACCTTCAAATTTTCAAAAAATTGTTTTTTTCAAAGGTTAATTTTAAATTGAATAAAAAGACATATCTTAATGAAACTATGTACATACATATACTTAATTGTTTTCAAACTACACGAAAACATTTTTTAAATATTTTTTGTGGGCCACTGTCGTCTGCTACAAATTTTTAAAAAAAACGTCAAAAAACCACGGCGTGCATGATAACTGCCCTCAGAAAAGTCCGAAAAAAAAACAAAAAACGGAGTTTTCATCAGCATCAAAACGTCCTTGGAATGAACTAAAAGAACAAAATTTGGTTGGAAAATAACAAAATGGCGGCGTTTTTTCGAAAATCGATATATTTTTTCCCCGAAAATCGGTTATAACTCAGAAAATTTAATGCCGATTTTTTCATCCGTAGTTCATTCTGAGCAGTAAAATGTGTAGATTAACGTATTAACATTTCAGAACGATTGGATAAATGCTTTTTTCTTAATCATGCACGCCAACTTTAAACACATTGTTTCGAGAAAATTGCGTTTTAAGTTAAAATTCAATATTTTTTTGCAATAAACCTTAGCGAAATGTAATCTGCGACTCCTGGACCATACAATATACCTAACTTTTTTTGTTTTTAAAGGTTCATTCTAACCAATTCTATCAAAAAACAAAGATGGATTGTTTGAAAATTTGAAGGTGCTAAGTCCCCTTAAGTCGGGATATGTAGTGTCTTCACTTAAAAAATAAAAATGATCGGACCAATCGTTAAGGCGTGATTGAGTAACAAACATATTGACTCCGTCATTTTGAATTTCCAAACTTTGATAGTAGATAAGAAATTAGTGGCCTCAAGATAAAGTACCAATTTTCAATTAGGTAAATTCATTGAAGTTCGAAAATTATTTGTCGACATATTGGATCCGCTATCTTGAATTTCCAAATTTCGAGCATAGATTCGCAATCATTAGCTCCGAGAACCCCCAAATACCAATTTTTGTGGCGATCCCTTTAAATTTACAATTTTGGGCCGCCATCTTGCGTCCGCTTTTTTTAAATTTGCAAATAAATAGGCTGCTTTTATGTTAGACCGAAATATGTAGTGTCTTCCTTCAAAAAATGAAAATGATTGGGCCAAGCTTTTAGACGTGATTGAGCAACAAACAAAAACACAAACTCTCGATTTTATATATACGAATATATAGGGAATATACTTTATTAATTTAAATTATACCGTGATTAGGGTTGAAGTTTGAGTATCATAACTGCCGATTCTTCGCTGACCGCTGAATCCTTCAAATTCTGGTTTTTAATGGGCAGCAAACTGCTTCTACTGAAAAAAAAACTTGTTGATAGCAGCGTCTATAGGGAGAAATAATATTCCCCTTGAGCTTGAGAGTTAGTTTCAAATACAATTACTTTAAAACCTTTCAATATCATCGTCTAAAGTGAAGAATGATTATCCTTCAATTATCACGTGAATATGAATGTCTAGTTTAAGATATGCAATTAGCAAACCTCCCTTTTTGAATTGTTGGAGTTGGAAGTGCCATTGCATTCCCGGAAATTATGAATTATAAATTGTCATAACCACCGTCCAGGAATAAAATGTTGAATAGACCTGCCGATGCGACAGACAAAAGTTGATTACTCTAAGTGAAGAAGGCGTGGAGTTGGTAATTTACCAGGACGAAATACGTAATTCAGGTGAAAGGACAGTCGACGTAATTACCGGGAAATTTATGAAAACTCTCAATGTCAAGGAAATTAATTAAATTAACCCAGCGAAAGCTCACGCCTCGGAGTAATTAGCGCGATATGTGTGCGACTAACGAATTTAGCGGCTATAAAAATTATCCTTGGGGTTATTTTCGTATCTGAGTGGGTATTTAAGGCGAGCCCCCCGAACCTGTTGTTTTCGGCACATAATTCGTTAGCATAATCTGGGAATTATGCAATGCCAACTGCTTTTCCACTTACAACCCAATTACCCTGCAACATACTTTGCCGAAATCAATGATGGTCATTTATCAGGGCTGGTCTTAAGGAGGCGGAAAGCTTTTGGCGGTTTTGTAAGTGGGCCTGTCGTCGCTAATTTCGGTGGTTATTGTCAGGGCTTTCATTAATAATCCACCCCTCGAATAAAGTGGCACTTAATAATCGCGCCCAATCAGGAAAGTTGCCTGATGGTAATTAAGCGATTTTTGCGACAGTGAGTTCTAAGTAATTAACGTGTTTCCTCGCCAGGAGGGCTGACTGTGGTGCTTGACCAGTTGGTTGGAGGGACAGATGTCTGACTCCTAATTGTAATTTTTAGATACTACACTCTAAGAAATTTTCGTTGAAAATTACTACAATAATTGTAGGCGATATAATTGCCTACAATGATTGTAGCGATTTTCAACACTTGCGCACCCAAAAATATGTGTGTGCAATGCAATTTGTGTAAATAATTGTGTATAGCAAAATACACACAATTTGTTTAAAATTCGGACTCATATGATTTATGAATGATTCCACCTCAAATAGCCCAACTGTTGGACTCGAACAATTTTACTTGGGTGAACTGCGGTTGATATTTTTATTGCATCATTAATTGAAATTCCTTCAAAGGATTAAAAAAAAACGTTTCAAAAATTTTCTTAATTTTTTAAAAGTTTTGATAACATTTTTTTAATCCTTTGAAGGAATTTCAATTAATGATATTATACTATATTATATATAGTACTATATTATATTATAGTATAGTTTATATAAGAAAACATAGAAAACTACAGAGCAAAGAAAACCGTGCGCATCTTAATCTGCCAGAATTCAACACATAAATGAGAAAAATGAAGCTTTAATATTATTACACAAAGCGAATTGCATTAATACACAGTCTATGTAAAAGTACACACTTTTGTGTAAAATCGCACAAAATCGAGAGCATTATTACACAGACTGCGTAAACGTACACAGTTTTGCGCAAAATTTTGTGCATACTTACACATTATATGCATTCGTACACATATAGTGATTAGAAATGCACACGTTTTGTACAATTCAACAGAAAAATATTCGATACTACAGCCAATGTAGCAAAATCCAACACTGTAGTGATATTCAACACGAATTTGCTGTAATTATTATAACAAAAATACACAGAATCCTTGTATGAGTTTTTATAGTGTAAGGTAAAGTGGGGTGTTGTGGGACGGGTTTTGTTTTTGGACCATAACTTAGTCAAAAATCAATTTTTTTTTAACTGTGGCGTTTTATTTGTAGCTTATCTAGTTGCCCAACTACTTCAAATAGCATTTTGTTGAAATTTGAAATGTTTAAGAATTTTCTCGAAGCATGAAAAAAGTAACCATTTTGGGATTTTCAAAAATTGTGGGGTGTTGTGAGACACGACTATAAATGGCATTTTAGATAATTAATCTTTATTGAAAAATTAATATATATATATATATATATATATATATATATATATATATATATATATATATATATATATATATATATATATATATATATATATATATATTAATATATATATATATTAATATATATATACGGCCGCTCTATTAATAGTCTTAATCTGATTTGGCAGATTCACAGAGAGCACAGGTGTAATAACCGGTTTGCATGTTAGCACACTTTAGATGAACAGATCAATCGCATTCATTGCAATGAATTGTGTTATTTTTGTTCAATAAATCATATAATGCGTTAATAATACGTAATATGTGTGATAGATATGAGCTCTGGTGGTAAAATTGTGAAAACTGAGTGTCCCACAACACCCCATATTTACTGTCTCAAGACACCCCACAATCGACATTTTCATAAATACCACCTCGTCACCATCGCAAACAATATTTTTACAAAATAATTTCTGTGGGTTCAAAGGTGATCGAACATAGATAATATCAAATGTATTTACCGTTCACGTATCCTCGAGAATGTTTATAGAAATTTCACAAACACAAATTGTCAGAAAAACTTTTGAGAACACGATCAATAATCAAAATAGTTAGCGACCCTTGGAATACGTGTTGATACTATAACTACGCATAAAAAGTCAGATCTCATCGAGAAGGCAATTTGACACTTATTGTGAACACTTATGATTTCACCAATATGGCAGATATTGACGTGTCTCACAACACCCCACTTTACCCTACATATTTAAGACCCCTACACTGCGCGACAAAATGATAGTCGCACTTTAACTTTTACAATTATTTATTTTATTAAAATTGAAATCGTCAGTTTAATTACTGTAGGGAATTTTTTAAGAGACAACTGATGTACTTAAGGGGTAATATCACCTTGTGTTCTCTAAATTTTACGTGATTTTCTGAGACGTCTCACGGACGATTGGAACTAGATAGAGATATGAGGTTTCGGGCATATGAAAGTACTGATCTTTAACTACAAAACATATGTTTTATTTTAATTTTACGATACAAAATGGCGGCACAGCAAGGAAAACAAAAAATTTCGAATTTAGACATGGGCGTACCGCTCGCTACAGGTCACAATTTTTAATCTGGAACAAAAATCTAAAAAGTTTCTTAGAATATAGTTCAAAATCTAGTGAATGTCGTAGGATTTTTTCGAAATATTGAATTTTAAGAAAATGGCGTTAGTTTGAACTTTATTTTCTTGTTTTCTCGAACAACATTTACCGAAAATCGCTTATAAAATCTATAAAAATCAAGTTATCAAAAAAATCCTACGACATTCACTAGATTTTGGACTATATTCTAAGAAACTTTTTAGATTTTTGTTCCAGATTAAAAATTGTACCCTGTAGCGGTACGCCCATGTCGAAAGTCCGAAATTTTTTGTTTTCCTTGCTGTGCCGCCATTTTGTATCGTAAAATTAAAATAAAACATATGTTTCGTAGTTAAAGATCAGTACTTTCATATGCCCAAAACCTCATATCTCTATCTAGTTCGAATCGTCCGTGAGACGTCTCAGAAAATCACGTAAAATTTAGAGAATACAAGGTGATATTACCCCTTAACTATAACAAAGAATTATTATAAAAACCGATATTCGAGGAAAATCTAAAAAAAATCTTTAGACGCAAGAGTAAAAATACTTTGTACTTAATTATTTCCATTTTAATAATGGCCCTGATTCCCGTTGTCGAGAAATACTAATAAACGAGCTTACAAAAGCCCTTTTTGTAGAAAAATTCTTTAATAAAGTTGTTAAAGTTCTCATAAATTAATTTTAGTTACCTTTGATTTCAATTCATTTTTGTCGTTCAAATTACATAAGATAGCTCATTGAATTTTTTTTATCCGGTTATCTTAGCCACTTTGAACGACAAAATTAATTGAAGTCAAAGGTAACTGAAATTACTTTACTCAAAACTTAGGAACTTTATTAAGGAATTTTAATACAAATGTCGCTTTTTCGATTCGATTCGAACGACTAGGTACAATAATAGGGCCCAATGTGTGTGTCTTCCATGACATGATAGCTCGAAAATAATTTACTATATGTATAAAGATTTTGAATATTATTTTGCGGAAGTTTTCACATTTTTAAGCCCATCCGTCGATTTTGATTGAAAGGTTCTGCCATCTTTTTAAAAATTACGGGACAATACAACGCTATACATTTTCAATTCTGTTGAGGTCTGTAGGTCCGTAGGCCCCTGAAGCGGACTATTTTTTTGAAATAAAACCATTTTTTTATTATGTTAGCCATAAGGACTGCAGCGTTGTCTTGCTGAATGGTCAAATTTTCCTCACCAATATCATCAAAGGATAAAATTTCTTCTTCAAACAGATCAAGATAAACGTCTGCATTCATCCTAAATAGAAACACATATTGCTGCTTTCGTTGCGTTGTATGATATTGCTGCTTAGGTCATTGCGTAACCGCTTTCGATTTGACGCTTGAATAATCTTGTCTCTTCCTTTCGAAGATCATGGTAATAATACCGAAACCCGTCGAGATCATCTAGATTAAATATTTTTTCCTCGGAAAACACATTTATCCATTCGTTAGTCAACGATGCGTCTTCTTGCAAAATCTTAAATCGGCCGTTACATTACATGCTTGGTTTGAGTATGTTTTGCTTTTTTGATGTTTGTGAGTGTTACAACATTTTAAAATGCGTTGTATTGTTCAGACGTTCGCTTGCATACTCTCCTCTGCTGCAATTGACATGGCGGTACCTGTAGAGTTCGATGCAATCCGCAAGATGGCTCTTCGGTCCCTTTCAAAGGTAGCCTTCGGATGGCCTTTTGACCTTCTGGTACCATAACTTTTTGTATTCTGTAGAAAATTTCTTATCATGCGTTCACTGCGACCAATTTTCGTTCAATATTTCTATTGGTGTACACCTCCTCATGCAATGCACTAATTTTTCCTTTTCTTCACTATTTAGCTACTTACATACATACATACCTCTACTCATTTTACTAATTTTCACTAGGTGTTATAATGTTTCTATTTGATAGATGAGTAGCTAATCAATAATAATCTTTTATATAGCAAAAAGTTTGTACAAATATATTTTTTATTATTTTTAAATTTGAGCCAAAGTTGTCCTTTGAAGTGGGTTACCTTGGCTCGCAGATTTTTTGGGCACAAAAACTATATACTTAAACAAGTATTTAGCCAATGTAAGTCCTTTGAAATAATAGAAAATACACAAATAAAGCATTCGTCGTACAAAAACGATAAATTTTCAAAAAAACAAACAAAAATTAATTTCTCTACAAATGACAAATTTAAGTTTGAAAAAATTCGTGCAACCAATTAAAAATAGGCGCCAGTAAAACCATTTAATATTTCCGACTCGAACTAGATCGTTTAGTGTCATGGTTACGAAGAGGTGGGAAATTAAATATATTTTTTTTTTTTAACCAAAGTTACCCCCTAGAGCTAAAGTAACCCGCATCTACGGTATATCATCATGATTCCGCTTGAAGTCCTTACATATGTATTATATTAGACGGGGAGCCGGTGACACTAAAATTGCACTTACATGGATTTTCAAATTTAGTATATTAATCGATAGTATATAGTCATAGGTACACCATAAGCGCGGTGTGCCAGGAAATATCCTGACAAAAGTATTTTTTATGAATTTTTTTATTTGTAATGAGCAATAGTATTTTTGCACTTACACGGAAATTAATTGTAAGCAGACCATTTTGTTGCAAATTTCATGTATTTTCAGAAAAATTTGGTGTGACAACCGTCATCGTGGCAAAAACGTTTGTCACACCGATTTAAAAAACATGCACGCAATGAAATTTTTTACCCTTATAGCGGGATTACTGTTATTTTTTTTTAATTCCTTTGTTTTTAGCTCCACTTTCAAAATATTTCGGTATGACAGCTCAAAACTTGACCAAACGTCTTGATCAGTGTGGTGCGTTTAGTTATTATTACAATAATATCCGACTTTTGAACGAATTTAAACGTTGTTGTACTGTTTTATTAGTATTTAAAAATGAAGTGTTTCGTCTTTAATCAATCTAGCACAGCGAATGAAAATGAAAATGGTTACCATCTACCGTGTTATAGAAAATTTATGCAGTAATAAAATTAATGTTTTCCAAAAATAAATTATGATTTTCACTTATTATTTCTTTCATTCTTTGTTTTTTTTTTTTAATTTTAAATATAGCAGCTGTTTTATAGAACTTCTTTAAAAGACTAAATAATATGGGAAATGTTTGTCTAAAGATGGGCAGGGTAATATGTTAGCTTTTTACAAAATCTATATCCCGATAGTCATCTAGATATAACTGGTGTGACAGATATGTAGTTAGGTCAAGTTTTGAGCTGTCATACCGAAATATTTTGAAAGGAGAGCTAAAAACAAAGGAATTAAAAAAAAAAGTAGTTCCGCTATAAGGGTAAAACATTTCATTGCCTGCATGTTTTTTAAATCGGTGTGACAAACGTTTTTGCCACGATGACGGTTGTCACACCAAATTTTTCTGAAAATACATGAAATTTGCAACAAAATGGTCTGCTTACAATTAATTTCCGTGTAAGTGCAAAAATACTATTGCTCATTAAAAATAAAAAAATTCATAAAAAATACTTTTGTCAGGATACTTCCTGGCACACCGGGCTTATGGTGTACCTATGACTATATACTATCGATTAATATACTAAATTTGAAAATCCATGTAAGTGCAATTTTAGTGTCACCGGCTCCCGGTTTAATACCATTAGGCGAATTTATTTAAAAAAATTGAACGCTTTGCATCTATTTCAAATGAATACAGTAAGAAATTAGCAGTTGCGCCTATCATTTTGTCGCGCAGTGTACTCTTATTTATGTTGCTCTTATGCAAATAATACACTCTACCTTCAGCTACAGTGTACTTTTCAAACCTAAATTTAGACCTACGTACTTGTATTACGTCGTTAAAAACATTATTGCACAAAATGCACATTGACTCCAGGGCAATAGGTATATTAATTTTAAAGTGTGGTTACGTTCTTAAAATTAAGGTTTTTTTCCCAGATTTTTTTTAATTTTTACATTCTCTACCCTAAATAATTGCCACGATGTGACCCATCGACCGATTTTACGGCTACCAAAAATAACGATGGAATTTAAGTAGTTAGTTATTTGTTATTCAAAATATATAATATACAATTTCACGTATTTCTAAGGGGTTCAATGGATCAAATCAATTCAACTTTTTAATATTCCCTACATTTTTTTTTTTAATTTAAATTTTTTTTTAATTTTGACATAAGAGAGTTATTTATCATTTACATTTCTTTTAGATACACCAGTTTTCGTTCTTTATAGGTGCACTTCTATGGCCAACGAGGGGGAGGAATAATCGACGTAGGAAAAAATGGTTTTCGAAAAAAAGCAAAGCAAGACCTCCTTCAGTAATTTGTGAGCCTTTTTATAATTTATTATTACTTTTATTTCTTTTTTGGATTGTCTAATTATGAATTTTAAGCAATAATCCTATCAAATTATCAAATTTATTTCTTACTTCCATTTAAAGCAAAATGAAAACCTATTTTTCTGGCTGAAGAGAGTGACAAACGTGCTATAGTAAGGAATATATAAAAATATATGTGCAAAGTTTCATTCAAATGAATACAATTAAAAATATTTGTTTCATTATTTGCATTATAAAGTATTTATTGCTAAGTTTCAAGTAAATCTGACCAAAAAATTATTATTTTTTTTATAAAAACATCACTCCCTTTTACACCCATTAGAGTTTGAGTTTCGAAAAATTCTTTCTTATACATATTTGGTTGCATTGATGCATAAATCAACTAGATTTGACCTTTAGTAGAACACTATCACTTTACTTGCCACTAACGAATAAAGAATGCATGTTTAATGCAAAAAACGCTCATCCACAACTCTTGCTAACTAAATACCCTTTAAAGAGACCAAATTTTATCCTCATCCATCTTTCCTGAAATCCCCAATGTTCCCTCTAATTGGTTTATCCGAAAACACCATAATGGCCTACTAAAGTAACTCGAAGTTGTCATGAATGGTCACGTCCTGCACGTTATCGTCGACCACTAGGAGCTATAAATTTGGCCATATGCTCGTAAGTCTCCAGGGATATTCGCTCGCATTGTTCGCAATGACCACAAAACATTGCCAACATGCGCCCAGTGGGCCTCTCTTAATTAAAACCGAATTTGAAGACAAAAAGAGCCCTTGTTCCCTTTCGTTCGCATTACTAGGAATATGATTAACGCCCAATTTATGACTGCGCGTCCCAAAACTTCTTCATGTTACCTGAATTTGACCGTAGTTACAAAAGCCAAAGATCCTCCTATCCTCAGTTTGGATGGCGAAGAACCGTCCCAAACCGAATCCAGAAGCATCCCTTACGGCTATCTGAAACGGATCTCGTTGATGAGGGTTCAATGCATAGCTCATCAGACCAATTTATGTCATCCACATCCTTTCGGACGAATTATATTCTTACATAAGTCCTTTAGTCCCAGAGGTACTCACTGAGTCGTAAACATTCGATTATGCTCTTTCTGTTGTGCTAAGCTGTCGTACCCAAACCCACGCTAATTAATTTTAAAAGTGAAATTCTTAACTTATTATTTTTTCAAAAAGTCACCAGGTGCCACTTAAAGCAAGCAGTATACATAGGATGGCTTTTCTCCTAAACAAAAATATTTAAGAATGTTGTTACCTTGTGTTATTTTCACGTTTTCCAATTTTATTTCCTTGAGATGGAACTCCATACCTTGTAAGAACTTATCGTAAATCTTATCCCATAAATCATGTTGGGCGTTCAGGAGAGAGTAAATTGGCATAAAGTGAAAGAACGAGACCAAAATTCAAAAAACGAGGGCTCTGTAACCGATTCCCGGCCCAATCAGTCCATAAATATAATTCAGAAAAGCCCATTTCCAAAATGTAAAGATATCCAATTATTACTTGCTCGAGAACCATAAATTTGCAACAAATACAAGTCAGATTGGCTCCGGCTGATTAATTGTTCGTTCCATTAGGGCTGGTTGGTCAACGCCACGCCGCGGCCGCCACGCCATTGGCATATTTTCCTGCTGGTGGACAAAGTTTGCGAATTGTGCACTTTCTCAAACAGCCCCCAGCCCACCCCCGCAATCTCTGAGTAATTGCCTGGAATGGACAGCAGTTGACCGGCAGATGGGGTTAGGTGTCCATTTCGATGGTGATGGTGATTGATGACCCATGAGAGTGATTTTGTTTTAAACTAATGCCCTAAAGGTCGATGCGAGGAAATTGTGCTGTACTCTGGTACAAGTCGTAAAAGCAATATTATGTTTTATAGATTATATTAGATTAGATAGATGTTTAGATTATGTTTTATAAATAGTGCTATAAATGAAATTTATTAAATATAGAAAGCCAAACTAATTATTCTTGATATATTATACTTATACTCAAAAGTAAAACCTCTCTTATACGGAAACTCTCCGTCATCGGTAATTTTGTTAACATCACAAATGCTTTAATCCTAATAATGTTGACAGACCACGACTTAAACCATTTAAGTTAAATTCCATTTGTTTAATCCACATAAATAAAAACAAATTTAACTTAACATCTTAACGCACTAGAGGAAGTAAAACCTATTGTCAGTGGAATAAAACCTCAAATAATTAAATTCAATTTATTCACTTTCAAAAATTGGCAGTAGTTCGATTTTATAAATATCTACTAGTCTGATATTCATTGAGATAAAATAATTTTTTTATAGTGTTTCTGAGATGGAAAGCTTTGAAGGAAGTTTGTATTTTCCATCAAGAATGGAAATTTATCAACTAAACAGTGCTGCAAATTGAACATTTTAATGGAAAATCTGTATCTCTACACTGAGAAAAAAAAATCACTGTTGAAAATAACAGTTTTCGCACTTGAATTCACAACGATGAAAAATTGTTAGATCAAAGATAAAATATTCAAAACTAATGCAAAGTTGTTGTTTTTTAACAATTTTTAGCTGTTATTTTAAAAGTCCCGTTGTTACTTCAAATGTGCAAAAGTTGTTGCATGATCAAAAGTAAAATTTTATCCTAATAATTAAAGGAGTTCTTAATTTGACAACGCCGCTCTTAAGAATTGAGAAACGACAACTTAAATTGTGTGGTAAATAGACACTGAGAAAAATAAAGTTGATCAATTTGACCGAAAAAAAATGCTTAAATGGCACGCCATTACAAATCTGTAAATTTTTAACAATTTCGTTGGTCATAAATTACCTATGAAAAATAGGCAATCTCAAAGCCACACATCGCTTTATTGAGTTTAAATCGCCCAAAAGGTATGGGTGTGTTGTTAAATTCAGAATCTTTAAGATTCTTCAAGACAAAGTGTTGCTATATTCAGATTTTCTGAAATGTCAAGTGTTGCTAAATTCAGATTTAAGAAAAATTCTTTAAAGAACATCCAGACAGAATCAAACGCACTTGAACCGTCTGGATGTCAAAGAAAACTGTCAGTGCCGATTGTCAATGAGGTATTTTTTGTTATAACGTTTCATATAGTAGTTCGTGAATTACTTTCATCTTCTATATATTAATACGTGAAGGGAAAACTTTGTACCCCTTTTTAAGCATATTGGACGGACGGAGGAGTGTGAGATTTGGCATAGTTAAAGTTTATATAGAGAAGAAGTGCAGAAAGCTAAAATTTATGAATAAGATGTGGTACAAATACATTAAATTAAATAAAATAAATTCATTATTTAAGTTCATACTATCAATTTTAAACGCATAGTAGTCTGTGGTCAAACTGTCGTAATTTTATTATTGATAGTGCCAAAACACATAGTAGGCTGTGTACATTCGTATTTTTCGTAGTAACCCCAGTAGGTCGAATTTCGGCCACAGGGCGACCACTAGTATTTAATTTAATGTTTGAAACAATTCAGAACACTCCATCATGAATTTAATTTATTTTTGTTGTTGTTGTTGTTTTTAAGATTCACCCACGAGGGTGTCACCAGCTGGTGATTTACTGGTCCCGGCAGCATTTATTTTTAAATATTTGTGATATTTGCCGTCTAACGCATGACAGTTATCAAACGATCACTGCAGCCAAAGTGTTGCAGAATTCAGCCAAATCACAATCCAGTCAGTTTCAGCTGACAGCTAGTTGCCGTAAGAAAAAATCTGAATTTAACAACACGCCCTATCTATGTAGATGGCTCGGTGGTAAAGCAACGAAAGCGACAATTCCGAAGTTCCAGGTTCGATTCCAGCGCGGCTAAGTCAACTTTAAAATGGCATCGCATGGGGTAACTCCTTCACAATCAGATGGCAGATCCATCGCAGAGTCGTCAATTCTCGCAGATCCGCAGGTTCGAGTCCCCGGTTAGTCAGACAGAAATCAATTTTTTCCCGTCGTCCGGAGATTAACTATTTCGCATTTTTGTTTTAAAAATATCACCTTTACTTTAAGTGCTTTCATTGTTGAAAGAAATCAACAGTTTTTAAGTTCTTAAGATAAAGGTGTACAGTTGTTGGGTACGATTTAACCAAGAAAAGTTCTTGTAAACAAGAACTTTTTTCTTGATAGTTTTTTTCTCAGTGTAAGGCGTATTGGCAACATATGCCGTAATAAGGTTGCACGATATAAATGTAAAGCGTTGCACTTTAGCCATATGCTTCTCATGCCCCACATTAAAATTTAGCGTAATTGCTTAATCTAGTCTTTGGTAAAATAATTATCAAATATTAAGTCTCAAATACTACACTACAAATTAATCGCCACTAGTTTAAAACTAATCTATGAGCTAAATTTGATGGAGTTACCATTATTTCAATTTGTAAAATTACAATTCGCACTTGTGTAGATTAAGGAGGCTTAACTGTAGTTTAATGGTTGCCGGAAATCACATTTGTCAACAATTATTCATTGTAATGATAATTAAAGCATGTGTAAAGTGATTTATTAAACGAATAAAATGAGTTGAACTTGTAAATAAAAGTTTGGAATTCAATTTTAAATTGGTTTACCTCATTCAAGTTCTTGATAGATTATGAACTAAAACCAGTTCAATGATTTAAACTGGTTTAAATGCCGTACTCTATTACTGCTTTATTATTTTTATAATTATATAAAAGCCAAACTTCACTTTGAAAGTCACTATAAATTTATAGAACAACATAGTTTTATTCTGGAAAAAATCATATACATATGTAGTTCCCGAAGGACGACGAAAGTATGGTCTGTTTTGCTTCTGCTAACTAATTTACTAAAATAATGAACATAAGCCATGACTATTCCTGATAAAACTTTTATGAATTTCCGCATATCCACTTTTGATCAGTTCCTTCCAATCCAAACTGGCTATTAACAAATTGGTTTGGAACAAAAATGCCTATTTCCTTATAAAATGTATCAAAACTGCCTATTTGTATTTATAAATTTTAGTTTCCTAGAACTATTAAAAACGAAGTGCGCAGCTTACTATATTGACTCTTCTTATTACAGACTACAAAAATAGTTGATTAAAATAACAAATAATCCTTAATTGTGAAGTGCTTAGTATATTAAAGTATTAATTACACAGTCCTACAACGAATTACCTTTTTGAAGTTCAAGTAGTGTTTCTCATAGATTTTTGTGTGCTAATTACGTGAAAAATAGTTAAAAAATTCCATCACGTCAGAATTGTGTAGAAATATTTTTTTTTTTATTTTTGCATATACATACATATGTAAATTCCTATATAGAAAATAGGAATTTTACTTGAGGGCGATGTACGTTTAATGAAACTTAAAATTATGATATAAAATGAAATTTGCCTGATGGTAATGGATCCATTGCCTTATTAATCTAATGAAAGAATATATGTTTCTTTGAGTTCTTGGAAAAACTTCAACAAAACGTAGCTACCATGCCCATGTACGTACTAGTAAGCATAATAAGTTAATGAGGGTATTCAAAATTTTTTTATATTATATTCATACATATATACATAAAGTTTTATCAGCCCACATTCTCATTTGACCCATTTATAAAAATTTGTGGATAAAATTAACGTCAGTTAAATTTTATAAATCGTACGAATTAACGCAAATACCTTTAATATGGCTTCGCGTAAATGTGTTAATTCCCGTGAACATTTTTGTTACATTAGTGGTGCGTATTTGGTGTTAAAACAACAAAACACCATAACGGACTTTGTGAAAAAATCGCTCAACAGAAGCTTTACAAATAAAAAAAATAAATAAAAAAATTTTTAAGTATGTAAAACGATTTTATATTCGTTATTAATTTGCACTTTACGGTATAAAATAACTTTTGAAACATTTTGCACTATGAAGGTACATCGTGCCATAATCTAGTATATCAATCTACCTACATACATATATGTATGTTACAAAACATAAGAAAAAATATTTTAGTAAATGTATACAGATTTTAGATTTATTTGTTCAATAATTTTATGTATATGGTTATAAAATCGTGGGCGCATAAAATAGCTGACTAATTATGTGATTTAGTATGT
The DNA here is from genome assembly GCA_951509405.1 of Machimus rusticus. Classification (NCBI taxonomy): domain Eukaryota; kingdom Metazoa; phylum Arthropoda; class Insecta; order Diptera; family Asilidae; genus Machimus; species Machimus rusticus. The sequence goes on along the minus strand of OX608050.1, from coordinate 20,007,969 downwards.
TCTTCTGAGTTTCTAATTAAAACCAATTACTGATTGATCACATCTTTGAGTTATACACAATCAAGCGCTCTCGATTTTATTACCATATAAAATTATTGAACAAATAAATTTAAAATCTGTATACATTTATTAAAACATTTTTTCTTATGTTTTGTAACATATATGTAGGTAGATTGATATATCAGATTATGGCACGATATACATAGTGCAAAATGGTTCAAAATTTATTTTATACCGTAAAGTGCAAATTAATAACGAATATAAAATCGTTTTACTTAAAAATGTTTTTTATTTTTTATTTTTTTTACTTTTTAGTTTCGGACAGAAATCACTATATCATTTAAACTTTAGCTTATCGTATTTTTCTCTTCGAACCCTTTCATTCAATACCCATGCCAAAGGGATTGTGAGGCAAATTGTAATCTTGAGGTGTCCGCCATTTTGAATTTAGAATGATGGCACCCGATCTATCGTATTCTACTCGTCAAACCCTTTAATTTGACACCTATGTCTAGAAGGTTGTAAAGTAAACGATAATCCGCCATTTTAAATATATTACAATTTTGAGTACACTATATTGTATTGTCACCGGAACCAAAGCTGGGTACAAAATTTCAACTCAATCGGTTAGCGGAAAGTGGGCGTAAATGAGTTTACAAGATTTGACTGTTATGTACACGGTTTGAAACTAAATAAAATCGTTTACAAAGAAAAGGTTCTGTAGTATTTTAAAATGTTCATCAAGACAATAAAAATTCGGTTAATAAAAATAATACTAAGTATTCAGTTGCTTCTTTACTTCTAATTGCTTTTTTCTTGAATACCTTAATTTTAACATTATTTTTATAAATGTCTATTGTGAAAAATTCTGATGTGATAGAAACAAACCGACTTCAGATTCGCCATTAGAAGGTCCCAAAACGATTATTAGGTTAGCACTGAAATCAAAACAGGAAAAAAAAATCAAATATGTAGGTCTGTGTTACCTATTTCATAATTTAAGTTGTCTTTTTGAAATATTTTTTAAATGCAATTATTCCCAGTGTTATATCCCGATACTCTTATCAAATGCGAGCAAAATTCATTCACTCCTATGCACGATGAAGTTTTTTATTGTAATTTTTGTTCAATGTAGAATATATAGAATATATTTCTTAGGTGAAGTATAGGGTTATTGTATGGTAATCTTTTTATGTCGCCTTTATAATTTTGGTAGTAAACTCTAAAAACTACATTATCTAAAAAAACTACGAAAATCCTAAGACTTATAATAGTTACATTAGATATGCTCTAAAAATGCATTTTATTACCCCCTTGATATTTACAATGGGCACTATGCACCCGGAATAGCATGTTTCATTTTTATTCAAGTGTACGATTCAAATGCACCTCTGCGCTTGAGGGAACTAAAAGTGTTGAAAATAAACTGAACCATTAAAATGATGAATGAGTATCTTTTCTATCATAGGAGCATCAAAAAAGGATTATGAGCAATTTTGAGCATATGCCGCCCGCTGGGGTGCGAGTTTAAACACTCTCATGCGATTTATGGATATAATAAAGCAACATACTTTCGCGTTATACAAAACATCGCGTGCTTTTAAGCCTTTCATTCCGGCAAATAAACGATGGGGATGAAATCGTAAAAATTATATCTCAAGATTATTAAAATCAGATGCGGACCAAACGCTGCCGGGGTGCTGGGAGACCGCCCCAATTTGCATTACTTAATTATTTCGGATCTTCGCATTCCGTCGCAGCTGCGGGGCTTGCGCTGGCAATTTATACAGCCCGCCTCAAGAAATCTTGGTGTTTGTCTTTTCGGGAAAAAAGTTAGAACGAACCACATCCGTTCGTGCGCAAATTGAAAAATTCTGGGCTAGATTGAGGTTTGGCAGAGACTCGTTCGACGTCAGGGAAGGGAAAAAATTACCATGTTTAGCGATTGAGGGTATTGGGGAAGTAGGGTTTTTTTCATTTTTTGACGATTTTTTCAAACTTTTTTAGATGAAAATATGTATGTCATATCAAGATTATTTTGTTAAAATTTTATGTCTATTGGAGTAAAACTGACGAAGATATGGAGCTGTCCGACCCAGACTCATGGTGCTTAAAACTTTAAACGCGCTTTTCTCAAAACTACTATTTTCAAAGTCGGTCGTCACTATAACTCAAAAACAACTGCCCCAATAAATCCTTTCGACATTGAGTTAGAGCTTTTTAATTTTTAATAATTTTATTCTATACAATAACAAAATTGCCGATTTTTTTAACCAAAAATCGCTATTTTGAGTTCTAAATGTTACCAAAATTTCAAAAATCAATAAAAAAAAACTCGACGTCATTACTTCGAAAACTTTACCAATTAACGAAATCTTTTTGAATTTTTAATATCAGATGAGTTATGCAATGAGTTACACTGTCCACCGAAATGCAACTTTTTTTTGAGGCGTGTTACAAAAATTGCTGTCAAAGCCCCAGAATAATGAAAAAAACGTTTTCTTAAGATTTGATGTTTTCTTTACATATCCTGAAAGTAGACTGGGTGCCTGATAAGTATATGAATAAAAGAAAAAAAAAAAGTTTTTTTCGTTATTCTGGGGCCAAAATAAAGCCTTATCGATACCCCTCTTTTATACGAAACATTTTTGAAATGATACCCTACAAAGTATACTATATATTTATGAATTAGGATTAATCATATCTTAACAAAAAATTATTGAAAACGAAATTCGGGCAGTGTAAAAGAAAAAACAATTTTTTGGTTCTTTTTTGTTTTATTTTTTATTTTTTGATGAATTACAAATAAAGCATACCTATCAAGAGTAACCCTATCCATAACTTTGTTTAATTCGTAAATTTATTTTAAACTGATGAAGCATAAATAATTTGGGAAAAAAGAATTTTTCAAGGAAATTTGGAGGTTATTTTTGAATGATTGGAGGAAAAATGAATTCATTATTGTAATTAAAAATAGGTAGTACTAAGTTATATTGCTTTTAATTGAACTAATTAAAGTTATCTTGTAAAAAGACTATTTGGTCCACAGAAGAGACAGAAAAAATTGAAAATCTCCGTTTTTTCAGTCAATTTGGTTGAACGATTTCTATTTCTTTTTTTTCTAGTAACCAACACGTCCATTTACAAATTAATAAGAAACATAAAAAAAAATCGGTGCTGATTTTAACTCATTATATTTACATCGACTGTTTTGCGTTTGACCCAAATATGCCATTTTTATAGCGAATTAACCCTATACCTAGAGCTGGTGCGCGTTACTTTTGCCATAAATCCACTGTAGTCAGATTGAAATGAACTCACGCGGGTCTTCCTCGACTCGACACACTTCCCGCATAAAGTTGTTAACTTCCTCGTGAATCCTTTTAATTAAGTGTGTTAAAATGTTGCTCAAATTAATTCGGTCCGAAGGATCTCCTTCGGGAGCCGGTCACTGCCGACTGCTGAACAGGGTGGGAATTAAACGGATGCAATTTCAGCTGCTCGCTAATGATTCTCCGGACCACATTTAATTTTCCGCCCCGAAAGGGCAGACAACTTTTCGTCCGTTCTAAGTGAAAATTTATTTTCGTATCTTTGCAGCTATGAAGGCGGCGCTGCTCATCCAGCGGTGGTACCGCCGCTACTTGGCCCGCATGGAAGTCCGCCGCCGGTACACTTGGACCATTTTCCAGAGCATCGAGTATGCTGGCGAACAGGATCAAGTTCGGGTGAGTCGGGAGGAGCTCCCACTTTCTTTTTAATCGAATCTTTTCTTTTACTTTTTATGAGGGAAAATGATGAATTGAGGGAAAATCAATTGAGGAGCACTTAAAGCGGTCTCCAGACATGACGGTAGAAATCTTGAAAGTGACAAATGATTGTAACGTGATGAATGAAATGAAATTAATTCGATGAAATTTCGTTTTTTTATCGGTCATACACATTTTTCGTAGATTAGATCAGAAAAACGTCCTTAATGGCTTGTTATATTGCTTCATTTCTGTCTCTATGTATATAGTACCCTAATGATCCTAGTCCAAATAAGTTCTAGGAAAAATCATTTATTTTAGTGAAGCTACACTGAGTGAAGACTCTTATGCCCGATTTCACAGTGCGAACTTAAATTCTAATCGTCACTTAAGTTTCCGTTTAATCATTTTTCGGTTTTACAGTGCGAACTTAAGTGTACATAACACTAACATAAGTCGACAAAATTGCCCACTTATGTCTCGCTTAGAGAAAATTTTTAACATTTCGTGTGGAAAATTCAACAAATAAACAAGTTATTTTGAAAAATTGGTATTGTTATTTAAAAAAGGAATACTGATACGGAAGATTTCATTGATTTAAGGGGGGGGCTAAGGTAATTAAATTTTATTTTTGACATTTTTTTTTATTTTTTTAATTGAATGCATAATATCTTAAGAATATTATGTCAAAATTTCAAGTCGATTGAAGCAAAATTGACGAAGTTACGAGTATTCCTATACCTTGCTTATGAACGTTTTATACCAGATTTTTTAGTGTTCAAAACTTTAAAGCGTTTTCCCCACAACTCACGTTTTCAAAGTCGCCCTCATAACTTAAAAACTACTGCACCGATCCTTTTGAAAGCTTGAACAATATTTCTGTACATAATTTACGAGGTAACGCTGGAGAGTTTTTTTCAAATTTGTTAATAATTTTTATTTTACAATAACAAATTAGTCCATTTTTTTCGCAAAAAATGGCGTTTTTCCCTTTAAAGTGTTCCAAAAAAGTGAAAAATTTAAATTTCGAAAAAACCCCCCAGCGTTACCTGGGGAAAACTATTATCTAACGAATGAACTTTGATTTTTTGATTTCGGATGATCCAGCACCCAGTTGTGAGGGGCACCGCAATTCTACTTTTTTCCGAGACACGTCCGAATAATTGCTGTCATTGCCGTGTTTTTCAATATTTCTTGGTGAAAATTTTATACAATATTCTTCAAATGTCATACTTTAATGTACTATTAGTTTTAACAAAGAGATTTTAACTGTGTCGTCACAAAAACATGCCTTTTTTCGTACGAATTAACCTTAGCCCCTTAAGTGATGAAGAATGTTAGGAAGTCATTATTCAAGTTACACGCATTAAAAGATTCCATATTTTAAAATACATATATTGATTATAAATCTTCTCAAATTTTCATAAATATATTTTAGTTACCTTTGACTTTTAATAATAACGTCAAAATAATTCGTTTCTCATGCCCTCTCATGAAACAAACACAGTGTCCTGTATAAAAGAGTAAAATACTTAAGTTCTCACTTAGCTAAGCGTGAAATAAAATAGTACTGTGAAACCGAAAATACTTAAGTCGTCACTTAAATTACGCCGTGTCCGTGAGAACTTAAGTGCGCACTGAGAAATCGGGAATTACTGTTTTTAACAAAAACTAGCTGAAAATAAAATATTTTCAAATCCAACCAACAAAACAAAATTCAACTTCTTAATTTAACCCCTTACTGCATGATTTTTTATTTAATTCATGAAAAAAATATATGTGGTAGGAAATACTAAATAAATGGACACGTGTTTCAGGACTTTTCTTTTTATTTGAATAATTTTAGAAAATTTTACACTTTTCCTCTTTGGATCCATTCAGTTACAACCACTCGTAAGAAATTATTACTTGTTAAAACAATAAAAATTTACCTTAGAACCAATATTTAGATTACTTCCTTTCCTGGAATATTTATTTACAAGCGCTAACAATGAGACTTTTATATTTTTTACAAAATTTCGAATTTCACAAACTCGCTCCGCGTCGGTTCGTACCTACGTATTCGTTGACTTTGATGAAGGATATATTTCACACAACTTGCTTATAGATGGCGGTTTTATACATAAAATGAAACTCGTATAGTACAAATTGGACACAGTATGCATAAAATAAGAAAATCAGTTTGAAACTTAAAAATATTTAAGTTAATATGGTTTGGTTCATATATGAACCACGATGCGGTAAAGGGGGAACTCCGTATAGAAGGCAGAAAAAAATCCAATTTTCATGATTTTTTTTTATAACAATATAATTATTAACGTTTTTAAAGTATTTAGCTCCTATAAAATAATGATCCAAGTGTTCAAAGATAATTTTTATTTAAACACAAAATGGGCCGATACACCCATGTCGAAGCAGTGATGCCCAATTGGCGTGCTATCGAGCTCCTTTGACATGCATCCTAGAACATTCAGCCAAAAGAGCAATGTTAATATGTAGCAGTGTGATATTTCGGTATTATATTAATGCACGCAAAATCTGACTACCCTAGATAACGTAGTTTTTGAGATTTCTTGCACGCCAATTTCAAAAATGCTGTTTCCAGCAAAACGCGTATTACGGCACTATTTTGTTAAAAAAACATTATTATTAAAGACCCTGTATTCTAATAATATCGCATATAAAATTTATATTTTTATACCCTAGGGCCTAGACAGACAGCACACGTAAATTAATAATTAGTACCAATTATAAATATTATTAAATCACGAAAAATTTCATAATTTATAATTTACTTAATGACCAGATTCTTTTCATCATTTATACCTATATGAGGAAAAATGTGCTAGAATTCAGCATTTTTTGTACTTCTATTTCAATGGTCGCTATGCACTGTCCATTGCAAATAATAAATATAACTTTCGCACACATATTAATAACCGTTAGAAAATCAGATATTTCCGTTATATAACATTGCTTCTTGATTTCCAAGTCGTTATATTATGTAATGAAATTAATGAAAGCCAACTTGATTGCTTGATTTCGGTCCATTTTGGCCTTGGCGCTATTCTTGGTTGTCACATGGGAAATGTCACAACTGACAGCCGAACGTTTCTAATTAAGAAGTGGCTGTGTGTTACCACTTCACTAATTAATAATTTATGCTATATATTTCATTTAGTAAATCATGATTTAGAACGTTGTCTATATATGGTATTAGCCTTCTACATACACAAAGTTCCACTTTACAAAAGCAAACGGTTGAGACAAAACGAAAAATTCTCATTCGTAATACAATTTCTATTAGTTTTATGAACTTACCCTTTATATGTACTTTTGAATAATTTACGTTAAATTAAAAATACATTTATGTACTTATTTAGGAACATTTTGCTTACAATAAAAACAATGCAGCATCGAAAAATGGATCGCTACTTTTAATCAGTCTATAAGATATGTACATATGTTATGAAGACCAGTTTTCTTACTTTTGTAAAGTTATTGTATGTAGATATAAATATTTTCCCTACACATATTGCTTTGTTTCTAAGTTAAGCATAATTTATTTCAAATTATTTAATTAAAAGAAATTAATTGGAATTAGATTATTACTTAAAATCCTGCAAACAATGAATGTTCAATACATTAAAAATTTCATTTAAGTAGAAATAGTTGTGAAGAAATTTTTTTATATCTTTTAATTATTAACATGAAAAGAGATAAAAATATTATATAATATTTAAAAAGATAATAGACTTAACCCAAAACACATCCTTCCTGATAATTAAATGTTCATTTTATGAGTGATTTTCACATCAATAAGTGTAAAGAATGATATAGGCACGCTTTTTTCATTTTTCTATATTTTTATTTACTACTTCAGACAAGTCAGTTTTGATAGAAGTCTTACCCATTCATACTGCATAAGTTTTTAAGGAGAGGAAAATGAACATTCTAAAAGATTTAAGTGTGTCCCTTTGAGCATTCAAAAAATAGCAAAAAGTTTTTTAATATCACGCAAAAGAATTAATAATGAAATTTTACAAAAACAAAACTCTTAAAAAGGGAGACTCAATTTGAAGCCATTTGAAGGTCGAAATGATCTCGTCCCGTGGCATCTGAATATATCCGACACAGAAAATATCGATAAAAATATTTTGGGATGTAAAAAAATTTGCAATAGCCTTTCTAGTGTCCTATAAAAATCCTAATCAAAGTCCCAAACCCTTGACCCGACCCAAAAGTGAGTTAGAAACGAGTTGGCCCACTAAAGCGCCTAAAACATGCGGGCACGTTCCGTAGGCACTCTGTTCTGATAGAAAAAGCGAATTACTTTTTATGGCGCCTCCCGTCATAAAGCATTTTTATGCCTTGCCGGGGAGACGTAAACATCATCGTCGTCAGATATTTGATCCAGCATCTTTGCCGGGAAGATGCAAGGAAACTGGGTGAGGCGTCCAGACGATACGCAAAACATTTGACCGAGGAGATCTGTTCTTTGACTCACTTTTTATTGGAAAACAAATCCAAAAGGTCGTCTTTTAGAAATGAGTTGGGGGAAAATCGTGTGCAAATTAAATAGGACCCTTTTGCTGTCGGAGGTTCCCCAAATGCGAGTCCGACGTGCTCCCGATGATTCGATTACGGTCCCTTGATTTCTGGAAAAAGGTGGACAGAGAACACCTCCGATGTGACCAGAGATTGGTTGGTCAATTTTTTTGCCAAACACAATTGATAGATGCGTATGCGGACTGTGAAAGTGCTCGAAAATCACCCGCCGAGGCAAGTCACGCAGACAACATGTGTCAGCCGAATCAGGATAGATGTGCCAGATCAATATTGGGTTTGTCGTACGTGAGGAAACACCAAGACGAGCCCGTCTTGGAGGCGACTTCTTTAAGATGCTTTCAATTCTTGAAATGTTTCTTTTAACCAAAGAGATGATGATGGACGATTTTTCCCTTGTTTTGGGGAATGTTCAGCAATCTGATAAAAATTGAGTTTAATTTAATTCTCCTCATAGCCCTTTTGTGCTCCCATGCTAACATGATCAAATATTAAGTGCTTTAAAGCATTTCACAAAGTCCCCGGTTCCACCGCGAAGCAGAAACACCGAAGAGGAAGCTATATGAAATTTTCAAAATCGGCGGAAGTGCTTGAAGGTTTTCCCAGCGGTATCACCATATCCTTTTAGAAAACGCAGTTTCCCCACGACGGGAAGTCACTTAAGGAAGAACTCCTTAATTACGGGAACGAGGGGAGAATTAAATTTTAAACGCTCTCCAAAAATTCCCATCAAATTGTAGAAGTTGGGGTCCTAAAAAGATTTAGAGGCTGATGGCAGTGGTTTTTTCCATCTACTATTTCTAAATTTTTGTATTTACGCGGAACGAGCACAATTTGCATTTAACAGAAAAAGCACTTTACCATTTTCGATGGGCTTGAGTTTTTTTATAAAAGCCACTGCATAAATGAATTTCTAACTCTAACTGGTTTACAAAAAAACTTAATTTATTTGTCTACACAATTCACAAACAACATTAATATATTAAGAGCTGGTGAATGATTTGTTCAAAGTTAAAATTAAAAATTTTCTCAAATATACGTTATATCTGTGTATAAACTATGTATATAATTATGTGCCAATAATCGGGCAGAGTAACACCGGTCCTAAAAACACCCTTATATGTAGTTTTAAATTTAAAACAAAATATTGAAAAAATATAGGTATAGGGCTATTTTAATCGCCTAGCTTGCAATATACATATATTATCTTTATAGTGTTTTCAATTTACCGTTAAAGTCTAAGTGATATAAAAGATTTTTACTACAATATAAAATAATGCAAGTTTAGATAAGGATTACCCGACAACAACTAAATATTTTCATTTTATAAAATGTCTATTGACTAAATATTTTCTTTTTCGAAAATACATATTAAAATATTTTCCTTTTGCAAAATTCCTATTGACTAATTATTGTATTTTGAATAGGGAGTTTGTTGGGAGCATATGTATATAGCTGTTGGGCAAAAGGTTGTTGGGTAAACGATTTGTTGGGCATTTGCGGGCAAATGAACATAATTAGACTCATCTGGAAATGGCTTAAACCTATCTGAGACCCTTGGCTTGGCTTAATTTATGTATACTAAAGAAAATAGCGTGTAAAAATTTTAAGCTGTAGTATACTTTAATTTAACATCGCATTTTTTTTCTTTACAATTTAAAAAAATATAAAGGTGGTTTTAAGACAGGTGTTCTTATCCCAGAGGTTATTGGCATACATTTTGCACAGATCCAGGGTATATTTGAGAAAAACTTGAGAACTTAGAAACGAGTTTAGCAAAAATAGTATTCAAATTTTGTTAAAATAACCAAGCGTTTACTGAGATAACAAAATTTTTTGTAGGTGTTCAAAAGTTATAAAACTTTGAGCTTTCCTGATTTTTAAAACATTTTAACTAATGAAAAAAAAATAAAATATTGCGAAATGAAATACGTTAGAGGTATTTATTTCTTTACAAATTATTGCCCATGCTTTCAGTTTATTGCGGGAACAGAACAAGCTATCATGATGGCATACATCAAAAGAATATAATTTTTCCAATTGAGACTGACTGAATTGACTCCCACCAACGACCTTTAAAATTTTTCCTCAATAAAAGTGCTAAGTGACAAACTTGTTCATTCAGCAAAAGCGACAAAAACTTTTAATGAGACATTTCGTGCCGAAATTCATTTTAAGGAGCCTTCGCCGTCGCTGGACATTCCTTAAGACCCTTAAACCCCCACTCTCAAGGGCAGTTCGCTACTCTCATCGATGATCTTTTCACATCCAGACAAATACAAGAAGAATGATTAATGAGCCCCGAATACGAGTGCCAAACATTTCAGGAGTTTGTCAGCACGCAGCCCTTCGAAGAAATTGAGTGACTGATTTGTCCTGCAAATAAAGTCCCAAGACGTAAAACAGTCGGACGAGGCTTTAGATGAGCCTCGTCATGATTCCCCCCGACTTGAAGCTGTGGCCCCACCGAGATTCCCTCCCAATCCCCAGGACTCCGGACAAGCCTACAATATTTACGTTTTTGCTGCTCTGAACAAAAACCCTACCCGGGAAAATTTTCATCAAATTTATTTCGAGCGATTTTAAGCCTTCCAACGCACTTGACTTTCCAATTTTTCATATTTACACATCCCGTCCCAAAGGGTGCCCCAAAAGTCGGGGGTTGGATTGTTTGCGTTGATACAACAAATCCAATGTTTTCAAAGTTTGCTTGCACACGGAACAAACACACAAATCCTCTGTAATAAATTTTGAATCAACCCCGAGCCAAGTTCAAATAGAGCAGCGGGACGCCCGCCGCGACGCTGGCTTGCAACCGCACTGGGGCCGGTGTGCTTTATTGACTTTAAATTTATGAAAATTTCAAAACACTTATTGAACCATTAAGGAGCAACGTGTAGCTTGTAGGCGCTGATGGGATCGGTTTATAGATTTTATTAAACCTCCGCAATTCTAAAAGTGACTCTGCAAAAGTGACGGTTGGGTCGGGCATGAAATATTTATGCTTTATTTAAAGAGGGTTTAGATACTGCAAAATGTAAATGTTTGCTATCCTTATTTCTTCTGAAAAATTTGTTTTTTTTTTATTTTTAATAAAGTTAGCTGTTTTTTATAAATATTACTAGTTGTGTCCCGGTGCGCTTTGCTGCCCCACTTATTACTCATACCAATTTTCGTGACAATCAGTTGAACGATACGCGAATGAACCCGATACCACTCGTTCGCCACCTATTGGACCGCATTCGCACTATGTGGTTTACCGAGTTTGGTGGAAATCGCATAAACTTTTAAATTTGACAGCTCGCCATCTTAAATTCAAAAAATTCTGACAGTCGGGTTGAAATCAGCGACCCCAAAAACACCCAAAAACCAAGTACCTATGGTGGAAATAGCATGAGCTCTTACATTTGACAGTCCGTCATCTTGAATTTGTAAATTCTGAGAGTGTTGAAGTCAGGGACCCCGAAAACCCCTAAGTATCAATTTGAATGGAAATTGCATAATCTTTTAAATTTAAAAATCTGCCTCTGCGTCGGTAGAGAATATTCATTTTCAGGATATTCTCTATCTGCGTGCCAAATTTTATTTAAAACTCATGACTCGTTTGGCGTAATTGAATGCCAAACATCGAAACGCACAGGTTGTAGCAAAATGGATAACGTGAAAATATTCACCGTATTAAGATACCTACGTATACAAATTTTCATGACGATGGGTTGAACGGTATATAGGTTGATGTTCTGCAGCGCCAATCTAGTGGCGAGTTATAGTAAAACGGATAGCTAGAAAATATTCACCGTGTTCAAATACCTATGTGTACGTTACAAATTTTCATGACGATGAGTTGAACAGTACAGAAGTTGATGTTCTGCAGCGCCATCTAGTGGCGAGTTATAGCAAAACGGATAACTTTAAAATATCCAACGTGTTTAAATACCTTCGTATACAAATTTTCATGACGATGGGTTGAACGGTACAGAAATTGATTTTATGCAACGCCATCTAGTGGCGAGTTATAGCAAAACGGATACCTTGAAAATATTCACCGTGTTCAAATACCTATGTATACAAATTTTCATGACGATCGGTTGAACGATACTTACACGAATGAACCCGATACCAATCGCGCGCCACCTATCGGATCGTATTCGCACTATGTGGTTTACCGAGATTTAGTCAAGATACACATTCTGTGAAAGTTTCAGCTCAATCGGCCGTACAGTTTTGGAGTTTTAGTGTCGTATTACAAACAGACATTCATTTTCATATATATTAGTCTAAATTCAAGAAGAACATCCAGAAATTAAAGTAAACCTTGACTTAATATACATTGATACGAAAATAGATACAAATTAGAAACTATGCCAATTTATCAGCTAATCAAGTATGTACATACATATACCATTGTAAATTTCAAAAACATTAAAGAACGATATAAAATATAAAAAATATGAAGCCCACAAATTACTAAATTTTTAGTTACACTTATAAGTGAACAGTCAAACAAACAGAAAGACTGATCGAGATATTGCTTTTTTTATATAATAGTAAATTAGGCATTAGAAAAAAAGTAAATTTAACAAAACTGGCTTGTTTCATTTTTGTATCAAAAAGTAGTTTAACGCAACTAAAATTAGGTTGAAGCAATTAAAATTAACGACAAATTACTTCAACAAAGCCCTAAAACGGATTGTCTACTATAACCAAAATGAATTGGTTAATTTTATGTAACTCGGTTCTTTTAAGTTTATTACAACAGTGCTACTGATTAGATTATTCTCTTGTAATTGTCACCAATACTACAATCTTGAATAATTTTTTTTTTCCATCACTTAAAAACTACCTTCAATGCTTCGTCCTCTCGGCGTTAGATGACGTTACTGGTAGAATTATGGACCTTATTCCGGTTGTCGACTCACTTGCGTGACAATGAATCGAAAAGAGTTTAAAAAAGTGCCTTTTGAATTGGAATTCCATAATAAAAATTCTAAATTTTTGATAAATTCATTATTGCAGTAACTTTTGACTTCTATTAATTTTGCCCTTCAAAGTGAATAAAATAGTCGATAGAATTTTTTTACTCGACTATTTTAGTCACTTTGAACGGCAAAATTAATTAAAGTGAAAGGCGACTGCAATGAATTTATCAAAAATTTAGAATTTGTATTAAGAAATTCCAATTCAAAAGGCGCTTTTTTAAGCTCTTTTCGATTTATTGTCACGCAAGTGAGTCGACAACCGGAATAAGGCCCTATGTATTTGGAATAAATCGGATATTCATGTAATTATTCAGTGTAAGTTTAGTACGATCCATTATATGACACATTTATGCTATTAGTAATTATTATATTAAATGATTTGGTAATGTAGTACGGACCCTAAATGTTCGAGTCTTCACTCACACTTGGCCGGTTTTTTTAAAATGTACTCTTGCAGCTGCTTAAAGATAGCCTAAAATGACTAACAATTTTCCCCTAAAGTTGTGTTTCACTATGTCAATTAGCACATCCCCCGCACGAACTTTAAAGGTGACAGGGACTCATTCAGAGGCACCTGGGTGGCTAGTCACGCGGGGAGCGCAACGTTCGTTTCTCTGACGTCTCTAGAGGTCGTAATCTTTACATTTTAATACCAGGATCAAGGAATATAACGAATAACGCTGTAACGCTGGCTGTGAAGCAGTACTGCCGGGAATTGGCTAATTCCTTGAATTATGAGTCCCATTCAACCGAAGTCGGCTCTTATTACTGACTTATTATGAGCCGGCGGGCGCAGGACCAGGGACTTCCGCTGGTGAATGATATTTTGGAGTTGCGTTGCGTTGCGTTGCGAGTCAACGACAAATTTTCAAAAGCGCCAGAATACTGCAGAAAGTTTTCAGCGAAGGTTTAATCCCTAAGTGGCGGGATGATGAAACCTCTTTTACGAAAGTAAATCCACCCCAACAGGAGTAATTTCCCGGAGTAGGTAAGTTGTGAATAACCCGATTCTGGGGCAAAAAGCACATACCGCCCCCAAACTTGATAAGTGTTCACCCCGCTCGCTTTCTCCGCCCCTTTCTATTGGAACGGGCTGATGAAAAGGGCACTGGGGCTCATTGTAATCCTGGAGGCCCGGGGGCTGAACTGGGGCCCACATGCGGAGTCGACGAGGCGTTCCACCCAGCTGCACATGAGGGGGAGGCACTTCATTAACCTTTTCCCGAAATGAACAATTTTCTGACTGTTCCCGGTAAGCGACCGAACGCCGGAATTATCCCGGCTGTTCATTGAATATTCATGTCGTGCACATGGGGACCCGTTCTGTTGTTATTTGTCGTGCGGAGCCCCACGGTGTGTTCAGGATGTCATAGCGGTCTTAATTGTTAATGAATACGATTCATTTTGGACAGCGCGGACTATGGAAGGAGCCTGAAAAAGCGCGCCAGAAAACCACCGAACTATGGGCCTAATTATGAAGCCCCTCCCGCTCACTGTTCGGGGGCTCCGGTAATTGCCAGGCAAACGCGGAACATTCAACTGATCCTAATCACTCCGATTGACAGGAAGAAGGATGGATCCTGGGGCCTTCCTTATTAATGCCGCGAAATATCCACCATTTTTTTCATTTTCTTGTCATGAATAATTCCGCTCTGAGGTCGACTACAGAAACCTTTTCAGGGGGCATCATTCAATAATTTGGGTGTTATATTTCGCTAGCGGGGCCTGCTCGTCCTGTCAGTCTCGCAAGAAGAGTGCGTGGGAGGACCCCGACCCCCGTCTGGGACTGGATGTTCGACGATTTATTACGAACGAATAATTACCAGTTGGACAAAGCGCGTCCAGATCCAGGAGGATGAATTAATGGACAGACGGCTGAAGGTGCTTTTGTTGTTGCTTTCAATGAAACTGGAGAGACCCCATTTCATACCGAAACCTTTCTGCGAAAAGGGATAACTTTTTGAAGAAATAAAAAGGAAAAATACCTAAAAATAAAGGACGAGTATCTATGGCGAGGAGTAAAGAATTCGGATGATGGGCGCCAACAAAGCTTTGGCAATTAGTCTCGTTTCTTAGCACACAGTCTTCGAAGTTTTTTCTGAGAGTTTTTAGAGATTAATGCCCGTCTGAAGACTGTCTAAATGATTTTCCACCCTGCTCTGAAGATTGATGCATTAGCACTTATTTTTCTCTTAAAGCATTTTATTTGCTATCACATTTGCGACTGCCTGATGTCTTCGTCTGATAAATGGCATTCGCTGAACTTTGTTGAATATCACAATGACTAGAAAACACAATTAATTATAATATAAAAGATCGGACAAGTGCGGGTATATTACAAATAATCTCATTAAATATAGGTACATATACCTTCTTTAACCTTCTTACATCATAACAAAAATCGTTTGTTATGATTTTGTACAAAAAAATAAAATCTTATAATATAAACAGGTAGTTACTATGAAGGTAATATTATTATAATCGAAAAAAAAAATCATTCTTATAAGATTCATGCATTATGGCAATTTAACACTACGTTTTATATTCATCTCTACAGGATATATGATTTATGCTAAGAAAGCTTTTTTTTTCAACTAAAGGGTGTCCAAATAAGAGTGCACGATTTAATTTAAAAATAAAACGAATTTTTTTTTGAGCGAGTGGTGATATGTTTATTGCATTGTAAAGTAGACATGTTCCGATTATGTATGGAATAAAAATGAAATTTCAAAAAACTCCAAAGAAAGAAATTGCACGGCGTTAAATCGCACGATCGGGGCGGCCAATTGACATCAGAATTTCGGGAGATGTTTCGGTCTGGAAATCGTTGCTCCAATAAATCGATTGTTTCGTGCCCGGTGTGGCAGATGGTGCCGTCCTGCTGAAACCACATGTCGTTAAGATCCATACTAACCAGTTGAGATCACAAGAACTCCGTTATCATCCAACGCGTCATCGGTGAGATCTTTTTCAAAATGTCATCGAAAATTTCATGAAAAGAGCAAGAGTCTGTATTCAAACCCGCTGGGCCCATTTGCCTCACATTTTATTCCATACATAATCGGAACATGTCTACTTTACAATGCAATAAACATATCAACACTCATTCAAAAAGAAATGCGTTTTATTTTTAAATTAAATCGTGCACTCTTATTGGGACACCCTTTATAACTTCGTTAATTCCGAATTTTTTGCTAAGGTTATAAATATGAATAATAGGTCGAATGCGGGTTGTACAAATCAACGATTTTCTGCACTAAAGAAACACAAACTTATCTGTTTTCGAACGATGCTAAGAATTTTGATAAATCGTAGCTATTAATAACTTTATTACAACAAAGGTATGTACTCTTCGGTGTATTTGGTCTTGTATCGCAATAAATTCTTACTACATAGTAGTTAAATATGTACAACGTGCAACCAAAAAATGACACATATGTATTGTATAAGATGTAAATGTTTACAATATTGAATGTTTCTAGCTTTTGAATACACCCTTGTAAAATTTTCTGCCTTCAGATATTAAAATTTTTGATTGCAATTTAGGTACTCATACGTATTTATCATTCAAACTCAAAATCTATCAAGTAGAGAACTGACTGTTTTATAGTTTAACCAGCTGATCGAAACTTTACAAGGGTATAGTCATATTTTGCTACAGGCACAGGGTGTTCACTCTTCATTGTATAAGCAAATACTAGGGGTATTCGCTCTTCGATTTGTTTCTATTCAAATAGTAAATTTATAGTACCTAATAATAGTTTATTTTTGAAGCTAGCTTTTATTTAGTAACCGATTCGATAAAGTTCGGTAATATTTAAATCTAAACTTATAAGTATCATAAAACTTATTTTCGAATTTTATTGAGAGAAATTTCATTTCATATTTTTCAACACAACTTTTATTTCGTTTCGTTCGCGTCAATTTTCATTCCGAAGTGACGAATTGTCTTTGTTTTAACACGCATACAAAGCGTCGATTTCTGTGAAAATTGGTACTTACATTTAATTTTCATTGTGGAACATGGAAGTCAAGTATTTATCGGGGGGTTTCTACTGAAATGTGCTCTGTTTTTCATTTTAAAACTTAATCTGATTACTTACTTCAGTGTCACCATAAGTACCAAAAAAAAAAAAATAACAACAAAAGAGCTTGTCTCTTCTCGTTCTGCACATAAATTGGGGTGTGTATGCCGCGAAAATTTAAATTATTTATTGAATGGCCCAAAATTAGTAGCTAACGCACATCTTTCTCGTTTTTTTCGTCTTCCAGTTGTACAACTTCTTCAACGCACTCATGACACACATTCCAGAGGCTGCCAGCCGGCCAACAGATTCCGCAGCCAGCTCGAGGGCATCTTCAACGGGTAAGTAAAGAGCCCCATTCAGCGGCCCCCGCAAGGGCGCCCCAAGGGCCAACGCTCGTGTTGAACTTTGAAGCCAAATAGTCGGCCGCCGGGATAAGAAATTCCCCTCAGCCGAAGTGGCCCCATGTCTGCAGATGGGGCCCGTGCGTGGATGTGAAAGCGACACTTGCCTGCACGGGAGCCTCCTGCGCCCCGATCAAACACCCCGGGGGCCTGGAATTTCTATATTTTTCGAGGGCACCAACGGCAGCCAAAAACGCCATTATCAGAGCTGATTAATGGCGGTGGCCCTAGCCTTTCTGCTCGGGTGATAATAAGCAAAAAAGCAGCCAGCTAAGCAGAACATGAAAAATGTTGAGGATAAGCGCCGGGAAAGTGCCAAAAGTGGGTCGTTAGTTTTGTTTCCGCTGTTACTGGCGAGGCGATGCGAACTTTCATAATTGACATGAATTATTCATGGGGCCCTTCCGCCCCCGGCCCTCGGATTTGGCGAAATCTTAAGAAAGTTAAGTAAGGCGGACAGCCCCCCGCGTGGGACAGTGATCGAATGGATTTTTCAGGTAAAGGGCGTCAGGTGTCAATGGACCTAATCCACTTTCTATGCCCGGAGGAGTCTCGGGTCTCATGAGTATTAATATTACGGACTGCGACAGTGGGGTAGATCTTTTTGAAATTCGGAATCAATGAGGATTATGCCAAATGAGATTGCGGGTTTTCTGGATTAAGGGAATGCCGCACGTTCTAACTACTTTTGAAGATAGAAATTTTATTTAATCACGATTCACTTTGGTTTATCCTCGAGGGGTCGAGCATCGACGCTTGCCCTGCTCTGGAATTAAATTTGGTGTATTACAAATGTACATAAATTTTCCAGGGATATAAGATAAGCGAATTATTTTGCAGTGGCGTGGATAATATGAGAATTATACAATTTTTGTTACTTCTTCAGAAATCTCGTAAACTTAAAAAAAAAAAGTCGGTAATAATCCAGTTTTTAAAGCGAATGGGCTGTGCTCTAAATAGTAGATTAACACTAATTTTATGACTCAAAACGATTGTGTTTAAAGAACTGCGAATCAACACGTTGGCATCAGAATATTTATTTGTAAATAAAAAAGAAAAGTAATAAAAATAATTTTTTACTTCTAGACCATTTAGATTCAAAATTCTCAGATGAATCAGATGAATTTGGTGATGATGGTATAGAACCGCAAAAATCTTGCAAAGTACCAGTCCTTACTTTTCCATTAGAAAAAAAGGATATTTACACACTCATAGACTTATTTCGTAAGAAAAAGGTATAATTTATATTTGCTATTACCTAAATTGGTATTAAGCATTAAGATATTGTCCATTTCAGTGCAATAGACTGCATGCCAAATATGTGGCTGGAATTCTCCGAGAATCAGCAGCTCGCCTAAAACGACTTCCAAACTTGAACCAAGCATCAACGGCTATTTCAAAACAGGTTACAATTTGTGGTGATCTCCATGGAAAATTAGATGATCTACTCGTTGTGTTTCACAAGGTCTGTATCCTTAAAAATTCCCAAATTGATCCCAAAGCAAAATTTATATTTATCGTGAAATTCAAATATTATGTATAACGACAAAATAAAATTTGTAGAACGGACTTCCATCTACAGAAAACCCCTACGTATTTAATGGTGACTTTGTTGACAGAGGAAAAAAGGGGCTAGAAGTTTTTCTGTTGTTGCTCGCCAGTTTTCTTGTCTTCCCGGGCGGAGTATTCCTAAATAGGGGCAACCACGAGGACTCTGTAATGAACGCCCGGTATGGCTTTATCAGGGAGGTCCATCTGAAGTACAAGGTAAATAAAACGACCCATCACTTCTCGTTACTTTTTGCCCCCTGTAAATAATTGCTGATTCGATCTATTGATTTCTCTGTGCTTCCCCTTTCAATCTTCCTTTCAGCACAACGCAGACCGACTTCTGAATTTAATTGAGGAAGTGTACCGATGGCTTCCGCTCGGAACAATTGTTAACAATCGTGTTCTGGTCGTCCACGGAGGCATTTCCGATACGACTGATTTGGATCTAATCAAAAGTTTGGACAGAAGTAAGGTATGTAAATAGAATCGTCGAGATTTAGAACTGGTTAACATTTATTTTATTCGGCATGCCACTTGACTAAAATCCCCTAAAAATTCATTATGCCCTTAGCTACTGTTAACTAAAATCACAATCCCTTCAAGTATTTATTTAATGGCTATGACTACGCTTTAAATCTCTCTCTAAAAGGAGAACTTTCGCACTTTAACTGGTTTATCTTGTTCCTATTGTAATATTTACCCAAAGATGTCTAATTCGAAAACTTTCTTTATCTCTGGGAAAACTGCTTTCCTCCTTCCATTTAAACGAGTTTCCAAGTGCAATTCAAAGAGATTTCATCTAGACAAGCAGAGGGACAGGGAGAATCAGCAACACTTTTGAATCGAAATCACAAGAAAAATGCTCGGTTCTGAGAATATGCTTTCATTCCAGCAGAGCGGTGCTAAAAGAAAATAAGACAGGAAAATCAAAATAAAAGTTCCTTTTAGTTGATATTCATTCAAGGCATGCTCTTACAATTTCAACTATCGAAAAGTCTTCTCACACATTTCACATATCTTTTCCAATTCTTCGAAAGAATTTAAAAGTATCCTTGGTTTCTTTTCAGCAGAAACTCAGCAGCAATCTTTAAATTTAATACTTGTACGAGCAATATGCTGAGCCATTACCGCACTTACATAAGTGTGAATTTATGGAAACTGTTCAGACTTTAGAAGCACTTAATGCAATTTCACTGTAGACGATTTTCAAAGACCTCGAATGATATCATTGCAGACTGAGGTTGCCTCGCACTTTTTGGTGTGAAGCTTCACGGTTATGAAAGTTGGCCTGAAAATGTTGAACCACATAAATGGGTGCAATGCTGCATAGTTCCATGCGATTCACATCTATCACATAAATCAGAGCTCAACGAATTTCCTACCTCACATTTGCGAGCAGAAAAGGAAGTTAAAAATCCTCAGACAACTCAATTCAAGCTCCGCAAATTATCTCTTATCAAGTATATGAGCAAAACAAGTCAATCTAATATCTGCAAAAATAATACAACCAGTAAAAATATAAATGCAGAATTGTAGATAACCAAATTTGTTTCCTTCTAGTATTTCAAATAAAATACATAGACCCAAAACTATATTTCCTTACTACACTTTATAACGTAAAAACGTGAATTATAAATATATAAATAGACTTTTTTAAATAAATATTTTCAGAAATAGACACATAAATATCTATTACTTTAAGCTAATATTAAGTTAAACGTTTTGTTTCAATTGCATTTAATGTTATTGAATTATGTATATATTTTATCTATGTATTTAAATTTTAATTGTTGGTGTTACAGTACGTCTCCATTCTTCGTCCACCAGTAACCGAAAGCGGAGGAACTGGCGGAGATACCATTGATAAAGTTGAATGGAAGCAAGTGAGTTCAAACATATAAATATTATATTTAAAGCGATTTACTTTTATATTGTATTATGCTTACTTACTTATATTAAATATATTTATAATTATGCTTCATTTTAAATTTGGAAAACTCAAATTATGAAAATAATCATTATTTACGTAAATAATTCTTTTTAATTGAACATTTTGAAGTATTCTATTTTATAGACCCCTAAATTTTCAAAGACGAAAGTCAAGATCTCATTAATTAATTCGACAGACACTCGCTTATTAACTAGTAATAAGTACTAAGGGAAATCGCTTGGGGGTTCTCGAGGAATAAAGGAAATGCCTTTTCTAACTATTCCATGCACATTTCCCACTACTCACGAGATACTGCAGGTGAACATAAACTTAAAATTACTGCGAAGGAAGGAGGACGTCTTAAAATGTTTACAGTCTTCAGAAACGGGGTGTAAATTTGTTCCGAACATGCAAAGCTTGAATTAAATCGCTCCTGGTGCTGCAGGAAAATAGGTAAAGGAAAATTCCATGGTAAATGAAAATTGTCGCCGGTATTTATATTAATTTATGTAACCGAGGTGCGCATTAACGCTGCGGTGACACACTTTCATTGAGAAAATGCGGCAGTAATTAACATTTAGGAGGAGTGCGTCATTACTATGCTAAGTAATGGTGATGATATGTTTTTGGTACACAAATATAAAAAAGTAACGGATTTATTGCAGTTCTCCGCTGGTGCCTCGACATTTTTTTTTTTTTTGCGGTGACCACGTTTCCTCAGTACTGGACTATATGAAATAAAAAAAAAAAAAATTGTTTTGATTAGTTAATTAGGTTCTCTCTTAATTGACGCCGAGTTCTTTTTATTCTATCAATTTTTCAATTTTTTGCATCATTTTAAAGTTGAAATGTTGATTTTTTGACAATAAAATCGACCTATTTCTTATTGTAAAATTGATACTAATTGAAAAAACTCTTCGTCAATTAAGAGAGAAACTGATTAACTAAACAAAACAATTTGTATTTTGAATTCAGATAATCCAGTACTGAGGAATCGCGGTCACCGCGATGTTTTCGAGGCACCAGCGGAGAACTGCAATAAATCCGTTATTTTTTTATATTTTTGTGCCAAAAATTTTTTTAAATTTTCTTCAAATGTTGTATTATAACACCCTTAACTCTCAAAGTATGTATTTTAAATCATTAATGTCCCAGATGAGGATTTCTGTTCTAAGTATAATATGCCAAAATATAACCTTAAAACTTCTTGCAGCATTATTTGTATCTTTTAAATAAATAGGTATTATAACGATTTAATCTCAGAAATTTGCACTTTTCCAATTTATGCATATTTGTATGTACATATATACACACGGAAAAAAATTTTTCAGAAATAGCCCTGTATTTTCCGACGGATTTTGGGATAGTGCATTATTTCGGTAGCATTTGTGTAAAAATACAGGGATTTTAACTAAAATTTAAGGACCAGCGTAAAATGTTGACATTATTTCCTATACTGTTAAGGAGATCTGCTGCTTTTTCAATATATGTTGTGGATTTTATGAAAAACGTTCGTAAATTGGTTGGGAAGATTATTACTATCCCAACTTTTTTTTCCGTGCATAATTAAACAATATTAAACTAACTATCTTGTAAATTCTTGTTACTGAACTAATACTAATGTGAAGCAATAAGACTTCCTGTTCTTCTGAGAAATCGTAGTAAGTTTCGTCTTAAAGGTGCAAATGCTGTTTTTTGGTGTAACATTCGTAAGAAAAGAAAACTTTTTGAGCTGTTCTACTTGGTATACCTGAGCGTGTTGCACCTTTTTGGAAAGGTAATTAGATAGGTAACTAGAAAAAAATAAAAAGTAGGTATTTTAATAACGTTAATTTCGGAGAAAAGTGGGGCGAAAGGTGAAAAATCGTGCAAAAAACAATTAAATTTTTCAACTTCCAGGGGTGATTGTGACCAAGGGGTGGGGGTAGGGGGGTGATGTTGACCTTTTTGGAAAGGGCTTCGAAATAGTGATTTTTTGAGATCGGTCTGGGGTCGCTGCGATGCGTAGAAAAAAGGATAAAAATAGCCATATAAGGCAACATCGTGATTTACGAATCACCCTGTAATTGCCAAACGGTGCGAGATCCCCCCCCCCCACCCATACGATTTTTTGCTTGTCTCGGTCTGACCTTTCACTTTCACCCCCTGCAGTATTGACCTACCACCCCACCACACCCTGTATGTAATTTCTATATGAAGAGTGTTGTTTTAATCCACAAAAGGTTTTGACTAGAATGGTGAAAAAGCAGGATTGGAGTATATTTCATTTAACGGCTTGTGTTGTAGGACTTGACGTCATTAAAACTTGCTCAAACAAAAGGTTTTCCTTATATAGAAATAAGGATTTAATGTGTGGATGGACTCCAATATACCCAACCAGTTTCTTTGCAGATTTTCGATGTGATGTGGAGTGATCCCCAGCACGTGGAGGGCTGCCTTCCGAACGCCCTTCGAGGAGCTGGGACCTACTTTGGGCCGGACGTAACACAGAAATTTCTGCAAAAGTACAAGCTCGAGTTTCTCGTGCGCTCGCATGAATGCAAGCCGGACGGGCACGAGCTAACGCATGGTGGTAAAGTAAGTCCCGCTGAAGGCATTAACATAGAATTTCGAGGATTTCGCTAAATGCCACTTCTCAGGTTGTAACGATCTTTTCGGCGTCCAATTACTATGCAATAGGATCAAATAAGGGGGCCTACCTGAAACTGAACCCCCAACTTGACATGCACTTCATCCAGTACACGTCGGCGGCATCAAAAACGCGGAAGCTGACGTTCCGGCAGAAAGTGGGGCTCATCGAGTCTTCCGCCATGCAGGAGCTTGGGGCCCGCCTGCGAGATAAGCTGCCCGAATTGGAGCGTGAGTTCAAAGCCCTGGACCCCAATGGAACAGGTAAATTTAAGTCTTCCCGACCTAACAAGAAACACTTTATTTAATAAAAAATAAAAGAATGCGAAAACGTTTTATGCCCCAAAACCTACTTAAGTGGCATTTTTACAACAAGAAAAAAAAGGAAATCGACTGAAGACAGGGGAGCAATTTTCGCGAATTTGAGGGATTCTCTGTATTCAATTTGGAGCAGTTTTTGTAGCCCAAAATTCAATTAGGATCTCTTCCAAGTCTTTTCGTCACTTTATAGCTACGGAGATAGCTATAGAAGATACATCCCATGTAGAGTTTCTCTGGCAAGGTATCTTTCGACTGATGGCCGAGGAAATCTCATAAGTGAATGAATCGCAGGACGAAAGATGAAGATGCCTAGCCCTAGACCCTTGCCTTGCTGCTTCTGCTGTTAATTTTAAATTGAGTTTTAGAAGCGGCAGGCTTTTAGGCAATTGTCTCTTGATGGGGCCAAGTTAATTAGATTTGCAAGCCAATCACATTTTAAATGTGATTAAAACGCGAACCCAACGAGAGGAATCATGTAAAACGAACTAGAAAGCTACTTTGGAGCAATGCCGGAGTCGGCGAGGCTCTGAAACGGAACATTTTTTGGACATTTCGTCTGAAAGTTTAGTTAATTAAATACTTATCAAATTCCACAGTCCTCGTGCACTCATGAATGCCCAATCTTTTATAAATTTCTCTAGGCTGTATTTCAATAGAAATATTTTTCAAAGGGAGAAATTATTCAGAAGGGATATTTTATTTGTAATAGTCTTCCAAACTTAAAACACAAGCCCAACTTATAGTTAATGGTACGCGAAAGGTAAGCAAATTGATTTTCTTCTTTTATTTGATGTAATACATTACCTTTTTTTAATTTAAAATATTTCCATGCCAGACCATTTACATCAAAAATTTGCTATATTACAAATTCTGTAGCTTATTTAAAAAGCAATTTTGACTGTTAAATATCCTCTTAGAAGAAAGAAAATCAAATATATTAACATATATGTATTTGCAAAATCATGCTCAAATATTACCTAAATAAAAAAATAAACAAACAGCTTAAAACGACAACTCTATCGTGGAACGAATATTTTAAATTCTACATTCATACATAAGAGTAGAGAGAAATTGGAAAAAAAGGGTCTGTAATAACATTAAAGAATTTAAATTCATTCAAAAATGTTGAAACTTAAGAATAGTAGATCTGATATGATTATCGAACATTCTAATGATGGTGGATTTCATATTTCACTCTTCTACTTCCGAACTCCTTCGAAGCCTGCCCTTTAATTAATGAGGACTATAAACTTTAATAAATATTTTTATTCCCTTTCAACGCAAGTCCTCTTTTAAAATTTCCTATAAGCAGCACTTAACCCACTTAAATTGAACGGACCCAGGAGCCATAACCAAAATCATCAAAACCAGTGGAATGTATCCATAAAAACAAGGATGTGGTTAGCATGCTATTTGATAGGGTTAATAGCGGAAATCTCAACATCTCTCACCCGCAAAATACCTCTAAACGGCGTAAAGCCCCACTCAGGACCATTTCGAGCCCTCATCGCAGAAGGAAATGAAATAGACGTCTATTGCGTCTGCGGTTAATTTGTTTCACCTCAAACAAACATGGGCTTTCCGTCCTGCACCGCAGATCGACGTCAAGTCGAAAATATCCGCTTTCTTCGGGCACTTTCGTATTTGCGGAAAAGTGCCGGCAACAGGGCCCTTTCAGCCCTTCCGGCCCGAGGAAGGAGACATTTCCGCCAGTTTGTTATGCCTGTGTTATGTGCAACTCCCTTTGGAGTTTGGCAATAACTTTTGACGCTCGCAAAACCATAGCACTTTATTGAGGGTGCCACTCACTACCTACAAAAGATTTCCTTGTTCACTGCAGTGCAAAAATATCCCTGTTCAGTTACGCAAGAATTTTCCAATTTGATTCATGAAGGGATGGAATAGTCTTAATCTGGTTATCTATTTTAAATCGATTAGTTTGCTTTCTGTTCTAACGCAACGCTAGCTAATCACCGGTTAATTCGAAACAAAACCTCTCCATATGTATGTGTTAACAAAAGGGAACAAATTTTGTTGGCAGACTTTTAAATATCTGAGATATTGAACAGTTAATAATTCATTTGGGCAGTAAGAAATTGTTTTGGCAGTAATTAAATTAATTGTGGCCAGCAAAATGTAGCTAATAATAGCTGTGTAAAGTACTCCCGAGTACTTTCTCTATGGAACGCTACTTTGATCGTCAGGAGTAAAATATAAATTCAAATTTTGACATTTCATCGTATTATATTTGTTGCTCTGATTGTGCCTTATTTATTAAAATGGAAATATTTATATATAAATATGTTTTGCTGCCTAAACTACTTAAATTTTATTATTTGAATCCTTGTGATAACTCCAGAATAGCTAAAGCTTCAACGAATAATGAGGAAAAGCTTTCATTTCCATGCAAACATAGTACAAAAACCACCATCCACCTGGCGGGAAAATGTGGCGAAACTACTCAGAACTTCTGCTCGCCAACTAGAGCTAGAGTAGTTCAGCCTTTGAAGATAAAGCCTAAGGAACAGCGATATCGCTCTCGGAGCGTAGTAAAATCCGACTAGTGTTAGTGAAGACAATTTTTGTATTAGTCAACTAGTGACGGCGAGGAAAAAACATATTCTTTAGCCCCCTAAAGCAACAAAAGAAATTAAATTATACAATTGTTATTAGAAATTTAATAAGTAATCAACTTCCTCATTATTGACACTTTTTCTATTTGAATAGCACTTTTTTCAATAATTGAAAAATTTTATAATCTTTAATGCATAAGCCCCTCCGAAAATTCCTTTTTAACGCCGTCAATAAATATTGGGTTCCCTTTCATAGTGACGCAGAAGTTTCAGCGCATTCGTCTCGCTTACTCATTGAGTACCTCTCTTTCTAGGGAACCAAAGGGAACCCAATCTTTTTTACTACGCTCACGTACAGGGATTTTACACGATACAGCGTTTCCTTAGGCTTTATCTTCAAAGAGTTCAGCGTAGCCAGAAGTACTTGGGAGTATTTTACACAGCCCAATGGAACACAGCTAATACTAAAGAATTCGACCGGTAAATTAAATATTTGATCAGCAAAATGAATTAATGGGCAGTTAGATTGGGTAGTTCTCGGCGTTCGGTGAAAGCACAGAGAAAAAGCAGCAGTCGAGGCATGAGGGACAATTTTTTGAAAGTTTTGTGTAATAGCCTATTATCCAATCACATTTGTATTTAAAAAAATTTATTTTTATGCGTCATTTGTTATTTTAAAAATATGATATACTCTACAAATGCGTGCTTCTCTGCACGCGAAAAGTGCATAGTGTATTGTTTTTTTTAGAGAAATTGAACAGATTTATGTGGAATTTTGCAAATATAAAGAAATTTTGCGGTGGCTTTACCGGTCAGGAACTTCCCAATTATTCATTTTACCGCTCAAATATACAGCCTTGTTCAAAAGTATTAGGCACCCTCGAATATCGGTAGGTAGACGAAATTGACATGAGTTCTAGGAAAATTTAAGATACCTGGTGTTCGATCGTAACGACGCCGTTTTATTACTTGGGTTTCCCGGTTGTAAAGTACCGTTAACTATAAAAAATTAAGTTTTTCTTAATTTTTTGCTCATTTATGTAACTGAGTTCTATCCGACAAGTTGTTATTAAAAGACGGTTTGAGGTAATTTCGGTAAAGCGGTTGTGATTATTCTGTTTAGAAGTGTTGACGGTTTTAAAATGCCCAAAGTGAAGGAACTAAGCGAGTCTTTGAGGGCTGAAATAGTGGTTTTGGATGCTAAAGGTGTTAGCCAAAGTGCAATTGCGAAAAAATTAAAGTGTTCACGCTATGCAGTGCAAACAACCCTCAAAAGGTAAAAGGAGTCTAAGTCCTTTAAAAACAAGCCGAGAGGTGGAAGAAAGCGTGCTGCAACGTCAAGGCAGGATCGATTTTTAACTTTAATGTCACTTCAAGATGGGAAAAAAGCATCAAAAGATCTCGTTAATGATCTGCAGGAAGAAACGGGAGCCAGTTGTTCGGCTGCAACGATAAGAAGACTCCTTCTAGAGTCAGGACATCGAGGTTGTAAGGCCAGAAAGAAGCCATGGCTTTCTCAGCAAAATAAAGAAAACCGACTTAGCCGGGCAAAAGAATACAAAAATTGGAAAGCCGAGAATTGGGCAGAAGTCGTATGATCCGACGAAACAAATATTGAGATAAATCTGCAAGCTGTTCTTCTTTACTTTTATAAAAATATTCAATAAACTGAGACTCCCAGTTTACAAAAAGAAATAAATTTTAATTGTGCTATTTTTTCCTTCAAAATACAGATCTTCGGTCAACCTGGGGCAAAATTCGTGCGCCGAAGGACAGGGAAAGCATATCGCGCGGATAGTATTGTTCCTACAGTAAAGCATGGTGGTGGAAGTCTAATGATCTGGGCCTGTATGGCTACATTCGGAGTCGGAAAACCTTTCGTCGGCGAAGGAAGGATAAATTCTAAAAAATATACAACTATGCTGGAAGACATTTTGGAACCGTCAATAGCCAAAATTTTTAGCGGAGTACCCAACGAGTACATCTGCCAACAAGATAATGCTTCTTGGCATACGGCTAAGAAAAATCGAGAGTGGTTGTCTAAAAAACTGATTAGGGTAATTGATTGGCCATCACAGTCTCCAGACTTGTCGCCAATTGAGCATCTTTGGCCCATATTAAAAGCAAGAGTCAACAAATGCAATTACACTTCAATTTCGTCCCTGCGCCAGGCTATTTTCGAAAAATGGGAAAAAATATCTCCATATGTTTGTGCCGCTCTAGTTAACACTATGCCGAAAAGGGTAGCAGCAGTCATAAAAGCAAACGAACGAAGTACAAAATATTAATAATAGCAATACAGTGCAATGCTCTTTAAGAATATACATGTATTTTTATTCAAACATTTTTCATATGGCTCCTTTTAAAAAATATTGGGGGTGCCTAATACTTTTGAACAAGGCTGTAATATACCGGGTGTTTCATTTAACCTGACATATCAAAATAACTCGAAAAACACGCATTATACAAAAAACTTGTCTAGATAAAAAATCAATATCTCCATTGGGGATATCTGCCTGTCCTAAAATCAGCCCTCTCCCCCCTCCCCTTGTGGGTGGGGAGGGATAAACTTTTTAATTTCAAATGGGAACCGCAATTTTTTATTGCGGATTCTGATTCTACGGGGAAAAATACGAAAATTTTATCTGAAACATTTTTTTCAATTCGGTACAGGGAACGCGGGGGAGGGTGTGTTGTCTGTCAAAAAAGGTTTCGAATATCTCGCGAACTACACATGGGATCGAAAATAGAAAAAATACGTATCAAATATTTTTTGAAAAGCTATCCAATGGTATCAGACTCGATGCCGCACCTCCCTTCCTCGCTCCCCCTCCAATTCCACCGGTAGATGGTCTCTCCCTCTTCCCCAACCCCAGCGGTAGGTGGTCGAGTTTGATACCATTGGATAGCTTTTCAAAAAACAATTGACACGTATTTTTTCTTTTTTTGATCCCATGTGTAGTTCGCGAGATATTCGATCTTTTCGGAACCTTTTTTGACAGACAACACACCCTCTCCCGCGTTCCCTGTACTGAATTGAAAAAAATGTTTCAAATAAAAGTTTCGTATTTTTGCCCGTAGAATCAGAATCCGCAATAAAAAATTGCGGTTCCCATTCGAAATTAAAAAGTTTATCCCTCCCCACCCACAAGGGAGGGGGGAGCGGTCTGATTTTAAGACAGGCAGATATCCCCAATGGAGATATTGATTTTTTATCTAGACAAGTTTTTTGTATAATGCGTGTTTTTCGAGTTATTTTGATATGTCAGGTTAAACGAAACACCCGGTATATTATTCTACTGACCGAAACTGTAATATATCACATATATTATACCATCAGACTAATGTATTTAGTAAAAATTATAGAAAATATTGGTTGTGTTATGAAAGACGTTATTAATTATTCGTTTACCTTTGGAATTTTAAAAATTTATTACGTATCCAATATAAACATTAGCATCAACAGCAATAAATCAGTTCTTTTCGAGTTTAACAAATAACAATGACAAGTAGTTTACCTAAAGCTTTTAAAGTGCTCTGTGGGCTAAACGAACGAATTTATTGCTAAGTAAAAAAGTATAAATGTGATGTTCGTTCATTTATAAAAAATTTTGAACAAAATAACATAAGGAAATCATGTTTTTGATGAACATGTGCATTTATATCTGAAAATAAACTTGAAACTTCAAAGTAAATTAAATTTCAAAACTTCGACGGCAAATTTGATTTTTAAATTTTGATACATCAATTTGTATTGTCCTATATTTTGATATTAAATAGGTAAACCAAAAATTTGTTTTTTCTAATTCAGGTGTGATTCCCCTCTCCAAGTGGTGTGAGGCCATGGAGGCTGCAACACACTTGGGTCTTCCTTGGCGTCTTCTCCGTGACAAATTAGCGCCAGCGGAAGAAAAGGACGGAAAAAAGGATATATCATCGGTCCATTACCAGAAAACCCTTCAATTGCTGGATAACGATAGTATTGTGAGTATAATATTTGTACCAGTGAAGACGACTTATGTAATGGATTTTCCACCCCCGCATAATTCGGGCTCTTACAAACGAAGAAAACTGCACAAGCTGGGAGCACATCGGTAGCAGAGTCCCTGTACAGGAACAAAAGCAGCTTAGAGGCAATTTTCAGGATATTGGACAAGGACAATTCGGGTGAGTACTAATAAATTTATTCTGGGTAATATCGCTGTAATGGGACCATCGGAAACAGGGTACATTTCGCTCGAGGAATTCGCCGACGCGTGTGCGCTCCTCCAGAAACATTTGCCGGATAACAACACCATGGAGCAGCTCCTCGATATGTGCAAAATGATGGATATTAACAAGGACGGCCTGGTGGACCTGAACGAGTTCATGGAGGCGTTTAGATTAAGCGAGCAGGCTCGTCGCCATAATACCGGGCACGCTGGCTCACCCGTTCCCTCACAGGGCAAAAATCACAAAGAAAGTAAGACATGAAAACATTAAGCATAATGATGCGGGGAATTAAATGTAAAAATAGAGTTACGTCTGCTTTTGCTTGTATTTATTTGGACGGCATTAAATTTTATTTTACTAAATCCGTCAATGTTGTTATATCTTTGTTCGAATGCTTCCTCGTTGTCCTTTCGCTTTTACATAATTCACAGGCTGGGATGAAAGAACAGCGGGGTAAGTATGGCTTTTGTAAACTCGTTTATAGTTTTTATGTATTTATGTGAATTAAAAGAGACTGAAGACGTAAGTACAAAATCGCTGCATGGTAGATTTTATGCCTTATATTATTTTCTAATTTAAAGGATTCACTGAAAGAGCATTATGTGAACTTCCTTCCATGTATGTATGTTTTTTTGGTCATATAAAAAGTTCTATAATTTATTGCACATAATCATAAAATTATTAAACCTTTATACTCGTAACTCAACTTCTTAAAAATTACAAAATATCTTAAAATAATAAAACATATTTCTTAGATTTTCAATGCGAAAACTACTTTAATATCATACATAGTTTGTAAAACTAAAAAGATTTTATTCCAAACCTTGAATATATCTTAGGGTCTACACAAAATTATGTATACTAGTAACTAGATATAACGAAGAAATAATGATTTTTAATTTATTCCATTTTCACAACTTTTACACAGACTCAGCAGTTTCAGGGTGAATAAAATTAAAATTAATCAAATTACTAGCAGCAAATCAACAGTTTTTGAGAAAATATATAATAAAGTTGCAGAGAACGGTTCGTACCTGTGCTGTAACGTTGGATTTAAAATGGATTTAGGTGTTTTTTTCAAATTTTGCGAGCATTGAAATTGTATGTAACCGAACTGCCTCATGGGGCTATAAAGGGTTAAATATTTTGGTCTAAATCAAGATTAGATAATTATAAGTATTTACATACACGAAATCTACATAGTATGTAATTATAAGTACATATACATTAAATCAAATCAATTCTAACCAATTTCGTGTTCAATATACTTTTATTAGAAGACTATTAAACAAATTTAATATTTTTTCGAATAAATCATATTGATTTGATTGAAACACCCGGTATGTTTCATTTAACCTGACATATCAAAATAACTCGAAAAACACACATTATACAGAAAACTTGTCTAGACAAAAAATCAATATCTCCATTGGGGATATCTGCCTGTCCTAAAATCAGCCCTCTCCCCCCTCCCCTTGTGGGTGGGGAGGGATAAACTTTTTAATTTCAAATGGGAACCGCAATTTTTTATTGCGGATTCGGATTGTACGGGAAAAAAATACGAAATTTTTATCTAAAACATTTTTTTCAATTCGGTTCAGGGAATTCGGGGGAGAGTGTGTTGTCTGTCAAAAAAGGTTCCGAAATGGTCAAATATCTCGCGAAAGGTCAAATATCTCGAAACCACGTACCGGTAGGGGAAACGAGGGAGGGAGGTGCGGAGTCGAGTTTGATATCATTCGATAGCTTTTAAAAAAATATTTGACACGTATTTTTTCTTTTTTCGATCCCATGTGTAGTTCGCGAGATATTCGACCTTTTCGGAAGCTTTTTTGACAGACAGCACAACTTCCCCCGAATTCCCTGTACCGAATTGAAAAAAATGTTTCAGATAAATGTTTCGTATTTTTCCCGGTTTACATCATCATTCTTTAGAGACTTTTTCACACATCACGCAACTCATGAATAGAAATGTCCCAATCAAAACACGGCTTTGAGGCGTTTTTGAAAAAAAAAAAATATTACAGAATAAGAAAATAGCTTTACCGCCATTTTTTAATAATATTTAACGATCAAAATACAGTATTTTGTTCTTTTCAACTTTTCTTTCCCAAAATCGAAAAAAACGTTGATAGATTTTTAGTTAACTTAATAATTGCATCTGTTAACTCATGAGTACAAGCATCTAAAAAGTTTATTCTTTATAACTTCTAGACGCTGGTATACTGCATAATGACAAGAGGAATTCACTACAAGAAGAAGAAGACGATGATGAAGAAGACATTAACCCAGAAGACAATGACGACGCAAAAGGCATAACGGTAAAATAAAAAGACCGCGCCCGATGGCGAGGAGAAAGACAAAGTTTAAAGTAGCTATGAAAGTCTCTTCAGTCAGAATAGGCACAATAACTTGTTTGCGATTAATCTTATAATCAATTTCATATTCATAAGACTGGCTTTGTTTAATTAGGAGTGTTTTTTTACAAAATATTTTAAGTCCCACATTGTTTAAGGATATTCTGTTCCTCTGCTTTTGTTCCTTGTAGATTTAATAGGTTTTTTAAATGAATAGTTATTTTGTTTGTTGCATTTTAAATTCAGCCTTAAATTTTAAGTGATTAGATATATCATCTATATTTTAAGATAATAATACATGTTTACACTTTTAAAAACTTAAGTTAACATAAATTAACACCCGGACCAATATTTTTTCTTTAGAATTGTTTTTACTTTAACTCATACCTCCTGCTAAAGATAAAACAACTTTACTATACATATAAACATCGTTGAAACCTAAAAATATATTAAACTGTACTAAATAATGCAAATTAATTTTTTAGTGAATTAATTAATACAAATTACATTTCAAATGTGAAACTTAATGGGAGCAATTACATTTCTAAAAGATATTAATGCAAAGGTTTAAGTCAAATTTAAAATTAACTAGAACTAACTTAAGACAAGAAAGGAATTTAAGATTTTAAAAGGCAAAATAAAACTTTTACGTTAGCTCAAAACAATGTTTAATAAAATCCTTCGTACCTGCTGCAAAGCAAGGAAGTAAATATGCCGCATTTTTAAAATAGTAGCTTGTATTTTCCTAAAAAAAAAAAACAAATTTTACTAAGAAATGAAACGATTTAACAAATGAGATGAGATGTTTTTTTAAAAGACTTTTGCTAGAAGTTTTCTTAAATTTACAACTGCACTTGAAAGCTTTAAACAAATTCGAATTGTTCATGTAGTGTCATAGGATAAAAACGAATCTCTTTGTAAAATGTTATTTAAGTAAAGCCAAGCAGCGCATTTAGTGTTACATGTCCTGAAAAATTTACTTATAAGCAAATCTTTCGTAAATTTTATTCGTCTTTTACAATATTTAATAAAAGATTTGGTAAGGCAATTTAAAAGAAAATTTGGAAAAAAGAAAACAATTATAAACGTGTTGATGTTGGTTTACTTGGTGGAAAATATTTAAATTTATCTAATTACACTTTTTTCATATTTTACTGTTAATTATTGTGGCTGTCTTTATCCAAGATAAGATTAAAAAGTGAATAAGGAAAATATTGCGTTTTATTACAGTTTTCTTACAGCTTTGGACACACCTATTTTATTTATTTATTATTATATTATTATTGTTATTATTGTTTTTTTTTTTAGAAAATTACCTCCAATTGCTAGACTCAATTTCATTTCTTTTGTGCCTAATAAAGAACTTTAATTTTCATTTTTACGATCTTAATTTCTTTATTCCGTAAACTGCTTTTTTATTTTCGCAGTTTTGACAGAGCTTTTTAATTAATTAAACATTATGAAAAAAAAAAGGATTTTTAATTACTCATATGTTTTCCTACCTTTTCAAAGAGAACGAATTATATAGGTGCGTTAAACTGCAAAGGAATACACAGATATACTAAATTTTTTCCGGAGTACTAACTGTTTTAATTTGTATAGTTGTGTTGAAAAACGAAAACCTTAATTTTAACATTATCTGTAAAATATTATAAAAATACAAAAATCTTAATTACACCTATGAAATTTCTTTTCTACGAAAAATTTTCATACACGAATATTAAAACCATTAATTTCAAAGTAACTTTCAGGAAAGGAGAGATACTTTAAGCCCAATTATTTCGATTTTAGCAGGACCATATCATTTAAACCCTTGAGCGATAATCAGTTCAAAATACGAAGATAGGAAAGGAATCTACGGCGCCCCAAATGAGTGTCACCCCAAACCATAATCACATCCGATCAAATTTTAATGGAACGAAGACAGCAAATTATGGATCCCAAAAGAAACTCCCAACTTTCATAATTTCACCATTACCAAAATCCCCAACCCAAATGGAATTTTCACCGACGCGACTCCAACAAATACGACAGAGTCTTTGGGGCGGTCGTCGCCGCCTACTTGAGGAAGGAATCGCCCGGAAGAGATTCCCGGGATAAAGGGGGCTGAAGTTTGTTGTCTGGGTGGAAACTGATAAATAATTTTTTAGCTAGCTCACCTTTGGATCTCTGAGTTACGGCAAATAAATTTAGTGAGGGGCTCAATTGCCGGTGGGCGAACACCAAAATTGAATTAAAGTTCGTCCGCAATCAGTTCTCGGGAAGATTGAAAAACTTTAGTCTTCGTTGACTCCAGGCGACGATTTGGGCGGAATTCAAATTTGCAAAGGATCAATTCTTCCCTTAAGGGGAGCAAACCCTGTAAATTTTTCAAAAGATCGATTTTTTTTTTTTCTCATATTTCGAAAGTATACTATATCGAGAACATACCGGAAAAAGAAAAAATCCAAATATTCTATATTTGAACCGTTTATTTTGAAAGTGAAATACGATTCTTCGTGTTAAAACTCATTGTACTGGAACTTTAAACGCAATTATTTCGAAACCGCGTTTTCAAAAACTGCTGCTGTTGTAGCTCAAAAAGTTATTAATCGATTTGGCTGAAATTTTGGGGGGTTTCTGCCTATATTATTATCGGAAGGATTTACCTA
This sequence comes from Machimus rusticus, assembly GCA_951509405.1. NCBI lineage: Eukaryota > Metazoa > Arthropoda > Insecta > Diptera > Asilidae > Machimus > Machimus rusticus. The sequence continues at coordinate 19,972,023 of OX608050.1, read as the reverse complement.
TAATTTTAATGATATCGCGGAAATAAATCATATTTTTGGGGTAAAAATAGCCAAAAATAAAACCGAAAAATATCAATAGAAAACATATGCCAGATGCAGCACTTCTTACGTCACACTTGGAACGCCGAAAAGAGTATACCCTAAAAAAGCTGTTATTTTGAATTTTAAAATTTAACAAAAATGTTTGCCTACACCTTTAATATATAATGAAATGATATTTAGAATTTAAAATGATGCAGTTATTTTTTCACCTTTATAAAACACTCATGAAAAATGGCTTATTTTCAGGCATTTTACAGGGTTTGCTCCCCTTAAACTTTAAAAAAAGACTGGACTGACCTGAGATGCGCATATGTATGCAAAATAGTGGTTAGATTTGATCTAAAAGCCACCGTCAGATGTATGTACATAGTAGGTGTGTTTAATGGCTTGCTCTAGATTAATCTAGATTAATCTGGCTGGCTGTGTTCAATGAGCCTGCTCCAAAGTAATCCGGATTACTTTAGACCAAAATTTTCTGCGCCAACTTGTTAGTACGATCAACTTGAAGCAAAAGAAAAATTTGTTAGACTGAAAAAGTGACCAGTGAGAATATTTAAATAAAGTAATGCCCGATTCCACAGTGAAAGCTTAAACCTCGAAGTTGAGTTAAGCTTCCGCTTAACTATTTTTGGTGTTCCACAGTGGAGGTTTTTCTCTTAAACGGAGCTCAAGTGTCGCTTTAACTTAAGCTTAACCCTAAGCCTAATCATCTGTGAAACGGTATTAATTTAACTCGAAGGTTAAACCAATTTCTGAGGCTTAACTAAGGCAGAGCTTAAACTACAACTGTGGAATCGGACATAATTAATTTTTTTTTTGTTTTTGTATGCAAAGGATTACTAGGATGATAAAAATTTTGATTATTACTAATGTAATACCGAATTTTTGTCCGCTCCATATAATTTTGGACAAATGAAACTTAATTTGACATTTAGCAGCTTTGAAACATTCAAAAGTGGTGTTCAATAAGCAAGCCTTCTCCTTTCTGATCTGTTTTACTCTGACAGTTTTTCTGAGCTGAACTGCTCTGTTCTGCTCTGGTCTATTTTCTGGTCATTAGTCGGCCACACACAGGACGGTTTTTGGCGTACAAACTTTGTTTGTATGCCATTTTGCCACAAATGGTGTTGGTTCTCATTCCTAAACCTAAGTGCAAATAATCGCGACTCCACAATCTAATGTCGGAGGAATTCATCTTGACAGATGATAAAAAAATAAAACCATGGAAAAATCAAAGGCGAGAAATATTTGGGACGGTTTTAAGTTTGTACGCCAAGCTGGCCACATACGATCAATCTATGTGCCTGAACTTAGCAAAACACTTTTCACGAATCAAATACCTAACCCTCTCATAATTTGTTGCTAAATAGTTGCTAATTAGTTGTAAAAAAAAAAAAAATGTTGCTCATTATTTAAAAAAAAACAGGGTGTTCTGCTAAGTTCAGCTGAACTTAGCAAAACACCTTCATAAAAAATGAATTATATGAAGTACATGATCAATCTTATGTTTTTACGCGTGCTTGTACGGCAAAAATCGTCCCCTGTGTGGCCGGCTATTAAACAGACCTAGTACCTATGTATGGTGCAATAATTCTTTTTTTTTCTTTCATTGGTAATACCAGCCCTAATGAAGATTTGTACGATTACTGATTTCAAATCTGTACTCAAAATGTTAGGACTTCGGGCCTGTAAACTGGTGCAATTTTTTCTTAAAATGCAATACTACCAAAGAAAAAACGGGCTAAATGGTTTGAATTATTTCATAATAATAAAACTTCTGAGATCCTTTTACCATTTTTTAATGAAGGAGAGGAATGCTACAGTAGGTGGAGCAAAGATGGAAATTTGTACCTTCGAAACGTGTTGAATTCACATTACGGGTATAATTCTTACCGTTCGTAAGTAGAAAACGATTCAATTCAGACTATGTATGTATGTACGTTAGCATCATGTTACACTGCCTAATATTTCTACCACTGTTATTGATTTTAAAACATGTCTTTTGGCGAAGGTACCTATATATCTCCTAAAAATAGAAGATACTTATTTAAGTCTTCCCGAATTTCCTCGAAACATCTGGCATATCTCTTAAAAATTTAATTTCGCTCATAAACCTGTTTCGAAATGCAATTTTATTAGAATTCCCCGTTTGATTGAATTCTCAGACTGCTCTATCTCGGAAAAGGTCGTGGAGCTTGGAAACTGAATTTCTGAAAACAAAATTAATTAACTCCTAGCGTTGCACCCATCCATGATCCATCTGGCCATTTAGAGATACATGGATGTGTGAATGTATGTAAATCTCTCGCCACCAATTTTCCGGTGCCCCCGCATTTGCATATGAATTATTCAGATCATTTACCCTCCCCTGAGTGCGTTTAGTCATACTCCTCTTCGTGGTGTTTTTGCTGCTTCCCTGTGATGAATGACTAAATATCTTAATACGCCCGCCCTGCTCCCAAGATTTATTGCTAGTTGTCTGAAGTTGGATGTAGTGCAAATTGATACAAATGGAGGTAATATTGTGCGGCAACTAAAACAGTTGAGAGATTAAAGAGACTCTAATTCAGGTTACCAAACACAAAATAATTCAGTAATAATATCCATAATAATTACAATTTAAACCGCAAATTATATTTCATGTGATTACAATTATCTGGAGATGAAAGAATGTCAATCCATTTTGTTCAGAAATGTTGAAATATTATTTCACATCTCTAAAAAACTATGCGGTGAGAAGTACAGTGAGTATTTATCTAAATTTCCCAAGGTCTATCTTATATATCTACATATGTACTTTTACGATCTAAAGTCTCTTAAAAGTGCATTTACGATATTAAAACGTCAGGTCAAATAAACTATTTTCTTTTCTTCAACTTACTAAAAAATAATTTTATATGTTCTCGCCGAACCGGATAAACAGAGAAAGGACGGACAAAAGGCCCCATTTCATAAAAATGTATCCTACCTTATCTTCTTGAAAACTTTTAAAGATTTCTTAAATATTATTAGAAATTTAATTTTAAAAAATATTTCAACATTTCTTCGATATTAAAGGTTAAAATTTTTACTCATTGACATCATATACATATGTATTTAATATGGTGATTAATATAATCGTCCTTTTCTTAGATTTACTACTATTAATAACTAACGAAAAAGCTTAATGAAACAACTGGCATCTTCTACTTCAATTAATGTTATCGTCTCTTATGTTTAATTACAAGCAGCCACCACTTCGATACAAAAATAAGGGAAATAGTGATATTTTTATTATGATCCAAAATATACAATAGCTCTTTTTAGTGCTCGCAGATAAAATGAATTGCATACAATTATATTAGGGGAGTTAAAAGAGATCTCTAAAATGCAACCATTGAAATCCTTAATTAAAAACACGTGTAGGACACCCGGATGGAAAAAGCTTCTGAAAAAACGGCAATGTTAAAATCATGCTGCAATGATTTTACTATATGTATGTACAACATATGTACATAAGTGCACATATGCCTGCTGTGCAGTATAAATCGGCAGGGCTACTTTTGAACGAGTATACATATGTGCAGTGCAAACACGTAATCTCATTGAACAGTGACATCATGACATGGGAAAAAAAGAATGGCAACTGGAAATTGCTGCACTTTCATGTAGGATAACTTCTGGCCTATAGAGACAAACTCTTAAGTAAAGCAATCATCAATATAATTGACTCATTAGATTTATATTTCAATCGAACATCTAATGAGGTTTCTTGTGCCCTAAGTAAGAGTTTCATAAATTTATTCTTGTGAAAAATTAGCTTCAAACACTATTTCTAAAAACACAATGGTTTAGTAATGTCTATTTTAATTTGTTTAATGACAATATCACAACATTTTTATATTTTATTTATTTGAATGAAAATATGGTTTCCTTTTTGGTCTCGTAAATTTTCTAAGTAGGTATAGGATTTATTTCCCTTGATGTCGTCTTATTCTTATATGTATCTCTTGCAGAAAGTACCCCCTGAATCTAAATTAGTGTATGTAAATTTTAATTTTTTTCAGGCAGAATGAGAAATTACAATTTCTACCAAATTGATAATGGTGAAAAATTAGGAATTGATCCTCCACAAATCACATTATTGAAATTTGGTAAAAGCAACACAGCCAATTTTACAATATTCGTTACAAAACCATATACATACATACATAATTGGATTCATTAGGTAGAGTATATGTTTGTACCGAAAATAAATTAAATTTACTTTAACGAAAAACAAAACACAAACATAATCTCTAGAGCTAAAATTTTAAAATAATGAGGAAGAAGCGTTTGTGGGGTTAACTCGAATGTCATATCCTCTCTACTTATATGTATATAAACTGACTGTAAAATTTTAGATAGAAGAAATTTCAATTCTGGTTCCGACATATGTATGTATATCCGAAAACTTGAAGATAGAGGTGCAATTAAGCGCCCGAGAACTCAGATCCCATTAAATTCACCCCTTTCAGTCCAGTGAGCCTTTGATTCGAAAAAGGGTCGAATACCATCTGAATTTCGGTTCATGATGCGGACTGCGGAGACAACTTTTAATTCCATGCTATGGCATTTGCTTAAGGAGCGCGCATTACTCATGTAAATTTAACCTTTTCCTGTAGAGAAATCAGAATCTTCAGTTTGCGGAAATTTAATAAAGTGTCCCACTTCAGGCCCCGCTGGGGCGTTAATACGTAATGAGAACGGACGAGAATGGTCGCAATTTATCACGTTTGCACTTAATTTACCAGAACAATTCAAATTGTGCCGTTTCGCTTCGGTCTCCAGTGGCACCCAGTGGTGCTCCGGATTGCGACCTTGGACGCCGCCACGCCGGAGGATGCGCTGCTCTTTTCAGCTATCCCGATAAAATTTACGGATGGCGATTTGCTGCTGTCTGCTAATGGTTAGACTGAAAAATGGTTGTAGATTTTGCAAATGGGAATATTTCCACTATTGGGGAAGGTCGTCGGCGTCACGCTCGATTTGGCGCATTTTTAGAATGATGTTGGAGCATCCGCCATTCGCAGTTTTTGGGGCGGGATGAACCCGAAGAAGTGGATGGCGCCAAGGGCCCCCTGAGAGGACTGGTGTATGTTTCATTATTTAGCAATAACTTGAGCGATGACTGCGGCCTTTGCACGCATCCCTCATTTTTTGCCCTCTTTTGTGTTCGACGGAGTGCCAAACAAATTGGTTCGAGTAATCAAATAAAAGCGTAATTGCCTCGAAGCACGCTAGACTGCTAGAAAGTGGGGGCGGACGGGGAGTTTTTTCACTGAATCATCCGGTTGATCATCACGAGACAAAATGTTTAGAGCTTTTATCGAATAACGAAAGGCACTTTAAGCGATTTTGTGTGAAAGGAAGTTCCGTGGGTGGGCAGGGGCGTCATTCGAAACAAATTCCATCGGCCCTAAGATAGGGCTGATTGTTCGATGTGTCAATGCCCTGTCCTCACGGAGGCGGTTGTCGGCGTTCTTGTTACAACGTTTATTAATATATTATGCTTGGAAGTAAATATAACGCTTTAAACCAAGCGATCTATATAGGGACAGATTGCGTTTAAGTACATATACCTCTTCTTTTTTTACGACCCTTAATAAAACGCTTCAAAAACCATAATTGCAGTTAAAAAGGACGAATATGCAAAAGTCTAATCATCATATTTTCACCCTATAACTTGACAGTCTAAAATTAAACCGGTGCCTGCACTCTTCAATAAAACCAATCAAAACAAGGATAAATTCCTGCACACAAAATAATTTAGGTACTCAAAATAGGATAATTCAAATTAAAACTTGAATCCAGAAATAATACTTTATAAAGACTTTAATAGTGGTAACAACACATAATGGACAATAATATGTAAATATTATATTATACAATATTATCATTGAATTATATTTAAAAAATAATTTTTGTATTCTGAGTAGCAAAAATATGTATTTAAAAATAAAACGGTTTTCGGATTCTTCGGGAAAAAATATTGCTAGAATATCAATGTATATCATATGGCAGTACATGTGTGATCCATTGAACTGTAATTTAATAAAACGTGACAGCTGTCCGCATGACATTCCCAAACATTTCCATTTATATCCTCAGTGTTGGCAGCCTTTCTTCTCCAACGAAGAAGTTGCGGGCTTTGTAGCGAAGTAAACAACATCAATTTTGTCATACGCAGTGGATTTAATAATCTCCCACGCGAGAGAAATCCGCAAGCATAAAATGGGTAAGTAAACCTCAATAGAATCCGTTCAATTCTGTCAGAAGTGAATGGGACTGTCATTTTGACACTTCTGAAGATGAGTCGCTGTTCGAATAGTTTGGGCTAAAGAAAACATGCCTCCCACCGCTAACTGCTGACTAAAATCGACCAAATTCTGTTTCAGGCGCAACTCGCATCCAGCACTAGACAACCGTAAGCATACCTATTAGCCAGAAACTCTCTCGGATAACCAGTTTTTTCACATCCATCGTCATTGGAATCGACCAGCCACCCGAGCTGTTCCCTTATCTCGGAAGGGGAGGACTCGCTCGCCTTTATCAAGTAAAGAGACACATTTTTGCTTTATCCTTAGTACATATATTCACTTGGTCTATTCGTACGCTGCCGCAAAAGGTTGCTAAATTGATTTAAGTGAGAGACACCGTGGCTGAAGTCAGTGAAGCAACTGATGTAAGTATAAATGCGCCGCTCCCTGCACTGCATCCCGCTCTGTGTCGTCGCCGTCTGGGGCCGGCCGCTGTCGGACCAGTGGGCCTCGATGCCGAAGGCGTGCGCGCGCTATTTGTTTATCTCTGGCACATAAATGCTTCATAAACAAATACGCGCTTAGGTTAAGTTGGACCAATTCTAGACAGATCGCTTACGTAATGGGGCCTCTCGGAAAGCAGCCTGTACTTGCTGATCGCATACCGATTTTGCTGATTCTGACTATATGTCACCTTGGATGGAATAAATATGGATATTTGCAGTCTCATGAAGACAGCAGTGCAAGCTTGCAGTTATGAGGAAAGGCGTTTTCTCAAAGGGCAAAATTTATTACTTTTAAACGATGAAAATATTTGATACTGGACAGGTGCCAGGATTTCGTAATTTGTATGTTTGAATAGAACCGCCATGCTCTACAGTACTTAGTCTAATCTATTTGAAGTTGGGAAACGTATGGGGAGTACAAACATTCACCCCCTTGTAACATTTAAAAAAACATCTATATATAGCAAGTTACTATTTTAATGGTTTCGATTAAAGAATCGCTTTTCTTTAAAACCACTGGTTTACTAGGGGCTGTCCTTAGTTGTTTCACTAATCGCAATTCTATGATACTAGATACTAATGAAATTTGTCCCCAAATCATTAATTCAACTAGGTGTTCTAAATTGGAATGACTAAAAACTAAAAATTCTTTAATCAAAAGCCTTTGGCTTCTATAGAATTTCTTGCTAGAATTAATTATATTTTTAAAGTGACCTCTTCAGATTTATACCAAAACTTATTAAAGTTCAAAATTCAAAGACTTTTTCCATTTACAATTACGATTTTAAATAACATTATTTTAAAGGTACAGAATATTACTAAACTTACAAACTACGCGCTGGTAGTTAATTCTGGTGTTAAAAACATTATCATATATCTAGTTAAGAAAAACACTTCGTACTTTTTCAAAAGCTTGCCTCGTCTCGTATATATTTTAACTCTGAGTAATAATTATTACAGGCCAACGATGAAAAAACTTTTTCAATAATTTTAGCTAATTTCTGTGTAATTTGGTGTGCTGATTCCGAAAAAAATAATAAAAAAGTTGTATCACCCACCAATTTCTAACATTTCAATATTTAATAAAAATAAATTGTATAACCAAAATGTATAACAAATATTTTTAACAGTTTCAAAATTTTTAAGTTGGCAATTTATTCTAGTGTTATAGGTTAGGTTAGGTTAGATAAGGTGGCTGCCTCTAGGGCACACTTAGACCAAGCAAGGACTATTGTGGTACCATGTGAGACGAGTCCCCTGCTTGTAATCCTCGAACCATTTGGAGTCTTTAAGGGGTTAGGTCTACTTAGAATTTTCAGGAAATCGATTTGTTTATTAGCATTTTCTTGAAGTATTAAACCTTGAAAATATTCCCTTACGATTTCAATTCCATCCAAGTAATAGTTTTCGAGATATCGCATATATATTGGAGGGTTCTTTGCAGCGCGCTAATGAGAGCATTAGAACTTTAAGTGTGTTTTTCTCGAAATTATGTTTTCAAAGTCGGTGACAAATATAATTCAGAAACAAATTGACGGATTTGGATGAAATTAACACAGCTTATTGTAAACATAAAAAACCTGCCCTTGATCGAAGGACTTTGATTTTCTCCAAGAACTTCTATTTTTTTTTTAAACGAAAAACCAATGATTTTTGCTTGAAAATCAGTGATTTTACTTTGAGAAGCCGTTATTTTGACAATTTTCAAAAAAAAAAACATAAAAAGCTTCGAGCAAGGGTAGAATTTTCTATTAAACCAGTAAGATGCTGTGTTTGTTACCGCAAAACACTACTTCCGGAACAGGGTTCAACAAAGTTGGCGATAACTTTTTTAAAATTTATATTTTTTTTTTCAAATGTTTCTAAAGTCAAGTTAAAGTATGATGTAACAACTCTACATAATTAGTTTTGTAAAATAAAGGATGATGCAAATTTTGGTACCCCCCTCCAATAGCTAAGTGTAATACATCGTTCGATAGCTCTTTTTGAACTGAATAGAAGTCACTATGGCGCCTAGTTCCAAATCCTTGTGTGCTCAGAGTTATACCGTATTATACATGTCAGTTTTAACAATAGCCAAATAACGTTTTTTCATAATTCACGGCCCTTTTTAGCTGTGTGTAATACATCGTTGGATAGGTCTATTTGAGCTGAATAGAAGTCACTATGGCGCCTAGTTCCAAATCCTTGTCCATTCAGAGTTATACTGTGCTATACATGTTTCTCATTACCATTTTGCGACTATTTTTTGATATATATAATGATATATCATTCGAAAGGTATTAACGGTTAAATCAAGAATTCCAATAGCGCTTGTCTTGATTCCTTATCCGATCGGAGTAATATAGCCTTAAGTAGTAGGCATTTTTTTACGTTACAACGCTCCTTTGAATTTTGATTTTGTTAATAGTTGCTCATTATAATAAAATGTAAACAAAACAAAATGGTAAGGTATTTTCAGTTGTTATTTATTCATTAAAATAAAACATTTTTTATTCATCGTCTACTATTACGTCGTATTAAGGAATAAGGCAGGGGCTATAAATCCCGCACGCCTGGCGTACCCTAAGTACCTTAACGACGTAATAGTAGACGATGAATAAGAAATGTTTTATTTTAATGAATAAAAAACAACTGAAAATACCTTATCATTTTGTTTTGTTTACATCTATTATATATATAAAAATGGATGTGTGTGTGCCTATATTTCACTCTGCAGACAAAACTACACATCACAGATGAAAAGTGTTTGTGTGGGGTAGTAACCCCAAACTTCCCATCGTGCACTATGGTGGTTGCGAGTCGATAGCTATAAGGGTGTAAAAGATATGGGGGTTGGAAAAAGTCAACTTCGAAAATGTGTGACTCCAATTGAACCGTTGAGACTCATAATGGCGTAGAACAGAAATTTTTCGAAAGTTCGATAACTTTCTGGAACTATCTAGAAGATTCGAGAAATTTCTCGAAAGTTCGATAACCTTCTGGAACTTTCTAGAAGATTCGAGAAATTTCTCGAAAGTTCGACAACTTTCTGGAACTATCTAGAAGATTTGAGAAATTTCTCGAAAGTTCGATAACTTTCTGGAACATTAACATTCTAGAAAATTCGAGAAATTTCTCGAAAATTCGATAACTTTCTGGAACTTTCTAGAAGATTCGAGAAATTTCTCGAAAGTTCGACAACTTACCGGAACTATCTAGAAGATTTGAGAGATTTCTCGAAAGTTCGATAACTTTCTGGAACATTTTAGAAGATTTTAGAATTTTCTCGAAAGTTCGATAACTTTCTGGAACTATCTAGAAGATTTGAGAAATTTCTCTAAAGTTCAATAACTTTCTGGAACTGACTAGGAGATTCGAGAAATTTCTCAAAAGTTCGATAACTTTCTTTCAAAATGATTCCAATTGGTCTAGAATGTCCTGGATTGGTCTATAAATTTCAGAATGATCTGGAAAGTTCTAAAATATATTTAAATGTTTAAAATTATTTTAAAAAAAATACTAATTGGCCCGTAGAATGTTCTGGATTGAACAAATTTCGAGACTTAAAAATGATTCGAATCGTTTAGAATGTTTTGGATTGTTCTGGAAATTTCGAAAACATTTTGAAAAATTCTAAAATATATTTAAATGTTTTAAATCAGTGAAAATGATTGTAATTGGTTTAGAACGCACTGAAAAATTCTAAAATATATTTAAAAGTAGTAAATCACACTAAAATTATGGGAACAATCCAAAACATTCTAGAACGATTAGAATTAGTTTCAAGTGATTTACGATATTTAAATATATTTTAGAGCTTTTTAAACGTTTTCAAAATTTGTTGGTAGTGAGGATGTCTTCTGAGACTATATATGTAAGACGAAATGTGATGACCATGCTTCAGTTTATAAGAAGAGTGCGACGAAAGAAAATTTATAAAATTCATTAAATAACCCAGCGAAGCGGGTGTTTCAAGCTAGTTTTCTTATAATGAGCAACTATTAACAAAATAAAAATTCAAAGGAGCGTTGTAACGTAAAAAAATGCCTACTACTTAAGGCTATATTACTCCGATCGGATAAGGAATCAAGACAAGCGCTATCGGAATTCTTGATTTAACCGTTAATACCTTTCGAATGATATATCATTATATATATCAAAAAATAGTCGCAAAATGGTAATGAGAAACATGTATAGCACAGTATAACTCTGAATGGACAAGGATTTGGAACTAGGCGCCATAGTGACTTCTATTCAGCTCAAATAGACCTATCCAACGATGTATTACACATAGCTAAAAAGGGCCGTGAATTATGAAAAAATGTTATTTGGCTATTGTTAAAACTGACATGTATAATACGGTATAACTCTGAACACACAAGGATTTGGAACTAGGCGCCATAGTGACTTCTATTCAGCTCAAAAAGAGCTATCCAACGATGTATTACACATAGCTATTGGACCGGGTACCAGAGTCCATACATTTACTGGCATCATCCTTTAATTTCCACAAAAAACAAATATTCAAAATAGTCGTTTTTTCATCAGTCCAGTCATTTTGATGTCATATTGTGAGAGAATTGTAGGTGATAAAAAAAAACTGACATCGAATACGGTTTCAGCACCCCAAAATACATGAGATTTAGGTAAATTAGTTTAAAAAGTTTTTACAAACATTTTTTTCGTTGGCCTGTGATAATTTTACATATAAGCTATTGAAGGGCTATTGAATCCTTCCGAAAGGTTTTCGTTATAAGATTCAACATTGAGCTGCGATTTCAGAGTACTAAGAAACAAAGGAATATGCAAAATCAATTAAATGAAAATCGACGAGAATAAAACTAATACGCTGCTCTCACTAGGAAAGATGCATACGTTTGAAAATGTTGTATGGGACATTTAAAAGTCTACTAGAGAGTGAAAACATTCTTCTTCTACAAAAGTCTTTAGACAGTTACCTGATCTTCAATGCGGAGCCCAACCAACTAATTTGCTGAATCATGTGTAGAATACAAATTTTTGCCACTAACTGTGCCAACCGAATGTCAAACCATAGTCATTGGGGAAAAAGGAGGGTGTAAACCTTTTTAGCTGAAAAAATTGCTGAACTTTATTTATGGGCTATAGATATTAATAATAATACATAGCTATTTGTTACTTAGTTTACACATTTTTACAAATGTTCCGTTTTATAATTAGTGAAATTTTTCACAACCGATGGTAATGATGCAAGGCTGAGTGTGGGTACTTATTCTAATACAAGTGGTGTTGATGACTTATTCCATTTGCTTACAAAGCACACATGTAAAAAATTAGCTAGATGACAAAAACGAGTAAGGGAGAAGATAAATATATCGGACAAGAAAACGGAACAGAATGTTATTAATGTGAATGTTAAACATTCATTTTAAAATCAGTTTTCTTGAACTAAAGCTTAAATAAGAAAATAAGGTGAACATTTAATATGATTTAAAACAAGAATATAAAAGACTCCAATTTAACCTGGTTTTATGTAAACCGAATTAGTTAATTAGTACAAGTAATTAACATGTATAGCAATCCCACGCGATGAATTGTGTAATTTAAATCAGGGACTGTCTTAATTATGATCAAAATAATATAAATTCCAAAATAACGATTATCAAGCAATTTTTATTTTTCGATCGATCCACAACGATTACGAAGTGAACTCCATTTTTCAACCGCCCGATAACGAAGTAATTTTTATTTTTCGATCGCTCAATCAAAACATACTTCGTAATCGTTGTGGTGCGATCGAAAACTAATTATCACATATCGTTATTATCCAATTTATAATTTTTATTCAGCCCAAAAAAATTAAATCTTTTATTTCAAATATTATTGGATCTAAGTAAAGGTACAAATGAAGTAATTGCTTTTAGCTTGGTACATAAGGTGATGATTTTTTGTTTGTAAAATTAAGGAATGCATCATTAAGTTCGGTCCTTGATTTAGAACGATTTCACTAGCGAAGGACACCGATATATATGTACATAGAAACACAATATGTGCAATCCAATTTGGTCACTTAAATCCTCTGCAACACCAAAATTGTATCCTTTTTGTTTATTTTTATTTATTTTCATCCTTTCCTTTTGTTTTTTTTTACCACTAATTCATTTTTATTCTCCGCCATTTATTTTTTGTTTAACTTTAAGTTGCTTTTCTTTTCACATTTTTAACACGAAATTTTTTGATCATATTTAAAGTGATACCTACTGTGGGATAACATTGGCTTTTTCCAATCGGTGATGATATAAATAAATTTGATCAAACAAAATGTACAGTATACCGATAGTACCGCCAAATACACCGCAGGTAAGATAAGCGAAAGATAAAAACAACTAAAGCACACTGAATCAATTCATCGCGTACTCGATAATTCATAGTCTTATCGACTTAAAAAATAAAATAATAAAGTAAAATATGTTAAACTTCGTAAAGGAGTCGTGAGGTGAATTTACGCGCTATAATTTACGCCTTCATTTATTTGCATTCTGTTAACTCGCTGCGTATTCAGCACGCCCCTCTTCACATCTCAATTTCAATGTATCCGAATTCTCCAAAATTGATGGAGTTTTTCTGGAGGAAAGTTGAAACTTGTTCTTTCTGTATAAAATGATGAAACACCAGAGTTATCTGCATTTGGTAGAGAAACATGCCGAAGTCGGCACATTGAAGGCCAAATCCATTGTGCAAATCTCTTACAACTTTTTTTACAGGCAATGCCTTCGGCAGTTAGCGGCGGTCATTCGTCGCATTCAGCTAATATACCAAGTAATGAAGAATGCGGAATAAGGGACGTGTGGAAGCATAATTTGGAAGAGGAGTTTCGTACCATTAGAAAAGTCGTTCAGAAATATCACTATGTTGCGATGGACACGGAATTTCCTGGAGTCGTTGCACGACCAGTCGGCGAATTTCGATCAACGGCTGACTATCAGTACCAACTGCTCCGATGCAACGTCGATCTTCTACGGATTATTCAACTCGGACTTACATTTTTAGATGAGGATGGAAAAACACCACCAGGCTATTCAACATGGCAGTTCAACTTTAAGTTTAATTTATCGTAAGTAGATTGCAAACAAGTGAATTGCTTGTGATATGTTTTTTAAAAAATTTTACATATAGTTAAAGGAAAAATGCGTTGGAAGTTTCAATTTGACTTTCAAGGATTTTCGACTTTTAAAAATAATTGAAACCAAAGAATCAAAGGTTAATTTGTTGTCAACTGTATTCCACAATTTGTTTTATTTTCTTAAGTCTTTTACAGTTTTCCTTAATCCCTAGCTCAAAATTTGTTTTACGATTTTTTTTTTTCAGAGAGGATATGTACGCCCAAGACTCCATTGATCTTCTACAAAATTCTGGGATCCAATTTAAGAAGCACGAAGAAGACGGAATCGATCCACTCGACTTTGCAGAGTTGCTTATGTCATCTGGAATTGTTTTAATGGACAACATCAAATGGCTATGCTTTCACTCCGGCTATGATTTCGGGTATTTGCTCAAACTGCTGACCGATCAAAATTTACCATCGGAAGAGAGTGATTTCTTTGAGTTGTTACGATTATATTTCCCCACAATATACGACATAAAATACTTAATGAAATCATGCAAAAATCTCAAAGGCGGACTGCAGGAGGTTGCTGATCAGTTGGAGTTAAGGCGAATTGGGCCACAACATCAAGCTGGATCGGATTCTTTACTCACCGGAATGGCATTCTTTAAAATGCGTGAGGTACTGACTTATGATAAGAATCTTCCTTTGGTCCTATTCAAAGCAACACAAATTTATTTGGAGCTATAAATTTTTTATTCTCTGCTTTCTTCCCACTACCGCTTTGGAATAAATTTTTTCTCTTCTTTTCACTCCATCATGATTAGTTTTTCTAACAAATACTAATTTAGCTAAGTAGTGTCTATGCTTTTTCATTCTTTCTCAGCTCTCTTGTTAAATCTCATTTGTAAATATCTGAAATGTTTCGTGTTTCATTATTAAATATTTTATGAATTTTTCTTTTGCCTGTTTCAATCTACCTTGCTTTGGGTATGCATGTTAACATAAATAGCAAACGAGACTCGTATGGTCAATGGTTTTCATTTGCATTTGCCCACTGAATTCTTTAAATTTGCCACAATCTAGGGTTTCATCCTCTTGAAGAAAACTGTACGTAATTTGTTCCATGCATGTATAATTGTAACATTAGTTTAATAAAATGAGAAGATGTAGCAAATTTCAATGGCGAAGAGATGATGATGCAGCTTTAAAAAGTAATAAAACTTTGCATGGATTTATGAGCAGCGATTATAGATGCCTTACATACACTTTTAATATTCAATCATATTTAAAGATTTATGTACTTAGATATTTGTACTTCAAGTGCGTTCTTTTAAATGAGAAAGTATAGAATAGCGCATGAAATATTCGACCCCTTTAGTGGAGAGGAATTTGCATGCGTTCTTCGTATTTAACAAAATTGGTATTTGCTATCAAACAATTGGGCAAAGAAGTTCTTTCTTTAAATAAATAATCGTGTCATCTGAACTAGATTTAAGAAAGGTAAGAACATTTTTCTCAATTATGCAATATTTAATGTAACACAAGGTAAAATAACGTTACCAATTTTAAAATAATATTATTTTTCGAGAGAAGGCGATGTTCGTTACTAAAAAATGTAGAAGGTGTTAGGTCAGTGGCATTTTATGAACATGTAACTAGTTTTTGGAAGATTACCGTCTTGCAACATATTAAATGCGCAATAACTTATTTGGCTAAATAGCATTTAAACAATTTTATTTTGTAGATATTATAATTCATTCAACAGACACAAATTTTATAAGTTACATTTCTACTTGCATGTTTCCAATAATCTAAAATTATTCTCCTGTCTACCAATAGATAAATATCGCCGAAAAACGTTCTAAAAAGCAAATTTTTTCTTGTACAGATGTTTTTTGAAGATAACATTGACAACGCAAAATATTGTGGTCATCTGTATGGATTAGGAACATCGTTTATAATAAATGGGGCTAATTTCCACGATAACAACGGCGAAAATAACAACGCAGCATCATGATTCACTTAAAAAGTGAATTCATACACACGTACACACCTATAATATATAAATAACAAAATAAATTCAAAAAAACGATTCCAAAAATTCAGCACACAACCACAACATGTTTTTTGTTAGTAGTAAGGGAAAACATCCAATAAAACACAACCGCCAGACCAACCAACTCTTAGCAGCCCTCACATAATTTCGTGTAGAGGCGAGGACATGTGAAGATAAATAGGTAAAAATCTTGGGGTACACGCCAGCCGACCCAAATTTAGCTAAGGCAAAAGGTGATCTTTGCGAGCATCAAGATAAAATTCATTTGTATTTCCTGTATGTTAAGAGAAAAATATGAAATTTTATTTAATTAATAATTTTAGTTAATTAAAACTTCGATTTTTTAAAACGCCTCTTATTTATCCTATTCCTAAAAGTTAAAAACTCTTTTTAACTCTAACCGCAGATACATATAACGACACAAATATTCGTATGCTAGAAAGGTGAGCATAAGCTCAGTCTCAATTTTCACATAGAAAAACTGATCTCGATCTCAATTTGATACTCGGATTACTATACAAAAATTGAGTCCGAGCTTTTACCCACTTTTTTAACATACAAGCTAAAGAGATTTGTGAATAAAATGTTTGATTGAAAAAATGGTTCGATAAAATACAAATTTTAGCCAACCTTAAGGGGAATATCACCTTGTGTTCTCTAAATGTTACGTGATTTTCTGAGACGTCTCACGGACGATTGGAACTAGATAGAGATATGAGGTGAGCAGTTTTTCGAAATATTGATTTTTAAGAAAATGGCGTTAATTTGAACTTTATTTTCTTGTTTTCTCGAACAGCATTTACCGAAAATCGCTTATAAAATCTATAAAAATCAAGTTATCAAAAAAATCCTACGACATTCACTAGATTTTGGACTATATTTTAAGAAACTTTTTTGTTTTTTGTTCCAGATTAAAAATTGTGACCTGTAGCGGTACGCCCATGTCGAAAATCCGAAATTTTGTTTTCCTTGCTGTGCCGCCATTTTGTATCGTAAAATTAAAATAAAACATGTTTCGTAGTCAAAGAGCAGTACTTTCATATGCCCAAAACCTCATATCTCTATCTAGTTCCAATCGTCCGTGAGACGTCTCAGAAAATCACGTAAAATTTAGAGAACACAAGGTGATATTACCCCTTAAGAGACTGATACATAGACTGGTACATTAGGTTTACAATCTAGCTAGACTAGAGCGAGCA
Source organism: Machimus rusticus (assembly GCA_951509405.1). Taxonomy (NCBI): domain Eukaryota; kingdom Metazoa; phylum Arthropoda; class Insecta; order Diptera; family Asilidae; genus Machimus; species Machimus rusticus. The sequence continues at coordinate 19,954,873 of OX608050.1, read as the reverse complement.
AATTCAAAAATGTATCGAAAGCGCTAAACACACAATAGCTCCAGGGACTTTTACGCTGAATTATGCATTTTTGAATTTATCCGAAATTTGATTAAAAGAAGGGAATCAAAAATATGGAATGAATAAAAATAAAACTAGTAGTAGCAATACTTTCGTTGCAATTGAGAAAGCACTCTTGTTAAGCTTAATTGAGCAATTAAGCAAAGTCTGAATGCACGAAGAGAGCATTTCCCACTCATTGAGAATTATTGTATGAAAGATATATGTATATACCCAGTGGTTGTTTTTTACGTAAAGCAGAACTGAGTAAGCGTATCAATGTAAATTATATTATTATATATGTATTACGTTTATCAATCAGGAACTAAAAGAGCAACATCGAATAAGAAAAACCACCCAGGTTATTTACCGGGTAGTAGTCATGTAATTCAAAACGACCATAAACCTGTGAAAAAACAGTATCATAAGTCGAATTATGACAGTCGCACAGTGGGGCCAAATCCCAAAAAGCTGGCAAAAAATCTAAAAATGTAGTAATTGATCTGAAATTTCATACTCGGGGGTTTTTGGGGTCGCTGATTATGAATTTAATGTCAAATTTACACAAAGTTACCCCCTTCTCCCCTTATTGACCACCCCCTTGCATGAAATACCCCATATTTCAAAACCTACTTAAGTTACGCATCACATTCAAGGTTTTTGGGGTCGCTGGTTACGACTTTAATGTCAAATTTTCAAAACCGTACCCCCTTCATCCCTTATTGACCACCCCCTTGTATGTAAGACCCCATAATTCCCAACGTAATCAAGTTATATATCACATTCAAGTTTTTATGGTCGATGATTACGAATCTATTATCAAAATTAAATAACTAGTGAATAAGTGGCGAATCTGATATGGAGACATGAAATTACATATACTTCTTAAAAATTGAAAAATGATTTTAAATATAGAGCTTATACACATGTTTCAAATTTGTATAGGCAATTTATTTAAAAAAAAATTTCACTTACTTGCAAAAAAACAAAAAATTCAAATAATTTTTTTAATATTGACATAATTAACATTTTGTTAATAATTTTTTTTAATAAGAAATATAGTTATTTAAACATTTATTAGAATAAAAATTGTTGGCTCACTAACAAGTCTTCACAATCAGTTTCGGAGGCTGAAGATTCACTTAAATCTAAATCGCTGCTAGCAGAATTTGTATGTTCTTCCTGATCAAGATTCTGATGGATTTCAATAGATGGGGGCAACAATAAATGGACGACTTCGGCTGATAATGATTTGATTTGCCTAGACCCCTTTGCCAGAACCAGCGATAAGAAGCGTAGCTTCAAAAATTCCTTAAAATAAAGGGGGCAGTCCGGGGCAGCTGAAATTTTTTTTATTTCGTAGCTAACACTTTAAGTTACAACCTCCAACAGGTATAATGACCGAACACGACAGCACATCGTAACTTTTTTTTAGTAGAATAATTTTTTTTCTATTTTAAGGACTAAAAAATCTACATATTCACTGCTTTCTTATGATTCGCGGCTTTATTTAAATGTTGTCTTGCATATCATATAATATTCTACTTACGATCAGGAGCCGATTCCATTTTGCAGAATTGAATTTACTTGTTTTGTTTAAATTCTACGCCTTTTTAAGTGCAAGCGTCTTCTTACCGCTTCCAAAGATTGCACTTGCTACGCGTTAGAGGATCAGATTTAAACAACTGGCTTATAGAAGCAGTTATGGCAAGGGCAACCTGAAAAATAGCGTTTTTGGACTCAAGCGACATCTCTTAAGCCCACTTGACAGAAAAAATTCCCAGAATAAAGAATTTTTTTTTCTATTTTTGCCAGCTTTTTGGGATTTTGCCCCACTGTGAGTCGTTACGTTTAACACTAGTAGTTATTCGAGTAAAAAGCGTAAACAAAAGTAAAATTTATATTCCTTTATTATTATATTTCTCTAAGTAGTTGAGATAATGTAAGGTCAGTGTAATAGAAAGACCCCTTATTGAGTAATTTTGTTGCTCTATTTAAAGAGCATAGTCTTTTCATAATCATGGAAGTATTAATTAAAAATCAAGTTTAAAATGGCAGTAGTCCTTTATCACTCCGCAATAATCTAAGCCCTAGAAAAATAAAACTAGCGACGAGTCAAAAATTGCTCTACTAAAAAAAAATTGCAACTAAACAGCGGCTAAAAGACACTTGTTCTTGTAGGTGTCGAACAGCATATCATACTAATATCAGCCTGGTGATCTCCCATAGACACGTCCTCGGTGGGCGCAATGCAGTCCTTACCCAAAAATTCCATTTTTTTTTCCTGGAATTTCAAATCATCGGCAGTATTGATAGTCATGTCATTAAAGCCACTATCGGTACGATACAGTACAGAATGGTCAAATACGGCCTTAGATTCTGGAACTTCTCGTGATATTGGTGGTAAAACCACACAAGATTTACGTTTCTGTAAATGGCGATCGTCTTCGTGCTCATCGTTATCGTCGTCGTCGGCCAAATGACATGAAAAAGATTGTGAAAGATTTTTTCTACTGGCCGATCTGCGCCTAACCGGGGTGTCTGGATGCTGAGAGGAATTAGACGAGCTGCTGCTTCGCACCGACAGCTGGCTCACTTGCATGTCATCTTCGTCGTAATTGTTGCGAGAATTATTAAATATATCAACTTCTGAGAAGGACTTTGATATAGCAACAGTACGATTGTTGGCCTCCTTTTTGGAGCTGGTCACCATTAGGCGGCTGACGCGTCCGTTGAAACTTACGTCGACTGACATGTTCCCTGGCGATGTTTCTCCGTTAGCAATCGACTTGTCTGGAGTGCTTCTGTATAAGGAGCTGTTTGGAGATATCCTACGAGCTAAGCCGATTTCACTCGACTTAACGAGCTTTTTAGAATTGTTCGATAAGTCCGACTGAAGACGATAGTTCGTAGAGGAAAAGGGCGATGTATGTAAAGGAGATCGGTGTTCAGTTCTCAGCTTCTTTTCGCCACTGTTAAGTGGGGAGTCAAGTTTGGATATAGGTGACAACGAGCCAAATGAACTTTTGTTGAATGAATTTCCTGAGTTTTGACCAATTAGTGGTTCCGTCTCCTGAAAACAGAGTTTATTAAGAAAACTATTTAGAGATGGAAGTACTTTAAAATTCAATATTTTATGTACAGAAATGATCTTAGTTCATTCTAAGTAAATTATTACCGCACATATAACGACACACAATATCTGAATACTTTGGCCACTTTGGGCTGTGGGCAATTTAGGTTTGAAACCCACAACGAAAAATTACAGGCGAGATTATTTGGTAGAAAATATTTACGGAACGTACAGATAAAATAAATTAGCCTTACCATATCTGGTGACCTTGGAGGCGGACTGAATTCATCATATTTTAGTAAACTATTTATATCGGCATCCACAGCGCAATCCGAAATGTGCGAAGTCTCAAAAAGCTTGCGTCTGAGGGAAGCATCGCGAGCCTCGTAGTCTATCGTACTATCACATTCGACAGTGGGACTCTGTTGCTGATCTTCCTTAAAAGTAAAGAAGTTCTTCAGCATCTCCTCAATCTCCTGCGGTAATTTCGACGGAAACGTAAGAATCGTTTGAGCGATTCCATCACGGATTCTACGCCCCGATTTGACAATAGGCGTATCACCGGTGGGTTCTGGCAAAATTATTTTTTGGTTGCGTAGAGGACAGTCGACTGGACTAGGAACTATTTGCTGCTCTTTGAAGTATGAACTAATAGCAGCTTGAGCCTTTGCTTCGAGATCGGGGTCAGGTGTTGTCTGGAATTGTGTTTCGTGTGGTTCAACGTTAGCCGGCCCAAGAGAAGACACTTCCTCAATAGTCCACTCAAACTGCGTCGATGAGTGCTGTGGGGTGCTGGGTCTTTGAAATAGCGAAGGACTAAAATTCGCGAGTATTATTTTCAAAATTATTATGAGTAAAAATTGTAGATACCTGCAGATGAGAGGCAAATGTAGACGTTCTGCCAGCGCCACCTCAAAGGGATTAACAACCTTTGGAAAGCGGGACGGCGGGGTATTTAAGACCGGTAATATATGAAATGCGCCACTTTTCTTCTTGGCAAAAGAGCTTGGTGTGGTTTCCGTGCATGATGATGTTTTTGGCGTACCTTTGCTGGAATTTGTATTGAAAAATTTCAGGGCTGGTGATCGCCGGGCGAACAACTTCTGCGGTGTCCGATATTGATCCGAATCCATTGTAATAATAGAAACTGTTACTAATCTTTTATATTTCTATATGGCACCTATTTATATCACAACGAACAAATCCGTACAAGCATTATTCGACGGGCGAATCTCCCAAAAATCAGAACAGACGTCAGCCGCGACTCGACGATCAACGGTTTTTACCCGTTCCGCATCTCAAATTTATGGTACTGCCATATAATTTTTTGAAAAATGGAGACTTCTGTTTGTACAACAATTTCTTAATTCAAGAAGTCGTTGTGAAAAACTAAACATATTTTATGTTATCTAAACTTACGGAAAACAATGTAATAAATTTACACATAAAACTATTTTTATTTTATTCAAGTTTAAAGTCTCCAAAACTGAAACTTCACACTTGTTTACGCGTCAACTGTCAGATTTGTAAATAACAAACACCGCATAACCGGTCGCAAATTCAAAAAATATCAGAATGTTATCAAATACGAACGTTGGAATTCCGGACAAAGCATGGCAACCTCATTTCGTCACATTTGAGACTTCGTAAGTGTTCCTAAATCATAAAAATGTCGATTGTTCAAAAAGGTTATGTTTACCTCTAGAATGGGGGAAGTCACCTTTGAGCTCTACTGGAAGCATGCCCCCAACACATGCAGAAACTTCGCTGAGCTTATTCGGCGGGGATATTACAATAACACGATTTTCCACCGAATTATTCGGGATTTCATGATCCAAGGAGGTGATCCGACTGGCACTGGTCGGGGTGGTCAGTCGATCTACGGACCAACTTTCGCCGATGAAATACACCCGGACCTGAAGCACACTGGAGCTGGAATCATATCTATGGCAAACTCGGGACCAGACACGAATGGCTCGCAATTTTTCATCACCCTCGCCCCCACACAGTGGTTGGACGGGAAACACACGATATTCGGCAGGGTCCACTCCGGGATGCAGGTGGTGAAGCGCATCGGAATGGTTGAGTGCGACAGAAACGATCGGCCTGTTGATAATGTTAAAATAGTTAAGGGAAAAGTAGAGAAATTTTAAATACAAAAGCTCTTTTTTTGCTCCTTTAACCTACAGTGCTCTTAAATCAATATACCGACTCAAATTAAGGAAAAAAATAGACATCAGCCCCTTCAAGATTCAATTTTATCCCAACTACGTTAACTTATTTTATCGTACTGCTTCATTATGGGTCCTATTTTTGTAGTTGTTCGAATCGGTTACCTTTGACTACAATTAATTTTCCCGCACGTAACGTCGAAATAATTCGAATGGATTTTTCTATCCGACTATTTTAACCACTTTGGAAGTAAAAATTAATTGAAGTCAAAGGTAATGAAACGAATTTATTAAAAATTTAAAAAATTTTAATTCGAAAGAAGCTTTGTAAGCTCCTTTCGATCCGATTCGAACGGTTACAAGAACAGAAGCAAAGACTTTATAAAGATTTCGCACCCCGAACAAATTCTGTGGACATGAATAATTTCAATAGGACGTAGCGCTACGTCCTATGTGCAGCAAAAACGGTGCTGCAGATTTCGCAGAGTCCTACTGCAGCCATATAGCTGCTGCGGCGGCGCTGGTCCTGCGGCGGCGCTGGTCCTGCGGTGGGCTTGTTTACTTCGCTGCTGTTCTGCACAAGGGGCTTGTGGGTCTGTTCTACTGTGAAGCGTGAAGGGATCGAATTTTTCTAGGAATCCTCTGAGTTGCAGGCTGTGCTCAATCAAGGGATGGAATCTCCAAAGGAAAAAGGCATACGGATAGATTCAGAGGTCTGAAATATCTAACGAGATTCGGATTTTTTTGTTCCCAAACTTCTTAAGAATTTATGTAAACAAAGTATATTTGATGGTCCGAAGACCTTTAATTCATATTTATTACTTCGAAAAAAATAGTTCAACCACAATAAATCAATTTAATATAAGAATAATGTACCAGTGTCTACCACTAGACGAAAAACATTGGTTTATCTCTAAATATTTCCGCTTTAATGCTTCGTTGCTTGTTTTCAAAATCCAGTTTGTTTAAGTTGCAGTTCCTAAATATAAGATCTAAATGATAAAAATTTGTGAACGATTTGAACAAAAACTTACACTCCTTCGATATAGACACGTCCTCTAGCGGCAGCCAAATGGGCATAGTACGCTGGAGCAGGATAAGAAACGGACCGGTTACATCTGGTGAACATGTGACACAAATTGTAGGTCATAGACTGAAGTTCATCGATGTTAAATTTGGAATCATCCCGGATGAGACAGTATTTGGAGGGCTTAGCTACTCCCTGAATAGATTCATGGCTCACTAGGAAAAATTGGTTTTCCGCTGGATGAGTTATCATCGAGTCGACAACGGTACCAGGAGGCACGTTGTTAAATCTATCATTCGTCTTCGCCGTTGGGAAAAATCGCGTATGATGACGTTTTTGGCAAATCACACAAGTTATTTGAGGCTTATACCCCTGCTGGACCTGAAAACAACATAAAGACAAATATTACCGATAAAGAAATATAATGGGGTTTTGGTAAACTCTACCTGTGATACAGCCCTTTCCATCGCATTCAGTTCAACCTGTCTAACTTGTTCGAATTGACCATCGGAAACCCCGTCTCTATAGTAAACAATTTTTTGCGGTAGGACCTTGTTACGTTCTTTGTAAAAGAGTAATTGTTCCTTTAACAACATTTCCATATCTTGTATCATTTCTTGCTTAGGGTCTTGAAGCCGGAAGCGCATATTGTACTGGAAGCCCACACGATCATGTGTTGCGGCAATCCCTACTACACTTGGAATATATTTCTGATCAGGCGATGGATGAGTCACGTCAGCTCCTAAAAACATCACGTTTTCATAGTTTCCTTGAGATATTTTATGATTTGTCCCGTTTAATTTCGCGTTAACTTTAAGCAAAATGTTGTGCACCGTGCTTTGATTGCAGCGCCTCTCTACTGTCTGTGCTTTAATGCACTGGGTGAGCACACCGCATTTTATCTCAGCTGGTTGTTTCACTTTAGAGTAGCTGTCTCGATATTGTGATATTACAACCAAAACTAAGTCCTTTCCAGCTCTTTTAAACTTATTTAACTGATCCTCCATTTGGCGATCATCATTTAATCTAACTACTTCTGCATCTTTCGAAATATTCATGTTTAAACGGTGTCCTTCTTCAACCATCTATTAACAAAATATTTAAACAAATAAATATAATGAACGCCCCTCTTACAACTAATTTATTTTATAATCAAAGGAAGTAATTCCTAGTCAACTCATCTTGTAGCGGAATTACGAGTATCTTAAGATATATGTGTATAACACAGACAAAAGACGATAAGCAAAACGCTTAAATTTTTATTAAGTACCTATTGATTGCTGTCGCATCATCTTTTGAATGTTATACCTGCAAGAAATACTTACCATATCTTTAAACCTTCGCACATCATGTTCGTTCGAGCGTCGGTCACAAATAAGAATTGCCCAATTGATAAGATTTGAGGGTTGAATGAATTGCTTTCCTCTAACTTGCCAAGATCCCTTTGTCGGAAAAATAAGTTGGTTTCCAGCATATTCCAAATTGGGCGCATCTAGGATTCGTGCTTGTAATTTCAAAAAATCGTTACCAATCGTGATTCTAAAACTCCTTATAATGGGATGCAAATCGTGGCGGAACATTTTGAAAAGGTCCATTATTTTACCCTTTCGTACGTCGGTTGTAGTCGCTGCTTCTTTAATCATTGCTCGCACCTGCCTCTCGCCAGCCTTTTTATTAATAGCTTGCCCGCCAGGGATTTTACAAAATTCCATTGGCAGCGCAATTCTACCTTGGGATACCATAACGCAAGGTAAATCGGGAAATTTAAGCTGGATATTTTTATCTCTGGCGAAGTAATCCTTTACGGACATTTGCACGCCATCCTTTTCAAACATTTGCCTCGCAGGTACTTGGCCTAAACCAGAACATTTGAAGCGTTTTGCGGTAGGATTTCCTGTTTCTTGGTAGCTCACGTCTATGCCTTTAATAAGCGACAGCACATTTTCTTCTGCTCTTCTATCTAGTCCTCGACGTGGATCACAAATTCTTCCGACGAAGTCGATTAAAGTTAGTTCGCTTGGGAATGCCTTATGGCAAACATCTACGTTCAACAGCGGTCTATCGCCTAGTACACAGGCTTGAAACAGTCCAAGCCATAACTCGTAGCCATCGTCGAGATTTACATATTTCTTTGGTTTGACATAAAAGTTTCGACCTGCTCGGGCAGCGAAATTAGCATCAGCTGGCGCTGAACGCAATACAACGTCTAAACATTGTACAGCCCGCATAGGTTTATCAAATATGCGATCGTTTTTGTAACTGAAAGTAAAAATACCAATTATGTACTTTTTATTAAATCTTAGAGCATACTAGTAAGAACTGAACACATACAACACAATTAAAGAAAATATTATGTGCCAAAATATATAATAGAGAAAAATAAATAAACAGATGGAAATTGAAAAATTTGCTTACGCAAAAAAAGAGAAAAAAAGTTGAAATCATATACAAATGTAGTTATTAATTGATGATTATAGCAAGCACACATGTACTTACTTTCTCAAGCTGCTCAGTTCTACACGTGGGAAATCAGCTTCTTTTATAGTCACTTTATATTTCCTTGGCTTTTGGGTATCTGGCTCGATAATTTGCACCTGCGAATAGAAGAAAAGTTAATAAATGCATTTAGAATAAATATAGTACAACAACGTACCTCATGTGCACCACCTAAAAGGTCAGCCTCCAGCCTTACATTGGAAAAAGCAATTTTACTTCCATCAAAAGCTAGGAAAATATTCCTTCTCTCTTGCAATTTGCTGAATTCATTGAAGGCTAATCGAAGGAACTTTTTTGGTTTATCAGGTTCTATTACAACGTCATACTGCCAGGCCTCATTAGGCATGTTACTAATATTGAGATCCAAATAATTAGCCTCAATAGTGATTTTCTTGCCCCGATTCCCTGCCTGAACAGGAATATTTGAGGGTTTAAATTCGTCAATTTTCATTTTGGCCATCGCTCTTGGAAGCACCGGTAGTTCCTTTCGAACTTCTGAGTCTTTCGGCTGTTGCTGGTGCTGTGGACTTGCTCTAGGAGGAGGGGTTCGCTCTTGAGGTTGTTTTTGTGGGGGTGCATGATGAGGACTACCCCAATCTCCCTGCTGTTTGTGTGGTGTACCACCCCGGCTTTGTGGCTGTTGTTGCGGACCACCTCGTTGACCTTGTTGGTATTGTTGTGGACCTCTGGGACCTTGATGTTGTTGCTGACCACTCCAGGCGCCTTGTTGTTGCTGTGGCGGACCGCCTGGAGGGCCTCCTCGACCTTGATATTGTTGCTGTGGAGGACCACCTGGAGGCCCTCTTCTGCCTTGATGTTGCTGCTGTGGTCCACCCCAGGCGCCTTGTTGTTGCTGTGGAGGACCACCTGGAGGCCCTCCTCGGCCTTGATGTTGCTGCTGCGGTCCACCCCAGGCGCCTTGTTGTCGCTGTGGAGGACCACCTGGAGGTCCTCCTTGCCGCTGATGTTGTTTTTGACCACTCCAAGCCCCTTGCTGTTGAGGACCACCGGGGGCGCTGTGCTGGACAAAACCTGGAGGACCTTGCGGGGCAAAACCCGGGGGACCTTGCTGGGCAAAACCCGGGGGACCTTGCTGGGCAAAACCTGACGGACCTTGCGAGACAAATCCTGGATGACCCTGCTGTTAAAATATATTTATAAATTTCATGAAACCCAAGTATTTGTTATACCTAATTACAAATCTATCTTTTATTTGACAAATATTCTTTGAAAATTGTTGGGTAAACGACATATTTGTATATGTACATACATATATGTACCTATTAGAGTGCTGGCTGTAAACATTTTCTTTTATTTCCTATAAGGTGAAAATTCTCACGAAAGGTTAATCCCATAGCTCATTTTTAACCCTTAAGGCCCGCGCCCATAGAGTCCGGAATTCGTCCGACTGCGGAAAACGTAAGTTGAACTACATGCTTTCTTATGGGAGTGCACCCATAGAAACGTGCTGCCGCAGTCGCGGCCGGATTGAAAAGTTGAACATTTCTTAACTTTTGATCCGTACTACATGCGGCAAGGAAAGCTTCCAGCGAAAGTTTCTAAACTTTGAAAACATTTTGAAATATTAAACACTGGACTGCTGGTCCCGAGATATAACAGAAATCGGTTCGTGGCAATTTAATTATTTGTTATTTAGTTGTGTTTAAACATAATTGTGCGGGTTTTTGAGCATTTTAATTTGCGTGGTTTGCTTAAAAGGTTTGGGCCTTCGCTAGCAGTCCTGTCAGTGACCTGATAAAATGGGTCGCACCTAAAAGCGGCGCCTTCCCTGCAATAAAATCAAACATCCATCGTGTTCTTTTCAATTAAATTTGCTTCTTGATTGTTTTTTAATCTTAATTTGCCTTCGGGAGATAAAGCTTGCCGCAGAAATTCCGGATTCTATGGGCGATACCTCTGTTTTCCGGACGTCAATAGCTTTAAGCTTACCGGAGTCGAGCAAATTCCGCACAAATTCCGGACTCTATGGGCGCGGGCCTTTAAGCTATGGACAGACGATTGAACTAGTTCCTGACGTCAGAATGACGTAGGAGCAGCGTACTTGACCGATATAAAAAAATGTGAAAAAGTTCAAACCAAACGTTATAATCCGACCAAGTCGTAAAATGTTTACCTCGAAACGTTCCCTACAAATTTTGTTGCGACCACGAACGTTTCATTTCGGTTCTTTCTTCTTTCGGTCTGGCTGGACCGAAAAATAAAAATCTGTGAATATATTGGTCCGCTTAGAGAAAATGCACTACGCGTTGAACTGCGCTACTTACTTAGTAGTGCTCGGGTCCGCAAGCTTTAGTAGTAACTTGAATTAATAATATATACATAGGTATGTATTTGTGAAATCATTCAATTATTTAATCATTAATTCATTTATGGTCTGAACTTTACCTCAAAAATTCCAATCAGAACGTTTCAATTGGACCGAAATTTTTTCGGTTACAGCGATTTCGGTTCAATGTAACCGAAATAATTTTGGTACGAAAGTATCGTTATTTTTTATGGAAAATGAACCGGTATAGTTCTGACCGAAATAATAACGTTATTATAACGTTATGGTGGTTCCCTGCGTAGGAGGGTTCCTAAATATCGAACGTGACATCAGGAAGTAGTTCAATTGCAGTAGTCTGTCCATAGCTTTTAGCCGACACGCCCTCCGCAGAATCGCATAGGTGGTAATGTGGAATTCGCGTGATACCAGTCACGAAATCTTTTTTTTACATACATAAATACATGTGCGTATTTATATCTCAGAAACCGAGAGAAGGTAAAATATTTCTTGATTTACTTGTTTTGATCGTTTCATATTAGCACCAATTACCTGTGGAGGACCACCTCGCGGACCTTTTTGATGTTGCTGAGGCTGCTGTTGTTGTTGTGGTCCACCCCAAGCACCTTGTTGTTGCTGCTGACCTTTTTGCTGTTTCCGCTCATGATGCTGCTGCTGGTCTTGTCCCTGTTGAGGACCGCTGCGACCACCATGCTGTTGTTGCTGTTTTTGTGGATGCTCTGGTTTTTGTTGTATATCTCCTCCAGGTCCTTTTATGAACAACATCTATAGTATTTTGTTTAGAATTTGCTCAGAATGTTTTTTACCTGAAGGGTGTTTCTTTGCCGGCGGAGGTACACTTGCAGATGATCCAGAATCTCCTGTAAAATCAAAGAACGAAACAGTTATAGTGAATCATCTAATTGAGAAGAATAACATTTCTTTGGAGCCTGTTTAAAGATAAGTGACCTGCCTTTTTTTATAAATTCTTTTTCTTCAATACCAACGCATTTAAGAATTTATGTGGCTTAAACTCGAAACGCTCTCAAGATGTTCACGACTTACTTGCGCTAAATTTTACCGTTCTTACCCATTGCCGTTGGTCTTCGTGTTCGTTGCGACATTTCGGAAATGTATGGCAAAGCTTATTTTGTTTTATAAATGTTTGCTTCACAGTGAATGCTCACTGTTTAGTAGCGAAAGTTAAAATACCGTACCTCCCAAGGATTGTCTGGTCGCAAAAAAAGAAAACAAAAGTTCAACCGTATAGCTTTCAGAAAAAGATCGAAGCAGGTCTTGAAGGAGCGGACGAATATCGAGTGGAACAAATAATCTCTGTCGTGAGTGAAGCCAAATTTCGGTGTACTACCAGGAGCGCGTTCAAAAACTAAACTATAGTTAACCCCATGGTAAGCCATGGTTATGCTTATCGAAGCCACTTAACCACAGGGTAATGCTTAACCACAAGGGTATTTTTGAACGACTCGTAGTTAACTACGCTACGCTACGTTAACTGTCAATCGGAAAATTGTGACGTTATGTTTTTAAAAATTTATTGAAATGCTCGTGGTTATGTTGTGGTTAACCACAGAGTTTTTGAACGACAAAAGTTAACCATAGTTAACTATAGTTAACTATAGTCTAGTTTTTGAACGCGCTCCAGTTTGCACGAAATTTAGAAACAGTGCAGTGAGTCAGTGACGACAGTGCGTTGCAGTTTGGTTAAATTTATTTCAGAACAATTGTGAACAATGAATTTTCCAGTGTAATAAATCATTATTGTATGAAAAAATATATTTTTTAAAAAATTATTTTCCCTCTTTATAAATTCCATCAAATTATTTTGACTCCTCATAAAACCCATTCACAGCAAAAGGTCATTGTAGAAATGCTTTTACAAAGAATGGACACTCTATTTTTGGGAAAAAATAAGCAAAAAAATAAATAAAAAATGTTCCCATTAGTAAAAAAAGTTCTGAATTTAAAAATAGATTTTTAAAAACAAGCTTTTATCGCATTCTAAATGTCGAGCCCTTTCATTTGATACCCATATCATGGGAATGCACAAAAGAAAAATAGTCCACCATCTTGGGCCGTCCACCATATTAGATTTAGAATGACGTCACTAAGCTAGCCATGCATTGTCATCCAAACCAAGCGTGTATGCAAAATTTCATCTCAATCGGTTGAGGCAAAACCTTCTATATTACAAGCCGTGAAGTGGTCCGGCGCACGCACACATCTATAGGGCAAAGTGGTCTGACAATTTAAAGTAATCCCATTGAGTCTTATGGGGAACGTCGCAAAATTGAGAAAAAATTCGCGGCAGCTTCCAAACTATAGCTCGTACCGAAAAATCATCTTCACTCAAGGTTACTTTAAGAAGTTCTCCTTGTAATTAATAACACTTTTAATCACCTTTTCGAACAAAGAATATGAAATTTTCGACTTTAACCAAAACTCAACAGAAAAGTCGGGCGCCGGCCACTAACAAATGTACGGCAAGAGAGCGCATTGGCTCCGAACCGAGCCGAAGAATCGAAAATTTCCTGTTTTTTCGCTGGAAATTCATTAATGGTTTTGGCCTATATGGAGTAAAAGCCCCTATGATTTTAATTTCTTAAGACTTGTATGTCTCTAGTGTCCAAAAAAACCCAATTAAATCCAATTTTTCCAGCATATTTCATCCAGCGTCCATAAGACTAAATGTAAATTTCTCGAACTGTCAGAGCACTTACGCACACATGCAAGAGGCCACTTCATGGCTTGTAATATAGAAGGTTTTGGTTGAGGATAACTGCTTTAAAATTAAGTTGCAAAATTTGACCCGAACATACATACATACAAACATTGCAAGTTAAATAAAAGCTTGTAAAAAGAGAATAAGGACGGCAACAATCAAAATCGCTGCACACACAATAAAACCAGAGTATACCAATTACCGTGCGATCTTATTTAGCATTGCTTTTTCTGGCACTGTGTTGGTGCCGGCTCGGCCGTGCTTTTCATATAGGGACAGGTAGAAATCGAGTGCCTGTCTCACACAAAGATTAGCTATAACAAGATGTGACACTCTCTATACTAGCACAAAGCTCTCACCCAAATGCCATCACTTTCTTGCACGTGACTTCCTTATTACTATCTAAAACTCAAGTTCGTGTGACTAACGGTACCAAGGTCGAATTTTTAAAAGAAAAAATTTCGCGTGTTACATCTTGTTATAGCTAATCTTTGGTCTCACACATTAAAGGCGTGCACAGATTGTTTAAGTTTTTTCACCATAGGTTTTCTTATGCGATCTTGTTTAGAACGGGAAGCAAATACCATTGTATAGTGAGGCGATCTAGAGCGCGGCTCGTTTTATATTGAGTTTTTAGTTAATGTATGATAAATTGTGACTTATTGGGCCAATTGCTTTTTAGATATGTAAAAAAATTATGCGCAAATATAAATTTAATTAACAATTTCATTTTGGCATAAAGGACAAATAATAAACAGTTTTTGGTTTATATTTTCTCGGCACCCTGTGACACTATCAATTCCTCCAAGTTCCAAGCTCCGCCTCCACATTTTTCATCTCTCTTCCACTGCAGTGCTTAAGGGGGATAGCCACTGTGATGGGTAAAAAAAAATTTTTTTTTTGTCTTAAATCAAAGTTTATATATTCAAAAATATGTGTACAAAATTGCAGGTCAACATTTCTTGACTTGATAGTTTAATATAGGTATGAAAATTTTAAAAGATACATGATTTCATTTCGAGAGAAATGGACTGTAAACTTTAAACGCGTTTTTCACGAAACGACTTTTTTCAAACTGGTCGCATTGATAACTCGGACAATTTTTAACCGATTTTTAATTTTTTTTTTGTTTCGTTCGTCTTAGTAGTGGCTAAGCGTAGCCGATTCGGAAAATCTTGTTTTATACTATTTTTTAAACCGTTTGAAAACAAAAAAAAAACGGTCGAAAAAATGAAAATATTTTCAATCGGTCGCCATTTTGTGAAAAATCAAAAAAAAAAACGGCTACGTACGACGATAACTACATTCATACAGATTATAATAAAATTGTTTATTTTTTTCTGATCACCGGCTTTTGAGAAATCGATGCGACCAGGGAGGGGGAATTTTTTTTCAAGCTCTACGGCATCGCTTACATTGTTGAAACTATTTAATATTTTTTAATAAAAATTTGTGGAAACATTATTGGATGTGTACTTAATGAAATAAAAAAACCCGACCCAAAAATTCCTTTATTTACCCGGTCAAAAAAATTCTTGAAAATCACTCATTTTTTCGGCCGTCACAGTGGCTTTCCCCCTTTCCCTTAAGTATGCTATCGACTTCTGATAAAATTGTGGGGTTGGGTGGAATAACGGTATGTCACAAAAAGGTAAGGAGATAATTGCCGGAGTGCCCATTCTTTGTAAAAGCATTTTACGTATTCTTTGATTATACTTCCAAAACGGCAGAATATGCACTAGTTGCCTCCAATCAAGCCTCATCCAAAGAATATGGAACTACCTTACAAAGAATGTTCACTCTATTTTTGCGGCGCAGTTATCCCTACCACAGCCCATTTTGGGAAAAATAAAACAAAAAATTTTCCCATTAGTAAGACAAGGAATCTTTCCCTGTTTGTTCCAAGTCCGAATTCCCATTTAAATTGCCTAGTAAAGAATAAGGACGGCAACAATCAAAATCGCCGCACACACAATGAAACCAGAGTTCACCTATTATGGTGCGGGCTTGTTTAGCATTGCTTTTTCTGGCATTGTGTTGGTGCCGGCCCGGCCGTGCTTTTCATATAGGAACTGTCAGAAATCGAATGGCTCACTCACACATTCAAGGCGTACACAGATTACTTTTGTTTACGTTTTTTCACCACAGATTTTCTTATGCGGGCTTGTTTTGCACGGGAAGCAAATGCGATTGTATGGTGAGGCGAGCTAGAGCGTGGTTCGCTTTACAGGACAGGGTGACTCTTTTATATTGAGTTTTTAGTTAATGTATGATAAATTGTGGCTTATTGGGCCAATTGTTTTTCTAGATTTCCAAAAAAATTATGCTCAAATATAAATTGAATTAACAATAAATTGTGGCATAAAGGGTCAATTATAAAACAGTTTTTCGTTCATATTTTCTCGGCACCCTGTAAGACTGTATCAATTCCTCCAAGTTCCAAGCTCCGCCTTCACATTTTTCATCTCTCTTCCACCACAGTGCTTAAGCATGCTATCGACTTCTGCCAAAATTGTGGGGTTGGGTGGAATAACGGTACCAAGGTCACAAAAAGATAAGGAGATAATTGCCGGAGTGAACAGTCTTTGTAGGCTCTATAGTCTTTGCCTCATCGCGTATAAAAAAGAAGGAAAAGAACCCAGTTGGGAAGCACTGCTACTTCTTCCCTACTGGGTCCTAATACACCTTAGAGATCGCTTATTAGTAGTGGTTCGCCAGTGCAGGCGTTAATATATGGAAATTATAATAGGGGTATTTCAAAAACTAATAATTTTTGTTAGATAACTCTAAAACGACAGCAAATGAAACAAAATCATAGGAAATTTAAGCACTACTTGTTTTTGTTGTTAAAAATAAATTCTAAAGTTCCTGGAATAAACTGTCAGACCACTTACGCATACATGCAAGAGACAAGTTATGAGAAAAGTTTCCGAATATACCCATACTTATATATGGCACCACTATCTTTAAAAAAAAACTAAGCAGCTGACGCAATCACTGAAATTTAAGTTTCGGGGGAATCCCCGAATATATTCAAATCTCAGTAGACGAGCAGATTAGTTTATTAAATAGTACATATATTATCAATTTGTTTCACCGCTGGTGCATGAAAAGCAATAGTAATAATATTTTGCTTCATTTGTGCAGTGAATTATTTCATTCCAGTCAGTGTCAGCCATTTTGTTAAAGATTGAATACAAAATATTCGTACATATTACAAACTGTTCCTAATCCTACCTTGCTCCTTTTTGTGTTGCTTTTTTCCTTCTTGTTTTTGAGGTTGCGAAGGTCCTGCTCCTTGGGCCTGATCAGGCTGCTTTTTACCTTCATCTCCTCCAGTTCCCTTTCCCTCTGTAAAAAGTGCATTATCTTCTGGATGTCACCGAATTGTTCAAGAACTTACTCTTTTTTCCCATTTCCCCTGCTTATTAAAATAACTCAATCACCAAACTGTCGTTTAGATATTTTCTACTTTGCGCAAAAATCTAATTTCACAATAGCATATGAGAATACACTGTCATCAAGATAGCCGATGACAGCATTTATATAGCCCAACTGTGCACAGTCAGGCTCAAAAATGCATCAGCAATTGTATACCAATTTCAGATATTTTAAAAACATTTCCTGACATTATTATCGCTAACTTATTTATCCACTAAATTTGCAGTCTTAAATGGTTTGCCTTTTTCATTGTTCTCTCTTACCTGGAGAGAATTCAACACTGACATATAGAAACTGGACTGCAACGCGTCTGAAAAACGAGACCATTTTTAGTCTAGGCTCAAACCTTTCAGGAAAATTTTGGCAATTAAAATGCGCAGTCCCGCACAATTATGTTTAAACACAGCTAAATAATAAATAATTAAATTGTCACGAATCGATTTCTGTTGAACCTCGCTCAATTTTTAGTATTTTCATAAAAATGTCGCAGAAAATAACCAACGGGGTATCTGCGGGGAACCGAGATAGATATAAAAATTATTGATGCTACCTTTGTCTAACCTTCATATTTCACGTATATGCCAACATAATCTAAAATATGCGACGCAAAGTGCCGAAGCCATCTGTTGGTCATCGTTAAACTAATGCAACAGCCGATTTTAATTTGGTTTTTATGCTTTTACTTTTGCCCAATTTGTGTATTTTTCAAAACAAGTAATTTTAATATGATGAAAAAAGTGTTATGAAGTAGACTGTATCTATTGGGGTTGCATTATTTTCATTCGAATACCAGAATAAAGTGCTATTAAGTTGCCTGCCTGGGGTATCTGCGGGGGAGCGAGATAGTTAGATTTCGGCCAAAATTTGATCTCGTTTTTGAAGCGTCATGTCAGTGGAATTCAAATAATGAGCATAGCTCATACAGTCATACTTCGTTCGCGTGAGGCGAGATAAAAAGGCGGCAGTTTTAAAAAGTGATTACTGTGAATTGTATCCTACATCCCACATTCTTATGGGCCTATTTTTAAATCGACTGATAACTTTATTCTTCGGATAAAAAATCAACTTGGCCGTGAGGAAAAATTATTTCTCACTCTATGTCAAAATTAAGTTGCGAATAATAGTCCTATCTGCCGACTTAAGGAGCGAATAAGTTTATCTATCTCTTAGATAATAGCATTAGTTTTATCTAATAGCTATTTTAAATCAAAGCCACTTTAATTATTGGGACAAATTTATCCGACGAATAAAATTAATCTGACGATTGAAAAATAGGCTCTAAGGGCGTGTGTCAATTCAGCTTTTCAAAAGGAAAGTTGTATGGGAGGCTGCTTTTCAGCTTCCTAATTGATTTTCGAAGGTTTTTGTCTAAGGAAAAGCCACCTCGGAAATTTAATTTTCATTCGACATGTATAATTTTTAAAATGGAAAGTAAACGGCAAGTAAAAATGACTACTGTGTTTGAAATTTTAAATATCCTTTAAATATTTTAAAATTATGAATTATGAAATAAAATACATGAGCTCCATGTCCTCTTCAATGCTTACAGATATAAGATTCAGATTTCAATGAAAAGTAAATGAAAAGCAAACTTCGTTAATTGGCACTACAGGTACAATTCCGAGAAATGTTCGAAAAAGGAAAAGAATTTGAAAAGCTGAATGGGCACACGCCCTAAATCAAATTCCCTTAACATTAGCATTAAGTTTAAAAAGTTTAAAATAATTTTGCAGTGATAAATTTCTGGAATAAATGTGGAGGGTAGATATAATAAGAACGGGTGCGATTTGTTGATAAATGACTTGTTAATGTGAGATGTTTTGTTTTTGTGTGCCTAGAACTCGGCACATAAAATGATAATTTCATAAAACATTTAGTTATCTACAGTCGTATCGAAATTACTAACAATTTAACTAATATTTACTATAGGTAGATGTTCCATTCTTCTTCTTACGCGGCAAAGAAATAATAAATTTTTCGTTTTCACCGCATTTTTCTCACCATTCGAAAGAACAAGAAGGTGAAGAGAAGAATTGATTGCGGCGCGGTGCGGTGCGTAGAGAATCGCACAACGTACTCGAAACAGCTGATCGTTGGGGGGCCGGGGACCCAGGTCTGCGGATGCCGGATGATGAATGAAATCCAACACAGCGAAGCCCCACGTAGCCCGCGCCCAGCCAATCGAATCCCCTGCGGTGCCAGCGGAGCGCCAACACAAACACAAAGGAGACTCGCGCCCCGTCGCCCGCGTCGTCGTGTGTCCTAAGAGGTGCCGCGCCGACCGCCGTCCCACACTCCTCTGCAGCATCATCGCACAGGCGAGGCGAGGCGAAGCGTCAAAATGTTTTGTTTGTGAGCAGGTGACGATCAGATTTTTCGTAGCTCGTAGGAAGCCTGTGGTTTCGAGGCGCTGCAAAACATTTTATTTGAGAAAAAGGTGTAAATGAAAGGCTGCGCGCTCGGCGTTGATACGGTTTAAGTAGATTGTTTAGCGACTATTCGAACGAAAATTGTGCGACGAATTCGCAACTGCGGGGAATTATGAGCGAAAATGCGGCTTGCCAACATTTTGCTGCGTATGTCAAGGAATTCGGCCTAGAGACGTTCAGTGTCGTTCACGCGTTTTTCTCAGCCTGCGTATCGAAGGAGGCCCGGCGCCGCAAGGTAATTTGTTTGGCTTCCTTTTATAGGCTATGCCCTTGTGCTTTTCTGTTTCTTCTTAAAAGGGGGCCTCCATTCCTGTCACTGGAACCAAATTAAATCTTGCCAAGCGCCATTCATCTCAAAACAAAATCCAAGTTTTTTTTACCTTAGCCGTGTCCTCTTCAGGAGGTCCACTCAATCTATTTAATAATTGTATATTTTGAATAATTGCAGGCGCTCTCATGTCTTTGCTACACGTGCGGAGGTTCAGGCCCTCAGCTGTATTCTTGCCTGCACTGCATCTACTTCGGGTGCAAGGGAGCGCATATTCAGGACCACTTGAAGGCAAACAAGCACACAATTGCACTGGAGCTCTGCTACGGGATGCTCTACTGTAACTCCTGCAAGGACTTCATCTACGACCAACAGTGCCAGCAAATTGTCGAGAAACACCTGCGCAAGGAGGCCCGGAGTCTCAACAAAAGCATCTCCTGGCGGCCGTGGCTGCCCTCGCAGTCAGAAGTTAACCTGCTGCTCCAGCACCCCAGGAGGAGGCACGTGACTGCCGTGTCTTCCATCGGCTTGCGTGGTCTCCTCAACTTGGGTTCCACTTGCTTCATGAATTGCATTGTGCAGGTACGCCGGAAAAGGGTAGTACTAATTAATCCGTCGATATTAAATTTTGTGACTAATGCCGGAATATTATTGAACTGGGTATTTCTATAGAACTATCTCTATTTCTTTCATTAACTTAAAGTAACTTCTCTTCTTAAAATAATATATATCTAACGAAGATCTTTCGCGGGAGGATGACAAATACTTCTTTAAAATGAAAACTATATAAACTAACTCAATATTATTTTATTATTATGAGTTTTGTATTTCACGAAATTTATTTATGTTTTCCGCAGGCCTTAATTCACACGCCGCTGCTGAGGGATTACTTCTTATCGGAGCGCCACGAATGTAGTATTAAATCGTCCATGAAGTGTCTGGTCTGTGAGGTGTCTCGCTTGTTCCAAGAGTTCTATTCTGGTGCACGCGGCCCTTTATCGCTTCACCGCCTCCTTCACTTGATATGGAATCATGCTCGACATTTAGCTGGTTACGAACAGCAAGATGCGCATGAATTTTTTATGGCCACCCTCGACGTCCTTCACTTACATTGCAAGAATTCGCAAGGAGAGGAGGCTGACAAAAATACCTCAGGGAAAAATGAGAATTGTCTGCCACAATGCAATTGCATAATTGACCAAATATTTACCGGAAGACTGCAGAGTGATGTTGTGTGCCAAGCGTGTGGAGGTGTTTCTACTACAATTGATCCCTTCTGGGATATTTCTTTAGATTTGGGCGAGGCTCAGCAAGGCAGTGGACCTCCAAAAAGTTTAGTCGACTGCTTAGAACGTTTTACAAGAGCGGAGCATCTTGGCTCTGCAGCCAAGATTAAATGCTCCAGTTGCGAAAGCTACCAGGAATCAACAAAGCAACTTTCAATGCGTACTCTACCTATTGTTGCTAGCATTCATTTGAAAAGATTCGAACATTCAGATCTCGTAAGTGTCTCCCTTCGATTTGCATTCCTTTTTTCGATTTACCACTTTCTATTCCCCTTTTCAGATCGATAAAAAGATTTCTACGTTTATATCATTCCCAGCTGAGCTCGACATGACTCCTTTCATGTCCCAAAAGAATGATAACTGCCATGACCACAGTGACTACCGATATTCCCTCTATGCTGTGATTAACCACGTCGGCACCCTTGATGCCGGCCACTACACCGCCTACGTTAGACATCAACAGGACGTTTGGGTTAAGTGCGACGACCACATCATAACAACGGCGTCACTAGCACAAGTTCTGGACAGCGAAGGGTGAGTGTTCGTTTTCTTCGTCTTAGATTTATGCATTATATTCTCTCTTTATAAAACAAGGTCGGTAAATCCAACTCGAAACTTGAAATTTAATAAACTACCATTAAAATTCTCCTTTAAGCGTTCTCGGTTCGAATGAATTCGAAATTTAAAAATTCTATCAAAAATAGATACATACAAGTTAATTTTGAATTTGCTTAAGTTTCGTAATTCAGAATGTTGGATCCAATATAGCAATAATATTTCTGATTTGGAGCCTACTATCGAATTGAGAATTTACTAAAAAACTCTGTCAAAATTTTTAAATTTTCTTTTTTATTTAAGTTTTTTGTTATATTGAGAAATTGCTGCGGACCAAAATTGTAATTTGGTGTACGATTTTTCTCTTTTCAGATATCTTTTGTTTTACCATAAAACAGTGCTTGAATATGAGTAGAAGTTGTGATATAAATGGAGCCAAGGCAGTCTCTGTGATTTACAGAGCCGCAGAAACTTACTGTATACGCGTGTGTGCACTAAGTACTTAAAGCAACGATATTCTTAGCGGATAATTTTTTAATTGAACACATTTCGTTTCGTATTTCGTCGCTGGAAGTCTCCAGACTGAAATAACATCGCTCGATTTTTGAGTGTACTACGAATACCAACAGATCAACAGAGTGGGCACAGTGGACGAATTTTTACACTAATTTCCGAGATGAACTACTTAGTTCTCATTAGTTTTTTGTTTCCTTGGTATACGCGAGCTCTTCTGCGCTAAAAGCTCTGTTATCCTTTTTTTGTTTTAAGGTCTGACATAATTTATGAGGTTATTTTTTATTTAGAACGACTTGACGATAATTTGAATAAAAGTTAGTGTAGACCAACAATTGTTTATTTAAAAAACAAAAGATTATTTTCTACTGCTTTTATCAATTCTTTCTTTTCTAGCTTTTTCCATTTCTTTTGCTTTCAACCACTCCTCCTTTTGTAGGCAGTTCTGCCCCATGGCGATGCCTAAAAGTCGTGATAGAACCAACAGTGAGTGTAAGTGCTCTGCTCCGATACTCTTATCGAGTCTCCTCATTTCGACAAAGTCATTTTGAATCATTTCGCTGTCGTTAACGTTGAACTTGTGAATCCTTCCAGCAGTAAGATACTTGCGCATATCTGTTAATTCTCGCTTAAGGTAATGTTTTGCTGCTTTAATTGTTTCTCTGATATGCGCAACGCATTCTTGGTCGGGCTGCAAGGGAATGTGACAATCGCTCTGAAAAAACAAAACAACATTCAGAAGGAACCTCGAATCGAAGGAAATCTAATATATAAATCTTACCGGTAGCATGCTTTTACCCTCACTTAGTATTAGTACTGGGATGTTTGTGTCAAAGTCAAGCTCATAGAACTCGAAGTTACACCTGAACTGCTGCATTTTAATGAGATATGAAAGACTCTGTACCCCAAACACTCCGTTAGCCTCAATTTTTCCTGTTTCGAGTCGGGTCTCGTCTAAAACAAGGTGAGTGTGGGGAGCTAGTTGTAATACACCACTTATTAATTTGTTAGTGCTGTAATCTTTTCTAGGGAATGAAAATGATAACATATTTGTTCTTGAGATCGCATGAAGTTCTTACTTGGGTGTGAAATTAAATGTATTCATGTTTTCCAGAGTCATGGGGAAGTAGTAACTAGCGGGAACAAGAGCCTCGATGATTTCGTAGAGGGATTGTGTGTATTCTGGAAGTACTTCCTTCGGGATATTTGATATATTCAGAGTGTATTTACCAAGAGCTTCTGTTTCGGTTCGAGCATATCTGTGAGATCAGTTTTCTTTTAAAAATTAAAATATATGCTTGAAGAATTTTTTGAAAATTTTAAATAGATGTATGTATTTGAGCAAGCATTGTACGCTTTAAATAAATGAAACGAATTCTCTAATAAATTTGAGTGGGCTGGGAAATTGCATTTCTTAAAAGTATATATGGCGTTAGAAACTTACACGGTAGAAATAAGATGTGAAATGAGATATTCAGCGGCTAAGGCGTCTCCAAAAAGACAATGTGTTAGTAACGTCTTAAGATCTTTGTGGATGCTCTCAAAAGTAATTGGATCTGAAAACAATCGCGGAAAATTGGCATCTGAAAAAAATCGGTGATTTGAAATAGGACAGCTTTCTCTCAATGCATTTTAAGTAATTACCAATTTCCGTCAAACTGGGATCGAGCAGTGGATTGATATGGCTCAAGTTATTAAGGGCTACAACGTGGATTCGAGGGATCAGAGAAGGCGGTGGATTGGCAGCTTGAAATTCCTTAGGATTATCGTGGTCGTCCAGCTGTTCCGTGGTGCCATCCAAAACGGGGTTTACGGAGAGGAAGCCAGCAATATCCACGATAGAATTAAGTCGGTGGCTGTCGAAGTCCGAGTAAATTTTTATCAGGCATGCCTTGCTGGGGCGATCCTTCAGGGGGGAATTGAGCAGATACTCCCGGGACAGAAGTTGGTTAGATTCTCCGTTCGAATGAATTGGCCTAGAATCTCCGGTCGTTACCCGCTTATTACTATGGGCGGGTGCAGTGGTGTCCATCATTTCAGTCTCGTCGCCCTCAATCGGCCGTTTTTGACCGCAGCCGATTTGGTGGACATCAGCGTCCTCCGGTCGAGACTTCGCAGTTGTTTGCTCGAACTCCTCCACCCAGGTGTTGATGCCCGGGACGGAAATCACGAACATAGTGCGCCGCTCGCCGTGGACATTTGACGGGGAGTCGAAGTTCACTGTCTCACCGGGCTTCACGATGAGGCAGTCGTGGAACTTCCCGTCCTGGATGCGACTAGGACATTCACTCGAACTTACCTCGTACTTCTCCAAGTAAATTTCGTTGTCCAGCATGTCCTGCACCATGCCGCGGAAGCGCACCAATGACCCGTCCCTCAAATTGTGCAGAGCGGTGTGGTTCAGCAGCGGTATCCTCCGCCACTTTTGGACGTCTTTCAGGTGCTCCAGGCACTCTGTTTCGTTCTCCTTGAAGTATTCTGGAGTCCACAGCGGAATGTCAAGCATAATTTTGATAATTTTGATAATATTTATTAAGATAAATTCAACGAATGCGAGACAAATGCGATTGCATTAAATTGTTTGAGTCACAACTGTCAAACCGGCG
Organism: Machimus rusticus; assembly: GCA_951509405.1. Taxonomy (NCBI): domain Eukaryota; kingdom Metazoa; phylum Arthropoda; class Insecta; order Diptera; family Asilidae; genus Machimus; species Machimus rusticus. Next base: position 19,929,945 of record OX608050.1, on the reverse strand, counting down.
AAGCGAGTGGGGTTTTGGCGCGCTTCGAAAGAAGACGTTACGAAGCAATGCTTACAAATGCATCCACTTCGGAATGTGCATTGCAAACAACGTTTTACTTCGACTTAAATTTCTTAATATGATTTCTTGACTGCTACTGAATATTTATCCCCGTTATTTCGATTTAAGGACGCTAACAAGTGCCAATAAATTCCATTTTTATGACAAATTTCTGAAACATTTGTAGGGTTATGAAACTTTTTAAGTGTTATTTTCCAGAGCTGTCCAAACTGTTTATGGTTTCCGGTTTTTTCTATTTGTCTTTTAATAATTTGAGCCAAGTTTCGGATGCGATTTAAATAAATTACAAATGAAATATGTAAAGGAAATTTGAACTGAATTTATAGAATGTAAATAATTTTTCGTTTTAGTATCCACTACAAAACATCCTAAAATATGATAAACACTTATTTTAAAAATTGTTTTAAATCTTTTCGGAAGAGAAGAGGTATATTTAGTAGTTAATATATTGTTATATTTGTGTTAATTATTTATAGTTCAACATTAGTTACATACATAAAGCTTAAAACAGAAAAATACTATTCAAATTTATTAAGTGTTAGTATTAACCCAATTACCTCTTCATTTAATTCCCCCGATGCTAACAAAATTATTTGAAATTGATTTCTTATTATTTTTTGGATATTTTTATAGATAGCCGGCATCTCTTTATAAGACAAAATAACCTATTTGCATGCTCCTTGTCTTCCGAAAGATTAGGCTGTAAACATTTTTACGTATGCAGTTTTAGTTGTGTCAATTTATATAAAATTATGAGTGATACAAAATGAAAAAATAATTTCGGAAATATGATTCATTTTCTCAGAAGATCTAAAAGAACGCTTTCACTCGCTATTTTTCTAAAATCAAACTACTACAAACTACTCGATATCTTTCTGTTATAAAAAAGGAGTGCTTTCGTTATTAGGATACGAAAAATCAGAGTTAGTTTTTCTAAAAAACTTAATATTTTTCAAATCAATTGTCTTAGAATACTTTAGGATAATAAAAGTTAACACCTTAGCTTTTTACATATATGTAGGTGGGCTCTACTTCAATTTATGGTAAATGAAAATCTACTTACAAAAACTTAAGTATACTTAATTAATTGTTATTTTTTTCCAGTAGGTTAACTACCTCTTCTTTTAGAAATTTAACTGGCAGTATGTCCAAATTAAATAACAAGCACCCGGAAAAGTGGGACTATTTTTGTATTCAAAGTCAGTTTAGTTTCTCGGTGATTTTCGCAATTATGCGGTGAGACCACTGAGCTACTTAGATTGCCAGACAGAAAGATTCGTGCTTGCTGAAAATTCATTTTTGAATTTGGCAACTGCAATTAACTTAAAATTTTCATTTCCTATTCCAATTTCTTGGACGATCTCCTCCACCTGCCCCACATTGCATCACATCAACGTGATCTGCATTTGCGAGCTCTCTTCAGACTCGGCGGGCCTCTCTTCCACACCTGGAGCTGGAGTTGTCTTGCGCCGATCTGCGTTGAGGTTTACCTGAGCCATTCGCCTAGGTATCACAACACAGCAGCATTGCTTTTCAGTTCTTGTTTTCAATTCCGGCACACATGGTGGGCTTTGGCTGGAAGGCCTTGTGATCGTGTTGGTGTATGGTCCGAGAAGCCAAGTCATCCAGGTTGGTCGGATCCCCTGAGCAGTTGCAGACGAGGCATCGAGCCCACGAAACCGAAAAACGCTCAGCGTCCCCCTCGAAGAAGTTTCGAATTTGCCACGACACCCGAGTGATCGATTGATCTTCACAATTTCAACTTCCGGCCAATTTGGATAGAGCCCTGAATCGATCGTGTCCAGCGAAACATATTTTAATTTGGTCATCGTAGCTCGGGTTAATTTAGAATTTTCTCCTCTCTTCCGTCTGGCCGTCAGACATACCTCTGGGTGTGCTTTAGTGTGTGGGTTGGTTGCCGTTGTGCCGATCGCGTAGTTTCTACGCGCCGCGCTCTCACCTGCACAGGTGAGGTGTTGTTCTTGAACGTCTGATCGCCGAGTGGAATTGTTATTGTTGTTTCCTACGGCTACCGCTGGTATCTTAGCAGTTTGTGATGTGAAAAGAAACGTCATCCATGGTACTTTCAGGAATGGCATTTGACACACATAGGCACAGTCACTGATTGAGCATAGTCGACTCGAATCTCGAATCTCGAATCTCACTTTCTGGTTATTAACTACTTTCTACTTGTCAATTTGTTGCTGAAAAGTGAGCTAACGAGAAGCAGCTAAAGCTGTTACCAAGTGATACCTATGTTGAAGATCAATCGCCATGATCGCGCATCGAGTTCAGTGATCTTACCCTAAATGGTTTCTATTTTGTGAATATTGTGAGTTAAAAGTGCTCATGAAATAGTGATCTAGCCGCACTTAGCTCCTAATGCTGCTAATAATGCTAATTAATCGCCCAGGCTCCATTTCGATCTGCACAAATACAAAATGTGATAAGTTATTCGCTAATCTTGTATGGAATAATGAATCAAAATGCTGCTGAAAGTTTGGTATGTTCAATCGTTTATGTTGCTCTTCGTATTTTTTAGTATATACATAAGTCCTTTTGTGAGTGGTGTTGGTGTGATTGGTTCCAAGAATGATCTTCGCTCCTTCTGCTTCAAAAGAGTTATGAATGGAATTTGATCGTCATCATCGTAATTTTGGCACAATCAGTTGCGAAATTTTTCTTCCACCTAAAAGCAGGTCAGTTGATTCTCTAGCGTTTCAGCGTTGGGCCTCTGCACCTATTTTGTAACCGAGGAAGAGGCTCACCGTCACTTTTCGGACGGTTTTAATGCGAACGGTAGTGAAAGCCGGTAGTCGCATAAAAATTGCAGCTAGTCAGCCCAGTTGAGTTTTCTTTAGAATCGTCTTTTTCGAGTTCGTCGTCCATTGATCTCTAATTTATTCAAGCATTGCAAATGAGCTGCGAATATTTTATGCTCTTTCTAACAACCGACGCTTGAGTAATTCAAAATATTTATGGTTGTATTTTTTATATTTCTATTTATACTTGGATATATTTCTGATTTTGAATATTGTACACAAAATTTCTTACAAAGTAATAATACTTTCTTTCAAGGAGGGTTTACAGGTTCCATCCGACTGTTACTATTCGAGTGGTTCGATAAGCGATAACATCCTGTGGAAAGCTTCTTGATAATTGAAAAGTTCATAGTTATAGTTCACATAATTATGTTAAGCATAATTTAATAATAATAATAGATTTATTCTTTCGCACTTCTCAGCATACTGCTGGAAACATTCACATGTTAAAAATTTTAGTGTTTTGATAAATTTGGCTTAAGTCATGCTCCGTGTAAATGGCCGGATGTGAATGAAATTTTCCCTATACAAAATGCCTGCTGACGGAAGATTTTTCTTATACAAAATGCCCTACTGACTAATGCCTATTGATTGAAGATTTTCTTTATACAAAATGCCTACTGAACTGAAGGAAGATTTTCCTTATACAAAATTTCACTCACATCCGGTTACTTACACGGAGCTTGACTTTTGACTTGACTTTTGTTCCATAAATTTATATTGAGATTTGTGTTTCTACAACCAACCGTACGATGACATTTTTTTGTAAAATAGAAAGAAAGATGAGGTTGAATTGGAATGAAAACAAAGAACAGATAAAATATATTGTTAGGAAAATTGTAATACATTATAAAAAAGTCTAAGTATCCTGAATTTTCTAATCTCCAAATGAATCCGCAGAAATGTTTGTTTTGGCGAAATAAGTTAACAATTAATTTTTAAAATATTTCAGTGTTCGTTTTTTTTCGTCGTACAATTAATTAACTTTAGTTTCTAAACACTAATCAAATTATTTAACTGTTTTTGGATGGAGAAAAATGTACAAACTCGCAAGGTCAGTCAGAGGCAAGCAAGACTCCCTCAAAATAAAGTGAAAGTTTGAAAAAGCAATTTCTTCTGTAACTGAAAAAGCTTAAATGTCTCAATGAAATTTCCGCTTGAATCTTCCGTTGCTATCTAATTAACGACGAATTGAAGCAGTCAGTCATTGCCGGCGAAACTATTTAACATTCCTAATGAGTTCCGCAATTCTGGGTGCTTCAAAGTAAATTTGAGAGACAATAGAAACCACGACGAGCAGTGCCTTTTGGGGCTTTCCTTTTTCGGGATAAAAAATCGAAAATCATCCACATAACCTTCCGCAACACTGGAAAAGTGTTTGTTTTTTTTTCCGATGACCATCTTCCTACTTCGCTTCGACAAAAATGCCAATAAAGCAGAGCAAAACTTTCCGCGTTTTGCTGGTTTTAATTTTAAATGTGAGTTTACTTTGTGTATGAAACGCTCATTCCCACCATGTGCCCGTAAAAGTCTTCTGCGACTGTGATTTAATTAGTGGATCGGGGCATGATATGCTCAAGAAATTAACGTTGACGGTGAAAAGTTGCTTGCTGCGATTTAAATAACAATTTGCCTACAATGGTAATCCACAATGGAATCAACTTGCATTCCGTCGGAGCTCGTGGGGACTATGCTTTAAGGCAGGGCGCAATAGACATTCCTCACCGCCAACAGTTTCCGCTCATAGACATATTTGAAGGTTTTCTAATTCCCTCAACTCACTCAAAAATAAGTAAGTAATATAGTACTTACTTGTTATAAAAAACGACATATTTTGACGTTATGAATATGCTAATGAACAGAAAAATGTAGAAATAAACTTTGAAGTTGCTACTGAGCCTACTTAGTTACATATGTACATACATATGTATCTACATATATCAAATTTCAAAGAACATCATAAGGCAACAGCTTAAATCATCACTAAACCTTTTCTTCTTAGGAAAAACTCGTCGTCCCAATTTCTTATTTATAATAATTAAATACTTGAATTAATTGTTGAGTTTTATTTTGGTGGTATTAAAAACTTTGTAACTTTTTTAACATTTTGGGATCGATATATTCAACACAAGGATTCGTTTAGGTGTTATTTCGGGCTTTAAAGCGAATATTTGGTATTATGATTTGGATTATTGATGCTTAATTTGAATTCCTATAACTTTGAAAAAGTTTGAGAATAAAAAGTAAGAATATTGAACATACATATAAAAACTTATACCAGCGACACACCAATCGAAATTTAGAATTTCGAATGTTCTCAATTTCAGAAATATATCATATTACCTCTGAATTTCTTAAAAAAGTTTCAGGCAAATATTCTGTAAAAACGAGATTTTGACAAAAATTTGACTTTAATTTCAAAGCAATACAATAATATTGTAAAATTGAGTACGCTCGAAATTCCAAATTTCAGTTGGTGTGTCGCTGGTACCTATTATACCAGCGACACACTAACTGAAGTTTACAATTTCGAGCCTTTTCAATTTCACAATATTATTGTATTGCTTTGAAATTAAAGTCAAATTGTTGTCAAAATCTCTTTTTAACTGAATATTCGCCTGAAACTTTTTTAAGAAATTCAGAGGTAATATGATATTTTTCTGAAATTGAGAACACTCGAAATTCTAAATTTAGATTGATGTGTCACTGGTATTAATGGTACTTTGCAAATTAGGTTTCCTTTTTTTGCCAATTATGGTTTAAATTTAAAGAATTCTAAACATTGTCATTGTATGGGCTTCAATTGCTCACATAATTTATACTCAATTGTACGCCATTCTTGCAATATCTTTAATAGAAAAAATCAGTACGAGATGTTTTTTGGGATGGATAATTTTAAAAACTCAATATGTTTGATCGAAAATGGCTTCTGTTCCGTATAACTTTATTTTAAATATACGAGTATCTGTGAGTATGCAGACTCATTTTATTTGACTGATACATAAATTTCGTGCTATAGAAAATCATCGACAATCAGTTACACTGCGTGACAGAATAATTTGAATTATTTCGTCCTGCATTCATTTGAAATAGGCGCAAGGGTTTCATTTTTTAAAATAAATATGGTATATAACACCTACATAAGGACTTTACGCGAATTTATAATGATATAATGGAAAATTTAACTGATCACTTTTAGCCGCGTCACTATGATAGGCGCAGTAGAATTCAAGCCACTTTTGAGTACGAGCGCTTTTAGCGCAGAAAATAGCAAGATTAACTGTTTTTCTGAACTTTTAGATAATTTTCTGCGATCAGGGAAATTTTGTAAAATGAGTAGAGTTAAGTGGTTAAATGGTGAAGAAAAGAAAAGATTAGTGCATGGCATGAGAAGGTGTACAGCAATAGAAAAATTGAACGAAGAATTGGTCGCAGTGAACACTTGATAAGAAATTTTCTACAGAATATCAAAAGTTATAGTACCAGAAGGTCAAAAGGTCATCCAAAGGATATCTTTGAAAGCGACCGAGGAGCCATCTTTCGGATTGTATTGAATTCTACAGGAACTGCCAGGTCAATTACAGTAGAGGAGGGTGTCCAAGCCTTCATCCGAACTATATAACGGCAGTTTAAAAAGTTGTAACACTCAAAAACATCAAAAAATGAAGCGCAAACCTGTGCTCAATCCAAGCATGTAACAGTCGATTAGACCTTGGAAGGAGACGCATGTCGTGGACTAACGAATGGACAAATATTGTGTTTTCCGACGAAAAAACAATTAATCTAGATGACCCTACCGGGTTTCGGTTGTATTACCATGATCTTCGAAAGGAAGATGCAATTTTATCCAAGGAAGCAGTTCCGTAATGATCTGACCGACAATATCATATAACGCAACGAAAGGAGCAATATGTGTTTCATGTCTTCTATTTAGGATGAATGCAAAATGTTACCTTGATCTATTGGGAGAAGTGTGCTTTGACGGCATTGGTAGGGAACATTTGCATTCAACAAGACAACGTTGCAGTCCTTATGGCTAACATAATGAAACAATGGTTTTATTTCAAGAAAATAGTTTTCCTTTAATGGTCTACTTGTTCTCCCGAACTCAACAGAATTGAAAATGTACAGAGTTGTATCCCGTAATTTTTAAAAAGATGACAGAACGTATCAATCAAAACCGGCGGAGAGCTTAAAAGGACGAAAACTTCCGCAAAATAATATTCAAAATTTTTATATCAAATTACCCGCTAGAATTTTCGAGCTATTAACAGTTCATGGAAAACACAGACATTATAATAAAATGGAAATAATTAAGTAAGAAGTGTTTTTATTCTCTTGCGTCATTGTGTCGCACTAAAGACTTGAATTTTTTTTAGATTTACCTCTAATGTCGTTTTTTATAATGCATAATCCTTTTGTATAGTTACATTAGTTGTCTCTTAAAAAATCGCCTACAGTAGCTAAGTTCTCGCTGTTTACTAACAGATAGCATTGCCAGGATTACGTGCATGTAGTTTCAGATGGTAACGCATGTAGAAAGAAGTACTATTAGTAAGCTCAAACTACAATATACGTTAGTTCGCCACATTGTAAACGAGGTTTTATTTTCACTCAAGGAAAAACGCGTCCAATACTCAATACTACTCCAGGCATGACAAAGTTATTCTTCTACATGATAATGCTCGTCTGCATGTTGCGGTGCCAGTGAAAACCTATTTAGAAACACTTAATTGGGAAGTCCTGCCCCACCCACTGTATTCATTAGACATTGCTCCTTTCGACTATCATTTATTCCATTCGACTGCCCACGGCCTGGCTAAGCAGCGCTTCCATTCTTATGAAGATACCAAAAAAATAGGTCGATTTTTGGATAGTCTCAAAAGGCGAGATGGGAGAAAGTAGTGTTAAGGAATGAACAATATTTTGAGTGATATGTTCTTTACCACATATTTTAAATAAAAAATTGAGTGTTACTAAAAAACAGCGAGAACTTATTCAAGGTTGTAATAAAATAAATAATAATTCTGTCGCTCAGTGTAGGTATATTATAATCAAATTACAAGAAAAAGTGTTTTTGTGCTCTTTAGGGCTTCTAATTTTTCGAAGCGGTTCTATTATTTTCAAGAAAAACATTCGGATTTTTTTAAATAGTGAGGTTAGCGTCATATATTTTTAATAACGAATATTATGCATACATGAATAGTTAAGTGATGTATTTCGCTGAAGTCAAGTCGTTTGTTATTTAAGATGCAAAATTGCTTAGTAATGAGCTAATTATACAGCTGACCTGAGCTTTTCCTCTATTTCGAATTTTGCACTTGCACCTTGGCAACCGGTCAGCGGAGAGCCCGCGCTTCCGAATCCCGAAAGCTCCACCTACGACCCAGAGTGTGACGTCACCCGAAAGCCGAAAGCTTCTCGAAACGCACATAGAACTCATGACGTAGCATATGTAGAACCGGAACTTCCACACAGCCACCGGCGGCGGCGGCGACGGCAATCCGTTCAAAGTCAACTTAACAAAACTTCAGTTGAGCGCCCGCCAGTTCTAAGTAGAGTCGAAGTCGCCCGCGAAGTGAGTTCAGTCGAAGCGTTTTCGCGGTTTGCCCACCTGAGTTCGAATTGTTGTGGTTGTCGCGAATGTTTTGTTGTTTGTTAGTTTTGCGTTAACGCCTTTAATTCAACAATCAGCACGGTGGCGAGGATTAGCCAAGGTGTGAATTAAGTTTTGTGATTATTGTGCTGCGAGCAGAAGCGCATCAGTTCTATTTTGCGAGTAACTCCAGGTTTTGTTTAATCTTGGGATCGGTCCGCGTCTCCAGCAGCGCGTATTGATTTTTCCCTGTCCCGGCGCTTCTTGTTTCTTCCCAAGGGGGCACCTCGTCTGGCTGCGGTGGGCTACGTCGATTTGTGGCACAGTGCGCACGTAGCAGTGATAAAGCCCTGAGTTCCAATATATCAAAATCAGGCCGACGAAGGTGCGCTCAGGTATTTTCTTGAAAGATATTTATATTAAAAGTTGCCCCATGGGGGCTGATGGGCGATGGCTTTGAATTGCTTGGCTTGTTTGAAATTCCGCGAAAGCGCCTATGATTCACGTCGCCGTTGCTGTGATAAGAATTCCCCGCGAAAATTAGCATTGAATTCCTGCGTGTTCTGTTTGCACTTTTTTATACCTTAATTGCCGTGCCTATTTTCACTAATCACACTAATGACCGAAGAAGGAAAGACGCCGATTGTTCTGAGGTCTTCTCAGGGGTCTTCCTCATTTTATGTTTGCGTCTTTCATTACTTGATTTCCTTCGCTAGGAAAACTGAAAAACAATCGAAGTCTATCTTCGGTTACTAACATTGCGTCGCGTCGCGTTCGCGTCTCCCGCTTTGGCCACTCGCTAATTAGCTGCTCCGGCGTATGCGGCCGATTGGCTTGGCGCTCATTAAGGTGGTTCTGGTCAAGGTTGACGCCGTGCTTAGTACTTGCTTTGCTGCTGCGGCTCGTCTCGAGGACTCAGATTCAGATAGTCTTAAATGGCATAATTATCTCCGTCGGCCGCCGTCGGGGTTATCTGTGCCGTCCACACGCAAGAAAAGTAGCGTCTTCGGCCTGTCTGGGTGGGTTGGACGCTCAGCCAAGTGCTCATTTCCAGTCGTCATCCGTTCCGGAAGATTAACCGTCTTAGACGTCTTCCTAATTTCGCCTGGTGGGAGTGGAAGTCGACTGTTTGCATAATGGGACGCTTTGGCTATTTATGTTCTCTTTTGTTTTCGTAACAACTCCTTGAAGCTCGTCTCGTTTTTTGTCTGGCAGTCGAAGAAGCGAATCTTGTGCGCTTTTCCGGATCAGCTGCTTATTTGTGGTCTCTTTCTGCTCGATAAGATATCAAATTCGAATTAATTGGGTGAAATGTTCCCGCAAATGATACCTCGTCAAAATGATAATTTCCTGCTCTCCGCCTGCGATAAATGTCAACCTTCTGATCTCAAATTTCTTTGATTTATGAACAGTATTAAAATTATATGTACATATGTACATTACATAAACGATGTTATGACGCTTTAGGATTTTTGACTTTCATAATTATTAATTTTTTGACATTTTTTTTGTAAAATGACTGAACATTTTCGGCGATACGATACTCAAGGCCATAAGTGCTGTAGCCGATAAGCCGATATCAGAAAAGCGGAATTTCTAGTGCATAGAAGAGCACTCATTTAAATTATCTTATTTGTAAACATATTGTTCAGGATTTATTAATTTCTAAAATAGTATATCTTCAATTTTGTTCTTTGAGCAATTTAAAAGAAATTTTGGGAAATTAAGTACTATCGTAAAATGTTGTATATTTTTTGATTAGTAAATTACGTTTAAGTTACCTGAAAACGTGGTACCTAAATGAAGAAAGTTAAAAGAAAATATTCTCTTATAATCTCTTACATATGACCCCATAATAATGTCAAAACTATCGATTTATTACTTTAGATTTAATTGTTAAAGACTCTTGGAGATTCCTGTTAGTAAGCCGCCGTTTTAATTTTCAATATAAGAATTGAATCAACAAATTAGTTCCACATAAAAATATAACATATCTATTGGATTAAGCAAAGTTCGGAAATACAAATAACTTATTCTTAATAAGCACATTATATCAATTGCCATTTAACCCTTTGTATACTTTGAAAAACACATAACCTTCAGAAAAAAGGTTGAGTGCTGTTTATTAAATATTTACTCTAATTTCACTAATGGCATTATGAAGCTGCATTCGCAAGTGAGAGTAACTAATTTTTCCTTGACATAAATTGCTTCGTCAATGGACAGTAAATCAGATTACGTATAAGCTAATTTTACCTTTTATATTTATTTGACTTGTTGAACTTAAAAACTGAGGAGAATGTTAATGTTAATCATTCAAACTCTGTTGGTCCACAAAAAATTATACATCAAACATGAACGCTAAAGTAGGCTAGAATACTTTCCATCTGGCATAATTTCTAATATATTGCAAAGAGTTAAGTTTCATAAATGATAATAGATATTAGAATTACTGGCACTAATAAATTTCATTTTTGTAATGCCATACAATTAAAATATCAGCTTATGTTTGCTTTTATTTACACTAAACAACTTTAGTTTAAATGGAATAATGAAATATTTACTCTAGAGTTGGTCTAACTTCGCTAAATATCGGTTAAAAAGAGGGTTTCCATTCGGTACGCTTGCTATCGAAAAAATATATAAGTATGTTAAAATATTCATCGCCAAAAACATTTACGCTTCAGTGGCATACAAAAAAGGCAGCACGTTGCAGCAGCGACTGAATTATTGCAGCACCCTCTGCAACCGTCGAAACTTTCTGCAGGCGCGGAACAACCGCAGCATAATTGGGTTTCATGTGAGTTACAATCCATGCGATACGGAAATTTAAAAAATTTTCCAACTAATTGGCCTTGCATTGCACGACGGCCAAACATTCATATGTAACAACGAGCATACACCCAAATCTGTTTCATGCTTTAGAAAACATCACGTAACACCATTTTCACGCTCTTAACTCTGGCAGAGTCCGAAAATCAAAGCACTTCGGGGCTTGACCAACCATTTTCGTATTCGTATCTGATTTTGAATCTGATGCGAGCGCTTTCACGTGCGCTGGCCGCTCCTGCAAAGTGTAAACAATTCGAAGTGTAAAAAAAGTGCAGAAAAATATGTAGTTTCGCTCTCATGACCGGCCGCCCGTGCCGCAGCCCTCGATTATGAAAATCTTCGTACGAAAAGTGCGCAACACTTTTTCAGCACAAGCGCTGCGTTTGCCTCTCGGTGCACTTTTAGGCGAACTTTGCTCCCGCCGATTAATCGCAATATCGAGAATTATGCTCAGCGGCAACAGCACTGAATTGCTGCACCCGCGGACTTTTGCCCCAGGTGACACGATTTCCGTGAACTTCTTCGAATAAGGGTCAATGAGCTGGCAGAGGGCATTATGCTAGTAAACCGCGGTGGCCCGCGGCTATGCAAAGGAATTTGCGGTCGGATGAGCACCATGCTTGGGAGCATCCAAATTTCGGTTGTGATCGTCGATTTGACGCTTTTTTTCCTAAATCTGCCGCTTAAGACAAAAATTCGCTCCGCTTTTGCTGCATACTGAACCAAAATAACTACTACAGCTTTCTCATGAAGTCTGCAAATTTTTAAGAAACTGTAGTGGAACAGTTTTTGCAACTGCGTTAGGAAGAAGTTTATTTTTTGTTATGTCTTATGAGAACGAAGTTTGTCTGCGGTAGCAAAAACGGCTTCCGTATCTCTAAAAAGTGTTAAAACTCGAAAAGTTTTATATTCCGTTGTTGAGATGTCATGCATATAGCAAAGAAATCATGGGTTTTTCCACCTCATCTTTAACTTGTTTCTAAACGTGGTTATGCTTTAGTAGGTACCTACATTACAATACATATGTGTACTTATATTTTTAAAAAAAATTCTTTTAGTCTTATATAAGGTTAGTTAATATGAAATTAATTATTAATTAATAATTAATATGCATCCAGTTCTTCTCGAGTGGTGCATTAACGAACATTGAGAAAGACTAAGGGTAAAATCATATAACGCGCAGGTTACGCTCGCGGTTTAGGTGGACTGTTCAGCTTAACCTGACTAGCTGACTGAGAAAAACAAAATGAGCCGATAGTCAGCTAAACCCCAAACTGATTAGTGAGCTGTCGCACTATGCGTTTCCTCACTTATTATACTTACTTTGTTCTTTCAGTCAGCTGAATAGTCACCTAAACCGCGACCGTAGCCTGCGCGTTATGATTTTACCCTAATATATGTACATATAGTTTTATAGCATAGCAGACTAGTTTTTTTTTAGGTTTAAGCAGCAATTTTATGTTTACACGGTTGTCTTAAACACAATGAAATATAAGTGTCTTAATATTATAAAACAACTTCGCAATTGTTCTCGACCTGTGTGTTAGTCTTATTATGGTTATAGCCTTTCACGCTGATTCAGAAAGCTCTCTATGGTGACTAACGCCAGCATTTGCAAGCATCATGTCGGAAATTGGATATTATTATCGATAACAGCAGCATGGGAGCACCTCTAGCAACATAAATACAGCCGCCGAGCAAATACCTTTTTAGCTCTTTGATGATTCACCTCGAGTTGTGTACAAAAGTGGCCCCAACGAACTTTTGTACTCCCCGTCCCACCTGAGTGCAGCGGCTGCAGTCCATTCAATTTCGAGCATTGTTACTGGCACTCGCCCCAAAATGCCTATGCGACCCTCTGTTTACGTTTTATTTAAACGGTGCGGTCTTATTGATCTCTTTACCCACCCACGCCCTGCCATTTTCGGGAATGTTTCAATGGTTGGACGCGCACATGTGGATTTGGTCACTACTTTTAATGGATATGTTCTGTCATGGGTTGGTCAAGAAGCCGATTAATTAGACGGTAATGGGAAAGTAGATAGGCAATTAGGTAGTCAAACTTAAGAATTTGTATCAATCTAGTTCAAATGCAGCAGTCACATTTGCCCCGGCCGGGTTCGACGCGCAAACTTTGCAAATTTCAACTCTGGCGTGCGAAAAAACGCGCAGAATTCCAGCGCGCAGATGCGAGATCTTCTTAAAAAGGCAAGTCGATTCGCCGCGTGGGTATGAATTAATGATCTTTTTACGTGTTCTCTGCTTCCAACTATTTGGCGGGGTATGGCTAATGCTTTTCTTAGAAATGTGAACCAGAATGCATTTCTGACTGTCGAATGAATGCACTTGGCTTCTTAACCGATTTTAGAGAATTGTAGTAATATACCTTAGGCTTACGAAAGTGTTATACTTAAATTGCTTCAGGTTTAAAATACAATATATTTCGTCGGGAATTTTAGGATCGCGCCAGTCATAGGCAAGAATTGCGACCTTCAGATTTCTGTTTCAATGTCTTCACGGCTGCGCTGTCTTATGAGACGTTGTTTATTTCCAAAATTAAATTTTTCTTAGTCATCATTATTATGCAAATAATGCCAAACTTAAAAAAGTAGAATATATACATAATGTACGAGTATGTACATAATTATATGCAATTAGAGTCTTTAGTTAAAGCAGATCCAATTACAGCTGCTGGCCAAGCAATTCAAAGTTATCTCATATGTATATGTAAATAAAAAATTATTCATACAAAAATAACGTTTCATTATAAATAAAGGTGCCATTTTAACAGTGTTTACATTCTAATGACTGTTAAAAACAACGATTTCGCTCAATGTTTTGCCCGCCTAATGAGACTATTCAAAATTTGACTGAAAAAACAAAATTACTGGCTCAAAAGTGTACGCAGCAAATACGCGTTGCTGCTCAGCAACACTTGCAACAGAACAACAGCAATCAACAGTGCCAACAGTCACTGCAGACACATTTTCAAAATTATTCGAACAACAACAGCAGGAGAGCGAGCACTGGGGACCAACTTAGTAATGAAAATAAGAAAAGTAACTTGAAGTACCTCTGCTCTTGTTCTGGAGGTACCCTAAGAGGATTGAGCAGGAAAAATAAAGATGGTCAAGCCACTGTTAGGTGGTATGTCAAGGTAATTATTAAATTTGAGCTGTAGGTACATTATGTGTCTTATATTTATTCTGTTCTATTATATTATGAGTATATACAGATTTTTTATAAGAAAGATAAAGGAATCCTTGTACAATGAACTTTCTGTTTCTTTGGTCGATTGGCGCCAACCACGCGATTACAAAGAGTGTCACAACCTCAGACTAATGCCCCCTGTCTTAATTACTTCCCTAGCTGCCGTCTTAACTCTTTTTGTAAGTCTAATCGTTGTTCGCGGTCCCCGCTGTCCAAGTTGCCTAAGATATAACCGAGTCGATCAGAAATTAGTAAATGATCAATGACCCGGTGATCTCGCTCGTTAAGTTATTGTCAACGCTGATCGGTCGCAGAAAATTGCAACAAGCGGACAAGACAATTTTCTTATTGCGTCACGAACGTGACGACGCGACGTCTTACGCAGCAGTCACCTCCGCTGGGTGACTCCTTTGTGAGCGCGCCCTCGGTAATCAGCTCGGCAACATTTGCGATGCCTTTGACCCTCCCACAAGGGTTCACGTTCCGCCAGGAATAATCGATGGCCCGCGTGCTGACTGTGAGCCGAGCGCTGGCAACCTTCTTTCTAGTCGCATAATTGATTAGACGTCGGTTACACGTGGACGGCCGTGGGACCCGAGCCTTATTTTTTCTGAATGAGCGCGAATGTATGTTTTAGACGAGATTAAACAAACCCTGCCATCTTGACTAACTTCTCATTAAAAATTTCTTCCCAGCAGCCCACGTGGCGACTTTGGGGCGAGGAGCGCGAGAAGGATGCCATCTTCACAGTCTACCTCAAAAAGGTGCGATACCATCGGCCGATCCCAAGTGCGAATCACGTAAGTACCGAGTGACTACTTTTTGCCGCGGTGATGTGATGCTCGGCGCAGCATGCAAATGCACAGAGATTTAATCGAGGCAATTTGCCGTGGATAATTGTTGCTACTGGCGGGCAGTGGGCCCCACGGGGCACGCCTGGAGCCCCTTAGATAATAAACACTTAGCCCGCCCGGGCAGGGGCGAGGGCGCGGCGCGAGGACCCCTCGGGGAAGAAACGCGAACGTGCGGCTGACTCAGTGATTGCGGACTTCCGCTCAGAATGCGACGAATGGTGGAAAATTGCTGTTTGTGGGCAGCTCTGATTATCGGACTACTGGGCGCAATTGAGTTTTTGTCCGTCTAAAAATAACGCCTTAAATACTCCCGATCGGAGCAGGTCTTGTTGATGGACTCTAGACGGCTCCCGTGAATGTGCAGTTTTTGGCGCATTTGTTGTATAAACGAAATTTTCTTGGCGCTCTTCTTTTCGCCTTCTGGGGGAGTCAAGGGGCGATGAACTGAGGTGCTTCAAAACTGTTTTTATTGGAATTTAGAGGCCGTCCGTGGAAGTGCTTGCCTTGGGGAGCACTTTGCTTTTCCCAAACATTAAACATGCCTCAAATGTAAAGCTTTCTGGGTTAATTTTCTTGAAGAATGGGCTAGATGAAAAATTATCTTCTATATAAATCTTCAGAACAGTTCTGAGGGAAGGAAAACAAAATTCGTATATACAATAATGAAACTTTTTTAAGAGTTAGAGAGCTCACGATATGAAAATGAAACGCGCAAAACATTTACATTTGTATGATTTTATAGGAAAAAAAATCGTACATTATCATTAGTAAAATGAATAGTCTCTTTAGAATATTAAAATTTTTGCAATAGCAAATTGGGATTTCGATTTAAAAATTTATACATAGCTGCCTCTTGGAGAAAAAAGGGTAATTTAGACAGAAATTAACACCAAAATACATAATGAACTTTTGCAGGTAAAAATCTTTTAATTTTGAGAATATCTTTCACGATAATTAATCAGTGCACTCTTAAGGTAGCACAAAGACCATTACAACATATAATTTTCCATTAATTTCATAGTGGCGTTGCGGATGGCACTTTCTATATTGCTTTGAATCTTTAATTTTGATGTTTATTAAAATAATAAATTCGAAACCGGGGACTCCGAAAAGCCTTAAATTTTTATTTTCGTATAAAGCTTATGTTATTTAAGAAGTTTTTTTTCAAAAATTGTATAGTTAGCATAATTTATCTTAAAATCTTTAACTTTTTTAGGACTCTGATGACGAGATCTCACACTTGGAGTGGGAAACGGTGAGGGTACGCTTCGTCAAAGCTGCGACGCTATCGCGTCTAGTTGAGGCCCTAGCGACAGACGATGGGGAGCTGGAGAGCACCTTCATAAACGTTTTCCTCTCTACATATCGAACGTTTTCGAATCCCAAAGAAGTCCTCGATCTTCTAATCAGGCGCTATGAGACCCTCAACGAGATGGTCACGGATGTCCAGCGGAACAATTCCGACAGTGGGTCACCCTCGATACCCGAGCAGCACAAGAAAACTCTAGTCTCAGCTCTTCACGTGTGGCTCGACGGGTTCCCGGAGGACTGGACCGAGGAGAACCTCCGGCACATCCTCGGGTTCACGTCCAAGAGGCTGCCGCACTCCGAGCTGCACATGAAGGTCCTGCACCGCCTCGAGCGCGTCCTCCGAGTCCCCAGCCTCCACAACCAGGACCACTCGCTGGCGTGGGCCCAGCCGTACCCCGATTTCGTGGAGCAGTTCAGCGGACTCTGCCTGGCCCCGGCGCTCCGGGGGCCCCCGTCCCACCTCCTGCAAGCATATCGATTCCCACATATCCCCGTGAAGCACTTCGCCGAGCAGCTCACGCGGATGGACATGGAGCTCTTCAAACGACTGATTCCACACCAGTGCCTAGGGGCCACTTGGGCGAGGCGCGACAAGCTCGAGGCCGCGACCGTCGTGGCCACTGTCAACCAATTCAACGCGGTCTCCTTCCGCGTCATTTCGAGCATCCTGGTGGAGCCCAGGCTTAAGCCTCACGTAAGTTTTACTAAGTCTGTTGAAAAAAACCCGTATCTATAATATTTCTTATGTCCACTTCAGGAACGAGCTTTAAATATAGCGACGTGGATTGACATCGCACAGGAATTAAGACTGCTAAAAAATTTTTCTTCGCTCAAAGCCATCATTTCGGGGCTTCAATCGAACGCTATTTACCGGCTTTCTAAGACATGGGCAGCGCTTACAAGAGAAAAAGTAAGAAACATTTTAAATCTTGGACTATTATCGTTATGAATTATTATTTTTTAGATGGAAATTTTTAATGAACTTGCCAGAATATTTTCTGAGGACAATAACGCTTGGGCTCAACGCGAAGTTCTAATGAGAGAAGGCACCGCAAAATTTGCTGATACTGTTGGAGAAAACGATCGTCACTTGCAGAAGGTCTTTCAAAAACAGGTAAGATTTTATGTGATACTGCATTACACAGATACAAAATAAAATAGCTGGATATTTAAGTTTAAAAAAGTAAAATAAATTAGTTTTTTTATCTAAAACTATTAGCAGCTTTTCAAAAAGACTACAATAAAACTAAGCGGGTATTAATGTTAAAAAATAAAATAAATGTTTTCCAATACTCAAACTTACTTCTAGCTTATAAATAATTCCCTTTGAATTATTTGTTTTCTAAAAATTTCGATCTCCCTCCCCATTATATATATAATTAATAAAAAAGCACTCTGCGAATAGTTCTGCAATTTTTGCGAAGTTCTCTGTGAAACATTTAGAAGTATTTTTTTTTATTATTTTATTAATTAACATTTGTTTTCAACAATTATGTAAAAAAAAGAAGAATGATGATACTTATCGTAATTAATTTATAATGTTAATCATCTTGCGGAAGTTATATGATTATATAGCGTTAAATGTTTTTTAATTTTATAGTTGCTTGAAAACTTATTGAATTAGAAGTACCTTCAAAGAATATTAAGAAACTATAAGTTATTTTGACCATGTTTTATTAAACATTTCAGAATACGCACACATCACACGGAACGATTCCTTATCTTGGAACATTTTTGACCGATCTAACGATGATCCACGTGGCCATTCCGGACATGATCGGCGAAACTCTGATCAACTTCGACAAGAAGCGCAAAGAGTTTGAGGTGCTGGCGCAGATCAAGCTGCTGCAAGGAGCGGCGAACACGTACAATTTGCGGGAAGATCACCACTTCGATCGGTGGTTCGCGTCAATGCTAGTCCTGGATGAGCGGGAGGCTCATACGCTGTCCTGCCAGCTGGAAGCGCCCACAGAGCCCCGAAAATCGAATAGTTCTGGGCACCGGAAGACTGACTCCATTGCGTCGAACTCGAGTAGCGGCGCCGGATCCCAGTTTTATTGCGAGATCAACAGCGGCAACACCTCCAGACACAGTTCTAGACACAACTCGCTGGACCGGGACGTGGTGCCGCCAACCTCTTCGATTATGTCGGCCTCGAGCAGTGTGTCCAACCTCTCCATAGACTCGAGCAACTCCGGAGGGCCCAAGTCGAGCAACGCCAAGCACGTCGGGAATGGAAAGGTGGCGAGCAACGGAGCGCCCCTAATTAACGCTCAGCTGGTGCAGAACTCGCCCCTGAAGAATGCGTCGCCAGACTTCTACATAATCAGGGTCACCTACGAGACCGACAACGTCGAGCTGGACGGCATCGTGCTCTATAAGAGCATTATGCTGGGAAATAACGAACGCACCCCACAGGTCATCAGGAACTCGATGATGAAGCTCGGCCTGGAGGGCGACCCCGAGCAGTACACCCTGGCCCAGGTGCTCCCGGACAAGGAGCTGGTGATGCCCCCCAACGCGAACGTGTACTACGCCGTCAATACTGCTTTCAACCTCAACTTCATTCTGCGTCCGAAGCGTGACATCAGTGGACAATAAGCGGACCTTTTAACCAATTTTTGTATATATATACTCGTAAACTTTGACCACGAGGGTAGCCGGCCCGACATTCCTTTTTAGAGTATTTTTCAAATACTTTTTTATTTATTGATTGTAGTTTGTGTGCTGTTACAACCGTAGGACCCCGTTGTCTGCTTTAAACATTGTCAACATTTTCAGTTTTCTGTACTTAACCGAAGTAGGAAGACTTAGCGAATACTCACCGCATGTTATCATGACCGTTCGGCCGCGGGAGCCGGACACTTCTTTTCGACTCGAATTTACCACTAGAGCTGTTTTAGATCCTTTTCGTTTCTAACCAGATAGTCTTAAAATTTTGTGACTGTAGAAAAACTGTGCAGAGCAACCTGCAGTTTGTCCAGTTCTAGAGTTTATTGCCTTTTTGTAATGTTCCCTACCCTGTATTGATTTTTATTTATTGTTTGCTCCTCTGTTTTGTTATTATAAAAGTCTCTAAGATTTAGTGATTTTATTTGATATTTTCTCGACATAAATGTAAGAATAAAAAGATTTTAGAACATTTCCTGTGTTTAATTTGTGTAACAACCTATCGTATTTCAGGTCCATGTATGGAAACGATTTTTTGCTTAAGGTAGAGATAATGTTTAAAATAATAAATGTTTTACATTTTGTCAATTTTTTTTATTTAGTAAACTTATGAACATAAACATTTGTTATATTCCAAGAAATAAAAAAAAAACCGTATGCATGTATTCTTAATTAAAAATACTAATACTATCATTTATATATAATCACTATCATTAAATAGTAAAATAAAAGTTTTTTTCGAAAATGAAAATAAATAAATGTTCCGCCTGTTAGACAAAATTAAAAGATTATGGGAAAGTTTCTAAAATAATCTTATTCTTAAAGAAAAAGTACGCTACAATCCAAATATGGGATAACAGCAACGATTAAGATTAAGGTATTACGTATAAATATAATTAAAAACAGATTTTCCGTTTATAAAAATAAGATGAATTCATTTCAGTCCCAGAGTGCAAAGACCTATAGTACATCGAATTGAAATGAAGATATGTTCTACTTTTTTGCTTGTTTAAGACGTTGGTTCAAAACAAGTCCGATTATTATCATCCATACAAAATGTAATAAGGTAAAAATTAAACAAAAGCAGCAACTTTTTCAATTTAACATCAGAATCAGATGATAAAAAGTTCTGGTAGTCAGTTCATTAAATTAAGTCTCGTTACAACTTTCGTGAAAGATAGTCAAAAATTTAGCGATTAGTTTCAGAAAATTAAAGCAAGATGTTCGATATAAAAGATATTACGACGGAAAACTACGCGAAGACGCGATTTTTAGGAGTTACCCCAAAGGAGCCAGTTAAAGTTGGCGACATCGAGTTTAAGCCTCGTCTTTGTGTGATGAGGCCAATTTCTCTTGAAAATTTAGAACGCATTCAGAATTTCACAGTGAGGGCGGACGACTTGTGGATTGTGACCTATCCGAAAAGTGGTTCAACCTGGACTCAGGAAATGTGTTGGCTTCTTATGAACAACTATGATTTTGAGACGGCAAACAAAGTCGATTTAGAGCTGCGGGCACCGTGCATAGAGTAACGACTGCCACCAAATAATAAATAAATAATAATAACACTGATGAAAATTACTTTTCAGGTGCAGTGCACTAGCGCCAAAGTTTCCCATCGACACTATGGAAACAGTTGCCAAGGCCGAAAGCCCCAGGGTGATTAAATCCCATCTTCCCATAGCATTGCTGCCGAAGGAACTTTGGACCAAGAACCCAAAGGTTGGTTCTCAATTTCCTCAGATGTTTCCTGAATAGAATAAGCCTTACCAATTTGTAGATTGTCTATGTCGCCCGAAATCCTCGGGATGTCGCAGTTTCTTACTATCACATGCTGAAACCCTTTGTGGATTTCGGCGGCATTGAGAACTGCTTGAATGAGTTCTTGAGCAGTGAAAAGCAGCCGTATGGACCTTTTTGGGATCACGTTCAGGAGTTCTGGAAATTGAGGCAGAGACCAAATTTCCTTTTCTTAACATACGAGGAAATGAAAAAGGATTTGGGCTCGGTGATTCGACAAGTTGCCTCTTTTCTGAACTGCTCACCGTCTACGGAGGAAATGGGCAAAATGCTCGACCATTTATCCTTTGAACAGATGCGAAGTATTTAAATTTCATTTCCTTTAATACATAGTAAGCTACTTAAGTTACAAATCTTCCACCAGACAGCGAGACTTGCAACCATAAATTCGGGCTTCGTTTCATCCAGTCAGTATTTCAGAAGGAAACGGACATGAGGTAGGAGGATATTCGAATGTTGAATTTTATATTTTAAAATAAAATTGTTAGGTTCATACGAAAAGGAGAGGCAGGGAGTTTCCAAACGGAGTTTCCGTCCGATTTCAACGAGATTTTTAATGAATGGGCCCGCAGAAATTTGAAGGACTCTGATTTCACCTTGTATTTGTAAAATTTCAATGTGCATTTTAATCAGAAGAGAAATTGTTCGTTATTATTTTTCCAAATAAATGGTGATACAGTGGAATTTGGGTTAAAAGGTATAACAAAACTGAAAAATATTAAAGCCCCGCATAAAATTTAAATCAGATTTCAAATGAAAGATTGAACTTTAAGCTATTACAGAAAAATACTAAAAACTTAAAAACTCTTTTGAAATAAAGTAAATCAAAATAGAATAGTCCTTGGTCACTGAGTTGAATTCGATTGGAAATTGTACGTAGGCCCCTCTAAGAACTGAGGCTTGGGGATTTAAGAAAAACTAGCATAATAAATTTTTATAAACAGTTTTATTTCATTTCTCATATAATATATAGTTTAGTCTATTCACTTTGGTTGATTTCTACTTATCAATCATTTCCTTCTCTGTTGGCTCGTCCCCTTTAAGAGTACTTTTTGGAATTCCTTCTTTAAATTTTATACAGAAATTAAAATCATATTGACGTTGCAAACATGTTGAACACTTTAAGAAAACAATATTGCTTCAAAATGATTACTATTGGCATCTTTTGGATACTCCAAACGAAATAAATTTCTCAAGGGCTGCACTGAGATTGTTGCTTGCAATCGGAGTAGCGTTCGAGAAATGCGTTTTTTGCTTGCTATTATTTCTACGTTTTTAAGTGAAAATAAAAACAACTTTGAAAAATCGTGAGAGTTTTGGTGTGTAAGGAAACCCAAAGCTATTTTAAAATGTTTAATTTTGCTTTATACATGTTACAAATTTTACTAAGCCATTTATGTATCTACGTCAGCTCCTCCCTGGTGTTTTACCGCCTGGCTTAATTAGTTGCTTATTTACACAAGAATTGCTTCGTTCGATTGCTAAAAGGTAATAAAAACGTTTCAGTTGGAATGTATAAAAGAATCCCGCAGAAATCGGTTTAACTTTGCAAGCAGTGGCGAATTAAACTAAATACATTTTCAAACAACGGTAGAAGAAATGAGAAGTTTAGTTATGTGCATAATCTTAGGCGTTCTGTCTTATTTCCAGCGGGGAAATTCCCTTTCAGACGGAAAATTTCCCAGCCACAGTCACTCACAAAATTGGTGCGCGTTATTGCTTATAGAAATTCTTAATGATTTTTTTTTTTGTTTTCTTTTTCTTTTCGTTTTTTTCCCATGCATAAAAGTGATCAAAATATGAGATAATAATTAATAAACGCTTATATTGAACGTTTTTCATAAAGATTTGCTTTTGCTGGTTACCTTGGTTAAAAGATATGAAAGAAATGCTTCAATTGCTTTTGCAATATAAATAACAACCTAACAGTTCTTTTTCGAGTTACGAATGATCTTAAAAAATTCTTACAGCTCCGAGAAACAAATGAAACCAAACGGCCTAAATATTCAACAACGATTTACTGTCGAACACACTTTTGCTACTCGCACCATTCTGTGATAATTTAATATATTTTTTTCGGTTTTGTCTTTTGTTGAATTTTTATAACAATAACTATAATATAAATTAAGCTAGTCCCGCCTGCCATTTACAGCAACATCGTAACCTTAGTTTACTCCCATTTTCTTTTTAATATTAAATGTCTACTTTTATACATATAAACGAATTTGTTTCTCTCACTTTATACACATATCTACAATTAGACAATTGAAAAAGCTGTGCAGCGCTACTTAAAGTTAATGTACTTCTGTATTTATACATATATAAATATACACATTGTTTTGGTTGTCCTCAGTAAATAATGCGTACGTAATAATAATAATAGTCAACAATTATTTAACTATAGTCGAAAAACTGAATGCTATTTACACAATTTTCTGAGAGGTTATTTTGTTTATTACTTCTCATCTTGTGAGTTTTTCGGTTTAACTTTCCTGTGATTAAAAATTTCCCTCTTTTTGATGACTTTATTGTTGTTAAAGAGTGTTTCAGGATTTTGTAGAAATGTTTTTATTTTGCTGTGTCTTAAGAAAACAATGTGCAAGATGTAATTTTTTTTCGCTTGATTAAGCTTTGATTTTTGTGACGTTGGTGCCGGTGAAGTTTTGAAAGGATTTTTCTTTTCGCGTGTTATGCTTTTTTAGAAACATGAGATCTGTGCAATAAAATTATATAAGTAGGCCAGATTTGATTATAATAAAACTAAAAGTGTAGGTATTAGGCACTAAAACGGAATTGGAAGAAAATATTGCTTGAAATAATAAAAATGTATAGTTTGAAATTGAAACATAATTTATCATTTCCAGGGTAGCTCGGTGGTTTGAATTCAGAAAAGTGGGGTTGAAAATGATTTTGTTTTTCATCAAGAGGACAATTATCTCCGAAGATTTTTTGGAATAATTAATATTCTTCCAAATTTAAATAAGAATTATGTTCAAAATATTGACTTTGTTTTTGAATTAATCGATTATTTTTAGATAAAAATTTACAAAAGGATTTAAGTTGGAATTTTATCTCCACGTTTCCGAAATTAATGTTTTTTAACAATATATTCTTCTGTTATTATAAATTGGTATATCAAGATCGTGAAAATTTTCTTTAGAAGTTTCAACTGAAAAGAACCTGACAAACAAAAGAGAAAAGTTGAATAATCAAATCTTGCCTATTGTTCAAATATTAATTTTTCTGTTCTTTAGAAGAGAACTAACTGAAAGCAGTTTCTTTTCTTTATTAAATTTGTTACGTTAAGAGAATTCTAATAAAGACAAGTTCCCATTTTATTTATGTACACTTTCACTACAAAAAGTCGGCAGATTTGGCACAAAGGTGATTTTCGATTTTGTTCTAAAAAATCCTTCCAACGTTAACACTCTACCCTCACAAGGGCTGGCGATTGTTTTCTGAATTTAAGTGTTTTATTTTTCTCACGTTTAATACATTTACTTGCATTTTGCTTTTAATTTTTATATATATTTTACCCTGTCGGCTAGGTTGTGTCATTTGTTCCGAAAATAAGTAAAGTCGGAAGATTAAGTTAGTAACTATTGACCTCGAATTCAAACTGAGAACTCATTTCTGAAACTTTCGTTTGAAAATAAATAGAAAACGGTCAAAGTGTAACATCCGCGCACACATATAATTTAAACTTTTGCTCATAGACATAAATTTTTCATTTAATTTTCCATTATAACAATGTTCACTATCAATTCGCCCGAAAGGAACGTAAATGACTTTTGCTCCTAATTGTAAGGAAATTATAGAAAATGAAGCGCAAATAATATCGAAGGTATTTAGCAAGCCTTCTGCTTACTTTTACTTGTGTTCTTTCACTTTTTTGTTGAATTTTCTCATCTTGGTTATAAAAGTTTTATAATTTTTGGATTTTATTTCTCCATTGGTATCCATTTTGTGTCTCTTTTATTCAGTAGGTTCAATTCACGGAAGTTTTCTTGATTGGTGTTTCAATTCTTTTGGTTCTCGGCTTTTACGTTTAACTTTATTTTTATTATTTATTTGATTTTTTCGAATTACTTCGCTAACTACTAGGGATGCCTTTCTCTTATCTTTTAAGTGTTTTTTTTTTCTAATATGTTTTCCATTGGTTACTTTTTACAAAATAAAAATATATATCAATTACCTTTGTATAAAAAAATTATTTTATGTGTGTATATTTTTATTTTGCTTCTTGTTTTACCTTAAAATAAACATCTTGTTTAATGGGAAATTTGCTCTGAGTGGAATATGTTGTGTGGTTTATGTGAGAAGTGTGGTTTCTTCTATTTAGGAAAGATTCATTTCATTAACATTGACTTGATATTTAGAATTGGAAGCAGTGGGTTTCAGGAAGTGATTCTCTGCAATTAATCATTAATCCTGAATTTAAAGTATAAATTTAATTACATCTCAAACCAAATCAATAATATTTGGGGTTGTTGTCGTTGTGAAGTTGAAATTTAAATTTAGAATTAGTTTTAAATTGGAAGATATTGAAATGTTAAGAAACTGAATATGAAATGAAACCTGTGTATGTAGATCTTGATATTAATTTTAAAAAAGAACCACTTCCCAATCCCAATTCATGAATGAATTTGAAGTTCATGTGTATATTCTCTGAATAAAATGAAACTTAAAACAGTCCCCTACATTTCTACATTTGTTTCTTTGTTTTGTTTTTATTTTTTTCTTTATATTTTCATCTAGATTTACTAATAACGGCAGTGAAGTTAACATATTTTTTAAATACATCGACGTTTTGTTTTATTTTTGTAATATCAAACAGTCGTACAGAACGCCGGTTGCATTCGATCGGGGGCTCCTACAACTCTAAACCGGATGCGAAGTGAGATTCTTCCTATTTTACTTTTTAGTCTGAGATGAGGTTGATGAGGTTTTGATATGTCTCCAAAAGTGAGGATAGCTTTAGTCAGTTTCTAGCGCTTACTTGCTGTACACTGTTAATTATTCAATTTGAAATTCTACCGCCCAAGGTTCCTGCGATCGGTTGCATCGGGCGTCCTGATTTTTGTTCTATTTATTTTTTTATTTTTTGGTTAGGTAAGAAACGAGATAAAATACAAATTGATTGCGGTAAAGATAAACTTATCAAATTTAACATAAAAGTGATGCCCACTGGTGATCTTATCTTTTATGGATGCCACATCCTGACGATTTGTTGGATTCGCCCAAAAAATTATTCGCTGCTTTTCATTTTTTTTGGTAAATTTTCTTTTTTTCTTTTGTATTAAATTTTGCTTTCAATTATATCAATTGCTGTTGAAAAATCGTTTTGCTTCTTGTTGTTGCATATATTATACATCGTTTTTTTATTCAGGACTGTGTGAGCGGAATATTGATGTTAAATCGATCCCTTTTTGCGGTGGTCTTTCCGTTTTTGAGGGATCGCTAGCCGGCAGGGCAAGCAAGTGTTAGGCCTCCAGAAATATAAGTGCTGTTGGTTTTGGTTCTAGATTTGATTTTTTTGCTTCAACAACTAAAAATGTAATTTCAGCCTTGTCACGATTAGCAAAGCATTCGGCTATTAAACGGGCAACATCCTGGGAAAAAAAATGTTTTTTTTAAGAAAGAAAAATTATATTTTTTATCAATAAATATACTCACTTGATGATGCATTCCTTCCACCTTGTGACCATCCACCTCCAAGATAAGTTGGCCAACCTCAAGACCACCAGCATCGTAAGCTGCTCCGTGCTCCTTTTTAAAATGAAATAAAAAAAGATTTATAGGATATAAAGAATTAATTCGTTAAAACTATTTCCAGTTTTATAACTACATATTTTTAGTGTTGCTTAGATAGTTTTTTCAAAGTTGTACAGTCTCAAAACTTTTTTAAACCACGGACTCAATGTGATAAAAATTTGTTTTATTCTTATTAGTAATGTTCCAATAAAATTTTGGGGTTTGTCGTGTTTTTTAACTAACTCGTAGAACTGTTGCAATTGCTTAGGTTTTTAAATGAATATCTTTCGTATACTCTAAGTGTACATACTTTTATTAAATATAAACTGAAAATGTAAAAAGACCAAGAAGGAAAATAATAAAAGGAGTTGTTTAAATAGGGCCCTGATTCCTTTTTTATACAAATCTACGTCTTTCGTGTCGTACTTCACTTTTGACGCAACATAAATAAAAATTTAGTTCTTACAATTGGCGTTCACCCTGAACGTGCGTGTAAAATGGCAATAACCTGACTATTGTTTGAAATTATTCTGAACAAGTTCTAATAAAAAAGATGGTACTCAGTTTTACGTCATATTTGTCTAAGACCAAATTCGTTACGTTTATTTGCGTCGTAGTTTTCACTTACATGGATGTTGATTATCCTGGGTAGTGGATGTTTGGTGTTGGCGCCTCCTTCAATAGCTATGCCTAAAATAGGTTTCGTTTTCTTAACAGTAATATGTAAGTTGCCTCTATGATCAGGTACGACGTTTGGATTGTGTTCATGTGTTTGGTCAGTCGTTGAGCCATTCTGTTCAGCTGACAATCGTTGCATTGACTGAAAAGAATAATAAATTATTATAAATTTATATAAAAACTAGGTAATTTTTATAATTTCTATATATGTAAATAAAAATTCCGTAAGAATTTATTCTTATTTTTGTGTTAAGTGTCATACATAAGAGAAAATTGTGTGGGTATGGGAACCAGTATGTCTCATCCCATATTAATATAAGAAAATTAAGCATTGCGCGTTTTGTATTTAGCTCGTAAACTTAACTTAACCTACCTTCCTTACAATTAGAGTTTTTTATTAATGGGATATTTTCAATAATTGAAGATAATTTGTAGATGTTGATCCCTAAAAACTGGACCAGGAGGATGCCAGTATGCCCTAATAAAATTAAATATACTTTTGTATATTTCACCTTCCATGTAAGTAGGTAGGTAGGTGCATATGTAAATAAATTACGACAATAAACTATTGGTAGTTAAAAATAAAACAGAATCAATTGATTAATGACGTTGGATTGAATTGAGTAAAAACCTCATTGGAACAACTTGGACAGATAAATTCGAGAAGTATTTTGAAAAAGGTATTCGTGAGGCTAAAAACTAAGAAAAAAATCATTTTTCTTGCTATCGGTTCTAATTTTTGATCAACTACTGCTACCTTTTAATTTAATATCTATTTGATCATAATTTAAAAAAACATGCACATATGTTTTGTTTTAAATAAATTAAAATTTACAAAATAGAGTCCAAGTTGAACTCGGCGAATTGAATTCGATTTTGTCAATTAAACGCCGGTTAATCGATAACCGTAATAAGAACTACATAGTTATTGTTCGAAATCGATATTAGTAATATGTTGGATACATTCTTTACATATTACGATTAGTTATTGGTTGTGTTATTTCTGCTTGTGCAGTGCACAACAATTGGAAGCTCTAACAGAGGTGAAATTTCCAGCAGGTAAATTCATTTCAAATCCACCGACAGAGCTATCAATGAGCCCCAAAAACCCCTGCGGTGCCGTGACCATGGCGGGCGAATATCATGGAATAATTACAAAACCGAGCAATCGGGAATACCTCGAATCTGCTCCATGAGTCCTCGTCCTAAAGTTAAATTTTGTTAAAGAACAAAATGGTTAAATTTGATGCGAGAATTTTGGTAGATGATTTACATTGGAGCAGGATAAAACAAATATTTTGTTGTACCTTTGTTTTCCCAACTGATAGCTTTTCGGGGAATAATTAGAAATCGGGATCAATTGAAAATTCAATTCTATTTTAATTGATTTTAAAGGTGGTTCTTGCGATTAGGGGACATCAATAGAAATTCATTTAAGAAATGGGGAACTAAATCATAATATCCTCCAAGCCAGATGTATAATCAAAAGTTTTAATTAGGGAAATTTCTCAGTTAATTAACAAAATGGTGATTGTTATTTTGGCAATAAATTCCCCGACGAAAGTTGGTGTCGTAAATATCGTTGCCCATTAGCCACCGTCAGGCTGACTTCGATTTCGTCCAAAATTCGTCGCTTATATTTTGATCCCGCGGCCATAAAGCCTAACATCCGCGGATGGCAATAAAACAGATGATTAAATCAAATTTCCGCGACAGTGAGCGCCTCGGAAGTAGCGGCAATTTGAGCAGGGGGTGCGGAAAGCACTCAAAGTTAAGGACGTCAGCGGGACGTGGCAGTTGTCGAGGGCGTTCAGAATTTTCCTCCGTCGAACTTCATCTCGGTAATTGATTGGAATTGGTAAAAAATAAAAACGCGCGCATACGCCAGAGGCAATAAAAATGGAAAGGAGCTTACCTGATGCCTTCGAACCCCCTTCTCGCCGAGTAGCGTGCCGCCCTCCTCCTTCATGTCGAAGCTCCTCGAGAGTTTTGTTGCCAACTCCTGGTGCCGAGGACCGGGAAAGGAACAAACAGAAAATTTTCAATTAATGCGATTTTCACGGACGCCCTTTTGTTTTTGCGCTCGTCCAGCGCGCTGCTTTTAGCGCGCGTCGCGCTCTGCTCGCCCGCGATCGCTTCTAGGCTCGCTTTTGCCCGTTTTGCGATGGCACTTTAAATTCAGTTGAACCAAAAAGTGGGGCGCGCTGAGGCTGCGGACGTGCCCGAGCGGTGGAAGCAAATTGGCCACTGAGACTTCAGCCAGGATTTACCTTGGGTCGAATTTCGGCTGGGCCGAACTACTTTTGTACGTACTTCATTTAGTGCAATCATCGATCAAACTTTTTACCATATTTTTGTTTACTATTTTCATTATTTTCCCAGTTTTCTGCTTTTCATTTTGTTTTCCGATGTGGTTTACATGCCACCGTTTCTAGGTCATTATTGACCGCAGGAGGAACTGATGAATGCTTGTTTTATTCTGCCCGTAGCAACAATAGCACAAAACTTAAAAGAGTGATTAAGGGGAGTGGACAGACAGTCCCTAAAATAAACTGCCAAATTAATATTTTGTTACTCAAAAAGGCTGATTACGCTCACCGATTCAGAGCAAATTTTTCATAACTTTAAGGAAGTATTCTCATGAAAATATTGGAAAAATAGATGAGTTTCAGAAATAAAAAACAATTCTAAGCGTTTAGTACTACTGAAACTAATCTGTCGCTGTCTGCACTGTCATAGAATTAAATCTACTGAACTAATGTTAGTAATCAATTTATATGCGCAACTGAAAGATCAATTCGTTTAAGATCTTTGCTGTACGTTGATCCTCTTCATAGGACTAATTATGGTATTTTTGAACCTGTTTCTAATTGTATAACTTATTTTAAATTTTTAGCCAACTCCGTTAATTTTACTATATCAAGAAATGAGTTTAAATTAGATTTTTTTTGAAAAAGAGCATATAAGTATGAATTTCTGTAGGTATAATTTGTCTGCTAGTCTGCATAGGATTTAATATCTGTAGACATTTAATAAATAAAGCATTAAAGTGAAGCGCAATATATGTAGACACTTCAATTAATTGGGCGCTTCAAATTCTCTGTGATGACTTTCGGTTTTAATGTTCAAAATTCAGAATAAATAGAACAAAAAACAAACTCTAATTATTAACACTGTAGTTAACTTGAAATCACAAACGTTAAAAAAAACATTTCTCGAACTTTGTAATTCTACTTCGAGTTAGAAAGAAACTACCTAATTTCAAAAGTAGTTTCTCAGGAAACGAAAGTTTAATAAACATTTGATTATTTAAATCTACATAAATCTTCTAATCATTATACTGAATTTTTATAGAAGCTTATTTAGCAAGGAATTTAAATTTAAGGAAAAGGTCTATTTTTTTATCCGAATCATGAGAATATCCCGTCCTTTTGTTTGTTATGTTATTTAACCAGAAAAATATAAGTCGAAGCAAAGCTTATTAAATTGTCCATTGATCGTTTCTTTTCAACAAAATGTTTAAATAGATTCTACTCTTTCCTTATTGCTTTGTTGCTTTTCAAAATTAAATTAGGTGCTGTCTTAGTTGATAGGCGCAGTATAGTTTAGATCAGAAGTACCCAAAATTTTAATAAGTATTTTAATCTTTTATATTAAATTTCTTGCAGGGAGTTTCATTAAAATAGGCTTGTTTAACCAAATTATATTTATTGCTTGCAACTTGTAGAAAGTATTATTTTGGACAACTCAAAGAATGTTAGCCTTTTGCATTTTCAAGCAAATTGTTTGCATAAATTAAAATTGTTAAAATACGCACTTTATTTTATTCAAATTTGCTTTCAATTTATTTAGCACAAAACTGATATAAATAGTATGTAAATACTGTGGAATATTTGATTACTTATAGGTATTTATTATTTATGCGCCTTCATAAAACAGAATTTTACCAGAAAAATACCAAATATTTTTAATTGTGACAAATTTACGCTCGTGATGGAAAAGTCGATAAAATTCAAGTTACCTCAACAAAATGCGTAAATATGTTCGAAAACTGTGTCCAGATGCAATTTATTGAGAACACAGCATTGTTTTCACAATATATTGCGAAAATGATTTTTAATTGTTTTTATCGGAATAAAAAATCAATTTATAGTTGCAATCGTTATGGTAAGGATGGTGTTTTAACAATCCCTTATTTCGACAATAGCTATAATAATTAAAATTCGAAAACAATTATTCAACATTAAATCCAAAACTAATAAAAGTTTGACATACAACATTTAAATCTTAAAGCGCTGGCAAATAAAGAGACATATAAGTATAATTTCATTAGCCATAAAAAAGACGAGTTTCTGATTGCGTGTGATTCTGAAATATATTTACATACGCATTTGTAAACTCGTGTCAGGACGCTTCTTCAGCATGCAAATATATAACATTAAGAGCAAATGGACAGTTAAAACTGATTAACAAGGAAATAAAATCGTCCTATTCTATGCAAGTAACATCGCAAAATGTGCGCTTTTATTACCCAACAAAGGGAGCAGAAATACTCTTAAAGTGGGTCGATAAAATGAGAATGATTTTGGAAGGCTGGTGGTTTTCTTCTAAATCACAAATGAAGTTTTGGAAAATTAGTTGCAATACGGTTGTATCGTTGTATGTAAATTCACATATGAAAATGTGTACTATGGACACACACATATGGTGTGTTTCTTTTCTCGGGTACATCATCTTTTATACATATATTGTTTGCCAGAAGAATCCAATCCGATACAGTCAAACTGATAAGTTATACTTGGAGTTTGTGGGGAAAATTATAAAGTTTTACGGATTGTGAAACCTTGAGTTGTATTCAAGTGTTTGGGATTGGGAATAGGAAAGAATTCCTATCATTAGATGCTTTCGATTTTCCAAGTGAAAGTGTGCCCAAGTACCTACTCAAGTCAATTTGCATTGTATGAAATGAAGTTTCAGTAATATTTATACCTACTTCAGTTGCATGCATTTAACGTATATGTTATTCAGAGAATAGCATTCTATTAAGTGCTTTGGTGTACGTGCAATTTGGGATTCGAAAGCAGCTATTGTCGGCACTCCATTGTTACTAATCTTTTTGTTGTACATCTACTTCAATGAAGTTCCATTGCCACTTTCCTCTGCGGAATTCAGGCTTTATATCTCCATGAATTCAGGCTTTGCCAGAACCATCCAACCAATTTCAATAACTGGAGATTATAAGAGTTTGAGTAGATTTAGCTTTATTTTTGTTTTCGAGTATAAGTATATTAATTTTGTATAGTATGTAGGTTATACATGACACGCACATATTTTGCTATATCCCCAGAATTGTTTTTTTTCGTTACTTTCCTGCTTTTTTTCATCATTTGGATTTAGGTACACTATACAATATACAACAATGAAAACAGGCCAACTCATGACTGTTCCAACAACTCAAATTAATTCTAAGTAACAGTTTTCTAGTTTTCTAGATAATTTCAAGCAATTTTTTCAGGGCCACAAACATTGATACTTTTTATTCTATTTTTTGCAAACAATTATACCTAAAAGTCCTATATGTAAGCAAAAATGTTTCCAAAATTTGTTTTTATTTATTTATTTATTTAATTTCCATTATATTCACAATCAAAAGACATCACTCTTATCACGATTGCGAATTAAAGTGAGTTAAGTTTCGAAAACGTTTTGTGAGTGTAACGTCTATCTTGTTGGCCAGATTTCAAACTCCATGAAATCAATGTTATTAATTTTGTTATATTAAAACTCTGTGGTGAAAGTTGTATCGAAATAATGTATTTTTTTGAGAAAATTGTTTACATGAAAACTTTAATGGGTTGTTCTTTTTTTTTCATCGACAATAACATGTCCCCTCCGAGAAAAAATCGTCATTCTTCCAAAATTTTATTGT
Source organism: Machimus rusticus (assembly GCA_951509405.1). Classification (NCBI taxonomy): domain Eukaryota; kingdom Metazoa; phylum Arthropoda; class Insecta; order Diptera; family Asilidae; genus Machimus; species Machimus rusticus. The sequence goes on along the minus strand of OX608050.1, from coordinate 19,896,429 downwards.
TATTCTGTTTTATACTCCCAGTTTTATAAATAATTTATAATTAGGTGAATTCTGCGAATCTCGAACGCTGCTATTTTACATCTCTGTCACGAGGCATTTCTCTCACTTAAGGGGTTACATACAGTTAGAATTTTCAAACAATCGATTTTTTTTTTATTTTTTTTTCTTAATGTACATATATTTAAGAATACACACAGAAAATTTCATATCGTTCCGGTGAATATTTTCGAAGTTACACGCAAATTTGAAAAGGCGTTTCAGAGTGCTTGGAAGTACAAGGCCGAAGCGGCAGCGACTACCTGAACGCTGTCCCTTTTATGCACCTGCCTATTGTAAACGCTCCCTTCTAATGTATTTAGATGTGTAAATCAACAGTGTGATTGTTTTTTTTTATACCTATTATATGGGCCTGGAATAGACGACTCCATGTAAGTTAAAAAAGAAGTTTTTTTTATCCCATGTAAAGTGCATTCCAAACTTTAAACGCGTTTTTCTCAGAATGGTATTTTCATAGTCGGTGACCAACATTACTCGAAAACGGCTTAACCAATTAGTCTCAAATTTTAACACGAGCTTCTTAAATATATTTTTTAGTAATTAATCGAAGATTTTTTCTCTCCGATAAATATTTTTGTTTTTATAAACAATTTAAGGCCGAAATTTCGGTGGAAAATCGACTTTTTTTTTTGAGAAACCGCCATTTTGTCAAAAAATTTTATTTTGCTTATTCCTTCGATTAATTACTAGATTTAACATTACTTTAACGAAATCTGTTTGGTTTTTTAAATTCGGATGATCCAGTTCAGAGATATAGTGTTCACCGCAAAACGTCTTTTTTGAGAGGAGCTCCCGAAGATCAGCTGTAGCTCTTTTCCAAATAAATATTTTTACTAGTACTAAGTCTTAAAATATAGTTAAAAGATACCATAATATGTGTATAAATTTTTGGATCAATAAATTTAAAAGTTTTCTCAGAAAAAATTCTGGAAAATTCACTTTTTTTCGGCCTTCTAAGTGTATATAACCCCTTAAACTGTGACGGATTGGCAATTTAGTATCGGTAGAAACGAAGAACGTCGTACATATTATATATGTACCATATATATTTATATCAAAGATACTAAAAGAGAATTTGCTCTTAAAATTTGTTTAAAAATATAAATGGAATAGTAATAACCTCTAACATTTTATGTATAGTTCTGATGGAAACCAGAATTCTTTTACCATTTAAGATTTGCAAAGAAAGGAAACGTTTTCATATTAATTTTTTTAGTTTCCACCGAGTCAAATTTCTACGTGAAATGAAATTTGTTCACTTTCACTAGTCTCTGGTAGTTCAGACTAGAAAAAAACTGATTCATACCTGGTGCAACAGTCAATTCGATATGTTTGTAATATGGTTACCTGTCGAAAGCAGTTTACTGCTCAATTAAGCACCAAATAAAAAGGAATACCGGCTTCAATAAAATGCACTTCGTTCGGTGCTGACGATGGCGTTCATCTCGCATTCGCATTGCAATTGCGTTGAGACTCATTTCGTCTCGAGCCGGCGCAAATAATCATCCGCAAAAACGAGATATGCAGAACAGATTTATTTCGCTAGAGTTCAGCGAAAAGTGAAAACCTCTTTAGATAGAGCAGATTTCGTGTATTGCACTGGGAGGCGCGGGGGAGCGGTCCGGGGCTGCAGCATCTCAGGATGTGTCTGATTGCATTCAATTTGATTGATTGATTAAACGGAACGTTTTGTGCCAGCGGGAGGCGTTTTCCAGCCCATTAAGTCTTGCGAGGGGCGGAGAGTCGTTTTTTAGTTCAGGTTTAGATCTAGGCCTCAGCAGATTTATAGTTATTGATGGATTTATTTTTATTCGGCGCGATGCATCAATTTATTGATCGCGTCCTGGATGCACAGCAAAATTTAAAAGTGGCCCCAGGGACAAGATGCAGCTCATCGCATTTGCGTCCTAAATGTTGGGTCAGGGCGGGCGGGTTCGGAATGAATGAAGTTCTCAAAGACGGGACGAGCCCATTAATCTCCTTCACATTCAATTAGCAGTTAAGCAAGTCTTCCTTGAACCCGGGTAATGCTCCGGGAGCCCGCCGAGGAGTGGACTTGCATTGATTCGATTGAGGGGCCACTCAGGGAGAACTAATAAAGTTCCAGCAGAGCCCCAGGACCCGAGGACCGGCCATAAACTCATTTCGATCCATTCATTGTCCATTTGCCCAGAAAGGGCCTCGTCCGGGCACTTTGGTTAGTCTAATCAAGGACAAGGGTCAAATTTCGGGTGCACGATTGTTGCGGGCGCCTCTAAAGCCCTTATCAAACAATTTGTCCGGGATAACGGGGAAATTACCCGAATGTGCCCGAAACAAGAAATTTACGCCTATCCCGGGGCTTCGAAGTGTCTTAACGGCCGGGGGAAAGGACCCCAAATGCGGCCCCACAAAGGAGGAGCCTCTCTAATAACTGCCAGGGAAACACTTCAGAACTCAAAGGCGCCCCTTGTGCCCGGGACGCGGCGCGACGCGACGGAGCGGATGGGGCAGGATCATTATTTGCGATGGAAATTGAGCACTTCGGGTTAGGCGAATGCGGGGCCAACCGACGCGACGCAGCCTTGGGAGGACGACAGCCTCCGATTTTTACATTTTTACAATTTTACATTTTTCCCTCAGACCCCGGCCCCACGTATCGGATGCCGCTGTCCTTGGCATGCGTTGGCCCTGAGCCGAGCCCTATTCCGTCCTGACATCGCATTAAATCGCATTGGATCGGAAGGGAGCTGGAGAGCCTCCTTCGCCCCTATTTCTCAAGCTGCCCCATCGGCGGCGGTTACCTGGGGCTTCTCAAGGAACGAAAATTTACGGATTGTTTGTGTCAAGAAAAGTGTCGGCGCAAGGACACTTCCCAAGTGATATGGAAATTGAATGCTTCTGCCAGCATGCTTCTAATTTATTTGCACTTTTCCGCACCCGCAAATATTTTCGTTTCAAAAAGTTTCTTTAAATGATAAACTGGAGGTCTTGTCTTTAGTTTCTTAAGATAGCATTTTCCCAAAGTAGCAAATATTTATTTAACTTATTGGTTCAACTCCTGCCACAGCATTTTAAGAATAATTGAAAAGGTCTAGAAATGAGATGAAAAATTCTTATTGATTATTTCAAAAGTTCTCAATAAACACTTTGCTATTTTTCAGGTACTTTTATTAGTAATAATAATAGTGCTGTTTGATTAGCTTCAAAAATATAAAAATAAATACATGGAGAAAATATTGATCACAAAATATTTTGATAATATCAGTAAAAGGTTTTCTATGAAGTATTTATCGAAATTTGAATTTTTGAAAATTGAAACGTACAATTTTTATGTTAATAAAGTGTGATAATGCAGTATTATTATCAAAAATATTATAGATTTTCAAAACCAATTTCCTCCTACGTATACATAGTCTTGAAAAGCGATTTGAAGATCACAATTATGACAATCTCCTCTGATGGTTGTTGTACTTGGGATGTATTAATTTAATTTTTTACCTCTTTTTATAGATATCAATTTCAATAATTGTCCGAAAGACTTGGCTGCTCAATCATTTTTCTTATTCGGTAACTGTGTCAGCAAGACTATAACCTTCGAGCTGGCTGAATCCAAGATTTGATGGTTATTACAGGCTGACTCAGTTCAATTAACGACTGAATCCACCGGTGTATCATACTCGTAAAATTTCGCCTCCGTTTAAAAAGGCGATGATTGATTTTCAATGGACATGATCACTTAATGAAGAGTGATCGTTGGACCATACAGCGATAATTGGCTGCATCTCCGATAAAGTTAATCAATTGCTCTGTGGTTACGAATTTTTGCACATTCCACGACAGTCCTGATCCACATTTCAATAAATTCGAAAAATATGCAACGAAAAGATCACTGATCGTACCGAGAGTGAGATCGCTTAAGGAGTGACCAAACTCGTTGCTGAATGGCCGCTTAACCATTTGGTGCTTGAAATTCCACTTATCCTCGATAATTACGAGTGACATTACAATCGCAAGTATAAACCGGATTTCGTGGATAGGAGTTCTTTGCATTTATTCAGTAAATTTTCTCGAGAAAGTCCACCTAGACCTATTAGAGTTTCATTTTCTTCTTTAGACCAGTGCATCCAGATTCTCGATGATAATTTCTTTTCGCTAATATTCAAGCGATGTAACTACTGCATTTTATGTTATTTCTCATTGAGACATTACGTGATGACATTTTTACGAAAACGGCTTAGTTTCACGAAATAAGACCATAAAATACTACTGAAGTGAAACTAAGTTTGTTGCAGTGATGTCACGACATTAAATTGCTTTGAATGAAAGCCTCAAGAGAATGTTAAATGTCTTAAATTGCCTGAACGAATTTGGATTCGTGTTTTCTTTATTGGCACAATAAAAATTAAATAATTTCCTGCAATAATTATGTAAAACGACTTATTCATTTTAAGTATTCATACTAAAAGTGGTAAACCGATTCCTTTTCAAAAAGCGTAGTGCTTCGGTTTAAAATGCATCATCATAAGCTGAGAAATAATTCATCTAACAAAAGGAAAAAAGGTTTGAGAAAAAGTACAAGTCAAGTGAAAATAATAAAATAAGGTAAGACTTAGACTTAAGACACAATGTCACACTATGTACATATATGTTAAATTGAACGAAATCTCACTTTTAGGGTGATTGCAGCCAGACAGGTGAAAATTTATAATATTTTTGTCAGTTATAGCCAGGCAATATAACTCTCGTACAAACTTAAAAATTGTGTTTCCCTTTATAAAACGTTGTAAATGGTAGGCTAATTTATTTCCTCGAAAATTATTCGTTTTTCTACCTGCCTGTTTATACATATCTGTAGGTTTGTGTATAATTTTTAATTTTTAACCATATGTTCTATTTTTGTTTTGCATTGTTTTTAAATAGAATTTTTTCATGTATGATATGGGTTCATATTGACATGTCCTTATATTTAATATCCAATCGAATTCAACAAAAAACGTTCGTCACTTATGACGCAATGCTGTTAGTACAGTTTTCTATGTTAAAAGTTCGTCGTTTATCAATATCAAAACTTTTTTATAGATTTTTTTTAGAAAACAGTGCAAACAAATTTCAATGCCTAATTGAAGAATAATTCAACCTATGTACTTAAACTGTGAAAATTGTTTGAAGTGTCCATACCATACATAAATTAATATCAATGGCAAGACAAATAGGTTGGATCATGACCTTGTATAACGTTGGTTGGTTAAAATGGCCAAACTTTTATTAAAAAGTCTCAAAACTCATTGAAGAGTAAAAATCTATAAGATTTACCACTGCTCCAAAGTCAAAAGTCACCGCAGCAAGTAGGCCCCATTTGAAATTATTTGCAGAAAAAGTTTGGACGGCGTATCTCACTTACTCCGCCGAGGAAGTGAATTGGTTGCAGGCCACCAACCGTGCGAAATTGTGCATTATCTTGCTGAAAATAACTTTTATGGCAGCCATCGCACACACCACACCAAGCATAATGGCGCTGGAACCTCTTTCTGATTTACTTTTCTTACGATTTACGTAACTATGTAGGAAGTCGGCGGCGAACAGGGAAAATTAATCGTTGCTTTATCTCAGACGCCTTCCGTGAGCGTAGATAAGCGATATCGAGCTACTTCTTAGTCTCGTTTTTTTAACTCTTTCGTGGATATTTCCACCTCGCAGCCAAGAAGCCAGATATAATTAGCAGATGGCGCAGCCGGAGCACGGCTCTTGGATTATATTAAATGCTTTATGATCTAAGAAACACACTCAGAGGTCAATGAAATCTTAAGCGCATGTTTACGGCTATTTACACTACGCAATGAGCACTACTGGAAAAAGCTCTTCTTACCTGGTCAGTTAATTTGGTAATTAAGTGTCGGTGGATAAACTAACAGCTATTAAGTAAAACAACACAAAGCACACACAAACAGCTAAAAGTTAATTTCTTAGAGTTTTCTCAAATTAAATAGGAAATCTTTGGAATTATTTAGGCGCTGTGACCGCGATCAGTGTTCTAAGTGGGTGACTCATGCTTTTAGTGCAATTATATTTTTTTGATTGGCTAATTGTTTTCGATTTCATTTGTGTTTTTTATTTATTTTGGCTTTGTTCGCTTTTTAATGTCCATTTGTGTTACCATTCCCAAGGGTGTGGGGCTAATAAAAATTTAAATTTTAAACTACACATTGGCAAACATTTTGATTTATTAAAATGTTTGACTTTATTTAAACGGGTTAGGAACATATTCACAATCCGAAAATAAAAAAGGGTGATATAGGCAAACAAATTTACACCAATTTCGTATATTCTCAAAAAATATGTAGGTAAATATATCAACTAACCATTAGGGAAGATTACCTTTCAGGAACAATTTTAATGAAAAATGTAGGCACATGGAATTATTTATAGACAACATACTGCCAGATGGCAAGCGATCGATTCGGATTGGACTACAACTTTATAAAAAGTTTTAGTGGAGCTAAATAAATATAGTAATTGTAAGTAGTTTGTTAAAAACATAAAGTGAAATATAAATAAAATTCAATGGCTATTGGTTTTCTGACTGAGTTTGATTTCTTTCCTATATTTGATTTAATTTTATTTCGCAATAAAAGTTTTAACTAAACCTTCAACTTTGTTAAAGCGAAACACACAATTTATACTATTTTATTTTTGAGTTTTTTACGTTATAATCAATTTAATTTTTTAAGAAAACTCGTAGTTAGATGAAAAATTCGCTTTTCTACATTGTCTCGAAAAGATGAATTTGAAATGGAATGTAACACAAATGGACAAAATTGTTGAGGAATTGAAATTTTTATCAGTTTATTTGGTGCTTTAAAAGTGCATTGCTTGTATTAAAGAGGAATATTACGCGGTGTGTTAAACTACAAAACGAAAATATGAAACCTCTAATGAAAAAGCGATAAAAAATTACTATAAATTCACTGCACTAATTAAGAAGTTTTTACAGAACAACTACTATCTACAAATAATGAGCAAATATTTTTACAAAATTATCCACAAAACAATCCAAAAATAAAGAAAGTGATTAAAAAAGAGGATTTCCTTACGTGCGAATTTTTTTAATTTTTTCAAATTTGAAAATTGCAATGCTGAGCTTTTTCAGAATTAACTTTTGCTTCCTTTTTATATTTGTTTTAGATTAAAAGAAATGGTGTCGTTAAAAGAAATACGTGAAATGATTTAGATATAGAAAAAAATACAATTGCACTTACAAGAGGTCGTCCCCAATACCACGATTTAACGCGTTGTGTTAAACCACCCAAATGTGAACGTAGTCCATCTAGGTAGCCACCCTGTAATACAAAATACAAAAAGAAACCAAAAATTGGCCCATATGAATTATATGGGGTTTAACTAATTTAAATTGTTTTTTTATATAGTTTTGTATATTGTGTCTAATTTGGACTATTTCTATGTGTCTACCTATACTTTACTAATTTCGAAGTTTTTAAAATACCTGAGAATTTAAACATTTATTAATTTTTTATTTTTTTTTTTTTACTGAGTAGGATAGTCTTTCAACCGACAAGTAAAATTTAAAATTGATTTTAAAAACATCGAACAATTCTATTGAATGTTAAAAAACATTAAACTAATTCTAACTCTACTACATATATATTTTATAATAAACACTTTGTATAAATAAACACGAAACTGGCCTACATATTCTAATATTAGTCTGCTACAGGAATTCCCTACATGGGACATGATTCAAAATGTGAAATAGGCTTCAAACCACCACTGGTGCACAGTGACTTTCTCTCCTCATGAGTCCGATTGCAATGAATTTTTTTCTCTAAGCGCAGTATGAAAAATAAAGCTTTGGGCAAATAGTTAGGGATTCGCTGCAAATATGACACTCTTTCTCTTAATTTAGGCCATTTTTACATAAGCTACTCCGTTTATAACAGATATGAATTATTTATAACTTTCCATACAAAAAAATCGCAAAATTGTTTATAGAAGACTTAAAAAATTATCGGATAATAGCAATGCAAAATCTGTAGAAGACAGAACCTTAATTCAGAAGGTTTTTTTGTTTAGAAAGGGTCAGTTTTTCATTAATGTAATGTTTAACACGTTGAGGACAGCGCTGCCCAGATTCAGTCTTGTGTGAGCCATCGGTGGTACACACCGCCGTTAACTTGTTAAACAACTTTTAAGATTTTCTGTAAGCAAAACAAAATCACTTTTCGTTTAAATTGTTGTTCAAATGCCTAAATACAGTCACTCTCAAAACTGATCACAAGATGGTACAGGTGGCGCAAAATTAATCATCCAATTTTATTTTTGTATAACTTTTTTACTAAATAAAAAAAAAAATGATTTTGAGTGATAGAAATCTTTATTAGGACCTTTAGAATTTTTTCTGTTAAGTGGAAAAGATGATATCCGTCAAGTGGCGCAAAATTAATCACACTATCGGAAGATGTTATAATTTTTGCAAATAGCGTCGTACGTCAATCATATTTTACATTTGTGAACTAGACAGCTTACAAACAGACAAGCAATGGAGCGCTATACTCCGCAAGAGCGTGGAATAATTGTGTCGATTTTTTTAACCAATAATCGCGTAATCTCCCGTTTTGGCGATTTGGCATGGCCAGCAAGATCGCCCGATTTAACCGCCCCAGGCTTCTTTCTTTGGGGCTACTTGAAGTCGCGGGTTTATGCCAACAAGTCTCAGACAATCGCTGCCCTTAAAGAGAATATTCGACAGGAATGCGAACGGTTATCGCCGGAAATCTTGCGGAAAGTCGTGGAAAATGCGATAAAACGGGCACAAATGTGTATCAACACTGGCGGCAGCCACTTGACGGATATCATCTTTTCCACTTAACAGAAAAGATTCTAAAGGTCCTAATAAAGATTTCTATCACTCAAAATCATTTTTTTTTATTTAGTAAAAAAGTTATACAAAAATAAAATTGGATGATTAATTTTGCGCCACCTTGTACTTTAGGATTTTGCAAGTTATTCGTTAACGGTAACAGATATCGTAAAACTGGTTGCGTAACATTGTAGGGGACAAAATTGTCTATAGAAATGCTCCTATACATTTTGACATCCGATTGACCATTTTTGAGTTATTTATGAAATAAAACTGTCAAATTTCACTATACTTTTATTTCTCAAACAACTCAAAAAATATCACAGTTACGCGAAAAATGGTTACAATCAATTTTGTGCAGAATTTAATTCTCTAAAAGTTAGGCGAGGACACTTGCCCATGTCAGAATAAAAATTAGCGATATTTTGCAGAAATAGAACATAAGGTATTGAGCAAAATTTTTGAAAAACAATTTTATCTCGAAAATTATAAGTCTATTTACTATTTCTGCTAACTATAAAGCTGATGTAAACAGGCGTCCTCAAGTAATTTGTAGATTAATAAATTTTCGAGATAAAATTGTTTTTCAAAATTTTTTGCCCAATACATTTTGCTATTTCTGCAAAAAATCGCTAATTTTTATTCTGACATGAGCAAGTGTCCTCATCTAACTTTTAGAGAATTAAATTCTGCACAAAATTGATTATAACCATTTTTTCCCGTAACTGCGATATTTTTTGATTTATTTGCGAAATAAAAATAGTGAAATTTGACAGTTTTATTTTATAAATAACTCAAAAATGGTCAATCGGATGTCAAAATGTATCGGAGCATTTCTATAGACAATTTTGTCCTCTACAATGTTACGCAACAAGTTTTACAATATCTGTTACCGTTAACGAATAACTCGCAAAATCCTAAAGTACCATATTGTAATCAGCTTTGAGAGCCACTGTACGTAATTATATTTATTTTAAGTTTTTATTTCGAAAATTATTATAAATATTTATGTGTGAACTTAATATTTAATTATTTAATTTACCACGAATATTTGGAAATCACGACATACGTTCTTGAAATCAAAATGCAGAGATATTTTTGTAAGAAGCTCAAACATTTAATTTTCGTTTGTTATTCATTCTATATGTAAGTACTTATCAGGACTATAAACCTACTCCTTCTGTTTTCTTATTTAAACCCTATGCGTATAAAGGGTAAGCCCATTAATGAATTTATTGACCTGAAAAATGTTTTATACATTTTGCAATATGCTTATATCTAATTTTTAATTTTAACCCCTTCAATTTAGTTTAAGCTTTCACAAAGGTTGGTTATTTTTAGGTTGTTTAATATAAATACCAGTTAAACTAAAGGAGATGTTTGGAACAAACAGCTTATAATTTTGTTTAACAAGACGAATGACTTAACTTTCGTAGAAAGCGGTTTCATATTTATCATAACAAAAAAATCATATGCTCCTTCACTTAGCTAAATGCCTTGTGATGAGAACTTAATTAAAATTTTGAATCCTCATTTTAACCATCACGTATTAAGGGACTTTAAACACTGATTAGGTTGAATGTATGGAATCAATGTAATATCATTTGGGAATAAATTTAAATGCCCGTTTTTCTTCCTTTAAAATTCAATTTTCCTGGGTAAAGTAACCCTTAAATATTTTTAAGAGTCAGTTAAAATCTATAAGTTGTTGGTGTTGTAAACAAACCACAAAAAGTTTATTAAGTGATGCAAAATGCGAAGGTTTAAATTTTAAATTATTAAATATGGAATTTTTTTGGGCTAGATGAAAATATGTTTTTATTAGAAGAAAGAAGTAAAAGCGAGGGTATCTTTCACTGCTCATTAATTAAATAGTCGGCCAACAAAGAAAATATGGGAAAGATGTGAATAATTTAGTAATTTCTTTTAGTAAGATAAATATCTTGTAAAATCTGAAGAACTTTCACGTCAGCAGTTTAGGATTAAAGTATTTTAAAAGTAAAAAAATAATGTTTATGTTGATACTATCATAAAGCATGTTCGTCTTTCTTCGTGACAGTCTGAGGGTAATTTTTGCTAATAATTCTATAAATCAACTACCGCGGCAATGATTGCATGGATTCCATGCATAATGCTCGGTAATTTCCTAAAAAAGTGCAAATCTTGCGAAAACTTCTCAATTATCCCCTAATTGGTGGCTCAGCGGAGCAATCACACATCTCGTGGCGCACGATGAGGCTCATTAAGCTCCTCGGGAGGAGCGAAACTAATAGGGGCAGAAAAAGAAAGAAGCTATGCGATATAATAAAATCATAAAACTACATGGCGGAGTCTTCCGCATTAAAAACGGCAGCATGAATCGATGAACTGAAATTTTTTTACCCGGCAATGCTTGTGGAAAAAGCAGCAGTGAAAATTCATGGTAATTACATTTGCATGTCATCAGTTTGCGCTTGGAGCAATGGAAAAAATTAAGAAAACACCGAAAATGAACGTAAAAAAATATATATATACATAAAATGCGGCAGAAACCAAGAAAATAAATCAGAGAAAGTTTGCCCACTATCTGGCGGCTTGAATAAATTAAATCGCTCACAAAACGAACGGCGGGCGAACTAATCCCAACAATGGGACACGAAGCGAATTGCGGCCTGATTCGACTGAAGTCGCTGAAACTGAATTGCAAAAAAATAAATAAATAAATAAATAAAATAAAGAAGACGCCAAGACGTTCGAAAAGTCACGGCCAAGCCTACAAGTTTAGGCTTCTTGAAAATTTTGAGAGAATTGAAACAAGAGGAGTGTAAACAAAGCAAGCTTGCCCGGGGCTTTTCGGGGGATCGGTTTTGGGGCCCTTCAGTGACTTGACCTACGGGCGGAGCCCGGGGGATTTTGCACGGGCGCCCCACGGCCGTCTGTCTGAGCCCCGGATTCGGATGCTGCTGGTGCGAGGCTCTGCCCTTGTCCGCCGGGCGGGCGGTTAATTTCGGGCGGCAGTGCTCCGACCATGGCACGCGTAATTCCCTCGTCCGGCCGCGTGAAACGTGCTCGGAACGAAAATGTTTTGTCACGGTGTGCAGACTCGCTCACTGGGCTTCTTGGCACTTTCGCGAATTTTGCGGGCCTTTTCAGTTTCTTACGGCGCTAACTCTTGAGCTTACTTAATCTTTTCGTTAAATAAATTGTTTGCTGTTGTTCAGAGAATTTGTGTAACCTTTTCTTGTGCTCTCTTATGACTTACTTAAGTATTGATTCAGTTTGTACTTACGTAAGTCTAGATTCAGTTTTGGGTCTCAACTCACCTGATCCTGTGGGCAGACGTGAAAGAAAAAGTAAAAGTTATATTTAGTCAATTTTGTATTATTTGCTTTTAATATAGCATTTAAATTTTAAAATAAATTATGTAATTAATTTCGTACACCCCATAAAATACGTGTTTAGTTACTTAGATTTGTTACTTAGTAATTTTAGTATCACATGGGACAAATGAGTTTCCAACTAAACTGACAAATTTTTGTTTAGAGATGAAAGTGCTTCCAATATTCCCTAGAACAGTATTATTTACTTCAAAATAACTCTAATTTATGAAATTATGATTTAATCAGAAAAAAATACGACTTGCAAATAAGCTAATTGGACTATTTGCCGTTTTTAATTGTGGGACGAAATTTTACTACTTTTAAATTTTTTTTTAGTAGATTAATACAGCTATGTATATTGTATGTACATAAATGGTATAATCGTTATATAAAACCATAGAAATTTGGAATAAATACTTTTAAAAGAACAGTTTGAATTTGAGGTCTTCCAACGAATTTTGATAAAACTTTGTAAGGCAAACGTTTTATGCAAAAAAAAAGAATTGTCGATCTTTTGTATTTCCCGAGATATTTAAATTTAAAATTTCGCAAACTAACATCTTGCCGTCTCAATTTTTTGCATATTCCCTCAAAGTTTCGTTGCGAATTGTTTAAATAAATAATACCTTTTAAACAAAATTTCAGAAATCTTTGATATTAACGAATTAAAGATAAAAATCCTTTTTGACTTATCGACGGTGACTATACATTATATGTAGTAAAATAAAATGTTTCTCATTTTCAGCATTGATCCATCCATTCCTTCAAAGTCACAATTATGAGGAGACCTCTAATTTACTCCCTTTTATAAATGGTCAAGATTGAGGCTTTTGATATTTTATATTCTTAGGCCCATATTAACTTTAGAAAATTTGAAGCTTAAAAAACAAGTCTAGTTCGAAAAAAATAAGATTTGTTTTCTTATGATTTAAAACTTGTAAAAAGTGTCAATAAGCTTTCAAAACAACATAAATGAAAAGTGATACCTACTTAAAAATGTCAATTTTTAATGAACCCCATAAACGCTAAAAAAACAATGCTCTTCTGGTACCTACTCAAATTAAAATTTGCAAAGAGGCAGATAAAACTCTTCTTATTTAATTTTTTACATAAATCTACAGGGTAAATGCACTTCCTTTAGAAGCAAATCTCTTTTTAAGCTTCATGGTACAAATGTCCATAAAAAGGCATGAGATCAATAGACAAATTATCGATAAACCGGTTAATATAGGGCTATATTTGTAAATTTTGATTTCTTGTAAATTCTACAAGTCGGCGGACCGATTATGGTGAAAGATATCTTGTACAGATTTAAGTAGGCATAAAATGGCCTAATCAAATCCCTGCTTTTAGTCTCACTTTGGTGCATGTTTACATTTTTGGCTAAGCCTACTTTAAAAGCTTTTATGCTGCGAAATCTGATAAAATGTTTGCTAATTTGTTACTGATCGTATCGAGTTCCATCATTTCCATCTGCGTCCGGTTCCGTTTTCTACTATCATCAGAAGTCGGAGAGATCGTCGATCGACTGCACAGCAAGGAAGTCAGCCAGATCAGAAGTTATTATCTGAGTGAAACCTCTCAACCTTGACATAAGTTAGTAACCCCATCCGCTCGAATGGAGCATTACGCGGTCAAAACTCTCTTCGTGCTTCTGTTTACGGCGGAAACATACTAAAAACTGCCAAATAAAGATTTCCAACTGAATTTCGAGCGAAAGACAAAGAGGGCAGAAAAATATGAAATTGATTCGTCATCGCACACTGATTTCCTGGCCTGACTTTGATTGATGCTCCATTGGGCCGAAATTATCGCGTATTCGCGCCAGAAAAACAGTACCGCGCAAAGATCGACGATGCTTCGACACCTGACGATTATCTAGATCGCCTTGAGTAGGTCCAATATGGCACAGATGGTGGCTCGGATCATGAGATCACCCGCGGAGCCATGGGTCTGATGGATTTCAATTAATTACGACCCACAGCCACAAAAGGCGGCCTCACCGCAACCCGGCTAATTTAGTCTAATGAGACTTCTTCGCGAGCCCAAACCGAAATTTCTTTCACCTTGGTCCCTTTCTTGGCGAATTCGCCGTGAGTCACCGAAAGACGCAGTCGCAGTTGAATGAATGAAACCCAACCGTTTTTGCGCAGCCGCACTTATCGGAGTTCCCTTTACCTGGGAAGATCGAATCAAAACAAACCTCGGCGGCGAAGCGGCGCAGCTTGGACCAGAAGAAATGAAAAATACAAAAAAAGATACTCCGTGACACCGAACGGCTTGTTTTTCTCGAGACGGCCACTAAGGCTGACAATTTCAAATTTCACTCGATCGCTCCCCACTGGAGAGCCCCAGTGGGGCTCTATGCCTCGGTTCCACTTTGCGAAGAGTCCCCGTGGCTGGGGCACTTTTCCTCCGGTGCACGATCGCAATGATCACTGATCGTACCTGGCTGGAAGTCTCGTGGCACGTCTTGGGCAGCCCGAGTTCAGTTCACCTGAAGTGATCGATCGTTTTGGACGTGTTTCTCTACCTTTTTGCCTTTTTTTTCCTGTTCAAAAGACCTTTTTCGCGATTTGTAACACTTTTTCGGTTGTGCTCAAGTGTTGGTTTCTAAACCTTTTTCAGTAATTGAAATTTCGAAAAGACTGTCTCTCCGATTACTTGCAAGATACAAAGTGCAATTTTGAGGAAAGTCTTCAAGCCGATCTTCAGTGAGACGACGAGTCACCAGTTGGTTTGGTAACTGCTGCCGTACCGGAGATCGTCGCGTTTTTTAGAGCATAAACTTGACAAGGTATTTTTAAAGTCAATCTTTATGTTGTTTTTGCTCTCAGACAAATAGCAGAACACAAAATTGTTCTGGTCTTGCACATAAAGAAGGAAATTACGTTAGACAAACCAAATGGCACACTCAAGAAAAAAATATCTTAAGATCTGCCTCACGTTCGAATTGCTCTCGTTTTGTGCTCATGTGTCGTAAGCAAATTGCCTAAAGTCGTTTGTTTTTCTAAAATCATACAAATTTACGAAAAGACGAGGTTTCAAATATTTGGATAATAATTATCGTCGTTAGCAGGTAGACGTAATGTCGCCGAGGAGAAATTCTTCGTCTAATAATAACGCTGTGTTTAAAAATCAGAATGTGGCACGTCAAGTTGTCGTTTTAAGAAAGTGCTTTCGGAAATGGATAATCTCGCCGATACTTTCTGATCCGTAAAAGGTGAAGTTAAGATGGTCGCAGTTAATGCACATTCTCCGGCCCACGGTTGATTGAAGGGTAAAATGATAGTTGGAAAACTATTTTCGAACATAATACAATAAGAATATCTATCGTAACTATTTTAAAACGTATTCGGAGAAAAGTTAGAAGTATGCGGCTACTCGATATAATAATATCTTAAATTTCCTCTGTTTGATCTTCTTATCATTTCAAAGTTGGAATAAAAATGATAAAAGTATTAGTTATGTGATAGCGATAGACGAAAACGTTCAATAGATGAATTTTTACTTATGGATTTTATACAGTTAAATTTGTTCGTAATATGCACTTTAGCAAAGAATTATGTTGTGAAACTAATTGTATAATATTATTTCGGATTATTTCAAGAAGTCTTTTGTGTATATGTATAAAAGCTCAATATTAATTTTTAATGATTTAATGGTAAAACTATGGTCTTTTTATATTCAATCTATGAAAACGGGGGAAATTTTGGTGTTGACCAGTGATTAAAAAACAATAAATGTAATTCAAAATCTGTTTAGAGGTGTTCATTCTGCAAATTTTTAAGAGTTTACAAAAATTCTGTTTAATGTTTTATTCAAATTGGTGGCGTCATACCTACTTAAATAAAACAGAGAAAAAAATGACGTGCATTTAAAGTTAATATTCTGGTTTCCACGAAAACAATTACGATAAAATTGCTTATAAAACAAAACATTCAAATGTATTTTAAAGTCCATTTGTGCTTCTATAGATAATATTACTTTAAAAATGCCGTAATATGTCATTTCAAGGGAATCGATTAATATCTGTTGAAGTTATGTGTCCGGACGGTTTAAAAAATGTAGTTTCAAGATAAACGCGTTTAAAATTTTATGTCGGATAAATGTCGATTACAATTTATTATGAAATCAATATTGTAAATCTTGTCCCACTTATAAAAATTATTTTATCTGATTTCTAACATCTTAAGGTTTGCTAATTCTATGGTCGCATTACTTCTTAATGGCATTTAACTATAAGTGTTCGTATATAATATATAATGATGTGATAATAAATCATGGTAATTTCAAACTATCGTTTCTTCTTAAAACGACTATACTTTGGACACAGCACAGTGGTACCATATGGTGCCAAGGTAGAGAAATTAATTTAGAAGATGTAGTTTTTCGTGCTGCATTTAAGTATAATACGAAAGCTCGAGTTAAGGGTGATAAGAATGGTATAAAATTTAATGCAAACCCTTGAGGAATCACGAGAATTCCCAATTAAGTAAATTTTGAAATAACTTTAATTGGACCCATCAATTGGTCAACGTCTAGCACATTTCTAATTACGAGCCAGCGGTGAATCACCCTCAAGAACCTTTTTATAGCCCATAAAGCCTTAAGACGAAATGAGCGCAGTTTCCCTAGTGAATTTCATACATCGCCCGAGCGGTATTTAAAAATAAAAATAAGAAACGCCTTTAATTAAACCGCGAGATGAATTCTAATTAAAAACTGTGTACTTTTCGCGACATGGGAAGAAAGCACGAGATGAACCGTTTTATTTCACATATGAAGTAATCATTTGCTTCGTTCTTCCTCATCGAGGCATTCGTTAAAAGGTGAAAAATGGGCCCTGGCGTATTTTTCGGTGTTGTGGCATCGAAATCTGGCGGATAATTTTGGTAAAAACTAAACGGTAAACTCAGGTGAGAAATCATCGCGCGAAAGAACTTGGGCCACATACGTGACGCTTTCCGCTTTGTTCTTCCTCCAACAAAAGACGAGCCGTCCGCGTCGTGATTGGGGCCACCAGCAGCTACAAGCGCCGTATATTTTTTAATTTTCATTTCTCATTTTTTAGCCCAGACGAGTTTTATTACTGGCCACTGGCTTCTGCTGCTGCAGGTAATTACGGGCCGGTTGCGTCATGTGCGGCGGCACTTGCGAAATCTCAAGAACACGCTCTAATCGATAGAAAGATATCGAGGCGATTTGCAGCCCGCCGCCGCCGCCGTCCCGCCGGTGGCGTCCGAACAGAGGAGCTGGCCTAAAAACGTTCGTCGGACTCCGCATTCGCAATCAACACGAAGGTGTTGGCAACAAGTGCCCATCGGCCAGTTGCGCGGGGTCTGTGAACGTAACCATTTTTTCTGCAGCACCCCCCCAAAGACAACTCGATCGGAACTATCTGGAAAAGATGCATCCCTTGAATTGAATAGACAACAAAAGCATTTTTTTTTAAATTTTCTACTACATATTAACTTATAAAACAAGATTAGCAATCTCTACTTGTAAATTTTTGCAGATATTGATAAAAACTTCATTCTCTGACGAAGCAAGCATAATTGTTTTTTTTTTTTTTTTGGTATTTCGGTAGATTACAAGAAAATATTTACTAATAACTTAACTAAACGCTATATGTATTATATAATGCAATATTACAGAAATATGGTAACATTGTATATACCTTATATATTAATTTGGAAGGAGATTTGAGCCCTTATCTCGAAAGTTCTACTTTCATCATGAAAGTGATCCGAAACCCACCGAAAAAAAGGGAACGTCTGTCTTTTCTGTATATCGTAAATGAAAATAATTCGCTGCGAGTTGCCTCAACAGAAACCCCATTGTGGCACTTTCTAGTGATTATTATATAAGCAATTTCCTGTTTTCGCGAGTTTACAGTGGTAGTGACATTCAACTCAACGCAAGCTAATCAGATTTCCAGTCAGGAAAATATTTAGCTTTTTTGCGCTTGTTCGCCTTTGCCGCATTTATTTATTTATTTATTTTTTTGTTATCAGTCCGAAACCGCTCGTAAATTATAATTTCTTGGGCAGTCTAGTGACCTTTCGAGCGTTCTTTTAGCACCGTCTTGGCCATTCATTCATCTTGTCTGAAATGTTGACTAAGAAGCTAAACACCGCACTGGCCACTGTCCACCCCGCCCCTTTTGCAACTTATTCAGCATAATTAATCGATCTTTGTTTAGATGCAAATTTCCCGCGATGGAAGTGTGAGGATTATTCGAAATCAAGTGATAGCGTGCAATGTGATTTCGTATTATGACCTTTCGATGGTGCTAATTTATTTATTGATTGGCGATAATGTAATAAAATCCGGTGTTCTCACAAAGCACGTGTTTTCTTCTATATTTTTTTTGGCTTCATTTAATACGTCAATCCGCCAGAAGAAGAAAAGAATTTTGTTATTTTAAAAAAGACAACTTACTAAGAGAATATTTTAAATATCTCTCTTTGTATAAATTCAGCTACATTTTGCATTATTAATTATTGTAAATATTGTAGACTGTTTGGAAAAAAATTGCATTTTAAGTTTATCTCCCATGTGAGGGTCAAACGCAAAAATAATGTTCGGGCAGTATAAAATAAAAAAACGAAAAATGAATTTTTTTACTGTAATTAAAAATCGGTGGTACTTAAGTTCTATTGCTTTTAATTGAACTAATTAAAGTAATCTTGTATAAAAACTACTTTTTGTATTTTCTGTGGAATATTTTGATCTCTTCTGTGGTCAGATAAAATTGAAAATCTCCGTCTTTTCAGTCAATTTGGTGAACGATTTCTATTTCTATTTTTCTAGTAACCAACACGTCCATTTACAAATTAATAAGAAACATAAAAAAAATCGGTGCTGATTTTAACTTATTATATGTATTTACATCTACTGTTTTGCGTTTGACCCGTAAATACTTGAAAATCCTTGTTTCCTATGAAAACAACTTTTGTTTTTAACTTGCTCTGATGTGAAAATCGAAAGTGAATTCAAAAAGCCTAAAATATTATATATTATACGTAAACAAAAGTAAAGAACTTTAAGCTAAGGGGTAGAATGAAAATAAAAACCAAAAACCTTTTATTAGATTAGAGAGTACCTACCTAGATTACATAAACAAAGTCCTGGACTCTGAAACTTAAAAATTGTCTTATCGGCGAAATTGTTACAACTATATACATATTTGTAATGTTCACGAAAAGAGAAAAAATAGGATATAAGTAGCTTTTTATTCTCCACTCCATAAAATGAGGAAAAAACTACATTAAGTTTTTGTACTGGAATAGTTGCTATTGTCTTTCACAACATTTCATTTATTTTTTCATCCATAAGTGTATCCTCTTTTCTGAAGCTTAGAAATACGCACAACCATTAATTTAAAAAAAATCAAATTTAGAACCTAATGTTTAGCCAAGTTTATTCTAACGAGGTTTGATTGTTTTAAGGGGTTAGGTCTAGTCAGAATTTTAAAAAAATCGATTTTTGTGCATTTTCTTTAAGTATGAAACCTTCAAAATATTCCCTAACAATTTCAAGTCAATCCGACAAATATTGTAGTTTTCGAGATATCCCACATTTACTGAAGGGCTCTTTGCAACGCGCTAATGAGAACATTAAGAACTTTAAACGCGTTTTTCTTGAATTTATGTATGTTTTCAAAGTACGTGGCAACTATAATTCAAAAACTACTATAGACGGATTTGGAAGAAGTTTATACAGCTTATTGTGAGCTATAAAAAGCTTCGATCAAGGACAAGATTAACTATTAAACTCATGATTCCCTTAATTGGATTGATTTCAGATGAATCAGTAAAATGTTATGATTGCCACCGCAAAACATGGCTTGTGGGACGGGGACCCACAAACATGGCAATAACTTTTTAAAAATTATTTTTTTTTCACATTTCGATAAAATCAAGTTAAAAGATGATGTTACAACTCTGCATAATTAGTTTTGTAAAGTAAATTTAATTACCGCGAAAAAAAATTATTTAAAATAATCATTTTTTCACCTCTCTGATTAGACATAACTTAAGACTGTTTAATTTCAAATCAAAAAACGTTTATTCCCTACAGACAAATTAAATTTTAATTCTGGATTTGTCTTAACTGTAGTACCTAAATGAGAGATGTAAAACCGGCCGGTAACTTTACCTTAAAAGGCTTAGATGAAATAGCTCACAAAACGACTCATAAGCGCCACGCCAATGCAGACTGCAGACGTACGCTGGATGAACTGCAAACAGGCAATGAAAATGCATTTGGGCTGCAGTCGCTGCACCGGCGCAGAGAAAGGGGAAAGGATCAGCCTCTCTGTTGGAAAAGTCTAATTGAACGAAATTGCATAATGCGCCAATTATTTCAGCCTAATGAAATTATCCGGGGCTGTCATCACGTCACCGTGCAGCGCTTGTTACCCAATTTGCCATATTTTTGCATGTCTCCAGGTGGGCAGCCTCCTTCCCCCGGCGGAGCTCGCAGTCGTAATCTTTAATGGATCTAGCTGCAATGGGTGCTGCCCGGGCGAGGTGAGGGGCCCCCGGATCGGACTGACTCCCAGCCTCGGGTGGCTCGGATCGCTCCCGCCCACGCCCGCGAATGTGAAGCACCTGAAGAGATATAATTCAGGCATCGCGGCGTGAGCACTCCCAGAGGCGCAAAATTGAGGCTATAAATTTTAATCATATGCTCGGGGGGCCTAGGGCTCCGGCAGGTTCCCACGTGACACAAATCTTCCGTCGACCGGCAGCCGTCTCATTTGCCGGGGATTACATGGGACCCGATAACGAGCCTGGCACGTATATTTTACGACAATTTCTGGCTGCGGACATCGAACCTGTTTGATCTGGCCGGCAGCGGCATAAAAATCGGCGTGACCTATTTGTGCCAATGATCTCCACCAAAACCAGACGCAGGTCGCCGTCGCCCACGGGGCTCACTTAAGTGACACTGATTTCCGGGCGGCAGCCCGTGATGGATTTAATTAACATTTCGAATCCAGTTAGTCGAAAAAAATGATAAAATTCATAAGATTCACGGAGACTTACAACAGTCATGAATTTTCGGCTCGCTTTTATCGTCGGAGTCGAGGAAATCGGCCCATCGGGGTCACAGCAGATCAACCGGAGGAGGGTGATGATTTGCTGTTATTATTTATTTATTTAGTTTTGCCAACATGTTTTTCTGTAATCGGAATTAATTAAGTTTTATGTTGTCAACTTAAACTATTAATTTATTCAAGTAAGCACAGCCAACTTGGTATCAGAATTGTATAAAGTTTTATTTATTTTTGCTAGTATAGATCACGAAAGTTTTTCCAAAACATCGATTAATAATAATACACGCAATATGATTGGATTAGTTATTTCATGATCAATATTCAACAATATCGTAAATATTCCAATTTCGAAAGCTTGGAAATTCAGTTTTAAGGAAGTTGCATCTGACTCCAATGTAAAAATGTATTAAATTTCAAAACTAGTTATATAGTTTTTCTATGAAAATGAGGAACAAACGCTAATGGCATGCTAAACATGTTTAGACAGAAATGTTTGGCTTTAAATAATGTCTTCTCAGCTGCTTGGAACTTGGAACGCAGACATCAACTTGACACCTTAGATTTGAATTAGTCTCCTTAATCTCCTTAACTTGACAAATTGTAGCAGTATTAACTTCTTCAGAGCGTTCAAGAACAGAATCGCTCCTCCTTGTTTTCTGTTAAGATTCATGATTGCAAATAAAATGTCTTGCCAGAATTTGCCCAGCCTACCCAAACCCCAAGTTGCGAACTGAAAAATTAATTGGATCTATAGTTTTAGGGTATAAGTTATTGTAATTTGATGTTTTTTTCACAAAATTAAAATTAAATTAAATTTTGCTTCGAGTCATTCTTTACAAATTTCAATTTAATACAAAATTTGCTGCTGGATGAGATTATTAAAAAATACAGCTAATATTGTACTATTTTAAAAATTTTAATTGAGTTTGGTGGTACATATGTAGAATAATTTCTGACATTGCAAAAGGTTTACTTTTAGAATAATTCAGATATTAGTTATGTATATATTCCACATTTGAAGAAGAACTAGAAGTAATCGGTCGAAACATTATTCTTTGTAGGTATACATGTATAAAAAATAGCTAAATTTCAAGAAAATAAATTTTATATGAGGATATAAGACACTTATTAAAAATAGAAATTAGTTAGTTAACTTCAGATATAAAATTCAGTTAGATTTGCTAATTTATTTATTTACGGCCAAGTAAAGGATTCTCATCCCAAAAGAGCGCTCCATTATTAAAAGGGCGGAGGTTCCACAAACACGAAGCCTGAGTTATTTGCTCCATTGCGGCATTAGCGATTTCGATTGCTTTTATTACCATATCATGCGTTATTAAATGCTCAGATCGATTCGAACGTGACTAAATCGCATTCCGAGTCGTAAACAAGAGCCTGGCCAAGCGCACAGACGCCGGACGCCCACATTCGTGCGGTTCAATTAGCAAACGCCGCCTTAGACATAAAACCATAAAATTGGCAATGTCACTGCCGAAATGCAGAACGAACGCACTTTACGACTTGAGGCCGTTTAGCCGCCTAATCAAAGTGGGTAAAATTAATTCGCTGTGAATTCGAGGGGTTTGCTGCCGGTGATAATTAAATTTCACCCTTATTCCCTAAACCGCAATTGCTAATTGCCGACCCCCGCCGTGTCGCTAACGACGTTACGCAAAACGGAAAATTGTTTAGGAAGAGAGTCCGGGACCTGCGGGTCCGACGTGACACGGCGTGATTTGTGCATGATGCCCGGTCATTGCAGGTTGACGTGCCTTCTTCTTCTTCTTGCCCTTGCCCACGTGTAATTAGGGAGCAGTCGTAGCCCATCATTCGCATGAAGGCAAATTGCACGTTCCAGGTGCACGACACCGTTCGGAATTAAGTGAGCAATTCTCACCGACGAGATGCCGCGCGATGATTGCATGCCTTCGCAGCCCCGATTGAGGTCATTTGCTTGCGGCGCTGCACCGGGCTCCGGCTCAGGTATTCAGATACATCAGATGCATCGCAGATGCACCTGAGGAAAGCCCGGCAAAACAAAGATTTCGCCGGCGTTATCTGGCTGATGGACGGGGCTGATGGCGATGACGACAAAAGACGTCTTACTGCTGGTTTTGCAGCCTGCACGTTGCCGTCATCATCTCAATTGCTAGCCCCGCTTGAGACGTGCTTATCGGCAACCATTGCACCGGGCTGTGATTGCGTCCTTCTTTTCTAGCTTTGCTCTAACTATAACTAGAACTTCTAACGACACTTCAACTATAACTTATACGAGTACTACAAGAACTGCACCATACCTTCGCACCTTAGCAATTTTAATCGCGTCCAAGTCGACCGATTAGAAAAGTTTTTGAGGCTATGCCCCTGCCAGTGGCAGCCGACTTTTGTAGGTTGAGCTCTTGAACGTGATCAGAAATCAAATTGAACTCTAACCGATTCGAGTTTTCATCACCTTGGGAAAGATGACTTACTTCGATGCCGAGGAAATTGCTGAATTGCACAAGGTGTGAAAGTTACGCGCCGTGAATTAGAGGCTACATCGATGCGCCGTGATTACTATCAAGGTCAGCCTGATTACGACATTGAGTGCTCGGTAGGGCTATCGCCGCATACTCATTAAGCTAGACTTTTGATGCGGGTTCTGTTAATTTCGGATTGACCGCTCAACTCTTTTGTTTTTCGATCGTGTTCATGTGCGATGTTTTCAGTTTTTGCCCCGAGAATCGTGCTGAGGAGAACTGAAATCGCTTAAAAGTGAAAGACTACGAGACGACGACGTCTACTAAGGTCGTTCGACTGTGATTTAAGATTAAATTGTTGGTCTTATTTCGCTGTACCAATTTCTAATTTACATTACAAGAATCGGCTATTACAACATGTGGGTGTAGCTTTGTAGAAGCCAATTTGTTGAAAGCTACCCACGAGTGATGGCTGCATGGCCTACTGGGCTATTTTCAGTTTTTGGTAACCAATATTTAAACTGAATGCTCGAAGTGGGTCACTCTTAAAAAAGGAAATCTGTTTTCGGGTGACTCTATTAAAAGACATTAAAATTGGAAAGATTAGCTTAATTTACAACTTAATAATGGAACCCAAATTGGATGCACTTAACATTTTTGTCATACATATAATAATCGAAAAATATGAAAATACTTTTATATATATTATTATATTTTTACAAATTATGTAGTATCGTTTCGTTACTACATTTTCATAAGTACCATTTTTTATGATAATATGTTCGAAAATATAAAAGCACTGTTACTTTGAGACTAGTTTATTGGGTTATTTAGTTCTACACTAACCATAATTACTGAATCTTTAACTCAGGTAGGAATTATTTGAATCGGCTCTTTAGTTTTCGTTTGGCAGCCGTTTGAAGTGGAGCGTTCAAAATTATGGGTATGATAGTAATAACCAAATTAATCGAAAAGCATGTTATTTCAGATTTACGAAACCATTTTTATTTTTTCCATAGGTTCAAAATTAAAGAAGCGGTTTCTGTAAATAAAATAATTGCTTCGATGTTGCTTTTTTTCATACGTAAAATTACATTTGTAATGCAATATGTTCACATTATTTTTTCATTTTTATTTTTATTCTACAATTCTGTCGAGGCGCAAAAGTGCTGGAGATGATTTGACATAGAATAACCATTAAGTAGTTTTCCGTCAGAAAGTGTGATTATATAGAGTTAAAGAGCACAATTAGTGTACTAAAAATGTCAGCATTTAGTTATTGCAGTTTGCCTTTCATAACTTTGAACCAGCTCAGACTAAATGCATGTGTTTTCTAGAGTAATCTGCTTTTTTTTATGGTCCGAGAGGTGGCTGCGAAAAATTGCATTGTAATAATTGAAGGGCTGATATTTTTTGAAAAGATAATATTTATAGTGCAACCTCGATATAATAGAACTGAAGCGAATTAGAAAATATTCGTTATATCAAGTAATTTTTTACAATGTTTGTTATATAGAGGTTAGGGTACTCTACGATTCGTTTTAACAAGGTAAAAATCTTATTTATTAACCTCAACATTACGTAGGTACTCATCTGCTTATCCTGTTATAGCGAACGATTTCCACGAACAAATGAAAACACATTTTAATAGGATATGTTATGTAAATGTAGGTTGGTTTAATAGGATACGTTATGTAAAAGTTGTTAGTTGACAAAATTCGTTAAATAGAGGTAAATAATGTACTTTCTATTTATATTCTGCAATGAATGAAAATTCGTTATAAAGAGGTTTTTGATAAATGTATTCGTAATGTAAAGGTATACATATTTCGCATTAGCTCTTACGGGCAGTTCTAGGGGATTTCGAAGAATTTATTAAATCGAGGAAGTCGTTATATTGAGGTTTGTTATATTAAGGTTACACTGTATTTAGAAAAAAAGTTATGCCATGAAATCCCTAGTCCCCAGCAAGTCCCTTCGTATGGCAACTCCTTTTGAATTTAAAATTTTTATGAAGTTGCTTGGATTTGAGGTACTTCCTGGTTTTAGCATAAAGTAGATTGTTACCTATACCTTATCAAAATATATCAATTATATAGCATACCTAAATCTCAAGATCTTAAGTATATACATACTAAAAGGCTATTTAAATCGAGGTTTAGCACTCTTATGGGGTTTAATTGGATCAGCCAACAGGTAAGAAATAAAATGGCTCAGATCGCGACGCAACAGCTGCTCGTGAGTCGTGCTGAGGTGCCCCGGTGGGATTTGAATACGATCTCCCGGCTGCGTCTGGATACGCCGCTGATCCAGATTTTCACTCTTTCACAGCTGAGGCGGTAATCGATCAAGTTTCCATCTCGAGTCGCCGGTGCACGGCTCTGCAGACTGACAGATTATACTTTCACTGCTACCTGAGATTTTGCAATTTTCGCGGTAATAAGCAGCGTGGGACCCGACTCGCGGTCTCCGATCATTTCTCAATTTGTGGCAGATGCTGGGCGCTTCCCTGGGTGGTGCTGCGGAAGAAGATTGTTGGCCTGATCCACACCGTTGGTTGGGATTACTTTCTAAAATGATGGGCAAAAACGGATCACATACAGGTTTGCCCTAGAACGGTGCAATATTGGGAACTAATTTGCACCGGGCTCGGTGCAAACATTGTATGATTTACTTGAAAGTGATCCAATTTTTTTTCCAACTTGGCACAAATCCGGCAGTCAATGTGGCACTCACGACTGACCCACTTTTAAGGTGTAAGACCGCCGCGGGTTTGCTTTCCCGCCGCGCTCGCACTCGACCTGCCCATCGGTCGGCGCGGCTTCTCGCAACATTTCTGGAATTTCCCTGCCGAGTCGGAGTCTGTTACTCTGTTCTTGTGCAAGCGGAGAAAACCACAGAGGGCCCCCGATCGATCGAGGCGATTTCTAGCCAATCTAGCCATCTAGCCATCTACCTGTCTATCAAAACAGCATCCGGAACGAACGCGACTTTATCCCCTTGATTAGTTGCACCGCGGAGCCGCGTTCCCCAGGCGCTTTCCAAAGACGGCAACGCGACAGCAACTGGTCACAGCCCAGAGAGCGCCTTGAAGATTGCGACATGAATCTCCGAAGAAATTGACTTCTAGGGCAGAGACCCGTTAGATTCTTGGTAAGTAACACGCCTTGGGAAGGGAAGGGGCTCTGCGCCAGGGCTCCGGGCCTCCGATCGGCAGCCACGTCCGAGCAGCGCAAAGTGCCCCGGCCGCAGCCGACCTCGGCTTTTTCTTCCTGGACGGACACCGCCGAGTGCCGTTCGAGAGGCGCTCCCACGAGCACCCGTGCGGAGGACCCGGCGTTGGGTGCACGTACGTGCTGCGCTGGCGCGATGTGAAAGTCGTGAACGCCGCGCCAGGCTAATGACGGAAGTGACGGCCGCTTCATGCAACGCGTTCAGCGTCCAGTCCCAGGCCGTTCAGTTCGGCGGGTTCGTGAAGTTGGCTGCAAGGCACGAACTCGTCCGCGGCGGTCGATGCACGCCTCGTGGTGCGCGTTGCACGGCCACAGTCCAACGCGCGCATTCGCCGCGCCTAACGCTCATTAGCAGCCATCGATTTCTGCAAATCGCACCGGAGCCGGGCACCACCACGCCGCGTTCATCGCGGCTGGCGCAGCCTGGGAACCTACGCCAGTCTACACCAAAAAAGAGGTATGAAGAACCAGACATGTTCCAAGTTCCGCGATGGAAACCTCAAACTATGTAGGTACTAATTTCCACGAACATCGCTTGAAGTTTAGAATCTGGCGGCTCAAAACCTCCATGCGCTTAGTTTCATGAAAATCATCCAACGTTTAGAATTTCACAATCTGGCATCTTTGAACAACGCTTAAACCTTAAAATCATAAAACTCATGGAGTTGGTTCATTCTTTAATGAACGTATCCATTAGAAGGGGTTTTTTGAAATTTAACTCTATGTTGTAATTGAATAGGCAATTTCGAAAACGGCACATATCTTAAAATGTAAAATGTTCAGGAAATGAAAAAAACTAGTTATTCTCTAAACTAGTGTAAAATTTATAAAATTTATTTCTGAGTTACATTTTGGGGTCAACTAGCAATCGAAAATTATAGAAAAGTTTGATGTATACGATATTATATACTATATTTTAGATATTTTAATCTTCTGTGATGTGCCCTTTTCGAAATTTATGATATTGGATTCATA
This sequence comes from Machimus rusticus, assembly GCA_951509405.1. Classification (NCBI taxonomy): domain Eukaryota; kingdom Metazoa; phylum Arthropoda; class Insecta; order Diptera; family Asilidae; genus Machimus; species Machimus rusticus. The sequence goes on along the minus strand of OX608050.1, from coordinate 19,868,422 downwards.
TAATTTAAAGAAAAAACAATATAAATTTGGGAAAAATTTGAATTTAGGTATTCAAAATGAAACATAGTATTTAAACTAAAGACTTTTTTTCAATAATCTTCTTCTGGAGCCTTTCGTTTGTAGGTGGCCATTGGAGTATTTCGTCATAAAATTCTATCAATATCTACAATTTTTAATTTATTAATAGGTACTTTGCCAGTATAAGCTCGATATTCCTGGCTTGGTAAGTTACTGCAAGTGCCTTCTAGCAAGAACGAAAATTTCCTCAGAGATCTATCCATATAATTTTTTGCGATTACTTCACCAGTTTTTTTAGGATAAAGACAAACTTTATTTTTAGCTGTTTTTATGAAAACTTCTTTATATTCCTCGGTATTTCTTACTACTATTTTCATTTTTTTTGGAATTTCATTGTCAGAATAAGAACTCATTTTGGAAGCGTAATGGTACGTCTTTACTTGCTTCAGATAGCGCAATGACTGATGAATGACGCAATATGCTTGTTGTTTTAAATCACAATAATAAAAGAGACAGAAGTGTTATGTAATTTAACGGTCTTATGTTATAATAAATTCGAAAAGGGCACGTCTCTTAAGAGTTGTGACCTTTTCGAAATTATTTTTGTACTCGCCATGACGTAAACAGAAGAAAATATGCTATAGATGTTTCCTTTTCCAACATAATAGGTAGAGGGAAGCATTTAGAATCCATTGATTTGAAAAAACGTATTTGTGAAAAAATGCGAGATGTGCCCTTTTCGAAATTGCCTATTCAATTGTTTTCAGAAAATTTTAACTTTTCCCCTTGTAAGAATATCATAGAAATGAATACCAAAGGAATTTAAAGATTTACTAATTTGAATGTTGTCGTTGTTGAAAACTAAATAAATTAAAATCTTAATCCTTTTGCATGCGAGTTGTGAAAATCTCAATTTCTCTTTATTCCCTCTCATATAAAAGGACATTAATTTCGAAAAACAAATTGAATTTACCATTTATGAAAATACATATTAGCTATAATGCGCTCTTTGAAGCTTAACTACAACAACTGACTTCAGAATTTTCAATGCTGTATAGAATTGATTACTTATATGCATTATAATTATATCTTGGACTTTTTTTAAAATCAGAGAGCAATGAATTATGCAAATAGCATCCAAACCATTTAATAAATTATATTTTGTCTCATAAAAGCATTATCGAATAAAATCGCGGTAGTTGATAGCAAGCAACATGTAGTTTTAAAAAACCATGAGCCCTTTTATACTGAACTTACATTTCCTGTTTCATTTCAGGGGACTTGTTAACAATGGAGACTTGGTTAACCGATGTCAAGCAGTTGCGCATTCCCCGGCCGAAATTTGGGTCGAACGGAAGTCCGCCGTCCGCGCGACACCTGCGGAGGCCCTACGAGCCCCCCAGGGACTACAACATGTCGTCGAACGACGACTCCCCCACCGGCCACGGCATCAAGCTGCAGACCGCAACCGAGGAGCTGCGACAGGCGCTCCAGGAGAAGCTTTAGACTTACGCGGGGAACTCCCGGATTAGTTCGATAGTTTAGTTTTAGATTTCGAGCCGCAGAGTGGCCGTGGTAGGTTAAGCTGAACAAATTTTATACGCGTAATGCTTAGGTTAAGACAGTTATTGACAGCATGGTCCAGTGTGGCCATGTATGACGTAATAAAAGTACAGAGATTTTTTCAAACTACGGCTTTTCGTTTATAAGTGAATTTAATGAACGATTTTTTATTTCAGTTTGCTTTGAAATTGGTGTTTCAAATCATCACTTTACCTTTTTTGTTTCCTGATATAAATTTAGAACACTTACACATATATACAATATTTTTAAAAACTTTGCCAATATTTTGATTCTGCTAAAATTTTCGTTTTATGAAGGGCCCTCACATGAAGAGTACCTACCCAGAGGCTCTACAAACGTAAATTTGGCCCAGTCTTCAAAAGCAATCCAATGTAATTTATTTTCTGGATTTTTATTGTGTATATGGTATCTGTGGCTACGTTTCCGACAATCCCAAATAAGGATTAGAAACTAACGTTGGCTAAATCTGGGCTGTCCTTATAAACGGCACAAACCGAGACATAAGATATTTGCACTACATATATGTACATATAATAAATTACCTTATTATCTGGTACCATTATTAAAATTTGTTCCATTTACTCGAGACTACGAAAATCATTCCTCACTATGGCAGAAGCTTCTACTTTATAACATACGAGTAAAGTACAACACATTCAAATAAATTAGGCCTAGTCCCAATTTAATTGGGGCTAGGTCAAATTTCTGACTTGCACGTTTATACGGCAAAACAAATTCGGACTTCGGCCTACTAAATGCCTTCTTAGGCCAAAGTCTCGACTTTGGTTATTGTATAAATTGTAGTTGTAGTCTATTTCAAAAAGTCTTATCTATTATTATCGGAAAAAAATATCAATAGCCAATTAGATTTCATTTTCTATTTTTTGCTGCTTGAATTTTATTTAGATAAACTGTCTGCATTTGTGTTCGTAGTTTTCAGCAGTAGGTACTTTCATTTCAGAAAGATTTTGGCAGGTTTAATTTCGTATTACAGTTCATGTTGGGGCAATTAACATATTATTCGAATAAATTCGCTAGAAATCAAATAAATTTCAAATTGGCTAGACCGCAGGAAATAATTCCCTGAATTGATTTCAGCGGTTTCCTTCCGCTCGTAAAATTTTTTTATAAATAAAAGTCCGCACGGCCGTTTTAATCAAATAAAATGGAACTAAAAATTCGGATGTTTGTTTATGGAACTTTTTGAGGTACTCACCGGATCCTGCTCGTACTCAGTTCTTGGTATTTGCGTTTCGCTACCCCTCCTCGACCTTGGCTCATCACAGTTGTACTCCTGTCGAATTTCATCATCAATAAAAACACAACGTTAATACACAAAAGAGAAAGCGGCTTAAAGTACACTGAGAGAGAAAGAGAGAACAACAAACAACGCACGAAGCGGCATCGCTAACAAATCCATAAAAAATCCTCCGAAAACAACAGAAGGCCACGGGGTGGGAGGTGGAAACCAAATACACAGGGGGAGGGGCGTGGCAGGTGTGTAAATAACGGTTAAACAACTTAAAGGGTAAAAAAACTCAAACTGCAGAAAATAATTTTAAGATTAAATAGAGGAAACGAAACTTTTACAATTTTTTTTTGTTTTTTTTTTCGATTCGAATGTCAATTTTTCGGGGTGGGGTGGGGGCGGGTCTATTTTTGGAAATGAATTTATTCACCTTTCTGTCGCTGGCGTGCGCGTCATCGGACTTGGCCGGCCCGGCGAGGGCGGACCGCGTGGGCGTGTTAGTGCCAACGGTTTTGGTGGGTGTCAGGCGGCTCTGCGATCCTCCCAAGTGACGCAGTGATGAGTGATGATAATGGCGATGCAGGACGGGGCCGGCGGAGAGCGGGCGGTACGGCAAAGGGCACGCAGGTCTACCGCGGGTTCGTGGGATCGCGTTCATCGGGGGCATCGGGACATGGTTTTTTGGTAAAATATTTCATTTGTTTCGATTTCGTTTTATTTTCATTTTTTTGTTTGTCAATGAGAACCGCCATGGAAAACAGGTGAAAATGAAAGAAAACATGAAAATTTATGTGCGCTCTGCAGGGCTGCTAAACTATATTTTGAATGTCTACCGATTTCTAATGTCCGGCACCATCAGTCCGACACCCGAGTCCGACGATGGACTGCGTCCGGTGGCCGCTATAACCTCCAGATCGACATCGGATACCTGGGAGGAGTGGACATGAATTTGGTTTGGTCGTGTGGACGTGTCTTTAAGTCAGTTGTTCATATTTTTTTCTTTACAAAACTACAAAATGCGATTTATAGGAATAAACTCGTGCCGAGGCATTCGGAAAGAAAATAGAACAAAATCGCTTTATGCAAACAAGATTCGCTTACAGCATTTTATTATATTTATTATAATATATGTAATAGAAAATTTCATGAGAGGTCCTCTCTGCAAAGTTTGGCAAAAGTGTCAAAAAGGCACAGGGTTTGGGTGCTCTAAGTGCGTGCTTTCTACTTATAAAGTGGAATTTTAGCGAAAGGTTCAAATAGAATTTGCGCGTAGTAACAAAGCAGGAAATTTTCTTCAAAACATAACAGGTACTTACGTTTGCTTATGTATTTAGCATTTTGCTTGTATTGTACTTTGTGTTTGGGTAAAGCTTGTCGAATATGTTTAGAAAACCCATTTAAGTATTTACTATATAGGATACCATTACAATAGAAACAAGCATTTTAAAAAATATGTGGCAATCATAAATTCGTTGACCCTAGTCTGTAATGAAATTCTAGCAACGTAGACCACTTTGTACAAATCTGAAAGTTTCGTTGATTAGATTACAACATTTTGGCCGTTCCTAGGAAAGTGCCAAACAAGGCAAAGGAGGCAAGGCAGAAGACGCTTTATGTCTTAACACTAGATTTGGCTGCTTTTTAATTTCAAATAGTAAACAAATTATATTTATAATGATACAATTTCTTAGGATTTCGAGAATTTTTATTAAAAAAATTGAATTTCAAATTAAAAAACAGTCAAAATGACTTCTTTGGGCAATCTAGTGTTAAACATTAATCGACTGATATAAAATTCAAATAATTGTTATTTAATTAAATATGTTTGGTTCCTAAAACTGTAAATACTAAATAGTAAAAAGTAAAATAAATGGTATAGAATAGACTAAAAAAAATGTAAAACGTTTGGAGTCAAATTCGGTCGACTCGACTAATGAAGAAACTACTCATTTTTTTATAGCATTTCAACTTTGAAAATGTGTAATGATGAGCTTTAACTTTTTACCTTATAAATTCTAGTAAAGCGCTTTAGTTAGGCTAGACTTTAAATCTTTGCCAGTCTTCAGCTTTTTAGTCTTTTGATGGTGTCATTTATATGTTAAAAGGAATCCCAAGAGGCAAGAATAATGGCATATTAAAATGTTAATGAAAGTAAAGCAAATTATCGTGTTATTCAGACTATATGATACTCATAAAACATAAAACTTATATAGGAAAATCTTATAAATAATGTCCAAACAAAGGACTTAAGGTTATTTCCCCAAAATTGCTTTAATCAAGGATTTTTCAGCAAATTTTAAATCATGTTCTAACTTTATTCTTTCTAAATTTCTTTAAACATTAATAATTTATTTGTCGATATAAAGAGTCAATTTGGCTAATCTGTAGATTTTGTAATTCGAAATACGAAGGTAGAATGAAGGCAATTTTAAGTTAGAATTATTAAATTGTTTATTTAAGCAAGGAATTTGTTAGGTAAGTGAGAAATTAGTCGACAATCTCTTAGAAACAAATGGTACTGAAGCATGTTTTGATTTTCTAAAGCTGACGTTTTGTTGAGTGCAAGGAAAAGGGTTAGTGGTTTGTTGAATGTGTAAAAAATAAATTTTATTAAATATATGAAGCGAGTGTGGTTGATTAAGAAAAGGTTTTCCTGAAGAAGAGGAATTTTTGAAAAAAATAAATTTATAATAAGCGATAAAAATTGACATTCGATATGTAAGAACTTTAATTTTTCTAAAAAAATATTTTATTTTTAAAATTTCTCTGTATTTACAGCACGAGAGACTTGTCGAATTAGCTCGAATTTTTGCTACGTAAGAAATTAAGAAGGAAAAAATATATAGTAAAACCAAAACGAACTGAGAGCCATTGAAAATAGAATGAAATTTGAAAAAAATCAGTTTTTTAGTTTTGAAAATCCAATGCAGTTTTATTTAGTGATATCTTGCATGCAAGTTGTATAATACATCGACACGCATCTACATAAAGAGAGTAAACAAGAGAGAGAAATACACAATTATGTTTAGTAGTGAACACAACTCAACACTATATGTACGTAAAAAGGTTTGGTTGCTTACCGGCATTTCATGTCCGTGAATGGGATCTCCCTTTCGCTGAAAGTAAATTAAAAAAAAAATACTTTGGTATGTAAGAATGAAGATTTTCTGTGGACATTTTTAAATTTAGGAAAAAATAAGGGCGCACACAGGGGTTTACTTTATTTTGCTAGCAGTCTCATTAAAGTTTATGCTGCAGGAGAAAAAAACTATGGACGGGAGCGAGGGGCTTTATGACTCCACTGAAGCGTGCATGATTTTAGCATTTCCCATGATTTACGTGTGCTTCTATGTGGAAAGCATGTTAGAGGCTTTTGTAGCTATTTGGGTCAGAACATGATTTTGTGAGTTAGAAATTGCTGAAATATGGGAAAAAATTAGCATACAGGGTGTTTTGTGTAGGTAAAAAGCCGCCAAAGCTGCTTATCCCCCTGGCAAATTATAAAGCAAGAGCCTGCATTTTTGATGGATATTCCGAAAAGGAAATTGCTTTTTAGTAAATTAATAGGAATAGGTGGCAAGCCTTTCGTGACGTTATAATTCCCATAAATAGGATTTTCAGCATTTTCAGCTTCTCTCAACACAAAGATTTCCCTTTTGAAGCATGCTCCAAAAGAGGCTCGCGTGATGGAAAGTCCTTTTAACGTCCGTGCGTATTTCTGCTGTTACCAGAAATCGTGAATAATTACGCTGGCAACTAGCACACGATATCATTTAATTTCCATCAGGCTAAAGACATTAGGTAGGAAAGAGTATTTGAGAAACATTTCTGGAAATTTTCTTAATAAATAGCCCCAGGGGATATGCAGCGAGGATACAAGAGGTGGGGGGTTGCAGACGGGGTCACAATAATTTACTTACCCTATGTCTTTCTATACTGTACGCGTCTCTGTCCCTTCTGTAAACTAATTCGTCGTATCTCGTTCGATCCTCAGGAAAAACCAATTCACGAATTTCTGTTACTAAGGTGTGCTGCAGTAGAAAAATAAGAGCATATTATAAAGAAATCATCGCCATCTTGGAGCTTATCATCTTACTTTTTCTGGTGTATCTAACATTTCTAATAAGACGGCAACAAAGGCATCTATGGTCATTGCTCTCGCACCATACTCGGTTATATAATACGAAAGGCTTGCAAATTGATGTCTAGGCAGTAAGGAACGTGCTTTCTCCTCCACCATTGCTGATACCGGGCATTTTCTCCTCGTTCTGGCACGTCAGATTGAAGGTACATGAAATAATAAATTGAGAATTTAACCTGAATCGAAGCGGGTAGAGCATCTGCGTTTACCTTGTCCCAGTTGGACTGTATGCATCCCACGGCTCCAACTCGATTGAGGTGCAGGAGTGCGGAACCTTACCGACGTCACGTACCACCAGGGACATTCGCTTGTGGTACTTCAGCTGACTGACGGCCTCGTCGTGGGTAACATCCAGAAATGATTGACCATTCACTTCGAGAATTTCGTCCCCGACCATAAGGCCAGCTCGGTCGGCGACGCTTTCCTTATCTACGCCAGTTATAAAAATTCCTAGGCCGTACTCCACACCTCCCCGGATCATAAGGCCAAGAGATTGTCCCGGCTCTATGCAGAGTTCTACACGTCTTATTCTGGAAAAGGGAAACATGTTGCCATAATAATTCTCTGGATTGGCGACTGGGTCTGCATTTCAGAGACGGGCAGAGGTCAAAAGTATAGAACTCGAATAAAATATGGAACTTTTTGTTACAGGCTGACAAAAACGGCTTTCAAAAACCAATCCCCCCCCTTGCTCATATTTTTATGTAGAAAATTGCAGCTAAATCTAAGACCAGAAAACTAGATTTCGAATGGCTCATGAATTTTCAAAATAAACTTTATTTTTCTGTTTATTTGAATTTTTAAATGTTCGTATTCAAAACTAGAAGCAACTTTGAGTTATTCATTTCTACTTGTTAGATTTTTATTAAAAACTTTTTTTAAAAGCATTACTAGGTATTAATATCAAACATATTTTGAATTCAAAAATATTTACCTACGATATCTAAAGCGAAAGCCAATTCTGGCTATAATCTTTAGCAGAGGCATACTCAAAAAAGAATATGAACGGTGTTCCGCAGAACGCAACAGCAAAAACATATTAAAGATTGATTGATTTCTTCTAGTTCTAGGTCAAAAGATTCGTTTAATGTATTTGCAAATGTTTTTCTCAATAATTCGTTTCTCAACGATTGAATATAAAATGTATTATGAAACACTTTATTTTCTATAGGAAATAAATGTTTAAGTATATAAATTGCTCTAAAACAAGTCTTAACTTGCTAAGCAAATTAATTTTATATTTTCTTTGAACAGTGTAACGAGTGGAATTTCTCGCTCCACAGAGCGAAATTAATAAAATGTTGCTTTTGAAGAATTTATTCCGTGTTTGATTTATGTACATAATAATATTGGCGAAATTTGTGTTAATCTTGACAAAAATTTGTTATTTAAGTTGGTGTAAATACATAGGTCGAAAGGAGGACAAAACCCTTTTTAAGTGTATAATATACAATTGTACCTATGTATATGGTACCTCATCACTGAAAAATCTAGAAGAGCTTTGGAGCTGGAACTAACTTATTTGTTAGAAAAACTAACGCCAGCAGCATGGAAACGTTCAAAGGATCTTACGCCATTTAGAAATATCATTTCTTTAAAATGTATTTTATGTTTTTTATGGACTTTGTTAACAGATGAAATAAGAAATTAAATAAATACTTCTACTTTGTTTTTTCTTTAACCTACATGGTTAAAAATTTAGGAGTGAAGTTATTTTTTGTATTGCAGGTACAATATACATATGTATATGACTACACCAAAAAAAATATTGAAAACTTATAAATTGTATATATTAAAACGAGACATTTAATAATGCTGACCTTAGAGCTAAATACTTACATACATAAAAAAATCAAATTTTAAGAAAGTTATTATTAAGTTTTAATTGATCAGGAGTATAAATTAATACAACCAGTGACGTATCTAAAGGGGAACTCGGGGGGTAGAAATCCTCTACTAGCTAATCACATCTTGGGAGTATAGATACTCTCAGTATACTCAAAATATTTCTGGAAAGAATTCATCGTTTCGAAATTTTATTAGATTTTTTTTACAACTCAAGTCAACGGAGCGGGGAATTTGAAATCATGATTGGTGAAATTTTTTCTCTCGGGAGTCTGAAAATTTCTCGGCTGTGTCCACTCATAGAGATTCTTGCCTGTCAAATAATAATAAACCTAACACTTAACTGGCACAATATTGTGTACTGATGAATTCCTGTGGAATGAAATTTTTCTGAGTCTACCCGAAGCGATATTCATCCTACCTACCTACGACGAGGCAAGATTTTTCCAAGTTCCGAAACCCGATTTTTTTTCTTAGTTTATAAGAGGAAAGTTTAATCAGAGTCGCGACAGTCAAGAATCTTTCTAAATAAGCACAGCCGAGAATTTTTCAGACCTCCCAAAGTCCAAATTTCACCAAGTCACCAATCATGACTTCAAATCCCCGCCGCCATTTACGCTGTAACAGTTACCCTCCTAGCAATGCCCGGTACTAGTACTAAAACTATCAACAAACTATAGTTTTCTAAAATTTAAGCGATAGTTTATATTTTTCTCAGTGTAAGCTGTTCATTTATTGGGAAGCCAAGGAATGATATGTTATCATTTTTTTTTATTGTTACTCATAACTATGGGAATTCACGTACAAAAATTGTACGAATATTTTTTATGTCAAGTTATTCATGGAGCATAAAATATGGGAGTAAAATGTTGAAACGTTGATGAGCTTTGTGTCTTGAATTAAGATTTTCTATAGAAATGTGGCCAATTATTTTTCGACTATCTTAGTCAATTGCCTTTCGACCGCCTATACGCTATTCTAGGTTCCGCTGTAACGACGTATTCCCTTCAAGCTATACCCATTTGCAATGCTACCGCTATATTTTCATTCAAGCGCAAAACTCCCCCTGCCCCCATATCTCCTCTTATCCATCATCCAATTTAAGAAATCCGGATAAATTTTGGCCCCCTCATTTCAAAATCCTAAATACACTACTGAATGAATGCAATTTATTAAAAAAGAATGTATATTGTATTAAAAATAATTAGGAAATTTATACTCAATAAGACTTAATGAAAATCAATGCCATCATTTACTTTCAATATTTTACAATAATTAAAATCAAATACAGATTGCATTGCATTTCGGTTGTGATGTTAAGGTAGTATTAAAATTTACTCCAAAATTTTTAACCGTGTACATATACAATAATTATGTGTTGTTAACTATTAAGAATTAGGAGTCTATTTGGCTGAGTTACGATAAACGTGTGGACCTAATTCAGCGAAAAAACACTTTTCGATCCCTGCTTTCAAATTATGAGATGGCATTTTTATAAATATCTTTGCCTATTTATTTTCGCCTGCAACAACATGTCGTGGTGCAGCGGTGCGCTGGCTCATTATGCAACACAACCGCGTTAACGTTAATCAGCGACCCGGGCGCGCCCGCAGGACATGCATCTGCATTAATTCGGTGGCGGGTCGCCCTGCAAATTCCCGGATAAAGAACCCCAGGAGTTGTTTACGAAGTTTGGCGCTGAATGGGGGCCCCAATCGGCTCCAGTTCACAAAGCGGAGCCCTGACTCGGGCGGGGGGCTGAAAATGGGGGTGGACACCTACCTATCTCTCCTATCGCTACGTCGACCGCCATATTCCATAGGTGGAGAAGCCGGGCGCCCTTGACGGTCCATCCAGGAACATGTTTGTCGGAATGGCGGTGACCCGGGACCCCCCAGGACACCCGGTGGTTGTGGCTGTGATGACGATGTTAACGAGGACGACTGCGGCGGCGGCATGAGGGGCGCGGTGGAGGCGTACGTCGGGTCCCGCGAGGGTGGTCCGAACCCGTGCAGCGGGGCAGTTGAGTTCAGCGTGGGAGGCGCCCGCACCGTCATACTGATTTGACGTGACGATTTCAATATCTGCACACATCTCTGCGTAAGAAAAAAATGTGGCAATAGAAGAAACAAGAGAGAGAAATAGGAAAACCAAAAACGAACAGAACAAACCAAGGGTACAAACTGAAGAAATCAAACTGAAAAATTAAATTAAGGCACCACCGGGACAGAGCAGAACTTCTGTGTCCTTGCAGTCGAACTAAATCGGGCCGTCTACGTCAGCGGCGGGTGCAGCACGTGCAGCACGTGCATCGGCAGCGGTTTTAAGTGCAGTCGGCCGCATCGCAACAGAGCAGGTGGATTCTCGTCTGTCTGTCTGTTTGTTTGAAATGAAACCCATTTGCAGTGCCTCCGGGGCCCGAAGGTGCAAGCCATTTTCAAGAGAAAACCAATTTCACAGGAGCCTCTGGGCTTTTCGAACGCTCCTTCAAAGCGTCCTGGCGATGGCAGTGAAATTGAACAGAACCTCCTCAAGCGGAGTTCGGTTTCGTTTGGGTTTTGGGATTCGCCCCGTCTGACAAGAAGACTCTAGTGGAGCTCTTTGGGGAAATTGAGCTCCTGGTCTCTGTTGTCGCTGCACCATTAATTCAATCAGAAGGCTCCTTCTTTAAGTTTTCTCAGGATTTTGTTAACAATACTTTGGAAGAACAGAGCTTTATCTGCTCCAAAGTGCTTACTGAGACAATCGCCATTGTTGAGGCATAATAAGAAACGAAACAGACATTTAATCCAGGAGCTAGGGATAAAACTTATATAAGGGTCATTCTACGAGAAAGAGTCTTACCGATTTTGATAAAATGCATACTGGTTGAATTTTCAAAATTGAATTACCCAACTTTAATAAAAATTTCGAAACCAAGAATCTCGAAAGCCTCCAATTACCTACTTTCATGGAAATCCTTTGTTTTACTACGGTGATCAAAAGAAATGTGATTCTTGTTACATTAAAAATATTTCGACTTGAACTTGTAATGAATTCTTAAAGGTACTCTCATTTAGAAATTTATTTAAGGGGGTTGTTGCACCCGATCACAAGTTACAAGATTTTTCACTAATCGCCGCACTCTTGCGATTCGATTGAGGCTTATGACCGGTCATTGAGAATTACTAGAATAGAGCCCCTAAGTGTAGAGTGTCCAAAAAATCAATTTTTTTTTGTATTGAAAAATGTTGCAAATCTTATGGACAATAAGCCTGTAAAATATTATAAAGATCTTCGAATCTTTCGAGTTATACGACATATGGATCGTTCTTCTTTTTCATCGACATGCTGTTATTTTACACTTCTGTCACGAGGCATTTCTCTCACTAAAACTGTGACGGAGTAGTTATTTAGTGTCGGTAGAAAAGAAGAACGTCCTATATGTATACATATATGTACGTAACCGGTTCTCAAAGTGGCTCCACCTTTCCACATTTTTTTAAACACGTTTTCCTCGAAACATTTTCGACATTTTCGTCCAAAATATCTCAAAAACTGTGTTAGATTTTTGGCTGAAATTTTAACCAGTTATACAAAACAGTTATATTTTCTGTTTGAACCTACTTGTTTGGAAAAATATTGTTGTAAATTTTGTTTATAAATGTTTAACTACAAATTTTGAACGTTATTAACAAGAGATTTGGTCCTTATTGTTTTCGGTTTATTCTAAGGGAAGACATTTGGGACGCAAATCAGAAATCGCAACGACATGTTTGACGTCACCGCCATTAACACCGCCATTTTGGCGAAACAAATTTTTTTTAGTAGATACTTCATAATATGTATTATAAGACCACCATAAATAAAATTTGATAAAATTATTGTGTCATAGGAAATAAAATGTCGCAAAAAAAGCGTTTTTTTGGACCTGTTACACTAGGTGCCTCCTTTAATCCAATTAAAGAGAACAAAGAAACCATCTTTATGAATTTTTATTATACTGAAGGAAAGCAAAGGATTAAAAACAATTGATTTCATTTTAAAACAATCTTTTCAAATACAATTCTAAAATAAATACCAAAGTTTTTCAACTTCAATGTAATTCAAAGTTCTTTTCTTTACTTAAACTGAAAAGTAAACAAACATTTTGCATATATGTTGAAATTTCTGTAACACACTTTTCTTTTAATCTGCGAAGCAAACGAGGAATATAATTTCCTAGACCTGAAGTAATGAATGGTTTCAAAAGAATTATTTGAAACGGAAAACGAGATTACATACTTTTAATTAAGAGTAAGCCTTTATCACAGAATGTGAATTAAAATGTACACTCCCTGTAATTCCTTGAATTACTTTTTCAATATGTGCAATAAAATTCCTTTTAAATTATATATGTTAAATAAAATTCTGAATAAGTATTGTTTTAAAATATAAGGGAATATTACTTTCTACCAAATAAATATTAGTCCCTACAAAAGATTCAATTTGTACTCTTTGTTATAACTGAAAGGTATCATTGGGATATTAAAGAAAACTTTTATGTTTTTTATTTTTACGTAGGTAGATATGTTTTATAAATTCAGGTACATAACTACTTTGCGAGAATAATATCTCAGGATGGTAGACCAACTTAGTGCAGATAGCGTGTAGTTTTAAAAAAAGCAATTAAAATATGTTTATTAAAAAATATAATATTAAATAACACGCATAAATTCTCCGGTAGTTACAGTGTAGGTATGTGGTTACACCATGAAAAAAAAAATTAAATCACTTATATTTATCAAGTTTAAAAGGACATTGCAAAAAACACACACATAGAAAAAAATTTGATTGCTTTTTAAATGCACGCTGATTTTGCAAAAAACCAACAAATATCTACTGACTCAAATTTATTGCAGTGGCTGTTTCTGTAGAAAATGTTTTAATAAGAGTGTTAGAAATATACAAAAAAGTTGGATGCGAAACTTGTAGCTTTTTATCAGTAAAAAAAAATACACATAGTGTATGTACACATGGAAAAAAGTGTTTCAGATAACTTTTTGTTAACAAACGTAACTAGAAACTTGCGACTCCAAAGACACTCTCCGCAAAATCAAATGTTATACCAACAGTGTTTGATTTACAAACCCAGGAAATAATTGAAAATAATAAAAAATTAAATTATTAATAAAAGAAAATTACAAAATTAAAAATATAATATACAAAAGGAACGAAAACAAGTAAATAAAAAGAAAATAACTTTCTATTGCCAATTTTTTCTTTGCATTCATTGTATTGTAGTACCGTAGTATTACATGTTCATATTCAGATATTTTATATTTTGTAAATATTGTTTATATAGAGAATATATAAATAAAAAATGCTCAATTGATTACAGTAACTAACAAAAGGCGATTAACTCATGTGGCTAGGAGTAGAAAGTGAAAAGTGTTTAAATTCGAGAACCTTTAAAATGCCAAAACAATTGTGCAAGCAATGGAATTTGTATGTAGTTTATTTCATAGATTATTTTATTTGATTACATATATGACGTTTTTATTTAAATATTAAGAGTTAAACAATAATTCCTTTCTTCTTTTTATAATTACATAAGTCTGACCTAATCTGAATTCTTTAATTAAAATTCGTCCTCAATTTTTAAGCGCTTGTGTGTTATATAAGATATTAATACTAACAAGATTGTAGTTGATTGAAATTTTTTTATTTCCTAGCTAAGCTTAGAAAGGAAAAATTTTCTCTTGCTTTATATGTAATCAAATATTATCGACTGTTGTTAGAATATTATAAAAATATTAAGCAGTATTAAATTTGTCAAGCGTGAAAGCACAGAAGCAATAGGATTTTAAAGTATTACACAATATTTAAATTAATATGAAATCTTAAATTGTTTTTAACTAAAATAATCAAAAGGATGAACAGTAAAACCACATAACGACATTGGCAGATATATTTAAAAAATACTTCAAATTAACTAAAGATAAAATGTAATAAAATATATAGATAAAACTAACAAGTACTTATTTCAAAAATATCAAAGAGATTATATTGCTAGGTATACTATCAAAAAGACAAGATTTCGTTGGATTTTTCATAGCTTTAATTATTTTCTTTATTTATTTGTCGTTAATATATAAAATTATAAAATTATATCTTTTAGGAAAACTTTAATTGTCGTTTTTTCGTAATTTGAACAAATTTGGGTAGGTATGCGTATGACTATTTGAGCGTTATTTTCTGCGTCTACAAAATTGTCTGCTGATTTATAATTTTTACTGAATCTTCAAACATATTAAAATCCAATGAAATCTTTTATTAACTCCGATATAAAAAATTCTTAAAAAAGCTTTTCTTAAGTATTTAATCGTAAGAAAAAACTAGTACTCGTAGCATTATATAGTGACAAATCTGTCATGCAACAAAATTACCTTTAGCGCCTCTTCATGGCTTATTGAAGTGAATGGCGTTCCATTGACTTCTAGGATTGTATCACCAGGCCTCAGTCCAGCACGCTCTGCTACAGAGCCTTCTTCTATCCTTGAAATATATACACCAACACCTGCAAGGATTATTATAAATAAATGTAAATTCATTTTTATTATTACATACATAATTCGAAATGTATGCGAATTTTAACCATGCTTATAATTGAAACCTGTTTTAAAATATTCAAGATTTTATCGTGCCTTTGTGTATTTAGCCCACCTTTTTTAGCAGGTAAAGCAAAAATTATTAGTCATGTGGGTCAAGTGTGCGCATGCCAAATATTTTGAAAACGGTTTATAATCAAGGAATGGCAGTTCCTCTCACGACGTCCTACGAAGCGCTCGGTTGTCAGCAACCGCTACTGCGCCATTTTGTTTTAACGGGCAAGTAAAGTTTTTTGCTGAAATTATTACGATATTTTGTCATAATTGACGTTTAATCTTCTGTATACGTATAACCTTTTTAAAAAAATTGCTATTTATTAAATGATTTTATTTAGTTTCAAACCGTGTACGTAACAGTCAAATCTTGTAAACTCATTTACGCCCACTTTACGCTAACCGATTGATCTGAAATTTTGCAGCCAGCTTTGGTTCCGGTGACAATGCAATATAGTGTACTCAGAATTGTGATATATTTAAAATGGCGGATGTTCCAAGATGGCGGATTATCTTTTCCTTTACAACCTTCAAGACATGGGTGTCAAATGAAAGGGTTTGACTAGCAGAATATGATAGGTCGGATGACGTCATTCTAAATTCCAAATGGCGGATACCTCAAGATTACAATTTGCTTCACAATCCCTTTGGCATGGGTATTGAATGAAAGGGGTTTGACGAGAAAAATACGATAAGCTAAAGTTTAAATTATATAGTGATTTCTGTCCGAAACTAAAAAGTAAAAAAAAAATAAATAAAAAAAATTTTTAAGTAAAACGATTTTATATATTATGGTCATAAAATCGTGGGCGCGATCAATTAGCGAATGGTTTTAATTAGAAACTAAGTAGAACACACTAAATCACATAATTAGTCAGCTCTTTTATGCGCCCACGATTTTATAACCATAATATATAAAATCGTTTTACTTAAAAATTTTTTTTATTTATTTTTTTTTTAGCATCAGGCACTACATATCATTCGGTTTAATATGTGACATTATTTGAATTATTGTGACAACGCAATCATGAATGACTTTGAACGAATTTGGTTTTGATGCATTGGGTTTAGTGTGCGCACGAGCTTGTCGTGGAAGTGTATGTATACGCATTCATAGACTAGCAAATTAACTTCAGTTACGTTTGACTTCAATTAATTTATTCATTAATACCAGCGACACACCAACTTAAATTTAGAATTTCGAGCGTACTCAATTTCACAATATTATTGTATTGCTTTGAAATTAAAGTCAAATTTTTGTCAAAATCTCGTTTTTACAGAATATTTTCCTGAAACTTTTTTAAGAAATTCAGAGGTAATATGATATACAGTAGGGCCTCGATAATCCGAACATCTCTATAATCCGAACAGCCCCATATATGTACATAACATTGACAACATCAGAAAAATGTGAGATTTTAGACAAGATTAAAGAAGGTGTTTCCTTAACAATTCTTGCGCAGCAGTATAACGTTAGAAAGTCGACTATTTTTGACATCAAAAGTAAGGAGAAAAACATACGGTCATTTGTAATAAATGCAGAAAAGCGTCCAGGAGCTAGAAAAACTTTAAAAACTCCTAAAAATCCCCAGCTTGAAGATGCCTTATTTATGTGGTTTTTATATAGAGCAGCGAAGAAAAGCCATTCCTTTGTCAAGTGATATACTAATGTATATCATTTCAAAAGGTACATACCAAAATTTCTATGTACGTACTGTAATCCGAACGCTCTATAGATCCGAACAGGGTATAAATTTTGGGTGTTCGGATTATCGAGGCCCTTATTTCTGAAATTGAGAACACTCGAAATTCTAAATTTCGATTGGTGTGTCGCTGGTATAATGGTTAAAGTACTTAATTCGGTAGAAAAATCCAATTCGAATTATTTTGATATTATGTTCGGAAGAATTAATAAAATCAAAGGCAACTGAGAATTTAGCAACTTTATTAAGGAAATTTTATCCAAAAACGGTTTTTGTTTGCGCTTTTCGATTAGTTTCGTGCAAAGTTTGAACAGAACCTTAAATATAGTAATAGAGTCAGCTGCTATGGGGCAAATGGGAACAAAATGTCATCGGCTTTCAGATGTGGGGCTCAAATCATTTGTGTAGTCTAAAAACTATTTTTGGAGGGGCTATAGTTCACGTTTTCGCGCCTTTATAAGTATATGCCCCATTTTTCCCCTACATGATAATTTCAGCCTGTACTGAAATAAAAACTACTTAAGTGAACACACTAATACATTACGAAATTTGGGTCAGTTAAATCGCCAAATGTCGTATCCTCTACTTCTATTATCTAAGAACAGAGCCCTAAGAATCTCATTATTTTATGTTGCGTACACTTATCCCTATACTAAGTGTACGCATTTCGACTATGTTTTGTTTTGCTTAATCACTAGGAATTTGTGTTATTGACGATATTGTTTCCATCCTAAAATTGTTTATTAATAAACACACTAAATAATTAACATCGTTTTATTTCATTCAACTTAAAATTTTCGATTTTATGATGTTTTAAAGCATAAGTGCGCGTACACTTGACTCACATGACTCTAAGCTGATCTCCCAATAACCTTGAAATCAGGGTCAAGATCATCATAACGTAGATATTCTTTCCTTACTTCTGTCTAGCTTTCAATTTATAAGGATTTTTTAAAGAAAATTTTAGACATTTTGAATTTATTTGATACCAGTTAGTTTGCATATGAAACGTTAAATTCCAGTCATGTCGCCAGTTTAAATTTATTAAATTGGATATGGAAAACTTACGCGTCCAACTGTTTGAAAAATCTTGAATTTTTTAGAAGAGGAAGGGAAAGTATATGATTTACATAAAAAAGGAATAAAATACAGTGTCGACGCAAAATATCCATTTTCGAAGCCTTGAATTATATTGCCTAGAGCGAAAAAAGCTGTGAAGCAACCCCACCTCTGCTTTTGAATTATTTGAACAGCAGGGAACTGATATCTTATTAGATACATGACAAAAATCCGAAAGGAGCACAAGCTCAACTAATCCCCACGACAAAAAATAATCTCCAGCAGGAGAATGGCATCGATTGTCTGGCGGCCAGATTAATCGGGCATATCCCCAAACATTTTCGGGGCTTAGGAAAAAAGGAGCTTTTGTCACGTAACTCGACGGAGGAGCTGAACGAGCCCAATCTTTATTTCGGCGGAAAATATGAAGATGATTCTGCTGTCCTGGGCAGCCCGAACGTGCCAGCGGGGCCCAGCACGTACCGTCTTCGGGGTCCATTATACGTTTTCATAATTTACGTGCTAAAGCGGGGCTCACACGGGTCTTGAGCATGGACGAAATTAAGTTTTAGTCGAGTTGCTACCGAAGTCCTCAACCACTTGTTCTGCAGGAGTGCGGACGGGGTAACGAGACTACTCACCTGAGTCCTTGCCACCCTTGACACATATTCCGAATCCGTGACTTCCGTCGGGCTGTTGATCCCTCGACATCGTCACCGTCCTCGTCGATAGCTCGTGGATGTTTGGTATGCTGCGATCCCGGTCGTGATCCCGGTAGATCTGCGGGAAGAAAGACGGTGAGTGTTGGTCTTTAAGGTACTCTGATTTTAATTCTGCAATCATCAACGACTTGGCGGATTTCTCGAAGACGGTTGCAGTTCGAAAGCCAAAGTTAATTAACGGCCGCACTCTGCGAGGGCGCTTAGTTGCGAACAATGAACAGCACCCCGCGAGTGCTCCCAATTTTCTTCCCCGGGGACTCCCGGAGCGAGCGGCGGACTTGCGGAAGTAACAAGTCTTACAGCGATTTTCAATTAGAGCGACATGAAAGGTTTCCACGATTCCCTGAGATTTACTCCCTTTTTAAATGTGCGGTTGTGGAAGGGGCGGGGCGGGACGGGGCGTCTTTTCCTGAAAGGCGAACCTATGAAGTGCCATTTAAAGATGCTTAAAATTTCTTAATTAGAAGACGGAGCCCCACCCAATTCCACTTTTCGGACGTTCTTCCGAAATGTCTATAGGTCCAAATTTTAAGACATTTTTTGAGTTGCAGCTTGTTCTCGTTAGGGTGAAGTAGAGTATGTACATATTCTTTTTGAGTTTAAAATTTTCTTACGTCTTGAAAGGATGCTTTAATTAAAGAGTGTAATGTCTGTGTGTTAAACATTTTATTTTGTTTTCTTTAAAAATATTGTAATATTTTTTTGTGAAAATAGAAGAAATAAGCCTGGCAAAATTAATTCTCTGATATCAAAGTTTCTTATTTATTCTAAAATAGCTCTTGTATGTATGTACCTTACATTTGATGGTTATAAAAAAAGTTTGTAATCTACACGTTTTTAAGATATCAAAGACTAATAAGTATATAGACGTGTTTAGATATCAAAGATATCAAAGACTAATAAGTATATAGACGTGTTTATAACGTATTATAAATAAAACCGGTACTAGTAGATAATTTGATTATGAAAAACAGAACAATTCATTCGATTATACCCTTGTGTATAGAGTATAGTGGTAGAAAGTTCAACTTGTTAACTGCTCGCTAGGTGGCTCTAGCTGAATCATTTTGAAAATAAATATATATATAAACTAGCTGGCCCGCAGCCGGCGTTGCCCGGGCACAACTATCCCTAAAATAAAAGTAAACTTTAATAAAATCACAATGTTGTTGATTTCAAATTGATCTAATGTTACTCAGAAGGTTAAGCGCAACATGCCCATTTACTGCATGGCCATCTAGTGGCGAGTTATTGCAAAATGGATAACTCGAAAATATTCACCGTGTTCAAATACCTACTTTTACCAATTTTCATGACGATCGGTTGAACGGTATAGAAGTTGATGTACTCCAGCACCATCTAGTGGCGAGCTATAGCAAAATGAATAACGCGAAAATATCCATCATGTTCAAATACCTACTTATATTAATTTGTGTGACGATCGGATGAACGGTAAAGAAGTTGATGTGCTGTAGCGCCATCTAATGGCGAGTTATTGCAAAATGGATGACGTGAAAATATTCACCGTGTTCAAATACCTTTGAAGATAAAGCCTAAGGAAACGCTGTATCGTGTAAAATCCCTGTACGTGAGCGTAGTAAAAAAGATTGGGTTCCCTTTGGTTCCCTAGAAAGAGAGGTACTCAATGAGTAAGCGAGACGAATGCGCTGAAACTTCTGCGTCACTATGAAAGGGAACCCAATATTTATTGATGGCGTTAAAAAGGAATTTTCGGAGGGGCTTATGTATTAAAGGTTATAAAATTTTTCAATTATTGAAAAAAGTGCTATTCAAATAGAAAAAGTGTCAATAATGAGGAAGTTGATTACTTATTAAATTTCTAATAACAATTGTATAATTTAATTTCTTTGGTTGCCCCCCCTTAAGAATATGTTTTTTCCTCGCCGTCACTAGTTGACTAATACAAAAACTGTCTTCACTAACACTAGTCGGATTTTACTACGCTCCGAGAGCGATATCGCTGTTCCTTAGGCTTTATCTTCAAAGTCAAATACCTACGTATACCAATTTTCATGACGATCGGTTGAACGGCAAGAAGTTAATGTATTGCAGCGCCGTCTAGTGGCTCTCCTACCGGGCCCGATTGTAAATCCAGGGTGACACTTAAACACACACCAAAAATTTAAACACAATCGGTTCAGCCGTTTAGAATGAGTTCAGTGACATACACACGTATAGAAGAATTATATATATAAGATAAACTAATTTTTGTTTTTAAAGAAAATCCAGCAATTATTTATAATGCCATAATTATTTAAGTAACTAATTCTTCGCATTTATCATTTTTTCTCGCCAAGATTTTCTTTGAATACAAACATTTGTTTCATTATTTTCAAAACGATACAGCTAGAACCACCTAGCGAGCAGTTAACAAGTTGAACTTGCGACCACTATATACTTTATACGCAATGATTATACGAAAACACAACACAGCAATTTCCAATTTGTTTTTTCCAAAAAGGGTTCTTTTTGATCCGATTCAAACGGATTCAACAATCGGGCCCCCACTGTGGCTCTGAGCATAAAATTTACAAAAGAGGATATTGTTGATTCTACTTCATTAGATGAAAATTGGTGTTGCTGAAAGTTTTTGAGAAAAACGACGCCAGTTTTCGTACCGAATAGAGTTTTTGAAATGTTGATAGCGTGTGGACTGTTGGGGCTTACCTGGTGTGTTGTCGAAGGCGGACTGCTGGCGGGGCTCCGCCGGCCCCTATCCCTCGTGCCATTGCTGTAGTGATAGCTTGTAGGAACTGAAGATGAGGTCGTTGCGCCGAACATCCGAATGACCTGCTCGGGCGAAATGGGGCGCTTCTTTCCGTTGTGGCGCGTCGAGTTGGGCACGGTCCCGGCACTGCCCGCGCCGCCGACGGAGCCGCCACTACCCGGGCCCACGGCCAGGGAGCCGGGGATGTGGCTGGATGAGGACGAGCTCAGGTAGGAGCCGCGGCCGGGGAGCGAGCCCCCCTTCGAGGGAGCCCCCGCCGTGTTGTAGTAGTAGTGCGGCGAGTGGGGCCGCTCGACGATCGTGTAGGAGGTCCCTGGCGGCGAGTAGTAGAGCCCCGAGCGGCCGCGCAGGGAGCTGGTGCTGTTCCCGATGCGGGCGCTGATGCCGTAGGGGCCGCTGGCCCCGATCACGGGGGGGCCTACTCCTCCAGGACCACCGATATCTTCTGCTTCGAAGCTGTTCGACCGCAGGTGGCTGCCTCCCGAGACCGAGGGCACCGACGCGCCCCCCGGCACCCCGGAGGTGTGGTGGTGAATCGAACTGTGCGGTGGGTGGTAGCCACGTGAACTCCAGCGTGATGGACCCAAATCGCAAAGTTCTGCATAATCGTTGCCCGCTGCGCTCATTGTTAGGGGGTCTCCGCCACCGGGGGCGCCCCCTAAGCGCATTACCGCACACCTGGAATTTGATAAAAAAAATCTATTAGCCACACAAATCCACTTAATTTCTGCTTTTATTCCAATTTAAAAGGCTTAAGAGGTCGATGCGGATTAAATCCGGCGAAGTGCGAAAATTCATTCGAAAGGCATTGCACCGGTCGCCAGGTTTATTTTCTTTAACTTAATTCTTATCAGGCCTAGATCTGGAGACAGGGCAGCTTTAGGGCTTCCGAAGAAAGAATTCTGCCAGCGGAGGCGCTGTTAATCTTTAATTAAGCCCTAACCAGAATAGAAATGCAAGCAACTTTACGTTACGTTACGTCTCAACGAAACTGAGGTTGTGGCACGTCGAAACTGACTGTTTGCTCGAAATAGAAACGTAAAGTGATGTTAATAATAAAGGAAATATAAATCTTATTAAACATCTCAAAGATTTGTACGACCTCTGTAATTAATTTTATCAATTTTTCATTTACTTAAATCGCAGCTGTTCTCCCCGGTTCAATCCTAATCAATAAAATGATGGGACGTAAAGCAAGGTGCGATCGTTACCGTATCTTACTTACGGCTGAAATGACGTTTCTGGATTTTACGAAGATTCGTCAAGTTGACATACGTAAATTTTGGGCGGCCCCATTTATTTACACATGTTCACACTTTACGTTGACGTTTGTTGCGTTACGTTATTTTGCGTTAGGGCTTAAAATAATAAAAATGCCCGGTGCCGGGCAGTTCTTTGGGCAAGCGTTAAAACTCCGATATGAGAAACATTCAGCTTTCAAAAATGAACGAGAAAAGCGATCAAGAAATGGTTACTTCATAATATTCTGAAGGAATTTCTTAATAGTATATGCTGAAAAAAAAATTCTTATGTTAAGTATTCGTAGAACAATCCTAAATACATATATGTACATAGGTAGATGTTGAACTCAAAAGCGTAAAACTTCCGAAATTGCAAAGTATAGTTTTTAAAATCCTGTGATAAGAGATAAAATTTCCAATTTTGCCTTTGGCAATGTTCTGTTTAAAGGGTAACAAATTAACAAAGAAGCATAATTTGATAAGAAGCACCACTGCTTTGCTGCCCAGCATTAAACGTAAAAAATCTCATTTGCGAGCCCACTCAAAGCAAATGAGCTCTTTCTTTTCAATTTTAAAAGCCTTTCACGGCAAATGGCGCATCTTCGGATTTTCGTAAATTATAAAACTGGTATTTTAATTGCTCAAAGATATCTTAAAAAATTACCGCAGATGACTGTTCAGGGATGAAAAATTAATGTAATTGGTATTTAAAGCGAAGACGCCAAATTATAATTGCCAATTATACTGTCAATTTGGGAAAACGAATAAGAGCGCCGTTTCTTTTTTATTACCTACTCATTTCCTTAAAACACCTTTACACTGAAAGAAAAAGATTAGCAAAATTAACTATTTTTTCAGCCAAATATGATTACATTAGTTCATTGAAAATTTACAAAATTAGTTAGTTTCTCAACTATTAAAGTTGATTTCACTACTTTAAATTGTTATAATATAACAACTAATTCAATTAATTGGCTGATAATCAACAAAAGATTAGCTAGTTGCTATTTTTTTTTTCAGTGTAGTAACTTGAGATTTTTGGGCACCCTGTATTAGAGAAATTAAATTGTATAAAATTCTTTATCAACTTGAAACGAAATTTAACGATAATGTTGTCTTGTTGCCAATTGCTAATATTCGTCAAAATCGAAACATTTGTTTAAACAAACTACTAAATTTGTTGTGTTTCAGTTACCACTAATTGAATTTTCTTGGCAATAAGATATAAAGGCACATTATTTTCCTATTAGGTAGTGTTTTAAGAAATTAAATCTTTTGTGTTTATATTTGTAGTTAATATCTTCTTGTAATATGTGCCCATTATTAATTAAGAGAAAAATATCAATAAGAAATTGTGACATGTGTAGTTCAATACTTGTGGATGTGAAAATAATAAAGGATTAAGGCTGCCTTCTTTATTGTGTGTTTTACGTTTATAACTTAATCAATATTTTCTATCACTAGTAATATTTTAATTTATACAATATGGAAGAGAATTTTAACAGTATGTGCTAAACATTTGCGCACCAAGTGTGTTCAGCTTTCAAAACGGCAACTGCACTTGTGTATGTCTGCATATGAGTATTATGCATATACATACAAATGAACACATTAAAATGACGCACAACTTTTGTATAATGCAGAATATGTATAAAGAGCTATATCATTTTGTTGGAACTTAGTAGTCCTCTTGCATTTTTGGTAGAAGGAGTTCGCGAGGCTATCATATACTTAAAATGTCGCCAGTGTATCTTTTACTTGTTATTTCGTATATTTTCACTCTATCGTTTGCGACCCCAATTAATGATGGTACAGATGTAGGCACAGTGGATAGAAAGGGCAAGTCAGTTGTAGTTTCTGGCCAAGAGAAATACCCTTTTGTGGTCCATTTGTCTGTATTTTATACACGAAAAAATAAAAAGCTAAAGATTATTTGTGCTGGGACAATAATTGGACGAAGAGCAATTCTCACAGCTGCACACTGTTTTTACCAGATTCCTAATCCCAAGATAGTCGTGCATGCTGGAATAGTTGACACAAAGTATGAAGAGGACGGTGGTCAGAAACTTCTTGTAGAAGATTCCAAGATACACGAGGACTACATACATACGTGCGAGTTGGAAGATGGACGGTGCTGCTATGGAAAAAACGACATTGCAATTCTCTGGACCGACGACAACTTTCGATTTGGATCTACCATAAAAACTGCTGTTCTTAATAAGAAAGTCAAAGTAGATAAATTGATTGGAAAAGAAGGTTGGATTCTAGGCTGGGGTTTAAACTCCCAAAAAGTGATCCCGACAATGCTCCAAAGAGGTGCAATGAAGATCTTGCCTAAAGAAGAATGTGAACAGATCAATGACAAAGTTTATATTAATAATAATGTGCTGTGTCTAGGGCCTATTAGCAGGGCAACTAGGGCTAATAAGGGTGACTCTGGAGGTCCATTCGTTCGGAATGGAAAAGTCTATGGACTCTCGAGCGTTTCGGTTTTTGAACCACCCTGCTTAACCCGAGCACTGGACCTATACACTAATGTTGCACTTTATTCTACTTGGATTAACGACCAGTTGACCGCTGGACCACCAAAATCAAGAAAAACTTCAAAACGACCAAGGTAGAACCAAGAATCAATGGCAGCGAAAAGGCCAAAAGTGAAGTAAATATATAAAAATATAAATGTAGAACATGAAAAAATATTTGAAATGATATGGTAGAACTTTAGTTTTTTTTTTAAGAACAAGTTAGATGATCGCTCGGTTGTTTTAAAATTATTCGTAAAAATTCTTTAAAAATGTTTTATTTACATACGCTTTGATGCGCACCATTAAAAGTAAAACATCGCATTTGCGAGTCACTCAATGCAAACGAGCTCTTCCCTTTTCATTTTGAAAAACACTTCACGGCAAATGGTGCATCTTCGGATTTACGGAAATTATAAAACTTTCATTTTAATTACTCAAAGATATCCCAAAAAATTACCGCAGATGATTGTTAATTTTACGGAGGAATAATTAATCTACATACATAATGGATATTAAAAGCTAAAGCGCCAAATTATAATTGCCAATTATGTACTATATATTGTTAATTAGGGAAAACGAATAATAGCGCCATTTCTTTAATTTATTTCTCATTTCATTAAAACACTTTTAGTAACTTGAGATTTTTGGGCACCCTGTATTAGAGAAATTAAATGGGATAAAGTTGTTTATCAACTTGAAATGAGATTTGACGATTTTGTTGCCTTGTTGCCAATTGCTAATATTCGTCAAAAGCGAAACATTTGTTTAAACATACTACTAAATTTGTTATTTTTTAAGAGAAATAAAAATAAGAAATGGTGACATTTGTAGTTCGATACTTGTGGATGTTGAACCTTGAAAACAAGAAAGGATTCACGCTACCTTCATTATTATGTGTTTTACGTTTATTATTTTCAGTATTTTTCTACCGCTAGGAAGTGAAAAATAAAAATAGTTTAGTTTATGCACACTGAAAGAAAATGTGAACAGTTTGTGCTTAACTTTTGCGCACCAAGTGTGTTTCACAACTGTACTTGTGGCTGTATGCGCATATGAATATATGTATATATGTATATGCTATATACATATGAACGCATTTTGTAGAATACAGAATATATATAAATAGCTATATCATTTTGTTGGAATTTAGTAGTTCTCTTTTGCTTTTGTTGGAAGAAGTGCGCGAGCCCATAATATACTTAAAATGTCGCCAGTGTATCTTTTACTTGTAACTTCATATATTTTCGCTTTATCGTTTGCGACCCCAATTAATGATGGTACAGATGTAGGCACAGTGGATAGAAAGGGCAAGTCAGTTGAAGTTTCTGGCCAAGAGAAATACCCTTTTGTGGTCCATTTGTCTGTATTTTATACACGAAAAAATAAAAAGCTAGAGATTATTTGTGCTGGGACAATAATTGGACGAAGAGCAATTCTCACAGCTGCACACTGTTTTTACCAGATTCCTAATCCCAAGATAGTCGTGCATGCTGGAATAGTTGACACAAAATATGAAAAGGACGGTGGTCAGAAACTTCTTGTAGTAGATTCCAAGATACACGAGGACTACATACATACGTGCGAGTTGGAAGATGGACGGTGCTGCTATGGAAAAAACGACATTGCAATTCTCTGGACCGACGACAACTTTCGATTTGGATCTACCATAAAAACTGCTGTTCTTAATAAGAAAGTCAAAGTAGATAAATTGATTGGAAAAGAAGGTTGGATTCTAGGCTGGGGTTTAAACTCCCAAAAAGTGATCCCGACAATGCTCCAAAGAGGTGCAATGAAGATCTTGCCTAAAGAAGAATGTGAACAGATCAATGACAAAGTTTATATTAATAATAATGTGCTGTGTCTAGGGCCTATTAGCAGGGCAACTAGGGCTAATAAGGGTGACTCTGGAGGTCCATTCGTTCGGAATGGAAAAGTCTATGGACTCTCGAGCGTTTCGGTTTTTGAACCACCCTGCTTAACCCGAGCACTGGACCTATACACTAATGTTGCACTTTATTCTACTTGGATTAACGACCAGTTGACCGCTGGACCACCAAAATCAAGAAAAACTTCAAAACGACCAAGGTAGAACCAAGAATCAATGGCAGCGAAAAGGCCAAAAGTGAAGTAAATATATAAAAATATAAATGTAGAACATGAAAAAATATTTGAAATGATATGGTAGAACTTTAGTTTTTTTTTTAAGAACAAGTTAGATGATCGCTCGGTTGTTTTAAAATTATTCGTAAAAATTCTTTAAAAATGTTTTATTTACATACGCTTTGATGCGCACCATTAAAAGTAAAACATCGCATTTGCGAGTCACTCAATGCAAACGAGCTCTTCCCTTTTCATTTTGAAAAACACTTCACGGCAAATGGTGCATCTTCGGATTTACGGAAATTATAAAACTTTCATTTTAATTACTCAAAGATATCCCAAAAAATTACCGCAGATGATTGTTAATTTTACGGAGGAATAATTAATGTACATACATAATGGATATTAAAAGCTAAAGCGCCAAATTATAATTGCCAATTATGTACTATATATTGTTAATTTGGGAAAACGAATAATAGCGCCATTTCTTTAATTTATTTCTCATTTCATTAAAACACTTTTAGTAACTTGAGATTTTTGGGCACCCTGTATTAGAGAAATTAAATTGGATAAAGTTGTTTATCAACTTGAAATGAGATTTGACGATTTTGTTGCCTTGTTGCCAATTGCTAATATTCGTCAAAAGCGAAACATTTGTTTAAACATACTACTAAATTTGTTATTTTTTAAGAGAAATAAAAGTAAGAAATGGTGTCATGTGTAGTTCGATACTTGTGGATGTTGAACCTTGAAAACAAGAATGGATTCACGCTATCTTCATTATTATGTGTTTTACGTTTATTATTTTCAGTATTTTTCTACCGCTAGGAAGTGAAAAATAAAAATAGTTTAGTTTATGCACACTGAAAGAGAATGTGAACAGTTTGTGCTTAACTTTTGCGCACCAAGTGTGTTTCACAACTGTACTTGTGGCTGTATGCGCATATGAATATATGTATATATGTATATGCTATATACATATGAACGCATTTTGTAGAATACAGAATATATATAAATAGCTATATCATTTTGTTGGAATTTAGTAGTTCTCTTGTGCTTTAGTTGGAAGAAGTGCGCGAGGCCATAATATACTTAAAATGTCGCCAGTGTATCTTTTACTTGTAACTTCATATATTTTCGCTTTATCGTTTGCGACCCCAATTAATGATGGTACAGATGTAGGCACGGTGGATAGAAAGGGAAACTCAGTTGTAGTTTCTGGCCAAGATAAATACCCTTTTGTGGTCCATTTGTCTGTATTTTATATACGAAATAATGAAAAGCGAAAAAGTATTTGTGCTGGGACAATAATTGGACGAAGAACAATTCTCACAGCTGCACACTGTTTGTACCAGATTCCTAATCCCAAGATAGTCGTGCATGCTGGAATAGTTGACACAAAGTATGAAAAGGACGGTGGTCAGAAACTTCTTGTAGTAGATTCCAAGATACACGAGGACTACGTACATAGGTGCGAGTTGAAAGATGGACGGTGCTGCTCTGCGCAAAACGACATTGCAATTCTCTGGACCGACGACAACTTTCGATTTGGATCTACCATAAAAACTGCTGTTCTTAATAAGAAAGTCAAAGTAGATAAATTGATTGGAAAAGAAGGTTCGATTCTAGGCTGGGGATTAAACTCCTATAAAGTGAACCCGACAATGCTCCAGGAAGGTAAAATGAAGATCTTGCCTAAAGAAGATTGTGAACGGATCAATAAAAGAGTTTATATCAATAATAATGTGCTGTGTCTAGGGCCTATTAGCAGGGCAACTAGGGCTAATAATGGTGACTCTGGAGGTCCATTCGTTCGGAATGGAAAAGTCTATGGACTCTCGAGCTTTACGATTTTAGAAAGACCCTGCTTAACCCGAGAACTAGACCTGTACACTAATGTTGCACTTTATTCTACTTGGATTAACGACCAGTTGACCGCTGGACCACCAAAATCAAGAAAAACTTCAAAACGACCAAGGGAGGATCAAGAAGAAATGCCAGCGAAAAGGCAAAAAGTGAAGTAAACACATAAAAATGTAAATGTAAAATATGAAAATATATTTTAAAAAATATTGTAAAGCTTTATTTTTTTTTAAGGACAACTTAGATGATCGCTCGGTTGTTTCAAAATTATTCGTAAATATCTCTTAAAATGTTTTATTTACATACGCTTTGATGCCAGCATTAAAAGTAAAAAATCTCATTTGCGAGCTCACTCAAAGCAACCGAGCTCTTTCCTTTTCAATTTTAAAAACCCTTCGCGGCAAATTCTGCATCTTCGGATTTTCGGGAATTATATAAAACTTTTATTTTAATTACTCAAAGATATCCTATAACAATTACCACATATGATTGTTAATTTCATGAATGAAAAATTAATGTAATTGGTACTTAAAGCAAAGATGCCAAATTATAATTGCCAATTATACTGTCATTTTGGGAAAACGAATAAGAGCGTTGTTTCTTTTTTATTTTTCATTTCATTAAAACACCTTTAGTAACTTGAGATTTTTGGGCACCCTGTATTAGAGAAATTAAATTGGATAAAGTTGTTTATCAACTTGAAATGAGATTTGACGATTTTGTTGCCTTGTTGCCAATTGCTAATATTCGTCAAAAAGAAACATTTGTTTAAACAAAACTAATAAATTTGTTATTTTTTAAGAGAAATAAAAATAAGAAATGGTGACATTTGTAGTTCGATACTTGTGGATGTTGAACCTTGAAAACAAGAAAGGATTTACGCTACCTTCATTATTATGTGTTTTACGTTTATTATTTTCAGTATTTTTCTACCGCTAGGAAGTGAAAAATAAAAATAGTTTAGTTTATGCACACTGAAAGAGAATGTGAACAGTTTGTGCTTAACTTTTGCGCACGAAGTGTGTTTCACAACTGCAATTGTACTTGTGGCTGTATGCATATGAATACACATGCTGCATACATAAGACCGCATTTTGTATAATACAGAATATGTATAAAAGTCTATATGATTTTGTTGGAACTTAGTAGTTCTCTTGTGCTTTAGTTGGAAGAAGTGCGCGAGGCCATAATATACTTAAAATGTCGCCAGTGTATCTTTTACTTTTAACTTCATATATTTTCGCTTTATCGTTTGCGACCCCAATTAATGATGGTACAGATGTAGGCACGGTGCATAGAAAGGGAAAGTCAGTTGTAGTTTCTGGCCAAGAGAAATACCCTTTTGTGGTCCATTTGTCTGTATTTTATATACGAAATAATGAAAAGCGAAAAAGTATTTGTGCTGGGACAATAATTGGACGAAGAGCAGTTCTCACAGCTGCACACTGTTTGTACCAGATTCCTAATCCCAAGATAGTCGTGCATGCTGGAATAGTTGACACAAAGTATGAAAAGGACGGTGGTCAGAAAGTTCTTGTAGTAGATTCCAAGATACACGAGGACTACATACATACGTGCGAGTTGGAAGGTGGACGGTGCTGCTTTGGAAAAAACGACATTGCAATTCTCTGGACCGACGACAACTTTCGATTTGGATCTACCATAAAAACTGCTATTCTTAACAATAAAGTAGATAAATTGATTGGAAAAGAAGGTTGGATTCTAGGCTGGGGAGTTAACTCCAAGAAAAAGATCCCGACAATGCTCCAGGAAGGTAAAATGAAGATCTTGCCTAAAGAAGAGTGTGAACAGATCAATGAAAATTTTTTTATTAATAATAATGTGCTGTGTCTAGGGCCTATTAGCAGGGCAACTAGGGCTAATAAGGGTGACTCTGGAGGTCCATTCGTTCGGAGTGGAAAAGTCTATGGACTCTCGAGCATTACGATTTTTGAAGCACCCTGCTTAACCCGAGCACTAGACCTGTACACTAATGTTGCACTTTATTTTACTTGGATTAACGACCAGTTGACTGCTGGACCACCAAAACCAAGAAAAGCTTCAAAACGACCAAAGGAGAATCAAGAAGATATGCCAGCGAAAAAGCCAAAAGTGAAGTATGTAAATACATAAAAATTTAAATGTAAAATATGAAAATATATTTTAAATAATATTGTAAAGCTTTACTTTTTTGA
Source organism: Machimus rusticus (assembly GCA_951509405.1). Classification (NCBI taxonomy): domain Eukaryota; kingdom Metazoa; phylum Arthropoda; class Insecta; order Diptera; family Asilidae; genus Machimus; species Machimus rusticus. Next base: position 19,836,805 of record OX608050.1, on the reverse strand, counting down.
AGAACAATTTAGATGACCGTTCGGTTGTTTCAAAATTATTCGTAAATATCTGTTACATTTTTTATTTACATACGCTTTGAAGCCAGCATTAAAAGTAAAAAATCTCATTTGCGAGCTCACTCAAAACAAACGAACTCTTCCCTATTCAATTTTAAAAACCCTTCACGGCAAAGTGTGCATCTTCGGATTTTCGGGAATTATGTATATAAAACTGTTATTTTAATTACTCAAAGATATCCTATAACAATTACCACATATGATTGTTAATTTCATGAATGAAAAATTAATGTAATTGGTATTTAAAGCGAAGATGCCAAATTATAATTGCCAATTATACTGTCAATTTGGGAAAACGAATAAGAGCGTTGTTTCTTTTTTATTTTTCATTTCATTAAAACACCTTTAGTAACTAGAGATTTTTGGGCACCCTGTATTAGAGAAATTAAATTGAATGAATTTGTTTATCAACTTGAAATGAAATTGAGCGATTATGTTGTCTTGTAGCTAATTTCTAATATTCGTCAAAATCGAAACATTTGTTTAAACACACTACTAAATTTGTTGTGTTTCAGTTACCACTAATTGAATTTTTTGGCAAATCTTTTGATCGCATTTGATGTTTTTTTTGTTTTAGAAAAATACTAGCTGACCCGCACCCGGCGTTGCCCGGGCACAGCTATCCCTAAAATAAAACTAAACTTTAATATAATGTTGCCAATTTCAAATTTATCAAATGTCACTCGTAGATTAAGCGCAAAATACCTATAGAATTTCTTCTAAATACTTTTTGCATGACGCACCATAAACAAATTACTGCTCAATATTCCGGTTCTCTCTTCTCTCCCCTAACCCAAACACGCACTTTCGAATTACGATGCATAGCCTATGTCTCTTAAGGGGTTCTGTGCTACATGCCCATAAAATTTCATCTCAACCGGATAAGTGATTTTTGCGTGAGTCACCATAAACACATCACTGGCGTTCAGAATTTCGTAACTTTTAAAAATAGTAAACAATTACAAAAAAGTAGCCTATGTTACTACTGACCATCTCTTCATGTCTGTAAAGTTCATATCGGTTCAGCTGTTTCGAAGATGAGCCCGGACAGACAAACAGTCAGAAAAAAAGTGGCCCAATTCATTTCTGACAACCTCCCCCTCGAAACCCCCACGTAACATGTTTAGTACAAATCGCATAAACATTAAAATATAACAATCCGCCACTTTGAATTCGTAAATTCTGACAGTTGGTTTGAAATCAGAGACCCTAAAAACCTCAAAGTACCAAATTTGGTGGAAATCGCATAAACTTTTAATTTTTACCGTCTTGAAGTCAGGTTGAAATCAGCGACCCCGAAAACCTTCAAGTACCAATTTCAATGGTAATCGTATAATCTTTTCATGACGATCGGTTAAACGGTATGGAAGTTGATGTGTTGTAGCGCCATCAAGTGGCGAGTTATTGATAACACAAAAATATTCAACGTGTTCAAATATCTATATACCAATTTTTATTACGATCGGTATAGACAACGCGAAAATATTCACCGTGCTTAACTTCTTACGAATACCAAATTTCATGATGATCGGTTGAACGGTATAGAAGTTGATGTGCAGCAGCGCCATCTTGTGGGTGGATTTTGCAATTTTTTTTCATACAAACCTTGTCCCGATAATAACGAACACAACAAAAACAATTATCCAATTTGGTGCAGTAGTTTTTGCAATATGAAAATATATTTTAAATAATATTGTAAAGCTTTATTTTTTTGAAGAACAACTTAGATAATCGGTTGTTGTTGTTTAAAAACTATTCGTAAAAGTCCATTAGAAATTCTTTATTGCATACCCATATTTTGAAGTTCATTACTATTTTTTAAGTTGTAAAACTTGACATCGCTAATGTTGGATTCGAAGTGTTGAATTTAAAATACTTTATAACTTTGAAACAAGTGACGTCAAAAACCCGGAGTATCTATTTTGAAGTAACTAATTTAGAATTTTTGGACGCTACATTGGATATTGATATTCAAAATTGCGTAATTCCCTTGAAAATTTGCTCTTTGCTAGATTGATCAGAGGAATTATGCAAATAGAAACAAATTTCATTTAAATTGTAAATTTATGTTTTAAGGGTTCTAGATAATTGGTGATCATAAAGATCCGTAATTCTTTACAAAATGTTCCTCTAGATTGGCTGATGTTGTGAACATAACACTGGTCAACAAATTTTGACTTTGAGAAAGTACTCTCCAGGTAAAGTAACTTTTTTAATTTAATTTTCACATGCTGATTACGAAAATAATAATTATATTATAAAATTAGTTTCCGTTTTTTAGAAAAAAATAATAATTTTTTGTAAAAATTAACAGAAATCATAGCGTTCTTTTATTCATTAGCAGAATTGCGACGTGGTTTTTTCTCTGCCCTCTTATATTCTGCTTCTGTAACATCTCGACAAAGAGTTCAGCCATAATCCGCCAACATTGAAACGTTCCCCTTGTCCTGATATCGTTTTTCCACTCAGCCAATTTTTCAAACTTGTAACACATGGATTGCAATAGAAACGTGAAACCAAGCTTTTATCCTGGTGTTTTATATCTTCCTTAAAGTAGGAAGAATATGCTTTTTTTATCTTAGGCGATACAGAACAACTATGTTTACTACTTAAATATCATCACGCCACAAATGTAATGTAAAGGTATGATAAAATATAGTTATTGTTCTACATACTTTTAACACTTTTATCTCTTATTAATACAGAACAGATCACTAAAAAGCAATATTTTTAACATTTGATGCCAATCTATTCAAGTAAACATCTCCATTATGAAGTTGAATGAAGGTAGAATCTCGTTAAATTCGAAGACATCAAGTATCCCGAAAACTTAAACTAATAAATGATTTTTACTTATCAATCAGTATTCACTATTCAGTATGCGTAGACAAGCAGAAATTAGTTTAAATTATTTCAAATTTTCCACTGTACACAGTAAAAAATATGTTGATTTTTACTAATAAAATAGTAGTAAAAATTTACGCTCCTGAGTAGTAATTTTGAAAAAACATAGTGAAAATTACAAATATGTGCGTAAATTCAAAGAAATTCTGAATTTTACTAATTATAATAAGTAAAATTCAAGTAAACTATAAAAAATGGCACACAATGTGTAGCAAATTTACAATTTGTTCTTTAAAAGTCCTTTCGTAAAAGCTAAAATTTTGTTATTTGCTTTAATTTTTGTATAAGGTAGGAGAACCAAATAAGGCCCGGGCCCTAACAAGGCCCATCTTTCAAATTTTGCCTCAAACGAATTCAGAAGTGCCAAAAGTCTGTGTTATATTTTAGTACCTACAAATCTCAAACGTTCACCCTAATCAGTTTTTCTCAAAAGTAAACTTGTGAGTATTTGCATTCATAAAACGTCAGCGAAAGGGCACGCACGGCGAATTTTATAAAAACCAACTGCAAAACATATAAGTATTTTTATTTATTTTTGAGGAAAAATATATACTTTTTTGTTTTATTTTGTACGTTGTCGTTATATATTCTTATTATTATATAGAATGTGTGTTAAAAATTACGATTATTCTTTTATTATCATACTACTTAGTTATTTATCTAAGGTAGTAGAACCAAATAAGGCCCGAGTCCTAACAAGGCCCATCTTTCAAATTTCGCGCCAAACGAAATCGGAAATTTCTCAAATCTGTGTTATAATTTAGTGCCTACAAATCTCAAATGTTAGCCCTATTCAGCTTCGCTCAGAAGTAAACTTGTCAGTGTATCCATTCATAAAATGTTAGCGAAACTGTATGTACGGTCAAATTTTATAAAAATCAACTACAAAACATGAAGTTCATTAATTTTGTTAATTTTTTGTTAGCTCTGTTAGATAGTAATTATTTTTTGTTGAATTTTGGTAAATGACTGCGTATTTACAATTAATTTTGATTCAAATTTAATGGGGGCCTTATTAAGACGTATGGGTTCCCTATAAGGCCCAAGGCATGTTTTTTTTTAAATGCTAAAAAGACAGTTAAAATTTAAAAAGAGGCTATTATACTAAGGAATTTTCGAAAGGTTATTTCATAAAGAATATTTATAACAAATTTTAAATCTTTTTATTTTGTAATCCTTTAGTTATTAAGCAATAACAATAAGGTGGGCCTTATTTGGGTATCCTACCTTATTCAGTGAAGTAAAAGCTCAGAGCGCAGAGAGCATTCCCATAAGTGAGAAGCGCGGCTCTCTTGCGACTTTTAGTGTGTGTGTTGACTTTTCAGCCGCGCAGCGTAGTGTGGTGCTATGTCGAAAGTCTTACGTTTAGTAAATGCTGTTTCAAAAGTATAATTTTATAATATTAAAAGTGAAAAGAAGTGTTTAATTTCTATAAAATGATGAAAGTCATTGTTTGTTTATGTGCTTTAACTTAATAAAATTAATATTAAAACGTATAAATCTTTTTTTCTTTCTTAGTGAACCCTTTCAAAATTCGGGTAAATTTCATGCAATTGTTGTATTTTTCCTACCAATATGAGTAATTTTACAAATATCGGTTGAATTCATTTACAAAATCACTTTAGTAATTTTACGAATCCGAGCGGAATTCGTTTACGTTCTGGTTATTAAAATTACAATCAATTCGTAACTTTTTTCAACCAGTTGAAAATTGCTGCTATGTTAGTAGAGATTTTGTTGCCTACATTTAAAGTAGTAAAAATTTTTTACTGTGTAGACTACAGTAATTGGAGAAATTGATCGTCGTCTAACCTCGAGAGAGGCCTGCGCTTTTTAGGCCTCAATCGGAGGTATTAATTCGGCTGACCATTCCAACATCCGCCAAGGGGCTAAATGAAAACCGAAAAACCCTTCCAGAGCCGAAACATTAGTTCTGTGCGGGAAACGGGTCGACGGTATTGGGGGGTTGCTCGAGGTTTGGGGGTTCGGGCAAACAAAGCCACGACATTCGACAAGAGCAAAAGAGTTTTGTCCGCCAATAAAAACGTAGCCAAAAACACGACAAGACGAAACTTTTAATGGCGACCACTTGGGATTCAACGAGACTTTAATTCAGCCCCGCTCAGCCACTTCTTGGCGATTTATCCTGAGAGGATTCGCTTAATGGGGCGAAGTCATTGGTTTTTAGTGAAACTTCTTGTGCAGGGCGCTCCTCGGAGGCGAATATAATTAATTCCCCCCCCGGAGCCCCGGCCCCGGCCCCGTCTGTGGCCCGCTCACAGCAGACGATGTGTGCACTTGGACCATGCATCCTCCCGGGACCTAAGGCATGTGCACAGGGGGTGACGTTGCGCCCGGGCCTCGTAATGAATTTGAACTCTTCTTGGCAAACTGCCAAAAGCACTCGGAGGACCTCCGGAGCCCCCCGGGCCGCGACATGCTCCCCGACGGGACGTAGATGGTAATCGATTTTCTGTTGCTTGTCGAAGGCACAAAACTTTTCTATCTGCGATGGCTGGCTGTGATTTGATCGTGCATTTGTGCACCCGGAGCACCCGGCCTCCGCCCCATGGACGGGGCTCAGACGACGAAGGCACATTCAAATTGACTGTTTCTGTGCCCGCTTTGTGGCATTCAATTGCGCCTCATGCGGTCTCACGTTTGGCTTACTGATCAAAAGTTTCCAAGAAATTCGATTGAATGGATGAAAAGTTTATTTAGTGGGTAAAATGCTTGTTTTTCCGAGCTCGAATTTTCCCCCGTATTTCGGTCGCCTGATTTTGTTTTCCCCGTGTGAGAAAACTTTGCCACTTTCTAGGGGATTTGTTTCGTGATTTACAATGAGAACGTTTTGCTAGAGCTTCGGAATTAAGGTAAACACTTTGGCTCAAAAGAAATTGTTTTGTTAACTGAAATTCCAAATATGAAGCGAAGGTGTCAAGCCATTCGACGTGAATACCTGCAGCTGCGATTAAAGAAGAAATTAAATTAACGAAGGAATTTTTGGGGTGACTGTTCTTTAAACAGACTTCAGAAACAACGCGTTTCGAGTTCGACCCATTTATACTTTTGTATTTCTTGTTTGTCCGGTCATAACTTTTAATTCTACACTTTTCAAAGTTTGCAAAATCCAACCAAGCCACGGCAAATTTGTTTGGAGAAAAGAAATCGGAAATCACATTAAATTCGATTATCTACACCATTGTAGTTTTGTTTGGGAAATGTTTTTGTATTTTTCTCTCTAAAAGTGTGTTATGACCGATCGAAACCACTATAAAGGGTTTATGGTAGAGTTTAGAAGTTATCAGCAATGTTACAACCAAAAGTTGAAGGGTTCGTTGGAGGGCATAGATCTCAAATTCAAGTTCAACGGTCATTTAAAGGTTACTTTGATTTTTTTAAATGAAATAAGAAATAAACATTGTTACATTTCATTTAACGTTTAGCAGTTATTATTTTATTGCGTCACTAAAATTTAAAAACTACAATCCTCTTTATTTTAATGAATTTTGATCTGAATGAAACTTATGTATATTCGAAAGTGGTATGATACTGTCCAGCAAACTGAAATAATAATAATAAATGTCATTCAATTTCCATAAAAAATAAAAATTCAATGCTTTAGTTACATATTTTAAATAAGAAATCTCAAAATTATATACATATTTAGGTATAATAAAATCCGCATTTATTTACCCGTTTTTATTTTTAATTTACAAAAAGTGCTTGTTTTTGGCGTTTTATCAGACTACCACCTAAAAAATTAATAAGCATTTTTTTTAAATTTAATATTGCGAAATCACTTCATCAACTTCACTTCTAAATAGAAACGTTTTAAGATTTCTTAAACTTCACATGTCGCACGTCCATTGTCAAAAAATCCATAGAAATTAGAAAAAAAAACACGACTTGGTGGTTGCACAGCAGATTTTTTATTGACACAGTTTGTGTATAATTTTCACGTACTAAACAACTAATTGAGTTTAATTTCACACCTGCAAAATTACGTCAGAGAAACAAAGAAGTGAATAAAGCTGTATATAAAGAAAATCGCGTTGCCAAATTTTAGTGCTTCTATCGAATTCTGTAGTGAGCAATTTTTCGATTTATCTCCTGAGAATGTCGCAAATGTGGCTACTTTTTGGATCCGTGTGCCTATTGACTCCACTAATTGGAACACCAATAAAAGATGGTGAAGATGTTGGCTCAGTTAAAACGGCAGGGAGAGCAGTAATTGTTTCTGGCCAAAGGAAATATCCTTTTTTAGTGCATATAACGACATTTTACACTCTAAATAAGCAAAAACTTAAGTCTCAGTGTGGCGGCGTTATACTCGGAAAAAATACAGTACTCACAGCAGCGCACTGTTTGCACAATAAGCCCAATCCAAAAATTTTTGTGCATGTCGGAATAGTTGACACTAAATATGAGCAGGATGATGGTCAAAAACTTCTAGTTGAAGGTTTTTTGAAGCACGAGAAATTCCAGCCAAAATGTGAAATGGCAAATGAACGTTATTGTTTTGGAAACAACGACATCGCAATTCTCTGGACTGAAGACGACTTCCAATTCGGGCTTACCATTCAAAAAGCCGTCCTAAATACAAAAAAAGACAAATTGATTGGAAAAGAAGGATGGATTCTTGGCTGGGGCCTCGATGGCCAAAATCAACAGCCTTCGATGCTGCAGAGAGGTTTGATGAAAATTTTGCCGAAACAGGAGTGCGAATTTGATGAAGAATTGTTCCTGAGTAAAAGCGTAATGTGCCTAGGTCCAGTTAGCGGAGGAACCAGAACAAATCGCGGAGACTCCGGGGGGCCATTTGTCAGCGAAGGCGTTGTCTACGGCCTCTCCAGCTTCAATGCTTTTAAAAAGCCGCTTCGGCCTGAGAGCAGACTTTTGAACGTGTTCACCTCCGTCGAAAGTTATCTTCCATGGATTAATGCCACCCTGTTCAATGGAGCACCGCAACTAAAACCAAAACGCCCAAAAAAATGTAAAACCTCCAAAAATTGCCGTCTTAATAATTAAATTAGCTGAAATTACAAAACAACTGATAGTCTAATAGTTGTATTTAAAATAACCACTAGTAACTACTGCACATTTTACAAGTACCTACATATATATTCACCCGAATTGTGTTTTCTAAGAATTATATTTATCACATTAACTATATATGAGTTGTTTCTCTGATTATTTTACTAAATGTACTCAATCGTGTCTAATGTAAGAACTAAATATATAAATATAATTAGTTAATAAACATAAAATTACAACCCAAGCTATTGTAGGTTTATTAAGGGCTCATATACCTATCCCTGAGATTTTCAAAAAATTTAAATATTTTTTAGAGATTTTTATTTTTTACACTTTTAAGAATGTTTCAAAAATTCTTTTGTTCGAAAATGAGGTCATTTATAGGACCACCTGTGAAGTTGAAAATTCTAATATTAGTTGGGGAAGAAGGTGTACAGCACCTAGCTGGAACGAGCTGGTACCTACTAGAAACTTTAAACGTGTTTTTCGCGAAACTATGTTTTTAGACAGTGTCTAACTCACTAAATTTTCAATATTTTTTAACTTTCGTTTTTTTCAAATCTTGATTACTATTTTCTCTATAGTCTCACGAGACGTTCTTTTAATTTTTTAGTTGAAAAATTTTTTATAAATTATTAAACACTATTTTTTGTTTTTAAAGTGCATATTAAAGTTTAAAATACTGTAATTTCTTTATTTTTGAAAAAAAAATCCCTCCGTGAGACTATAGCTTACATTATTTTACAAGATCCTTTTTTATTTTTTGCAGATTGCATACTTTTTGGCGAAGTTATCATGCAGACAAGGAGGCGACATTTTTTCATTAGTGATGAATTTATATATGTAAAAAACAATGTTAATATATAAAAAAATATCTTTTTTTCTTATTGTTGAAAAGATCATAGAGAATGTTGAATAAAAAATTTAATTCTTTTTTCACCATAAAACTTTTATAATAATATTGCAAATTGACTAAGTTTTCAGCGCGCCAAGGGATATGTGATTCCTTAAAAGGATTAGAAAAGATCTGCAAAATCACACCTCTATCCTAATAAAAGCAAAGACCAAGGAATATAAACTTCCTTGTATTAAAATACAATACATAATTTTTCATTGGAATTCGACCAGACTACATATTTAGAATTTGAAATATCTTAAATATGGTAACACAAAGTTGCTTGTAGCCCCCTTTTAATTGAAAACTCTTTAGCGCCGAGCGGTAGGCAGCACAATCATGCAAAACCGATAGTTTTTAACTTAAGTTAATATTAAATAAAATTAAGAGAATGTTCTGGATTTAAATATTATCAAAAATGTAAATAATAACAGGAGCACAAGTTTTACTTTTTTTGGAAAGTGTTAAAAGTATATAAATGACAACGTTGTTGCTAGACCATCAAAATAAAGTATTTAAACAAGCAATAAATTCTAATTCTCCAACGATTTACTGAAAGCAGCAAACTAGTTTTGTGCATAGTTCGCAATAAACACTTTTACGAAAGGGAAGAAATATAATTAATTTATAATTAATTTATTGCAATTTTTTTAACACTTTATTGTTTTTAATTTACATACAACGTTCTCTAATGAAGTTTGCAATCACTGATTTATAAGTATGTATAGTCTTTAGAATCAATGTGACGCTTTATGAATGAATTCTTTTCCTTGGTGGTCCAGCGACAATGTTGTCAGTGATCCACTTATAATATTTTCCAACAAAAGTAACTAGATCTAGATTTCTCGAGCAGGATTTCTCACTAACAGTTATGCTTGAAAGACCGTAGACTACTCCGCCACTTACAAAGGGACCATCTCCCAAGGTAGACTTAACCTTCTTGTTAGCGTTAACAGGAGCTAGGCAAATAACATTTCTGGTCACACCTGACTGAGGGTTGAACTTTTCGCACACCGCCTGTTGGACAATCTTCACTTGTCCCTTCTGGAGCATTGAAGGTCTTTTACCATAGCTATCCAGACCCCAGCTTAGAATCCATCCTTGCTTTCCGTATGGTCTCTGCTGGTTTTTGTACAGATTAGCCTTTTGGACAGTTGGTCCAAAATCAAAGTCTTTTTTGACCCAGAGAATGGCGACATCGTCCAGTCCGAAACAGCAGCGTACTTTTCCAACAACGCATTCTTGCTTGTAGCCCTTATATATTAAAGTGTCTGCGACATGTCGTCTTTGGCCAGCATTTTTTTCGAGCTGTATGTCAACGATACCTGCGTGCACGATTATGTTGCTATGCTCTGGATTTTTCGGTAAGCAATGCGCCGCTGTGAGGACTGTGTTCGATCCGACAATAACGCCAGTGCATACACTGGAAGTGTCTCCTTTACGTACACTTATGTAGACTACATAAGGAAAGAGTCTTTGACCAGTTACAACAACCTTGTTCCCAACGTTGCTCACCGTGCCAACGTCTTGACCATCTTCTATTGGTATTCCTGATGCTACAAAGAACAGGCAAGCGGCTGCAAATAACAACGAAATTGGAGACATTCTGTTGGTTAGGTATACAACCACTGATTCAAAACTTAAGTTGATACTGAATTATCGTAGAAATTCAACGCTTTTTATACAGATTCGTTCAATATCTCTTGTTCATTTGACTTTTACTTTGCAGCTGTGATAATTCATCAATTCATCCGATATTAAACAAACATAAACTTTTCCAGATTTTTTGCGGTTATTCCATTCCTAAAGATGGTCCGTGCATGGTGATAGAGGAGGTCTCATTTAAAACACATGTATTAATATGTTTGCTCAAATGACAAATTTTTCGGGGCAGAATATTTCCTTGTCTTCATCGGCGTTGATTGATTAGATACACGTGAATTTTGATATCTTCTATATATCTTTATATTAAAATGTTTATTTTCGTTAAACTGAGAGTAGAAAAAACAACATAATTTGTCTAAATTTTTTCAAACAAAGTGTAATTTACAAATTAGATATGTCTCACTACGTAAACTTTTACATAACAACATTATTATATACTTATAGTCTGTTATTTTCGTCTGATGTTTTTTGCTTTTCCAGTATTTCTTTAAAATTGTAAACACAGTAGACGGACTGAATCCAAAGCGCAAAATAATGCATTTCATATAATATTTGGTAAATCCACTTTCAGTTCTTATTAATTTTATGGCAACTTAGAAAGCATTTGCAAATAATAAATGTTTGGATGATACTACGCATAAAAAATGGCAAGGTTTTTCGGTTTGAGAATGGTCCGTTTTTAGAACAAAAATAATGTGGAAATGCATTTAAACTACTTATTATTACACTTTTACTGCCTTGTGTATAAGGAAAACGAAAATCCTTAGTTAATAGAAATACTTTGCCAGGGGAGATACGGCAGGGTAGAGACGTTTTCGTGACAAATTTAAAATTTGTTACTGAAATAAGTTAATATTGGGTTAATAATATATCACATCTCAACTATCCCAGTATTGTTGAATTGAGGCAGAAAATTCAAATAAATTAAGTGAATTTTATAAGTTTTACGACTTACCAGGAGAGAGACACAATATCCTTGCGAAAACCACTGCACCACCGCACTTTTTCATCGCACCAGCTCACAAATGACAGCGATCTAAAGACTCGTGTGTTAAGTATTGCTAACTTCACGTTTATATGCGTCCTTGAGCCTGTTGTGTAACGGTACCGATCGATAGTATTATCGATACTTTTGAAATTGTAACGATGGGTACCGTTACGCAACCATACTCCTCCTTCGGCGACGCTTAGATTCGCCGAAAATATGACACGGGCGACAACTCCGGTTTCGTCTCGCCCGTGCAAATATGCGCTGAGCCAGCGGCGTCGCCCGCTGAGTTCGTGGGAAATGCGCGTGCAAGTGCAGCGTGAGAAACGCGCATTCAGCGCATTTCCCGCAGGCCGCCCGGGAACCTTAAGTTCTCGGCGGCTTAGCGAAATCAGTTGCTGTCTGATATTAAAACTAAGAAGTTGCTGTCGAACTTGAAAGCGGTACTTACCAAAATTAAAATATTAATTTGAGTTGTGTATTAATTTTGCCGGGAGTTAAATTGAAGAAGCTAGCCAGGAGCGGCATCGGTCGGGAGTGCGGAGATTATAAGCAAAGTGTATTGGGGAAGGCAAATAAATATTCGTTGGAAAACAAACACTAACGTTTGGATTCATACTAACAAACTTTCCTCGCATCCAGAGGAAACCATCCCAGACTACCTCTCATCATTGTTGTACTAATAATATACAACAATTGGCGCAGCCGGTAGGATCAAGGAAGCCCAGCCGAGCCTGTAAGAGCTTGAAAAACCTTGATCCTGCGAACTTTTGGGCTTTGCGAAGCCCCATCGCTCCAGGGTATTCAGCTATAGTTGCCTCTGCTCCAGGTGAGCAAGCAATTACCCTAAGGGAGGACAACTTTAGTCGCCGCTGTTCCAGGCGAACAAGCGATCTCCCTGTGAAATCCCCAGCCGTGCAAAAAGGCACCACCGAGGGACTGTAATTATTTAGTGATCGCCCTAGGAAGGAAGTGAATGTCAGGCGAGGACTCACCCGCCTACATCCCAGCTGAGGAGGACAGGACAGCAACTCCAACATCGAGGGAGCACCCCGCCGCCGTTTCAACAGCAGCATCGAGGGAGCAACCCGCCGCCTCAGCTTCGACATCGAGGGAGCACCCCGAGGCCTCAACAACAGCATCGAGGGAGCAACCCGCCGCATCGGCTACAACATCGAGGGAGCTACCCAGCACCTCGACACCACCCGAAGTAGCAGCACACCAGCCAGGCCTAAGGCTTAGGAGCGGAACGGTGATTCCCCGTTCTTTACCAGTAAGTCTAGAATATCATTTAAAATTTTTGTTAGAAAGGGTGCGAGCGTCAGAAGCCGGATTTACAAATCGGCATTTTGATTTAATAAATAAAAAATTTGAAGAAACTAGTGAGCAGAGAGAAGCTCGCATAGTAAAAGCTAAAAAAGACTCCGAAGAATTCCGAGAGGAAATAAGAAAATTTAAAGAACGCTCGCAGCCTTTCCGCCTATTAGATAATACGGGTGCTGTAGATTTAAGCTTAAAAAGTGAAAGTGCTAGTGAACTAGAATCAATAATTCACGGCCTGTCCGGGTGGCTAAGTGCTACATTCGCGGAATCGTCGGACGAATCGTTCGGTAGTCCTAAATTTAATCAGAGGGTTTCATCCCCGTTAACGCCCGCGAAAAGCAAAGAAGTGAAAGTGTCTAAAATGGCTAACCATGATAAAGTCATTAAATATACGACCCAAATGGTTCCCCTATTCACGGGCGAGCCTGGTCCACAGTTGAGCCAAGAGCTCCAAATGTTTTTAGGGTGTTGCCATCAGGTCGAAAGTTGCCTGTCGGAAGAGGAGAAGGTTCCCTTCCCCCGGATTCTGCTCACTCGCTTACGGGGAGCAGCATATCAGCTGTTCATCGCTGAACCGCCCACGAGCTTCAGTGACTTCGAGGATCGCCTAAATAGAGCGTACCTCCCCAGAGAGACTTACCAGGAACTGGTAAATAAGTTAATTACTACCAGACAATATCCTCTGGAGTCTCTCAATGCCTTCACGGCACGAATAAAACAGGCTTTAGCCTTATGCAATGAGGCAGCTGAAAGAAAGTACGGGGTGACCGCGGCAACAACTGTGAAGCCGCAGTTAGAAGATTTCGCAGTAAATGCACTCCGAAGTGGGACGATTAATCCCCACCTATGCCAATACCTTCTCACCTTGACAGAAGGAAATCTAGAGCAGATAATCACAAAAGCTCTGGACATGGAGAGGTTGCAACAGAGCTCTCCCTATTTGCAAAGTCAAACCCCAGGTATGGGTTTAACTAATCAAGCCGCCGGGTACCAAAATCATGTACCCGCGTACATGTCGGCGCCGAATGCTGCTACGCCACCAGTACCAGCACCGCGGAATGTGACTAAAGCCGAACCATCGGCAACTAATACATCGTCCGCCGTGGTTAAAATCCCTAACCAAACACGGGATTTAGCCACGAACATAACTTGCAATTTCTGCAAGAAAAAAGGCCATACTTATGCTGATTGTTTTAAGAGGAAAAATACACCCTCTTGCGAACATTGTCGCACTTACGGGCATGACACTATCGCGTGTCGCCGAAATAGTAACGGCCAGAGAAACGGGAACAATAATTCGGCGTACGGACGAAATGGGAATAAAAATAGATCCCCTAATCGGGGACCCCCGCGAAATAACGATTCGGGAAATTCCGAAACGCGACGAACCTATAATGTTAGGCAAAGTTGCGATTTCTGTGCCCGACAGGGACACACAATAGATACCTGCGAACATAAACGCAGATGGGAATCGAGAAGCCAGGGAAACGAGGCTCAGTCGAGCCCGAAATCCCCGGCTCGACTTTAAATGATGACAAAAATACAGGGTACACTCAGCCGCCCAAGCCTAGCACTCCCATAGTGGAGCTCCCCCTAGACATCGGTCGAAATAAGAAGACTCCTCTGGTGGTGGACACGGGCGCTGAGATAAGCTTGATCAAAGAACAAGCTTTAAAGTCTCTCGAGTACATCAACACCGAGAAGACTTATACCCTGCAAACTCCATTTGGCAAAGGACATACATTGGGAAGCTGTAAGGGAAATATTGTTAAAAAACTCCCTGGTAATAGGGAGGCTAAAATTCCCTGCACTTTCCAAGTGATCGAAAATAATGCAGATCTGTCCCATGAAGGACTACTTGGGAATGATTTTCTTGCAGAATACTGCAATATAGAGGGCCCCAATAGAAAGCTTCGATTTCCTCGAACGGAAATCAATTTAGAGGAATTTTCGTTACCGATAGTGTTGGATACGAAAAGTGACTGTCCCCGAAATGCAACTGAAACCGATACGCAGGCAGATGAGACGGAATCCGAAGGGGTAAAGCTGTCCACCTGCCATGTTATCGAGGCATCCCCAGAGGCGGAAGCTGGTTGCCTAATGGCAAATAAGCCACGGGAAAACAGTAGGGAAACTTTGGCGAATACACCTATGATCGGCGAAATCAGGCGGCATGTAATAGCTCTTAAGGAGCCTATATGCGTACCTGCACGATCGCAGATGGTGGCCAAAGTACCCTTGCTATTGTCTGAAGAAATGCTTTGCCTCTCGCAAGAATTAGGCGAAGGCATTTTCTTGGCTAATAGTATCATACCCTCTAAGCAAAAAGAAGTTTCTGTTGGACTCCTCAATGCTACGAATTCCCAGATAGCCCTACAAGGCCTAACTTTGCAGCTAGAACCAGTAAATAATTACAGTCTAGCACCAATATACCCCACGGAGGGTAATCAAAAGGAGTTTGCCTCAGAAGGGTTAACAGAGCCAAGTTTAAACAAACTTGAGCTAAATAAAATAGGTATAAATAAAAATGGCCAGAGAGCCAAAAATAGGCCAAAGAGCCAAGGCAGCCATCGCGCTCGCAAAAGGGGACCAAAGAGCCCGAATACAAGTAAAAGCGGCCAAAGCGCCGACGAAAAAAGGCCAAAGAGCCAAGGCAGCCACAGCGCTAGCGAAAATAGGCCCGAGAGCCCTATAGATGAAATTAAATTAGACGGTGCAGGCGACCAAACTGCCAAGCTAGTTTATGTTCGAACCCCACAGGCGGATCGACATCTAACTGAACCAGTAAAAGAACGTTTAGCCAGGTTAGAGCAAGAACTCAACCTGAGCGCAATTTTAAGTAGTCAAGAAAAGGCCAAGATTTTGGAATTATGTCAGGAGTATCACGACATATTCCACCTAAAGGGTGACTATCTGACGCATACAAATGCCATCACCCATCCGATTCCGGTGGTGCAAGATCAAGCACCCATTAACCAAAAAATGTACAGGTTACCAGAGACTCAGCGTCACGTAATAAACGAGCAAATAAAAGACATGCTCGATAACGAAATAGTGCAGCCAAGCAAGAGCCCTTGGAACTCGCCACTATTAGTAGTCCCCAAAAAGCCGGGACCAAACGGCGAAAAGAAATGGAGAGTAGTCGTAGATTTTCGTAAGCTAAACGAAAAAACTATAGGCGACGCTTTTCCTCTCCCACGGATCGAAGACATCCTGGACCAACTAGGTCATTCAAGGTACTTCACTACCCTCGATTTGGCTAGTGGATACCATCAAGTGCTAGTCGATCGTAAAGATCGTCCAAAGACAGCTTTCAGTACGAGCTACGGGCATTACGAGTTCAAGCGAATGCCATTTGGGCTCAAAGGAGCCCCTGCAACATTTCAACGCCTCATGAACTATGTGCTTACAGGCCTACAGGGCCTGGAATGCTTCGTGTATCTGGATGACATCGTCATCTATGGGAAAAACTTAGAGGACCATAACTCTAAGCTGCGTAAGGTCTTCAACAGGTTGCGGGAGAACAACCTGAAGCTGCAACCGGAGAAATGCCAATTTCTCCGGAAAGAAGTGGTATATTTGGGACACAAGTGTTCCAGTAAAGGAGCACTTCCTGACCCTAGCAAAACCGCTTGCGTCCAGAATTTTCCAGTTCCACGAACTGTTAGGCAAGTTCAATCTTTCCTAGGACTTGCCAATTACTACCGAAAATTTATTCCCGATTTTTCGAAAATCGTGAGGCCTATTACGAATTTACTTCGGAAAGATGTTAAATTCAACTGGTCGGAAAAATGCCAAGAAGCATTTCTAAGTATTAAAAAATCCTTAATTTCTCCACCTCTTTTGATATACCCTGATTTCGGTAAACCTTTCAATTTAACCACGGACGCAAGCAATGAGGCATTAGGGGCTGTCCTCTCTCAAGGAGAGGTAGGAAAAGACCAGCCCATAGCATACGCCAGTCGTACCTTGAACAAGGCAGAGCGAAACTACTCTACCATTGAGAAAGAGTTGTTAGCTATTGTCTGGGCGACTAGAAATTTTAGATGTTACCTTCAAGGTAGAAAGTTCACAATTTATACCGACCACAAGCCTCTAAAAGGGGTCCTTAATGCAAAAGACCCCACTTCCCGGTTGAAAAGATTTCAACTCAAACTTTCCGAGTTCGATTACACCATCGAGTACAAACCCGGAAAGTATAATACAAATGCGGATGCCCTAAGCCGCATCCCAAGGGAAGATATTGAAGACCTGAACAGCCCAACCTTAACGGTAGAGGCTCAAGTCCATCGAGCTATGGACTCTACAGCGGAGGAATACAACCCCGCTACAGTACACGCGCTTACTAGGGCTCAGAAAAGGAAAGCCCAAGAAGGTGATATAGAAGTCAACCCAGATACACAGGAGGCAAAACAGGCGGAAAAGCAGCCTGAAATAGTAGCACTCGATCCGGAGGAAAATCTGTCTGAACCTATAGGAACAGCTGACGACAAACCCCCATCGCCAGAAGCACGAAACACCCCTGAGCATATTACGAGCCCCGAGGAAATTAAAATCATTTTACATGATTACCATGATTCCGCATTCGGAGGCCATCAGGGAGTAATTAAGACTTATAAAAGAATTAAGCGAAAATTTCACTGGAAGCATATGCTACGCGATATAAAAAATTATATCAAGAAATGCTCCAAGTGCCAAAGATTAAAATCTTCGGCGCAATACAAGATGCCCATGGTCATAACGGACATAGCCGAGCAACCTTTTGACAAGGTTTACCTCGATATCGTCGGACCATTGGAAGAGTCCACGTCAGGAAATAAATATATCCTAACCTTCCAGGATAACCTGACAAAATTCGTGGACTGGTACGCGATACCAAATGCGGAAGCCATAACGGTAGCGCAAATTTTCTTCGACGAGATCGTCACGCGCTACCGCATTCCCAAAAGAATAGTTACCGATCAAGGTACTAACTTCTTAAGTGATCTTTTTAAGCAGATATGTAAACTGCTAAAGGTGAAGAAGCTGCAAACGTCAGCATACCACCCCCAGTCTAATGGAGCACTCGAACGTGCCCATAGACCACTTATAGAGTATCTGCGTACCGTAGTAGATGAGAATCCACAAAGTTGGGATCAGTACCTACGAACAGCAGCTTTTGTGTATAATAATAATACACACGAAGGGACGAAATTGACTCCCATGGACTGCTTGTTCGGGTTTACGGCGGATGTCCCGTCTAATTTGAAAAGGGACCCCGAGCCCGTATACAATCACGAGAGCTATTATCATATGCTCCGTTATAAATTACAAAAGTCTTACGCAATAGCCAGAAAAAATATTTTGGCCAGTAAGAAAAAGTCTAAAGAGTATTACGATAAAGACGCTAGACCTCTATCTTTCCACGTAGGGGATAAGGTTCTCCTTAAAAGCGAGAACCGAAAACATAAACTTGCAGAAATCTGGGTAGGACCTTACCTGGTAACCGCTACCCCGTCATCCGTGAATACCACGATACGCATGGGTAGACATAATAAGATAGTACATAATAATCGCCTAAAACCCTACTTAGAGTAGAAAAGGCGGAGAATTTTTTTTTATTAATTGGCTAGTACTAAAGAATAAACCAACATTTTAGGAAATGTGGCTGACAATATTGGTGCTCGTCGCCATAGGGGGCACAGAGGCTTTAACGGAAAATGGAAAACCATACCGAGTACATCCGCTTAACAACACTGGGATCGTATTTGAAGATATGGGAAATTTGTTAACTTACCATGCAAAGTGGAGTATCTTCACGGAAATAGACCTGGCCGAATTGGATCAGCAAGTCCAAATAGCGCAAAAGGCGGAGCATCTAGTACATCAACTGTGCGGCATCCACGAGGCGTCAACGCATTCGTGTAGGGTACACGAGGTACATATACATTCATTAATAGAAAATTTAAGACGAAGAATGGCGGCCATAGGGGAGGCGATCCCTAAACAAAGGGTAGTGAGGTCCCTATTCGATGGAATAGGTAGCGCTCTACACTACCTCTTTGGAACGATGGATAGCTCGGACGATAAAGAAATTTATAGTCGACTAGAGCAATTAGAAAAGGACAAACAGGCACTGGCGGATTTAGAGAAACGCCAGATAAGTGTTGTCAAAACGACTTTTGAAAAAATTCAAAAGCCCTTCGCCTCCCTGGTGGAACGCCAACGGTCCATTATTTTAAAAATAAATAGTCTAGATAATGTTACGGAGGAGATAACTCGGAGACAGGAACGACAGGAGGTAGTCATGGGGTTATTGCTGCAGGTGGTGGAAATCGAGTTTAGACAACAGACTATACTCGACATAATCACCGCAAGCAGGAATGGCCAAATACACCCCCTGTGTGTGTCTCCGGGCGCTCTCCTCGAAATATATCATAAGGCACATCCGAATTGTAAACGTTTAGGAAATTGTTTAACACTCTTATACCAAGTAGCTAAAGTCTACACACATATAGTCCAGGAAAAATTAATTATAAAAATTGTATTACCTATTTTTGAAAAAGAATTAATGAAATTATACCATATACAGAAGTACCCAATTCGGGGAACAGCGGAACAGTCCCTTGTCCCGGACGTGACCTATACGTATGTAGGAAGTCGCCCGAGGAGCCAAGAGTTCCTCTTGTTGTCCGATAAAAATGACAGAGGACTGACGAAAATTACACAGGATGCCCACAGGAGTACATACGTACTAGAAATTAAGTCTCCGATAACTGTAGGCTCTCAAAGCAGAGAGTGCATTGTTAAATTATTATTTAACCCCTTAGGGGAAAAACCGCAATGCAACTTCCGGGTACAAATACCGGCAAAAAATTTTTTCACAAAGATGAAAAGTTCTAATACCTGGTTGTACTCATTAGTACACCCCCAGGTGGCACAGTTAAATTGCCCCGAAAAACTAATTTCGTCCCTTCTGACGGGACAAGGAATTTTAAAGTTAACCGAGCCCTGTGATCTCCAACTAGGAGCAGAGATACTGCGGTACGAACAAGAAACGACGAGCCCAATGCAGATCGTCCAGCCGCAACAATTCCCAAATCTGAATGAGACTTGGGAAGAATTTAAGAAAATTATTGAAGAAGCCCCTAAAATGTTTAGAATAAATTTTACTTTTCCCAGCAAAGATCCAAAAGAAGAGATCAATGCGGTAATTAACAAGGGCACATACACCCTAGAAGAAATAAAAAGCAAAATCGACGAACTAAAGGCACACCCAAATATGGGAGCCCACAGCCACCTGACTATCTACTCGTCGTCGGTGACGACAATATTAGTAATAGTAGGAGCAATTATAATCCTACGCACTTGGCTACACCGGCGAAAATATTGCCTAAAACGTCAAGTAGCACAAGTGGAAAAAACAGAGGGAGGAGAGGAGACACTTTCAAAGGAAAATACCGAAGAAAGTGCAAAACCTGTGCCGAGACCGGCCGTCCGCAGCCAAACTTTGCCGCGGTCAATAAGGGCCATGCAGTTGGTGTAAAAAAGACACTTGATAATTTTCTTTGCTGGATTAGTAAATAACCGGACATATAGAATGCATGATTTTGCTCTTAGCCGTACCGGACAGGAAAATTTGATGAGTAACATTTTTGAAAAAATAATTTAATGTTCAAGCAGAACAATTTTAAATCTTGAACGTTTTAAAGAAAACAATTTTAATGATTTAAAAAAAAAAAAAAAAAGTAATTTTAATAATTTGGATAGAAAATTCCAAATAATTTTTAAAAGGAAATATTTTAGTAAGAAACATATTACAAATAATTTGATTTTTAAGAGAAGCATTTTTATTAAAAATATGACAATTTAATGATTTTTGAAAAAAGTAATTTTAATGAGTAAATAGATATAAAGATAGCATATCTTACCTATCCCTTTTAAGAAAGAGACACTTTATAAAGAGCAAGCACCCTATACACATAAATTGTTTATTTTTAAGAGAAAAAAAAACATAATAATTAAATAAATAAATGTAAACATATTTTACATATAAATATGTATAAGGTAATGTAAACGGACGATGCCCGCTCGCAATTTTGTCAAAATTCTTTTTTAGATTTCTTTGATGAGAGCCATTCCTCTTCAAAGAATGACTCTCTTTTTCAAGGGGGGAAGGAATGTTGTGTAACGGTACCGATCGATAGTATTATCGATACTTTTGAAATTGTAACGATGGGTACCGTTACGCAACCATACTCCTCCTTCGGCGACGCTTAGATTCGCCGAAAATATGACACGGGCGACAACTCCGGTTTCGTCTCGCCCGTGCAAATATGCGCTGAGCCAGCGGCGTCGCCCGCTGAGTTCGTGGGAAATGCGCGTGCAAGTGCAGCGTGAGAAACGCGCATTCAGCGCATTTCCCGCAGGCCGCCCGGGAACCTTAAGTTCTCGGCGGCTTAGCGAAATCAGTTGCTGTCTGATATTAAAACTAAGAAGTTGCTGTCGAACTTGAAAGCGGTACTTACCAAAATTAAAATATTAATTTGAGTTGTGTATTAATTTTGCCGGGAGTTAAATTGAAGAAGCTAGCCAGGAGCGGCATCGGTCGGGAGTGCGGAGATTATAAGCAAAGTGTATTGGGGAAGGCAAATAAATATTCGTTGGAAAACAAACACTAACGTTTGGATTCATACTAACAAACTTTCCTCGCATCCAGAGGAAACCATCCCAGACTACCTCTCATCATTGTTGTACTAATAATATACAACAAGCCCAATTGTGAATATTGCCGTTTAATATTTCTGTTTGTATTAACGGACCAAAATTCGCCAGGGTAGATACGCAAAAAAATGCGGGACAAAAATGAAAATCGAAAATTATTGAAAATAAACAAATATTGTTTTATTTTACCTTTATAATACTTAAGTTTACTTCTTTAAGTTCGTGCTAAATATAAAAATATACTTTATTTGGCAATTGCAACAAAGAAGGTACGTACTGTCTGCATGTTTAACTAAAAACGTCAGAGAGACAGGCCAGGGTAGAGACTTTTTCAGCCTTAAATGTGGGATTTCAGGAAAATGAACTTTAATTGGGCATGATTAAATGTTATTCATAAAGTACATTAAGATGCTGCGATTTATTGCATAACATGACAAGACGTAGAAGAAAAAAGGTATTTTATAATGATGGACGTACACATTACCTCTTATCGTAGAATGACCCGTTTATTGCCTTCTAAATAATGACGTTATTGTTTCGTTATTGAGAGTGGGTGTTGCACTACAAAAGTGTATTATGTAATTTGTGAGTAATAAGGTAAACCAACAAAAGTCAAATAATTTCTTTGTTTTAGGAAGTTTTGGATATTAAAAAGTTATAGTATACCTACCTCATTTTTTATCTCAAACATTATGGTTCTAATTCGACAAAAGCCCAAGACCAAATTAATTTCTGTTTAAGAAACTGATTTCATAAATTCTTCTTATCGAAAATATGAATCTATTTATTTATTTAAAAACTTTAATGAAATTTTATATTATTTCTCTAATGATTTTTCAAATAGACGTCATTAAATGGAAACTCATTAAATGATTTTGATATTAACATTAATTTTGTTGTTGTTGTCGCTATCCTTTTTAGACACATGCCATAATTAATATAGAGAAATAAAATAATGACATATTGATTTTAGATTTTCATTCATACATACCCATAACTACAACATAAATTATATGTATTTTAAGTTAAGTTTAAAAGTAACTGAAACGGAATAGATTAGTATATGTAGTTAAAACTGATTGGAAGCTAGACACGTGGAATTAATTGGGTAAGTGGAAGCGTAATTGAATAGCTGCAACTTATAATGATACCCCGCGGTCGACTCGTTGAACTTTGGATCGAATCACGTTTCAGACACGCGTGCTGCAGTGCGGCGAGCCCCATTTAAAGCGTCACGAAAGTCTCTCGAAGGAGCTGCCAAAGCTTATTCCTCATATTTTCCTAACAAAGAAAACCATCTTGGCACATCTTTTACGCACCCGAAGAAAATCAATACGTTCAATTTCAACCCCATCCCTCGTCGGTTGCAGGGCGGGGGACGACGGGAATTGGGTGGCAGGATTACCGGCTAAAGGAAATCCTCTTAAATTTATTGAACGGTATCACTGTGCCCCATTTCTTCAGCTCAGGATCTCCTTTTTTTTTTCTTTCAAGACTCCGAACTCGCCTGCAGCCGAGGGCGGGTCAGAGCAGGCCTCCGCCCCCGAGGCGCGGGTGTAAAAATGCTTAACAAGCCCGCGTCATGCATATTCATCAGGGCTCATCTCGTTACGGAAAGTGCTGCACGGGTTTATTTGCGGCGGAAGGCACTTCATCTTGCAATAATCTCATTAGAATTGATTTAATGCGTCCCTGGCGGGCACATTTTTGTGCATGCACCCTCTCCACCCCCGCCCACTACTATAATAGCCCCGCGGTTTCCAGATGGCGGGTTATTGTGTATTCAGCGGCATAATCGCGCTTTATGCAGGCCCCGTTTAGCATGCACATTTCGCGCGCATTTCCTTAAGAGTCCGGGGCGATTTTCCCGGCGAAGGATGCGCTCCATTTACGTAATCGCTGGAATCCTTCGCGCGTCCCGCATTTCGTAATTTGTCGCCTTCACCGCGGTAATCGGTCCGTGCAATGGTCGCTTGGATGAGCTGACATCAGCGGGACTTCCCCGCAACGAGGCTGGGTCTTGGCTGTTGCCCTAACTTTTCCAATTTGTTATAAGTATGGAAATAGGCTACTGTACCATCATACTGTGTATTCATAAAGTATAATTAATATTAGAAAAATATATCTGTTTTCTAATTATCCTTTTTCCTGCAAAAATTAAACGAATAGCTTCGAATCTAAGCGAGTTGAGATATGCCAGCAAATATGTTCTCGAAAAACACGCATTATACAAAAAACTTGTCTAGACAAAAAATCAATATCTCCATGGGGGACATCTGCCTATCCTAAAATCAGCCCCCCACCCTCTCCCCGTGTGGGTGGGGGGGGGGGGGGGCTTCAAATGGGAACCGCAATTTTTTATTGCGGAATCTGATTCTACGGAGAAAAATACGAAACTTTTATCTGAAACATTTTTTTCAATTCGGTACAGGGAACGCGGGGGAGGGTGTGTTGTCTGTCAAAAAAGGTTCCGAAAAGGTCGAAAATCTCGCGAACTACACATGGGATCGAAAAAGACAAAATACGTGTCAAATGTTTTTTGAAAACCTATCCAATGGTACCAAACTCGACCCCGCACCTCCCTTCCTCGCCCCCCCCCCCTCCCTTCCTCGCCCCCCTCCCCTCCCCTCCAATTCCACCGGTAGGTGGTCTCTCCCTCTTCCCCAACCCCAGCGGTAGGTTTTATCTTATTTTCCAGGCTCAGAGTGGATCTTCTGTTTATGAATAAAATTCGAATTCAATAAAAAAGAAAAAACTATTTAAAGAACTATACCTTTTAATTAATAAACACTCTGCTTGTAGATAATGGAAAAATTACAAATAAAGAAATGTTTATTATTCCGGATTTCCTTTATTGTTTTCTCTATTAAACATCAAAAGAAATATACTAAAGTTCAACTTCTGAATGTTTCCTATCTTGATTTCTAAAGTTACAACGCCGTATTTAAAATCAGTGTCCCTGAGAATCCTCATGCTCTAATTTTTAATTAAATTTAAACTTGGAAATCTTATAATAACATTATGATTGTGATATATAATTACGAATTAAGATATTGTCGCTACATTTGTAATAAACATTCTCAAAAGCCTCCAAGCGTGTTCATGAAAATTTGAGAAGACTTAGCTTTTCGTTTTTTAAATACCTAAGAAGTGCTTCAGATAAATTCTGATAACACTCCACCTGATAAAACTTATGCTTGCACGATCGGACTGCGTTTCCGTGCATTGATTTTAGGGTATATTTCTTTTAATATATTAACAGTTCAATTGTTGCGATTGAAAATTACAAACAATGGAGGCTAAAAAACTTTCAGTACGAAAATTAATCGTGGCCAGCTGCCTAGAAAATCCAAGCATTTCCCAGTGCAAGTTGGCAAATAAATTAAAAATTTCAAGATCAACTGTGCAATGTGTTTTAAAAAATTATCGGAGAAGTGGTAAAAAAATAGAAAAGCATCGAAATGCCCAAAGAAGTGCTTGATATGGCAGACAATATGCTCATGTTGGAAAGACTGAAGAATTTATAACCAAGAGGAGAATAAACACTGAAATTTGTACAAAAAAGTGTCTGGAGAAGCGGCTTCTTCCTTTTTTACAATCACATATTATACCTGTAGTATTTTGACCTGATTTGGCAAAGTGCCATTATTCAAAAAGACACTAAAATTGTAAAAAGCTAACTCCATTAATGTTATGCCGAGGAAGCCAATCCACCGAATTGCCCGAAGATTCGGCCAATTGAGCGATATGTGTCCAATATGAAGTCTAAACTCAAGAGAACAATATTTCAAAGCAACAGTGTTCTTCAGTTCCAAAATAAATTGCGAAAACAGGCGGAATCCATCACTGAAAGGGATGTCCAAATATTAATGGGGGGCGTAAAATCGAAGGTTCGAATAATTCTGCGGGGGATTAAGTTTTGCTTATGTTTATATATTTTTATTTGTAAATGGAGTTGACCATTAAATTTTTGCATACATTTTACCTGCCGGATTTTTTCTGAAGCAGTTCCTACTACAATTTTATCAAGCTTAAAGAACTCCTTTTGTTATTATTTCAGATTATTTTTAACGGCTGAATTAAAAACAAAAATAAGGCATTATTTTTAGTCTATATTCACCCAACGAAAAAGGAACAAAAATATGCAAGTCCTAAATTAGTCTAGACAAATTAGTGTTTTTGTCCCATCGTCTGTCTAAGTTCAAAGCCTCTGTAAATCTAAATATAAGTCTACTTAGTAGATTTATCCAATTTCAAAAAAATATATCCCCCAAGAAGTTTACAAATTTGAACATACATAGTCGAATTAATTTCCCGTAAATAGAGGCGCCAACGGCTTCCCTTTCCATTTTCCAAAAGCGGAAAAGACCGTTTATATGCAAATTTAATGGTGCGAATTCATTCGAACTTCCGCTATAAAGCTAAAAAAAGCAACTAAGGTCAATCATTGAGCCAATTCGCAATTCGCACCCCCAACAGAGCTCGCTGATTTAATTTGAGTTTTGGTATATTGATCCTATCACAGATAAATCGCGGGGGTGCATCGGGTGCCTCCATGCGAATGATAAATTATCCCGCCGCAGTCCCTTCGAAATCGCGTCTGGGGCGCTCCAAGCGGAAGGCGGCGATTTCTTCCAGCCAATAGCGCCTTCATGTTGCGTGAATTTGAATAACCGAATTTTAATCGCCCCACAATGCCAGCGCAGTCCACTTTTTCGGTGGCCCCTTGAACCCGGAGGCCGTAAATCTCGTCCATTAAGTCCCGGGGAGTTCACACTCGAGCATTTAACGCCGACTTCGTGTGGTCGATGGCAGGGAAGGGGCCCCCGGATTCAGGACTCGGGCGGCGGGAGATGAGCTGGCAAAAAGGCGCGCTGACCAAAAACACCCCTATTTAGCTGGAGCTGCCCTCGCGGGGCCGTGGGGCGCGGCCAGACCTCGGCGATTACAAAGTCGGTCTGGCACTGGTCCAGGCCCAGCCGCACGCTCACTCCGGCGGCCGTCGCGTCGTCCGGAGGAGTCCTTCTGCTCCTGACCGACCAGAAACCAGTCGCCAAATGTCGAACCAGAAAAAGCTTAATTGACTGGAAAAATGGTGTGAACAAAGGCAGAAGGAGCTCCGTCGGAAGACGCAGGGATCCCACCAAATTCATCAGCCGCGTAATTGCCACCGTAATCGTGATCGCCTTGGAGGTGGAGCAGCACAATTCGGCTTCAGATTATATTGTAACCGACCAGGAAAAATTGGTTTTTTAATAGACTAGACTAGAAACACTGCATATAGACACATGATAAATCCAACGACTATGATTCAAGAATTTTTTATATCTTTTCAATCTTTAGTCAATTCTTCTGTAACATGACATATCTTAAAATAGCACCTGGTCAAATGTATGAGTCGGGATTCGGGCAATTAGTGCTCCGTACTAGCTTACAAACTTAAACATTTAATATAATAATTAATTATTGTATAAGTAATAGCATAAATATATCATACTATAGACTTACACTGAATAATACCGCGTTTTAATTTTACTAGTAATATCATCTAGCGGCGAGAGGACGAAGCAACTGAAGAAGTTTATATTATATTTTTATATTAAGAGTATTCATGCAAACGCGTATTGAATCGTATTTGCTGAAAAATGTCCAAGGTAAATCGATTTAAAAAGTGGTCCGTCCATGAAATATTGCGCGTAAATACAAAGCAAATATGCGATATAAACTTATCCAGTTTCATGAAAACCTTTATTATTTATATTGTGATAAAAACAAAACTATTCAAAGCAGTGTTAACCTAATAATTTTCGTTTAAAATCTAGATCTCTCATTACCAGTGTTCATACTAACAATAAGAAGAAAATAACATCGCTAATATTATTCTACTAGTCAAACTCTTTCTTTGATACCCATGTTAAGGAGGTTATACAGAAAATGCAATCAGCCATCTTGGAAACATAATAGATAAACTGTATTGCATTGTCTTAGATTAATTAGAACTATTCAAAATTTGGATTGCAAGAGTTCACCCCGAAAGAAAAAATTAGCTAATAAAAACGTTGTAAAAATTTTTCACAGTAAACAGATTGTATTCTCTTTCTCTAAAAGCCTAAATACCTATAATAAACCCAAAAACGCCCTTCAAAATTCGTTTTGTATGTTGTACATTGTACAGTGTTTATTGATTCCTCAAAACTTGTGATTTCAAGACTTATATGCGGAAACAATAAACGATATAAATCATTTTTTATCAGTCGCTTGATATAGAGAATAGAGAATAAGGTCGAAAATTACTGAAACGTGATAACATATTCTTAGTCTTGGAAACATCTGAAACGATGGATATTAATTTTCAGTCTATTTTCCTTAGTTTTTGTGAAAGTTTCAGGTCTTCCCGTTTAATGGACTCGAAAAAATAATGTTCTTAAAGTAGAATGCTAAAAGCCTAAATTTTGTGCTTTTCTTTCTAGAGTTTTACTTATGCAGTTAAACACCTCGTAAAAGTTGCCAGTATGCGAAGTGTTTATTGCTAACTTAAGAAGTTAAGTCTAATCATAGAGGTGAAAAAATGACTATTTTAAATATTTTTTTTTTCGGAAATTAAATTTATTTTACAAAACTATTTATGCAGAAATATTACATCTTTTAACATCTATTTTAATTTGATTTTATTAAAATTTGAAAAAAAAAATAATTTTTAAAAGAGTTATTGCCATATTTTGGGATCCCATCCCATAAGTAGTGTTTTGGGGTGACAATCATAACATTTTACTGATTCATTTAAAATAAATCAAATTAAGGGAATCATTAGTTTAAAAGTTAATCTTGTTCTTGATCGAAGTTTTTAGAGAAAATCAAAATCAAATAAGTTGTATAAATTTCATTCAAATCCGTCTATAGTACCTAGTTTTTGAATTATAGATGTCACCGACTTTGAAAACATATGTAGTTTCGAGAAACACGCGTTTATAATTCTAATGTTGTCATTAGCGAGCTGCAGAGAGCCCTTCAGTAAATGTGGGATATCACGAAAACTATTTGTCAGATTGATTTGAAAAACGTAAATTAGGAACTTCCAAAGGACTCAGAAATCAAAATCTTTAAACCGGATATATTTTCAGATATTAGGAGATGTTTTAAAGGAAAAGTCCTTAAATCTCTTTAACTCGCTCTATAATCATAAAAGGGAGTCGAGATGATTGCTAACATAAAATTCAAGTGGGTGGATGGACGACGAGATCTGCCCCGCTCTAGCTTCGACTAACATTTGGTCTAACTATAAAATTAAATATCTCTTTAAAGAGGGTGTCTCGTTTTAAGTGCGATCAACTGCACAGCTGCTGAAATCTGAAATCGACGGTTAGTCGTCAGTTTCATCGCCCGAAATGCAACTCCCATTCAAAAACTTTCACAGAACAATCTGGGGGCAAAACGAGCAGTCCGTTCGAATTATGTTTAAAAAGCCACCAGCGGTTCCGCTCATAAATTCTATAATTTTCCAGAGAGCGCTTATTTTTTCACCCCGTGCAAGGACGGGACGCGGAGTTATTTACTGGCGCGAAAGGTGAAAATGAGGCGCTCCGCCACTCCGCGATCAACTTGTTCCACATCGCGGTTGATGGAAAATTTCATAGAATGCGAAAAAAAATTCTTGGTCTGGGGCAGCGCCGGCATCAGGCTGCACCGAGCGTCGTCGTCGTCGTCGTCGCCGGGTGCGCGGCGGATACTTTAATTATTCACGTTACACCCTCAAAATTGAATAAAAAGTCGTGAAAAAACTGCTGGAACAAAGGACTCTCCTCGCGGCACTCTAGTCCAATCCGGAGCAAGTCACTTCATTCCATTTTAATGTGCCTTTATTACTCCGCGAAACCCTTCTGCTGGTGGCGCGGGGGCGGCTGCGGTGCGCAGACCTTTGAATAAAATCCTCCACCGTGTGCCGTCTGCCGTCGCGGGATATAAAAACCGCAGCAACCTCAATAAATTTTGATTTTCACAAAACCCGGGAGCGCTAGTCCTCCTCCGCCACCCACACGCAAGTCCCGACTCCGGAAGCTGTGGGCAAATATGTGACAATGGCCACGTAGCTCAGGACCCGGCCGATTGTGGCCGGAGCTTTGAAAAACTAACTATCCCCAACAATTCCCCAGGAAGTTGTCCTGCAGCGCCACTTATCGCACGCAGAAATGAGAAAATCCTCCCGTTCCGGGGAAAGTAATAAATACATCTTGAGGAAACATATCTCAGTCCTTTTTGTTCCTGCAGGACCTAAATTCATCCCACACAAGCCGGAATACTCCAGAAAAAAGGAAAATTCGCCCACAGGAAAATCGATCGCGGCAACAAATGTCTCCGTCTTGAGTGCCACTTCGGACGAAAACGGCGGCCACCAAATTCATTTGCATTCATAAATCGTGCAGAAGGAGCAGCTCGGACTTTTATATTACGTCCCTGGAAATGTTTTCAGTGCAACCACGAAATGGGATGCGAATGCAAATTTTGCCGGCGTTCTGCTCCTCGGAGGGCGGATAGAATCCTGGACATGAGGCACGTTATCGCCGCAACATTGCAATCTGACGGCATGGGGACGAATTTGCAATTTCGCTTTATTACCGCGGACGAATAAACACAACTGCCAGTTTTTGAGGCCGCGCGCACTTTGCGGAGGAGCCATAAATTCCAGAAGCCCAAGTCCTAAAAGTAGGTCGGTGGCTTCTAGACAAGACATCGTAATTTCGAAATAAAATCAGTAGTCGGGACTTTCAGAAACAGGAGCCTTCACAAATTTGACTGATGTACGGAGCCAAATTCAAGTCAAGTGTAGCTAATTCAAAATCAAACAATCACAACTCTCTCGAATATTTAATAAATTTTCCCAAAAGCCTCAATTTCTATAACTAATTACTTATTGAACGAAAAAGTATGACATTTTTGAAAACATTGTTGAGGTGATACATGACTGGAATTTAAATAACTTGTTTTTGGGCTGTTTTCGTAAAAATATTTAAAATTCAGGAAGTTATGTCCGTAACCTCAAACTTCTATGGTATGTACAATATGTTAAACCAATAAGTTCTAAAAGTAACAGTTTTTGATGTTATTTTATATTTATAATTATTAATATTTTCATATTTTAATAAAACACTTTATAATTAAATATGATTCGAAATTAATAATCACTAAAAAACATAAGTGCCTATATTCATACATATGTATATGCTTTCAATATGAAAGGACCCCGCAGTTTTTGTTCGAAAAATGGGTTTCACTCAATCGCTACCAAAGCAGCAAGGTAGCTCTCGACATTTCAAGCAAAAGTCTATGTGGGCAAAACAAAATTCATCGTCCGGATTTCGAGATATTGGCCATTATTTTACTTAATTTCATAAGATTTAAAATTTAACTGCAATAAACCCCCAAATACCAATTTTAATAACAAACCGTTGATATTTAAAATCTTCAATTCACTATGTTAGATCCGTCACCTTAATTCCCAAATTTCGAGAGCAAGTCTTAAATCATGATTTTAGGTACCAATGAGTAGGTAGTAATATTCACGGCTGTATGTAATCGAAGCAGTAGTTTTCGAGAGGACATACAGAGAAATTTATTTTTGTTAGTAGGTACATTCTACAGAAAAATGAATGAAAAATTAATAATATCTACAAACTTCTTTAAAGTTTTAAAGAAATTGCTGAAATGATGGGGTTTAGTCAGTTTTTCTTTTAAAGTAAAATAATTTATATTGAAGGGATAAAAGATAGTGGAATAATGCATTCAAAACACAATCAAAAGTTTGTCGAAAACCAACATGAACCAGGTGAATGTTATTCCTTCGAAATTTAAGGGATTTAAGTGAGTTAGTGCCTGAATATTCCGAATTTTCTCGACGTTATTCGAAAACAAACAGCGCAATTAAGGTCCCAGCGGGCCCCCTGGGCGCGACTGAACACACATTCGGAATTCATTAGACCGAGGCAGTAGTAAACAAAAGTTGAAGGAATTTTGATTTAGAGGCTGCGCGAGGTCGTGAATACAAATTTCCTAGTCCTGCGGGTCTGATCACTGCTGCTTGGGGCGTACAGGAAGAGTTCCCATTCGATTCACAATACATAAATCAGGGAATTCCATAAATTTCGCCATCCCCGCGCGAAAACTTTAAGCTCGGGAGCAAATAAGCAAAACCGAACTTCTGATGTAATAGCCCATTTTGAGGGATTCATTTTTATGAGTTTCCACCAAACATTTCGCGACAATGCGTCATAAGAGCGTGATTTCCGGAATAATTCAGAAAAAGTTTAATAGTGTGAAAGTTTCATGAAAATCTGACGACATAAATGCTGAAGTGGAAACCATTTATTACTCGTACTTCGGAGCCACCACCCCCGAATATATGGAAGTCGGGTTGCAAATTGAATCCCTGTGCGTGGCGGGGGAAAGGTGCTTTTGCATAGCGCAAGGATGCGTTGCGTGGGTGGCACAAAGCGCAGATGACAGGGTGCCAATTTCAATTCTGCTTATTTTGTCGAACTGCGCTGTTCGGCGTGAATATGTGGAACATCCCCCGCAAACATTTCGACAATTTGTTCCCCGCAGTGTCAACGTTTCCGCAATCCGCGGCAGTTGCGAAGGCCACAGAGCGAGATTTTAAAATCGATCCACTCCTCCAGCTACACCTAAAGGGAAAATGTTTGCTTACCAACAATTTCTAAAGATATTAGGCGAAAAATGGATTTTTATTGGCTAAAATGGGAATAAGAGAAGCTCTGTATCGGCGACACGAATATCCTCTCAACCAATTTCCCTAAAAACCTTGATATTCCCTTCCGTCCATGGTATGACTATTTTTGTATAAACTCGCATTCAATTGGGTTAAAATTGATGAGCGAGTAGAATGAGAAGGCTTCCTGGAAACGTAATCTCAACGCCTAAAATACATTTTTCAGAAGTCAGAATTTAAAATATAAAATACATGAAAGCCGCAAGTATTTTAACAGACTTCAAAAGAGAGTTTCTAAATTCGGTCAGTTTGTTCGTTTCATGTTTACCCTAATGAACGCAACTCGGAAATTTAATGGATTTAGGACTTTAAAATATCTTTTCAAACGCTTTAAAACTGCGACTTATTTTTAAATTAATTCGCTTGAGCAATGTCCACTCAAATTTTATTCATTCATTTCTTTTCCTTCCCTTCGAAACATGGAATTTAGTAAATTAATTAAAATTCTTTATTAAAAAATTTCTCAATTTTGGAATCTTTAAATTCGGATTTAGATGCTTTTTATAAAATATAAATGACACTGTGTGAGCTATCTTGGAAAGTCATCACAATATCTTCAAGGCGATGTTATTTCGATGGATTACTCACCTTTGAAGAATCATAATTTTCTCCAAAAACTAATTTCATGGATGTTTTGTTTAGATACATAGATTTGAGTAATTGATTAGGTTTCAATTTGTCAAAATTTCTATTTTCTAATCTATATATGTTTGTACATACTCTGCATTTATCTAGAATATTGTTATGTGATTTAGTCGAAGGTGTTTATACATAAATACATACTACTACTACTACTAATTCAAAAATAGTCAATCGGATGTCACAATATATCGGAGCATTTCTATAGACAATATTACGCAATCACTTTTACGATAACTTGCAAAATCTTTAATTACGATAATTGGTTCAATTTTTCTCGTCTTTGTATAGCATTTATTCTAGAATCTAGAATATAATTTGCCAGTTGGCCCTTAGGGTGTACCTTGTCTTCTTGTCAAGATGGTATGATGGTCTTGTAATTTAGTTATTTTTCTTACTGTATAATAATTAGCTATTCATGAAATTTGCAAGAAATAAAACTCTTTTATTTTTAAAAATTTGTATGTCCTATTTGATGATTAAATTTATCAATTTCACCTAAACGATGTGCGCCCCTTTCACCCACGATGAGAGGGACAAAAATAGCTTGTCCATTTTAATTTAATTACAAAAAGACCACGGCGGCTCCCTCGAAGTGCGTCATTGCTCCGGTAAAAGGGCGGCCGGGTGCAACAATGCAACGGGGCTGCAACTGCAAGCGCCGGCGTCCCCATTAAAATGGAGTGACCGCCGCGACGTCCTTGGCCAGGGCCCGTTCGTTACACAACTGCACCTCCGCACAATTGGGTTTTGCTCGCCCGGGGGGCCGGGAGCCATTTCCAGGAATGCCTGCGAAGTTATCCCGGCCATTCATCACCGGTCGGAGGCTCGCTCGACCACAGCCGGGCTGGTGGATGTGGGGCCCCGGACCCCAGAAGGCATCAATGGGGCTGACTGACCCGCTGGGGAGCATTAGGGCCGCTGTATATGTCGTCTTCGGGGGGATTTGCACATTTTATCGGAATTTGATCCGGCCGCATGCCCCGATCCCCTCTAATTAATCTCTGCAGAAGCCCCAATCCCAGGCGGGGCTGATTGGGGCTTTCGCAGGAATCCGAGGAGGCTTGAGGTAATAGATCGGATTCGAATGAAATATGCGAATCGATCAGGGCGGAGCGCCCGAGGAGCCCCAAAGACACCTATAGGATTCGCGGAATTAATTCAGTTATCAGGCAATGCCGTCGTTATCGCGCCCGTCTAATGAGCGCCCATTTCTCAAGGAGCCCAGAGGGTGCTCCGCGGGGCCACGATTTGCAGCTTATTAAATGAGTCATTTATTGTTGGACGTGACAGGTTCGGTGGGTGCTCCTTTCGAGTTCCGCCAAACCGCATTAATTCCGGGCAATTTGTTTTCCTGTCGCCCGAACTCTTTTTTCGGCATTCCTCCGCTGGGGGTGCGGAAGGCCCTGAGGTGCAGGCGGCAACCAGACTCCCCCTGGAGAATCACTCGAGCGCGCCTCTTCGCTGCAGTTTAACTTTTATTTAAACTTGAAAAGTTTCCGCCGAAACTGAACTCGACGAATATTTTGCGATTATCAGGACGAGCACATCTGGAGGCGGATTACAATGGGACGCAGCAGCCCCAGATAGAGATGCAGGACCCACTGCACTACCCTGCGATAATGATCCTCAGCCAGTCGAGGAGTATCTTGGAATGTAACCAGCATTATTCTTGGCCCAAGTGCCCAGGACAAACCGGAAAGTTTCGGGAAGTAGCCGTGGAGCGGCAGGAGAGATTCCCATCCGGCTCGAGAACACCAGAAAAATTACTGGGACATGATAGTCCTGTCGGAAGCAGGCCTTGGAAAAGTTTTTATGCCCTGAATCGAGAACGTCTTCTGTTCTGACGGGTGGGGCGGGTTTGGCGGAGCCCGAGGAGTGCATCGAGTTCTGGAACAGATTGTATTTCAGCACAGATCTATATAAGTACCTCCGATGTAGAGAGTCGTAACAGCTGTCATCATAATTCTTCTATCGCAATGACATAGTCATCAGGAATACATTTATACTAATTTGAAGCCTTTTGCCGATTAGAAAAAATTCATTATATCATTATCTTGCCAAAATGATTCCCTTGTCTATTCGATTCCATTGGCATGGAGCCGACTACAAACATTTAATAAAGTCTAAGGGTGCAAATTGTTAGTAGTTAGTTAATTTTAGAAATTAGTTCTATATCTTCCTATCTTTTATAAAGTCTTTATTTAACTTTTTTATATATAATATATATATATATTTGACCCTTCAGCTTATTTCAAGCTTCAGAGAAGAAGATTAATCTCTTAGATGTTAGTACACAGCAAAAAATATGTTGATTTTTACTAATAAAATAGTAGTAAAAATTTACCCTCCTGAGTGGTAATTTTGCAAAAACATAGTGAATCTTACAAATATGAGCGTAAATTCAAAGAAATTCTGAATTTTACTAATTATAATACATAAAATTCAAGTAAACTATAAAAAATGACACACAATGTGTAGCAAATTTACAATTTGTTCTTTAAAAATCCTCTCGTAAAAGCTGAAATTTTGTTCTTTACTTTAATGTTTGTATATTCAGTGAAGTAAAACTCCCTACGCACACATTTGGGCATATATATTGTTCGCCGCAGGTCGTTTGTTGTCACTATTCGATACGATAGCTCGGTAGAGCGGCGAACTGGCAATTCGGAGTTCTCAGGTTCAAATCCAGCCGTCATAGAAAATCGGCTTTTTAAAAAGGCGTTGGCATGGGATAGCTCAGTTGGTCCCGAGAAAGCAAACCGCCAATTCTCGCAGCAGGTCGCAGGTTCGATTCCGGCCGTGGGTTGTCGCATTATCACAGGAAAATCCACGTTTTTTTCATCGTTGGGATATTAACGATTTTCCATGCTTAAAAATAACCAACTTTATTAGTTGGCGCCTTTTTAACCAACGATTTTGGTTAATTTTACCCATCCTTTTTTTCAGTGTAATAGTAGTAATTTTACGAATCCGTAAGTAATTCGATTCCGTTCTGATTATTAAAATTACAATCAATTCGTAATTTTTTTCGACCAGTACATAATTGCTACTATATGAGTAGATATTTGGTTGCCTACATTTAAAGTAGTAAAAATTTTTTACTGTGTAGATAATATCACACATCAAACCATTGCATGGAAAATGATAAAACAGAGATTTTTGTAGTATTAATTTACTAGTACGAGTATCAAACAATCTCGCATGCTATATATTTACACTCAAACACATACGATTTACAGTTTAATAATACCCAAAGTTAGTTCTAGATTTAGAAATATGGAACAAAGGCACATTTCTTAGGTTATAAGGATTACATCTACTACTTAGGTGTTAACTAGATTCTCAAAGACGGATAATCTGTTATATCAAATAAATTAATTTGTGGACAAATGTGACATCCGCCACAACACGACGTCTTTATAGCGCTTGCATGCCATGAAACGTCACGAGATAATAACGTTCGAAAACGTCCAAAAATCACTATATTGGAGACTAACTGACTGACTGACTCACTCATCAAAAAGTTAGACCACTTAGACTTAGGAAGTTAAAAATAGCAGTTCAAGAACAACTTAGTCAAGTATTTGGGTCAGAACTTGCCAAGCCCACTATTGAGTATAGCAAAGAACATAACAAATTTTTTTTTTAAGGAACTTAAGAACGTTATGCATGACAGGAACTATGATTTAAGGAACTTCGAAATGACTTGGTACCCAGTGAGATCACACTTCTTTTTTTAGCGAAGCCGTTATCAGAGTACTTATTTTGCAAGTGTTTTTGTTACGATGGGATTAGTACATACACTGGCATAATGATGTGACCAAATTTGACTGTCATATTCCAGAATAGGTCTAACTATGAAATGTATCATACAACTGCTTTTACATATGAATATATTTATGTTATCAAAT
This sequence comes from Machimus rusticus, assembly GCA_951509405.1. Taxonomy (NCBI): domain Eukaryota; kingdom Metazoa; phylum Arthropoda; class Insecta; order Diptera; family Asilidae; genus Machimus; species Machimus rusticus. The sequence goes on along the minus strand of OX608050.1, from coordinate 19,799,900 downwards.
TCACGAAATCATCTTTTAACAAATCCTAACAAAGGGTATCATGACTTAGATATATGAAGTTCCAAGTTATTATAATTATAAATATTATTTTATTAGTATATATACTGTTGTTTAGCATTGCTCTATATCGCAGAACAAGTATCATTCTCGTTTCCCTCCACCCCTCTTCTATGGCCCACATATACTACTCGATTTTAACCCCTAACTGCATGATTTTTTATTTATTCATGAAAAAAATATATTTGAACGGAAACACTAAATAAATGGACAATTATTGAATAATTTTGGAAAATTTTACACTTTTCCTCTTTGGATCCATTCAGTTACAACCACTCATTAGAAATTATTACTTGGTAAAACAATAAAAATTTACCTTAGAACCAATATTTAGATTACTTCCTTTCCTGGAATATTTATTTACAAGCGCTAACACTGAGATTTATATATTTTTTACAAAATTTCGAATTTCACAAACTCGCTCCGCGTCGCGTCGGTTCGTACTTACATATTTGTTGACTTTGATGAAAGATCTTGCTAACTTGCTTATAGACGGCGTATTTATACATAAAATGAAACTCGTATAGGACAAATTTGATATAGTATATATGCATAAAATAAGAAAATCAGTTTGAAACTTAAAAATATTTAAGTTAATATGGTTTGGTTCATATATGAACCACGATGCGGTAAGGGGTTAATATCTATGGAATATCCAAATAGACGCAAACCTGAATTCAACGAAATAAGAATGTTCGAAATCTGACTATCCAAAGAGCAAAATCTGAAGTGTTAGCTCTATATAATCCATAATATAAAACATAGCAAAATCTAAACAGAACAGTATTTTTTTTGCTTACATTCACCTTCATCTGCTGATTTGTATCTTCTATGTCTGTCCAAGCCTTCAGATAAGGCCCTTTAATTAAGATAATCAGATTTTTCGAAATTATGAAATTAGGAAATCAGCAAATTTAGAGTGGCCGACACATTCCGGTCGATCAGATAAGAGGCTATTTCTGCCGTGCCTGAAACGTGGCCGCGCGCTCTAAAACGAAGAAAACTAATTTACCCTACCCCGCGACCCAGGCGTGTTAGTTTACTGCTAATTCCTACGACTGTCGCTTGGGCCCCTCAAGGGACACACCTTTGCCAGCTCGGGCTCCGCTGGCAGTAAAATGTTTCGGGAGGCCCCATAACTTACCGCCCCGCAGACCTATGGAACATTCCGGGCCAGATAATCAAATGAATTGATGGCGGCGGTCAAGGCGGGGGCGGGTTTTATTAGACTTAGGTCAGGTGAACGGCAGGACCGAGGGCGCGACGGGGATGTGAAAATGCCACCTGCTACTTTGGCTTTGTGGGATTTTCGGTCGTTTTCTGGAAAATGTGTTCGGTGTCGGTTACAATGTCTTACAAAATCCAATAAACGGTCTTTGCACACGTTTTCGCCTATTTTCCCTTCACGCATTTCAGGGGCAGGCGAACTATTAATCATCGTTTGAATTTTCGCAAGGTGTGCCCGATCAAGGGAATGATTCTGAAGGACCTAGGGTCTAATAAAATTTTTCTTATTTTTCTTATTTTTCCAATACAAAATTGAAAGGGGAAATGTTCTAGAAAAACTGCTGCCATCACTCACAGCGTCACAATTCGAAGAAGTTTCACTTACAACTAGAAAGCTTAAGACAAGGACATTTTACGAATTCAAAAGGTGTCTGAAGATTCAAAATGGCAGCATTGTTTAGTAATTAATTACAAATAACTGATAGCAATTTATATTTTAGAAATACGCTGTCATGCTCTCATTCATGGCAACATATTTTGAAAAAAAAATCTAACATTATAACCAACTTCAAAAAAGGAAAAAGATTTTCAACTGAATTTTTTTTTTTTTTTTTGCTTAATCCTCAAGAGATTTTGATTCATAAAAGGTTTTTTGGGTATAGGACAGGTACTGCAGGCTGGTGAACTTTAAAGGGGAAATGTCATAACAAAAGTGTCAACAAAGACGAGGGAATGCAGGTAAATTGTCTGAACTAATAATTTAAAATTTTACATACATATATTTTCAGTCATTGTGAAGTGGAAAAGTGAGTGAAAAAGTATCGTGACTAGTGTAAGAAATAAGCGAAGGGATAGATAAAAATGAAATTTTGCAGAAACTTCGGGTACCTACATATGCAAAATTTTTGAGGGAAAAACACCGAGAAAAAAAATTTTTAAAGTAAAAAACCTCGGAAAAAATAATTGACCACTCAAAAGTGTTTTCATATATCTCCATTACAGAGCCGACGGAAGTTTTCTGCAAAATTTCAGTGCCGTGCGACCAATAGCCCAAAGCTTGACTTGTTCCAAAAGTTTAATTTTACAATAAAACAAAATAAATGTTCCGAATATTGTTATATTTATTATTTTAAATCTTGTTTCAATTCGATTAAAAATCAACTAAATGTGAGAGTTTAAAAAAAATAGTAAATTAATTGAGAGAGATTTATACATATTGGTCCATTAATTGCTAGGAAATTCATTAAAAAAAAAGACCCGAAAGTCGGTCTCTATATCCACTTGATTAAAATTTCAAGTGTGAATTACGACGAAGAGAAATTTTGTAACAATATCTCTCTCTCTCCAAATTCGTGTTTAAATCGGATTCGTCCCGAAAGATTTGTTGAAAATCTCGACACAGAACGTGTTAAAATGAAAAGTGTCTTGGGTTTGGGGTTGCGTTTTTTTATGTTAATCTAAATCCGATTTTTAAACCCAACTCGTATGTACCTTCTTTGGGGAGTTTTTTGCGAAAGCTCACCTGACATATTTCTTGAGTGAGTATTTATCTCAAAATTAAAAAGTTTTTTTGTTTTTGATATTCAAAATCCATGTATGTATATGCGTAAATATGTGGGGCTTATCCTTTTTGTTTCTAAGAAATTCCCGACTAGGAAAGGAAGAAGCCTTGGTGTGCTTAACTCTTATCACGAAGCCTTTTGTGCGCGGTGGCCTAGTTTCTACGCGGAAGATCTTTACGCGGCGCAAAAACGACTCTGTTGCCTTCTTTGCACTGACTCTCGAAAGTACTAAAGCTCTTAAGACTTATTTTGAGACATTACCCCTTTTGAGGGCGGATAAACGGAAACATGCACATCTATCCTCGGAAGCCTCGCCGTGCTCGTCCCCGAGAGACCTAAATCAAATTTCTGCCTCCACGTATTGTGTGCGCCCTTTGATCCCGGTAATGTAAGACCGTTCAGCCCTTTATCCAACATTCATGTGAAGGGCTTTTCATCGTTCCCTCCTTTTATTTATCAAGCTCCTCAGATTACTTTTCGTCAAGGACATCTGCCATCCGACTGAGACCCTTTATCGTCATGTGATTGCTCCGTTTGCAGTTGCTGCCAAAGTACTAGTTGTCTAAGGAGTGCCCTTTTCCAATTCCGCCCTTAGTGAGGGCCTTTCGAGCCTCGCACAAAGCCCGAAATCGACGGCAACCGCCGTACCCTTGCGATCGGGACGCCCGCCAGCGGCAAAAATTTATGCGCTTTATGAGTTCACACCCAATGTCAGGCCTAAAAAAAGGAGTAGAAAACAACATGTCTCCCACATTCCCCGGGCTGGCCCACAAAATCCATTTTTATGGCCTCCGAGGAGGAGACCGCCACTACATATTTGCGATTTCGTCCTCAGTTCGAAATTGGCGCCTGACCGGCCATCCTTTCGAGGATTTCTTCCCTTTGTAGGTTATGTCTAGGGCCTTATTCAGCACTTGAGAGATTATGAGCCGAGCTCTAATGATCGCTTTGTTCCCGGAGCCCCGCTTGCCACACAGACGCATCGCATCGCACATATTCGCATATCATCGGAGCTGCGGGGAAACTGGAGCAAATCAATGGACCTTCGAGAAAATATTCCGGACGAACCGGAGAGACTTTTGTGAAATCCGAGATGAATGGGCCCGGACGAGATCCAGGGATAATAAATCGCTTTAATTCGTTGTAGGCAATTTGTTAGGGCCGGTTCGGACCTTGTTTTTCTGAGCTCTGGCGAGAAATCGATGTGTTTGCATGCTTTCGACAGTTTTGAAAGGATGTTTATAGTTTTCTACGAGCAAAGGTTTAGCAAGATGTTCTATCTTGCCACACCACTCGAAAAGGTTTTTCGATTCTGCCTTGAATTGAATTTGTTGACTATCTGTCCTAGTTTTCGAGAGGGAACTAGAGTTTATACCCCACATCTAGCACCAATGTTAATTTTTAGATTTAGACATTCATTAAAATCACAGCACCCTTTAGGGAATTTTTTAGATTAATAAATGACTTAACTATTTTTTACCTATATATTTATGTTTATATAAATATGGCATATTGAAAGATGGTTCTGGTTTTTGCCACAAATACTAGCATTCAAGTTGCTTTTTATGTATTTAATCAAACTTAACTAAGATATACTTATGGATGATAAGAAAATACTGTGTTATGAAATTTATTTAGTGGAAAATAAAAAGCTATGTTCTATTTTTCTCCTTTTCATGGAACATTACAAATAGTAGACTTCGCAAAAAATTCACAACTCAATTTAATTAAATAAATTTTAAAAAAATAACGAATTCTTCGTTGAAAAACAAGTCTATAAAAAAGTGAATTTCAATAAATATTTTGAGATACACTATATTATACATATTTACTTTTTTGTCCACTCGAAAATATACCATTTGTAGAATTTTGTTTAAGTTTTGATTAGTATTATTATTAGTAGTTATAACAGTGGTCACTAAATAATTTCACCTTAAGGTATTTATTTTTTTGTCCATATGTGTATGCACCTGTAGTAAATTGAAAATGTTAAACTATATCAATGTTTTTACTGCTCCTTTGATTAAATAAAGTAGGTATAATAGATGTTCCAAAAGTTATAAAAATTTAAGGGACTGCTCTAGATGTATTATAATATTAATAAGTATAACGACCTACTCCTTCTGCCCTCATTTCCTCGACTATTTTCACCCAGGCAGCTATCGCCTGCTCCTCAAAGTTTATTATTTTATTGTAGTACTGATCTTAAAGGGTGTTGGGTCGTTGATACTGGTTTCCAACAATTCAGAGGACACTCCTGGATGAATCTTCGTGTTCCAAATCTCCCGCACAATGCTGGGAGCTGCGCTACATGTGCTCACACTCGTCGCCCAGTTCCTGAGAAGACATCACCTCCTCGTATTACGCCCCCGCCCATCGAGCCCTATCATAGGAAAATCAATAGCCAATCATTGGGTAACACGAGAACAAACAAGGCCCCATCAACGGCGCTAGTTATCCCTGAACAAGTGCTCCCGCATCATGACCCAATTCGACTGATTGCCCGACAAAAGACACCGAAAAATTCGGTCGGCTAATTCGGGCGGGCCGTGAATTAATTTATCGAGTTGACACAGTGCACCGGCTGAGAAGGAGGTGGCTGGTTAATGTCAGGACGAACAAGCAAATTACACCTCACCTGACGACGACCCGGCCTTTGAGTGACGTGTGCGTGTTGCCCGAGGTGAACTCTACCTGGACTCAATTTCAGCTGCTTCGAAGGACATCAGATGCCGGTTTTTTAGACCCTTTCAAAGTAGTTAACGAATATTAGAAAACTCCGCAAATCACATGAATTAAAAACAACAATGCGTGCTTGTCTGCGTTCAATTTGCTAACAAATTCGTTGATATATCGAGTATAATTTTCTTCTTTTAATTAATTTCGTTTTTAGTTCTTGGAAAAACGTTTTACGATTATTATAAAAATTTGAAAAAAATAGATGCGGATTTTTTAAGTCGCTAATTTTGTTTTTAATTGCAGAATTTTTAGTATATTTAAAAACTTTGCATAGAAACTATAGAGACATGTTTGATTAAACATTCAAATGACCTTTATCTCCCATTTTTTACAATATTTCATTTGACATTTTTGACAGGCATTCTTAACATGCTATCCTTATAGAAAAAAAAATATATAAAAGTGTTTAATCTCATACTTATTTGCAGATTGTTTAGATTACAACATATACGAGTATGTGAGAAATTTTATAAATTATGCAAAATTTTTATCATTTTGAAAATGCCTCCTTAGATTCAGTTCATTAAGTTGATTCCGAAAATGCCGAGTTTATCCATTTTGATAACCTGCCTGTAGATACAAATGGCAAACATTTTTGCGAGATTACCGCAAAATCACTTTTTTTACGAGCCCAGTATCATCGTATACAACTTCCAGCTGCTGAAGTAGCAACGAAACTCGTTGTACCAAAAAAGGCGCGATTTACGACATCAGTGCCCCATTCTTCCACTTCAGAGGTCCCGGGGGATGGCGAAGAAAAAATTATTTGCCCTATAACATCCCTCGTCTAATTAGGAGCATCATCCCTCCCGTGCCGCGCCCCCTGGGGTCGAAGTGGGGCCCATCCCCTGACTACGTTCAATCCTTCAGTGACCCTCGACTGAGCCGTGTCTTAGCCAGGAATCAGGAGCTGCATTTCGGGCTGGTGGGCCTCGTTTGCAATTTTAATTACTTAAAATGGAAATCTGTTCTACAGAGGGAAAATATGCCATGCAGAGGCAGGAAGACATTGAAGACTTGTCCTGGGGGAGGGGCGGCCCGAGGTGAGTTATGTGGCTCCGGGGCGGCAAGGAGCCGGGCGGGCAACAATTCCTTCCGTCGCGTCGTTCGAAACAGAGCGAAAATGAAAAGCTCACAAAACAAAACGAGCCTTTCTGCCAGTCAAATAAATCTAATGGAATTCCTGTCAGTTTTTAGCGCAGTGTGTGGGGATGGAATGGACGTTGCCGCGGGCGCTCCTGCGACTCCCGGGGCGCGGGGCACGGGGCCGGGGATGAGCCTGTTCTGCATTCCACACGGAGGTAGAACAACATCAGAAATGTGACGACTGCATGGTGCGGAGTGGATGAATAAGTGGCCGTCATTAGCAGTCCTCCGGAGCGATCGTGTATCACGGGGACACGGGGTCAAGACAGGACTGCAGTCGTCCGAAAACCTCCCGGTACAGATTTTATTTAATTTAACATCATATTTGTTCTAAAAAGTAATGAATTCAAATGGTCAGTATTTCAGTTTAAATATGTACAGTGAGGAGCAAAAGCGGAAAGATGATCCACACTTTTGCTTTTGAATACCTATTACCAAAGACCTTTAATATACTTATATATTAAAGATCTTTGGTATTACAAAGTAATGGGAAGGCTGCGAAAATGAAAAGAATCTTATTATTTGCACTTATGGCTGTATGTTCAAAATATGTTACTTTTATGCTACTTTTTATTTTATCTAAATACTAAGAAAAATCAAAATTATGTCGAAGAAGTCCACATTTCCACTTTTGCACCACATACTCATAGGAACGTGAGCATTTCGTAGTCAACGTTACTTTAATAAGCTTTTTGCAACCCAATCGAGTGTGATATGTAAATAGTTTTTCAAAGAACTTTAAAAGAAATTGTGAAAGTCTGCACCTTAAGAAGAGTGTTAATTCAAATTTTAAGTCACTAAGCTAATTGCAGTATACACACTAAGGAAAATGTCCTTGAACTTTCTCGCGAATGCAAATTTTCAAAAATTATTGCTGAGAAATGTAAAACAACCCATAAAACAATTCAAACAATTCAAAAATGTGCCAGCGAGGAGTTCCTAAAACCAAAAAATGGCCTACCCGTGAAAATTTCTGATCGAGTAGCATGGGAAATGACTCGATGTATAGTGTCTGGAATAACAATGAGGAGTTTTTGTTGCTGCTCAAAAAATCAGTAATGAAGCTAGTAATTGGACTTTTCATAGAGCCTTGAGAAGAATTGGTCTAGAGCCTAAGGGAAAAAAAGAAGCCTGCTCTCTCTGCTAAAAATATTTTAGCATGTAAGAGGTTTGCTGAAACACATCGTAACTGGACTGTGGACAAAATTACTTGAAATAATTACAAGACCAATTTCTTTAGAACTTACTTGATTCCAACCCTTCACAGTATAGCAAATAATAACATTCTTTTCATTTCCGCCAGCCTTTTCATTACTTTGTAATAGGTATTCAAAAGCAAAAGTGTGAATCATCTTTCCACTTTTGTTCCTCACTGTATATACATAATATATATGTATATCAATGTTTCTGAGTGTTTGATATAGACTGTTTTTATATCGAAAAAAATTGACACCAATTTTCGCTGAGATTGGTTTTCCAGAATTCCTTGCTTTGCTATACATTTGCTTTGCTATAATATGTCTTGAATTTAAAACGCTATATAATAATTTAAAAATCCTACTCAAAATTTTCAAAACAAACATTTCTAAAGAATTTTATTTTCTGAATCTTGACAATTATATGTAGACGTACCAATTAGCATATAAAATTCACGCAAAGTTCTTTGTTGTCATAACCTTTCAAAAATATTCTATATGAAGTATCTACCTACTTAAAATTTGGAATATGAAATTGAAGTTCTATTTAAATATTCCGAGTGTCGACATCTCTCTCAAGCCCAATTGTAAAAATAAATAGCTTATTACCTTTTCCTTAAGCGTTATCCAAATTGGTTCGGTACATGCTCAAATTTGTCCATTACGATAAATTAGGTTTCCATTTGCATATGGGACTGGAACGATGGCTATATTTAGTAGCAACGCTTAACTCACTAGAACACTTAAAGCACATAATTCAACATTTATGGAATATTCAAATTTTCACTAAATTTAGTTACACACACATCGAATTTATAACATACAACACTGAAGCAGTCTGGGAGACATTTTTCGAATTCACGAATTTTTGGGTGTCTTGTTCATAGCACCCACTCGAAGACGAACAAAAGCGTCTCCTAGTTATTTATCTTATTTAGAAGCAGTTTTTGCACATCTACAGCAGTTTACGATGATCAGCGCCTGAAAGTTAAGAAAAGATTAAATTTAGAAACTTTAACCATAAATAGTGGGAAATCGGAAATGCCTATGTTATTGGGCAATCTTTTCAAGCCACATTTTTCTACACTCCACTTCTTTTAGATAAAGGTGAAATTTTCTACAACAAAACATTTAATTATCAAAAGCCAGTTATTGATTGAGGTTGAGTGGTTTGCTCTACATAAAACCGCCTAAGTTTATGCAATAATATTTAAAAATTATAAATAGAATCAGCAGACTTAATAAGAGTAATTCCAGGTTAATAATACCTGAAAAAGAACAATGAGTACAACAAAAGTAAAAGTTATAATAATTTTAAAAAGTTTTATGTTTATTGATTTTTTCATAAGTTTTTACAACTTTTGGAGCATTTACGACACATTGAAGCTTCAAAACAATTTTGATGTTTATTGATGAAATTCTTAATGAAAAAATTTTAAATCTGTTGGGAACCTCAATCACAAATACATATATTGATTTTCTTCTGGGTTTTGCAATATGCAGCGAATGCATTCAGATACACATAAGTGATGAAAAATGTCTACCAGGGGACAATTAAAGCGCACTTACAGTGGTACCACTGATGCGAATTGTTGGAATATTTTCAATGTGTTTCGTCAGTGGCTAAAATGCCGCAACCAATGCGACGCCACTTGGAAGAGTTTGGAGTAAAAATCTGCAACCTGATTGCTACGAAATGAATTTTTATTTACAGGTGGCATGGGATTAAATCCGCCAATGTGGCGTTACTCCTGCGGATTATGTAGGTAACCAACTATTAATTCTTTAGGGGGCTTATTTAATATCCTCCACCGCAATTGACAATTTTTGTGTTTTTTTATTTCCCTCCATAAAGATATTTATGGCAGGGCAGTCCCCAGAGCAAAATAAGCAAAATAATAAAAGATTAATTTAAACCATAATGATTATATTGACTTAATGAGCTCATTCCGGGCTAATATTAAATAATTACTTTTTGTAACCTTCAATTCTGATCTAGAAATTGATAAAGAATGAGTTATTAAATTGTTTAAACGTTCCTGGTGTATTGAGCATTTTAAAATTACGTTGGTTTATTGTGTGAAAGTATTGAAAAAAAAACTCGAACCTTCGGACCAAATCGTCAAGGTCATTATCCTATTTTTCTCAAATATTTATGTGACGGCCTATTTACGGAAAAAGTCGTAGAGTAGTTTCGGGTATTATGGCCTAGTCGGCCAATATGACCTACTGCTATTTCTCCTAAACAAACCAACACTAGCGTTAAATATACATGCCAAATTGGAGCTACCCTACCTGTCACTTCTTCAGCCGATCCGTGCGGCTTGGCTCCTGTGTGCGCAGCGAAGCAGAATTACGTATTTCGATGTTATTTTTCGGTAATTTTGAACCATTACAGTTACACAAATTATGAATATTTTTATATTATTATTATGCAGCTTTGTAGGCAAACCCTTAATTTGTAGTGTGATGAAAATGTTGTATGCATATTGTACATTGGCTTTTAAATTTAATTTTATTTGTCAAAAACATTCTTTTGGCCAATATGGCTCACCAGATATGTACCCATATGGTTTGCTAGGCTATATTGGCGCATTAATAATACATATCTATTAGTATTTATTTTTTATGCAATGGTTCGACGAAAACCAATTTCTCAAAAAAGCGCCAAACGCGGTGCAATATACATATGTAGCTTTCTGTCTTCTAAGGACATCAGAGGCGAATAATGTCTATATTGTAAGCTATGGGCTCATGAAAAACGCTCAGGAGTGGAAACCAAAATTTTTAACTGTGAATTTTGCTCCAAAAAGTAACTTGAAATTTATTGCTTGAATTGTTCGAGCGGTGGGCATTATGGTTCACGCCATTTACGACCAATATAGGCCTAGGCCATATTACCCGACCATGTTTTGATTTTAACGATTGTTGAAGTGTATGGAAAGCTGTATTATTTCTTATTTCTAGTTATTGATTACTGATATGTTCAGCGACTCGAACAAACATTAAATACTGATTGAACTCATATACAGTTCGAGTTTTATTTCCAAAAAGGCTTATGGTGTGCCATATTACCCGAAACTATCCTATTGCTATTTATTTTTTTTCATGAAATGTAAGTAATACATACCTATATTTAATTAAAGATCAAGCAACTAGTTTTTGTACAACAACATGGGGATAAAATTATAACCTCCAATGCAATTGAGATCGAAACCCTCCACATTTGGAGCTCATTACTCCGAAATTGGGCAACTATTTATTTCGGTTCACCTCTGTTCTAATCTCGTCCCAGCGATCCTTCGAAATCCCTTTTAAGGCAGGAGGCCTTCGTGGTGACACGGGCGTCCTTGAGCGACTTTGAGCTCCAAAATCCCTCTCAACGCGGGGACACCCGCACAGACAGTGCAGAAATAATGAAATATCGACCAAATAGGAAAAAACAGTCTCCAGCAAAAGTGAGAATTATTTAAAAAAGGAAAAAGCGAGTGTATCTGGGGGAGCATGTAATTTCCATTTGAAAGTGCCGCGTCCAACGTCGCTCAAATTAATCCTGGTTGACTCCATCGACGCGCTGCTCCATCTCTTTTCAGCTCCTCGCGCTCGTGCTTTTTCAAGTCGGTTGCAGTCCCATTTTTATTTTAATTCCTCCCCCGGGCGGCCTTCTGGCAATTTTGAGGACAAAAATACAAAAAGACGAAAAACAATATTCCCGATGCGAGGTTGAAGTTGCCTCCGTGCTACGGCCCCAAATTGGGGTAGCGTTCTTAGCCAAATTCAGTTAATCCGGGGTGAAAGTAGGGGAAGCCCCAAAACTCACTGGGCGAAGTTTGGGGCTCTATATAGGACTTCACAAATTTCTGGTTCGGTTTTGAATGCAAAAAGGCTCTGGAAGTTTGCATTCCATCAAACTTTCATCAGGCAGGTGCTCCCAAAGGGTTGGAGGAGTGAAGGTGAAGTGCGAAATCATCCGAACGTGTGCAAATTGAAAACATTTGCTAGCGAAGCACCTCCTCCGCCCCATTCGGGTCCGTGCAGGAGCACCGAAATCCCGGCTGTCTTCCTCCGCATCGACGATAATGGGGCGCCAGCAGGACGTATATCTCCGGCGCAGGGAGCGCTTTGATTCTCTGTTTGCATCCACTGATTGCATCTGGCGCCTGCGGGAGCCTTTATGCAATGGGCGGCTCCCAGACGGTGGCGCCCTCCTCATCTAGAAGTACATGGAACATGGAAATGTGTTCAATTTAGTTTCGATTTGTGACTGATTGAGAAAACCCCCGCGCGCCCGTTCCTTTGAATTCGTGATGCAATCGACCTCCACAAAGCCACCCTTTTCGCCAGCCGAGCGCTCAGCTGCTCAAGGAAAGCACTTTTCCCGGCGCTCCTCTTCTTGGATGTGGGGATCCCTGCCGCCGCCCCCTGGTCCTAGTGGGGGGCAAATGGGTTAGGCAAATAGAAGAATTTGCGGCGAAGTGCACTTCTGGAACTCGCAAGTGCACCCAGCCACCGCGTCGGAAGGAGCCTCAACACCTCGAACCGCAAAGTGCCAACGGGGAGACTGGGGGAGTTTCAAGGGCTGCAAATTTCCCGATTAGAGGCTGACTTCCTCCATAAACACATCCAGGGGCTGTTCGTTGCCTTCGCTTTAAGAAACATCCTGCCTTTATCATTTTCAGGTCGGAAAAGGCTTCCTTTCTCTTGCACAAACCACAAAACTTTAAAATTAAAGATTCATGGTAACGTGTTTTCCAGACGCTAAACAAGCAAACGTCTGAACGAAACAAAAATTATGAACTTCATGTGATCTTAAATAAAGAACATATTTAAAATATTAAAGAGGAAAGCTGCCTAATTAATACAAGTCTTCAAAATTTTGTTCGTAAAAAGTTGTTTTAGTTTTAAGAACAGCTTTTGATGTTATTTCAAGTGCTAAGAATATTAAAACGAAAAAACCTTTAGCTTTTATTTCAAAATCAGTTTTAAAAAGTAGCGTTAATCAAACTCGTTTTGCAAAAGGGACACAATGGGAATTGCAAAATCCACAAGGACACATTTTGGTATTCGAAATTCATATTTATAGTACGGCCTTAATAGCATCGAAAGCAGTTTTTAAAAGCAAACCTATTACAAAAATCAGTTGAAGAAAGGTAAAAAATATATGTATATAAAAATGGTACCTTGCACAGGCTCAAATCAACCGAAATTACGTATACTTCGTGTAATATATGTATAAATTGATTAAATGAATTAATTAGAATCCGTAGATGTTTGCTCAATACCAATAAAATTGAATAGAGTTTGAAATTTGGCTTTCTTTCAATTGCTTTCAATGGTATTGTATATGAATACCCAATAAAAATAAGTTTACGTTTTAGATAATAGTTGTGAGTAAGAACTACATATGTATTTAAATTGTTATTTATTAAAGTCACGGGTCTGAGGTTTGCAAATCGAATTAACACTTCTTTATCACAAACACTTGAATTTCTCATACCCTTCCGAGACCTTTTATTGTGTTATACCTTAGTATAATGAAGATTTTCTTTTATGGTCTATGATGCTCGTTTTTGGTTCTATTAAAATTATACAGTATATGTATGTGTAATCAAACTATGACTATTTATAGAACAAGGTTTTTCGACCTGAGGTAATTTCTCACAAAAAGGGTTAATTCAATGGAAATTGGAAGGTTGTAAGTTCTTAGAGTCTAAATGCCAATTTTATTATTTAGAGATAGTTATAAAAAAAAACGAAAAGTTCCTTATGAAGTAATATTGAAAATGGGCTTAGCGCCTTTATATAAGTTCTCAGGTTACGTTTTCTCTGAATGTTGTAAGTAGCGTCTATTTTTTACCGCGTAATTTATTTATTTATTTATTTAGCCAACAGAAAATGCCCTGACTGAACAAAAAAAAAATTATAACTTAACTAAGAATAATCATAACAAGCGTAAAATTAAAATTAAATAACAATAGACTACAATTGAATGTTCCTAATACCAGCGACACACCAATCGAAATTTAGAATTTCGAGTGTTCTCAATTTCAGAAATATATCATATTACCTCTGAATTTCTAAAAGAGTTTCAGGCGAATATTCTGTTAAAAAGAGATTTTGACAAAAATTTGACTTTAATTTCAAAGCAATACAATAATATTGTGAAATTGAATACGCTCGAATTATCTCTAAAGGACCCCGCACAGATTGTATGGAAATCCGGTTTCCGTCAAATTGGCTGATTTTTCAGTATGTTGTGTATTTTAGCTCCCTAATCAAAAGTCTCTATGGCCGCTAAGTCCTAGAAGCCCAGGATTTTGAGATACAGGGTGTAACAAAAGTTCCGAAACGATCGAATATTTCGGAAAGAACACATCGCAACGGAAAACAAAAAATAGGGGTACAATATCTTTAAAAGAAGTATTCAATTCTAACAACCCTTACCACCACCCCCACCCCTGAGGGCGGTGGTGGGGGTAACTTTTTTTTTCAACCCATTTTTTTTTGCAGATTCGGATTCTTCATGAAAAAATACGTAATTTTTGTCTGAAACACATTTTTGTATTTGGCGTAGGTGGCGTTGTATGTATATTCGTAAAAAAGAAGAAAATCCTGATATGCTCGAATATTTCGAATGGGAAATGTCGCACCGAAAAACGAAAAAATAGGGGTCGAATATTTTTCAAAGAAGCATTCAACTGTATCAATACTCACCCCCTCACCCCCTCCACTCGCTGTGAGCGGAAGGCGAGGTGAATGTAACTTTTTTCTTGAAATAAGACAACCCATATTTTTTGCCCGAATTCTAATTTTTTTGCAAACAACGCCATGTGTAGCAAATGCGGAAAAATGTTTTGGACAAAAATATCCAATTTTTTAATGTAGAAACCAAATCTGCAGAAAAAATGGGTTGAAAAAAAAGTTACGTCCACTCCCGCCCTCAGGGGTGGGGGTGGAGGTAAGGGTTAGTAGATTTGAATAAGTACTTCTTTTAAAAATATTTTACCCCTATTTTTTGTTCTCCGTTGCGATGTGTTCTTTCCGAAATCTTCGACCGTTTCGGAACTTTTGTTACACCCTGTATCTCAAAATCCTGGGCTTCTAGGACTTAGCGGACATAGAGACTTTTGGTTAGGGAGCTAAAATACAAAACATACTGAAAAATCAGCCAATTTGACGGAAACCGGATTTCCATACAATCTGTGCGGGGTCCTTTCAGTTGGTGTGTCGCTGCTATAAGTCTACATTTTACATCATATTTATTACAGTTAAAATCAATCATATCAAAATACTTATTATAGGAAGCTGCGATTCGGTTGCACCAAACATTGCATACGAGGTACGACAGATCTCAAGCTTTAAGAAAACGCGAGTTCGGAGGTTTCTTGTTGGTACATTAATATTGAACATTGACATTTGGTCAACTAACCGCTCAAAAAGTAAAATTTTAAAAGGAACGGGTCCTTGATCTATTTGGATATTATTAGGTTCGGCACTTAGATCGTATTTTCGTAAAAGTATTGACTTTTGATTTTTTGGCACTTTTAGACCCCTTAAACTTACAATTACAACCCTTCAATTTATGATCAGACAAGAAATTAATTGTGATAAAATATAAGTGAGAACGTTTTCAAAAACAAATTAACACATTAGATATGCAACTATAAAGTAACAAAGAGTTAAATTCAATTAAATTATTCATATATCTAAATAAATCTAAATAATAAAATGAATGTCCTTATTTAATTGTTTTTCATAGTTTTTCTTGCGTACAGAATATAGCAAGGCAAGTAAAATGTAGATTGATAAAAGTGAATTCGTGAAATATCTTGAGAATATTAAACTCTTTAATCTCACTCCTATATACATATTATATATAATATAATTCTTTATTTTCAAGATATTATGTACTTGAAAGTACTTTAATTAAAACAAGATGCATTTGACAAAGTAATTACAACAAGTGAAAGAAAAAAGTTGATGTTGCTTTGTCTTTCCTACGCTTGCAATTAAAAGTCGGCAGGAGAACGAAGTCCTGGAACGAAGTGCCTCTTCCAGGCCTTTGGGAACCTTGTCCTATATCATTAGCCTTGTGGAACGGGACTCCCGAGAATTGCCAGTTCAACTTTCCCATTTCCCTTGCACTGGATAAGTGCTATCAATTCCACTTTATAGTTTTCTTAGACGTGACAGAGCATCTCTAAAATATCAAAGTAATGGGGAGCTCTTCAGGGGAGTTGAAGTTGTGCTAGTCTATAGCAACAGCTTCAGTTTCTGTTGTATCATGGATTTCAGAGTTGTTTTTTCGCTTCGCCACAAATCCTGAGAATGGCTGTTTGACGAAGAAAGGATGAATTATTTGGGAGTTTTTCTGCCCACCTTCTAATGGCTTGATATAAAGAATGGCTCAAAAGATTCAAGGGAAGACTGCTGCGATGCGCATAAATGTGGGACATCTTCGGAGCCGTACCCTTGTCCTTCTCAGACCATTCTGGACAGAGTCCTTCTCGTCTTTCGGCCTGTTCGCAATTGCCTCCACAAAATTTAATATGCTCTTCATATATGGAGCTGTGGACAGCCAAAATTTTCTTCCTCCATTTGGGGAGGCCAATATGGAAAAGCCCCAAAAAGTCTGAGGGAAAACAATTTTCAATTTCGTGCACGCCGAGCAGGCTGAATTGCCGCGCCGCCAGATAGAAGGACTATTTTCGGTGGCAGCGACGACATACAGTCGGTCGGGTGCCGTGGTGAAAAATTATTTATGTGAATGAATATTTAACCGAAAGAAGTTTGTTTTTCCCCCATGTATCGATTTTTGACGGCACGAAGTACATTGGATTTTTATGGCATTAATAAAGCCCTCGCCCTCCGCCCTCGAAAAGCCTAAAAAAAATAAAAAAATGAACAAAAAAGCGGGCGGAAAAGGAAGAATGGAAAATTAAAGGGTATCTGCCGTGCGCTCAGCCAAGGTGGTGGCTTGCTGCTGGCTCTCAAATTGAAACTTACGACACATTTTCCCTCTAATTAACTCCTTATCGTTTGACTCTCTTCTTTTATTTTATCTACCTGCTTTTTTTCATTTAAATCACCTTGAACTCGATTTCGGCTGAACGCGACAGAGAGACACAGGCCAGAAATTTTCTTCACACTCCAGGAACATCGGAGCACACCACACGATCCGAAGTCTTTTCACCTCGGGACGGAGGGTGGCGGGTGAATTTTTCACCACGGGCGCTCCCCTCGGCCCGCAGCTGGTATCACTCTGCTCGTTTTTCACTTGGCCCCAACTAATGGGGTCGATATGGGGGTTCGGTTGTCACTCTGACGAGCTGCATCATTTGCATAATTCCGGAATATCGCAGCGCAGCGAACCGTTCGCCACTCCTCGGACACTCGTCGCTCGGTCCCACCACACTCGCCAAAATGAAACGGAACTGGACTTCACTTTTACATCAAATCCGCACCGAGGGCACTCCACTCCGCTCCCCGCCTCCACGGACGGGATAACTATGTTTTATGTTTTAATGTTTAGTGCAGTTTATCCCCCACACGGGATTTGCTGGGAACACCACAAAAATCACCACCGCCCGCGACGCAATTACACTGCCTCTTCACTTTTTGAGGTGCCGCGGAAACCACCGCCAGGCCAGAAAAATCATTTTTCTTCACCGTTTCTCTCCCCTTAATGGTGGAAAATCCTCTTCAGCAAAAATATATTAAATTCTTTTTTGTTTCAAATATACTCTCTACGACACCAATACACGTCTACTCCGGGCGACTTTTCAGCTCGAACTATTCCGACGTTCTGGAGGAAAACTCGCTTTTTCCAGTCGCACCGACGAAAACATGGCGGATGCGCTTTCCCCCGGAGTGGTGGCGAAGGAACGTCGCACGTCCACGGCTCCAGGGGTGGGCAATCTTCGCCTGGAAAACTCCTGGAAGTACTACGCTTTCCTCAGTGGGAAAAATCTGGAATTCCTGGAATACTAAACCGAGTGTCAAATTCGAGTCCTCTAGTGCCCGCGAGGAACGGAGAAACCGATGATAACGGTACTTCAACTATGGTTGCCTCGCATACAGCTGCTGTGGTAAAAATTTTCCGAGTTGCGCAGTTCAAATTTTACCACCAACTGGTGAAAATCTGTTTGAAAAGTTTAGAACAAACAAAGATATTCTGGCGTCAAAGAAAATGTTTCTTATATTTTGCAATATCTGCGTGAATATCTACTTGAAGTAACAATTAGAAGGTTCCATAAAAATTGTTATTTACTCTAATCGAGTAGGTACCAAACTAAACAAACTTTCGCAACTATACTCTGCATTGTTAGTCCTAAGAAGCAAAATCTACGTCTTTAATTTATATATCTTTTTTTATTTACATATATAATATTAACTTTTGCCCGCGACTTTGTACGCCTACGATCAAAGGTTAATCGAATCTCACGTTTTTCCCGAGTGCGAGACCGTTTGCACTCAATTGACTTTCACGTTGAATATTTTTGCGTTATTCATTTTGCCACAACCATATGTGTTTTTGAATATTTGACGCTCAATAACGCAGAAACGGGTCAACTAATTTAAAAGAGATTTAGAACATACATATGTAGGTAGAGAATATCCTGCATGCTTCAAAATGGCGGATCCAAGACATTCAAATTTAAAAGATTATGCTATTACCATTAAAATTGGTACTTGGGAGTTTTCGGGGTCGCTGATTTCAACCCGAATTATTTTTTTGTTGTTTTACTCAAATATGGAATATTCAACGTGTTCAAATACCTACGTATACACAAATTTTGATGCCGATCGGTTGAACGGTGCAGAAGTTAGTGTGCTGCAGCGCCATCTAGTGGCAACTTTAGCACGACAGCGCGAAAATATTCACCATGTCCAAGTATCTATGTGCGTATAGTAGTTTTCAAGACGATCAGTTGAACGGTATAGAAGTTGATGCGCTGCAGCGCCATCTAGTGGCGAGCCCTGGCAAAGTGAATAGGGCTAAAATATTCACCGTATTCAAGTATCTACGTACGAGTATACCAATTTTCATGACGATCAGTTGAAAGTTGATGTACTGCGGCGCCATCTATTGGCGAGCTAAAGCAAAATAAATAGCGTTAAAATATTCACCTTATTGAAATACTTAAATATACCATCATGAAGATATTCGATATCACCATATTCTATTCACCGTGTTCAAATACCTACGTATACCAATTTTTATGACGAGCGGTTGAACGGTAAAGAAGCGCCATCTAGTGGCGACCTATAGCAAAGTGAATAGCGCTAAAACATTCACCATGTTCGAGTATCTGCACATACCAATTTTCATTAGGATCGGTTGATGTATTGCAGCGCCCTCTAGTGGGTGGATTTTCCAAATGAAACTTATATTTTAAGTTAGACCTCTAGCAATACATCGGTGAAAACTGCATTCAATTCCATGGAGTAGTTTTTGCGTGATGTGTATACAAACATACAGACAGACAAAAATTCTAAAAACTGTTGTTTTGGCTTCTGTTGCTCTAATGAAGACCCTCCATATTAGTTTTTTTTGTAAGTATCTATGTATAATGTACAGACATCGCCCTGTTACAATTTTATTGGGTATGTATAATAATACACGGTTAACAATTTTGGAGTGAAATTTAATTAAGCTGCGGACCGATGCTCTAGGCCTGAGCTATCATGACCCATCAACACATCTACGGTTTTACAGTTTATGAGTAGTGTATTTGTTAGAAGATTTTCCTTCGCTTATACTTCACACTTCGAATTTCAATCGGGTGGACTGGCAATCGATTTTACCGTTTTTTTAAAATGTAATATATTCTATTAAAAATAAATACTAGAAAATTTATACTTAAATCCGACTTAATGGAAAGTCAATGCCCATCGATATTAGTTTTATAATTGAATACCATAATTATTATACTGTAATACAAAATTTATTACATTGACTTTCAATATTTAACACTAATTAAAATTAAATACAGATCGTATTGCATTTCGGCTGTAATATTAAGGTAGTATTAAAATTTACTCCAAGATTTTTAACCGGTGTAATAATAAGAATAATAATAATAATGTATAGATTTTCATTGCTTCCAATTCGCAACTGAAATTTTACATCTTAGGTGTGGCGCCATACCTTGCCTCAGCAATATTCTTGGGATACATGTATGTACATAATCTATATACATATTATTATACAATTTTAATTTGAAATTTATTCTAAAGCTAAGCAAATCAAACTTTATCTTTTCGTTTTAAGAATTAAAATAATAACAAGTTTAAAGTCCAATGCTATGACTTATACTTTTTAATTTTAAACTACAACATTGGTCCTTTCAGTTGAAAAAAAAAATACAATTTCGGCGAAGTGAAGAAATTAAATGCTTTAAAAACGGTATCACATTACAATATAAATACAATAAATTACTTATCAAAAGAAAACCCCTTTTTCTCCTTTTCTTATATTCTTATATCTGAAGCGATAACGAATTTTCATTTTATACACAGTTCAAGTGAATTTCTGTGCAGACTTTTAATTAATTTTAAGTCGATTTGAAGCAACAACAAGGAAATTAACATGATTATTAGTTTTCTTTTTTAGCCGTTATACGCTTATTGTTAATAAATATGAATTACCGGCAATTATTGGCAATAAATAAGATGAGGAAGGCACTCATCTTTCATTTAACTTCAAATTAACTTCAGAAGGAGCTGCTGAGAATAGCTTATTGCTTTGATCTCGGATGCGGCTGGCGATATCACAACTTTAATTAATCGTCAACTCTGCAAGAAATTTCGCTGAGTCAGAAGCGCCTCAGGCACTTTGAGAATTCGTTGGAATTATAAAATAAACTTCCCTTCGATATGTGCGGGGTTGTGAACACCCCTAGGACTTCGTTGGCCCCCGCCCCAGCGCTTGGTTGAATTGCACTTTAATTTGATGGCGTCATCCCATGAATAAAAAGAAATTTTCGGTGAGCTGTATCCTACGAGATAAATTTCTTATTAAGCTTTCTGACCTCCTTCCAATAAACGGGCCGACATACCTATTTTCTTGGGGCTATTAAAATCATCCCCCGCCCGCTCCGCCCGCCCCTCGCGCGCTGCTTCTGTACCATCCCCGAAGAAGTTTATTCGTGAACACAAGCGAACGAGATGACGTCACCTAGGAAAATGTTTCTTTTTTTTTATTTGAAATCGATACGCCATAGACATGGTGACGGTGTGGCAAGAAAGGAGCAACAGCGGCAGCGCCACCCGCGCCGGGCTTCGGCGACGGCGGCGGGCGGCAGCTGCTGGGGCCCCATTAAAAAGGGTGGAGCACCGAGCAGTTGAACAACATCTGAGTCGGAGATCGGGCGCAGTAGCCACCAGCAGCTACAGCCGCAGCCCTCAGGAGTCGGTGGCAGAGAGATGCGCCCCCCACGGATAGGGCCCCATGCCATCGGTGGAGCAGCGACAGCGTTGAGGAGCTAACTTTTTTTTAATCCTTCGGGGGCATGCCCACCTGACGGCGGTTGCCGTACATCGAGAGCGGACTGCCAGTTGCACCGCGGCATCCCCAAGATCCCCCAACATCCCCCAGCATCTCCCAGCATCCCATCAACCCTGACCTACATTCAATCCCGATTTTGGCTTCTCGTGGGTCGAAGTCCTATTGTTTTTTCGGCCTCCCTCCCCTGGGGCCCACCGCCACTGGCTGTCCTTATCCCGAATCGTGATTCCCGCTCCACTGGAGCCCGATGGTCCCCGCTCGCAGCTCAGCCCCCCCAATGGCGAAACCAAGACTCCAGTCAGCACTATATGAAAATCTCCGAGCTGAGATTGTTTTGATTTTCCTCCTTTTATTTTATGAGGAGCCCTTTCACTGGACGGGGAGTCGCCTCGCCTGCCGTCCTTCCGTCCGAAATCATTAAAAGAGTTTTCAGGCCGCCCTAATTACCAACTGCTAGAAGGAGGCCCTACTTGTTTTGATTTTTGCCAGTTTGGTCGGTGATGACGTCGCCGAAGGTCACAAGGAGAACGGAAAAATTCTGGTAGATGCCCGCTCAAGGACATTTCTCGAGGATGCTAAGAGCGTCTTTGAGCGGCGTGTCCAATACCTAGTTTTGGATTAATTCAGAAGACCGTTTTTTTTGGCATCTTTTTAAAGAATTCTGATCGCCTCCAAAAAATGCATAACCCTTTTGCAAAAGTTTATAATAATTTAATTTATAATAATTTTTAGTTTTCTAAATGAAGGTGAATTTATCGACGATGTATAAGTACCTCACAAAACCAAATTAACTTCAAATCAAAATGATCATAATTTCGATTGAATTTAAAAGTTTAGCTTTAAATTTTATTCTATATATTAAGCATAAACTAAGTTTAAGAAATCTTAGTAAATTATATCAAGATAATGGGAAAAAAAATGTGGTTGTTGTTGAGAAGTCTTTGGTCCTTACCATTATTCTTGGATAAATAATCCCAGTAAAAATCGACGCTGAGAAAATATCTCCCAATAAGCAGTTTGTAGCCAACGAATCCAGATTTTTCAAAAACAATTATATGTGTAAGTATGCACTTATTTATTTGTATTAAAATGATTTTGTTGTGAAAGCTGCATGCTTTATTTAAACGCGGTGGGACATATTGTCCCAGTAGGGGTGAAAGGGTTAAATTGTTAAAATTTAATGAACTGTAAGTACGAAAACAAAGTCAAACAACCAATTCATAGAATTAAATCAATTTTCAATCCTTCCTATCCTATGTTCTATCGATACGAGCGTTAGATAGATTTTAATTTTATGAAACAAACTACCTTTTGAAAGGAAAATTGGTAAACCGCTGATTAAAATGTCAAGTTTGCTGCAACAACTTTAACTGGTTAAAATTCCAACAACTCCTCCATTATACAATTCAATTTTAATCCGTGCAGCAGTTCTTAAGTCGGAATCGATCCTCCTGCCGAGGACAGCCATTCATAAAATTACGAGAATCGCACGAGAAAACTTCAATTGTTGAAGAAAAGTGCAAATGAATTACCTCTCAGTTCTTGGCATATCCCAACTGAATCCGGTCGACTCAACCGATTACCACCCCCGCAGCCGCTGCCTTTGTCGGGTCGAGCTAGAAAGAAAACGAACAAATCCCAGACTCTGGAGAAATGTGTCTGTCCCATCAGCCCTCTTCTATTGCCATAAAAAATGGATTTGCACCTATAATATGAAAGGTGAAGGGTAGCGCAGCCCATCCAAGAAAAATCCCTGATCCTCCTGGCGGAGGGTCTTAAGCACTTCCCGCTTCGCTTGCGGATGAAAAGAAGCACGTATCTGAGGGAGATCTTCTTCGACATGAAAAAGAGCCTTAAAGTTCCTGTTCGGCTCACCTGCACAGGTGGAACTAGGCCACCATAAATACTTGATAGGATGAAAACATCGAGCAGGAGTGGGTCAAGCGTCCGACTTGACGAGCGGCGGTCCAAGGGACGAGGGAATCCGAGAGGAGCGACTGTAGGCGTGAATTAAATCTCGCACAAAGGGGCGGCTCTGCAGCTCCCCAAGGTAGGTGCCCTTGCAGTGTATTTTTTCTAGCGCCACCGCTTGTTTGGCCATTGTTGGCTCGAATAAAGCAAAATTTTCATATACTCGGCTTGTTCGAGGAAGTACACCACCCTGACCTGGCGGTGCTGCCAGGCGACATTTAGTTAGGCCCCAGAAATGGGTCGTGACCTTCACCCTTATTCGCTCGCATTCGCCGTGCAGCTGGGAGGAAGGCCGCAAGCATCTTGTTGCATATCCTCCCTGACCGCAGGCTCATTGCCAGCCCATCTTTTGACTGAACCCAAAATGCCTAACCTCAAAGCCTAAAATCCACGCGGTGGTGCAGAGGTCACACAAAGGTCTGGAAGAGTTGCACCCTTAAAGTCGAAGTTGAAGGGCAGCAGTGCTCAAGATTCCTCAAAATTTGCACGCGAATTTCAGGAGGGGTGCTCCTTGTAAAATAATTCGCTACCATGACCAAGGAATCCTCTTCTGTGAATTTAAGGTTAAGCTTTTAAAACTCGTTGCGCGCAAGCTCGTCAAAAGAAACACGTGGTTATTTCCAGATGTGGTGAGATTGGGGCACAACCACATGTTTTCCAAGAACTGGTAACTCAAACCTTTTTAAATCATGTATTCAAACCTGCATCTCTGTGTTTTGCTCAAACTATAGTGTCTTTAAATTACCTACCATTATAACAAAAAAATCTCTCAATTAAATTCTTATCTAGTCTCAAATTACTTTGCTCTAATTTGAAAGTAATTACAAATTTATCTAGAAGACCACATCTTCAATTTGTTAAGCAGTAATAAACATTTAAAAACGAGTCTGACTAGCCCGTTTTGTAGGTCTTTAAAGTCCATTCAAAATAAAAAATTCATGTGACTCCTTTAGATTTTGTCTATAAATGTCTATTTTTAAAAAACCTTTAGAGATTTAAAAATTTTACGCTCACAAATAAATTGATTGCTTGTTAGAAGTGTTAGTACTAATTTAAAATTATGATTAAATTTCTTCAAAAAGCAAACAATTTTTTTAAATTTAGATACCGGTTTTTTTACCTATTCAGTAAGTGTTCATAACACATTCTCAAATTACTCTAGAAAATTTTTACTTAATGTATAAATCCGGTTAAGATAATAAATATTTTTACCAAATTTTTAAATATAAATTGATAAGCAAGTAGATTTAGAAGTGTAACCTTTATGGCTTTAAAAGTTCTAATCGTCATGATACAATTTCTTGAATATGTATTCAAAATAAAGCTCGACTTGGAGCTTCTTTAGAAGTGCAATATGTAGTGGTATCTTGAAACCATAGATGCATAAAATAATTCAAAATTTATCAATTTTTACAAACTTAAAATATAAGGAAAAATGTCTAATTACTTGCGTAATTGTAAATAAAATGTTTATATTGAAAATGCGCCTAATGAAACTAATGAAAGAGAAAAACATGACTTGCAGTTATTCCAGTCCGCACTCCGACTGAATTTAAAGAGGTTATAAATATTTACTATATAAATATTTTACATCTGACGAAGTAGGTGATCACATAATGCGCAATCAAGCTGCAATTTGGACCCTGCCATATGTCTTTTCTGCACAAAACGAGACTAATAAGATCGATTCGATTCCCATCTGACTAATGGTTTCGTAAAACTGCGGCCTAATTGCGAGCAGCTCAATAAAAGTTCTTTAGCAGATCATTGTTCATTTCCAGGCCATTAGCATTCACGCGGGGCCCGGTAAGCAGCCTCCACCTGCCTGACGTCTCCGTTTCACCTTGAAACAGGTGTTGGCGATGTGCAGCTCGCGATTTTTGCGACTTCCACCTACTTTCCCACCTGAACATATTGAGCGGCTCGCGCATCCGCGAAGCGTCTCAAAGCACCTCTATTTCCAGGTTGTCGCGCACGCAGCGGCGACCGCAGGCCCAGGTAATAATCAGAGCTGGGAGCAGGTAAACAAAGTTCGTCGTGTGCATTAATTAAGCGGACCTGTTTTACATGTGTCGCTGGGGCTCCACCGCAGCCCGAACCCGTTTCAGTCGATAGTGAAATTCAGCCCTGGGAGCACGCGAGATGCCGCAACTGAGCCGTGATTCCTTGAGCCAGCACGACCAGGCCGTGCTGGACTCGATTTTCAACCCCCTGCAAATCGGCGGGGACGTGCCAAACCTTTTCGACCCCGAAATCGCGGACGAGCTTAAAGACGACCCCGAGGAGGCCACGGTGGAAGTGACCGCGTCGACTGCGATCGAGTTGGAGGCTGTACACGCCGCGGAGGCGGGGGACCTGGACAAGGCCTTGGACCTGTTCGGAAGGGCCATCGAAGCCGCGCCCGGCAGGGCCTCGCCCTTCAACAACCGGGCGCAGGCCCTGCGGCTAAAGGGCAACGACGACGGTAAGCAGAATAATTGTAGTTAAGCCTCTAACCTTTCTTGTAGTTAGCTGCATCTATTTTCCGGTTTGAATCGAAGCTAAAAAGCTCTACAAACACAGTGACTTCTATAAAAATAACCACAAGAGAAGTGTTCCGCAAAAAGTTTCAACTTCGTTTATATATTAACAAAAAATTCTTCAGCGATTTCAAAATTTTGTAGCAATTCTCGTTCGCCGCAAATCCTAGCAATATTATATATATTTAAAATTACCTTACACAGAAAAGTTTTATTCTAGCAACGAGTAATATTTATTCATAAATAGACTTACCTATGAATTGAGCTATATAAAAACTGATAAAATAAAACCTCGAGGGCACATTTTTTTATTAGCAAATAACACTGAACAACATTTTTTATGTTCGTTTATGTAACAGAACAAGTAAAAGGTAGTTTCAATAGAATTTTTTCATAGACATAACAAAATCGAAAATTAAAATGTTTTATCACACGATGTTTTTGAGAAAAATAGAATAAAAACCTAAAGCAGCTCGTATTTTGAGTATTTTTTAAAATTTGAGAAATAATATTGAAGCGTGATAAGAGCTAAATCCGTATTTCAATGTATGAAATACCACCATTCCATAGCTTTTGCTTAGCATATTGGGGATTTATTTTTCGTGAGCGTCCAATACTTGTGATTATCATGCACTATCAGTTGTATGAGGGTTAACATGAAAAATTTAAATTCATTGAGTACCTACTCCGGAAAGTCTCAAGAGACTTTATTATTCAAACTTTAAGTAGAACTATATTTTAAACCCCAATAAGTATCCGTTATTTTGTAACGAATTTTTAACAATATCTAAAATGCGATATTTTACGCTCTTCAAACCTATTCTCGAAAACGTGTCGTGTTGGGTCATTTTAGTTCATGAATTAGTAATGTATGGAAAAAGTCTTATAGAAATTATATATTACTTTTTTTGATACACCATTTCGCTTACCAGTGTAATTTATACCTTCATTTTCAATTTGATATTTACTTTAGATTCACTTTTAGAAGTTACATACATAGATATTAGCTGTATTGAATTGAAATTTTAAAATAGTAATTTCTAGCAAAACTTTCTAGTTTTGTGAAAAAAGCATCAAATTGCATTCACTTATGCCCTACTTTGCATCAAAAACTAGATCCAATAGCCGGCCACACACGGGATGGTTTTTGGCGTACAAACTTGTGACAATCTTTATGACAAACTTTGTTTGTACGCCATTTTGCCCACAAACGGTGTTGGTTTTCATTTCTAAAGCGATATAACAAATTTAAAGAACGAAATCGCGACTCCACAATCTAATGTCGGAATGTTCATCTTGACAGAGCATACAAAAATAAAACCACGGAAAAATAAAAGGCGAGAAATATTTGGGACGGTTTTGGGACGGTTTTAAGTTTGTACGCCAAGTTGCCCACACACGATCAATCTTATGTTTGTACGCGTGCTTGTACGCCAAAAACCGTCCCGTGTGTGGCCGGCTAATAATTTTTTAGTTCATGTTCAGTTTGGACGGACAAAAATCACTGCAATTTGACTTTTTCCAATTAAATTAATTAAAAACCTTTCTATTAGGTAACAACTTAAAAAATTCAATTCAATGCGAAATTTGAGATTGAGATCTTATTATAATACATGTTCAGTATACTGACCAACTAAACTACTACATATATACAAAATTAACCAAATTGGATGAAAATAATTAATTTTGTTACTATTTCAGCTGCTTTTGCCGATCTAGACAAAGCAATTGATTTGTCTGGGAGCAAGGGGCGAACCGGTTGTCTAGCCTTGTGCCAGCGGGGAATTCTCCACCGGAAGCGGGAAAACCTCGACGCCGCCAGAAGGGACTTCGAAATAGCCGCAAAGCTTGGGAGCAAGTTCGCTAGAACCCAGGTAAGTTTCTGAGAGACTCCTTCGAAGGTCCTCCTAACCTAAATCTTCCCTCCGCAGCTTGTCGAAATCAACCCTTACGCCGCGCTCTGCAACCAGATGCTGCGGGACGCGTTCGAGAAGCTCTCGTAGACCCGCGAGACCCTCGGCCTGTGCTAATCGAATTCTTGAAGCCCGAGCCCCGGGAAAATAAATAAATAGGCCTTAAGATGTATTGAAGTAATGAGAGCCTCTTTTTAAATAAATTGTTTTGTAAGCTGGCACCTGCTCATTTCTTCGGGATCCGCGGCTCATTTCATTTTTATGTGCCGCGGAGCCGCTGCAAGCGCGACGTCACCTTGCCGCGCCACACTCTGCGTAATCTTCGCGATCGTCTGAGGTCCGTGGACACTTTCTTTTGCCGGACTCCCCCCGCAGCACCCGTCTGCCTCGAGACGTGCTCGGGCGGTCGGTGGACTCGATAAAAATGTCAAACGCTCTATCGCAGCCCCAATTACCCTGAATTATTATTGCATCGTCTCAATTCATTCGATTCAAAATTCAAAATTCGGCTTGGGTTTTTATGGGCTCCCTTGGCCCTTCGGGCACTTTCAGAATGCGGTGGCCTAGGGCGTGCCGGTTTTACTTTTCCACTCACTTTCTTTCGCCGGGGTTGGCTCTGTCGCGATGGAAATTAAGCTGCTGTCCGGCGACAGAGCTATGCTTTATGGCTTTGAGACAATTTGAGTAATCGCTTGGAAAGACCAGGAGGAGATAAGGCGACAGTAGGGTCGAAAAATATAAAAAATAAATAAGCAGGTGACGAAGCAATGTCTCAAAATTTTACATACTCTAAATTAATTACAAAAACTCAAATTCGGCCTTTAAGTCCCAAAACAAATTATCCTTTTTCTTGTTATTGCAGTAAAATTTCTAGTTTATATTAATAATAACTTTTACTCACATATACATGAAGTCTAGCGCGGATCACACTCTAGCTGTTGATCTACTCTGATTGTTAATTTTGTTTATTACTGAATTGGTTTTCTCATTCCTTTATTAGATTTACTTAAATTTGATAAAATACGTAAGCCTTAAGGGGACTTTTACTTTCTAAATTTTCAAAAAATCGATTTTTTTTTTTACGTAAAAACATTCCTTGGTACCATAGAAATTACTGTCCTACAATTTTATTCAGAAATTTGAAATAGAAAGGAAGTTATAGCTATATTTATAACGGTACCTATGTGGTAATAATACTTTAAACGCGTTTTTCTCGAAATCACATTTTTCAAATTTGGGAGACGTTTTTTTTCAAAATCTACTAAACCAATCTCAGTAAACTAATTTTTTTGTGATACTTTATATATACGACTACTAAATAAACCTCTAAAAAGTTAAAAAAACCACCCCACCTTTTTAGTATACAGGGGTAAATTCACCCCCAAAACAGGCGTTTTTTCGAAATTTTTATAAAATCGCGTATAAAAGCCATAAAAATATAAAAAAAAATGACTTTTTAAAGGTTTATTTATTAGCTTTAAGTCTCACGAATTGAATCCCGTTGGAATTGTAAAAAAATTTGTTACAGGAAGGCAGAAAAGTGTCTCCCAAATTAAATTGCACCTTTTGTAAGACGCCCTCTGAAGTGGTGAAAAACAACTAAAAGTGCCAAAAAATTTTTTTTTGTATACCTCAAAACCTTTTCAACAATGTATAATAGTTTTTTTTTTGTTAAATATTTTAAAATTGTCTTTTTTTTCCAATTTAGAAAGTAAAAGTCCCCTTAAATGAACCAAAAATGTACGCTATTTTTTTTTGATTTTGTTTAACAGAGTTCATTGTATTATATTATATATATTTTTCTTGTACTGATTGACCTCTCAACATGACCCCTAAAACACCTTATAATCAGTGAGTTACAGCTAGAGTTACATCAAAACATTGCTGTAGTATAGACTATCAGTTAACGAGTCAAATAAACTGCAACTAAGTTCCGTGAGCCAAAGACTTTTAATTTTAAATTGAGACGCCCAACGTCATGTACATTACAACAATTTTTTTATGAAACATTCCTTTTGCAAGTGTCTTTCAAATTTGTATACGGCATCTGTACACTGAGAAAACGATTTGTTTATTGTTAAAGAGGTTTAGTAATAGATACCAAATCGTAGAATTGAATATGGCGAACTAAATATTTAGTTCTTGCAAAGCAATCCCATAGTTGGGACATTTTCTTTGAGGCAAACTTCAATTTGGTAATAATAACCAAAAATGTTATTGAAAAATATTAATTTAAAATTATTAAATGTGAAAAAAGTTAATCCGTGTGACTGAGGTTCGATCTTAGGACCAACGGATTGGCGGCTTACTGCTCTACAACCGATCCACTGCATTCCGATATGTTTTTAGAAAGTTGATTTTACATTCCGACTGAGTTTGAACCCAGAACCTCCAAATTGGTAGTATGGCACCTCTACCGCTGAGCTATCGACGCACGCGTGGCTTTATAAATTATGATGCCCGTTCTCCAATGCGCCGACCAACCAACCACGAACCAACCAACGAAAACGCTGAATTGCCTGAATTCGCGTGTAAAATACAAGCCCTGCCTGTAGTTGTGCCTGCCGGCTGTCACAACATCCTCGGGCAAATATTTTATCTGGAAGAGATTTTATCACTTTTTGAACGAAAAAACTACTCACTTTTACTTTTAGTGCTGGGCTGGAATTACCGCGCACATTTTTATAAGCACTTTATGTTAAAATTAGCGCACTGAGTTTCTGGCAACCGGTGGGACAGCTGTCTCACTGACAGATATTCTAGTACAACACAACCGCTGAATAGGCGACTAGTACTATGTGGTTAAAACGCACACATGAAAAAGTTAGCCAGGTTGACCAAAACACGAGCGAGAGGGAATATGAGGCCAACATAATGTGTGACGCGATGGCGCGATTTTGGTTCGTTCTTGGTTGGGTGGTCGGTGCATTGGAGAACGGGCATGAGTAACCACTTCTTCACGTTATGTGAACTAAATAATTCAAGTAAATGGTTTTGTTGACTCGATAGATAACGATTACATACTTTAACTATGCGCTTAGTGTTTATTACTAAATTTATTACTAATGACCAAATATTTTACAAAATATTGCAAATAAATGCGCTTAGTTATTATAACTAAACTGTTTTCTCAGTGTATATATGTACAGACCAAAGCGTATTTATTTTTTTGAACACAAACAGTTAACTAGTTCAGACGACTTTTTTATAAGGTTAATAAAAAATTTATAAATTAAAATATCGAATATCTACTACGAATATTTGAAGGATTTCTATTCATTCGTTGTGTTGTTATGTTGAGTGGTGCTCCCAGAAATTATTGCACCTTCTATCAAAATTTTAAAAATCAAAATGTCGAAATGTCCAAAAATTTGAATTTCAAAATATTGGATCCAAAACATCGACCAACCTTTTCAATCCCAATAAAAGTAGAAATTAATATTCAATTTTACTGTTTTATACTGAGAAAAGAGTTTGATTGTAGCAAACGAATGCTTGTTTGATAATGGCGAAATAAATATTTGGTTATTTCAATCAAGCTCCTTTTATCATAGCGTGGTTAACTGGACAGCGCTTATAATTGAGATAAATGGGGGGCTTAGCTTATTTCCAGTAACCAAATATTTATTTCGCCAATATCAAACAAGCATTTGTTTCCTACAAACAAACTCTTTTCTCAGTGTAGGAATTGATTCTTATCAGAACAAATTCTATAACTATTTTTAATGTAACCATTATTTTGGCATCAATTTTTCTGACTGAGAATGCAAACAAAATTGATTAAAATGTTATATGTGTGTCTAGCAGAAATTCAAGCCAAGTGTTAACTCTATAAGAAATTTATAGTTCATAGAAATTAAAAAAAATAAGCATCTGTATCAACATTATTCCAAAGTTTTTGACCAGTGTTTTAAAACAGCATATGTTTCATTTGACACATGCCCGATTGAATTGATGATCTTTGCTTTGAACTGATAAAATCCAGGTGTATTTTTCATTTTTATGCTCATTTAAAAATTTGTCTGGGAAGATGCAATACCATTTTAAAAATAAATTAAAAAAAAGAATTAAAAATATATCACAACGACCTTTGACTTTCGAAACATTCGTCGAACTTTTTTGAAAAAAATTATTTCATTAAAAGAAGAAATGTCTACTGTATATGAAGTTCACCACTTTATTACATACATATGTACATATCAAAAATTTCTAGTTTAAAATTAAATCAGAAATAATTTTAGAATTTCTAGAGGATACCCCTTACCTTACCTGAACCAATATTTTCCTCAAATAAGACTAAGAGCAAAAACAGCTTGGCAATTTTTGAAATAATTGTTGTTTTATTAAAAACACATTAGGACCATTTTTGAGATGAGTCTTAATTTAATTAAAATATACGGTTTCTAGAGAAGTTTTCTAAATTGAAAGTTATCAGTTAGTTATATAGGTGAATGCTTTAAAGAAGCCAAACCCGTTTAACAATTTAGAAAATTTGACTAAAATGTAGATTTTTTTAACGGAAGTAGTTGAGCATTTTATAGTGGTTCAGGTGCAGCCCTCAGCTAGGGACGACGTAAATTCTTCCTTGTCAGGGTCCTGAGGGAATAAAGTGGTCCGGCAATTAATTTATGCAAGTCCTCAAGGAGGTACGTGGGAAACAAAGGAAATCTCACCTGACCCGAGTCGGGGCAGGAGGAGCACCGCAGCGACAGGACTTCCAGGAGGCATAGTGGTTGCGTTGTGCAGCGCGGGTCATGCGGGCGCCGACATGCGCGGCCCTTCCCCGGTGGAAGTCCCGTCCGGCCGGGATGAGGGCCGCGCCGCGGTCGAAGGAGTGGGCTCCTTCGCGGCGCGGCGCAGGTGTGATCGCCGGTGAAATTCCGTCCATCTTCAGGGGAGTTCGACGATCGGACCGCGTCGCGCCAACCTGTTGCAGTTGCGCCCGCGTTAATTGTGCTTGCCTCCCTCCGCCGCACTCACGTGCCGACAGCCACATGAAAGAGTGACACCGCACGTTAAAATCATGTCCCTGCCAAGAAACACGGAACCAAAAACTTTCTCGCCGAAAATGCGGCATGCGTTGTCGCCGGACAGAGGGACGACCGGGCGGAAAACGGTTTCTTCGCGAAAAACCCTATAAGAAAAACAGAAGCAGAAAAAGCGGGGCCCAACAATGCGCCGGCGCGGCGGTCAGTTGCTGTTATCGGGCTGACTGATGGTCGCGTGCCACTCGGCGACCACCGCACACCGTCCATCAGCCGTTAAAGTCCCGCCGTCCGCCCGCCCAGTTCAGAGGTTGCCCGCCACGCCACATGCCGCGACAACGCGGTTGCACCTTTTGACGGCCGCAACCGCTCTCTGTCTGGCGCGCAGTCGCGGTGCTCGTGTGGCGCGCGATCACCGCTCGATAATCCACCATTGATCCCATCACGATGGCCACGTCGAAAAGCGGCAGCCTCCGCGGCGGATGGACCAGAACAGAAACTCGCGGCTGCTGCATCTGGAGACTGTCGCTCTTAATGTGCGGTGTCCGCGCGCGGAAGGACGGTCGGGATCAGGGCGAAGAAATCGACATATGCTCCCAAGACCACAAGACGCCGGCTGAGGTCGGCAGAATACGACACGAGCGGATAATGACAACGGGCAGAAGGGTTCACGCTTCACGGCTCGGAGATCGGCCGAACGTTCAAGAAATCAGATAAAATTGGTCCAGTTAGCGGGATGCGATGAGGACTGTAATTAATCAGTAGGCAATACAAATTTTCGGCCCAATTTGGACAGCGATTTAATGGGATCACGTTTTACACTATACTTTGGGCAAATTGGAAGGTTTTTCAGGGCTGACATTGAATTTTAAGTGAGAATCCACTCCTCACAAGACAAGCAAACATAAATAATGAAATGTACCTACGCTTTTTATTTTTAAACAATGTGATTTAATTTAAAAATTAAAGCTACAATAATAAAACTAAAGGACACAGGCAAGCAAACTAAATTTTAACCCTTTCACAGTGTGGTAAAATTACGAATTCTGGTCCAAAAAATGTCTAGTTTTTTCATGTTCGGAAATACTTCGACATGTAATAAAAAATGTAAAAAAACGTGTTTTATATGTACCTTTGTTAGCAATTAGTCCGTCGACCGGCATACTGAATTCAAAACTAAACCACGTCTCTTTTGTCAGTTAAAATAATCTTAGAAAACAGTAACAGAGGAAATAAAGAATCTAGCCATAGTCTTAGATATCTTTGGTAGACTAAACAGTTTGAACGCCTTACCCTGCGCGTGCGTGGCACGAGATAAGCTCAATGGTACTTGACGCTCTGCCCGTAACTGTTACGGGATAAACCGTTTGGTACTTGACACTCTGCCCGTCACTGTCAATGGGTTAAAGAACAAGTTTAATCTACTGTAAATAATTCCACTGATTGGTAGTAGGTATGTATAAAGTTAGAAAAGACAAAATACAAGAAATTCTGTTGCTAAAACTTCCAAAAGTAACCAGAGCAGTAAAAATGTACAAAATAAAATATCTAAATGTTCCTCGTCTCTCACGTTCAATAAAATAATTTGTGGATATCAAAATCTATCCCAACTTTTTAACTTTCAAAAAGATTAGATTATAATAAGTACACCTACATAGATACAGACACGTAGAAAACATTAAAATTTAAGGAAGAGGTGCGTTGAGAAAATATCATAACATATGAGCTAAACACACAAGACTCTCATAGTTATACCAGAATAAAGTTTTTTAACAAGCCTTAGTTATAAGAAATAAAAATACTGAAAATATGGTAAATATATTTGTACTGTATTGATGAATATGTACATAGTAGGATAACATATAGAAATCTCATATAAATACTATAGGACTGCGGCTAATTTTCTTCTATATTCTTCTAGAAAATCAGCGCCCTTAATAATATTAGCAAAAATTAGAACTTCAAATTACCTGATAATTCACTCGAAAATTTAATTAATAAGTGTTTATGATTTTGAAGGACTTATGTCTCAATACTAAGCTTTTCGCTATCCCATGCATAATAACTTTGCATGATCATTTTCAAATTAAAAAACTATTCGGAAGATAGGACTATCGAATTAATGAGCAATATACAACAGTTTAATTTGATTTGAAGCTGTTAAAGGAATGTTTATGTCGTTTTGTAATAGTTGAGGAAACAAAAGTTAATGTTTATTTAGCACCAAAATCAAGAAAGTAGTTTTTACCTTTCTTTCTTAACAAAGTGGCTGGAGATCAAGTCTTCCCGGAAAACCCTAAAAACATTGGTTTTAAATAACTTTTATTTTGAAAAAAGTGAGTTCATGAACGCATGGAGATCAAGAAGAAGAGCAATCTAACGTGCGAAGCCGTCCGATCACATGCTTCTTCTTGTCCCCGAAGCCAGCTGTGTGCCTCGCTGCAGTCACATAAATTCCTGCTGGGGCTCATATGACGTCAATCGGGGAAACACATGCCAAATTCACCGTTCTGGAGACTCGGGAACTCTTCGCCCGATGATCGTGCCAAAAGAAAAAAAAACATAAAAAAATTAAGAACAGCCGGGCAGAGCACACCCAGAAAGAGTTCATCGAGAGCCAGAGGACGTGAGTGATTTTTTAACAATCGCGGTGCGCCGCCGCTAATTTATCTGCGCCGGGATGCGGGTCCTGGCCCGGAACAAAGTGGTCTATGGCTGAGGTTGACGCCACACGACCGCCGTGCGGAGCGGTGCGCCCGCGTGCGCGTCGTATCGCGGGCTCGCAAGGTGAAAAAAGGTGATTACCTCAGTATCAGTTACTGGCCAGGTGTGCCTTATGCCCTCCGCGGAGGATGGCGACGGGGCCCCGGTGACGGGCCTGTCGAAGTCCACCCTGCCAGAGCGTGTGGCGATAATTGCGCTTAAGCGGACGGAAAATGTGAGCCCGACCGAGCCTTTGGACCTCAGAAATTTAAGACTGGTAAGTGTCGCAAGTGCGCTCCCTGTATTTAAGACGTCTTAAAGAAGCAGCTGGCTCGCGAGCCGTTTTACGATTTGAGCTACGGCGCATGGTGGGGTGGATTACTGCCGAATGCACCTATAAATTTATGCCTGAAAACACTGAGAGCCGGATTTAACGTGGAGCCTTCGGGGCAACGAAGTTAAAGCGATGGACAAGGCATCGTGAAACGCTTGCTAAAATTGAATCTCAATTTAAGCAAAATATTTTTAATATAATCTAACTAAACTAAATGTTCGTATTACCCTGCCCTAAATCCAACTCTCGCACTGATCACAATGATCCACAGAATGCCGATTAAAAAAAAAAAACTGTCCCAAAAATAACTTCGATGAATTTAATTTACAAAAGGTGATATAAAATCAGACCGAGCGGCAGGTGCCTCGTTCCTTAAAATCTGTCCGTCGAAATTGACCCCTTGAGGTCCTGCATGCACCTTCAGTCCAGAAATCGATTTTCCAGGAAAGAACGTCAGCAATTATTAAGGAAAGGTGGAAATCTTGAAAAGCAGGACCACAAAAAAAGGGCCTCACTGCTTGGCGCTTAATCTAATCTCGGAGCGTTGGGGTTCCGCTGATTGCGGCGAACGGCCAAAATCTCCTTTTTTTTAAGTCGCGGCCCAGCCTCAGACTAATAACATGTTTTTTGCCGCCCTTTGGGCCTCTGCCCGGCCCGCTGCGTATGTGAGTGTAATTATTGCATTAAGCGTCTTTAAGGCGATAAGGCCTGGTTCACCTGCCGCCAACTCGTCAGCGACGACATCAGGCTGCGTGCCCGTCCCGTCCACCGGCCGAGCGGGAGTCGACGATCGAGGACGAAGCCCAGTCCAGAAGTTATTGGGCAAGGTCTGGTGAAAACCGCTCACATGCAAAT
This sequence comes from Machimus rusticus, assembly GCA_951509405.1. Lineage (NCBI taxonomy): Eukaryota > Metazoa > Arthropoda > Insecta > Diptera > Asilidae > Machimus > Machimus rusticus. The sequence continues at coordinate 19,763,183 of OX608050.1, read as the reverse complement.
TAGGCTGTTGTGAATAATTTTGCTCTCTTGCCACAATTACTGGGTGATGACTTTTTTACTCAAAAGGAGAAATGCACTAAGCAAAACACTTCAGGAATCTGCAGCCTGCTTAATTTTAAACTTAGCTCATCCTAACTATTAGAGAAGTTATAGCAATTGTATAAGCTGCAAATGATGAGTATACAGCTTCTTTAATATTTGAGTGTCCTTACGCCTTGAATCCCAATTCAATTTAAACTTATCTTATCTAACTAGAAAAATTTGCCTTTTTAACGGAATGGATGAACTATGTGTTTTAGTCCTCCTCACTAGAAAAGTTTGATAGTATTTAGTAATTTTAAAGGTCTAGATATCCTATATTGATATTGAGTATAGATCTCGGTAATCAACGGACCTCGGACTTAAGTAAAATACTCTCATGGTATTAATAAGTCTTATCATGATCTGAACCTGACTTATTGTTAAACCTGAGAAGGCGTACATTTGTAGCATGCCTCACGAACGCTTTAAACAAGCTCTGATATATTCTAAAGATTTCCTGAGGTTAATTTCAGTCGATTACTTACCTACATCTTACCTTTAGAATTTTTTCACATATCGGACATAATAAATATTCACTAGTAGATGATCTGTTGGAGGCTTTTGAAAAACTTTTACTAAAAACCTTCAAGATAGCCCTCCGGGCGCCTCTGTCTGCACTCTGCTATCTGGAATCTTGGTGTCTTGGGCTGCTTCACGTTTCGCCCATATGCCGTCAACTGACTCGTTATGGCTTTTCATCTCGCATTTAGCAAACAACGAGAACAACGGAAGCCCGCATGCAGCTCAATCAGGCAGCACCTTGAGCTCTGCTTAACTTAAGAAACATTTTCACACCCAAAAAGCTGTCGAACTCGTAAGCAACGCCTTATCGACAGAATCGTCCAAATTGCAAGATAAAACGCCATCAGCCCTCGGCGGCAATCAAATCAGGCGGTCGCCAGCTGTTCTTAATTTGCAGCACGATCGCTTCCCGATCAGAAGATACCCAAGACCAGGATTTCTTTCATTAAGACGGCGATCGGAGGCCGGGGTCCAGCAGCCACTTTATAGCGCTCTGATGATTGCGTGCGGCGTGCGGCCCTTTTTCCTTTCCCCGGCTTAATTTCGGCGCATTTCTCTCTTCGGCATCTGAGTGAAATTAATGAGCGTTTAGTGCGACTCGCATTTAGGTGCCAGCTGATTCCGCTTTTATACCGTTAGGCAATTCTTTCCTGATCTCAATCAGTTTGAGCAGAATGCGCGAGAAAAAGCAGCAGCCGGTGCCTGACTCATTTCCTTCCCACAGTTCACGAGATTCGCGACAGAGGTCCGCAAAGCAGGCGATAGGAAAATAGCCGAGTTATCAATTGGCCGCACTCCAAAAAAGGATTTTCCTCGGATCGACTTAAGTCGCCAGCGAATGCCAAAGGACAGAACAATTAAAATGCACTCAGCGGCCGCGAACGGGCCCCGGGAATTCTCCTCGCCAGCAGCAGCACCCGCGCAATCCGCGAGTGCTCCAGATCCGCAGGGACCGCGCCACCGCGTGCTTATCAGTCCGCAGTCCGCGCAGCATTGTTGTCATTACCTTTGTTCTGCGGCAGTTATTGTTGCAATTATTAAACGATTTTCGCAAATCTGGCTATCACCGGCAACCATCAAAGCCCCCAGTCATGAGTCAGAAGTCACAGCCAGCCGTAAGTATGAAGGGCTCTCGAGCGAGCGACTCGCGCACGACTCGGCCTCTTCCGCAGCGACGGGGCCGCGAGTTACGGTAGCCGAGCCACCCGCGGGGACGCATGATTCAAATCGCACTCTAGGAATTAGTAAATGGCATTAATTTGCATTTTAAAGCGAATTTATTTCGATTTTATTTGATTTTAATTGAACCGCAGCCCGAAGCCGCTTACGAGATCCCGCAGGGGAGACCGCTACGGCCGCCGTTGATTTGCGGACGCGCTGGCTGCCACAAAGCGAATTATGTCAACAGACACAGTCGTTGCAATGAAACAAACCTGGCGCCCCGGGGCCCCAGGTAGAGATCCTCCGAAGATCTTTGCCCGGCGGAGCCCGGCCTAGTCGAGTGTGCGGGCGCCGCCGGGCGGCGGCGGGCAGAGGTAGTGCGACAGATCGGTGAAACGACGACCGTCCACTTCCTTAAATGAAATTAAGTGATAAATCATCGCCCATTTAAGGTGCAGAATGGGAGATACCCGGCCCGGGGACACCGCTGACAACCGAAACTGACAAAAGTACAAGTGAATTCGGCCCGCGGGGTTACCGCGCGGAGCGTGGAAAAACCTGCGCGCCTCATTGTGCGGCGAGTTTACCTGCCCGCGGCAAAATTCGCCTGCTCGCGAAGGCGGAGAAAATGCCTCCGATGTGAGGTACAATTGCCAAAGATATCTACAATTTGCTGAATTAGCTTAGGTGGCTTGTTCTGGCTTCCTGTGCTTTCGCGAACAAGACGCTGACAAGCCGACTAAATTGGCCGCTGGAGATTAGTTAGGGCCAATTTGTCCTTTTCGCTCTTTAGAGGCGCTAAATTCCGGACTAGGGAACATTGAATGAATGACGCCCGACCAATAGCTCGTGAACATGAATCAGCGGCCCATTTACGGAAACCATAAATACGCATAGATCCCCATTGAAACAATTGCCTCTGCCAAAAACTCAGAAAAATATTCAAATTAATTAAAGATCCATGTTATTTATTGCAAATTGAAACTTTCCAAATTGTTATTGTTACTGCTTCAAAAGCTGCGTAACCGCGAGACTATTAATTTCATAACCATCGATATCTCCTAAACTAAAAACAACTAAAATCTACTTCATTTGATAATACCTCACTGTTCCCTTTGATATCACACAAAACAAAAACAAACTTTGATCAACAACCCTATGTATGTTCCATTCTTTGCAGTTTTGGTGTACGGAAACACTATATCAAAACAAAATTATATAAACCAAAATCGGTTAGCACTTATTGGTTTTTCATTGGTAATGAAATTAGTTCTATAGAACTCTGCTTCATCAAAATGTCCAAAAAGGTTTAATTAAATGGTATAAATAGAACATAAATTAATATTGATCATTAATTAATATGTATATATAGAAGATAGGTAAGCCATATGCTCCGACTATATTATCTTGTAAAAGAGTCGCTGATTTTGTACCTAAATGCCATGATTTGCCGAAATTATAATCAAAATGCCTCCAAAACAGCAAAACCGCCATCAATTAAGCCCTAATTGGGAACGTGAGGAGCTCATTACGCCCAATTACGCAATTCGCAACTAATTTCAATTTAAGTTAATCGTGGGGGACAGCCCTGAGGCACACGGAATTCAAATTATACCGCGCAGAGCCCCAGCACGTGATAATTTACGGGACGGGACAACTGTGCGAGTCCAGGAACAAATCGAAATTCCCAAATTGGTCGAATCATCCGACGATCTAATTCCGCGGCCGGCACACCTCAGCCGCTCTCGCGAGGAATTTCGTCAGGTGAAAGAGCGCACTTAAGAAGGTACCGGTCGACAGACGCAGCCCCGCCAGGTAGTGGGTCAGCCAGGCACGAGGCGGTTTTCGGTGCACCTTTCCGGCCGATTATGTATTCAATCAAAGATTTTAATGAGAATGCGCTGAGGACATTGCCGGCCGGCGCGCGACATTTACGACGCACTCGCGGCCCCAAAATGCGACGAAGACGACAGCGGCGCAGACGACACCGCCGGACTTGTTGTTGGTGCCGTCCTCGTCGCCGTCGTCGTCGTCGTCGTCTTCAGGCAGCAGCAGGCGAGGATACCCAGGATCAGGTTTTACAGTAAAAGAAGAAATCTTCGGGAGCCATAAATCGAAATTTTTACGATTAAAAGGGACCCCGCGCTGCACCGCAGCACTTACCTACACCACTGGCCTATTATAGAGTTTAAGCGCAGCTTTGCGACAGGTGGAAGCCGGCCGCGTGTTTTACATGTGTACCTGCGCCCCTGCGCGCAGGGAGATCTTTCTCCTGCGGCCCGATTACGAGGTGGCGGCCGGCAAAAAACCCCGGTCCGCAAAAATGCCCCATAAAAAGTCGGTTGCGTTGCGCACATGACACGAGCCAACATGCTCCTCTGCCAGGCCGGACTCACTTGCCCCTGGTTTTATGGACGTCTTTAAATTTATAATTTCGGGGATTTGATGGCTTTTCTACTTTCTTCTTGCGATTGCTTCTTTTTGGTCTCCTCGGTGGCAGAATTCGTTTTCCTTGCTGAAGCCCTCTCGCGTGTTTTGGACCACTGTTTCTAACACACGGAATTATGGTTTACAAATTTTACGGCTGTACACGACGCACGCAAAAATTATTTTTTATATACAGTGTATGTTAGCTGGGTTTTCTTGTATGTTATCAAAATGTAGATAAATTTCTGATGGAATTCGGATTGTATAAATGTCCCTACTATTGGATTAGTTTTTAATAAATGCCTAAGCTTAAAATTTTCGAAGAGAACTTCAGTAGGTACATAATATTGAAATTGAGTTTACAAGTGTCTGATGTGTAGGAAAAATGGTTATTCACACTGGGTTATTTAAATAAGATTTTAAAAAAAGGATGCATTGAAATTATTTCGTGTAAGTTTTTTATTAAAAATATTCAAAAATTATCGGAGTTATTCAGATATAATAGAGCCTGTATATAAAAAGTATGGTCCAAACTGAAAAATTTCATAATCCACATAAAATTAATTTTCGTTGCATGTAGCCGTTTTCCAAAGCAAAAATGGTAGATGTTCAAAAAACGAAGAATTTTGGTGAAGTTTTGTTCGTCGGGAGCTTAAAAAATAATTAATTTAAAAAAAGGAAACAGCTACGATAGCTACTATCTACAATAGGGAACACTTTGGCTTTTTAAATTGAAACCTGACAATTATAACTAGAGTTTAGGATTCCGGCCAGATCTAGAAAAGTGTTTTTGTGAAAAACGTGATTGAAAATTAAACTTTACATGCACGGACTGTGTTGACTGCACTCCACTAACTTAAAAAGGTATAGTTTCGTCATTTTTACGAAGGCTTAACAATTGGTGCTTATATAGGTACTTACTTTGAAAAGTACATAGGTATGTAGGTATATTCAGAATCAATTTTAATAACTATAGTCTCAAAAACACATTCACATTCAAATAAATCTTAAAAACAAAACTCTCAGTTTCAGGTGCGTTTCATCTTCTGACTTGACCGATTGTCAGACCAATTATTCGTATGCGATGCAAAATTTAAATTTTTTACTTCCTAATGTCCAAAATGATTATTTCAAACTCGACTTAGGAGGTTATGAGTTTTGGAATTTCAAATTATATAAAACCAAAAATATGCAAGAATGGCTCTACCTGTGGTCCAGCGCAATCTCTGAGAGCGCAGCTTCCATAAATGGTCCAATTTCAGTGAACTACGCACCTGTGGTTGTTTTCTCCCTTTTTCCGCTGATTCCTGCGGCCCGCGGGCAACGGTGAATCAGCTGCAGTAGCCCACAGAGCGAATTATTGCGTTTGACATTTATTAATTGCCCCTTAGAAGTCGGGCCAGGCACGCATGCGCAGGCCGCGGCGACCAGAGGCGGCCGACGGTCGGCCCGGGTCGCGAATGTTAGAAGACCAGCAACCACCTTTTCTTCTCCTTCCAGGCGTCCTGTGAAATTGAATGGAGGCCTAAATTATGCAACAATGAAACTTTTATCATCTCGGCCCATTCATTTGCCCCCGCTTCTGAGGGTTTCCTTGTGGAGCGCCTCGGCTGACGGCAACCACCGGAGACTGGCCATCGTTTATGGGCAAACGCAGTTAATTTCCCTGCATATAATCATATCTGGCCCGGGACTGTGACTGGGATTCCCGGCTGACTTTTCTCTGATTGTCTGCTGGTCGTTAAGTTAAGACTGAGACTCCTTTCGTCGCTGAATTTGCTGCGCGCCTTGTCCGCGCGCGTACGACCTGCGTGCCGGCGATTGCAGCGACCAGTGGCGCTCTCTATTTGGTACCGCCAACAACGACCCCGAGATATGCGCGCTTGCTGGTGGCTTTGCGTTGCGGTCTTGTCAGCGCCGGAGGAGGTCCGGCGATCGCTCTGGACGCGCAGTTATCACATTTGTTGGTTGTCAGCCAGCGCGCACTGTTCAACCGGCGTCCCACAAGGCAGCGGTCTTCGGCCCATTCTGTTAAATTCCACTAACCCCCAGCGCTGCCACCGCCAGCCCAACTGGCCAAATCTCAGGCCCCGCTGATTGACTTCTGTGCCGCGGAGTTCGATTCGCGGATTAGGGCTTACTGCCACAATTCCGTTTCCTATCTCTGCTCCAATTCAGAGCGGAATACCTTCAAGTGGCGCTGAGGAGGCCTTCCTCCTCGGACCGTTGCGACGACGGCTTTAAAAATTTAATCGCATTTTGATATCAAAACAGAAATCCAAGAACGTTCGCAAAATGGTAGCTGGTGACGAAACCCTAGAAAACATGACGGCGAATCAATAAGTCGCTCGTTTACTCCTCATGGCCGTAATCCGATTTGGCAATCGGTTGGCAGCTTTAATTAGTCACCCCTCCGGCGCCCCCTGCCCCGGCCCCCTATCAGCCCTTGGAAGAATTAGCCGGAGCCTCCTCGGTTTGTTTCTGCCCTTTTTCGCGTTATTGTCACTTTGTTTCCTGACACTGTCTCGACGTCTGAGGAAAGGTGGTGCTTTGACTCCGGGGAAGGTTTCGTGCCTGGGATTTTCTTAATCAGAAGCGAGTCACATTTCTATGGATTCAGATTGCTGACGAGTTAGGTAATGGCGGGAAAGTAGGGGAAAATAGAGTAGAGGTCAATGCATGTGGTGGTGGGTGGACTTTTATGGGGCTTTGCAGGACTGACGGAATGAAGTGATTTCTGGCAACGTTTCGACAGTCTGACTTCCATAGATTAGTCTGTCGTCTAGACAGAAGGGGGGTGTATTTTTCTTTCGATAGAATATTGAATTTTTTAATTTTATAGTAATATAAGCACCTCCTTACACCTGTGACATACAGTTAGTATATGTAGATATGATAGTAAATGGATAAACTACGTGTGTGTTACTGAATACCAACTTTATACGAAGTGAAGCAAGCTGGTATAAGGGTAGTATCGATACTAAGGTTTTTACCGTAGTATCCAATACCCTCTACTGTTTTCAGCGCCGATTTCGACCCAAGGAAAAAATTTGAACCTAATTTACATTTGCCAACGATTCAAATTTCGGCTCCTTGGGAGAATTTGAACTTTGCACTTGTCATTCATTCGACTTAAAAATCTCAGCGAACTTTGAATGACTGTGATTTAAATTAAAAATTTCAACCACAACATCTGATAAATGTCAGTTAAGCCCGGTATGCTGTTGCCAAGAAAACAGTTCAAGGAAAAAAGGCACATATTCCTTGAAGGAATTTTGACAGCAGTCAAGGAATTTTGACAGCAGTCAAGGAATTTTGATACCTAGTCATTTGTCGCAGAATTATTTAAATTTACGAAAATATCGAGGATATTGGACTCATTTCATAAATTTATATATTCCTCCGACGAAATGTCACTTTTACTTCAAGGAATATGTGCTCGGGCACTTATTTGGGAATTTTGAGTTTTGGGTGCACAGCGCCGCCCTGGTTGTGAAATTAGTACTACGTTTTCCTTGGCCGATTCCTTGCGAACAGCATACCACTTTGACAACCGGAACGGAAAAATTTTCCTTGAGCATTTCTTGCGCGTTTTTTTTACATAGGTTTTGTATGCGCCAAGAAATTTCTTGGCAACAGCATACCGGGCTTTAATACTAAATTGCTATCTGTCACCATACATATGCAGTATTGAAAATACCATAGTATCAAAACCATATGCTATCTATACTAGCTGTGTGTCACAGGTATTACCCCCATACCTTAAATTATTTATGTTATAAAATTCCATACCTTCATGGCTTGCCATCCATATGTAATCCAGGGCTCTTGTGTTTTAAACTACGCGAAAAAGCCATCTTCACTACCTTACGCGTATTGAAATTTATCCAAGCTCTTCCTTCAAAACAGTCTAAATGATCTCTAGCAATCAATAGATTGTACATGAAGATTTTATTTAAAAATTTGACCTAAATTAAAAAACCTCAATTTATATAAAAAAAAAATTCAAAATTAAAATTCCAATAATATAAAATGTTATTATTTCCCAGACTTACAACTTTTATTTGAGTTCATTTAGTTATTTGGGGTTAATGGTATATTATACATAATATATGTATAATTATGTACAGTTCATTATAAAGACTTTAAGCTCCATCGCATTTAAAATATGTAATATACATAATGATAAGTGTACTAATAATAAAACTACAGTAGGGCCTCGATAATCCGAACCCTCGCTTATCCGAACGTCTCTATAAACCAAACAGCCCCATATACATAACATTGACAACATCCGAAAAATGCGAGATTTTAGACAAGATTAGTGTTTCCTTAACAATTCTAGCGCTGCAGTATAACGTTGGAAAGTCGACTATTTTTTATATCAAAAGTAAGGAGGAAAAAATACGGTCATTTGTAATAAATATGTATACAGAAAAGGCTCCTGGGGCTAGAAAAACTTTAAAAACTCCTGACAATTCTCAGCTTGAAGATGACTTATTTATGTGGATTTTAAAGCAGCAAAGAAAAGCCATCCCTTTGTCAGATGACATATGTAGTGATGTCTCATTTCAAAAAATACGTTTCAAAATTTCTACATACTGTAATCCGAACGCTCCAAAGATCCGTACAGGGTACTTATAAATTTTAGGTGTGTGATGTGATATCGACATGTATTTAATATATGATGCCACATTGAGAAAAATAACACTATACTTGTATAGGATAGGATATCTCTTCGCCTCATTAAAATCTGCTCCAAAAAAGACTAAAAAATATGTATGTATGTATTTTATATATATTTAATTCTTGTGTCACTCAACCGGACTGCACAATTTGGGTTAAAATTTCAATAATGATTTGCCTGGATAATTGGGCTTAAAGAAATTCTCTAAAAATGTGTTGATGCTTTGACACCCCAGAAACCCGAAAAATTAACAATCAACTCGTTACCTACTCGCTTATCTGGTTTGCATATCGCCACGAAATCTTCCTCAGAAACGATCACGGCGAAATAAGAAAACTTGCATTGCTTAAAGGTACCAATTAGTGGTGACCTTCGATAAAAATCGATAAAAACTGGATGCGATCGTGTTGTATCAATTTGATCGAAAATTCAGCGCATGTGACGTCCCGGACACATGTCACACGGACGTGATTGAATCTCTTGTGCCTGCCCCGGATTGGAATTTTCAGCATTTTCGGCGCTGGGGCCATCAGCCGAAGTCGTCGATCATCAAGTTATCGATCGCCCCGATCGGCCCGGCTCCGATGAAGCTGTAACTCATCGATGAAATATTTGCTTCGACGAGTTTGGGCAACCCGGCAAAAAGACGCCTCACGGCGCGATCAATTACGCCCGAAGACGGCCAAAAACGGGCCGGGTCTACCGGGGATAATGCGAGGCTCGAGTTTCGTGTCCTTACTTTTAATTGTGCCGGGGAAATAAATGTTCCTGAGCGGCCGAGTGCCTACCGGCCAAACTGCAAAGGTGGCATCTGATCGCGCCGAGAGGATCGCTGCGACCGCTGCAAATGCCGACCAGTGCAGCGGGGCGCTCCCCCTGTCCCGATCAATTAATTCTCAGGTAAGTAGGAAGAGCATGTGGCGGCCTCCCGGTGCAGGCAAGTGCACAATTGCAAATCGATCGATTATCGGACGATAATGATCGCGGTGGTCTGGTCGTATCACTTGCGCAGACGGCCGGTCGCTATGTGATGAATTTACGGCCGCCGGCCCGCCAACTGACCGCCGCCAGCACCTGAGCCGAAAGGTGAGGAGGCACCGACGCCAGCCGGACGCATTGTCACCAGAGTCCTTGGCGGAATTAATTGCCGCGGAGCCCTTCGTCCAAATGTGTCACCGCAAGGCAATCAGAAGCAGTTAAGCGGCCTATGCGCCTGCTGGCGGCGCGGCGGGATAGTCCCAGGCCCAGACGCAGGCTAATTGATACCGAGCGGCTGCGCGTAATTGTTGCGCACAATCAGCTGCGGCACGCGCTAAAAACAAGGTCGACGATTCCAGGCGGATCCGCGCGTCGCGTCGGCCGACGTCTTCAATCTGTTGGGTCACCTCAGCAGTCTGCGAACAGACCCAAATTGGCCCGCGGCCAGTGACCACCGAAGTCCATTTGATTGCAGCTTTCCTGATCTTCAGAGCATTCTACCAGCATTTTGGGACAAAGGTAGCTAGTTTTTAATATTTTTAGCACTTATTTCCTTTACTCATGTACCTAAGTTTCAGCAGACAAAATACCGTCATACTGTATTTTTTAAACTACGACTAATATAAAGTTTTCAATATAAGATTAAGCGCTGTAAGAATTCCTAGATCCTGAATCTGAGATCAAATTCTTTACTTTAAAACAACTCGTCTACTTTCAAACATCTCGTAAATTATAAGGACGGTCAGAATTTTCGTAATTTTTTCTAATATATACTAATAATAATATTTAATCAAATTATTTCCCCAGAAAATAACAATCTTTTAATTGTGAACGAACCCTTTGAAACAAACTTGACTAAATCAGAAAATTTAAAATTGGGAAATAATAGATGCTTAAAAGACGTAATAATTAAAAAAACAAAAGACGGACAAGTGCGAGTAGAGCTCATATTTTAAGGGTACCGTACCGTACCTTGACCTTTAAGCTTAGTAAGCATTCACATAAGTTGTGTTTTTTTTCAAAACGGATCCGGTTCTGGGTTTACTAGGAAATTTTACATTGAATTTAATTAAAAAAACAGTCAACATATAAAGATTTTAATTTTTTCGAAAAACGAATCAAATTGCCAGGATTGAAATTGAGATTTTTGATTTATATTTTTGGAGCAGGCAATTCGATTTTACGTTCAAGAAATACATAAAATAAAGTTCGATATGGGTTACTATTAATAAATTTCAGTTCAATGCAAAATTTGCTAGTAAACCAAGAGCTAGATCCGTTGTGAAAAAACACAGCTATTGTTAATTACCTTAAAATCATCATTGTGCCTTATATGTATAGGAAATTAGAAATTAATGATTTTCAGTTTTCTCCCTTTATTTGTGATATGAGACCTGCTTTCATGCCAAAGGACCCCGCACAGAATGTATGGAAAATTGCAAACAATCAAATCGACTGAAAATTTAGTATGTTGACCTCAAGGTCAAGGGCAAGGTCACCGCTAGTTGACCTTTTTGGTACTCTATAACATCTTTTCCTAGGGTGCGCAGTTTTCGATATATGCGAGTGCGTCTATTAAAATGACACATCTTGTATGTACATATCTCTAAAACTTGCCATTTTTTGACGTTGCACCCATGGGAACTTTTAATCAGAATGTCATGAAGTTCAACATACTAAATTTGAGTCGATTTGACTGTACGCAATTTTCATTTTGTGCGGGGTCCTTCCAAGATTTTAAATTTCTTTTGTATACGAAAAAGTGTATATTCAAGCTATTTCGTAACAGCAAAGTAAAAGTCACCTCAAACAACTCTCATGCTTATAACTCTAGATATACATATATACTTGTTCCTTTTTTAAGGGGTTACATACAGTTAGAATTTTCAAAAAATAGATTTTTTTTTTTATTTTTTTTTTCTTAATGTACATATATTTAAGAATACACACCGAGAAAATTTCATATCGTTCCGGTGAATATTTTCGAAGTTACACGCAAATTTGAAAATGCGTTTAGGCGTTTCAGAGTGCTTGGAAGTACAAGGCCAAACTTTAAACGCGTTTTTCTCAGAATGGTGTTTTCAAAGTCGGTGACCAACATTACTCGAAAACGGCTAAACCGATTAGTCTCAAATTTTAACACGAGCTTCTTAAATATATTTTTTAGTAATTAATCGAAGATTTTTTCTCTCCGATAAATATTTTTGTTTTTATAAACAATTTAAGGCCGAAATTTCGGTGAAAAATCGATTTTTTTTTTTTTTGAGAAACCGCCATTTTGTCAAAAAAATTTATTTTGCTTATTCCTTCGATTAATTACTAGATTTAACATTACTTTAACGAAATCTGTTTGGTTTTTTAATTTCTGATGATCCAGTTCAGAGATATAGTGGTCACCGCAAAACGTCTTTTTTGAGAGGAGCTCCCGGAGATCAGCTGTAGCTCTTTTCCAAATAAATATTTTTACTAGTACTAAGTCTTAAAATATAGTTAAAAGATACCATAATATGTGTATAAATTTTTGGATCAATAAATTTAAAAGTTTTCTCAGAAAAAATACTGGAAAATTCACTTTTTGTCGGCCTTCTAAGTGTATATAACCCCTTAAAGAGGGTACCTATACAGCATCTCTGTTTTCCAATCTAGAAATTTAATATCCAGCTGGCTAAACAGAATGGTGTGAATTTTCGTTCCTACCCAACGCGCATGTCGCTGGGAGCAGCAGCACATAGTTGTCCGTTCAGGTTGGCGGACACGACGCGATATGTCGCGGACTCGGATAAATTGATTTCGAGCGGCTGCGCGTAATTACGCACAATCAGCTGCGGCACGCGCTTAAAACAAGGTCGACAATTAAAGGCGGATTCGTGGGGCCGACCGATTCGCGGAACGTTTTCAATCTGGTTAGATCGCCGCGGCCAGCAGACCACGGCCAGAAAATTGGTCGGAAATTTCGGACGTCGAAATAATGCGCAGAACCGCAGCTTCCCTTGATCTGCAGAGCGCCTTGTCGGCACTTTATCTTGAGATAAAAGTGATTTTTGGCTGTCCGCAAAAATGTGCACTGGGCAAATTTTGTACTTAGTGAAATTGCTCGAAAGTGATCAATTTGCTGTGTCGCCCGGGATAATGGGGCCCGTTCGGCGATTGCAGCGAGCGCACTCGCATGTATCAATCGCGCGTAACCGCAAAAAGGCCCATTATCTGAAGATTGCGGACGTGAAAAAATCTGGTTCGATTTGCTTGAAAAAATTCCAAAACGGCTCCTGTTCGATTTGTTGGCCTCTTCCACAGAATTTTTCAGATTCTCTGAGGTATGAATGAAAAGGTTTGGACATATGAATGAATTCTGGATTAGTACCGAACGTCAGAGCGATGGTGAACTGAAAAGGTACATATACTCTTGAGCAGATTTTCAAGAAGTCATCTATTTTTGGTTTCCTGAGAACTTAAAATTTTATTTACAAACAGAGAATTTCAATTATCGGATTTAAGCTTTTCCTGTTTTAACAAAACTTTTTTCTATTTTAGAAAGTTTTGCAAAGTCTATCGAGCGAATTTTGTATAATATACCTTACCTACGTAAGTTGCATAAAGTTTTCTTCAAGCAGCAAAACCAAAAATTCTCAGGACACACTTTCTCTGCGACGCCTACAAAATACCTTAGAGCCTTAAATTTAAACTATGTATTTGACTTGATGTCTCTTCTTTTGTACCAATAGTCGAGTCGGACTCGCGCACCGAGGGTTCCGTAAATTCGTTGTTTTTTTTTTATGGAACAACAAATTAACGATTTTCGGATTTTTTCCTTTAGGCACTTGTGCTGTTGGACCTTCCTTCTTGCCAAATTTCATGATTCTAGGTCTATGGGAAATACCCTATAGGTTTTGATTCCCCTGCGAAGGCTCAAATGGCCGTGTATCTTTGGATTCCGTTGACTTAGAAGCTTGATTTTTTTACAGCTTCAAGGGACCGCAGACATAAGTATTTGATGTTAATTTAAACTTGATACCTCCACACGTTCCTGAGAAAAAGGGTCTTGACAGACAGACAGACGGGACAACCAAATGATCCTATAAGGGTTCCGCTTTTTTCCTTTGAGGTATACGGAACCCTAAAGAAGAAATATCTATAAAACTACATCATTCTCATAAATTTGATTTAGGAAATAAAGACTGACTTAATGACTATACTAACATTTCAGCCAAATCAACTACATATTGTATCAACATATTGTGTGGATCAGGATCCTATATTAGAAAGAAAAATTCCCTGCTTCTTAAGATCCTTTGCAACATTATTAGGCTAGTTTAATTACACAAACGTTTCATCATCAAATTATTGTGCAAAGACGACTAATTATAATACGAAAACGCAATGAACTCATCTCCATTCAGCTTCTAAAGATCATTCACGATCAATCAGTTGCTGGAGGGAAGAGGGCGTTGCGTCCTTTCGTTATCGCATCCAAAACATCTTGTGATCCCTGATTCATCGCGAAAGGCGCTCGTCTTCAATCATCCGATCGATTAACTGCTTCCCGAGTAATTTTTGGCGGACGGCGATCGGTTGGCGAGCTACGCTGCCCGGCAGATCGGCTCGAAGCAGCATGTCGTATAAGATTTTGAGCGAAAAGCAAAAAATTGGGTCATTGAAACATCGACAGGTGCAGCGGCTAAATGTGTTTGTAAGCGCTGCCTCTGCTCCCGTTTTAAGGAGCCCGCGAACCTGTTTTAAGGTATTCGAGGTTCTAGCGCTGCAGCTCCTCGACGTCGCGCCGCAAGAGCCCCAAAAACGACCGAGCAGTGTCCACTGGAGCAGGCCCGAAGATCGCCGGAGTTAGCCGGGGATAATTTTCAAATTTTCTTCATGAGCCTCATTCGGGGCACCGCCGATGGGGCTCGGGGTGCTGCTGTTCACTGCGGTGTAATTGAGGAGTTTTTATCTTCCTGGCAAGTGCCAAACGATTTTCGACAATGTTTTTTCGTCGCTGTGCACGATGTTCGCGTTTTTATGCTCCATCAGGCGGCAGTTGTGCGGCTTTCGCCGTTTTATGCAACGTTTTGCGGTTTTTATCTTTATTCGCAGCAATGCGCACGAACGGGCAAAAAATGCACAATCCCCGTTTAGCACTGATTTAAGTATAACAGATGGGGATGAAACTCGAGAGGAAATTAGCGAATAGTTTTAAAAAAACGCTATAAGGCATCCAAGTTTGTTTAAGGGTATTATGCACCTGATCCACTAGATTTATGCTGTTGATAAACATATGAACTCAAAGTCAATAAACATGAAGATGAAACTCACTAAGATTAAATAACTTTGGCAAAACACTGAAATTTCTGAATTTAATAATTTATTTGATAGTCAAGATATTTTTGTTGATTTGAATAACAAATCAACCTAAGAAAAATTCAACTAAATTTTTAACTTTTAAATTGTACTCAAACAAATCCACATACGGGTCAAACGCAAAAATAATGTTCGGGCAGTTTAAAAGAAAAAACAATTTTTTTTGTTCTTTTTTGTTTTATTTTTTATTTTTTGATGAATGATAAATAAAGCACCTATCAAGAGTAACCCTATCCATAACTTTGTTTAATTCTAAAATTTATCTTAAACTGATGATTGAAGCACAAATAATTTGGGAAAAAAGAATTTTCCACGCAAATTTAGAGGTTATTTTTGAATGATTGGAGCAAAAATGAATTCATTATTGTAATTAAAAATAGGTAGTACTTAAGTTTATTGTTTTTAATTGAACTAATTAAAGTAATCTTGTATAAAAGACTATTTTTCGTATCTTCTGTGGACTATTTGGTCCACAGAAGAGACAGGAAGAATTGAAAATGTCCGTTTTTTCAGTCAATTTGGGTGAACGATTTCTATTTCTTTTGTTTTAGTAACCAACACGTCCATTTACAAATTAATAAGAAACATAAAAAAAATCGGTGCTGATTTTAACTCATTATATTTACATCGACTGTTTTGCGTTTGATCCATACACATTATACTAATAAACTTAAAAGAACGAAAACTTAATAGTTAGCATAAGATAACACGCGAGATATTTACCATCAAATCAAAAAACAATGGCAACAATTTTTACTGAATTAAATTCGCTGGACCAAACAAAAGAATACGGCCGAAAACCGCAAACCGATTTTAAACAAAAACGTGCGATTAAATCTAGAAAAAAAACAAGTAATTTTTTTAATTTTAATTCATCTTTTTATTAAAATAATGTGAACAAAGTTATTAATACTAAAAAAATACAATTCCCTATCAATAAAAGCACTACTAAAATTTGTCTAAACAGGATCATCGAAAATAATAAATTTTCCTAATTACAAAATTCCCGAAAACAATATTTCTTTAAAATTTCACATTTAAATGTTAAAAAAAATTACAAGAACAAATCTTTGGTATTTTTAGCTGTTTCCACTCAAATTAAACAACGAACCAGTCCTCCGTTTTGATATCTCCCCCGTTTAAAGAACTTAAAACAAAACATTTACAATACATGATGTATTTTGTGTCATATCAAATACAATAAATATCAATTAATTTGTACATTCAACATTTACAACATAACTTTTCAGTTGCTCTTAAGTTTAAGGTAACAATTACGCGCTAAGTACATTTTGTTGCTGGGGTTTGTGTTTTAAATTCAAATAAATTGTTATAAATAGCCTTAAGGTTAGTGGATTACTTTAAATGTTTGCGTAAGACTAGACACTCAAATTATATTTGTATCTTTGTTTTTAACTTAACTTTTATGTCATCCTAGTTTCTGTGTAAATGTTATTTAAAATAGCTTTTTGAAAAAGACAATTCACCTTTAGCAGTTGTCAAGTAGTTAATTTACATTCAAAACTGCCAATTTTTATATTTGAAATATATTCATTTTTAGAAAATTTTAATTAGTTGAGCTCGTTATCAAATACAGTCTTATACTTAAAAAAAAATTAAAATTGATACAGCAAAGGAAAGTGCTTATTGTACATTATCAGGCATAATGAGGTGAATAGAATCGCAGGGTTTATACAATTTTAAATGTATGCGCGCACTGATTACTAAAACCTTATAATATTATAATTTAACTAGCCCTAAAAAGGTAATATTTTGACTGTCATGTCTTACTAACTACTCAACTTAAGGGTGCAATATTTACAGATGTTTTCTCGAAACTGCTTTGGCTTTAAGACTAAAATTGGCTTGGTGAGCACTAGAGAGTGTTTGATGCTTTGCATTGTTATTATTAGGAAATAGATATATATCAAATTTCCCAAATTTTCGCCTAACATTAAAATATTCAATTAATATGGATTTAAAACTTACTTTGAATTGAAAATTTTCTCGGCTATACATATAAACATACAAAATTATTTACAATATTTATACCACTGTCTTTTTGAATATCGAAAGCATGTTCATGAAAAATTTCGTTTCAAAAAAATGTGAAATAAGAGTGGGGAATAGACATGACGAAACGTAAAGGTTCTTTACGGAAATCCCACAAAAACGCACTAAAAACTTGAAAATTTATTTCATCTCCATGATTATCCCTAAAGCCGAAATTCGACTTACGTATTTTACGACTGTAGCTTTTGCACCTATATGAAATCAACTCCTCGGTTTCTGAGAAATAATTCTGTAACAGACAGACATCGAGGAGATTGAAAAGTGATCCGTCTTTTCAATTTTTGTGCGGAACACTAAAAAATAAGTTTTTGGTGAATATTTCTTTGAGAATAGATCACCAGTTAAATGCTGACATCCCACTTCTCGAGGATCACCAAAACGAGTAACAAAGTTTCATCTTTCTTACTTGTCCTTCAGAAGGCACCTAATATAATTAAAAATGCCGGATTCTGACCAGTTCTAGCAACTACTCGACACCTCCATCTTTATGGTTGAGTAGTGGTCCTCGTTGTGCCTGCTTTCACGGTGCCGCCGCAGGTCGACCTTCCGCTGGAACGACTGGTCGCAGAGTCCACAGGCGAAGGGTTTGTAGCCCGTGTGCTTCCTCATGTGGGTGATGAGATTTGAGCTCTGGCTGAACGCCTTCAAGCAGACGGTGCACTTGTGAGGCTTCTCACCTGAAAATTGGAAATAATGGGGAAAAATTGCAATTACTCGATAATTTAACGATTATTTAATGGCAATTAAAACGACTTCCACCTCGGCTCACATTCACATAAGCTTCAATAGTTGCTTCCATTCAGGCGATGCAATCGGGGGAAAAATATTGTCAATCAAAGCAAACGTGCAGAACGAGTGGTAAGTGCTTTTCCTAATGGCTACGGGCCCCGGGCCCCACCCCCGCCCACAGGCCGCTCGGACTGGCGGCTCAATCAACTGTGATGCAATTAAACTAATTAAATCTGATTAAGCCGTCAGTTTACGGCCGCTGTTGTCGTTGCGAGCGCATAAACAGAGAGTGAATAAATTATTGCAGCGTGCAATATGCCGCGACTCGGGTCGTAATATCGTTTTGATTGCTCTTTGATTGCACCTCCGATGTTCGAGGGAGATAGCCGCGTGAAATTATTCACGTAATTTGGCAAATTAAAAATACTAAGTAATTTGAGGGAAGGTTGGTGATTTCCGAACTTTTATTTACACTTAAATTTATGTACATAACTATCTTTCTTAAGGGGTTAGGTCTAGTTAGAATTTTGAAGAAATCGATTTTTGTTTTTTGCATTTTCTTGAAATATGAAAGCTTGAAAATATTCCCTGACAATTTTAAGTCAATCCGACAAATATGTAGTTTTCGAAATATCCCACATTTACTGAAGGGCTCTCTGCAACGCGCTAATGAGAACATTAAAACTTTAAACGCGTTTTTCTCGAAACTAAACATGCCCTTGATAGAAGGATTTTGATTTTCTCCAAAAACGTCGATTTTTTTCAAACAAAAAACTAATGATTTTTGCTTGAAAATCAGCGACTTTACTTTGAAAGACCGTCATTTTGACAATTTAAAAAAAATAAATAAATAAATAAATAAAAGGCTTCGATCAAACACAAGACTAACTATTAAACTAACGATTCCCTTAATTTTAAGATGCTATGTTTGTCACCGCAAAACACTAGGTACATACTTCCGGAAAGGGGTCCAACAAATATGGCGACAACTTTTTTAAAACTAATTAATAATAACTTAATTTTTTTTTGTGAAATGTTCTCTACATAATTAGTTTTGAAAAATAAATTTAATTACTGCCAAAAAAATTATTTAAAATTGTCATTTTTTCACCTATCTGATTAGACCTAACCCTTTAAGTAATTGGCTGCCTATAAACGAGCAAAGTTGCTGATAAGACACTCATTTGTACTTAAAATTAGTGTTTTTAAATATAAACTTTTGGAATTCGATATAAGTTTATATTGGTATGTCCGAAAAAAAAGACCATCTTTATAAATTATAGCCTTGAATAAATCATAATTAATCCTATTTGTCTGATATACCAAATTATTATTATACATGAACATGCAGTAAATACATAATTCATGTTTTACTTTTTTCTCCCCCTAAAAATTAAGATAATTGTTGTGTATTCTTTATCAAATTGTAAATTTAAAGCAACTGCTAAATACCGAGCAATAAAAGAAATTTTTAAATTACTGAAACCGTACAAAAAAGGCGTATTTGAGGAGAATGTGTCGATTCCAACAGTATAATTAATAAATCTCAAATTCAAGGACGCCTGAACCGAAGACCAAAACCACAAATTACTCAGAAATAATTACAACTTAACCCTTTCTAATAACTGTGTGGGATAATTAACGTACGCGGATAGTAGTGATTCAAATCCAGTAGTTATAATCGCGTGCGTGCCCCGATGAGACAACAAACCCCACCCACCCAGCCGATAGCCAAATTATCAAAAGAAGGCACTCATAATTCATTCAAATTAATATTTAATCAACTGCCAAGGGGTGGACCTACCTGTGTGGATGTAGGTGTGCTTCTTCATATCCGACTTTTGATGGAATCGCTTCCCACAATACTGACATGGATAGGGCCGGGTGTCGCTGTGAATAAGAAGATGCGTCGATAGCGTGCTCGATCTCTTGAACGTTTTTCCACATTGTTTACACTGAAAGTGAAAAAGAAGAGAATATCTTAATTAAATGCGAAAGATAAAGGTAAATATCTTAATCAAAACAATTACGCTTCCTTAGATTATAAATACGTTTTTTTTAACAATTTATCGGCAATTAACCAAAAGATATTGAAAATAAAATTGCTTATGCTATCTTAGTTAACAACATAATTAAACATTACTAACTGGAAGTTGAAAAATACCATTTCAGGATTTTAATACTTTTAAACCACCTCTCATTTATATGGCAGAATCAAAATCAGGAAACGCTAAATTTTTCGATGTTTAGAAGTTTATATTTTTATTTAGTTTCTCTAAAATCTGTATTATATTAACATATTCAAATCACTAACTTGAATTTTCAAATGTCGATAGCAGAATACCTGATAACCCCATAGTCCTTATTTTAATAGTAACCTTAAATTAAGTCAATGTTGAAAATATAAAGTTGTCTAAACATACATGAAGTTAAAACATGCCTTCGTATAACAAATCAAAGAAATAGACTAAGAGACATTTAGGTATAACTGAGGTGCAAGCAAGCATAAATCGCAAAATATAGCCACTTTTTCCATTTTCCTCACGATGGCCTTCAAACCTAAATATTTGCGCAGCTATTGACTTACTTTTATTGACGAAAAGACGTCGCGAAAGGAAGTCAAAAACGACCAATCGCAATCGATTTAGGGTCCTTGGAATAGTCGTCCACTGATGTTATGGTCAATCAAAAGCGGTTAAATAACTACTCGACCTCTTTTGCGTGTTTAACCGCTCGGGCAAATATTACTTAATGAGTGATCATCATCATCATCCCCGTCGAAAACGAAAGGGGTGAGAAACAGTACAAACCTAACCTTAAATCCCAAAAAAGGTTTCGTGACTCTGCAATTGTATCATCTGCGATTGCTCGTTTATAGAAATCGGTCGATGTCCATCACAAGCCAGGGGATTCCTATTTCCGTTAAATGTTTGGTAATAATCCTCTTTACGAGTGGCCAGCTCGGTGCACAAACAGACCTTCGTTTTAATTAATTTACAAAAATCGCTCCCAACACGAATATTCCTGAGAAAATTATAGGGTGACCACTATTAATTAGTTTGGCATAGTCGAGAAAGGAAAGGGTTAGGGTAATGTCCCTCGGGGTGGCCCTTAATTGAGGTTGTTTTTATCAAAGTGGATTCTATCAATTTTTTTCGATTCTATTTTGTAGAAATTATTTCATTTCGTGCGATTGAAGGCTTCATTTACATTCTCGATGGAAATGATTTATTGCAATTGCGGAGAAAGAAGTAATCGCTTATGAATTTCTAATTTTTTCGAATATTTTCATAGTAATCCGCATTTACTCATCAAATACCTCCCAATGCAGTCAAAGAAGTTTAAAAATAAGTATAAACCTCTTAAAATTATTACTTTAATATATTTTATTATTACTTTATTATGTCTCAGGTAAGGCACATTTGCTTGAAAGAAAGCTTTGAAAACCCCATTTTGGATTGACGCACAGTATTCGAAAAGAATCTGCTTAAAAAATTTTTTATTAGAGCATTTTAACTGGATAAATATTGGAAAATGAATACAAACATTTAAAGAGTATCGAAAAACATTTAAAACGTAAGTATGTATAATTTAAAGTACATCTAAAATCGCAATTCTAACATAATTAAATATATATCTTCATCGCTAAAGTATATACGAAATTTAAAAACATTAGAATTTGTCCTCTTATTGTAATTCGACGAGATATATACTCGTCAATTTAAAATTTCAGCTTTATATTTTTTTTTTGATTACTCTGCAAGAGACGTATGAAAAATTCCAATCACGTAGACTGTTTACGTCAAACATTGAAAACGTATTAAACGCAAGTCAACAAGCATTTTTAACCATTGTTTTGAGTAGATAATTCGATAAACGATTCTTTGATTGATAGAAGACGTATTATATAAAATCTTATTAAAGTAATAAGTTAATGTGTTTTTTTTTTCAAATTAGACATGTGCGCAGGTGAGATGCAATGAGTTATCTAAAGTCAATAATTCTGGTCAATTTTTTTTTACTGAAATGATGAAGACAAAAGAAACACAACAATTACTCATTATGAATCATGGTCGGTAAAACATCCCAGATGCTTAAATACTCTGAAATTAAAACCTTTTCGTTTGTTCAGTTCACAGAATGTTTAGATTTCATATTTTAATGCATGTGAGTCTTATCTACTAATAAAAATAGCGATATATTATAACAAAAAAAAAACGCCAATTTAAATTTTTTGCAAACCTTTTCGGGAGCTTATGTATAATAATTGTAGGTACGTCGAATGGAATTGGTGCGGCATCGTTATGTTGTACTTGTTCTCGAGATATGCGAGAAGAAAAAAATATAACGAACGTACGTATCACATGCAAACGATGGATTCGAATTCTTATGCCAAAGCTTTCAATTCGAAAAAATCGGACCCATTACAACAACTTCCAAATGTAACGTTAATAAATAATAATAATAAAGTGGGAAAAAAGCAATTTTTTGAAAACTTTAAAGTAAAATTGTACATATAACATCTTTAATTAATTATGAAAAGGGAAAGGAATAAAAATCAAAATTTTGATATTTTACGCATAAAATAATTTTTAAATGAAAGAAGATTTCCTTCCAAATATAGCCTACTATAGCAGACCAAGTTGAATTTTCCCTTTCGTCGAAAAAACCACTGTCACCTTTAGGTGACGCGCAAACTTCCGGCTTCCTGGTCATTGTAAGCTAATTAGCCATGCACCAGGCAGTGCACCACCGCCAGAAGCCAGATCACGTCCCGGGCCCCAGGAGGCCTAACAAGTGACGACAAAGAGAAGAAATGGAAATCCCGCGAATGGACCAGACCACCACCTCGGCGATAAACAAACTTTGACTTTTTGTTTGCAACCGATTCTTCTCTTCTCGCGACGCCGCGACGGAGACTTCTTCTGGCCGGGCGAGGTGCTCGTGTCCGCAAATAAAAGATTCTTTCATTATCTACGCGTCATCATTCCTGGTGACAGGCACACACTGCCAGGGTTGGTGGACAGCAGCCAGTCCGGGGAATCTCATTACCGCACTTGATTAGGTGATTAATGGGCCGGGGTCCCGCAAGGGATGGAGCTGGCACCTTGCTTTATTTGAAGATGCTTCCACTGCGACAAGGGCCACTTGAATCAACATCAAACGCACTTTGGACAAACATCCACAGCCCTTCCGAACTTGTGTGGATATCGCTTGAACACAGTTCTGAATATAGCCAAAACAGCTGCGATCGCATTGATAGCATAATTTCGCCGAGAGTTCTATAAAATTACAAAAAATTCTGTCTGGCGCGAGTCCACAAACCTCCGCCCCATGATAGTCTTAGTCGCGGAAATCTATCTCCGCAGTAGCGCGGCAATCCGCAGCTTTTGAAATTTAAACAAATCAACGACTGATTGAGACAGGCCTGCAATTCAGGCCAATTCTCCTAACAATCGTTTTACTGATTAGCTGTTTACCTTTCCAGGTGAGGTTTTCCCGGGCCATTTACAAGTGACACACAGCGACGCGTCGCCTGATGCTGCTCCTGCAGCCGTTCGCAGTTTGAGAAAAGTAATTCTTTTTAAGCTCCTAGGTGAAGCAGCAGCACCAGGCGGAGGCAGACTTTCTTTTGGGGGCCGGGCGGTCATTAGAGACCTCGTTCAAGTCAGTTTTGTACTTTTTTCGCACATTGTTTGCTCGATTCTGTAATCTGTTTACCTTTGACTTAATTAGCGACATTCACGATCGCTGCTACCCTCAATTTCGCAATTAGTTGCCGTTCGAGTACACATTTGCGATTTATATAATCTCAAAACAAAGTAACACTTTTGTTGAAAATCTGGATCAACTCAAAAGAGGATAAAATATTCTTCATTAACTTTAGGTATCATTCTGGTTTAGAATTTTCAGAAATCGACTTTTTTTTCACATTTGTCGGAAGTATACCTATGTATCTGAGTAGAGACAGAAAGCATTTTGTAAGGTGTTAAGATTTTTTCATAATTTTTCATTAAAAAAAAGTTAAACGCGTTTTTCTCAATCAACGTATCACTGAACCGATGAATTTTAACCACATAATTCTACACATGAATAGCTTCAGCGCATTCTAGGATTATTAATATTTATTGATAAATAATAAAATGGCGGTGATTTTAAACAAAAACAAAAAACAAACCAGGTTCTCCTTCACTGTTTTTGGTACAAAAAATAGTAAAAATTATAAATTTAATACTCGTTTTAGAATGCGCATAAGCTATTCACTCCAAAACTAAGCTTGTGGTTATTTAAATACTTTAAATCCTACTGATCCTCATATCTTCTGAGAAGCAAAATACTTAAGTTATGACACTTTTAGAACCAAAATAAAAACATCTTATAAATTCGATTATGAATAGAAGATGCGCATTTTGTCTTTTATGGATTTTCAAATAGTATCTGACGAAAACATGCTAAAGAATTTATTAAAATGCTGAAATTGGCTAACTGACAAGAATTTTTAGATATTAAAAAATTTTTTCATTTTGATTTGTGCTACATACTAGGAAATATTTCGGAGTCTGATCAAAAAAACAATTTGTTATTGTTACGACCCAGCTGAGTAATCGCAGACAAAATTCGAAAACAACAACTGCTTCTTGTTCAGTTGAAATTGCCCGAAAAAAGCTGAAATCAGAAAAGCGCAAACAACTCCAGCTCATGGGGCTTTTCTTAATTTCCTACTTTAAACAGTGACTCGCCCATCAGCCGCCATTCATTCCGGTTCAATCACATCGCCTCCGTCTCGGCGAATTAAACAATTAAAAGATGCAGGGTTCAAACAAATTTACACTGGTACACTGCGCTCCAAGTTACAGGTATTTTTAAATTTAAATTCTCACAAATTATATTTTTATAATTAAGTTGTTGTGCCTGTTTAGCCTTTAAATTGGTGCCAAACCGAAGATTTTATCAACACCATTTATTAAATTATAAATTCACTACTTATAGCACCAAAGAGTGTTATGAGTGTTATGACTATTGTAAAAGTTGCTGCTTTAAATCATATTTGAGAAACATAAAAATAAATAGCAATATTGCTAATCTTTAGGGTAAATTAATTGAATCAAAATAAATTCAAGCAGCGTGGAATATTAGGGGTATTCACTCTTCGGTGTATTTGACCTTGTATCATAGCAAATTCATGCTACATTGTACTCAAATACAACGTGCAACAACAAAATGCACGTGACACATCTTGCAATAGATGTAAAAGTTAACAATAGGCCTTGCCTCTAGCTTTTGAATGCTACACTCTTGTAAATCATCTTTTGTCTGCCAGCTGTTTTTGACACTTAAAATTGTTCCTTAAAATTGTGAAATTCAATAAGCAAATTTCAGTCCGATTTATTCTTGAAATATGACGGAATCCATGGATGAATGGATGGCAAAACCAAAGAAAAAACGAAGTAAGCCGAATAAAAAGTGGACAATGGAGGAAGAATTAAAAACTTTATAATTTGAGCCTTTTGGCTTTGCCTCGGCATTTTTAATACTTTTCAAAATCGTATGTCAAGTAATCAAATGATGACTGTCAATTTAATCAGCTGATGGAAATGTTACAAGAGTGTATTCATATTCTGCTATAGGGAGCTCACTCTTCGCTGTAAGAAAATACAGCGAATTTGCTATTTGAAGGAAAACACACCGAAGAGTGAATACCCCTATTGTAAATATGTGAAAAAGATAGGAGTTTTATTGCATTTCGTTGTAACATCGGTTGCCATGAAAACAACTATAAAAATTTAAAAAATTTTGCATTTAGTAAAACTATGGTACAATATAAAATACAAAAAATAATCATAGGGTTTTTTTCCATTTTCCTAACATAGTTCAAATTTGGTTTGAATTTACTTTTAAAATTGTTTGACATGGATAACTTTTTATAATTTCAGTTTACTGCGAAAATTTCCTGCAAAACCTGAAATCAGAGCCAATTTGAAAAAATAAAACGCCGCGATTATTTACCTTTGGTTTTTGCACACATTTAGTTTTTTGATGTTTTTGACTATTTGAATTTGTAAAAATCGTGACATCCCTATAACTATACCTTTCAAACCATACCCAAAGGTGTGTTTAATAATGATAATAATAAGCCTAAAAAGCGCGTTTAAACTGAGTCTACTATCTTAACAAACATCCGAAGCCAATATGCATAGCCCTTAAAATGTTAACAGTTTCATTTTTTATGTTTGTTATCAGTGATCGTAACATATTTTTTATTTTTTTGTAAATTTATATTTAGATAATACATACCTTTATATGCATATTTAACAAATACTAAATTACAACATGAAGGAAGCTTTAGTAAATAGGGTAGGATAGTGGCTCACCTGGAAACTGCGCTCCCGCCGCTTCTCGTCCTCTCCGCCCTTCATAGATGTCACTAGTTCACTGTGCATGATCACGGCGGTGGAGTCAGGCCGGGCGACCTCCTTCTCGCGTTTGGCACTAACACTACCACAGCTGTCACGGCACTTACTGCTATTATTATTGCTATGCATCACGAACACATCGGTCCTGTTCTGGCGCAGGACCTCCATGTCCCGGTGGCTCTGGGACAGTTGGGACAACAGCTCCAGTTCCCGCTGGTGCTGCGGGAGCAGGTGCGGGTGGTGGGGATGGGGTTGTTGCTGCTGCTGCTGCTGTTGGAGGAGGTGGTGGTGGTGGCCACTGCCGGCGACGGGTGGCACGCCATCTGGCGGCCCACTGTACGAAACATTAGACGAGGGCGAGGAGTGGTAACTCGATCGCCGCTCGTACTTGAACTTCTTGACGACCGGGTCGATGCGGAGGGACGAGGAGGAGGACTCCTTCTCGCACATGCTCGCCGGGGACCAGATGATCGCGGGCTGCGCGCGCCCCGCCGAGAGGGTGATCGTGTCGCCCGGAGCCGCGGGCGACGGCTGCGGCGACGCGGGGATCGATCGCATCTGGTCGTCCGGCGTGCTGCTGGTGCTGCGGGGGCTGCTGCTGGCGTTCGTTTCCGGGTTGGGTGGGGGCTTGATCGACAGATTGAGGGGCATGTCCTCGTCCATGGGCTCCTCTTTCTCAGGTGTCAGGGTGTAATCTCGGCTGGGTGGGTGTCCTGGCGATCGGGGGGTGGCTGGCGTTGATGGGGTGCTAATGCCCGACGTCGACGGGAAGAAAAACTGCGGCCACAGCAGGGCACTCGAGTACAGCAGCGGGTTGTAGAGCAGTGGAAGATCTGCTCATTCGAGTAAAAAGTTGATTTTTTAGCTAATTTTACAGACTTCTGGAAGTGAAGATAGCCCTTACCTCGATTGCTCAACTTCTGTCCAGCTGATGCCAAAACCGAGTTGAACGCCGACGCACGTTGCATAAAAAATTTTGGTGACGACAAATTCATATCAAGGGGGTTCAATTGTGAAATTTGCGAAAATTGCTGCTGCTGCTGTGTTGACTGCGGCGACGGTGGCGGCGATAAATGTTCCATGCTTCCTGTAATCGATATTAAAACACGTTATTTACATAAAAAAAGTATCTTCATGGTAATGAGAATATGTTCTTTTGGCTCCTGACGATTCCAAATATAATTATGTATGTAAGCTTTGAATCTCATTTATTTTTCGTACTACTATTTTCTACGTTCTATTTAACTTTCAATAATTAATTCCGTCTAGAGAAAAGAAATTATTTTCATATTATACCTATTATATTATATTATCTTCCCAATGTGTATTTTAAAAATATATTGTTTTTGCTTATACATATTATTGCGTGAACAATCCGATTAATTTTTTTACTTTATTGACATTTTCGATATAATGAACAAAGTTTCATCAAGAAAGAATATAGACTACGTATAACAAATTGTTAATTCTTGAAAATTAATTGTTCGTGGTACAATACAGTACAGAATTTTTCAGTTCTGTAAAAATGTTCGTAAATTAAAAACAACTTGTTTTCGTTTCATTGACGCAAAACTGAAACGACGAATGGAAAATGTATCGCAGAAAATCAAATGTTACTACAGATGATTTAAATGTGATAAGAACGTGTACATATATTCAAATAATATTTTCAACAAAACATTTTCATGAAAAACAAACATGTACACTTTTCTATAATTCTTATCATTTTAAAAATAAAATTTTTTGAATATGTATTATATTATAGTTTTCTATTCAAAAATTAATTAAACAGTTTTCCGCAATATAATAAGGAAGACAAAATAAATTTCATTATTTATTTTCTTCAATCGGATTTTTAAACATTCATTGCTTTATTGCATCGCTTTTTTGTAATTCCTTGAACCTAATTAAATCAAGATATTGAAAATTCCCTTATAAAATCGTTGTTGCTACTCCCACAAGTTCCCTTTATGTTTCACACCGGAAATTTGTGATTTCCACACGCGAGCGATAAAGTTTGCCTTTCATTAAAGCCGTAAGTGGCCAAGGGTGCTTAAACCCTGCACGTTTCCTAAAATAGTCTGGGAAAGGCTTTCTCGTAGGGTTCGCTGAATGGGCACCAATTAATAGGGTTCCCGGCGATCTTATCAAGAAATTTCCTAATTTATTTGAATGTTTCAATTACCGACATTACGTAGGTTGATATCTTTTAAGTGCTTCCAGTGCACTGTTTGTGTTTAAATGTTGTACCCTCTTCGGAAAGGCTACAGATGACACTCAAATTAAATTAACACGTGTTTTAACGGACTATTTGAGGATAATGATATTAAAACAAACGCATTTAAGTTTTGTCAACACGTATCTCATTGTCTATTTCAATATATTCAATATATGTATTTCAACAGATATCTTTTATATTAACACGTAAAGATTCAAAATAAAAATTATTATATTTTGCAATTTTTTTAAATTCAAAAACATATTGTGAAAAATAAATAATTGTTTAATTTTCTATAATATCAAAACAAGCTTCAAACAAGGTTGAAGTAGATATTTCAAATTTCGTGAAAAAAATTGTCGAGTTGAAAAAAACATGTTTACTATTCCAAACGAGCAAATTTTAATTTTCGGATGAATGCAAAACACGTGTAAAACAACCATAACTCTCAACAACATGCAGCATACCTAGTTTGCGGCATGTGTTTCATCAATTTGTGGTTTAACTTCCCCGCATCTGTCCATGTGTGTATGAACAGATGCTGAACAATGTTAAGCCTTACTGCACGTTTTTAACTTTTAGTGGTTTTACTAATGATACTATGGCGCTGCAGCTTAGTTTGAGTTTTGATTTGAACGTAATACGTAAACAGATTTGTCAACAACATTTGTCGTTGATTCATATTAACATGTGTAGACTGCATTTGACGTCAAAAACAAACTCTGTTACGCATGTGGAAAGCAGGAACTAACATGCGCTGCGTGTAGTAACATTATCATCCAACAATAATAGTTGGGTTTTTTCGCAATCGGATCCGGATCAGACTGGTTAGGAAATCTTTCATGGAATTGAATTTTATAAACCGTTTCTTATATTAAAATTTTAAAATTTGCGAAAAGCATATAAAATTGTCATGATTTTTATTCATTCCAACTTCAAATTTCGAACCGAAAAATTTCTTGGATTAACTTTTTGACGAAAAATGGATATAAATCAAATCAATTCGGTTTCATTTTCTCGAAATAAAAATTGTTTTATATTGGGTACTGTTTATAAATTTCCATTGAATGAAAAATTCTTCAGTTCTTACTAACTGACCCAGATGCGATTATGAAAAAATGCAGGTATAATATCAGTTAGTTAGTTCTCAAAAAACGTTAAATTTTACTGTACGGTCTTTTTTGAATTAATTTAGCATACCAACAGAACTGTTAGCATCTGTTAACAAAACACATATGTATGTATTTGTAATTTTTTAAATTTATGTTGCCAGCAAATAAAAATACAACCGTATGTTATTTCTACATTTGTTACAACGCTAATTGAAGATTTTGACCCCTCTCTTTCTTACATACCTATATTTTATAGCTGTCTCAGTTTTAATACGCAACATAAGTAAGGGCTTAATTTTTTACTTAAAAGCACATTGACAACAATTTTCGATGACCTCGTATTTTCATTTTTTGTTTGAAACCCGATTTGTTTGATATTTCTATCCTCATTTTAAATTATCTTCGGCTTTGTACTCAATTTTTTCAAACCCAAAACGAAAATTTGCCAAACCAAATCTTGAAATAAATTCTTCGATTCAAATATATATGTATGTAGTGACGACAAATTTGAACTTGTGTTTAAAACCTAATACCGTCCAACCTTTAAAGAAAATGGAAGTTGTCGCGAATTGGTTTTTCTTTTATGAAATTGATTATTCCGACTTGAATGGCATATGCTTCCGCTTCCAACAAAGTAAAACAAAAGAAGGTGCCGCATAGCACGAGAAATAAACATTTTAACTGCTTTTCAACTTTCTGGTGGTATATCCCTCGCAACAGTTGGGAACTAAAATCTTAAAACTTGTTTATCTCTGCCCCTGCCTCTATTTGTCGAACGAACTCAACACAAGGCCAGATTTTGCAAAATTAAAACGTTGCATGAAATTGACAAAACTGAAAAGGCTATGAAAATATTTATACAAACATTGATAACGTACATGTACAATGTTAGATATTAAAAACTTAACCATGTAAAAGTTTACGATAAATTAATCATCCAAAAAAATCAAGATTTTACTGTCGAGATAAATTAACACTAAATTAAGGGTGATAAACTTAGACAACGTGAAATTTTTACCAAGATTTATTACATTACTACTGTAAACTGATTTTTAGTCAATGATTTTATAATTTTTAAATTCATTATTCTTTTTGATGAAAATTATCGAAGTGTGCCCGCGCCCCACGGCGAGTATACGAATTGAATGTTTTTATCAATTCTAGGAAAAGTAATATTAAACATTAAACCTCACAAAATTTTTACTTTATAGCCGCGTTCGTTTCGTCTATCCAGAACAAAAGGCGATTTTGTATTGAACGGAAACTTATTTACAGTTTCTATGAATAAGGATTTGGAATTTGCATCAATATTACACCAAATTGCCATGATATTAATAATGCAAAACTTCGAAATTTGAACTGAACATTTAACAGATTAATTTTTTACTTCAAAGTGTAAACAAATCAGTGCAACTTGATGCTATTTTTAGAATCTTATATCTTTGCTGTATTGGCTTCAATTACGGATTAATTCCTCGGGAAAGATGAGTGATTTTTCTATACTCCAAAATAATGTCTTCCTCCTATTGCTAACCAGAGGTACTTTGCACATGGTACCTATCAAACTCGTGTTTTCTATTTAGTTGGATCTAAACTTCGAAATTTTGTAAGGCGTGTTCATATAATGTTCGCAAATTGATGTACAGAATTCATTTCGTATTCACTTACGAGTAGATACAAAAAATATTTAAAGTGTCGAGTTTTTTAAAGTCAATACGAGTTTACATATACATATAATATATCTAGTCTGTGAAAAACTCTTATTTATAAAATTAAAACCAAACCGATTTTAGAATAACAAGTGTAACTCCTAACTCAAAATGTTTAGTTTATTTTCCATAAGTATAGTTTAATATATGTATTTAAATAATCAAAAAACGATTCAAAACAATAGTATAAATTTCTACCAAAAGTATCCTTTCCCCAGATTAACTTGTTTTACAAAAATAAGGCCCGATTCAGAAAGTTTCGTTCACCTTTCCCGATGCTCCAATTTGAACAATACGGAACAAATAACCCAACTAAGCACATGCATTAGAGAATATACTCCTGTAGTATTAAAATTAATTGTAAATTCTTAATTTGGCTGAGTCAGTTTTCAACATGAGCTCTCAACGCAAACAAGTGCGTCAATCGTTTTGCGCAATTATCCGGAAAATAGTATTTCAACGATCGCTAAGGAGGCCTAAACAAGTCCTCCGACAGTAAAAAGAAACATTATTAGATTCAGTAAAGAGCAAACAATTAAGGAAAAGCCAAAAAGTGGAAAGCCGTAAGGAACTTCAAACAAAAATGTAGAAAGTAAAGTGTTAATATCCATCAATAAAAAAAAAGTCCATATCTGAAAAAAATGTTGTCAAAAAATTTAAAACTAGCTAAACAACTATTCATCGAATTAAAGTTCTGCATCAAATAAAGATATTTAAAAATCAAAATACTCCAAAAAGAACGGTAAAGCACCAAAACTTTATAAAATGAACAAAACTTTCTGAATCGGGCCTTACTCCATCTGCATCAAAATTTAGAAAAGTATTTTGTAGATTTCAGGGCATCTTTTATTTTTGTGCGTTATATTGTATATATTATCTTTGACCTAGAAGAGCTAAATAATTTGCTACCAAAATTTGTATAAACCAATATTCGACAGTGTGGATTTAAAGTAAAGTTTATAATGAACTCACCAAATTATTTTAATCCGTAATACCACGAGAATAACTTAATCCAGAGGATTGACTCTAATCGAAAATTTGAAGAGATTCTTAACGATATTTTTAAGGTAGAAAATTCCAGGACACTTTCACTTTCCGGAGTTGGAAGGAATTCGCTTGGTTCATAATTTACACTTCATCCTAAGTAATCCAAAAACACAACATATCTCCGTAATATCCTCGTAATGTAATTGTTTTTCAGTGTCATATATACGAAAGTGTTAATCGCTATTAATCCGAATAAATCTAAACACACATCAGTCACTTTTTCCAAACACATAAAATCTTATAAATCTGAATAAGAGTATTTTTAACTAAACCGGGCTAATCTGAACCTCGTCCAGGAGCTCGTGAGAAATCAACGAACGAACGACAACCGCTTGTTTCGGTGCTTAGCACCTGACTGACTCGACAGCGATAACTCCATTCTCGAAGACGCTGCGGCAACTACCTGGCCGAATTTGCTTTACCGCCGTATGCCGAAACCAAACCCAGCCGAGGAACCAACACAAAGGCGGCTGAACACGCGCCAACCGTCGCGTCGTCCGCGTCCACGTCCGCGTCCGCGCCACCTACCTGCATCTTACCTGACGCAGAGGTGCAAGGGCTCCCCCACACCGGTGCAGGAAAACGAAGGTGGACGCCGCGGCCGTCCACTGGCCGCGATAGAAATTGATAGGGAAAGAAGGGACCGTCGGGACGGCGACTGTTTCACCTGAGAAAGGTAAACAAGTACAGGGTGGGCTTTCAGCCGCAACTTCGGTGGGTGAGTCTGTTCCGGATGGACGTCCAGTCACAGGCTGCCTGTGACAGTGATAGGCGACGAATCACTTCACGTAGCGCGGTGATAGGCTGAATCGCGACCGTGCGAGCTTTTTTAGACTCTTTAGAAAACCGACGCTTGTAAATAGAAAGATAGAAATATGCGCAGGTGTTATACAGGCATCTCAAAAATTAAATAAGTGACGTATTTGGTTTCGAATGAATTTGATTTGATTGATGGATAATGGAATATAGGAAAATTTTTGAATTTGTTTCACTCTAAATGATTAGAATTCTAAAGACGTATAGCTATAGAATTTAGAACAAAACATCATCACGTAATTCCTCTTCGGGGTTTACCAAATTGGAAAACAAAAAACACCAATCGGATAAAAAATTATAAACAACATAAACAAAATCGGGTCTTGTAAATTTTACCTGCTGGATCATTGAATAAAGTATGAAGCAATCATTTTGATTGGTGGAAAATAATTCAACGTATTTTTATGGTGTAGAATCAGAATGAATACTACATTAATTGCTCATTTTATTAGTGTTTTAAATCGACACCTGGATAAATAACTCAACAAAAGCAAATTGGTTGATTCCCACATATGCAAGTTGAGTCTGTCTCTATAAAATATCCGGGTTTGCCTCTAAAAACGTTGTAAGAAAAACTCAGGTACATACATACATACATATGTATGTGAGAAGAAAAACTTTGATTTTTTTCTTATTATGTATTGGTTTGGCAAATATTTTTTTTAATTTGTTAAGCTAGGTGTTGAGGTACGACATATGTAGGTGTTTATATTTTTGGATTTTAAATGAGCACTTCATGAATTTTTGAGGCCCCTTTTTCATGTATCTTCCATCGAAATGTGGGAATTCCAAATGACGAGTTCAATATGGCACAATATATAGACGATTAAAAAAATATAATACCAAATTCATCACTCATTTTTTTGAATTCTTTGTCGGTAAAGTCTAGTTTCTAGTTTTATACTTTCTAATGTCAGTTGCATAAGTAAACGAGCAATTAGACAGTTTTCTCTCTTTAATTTTAGTGCATTTGTTCAATCAAGGTAAAGTAGAAAACCAATTTTCGGAAATCCGTTAAAGTTCGCTTCAAACATGTCTGAGCCGAGGTTTCGAACACGGGGCTCTGCACTTACGCGTGCCGGCAGCCAGCTCCTCCAGGTTCCGAAGCGCACCCATGCGGCAAACCGCAACAAAAAGGCGACCGACTTCGAATCGAAAAGTCGAGTGTCGACCACGTGTGTGCCCACCGGCCGCGGCGAGGGAGGAGAGCGAGGAGCACGAGGCGCTGCGAGACTCCGCCTGCTCTGATTGCCGCTCCGCTCCGGCGACACGCGAAGTAAATAATCGCGGCAGCCCGGCGGCCGGGAGTTGGATTCGCTACGCCTCGGCGCGCAGGCCAACGCAGGCCGGCCGAACCACACACACACACACACGCACACAAGCAGCCGATTGTCCAGCGGACATTTTCCCGCGCGGGTGGGTGGGGCTTAGATTGGCGGGGCGATTGGCCGCGATTTGAAGCGACTTTTGATAAGACGAAGTGCTTCTTGACACCTTTTTTGCTCCTGCAATCGTCCCTTTCGGCATTTTTTTCCAGTTTTGATGTCTACTAATTTTGAGTAGGGTCCCAACGCTTGTATTTTATTGAGCACCAGCGTCATACGGTGAATCCGTTAGAAAATTCCCGCGCTTCAATAAATGTGCTCAGCGATGCAAAACTGAGGCAAGCTGCTGGTTTTTCGTTACCTATTTTAATAACGAAATTTAAATGTGTTGCTTTAACTGAAAAGCCCTGCGTTAAAATACTCGTGACTTTTTTATGAATAATTTATAATGCTGGCGGGCGGCAAATTTAAGAAAATGAATCTTCTCTTTTTTCCATAAAAAACAATTTAAAGTCGTTTAAATCATTACTGTTGAATATGACACTGATAGTCTTAATACCTAAATAATTGTTCTTACAATTAGTCACAACACGAAACTATCAATTGTAAAGTACGTATAAGTTATCAACATCTTCAGTGAAATACTTTCTAATCAATTTTAAATAATAGTTACTTACAAAATATGTTCATAAATAACAGTCAATTTTCATGTTCTTCCCGATAATAATTAAATCTGATAAATGTATTGGATCTGTCAAAAATAAAACTAATTAGATTAAGATTGAGGCTATATACTTCATAAAATCTTTATAGCTTTCATACCTGTTTTAGAGAGCTGGAAAAGGAATTTTTGGCATCAAGTTTAAAAGATTATTCCAATGGGCCCAAAAGGATTGGAACAGTAGAAATCTAAATATGTTCGTAACGAACCCATTTTTTCCTTCGCATGATAGTAACCATTTGTAACAGGAATCCTAAAAAAGTTTTGAATTTAAAAATATATTTTTAAAAACAAGCTTTTATCGCTTTCTATTTGTCAAACCCTTTCTTTTGATACCCATATCATGGGAGTGCGAAAAAGAAAACTAGTCCGCCATCTTGGGCCATCCGCCATATTGGATTTAGAATGGCGTCACTTAGCTAGCCATGCATTGTCATCCAAACCAAACGTGTATGCAAAATGTCATCTCAATCGGTTGAGGACAACTGCTTTAAAACTCCGTTGCAAGATTTGACCCGAACATACATACATATGTACATACAAACATTGCAAGTTAAATAAAAGCTTGTAAAAAAATAACATAAAATGAGCGCAAAAAAACTGAAAATAATAATAATAAAAGCAAGATAGCTGATTATGTGGATATGATACAGCTGATTTTTTTGTTTTTTTAATACATTTTAATAATATAAATATTTGTTTACATATTAAGATTTTTTATTTTTTGCAACGTAATTTCAGTCGTTTATCTCAATCTTAATTTAATAGATATCGAACTTTGAATTTTTCCGTTCTGTGAGATAACGAAATCATACATAATGTTTATGAAGTATAATTTTATATTTTAATATGTATTTATGAGACACTGTACATATATTTATTAAAAAGTGTTTTATGTAAAAAAGCAGAAGTTTTAAAAGTCTAAAGTTGATTTTTTTGAAATCTAAGCTATACAAATGTTTGTCGATTACCTTCATCACTTTGTTAAAGATTTTGGAGCCGTAATTTTATACATTCAGTAGAGATAAAAGGATACAGTAACAATAGTCAAAATTTGGCAACACCAACGTATTAAAACATTTTGACTTATTTTAGTTAAATGTATAATAATAATAAGAAATAAAATGAATCCTAACACGTACCCCGGTGGGATTCCAAACTGATAGGTGAAATTTTAATCATTGCTGACTTTGAATTAGTTATACAAAAAAAAGACGGAATCCCCCCAGAATGGACATATTTAGCTAATTTCACTAAAAGTAACGGACTTATATAAAACATCGACAACTTTTCGCATTTCCGTATCCTTGAGAAAACCAATTAAATTTTACGCCAGCGCAGAGCGGGTCAAATGATTTATTTAAAAAAGTTACCGCGCACACACACTCGGCCGCGACAGCGGCGGCGCAAGGTGTGCCCGGCACGTGATTGCGCACGCGTCTTAAGTCATTCGAAGGAAAGAAAAATGCGCCCAGAGAGAATTATTAAGGGGAACCCAAGAAAATTAAAAATTAAACTAAAAAAAGGGAAGGAGAAGCAAAAGGTAAAAATCGAAAACCGGTGTCCAGCCGCACCGAAAGACTCAAGCTGTTGGCTCCGTTCTGCGACTGCCGGCCTGCGCCGGTGCTGCTGATAGTCTTCTTAAACGACCCGCGACGCAAGGAGACCCTTTTTTCGCTTTTATCCGTGGTGCATCGTCGAGACAGGTGCACCGGTTACCTGCGCAAGGTCCCAATCTGCCTGGCTGCCTGCCCGCCCGGCTCCCATCCCCCCGATCCGTAGTTCGGTCGTCTTTATGCGAGTCGAGTTCCAATGATCCACAAGGAGGAAGCGCGCACTGCTGAAATAAGAAAGGTTTACTGTAAGAAAAAATCTCTCGAAAATTAATTTCGGAAAAATGCGGCCAGCGGTATGCGGCCAGCGATCGCAAATTGAAGTAAAACGGCCGCCGCGCCGCCGACGAGAAAGTGAGCTAATTCCTTCTCCTCGTTTTTTGGGCCGGTGCTTTTTTTTTGGAGATAGTCAAACTGGCCGCTATGCGTTATCGGGGGATTGATCCCGCTCAGCCGATCACCGCCACCGCTGGCCTTCCTCCCCGGAGCCGAGCGCCCTGCTATAAATTATTTAGAGGATGTCGCTGGTCCCGCACATGTCGAGCTCGGAACGTTATAACCCCAGAAAGGGCCCCATATGTGTGTGCGCCGTGCGCAGGCCCTCTAAATTGGGTGCACATATGTCTGGCTGAGCGGAGGAGCAGACACGGGAAGCGGTGCTCCGGTGGGCACTGGGCGCAGGCCCTAAGAATGATCCAGGAGGACAATGCTCCTACCCAATCTGCCGTGGTTTGGTCGGGTCGGGCCGCTTGATTAGCGCGGCATGCCTCAAGGAACGCAAATAGGTCCTGAGGTTTAATCGTCCTGCTAAACGCGAACTTTTGGGACCGATCTTCCTTCCGAGCGAGGATCTCCCTGCTGATCATAATCAGAGGTAATGGGGTTTTTTGTTGCTTCCGAACAGAACGGCAGGAAGGCGAATCGGCCCAATTTAGAAACAGCTGTTCGCCGTGAATAATTCTAATTCCGTTGATCATCATTACAAAGTTTGATTTATCAATCTAAATGTGAGCGTTGAATTAACGGAGAAATTGCACGTAGAGTACTACGATCCTAAGAGATTTACTATTTACTTATTTTTTTTAGCTAACATACATACATACATATATGTATAAGTTTGATTTATAAGATTTAAATATCGGTCAATAGACTAGTAATAGATATTATAAAACCTACACATATTATGTATTATACTATGATAGGCTTAATTTATTTTTATTTTTTGAAAACCTCAAGATCACTTAGATTTTCAAAAAATAAAAAAAAAAATCGGCCTACATTTATTACTAATACTTTTCAGAACACTTTAAGCATTTCCATACTACATTTTTCAAACTGGTGTACCAAATATCTAAAGATGTAATTAACCTATTTTGATAAAATTTAAACCACATATTCCTAATAATATTATATCTATAAGATGCAGCACACGAATTGTTTTTGATTGGAATGCGCGTTAAATATTTATAAATTTTTAAAGCTCAAAATTTTGATGAAAATCAGAGTTTTTTCTTTTAAACAATGTCATTTCTATTTCCACAAAATAATTTCAAAAAAATTTTCCGTACGTTACACCTTAACTATTATCTCTCTAAATAAGAATTTTTTTTTTATTTTTCAAACAATGACTGATACAGAAAGCATGCACACCATAAGGAAGGGTTTTTAAAAGAGGGTTATACTCGATGGTTTATATTTCCGCCATTTTTTATTTTTTTTAATTAAATTATACATAAAACTATTATTTTATAGATTCGTCAAAAAACATTTCTTTTTATACCAAGAGCGCCAAGGCGGTGTAAATCCCTTAAAGGCTTAAAGAATCCATAATTTGTTCGATGGGACTTTATATGGAAAAAGGCATGGGAACGAAAAACTCTAGAAATCTTTATAGAGATTCCGTTTATTATATATTATTATATTATATTCTTAGATTAGATTATTACTCCAACAACTCCACAATAAGGGCGTTTAAATCATATTAAAACATTTATTTTAAAATCTTAAGGTTGTCAGCAAGAATTAGAATCTCAGAGTATTTTATCACAGAAACAAGGCCCAGATGATTGCCCTGGGGTACTCGAGAGGCCGTATGGATCGTATTCTACAATTTACCCGAAAGATCCTTCCACTCCAATAGGACGACACCGATCTTACTATTATTATTATTATTACGGGGCTACCCATATGGAGGGAACTGCCCCATTAGTGGAGTAGACAATCTGTAACCCTAAGAAAAGCCAGAAGGTCACCCACAGAAGAATTACGGACCTCAGTTGATCTCAAAAACTCCTTCCCGAAGGTCCTACTTCTAATCCGCGGAAGAGCCGGACAGTCACACAAAATGTGAGCTGTAGTTTCTCCGTCCTCTAGAAAGAGTCGACATACTGTCTCAACTGACAGACCTAGTTTATTAAGGTGATGTCTAACCACATGATGGCCAGATAAATAGCCCACCAACAGTCTGAGATCCGTTTTACTTAAGTCGTTGGTGTATGAAAAGACCAATCTTACTAAGGAAGCAGGAAAACGATCAAATACTTTTAAATAAACCGCGAAATTCTTGCTGAATCTAACGGTCGATCAACCACCTTCGCCCTGATATCCTTTCCTCTTTCCCCGACAATAAAACAAGAAACCCACAGGGAAACAAATTAGGCATGGGGGTGATCACTCTGTTGCTTTCCCGCCACCATCCCGAGTCCCGCCCCGCGTCTCCCGCGAGTCCCGAGGGATGACTGCTCATTTCAGCGGAGGCCAGCAAAACAAAGAGCGGCCCAACTGACTTGCGCCGAGCAGGCAGGGGTCGCCGGCCGCATGCCGCCGCGCCCCGTCGCACTCTAAAGACTTGACTTCAACATAAATTGCCCGGCTGTTCTCGGGCGTTTTTTCACCTCGTCATTGTCTTCGCCGGTTTTGTCCTCGTTTTTTCCTGACCATCTTTAGACCTCAATCGAGGTCTCGGCCGCCGCCGCCAGAGGACGCATCCATCTCCCTGTTCCACGAGACTGCGTACGCGTGCCGGCTGTCGCGGCCCGCTCCCTGGATAAAGAGGGATCCTTCGCACTCCGTCGACGATCAGAGGCACCCGAAGGATCGGGCCGCAAAGGCAAAAGTGCAATGACAGGCGGCTTTTGCCCGGTCGTGTGCTGCCCTTCAGGCGAAAGGGATTTTTGTATACGCGAATAACGGTCCGGGAAATTGGTCCCTCCTTATCGGGACTTTCAGGGAGCGACCTCATTTGTTTGGCGCGCGTCCGGCGGGGCGTACGACCTTATCGGGCCCTTCACCTCCGCTGAAATCGTTTTCCGTCCATCAAAATTTTAATGAAGCGCAGAGCAAAGTAGGGCATTTGCAGGGTCGGCTGCTAACGATCGACTCCTCCGATAAAACAAATGAATTTCTTCAGACCGGGCCTGGACGGAGCGATCGAGGACTGCCAAAACAAAGAGCGGCACCCTCGGATCCTCGGAGGGCAATAAATGTCCAGTCTGGAAGGAGGCTCCTCTCGGTTCCTCGACGCAGCGATCGTGCGGGAACATGTGTTTGACGAGCCGTCCTCTATCTGATGCGATTAAGTCCGTTTTATCGAGTTTCTATGAATATTGAAACCAATCAACCGACGACAAGAATTGAATTATGAGGCGGGCTGCAACTGATCCACAAATACGACACCATTTCGATAGGAGGCCTGTCGTTTGTAGAGAAATAAATCAGTTGCCCTACTCAACCAATAGTTCGCTGTCATTAAAGCCAAAAACCATATCACAAATGCATAATTATTATAATTTTCTAATAATAATAATTATTGTATTGCAATGCAAGCACATCCAAAAATCTCAACGCCAGCATTTTCAGAAAATTTACTTATCAATACTTATCATCAGTTTACCAATGGCCACAGTCAAGGAATAAGCACAATTAGAGCTCATTCAGACACTAAAGAATTCAACAGCTTCCGATAATCATTACATAATTTATGTTTCTCTCAGCTTTTAAGCAATATAAGCAATTTGAATGAAACCACAGAGGTTTAAAACAATTTACCAAAGTTTTCACGGTAAGTTATCGTATGCAGCTGATCGTGGTGTCCATGTGTTGTTGTGAATATTGCTTTTAGAGCGCTCAAGTTATATACGACATTTTTTAAACTTTCCACAAAGTGGTAAAAGTGCGGTGTAAAATGTATAAAACAAAAGCAGTATTCATTCATGAAACGACTAGAATCATATTCGCTTAGAATTAACACAAATAAAATATGAAACCTTTATGTGTGTTATTAATGACGCCCGTAAATTGAAAATGGCTTCGCAGAGGACGTAGCATTTTTTAAATAGGAATAAAACCACTTGTTTAAGGTTCAAATAATATATTTTAGCACTCGTTTATAAAATATATTATTTGGACATTAAAAAAGTGGCTTTATTCCTAAAATGTCTAGATTCCAACAAGTGCCTTCCAAAAATTCAATACATTTCTTAAATACTTGTGAAACAACCTATATATTAGAGAGCTCAGGAGTCACCTTGGATCTACCCAACGGTTCGAAATAAAACTAGGGTTTGCTTTTAAATCAGACTATAATAAATAAAAATCCATTGAAATCAGCCTAGCCGTTTTCACATGATGTGTGTGGGCTTTTATTTTATGCCAAACAGCCTCTCTTTACTTTATTGGGAGTGGTAGAATGCTCGCATGCCTGTACAAACATATATAGGCTTCCTTTTAAATCAATTAAGCCATCATATTTATTACTTCATATCGCTATTATAGACACACTACCTTTCTCTGATACTGTAAGCGCTTCTATGCTATTGAAAACTCAACTTAGGCTGGAGTAAAAACATTTAAGCAGAAAAAAAACATTTCAACTTAATACATTTAACCGCAGTTCAAAATGTTTGGGGGCCGCGGGTGGAGTAGTTGGCTGGGCAGTTCGGCTGAGTACGTCATTCCGGGGTTGTGCGTTCGATTCCCACATGAAATACCCTGGTTAAAAAAGTAAAAATCTCATCAATACATATAATACAAACATATACACAAGAAAGCGCCATATGGGCTAAAGTTCCCGAGTGCGCGAAAGCAAGCAGCAAGGTAGAATTAATTTTACCTTGTGAAAAAAAAATGTTTGGATTTCAAATCGGATTAAGCAAACATTCATAGGACGCAAATGTCTGTTTCTAGCTATATGGCAGACAATAATACATATTTATTCCTACATTGACGTCAATGAAGCTATTGTACATGTACGTATCCAGCTTCAATAAGCTTAATCTTGATATTGTCTTGATAGTCAAATATTAAATTGTTTTTCCAGCTTCCTGTGACGCAAGCGTAAGAGATTTGGTGGAAAAATACTGTATTCATGGTTTTTGTAATTTCATCAAAAAAAGTTTTAATCTTCGCGTCACCTAACTGAGCTAACCCAGGTTAGATTCAATTCTTGAATGAAAACATTATTTTTATCCACTTTTTTTTATTAAGCTTTTGTTTGATGTGCATGTTTTTTTTAAATTTATTTTATTATTTTATTCTAAAGTTACGAACAGTGCAAGAAATATGCTTCCAGAACTTACAAACTGCGTTCGAAGAAAACATTTAGCTTGAAAAAATTATTTGTTTAGTTTTATGAAAACTGCGGGAAACAATAGTTATGAATAAAGTTAATAATTATAAAAATAACGCCGGTATCAAACATTAGGCAATACATAACTTATAACAAATAATTTAAGAATACCTCAAATCACTAAATTAAAACCTTAAAAAGATATATGGTCAATTCTAAGACAATTGAGCACCCAATTAAAAGATAAAAATATAGTAGTATGTAATTATTTAAGTACTTTTTTAAATATCCTAGCGGTTATATTATAATATTCATATAATATATAATATATAATTCATGAGCAGTAGGTATTAAACTTTTTGTGCGACAATTAAAGTAATTGTGACAGTAAAATGCAGGTTGTGGTGTACAAGAATTTAAATAGTTACTTAATACCAAAGCGGCAGTACAAAAATAATTCGAGCTGCGAATTATATAAATACCTTCGAATTATTTCCTCGTTTCAAGTACAAAAGAACAGAAATTTTAAAGCCGAACACTGAAAGTTCTACCAAATACTAAAAATCCTGTCTAAATAGCAAGTAATTTGCAGTGATTTATGAGTTCCTAAAATTTATAATGAACTGATTGCTCATATAAAATACCCCGTGAGTTGACTTCAAACCTACTTGATGATCATAAATTAAAAGCAGTTAATTTAAAAGGTCAGGTTGAAAAAAAGAATCCCTGATAAATTTGTACGCACCTTCTGATTTGGCTGCATTGCATCTAATATTTCTGGGGTTTTTCGATTTGAGAACGGTTTCGAAAGCAATTTTAGTACGGAAGAAGGGAAAAATAATAAAGAAAAATCCACATCCCATTGTTTTCGAGATATTCATAAAAATAATGTCCAAGTTTTAGGTACATACAAATCAAATGCCATTTCAATTAGATTTTCCTTTTACAAAATATTTAATTTAATCATAAAACTTTAACAGCGATTTCAGCATTCACTTAAAAATTTATTTTGCATTTGCCTTCGGAGCAGAACAAAACGTTGAGTTTTTTCTGTGTGGCAAGTCCTTTGACAAGATCATCGCATGTATAACAGATTTAAACCCGCCATTTTAATTCAAAGTTAAAGTTGTTAATGTTTACAATTTCAGAGACAATTCGCCTCTAATTTATTTTAAATATAATTTCGGCACCTGAAATGTCGCTGTATAAGCTAAAGCGTACAAAACAATTGTAAAATGTTACAATTTCAAAACTTTTCTTAATTTACAGAATCCACAATTTGTTGGTTACCCTGTAGTGCTGTGAGTGGTGTCAGTAAACAAGTTCAAGAGCCGTCAACCGAATGTTAAGAATTGTCAACGCAGATAAAAGCGCGATAAATTTGGAAAATACCATTTCTTCACAGTTTGTGAGCATTTAAACAACTACCCGACAATGAGCATTTAACGAGAAAGCTACACCCAAAAGCAGTGCAATGAATATTTTATTTTGTATTTACTTTGTGTTCGCCATAACCTTGCGGCAGGCCGGAGC
Organism: Machimus rusticus; assembly: GCA_951509405.1. Taxonomy (NCBI): domain Eukaryota; kingdom Metazoa; phylum Arthropoda; class Insecta; order Diptera; family Asilidae; genus Machimus; species Machimus rusticus. The sequence goes on along the minus strand of OX608050.1, from coordinate 19,719,099 downwards.
CACCGAGGCTGCCGAAGATTTTCCAACTGGCGGAAGATCTCCACGGGCGGCAATATCAGTTCCGAAAAAATTAATAGCGGAGCCCGACTGCGAAGAGCTTAAGCTCCATTGCGGGCATGTCAAACCTGACGATGATCTAGCCGTCCTCGAGTGCGTCCAGACGCTCCCGTCCTCCAAAATAGAGGCCCTCGCAGAGGCGTGTCAGCACGCTATTTGGACTCATACCAGAGACATCCTCAAAGATGACATCGTGGCACAGTTGACGAAGAAACCCTGCGCTAAAAATGCTGATGTTCTCTCGGCATGCACTATCAACGGGGCGGATCAGTTCGGCTCGTACTTAGCATGTCTTGTGGAACAGCTCGACAAAATGAATGATGTGGGACTCTGCCGGGCAACCATTCAACGACTCGAAGGTGTCGCATTCACGGACTACCGGCTGATTGCACATTTCATCAATGACTGCAAGCAAGACATCGAAAACTTGCAGTGCGGCAGACTGAACGCAGATGGGGAGAAGGTGACTCAAGGGGAGACAATCGCCTGTCTGCAAGATAATATTGAAGCTCTAAAGCAGATGTGCCGAAAGAGGGTCTTGCGGTTGTCCCAACAGCAGGCGGACAACCTCAAGCTGGACCACCAGTTCACCCTGGCCTGTGAGAGTGACTCCAAGAGATTCTGTCCAAGCGAACATCCCTCGTCTGGGGGCCTTTTTAAGTGTCTGGTTAAGCACAAAAATTTCGCTGATATGACTATAAAATGCAGGGAGCAAATTGCTAGGCGCGAAAAGCTTCTTGCTCGCGATTACAGAATTAGTAAGGGCTTCGCCCGGGCCTGTCGCGAAGACATCCGCGTCAATCATTGCAGGCGCGGTGTTTCCGAGGACAAAGATGTTAGACTTGCACAAATATTACTCTGCCTGGAGTCAGCCGTCAAGAATGGGACGAAGATCGACGAGGAGTGTCGGGCTGAAATATCTGATCACCGCAAAATGCTCATGATGGACTACCAACTGCTACCGGAAATTCTGACCGGATGCGCGGACGATATTCCAAAATTCTGTGGGGATTTAGATACTCAGAATGCAGCAAATAAAGGTAAATGAAAAAAGCTAAAGCGTAAGTCAGTACACTACATTGCGTAAATCGTGATTTCGCTCACCAAAAAACTTTATCAATACAAATTCAATATATTTAAACACGATACCACAAAAAGAAGTTTTAATGGCTCTTGGAAATCAACTAATTTCGAAGATCATTTTGGTGATTGCCAATGTTCCATAAATTAAATCTTTGTTATAATTGTTTACTTTATCCTTATTTACCTGAAGAGTACAAGAAGTGCGGCACATTTATGTGTTTTTAAATCTATAGGTATCATACACTGTCTAATGGAACACGCTCGTCCGAAAAGAAAGAGGGACCGCAGAGTCACTTCTACCTGCCAGAGAGCTCTGGAGCAACTTGTTAAAGTCTCAGATGTCGGTGAAGATTGGAGAGTTGATCCTGTGCTCCAACGAGCCTGCAGCGCTGTCGTGGACGTCGCCTGTCGAGATATCGAAGGAGGCGACGCGCGCGTCATGTCCTGTCTTATGGAGCACATTGGGACCCAAATGATGACGCCAGCCTGCGAATCCGCCCTCATGCTCATCCAGTACTTCGTCGCGAGGGACTTTAAACTTGATCCACAGTTGTACGGAAAGTGTCATAGTGACGCTATGAAGTACTGCAAAGCAAAAAATACTTGGGATGATACAAACACTGGCCAAATGGATCCTGAGCGAGGACCATTAATTTTGCCCTGTCTCCACAGAATTGCCTATAGCAACGACAAGAACATTAAACTCAAAGAAGAGTGCTACCTGGAGGTAAAAAGGGTCATGAGACAGAGGGCAATTTCTGTTGATTTAATCCCCGAAGTGGAAGACAGGTGCCTCGATGATCTCTCGACCTTGTGCTTTGATAAGACTGAGAGAGGAGCTGAAATGCAGTGCCTGCAGGACAACATGGAAAAGCTGCAGCCCAAGTGCAAGGAGGCGGTGTTTAGCTACACTGAGGACGAAGCGGCTCATATTGAGCTAAATCCCATTATAATGAACGTCTGCAGGGATGCTATGGAAAGACACTGCGCTCATGTTTTGAGGAAGAGCCGGGAGCAAGGTAAGAGAAACTTAACTTAGCTCTAAACGAAAGTTTTAAAACACCTATAAGAAGACACATCACCTGTTCAGCTTTAGAAATTTAATTAAAATTGTATTTATTAACAAAGTTTTACAGCATTTCAATGTCATATTTCAGGGCATAAATAAATACAAGAAGAACTTAAAACAAGTTTTTCTCCAAATCACTTTCTTTCCTGCGTATTGCAAAAATATTTGCCACCGAAATTCCAATACTGTAATCGCGATTCAATTGTTTCTATCCGCGATTTAATTATTTATAAATAATAAAAGTTTTATTGTAAAAAATCGGTGTAGTTTTAAGCGTAAAATTATACTGATAAGGAAAGAAAATATGGATTTCCTTTATTACTTTAGGTTATATTTAACGCCAGTTTAAACCCATTGTTTCAAGAGAATTGCACTTAAAGTTTTCAAGCAACGTAGAAACATAAAATTGAGATTTAAATAGGCAGTCTAATCGACATACGTTCTTATTTATTTATAACAATCTGATTCGCGAACTAGTAATATTTTTTGTAATTCTGTTTATTTCTATTTTCGAAATAAGCTGAACTATTATCAGTGAATATTTCTTTAACTAAACTGAGTTCCACACAATACTTTACAAGCGAATATTTTGAGCTAAGCGGTTGCAGTAATAAACTATGTTAACACGTTAGCGGACGTGAATGCTATAGCATTCATTTTTTCACTGTAATGCCAAATGAGATGAGCTTTTTACTGTCCGCGAACGTGTTAAAAAAGTGTATGTATATGATGTATTTAATCTATTAATTTTTGAATTGTTTTCAAATATAGGTGATATGATGGATTGTCTGATTTCCCATAAAAACGATGCAGATATGCGCCAAGACCTAAAATGCCGCGCTGCTATAGAGCACTTCCAAATAATTTCACTGAAAAATTATCACTTCACTTACAAATTTAAAGAGGCCTGCCGTCCATACGTGACTCGATTCTGTTCCAGCAGCACTACAAAATACGATGTTGTAGCCTGTCTCAGTGAGGTAATGAGGAACGATACAATTAAAGGCCAGCGCCACACTATTCCCAAGGAATGCAGGCAACAAGTCAAATCTCAATTGTATCAGCAACGCGAAAGTTTAATGTTTGATCCGAAATTAAAGAACGCTTGCAAAAAGGAGATCTTGGACCTTTGTGCTGAGGCTCTAGGGCCGGGTCAGGTGAATACCAAAAATGCAAGTGTGCTGCTAATGTCTTTTGTTGCTTTTTGTTGCTTTTTGTATATATCTAAAATTTCAAAACTTAGTTTAATTTGTTTGCCGTGCAACTGTTAATATAAATTTACTAAAAGGTTAAATCGTAATCCTCACAGGCTCTTGAATGTCTTCAAGCAAACAGTGCTCATCTTGGTGAGTCCTGCCGGCATGCTTTATTCACTGTAAAGAAATCTGAGTTGGACGACAGCTCCACGGATTACACGTTGGTCAACACCTGCAAGGATATGACCTATAAGTATTGCCAAAATACGGAGTCGGCTAAACTGCTCGACTGTTTGAAATTATATAAGGATGAGCCCTCTTTCGACCCAAGATGCCATTTGGTTATTGTTAATCGTATGATTGAACAGAATACTGACTTCCGATTCAATCCAGCACTTCAAAGCTCTTGTGGAAAGAATATTGATCAGTTCTGTTCTCATATTGTTGCTGCAGCGAAACCAAATGAAGAACTTAATGGAAAGGTAAGTAAATTTGTTTTTACTTTTACTGAATTTTTTAAAGATATCTTGTAAAAGATATTTTCGATTTTTTTCAAGTCTGACCGATTGCGTAAATAAGATAGATTAAGGCGCGTTTCCAATACAGCGTGGAGATTTAGATTATTTCCTATCTCCATATTCCACACGACAGAGTTATATTTTTTGTCTCTTTAAAAATTTCACACTGCAGCTGAGAGACAGCGCAAAAGTGGATCCTAGTCCTACTCTCGCGCTGGAATCGTCGAAGGCTTACAAACTTGATTTTACTCGAGATGGTGCTGCTGCAAAATTGCTCAGCAATAATTAGTTCTTAAAAATTGCATTTTCGAAAGTATTCAACAGATTGTCCCTAATTTTTCTAAAATTATCCTGTTAACATTTGTGCGGTAGTTTAATTTATTTTAAATGTTACGTCTTTCCATTTTAGCAAAACAATTAACAAAACTCACAAGTCACAAAATTAAAGAAAATCACAATTACAAAAAAAAAAATTGTCAATCGGCACTAATGACAAGAAAATAACAGCCAATCATATGATTTCGAAAAATCTGAATCTTTCGAACATACTCTGCGCTCCTAATTGGAACAGGACCTTCTTTGACGCCGAACTCCACGCTGTATTGGAAACGCTGCTTTATAGTCCCAACTTATATTAAAACATAGAGATTCAAGATATTCCCCTCCGTTTTAAACAAATTAATCAATGCATAAATGTTATATTCTTTCAAAACAATTTCAAACAGGCCACTTTATTAATCGTTATAAAGCAAGAATCCTTTAGAATTCTTTATTCTTTCTGATAATACTTCCGGTTTTATCGTTCACTGTAACAAGCCATTCGTCAAGGAAGTCCGTTCCAAGTGAATTTACCTTGTTAATATGTAAATAGGGTCCAGTACCTAAAAGACAGAAATTATTTGAACAGTGCTTGAATTTAATACAAAACAAAGAAACAAACCTTGGGCAGGCTTCCAAACAATTCTTTTTCCATCATCTGGTATTCCCTTAATTGCAAAAGATGTCCATAAAGTGACCATTTCTTTAGCAATCTTCGTGTCCTTTCTGTTGAGTGAAGGGAAAATTGGGAAAAGGTAGATATAATCGTCAGAGTGGTGTACGCCTCCATTAAAAGGATAATGGTCAGTGTTCAACCCGTAGCCATATAATGTATGTTCTCCTTGATAATCAAACGTGTATAAATAGGTCGGGTACGGACTATTTTTAGCATTCATCATTGCATAACTCAGCACAGGAGATTTGATTGCTAGGATACTTGCCAGCTAATAATTAAAAAATTTTATTTAGTGGTTTCAGTTAAAAATCACTAATTCACATCAATAAGTCCTGGTATCATTTTCTTGTAATTCCTGTTTTCGAGGTCTTCCTTCTTGAAAAAGAATTTCATCGCCATATTTAAGATCGCTCCATCTGCATCTACCACATCGGTTTTTTCAATCAATTTTTCGATAAACTCTCTGGAATCCATTTTACTAAAGTTACCAACTTTTTTCTTCATATCGTCGTACAGAGCTAAATAAAGAACATGTATTAATAGGCAGCGATGGTAATAAAACAAACATACCAGCTAGCATAAAAGATCCCTCTTGTTGTGTAACACCAGCCATGAGAGGATACTTAGGGCTATTATTCGCAAGCTTATAAGGCATTTCGGGTAAAACATCGTAATAGTCATCGACAATAAAAGAATATATATCCGTTGTTCTCAGCTGAAAAATATTTCAAAGAATCAACATAAATATTTAAAAAGAATTATAGAGCAAACATTATCTCCAGTGCTGATGTCCATGAATTTCACCACATCCATTTCCATGAAGCACCGATTAATTTCTTGAATATCCTCGCAATTGGGACAATCGCCCTTCTTACAAATACTTTTAGCTATTTCGGAAGTGTATGGCTTGGTTGCCCAAGCTCCAAATGACGATCCTGACTGTAAAATTGCCCGATGAAAAAGTCCCTTGGGCACAGCAGGGCTTAACATTAAAGCATTGCACAGGGCCGCTCCAGCTGATTGTCCAAAAATCGTAACACGACCTGGATCACCTCCAAAATGGGAAATATATTTTTGGACCCATTCAAGTGCAAAAATATTGTCGATTATCGCCATATTGCCCGGAATTTCAGCTGTTCTAGTAGAGAGAAGACCTAGAGCTCCGAGACGGTATTGAAGCACAACAAGGACAATGTCCTCTTCTAGCAAGTAATGTCCTGTATATCGTTGATTTGACCCAGAGTAGAATCCACCGCCATAAATAAAAACCATTACGGGTGATGTTCCTGCGATCTATATGTAAATAGAAATTATTTTTCAATTTGCAGTTCGATCTTTTGGAGTTTGTTACATTTTTTGTGTAAATGTTCAAATTCAAGCAGTCTTCAATGTCGTCGTCAGCATCAGCAGGTAGAGTTCCTTTTACAGGACAAGCTTTTCCAAATTTTGTAGCATCAAAGGTTCCATTCCACTTTGATCGAGGATAAGGACGCTAAAACATTCACCTAAAGTTAGTTATCAATTCCGTTCGATTCATTTATTTTGTTGATGACCTCTCACTCCACTATAAGTAAGCTATTAAGTAATAGTGCATGTTAATTCACTATTACTCAATTGTTAACTACAGTGCACTGCAAACTCACTTTACTAAAAATTTGAACAATAATGCACTGAAAAAGCTCTAGTACCATTATATATTTTCAGTATAAATGTAACTAGCTCCACGAGTGAACGATTTCTTTTTTATAAGTACAAAAAATTTTTTAACGAAATTCATTTTTCTAGTACTACAGATAATAGCCCGAGAGGTGAGAAACAAAAAAATGCAACCATTTTCGAAAGGTTGGTTTTCTTATACATTTTATGTTACATTTGGGTGGAGAGAAATAGCCTGCCGTCAATCTGCCAGTTTTCTTAGCGTTTGGCACCGGCGCGGATTCAACATTGTAAAAGAACTATATACATATGTCGCAACTACTTTCTAAAATCTACAAATTGGTTTGCGAAAAAAAACTGTTTTATCAGTCTCAACAATTTTGCAACCGAGCGCGCCAGCAGTGCGTTTAATTTCTGAAAAATCTATACATCGCGAAAATGTTTTTTAAAATATCACTTGTTTTCCATAATATAGAATGCAATGCTTTTCAAAAACTATAATTTATATCTGCAGATGTTACTGTCTGCAATGTTTTGTTTTGCGATCCGGCAACTTCGAGATGCTTTTTTAATATAAGGCATTTTTGTCCAACTATAAAGTTCAAACTACAAAGTCGTATTTTTTGAAATTAGTTACCTTAAAACGTAATTTTCCACTTGGTGATTCAGCGAAAGGTACTCCCAAAAACTGATACATTTTCTGATGACTCCAGGCAGTAGATGAGATACCACCCACAATTTTTCCCAGTCCAGGTATATCAATTTCTGCATCAATAACATCACCTCTGTTACTATTTCCAATCGGTAATCCCGAAATCAGATTAAAATTATAAAAACAAACAAAAGATATCAAACTAAACAATTTCGAAATCATATTGACCGTGATCTTGATCCTCGGGTGGGTCGTTACTCTTAAAGCTATTCTTGGCGAATCGCAACAATTATATACTGCTAAGAGCAGCGCGTGGAATCTATTTTTGCAAAAGTAACCGCAACCACTTTCCGCATTTAAGGTAATCTTGTATCCCAGATTCAGAATGAAATAACTTTTTGTTTTTAGTAAATAATCTTAACTGGCGGTATGGGTGCCATTTAATTTCCCGATAGTCTTATCGGACTTTATAAAGTGTCAATCAAAACTTTACAGCAAAACTATTATTTGATTGTGGGACCGTAAGAATTCACTAGAATTGCTATTTATTACAACTAATTTAGAGCTTTCTCCGACACCTGTTGAGAAGATACTAATTACTTTTCACAACAAGAAAATTGTGTCAAATAAGTATTATGTCTTTTTAAAGTACATAATGCGAAGTTTTTATTTAAAAGTTTTATCGTACATAAAAGAATTTTTGATGGTATGGCCAACATTTGCGCTTATGCGAACGTGTTCCAGATGTGCAAATATTTACATGAATTAAATTTCCTTTACCTGCAAGTTTATTACATCTGAATTATGATTTCAATGGGTTTAACGCCATTAAAATATTTTAAAATTTTAGTATAATCTTAGGCTGTAAAAAGAAATACTTATAAACATATCACGTCAAATTATGTTTCTTATTTTTACAATCTTCACCTGTCCGTATATAGTGGAATGTTGTAAGTTGATCTTGTTGATCCACTTCCCGATCTGTGATTGAGCTGAAATGTTACATTCATATATAAATTCGATAACAATTCAACATTATGCTACTAATGAGCAGGTTTAATTCTTTGATTGCTTTGCTAAGATACATGATTTGATACTAATAATAACACTATTTGATCCGAGATTTATCCCTTAGGCTTAATTATCCAAGTTTCGAATCGGTTCGTTTCATCATTGCAACTTATTTTTGTCTTACAAAAAAGATTCAGCTTTCTCAGCTGAAACTAACTAAGTGAATTAATTTATTGCTTATAATTAAGGTTTTGATTTAATCTAATTTGAATTCGAATACGAGCTAGCAAGTTCTGCCAGATCCACAGCTTCTTGTTGACCTTGCCAATGCCGTGGAACTGTTGCTACTTCACCTATTGACTAATTAAATTGAAATAAATGAAACACAAACACACCATTAAATACAACATCTTCGCATATCGGCCGAGTTCACAATTGCGATCAGATTCACCCAAGCACTCTCCTTGTGTCCGTTTGTACGATTTAAGTGCTTCGAATAATCTAATTTGTGTCCATAAATTGATTCCAGATTATTCTGAGCACTCTCTGTGTGAATTTGCGGGTAAAGACCGATTGCTTGAACAGATAAAATTTAAACGTAGTCATTGATTTTTTAAACTACCTGTAAATTAACAATATATAGTCTTTTCTAGTTAAGATTTTCTTAAGTCTGATATTATAAATTAAATTTTTTTTGACTATATTATACCGGTCCATAAAGAACATGTCCAGAATATTCAAATTTTCATATTTTTAGATTAATTAAGTAAAAAATAAAATATACTAAATTTGACAAACAATTTAAAAAACTGGAAGAACTTAACATAAATAAACGCAATGTTGGTTTTTCTTGCTTGGACAGCTGTGTCCACAGTTCAGATTTTTTGAGTAAGTAATCAAAGTATAATCTGATAAATTTACTCACTTGAGCGATTGCAGTTGCGAACTCGGCCATCGGTGACGATTTTCAAAATTAGAATAACATTGATAACTTTCACCGTAAAACTATCTTCGTTTTGCCCATTGTAGTTGAACTGCATACACTTATAACAAATAACAGGCAAAATTATTTCATTTATTTCATTTTTCACAAGAAGACAACATTTTTGATTTTCAAAATTAATTCACTCATTTGATAAACTATACGTCGGAATTTGAATCCTGTAGTATAGCAGAAAATTTTAGAAATTTGTTATTAGTCTTGAATGAAATAAATAGCTATGAAGCTAGTCAGAAAATCAGATCATTTTCTTAAATCCACTTCTTTCAATCCTTAGTTAGGCTATTACAGGGATCATTGACTGTTATCATAAACTCATCCCTAAAGTTTGATCCCAACTTGCAAGTTTCGTTGATATGAAGATAGGCGCCATTAAATGATTCTTTAATAAAACAAAATTAGACACACATTGAGATTTAAATGAGTAACATATGTACCAGTTATTGGTTCCCATTTCGTCACACCTGTAGCTTCTGGTTTACCCTGAATGGCAAACGACGTCCACATCTCAACCATAGATTTGGCAATTTTTGTATCCCGATCATTAAGCTCTCGAAAAGCAATCAAAAAGAAGTTCTCATCGCCGTGATGGACTCCACCCTTAAAAGGATAGCTGTCCTTGTCGCCACCAAGTGCAAAAATAGTATTTTCACCGAGATAATCGAAAGTGTAGAAATATGTTGGTGGACCACATTTGTCGGCATTATGTTGAGCAAACCGGAACACAGGAGATTTTATAGTTAGCATTCCTGCCAGCTGATTAATAAAGTTTCTGTTTTTTAATGTTGCAATATATTATTAAGATAACTACATCGATCAATCCTGGAATCATCTCTTTGTTAATCATTTTATTTAAATTCATCGATTTGAAGAACAGCTCTGTTGCCATATTGAGGATCACACCACTTAGGTCTGTTTCCCTCACGGCTAGAATAAGTAGGTCTATAAGATTTCGCAGAGTAAATTGTTTTGATCCATAGGATTTCATAAGATAGTCGTACACCACTGAAATTATTAAAATTTACAAATGTATAGTTTCTAGATGTCAATTCGACATGATTAGTCAAGATACTATTTATTTATTTATTTATTTATGGTGGGCTCGGGGTGCATTAATGACAGCCTGAACCTACTGAGGGGCGTACTCGTGGCCTCTCGGCCCATATGACGCACTAGGGTAGAATCAACATATTAATAGTGTTAAGGAATATTATGGGGTTGTTTTATATAGGTATATCAATTTCCAAATGGTTCAACAGGCAGAAAAGGTCAGAATTTCCTTGTTGTTGGGGGTCAAGAAGAGCTTTGAGATTGGTCCTGGGAATAAAAAGTAGGGTTTTAGGGCAAGCAGTAAGAATATGGGCTACTGTGAGTCGTTGAGTACAGTGAGGGCAAGGGGGAGGATCTTGCCGTCGCAGGAGGTGTTCGTGGGTTAGTTTTGTGTGACCTATCCTAAGTCTAAGCAGGGTCATCATCTTTTTCCTGTTTAGTTCTGGGTTATAACGGGGGGGGGCATAGCTATAGGCCAGTGTGAGTGGAGAAAAGTTCCCGAAAGATCCCAGGTAGCCTGCTTTTTTCGTGAAAGCTCTCTTCTCCCTGCCCTCAAAAGAACGTTAACCGCAGGCGGGATAACGATCTCTTCCGAGGGGTACATTAGGACATTTTTAGCTGCCCGATCCGCCATTTCATTGCCCTCAATGCCCACATGACTTGGTACCCAACACAGTTTAATCTCCGATGCTTGTAGGATATGTCTCGATACTCTGGGTATATAATCAAGGTTTCTAATATTTAGTATGGCGTCTACTGTAGCTTTAGAATCCGTGCATAAAACAACCTGTGTGTTTATGCTTTTAGCAGCTTCCAGGGCTTGGTATACGGCGTAAGCTTCAGCGGATTGGATTGGACAATCCGGGTGGAGTTGTTGTGCTTGTGTAATCCAGTCCCCGTTAGCTTCGCAAACGAACGCAAAACTAACCCCCTGGGCTGATACACTGGCGTCCGTGTACCAGAAAACTGAATTGGGATGATTGTTTTTCACTTCCGCAAAAAGCTTGCGGTAGACTTCAGGGGCTGTGTTCGCCTTGGGATGATGCGCAGTGTCTTGATGGAGATGGAGGGGCGAATCTGGAGAGCGGAGGGCAGGATCGGGAACTTTTCTGCGAGCGGAGGAATAGGAATACCCAGCTCGAGGGCTCCCTTTACCGCTCTCTGTAGGGAAGATGGAAAACGGTTGGGGGGTTGTGTCGAAAGATATCTCACAGCCGAGTGGAGTGGTTGAAACGGATCTGTAATGTTCTTAGAAACCAATGTGAGCTGACGTTGTTCTAAGCGGTGATTGATCGAAGAGAGCCCGGTTTCTAGTAGGAGGGATTCAATTGGTGAAGTCCTAAAAGCTCCTGACGTAGTTCTTACGATAGCGTTAAGCCGAACCTGAAGCTTTTGAAGCGAGGTTGGGGCAGCATGTCCGTAAAAGGTTAATCCGTAATCAATTCTACCCAGCGTCAGGACCTTTGCTATCTTGGTAAGGGCTGCTGGTGTTGCTCCGGAACCTTTATTAGAGAGTACTTTAACCAGATTCAGGGTTCTCTCCAAATGTTGAGATAAGCATCTGATATGAGCATCCCATTTGAGGTTTCGGGCAAAGGTAACCCCAAGAATTTTCATTTGATCTTTATACGCATAGCTTTGTCCTTCGATGGGACAACCAGTTGTCCTGCAGTTCCTCTTCCGACAGACGTGTAAGCATTCTGTTTTGTTTGCTGGAAGGACAGCTCCGTTTCGTGCTGCCCAACTGCTAGTTACCGATAAAGCTCTCCCGACCCAGTTATTTGCCTCCAATTGGGGGCTGTGGCCTGTTATCAGAATGTTGTCTGCAAAAATGAAGGATTTAATGTTCTGTATGGAGTTGAGCTCCGAACACAGGGAGTCGATGTAGGAATTGAAAATATTAGTTGAGAGGGGGGAACCTTGGGGGGTGCCGTTGTCTAGCGGAAAGGAAAAATAGATGACAGGACTCCGTTGACTTTGGTACGAATTTTACGATTTGTTAGGAAGTTAAGGATAAGTTTGGTAAATTTGGCATCTATGCCCCAATCATTGAAACGCTTTGCTACTATGTATGTGTTTACCAAGTCGGTCATACGCCTTTTCCAAATCCACAGAGAGAACGACACAATGATGTCTTTGTGACAGTCCCAATGCAAGTTCATCCTCTAAGAGGTGAAGGAGGGTTTGCGTGCTTCTGCCAGGTCTAAAGGCATGTTGTTGATCGGAGAGTTTCTCCTCGAGGACGACGCTAAGGCGCCGGCTCAGAATCTTCTCCATGACTTTGGAAAGACACGGTAGCAATGAGATGGGTCTGTAGTCATTGACACTAAGGTGAGAGGAGGATCTTTTAGGAATCGGGACCAATGTAGCGATCTTCCAATCCTGGGGGAAGATGCCCTGGTCAAGGATTTTATTAAGAAGAGCTATATAGCGGAGTTTGAAGGAAACAGGCGATTCTCGGATCATCCTATAAGAGATTCTGTCAATACCGGGGGTGGTACCTTTGAGTGAGCTCAACGTGTTATTGAGCTCCTCCAGGTTTACGGGAAAGGACAGAAATCTTTCCGGGTCATGAGCACGAATCAATTGATCCGCTGAGGACTTGTCAGTATTGAATTGTCGGGAGAAATTGCTATCTGCCGAGTACCCAGACCAGGTGTTGGCGAACTCATAAGCTATGTCTTCGGAGCTTGAAAGTATTCCTCTGGAGGTGTTTAAACTTGAGATCAAGGTGGGAGGTTTGTTCCCAGAGATTGCCTTAACTTTCTTCCAGGTATCCGATAGATTGATATTTGGATCAATTGTGCTGGTAAATTCTTCTCAAGATTTTCTTTTGGCCTCCTTGATCATTTTCTTCACTAGCGCCGAATTTCGACGATAAATTTGCAGATTTTCTGCTGTTAGGTGGTTTTGAAAATTTTTCCAAGCTTTATTCTTGGATCTAATATTTGCAAGGATTTCTCGGTTAAACCAACAGGGTTGCGTTTTAGATTTGGGGCTGGCAGAGGGGATGGAGGAGACGGCAGCAGACCTTAATATCTTCTTCAGTCTAGCAGCTTCACCATTGCAGGTGGGGAAAGGTTAGACGCCCTCTCCACATGTACTGCAAAACCATGCCAATCCGCTCGACGCTCGAGAAAAAGAGGGCTTTGCTTAAAGTTGGGTACGGTAATTTTGGCTGTAATTATTATCGGCAGATGGTCGCTCCCTTCGGTGTTGTCGTGAGTGTACCAGCTTAAATAAGGGGCGAGTTGTGGCGGGGCGAGGGCGATGTCTATGGCTGAGAGCGTATTCCTGGATGAAAAGAGGGTGGCCGAGCCGTCGTTAAGGAGGACGTAATTCTCCTCCCTAAACCAATCTCCTATTAATCTCCCTCTCCTATTTAGATTGTTGGAGCCCAAATGGGATTATGGGCGTTAAAATCCCCAGCTATGATGGTATTTCCTGGTATTTGATTTGAGAGTCCCTGTAGAGTTTCCGATTGTAGGTAAACGTTATCTTCTAAGTAGATGTTAAGGAAACTGAGATAGGGATTTGTGTGGATTGTAATGGCTAAGGCTAGGATGTTTGAATCGACGGGGATAACGTTGAACGATAACGATTTATGAATTAGTATAGAAACTCCGCTCTTTCTTGACTCGTATGATTTATTTTTGTGAAGACAGTTATACTTTCCCAAGCTGTCAGGTCCATCGCCGCTCAAGAGTTTAGTCTCCTGAAGAAGCACAACGTGCGGACTGTAGTGGTGAAGCAAAATTTGAAGGTGTTCTAGATTATTAAAGAAACCCCTAATATTCCATTGTAACATCGTAATGCCACGAGTAGAGCTGTTTATGGGAAGGTGGGATTGTGTGGGCGTGGTCTGCATACAAGGTTTAAAAGGAGGAGTTCGTGTGGAGGGTGGCGTATAGTTGGATGAGTAGTGGTAATTTAGATGTTGTGATATACGGATTAGAAGGTGGGTTGTATTTCGTATGGGGTCTAGCTGAAAAATTCGTCAACAAACTCGGTTGATAGCAATACTTGAGTAGACGATAAAGGATAATAACAACCGCAGGAACCTTGGAGGGAGTGTTTTTTTTGGATCTATGGTGATGGCGGCAAAAGAGAAGTTCGGATCTCTAACACTTGTGATAGGTTTGGTAGCGTAATATTCTTTTTTAGCTTCATAGTGTGAACATTTTTTCAACGTTTTAATTTTTAAGATTTCTTTAGCCTCTAAATATTCTGGGTAATTCTTGTCATTGGACTTATGGTCTGTGGTGCCACAGTTGATGCAAAGAGGTGATTTGTGTGCATTCAAGGCTTCCGGGGTTTCGTGAGCCCGCAGTCGACGCAGACCTCCTTCTCTGCGACACATTGTTTGGTGGTGTGCCCAAGTCTTTGGCACTTACGACAACGCATTGGATTTGGAATGTATTCCTTCACCTTAATCACCTCAAACCCAATAATGATCTCCCTCGGAAGGGAGGACCGATCAAACGAGAGAATGGTCAAACCAGTTTTCCTTTCCACATTGTCCACTTTTTTCTTAAATTGGAATGCTTCGACAACCCCGTAGTGGGACAGGCCTTCGACTATTTCCTGTTCGCTTAGGTTAATTAAGCCTGTGCAGTATATGATTCCTTTCGTTTGGTTGAGACTATCATGAAAGGTCGCCTTATAGGGAATGTCCCCTGGCAGTTTATTCCTATTTATGAATTTTAGGGCAGAGGCTTTGCTATCGCAAAGTAAAAGAAGACTACCGTCCCTCAGGAAAGATGATTTGGAGTACCTAGATGAAACTGCATCGACTGCTTTCCTTAAGACAAAGGGGTTTACATCTTTCATGGTTTTGTTGGGGGCGGTTGATTGAAGCACTATGAATTTTGCTTCCTCTGCTGGATCAATTGCTTTCCCATAAAGGGCTGGAAATGCTTCAGCGAGTGACATTGTTGTCCCTCTACGTTTTTTGGTGGGCCTCGAGTCGTCGAGTAGACTCGAGCTCCTCAAGGCCGCAAAGTGATTCTGGTTTTTTGGCCCGAAGGCCATGCTTGAGTTCCGAGGAACTCTTCTTTAAGTATTGGATTTCCTTTTTGCCAAGAACGTTGGAGATTTTGGTTAACACTTATGTATACTTAGCTGGATATTGTACTCCTATGTGAAACACGTGTTAGGATTTGTAGGTTATCAATGAGCCCGGCTTGCCTAGTGGTCAAGCCCACTACGGGGAAAACCCCGATACACCGTCGTCTCTATTGACCGCTTAAATTAACAAAATTTCACTAATTTGCCAAGAAAGTTATCAGGAATAGAGAAATACAAAGAAAAAGAACCAAATGTGACTGATTAAGGATATAACACCACTAATTCAAACACAATTAGAGAGAAGTCTTGCTAGCTTCGGATCGCACTTCTTGACGCCAGCGGATCTTGACTGCGACTGAGTCAAGATACTATTTTGTATAATTTTTGATAACTGTCGTGTCGAAAAAACTGCAAAAACAGCAACTATTTTAAAAATATGCACTTAATGCAAGTTTAGCATTCTGGTTAGAATAACTACTCCCCACTCTCAAAACATAATTTACCCTTACGTTTCAAAGCCATTGAACCCTCGTGTTTTGTGACTCCAGCGATCATATGACATTTCTTTGGATTTGTGATTAGCTCAGCGAGGGGAGTTGGAAAAAAATTATAATAATCACCACTGGTTAACGAAAACATGATCAAGTTCGGTCCACGCTGAAAAACACAAAATACAAAAATAATTCATAAGTAAAGGACTTATACTTCGGCTGTTGAAATTTCAAGGAGTTTTGAAACCGAGGCTTCAGTTAAGCATTTATTCATAGTGTCAGGATCGCAACCTTCGTATCCTAGCTTCTGGCAAATTAAATGAGCTCCAAAAATGGAATCCGGACAGATGCTCCATCCACAAGTTATAGCTCCAGACTGGATTATTGCTTTATGGAACAAATTTGATTGGACGCAAGGACTGATCATTAGTCCAGTTACTAGAGCAGCCCCAGC
This sequence comes from Machimus rusticus, assembly GCA_951509405.1. NCBI lineage: Eukaryota > Metazoa > Arthropoda > Insecta > Diptera > Asilidae > Machimus > Machimus rusticus. The sequence goes on along the minus strand of OX608050.1, from coordinate 19,702,801 downwards.
AGAATGTCCAATAAGAGTTACGCAACAGGGATCCCCACCGAAATATGAAATGTTGTCCTGAATCCATTCCAAGGCGAGCTTCAAATCCATTGCGGCCATGTTACCAGGTATATCCGCGGTTCCAGTTGATAAAAACCCAAATACTCCCAAACGATACTGCGGAACCACTAAAACAACATCTTTTTCGAGAAGGGACTTAGGGGAGCAATCAGCAGCTGACCCTTGAATAAAGCCGCCACCATGTACATAAACCAACACAGCGACTTTAGACTTTAGCTGCAAAAAAGATTGTCTCACTTTAATTTATACAAATAATAAATATATATTTTTCTCACATCTCTTGTATAAATGCACAAGTTGAGGCAATCTTCTGGATCATCGACATCTGCGATGAGTAGTTTCGATTCTCCAGGCATTACTTTTTTCTTCAGCGATGGACATGGTGGCCCAAATTTCGATGCATCTCTCACACCTTCCCATTTGGCTCGACGAATGGGAGGCTTTGGGGAAAATCACAATATTTTCGAATAAAAGTTTTTATCATTACCTTAAATCGTAAAGTTTTCGAAGGAGATTCCGCATAGGGAACTCCTAAGAATTGATATATAGTTTTGTTGGTCCAAGCAGTTTTTGTCGTACATCCCTCGAGGCAGCCAACGTTTGGAATCGTCACCATATTCTTCGATACAACAATAATTACCCTTAAAGTATTTAGAAAATATGATCTAAAAGTCGTTTGCATCCTCTTCAAACTAGACAACTAAAAATGATAGACCGATGTACTATGTTGTCTGAACGTAAAATTAACGAGCCTACTGAACTAGAAACTAAAAAGGATCTGCTGAAGTGAATTATATATTCAGCTAGTGTCATAAAAAAAAAGAAAACAAGACTGCAAATTTCCAAAACAATTAGTACTTTTTTGTTATCCCATAATGAGATCTTAACAATCCTTTCAAAGGGAGGGTCTATTGAAAAGAAATTACAATAATTTAAAAATTATGTTGAGCGAAATTTTTATTCTAGAAAACCGTCTTCAAACGTAGGGTGTTCGTGTTCGCCAATTTTTAAATATAGTAGTATGAAAAAGTACTGCGTTTTAATCACTTTGGTGGGGATATGGATGTGGATTAATATAATTTATAAAACAAAATCGACATACATAATTGGGAAATCAGTAAAATCCATAAGACGAAAATACATATTTGTTGCTAAAACAACGTTCGAGCTTTTAATATTATACCCTCTACTGAAATTACTAGCACAAATTAAGACAAGATTATTAACTTATTCCTTTCAGGTAATTAGCTGCCTGAAAACGAAATTCCGTGAAGGTAAACTCGACCACAACTGTGAACAGAAGATGATTGAAATTCTGCAGGAGCAAGCGCTCAACTATAAACTAAATCCGCTCCTGCAAAACTTCTGCAAATCGGAAATTGAAATTTTGTGCAAACCTGGAAATGACATAGAGGAGCAAGGACAAGTCGAGGAGTGTCTGAAAAACGCTTTCCTAAACCAAAGAATCGTCAGCAAAGAGTGTAAGATAGAAGTAGCTACCCTTATTCAAGAAGCAAAAGCAGACATTCACGTTGATCCCCTGCTCCAACGGGCCTGCACTGTCGACCTTCTCAAGTATTGCTCTAGCGTTAAAAGTGGTAATGGAAGGCGTAAGTGTTCTACTTTGTTCCAAGTTTATTAATCCTGAATAAATCAAACAATTTTCTCAGAGCTGAAATGCCTCCAAACGATTCTGCAAGATGAGTCTAAGGCGATGGAGGAGGACTGCAAAAATAAGCTAGTTAAACGCATAGAGATGTTTAGAAATGCGGAAACGGTAAGTATTCTAAAAAATTTAAAAAATATCTTTTTAAAATGAAAATCAATTTTGAGCTGCAGCTTCTGGCATCACCCCCTGAGAACATAGAGGAACTTGTTTCACAGGTGGTCTCATCTCCAGCCAAGAAATTCTTCCTGGTCTTGATATTCTCTATTTTTGGAATGGTTTTCATCATTGGAATGTTCTTCGGCCGAGTCACCAAACGCGCAATCGCAATGAAAATGAAATAAACCACCTGAAGTCATCCCAAAGCCCACAGAGAAGTAGAGTTCCAGTGAAATAATGAGTGTATAAAATTTTTCTTGCTAACTAAGTGATATGACCAAAATGAAGACGGATTAAAGGACGTATTTTTCCACGAGGATTTACCTATCTATATCTGTTACCAACTGAGTCGTTTGCTGATTTTTTTGTATTTTTACAGCGCGGTTATGTAACTTTGGTTGATAACTTTCACGCAAATTTGATTGGAATCGCCCTTTCCGAAATATATTTTTTTTTTCCTAAAATGTATATTATAATTTTTTATTGGCTTGTGTAAGTCGAAGATTAAAACAATTATCGATATTAAGAGTGCGAATAATGACAATTCACTTACTTAGGTATTTTCGACATTTTAATAAAGAAGTGATTATTTTCCAAATATGTTTATAAACTTTCACACTATCTTGAGGCAATTTCTATTGCAGGAAAATTAAATAACCTCTGAAGACAGTTTGCCCTCTTTGGGGATTAGTCAGTCTTATTATTATTAGTAGTAAGTTGTTACTAATTAAGCGGACTCTAGCTTGAGAGAGTATTCATAAATTGTAAATTACTTCATTCAAACCAGAGCAAAAGCACCAAATTCTCTTAGGAATGCCTAGATCAAGTAAAATAACAATTCTTTTGAGATCGAAGTTACGACTCTATTAGTACAAGTCATATTTTGTACTTGAACGAAGGGGACTGTTTAAAAAATAATTTAACCTTTCATAAAACAGGTAAGTCATAAACTTGTTCAGCATCGTCAGTTTAAATTCAATCCATTGAAAACTTTTAGAAAATATTTTCAATAATTCCCTCTTAGCTTTAACACTAGAACTTCAAAGACAGGGGCGGATATACTTAAGGGCTATTTGGGCTGCAGCCCAGGGCCTCGTGGATACAAAGGGCCCCCAGCCTCCATTGAAAACAATATAGACGATATTGTGAAGAAAAAAATGTCTACAATTAAAAAAATTATAAAATAAAAACTTTTTAACAAAAAAATTAAACCGCCGAAAAAACTGAAAAGCAAAAAATAATAAACCTTTTTTATTTAACCTTAATAACTTATTTCATAAACTAATGTAAGCATACCTAAGTATATATTTTTGTAATTATTTTGAGTTTTTAATTAACTCAAATTTACTTAGGTATACTTACATTAGTTTAAGAACTTAGTTATTAAGGTTAATTAAAAACTCAAAATAATTACAAAAATATATACTTAGGTATGCTTACATTAGTTTATGAACTTAGTTATTAAGGTTAAATAAAAAAGGTTTATTATTTTATGCTTTTCAATTTTTTCGGCGGTTTAATTTGTTTGTTAAAAAGGTTTTATTTTATAATTTTTTGTAATACACAACTCAGCATTCATTTCTGTGAGTGAACAATAAATCACCCTTATTTTCCCACCCTTAGGGTAGGCATTTTTTTCCAAATTTATATGGGACCAACTTCGAGGTATTATCCAATAAAAAAAGAATTATCAAAATCGGACTACTCTGTAAAAAGTTAAAGTTATTACTTCAAAATTTTCAGATACAGTGAAGAGCAAAACTGAACCAGTTATGGTACTTTAGGGTTTTGCAAGTTATTCATTAACTGTAACAGATATTGTAAAACTGGTTGTGTAATATTGTAGAGGGTAAAATTGTCTATACTATAGAAATCTCATTTACATTTTGATGTCCGACTGATCATTTTTAAGTTAATTATGAAGCAAAACTTTCGAATTTCACTACTTTTATCCACGCAAATAACTCAAAAAATGTCAAAGTTACGGGAAAAATGATTACAACCAATTTTGTGCAGAATTTAAATCTCTACAAGTTTATAGATAAGGACACTTGCCCATGTCAGATTAAAAATTAGCGATATTTTATTATAAGGTAAGAATTATTTTAATCAACTTAAACTATTTTATTCATATTATTTCGCTTTTCATATAATCTTATTATTATTATTGCTTTCACTTAACGATTGCTTTTTAGTGAAAACTTCCCACTTTACACACTTACCAACTGCTAAAATTGTCGATAATTAAAAAATATAAATAATTATTGTTAGTTATTTTCTGTAAATTCAAGTAATTTCGCTATTAAAAAGTTAATTTTGTGATCCACGCTCGTTGCCACTCGGTAAATCTGGAATCTCGTGTCATACTCTCGCTTATATGTAAATAGACTTTCCGCAATCGTTAAGTAAAAGCAATAATAACAATAAGATTATATGAATAGTGAAATAATATGATTAAATAAAATAGTTTAAGTTGATTGAAATAATTTAATACCTTATAATGAAATTGTTTTCAATTTTTTTCGGACGATATTTTGTCAAGAAGAAGATGAGTGTGAGATTTGGCATAGTTAAAATTTATATGGAGAAGAAGTGCAGAAAGCTAAAATTTATATATAATAGCTGCGTTTTTTTAATGAACTGGATAGGGTTCTAGTACGTTTTCCCCATACAAATCTGAAAACCCAGGTTTTATCGGGGTTTCTATCGAGGTTTTGGGAATTTTCAGAAATTTCCCTCTTTTCACAATGTGGCAAACTTCTCGCCGATAGGAGAAATGTCAATTAGGAAACTCGAAATATGAGTGAACGTACAAGATTGTAAGTAAAGTTTCCTTTAATATTATTATGTAACTAATGTAATTATTTTTTTTAGAGACAGACATGTTTGGACTGTGGCAGCTAGCTTTCAACTAACTTAAGCTGTGCGTTTGGGGATCTTCAGTGGTTCGGTGGAGTTGTTGGATACTTCGGCCCTAAATTCCAGCAGGATCACACCTACATTTTAATTATCAGATTGCGCCACCAGCGGATCTTCATCTTATTTTGCTTGAATTTACACAATCAGAGTTAATGCAATGCGGCATACCCCAAAGTCCTACGGCAGGGATGTCGAAAGTGCTGAGGAGAGGAGGAAGTGCGAACAGCAGGACTTGGACTGGCTAAGGATCTGGCCGGAGATGACGACGACGGGTTCTAAGTTTGTGGCCCAAATTCGTTTTTTGTATCAATTAATTACGGGTGTTCTGTTACACGAGCTAAGTTGACCAGATTTGTTCAAAACTTGTATACCTCTAATGATTCCTAAGAGGAATGTAACATAAAAGTGCCAGTTTTGATTCAATAAAATATTAAAAAGTATTTCATGCTAAATATTGCATTTTATTTCAAGTTAATTCATATTCATATTTGGTCGTTAGATGGTTACTTTGGATTTCTTAATTTTAAATTAGAGATTTTGACGTTTGATTGAAGTGTTTGACTGTAAGCATTGAAGATGGGGAACTTCTCAAGAACAGGTGTTTCGTTGTATTTACGGTAAAATTGTGCAGGTAACTTCCTATTCGACGTAAAACAGTAGGAGGAAATATAATTCGGTGGCGCTCGGCGATTTATTCGAATATATTTTTGTATATTCCACTTTTAATTTCTGAAATTTTTTGAAATTTCAAGTGGAATATTTCGCCTCCATAATTGATTTTTACCTGCACAATTTCACCGATATATACCTATTGCACCCTGCACTACACTAGTTTTCACTTAAATCACTTGAAAATCACTTAAATACCTTTAAAAAAACCGCACGCAAAAAAAACGGACATCGCGTAAACAAACCGCCATGTTACTTGCAAAACAACCGATCTGCCACTCCGTTTTCCGCCATTCCACTTTGACTGCGTCCGTTAAGTTATAATTTTACTTATCCACTGAAATACAATTTGTGGATGCGAGATCAAAATATTTTTCGTACAAATGTAAAAAATTAGAATAATATTTAAATATTTCTGTATATTTACGTAAATAAATATTAAATTCGTTTGTAAAAGGGAAATACTTAGTCAATAGACATTTTGTAAAAGGAAAATACTTAGTCAATAGACATTTTGTAAAAGGGAAATACTTAGTCAATAGACATTTTGTAAAAGGAAAATATTTAGTCAATAGACATTTTGTAAAAGGGAAATACTTAGTCAATAGACATTTTGTAAAAGGAAAATCTTTAGTCAATAGACATTTTGTAAAAGGGAAATACTTAGTCAATAGACATTTTGTAAAAGGAAAATATTTAGTCAATAGACATTTTGTAAAAGGGAAATACTTAGTCAATAGACATTTTGTAAAAGGAAAATATTTAGTCAATAGACATTTTGTAAAACGGAAATACTTAGTCAATAGACATTTTGTAAAAGGAAAATATTTAGTCAATAGACATTTTGTAAAAGGGAAATACTTAGTCAATAGACATTTTGTAAAAGGAAAATATTTAGTCAATAGACATTTTGTAAAAGGGAAATACTTAGTCAATAGACATTTTGTAAAAGGAAAATATTTAGTCAATATTATTCTAATTTTTTACATTTGTACGAAAAATATTTTGATTTCACATCCACAAATTGTATTTCAGTGGATAAGTAAAATTATAACTTAACGGACGCAGTCAAAGTGGAATGGCGGAAAACGAAGTGACAGATCGGTTGTTTTGCAAGTAATATGGCGGTTTGTTGTATCGGTTTATTTTGCGTGCGGTTTTTTTAAAGGTATTTAAGTGATTTTCAAGTGATTTAAGTGAAAACTAGTGTAGTGCAGGGTGCAATAGGTGTATATCGGTGAAATTGTGCAGGTAAAAATCAATTATGGAGGCGAAATATTCCACTTGAAATTTCAAAAAATTTCAGAAATTAAAAGTGGAATATACAAAAATATATTCGAATAAATCGCCGAGCGCCACCGAATTATATTTCCTCCTACTGTTTTACGTCGAATAGGAAGTTACCTGCACAATTTCACCGTAAATACAACGAAACACCTATTCTTCAGTTAGACCAAAAACGCAGCTAATATGTGTTACAAATACATTTAATAAAATAAAATAAATTCATTTTATACGTTCATACTGTTTATGTCAAACACATAGTAGTCTGTGCTCAAACTTTCGTAATTTTATTATTGACAGTGCCAATTTCAAAAACATAATAGACTGTGTATATTCGTATTTTTCGTAGTAACCCCAGTAGGTCGAATTTCGACCACAGGGCGACCACTAGTGTTAAATTATTGTATAAAAAATTTGAAAATAACATTTTCAATATTCGAAAAAAATAGCAAATATTGGTTACCCTCTTTCACGCTATGCTTAATTTGGTATCATATTAGAGAATTTCATAAAATCAAGTGTCGAACTCGAAAAAAAACATATTTTACTTAAAACTTCAAGAAAAAACGTTATATTTTTTCCAATTAAGTTTACAAAATTGGTTGAGCAATTTTTTCTAATAGATTATGATAAAAAAACAAAGAAAAGATGGTTTTTTTATATCTTTTACCTTTAAAAAGTTATAATCGTTTAAAGGCAAAAGATTAAAAAAATTCATAACTCAAAATCGGCTGATCCAAAACATTTTTAAAAATCATGAATACTCTTAATATGTGCAAAAACACGAAAAAATTAGACATATTAAAAATAATCAAATCAGAAGTACATAACTCGGGCTGGAATACCCCATATACAAACACTAAGTCACATTATATAAATCAAATATTTTTTTATCCTTTTTTTCCTGTACCGTATACCTACATCACTGTAGAAAACAGATTTTTGACAAAATGGCAATTAGATAGTTGAGTAATTAGGTAGGCCCCTAAGTAGTATTAGCCCAGGGCCCCACAAATTCACGATCCGCCCCTGTTCAAAGACCGTCATTTTGACGGTTTTCAAATTTCATGTTTAAAAATTTCGATAAAATTTATGTATTGTTCTAGAATTTTATGATGACTTTTAATGCAATATAACAACAATTACATATTTCTCAATTTCCACTCAGCCATTTTAGCTTCCATAATCAGTATGACCTAATACCTATTTATACCAAGATCCGTCAAAATGACGGTTTTAGAAATTTCAAAGTTTATAACATTTTTTGGATCATCTATGCAATGATAGGCATAAATAAATATTTACATTAATTTATGTATCGCTTTCAGACATTTCCTGGAAAACAATTTTTCATTTGAAGTTATATTGATTTATCCAAAGTGTTCGGCAGCCGTTATAATGGGATCTATTTTGTTCCGATTATGATTCAGTTTAGAACTAAAAACTCTAACTGGTAAATGTAATGAGGACGCAATTATTATCAGCAGAGCTGTAAAAACAGTACTACATTACCGGTACAAGTAATTCAAGCAAGATAAATTGCCATTACCATTACCAGTATTGGTACTGCAACAAATCCAATTACCATTACCAAGTACTGGTATAGTACTTCACCATTAGCACTTCAGAAGCATTACCTAACATTGCCTAGCAGTACCTAACATTACTCCACATTTCGCAGGCTGAGTACAAATGACAGTTGACCCGATGACAATAAACAATTTTAAAGTAAAAATTTAGAGATCTTTTCGTATATTTTAATATTATGGCTCCCACGCAAAGTAAATTCATATTTAGATTGTATAGGACGGTTGTGAAATTTTTCTTTATTTTTTTGTCATTGTCCAGCCAGATGAATATGTGTCTTATTTTATTGTGAACCAGGCTCACTTACTTTCTACACAAAATAAGAGCTTTGATAATTTAATATAATTTGTTTATTTAAGTCACTTGACACAGTAGTCTATATTCCGTGGTGTCCGTCCCGGCCTGTAGCGACGGTGAGAGAGAATTATCAGAGCTGTCTGATCCTATTGGAGAGCTGTTGCTGTGGGCACTGTGACGTGTCTTGACTGCCTGCCTTTGGGCGCTGGAACGTGTGTCCTGACCCTGGAGCCCCGCTCTTCTCCTGCTGCTGCCTGCTGCTTGTTCATTGGAAGGTGGTCTATATGGCTCAGCTGGCCCGGACCAGAAAATCACCCTTTGGTGACGCCCCCTGTGGCGAAACTTAAACAACAACAACAACAATATTTTAATATTCCTTTTCGCCCTCCATAAATCGCATACCCTCTCCACCCAACAATCTAACAAATATTCAACTTCACTGGCTTTCACTCCATCCTCGGTTTTTTGTGCTTTTCGCTGCAACTGTTATCCATTCAAAATTTAAAAATTTGAATTGACATGTCGCGGAATTTGACATTCCAGTACAAATCGAGTTTTCAGTGTTGAAGTAGTTTGGATATTATAAAAGTGATGAAAGAAAAACACGATGTGGCCCTTCACACTGTTTATTGAAAAGTATATTTTCTGGGTGAAAGAAAAACAAAAAAGGTTTTTTTTTTTTTTTTCTTCACTCATACATTAGAGTAGACTACGGACAAGGACAAAGTAGAAAGCTATCCTATTCATAAACGCCATCTGTTGTATTGTTAGTTAATTGACTTCGCATATAATTACAACTAACTTAATACTTTCCCTTGTGAATTCAAATTAACTTGCGAACAATAAAAAGATACAAATTTCTAAATCAGTCCCATTCGATCACACAAAATTCTTAGTCGTGTTTTGGATAAAGGCTTCGTCATAATATCAGCAACTTGTTCCTCTGTTGAAATCTGCTGAATCCCAAGTACTCCTTCGATTACCTTCTCTCGAATGAAAAAATGCTTTATTGAGATATGCTTTGTTCTGCGGTGAAATTCAGGATTTTGAGCCAGTCTCACTGCCGCAGAATTATCCACCTGAAGCACAGGAATCTGCTTTAGTTTAATGATCTCTCCGAATAGTCTGGCCAACCAGATCATCTCTTTCGCTGCCTCATTTGCTGCGACTATCTCCGCTTCTGTTGTTGATGTGGCAACCATTGCTTGTCGTTGGCTTAACCACGAGATTGCTCCGCCTGCATATATGATGACAACTCCTGAAGTTGATCGACCAGTAGCTGTGCATCCCCCGAAGTCCGCGTCACTGAAGCATTCCAGGGTGCCCTTTCTTCCGTCTTTACGGTAAATAATTCTATTATCGATCGTACCCGAAATGTACCGAAAAACTCTTTTAATTTTAACAACATCTTCCATAGACGGATTCTCCAATGTCCTAGACAAGTATCCAACGCTGTAAGCTAGATCGGGTCTCGTGCCAAGCATCAAGTACATTAGAGCACCGACGGCTTGCCTATACGGGAAGTTATGCTTGCTGACTTTTTCTTTCCCTGATCCCGAACTTTCAGTATTCTTCAGCATCGGCGTGGACATTGCCTTGCATTCTGAAAAATTGAAACGCTCCAAAATTTTTCTTGCATATGCCTTTTGACTTATTTTTAACTCGAACTCGTCTTCTTCTATTTCGAGGCTTAAAAAGTAAGTTGCCTTCTTTGAAACAATTTTGAATTCTGACCTTAATTCTTCAAGAAAAACTTCCAGATCTCGAAGATCCGTTGCTCCAACCAATCCATCATCTACATATAAAGCAAGTAGAATCTTCTTGTCGCCTTCTTCTCTAATGTACAAACATGGATCAGCTAAACTCGCCCTGAATCCGAGTTTCAAAAGAAATCCTCCAAACCGTCGATTCCAACATCTTGGAGCTTGTTTGAGTCCGTAGAGACTCCTTTGAAGTATACAGACTTTATCCGTGCCATCATTGTAACCTTCTGGCTGCTTCATAAAAATAGACTCCTCCAGTTCACCGTATAAAAACGCTGTTGATACATCGAACTGGGTCAAATGCATCTTCTCACTTGCTCCTATACTTAAAATTGAACGGATAGTACTCAACCTTGCTACTGGGCTGAAAGTCTGATTATAATCTATTCCGGGTCTCTGACTAAACCCCTTAACAACAAGCCTTGCCTTATATTTATCAATACTACCATCCGGATTCATTTTTAATTTGAAAACCCACTTACATGGAATTGCCTTTGCATCCTTTGGTAAGTTTGTTAACCTCCATGTCTGGTTTTCCTTTAATGACGCAATTTCACTATCCATTGCCTTTCGCCATTCGAGACTATGCTCACTTTTTATAGCCTCATCAAACGTCTCCGGATTTTCTGTGATATTAATAAGATCTTCAGCTGCCATGATGTAATCTTTATAATGCTGTGGCCTTTTAAGTGTTGAACGATCTCTTAATTTTCTTCCTGATGATTGCTCGTCGTTCTCTTCTTCATTTATACCAATGTCGGCTCTTATTCCATATTCCCTGTCATTGATTAATTCTTGATTGCTTTCTTCCAGTTGTTCCTTCTTATCCTCTTCTACATTTCTATCCTGTTCGTTTTGAGTTTCGACGTCTCGAAGTGTCAATTTTATTCCTTCTTCACACTTCCCAGGACTTTCTTTAAATTGCACATCTCTAGACAAAACAACTTTGTTTTCTTCTTTCAAGTAGATTCTGTATCGCTCATCTCCATCATATCCCACCAGATACCCTTTTACAGCTTTCTCATCCATCTTTCTTCTTTTCTGATGCGGGATGTGAACGAAACACGTAGATCCAATTATTCTTAAATGCTTTATTCTTGGTTTCTGACCAATCCAGAGCTCGTGTGGACTTACGCCCCTTTCTGATGATTTACCAGTCCTGTTCAGAAGGTACACCGCTGTGGTTACCAGCTCTGCCCAAATTTCCTCTGGAAATATGATATTTGAATTCGAATACTTGAAAGTTCTTGCCATTTCAACTATGGTTCTATTTTCTCTTTCAGTGCTACCATTCTGCTCCGGCGTGTATGGTGCAGTCAATCTTTGCATGATTCCATTCTCCTGAAGAATCTTTCTGACTTCATCGTTGTCAAATTCTCCACCATTGTCACTGAGCAACTCCTTGATCTGATGTCCTTGAGCTTTTGTATGTGCCAACACTCGTCTTAAAACATCTTTTACTTCAGATTTTAATTTCACGGTAAATCCGTAGCGATACTTTGTATAGCTATCTTTAAATACAACTAAATATCGCCTTTTCGTAAATGATTCCGAAAAAGGTCCGCACACATCAGTCGACATCAGCTCTCCAGGCTTCGTTGCTTTTATTCTAGTGCCAAATGGAAAACGATGAAACTTCCCATAAATACACGACTCACAGACTTCATTGTTTAACTTGGCCTTTATGCCAAGCTCTCTTTGAAGCTTTTCCTTAACATGGCGCTTATCCTGGTGTCCCCATCTCTCATGGTACAACTGCAACATGGAACTATCCGTATATGCAATATTTATTTCTTTTTCTTCTTTATTAGGCAGAATTGGCTCAATGTCTGCTTTGTACAATGTTCCACATCGATGACGAAATCCACATAGTACAATTTTTTCATCAACCTTGAGCCAGCACTTTGTTGCCATTGATCCAAACTCACTGTTCGGATTTCTGTCTTGAGCTGCTAGAACTGAAAACAAGTTCTTTGATATGTTTGGAACATACCATACATTTTCTAAAGTTACTTTTCTTTTTGTGCCTTCGACTATTGCTAATGCATGAATGGTTCCATGTCCAAGTGCATGAAGTGTTTCTGTTCCTATTGATCTTATTATGCATGGGGATTCGAACTCCCTATATTCAACAAACCAAATCGCAGAGTTTGTCACATGTTTAGTTGCTCCGTTATCAATCCACCACTCTGTTGGATTTGTCTCTGTTGAACATACTTCGTTTCCAATCGAGACAAGAGCTACATTGGCATCGAATGCATTGCCCTGTACGTCACCTATCACTTTGCCTTTTGAAGGTCGTCCGTCGGCTATCCACCTTTTGCATTCACGAACCCAATGTCCCTTTTTCTTACAATAGTTGCAACAATCTTCCTTCTTTGATCGCATGTATTTTATTTTTCTTGATTGTTGCTTCTTCTCGGAGTTTGCTGCTAACGCTTCTTGCTCAAATTTTTCATTATCTGTAACCTTTCTAAAATTTCTTTCAAACATACAAAGCTTCATTGTTAATTCGTCGAACGTTTTCTCGTCGTCCTTAGTCAGCAACATCCAACTAGACCGAAACGTTTCAAACTTGCTTGGCAAAATATTTAAAACTTTACACACTAGCATTAAATCCGGTAACGTTTTCTCCTTCTTTGCTTCGAGTCCGCCGTTCAACTCATTCCACAAATTTCTCAGTTTTGCAATGTGAGTTGATACGTCCTCTCCCGGGGTCCAATTAAATGAGAAAAAATCTGTACATACCTTGAACAGTTGATCTCTGGATGATGCCTCAAACTGTTGCTTCAACGCTTCCCATGCTTCATGAGCCGTTTCCTTGTCCATTATCTTCTGATATACTGCATCAGTGACTGAAGACGTTATCATTGACTTAGCGTAACTATTGGCCTTTCGATACAATTTACTCTTTTCTTGGTGTTTCTTAATCTCAGCTTCTGTAGCATTCTCTGCAAGAGTTTCCTGTTTTGTAAGTTTCTTATCGATGACATCCAACGCTCCTTCGTGGTAGTCAAGTAAATCACGGATTTTTCTCTTCCATATGGGCCAATCCGCTTCGCTTGCTAGCGGCCTTAAATGCTTTGCCAAATCCATTTTAATTTTATTTTATTTTTATTTATAAGTACTCAGAAGCAGGGCGTGGCGTGGCTGGGCCCATAACCTGTTGAAGTAGTTTGGATATTATAAAAGTGATGAAAGAAAAACACGATGTGGCCCTTCACACTGTTTATTGAAAAGTATATTTTCTGGGTGAAAGAAAAACAAAAAAGGTTTTTTTTTTTTTTTTCTTCACGAATACATTAGAGTAGACTACGGACAAGGACAAAGTAGAAAGCTATCCTATTCATAAACGCCATCTGTTGTATTGTTAGTTAATTGACTTCGCATATAATTACAACTAACTTAATATTCAGTGTGTCACCCACACGGCAAATTTTTCAATCGAGTTATCTTAACCGTGGTTTAGCGTTCTAGTGTGTCAAAGGTATATAAGGTAATATTTTTTTAATGAAAAATTATGAAAAAGTCTTACCTTAACTTAATCAGTGATAGGCACCTAAACAAAGTGTCTCCTTTCTCTACTTTTAGATACATATACTTCCGACAAATGTAAAACAAAAGAAATAGATTTCTTGAAAATGCTAAACCATTTCAATTTCTTGCAGCGGTGCTAAAATATAATATGGAGAGAAATTTTAATAAATAGAATAATCAAATTTATATTTTTTTTAAATGAAGTTAGAATTTCAAATTGTGATACACAACCCTGTACTTGAACTTTTAATTGTAACCGCACCATTTGGTTCGTGAGAAGTGGGCGACCCTGGACGACCGAACGCAAGCCGAACTTCTTCCGAAGCTGGCATTCTTGGGAAAATGGCCATATATGTTCCTGTCATAACAAAAGTTGTGTTTTCTGTCAACAATTTGTAAATTTCGAATTTTATTGGAAAATATGAGATGAAAGCGTGCTGAAAACTTAATGTTACTATCCGGTGGTTGGCATGGAAATTAAAATCGCTCGAGACGACTGAAGTTCTTAAGAGATCTCTGCAATTAATTGTAAGGATGTACTCCGATGGATACAAATATTGGCTGGCCTATAAAAACGAAAATACAGGGTAATTGGAATAATTTTCCTCTCTGTCCATCACCTAGAACATTAATTTATAAAAAAAAAAGTTATGCGAAACCTGGGAGCGATTGATGAAAACGAAGCTATTTGTGGACAGAATTATGAAACTAGAAGATTAAATTTCATTCATGCAATTTAAATTTACACCGTACTAACTTTTTCGGAGTTTTGTTCCCCACCTCTTGTTATTTAGCTCAATAAAAGTAGTCTTCGCTTATACCTCCTTTTTCTAGATGGAAGTAGCTAAATACAATTATCTTTATAGTTTCTAGCACCTTATGTGTAAATTTCATTAAAAAGCAGTGAAGACGTTCTATTGAAATGTTACAAACATAGTTTCTAGAGCTTTAAACCTAAGTGCAAGCAATTTTGCAAGTGCATACATATATATTGAAATGGTAGTGTAGTGAACCACTTTCGTTACAATCCTTAACTATGTAAGCAGTATATTAATAATTTTTATAAACAGCTACTACCGCTGTTGTCGCTACATATCGGCAAAATGCCCTGGAAAGTGTGTAAGCGAAAAAGGTAAAGTTCAGGTGACGACAGAGCATAACCATCCAGCGGAGCTAAATCGCGCCCTAATCGATAAATTCCGGAAGACTCTCACTCATCGTGCTGCTACGGAAAAGATAGAACTCCATGTCATTTACTGCGAAGAGGCTACTTCGCGACATGCCGACGCAGCCCTCCTGTACCCCTTCACCTCAGCCGAGTCAGCAATGAGAAAGGCGAGACGAAAACAACTTCCGCGAACTCCAAAAAGCATTGATGAGGTCATAGACGTTCTAGACAAATCAGACTTCTTTCGGGTAAACAGTGGCTCCGACAAGGACCCCATCTACCAAAAGACAATTACTTGCGAGGACTCCGTCCTAATGATTTTTATGCACAAAAAGACCTACGAGCTGTTTGACCGAATCGAGGAAATCCACCTGGACGCATCGTTTGAATTTGTCTCAGCTACTCAGCCCACGTATTATATGATGACCGCCCATTCTGTTCAGGGGAATATTGTAAGTTTTCTCTTGTGGATTTAGTCTGCTTTGAACAAGTTTTTAAACATTTTAGACAGCACCTATCGTTTATGGCATTTTCACATCGAAAACACAATCGGCCTACACAGCGTTCTTTAGTTACATCCGCGAAGAACTCAAAATAGTCCCAAACATGATCATCTCTGATTTCGATCAGGTGATGCAGTCGTCACTCGCCTACGTCTATCCTGAGTCTATCATCAAAGGCTGCTGGTTCCACTACACCGATGCAGTTTTAAGTTACATGAAAACTGTCGGTCTGCAGAAGGAGACTGCCAAGGGGATTGGCTCGAGCGCCCTCCGGATGTTGCTCGTTCTTCCACTTCTACCGCCCGAGTACATGGTCCTTGGATTAAAAGCCTTAAAGAAGTGGATGGGTGAGAAAAACATTTTTTCGAAGGGATTTTCCGATTTATGTGACTACGTTGAACACTGCTGGCTTCGATCTGTCGGTACCCAGAAAATGTCTATATTTGGAGCCACAAGGATAATGTCCAATCACTTAAAGAAGTTCAACAAGGAACTCGCCAGCATCATAAGTGTACAGAATCCTGTGATTTGGGTGATATTGGGTAAAGTCAAATTACATCACACAAATTAAAAAATTCGACACTTTTTCAATCCCCAGGTAAAAGGTACAGGGATATATCGTCCCAAGAAACATATAAAAGAATGTGTTTTCGTTTGGTAATTTTACCACTAACTCTTCTCCTATTTTTACTACCTCAATTTCTAAATAAAAAGTTCTTTGAAATCTCTTTTTACATCCAATCTTTAAATTCATTACAAACTGCTAAACATTCAATTCAGCTATTAAGAATTACACGTTTAAATTGGATTTTTAAGATACTTTGAAAAAGTGCGTATTTTAATTTGTACAGCGTTAGCATTTTTATTTCTTTGTATAAATATACATTTAATGGTTTACAGAGTCCATCACCCAGTTGGCAACAAAAATCTTTGTAAGAGTAAACAAGCGTATCAAAGCCTCAAAAGCTTCAGAAATTTCCATAAAGGGCTGCACAGCACTGAGCACCGGTGGAAAGTCGCAAAAGAAAAGCGAACTGATTGCAGACACGATTATATCGAATGCCACTCAGCTGTGGATAAAAACACCCGTGCATCTCCGAAACACCCTGCAGTTCCTCCAGCTGACTAGCCACTTCATAAACGACTCAATGTTCTTGAGCTACTTGTCCGACCTGAAAGAAACCAACTATCTGCCATCAACCCAGTCAGTGGCACCTGTTCCAAATGTCCCCCAACCTCAGCCAATTCCTCAAATTCCTCCCGCCACCGTGCCTGGCTTCCAGCCCAACAATTGGGTGCACCAATCTAACCAAGTTCAGGAGCAGCCCACCCTCGACTACATGCATCAAGGGAGCCACTACGCGGATTGCGTCAACCAGCAGCATCCGCAGTTCGTGGGGCAGCCAGGGCAGCTCGAAATGCAACACGGCGGTTACAACCACTGCTACATGCAGGATCAATTCTCTAATCTAAACATAGGGCAGACTCAGCCCGATCACCAACAGCAGCAATATTTGGACCACCAGCAAGAAGTGTTCCAACAAGAACAACAGCAGCAGCAGTATTTGGGCCAGCCGCAGGACCAGTTCCAGCAGCAGTCCCACCTCTACCAGCACTCGATGATGCAGCCCCACCACCACATGCAATCCCAAGAGCAACACATGGCCAGCCACCAGCACATGGGGCCCCAACAATCGGTGCTGCAACAGCAACGAATTCCAGGGCGGGCCCCGCTCTCAGAGCCGCCTCCTTTGAGAATCCTGCCGCACGTTAAACGGTTGCCGTGTAAACGGAGGCTACCGCTCCTTTCCGAACTTCCCCCTTTAGTCCCTATAAGCTCAAAACGCCCAAGCAAGCCATTGTGAACAATAAATTCAACTATCAAAGCACCCAAACAAGTTTAATTTTCTGGACCCATGTTTTCCGGAAGCCAAACAAACTTTTTTTAATTTTCATTACCTGTGGCACTACGTTGGTGCCATATGCAAGTCAGTAATCAGTGTAAAAATTCCAGAGACGAAAGGTATTATAATTGCGAAATTCCAGCAGAAGAGGTGAAAACTTATATGTAAACTAAAATCCTCTCAAAAAAACTCACAACCACCCTTAATTCCTCACTCCGACGGAAATTAAATCCGATCGGAATGTAGGAAATTTGTAAGTAAACTGGAACATTTAAAAAGAATTGCATGAGTCGATTTCTCTGACAATGCCAGCTTTATTGTGAATTTCCTACATTTCGATCGGATTTGGATTTGGTTTCCGTCGGAATGTGGAATAAGGGTGAAGGTTCAAAACAAGACACTCGAAAAACAACGACGATCAGGAAGAAGAAAATTCAATTCTTAAAACAGCAAACCACTCACTTGACCGGAACTGCAATTAAATCAAAGCAGTAGAAGTAGGATGAGGTTTTAGGTAGAAAAACGACTCCTCAGATTTAAATTATAACTTTGTTTTATTGATAATAGAATATTTATAATCCGATTATATAATTTTTTCTCTAATCTTCAGATTATTTATCCTATTGCTTCTTTCCATGTACAATAATTAAAAAAAGTTCGTGTTATCTCTACACTACGAGTTCACGGTCTCTTCCCAGTATCTCTGGCATTGCCTTACGAATAGTTTACATATTTTTGTTTTTACAACGGAACCACTAATAAAAGTAGCATTCAACTAAAAATATATATATTTTGTATTATTTATAGAAATTTCATATTACGGTAATATTACAATGCAATTAGCGTACTTCTTAATCTGCGTCTTATTGAAATTGTTTAAGCTTTTTTTTTTCTTTTTGTTTTCCAAAAATCTCAGTCTCTCTGACGCACCCAACATAGCATGTGGGCGTAGAAAACAAAACGCACTATTCCTGGCAAATCCCTTGTCTTTATTTTATCCATGTTTATAACAATGAAGTGACCAAACATTTACAAATCTAAAATTTTTCCACAATTGCATAGCATCCTCACGTACTTATACCTTCGTGGTAAGACGTGGAAAGAAATCAGGTTAAAAAAAGTCCAAGGAAAACAAATGTCAGAAATAAGTTTGCTTGTCCTTAAAAAACAACCGCCTCGTTAAAAACTACTAATATTACTTAAAAAAAGAGGAAATCAGCAGTGAAGGAGTTTTAGTCATTTTTTTTTTCTTTATTTTCTCTTTTGAATGCTCCCATCGGTTTTCAATATAAATAATGTAAAATAAGCACTGAAAACGTGTTAAATATATATAAACTTTCTGATTTTCTTTATTTATTGAACAATATCACTTTCGATCATCTTTATGTTAGGTTTACCGGGCGGTAAATTGAGGGCCGCTTCCTGCTGCTCACGCAGTTGCCTGCGTCGTTTTTTACTCCACAGCTCATGGCAGTCCTGCCACGTTGGCAATTTTGGTACTGGCATTCTGGGAAAAAAAGTATAATCAATTTTTAATGTCTTACTTATTAACATTAATTACATTGCACTAATGATCAGTGCTTGAAATTTACAAAAGGAAAAAAAACATCTTTCGTAATAAATTGGATATTCCTTTTTATAATGATGTCTTTGAAAATGTATGCGAGAATCGTAAAACTTAAAACATAGACGTAATTATATGGATTGCAACATTATTACATAAACCTGAATTTAAAAATTTAAGTTCCATTATAAAACGAATTAATTGAATACTGAATTATTAAATTTCAAATATAAGAATAGAAGATCATATTACACTTACTCGTCTGGGTTAATATTTCTCAGCCACGGAGACATCAAAGCGTCCTCCGCTGTTATCCTCTTGTCCGGATCTAGATCGAGCATCTTGTCAAGTAGATCCAGCGCTGAAGCTGGCATAAAGTCAAAATCCTCCCGCAATCGTCTCCGATGTTGTTTTTTCTGCTTCAGTGTATGAAACAGGGGTAATTTAATAACAGACGGCCACACAGCTGGCACAGGACTGCCGCAAAGTCTTGAAATTGTATCAAGTTGTGCCATTTCGGCATTCGCTTGAAATAGCGGTCGTTTTAGAAAAAGTTCTCCCAATATACATCCGCAGCTCCATACATCTATTGAAGGTCCATATCGTTCCTCTCCCAACAGCAATTCCGGCGGTCGGTACCACAATGTGATAACTTTATTTGTGTATGGCCTCTCCCGATCCTCTGCGTTGTATAACCGCGCCAAACCAAAGTCAGCCAATTTCACTTGTCCCCTAATAAAAATAAAATGGCTCTATAACATGATATAAGATACAAAACAAAAATTACTAACTTATTGTTCATTAAAATATTTGAACACTTTATATCCCTATGCAGAAAATTCTTTTTGTGGCAGTAATTGAGCCCGTCAAGCAACTGCTTCATGATGCTTGCATTGTTGTCCTCGTTAAAGTCAACCATACCAGACTCAAGAAGTCCCATCAGGTCGTGGTCCATGTATTCAAAAACTAAGTAAAAGGAACCTTTATCCTTTCGAAATTCTAAGGCATCTTGTTTATCCGTAACTATCTCCCTAAGATTAACAATGTTTTTGTGGTTCAGTTGTCGAAGGATTTTTATCTCGCGTACAGCGGTTATAGGGAAACCTTCCTTCTCGTGCTCCAGCCGAACTTTTTTCAAGGCAACGTAGTCATTAGTATGATTGTCACGAGCCTTGTAAACCTTAATAAAACAACATTTTACATAATATAATTAACCGCACAATAAAACGATGAGATTCAATACTCACTTGGCCGTAAGTACCTTCACCGATTTGAGCAATGACTTCAAAGACATCAACGCATCTCTCCCCCCAATCGCGGGTCGTGCTTCTCGAATTGCGTCGATTTAGGATGGTCGGCCGTTTGCGCTTATTAACTGCCAGGCCCTTTGTACTATTCATATCAACCGTAATATTGTTCAACTTCGTGCCGAGAGGATCTTCCATCGGACTTCCAATGATATCCTCGTCACCACTAAGCTCTTCGCTGCCAGGTACCATTGGCGGCATAGGTAAATTAAGAAGCCCTTTCTTAGCCGTCGACGCTGATGAGTTACTGTTGCTGTTGCTATTTGCCGCAGATAACGACGATTGACTTATCTTTGCCAGTATATCATCTTTTCCATCTTTTAGAGACTGCAAAGGCTCTGGCGATGGCACCTCTTCTGGGCGCGGAGGACTTGGAGTCGGCTCATTCGCAAGCTCAGCTACATTTACACCCGGAGGCATTGGCAATTTTGTAAGGCTTTTCGGTTTACTTATAGTAAAATTAGCTTTGGTCTTACTACTTTCTTCTTCATCTTCTTTACTGTTAGAACTTATGCTATTATTAACAGGGGCTTCGTCTCCTATGCTCGGCTGAGGAGGCAGCGGGGCTGAGCCGTCTGTTAAATCTTTACAGCTCGAATTTGATGTCTCCACCATCGGCATGGGAATATTAACTAAATCCATTGAGTTCTGGTTATTGCTACCTAACTTGACGCCGTTCGCCAACGGTTGATCGGCAACAGCAGGTTTTGAGCTGTTTGGAACAGCATCATTTGACATACTGTTCTCATTGTTGGCAATTGCACCATTACTATTCTCCTCCTGTTTTTGTAGAATTTCCTGAAAATTGATCTTTGTATGAGATTTTATTGTAATCTAATAGTCGAATAAACAGCTTTAAAAGCCGCGAATATCTAAACAATTATGAAAGACGTTATGAAAACCAGAATTATCTATTTTAACTTAATTTGGCCATAACTGTCGAATTTAAGTCTAGAAGTTTATAGCTTGCACTCGTCCAAATTATTTTCAAAATACATATTAGTTTTAACTCATATTTCTTTGAAACTCTAAAATCTTTGCCACATTACAAAAGTTTTAAAAATGCCTTACCTCTAAAGCCTTTTTCCTCTTATGCTTATCCTTGACTAACTCCGCGAAAAGACTTGTTTCGCTGATTTTGTTGTCATATCCGAGCCGCTTTTTCTTGATATCTGGTGAAAGGGATGCAGACGAAGAACTTTTTGATTTCCGGTACCGCGTGGGTGACGGCGATAAATTGTAGTTCTTGAACCTGGCAGGCGGTGACCTGCTGCGCGACAATCTTTTTGAAGATCGCGACCGATCTGGAGATGGACTAATGATATGTCGTTTGTATGACCGCGAATGTGATCGCCTCCGATGCGAAGACGCATTAGGACTACTTGGACTCCTGGCAAAGTTATAAGTATAGTATTTAATATTTTATAAATATATTATATAGCAATTTTAGCATTTGGAGCCTTTCGCCTTTCTTGGCAATGAGTTTTACCAGATGTGTTCAAAAATTTATAAAACTTTATAAAAATATAATTGACAATTTCTTTATGTTTCGGATATCTATGATTTGGTAGATATTGGAATACTAGTTATCATGTGGGTGCACATTTCTTCCTTATTTCCATTTTCATCATTATTATTTTTTTGGGATCATCCAGAGCTAAATTAAATCCTACAGGGAAATGATCAGGAACCATTTGTATTTTTTTGTCTTGCAACATTCATATGTAAAATATTGATTTTAACAAGTAACATTTATATTTGTGTTGTTTTATAAAAATTTCGAACTATACGTAAAACAAAGTGGATTCCAAATTCATGCATAATTTGTCATTGTCATGTATTAAGCAGACAAAAACACAACTAAGGCGTCAGTTACAAACATTATTTTATCTTATTGCAAGGAACTAATTTTTTTTGACGTGGTTTTTAAGACACGCACTTTCATTCAATCTTACTATATTATTAAAAAAACTATTTATTAGTATGTATACATATTTACATGAAGTTTATTTTCTTCAATCCTTACTTATATTATAAATGCGAAAGTAACTCGGTGTGTCGCGCAATCACGCCTAAACTACTGAAGTGATTTAAATGAAATTTGGTAAAGAGACAGTCTAGACTCTAGAGCCTGAGAAAGGACATAGGCTACTTTTTATTCGCAGATTTCAAACTTAATTTAATTACATTAAAAGGACATAAATACAACTAATTCCGAAATAATTCGCCGCATTATACCACCTCAGATTTTTTGTGGTTTTTCTGCCATTTTTGTCGGTAAATCAGACATCAAATAAAAAGGATTTGCAAAATGGGATATTAAAAGACTTCTTCTTATGGTTCCTCTTCGTTCCGAAGGTTGGAAATCATCAAATGTAATTTATGCTTGCAGACGGCCGATCTGAATAACTCCATCGTGTCCATGCCGAACCAATTTTTCAGATTATCGAGCCATATCATCTTTCGTCTGCCCACTGATCTTTTCCCCGGTATTTTGCCTTGTAGTATCACTTGTAGGAGATAGTATTTGTTGTTTCTTAATATATGTCCAAGGTACTTCAGCTTCCGTATTTTGATGGTATATAAGAGTTCTTTCCCTTTTCCAATTTTCTCAAGCACTTCTTTCTTGGATACCCTTTCTGTCCATGGAATTTTTAGCATTCTTCGGTATGTCCACATTTCAAAGGCTTCAATCTTCTTTACTACCGATTTCCGTAGTGTCCATGTTTTCACGATTAAAAGACTAATTTTCATAATTTAATATCACAACTTTTACCGAAAACTTAGAAATTGTGTAAAATTCAGTTATATCTTAAAAAGGGGTAATTTCATGTTTGCATTCCTTTAAAGGGATTTAAGATACAAAAGGAATTATTTAACAATTTTTGGTGTAATTACTTGATGGACTTATGCAATTAAAACGAAGAAATACCCCAAAAATGCATTTGACAACAATTCAAACCCACAGCTGACTTCTCAAAATCCGTTAATGGTGTGAGGAAGAGGGAACGAGAAAGTGCACCATCTCGATATAGGCATTTTGTATGGTAGTCCATTTCTATATGTCAGTGATTTCTGCGATTAAGAAGAAATTCTATGGGCAAGTTGCGCTTAACCTTCTGAGTAACATTTGATCAATTTGAAATCAACAACATTTTGATTTTAATAAAGTTTACTTTTATTTTAGGGATAGTTGTGCCCGGGCAATTCCGGCTGCGGGCCAGCTAGTAGTACATAATTTAGACTACATTCAAAAAATATCCATTTTATGAAGCTTAACTTTATAGTCTTTGAAGAAATTCTGCCATTCGGCCAGTTCTTGGCGGTACTCTGAGATATACTAGTTGTACCAATTTCTCGGCAATGTTGATGACACCCCTTGTAATTTTCCGCAATTTCACCTTATACCTTGGTCTTCTAATAATTTAAATGAAATTCATTATCTCGCTCCTTTGAATTAAAATAAATCCATTACCTCGTTGGATATTTGTCTCTGAAACCATTTGTAGTTCCAGGCATAAAACGATGGTAACCACCTTCCCTTGATCTACTGCTTTTTTTATTCCTTATTTCCTTTCTTTTATTAATTTTTGACGGATAATTAGTCAATAATTTGAATAGCTCAGGATATTTCTTTTTACTAGGTAACTCTGGAGCCGTTGCAGTTTTCATAACTTTATACAACTCTGGACCAGCCAATGCGATGAAAATCGAAGTTTGCTTATCTTCTTCGATATTGTTGGCATAAAAATATTGTTCCACTCTTTCCAAATACGCATCAACATCATCGCCGTAAACAAACTCTAATATATTTCCAATGTACGCCATTTTTGGTTTTTTAATCGAAACTGTTTATTATCAACACGATCAAATTTAGATTTTAATTTCAAATTCAAAATCTAATTATTTGAACCTTCTATGTAAAATATTATTAAATACTTATAGCACCGCGATTTAAATTGTTCTACGTTAATCAAAATTTAGTAACATAAATCTAAACACGAGCAATGCGCTTTACTAATCTTGAACGACTGGATGTCACGTTTTCTATTCTGATCTAATTCATAGTCGATAATTTGATCAAGAAACGCAGAATTCAGAGAATAAATTGCACGGTACGTTCAATTTTTCTAGTAGTGTAAAGAATCTTATTTTCTAATTTTAGTTTAGTTATATAGCTTTTTTAGTAATAACAGCTGTGTTTAAATTTAAGTTTACGAAAAGCAATTGAGCAAGAACTGAATTTTCAAACACAGGGTAAGACTCACCGTGAAATATGACGAAAGGTATAAAAGGTACATATTAGTTTTGTTTCAAATAACTAAGAGAGAAAGAAAGACGCCTTAGCTTGCGCCTTCTTAAAAACTATAATAGCCGTACAGTATTATTATTATTATGTAGTTGTAAAAGCAAAAGCTACTTGACTTACCTTGAATACTTTCTACTAGAATATTTTTGATCTCTGTGCTCCTTGTGCCTGTCATAGTCCTTGTCCCGGTACTCTCGATCCCTGAACTCCTTCTCCCGCCTCGAGCCGTGATGATGCCTACTATCGCGCTCGTATGATTTTTCACGTGTTTTTCTCCGTTTGTGAGGTGGAGAGGAACCATGGTGATAACTCAGTCGCCGGTCTATTTTACGGCAAAACGAAAGCAATTTTAAGAAAGGAATCTTCGAAAGTAAGCAAACTTTATCTTACCGGGTGAAATAGTCGTCCTCCGGCTGGAGCTTTCTACCTGCGAACTGTGGGAACTGTGAGAGTGGTGGTGGTGATAATGATGGTGGCCGTGGTGGTGGTGCGAATGGCTCGATGACGAGGACATGTGATGATGATGCCTTTCTATAACAACATCATCGTTAGCCGGACTTTGATAGTTTGTTTTTGATTTTGAATGACTTAGAACTAGGGGAGGCGTATGAGGTGATGCCGCATAATTGCCACGATTCTTATTACTGCTACTAGTTGAAGGAATGATCGGCCTCATCGGTGGTGTCCGATGGTGCGACGTTGGACTACGGCGACGATTTGTTGTCTCGGACGAGTACAAACTTGTCCGGCTGTTTGGTCTAATTGGAGGCGTTCCTATAGATACTGGACTTGTTTCCTTAAGAGGGGTGTACGTTCGACTCCATTCATGCTGCGGCGGCGATGCCTCCTCCTTGTTAATCGGTGGTGTGAAGTTAGCCTCATTTAGTATTGAATCATTATCCGAAATACTTTCAATACTTGAGACAGACTTTTGACGCTTCCTTTTTCTTTTCTTCGACTTTTTAGTCTTTTTGTGTTTTTTATCCTTCTTAGTCTTTTTCCGCTTCCGGATCAAACCCTCTCTCTCAGTGTCTATGGACTCGTCTGACGATACCAGCTCTATTCCCTGACTATTTTCGTTCGTCTTGGGACTCCTCGTGCTCGATTTCTTCATCGAAGATGAATTCGACGAGGAGTTCCTCGGCGATCCAATTATCATTCTTCTCACCTGACCGGGAGACATTTTGGCAATTCTACGTTCAACTTCCAGTGTTTCATTGTCATGCTCCTCGTCGTCCTCCTCCTCGTTGTTCCCTTTAAATTTCTGCGTCCACGCGGCATTGCTGTTCACATTGTTCGCATCACTAGTCGCACTTTCTTGAGTGTTTATTTCACCAGTCTCCGGTGCTGAAAAGTCTTCAGAACTAACGTCCGAATACTCAACATTGGTTGGCTTCGGAGGCGAACGGAGGTCTTCAGTTGACGACTCCCTGGAACGTTTCTTCTTCTTCGACTTTTTACTGCTCTTCTTTGAGTGCTTTCGACTACTATTGCTAAATTTTGGGCTACGGTCTCTGTCCATAATTTGTTGCCAGTTCAGTGGCTTGAAGGAGTCCTCCTTTCCTCGATTGATAGCAACGCTATTCGTTCAGCGGAGCGATCAAAGAGAAACATTAATTCAATAAATACACAATTAGTGCCAACATAGTAAGATCTGAAACGAAACGCAGAAAAAAAAATATTATTTTTTAACAGAAAGCATTCCTTTTCTTATAGTATCAATGTATGATGTAGACTAGATAATATATGCAAAATAGAGTAAAGAAATAGTATTTTGACATCATAAGCATTTTGGTGAAATGCAATAACCATGAGCTTCTCAATATCATACTCATTCTTCGACTAGGCAGAAAATTAATAGTGCTCGCGAAGAATTCAAGCACTGGCATGAATTGTCTTTATTTAGTAACTTTATTAAAAGAGAAAAATATCGTTAAATTTACCTTAAAAGTCCCTTTATCGGAGTTCGTCCTCTCCCGGTTGAATCCCCAAAAAATCATAACAACCCTACTGACTATAAAGGCATAATTCGCTTTGGAACTCGAGTTATGTCTCAAATATCGGGGCTCTCATATAACTAACATGTATGGTTTTTTTTTATTTAATTTTAAATTTCATTGCTAGTCAACATTTTGAGAATTTGGACTTCATCTCATGAACATTTGTGGCAATACAGAGCCCCCATGTTCAAGAATTCAGCTTCAAAAAAACAAACGCTGAATTAAACTCTCGAACACAGAATATCCCCTTCGAAGGTGGATTCGCTCTTATACCACAAGATTCCTCAAATAGTAAGCTTTTAAAAATCAGCACGTCTTTTTGGATCAAAAAATTGAACTTTTCATGCTTTCTTAATCAGCTCTCCATAATTTTATTAACTCAATAGTAAAAACTTCGGGTTTTCGCTGATTTATTATTTGACCGTTTTTCTACCTCCCGTCCTTGAAGAATCAAAAGTACTTATTAAATTAAAAAAATTGATTAATTCTGAAAATAAATATATTTAGGTTAAGTGTACTAGATATTTCGGAATCATTAACGGACTACCTTGCATTTATGCAATGACCAAATTATCCATTTTTATTAGACAAACAACGTGGGAAGAGTTTAAAGTTTTGGATCTTCGAATCCACTTTTCAATCATTTCAATAGTAGTATTATAAATGATAAAGTACCCAGGTACAGAAGTTTTAACTTAAATGAAAAGATATGAGTTGAGAAATCTTAAATATCTATCAAAACGATAATCTTTATTCAGAGCCCTTTCATGTGTGTACCAGCAAGAAACGATTTACACAATGTTAAAATCCCTCCTCGAATATTTTTCTAGATATTTAATAAATTTTTTTTACAAAATTATCTACTTACATACTATCTTCTGACTATATTATAAAGTTTATTGAATCAAATGAATAAATGTTAGCCTCGGTGTCTGTGTGCCAGAAGATGTAAACAATTAACTGATATATCTACTATCAGTCGTCAATATAAGACTTTAATGACTATTTTGCAGACAAACCAAATTTTCTCACAGTTTAACTTAATTGACCAAATAGTATATAAATTGCATAAAAAAAAATTCTTTTAGTAATGAACGATTTTATTTTAAGTAGAGTACATAGTAGAGAAATGATCAGTTCTCACCTTTAAAATACATCTAATTGCCATCAAGACAATAAAATAAATAAACAACTTTTCATAACTTTTCATTTGGTATTATTGTGAATTTGCCTCATTTAAAACAATATATTCTTGCTTTTTGAAATGTGTAATTTATTGTTTCATTAGCAAACAAGGAATATTTAAATAACATAAAATTAATTTTGTAAATAATATATATATATTATATCTCTCGACTCTGGTAATTACATTTTTAATTAGAATTAATAATAATAATAATAATAATCTTTATTTATTTATTAAGGAAATCAACGTCACAACTTAAGTACAATATTTCAGTATCTAATCATCATGTTATGCATTTAATGTTGTATAGTTTTAGTTAGAGTTTTCTTGGCTCTTTCAAAAAGTTAAGTTATCTTATCAATGTCATTTCGCTCGAAGAGTCAAAATCGGAAGTATAGAAATATGCATGTTGTTTGAAAACATTTCACTGTGAAAGGTAAAATTAATTTATAAATAAAGAGCCTGATTACCCTCAGTTAGTTTTTTATGGTGTTTAAAGTTATGACGGATGACGATAGCAACCAGAAATGTGTGCACAAGCACAAGTCAAAGTTGGGCAAACTTTGTACATTAAAAATTTAAAAAAAACATAAAACAAATACAGTGAAAATTGGTGGTCCTCTACCTTTAATTTATAAAACCGAAGATTACAGTCGGCCAAACAAGTTTTTTTTTCGGAAATAACTTGGAAGAACAGCGAATTGTTTTAAACTATTTATTTTTAAAGCTTTTTGGTTAGTTTTCATTCCAATAACTAAAATTAAAACTGACTGATACTATAGTATAATATTTGCTACAATAAGAGAATCTGGCCAACCTGAAGTACATATGTCTTACTTCAAAATTATTGGAGTCTCTCTCGTGATCATTTTAACCATCGAAAACAATAACTTCAAAATTTAATTTTCTAGAACTAAAAAACAGAAAGTGTTTGTAACGTTTGTCTCTTATTTCTTGGCAAACTCCAAGCAGAGATTTCAGAAACGAATGGTTTGGGTTCAAAAAGGTGAGTTTGCCTAATATAAAAGATCTTCGAATGTAAGCTCGAAATTTTATAATCTAAATTGAATTTGAAGTTTTATTCTCTGCAGATAGTGGAAATTATCCTTGAGGAATGAAAATTCTCATAATAGTAATAATAACTTCAGCATTATCTGAAGGGAAGAAATGGATGACTAAGTGCATCTTTTCTGGTGCTTAATATGTCGACCCGGAGTTCTTTAGATAAGAACGATCCTGCGTAAGCGATTTGGAAGGCAAAGCGAGTCATTACGCTAACTTGTAGCCCAGGGCGACAACTCCACTGGGACATTGCTGGACACGCTTATCTAAAAAAAAAATCGATGATGTCCTCTTTTCGAGCACTTGAAGGCTGGCACTTCGTCAGGTGTGAGGACATTGTCCATCAGTCCGGCGGAGGGGGAAAGTGCGAATCTCGCCGTCGTCCAGGATGCGTTAAGGCTGACGTAAGTTGCGTAATATACTCACCACTGGATTAAAAGATAACAAGTGCTTGGTGTTCGGGAGCTTCGATAGTTGGGGTTAAGAGGCGGCGCGGCCAGAAAGGCCGAACGGCGAACTTTAGAAATCTTTTTTTAATGTTCTGATCACGAGATCATGCCTCTTCGTCGCGGGGTGGTCTGGTGCTGCTGCCGAGCTGCAGCGTAGTTCAGAGTTTCAGACAGAGCCACTTTCTAGTCGGAGCAGCAGCCAGCGGAGGCTACATCGGTTCTCCGCACAATTCACATCCATCCACCGAAATTGTCACTTCGCTCGTTTCACTGAGCACACGATCACACTTAACTGTAAACCCCGCAAGGAGTATTTGGTAAACTTTGACCTCGAAAGCCTGCGGCCTGGCCAACCGCGGGGGAGCGGAGCGGAGTGCGCCAGGGAAGGCCCGCTGTGAGGGGCCCCCGATTGATTGGGACCCGAGAAATTGTCACAAACAGCTGGTACTCACCTCCTTCGGAAGTCGCAAGTTGGGGCGTCTGCAGACAGCAGAACACCACACAGCCGTGCCAGCCGCAGCTATGCCTCGGGAAAAGGCACGCACACCAACAAAATGGGGGAACAAGTTGTCAACGAGACCGAATTTCGCCCCGTGCCCGTGATAAAGCTCTTTTTTTTCGTTTTTCCCTGGTCGCCTTTTGCACAAATTTCAATCACTCACAGTCACTCGCTTTATGCTCTAAATTTTCACCATTTTTCTCGGCACTACACAGGAATGAGTATTTTTCACAGGTTCACTGGCGCTGGCACTGACACTAGCAATCACCACAAAAAAAAATTCAATGAACGGCCCGAATCGACATAACGCGAACCAAAAATTCCGCGGCGAATTTTAGCCACTTCCAGCGACGGATTCTCGTAAAAAACTTTCCGAACGCGAAGCGCCCCGGAGGCTCGTTATTAATTTCTTAACAAATCTGGCGGCCGCTGTCGCTAATTTCGCTTTTCATAGTTTTTTGTGCGTCAGAATTTCCCAATCGGGCGACCGAAACCCCGAAATTTCTTTATTTCCAATGCAGCTCGACTGTAAATTCATCAAATAATAATTGAAATGAGTTCAGTTCATCGCGATGGCGCATATTTCATCAGATTTCAATGATGCTACGACGTCCGCCAGAAATTCTGTTCGTGGGATTGAAATAATTTTCTCCGTGTCGCTGATTCTACGTCTTTTTCAGCCAGAGCAGCGGAGCTTTATCGTGCGAGAGACAGAGACGTCTGGCTGTGCTTGACCTCGGGTTGCTCGTCTCTGTTCAATTGAAATTCGTACTTTTAGATCAAGATGGCAGACTTGTAGTATAATTTGACACATTTTGTACTAGACTGGTATAAATTAGACCAAACCGCTTCCCAAAATTTTCTTAGAAATATCTGTTTTACTGAGTAATTGTTTTAATTTATCTTAGAATGACTGAATATTAAAATAATATCAGTGATAGATGCTATTTACCGTTCGCAAAATCAAAAAAATTTGAAGTTTACCATTAAATATTCCACAATTGGTATAAATGAACTGCAGTACCGACGCAAACAAACATTTGACAGTGACGGCTGTTGGCGTTTGAAATATGTTTACATCTTTCGTTTTTCCTATTAAAAATAGTGATTTCCTGTGCTTCTGAGGATATTTTTCCTATTTTTCAGTTGAAAACAAAATCACTACACATAAATATGTCTACTTTAAGTGATGGTTTTGGCGAAACAATTGAGGTAACGCTTTTAAATTTTAAAATGATTTTGTTTTACAAATCTGTGCATTCTAGGATTATGAAATCCTTAACATTCTCGGGAAAGGAGGTTTCGCTTGCGTGTACAAAGCCCGATGTTTGAAAACTAATGCTCTAGTTGCCATTAAAATGGTAAGTTCTTTTTGCGCGGGAATGCATTTATTTCACGGATGAGTGCACCCGCAGGTGCATTCGTCCGAAAGGTAGAAGCCGCGACATTTGAAATTTAATTTTTCAAGAGAAGCTAATTTTTATATTTATCTGAACGCAGATAAACCATACCATATTATACCAGTATAAACATTGCGGCACGTCTATTATATCCGAGGTTTTTCGAATTGATGATGGATCAATTTTAAAACAAAAGTACATAATACGGAAATGCATTTAAATTACTTATTACTATATATTTACTATCTTTTGTATAAGGAAAATTGTCAGTCAAAGAATATTTTGTATTTCAATTATTATTAAAATTGGACGTTATTTTAGCCGCTCTGTGCACAAATCGATTAACTCCACCAGTCACATAAAAATTGTAACATTACTGACGATCATTTTTTGGCTATTCTTTCTTATTAATTTTATACATGATAGATGAAAACTACATCTGTATTTATAAATTCTACAATATCTATTTCAATTTATATTATAAAGGTAATTTTAAAGAAAAACGCACGTTATTTCATCATTTCTCATTTTTTTTTTTTTATTTGTGCACTGAGCGGCTCATATTTATGAATATCTCGAAAACGATGGGAGGTGGATTTTTTTAGTTATTCTTTCCTACTACAATGTGCTTTCAAAACCGTTCTCGAATTGAAAAACCTTGGAAATAATAGAATCCCCAACATTGCAGTTATGATTTCTTAAAAATAAGTTGTTTATATCTCGAGAAACTATGTACTTTGTTGCCCGTACTCAAAAAAATTAAGATTTTATGTGGGGTACCTACTTGAACCGCACAATTGTTGAAGGGTGCACAGGTAATAAATCTGGGCACATTAAAGGGAAAACTTCGTCGCTGTGGAAAGATTTCGAGTTCGACTACCGTTCCCGAACTACCGAAATGTTTATACCCATTAAAAATTTGGCGCGAAACGCGAAAACCTTGATGTTATATGGTTATATCCGTTAAAAATTTGGCGCGAAAAGCGAGATAAAACTGGATGTCGACTTCTGGATAATGAATTGCAGAATGCTTCATTTTTTCTTCAAATGCCTTATTTATAAACCAGAACAAACAAAATTTGTCACAAAAGAAAAAATATTTCACCGTCAGTATAAGAGCAGATCGCAACAACGTTTCTTCACTAAAATTTAAGACCACGAGATAACGAAATGCTTATGGCAGCAGCGTGGCTGCTATAGGAAAGTTTGAAAGTGGAAGCACATAAACTTGCGCTGGACAAAATCTAAACCGCGAGACGAAATTAGATCGAACTTGATACTTGCTTATGATAGCTAAAATAATGCATGGGCGAATTTGCGTCGTACAAAGAGAAATTATGCTGATAGTTCTCAGAAATATTTTGATCATAAAATTTGGAATTTAAGAATTAAACACTTATGGTAGCTAAACAAACAATGGTCTTGAACTTGCACTTGTTACAATGTATCACAAAAGAATGGTTTAATCACAAATTTAGTATCTTAAAAATAAACATAAGTTTTTCATAAATTGGGGTTTGAGTTTGAAAGAACTAATTAGGATTCTATATTTAACATTTTTAATTGAAAATTATGCTTCAAAACATAAAAGTTTAATGAGTATAAACAAGAAAACAACTGCGTTTCCGACAATTTTTCTAATAATGCCTTCAGAACTCCTGCATCTATTGCTTGATTCTTCACTCTTGAAAAGGCAATAAGATAAGGAGTTTTATAAAGATAAAAGCTGGACAAGCTCATTGCGTTAAATCAGGAAATCTAAAAATAGCTGAGAATATATCGCACATATTTAAGCAACCGTGCTCGGTTACTGAAAGCTGGTAGATAAAGACGTGATATATCTGGAAAAGGACATTTTATTAAAAAATAAAACAGCCATTTAGATTACAGTTGTTGTCAGTTTGAACTCTGGTTATATTTTGCGTTCTTCAACTCCTTCAAGGTTATTTAATAAACCTCATCATATAAAATCATTTCTCCGATAGATAGACAAAAAACTTATGCAAGCAGCCGCCCTAGTCAACCGTGTTCGTCAGGAAGTCTCAATCCACTCTCGCTTGAAGCACCCGTCTATTTTAGAGCTTTATACATTCTTCGAAGACGCCAACTATGTCTACCTAGTGCTAGAGCTGGCCCACAATGGAGAGCTCCAGCGTTACCTGAGAGAACATAAGAAAACCATGACCGAACTTGAAGCTGCCAATATTCTCCTGCAAGTTGTATCTGGCCTGCTCTATCTGCACTCGCACCAAATTGTGCACAGGGACATGTCACTGTCTAACTTACTCCTGACCAAGGATATGCAGGTGAAGATAGCTGATTTTGGTCTAGCCACACAGTTATCTAGGCCCGATGAGAAACACATGACGATGTGTGGTAAAGTGTCTTCTTAAGTTCTTTGCGCATCACACATTACGATTTATTTTTTACTAGGGACTCCGAACTATATATCTCCAGAAGTGGCTTCTAGAGCCTCGTATGGACTCCCAGCCGACGTGTGGGGTCTTGGATGCATGCTATACACTCTTCTTATAGGGCGACCACCTTTCGATACGGACGGAGTTAAATCCACTCTCACAAGAGTCGTAATGGCTGACTACTACATGCCGCCACATCTTTCCTGTGAAGCAAAAGATTTACTCGATAAATTTCTAAAAAAGAATCCAATTGAGCGGATTCGCTTGGAGGATGTCCTCAACCATCCTTTTATGAAGAAATACGCGAGTCAGGGTGTCATCTCGAGGGTCTCCAACAATACTTTATCCTCTGTGGACAGTGGGATACTGACTATATCAAGTGGTAAATAATCTACTGTAATATTCAATTCAGGTTAATAAATAAATCCTCAAATAGGGGGTTCTTCTCATCTTACGGGCGGACGCCTTCAGCGCTCAAGATCCGTCGACAGACACCAGCCGCACCAACTTGAACAAATCAGTGAGTCGGGCTATTCTCAAACAAGATTTTCCTCCTTTCACGATAATATAAATAGTGTGCAATCAAGCACTGGGATCCCAAAGACAAATCAGTTGTTTTGCAACAATATGGAGGTAGATGAGCCATGGCAGAGAAATGCTTATCAATTTCAGTCTTATGGCCAACCGAACTCCGGCACTAACTCTCAAGATTTTAGTAGAAAGCATTCCGAGGTATCTGTTAGTGTTTCCAATGAAATTTTGTTCGACATCAAGTATGAGGCTACTAAGGCCAAGGAGATGCGGGATAATCAGCGAAAACCTGATGACCCTGGCGGCGGAAAAGTTTTCCAAAGAGTAGCGTACTGTCCACCGAGTGAAAGTGGTTTTCGATTTTCGCCTGAATATGGAATGAATGAAGAAAATCAAAATATCTATAGCAACGCAATTGAAGAAAGGGTAAGTAGATATTTTTAAAGATCTAAAAATGTGTTTTGTTGGGAATTATCTTTTATATGTTGAATAAGCTGAAAATTTGTTTTTTGCAACAGTAGTGTTAAACCTTATATTTTAAAAGGGCTCAAGATTTTATAAGTAATGTTTTCATTCAAATCTTCAGCATCTCCAACAGTATAACAAAACACCCCAACAAAATTGTTACAATCAACCAAACTTTCAACAAATCCCACCGCCGCCGTCACCAATTTGTGCCCAAGAAAACATTCCACCCCAGAAAGCCCTTAAAGAAAAAATTGGAGTTCAACCCCTGACCACGGAACGCCTCCTTCCCACGAGACACAAAACAAAAAACGCCATAATGAGCATCCTGAAATCTGGCGAAGTTGTTATTGAATTTATCAAGTTCAAAAGCAAATACAACGAAGAGAGGATTGTGGACGTATGCAGAGTATCGAAAGATGGACAAAGAATTGCAATTTATCAACCAGACCCTGGGCGGTAAGGACTTCTTTATTTATTTTAAATAATATTTGTACAAAACTAAAATTTGTAGAGGTGTTCCTGTTCGTGATAAGCCAGTTGAAATCCCTGAAACTGGCGCGGATTGTATTTATAGTTATGAAAGTATTCCGCCGAAACAGTGGAAGAAGTACATATTCGCTGCTCGATTTGTGAATCTTGTAAAAGGCAAAACGCCAAAAGTTACGTACTATAGTCCACAAGCGAAATGCCAGTTGATGGAGAGTTTGGAAGATTTTGAAGCTTTTTTCTATACAGGGGCGAAAATTACAAAATCGCCCTCAGAGGGGGTTAAAATTTTTGACGAAGATGAGAAACTTATAAAAGAAGCTCCAAGTTTGCTGCCAGCGAAGCTCAGAAATGTTTGGCTACACTATGAAGAATGTCTTAAACACTGTCTTTTAATCGAGAAAACTTTATCCCAGATGCAAACGGACGGTCGCTGTTTCCCTGTGATTATTGGTCGAAGACCAAACACGAGCGATTCAACTAACCAGAAGGGTGTTGGAAAGGACAACACCAATGCTCTTTATTTTACCCCCCAATCACAACGGGTTTGTAATTTTAAGAGAAGTTAAATCAAATAAAGATTAAAACCTATTTATCTGCAGATCGCTACAATTGATTATTCAATTGGATCACTATCTTCAGCTAGAGGTCCATCGATTCAAACCAGAACACCAAATCACTCAAATATTCCGATAAAGAAAGTTAGCGTCCCTGGGATTGGTACTGTAACAGAAGTAGTTAAATGATGTCGCTTTAAAAACAAGAAATTATAATTTTTGTCTTTTAGTTGTCCCAAGGGGTTGTCCAAGTGCAATTCCATGATGGAACTCATATGTCTGTTATACCACACGACCAAGGCGGAGGAATTACATTTACAAGTTTAAATGGTACTCCAACGTACTTCGGTGCCAATGATGACTTACCAACTTCCGTACGGGAGAGGTTTGCTTTAATGCCCACGATTTTAAAACATTTGACGATGAATACCAACAAATTCGGAAATTCCTTGAATACCGAAAATAGCCATCGAATTGGTAATATGAAATATTTCCGATAGTTAGAAAGGAAGTATAAGTTTCTTGCCATTTTAAAACTGCCTTTTAGCGATTTTGGAGACAAAGTCTGAGTAGATGTTAAAGTATGTTCTTAGTATTGAATTGTATTTTTATATTCAAAATATAACATTTTGTAGATATGGACATCACGTGTAATTAATTGTAACATAAATGCTAAACAACTTCACAATTTTTGTGATATGAATGTAGCAATGTTCTAAAAATCAAAGGCAATTTTATAAATTCACATATTGTAAAAATCTTGTTTATTTCGCTGTATAAATACGATCTGAACCCTTAAAATCTAACTTACGTAATTTACTTGCAATTAAATTGTCATAATTGGAGAAGTTTTAAAAGTTTTCTTAAAAACAATTCAAAAATTCATAAAAAATTAAGAACAATAACGTTGAGCACATTCATACGCCTAACTCCCAACAATAGTTCGGTTTTCCACTTACTGCTTACAATTTCATATCGCTCCAAATGTTAAAAATCCTTTGCAATTCGTGGCTGCGTAATACTGACAACACTTAAAACTGCTTTAAAATTGTTACTTTGCTTTAAACAATTTTTTGTACATTGTTATGGTCTCCGAGTTGTATGTACGTTAGTGAGAATATTACAGTTCTGCTCTCTCTTGATATAAATTAATAACAAATGGCGGAAGCAAAAGCGTTATCCAAACCGTTTGTTCATACACAGTCCATTTTCCTTAGTGTGTGCAAGAATTTCCAAAGAAAATGAATTAGAAAACGACAATAACTTACCCTAGAATGAATAAATGGAAGTTGTAGAATAACATGGATGATAGCCTATATTCTAGTTGGTACAAAAATACTATCTCCTTCCTTAATATAAAACTCGTTTCGTTTCGTAGTTCAGCGTAATTACATCGTTCGTGTTCCAGGGAACCTATGATGGCATTTCTGTAAACCAGAAGATCCATTTCAAGCAAAAAATAAAAGCTGACTTTAGGGAGCAATAAAATTCCGAAATTTTTTATCAAAATTATACATTCAACCAATGATGGACGGAATGTGGAGATCTGTGGAATGGGTCGTCTTAATCGTAACTTAAAAATCTCAAGTGATCCACTACTTAACTAAAAATTAACTACCGGCAGTGGAGCAAAAAAATTAAGTTTAGAAATCGTTGAGGTCTTTTCAGGACCTCTTACAAGGTT
Source organism: Machimus rusticus (assembly GCA_951509405.1). Taxonomy (NCBI): domain Eukaryota; kingdom Metazoa; phylum Arthropoda; class Insecta; order Diptera; family Asilidae; genus Machimus; species Machimus rusticus. Next base: position 19,665,366 of record OX608050.1, on the reverse strand, counting down.
TGCTCAAAATGGATCTTCTGAGACATGTCCTAGAAGCGATCTTTTGAGGACGGCCTAAACTCCAGCTCATTTAAGGTTTGAATTTCCTGCAAATCCTGGAATTTTTCATGGTCTCGTATGTGTGCATAATTGGCTGAGAGGCACATAAGATAATGTACAAGACTTAGAATGACGAGAAGAGCCGACAACGTCGCCAGGATGAACATAACTTCAGCATTTTCAACGCCATCCTTGCAAAAGGCTTTGATTTTGTAATCATCGCAGACTTTCATGTGTTCAGGATTAGTGTTTGCAGGAAACATAAAGTCTGAAAGAAAAGGAATTGTATTACAGCAACTATTTTTTTATTTTCGTTGCAGGTTGAATTTGCCATACTACCACACTCTCAAAATTTCAATACAATTAGGTACCACGAAATATAAAAATAAATGTAAATGCTTACGGAACTGCTCCAGTTGAATACACGGCTTAGGATTTGTCCCAACGCTTTGGCACATATACCAGAACATTGTGTAAACGAACGTTACTATGACCAAAAAGCAAAGCATTAGCATCCACACAAAATTGAGCAGATATGTGATTCCCATTAGCTGAAATAAGATTATGGAATTGTTGCAAACTTTTAATCGCCTTTGGCAAATATTAATAGTTACCACAGCACACGAAATTCTCCCTCCAACGCGGGACCGCCAAGCTCGATAAACTTTATGTCTCGTTGCACCAGTTGCGAGGAATCCAACAAATAAGATCATGGAACCCAAGGCTGCCATTGAGCCACCGATTATCACGAAAATCATTTGAACAGCTTCGATCCTGTTGCGGTTAAAATGTTTTATTTTTATAATTGCTTAATTTTTCCGTTCACACAAGCGTTAATAGAGTTGTCTTTTAAGGGAGATGTATATGACTTGATTGTAAAAAATCTTACCATAATAGTCTAAGGTAGAACACCTGATCGAGCATTATTATTGTTAGGGAAGCTCCTCTGTACATTGTCCCGCAAAAGATTCCTACGCCAACAAGGCACATGAGCGTGGCTATGAGGGTGGCGTATGGTATCCGCGTTAAACATGATTGGCAGCAGTCTCCTGGAAAGATGAAAAAATAATAAATATTTGAAAGTTCCGCACTCAAAACTCTGAAAAGAAAACCCTTTGGATCCTTTATTTGTCTATAAAGGGAAGATATAGTAACTACAAAAGAGGTATTGTAGCGGATAGTCCAGAAATCGAATGCTAGCTTGGATCTGCTTGTCATCAAACATTTTCTATAAGTTTTATGCTAAATTTTTAGATCTATCAACGGATGGGATTAAATTCAAGTCGGAAATGATCTATATTTTTGTAGGCAGTTTTTAGACTTAACTGGGATAACGTTTCGATTAATGGTTTCCTAAAATTATCACTGCAGTGAGGAGCAATGAAACCCGTAATTCGATCTTTCACCATTAATTTATTTATGGGATTTTTAACAGGCCACTATCTGTGGTGCAAAATCAACGCTTAAGAGCAACGCTCGACTGCTAGTTCTACTTAAACATTAAACACAATAGAAAAAATGTGATTTTACCTTGTTTTCTAATGCCATGCAAAGAGTGCTCGGAATACCTATCCAAAGAAGTGTCTGACCTATAGGCGCTCCGCCTTCGGTTTGGCTGGTGGTTATTGAAAGCCCTAGTAAGGATCCCGTCCTCGTCAAAGTTAGTTTCAAGGAGGATTTCCTCCCTGGGATCCCGCACACGATCACGGTTATTTCTCGAGTTCATCCTCACTCTAAATCCTCATAACTTTCCGTCGAAATGCTCATCAAAGCGACAGCGCGATCGACTGAATGGAGACATTCATTGATCGAGGGTTCCACTTAATCGAATGATTCACTTTACGGGCCAGTAATTAGTGGTAATTAGTGCTGGAAGGTCTAAGAGCACGCGAGTCTGTTTGTCTGGAGGAACACAGCGCCAGGGCTAAATTAATGGCCAGAAACAAGTCTAATTTCGAATATCACTGCACTTTTTTGTAAACACCCGAAGAGAAAGGTGCTGGCTAAGATCTGCCTAAAACTGTGATGAGGATCCAGAGCCAGAGGTGCCCGTGAGTGCTTCGTTTCGTTCACGCCTCATTGACGTTCGCCCAAGTGTGACTGAGACAGATAAACTGTTGGTTAGGACAGGGAGCCCCACCTTGACTTGGAAATTGGATCGTAGATAACAAAAATTCGTTTCCTGGTATCTTATCAGGCTTGCCCCGATAAAGGTTTATCGCGCAACGGTTGGATGTGAATTTAGTGCTCACTTACCCATTTCTTCATTCAAACTCCTGGCCGAAGAAGTGCTGTGCAAGATAAATTCCGATTTGTTTACAAGACGATCTGAGGCGTGTGAGGCGATGTAAGGAGAATTCCCTGCGGAGCGAGCACTTATTTTTAGCCAAATTAATGATGATGGGATAACGCAAGCTTATGGGATTCGTGCCAAGTGATTTCAATCAATTTGCACGGTCAGTTGGTCGATTAAATTTAAAAACTAAATCTTGTTTTGACAGCCAGACACATTCCCTGGGTCTACCATCAACCATCAACAAAGATTTATGAATCTCAACATATCCACCACGGCGACAAATAGAAAGTACTGTAGTAGGATTCTATACGCTAATCTAGTTTTGTAATTTACCGGATAATTTGTGTCATTTAGTAATATTTTTAGGTTTTTACATTTTAAAATCAAAAAATTCCTGAAATATTTTGTATATCACTTAACAACTCAAAAAAAAAAAAAAAAAATGCAATTTTAAAACTGTGGTGAGTTTACATGTGCAGTGGTAACCCGTGTAATGTGACAATTTACTTTACGGCGATTTTTTTGGCACGGCTGTCAGTGAAATGTTTTTAGTTATCTAACTTCATAAGTTCTAGTCAAATCGCGGAGTATTTCTCTGCTGGCCTACGAATTCTCGTTCAAAATGTTAGGGCGCAGTTTAATAAAGGCTCCACTACCAGGGGTAAGTCATAAAATATTAAATCTTTCCAATCGAACAAAATAAATCATACTTTTCCGCAGAAGGCCATTAGGGCGCAACACACAGGTGCTAAAAAATTGGAAGAAATCCGGGAGCGCCTGGCTAGTGGTCCAAATTTTCAGGATTTTGTACAGAACCCAGAGTACACACAAGATGATTGGCAAAATTACGAAGGTAAGCTTAAGCGGGAAAAAGGAGCCTCCGACCGTTTGCGTCTACCTCCATGGTTGAAGACCACCATTCCGATCGGGGAGAATTTCAGCAAAATTAAAAATCAGCTGAGGGAGTTAAAGCTTGCAACGGTTTGCGAAGAAGCACGTTGCCCCAATATTGGAGAATGCTGGGGCGGCGGGAAGCATGGGACGCAGACGGCCACGATAATGGTAACAAGCGCATTTATTTGACCTTTGATAACATCAGGGGACTTATCTTCTCTTTTATAGCTTATGGGTGATACTTGCACCAGGGGATGCCGATTTTGCTCTGTGAAAACTGCGAGAAATCCACCACCTCTGAATCCTGATGAGCCTGTTAACACCGCTTCAGCTATTGCCTCTTGGGGTCTCGATTATATCGTCCTTACCTCAGTGGATCGTGATGGTAAGTTTTTTGTACATATAAAATAGCTTTTTTGTCGACTCAATACCCCAACTGAACTCTAAATGCAGAAACAAAACAAATCAAATACCAAAACACAATTTTCTTTCTTGAGTGAACTGAAAATCTGTTTTCGTATTTAAATTTTACTTTCGTACATCAACTTGTGACGTTCTTTAAAATAATATTATATACGTATTAAACTTATTTCATTAATAGATCTTCCTGATGGCGGTGCTACACACATTGCAGAGACAGTCCAAGAAATAAAGAAAAGGTAGGAATACAAAATGCAAATTTAACACTCATTTATTAACCCTGAAATTTTTTTCTATTTCAGGAATTCGAAGATCTTCGTTGAATGCTTAGTTCCAGATTTTCGAGGAAATTTTGATTCTGTAAAAACAATTGCTTTATCTGGCTTAGACGTCTACGCACACAACATCGAAACCGTAGAAACTCTAACGCCTTTTGTTCGCGATCGCCGCGCTAATTACAGGCAAACCCTAAGTGTACTACGTGAGGCAAAAAAGATAAATCCTTCTTTGATTACGAAGAGCTCCATAATGTTGGGACTTGGAGAAACTGATGAGCAAATCGAGCAAACGATGAAAGATTTGCGGAGTGCTGAGGTAGATTGTCTCACTTTAGGACAATATATGCAGCCGACGAAGAGGCACTTGAAGGTGAATGAATATGTTACACCGGAGAAGTTTAAGCACTGGGAAATTAGGGGCAATGAACTTGGATTTTTGTATACTGCAAGTGGGCCTCTTGTTCGAAGTTCCTATAAAGCCGGAGAATTCTTTATCACAAGTATCCTTAAGCAGAGAAATGCAGAGAAAGAGACGCGAAAGGAAGGAAGGAGTTTATAGATGTGAAAATTGTTTTGCTTTTGATATTAAATAATTGTTGATCTTGAAATATCTTTAACAAATCAAATTACCAAATTCGAATTTAGTCATATGTGGGCTTGAGTCATGCAGAGAATTCAAATATCCAATTAAATATTTCAATTTCAAATTTTATTTATCGACTTAATAGCTTAATTAAAACACAAGTTTAAAGACATAGATATATAGCTTTATTATGATTTCACATAAATTCTTCAATGCATCTGTTCAATAAATATATATTTTGTATATATATAAGTATATTCTTTGAGAAATTCTAACATTTAATATTTGTTAGGGTTCTTTTCCTTAGTTTACATCTATTTATATAATGAATACATTCATCAATTCGTAATTCCGCATCATATACATAGAGTTTCCGCGATAGTTTTATTCATAGGACTTTTGAACGTGTTCTGCCTGAAAAGAAATTCGATCGTGTGGTCTCATTCCTGTTTTTCATTATTTCGGATAATTTGTACAGCATCAAAAAATAAAGTTTCGTAGGATTATTGCAATATTTGATGCTGCAAAGTTTCCCCAATGCATATTTTCATTATTTTTCTGCTTCCATCGTCATCGCATTCAGCTCTTGAACGAGATATCGAAGCAGATTTTTAAATTTAAATGCTATCAGTGAAGAAGTTGTGTAAAAAATTCTTTGGTATGGTGCATTTCCCTGGTACAATCTTTAGGGCTGGACAAAGATGATACCACGGAAAAATAACAAATTGTGGCAGAAACAGTTCGATGGAAAGAAATGATGAAAATCATATAGACAAGTTTTTGGCACTTGACCATAACACAACAATAAAAATTGACGTTTTTCAGTTGTATAACAAAGTTTTCAATGTTAATGTTTGATCCGATGGAGAGCTTTTGATTTCAAAATATGTTTTAGAGTGAATTATTAAAGCTAAAACTTTGAAGCAAAATGTAAGATCTCAGTGATGTATTAAGAACCAAATTATAAAAAAAGTGTGGCAAAGTTTAACATCAAGTGAACTCAACTGAAAGCAGTAACTTTTTTAAAAACCGTTAAATCCCTCTTCAGAGGATGCTACTATAGGGTAAGTACACAAAACAATAAAATTATTACTCTAAAAACATATTTAACCCAAGTTTTGCTTATTCATTTTTGAATTGTTGCGTATTTATTGTTTTACATATATGTATGTACCGATTATTGTATTTTCTCAAATCTTCTCCAACAGATCTACGCATGACCATTTAACTAAATGAGTTGATGTGCGATTCGTGAAGAATGTACTTAGAAAATGTTAAGCGTATCAACAATTTGTGCTCAAGTTCATATCGTACGTTTACAATGCATTGAAAGCAATAGGGAAGATATCTTAAGAGATAGGTGGGAATTGTGAGCAACTATTGGTTCTTAAAAGGACGTACACAATTAATACAAAATTTTCTTTCATGGGATGTGAGGTTTGAATTTATGTTATGGCACATTAGAAACCAAAAGTAGCGCCAAGAGCAAAACAGATGCATCACCTTAGCAACGCTTGCATCAGTTACCCCACTTCTGAATTTTTTTTTTTTTTGCTTCTAATGATCCAAAACTCGTTCAATTTTCGAAATATCCCGAATGAATATTTGAATCAATATAGACCTGTATTGTTACTTTGTGCATTTCGTTGAATTAAGCTCGATGACTTGTCGTGGGTCCGGTATGTAGGAACTTTGATTTCAGCAATTTTGTAACTTATTTGCGGAAATGCACTTGCCAGAATTCAGTTTTGTACTATTGAAAATGTTTGAAGTTGCCTCATAATTGATTTTCAATTTATTAAACTAAGTAGAAGGTCAAAGGTTGAGCATAGCAGCGAAAGGAATTGGTCCGCTGGTATGTTACTTAAATTGTGGATATTGTAGATAGTTTAATAATGCTGAAAGGTTCTCAAATTAGAATGATACTTATCATTGCAAAATACTCTGGGGACAAAGACGTGGACTTACCAATGAGCTTATAAATTATTTTCATTAATTAAACTGTTTTTGTGCTAATCACTAGGACGAAGATCTTACTGACCGATTAAAATTCGTCAACGAAAGCTAATTCCTTGGAGCTTGCTCATTCGTTAAGTTTTGGCTCTGATACGAAATGGATTTTTGCTAAGTCACCTGGAATTTTATGGTTAATCAAGCGGAAGTTGATATTTTCTAACACCATTAGTTAATCTAGGGTGTCAGCTTTTATTCCAGTCGAAAATGGAGTTCTATGATATTTCGTTAATTCTTAAAACAAATTATAAATCACTTTTCGCTTGATTAATCGGGGGAAAAACGAAAATGTATCTTAATATTAAGAATATAAAGATATTAGATCATTTCAGATCCAGATAAAATCAGATCACATTAAATGTCCTTTGAACTTTTCGTGATTAACCACGGTTCAACTACCAAATTGGCTCATTTTTTAAAAGGTTCCTCCATTTCCAGTAATGATTAGATCTACAGGGAAAGTCAAACACTGTTTTTAAAAGTCCGAAAAAATCCGGTAAGAGTACGAATCACTCACCAACCATCTCGCAAATATTTAAAACAAACACAATTCCACTAAAGTTAGTTATTGCCTTAGTTCCGTCACCTTTTGATAATTTTAAGGTTCCTCCTCCTCCTCCTCAACGATAGGCTTTTTATCATCAGCCCTTTTCCCTCCAGTGACCTTTTGCAAGGCAACCTTAGCTGCTGATGCAGTGGATCCCCAGTGCCCTTTGGTTGCTTCCGAAGAGGTCATTAGCATGGAGTATGAAGTTCCGGCGTCGCCTTCTTTGCTGTGATGAATTCCGTAAAGGAAGTAGACGAGCATTCCAATAGACACCCAGATGAAGAATCTTAGCCAAGTTAGAACATTCAGATGCACCATGAGTTCAATGTTGCAGAATATACTTAAAGCCGGAATGTAAGGAACTAGAGGGACTTTGAAATTCAAGCCGCGGGTATTTTGGTGGTGGGCAGCGATAACCGCAACACAGGAGCCGATACAAAAGATTAGAAAACCATAGAGGACTAAAGCCCACCAGGTGCCCTTGTAGAGTTCGTTCCAAGACATTTCCAGCTGAAAACATATAGCAAAACTGAGGACGATGAATAAAAGGACAGCGGCTGATGGTGCAACTCCAGGTTCAAAACGGCCTAGAAGTGGCTCTAGCCAGCGGAATTGTGGTCGCAATCGACCGGCCAAGGCAACTTCAATTAAGTCACTAGTAGGCGAAGCAGTGTCTATGCTGGATTGCGAAGTGTTGTCATCTTCATCTTCCGGTGTATCTGGGGCGTATATGATGTTTTCCTCAACGGGAGGTGGCCGATAACGTAAGATGATCACACTTGCACTTACGATGGTGTAGGCCTGTAGAGTCCCAATGGACATAAATTCCACAAGTTTTTCGAGATCGAACAGGAGCGCTAGTAAAGCACTGCACAGTCCAGATATTGCCAGGTTGAGAAGAGGGACTTGCGTTGTTGTATTGACCTTTCCCAGAAAAGAGAAAAGAAGTCCATCTGAGGCCATAGCATACAGACACCTTGGAAGAGCGAACAAAGATCCGAGGAGAGTGGTCGTCATTCCACAAAGAGCTCCTAAAGAAATTACATATTTTGCCCAAGGTAGATTGAGCGAACCAAACGCATCAGGGAGTGATGCTGCTGGATTAATTTCTCTTATTGGAATCATTAAAGTTAATGCAGCGCTGACGAGAACATACCCAACGGTTACAGCGCAAAGGGACATTATTGTAGCCAGTGGAATTGAAGTTGCAGGACTTTTAGCCTCTTCTCCTGAAGTAGCTATGCTATCAAATCCAACGAAAGCATAAAAACATGTAGCCGCTCCAGCGATTACTCCACCAAATCCATAGGGAAGAAATCCACCTTCCTCCTCTGACCAATTTTTTGGGTTTGCATACCAAAACCCAAGAAATATGACGAGAATCATTACCAAAATATTAACGAGTGTTAGAAATCCGTTAAAAACTGCAGTGGCCTTAACGCCAAATCCTAGAGCTGCTGCATACATGAGGCATACCGTAAAAGCCAAGAAATCAGGATACTTAGCGAATAGTTGCTCGTGTAGCTCTCCGGTTAAAGACATGGTCACATTACCTATCCAACCATCAAGCATTGAGTCTACATACCCACTCCACGCTCGGGAAACCGATGCAGCGCCTAACATATGCTCTAGGATGATGTTCCATCCAATGACGAAAGCCCAAAACTCCCCAATGGAAATGTAAGTGTAGACGTAGGCCGATCCAGCTTTTGGGACTCGGGCACCAAATTCAGCGTAGCATAGTGCGGCGAGCATAGAGACAACTCCAGCTAGGATGAAGGAGAGGACTATACCTGGACCAGCTACCTCTTTGGCGACGGTTCCTGTTAGAACATATATCCCAGCGCCAACCATATGCCCAATTCCTGTAACAATTAAATCTTGTAAGAGTACTTGACTTTGAAAATCGCCCCTAAACTCACCCAGTAGGGTGATATCAAACGTATTCAGGCACCTGCTGAGGGGAGTCTCCATAACATCAGCGGGCACTTGCTTGGTGCGATTCATCTTGGAGCATAGTCCAGACATAACATGTCCAAGAATTAGTCGTCTCGTGCTCGGCATTTTTGAAAGATCTTTATCTTCCACCTTGGGACCAAAAAATACCGAAAATATCTTGTTAGCGAAGCCACTCACTTCAGGTTGGGTGCACGCAATCAATTTATGCGAAATGGTCCAAAACATATGTTTCGAAAAGTATTACGACTACGGTCGTGTAAATATTTTATGAAAGTGGGACCTACCTAGGCAAGGTGAAGAAGACTTCTTATGGTATGACTCTCTGCTCCCGAACTGACCTTATCTTCAATTTCTGGAATCACCCCTACACAACTGATAAAATGTCAAAGCTATCGATGAAAATCATGAGAAGGCAAAAGGAGCAAAAGTCCAAGGTGGAGGTACGCAGGCGTTGGGCTAGTCATGGGCGTTATTTGATTACCCACTTGTTGCGAATTCGATGCCTTGGAGCCGGGAAGCACGTGCTCTTGGACGGGATTCGAAATTGTTTACTTGGCCCGACTATGGCCTACAGGTGGGGTGTATCTGTACAAGGGGTTCCCACCTACAGTCTTATTACCTGTGCGTGTCCCCATGAGGCTTTCACGTTTTCATGGACTGCTCTCTTCATTGAGGTCAGGTTTGGGGCTTGTTATGTTCGGAAACTTTTCTGTGTAACACAATTCGAGTAGAATGGAGGAGTACCTACTTTTCAACATACATATTTTATAGTCAATTAGACGCTGATGGGGGTATCTCCACCTACGCAAAGCATTTGAAGGGGAAGCTTAGATAGAATTATTATTTGCAAATTTGTTGCTAATCCTCTTCGAGAAAACTTCTTGCATCCTTCAAAATACGATGTTTATTTTAATAAGCAGTCTGAATGAAGTCTTTAGGTTGACAATGATAGATGTAGATAATGAATTCGAAAATCGATTAAATTTTTAGAATGAAACTGTATTTGTTTCGTACGGCTAAATTGTGTGTTATATGTACTTCCTATAATAATTTCTGAACATGATTCAGCGCATTGATTTTTAGCTGGATTTTAAAATAACAAAGAGAAAATTTGAAATATACATATATGTAAATCACACAAGTCGCTTTGAAAAATTTAATCTCTATTGTCGCCTGCTCAACTCAGCTAACAAGAACATATGCTGAATTGTGCAGCATACAGAAGTTGGTCGTATTTGAGAAATCAGTTTTTGCTGTCCACTATGAAATTCAGCAATTTTTCTTAACACTCGGTAAAATTTTTGAAATTCGAATTATATGGGCGGTGGATAGATATCAAAGAAAACACTCGTATATGAACTCTTGGTAAATAAAAACAAATTGTATTTATAACCGTATTTGCCCTATAGACGATTAACCCCAAATATTAGTTCTGTATAATATGTATAGATGTACAAATAGTGCTACAGCAAAAAACATGCACACAAATATCCATATGAGTTATAAGTCTGCACTGTAGACTTTCTGCAGAATATATAATATATAGTAGCGAACGTAATGCACATCTATCGGTAGATTTGTTTGTATCATTACTGTTTAACATCGATTTCCATCTAAATGCAGTCGTTGAAAGTGTAGGCAAACTCTCAACTACTCCTCGTATCATGGCCTTATCGAAGTCCACTCACATTAAATCTAAGTCTATAAAGTCGGTTTACATTGCAGAGCAGTGCCAGAATGCTAGCAGTTGGTAAGAGTAGACCAGTCTCTAGGATTAGTATTTGTTGATGCCAAACAGACGGACCCCATGAAACTGCGGCAGCTTCGGCAGGAGGACGACTACCAGCGAAAGGAAGTTGGCGACAAAGTGGTCACTATCGTTCCGAGTATACAAGCAGGTTAGCAGAAACCTGAAAGGAGCTGAACTTTTAAGGGGTTCCTTAAGGATATATTCAGCGAATCTACAGTATGATTGGCACAGCTGTCAGGAATTTCCGAGTGGATGTGAACTGCTCCCCGTTGTCGATCTGTTCCCAGTGGGTCAACTGTGAGCAGCAGCCGTTATCTATACTCATCCAAGGCGCTCCTTTGATCGAATGTAGAAAGTAGAGATGAGCCTGAAAGAGCATAACAAGAATTTGAAAAAAGACCCTTCGTCTTAATACTGTCAGGTACTCACGGCATTGTGAAGCAAATTTGTTACAGTCCAGGCCATAGGAATACTGACAAAAGGCACAGAAAGGATAATTAAGTGAACGAGTGTCACTCCAAGCACGTAAGCCAACCACATCCCTCGGGAATCGAGCCACGAAGTGTTGGGATTCGGATCACCGTGACCGCCGGCAATCATTTTAATTTTGCAAGTATTTCCAGGTTTTTCGAGCAAAAATTATAACCTATCTATGGGGAAATTACAGATAATTGACTTTCAAGCACGAATAAATTCGAATAATTCACAGAAACCTCCAGAATTCGGCAAAAATACTGAGATTCTTGAAGTCCGTTTTTGTGTTGTGATAGTTCACCACACTTGGCATGTTGACGTTTTTCTGGAGTACAAACAAGTCATAAGATTGAGGTGAATTATGCATGGGTATGGTAGATTTAGGAGGATATTTAAAAATAATCGTGCTTTTTCCCTTTTTCTTCCATTTAAAAAAGTTGCAAAGGCTAGATTTAAATATAACGTATTCCATTGCATAAGCTTGCAATGAAATATTTTGAGTATTCGCAAATTTATTAAAAATTTCAAATTCGCGCAAAATATGTTTCTTTGTTGAACTAACCAACACTAGCGCCATAACCTTTTTTACAACAGCTGATAGCAAATCTGTCACTAGCAGATAAATCCATTTTGCGGTCTCCATGTGTAGTGCGGTTTTTCCAATTTGATTTCAGCCAAATAAACCTGTGAAATAATGACCGACAAAGTTCAATCGGAAGCACCGAAAGTGAAATATTCCGAAGCAAAACTCAGCAAAACACAATTGGATTTTATGCGATTAATTGAGCAGCAAAATCTAGAACGAGTTCAAAGGCTGCAGAGAGTACGTCGGAATAATATTATAACTGCTTGCTGTCTAGGAGCAGGTGTCCTTGGGATCTACGCGTATTCCATGCTGAGCGTGAGGCAGGAGAGCTTCTTGGACGACTTTGAGGAGCCCAAGAAAATTGAAAGACCTACTAACCAAGCTTAAAGAAAAATGGTTGCGATAGTCGGTGGGGGTGCGCTGCGCCTTCCGCCACTTCCTACTATTAGAGATCTCGTTAAGTTATACAAGTTACAAGCTATTAAACAACTCAGTCAAAATTTTCTCATGGATGAGCGATTAACAGACAAAATAGTCAGATCGGCTGGAAAAATAAGCAAGGATGATGTTGTACTGGAGGTTGGTCCAGGACCAGGAGGGATCACTCGTTCAATTCTCAGACGATTACCTTCGAAAGTTATTCTAGTTGAAAAGGACACCAGATTTTTCCCAACATTAGAGCTGCTGAAGGAATGTGTTGAACCGCTTGGGACGGAGGTGCAGATTCACCATGGGGACATACTTCGCTTTCCTATCGAGCAGGCCGTTTCAGACGATTCTAGACGACTTCATTTAATAGGTAACCTTCCCTTCGCTATTTCAACAAGGCTGTTAATCAATTGGCTCGACGATCTTTCTCTGCGTCAAGGCGCCTTTCGCCGCATAGATACTTCAGTAACTCTTACCTTCCAAAAGGAAGTAGCTGAAAGGATTTGCGCCGATTTGGGTAGTAAGCAAAGGTGTCGCTTATCGGTGATGTCTCAGATTTGGACTGCCCCATACTACAAATTTACAATATCCGGAAAAGCCTTTGTACCAAAGCCCGAAGTTGATGTGGGTGTGGTGAGGCTCGTTCCCCTGAAGCAACCCAAAACTGATTTGCCCTTTAAAATTGTTGAGAAGGTAGTCCGGCATATTTTTTCTATGCGGCAAAAATATAATAGAAGAGGTTTTGGGACTCTATTCCCCGAAGAAGAACGCGATGGAATTATTGAGAAATTATATTATGCCGCCGATGTGGATCCTTTAATGAGACCGTTTCAATTGTCTGTTGAGGAATGCCTTAGACTCACAAAGTCTTACTTGGAGTTCATCCAGGAGAACCCAACGTTTGCTGATTACAACTATAGAGCTCCAAAAATTAAGCCGGATATCGCTCAAGCAATTGCAGGAAATTAATATTTTTGTAAAAAAATAACGTGAGATAGTATGTAACGATTTTAGCAATAAATTGTGTGGAAGTTATTATTTTCCATCTTTTGTTATGTTTATTTTTATATAAAATATGGGTTTAAGTTGTTGTTATTTATTTGGTTATTATTTAAAGCTTATTATTTATTAAATTTGAATTGCCTTTTTTTAAAAGATATTTAGTATGTTTCCCGGGAGAAATGATAATCCAGACTGAGTCAAAACAAAAACTCTTTTTTATAATTTCAAAAAGTCAATCTAAAAGGTCACTTTGATTTACAAAATGAACTGTGCCGCCACAATACCCTCCTGCCAGTTCTCGTTACGAGGACGATAAATGTGCCAGGAGGTGGGACTTAGACAGATAGAATAATTAATAATTAGGTAGGGTTGCCGGGGGATAGTCCTGCTGCGGCGGTGAGGTTGCCGGGGACTCCTGCTGCGGCGGTTGAATTGGTGGAGTTGATGCCGGGAAAGTCCTGCTGCGGCGGTGAGGTTGCCGGGGATTTCTGCTGCGGCCATTGAATTGGTGGAGTTGATGCCGGGAAAGTCCTGCTGCGGCGGTGAGGTTGCCGGGGATTTCTGCTGCGGCCATTGAATTGGTGGAGTTGATGCCGGGAAAGTCCTGCTGCGGCGGTGAGGTTGCCGGGGATTTCTGCTGCGGCCATTGAATTGGTGGAGTTGATGCCGGGAAAGTCCTGCTGCGGCGGTGAGGTTGCCGGGGATTTCTGCTGCGGCGGTTGAATTAGCGGAGTTGATGTCGGGAACAAACGCTTGAAGAGGAATGATTCCTTATTCGGTAGTCTGGGGTTTAAGTAGAGTGCTGTTGGAAGTTTTCCTCTTCCTAAAGGTCTAAATGAGGTTGATGTTGTCCGGTCGTCGGGGTCACCAATGTGGAAGTTATTATTTTCCATCTTTTGTTATGTTTATTTTTATATAAAATATGGGTTTAAGTTGTTGTTATTTATTTGGTTATTATTTAAAGCTTATTATTTATTAAATTTGAATTGCCTTTTTTTAAAAGATATTTAGTATGTTTCCCGGGAGAAATGATAATCCAGACTGAGTCAAAACAAAAACTCTTTTTAATAATTTCAAAAAGTCAATCTAAAAGGTCACTTTGATTTACAAAATGAACTGTGCCGCCACAAATTGTTTCACATGAAAATTGTTTTGTTTGTTTCATATAGAAATTAGAAGGTATAATTTTACCCTTAAAAGCTCAACTGGCATTTATGGGAGTTGTATTTTAGTAATTTTATTCTACTGGCTGATTGGTCCTCCACATTTCTGAAAGATTTAAATAAGGATCAAAATGAAACACCTAATGTTTTTAAAACTTGTTTACATTGATATACAAGACAAATTCGCTCCTTAAAAAGTAATTTTCTATTCGTTATTTCCATATTGAAAAACTGGATTCCCAAATTAATTGTTTTTTAATGAGGAGCGGCATATCGCTTCCTTTAGAGATAAGAATGATGTATAGTGTGTGGTTCCAGTTTTCTTGCAAAATGACGAGGCAAGCTAGATATATTGCTGCTAGCGTTTCTATTGTTTCTGCCAATAGAATAACTCTTGGGTTGTTATCAATCACTTGATAAGGGGTTTAATTACGTCTGCACAGCTCTGTCGTGAAATTCAAGCATAAAATTATCTTAAGTCGATCTCTGATAAGGTTGCCCACTGTTTTAGTGATGATTGCACCACCACCAGGCTGCTTAGGCTCTAGAGCTCAGTCACGATCGCATAATTCGGGAAGACGGTCCCTAGGACCATATGTAACTGAAAAAAACTTCGTTTATACTACTTTTTAATAATTGTGTGTTCGATGATTGCATCCCAATCAAAAGTTTATTTATCCCGTGTACGTGAAACATCGCGAAACGTTACTCATTTACTAAAGGAGATAAGATGCTGCCGCTGGGGCTGATAAGGCGCCGAAGAGGTTCTTCAGGGTTCATCAGCGAAACGAGCTCGCCCTAAAACTTTCTTTGAAAAATCCATTTAGTTACTTTGTCCTGCATTCTGGAACTATCTAAGGAGGAAAATTTTCCAAGTTGTCTGCTCCGACCGAAAAGGGGCTAGCGCAGTCAGATAAACTCCTCGGAACTCTTAATTCTTACCATCGACCCCCGGAATCATTCACCGCTTACGTTGAGGGGATTACTCATTTCGGTGTGTTCGAGTACAAGGAAATTTTTTGGCCTATCATCAACCGGACAATCGCGTGTTATTCACTTATTCTGACGCAGACCGATTAATAATTTTTTTTATTTTTTCAACCTCAAAAATTGAAAATAAAAAAAAGTCATTTATTTTTTTTTTATTGTGGTCATTTTTTGTCAGTTAAGGCGGCCGATAAAGGCCTTAAGTATTAAAAAATCTTAAAACGATAGCACAATTTCGCATCAATCGAGCCGGGAGCATCTCGTCTTTTTCCCTAGCTTGAGACCAGTATCTGTTCAGGTCGCGGTCCAGCCACAACTTCAGCATCTCTCGAAATTGTGTAACGCTTTGTGTTGCTCGTGGATTTGAAAAAGTTCGTTAAGTGATACACTCTGCACTATCTCACTGGAAGGAAAGAGGGAGACAGAGTTCTCATTACTTAAATAGTTGTAAGTACACACTTGTTTTAAAAAATTAAAAAATACACAATAGTGTCGAGGTATCTGGAGCCAGAGATACCTTGTGTTATCAGCGTTCCTGCGTGCTTATTAATATCTTTGAGACCGCATCGCATTCTTTGTATTCACTTTGCTGATTAATCGAGCAGTAAAATGTTCATAAATCAAAATCGACTGGTCGTAAGGAAGAGTGTTGTAAAGTATACGAAAGAGTAACAATTACTACGCTTATCTAATCGGATTTACCACCTTATTTTTAGCCACTAGTTTACTTCTCAGTTATGTTTTTTTAATAACAAGTGAGTTTTAAAGCTATTTAAAACATGTTCATCGCCAGTTATATGACTTATTAAAATAGCATGGAATTTTACAACTTAGTTTAAAGGATTATGTGCACTTCTGTTCTGGATGGCAAATAGGATAATATAATACAATCGATAAATAAATTATTTACTTTTAGTTATTTGATCAGCATAGGTCGGGATTAATTACTTTCACCGAAGAATAGAAGGGTTTTCGATTAGTTTAAATTTCTAGGAACGTTTATTTTTAAATGGCTACAACTCTGAAAATACGATCATATATAGAACAATTTAAAATAAATTCTTTTTAATAAACCGTCAAAGAAACTGATTTAAAAAATGTGCATATACGTTTTATGAGTACGTAAACGAAGTGAACACCTAGACTAGATCTAATAAGCAATTTAAATAAAACTTTTATTATTATTATTTATTCCAATTTAACTTTACAAGTACATACAATAAAAATCACACAATTTAGTACTAGAATGCAAAATTCATTCATCTATGTTTATTGTTGCTATATTTGTATAATTTAAATAAAATAAAACCCCCTTTTCCACCATTTAAAGCTTTATCACGCGAAACGGCTTTTGAATAAATACATAATCGCAAATTTTAAAAGCAGTTCTAGAAATCTGAAAAAGTTCTCTTTAAGGTCCCTACATCGTTTGTGAATCTGTATATGAATAATCTAAACAATTTTAAAAAACTACTATAAAATAAACAAATTCAGAAGAAAAGAGCTATTATAAAACTACCGTTTTAGTTGTAGCGAGGTTTCATTTAAGAATTCAGTAAAACAACAAATAATCACGGAATCAAAAATAAAATTAAGGTATAAAGTTTATAGGAAATTAATGTAAATGTATGAGACATATTGAATGTAAGAAAATAATTTTCTTTATATAACTTAATTGAAGCACATCATTAGAATGACTTTTTAAATTTTACTGGATACGTGCAGTAATTAATCTTGAGACCTTTTAGATATGTAACATAATGCCAAGTAATCTAATAAAAGAGATATGACAAAACAATTATTGTAATATAATATGCTACTCTTTGGCGCACGCATTATGAAATGCTTTGAAAGTCGACCAAAGTGAAAGTTGGTCGCATTCAAATTCGCTTTCAATATAGTTGTACTTATTTTCATATCTTCTAATTGAGTAGGAAATAAATTTTCTATTATCAATTAATTGAAAATTCCTCGATTTGTTTTTAATTCACTGCCGCCAAAAGATCATCCGGCTTAGTGGCTAAAGAAATTGTAGGGTGATAACGTTCGATAAGATACGACAACTGGTCAAATCAAATGCTGATTCAGTTGTTTTCTATAAATTCTTTTATTGAATTTATGAATATACATATATGCTCTTCTTTTTGTTTAAATAAATTAATTATATCAACAGTTAGAAGGACTTTTATTTAAAAGTGCATTGCTTGCTAACGCAATTATTATTTTAAAAATTCTAAACTCACTGAAAGGCGCATTTGGTTTACTTTTGACCCAAAATTTTCGAAACATAGATACGGTTTAATTGCTCTTTTTAATTCTTAAATTTTTTTTGTTGAGTTTTAATAACATCTTTCTTCTTTGTTTTGTAAAATTAAAATAATAATAATGATGTAATATACCAGGGTTAAGGCGGAACATTATCGGAAATGGAGGAAAATTGGCGGCGGCTAGGTTGAATAATTTGTTTTCGTTAAATAAATTTCACAAAAAAATGTTCAAAATGATTCTTTATTGATGATTTCATTTCCAAATTCTTTTTATTCAGTATTATAAAGTAGGTCAAGGCTGTTTTATCAGAACGCGAAAGTGTTTTTAATTTTTTAATCAAACATATTAAAAATGTGGTGGAAATAAGGGGTAAAATACATCATATAAAAGATGAAGAATGAATGTTCCTGCAGCAATTAACTAACAAAAATAAATATTATTAAAATTTAACATAAAAATTATTTAGTTGTGTTTTAAATATTGTTGTTTTAGATTAGATGACCCCTACCTGATTAAAAATTTTTCCGTTTTTGGGGCGGTTAAACAAATTATATTATAATATTATATCGATCAAAATATCAAACTTTCTCATAGTCAATTCAAAGGCCAGTTAGATATGTTTAAAGAATTCTAAAAATTCAAGTGAACAGGGACTCTTAATGAGCATTAGACAACTAATATTATTTTAATATGTAATTTATTCATTTATATAATATCAATAGCATTTTTCAGGTAAAAATACAATCAAAATTAAGAGCCCATCATGTCGTACTGGAAGGTTCTTACGCGACGTAAAACCCTTCAAGAAGATCACGAGACGGATAACAAATTTAACCGGGTTCTGACAACGTTCGACTTAACAACCTTAGGAGTCGGAGCAACCTTAGGAGTGGGTGTCTATGTGCTGGCGGGTCATGTGGCCAAGGATCAAGCGGGTCCATCGGTGGTCCTATCGTTCGCAATCGCCGCTGTTGCGTCTTTATTGGCTGGTATTGAAACTCTTGCGCTGCTTCTGTTCTTCAATTTTGGCAATTTCAGGCCTATGTTACGCTGAATTCGGGGCGAGGGTCCCCAAGGCCGGCTCCGCCTACATCTACAGCTATGTTTGCATAGGTGAATTTGCTGCTTTTATCATCGGTTGGAATCTCATTCTTGAATATATCATTGGATCTGCGAGTGTGTCCCGGGGATTAAGCCTTTACCTTGATACGCTTATCAAT
Source organism: Machimus rusticus (assembly GCA_951509405.1). Taxonomy (NCBI): domain Eukaryota; kingdom Metazoa; phylum Arthropoda; class Insecta; order Diptera; family Asilidae; genus Machimus; species Machimus rusticus. Next base: position 19,646,458 of record OX608050.1, on the reverse strand, counting down.
GACACACTCAAGACGACGTTTATGGAAACGACCCCCATCAATTGGGACTTTATGGGGCCTTATTTTGACTTCCTAGCGTTTTCAATTGCTTTTATTATTGGAAGTAAGTATTTATAGATGCAAAAGAATTTTAATGGTTATATGTTTTTATGCTTTTAGTAAGTTTGGCTTTTGGAATACACACATCAAAAATGATCAACAATGTTTTAACAATTTTAAATATTGCAATTATCCTTTTTGTAATCATTGCTGGATCAATCAATGGTAGGAATATAATAGTATTTTCTTAGAGTTTTACAATTATACCTATATTAGAGATGCTTAGTTTACCGTTTGGTTTTATATTTTCATTTGGTTCTTCGTTTGGATTAGTCTTTGCTATATTTCTATGTAAAAAGACCATAGCGAGAAATCAATGGAAATAAGAGTCACTTATAAAGATCAGATCTTGTGGCTAAAAAATTTGATGCAACAAACGACATCAAACATCTTCAAAATTAAATGTAATCTTCTATACTCAGCTGATCCTCACAATTGGAAGATCGATCCTGAAGAAGTTAAGGAACCCTACATAGTTGGCACTGGCGGATTTTTTCCTTTCGGTTTCGAAGGTACTCTAAGGGGAGCCGCAACTTGTTTTTTTGGATTTGTTGGGTTTGACTGCATCGCAACGACTGGAGAAGAAGTTAAAAACCCAAGACGATCAATTCCTAGAGCGATCCTCTTTTCTCTCTTGATTATATTTTTATCTTATTTCGGAGTATCAACAGTACTTACACTAATGTGGCCATATTATTTGCAGGTAATTTTTCTTTCCAATTTTTATTTGTTTTAATACACTAACTTAATTGTTCTATCTACAAATTTAGAATGTTGATGCTCCACTTCCATTTGTTTTTAAAGAAATCCAATGGCCTGTTGCTCAATGGATCGTCACAATCGGTGGAATGATTGGTTTAATCGCTAGGTATTTATATCAAATCAATGCGACTTTTCTTATACTCTCATACAGATAAAACATTTGATTTAGTCTTTTTGGAGCTATGTTTCCTTTACCGAGAATCATCTACGCTATGGCACAAGATGGACTAATTTTTCGGCACTTAGGGAATATACACCCAAGATTTAATACACCTGTAGCTGGAAATATTTGGGCAGCAATTTTAACTGGTAAGGCTATGAACTATGTTTATTTAAAAAATCTTAGATTGTACATTTTAGGACTAATGGCGGCTATTTTCGATCTCACACAACTGGTGAATATGCTCTCGATTGGAACATTAATGGCTTATACAGTTGTAGCAGTTTCAATAACAATTTTAAGGTTTCATATTATTTTAATACTATTGACCCAGAAGATAAAATTGTTTCCCATAGATTCATGCCTAATGAAAATGAAGCAAAGGAATTTGACATGGATCTCTCTGAAGAAAGCATTTTGGCTGGAACACGAAACCGAGTGACTTGCAAGTCATTTCTTCTGCAGCTTTTCAATTTAAAGCGTCTTAGAAAGCCGACACATTTGTCTTCAAGAGTAGTTGGAATACTTTTATTTTTATATTGTAAATTGATATTATTTTCTGCAACGTTATTATTTAAATTAACAGCTATCTTTTTCAGGCCTTTTCTGCTTAAGTTTTAGCTTAATTGTCATGTATGCTCGGGAAGAGATAAGAGATTTAGAATCTTGGGCAATAGGACTGTTGGGACTTTTTACAGTCCTGCTACTACTGATTTTATTAGCTACTTCCCTCCAGCCTAGAGAAGAATTTAATGCAGGTTTTAGGGTTCCCCTCGTTCCACTTATTCCAGGGATCAGTATTTTTGTGAATATTTATCTTATGCTTCAGTTGGACATTTATACTTGGATTAGATTCGGCGTTTGGATGGCAATCGGTGAGCATACTTTATAATACTTCAATCTCCAAATAAGTGTAGGTTTCGAAAACATTGCTTTTATCTTGCATGCTAGCTTAAGTCTTAATCTGGGCCGCCACGTCAAGCGATAGCAATCATGATATATAAATTATTAGTGTAAAAAAAATAAATTAACTATTATGAAAACATAGAAACATAATTTGAATCAAATTACGATGAACTCCGCTTGGCGCTCCCAAAATAATTAAAATACTAACAGCAATGCAACTAGGTAAGGGTTAAATGCATGTCTTTATATTTCCAATATTTTACTAACAGGCCTCCCAATATACCTGATATCCGTCTGCATGTACAATAGCACTGAAGTTCGAAATTTTGATATAGTAAAAGCCCATTTATTCCAAAATGGAAAGATCAATAAATATTCATCAGACTATGTACCCAGGCTAAACGGCACGATTACATCACTTTCAATGAGAAATGAAATGTCGGAGAATGATATCAGCATCAATCCACCATCCCCAAAAAAATCCCTAGATGAAATTTTGCCAGCTGCTGAAGTAGCCGGCACTCTGAAGGAAGTAAAGAATTCAAACGGAAAAGTATTTTTTATAGAAGAATCGTACCGCAAAAATTCAGACAAAATAAACCAGACTGAAAATGAGGAGGACGCAAAATCTGTTATAGCAATCCTTGATAATGTGCTGCAGATTGAAGACACGGAAGGATACCATCACGATTTTAATAGGAAGACGTCTGTCGATTCGGAATTGATTCCGTCTTTTGTAGAAACTTCGACTGTGGCTATGGTGCACAGTCCTTACTTTATAGTCAAAGAAGAAGAAGAAGCAGACAATATTATCGACAACAGAGGTATTAAAATTGACCGAAGTAGTCCAGTTGAAGAGTTAAGCGATGAGGAGCGGATTGTTACTATAGAAGATTTAAAAACTGTTGAAGAAGATAAAGAGATCTTAACAGCAGAAACTTTGGATGAAGATAGTACAAAAGTTGAAGCAGCAGTTGAAGTGAAAGAGCCCACTGAAAATAACGAAGAAATTGAAGACCATTTTGAAGGTTTGGCTGAATTGTTTGACCATATTAAAATGGAAGTTGATGTTTCAAAAATTGAAACCAATACCAATCAAAGTACTCCTCATTTAGGTGAACAAGAAATAACTGCCGAAGAATCTGGCAGTCCGCGGCGAAAATCTTCACAGATATCCGATAAATCACATGAAGAAGAAGCCATACATTCAAAGAGTTTCAAAGAAAAACTTAATCTGCTTTTAGCTGCTCAACCCATCGTTTCAAAATCAATTAAACAAACAAATAATACTTCTGAAAACAGTATTTCGCACCAAAAACCTCCGTCGGATAGTATTGAAAGTTCGTCTTTTCCAAAATTAAAACCTTCGAAAAGCGAACCGGATCTTTCGCTGCTGTTCTTCTTAAAAGATGAACAAATAACTAATGACTTAGACAACACCAAAAATGATGAAAATCATATTCCAAAACCACCGAAATTTGATCCTATACTTTACAAGACCATTAGTAGTAGGCACCATAGAACAAAAGAGAGACCTGCTTTGGATGCTGTTATTAAAACACAACCAGAACAGCCAGTTCAACCCATACCCCAACCTGAAACACCTCCTCCAACGGTAGAATCGGAACCAGTTTCTTTTAAAAAGAAACTTGAAGAACTGCTTAAAAGGGGTCCTTCCTACAGAAATGTCGCCTTGAGACCGAAAAAAAGCTCAAAATCTAACTCTGTCCATCCGGAATCGGTAACAAATTCAAATTCACCTGCAGAAACAACTGACGAAAGTACAAACGAAAAACTAATTGCTAGAAACCCTCATGCAAGCTCTAAAGACTTCAAAATCCAATTCGCCACCGTACTCCAGTCAATTGGTGCTAGAAATCGCATGAACGACGTTCAAGTTCCTAAACAGCGGCCTGCAACAATCGACGAAGCTCGGCAGAGCCTTAGGCCTGTGACAATTAAATAATTCCTTTAATTTACTTATCGCTAGACTATTTCAAGTCCTCTGGTTTTACTAACTGCATGACTACTGTTTTACTTAAGGAACAGGTAACGCACTTCGGATTGACTCAACTCAACACGAAAACCATTTTCAATTCTTTTCAGGTCTCGTGCTCTACTTCACGTACGGGCTTCGGAACAGCTACAACCAGATGAAGAGGGAACTCGCAGGGTGGCAGAAGCTTAAGTATTCCGGGTACCTCTAAGGGTAGTTGATATTAAACAGAAGTGATTGCCGCTTCACTGTTTTTGTTGTATGTACTATATATAGGTTAGGAATAAATTATTTTAACGACCAAATTCGACTTTCTTTAGGGATAGATATTCTTACTCAGAGCACCTATTCAGATCTATAATTGGTAGAACATTTATTTTACTTGTTTAAGCCTACTTAAACTAAAATTACACCTATGTATGTGTATATATATAACTCAAGCTTGGCTAAAGTTGGTTTAAACGTAGTTCAAGCCCGATTTTATGTTACCATTGTTTCAAAGTCTTCAATTTCGTTACAATTTTAAGATAAATTCATGGCAAATAAAACAAGTTTGAATTTTGTTTAAAATAAACAAAAAACTTGTTTAGGTAAGCTGTATTTAAAAAGGCATATGTAAAGCCGAGATGATTGTACTTAATTTCGTTGTCTAAATTTAGAACAAGGACGATTTGCGACACATCCTTCATTATTAGATGCTTTAAAACACAAAGTCTTTTAAGGCTTAGCAATTTTTAAAGTATTAAGATAATTTGAGTTCGCCATTTGGTGCAAATGTAGTCATTCATCAATCATTACATATTTTCATACAATGGTTTGTGAGGAGCTGCATTCGATTATTATTTGCCCAAAGAGCGTCGGACACGTTGTTTCGGCTAACATAAATATAGTTTGCAATCTATTTTTTTTGTGCGCCTATGTATGTCGTCAATGAAGATATGTATGTATGTACATATATTCCAAGTGAAGGTCATAACTCGAGGGAATGGCTAAATATTTTGCGTAACCGATGATAATAATTACTGAAGAACATATGTACAAACATACATATATCTTTTATTAGAAGTCTTTCAATTCTTTTATCAGACTCTTTTGTTCATCGCATGGTTTTTTTTACAATTATGCATGCGAATAATTTATCTGTGGTATTGGTCTCATGCATAAAAAATATGTATTTAACTCTTCAAGTTAATATGATAATGCAGCACAATGAAAAATAACGCTGTTTGTCCAAACGTAATTAAAATGGAAGAAACAGTATTACATAGAATTTCAATTCCACAAAATATTGAAATGAACAGTGCACTTTTCTCATATAACATATGTATGTTTATTAAACCAGAGATGTTTATAAAATTGAATTCATTTAAAAGTGTGTATATGTATATTATTTAACACTAAATTGCCCAAAGAAGTCATTTTGATTGATTTTTAATTTCAACTAGTAAAAAAAATAATGATACCTACAATTTCTTAGGATTTTGAGACATTTTATAAAAAGTAGGAGAAGAAAAAATTGTATCATTATAAATATAATTTTTTTACTAATTGAGATTAAAAAGCAGCCAAAATGATTTCTTTGTGTAATTTGCTTCTTGATTGATTGACACTGGCGGCCGTCTAAAGTCTGAAATTGAAGTCTGAGGGTTTGGGGATCATCCTTCCCACAATTGATATTTTTCCTAAATTCAAACAGAATTTTCAGTTTTTTGGGATTGAGCGGTTTTAAAAGTATGTAAACAACTCACCGCGCGAATAAACCTCGGTCCCTCCGTCAAGCATAATTTTCAGGTAATGAATGCCGGGTTCTTCTTTATTAGTTAACCATATGGGGGCCTCATATCCATCCTCTGGACGACAAAGTATCAATTTAAAAGGAACCTCGCAAAAAGAATATTCCGTACTCAAAGTGACTATATGTCTTAAGTAAAAGTCGGAATTCTGGGGCACTTGAAACCTGTTCCTAGAGTTTAGTATTTGGGCGTACAACATAATTAACTTTAATACTAATATCGCGGAAGACCCAGAAGATGTAAAATATAACAAATGCACTGACTATCGACGCCCCAAAACAGCTTTATTTATGCTGTCCTCATCAAGTTCTTGCACATGTAAAATGAACGCCCGCTGGCCTGCACTGGCCTCCATATAAACATATACAGTATCAGTCAAAACTAAAGCAACAACAGCAGAGTTACTTGATATAAGTTCACAACCTTTGAAGATAAGCCTAGGCTTTATCTTCAAAGTTCACAACTTCACAAAGCACCCCGCAGTTTTTGTTCGAAAACTGGGTTTCACTCAATCGCTCCCAAATTTTGCAGCAAGGTAGCTCTCGACATTTCAAGCAAAAGTCTATATGGGCAAAAAAGAAAAATTCATCGTCCGGATTTCGAGATATTGGCCCATTTTGTTCATGTGACCAAATATGATAATAATGCCCTAAATAAACGTTGTGAAGTTGGCCCAATAGTCATTTGAGGCTGATTATGTACTCCAGCACGTGTGTCCGAACAGGATAATAATCTAGATGCTTATGTATACATTTATATTCTTATACAGGGTGTTCAAAAAGTACCGGACCGGTCGAATATTTCGGAAAGAACACATCGCATCGGAAAACAAAACAATAGGGGTAAAATGTTTTTAAAAGCAGTATTAAACTCTACCAAACCTCACCCCCACCCCCACCCCTGAGGGCGGGGGTGGGGGTAATTTTTTTTTCAAATGGGACCACCCATTTTTTTTGCAGATTCAGATTCTTCATGCAAAAATACGTAAATTTTGTCTGAATCATTTTTTTCAAGTCGGTACAGGGAGTGCGGGGGAGGGTGTGTATCACATCATCATCATTTGATCGTCTACATAGATCGTGGATTATGCCAACAGTGGATACCACGTAAAAAAAATGCGCCAAGTACTCTACCGCCAAGGTGGTGTGGAAAGGATTGAAAGGAATGCATATTATGAAAATTCCAAGTTTGCAGTTTTCAAAATTGCCATAACGTGCGAACGGTCATCTGTAGCAGAAAAAGTTTAAGAACCTTTTTTGTCGGAAATCGCATGATCTATAAATTTAATAATAACTATTTTTACAATAAAACTTACCCTTTAAAAGATATTTGCGAAAAACTGATTTTCATGACCTTTGGCCTTGAATAAAAATTTTAGCACATGTCGGATCGATGGGGACTTTTCACATTTTATTTAAAATGACTATTCGAAGGTCTGTGCAAATTTTCAGCTCTGCCGGAATTTTGTCTAGGTTTGGACCACTGACATATAGAAATGGACCACTCGTCCCATACAAAATGCCTATATCGAGATGGTGCACTTTCTCGTTCCCACTTGCTCACACCATTAACGGATTTTGAGCAGTCAGCTGTGGGTTTGAATTGTTCTCAAATGCATTTTTGGGGCATTTCTCCGTTTTTATTGCATAAATCCATCAAGAAATTACACCAAAAATTATTAAATAATTCCTTTTGTATCTTAAATCCCTTTAAAGGAATGAAAACATGAAATTACCCCTTTTTAAGATACAACTGGATTTTACACAATTTCTAAGTTTTCGGCAGAAATTATGTAATTAAATTATGAAAATTAGTCTTTTAGTATCCCATATTGCAAATTCTTTTTATTTTATGTCTGATTTACTGACAAAAATGGCACAAAAACGACAAAAATTCTGGGTGGCGTAGTGCGGCGAATTATTTCGGAATTAATTTCATTTATGCCCTTTTAATGTAACTAAATTAAGTGGGGATTACAGCAAAAACACAAAAGTGCTCTAATTGTTACTTTTGAGTTCTTAAAACAGTTGTTTAGCGATATAAATAACATATTTAGAAGAGAGCATTTCGACGTTTTGCTGAGAGTTTTTCAATGAAAAATGTCTTATTCCACAAACTTTTCGCCGCGAAATTATTTAAGATTTGATGCTACTTTTAGGGGAATCAGATTTAAGCGTGCAGGTTACAAGTAAAAATAAATATAATTTTTAAATTTACCGCCTTTTGAAGCCCCCTATCTCGCCTAATGCGAAAGAAATAGACAGATATATGCCTTCTATATCTGAACTCTCCTTAGGTGAGAACTGTCAAAAGGGTGCACCATTTGAGACAGCAAATCGAGTAGTCCATTTCTATATGTCAGTGGTTTGGACTTTTTTGTGTCTATTTTGAGTGGACTAAAAACAATTTCATTTTGATATTCCAAGTCAGATTTACTCACATTAAAAATTTGAGCAATTGACCTTTTCTAGAATTCCCTACCTGACGTTTTATTATACCTACTATTTAAAATTTAATTTCAAGGGTAAATGCATCATTTTGCGGCCATTTAAGGAAGTATTTTAATTCGAATAAGGTGTTTTAATAGAATTTATTATATGTTTATATTCAAAATTTGATAGTACAATACAAAATTAAGAAAAAACTAATGCCTATTATATTGGCGAAATAATTCAAATTCCTAGCATATGCAATTTTCATTTCACATTTAGCCAATTTGTGTCAAGGAATAACCCTATGTTTGTGAACAGTGCACAGAGAAGTAATTTTTGCAAATAAAATAAATTATTAAAAAAAAAAAAACACCCGACTGCGTTAAAAGATATGAACTGAAAAGCGAAAAACAAGCTTTATAATCTATAGAAATTTGTAAGAGCAATATATAATTCACCATGCAATGTTTATTTGTGTGATACATTTTACAAAAATAATGAAATATAATTCTTTTGTAAAAAATAACTTGAATGTTGGAAAAGCTATTGCCGGCGGCGAACAAACTTATAGTCCAAGTTAAGTAAAATTCTTACAACAAATATGTTTTGTAATTCTTTGCTTGTCCGCCCCGCCTGCAATAGCTTTTCCAACATTCAAGTTATTTTTTACAAAAGAATTATATTTCATTATTTTTGTAAAATGTATCACACAAATAATCATTGCATGGTGAATTATATATTGCTCTTACAAATTTCTATAGATTATAAAGCTTGTTTTTCGCTTTTCAGTTCATATCTTTTAACGCAGTCGGGTGTTTTTTTTTTTAATAATTTATTTTATTTCATACTTTTTAGTTTTTATTAATAAAATATAACAGTTGTTTAGTTAATTATTGCTAAGTATGTAAATAAGCTCTTCGGTGAGTTAGTTTAATAAATAAACAAACGGTTACTAGATGGCTGCTTCCCTGCGTCATAAATATAATTTATTTTGTAAAGTTGAATATTTAAATGTATTTTTTTTATTTGGCTTTTCTGATTCCAAATTACATGTAAACATACAAATTGTAAATTTTTTACAAGGTATTTATGAAACCCTTTATTTTGATACCCCACTCGATAGTTTTTGAGAAAAACAAATGTTTGAAGACATATGATACGGCGCCAAATATCGGCCATTTTAATTTTCATAATTTTAATATACCCAGTGTCACTCTCACAATTGAAACGAATCTAACGACGCCTCTCAAGCTAAAATCCATCAAGCCGTTTAAGCTACAGAGCGTGCCAAAGAAATATACATACATACATACATACATACATACACTCGAAAAACATAACCCTCCTTCTGGCAGTCGGGTAAATATGTGATTCGATTATAAATAATTTTGCTTTAGCAATATTTCTGGCAGAAAATATATTTCTCATTTTATATAGAAGAGAATGTGCTTTTAATCAAAGAAACTTCAAAAGACGCTAACATTTGTGTGGTATTACTATTAGAACGGTCTAAAAACCAATCTGCTGGCATACTGTTGGCAATATCTCTGGTGGTCGAACATAGGGAAAAACAACCATAGGGAAAAATAGTACCATTTTTGAATCCTTTCGGATTTAGAACGGAGAAAGCTTTTTCGTCTCCATTCAATAGGCACCGAATCCTGAAAGATGTCATTTATATGCTTTAAATATTGCTGTAGCTCAGCAAACCATTTTCTTATGAGCTCTTCAAAAACTGCAGCTTTAGTTTTCGACTGATTTTCGAGAAAGTTCTGGATTCCTCTTCAGGAAAAGTTGATGCCACTGTTTTCCTAGTCGTCCATCTTTAAATAAATTTGTTCTGCCATCGTCACTCACTATTTTCTGAACTACCATTCAACTATCTTTTCTTCTTATCGTAATGTGGTTCTATGTATTCTAGGAATACCATATCTAAGTCCGACCGCTCTTATGCATAGGTATCTCGGTCCGTCAGATATTCGATAAAACCTTATTTAAAATTTCTTCAGTATTATGTCTGATATAATTGCATGACTGACAAAGTAAGAGTTCTAATAAAAACTCCTGAAACAGTTATAATCTTCAAACATTTAATTTAAACCATTTCCAAATTTACATAAAAATCATCGATTAACAATATGTAAACTCAAAAAGCCATATTTCATATTAAATGATTTTTTCAAACATAAAAGAAATGAAAGATTAAGGGTAAAAAAGGAGAATAATTAAAAAGGGGAAATCAGTTGGCCGTAATTTGGATCGGACTAAAAAAACTGACACTAATTTGCGGACATCGAAAGAAGCATATTGAGCCATGTGTATACCATTATTATTAATAAAACTTAGTTGTTATCAACCGATATTTAAAATAAGTATTTCAAGTATCTTTACTTATGTACATAAGACTACAATACAATCAATTAAGACTAAAATGCGCATTTTCTTATCATTTCAATTTAGTACCTCGCTAAAAATCTCTGAAGAAAATTTGGCACTATTTACCATGTCTGCTGGGGACTGACGCGCGCAACCAATTGTCTGCGTAGGTGAATATTTAAAGATTGCGGTAACAATTAAAAAATAGAATGTAGGCAATAGAATGATTGAAGTTTCTCTTTAATATTTTTGCACGTTAACCGAAGCCAGTAAGTGGAAAAGTGAAAAAAGAATGATTAACAATATTTTTTCGACAACTTTTATTAATTTTGCATGCCTGATTATTCTAGAAAAAATTTAAAAACCACCTAAAATTTCCTACTCACTAAAGCCCAAGTTCAACTAAACTAATTGTTAGTGTTTTATTTAAATACACTAAAAGTATTTTAATATAACGTCATCCATTTGATTAACATTGTCTTGTTTTTAAAACGCTTTTAAGTGCAAAAATATTAAAACGAAACTACAATTTTTCAATTAAGTTCTATTGTTCAATTGTTAGCACGATCTCTAAGTGTTCCACCTACGTAAACAACTGGTTGTGCGTCAAACCCTGACAGACATGTTAAATACTCTGTCGATTTTATATTTGTAATAAATCAAAGAACGAAATTTGAAAACGTGGGGACTTCTATAGAAGCAATTTATTCAAATTTTGTAGTACCAATCAGTCAGCAAATCCAATTTTGAATATCAAAATGAAATTGCTGTGGACTGTTTAGTGGCTATTTTTATTAATATGTATATAAGTTTTGGCAATGTTAATCCCAATATAATAAAGTTCCTTCTAGAAAACCTTTTAAAGGAAGGCGAATAATTGTTAAAAATTAATTAAATTAAATTCGGAGATGAGAAGCTAAAGATAATCCCGAAACCTATGAGCTAATTGACGCAAATGGATATGAACCCGATATTAATTTCAATGACAATTGCATTTTCTATTTATTAATCGGCTAAAAAATTTATTTTTTTACATAAGCAGAGTTATTTGTCAAAGAACAATTTGCTACAAGACTTCGTATACCTAAACAGAGAAAACCCTTAAAAATCGGAGCAAGTAATATTAGTCAATACAATTTTGTCTGTTCCCGGTGACATGACTGTGACAACACATTTTAATAAGGCAATAACTTCAACAATTTTGATTCAGTTTAAGGTAATAATTGTAAAGTGGCCTTTAGCAATGCTTGAGTCAGACAGTTTAACTCGCTTTAGTAGGAATTTTTAGGTGGAGGTTTCTTCTCTTCTTCTAATTTAGAACATGAAGGCATAACAATTTTCAAATTTTTTTCATTTACTAGCTTCATTAAGCGTGCGAAACTATTAAAGTATTAACACGAAACTTCAATCATTTTATTACGTTTAATTGTTAGTGCAAGCTTTAAATATTCACCTATGCAGACAATTATTGGTTGTGCGACTATAAGAGGTCGAAATTGCAGATTTGCCCTTGTCATACAGAGCTAGATGCCCTTTTGGATAAAAATAATTATGTTCGATACTGAATGGGTCGAAACATTGGTCCGTCGAGCCGGATATACAATAATTCCGGATATAATATTACAGCCAGATTTCATCACAATAAAATCTAACACTTCAATTAACAAGTCCGAAACTAACAAGTCCAAAATAAAAACCGCCTCACTCGTACGGTAACAAAATAAATCAAAATGAAATCCAGAATTGGAAGTCAATCAACTTTAAAGAATCTGCTTGGTTAAGCGCGGAGAACCTACAAAAAAAAGATAAGGAAAAAATAACCAAGGGTTATTTAGAAGCAAGAATCAATCAGATTTAAAAGTTATGGTCGCAATTTGAGGAAAATCATTTGGAGATTTGTGCAGGAGAAGATAAAAATTAGAAAATCGTGTCTAAATACATAAACAGTTTAATTTACTAGACAATTGAAGGTATACACTTCGAGTTTCTCAGTGAATTGCCAGACAAATTTAGTAATATGAAAAAAATATCCGGTTACTCAAGGTTACTCAAGGTACACAGTCTACACAACGGGCCGAAGTTAAGCTTCCCCGTATAGATTTGTCTAAGTTCAATGGCGAATACTCTAACTGGAGAGCATTTCATGATATTTTCGTGTCGCTCATACATTCAGATCAGCGTATTCCTCAAATACAAAAATTACACTACTTACTTAAAGTCCTGTCTTACAGGTGAAGCAGAAAGATTTCTAAATGAGTGCAAGTCTTTTCACATCTAAAGCAACTGGTTAACCAACCAGGTATAAAAAACAAGACCTAACGGTCGATCAAGGGTATTTAAGCCACCACACGGGAACAACTTCACGAGCTAGAGTCCCCCAAAGTACACAATACGCATTGGAATGCAATAGTTATCTTCATAATTGTACAGAAGCTGCCCGAAAAAATACGAAAATTATGGGAACAAAAGACATCAGAAACTACTGATATTCCGACTTTAAATGAATTTTATACATTTTTGGGACCTACTTAGATATCGCACTCTAGAAGCAATGTGTGAAGCAAAGTCAAGTCAACTAAAACTTTATCAAACAAAAAACACTACAAACTATCACATATAAGTCATTCAAACGAATGCTCTCTTTGCAAAGGAGATCACTCAGTACAACAATAGCAAATTTCTTGCAATGAAAGTCAACGATAGACGAAAGGCACTAACAAAGAGCAATATTTGCTTCCAATGTTTCGAATGTCATATGGGAACTAAATATGCAAAACGCTACGAACATGCTACATGTGCAACGGTTCGCATCCATTGTACAAATATGATCAGTTTAAAAATAAAGGTCTCGGTGAAAAACGAAGTTAGGTACAGAAAAGGAATCTCTGTCTTAACTCTCTAAGCCCACATCACAAACAAGCCTGCGTAAGCAGAAATAATTGCTACAAATTCAATCAACGCCACCATACGTTATTAACATACATGATGATAAAGTTAAGACCAGAAACACAAATCCGGTCACAGCAGCATCTAGTCCAACAACGACTGAAGCAAAGCCTCAGGCAGGATCAATTAGTTGTCATTATAATAAAAATATAACGAAATCTCTGCCATAATAAACGTAAGTAAGTAAGTTCAGCTGAACTTAGCAGAACACCTTGTTTTTTTCTTGTTTTTTTTTTTAAATAAAAAGCAACAAATTTTTTTTCTACAACTAATTAGCAACAAATTCACTGAATAATTTACACATACATAGTACCGATGTTCTAAATTCATTTTTTATGAAGGTGTTCTGCTAAGTTCAGCTGAACTTAGCAGAACACCCTGTTTTTTTTTAAATAAAGAGCAACAAATTTTTTTTTCTACAACTAATTAGCAGCTATTTAGCAACAAATTATGAGAGGGTTAGCTTTTTGATTCGTGAAAAGTGTTTTGCTAACATTTTCAGCACTGTCTTTAGACGGCCAATGTAGCATAAATACTCTTAACTAGCAAATTCGTAAATTTTGGGAAACAGAGGAAATTTCAAATGAACGAAAATCAACAAACGAAGAAGAAAGATGTAAAAGGTATTATGAGGCAACACACACTCGCTTACCTGGCGGCAAATATCAGGTTAAACTACCCTTTCACAATGACTTCCCAAGACTAGCAGATCCTAAACAGCAAGCAGTAATGCGATTCTTTCAATTGGAAAATAAATTTTCGAAACATGCGGATATACATAAAGAATATTCAAAGTGCACAAATGAATATAATGAACAAATGTTAACTGGACCCACGTTACAACCTAAACTATGTACTACTCTGTTAAAATGGCGAAAATATCAATTTGCCAAGACAGCAGATATCGAAAAGACGTATCGGTTTGTATAGATTCATCCAACCGACCGGAAATATCAAACGATATTGTGGAGAAACAATAAAAGGGAACCTCTTCAAGAATACGATTAAATACGGTGACTTTTGGCACAACGTCAGCAACATATCTTACAATCAAAACGTTGCAACGACTTGCTCTAGATGATGGTGATAAATACCCAAAGGGAGCTCAAGCGACTCTTCATGATTTCTACGTATGTAGATGATTTGCTCACAGGCGCCGACACATTAACAGAAGCTAAAACTCTACAAAGGGAATTATATAATAATATAATACAATATTATTACTCAACGGGAGTGGTCTCAAATGCTCAAGAAAAAGATTGCTTATGTGATTCTTCTAATCAAGAAACTAACTTCATTATTGCATGTTGATTATTTTCACTGCGATTCAACACTCTCCAGAGAAACAAATATCCCGGGGCTAATTGTTTTACCTCTAACAAGAGTTTCACCTCTTTCGAGTCACTTTAATTGCCCATCATCGGAATTTTTCAAAAAAATGTTGGACAACTATGGCTTTGTCCAATTCTTCACGCAATTTCAAGAAAACCAATATTTTATTCTTTACAAGCAAGAATTTAGTTTTTTTTTAATTTGTAAGGCTTGGTACCATGGTGCATGTGGTATGATTACTCTTGGTAATTAAAATAACCTTACCACACACTACCAATAACAATTATGCACCGAGTTTATCCCCAAATACGTTTTTCGCAAGTGGCGTCATAATTATGAAACAGTCAAAAACCGTTTTTTCTTCTGAAAACGGACTTTAAAAGTAAGTTTACAATTTGTGAGTGAGTTTTCTTTATTCATCAGTTTAACAATTTTCCTTAAATATTGTATCCCAATAGTATAAACGCATTATATACATATAGAGATATCAATTGACTTTATGGGTGTTGCTTTAGTTTTGACCGATACTGTACATATATTATGTGGATTGCGCGGTGATATCCCTTAAAAGCGGACGGTGCGATTTTCATTCTCTTCTCTTTCCCTCTCAGGTAGTAAGGGCCAAGATTCAGAATATTTTCCCAGTGGGAAAATATTCTGAATCTTCCTCAGAAGAAATTTGGAAGTTCTTCCTTGCAATGACTTAAAACGCTACTTAGGAAGATTTTAAAAACTTTAGCGAATTCTCAACGAGAGCACAATGTCAAGAAAAAAGCACAATGTTAATTCAACATTATTTTCATATTAAAAACAATACCACATCATCGGAATTGTGATAGCTCGGTGGGTACCCAGTGGGAAAAAGAAGCATGCTGAAGGCATTCGGAAGCTATCTTTTCGAAGCTTGGAATCACTTACTCTCCGTATCCCATCCCATATTTTTTAATTTAATTAATTTCGCACTTTTGGCTTTAATAAATTCTCTTTTTATTTACGAGAAAACATTAAAATTTCTTTTTTAATGTATCTAATATCTTTATTCTTTTTAAACTGTAATTTATGGTTCCAAATTGCACATAGTCTGGATTTTACTATAATACAAAACTTATCAATGAATATCGTCGAATTTAAGAACCCTGTTATCATATCCACTTTTTTTAGATAGTATCTAATGAACATAAATTAAAACCATTCAGACACAATTTGATCATATCGAAATGGAAGCACAAATTAATCCTGGTGGTGTGACTGGTCTCATTTCAAGATCCTACCCTAATTTGTCCTATCGTCGTACCTATCCTTGGAATACGAAAGATATAGCCAATAGTAGCATTGGTCTAATAGATCTCCTCTCGTCCCTCTCAGACAAATTTAAGACCCATATATACTTTAATAGGAGTACCTTGCACGTTTTCAATAATAAGTATGTATACAAAATATCTTGAGTTTGTTTGTATGGTTCTTTCCATTTCTGCTGCTGTTTGTAAACACTCTATGTTTGTTTCGTAATATTTAAAAAAATTATATTTTTATTTATTCCAATTGTACTTAAAACTTAACATGCTAATAGAGTTTTCGCTATAAAAAATGCTGCGAGAAAAAGTTTTTTACTAGTACTAGTACGAAACATACTTTACATAATTCCTAAGAAAATGTTCATATATGAAATTGAGAACGTAAACTACAATTAAACAATGAGTAAGATCTGACTACCTACAGCTTTATTTGAATTTTCTTGCCAATTTTAAGAAGGCAGCCCTAAACGCAGGAAAGTTATAAAATCCCAAACAATTTTATTGTCTTCCCTTAAAAGAAAAAAATAGAAAACTAGAAATGATGTCTACATAAACACACATAAGTTTCACTTCCAATACAGCGAGCATGAGTGAAACGGTGAAACACATGCATGACACAATTTTATTTACAATAAACACATTTTATTGATATATTGGCAAAAAGAAAGGAAGGTCTCAATCGGTTGTGTCCGATTTCCTCAATAACTCTACCCTGGAAGAGCACTCACAACTTGCCAACGACAACCTCCAGAGCCGCAGAGCAGATGAAAAACCTGCCCACAATTGATAGAAGAAAAAATGTTTCTTTCCTTTCGGACCAAGACGATCTTGGCGCCGAACGAAGAAAAGCGCTGATCGTTACTTATACTTATAAGCCCTCTCCAGATATGTAATTTTTTAGAAAAAACAACTGCAATGTAAACATGAACGCTTATTCGGCATCATAACGCTTACTCAGATTCATGTTTATGTTGTGCATTCCTTCACGCTGAAGAAGCCTAGCAAATCTTATGCGCAGCATCTTAGCATTGTTTTGCAGAGATTTTTTATTGATATCGGTCAATTATAATTAAATTTTTTAAAAGAAAAGTTTAGTGCATAGTATTTTTATGGTTTTATCTCTTTATCTCTTTATATGTATAGTATTAAAATTTTATTATGCAAAAAGTACCATTTAAAATTGAATGAGGGCTGAAAAAATTGTTAACGTTTCGCAGTCGTCTATCACCGGACTATTCTTTGAATCTTTATGTTTTAATTTTATGTAATTAGTAAAAATACAAGATACAAAGTAAAAAGTTCCTGATTTTTGGACTATAACTGATTAAGATCCGCTTCATTATAAAACCGAACTAGGATTCTTCTTCCTACTTTTATACATATACATACATTATACATAAGTATACTTAAACTTTGCTTTAAAATTAGTACATATGTATATTGATTTGAAGAAAAATTTAAAAAGATAATGAGGAGTAGAACTCTCCGACACCTCCAGCGTCCTTATAAATAATTTTACATTCCGAATGGAATTCTATGATATTGAAAAATAAGGCTGTATATTTCAAGTTCTTTCATATTATTAATTTTACAGCACTGATTGAATTTCTTGCAAAGCCAGTGTGTCTTTTTAAAAAATTTATTAACAGTATATAATGGGTATTTTAATGCGTATTAAGTGAGGATCCGAAGACATCTTTTTATTAAACGATTTTATTTAGTTTCAAACCGTGTACGTAACAGTCAAATCTTGTAAACTCATTTACACCCATTTTAGGCTAACCGATTGAGTTGAATTTTTGCACCCACCTTTGCTTCCGGTGACAATATAATATAGTGTACTCAGAATTTTAATATATTTAAAATGGCGGATGTTCCAAGATGGCGGACTATCTTATCCTTTACAACCTTCTAGACATAGATGTCAAATGAAAGGGTTTGACGAGCAGAATATGATAGATCGGGTGACATCATTCAAAATTCAAAATGGAGGACACCTCAAGATTACAATTTGCTTCACAACCCTTTTGGCATGCGTATTGAATGAAAGGGTTCGACGAGAAAAATACGATAAGCTAAAGTTTAAATGATGTAGTGATTTCTGTCCGAAAATAAAAAGTAAACAAAAAAAAAAATTTAAGTAAAACGATTTTATTTCGTTATTAATTTGCACTTTACGGTATAAAATAACTTTTGAACCATTTTGCACTATAATGTACATATATTGTTCAAATGAATAGTTCCTGGATGGAACCACCAAATGTTAAAATGAACAGTTCTTGGATGGAACTGCCAAATTGTTAAATTGAACAGTTCTTGGTTGGAACTGCCAAAATGTTAAAATGAACAGTTCTTGGTTGGAACTGCCAAAATGTTGAGCTGAAATAAAAAACGTTGACCCAAACAAGTTACGATTCGTGTCGTATTTTTTGTTCAGCTGTTGGATGGTGGAATGTGTAGCGGTTTAAGAATTAAAGAAAAGTGTAAGTTATCATTCAATTTATTTACTCAATAATGTCTTAAGTTTCTAATAATAAAATATAATTATTCAATATATCTCCCCCCCGGCTAAACAAAAACAGGCCTACTCAAGCAAAAAAGAAATACAATATTCGGAATACAACTGCGTAGCTGCAAACAAATTTCCCCGCACAAAATGTGCAGTCCCGACGGTGAAATAGAATTCCGTGTTTCTAACGTTTCAACGGTGAAGTATATTGGAAGGGAAAATTTCTAACTCTAACCGAAACCCGAAAGCGAAATTTGGCTTATTTTCTGGATTGGCTGCATTTAAAGCTACACTGACCTGTTTGGCATGTAGTAGCTCTTTACTAACCGGTTCCTGAAAACTGGCACTTTGATCAAAGTTGTTCGCCTTTAGCCGGCCACACACGGGGTGGTTTTTGGCGTACAAACTTGTGACAATCTTTATGACAAACTTTGTTTGTACGCCATTTTGCCCACAAACGGTGATGGTTTTCATTCCTAAAGCGATATAACAAATTTAAAGAGCGAAATCCTGACTCCACAATCTAATATCGGAGCAATTCATTTTGACAGATGAAAAAAAAATAAAACCATGGAAAAATTAAAGGCGAGAAATATTTAGGACGGTTTTGGGACGGTTTTAAGTTTGTACGCCAAGTTGCCCACACACGATCAATCTTTTGTTTGTACGCGTGCTTGTACGCCAAAAACCGTCCCGTTTGTGGCCGGCTTTTATATACCCACAAACTCTCCACTCCAGCAGCCGGCTGGAGACAAAATGTCGGGCATGGCGAAATCAGCCATCTTTGAAAAATCAGCTGACTGTGGACAATCGAGAGCAAATATGGCAATGCCATTGACCTCGCCTGAACTCAGTCCCTGACGTTTGACCTCTGTCATAAGGACTTCTGTCATAAGAAGTTAAGTCGGTTGCGCGGTTTTTAAGTATCGAGTGTCGTTATAGCCAACGCGAGTGCCTTCATCGCACTTTATAGGAATAATAATAATGGGTAAGTAATCCTTGTGTTGATTAATGTATTACCCCAAAAATTGTCGTGCAATCAACATGTTTGTGCTCGAAAACGTCCTGTGTTTACATCCGGTCACAGGGAAGAGAGCCTTCGCTTTTTCTCACCTGTCGTGGCTGCAAACACAGGTAAGAGCCTGCAAACATGCTATGAACGTGTGTGGTACGTTTTTAAGTTCTTTGATCCGGTCAGAGCAAGGAGTCCGCGCAACAATATTCGTTCTTGTTTGTTTATATTGCTGTTGTCGGACTCGTTTCTCGACCTTGTCCGGAAAGGCAAAAAAATTCATTTGTTTATGTTTTATTATATATCAGGTAAGTATGACCTTATAGTTCATTATTTTCGTCATAATTTTTAATGTATTATTTTTCTTTCATAATTGCAGGTTCGACGAACATACAGTGAGCGAAATTAATTTAAAGCCATTGCCTTATCTTCATTCCGAATTAAAATATTTTGAAAACGAAAAATGAGAAAACGTATTAACACCCTGTGGCAGCTGCACACCTTTGTTTTACTCTTGTTTGTAAGTATTTCCATATTCATTTGGTTATTGATACTGAGATAAGTACATTAATTGTAAAAAGTTACTCACGGCGTACTATTTATCGCGAAATTAATTTAAAGCCGGTAAGTTGTTTTAGTATTTTGAAGAAGAATTTCCGGGAAATAATTAATATTTTTATCATAAAATAATCACGTGAGAGTTTTTTTTTTCTAAAAGTGTACATTTTCTGTAATGGGTATAATTCTTTTAGTAATAGTTCGAAAACAATATTTAAGTGAAGCTGAGAGAGCTCCTGTTTCAGCTTATAAGGACTCAGGGCTTTCTAACAGGCAAATTGCTCTAAGAATAGGCAGATCCTGTACTGTTATAAACAACTACGTTAACTTGGGTAAAGCATACGGAACTAAAAAGGAAAAAGGCGCACCGAAAAAAATAACGAACAGACAAAAATCACAAATTTTAAACGATGCCAGAAAACAAAAACTGTGTGCATCGAAAATAAGAGCAAAATTAGAGTTGCCAGTGAGCACACGAAAAATTCAGCAAATACTACAGTCAAGCTCGACTTTAGTTTACACCAAAACGCTGAAGAAACCTCCTCTGACCATCGAGCATAAGGCCGCCAGGTTGGGTTTTGCGAAAAACTGCATGTCCTGGTCTCAAAAGTAGCAGACAATTCATTTCAGCGATGAAAAGAAGTTTAACTTGGACGGCCCGGATGGTTGGCAATAGTATTATTAAGTTTCTTTTCTTCTTGCCACTTTTCAGACCAGGACATGCAGTTTTTTGCAAAATCCAACCTGGCGGCCTTAATGCTCGGTGGTCAGAGGAGGTTTCTTCAGCCTTTTGGTGTAAACTAAAGTCGAGCTTGACTGTAGTATTTGCTGAATTCTTCGTGTGCAGTTTTTGTTTGCTGGCATCGTTTAAAATTTGTGATTTTTGTCTGTTCGTTATTTTTTTCGGTGCGCCTTTTTCCTTTTTAGTTCCGTATGCTTTGCCCAAGTTAACGTAGTTGTTTATAACAGTACAGGATCTGCCTATTCTTAGAGCAATTTGCCTGTTAGAAAGCCCTGAGTCCTTATAAGCTGAAACAGGAGCTCTCTCAGCTTCACTTAAACATTGTTTTCGAACTATTACTAAAAGAATTATACCCATTACAGAAAATGCACACTTTTAGAAAAAAAAACTCTCACGTGATTATTTTATGATAAAAATATTAATTATTTTCCGGAAATTCTTCTTCAAAATACTAAAACAACTTACCGGCTTTAGATTAATTTCGCGATAAATAGTACGCCGTGAGTGACTTTTTACAATCAATGTTACTTATCTCAGTATCAATAACCAAATGAATATGGAAATACTTACAAACAAGAGTAAAACAAAGGTGTGCAGCTGCCACAGGGTGTTAATACGTTTTCTCATTTTTCGTTTTCAAAATATTTTAATTCGGAATGAAGATAAGGCAGTGCCTTTAAATTAATTTCGCTCACTGTATATCGTGCCATCTGGTATCTCAATCTACCTACATGCATATATGTTACAAAACATAAGAAAAAATGTTTTAGTAAATGCGTACAGATTTTAGATTTATTTGCTCAATAATTTTATATGGTTATAAAATCGTGGGCGCTTGATTGTGTTTAACTCAAAGATGTGATCAATTAGTAAATATGGTTTTAATTAGAAACTCAGACGAACACACTAAATCACACAATAAGTCAGCTATTTTATACGCCCACGATTTTGTGGATTAATAACGAATATAAAATCGTTTTACTTAAAAATGTTTTTCATTTATTTTTTGAGGATAAAACATCTCAGTTGACTTCCACAAAAATTGAATTTATTTACAATCAGAAAAAAATACGATTGTTCTTTAAAACACGAGTTTTGATTCCGCTCTATTTAACTTACACAGGTGGAATGTATACACGTTCGAAAGCTCATTCAATCAACTTCTTGCAAACATACTCATTATACAAATGTATATATTGTATATTAGGCAAAGTTGTTTAAAAAAATTGCCAGTTTTTAAAGTTAGCAGTGAAGCGATGGCATCGAATCACCTCTTTGGGGCGTACCTTCTAATTTTGTTCATCTCTAAGGCGTTTGCAGAACCAGGACCTCTGGCCTGGGGAGTTCCGGTAGGAAAAGTAGTAAAGGTTGGCGGTAAGAAGGTGGTTCAGAGTGACAATGAATTTCCCTATGTGGTCCATCTTAGTTTCTCCCAAATAGAAGCCACCGAAAGAATGTTTGACAAGCAGTGCGGAGGTGTCCTAATTGGTGCTAGAACAGTGCTAACAGCAGCCCATTGCATTAAAGATTGGGACAGCGAACACGAGATTGAGGTTACCGCAGGAAGCATTCATTTAGATGTGCAGAAAGGCCAGAAAATAAGCGTAGAGAAATATTATGCTCATGAAAAGTATGTGAAGACCTGTGGAGAAGGCGAAAAGAGACAATTTTGTCAGAATGATATCGCTTTGCTGTGGTTGGAAAAACGTTTTATCTTTTCGTCTACTATTCAAACGGCCACTTTAGCAAGTCAGAAATCACCGGACAGGAAACGCGGAATTATTCTCGGATGGGGCGAAACTGAGAAAGCATATCCGTCACGTATGCTACTTAAGGCTAAGCATAAATTATTCCCCCTTTCGAGATGCGAAATATATTTCCCTTTTATTGTATTCGACGAAACGAAATTATGTGTCATTTCGCACACGCGCAGTTCAACAACCTGCAATGGTGATTCTGGAGGACCTTTCGTATCTGATAACGTAGTTCTTGGAATTTTATCTTTTGGCAGCACAGCTTGTGATCCTGAAAGACCTAGTGTTTACACTAATGTGACGAAATACGAAAATTGGATAAAGAGCACAGTTAAAGCGTTTTCTCTTGAGGAATTCAAACAGCTGAAATTTGAAAGTGGAAAGACAAATCGAAGAACCGGGTAAAATTTCATGAAAGGGTTAGAGAAGGATATCATTTAACTTTCAATAAAATACTTGAATATGTTAAAACTAACAATTTATTTAAATTTTCCTTAACCGTTTTTTTTTTTGCTCACCAATCGGAAACTCATTCGACAATTCAAACGTAATATTTCTTTAGATGAGTTGTTTGCATATTATATGTATATACTTCACATCTGAAAGGCAAGCAATTCACAAAAAATTGTGACAGTTTAAGGCTAACTCCAAGCTTATATTCATTACGATTTGCATTGTTCAGTATGTAATTAATTTTTAAACTATATTTATAATATTACACCGATTTTATAATTTTGCAGAAAATTACAATAGAAAATGCAAAATATAAATGTGAGCAGACAAAATTTTATACAATTTTAATCATCAGAGTTGTATACATAATAAAATCATAAATAAATGAAGTATCGGATATTGGGACTTCTTTAAAAAAATTTGTAACTCTTTTTGGACTTATTAAAAGTAATTCTAAAAAAAATATATAAACTTCATATAGAGTTAAAAGAATACGCTTAAGAAAATATTGACCTATTTAAATTAAACTTAGGTAGGTATTGGAAATGTTCAAGCTCAACCTCGAAAATCTACTAACAAATGCAATATAAACTTACTTCTTTATTCATGAATATTCCACTTAAAAAATATTTATTTTTACCCTATTAAGTCTTTCTGTTGTTATATATGTATATACATACATACATACAATGTACGTTAGTTGCCTTTATTTAAATTTATAAGGCCTTCTCTCTTACCGATAACTATTATAATTACAAATCTTTCAAGCTATTGTCCTTTTGAATATTTGTGATGTATTGCTTTTTTGTGTTTAAAATTCGTTATTTACTGCATATAGATATAATTACGATTTATTTTTCACTGTGGCACGTTGCTGTTTCTATCTGAATTGAGTAGAGTTGTCTGGTGTACCAGCGAATGAGCCGAAGCGCTGTTGTCTACCTCTAGCGCATGTGATCACTTATCATCCTGTATACATTTGTTCAAATTCAAGGCAGTTACACTACAATAAGATTTAATTTAAGTTATACAACTGCGCCGAACTTCTGTTCCGATGTTTAGGTACCCTTTTCAAATAAAAGGCAGGTAATTTTAATTAGGATTCTAGTCATTATTTTATTCGAGATGGGGTCAGCTTACCTTTTTGGATTATATATTTTATGTGCAATAAGTGCATCATGTACCGCAGAACCAATTGTAGGGGGTGTGCAGGTCGGTAACGTAGTGACTTTCGAAAACAAAATTATGGTTATCAATGAAAACCAATACCCTTTTATGGTTCATCTTCGAATTGTTGAGTCCGTTCCGAAGAAGGGTGAGGAAGACGACGTCGATGCCTGCGACGGGACTCTCATCGGGTCGCAGTCTTTCTTTACAGCTGCTCATTGCGTCTTGGATATGTACAGCCCGCCAAAAATTGAAATTATTGCTGGAATTATTCCCATATACGAGAAAAATAAAGCCCAAAGTAGACTCGTCGAAAAGTACGAAGTTCATAAACATTAAGTAGATTCTTGTGACGGTAAAAATGGTAAAAAACGACAGCACTACTATCGCAACGATATTGCTTTGCTTTGGGTTGGTAAATCCTTTAAATTTTCACCATCCATACAACCTGCGGTGTTGGCGAGCGATAATTCTGTTGCTCTGAATAAAGTTGAAGTTATACTTGGTTGGGGTTTCACTGAAAGTGGGTTTGATTCGGATATGCTCCTTAAAGCTACCCAAAAAGCAATTCCTGTATCGGAATGTAAGAAGGAATACGACGATGTAATTTTCGATGCAGGAAAATTATGTCTGATTTCGGAAAGAAAAAAATCAGTATTTTGTTTCGGAGATTCTGGCGGTCCATTTGTATCCAATGGTGTGGTGTATGGTGTTGGATCTTTCGGACGGAAGCGAGGAAAGAAGATCTTAAAAGAGAACTGCCTTCCTGAGGATCCAAGTGTATACACGAATGTGCGACACTATATGAGAATTGGATAAAGGCCACTATCCGAAATTGGTTACCTAAAGAACTTAAGCAATTTGTACGTTTAGAAGGGAAATCTTTGACGGGTGTGTTCTTTGATAGCATTAAACCTACTCTACATCCAAAAATTGATGGCGAACATGAATCTTTCTCTTACCTAGGTGATGGTTCGCACAAAAGGTCTTCTAAGTTGCGTTGCTTCTGGGAGGCAAACTCAGGTTTAAGCAATCCACTGATATAATAATCATTATTACTGTTAGGTTGAAATGCCGATAACATAATTTTATTTACTTTTAATTATATTAAAATGGGAATTAAAAGTTTAAAAATTAGGAAATTATTAGAAAATAAATTAACTAAAACATAGAAAAACATTTGCAGAAAAATTAAAATTTTTTGAAAACAAATCAAATATTTGGAAACATCCCATATGAAACAATATATTCGGATACTCGTTGCATACCAATATTTTAAAGATAAAAAGATTTTGAAAATGTAATTTATTTAAAATAATATATTTTTGATAGTCTGAGATTGGTGCTTTGTGCTCTTAGAGCGAAATCCCAGAGTTGCGAGTACCTTATATTGAAATATTGTCCATTGGCCTAGGCGGTCATAAAATAATCAAAGAACACAGCCATAAAATTAAGATGGACTAGAAAAAGAATCACTAGGAGAGATTAAATTATAGGTCTGTTCGTTGACATGCCACGAAGTTCCACGGGGCGCCGCGAGGCGCCGTTTTTTGCCCCGAGTTTTATGCTGGGGCTGGCTCGGGCAAACTTAACGGCTGGCGCGGCTTTTGAAATTCAAATTTGAACTGAATTGAAAATTTGTTGATTTGTCAAAGAAATTTAGAAATAAATAATAAAGCATGAAAGAAAAATGCTCACTAAGTATGAAAATAATGTAAAACTTGTATATTGTATTTTAAAGTAATAAATAAGTTAAATGCATTTCCCTATTATTTTTGTTTTGGTACTATTATATTATCCAGGTTTGGAATCTCTCTAAAACTAATTTAGTTTTGTTACTAAACATTCAATTTCTCTACTAGATTTTATGTTTTCATATTGTTCAAAAATCTGTGAATATGGATATCTTCAATGAAATGATGTTTTTTAATTTCACACACATAAACAATTAAAATAATTGCATAATTATTTAAAGGGGGAAAAAAAAAGTTATATTTCGCAGCTCTGTGTAATAGACGTGCCCTTTTTCCCACAAATAAGTTTTTCTAATGCACGCACGTCATTCGCGGCTTTTTTGAGAAGTGGAAAAAAATTTGTTTATTGTCAAAATCTTTCTATTTAATTAAAAAGTTTCAAGTTTAGTTTTTAAAAAAAGTGGAAACAAGTGGAAAGTGAAAATGCTTACAGATCCAGCAACTGGGAAAACAGTTACAGTTCGCTGTACATCTGCAGTGGCTAATGAAGCCAGAAGAGGTAAGTAACGATTGTTTATTACATAGTTTTTGTTGTTCTTATTTTTAGTTTGCCCCTTGGGCATCAACTGCTTTGACTTTCCCTATCAAAATAAAATAATATAGTTTATAAAAAATAAAAACCCTCCTTTGCGATATGACAGAAACAATTATCCGTTGAAAAAGCTCGAATTCATGGAATAGATTCTTTTTTCAATTGTTTAAGGCTAATTCAATTGTTATAAACAATTAATTTAGCTAACCATGCATTGTCAACCAAACTAAACGAGTATGAAACATTTCAGCTTAATCAGAAACCGTGAAGTGGGTCAAAAACCTCCAAGATTTTTTTACATATAGTTACAGGTGAAGCTAATAATAAAAAAAACGTGTTAACAAAAATCTAGCTCGATGTAACTTCCACGTTGTAATTAGGGTCCCATAATAAATTGAAAATTGGGGCTCTTTTGGAGTTGCTCTGTGGTCTGACCGTGTCTCAATGTGAACCCCATTGATTTTAGTGATGATTCATGTCTTTATTAAAAATTATTTAACTGTTTAAGAAAGAACATGATCTATTTATTTGTTTCGCCATTTTCCCTTAATGTAGATCCGAAAGTCCTGGCTGAACTCTTTAGCGAAGGAGAGACAAACACTACAGATGCTGTGCAGAATAACAACGGTTTGTATATAATTTGCTGTAATTTTTCTTTGCATATTTTATATAATTTTTATTTAGAATGCGCAGAATGGTTGGGAAAGACTGCAACTAAAAACAAAAAAAAAGATGATGGAAGTGATTTCCAATTCCATGATGGAGAAGGGTTACAGTTTTACCCCAATCCAGGTGGCCAATAAGTATAGAGGGCTAGAGAAAGCTTTCAAAGCCAAGCTCGCCCATAACAATAAAACTGGAAACAACAAGATGACCATTCATTCCCTTTGAAACGTGAGTAAAAATCTTCATATATTAACATTGCTTATTTAATATTTATTTATTTGTCAGGGAACTTCAAGATTTGTTTCATGAAAGGGCAATATTTTCCCGAAGTGCCTGCTGGGGTCTATATCTAAGGAGAGGCATTTGAAAGGACAAGAAGAGAACCAAGGTAGGACTTTTCTAATATTCATATATTAATTGTTTTACAATTTAAAAAATTTTAATATTTAACAGATTAATATACTTATATAAAAATCAAATTATATTGTAAATATTAATCGCTCTTTTAAATTTTTCCATAATGTTTTCATTTAGCCAAGGAAAGATCTCTCAGTCCTGTAGAGCCTGCAGAATTTCCCACTCCGCTGTGGCCGTTGCCATCTTCAAGAAGTCCGGTTCCTGGGCCTCCGGCACTTTTAATTCCAACGCAGCAGTGTCTATCTCCAGCATGCATCACAACATCCGTGCACCAGCAGAGATCTCCATC
This sequence comes from Machimus rusticus, assembly GCA_951509405.1. Lineage (NCBI taxonomy): Eukaryota > Metazoa > Arthropoda > Insecta > Diptera > Asilidae > Machimus > Machimus rusticus. Next base: position 19,618,508 of record OX608050.1, on the reverse strand, counting down.
CCCAACACCACGACCGTCCTCTGTTGTGCAAAGATCTCCCGTAGCCTCTTTACTTGGCCCCATCGGGAGTCGACTGCACAGACGCGGGAGAAAATTACCGATGGCTCAGAGAGCGATGCGCCTGAAAGAGGAAAGAAACCGGCTCTACGGGGAGAAGAAGAACCGGCTCCACGAAGAAAGGACGGAGGTAATTCGGCATACCCTGGAGAGGAGAAATGACCTCATAGTTCAGTGGCTAGGGAGGTCTGAGTAGAAAGGGTATGGTTTTTTTAATTATTTTGAAATGAATTAATTTTTTTTAACTGGATCGGAAAGGCAACCGACAATAGGCACAGAAATATTTTGAGTTTATAACCAGTATTTTTTTTAGGTATTATATAATGGTTTATAGCCCTCCTGGGGAAGCTGGTCATTTAAAAAAAAAACAGCTAACGCGCCTTTGTGCATACCTCCATTATGGTGTGGAAGATTGCACTTTATAGTACTGATTTATTTTCACACCGTAAATCCGTAGAAGTTCTTTTATTATTTTTTAGCGCAAAAGAATCCAGACGAAGCAGTTCCAGTGAAGTCAGCAAGTTTGGGGGATGTTGTGCCCACATCACATCAACTTACGCCCATGATCTCTCAGTAGATTTTGTAATTTAAGTATTTTATTATAAAGCAACTGTAAAACTATTAAAATCTCTATTTTTAATAAAAAATAAATCTTAATTATTGATTTTTTTATTACATATCACCTTCAACGAAAAAATTAATCATAGAAACGAAGCCTTATTCAATTATTCTTTAGTACATTTTCTCCTTTGTAATTATTATTTTTCATCCTACGACTGTAATGATTTTTGACATGAATATGTCTTATCCCTGGGGTCTATTTAAAAGAATGTATGTCACAAAAATCGTTACTATGACCAAAGAACTTCTAAATAACAAGAAGCTTCATCTCAGCCCAAAAATTGTGCATCCCCTTCGTTTGTTTATAGAAGAAGGCGGGAAGTGACAGAGGGGGCCCTTAGTGAATGAGAATGAGAGAATTCTCTTCGCACAGGACGACATGGATTTGTGTAAATTCGACGAACCCATAAAAGTTGCGCGCGTCGGCTGTTTTTATACATGCAATATTTCGACGTGGGTTTTGCTTTTTTTCGATAAAATACTCGGATTCAGCGCTGCGGATGACACGTATCCAGGCCGGTTCCTAGAAATGGGAAGAGTTTCCATTATAATAAAAGGGGGCTCTCACGGCGGGTTGCTACGCTCTAGGGCACTTTAAAAAAATTTAGTTCAAGGGAGAAATTGAGTAGCAGTCAATATAACTGACGTTGATCGTTCTAGTGTCCAATAAAGTGTTCTTTCTGAAAAATAAGGAAACTATAATGAAAACATGAATACAGTGGATGCGTTACTTTATTGCAAATAAAACTTAGGCAAATTGACAAACTTTCTCGATTATAAATAAAATTGTTTTTGCTCGGATGGTACTCTCGATCTACGATGTTGGCTCGATCACGTCCGGTCGCTGGGCACTTGGTTGACTTGCTGGCGCTGCGCTGTCCTAATTTTATTCCAGGGTTGTAGGTTCAGCATGATGTTGAAATTTGGCTGAGATGAACACCTCATGATGTTGACTATAGCTCTACGCTGCTACCTCTTGGTGTAAAGGGGAAAGATATATTATTATTATTATTTATATCCCATGCAATTTTCCAGACCACCATGGAGGTGTTGCATAAAGGCGCTTTAGCTGTTTTTTTTTTTTAAATGGCCAGCTTCCCCAGGAGGTCTATAAACCATTATATCCTGCTAAAAGATCTATTAAAAAACGCACTCCACTCCGTTAAAAACAAAACAATTATTTCATTTTAAAATATTTCCAAAAATATACCTTCTTAATCCGATCTCCCTAGCCACTGAGCTATGAGATCATATCTTCCAGGGCCAGGTAATTACCTCCGTCCTTGACTCGTACAGCCGGTTATTTTTCTCGGTTGAGTGCGCCCCCGCTCGATGTCCTTCCTAGGTCCTTGTAGCAGCATACCTTCCAAACAAATTTGACGTCCATTCGGAGGGGTGATGCACATCATTTCTAGGTCTGAAAAATGATACGATAATGTACAATTAAAAAGCAAATTAATACCAAAGAGACTCACCACATCTTAGTTCGATGATCGAGGGAGATTGCGTGCTGCATATAACAACCTGCATATCTCGTTGTGCTTTATTCGACCCGCTACGTTATCTTCTAGGGAATTGAGATTTGAAGCAGATTCTTGTTCTTGTTCTACTTCTTCGACATCAAAGTCCGATGTGTCGGCCAGGTTATGCAGCACGCAGCGAGCTCTAATAAAGTGGCAAATTTTGTCTATGTCTCTCAATTTACAATAGTAGAGCTGCCTAAATCTTTGCTTCAGAATGCCGAAGCTATGCTCCACTACAACCGACGCGGAGCTCAAACATCCCTATATATGTATATATAAAATCGAAAGTTGGTTTGTTTGTTTGTTTGTTGCTCAATCACGCCTAAACGCTCGGTCCGATCATTTTCATTTTTTGAGCGAAGACACTACATATTCTGGCCGAACATATAGGCTACTTTTTATTCGCGGATTTCAATATGGCGTATCCAAGATGGCGGCTAAAACTTTTAAATATCAAGAGATTGCCGTGAAAATTTGTCTTTGGAATCTTGAAGCCGCTAATTTCTAATCTACTAACAAAATTTGGAAATTCGAAATGGCGGGCTCGCTATGTTTGTAACTCAATCACGCCTAAACGCTTGGTCCAATCATTTTCATGTTTGAAGTGAAGGTTTTACATATAGCGATCTAAGACATAGGCTACTTTTTATTCACGGGATTCAAAATGGCGGGCCCAAGATGGCGGCCAAAAATTGTAAATTTCAAGGAATTCCCATGAAAATTGGTATCTGGGGATTTTTGAAGGTCCGATTGCGAATATATGTACAGGGTGGCCCAAAAGTTTCTCCCCACCTATTTAAAAAAATGCATTATGCATTTACCGTTGCCAAAATTTATCCCCTCTCATTCTATCAAAAATTCTAAGCGGAGGTTAAATATCAACCCTTCAGCTATCGTAAAGATCATATTGTGCTTAGCTGCGACATCATACGGATCAGAGCTAACAGTTCAAAGCGATATATTGCATTTCCGAGGAAAAAAAATCAAACTCAGTTGTCCCTATAGTCAGGTAGAGGGATAAATCCTTTATAAAATTAATTTTTATTACGGAGGTAATTACCGATCTTTTTCAGAAGCTACCTGCGAAATTTTATTGCTCCAGATTCCAAGGATATTTTTTTATTGCAGTGTTTATCATAAGTAGTCATGTGTCTTAGAAAATTTTATAAAGGTTTATCTGAAAAATCATGACTTTTTTAAAAACTGGTCGAGGACTTTTGTGTTTCTTTGCTATGGCGTGGAAGAGGTTACAGACGAGGATTAAAATCCAAACTTTTGGCAAGATGAGAAACTCCGTTTCCGAAATATCAAGGACACTAAGTGTGGACAGGAAGACCGTACAATTATGGCTAAAAAGGGAGGAAGGCGACGTAGAGGACAATAACTTCTCCGGTAGACCTACGTAGAGGTCGCTAGCAACAAAAATAAAATTAAGGAAGATGCTGGAAAACATACCAGGAATTGGAACAAGGACAGCAACCAAAAGGATAAATCAATCGGAAAATTATCAACAACCGTCGATGGACCTTATTACCGGAATAACATTTAATCTGCTTACGCAGGTCAGCTGGATGACAGAGAGCAATTTCCAGATAAAAATTTGGCATTTTTTTGCATTGCACTGCACTGACACTGACAAAATCAATGTTTTCAAGCGTTCGGGAAGATTGGCCTGGAAACTCTCCTGAACTTAATCCAATCGAACAGGTTTGAGCTCAGCTTCAAGAAAGTGTATTAGGACATCCGCTGCCCAAGAATAGACGACTGTTAATTGAAAGAGCACAGCAAGAATGGAGCAGCTACACATGAGGACGAGCAGAAGAATTTGTGTGATAGTTTTGGACGGCCTATTTTAGAATGTATAGATAGTAATGGTAGACACACACATTATTAGTTATAGGAATAGGATAAGATTATGTTTGCTTCCTGAATATATTTAAATTTCCAGATTATGTTTGTTTGTTTGTTTTTTATAGCAAAAATTCCGTGGGGAGAAACTTTTGGGCCATCCTGTACATACTTTCGAAATTTAAAAATTCAAGATGGTGGACAAATATGACAACTAAAATTTCCGAATTTCAACGAATTTAAGTGAAAATTAATATCAAGGCTACTTTGAGGCTACTAAATTCGAATCTATTATCAGAACTTCGAAATTCGAAATTGCGGACCCAACATATGGCCCAATAATTTATTAAATAATCACAAGTGTAACATAACATATATGCAAACTATAATTTGTATAAGAAATACGCAATCAACGTAAGATTTGCAACTTTAGTGTTTTCAATAAAAGGCAACGATGAAATAGCGAAAAAAAATTAATACCCTTATTCATTTATTATATTTAACACTTAACAATCGAAATATATAAGTATGAAATAGATTATGAACCCTTCTGATATGGACAGTGGTACAAAACGCGTTTTAGATGGATCACATCCAAAGATTTTAGTACTACTAAACTATATTATCTGAATATTGAGCATTTTGTAAGTATTTAACTAAGTAGTGTTTATGATACACCGGGTGAAGCCGGGTTACTCAGCTAGTTTATTATAATAAATATTTGCTGGCGACAGATGTCCATTGTCCCTGTATGGAGTCAACAGATGTCCACTACAGGGATACGCTGAATCGCCTAGGATGTGATAGTCTGCAATTACATAAAATTTGATTTTAAATTACATGAAATTAGGAATTACGATAGATAAAAGACTTTTGAATAAAATATAAAGTCTTACAAGTTATGTTGTGTTCAATTACCTGCACAAAGTCTATCCAATTCCGGATAAATCTCCGAGCTTTTGTACAACCTGCTATCATTGCTGCTATCGTGAACGGAACCAGGGAACCCGACGAATACATCCATACATTTTCTATCTTGATTTGTAACAGCTTGAAGTACCAGCTGTAATTATTCTTCCGATCCATATAGTCGTCTTTGCTTTCCTTAGGCGGATCAATGGTTAATGGGATCTATAGCTCCTTAAATTTAAGTAATTATAATTTTGATACTTCTAATTTTTAATAAAAATGTACCAATTATATTAGGGAACCCATGCTTGCTCTTAAAGCACTGAGCGCTTTGTTCCTTTTCTTCGCTACTAGGCCATTTAAGAGCAACGTCGCAAAGGTGATTTATATAGTATATATATATTATATATAGTATATGACCCTTTCTATTATGGAAATGGTAGAAATAGAAAGATTAAACCGGTCGGACAAATCCCGGTAAGCGCAAGCTTCATGGCCAGCAAACCATAGAAAAACAGCTATGTGTTTCTCAGCACTTACAGCTTTCAGCTGATCCATTTTTTTAAAGTCCGCACTTTCCTTGAACTTAATCGCAAGATTTTGAAACAGCTCACGATTAATTCGAAAGTGTCGAACGAATTCCTCATCAGAATATTTTGTTACGATTTCCTCAAAATATTCTGGAATGCTAGTTCTTTTGATTCGTTTCAAGCAAGGTTCGTCCGCCTCATCGCTATCGAAATTGCTGTCTGTGCTCTTGATATCTTCCAACCAGCTATCATCCGTTAACTCGCTAAGCAAGTCGACAAATTCCATTTTGTTACTCGCTGAAACGAGTAACAAAAAATTTTTCAAAAAATGTAAATGAAGCTCAGCAAACCATTTTCTTATGAGCTCTTCAAAAACTGCAGCTTTAGTTTTCGACTGATTTTTGAGAAAGCTCTGGATTTCTCTTCAAGAAAAGTTGATGCCACTTTTTTCCTGGTCGTCCATCTGTAAATAAATTTGTTCTGCCATCGTCACTCACTATTTTCTGAACTACCATTCAACTATCTTTGCTTCTTCTCGTAATGTGGTTCTATGTATTCTAGGAATACTAAATCTAAGTCCAGCCGCTCTTATAGATATCTCGGTCCGTCAGATATTCGATAAAACCTTATTTAAAATTTCTTCAGTATATGTCTGCATAATTGCATGACTGACAAAGTAAGAGTTCTAATAAAAACTCCTGAAACAGTTATAATCTTCAAACATTTAATTTAAACCATTTCCAAATTTACATAAAAATCATCGATTAACAATATGTAAACTCAAAAAGCGATATTTCATATTAAATGATTTTTTCAAACATAAAAGAAATGAAAGATTAAGGGTAAAAAAGGAGAATAATTAAAAAGGGGAAAAAAATTTTAATCAGTTGGCCGTAATTTGGATCGGACTAAAAAAACTGACACTAATTTGCGGACATCGAAAGAAGCTTATTGAGCCATGTGTATACCATTATTATTAATAAAATTTAGTTGTTATCAACCGATATTTAAAATAAGTATTTCAAGTATCTTAATTTACATAAGACTACAATACAATCAATTAAGACTAAAATGCGCATTTTCTTATCATTTCAATTTAGCACCTCGCTAACAATCTCTGAAGAAAATTTGGCACTATTTACCATGTCTGCTGGGGACTGACGCGCGCAACCAATTGTCTGCGTAGGTGAATATTTCAAGATTGCGGCAACAATTAACAAATAGAATGTAGGCAATAGAATGATTGAAGTTTCTCTTTAATATTTTTGCACGTTAACTGAAGCCATTAAGTGGAAAAGTGCAAAAAGAATGATTAACAATATGTTTTCGACAACTTTTATTAATTTTGCATGCCTGATTATTCTAGAAAAAATTTAAAAACCACCTAAAATTTCCTACTCACTAAAGCCCAAGTTCAACTAAACTAATTGTTAGTGTTTTATTTAAATACACTAGAAGTATTTTAAGATAACGTCATCCATTTGATTGTCTCGTTTTTAAAACTCTTTCAAGTGCAAAAATATTAAAACGAAACTAAAAGTTTTCAATTACGTTCTATTGTTCAATTGTTGGAACGATCTCTAAGTATTCGACCTACGTAAACAACTGGTTGTGCGTCAAATCCTGACAGACATCGTAAATACTCTGTCGATTTTATATTTGTAATAAATCAAAAAACGAAATTTGAAAACGTGGGAACTTCTATAAAAGCAATTTATTCAAATTTTGTAGTACCAATCAGTCAGTAAATCCGATTTTGAATATCAAAATGAAATTGGTGTGGGCTTGTTTAGTGGCTATTTTTATTAATATGTTTATAAGTTTTGGCAATGCCAATCCCAATATAATAAAAGTTGGTTCTAGAAGACCTTTTAGAGGAAGGCGAATAATTGTTAAAAACTAATTAAATGGACGTTAATAAATTCGTAGGAGATGAGAAGCTAAAGATAATCCCGAAACCTATGAGCTAATTGACGCAAATGGATATGAACCCGATATTAATTTCAACGAAGTGAAAAATTATAATAATAATATCAAATAAAAATTTTCCCCTTCTATTGACAATTGCATTTTCTATTTATTAATCGGCTAAAAAATTTATTTTTTTTTATATAAGCAGAGTTATTTGTCAAAGAACAATTTGCAACAAGACTTCGTATACCTAAACAGAGAAAACCCTTACAAATCGGAACAAGTAATATTAGTCAATACAATTTTGTCCGTTCCCGGTGACACATTTTAATAAGGCAATAACTTCAACAATTTTGATTCAGTTTAAGGTAATAATTGTAAAGTAGCCTTAAGCAATGCTTGAGTCAGACAGTTTAACTCGCTTTAGTAGGAATTTTTAGGTGGATTCTTCTGCTCTTCTAAATACTCTGTTAGAACATGCAGGAATAAAAATTTTCAAATATTTTTCATTTACTAGCTTCATTAAGCGTGCAAAACTATTAACACGAAACTTCAATAATTTTATTACGTTTAATTGTTACTGCAAGCTTTAAATATTCACCTATGCAGACAATTATTGGTTGCGCGACTATAAGAGGTCGAAATTGTAGGTTTGCCTTTGTCATACAGAGCTAGATGCCCTTTTGGATAAAAATAATTATGTTAACTGAATGGATCGAAACACTGGTCCTTCGAGCCGGATATAATATTACAGCCAGATTTCATCACAATACAATCTAACACTTCAATTAACAAGTCCGAAACTAACAAGTCCAAAATAAAAACCGCCTCACTCGTACGGTAACAAAATAAATCAAAATGAAATCCGGAATTGGAAGTTAATCAACCTTAAAGAATCTGCTTGGTTAAGCGCGGAAAACCTACGAAAAAAAGGTAAGGCAAAAATAACCAAGGGTTATTTAGAAGCAAGAATCAATCAGATTGAAAAGTTATGGTCGCAATTTGAAGAAAATCATTTAGAGATTTGTGCAGGAGAAGATAAAAATTAGAAAATCGTGTCTAAATAGGTACATAAACAGTTCAATTTACTAGACAATTGAAGGTATACACTTCGAGTTTCTCAGTGAATTGCAACACAAATTGAGTAATATGAAAAAAGCAGATCCGGTTATTTAAGATACACAGTCTACACAACGGGCCGAACCTAAGCTTCCCCGTATAGATTTGCCTAAGTTCATTGGCAAATACTCTAACTGGAGAGCATTTCATGATATTTTCGTGTCGCTCATACATTCAGATCAACAAAAATTACACTACTTACTTAAAGTCCTGTCTTACAGGAGAAGTAGAAAGATTTCTAAAACAATTTGGGAATCATTATTGAAAAGATACAGTAACCAATGAGTGCAAGTCTTTTCACATCTAAAGCACCTGGTTAACCAACCAGATATAAAAAACGAGACCTAACGGTCGATCAAGGGTATTTAAGCCACCACACGGGTAAAACTTCACGAGCTAGAGTCCCTCAAAATACACAATACGCATTGGAATGCAATAGTTATCTTCATAATTGTACAGAAGCTGCCCGAAAAAATACGAAAATTATGGGAACAAAAGATATCAGAAACTACTGATATTCCGACTCTAAATGAATTTTATACATTTTTGGGACCTACTTAGATATCGCACTCTAGAAGCAATGTGTGAAGCAAACTCAAGTCAACTAAATCTTTATCAAACAAAAAACACTACAAACTATCACATATAAGTCATTCAAACGAATGCTCTCTTTGCAAAGGAGATCACTCAGTACAACAATAGCAAATTTCTTGCAATGAAAGTCAACGATAGACGAAAGGCACTAAAAAAGAGATTGCTTCCAATGTTTCCAATGTCATGGGAACTAAATATGCAAAACGCTACCAACATGCTACATGTACAACGGTTCGCATCCATTGTACAAATGTGATCAGTTTAAAAAAGATTAAATAAAAAAAAAACTTTTTTAAAAACAAGCTTTTGATGCTCCATGTCATCATAATATTGTATTGTCACTCAATATATATATATATATACTCGTATATATCTTCTGCGTAAGCAGAAATAATTGCTACAAATGCAATCAACGACAACATACGTTATTAACATACATGATGATAAAGTTAAGACCAGAAACACAAATCCGGTCACAGCAGCATCTAGTCCAACAACGACTGAAGCACAGCCTCAGACAGGATCAATTAGTTGTCATTATAATAAAAATATAACGAAATCTCTACTAGCAACCGCCATAATAAACGTAAAGAATGACTTTGGAACTCCTCTTCGTGCCTTTATTGATTTAGGGTCAAAAAGTTCCTTTATTTCTGAAGAAGTTTGTTAGACTTTGAAATTGAAGGGAAAAAACACTTCACTGCAGGTAACAGGGTTGGGTTCTACAAAGGTGGCTTCCACCATTAAGGAAGTAGCGTTGCGCTTAAGATCAAATGTCGATCATACAATCACTTTTCCTATAAGCGCATACGTTCTCAGGAAAATCACAAACGTGTTTCCACCTGAACAAACAGGCCAATTGCCCCTATATCGAGGATCTTCAGTTAGCTGATCCAAACTTTACACAAGCAGGTAAAATAGACATGTGGCTAGGAGTAAATATCTATTCAAAAATTCTGATCGATGGTCTTCGAAAGGGAAAGGAAAATTCTACTATTGTACAGAATACCCATCTAGGGTGGATATTATTTGACGAAATGTCAAATGATACAAGTATAAACTATGGAGACACATTTTCAGCATTGGCTTAAGACGACCAATGTAGCATACGAGCAAATTCGTGAATTTTGGGAAACAGAAGAAATTTCAAATGAACGAAAATTAACAAACGAAGAAGAAAGATGTAAAAGGCATTATGAGGCAACACACACTCGCTTACCTGGCGGCAAATATCAGGTTAAACTACCCTTTCACAATGACTTCTCAAGACTAGCAAATTCTAAACAGTAAGCAGCAATGAGAATCTTTCAATTGGAAAATACATTTTCGAAACATCCGGATATACGTAAAGAATATTCAAAATGCATAAATGAAATATAATGAACAAATGTTAACTGGACCCACGTTACAACCTAAACTATGTTCTACTCTGTTAAAATGGCGAAAATATCAATTTGCCATGACAGCAGATATCGAAAGGATGTATCGGTTTGTAGAGATTCATCCAACCGACAGGAAATATCAAACGATATTCTGGAGAAACAATAAAAGGGAACGTCTTCAAGAATACGATTAAATACGGTGACTTTTGGCACAACGTGAGCACCATATCTTGCAATCAAAACGTTGCAACGACTTGCTCTAGATGATGGTGATAAATACCGAAAGGGAGCTCAAGCGACTCTTCATGATTTCTACGTAGATGATTTATTCATAGGCGCCGACACATTAACAGAAGCTAAAACTCTACAAAGGGAATAATATAATAATATGTATAATATAATATTGTTACTCAACGGGGGTGGTCTCAAATGCTCAAGAAAAAGATTGTTTATATGATTCTTCTAACTTCATTATTGCATGTTGATTATTTCACTGAGATTCAACACTCTCCATACTGTAGAGAACATGAAACAAATATCTCAGGGCTAATTGTTTTACCTCTAGCAAGAGTTTTAGCTCTTTCGAGTCGCTTTAATTGCCCATCATCGAAATTTTTCAAAAAATGTTGGACAACTATGGCTTTGTCCAATTCTTCACGCAATTTCAAGAAAACCAATATTTTATTCTTTACAAGCAAGAATTTTGCTTTTTTTTTAATTTGTAAGGCTTGGCACCATGGTCCATGTGGTATGATTACTCTTGGTAATTAAAATAACCTTACCACACACTACCAATACCAATTATGCACCGGGTTTATCCCCAAATACGTTTTTCGCAAGTGGCGTTATAATTATGAAACAGTAAAAAACCGTTTTTTCTTTTGAAAACGAACTTTAGAAGTAAGTTCACAATTTGTGAGTGAGTTTTCTTTATTCATCAATTTAACAATTTTCCTTAAATATTGTATCCCAATAGTATAAACGCATTATATATAGAGATATCAATTGACTTTATGGCTTTAGTTTTGACCGATACTGTACATATATTATATGGATTGCGCGGTGATTTTCCCTTAAAAGCGGACGGTGCGACTTTCATTCTCTTCTCTTTCCCTCTCAGGTTGTAAGAGCCACGATATCCCAGTGGGAAAATATTCTCAATCTTCCTCAGAAGCAATTTGGAAGTTCTTCCTTCCAATAACTTAAAACGCTACTTAGGAAGATTTTAAAAACTTTAGGGAATTCTCAACGAAAAGCACAATGTCAAGAAAAAACCACAATGTTAATTTAACATTATTTTCATATTAAAAACAATACCACATCATCGGAATTGTGATAGCTCGGTGGGTACCAGTGGGAAAAAGAAGCATGCTGAAGGCATTCGGAAGCAATGTTTTCGAAGCTTGGAATCACTTACTCTCCGTATCCCATCCCATATCTTTTAATTTAATTAATTTTGCATTTTTGGCTTTAATAAATTCTCTTTTACATATACATAAGCCCTCTCCAGATATGTAATTTAAAAAAAAAACAACTTCATTAAAAAAACGAAAATGATCGAACCAAACGTTCAGGCGGGATTGAGCAACAAACATTTTAGCTTGGCCATTTCGAATTTCCAGATTTTGTTAGCAGGTTCGAAATTAGTGGCACCGATTTTCTTCTGCACTTATTGGCATGAAAATTCTTTCAATTCCCAAAAAATCAGTCGCCATATTGGGTCCGCCATTTTGTATTTCTGAATTCTGATAATTGATTCGAATTTAGTGCCCTCAAAGTACCCTTGGTACAAATTTTCACTTAAACTTCTTGAATTTGGAAATTTTGGGTTGCTATCAACCGATATTCAAAATAAGTATTTCAAGTATCTTTATTTACATAAGACTACAATACAATCAATTAAGACTAAAATGCGCATTTTCTTATCATTTCAATTTAGCACCTCGCTAACAATTTCTGAAGATAATTTGGCACTGTTTACCATGTCTGCTGGGGACTAACACGCGCAACCAATTGTCTGCATAGGTGAATATTTAAAGATTGCGGTAACAATTAAAAAATAGAATGTAGGCAATAGAATGATTGAAGTTTCTCTTTAATATTTTTGCACGTTAACTGAAGCCAGTAAGTGGAAAAATGCAAAAAGAATGATTAACAATATGTTTTCGACAACTTTTATTAATTTTGCATGCCTGATTATTCTAGAAAAAATTTAAAAACCACCTAAAATTTCCTACTCACTAAAGCCCAAGTTCAACTAAACTAATTGTTAGTGTTTTATTTAAATACACTAGAAGTATTTTAAGATAACGTCATCCATTTGATTGTCTCGTTTTTAAAACTCTTTCAAGTGCAAAAATATTAAAACGAAACTAAAAGTTTTCAATTACGTTCTATTGTTCAATTGTTGGGACGATCTCTAAGTATTCGACCTACGTAAACAACTGGTTGTGCGTCAAATCCTGACAGACATCGTAAATACTCTGTCGATTTTATATTTGTAATAAATCAAAAAACGAAATTTGAAAACGTGGGAACTTCTATAAAAGCAATTTATTCAAATTTTGTAGTACCAATCAGTCAGTAAATCCGATTTTGAATATCAAAATGAAATTGCTGTGGGCTTGTTTAGTGGCTATTTTTATTAATATGTTTATAAGTTTTGGCAATGCCAATCCCAATATAATAAAAGTTGGTTCTAGAAGACCTTTTAGAGGAAGGCGAATAATTGTTAAAAATTAATTAAATGGACGTTAATAAATTCGTAGGAGATGAGAAGCTAAAGATAATCCCGAAACCTATGAGCTAATTGACGCAAATGGATATGAACCCGATATTAATTTCAACGAAGTGAAAAATTATAATAATAATATCAAATAAAAATTTTCCCCTTCTATTGACAATTGCATTTTCTATTTATTAATCGGGTAAAAAATTTATTTTTTTTTATATAAGCAGAGTTATTTGTCAAAGAACAATTTGCAACAAGACTTCGTATACCTAAACAGAGAAAACCCTTACAAATCGGAACAAGTAATATTAGTCAATACAATTTTGTCCGTTCCCGGTGACACATTTTAATAAGGCAATAACTTCAACAATTTTGATTCAGTTTAAGGTAATAATTGTAAAGTAGCCTTAAGCAATGCTTGAGTCAGACAGTTTAACTCGCTTTAGTAGGAATTTTTAGGTGGATTCTTCTGCTCTTCTAAATACTCTGTTAGAACATGCAGGAATAAAAATTTTCAAATATTTTTCATTTACTAGCTTCATTAAGCGTGCAAAACTATTAACACGAAACTTCAATAATTTTATTACGTTTAATTGTTACTGCAAGCTTTAAATATTCACCTATGCAGACAATTATTGGTTGCGCGACTATAAGAGGTCGAAATTGTAGGTTTGCCCTTGTCATACAGAGCCAGATGCCCTTTTGGATAAAAATAATTATGTTAACTGAATGGATCGAAACACTGGTCCTTCGGGCCGGATATAATATTACAGCCAGATTTCATCACAATACAATCTAACACTTCAATTAACAAGTCCGAAACTAACAAGTCCAAAATAAAAACCGCCTCACTCGTACGGTAACAAAATAAATCAAAATGAAATCCACAATTGGAAGTCAATCAACCTTAAAGAATCTGCTTGGTCAAGCGCGGAAAACCTACGAAAGAAAAGAGAAGGAAAATATAACCAAGGATTATTTAGAAGCAAGAATCAATTAGATTGAAAAGTTATGGTCGCAATTTGAAGAAAATCATTTAGAGATTTGTGCAGGAGAAAATAAAAATTAGGAAATCGTGTCTAAATACATAAACAGTTCAATTTACTAGACAATTGAAGGTATACACTTTGAGTTTCTCGGTGAATTGCAAGACAAATTGAGTAATATGAAAAAAGCAGATCCGGTTATTCAAGGTACACAGTCTACACAACGGGCCGAAGCTAAGCTTCCCCGTATAGATTTGCCTAAGTTCAATGGCGAATACTCTAACTGGAGAGCATTTCACGATATTTTCGTGTCGCTCATACATTCAGATCAGCGTATTCCTCAAATACAAAAATTACACTACTTACTTAAAGTCCTGTCTTACAGAAGAAGCAGAAAGATTTCTAAAACAATTTGGGAATCAGTGTTGAAAAGATACAGCAACCAATGAGTGCAAGTCTTTTCACATCTAAAGCAACTGGTTAACCAACCAGGTATATAAAATGAGACCTAACGGTCGATCAAGGGTATTTAAGACAAAGATTATGTACACAATAAGATGTGACACTCTCGAAATTTTTTCTTTTAAAAATTTGACCTATGTACCGTTACCCTAACGAACTTGAGAATTAGATAGTAATAAGGAAGTTATATGTAAGAAAGGGATAAAAATTTGGGTGGAAATGGACCGAGAATTGAAACACTCTACGGGCGCCTCTAATTTTTTACAACTCTTCTATAAACGCACTGCATTTATCATTTATCATTGATTTTTCTTTAAAAAAAAAAAAAATGTGGAATAAATCCTTACTCTCATATTATTGTAAGATAAATTCTTATTCTCATATTAGCTTGGTTAAGTTGTAAAAATTCAAACCCACCCCGTACTTCTGGCACGAACGAATACACCCAAAACTTTTGCGCCGTTTAAAACTGCAGTATGAAAAAATGTAAACAAACGCTCCGTATTTAAGGCAAGTGTGTGCTACCTGCTTCTTCCCCTTCTTCTTCAATTCCAGGCCTTCCCTTTACCTGGACATTAGAAAGGGGCGGGCACTAATACAACCATGCATGCATACTGAGCAAACCTTTGCGCCGTTTAAAAACGCGTGTACAAAAAACGCTCTCATTTATTGTTTAAAGTGTAGGGCCCCGTAGGTGAAGTTTTGCGCTGTGCATATTTTTGTCTCGTTCGTTCTTATTGGAATTTACATAAGGGATGGCAGGCAGTAGTTCTTTACTGCCTGCACTAAGGCAAAATTTTTCTTGATCCCGTTTTCGGAATTGCATTTGGGTGAGAGCTTTGTGCTAGTATAGAGAGTAGAGTCATGGGCGTAGCCAGTCATGGGCTCAGGGTGGGCAGCAGTCTAAAATAATATGTAACTAGCAAACTACATATAACCGCGGCCTTACCTCGGTTAATTTTTTCATACAAAAAGGTTACACCCTATAGCACCCTGTATCTGTATGTATAATTCGAATTATCCAAAACACTTTCTTATTGCTCACCTACCTACACCACGAAATCTTCTATCCAAAAATGTGTCTCTAACTTCAGCCGTTTGGGCTCTGGGCATATGCCAATTTGTTAATCAGTCAATTTAGAGGTTTATATCTATCTATAGATAGTACTTTCAGGTACAGTAAGTAAACAATTACACATAGGTATTATAGGTTGTTTATTTATTTAGGTATTAACTAACTTCATAATATTACTTTAAGAAAAGCCGGCGTGGGTTCTGGCATTTTTCGCTTCGGCGATCCTCATCCTGTGAACACTCAGAATTCTGAATCCTTTATTAGTTCTGCCGCTTCCATGTCTTTCAGAACATTCACGAAAAAAAAATTGGGATAGCAAAATAGTTCCCAACAAATTTACGAACGTTGCCATAAAATCCACAACATATATTAAAAAATTAATAAAAAAAAATTTTAAGTAAAACGATTTTATATATTATGGTTATAAAATCGTGGGCGCATAAAATAGTTGACTAATTATGTGATTTAGTGTGTTCCACTTAGTTTCTAATTAAAACCATTCGCTAATTGATCGCGCCCACGATTTTATGACCATAATATATAAAATCGTTTTACTTAAAAATTTTTTTTATTTATTTTTTTTACTTTTTAGTTTCGGACAGAAATCACTATATAATTTAAACTTTAGCTTATCGTATTTTTCTCGTCGAACCCTTTCATTCAATACCCATGCCAAAGGGATTGTGAAACAAATTGTAATCTTGAGGTATCCGCCATTTGGAATTTAGAATGACGTCATCCGACCTATCATATTCTGCTAGTCAAACCCTTTCATTTGACACCCATGTCTTGAAGGTTGTAAAGGAAAAGATAATCCACCCTCTTGGAACATCCGCCATTTTAAATATATCACAATTCTGAGTACACTATATTGCATTGTCACCGGAACCAAAGCTGGCTGCAAAATTTCAGATCAATCGGTTAGCGTAAAGTGGGCGTAAATGAGTCTACAAGATTTGACTGTTACGTACACGGTTTGAAACTAAATAAAATCATTTAATAAAAAGCAGCAGATCTCCTTAGAAACTACAGGAAATATTACCAAAATAATGCACTATACTAAAATCCATCAGAAAATACAGGAATAATTGCCGGAATATTTTTTCTTCCAACAGCTGGTACCACAGTTCAGCCTCGTTTTGTTTTGATCGCATTTTTTTTGTGTCGACTGTCGGGTGTAAACCAGAGCCAGGGTGGGGCAAGCGCCCCACCCTGCCCCACCGTGGCTACGCCCATGAGTAGAGTGTCACATCTTGTTTAGTAAATTATCTTTGATTGAAGCCATCAGACGGGAACAACTTCACGAGCTAGAGTCCCTCAAAATACACAATACACATTGGAATGCAATAGTTAGCTTCATAATTGTAAAGAAGCTGCCCGAAAAAACACGAAAATTATGGGAACAAAAGATATCAGAAACTACTGATATTCCGACTCTAACTGAATTTTATCATAGAAAAACTAAGGATAAAGAAGTTTCACGTTGAACAAAAATTTGAAACGCGTTTCGCTGCGAGACATCCACCGCGACGCGAGGCATCCACCAGAGCTTTCAGAATGCTCTTTCATGAAAGTTTCACATCTCACACACTCACGGATTGCTCTCACTCTCATTCTCTTTGAAAGAACACATCGGCCATCGGGGGCAAGAGAGGAAAGGCAACTGATTGTGCGCAAAAGGCAACCGAAGGGAAAAGGGATTGTTGGGTTTGGGGTTGTACATACATAAATTATATGGATTGCGCGGTTCCCAGTGGGAAAATATTCTGAACCTTCCTCAGAAGCAATTTGGAAGTTCTTCCTTCCAATGACTTAAAACTCTACTTAGGAAGATTTTAAAAACTTTAGCGAATTCTCAACGAAAAGCACAGTGTTAAGAAAATAGCACAATGTTAATTTAACATTATTTTCATATTGAAAACAATACCACATCATCGGAATTGTGATAGCTCGGTGGGTACCCTATGTTGCTATGCTATGTTTTCGAAGCTTGGAATCATTTATTCTCCGTATCCCATCTCATCTTTTTTAATTTAATTAATTTTGCACTTTTGGGTTTAATAAAATCTCTTTTCATTTACGAGAAAACATTAAAATTCCTTTTTTAATGTTGCTAATACCTTTATTCTTTTTAAACTGTAATTTATGGTTCCAAATTGCACATAGCCTTGATTTTGCTATAATACAAAATTTATCAATGAATATCGTCGAATTTAAGAACCCTGTTATCATATCCACTTTTTTTTAGATAGTATCTAATGAACATAAATTAAAACCATTCAGACAAAATTTGATCATATCGAAATGGAAGAAAAAATTAATGCTGGTGGTGTGGCTGGTCTCATTTCAAGATCCTACCCTAATTTTTCCTATCGTCGTACCTATCCTTGAAATACGAAAGTATAGCCAATAGTAGCATTGGTCTAATAGATCGCCTCTCGTCCCTCTCAGACAAATTTAAGATCCATATATGTACATATATTTTAATAGGAGTGCCTTTCACTTTTTCAATAAAAGTACACAAAATATGTTGAGCTTGTTTGTATGCTTCTTTCCATTTCTGCTGCTGTTGCAAAACACTCTTATGTTTGTTTGGTAATATTTAAAAAAATTATTTTTTTATTTACTCCAATTGTACTTAAAACTTAACATTTTAATAGAGTATTCGGTATAAAAAATGCTGCGAGAAAAACTTTTTTAACTATGTAGTTTATTTAATCGGTATGAAGCACTGAATACGAAACATTCTTTACATAATTCCTAAGATAATGTTCATATATGAAATTGAAAAGGTAAACTACAATTAAACAATGAGTAAGATCTGACTACAGCTTTATTTGAATTTTCTTGCCAATTTTAAAAAGAAAGCCCTAAACGCAGGAAAGTTATAAAATCGCAAACAATTTTATTGTCTCTCCTTAAGAGAAAAAAATAGAAAACTAGAAATGATGTCTACATAAACACACATAAGTTTCACTTCCAATACAGCGAGCATGAGTGAAACGGTGAAACACATGCATGACACAATTTTATTTACAATAAACACATTTTATTGATATATTGGCAAAAAGAAAGGAAGGTCTCAATTGGTTGTGTCCGATTTCCTCAATAACTCTACCCTGGAAGAGCACTCACAACTTGCCAACGACAACCTGCAGAGCCGCAGAGCAGATGAAAAACCTGCCCACAATTGATAGAAGAAAACATGTTTCTTTCCTTTCGGACCAAGACGATCTTGGCGCCGAACGAAGAAAAGCGCTGATCGTTACTTATACTTATAAGCCCTCTCCAGATATGTAATTTTTTAGAAAAAACAACTGCAATGTAAACATAAATGCTTATTCGGCATCATAACGCTTACTCAGATTCATGTTTATGTTGTGCATTCCTTCACGCTGAAGAAGCCTAGCAAATCTTATGCGCAGCATCTTAGCATTCTTTTGCAGAGGTGGGAATTTTTATTGATACCGGTCAATTATGTACATATAAATTTTTTAAAAGAAAAGTTTAGTGCATAGTATTTTTACATTTTCATCTCTTATCTCTTTATATGTATTAGTATTAAAATTTTATTATGCAAAAAGTACCATTTAAAATTGAATGAGGGCTGACAAAATTGTTAACGTTTCGCAGTCGTCTATCACCGGACTATTCTTTGAATCTTTATTGGTTTAATTTTATGTAATTAGTAAAAATACAAGATACAAAGTAAAAAGTTCCTGATTTTTGGACTATAACTGATTAAGATCCGCTTCATTATAAAACCGAACTAGGATTCTTCTTCCTTCTTTTATACATATACATACATTATACTGTTACAATTTTGCCCGCCGAGCGGCTGGCGGCCAAAATTGCACATAACTTTCCCTCGCTATAATTTTTGAGAATAAATGGCTCGTCCGCCGAGGCAGACGAGCCCGAAAAAAGTGTCGGCGTTTCAATCCGAAGCACTGGCCAGATCTCGTTAGTGTGGCCGTTGGCCAGTGCTTCTGCCACATACGCCACGATCGTGCGGATTGAACGCCGATCCTCATATTCACTTGATTTAAAACTTCAAGTGTGAATTATAGCGAGGGAAAATCTTGTAACAATACATAAGTATACTTAAACTTTGCTTTAAAATTAGTACATATGTATATTGATTTGAAGAAAAATTTAAAAAGATAATGAGGAGTAGAACTCTCCGACACCTCCAGCGTCCTTATAAATAATTTTACATTCCGAATGGAATTCTATGATATTGAAAAATAAGGCTGTATATTTCAAGTTCTTTCATATTATTAATTTTACAGCACTGATTGAATTTCTTGCAAAGCCAGTGTGCCCTTTTAAAAAATGTATTAACAGTATATAATGAGTATTTTAATGTGTATTAAGTGAGGATCCGAAGACATCTTTTTAAACGATTTTATTTAGTTTCAAACCGCGTACGTAACAGTCAAATGTTGTAAACTCTTTTACATCCACTTTACGCTAACCGATTGAGTTGAAATTTTGCACCCACCTTCTTTGTTTCCGGTGACAATATAATATGGTGTACTCAGAATTTTAATATATTTAAAATGGCGGGTGTTCCAAGATGGCGGACTATCTTATCCTTTACAACCTTCTCGACATAGGTGTCAAATGAAAGGGTTTGACGAGCAGAATATGGTAGATCGGGTGACATCATTCTAAATTCAAAATGGAGGACACCTCAAGATTACAATTTGCTTCACAACCCCTTTGGCATGCGTATTGAATGAAAGGGGTCGACGAGAAAAATACGATAAGCTAAAGTTTAAATGATATAGTGATTTCTGTCCGAAAATAAAAAGTAAAAAAAATAAATAAATAAAAAAAATTTTTAAGTAAAACGATTTTATATTCGTTATTAATTTGCACTTTACGCTATAAAATAACTTTTGAACCATTTTGCACTAATGTACATATATCGTGCCATAATCTGGTATATCAATATACCTACATATATGTTACAAAACATAAGAAAAAATGTTTTAGTAAATGTGTACAGATTTTAGATTTATTTGTTCAATAATTTAATATGGTTATAAAATCGTGGGCGCTTGATTGTGTTTAACTCAAAGATGTGATCAATTACTAAATATGGTTTTAATTAGAAACTCGGATGAACACACTAAATCACATAATAAGTCAGCTATTTTATGCGTCCACGATTTTGTACATTAATAACGAATATAAAATCGTTTTACTTAAAAATTTTTTTCATTTATTTTTTGAGGATAAAACATCTCAGCTGACGTCCACAAAAATTGAATTTATTTACAATCAGAAAAAAATACGATTGTTCTTTAAAACACGAGTTTTGATTCCGCTCTATTTAACTTACACAGGTGGAATGTATACACGTTCGAAAGCTCATTCAACTTCTTGCAAACATACATACAAATGTATATATTGTATATTAGGCAAAGTTGTTTCAAAAAATTGCCAGTTTTTAAAGTTAGCAGTGAAGCGATGGAATCGAATCACCTCTTTGGGGCGCACCTTCTAATTTTGCTCATCTCCAAAGCGTTTGCAGAACCAGGACCTCTGGTCTGGGGAGATCCGGTAGGAAAAGTAGTAAAGGTTGGCGGTAAGAAGGTGGTTCAGAGTGACAATAAATTTCCCTATGTGGTCCATCTTGCTTTATCCGAAATAGAAGCCACCGAAGGAATGTCTGACAAGCAGTGCGGAGGTGTGCTAATTGGTGCTAGAACAGTGCTGACAGCAGCCCATTGCATTAAAAATCTGAACAGCGAACCCGAGATTGAAGTTACCGCTGGAAGCATTCATTTAGGGTTGCAGAAAAGCCAGAAAATAAGCGTAGAAAAATATTATGTCCATGAAAAGTATGTGAAGATCTGTGGACAAGGCGAAAACAGACAATATTGTCAGAATGATATAGCTTTGCTGTGGTTGGAAAAACGTTTTATCTTTTCGTCTGCTATTCAAACGGCCACTTTAGCAAGTCAGAAATCACCGGACAGGAAACACGGAATTATTCTCGGATGGGGCCAAACTGAGAATAAAAAGTCGTCACTTATGCTACGTAAGGCTGAGTATAAAATAATTCACCGTTCGGAATGTAAAACACATTTCCCTGTTATTTTCGACGAAACGAAATTATGTCTCATTTCGAACACGCTCAGTTCGTCAGTCTGCAATGGTGATTCTGGAGCACCTTTCGTATCTGATAACGTAGTTCTTGGAATTTTATCTTTTGGCATCAGAACTTGTGATCCTAAAAAGCCTAGTGTTTACACTAATGTGATGAAATACGAAAATTGGATAAAGAGCACAGTTAAAGCGTTTTCTCTTGAGGAATTCAAACAGCTGAAATTTGAACGTGAAAAGAAAAATCGAAGAACTTCGTAGAATTTCATGAAAGGGTTAAAGAAGGCATTCAACTTTCAATAAAATAGCTGAATATGTTAAAATTAACAATTTATTTAAATTTCCTTAACCTTTTTTCTTTTCCTCTCCAATCGGAAACTCATTCGACAATTCAAAAGTAATATTTCTTTAGATGAGTTGTTTGCATATTTATTATATACTAGCTGACCCGCACCCGGCGTTGCCCGGGCACAACTATGCCTAAAATAAAAGTAAACTTTAATATGATGTTGCCGATTTCAAATTTATAAAATGTCACTCAGTAGGTTAAGCGCAACATACCTATAGAATTTCTTATAAAACCCAGAAATACTTTTTGCGTGACGCACCATTAACATATTACCGCTCAACATTCCCCCCCCCCCAACACGCACTTTCGAATTGCGATGCATAGCCTATGTCTCTTAAGAGGTTATGCGCTAAATACCCACAAAATTTAATCTCAACCGGATAAGTGATTTTTGCGTGAATCACCATAAACACATCACTGGCGTTCAGAATTTCATAACTTTTAACAATAGCATCTAATTACAAAAAAGTAACCTATGCTACTACTGACGACTGACCACCTCTTCATGTCTGTAAAGTTCGTATCGGTTCAGCTGTTTCGAAGAAGAGCCCGGACAGACAAACAGGCAGAAAAAAATTAGCCTAATTCATTCCTGACAACCTCCCCCTCGAGACCCCTCGTATCAAGTTTGAATTCGTAAATTCTGACAGTTGGTTTGAAATCAGAGACCCCAAAAATCTCCAAGTACCAAATTTGGTAGAAATCGCATAAACTTTTAAATTTTACAGTCCACCATCTTGAATTCGGAAATTCTGACGGTCGGGTTGAAATTAGCGACCCCGAAAACCTCCAAGTACCAATTTTAATCGTAATCGCATAATCTTTTAAATTTTAATGTCCGCCATTTTGAAGCATGCCAATAAAAAGTATCCTATATTCTCCAAGGTATTCTCTACCTGAGTTCCAAATTTAATTTAAATCAGTTGATCTGTTTTGGCGTGATTTATGGTCAAAAATCAACGACAACAAAATGAATAACGCAAAAATATTCAACGTGTTCAAATACCTACGTATACAAATTTTCATGACGATCGGTTGAACGGTACAGAAGTTGATGAGCGCAATCTAGTGGCAAGCCCTGGAAAAGTGAATAGCGCTAAAATATTCATGTCAAACGTCATAAGGTTGCAATTTTCTTAATTATGTTTTTGATAAGAACCTTCTCCTGACAATAACAAACACAACAACAACAAAATTAGCGAAATCGCTCCAGCCGTTCACGCGTGATGGCATGACCAAGGGAAATAGGGATTCATTTTTATATATATATAGATTACTTTACATGTGAAAGGCAAGCAATTCACAAAAAATTGTGACAGTTTTAAGATAACTCTAAGCTTATATTCATTACAATTTGCTTTGTTCAGTATGTAATTAATTTTTAAACTATATTTAAAATATTACACCGATTTTATAATTTTGCAGAAAATTACAATAGAAAGGGAACAATAGATTTTAAATGCAAAACATAAATGTGAGCAGACAATATTGTATATAATTTTAATCATTCATTAGAATAGTATATACATAATAAAATCATAAATAAGTGAAATATCGGATATTGGGACTTCTTAAGATTTTGTAACTCTTCTTGGACCGGTTAAAAGGAATTATGAAAAAAAATATGAACTTCATTTAGAGTTAAGAGAATACGCTTAAGAAAATATTGACCTATGTATTTAAATTAAACTTAGGTAGGTATTGGCATAGACAAACTAGATACATAGATGTCCATTCGCATGTAAAATTTTGCGCCACAGAAAAGTAAAATCACACGTCTGAAGCAAAGCTCTACACGGCCGAGTAAAGCTCTACACGGCCGAAGTAAAGCTCTACACGGCCGAAGTAAAGTTCTTTTGCGAGCGACGCGAGTTTGCGCTCTTCTCTCTTTGTTTATTCCAAAATGCCAAACACCCTCTTCGAAGTCACACACACCATATTAGTCATCTCGTATAAGTCCCTGTCTATGTGAGCTTGCGTGAGTGAAATAAACCAACGGAGAAGAGCGCAAACCCGCGTCGCTCGCAAAAGAGCTTTACTTCGGCCGTGTAGAGCTTTACTTCAGATGTGTGATTTTACTTTTCTGTGGCGCAAAATTTTACATGCGACTGGACATCTATGTATCTAGTTTGTCTATGGTATTGGTTTTCAAGCTCAATCTCGAAAATCTGTACTAACAAATGCAATATAAACTTACTTCCTTATTTATGAATATTCCACTTAAAAAGTATTTATTCTTACCCTATTAACAAAGACTATGTATTATGTATACCTATATTAAGACGTCCCAAGCGGTGCAAAGCATATTTTCCTGAATAAAAACGACAGGCATGCTATATCAGCAGACAGAGCTTTCGGAGGAGTCTTGATTTTGTCGCCCACTTTTCTGAGTCAAAAGCTCCGTCCTCTGAACAAGCGCATCTCTCTTGCGCGTAGAGGTATTCGCAGGGCGCGGACGCCGTTCGCTTCGCTCTACAGGAAAGATGCAAGTCGTTTGTGTGTGGACTTCTCTGCATTTGGTTATTCTGGGTTTGTTCACTGCGATGACAAGACGCTTGGGATTTAATTTGCGAGTTTACTTGGCGATTGGTTTTTTGGTATTGAATTTAATTTTTGCAGCTATGGTAGATAGCGTGTTAAAATCAGCCTTTTTCAAGGCTAAAACTAAAATTGAGAGAGAGAGAGGTATTCGTACTGTTGCGTTGCCAATTGCAGTACGAATCTTACTAAAACTAAAATCAGGACTTTCAGCTTTCCTGTAAATAATAAACAGCTGAATAAAATATGGGCAAACAATTGCAATATTTCTAAAGAAGCAACAAAAGGCAAATTTGTTTATGAAAATCATTTTGAAAGAGAATGTTTCGGAGTTAAAAAGCTAAAATCTAGCTCCGTACCTACTACGTTTTATTGAACAATGGTTCTCCTCTTTCTTCTAGTCACAAACAGAAAATAAGCGTAAAAAAATGTGTTTTGGAAAGTTGCAAAAACAATAGCAATAATGCACGTTTATTTAGGTTTCCCACTAAAAATAGTGGTTTATGTAATTCTTGGATTAAGGCCTGTGGCTTAGATGCCTCTGTTAATTTTGCGAATAAATTTCTCTGTGCTTCTCATTTCAAACCAGATGACTTGGGAAAACTGAGACTCCGTTCTGGCGCTGTACCTTCTCTAAAATATGATGTTTTCACATTAGAAGAAAGCAATGTTTTAGAGCCTAACACCAACGAGGAATTTTCTTACTTAAGGCAAGGTGGACAGCTTCAAGAGTCAAATAAATTTAATTCTTCTACGAACAATGGCAACGATTTGACAATAGAAGACCTAAAAATGTTAGAACATCCTCCGGTTGAAAACTCCACCTGGCTAGGACAACTTGAAGCTAATTGTTCAAGCTGCGAAAAGAAAATAAAAGCTGCTAATTATTATAGGAAGGAAAATAAACAATTAAAAACCGCGAATGAGTTGCTAAAATTGAAACACGCAAAACTCTTGAAACTTCTTAAATCATATAAAAGGATATCAAATGAAAAAAATATTAATCATGCTATAAGTAAGTTAAGCCATGTTAAAGATAACACGAAAGAATTCTGCAAGATGCTATTATCCCCGAGATCAAAAACTACTGAATGGAATGAGAAGCAAAAATTAATTGCTCAAAATTTAAATTATAAATCGAACTCAATATATTTCTTTATGCGTTAAAATTTGGGTTTCCCATTACCGTCGAAATCATCACTGCAAAGATGGGCCCCAATTAAAAGACTTCATCCCGGGTATAATTATTGCTTAATTGAAAATTTGAAAGCAAAAGCTAAAGAAATGAGTCCATCATCGAAGCAATGTGTAGTTATATTCGATGAAGTTAAAATTAGGAAGGATCTTGTATATTGCCAATATGCAGATCAGGTTGAAGGATTGGTTGATTATGGCAATGGGGACCGAAAAACCAAAACTGGGCAATATATATGTGTATTTATGATTCGTGGGCTTTTTGATAACTGGAAATACGTGTTTTCTTATTTTGTTTCTGATACCGGCATATGTGCAGAAAAGCTAAGTGATATTCTTAAAGACAATTTAAAAATTATATTTGCCATAGGTTTAGATGTGAAGGCAATTACATCAGATCAAGGGCCAAATAACAAAAAATGTTATAGGCTACTAAACGTTTCAGTTTCAAGTCCATACTTTGATTCACATAGAATTTTTGTTCTTAAAATGTTCCACACTTAATAAAGTAATTAAGAAATACTCTCTTAAAAACAGATATTGTTTCTACAGATGATACAGATACAGTTAGTTGGGAAATAATGAGAAATCTTTTTAAATATGATTCTTCTAAGATAACAAAGATGTGCCCGAAAGTAACAAAAAAACATATAGAGCCAAACACCTTTGATAAAATGCGCGTTAAGTATATCACGCAGATATTTAGCAGGACAGTAGCTGCAGGAATCCAAACCTGCATTGACATAAATAAATTTGAAAATAATCTTTTAGAAACCGCAAAGGCAACCAAAGAATTCATTTTGAAAATTGATAAAGTGTTTGATTGCTTGAATAGCAGGCTTTTAAATGAAGCAAACATGTTCAAAGCTCCGTTAAGACAGAATAATGCTGCACATCAATATTTAGTTGAAGTGCAATGTTTTCTACGCGGCTTAAAACTTCCCCAAGGAAAAAAAAACTATTGCATCGATGGTCTTGTACAAACTATTTCTGGAGTCCTTCTGCGTTTAACTGAACTGTTAGCAAAAGTTTCATTTATACTTACAGCTCGATTAAACCAAGATCCAATTGAAAATGTATTTGGACAAATTCGAAACCCTTCAGTTTTTGAGTTCAATCACTCTATTGCTCGAATTATGTCTATGAAAATTACTATATCGTCTTTTTTAACAAACTGTGAAAATGACGACGATGATATTCTTGAGTGGGATTATAACAACTTTGGTTCGAATTCCCGGGATTTGTGCTATAGTTTCAAAGAAAATACGACTACGTATAATGCAGAGGAAGAAAATCAAGAAAATATTCTAGACGAAATAGATCGGACTGTTGTTGAATCAGACAATTATTCTTCAAATAAACCTGATAACTTTTGTATTGAAGCTAACTCAAGAAGGTACTTTATAGGATATGTTGTTTCTAAAGTTGTATTAAGTAAAACAAATTGTGAAAGTTGTGCACTTGAAATGATCAAACAGGATGATTTAGATATTTGCCTCCAATCTGAAAGGCTAATTATCAATAGAGATTATTCCACCACAACCAGAAATTATTTGCAATCCCCAACTGACGAATTTTTTAAAATCTGTCAGTTGCATTTCGATGTATATGAGCATTATTTTAAAACCTTACTTCATATTGTAAATATAAGAAAAACTATTTTTAATGCATGCTGAAACAAATAAAAAATTTCCTGGTTGGTTTTGCGTCACAAATTCTTGTTTCGAACACAGAAAAAAAGTCTTAGATTTTATATTGCTTGTTCTTTTAAGGAAAAATTGCTCCTGGAAAATAAAAATGGAAACAAATACTTCAACTACAAGTAGTAAAAAGTTGAATATTATACTTCAATGAATATTAAACTTTTAAATACTTAATGCATCTACAAATTGGAATCTGCAAACATTGTACCTATGTAATTACTTTATAGAGCACCTAAGATTGATTAAAAAAAAAATTTGTCGGGAATATTGCGTCGTTTCTGGCAATATCCCTGTATTTTCCGATGGATTTTGGGATATTGCATTATTTTGGTAATATTTGTGTGAGGGATTCTAACTTAAATTTAAGGACCATGTTGACATTATTTCCTGTAACTTTTAAAGAGATCTGCTGCTTTTTCAATATATGTTGTGGATTTTATGGCGAAAACGTTCGTAAATTGGTTGGGGATTTTTGCTATCCAAATTTTTTTTCGTGTACATTTCCATTACTCATAGATTTTAGAATCATTGCTTAAAATTTGAATAACCGAAAAATAAACTTCCCTGATAATCGGTCTCGAGTGAAAGAAGAGTTAAAACTAGTCAGTAATCGTTATCCAAAAATTAATATATAATCAGTACAATTGAAGAGTAAAAATTATCTAATAATCGTTTGTTATATGACCGTGTGCCTCGGGGGCCCGGCTAAAGCACCCCGTCCGACGGTATGCGGCCGCGAGAGCTGGCAGGCTAGCATTTGCGGTAGTGTGGGGGGGTTTGCCGAAAAACCGCTTTCAGCCGCCGGAACGGCCACCGGCAATAACGAAAAAATTCTCTCGCAAGACGGAAGGACCCGAAGGTCAAAGGGGCGGAAAAGGACAGTGCGGGATGAACCCCTGCAACTGCCCGTGATTGACTCTCAGGGGGGGGGGTTCGGGTGGAATGAACCCCCCTGGCCTAGCCCCAACCACCCTGTGACCTCCCCTTGGCCGAAAAAATTTATGGGGAGGTCCCTTTAAAAAAATATTACCTCAGTAACGCGAAATTTAAATTAACTGGGCTGAAAAGTTGAAGAGAGCGGGACCAAGAGAGAACAAAATTATTTTAGTTGAACATACCTGATATTATTATTCTCTTTTCATGAACAAAATTACACAAATCTATACTTAAACGAGAAATCGTTGGGCGCCATTGATGAGTCCGAGGATGCGGTGATGTCGATGCGAACTGCTGGTAGGAAGACGCTACAGGTGAGTATAGATGACGCTGCTGGTTGTTGACGCACCCTGCCTCTTCTTTATTGGCCCCGTCGTGGTGCTCGTAGAACATGTGTAAAAATTTCCAGGTCTTCGTTTAATCATTTATTTTATTTCTTTATTTATATGTATGTATATATATATATATATAAATTTTTTTTTTTTTTTTTTTTTTTTTTTTTATAATTTTAATTTATTTTATTTTAGTTTTTTTTTTTTTTTTTTTTTTTTTTTATTAAATTAGTCCACTATGCGAGATTAGATCAAGTAAGGTAAGTTTGATTATGTGTCTCTATTATTATTATAGATTATAACGTGCTCATACAAGGTTCTATTTTCAGGTTCACTTAGCGAGTTTAGTTCAAATAAGGTAAGTTTAATTACGGGTCTCTATTATTACAACTATGATTTGCTTTAACAGTTTTTGTTTTCCAGGTTCACGAGCATCAGATACACAACCCTGGGGCTATTACCCCCAACGGATCATTAGCACTAAGTCTACTTACTATTTTACATCCAGAACTAATATTATTAATAACGGTAACTTCCTTTCATTACAGGTTCACAAGAAGCAGGTTCGCAACAAAAAAGCAGATTCACTGTCACCAGGTAAATAGAAAAACAATTTTATTTATGATCACCAGTTTACTGCCGTAGGCAACCTTTTCGACTTTCAGGTTTCACCACCGTCTAGAGATTCGGGCACAGGATTTACTTCCCGAGTACATCAAGTAAGTACAATAAAAAAAAATTATGATGCTTAACTTAGTTTCATTAAAAATTTTTTTCCCAGGTTCACTAAACTGTGGCCTTTCGGGCCTTCCACGTACTCCAAGTAAGCACAATAATTGAACAGAAAAAAAAAATTATTCTGCTTAACTAATCTTTTTATACTTTTTTTTTCTTTCAGGTTCGTTAAACAAACAACAAAAAAAATAAAAATCCGGGTAATCAGGTGAGTACAATTCCCTTTTTTTTTTTTCCTTCACTTTCCTTTTCTTTTGTTTTTATTTTTTTTTCCTCCCACTTTTCTTCTTTCACAAAATTTATCTGGCGCGAGGCAAGTTAATTAAATAACATTATGATTTAATCAATTTTTATATCACTACGAAACTTCCTTTATTTCAGGTTCACCTTAGCGGTCTATCGCGCGGTAAGCTTTCGGGGAGGGGGAGCTCCGGCACTCACTCCCGGACAACCACGTACGGCCTTTTCTTGGTCACGATTCAACATAAAAAAAAATCAATTATGCAATTAGATCGCGGGAAATTCGATAACCGAAAGAGCCCAGTGGGCTGATCGAGCGGGCGGCCGCTGATTCCCCGCCGCGTCGTCGGAACTTCCTCCAATTTTTGCTGACCCGGCCTGCTCCACGATTCAATTCTTGGCTCCAATTTTTCGTCCGCCCGGCTTGAAGGATCTGATCTCCTCTCGTCCGATCGCCTCAGCTTCCAAAACCCCTCTCCCGAACAACGCGCCGATTCCCACGGCCGAACCTCCCCGATCCGTTAGCCGAAACCGAGCTGCCTACTCACACACTCTCAGAGCTAGCTGCCCGCCAGCATCGAGGAGTGCGCGAGCCGGCAGCCCGGCGCCGGCAACGGATCAGGAGGCGCGAACAATTGCGACCGAGGCGAAGGCAAGCCCGTCGCTCACGGCGCGGATACATGAAGGCCCTCGCGACTCGAGAATTTTTGGGTTGCACCGCGCTCGGTCCGGAAATTTTTCTATGCGACCGAGAAACATCGAACGTTTGGCGGGCTTGCCTCCGCTCGGTCGCAGGATTTCAGCTCTTCTTGTACCGTTCCTTGGGCTTCGGGCGAAGAATTTTTGGGCAAATTTGCTGCCTGGCAGCGACCAAAATTCTTCGCTCGCAACCCAAAGAACGGTTTTGCGAGCGGGAATTGCCATCGCCGCCGTATAAATTCGGCCAAAATTTAGGGGGCCACCCGAAGTCTGAGCCCATAGGCGTCGGCAAAATTTATTTTCGTGGGTTGTTGGGAACTAAGAGTCCCTGACCACAACAGCACAGGTCCGTTGGACTCGCCACCGAGGCCAAAGGAGCTGAAAAATGGTCGGACTCTGGTCCTAGCCTAAATTGTCGATCCCTGATCCAGATCGGGCCCGAGACTGAGCTAGCCGGCCAAAATCAACACTGGACTTCCCTGACCCTAATGAGAGGTCAGTTGATCCAGTGCCAACTTAACCACTCACTCCCACTATCAGAGGAAACCAGCCCTAATGAGAGGCAGGCTTCCCTGACAGTGAGAGGGAGCTGCTAACCCATCTCGGGCCAGTCCAGACTTGGGAGACCGGGCCAAAAGATGTTTCAAGACGAAGGGTGCCCAACATGTGGCGCGACCCACGCTCAGGACTAGCCCGAGACGGAGTCGGCTGGCCAGATGTCAGCATTGAACTTCCCTGACCCTAATGAGAGGTCAGGTAACTTCGATGCTGACTTGACCACTCTTTCCCATTGACAGAAAGGACCAGCCCTAATGAGAGGCGGGACTCTCTGTCAGTGCGAGAGAGTTGCCGAGTCCGTTTCGGGCCAGCCCCGCTCGTGGGGATGGGTTCAAAGATGTTCCAAAATACAAAAAAAATGGAAATGGTGGCTGTAAACCAACCCCCGCGGTCATCCCAGTCCCAAGATGAACACCCGCTCTGCGGATCCGCATCCCTCCAGACGCCAACTAAAGGGCGCTGCTGTTCACGGGTGTCCAGAGGTGGGGGTTGTTGTGAAATGTGGGTTGGGAAAAACTTAATCCTACAGGAAGGGAATCCCCTGTCAGATCCCTTGACGTGCAGTCTTTACTAGGGGATGGGACAGTTGGAGTACAGGAGCTCCAAGTCAGTACAAAAATGCGTAAGGGGTTGTGAAAAAATGGGAAGGGTAGAAATTGTGACTCATATAGGGGAAAATGAAGACTGATGACTCGAATAAATGGTCGAGCATCATATAGAAGAGAACGATTAGAGTAGGTGGCCGCTTCGAGCGGTGGAGCATGATTAGAGTGACCGGTGACACGATTGATATAACTGCCGTATCCGAAGGTGTTAACATATACCGTACCACGACCAAAAGTACATATCGCAATAAGTGCGGCCCAGCCTTTGCAGCCCATGGCGGGAGCGATGCAAAACTGGGAGAGAGAGAGAACCGAAGTATGAGCTCAAAAGGTTAATATAAGCGTGCGACGAAAGGTGTACAGGGTGAGAAAGAGAAATAAATTTCCTTCATGTCATTGACACTCCAGAAACAATACCATACTATAGCCGGTAAAGACTTAGATAGACCGTGCAGGTCGACACGATTCGTGAACAATGTAGGAAGCAGGAAGACACGATAAATAAGCAAGATAGCGGGTGATAGTGATTAGGGAACAAGTGGTGAGTAGGTACGAAGGGGAGATAGCTATAAGATAAATCTGAGGGTACATCAATTTAAATTATTGAGAGAAACCATTCCCAAGGAAAAGGGTAGGAAAGAGAGCTAACAATATTCTGAATTTTATTGACGCACAAAATCAAGGCTTAGTATCTGAGTTGAGAGATATATATATAGGGCCATTAGGGTGATAAGTTTAGATAGTGAGATGACCGAGTATAGAGAAAAGGTAAACCTACTTTCAAACCAGGTACGGTTCCAATAGAAAAGAACTCGATAACTTACCAACACAACTGGAAGAGACATAAGGGGTTGACGTGAGTGTTGTGTATAAAGGAGAAGTGGTGAGAGTGAGGTAATTATATCCTCGGTTCAAAAGAGTGAGGGGTGCCTAAGGCGTACGAGGGTATAGATATACTTAAGTATAAGCTAAAAAGATACAGATAGTGGGTGCACCTAAGTACAAGAGTAATGAAAAGTGATGAAAAATGATGGAAGTACATCATGTATGTGAGGATATTTTGTAAAGGAAGAAAATTCAATAAGAGCGGGATAACTAGAGCCTAAGCTCTAGTGACACCGTGTGGGAAGAAAATACACTTCGAGGAAAGGAAGCCATACCGGCCCACCCCCCGAAAACCTAGCGACGGATGACGACCGGAGAGGTCTCCCGGACAGGTAGCTGGCTCTTCCATCAGCCAACTCCTGTAGTTCCAGGGAGTTCTCCGGACGTCTCCGGAACGCCGGTTTCCGTGGTGTGGGCAAGCAAAGCCCCTCCCTGCCTGTACCCCTCAAGGAAAAGGAAGCCCGAGACCTCGAGACGGCTTGCTGGCTGACGAAGCCAGCATCCGTAATTCTCAAGAGGCCTCGGAGCAGCCTCGACCAAGAGAATTCCAGACAGGGCCTCTCAGCATAAGAAGGGGGGAATAAAATTGAGAAACTTTGAAGTAAGGTAGTGGATGGGATAGGGTTAGGGAAAGGGAACTCTAACTAGGATGGGGAAAAGGAAGAGGGGGGTGATAAAAAAGGTATGTCCACCGCATAACCGAGCAGAGGCGGTTTTAGGGACAACCTGGTACCAGTTAGGCTGGCCGGATGCCTTATTAGGGCTACCGAGAGAGAACGTGAGAATGAATCTCCACTACGGATTGCCGCTGTGAAGGTTCAACTCGAAACATAAGACTTAGATAAAATATTAGAAATATAAGAATTAGACACAAGTAAAAGAACGGTATGGGTCACGGCTTGATGTCTTTCGCGTGGAAAGTGCCTATTAATTTGCCTTGAAGGGACTCCAACTCATAGAGCGAATTACCCTTTTTCGCTCGTACCCGGCATTTGACAAACTTTTTACCTAGCTTGGCATTGAAGCCTTTCCCGAAGTTGCTCAACTGGAAGTTTCGTCTGTATACTTCTTGACCTACCCTGAACTCAACTGGTTTGGTTCTCAAATTATATTGCTTCTCTCCTCTCTCAAAAGCCTTGTCTAAATTCTCTTGTACCTGGGTACGAATCAGTCGAAGTTTATCGGAGGTGTCCACATCAATAGGTTCATTCACCCCTGATAGTTGTCGGAGCAATGCATAGGCGGACCCATGCTCTATCATGTTGACACCGAACAGAATTTTATAGGGAGAGAACTTTGTGGCTTGATGAACCGAACTACGTAGTGAACTGGCAATGCAACTCAATTTCTCATCCCATCTGGTGTGCTCATCTCGTATATATGCTCGTATTCCGGCCAAGATGGATTGATTAACACGCTCGGAGGCGTTGGCCTGTGGCGAATAAACGGCGGTACGAAGATGATGCACGCCATATTTCTTGAGGAGGTTCTGAAATTGAGCAGAACGAAATTGAGTCCCATTGTCGGTCACCACGGTCTCGGGAACTCCGAAGTGATGAAAAATTTGTTCTTCGACATACGTACAAATATTAGAGGTACTGGCTTTTCGAAGGGGTTTAAGGAGAGGATATTTAGAGAAGTGGTCGAGGGCGATCAAAATACAAACTTTACCCCTTTTGGTTCTAGGGTAGGGACCCAGGAGGTCGAGATAGATTCTTTGCCACGGCCGTTCAGTTTTGGCCTGTGTGCCCATGGGTGGTCGTAAGGTGGTGTTAGATGGTTTCACCTCTTTACAGATGTCACAGGAAAGGATATATGCACGGGTTTCGACAGTCATACCCGGCCAATAGAAATGTCGACGAAGTCTCTCCAGGGTTTTGCCTATTCCGCCATGAGCTGCCAAAGGTGGATCATGCGCTCGCGATATTACGTCGTGGGTTAATGCGCTGGGGACCCATAATTTCCAAGCTTCTTCTTCTTGAACGGGATCACCTGATCGAGGTTGAGTTCGTATATAAACGTAATTGTCACGAACTATTAAATCAGGGAAACGGTCTTTATTCTTTTCTATCCGTTCGATAAGTTCTTTATATTCAGAAGACTGGAAGTGTGGGGATTCAAGATCAATTTCTGGACCAGGGTTTTCTAAAGAGCTAGCATCAATTTGTTCGCAATGAACTCGTGACAAGGCGTCTGGCACAACATTCAGTGTTCCTTTACGGTGTTCAATACTGAAGTTGAAGCCTTGTAATTTTAGGCTCCAACGGGCCAGACGACCACTAAGGTCTTTTTGGGTCATAAGCCACTGCAAGCTAGCGTGGTCCGTGATAATCTTGAACGGCATCAGTTCAACGTATGCGCGGAATTTTTTTAGACTTATAATTGCCGCCAGACATTCTAATTCCGTTACGGTATAGTTACGTTGAGCAGAATTTAATTTCTGCGAGACATACGCGATTGGTCTTTCTCTCCCTTCGTCGTCTAATTGAAGAAGCACGCCTCCTACCCCTTGACTACTCGCATCGCACTGAATGATAAAGGGTTTAGAAAAATCAGGACTCGACAGTAATGGAGCGGTGGTAAGTAATTTCTTTAGTTCTTCAAAAGCAGTCTGAGCCTCGGCAGTCCACGTATATTTATTCGACTTTTTCAACGTGTCTGTAATTGGCGAAGTCAGGTCTGCATAATTGGGAATGAACTTTCTATACCATCCGGCCATACCGAGAAAACGACGAGCCTGTTTAAGAGTTTTAGGCGACGGATAGTCTACTATGGCAGCGATCTTGTCTGGGTCCGTCCTGATGCCCCCTTCTCCGACGATGTACCCCAAGTACTTAGTCTCTTTCAAGCAGAATTTGCTTTTTTCGACATTTATCGTAAGGCCTGCCTTTTTCAGACAACTGGCCACTTGAGACAAGAGTTCTAAATGGGTATCAAAGTCTTCGGATAGGACTAAGAGGTCATCAAGATAGACCAAGACGTTTTCGCGTAAATTATAAGGTATCACTTTATCCATGAGCCTGCACATTGTCTGAGGAGCGTTGCAGAGCCCGAATGGCATCACTGTGAAGTGATAGAGGGGATGGCCAGGCACCGTAAAAGCGGTCTTCTCTCTGGAGCTTTCCTCCAGTGGTATCTGCCAGAAAGCGTCTTTAAGGTCTAAGCTGGTTATAAATTTAGCCGACGGAAGGCGACTCAGGATGCCATCGATTTGAGGTAAAGGATAGGCATCCTTTTTGGTCACGGAGTTCACCTTCCGGGCGTCAAAACACAGCCTGACCTTGCCGGGCTTCCGTACAAGTACCACTGGGGAGCTCCACGGGCTTTGGCTTTCCTCTATCACCCCAAGCGAGAGCATTCGGCTCAGCTCGGCGTCCATCAGTTTTTGAACGGCAGGTGACACAGGATAAAAACGTTGTTTAATTGGGGCGGCTTCACCGACGTCAATCACGTGCTCGAGAAGATTGGTTTTACCCAGACCCAGTGTGGCGAAAGATGGAAATAAAGATTTGACGTATTCTAGCCGACGATGGTCAGAAGGAGGGAGAATATGTTGTTTGGACTCGGTCGACACCGCGATCGGTGTGTCCAACGAAGCCAAAGACCCTAGCACATCGGGAGCCAAACCAAAAGCCTTCCAAAAGTCGACTCCTAAATACAAGGGTTGAGTCAGACTAGGAACGAGATAGAAACGTATAGGCTTGGTTTGTCCACGAAAAGTGACGTCTAGGTCGGCATGCCCATGTACTTCGGGCTTGGCGCCGTTGGCCACCTCGATCGCGGAGCGATATTTCGTCCAAGTAATTTTCTTTTCGGACAACATCTGCTCCGCTCCTTGGCCAAGTATGCTCACGCTGGCCCCGCTATCTAATAGACCGGTCAGTTTTCTTCCTAAAATTTGGACTTCGGCATAAGGCCTTACGTCCTGGTGAACTGACACGAAAGCGGTAGCTAGTCTACGACGATTGGAAATCACGCGTCGCCAGAAGGAACGTAAACGAAGTGACGAGCGTTTGAATTTTTTTATATTTCGCACACTGGATTCGGAATGATTCAGAGAGTCAAGAGCCGACATGAATATTCTCTCCCGAGCAGCTCGATACTCCTTCAACCGCTGATGGTAAGGTTTACGTGGGTAAACGACTGGAGCGGGAATAACTTGAATTTTTGCTGGCTGTTCTGGCCTCGGTAAAATCGTAACTGCTCGACAGGGAGTAACATATGGCTCTGGACTCTCGTCCTCAGTGTCAACCACATCTTCAATGGTAACTATATCGACGACATCCGGTTTTGGAAAATTCGACACATCAGGTAAATGAGAAGGGTTTTCGGATACGGCAGGTAATTCGTCAGTAACTGGGGAAACCTCGGGGCTTCGAATTAGGGTTGCGGAGGGAAGGGAAGCGTCTCTTCCGCTGCCACAGCTGTCAGCATCGCTCGTTGTGGTCGAGAACTGGTGGTGTTGCTCTCGACCCGAGTCCTGTTTTTTTGTGAGCAGTTGGGACAGCGAGGTTTGACTGTCCCCTTTCGCCCGCAGCCGTAACAGAAGAAGCCCGTTGGCTCCTTGTCACAGTCTTGATAAAAATGCCCTTCGGCATCACAATTCCAGCATTTGGTTTTATGGGACTGGTATCGCGCCACAACTCCGACAGCATCAAGGGAGGGCTCGGTAACGTCTACCGGCTCTATTAGCAACGAACTGGTCTCCTCAACGCGAGCACGATGTTGGGCAGGCGGCAACAGCGCCGCTCGAGACCGCTCTCTCGTAGTTTGAACTTCCGTGACCAATGCCCGCAATTGACCAATTGTGTCGGTGCGGTGGAGACAGATTTGCTCTTGTATGTAAGGGAGCAAACCTGCCCTCACCGTCTCGACAAACTCGGTTTCCGACATAGGATTTTTGAGTTGGTTACGGAGTGATATCAGAGCTTGATAGTAAGAAACAAAAGTCTCGCGAGGCTGCTGCCGTCTGCTCAGCATTTGCCTGCGGATGTCCACGTCTCTTGACCTGTCACCCCAATCAGCTCGTAATGCGACTTTAATTTGTTCCCAGGTTGGATTGACCGTACTACGCAAAAATGTCCAATACCAATTAATTAAAGACTCACTCAACAGCTGGTGGAAGTTTCGGACTAATAACGAGAAATCACTGCGCAAGGTGTTGTGCGTCAGTGTTTCCGCCCGGAAAATGAATTCTTCCACGTTAAGTTTTTTGTTATCCCCGTCGTATTGCAGTTTCCAATTTCTAATTGGACTACTGCATCGACGATGGGTTGAATGGTAACCTTGAAGATCAGGCACAGGTGGTGGTGGTCTATTAAATAACGGATTGGGCAAGCTGATTCTTTCCGGCCGAACATGGGGAGGAGCCGGCAGAGCCACCGAAGGTGATGAAGTGGTGAAGCTAGGCTTCGACACCTGCTCTTTTATTTCTTTCACTCCCCTCGCAACTTCCTCTCTCACGAGATTAGAGATTTGTTGCTGCAACCCGGCGAGCAGTGATTGAGTGGGTACCCACCCAGAATCGGCTGAGACCATTTTAACTGCTGGTGGTGGTTGTTGAGGTACTGTAGAAGGGTTCACATTGTGATGTGTCAGAGTCGGTTGTTCAGGCAAGTCTAATGATCGAGCTGGGAGAGGAGTGTCCAGCTCAAGGTCTCGAAGTTGATCGGTAGGATCAACCCCTGCTGTATGGGGTTCATCATTTAGATTCGGTTGCGCGTCTGCCCCTGCCTCGGCCGTAGCATCGGGGGGGAATAATTGTCGAACCGTTTGCCGCGTCTGGTAAGGGTTCTTCGGCGACGTACCGTGTTTTCTAGGCATTCTATCGAGCGCGGAAAATAACCGACTACAATAGGTTCGAACACACAGTATCAGTTTTACCGCGCCAAGCGGGATAACACGGGACGGTGACGAAGTTGAGACGGTAGCCGAATAGACAGCCAGAAGTTGTTGAATCAACAAATGTATCCGTAACCTTTCGGAAGTTGACCGTTAATAGTAGGAAAAAATCGAGAAAGAGAAAAGAAGGAATTTTCTAGCTCTCTTGCGCCCACCTTTCTTTCTTTTTCGAATTTCAAAATCAAGCAACTGGTGAGGGTGAATCGCTTACTTAATGCTGCTCTTATATTAACAATATACAATAACCTTAATAGCAATCACTATAACACTAGGGATTAATTGTTCTGAGAAACGTTACTAAATAAATTTATGCGATTTAACAAGTCGACGCAAATACTTGACTCTATATTGATCTAATTCAGTGCATATCCTCTAATTTAAATTCCAAAATAATACATCCTCTAACGCATTACATTACATTCGAAACTTACAGTGACATTAGTATGAATTTGGCAATTAGTAACTGCATAAATCAAAAGTTCAATAATATATCAATAATATATAGACGATATTCAGCTATTTTCATACACAATTCTCTTTGGTCCCCTCTCCTTCATCCCTTCAGCCTCGGAACAAAAAAAAAACCCAGCATTTTATCTGCGTTACGTTAATTGAAAACTGAGAGCCGATCACGGGCTGCCGAGCATTCAGCCCGCAGAAAGGAAATTTTGAGGGAAGGGCCCTTACCAGTTTCCCCTGCAGGGACTACGAGGCAGAGGACGACCAAGGTTTCCTCCCGGACAGGAGGCTGGCCCACCAAACAGCCAACCCCTGTAATTCCAGGGAGGACCTCGGACGTCTCGACCACGCAGTCCCAGCAGGATCTGCTGATAAGGTCCCCCCACTACCAGCTCATCCCTAGGATGGAGCTGTCCCCGAGACCTCGAGTCGGCTTGCTGGCTGACGAAGCCAACATCCGCAATTCTCGAGAGGCCTCGGGTAAGCTCCAGCCACGGGACTTACCGATAGGGCCTCGACGGATTTGGGGAAAGGTAAGTAGAAAAAAAATAGGGGAGCCTTTAGCTCCAAAGGGAGGGGATAGGAAGGCCCCACGTTGGGCGCCATATTTGTTATATGACCGTGTGCCTCGGGGGCCCGGCTAAAGCACCCCGTCCGACGGTATGCGGCCGCGAGAGCTGGCAGGCTAGCATTTGCGGTAGTGTGGGGGGGTTTGCCGAAAAACCGCTTTCAGCCGCCGGAACGGCCACCGGCAATAACGAAAAAATTCTCTCGCAAGACGGAAGGACCCGAAGGTCAAAGGGGCGGAAAAGGACAGTGCGGGATGAACCCCTGCAACTGCCCGTGATTGACTCTCAGGGGGGGGGTTCGGGTGGAATGAACCCCCCTGGCCTAGCCCCAACCACCTTGTGACCTCCCCTTGGCCGAAAAAATTTATGGGGAGGTCCCTTTAAAAAAATATTACCTCAGTAACGCGAAATTTAAATTAACTGGGCTGAAAAGTTGAAGAGAGCGGGACCAAGAGAGAACAAAATTATTTTAGTTGAACATACCTGATATTATTATTCTCTTTTCATGAACAAAATTACACAAATCTATACTTAAACGAGAAATCGTTGGGCGCCATTGATGAGTCCGAGGATGCGGTGATGTCGATGCGAACTGCTGGTAGGAAGACGCTACAGGTGAGTATAGATGACGCTGCTGGTTGTTGACGCACCCTGCCTCTTCTTTATTGGCCCCGTCGTGGTGCTCGTAGAACATGTGTAAAAATTTCCAGGTCTTCGTTTAATCATTTATTTTATTTCTTTATTTATATGTATGTATATATATATATATATATATATTTTTTTTTTTTTTTTTTTTTTTTTTTTTTTTATAATTTTAATTTATTTTATTTTAGTTTTTTTTTTTTTTTTTTTTTTTTTTTATTAAATTAGTCCACTATGCGAGATTAGATCAAGTAAGGTAAGTTTGATTATGTGTCTCTATTATTATTATAGATTATAACGTGCTCATACAAGGTTCTATTTTCAGGTTCACTTAGCGAGTTTAGTTCAAATAAGGTAAGTTTAATTACGGGTCTCTATTATTACAACTATGATTTGCTTTAACAGTTTTTGTTTTCCAGGTTCACGAGCATCAGATACACAACCCTGGGGCTATTACCCCCAACGGATCATTAGCACTAAGTCTACTTACTATTTTACATCCAGAACTAATATTATTAATAACGGTAACTTCCTTTCATTACAGGTTCACAAGAAGCAGGTTCGCAACAAAAAAGCAGATTCACTGTCACCAGGTAAATAGAAAAACAATTTTATTTATGATCACCAGTTTACTGCCGTAGGCAACCTTTTCGACTTTCAGGTTTCACCACCGTCTAGAGATTCGGGCACAGGATTTACTTCCCGAGTACATCAAGTAAGTACAATAAAAAAAAATTATGATGCTTAACTTAGTTTCATTAAAAATTTTTTTCCCAGGTTCACTAAACTGTGGCCTTTCGGGCCTTCCACGTACTCCAAGTAAGCACAATAATTGAACAGAAAAAAAAAATTATTCTGCTTAACTAATCTTTTTATACTTTTTTTTTCTTTCAGGTTCGTTAAACAAACAACAAAAAAAATAAAAATCCGGGTAATCAGGTGAGTACAATTCCCTTTTTTTTTTTTCCTTCACTTTCCTTTTCTTTTGTTTTTATTTTTTTTTCCTCCCACTTTTCTTCTTTCACAAAATTTATCTGGCGCGAGGTAAGTTAATTAAATAACATTATGATTTAATCAATTTTTATATCACTACGAAACTTCCTTTATTTCAGGTTCACCTTAGCGGTCTATCGCGCGGTAAGCTTTCGGGGAGGGGGAGCTCCGGCACTCACTCCCGGACAACCACGTACGGCCTTTTCTTGGTCACGATTCAACA
Organism: Machimus rusticus; assembly: GCA_951509405.1. Taxonomy (NCBI): domain Eukaryota; kingdom Metazoa; phylum Arthropoda; class Insecta; order Diptera; family Asilidae; genus Machimus; species Machimus rusticus. The sequence goes on along the minus strand of OX608050.1, from coordinate 19,577,082 downwards.
TAAAAAAAAATCAATTATGCAATTAGATCGCGGGAAATTCGATAACCGAAAGAGCCCAGTGGGCTGATCGAGCGGGCGGCCGCTGATTCCCCGCCGCGTCGTCGGAACTTCCTCCAATTTTTGCTGACCCGGCCTGCTCCACGATTCAATTCTTGGCTCCAATTTTTCGTCCGCCCGGCTTGAAGGATCTGATCTCCTCTCGTCCGATCGCCTCAGCTTCCAAAACCCCTCTCCCGAACAACGCGCCGATTCCCACGGCCGAACCTCCCCGATCCGTTAGCCGAAACCGAGCTGCCTACTCACACACTCTCAGAGCTAGCTGCCCGCCAGCATCGAGGAGTGCGCGAGCCGGCAGCCCGGCGCCGGCAACGGATCAGGAGGCGCGAACAATTGCGACCGAGGCGAAGGCAAGCCCGTCGCTCACGGCGCGGATACATGAAGGCCCTCGCGACTCGAGAATTTTTGGGTTGCACCGCGCTCGGTCCGGAAATTTTTCTATGCGACCGAGAAACATCGAACGTTTGGCGGGCTTGCCTCCGCTCGGTCGCAGGATTTCAGCTCTTCTTGTACCGTTCCTTGGGCTTCGGGCGAAGAATTTTTGGGCAAATTTGCTGCCTGGCAGCGACCAAAATTCTTCGCTCGCAACCCAAAGAACGGTTTTGCGAGCGGGAATTGCCATCGCCGCCGTATAAATTCGGCCAAAATTTAGGGGGCCACCCGAAGTCTGAGCCCATAGGCGTCGGCAAAATTTATTTTCGTGGGTTGTTGGGAACTAAGAGTCCCTGACCACAACACGTTATTTTTCTATATGAATTATTTCGTCATAATTTTTACGATCCCCGTAAAAAAATCACCCCCCTTTTCATTTGCTTAGCAATTCCAGCTCTGTGCTAGATCTCTAAGATAATTTTAATCTTTAATGCATCTTCCCTAAGAAATATTGCTCTGACCTGCCAACAAATTCCTAGAATCAAAGATCAAAAATTGTTGTTCAGAGGACGGAGCTTTTGACTCAGAAAAGTGGGCGACAAAATCAAGACTCCTCCGAAAGCTCTGTCTGCTGATATAGCATGCCTGTCGTTTATTCAGGAAAATATGCTTTGCACCGCTTGGGACGTCTTAATATATATGTACATAGTCTTTGCTATTAAGTCCTTCTGTTGTTATATATGTAGATACATACATATTACATACAATGTATGTTAGTTGCCTTTATTTAAATTTATAAGGCCCTCCCTCTTGCCGATAACTATTATAATTACAAGTCTTTCAAGCTATTGTCCTTTTGAATATTTGTGTTCAAATTTCGATAGTTTATACTACTATGGTATTCGTTATTTACTGCATATAGATAATATAATTAAGATTTATTTTTCACTGTGGCACGTTGCTGTTTCTATCTGAATTGAGTAGGGTTGTCTGGTGTACCAACGAATGAACCGAAGCGCTGTTGTCTACCTCTAGCGCATGTGATCACTTATCACCTTGTAAACAATTGTTCAAATTCAAGGCAGTTACACAATTCACATGAGATACGAGAAAAATAAAGCCCAAAGTAGAATCGTCGCAAAGTACGAAGTTCATAAAAATTACATATGTAGATTCTTGTGACGGTAAAAAAGGTAAAAAACGACAGCACTACTGTCGTAACGATATTACTTTGCTCTGGGTTGGTAAACCCTTTAAATTTTCACCATCCATACAACCTGCGGTGTTGGCGAGCGATAAATCTGTTGCTCTGGATAAAGTTGGAGTTATACTTGGTTGGGGTTTCACTGAAAGTGGGTTTGATTCGGATATGTTCCTTAAAGCTACCCAAAAAGTAATTCCTGTATCGGAATGTAAGAAGGAATACAGCATTAAACCTACTCTACATCCAAAAATTGATGGCGAACATGAGTCTCCTAATAAACAACGTCCACATAATCAGCGAAAGGATCCACCTGTACAGATGAAACCAACAAAAAAATATACTGGAAAGCCGACAAAATCACCAAATATTCAGAAGCCAAAAGGAAACAGGAATTAAAATGGATTTATTATGCATATGGATCAAATCGCGTCAACCGGATCACTTCTCAGTCCAAAATTTGAGAGCACCTACAAAGACGTACAAGTGCTTAAATTTTAGCTTGAGTCATAAGCTTTCAGATCCTACCTGGCCCATTAAAAAATTCAAAATGGCGGGGCCAATATAGTGGCTCCAATAAGGCGGCTCTAATTAGGAAAAATGAAGTATTATCGACAATACACGAAAATAAAAACACCAATAGAAGTATATAAACTTGATACTACTGTTACTGTTAGTCTGGGGAGTTAAAGCGCTTATGTAATAAGTAGTATCAAGTTTATATACTTCGATTGGAGTTTTTATTGTCATGTATTATCGATAATACTTCATTTTTCCTAATTAGAGCCGCCTTATTGGAGCCGCCATATTGGCTCCGCCATTTTGCATTTTTTAATGGGCCAGGTAGGATCTGAGAGCTTATGACTCAAGCTAAAATTTAAGCACTTGTACGTCTTTGTAGGTGCTCTCAAATTTTGGACTGAGAAGTGATCCGGTTGACGCGATTTGATCCATATATTCTCTAAAAATACTTCATCCTAAATTTTAAACAGAAAAACCAGTATAATATTCTTTGAGGAAAATAATTATGAGAAAAAATAGATATAACTATTTTTTTATAACAATTATAGTTAATTATGGTTTATATAATAAAATATAAAATTAATAAAATAAAATTACATATATGTCTGTATTATAAGCATGTATATATTTCTTAATAGGAAACCATGAAAACCAAAGTATATCAAAATGGTAACTTACTTCTAGGTGATGGTTCGCACAAAAGATCTTCTACGTCGCGTTGCTTCTGGGAGACGAACTCACGTTTAAACGACCCACAGATAATAATTAATCACTATTACTGTTAGGTTGAAATGCCGATAACATAATTTGATTAACTTTTAATTACATATATTAAAATGGGAATTAAAAGTTTAAAAATTAGGAAATTATTAGAAAATAAATTAACTAAAACATAGAAAAACATTTGCAGAAAATTTAAAATTTTTTGAAAACAAATCAAATATTTGGAAACATCCCATATGAAACAATATAAAAGGATATTCGTTGCATACCAATATTTTAAAGACAAAAAGATTTTGAAAATGTTATTAAAATGAAATAATTTATTTTTGATAGTCTGAGATTGGTGCTTTGTGCTCTTAGAGCGAAATTCCAGAGTTGCGAGTACCTTATGTTGAAATTTATTGTCCATTGACCTAGGCGGTCATAAAATAATAAAAGAACACAGCCATAAAATTAAAATGTACTAAAAAAAGAATCACTAGGAGAGATGAAATTATAGTCAAGAAGCGACTGACAATGGTAATGGGGAAAAAATACGGAGCTCAATAAATAATCCTTGAATTTTATGAAACAGCGCGGCTTACAACTTTCGTTAAAAAGACCAAAATTTTATCGTAAGCGATGATTTGGAATTTATGCTACAATTATTTGATTTTCAATAATATTTTTAGGGTTCTAAGAGTTTAAGACACCTGCGCAATAGTTTCGTCTTGTTAATTTGTTGCAGCTTCGCATGTTTGTGTTATTTGAATGTGGCTATTGGAAGAGTATTTAAATTTAGTCTTTTTCTTATTACCTAAACAACATGATTAAAAATCTATTTCAAGTGTGCATGTAATCGTATTCAATAAATATTAATCAATAGAACAATAAACTCTGCAAAAAGTTAGATTACTTAAAAAAAAAAAATAGTGCCATGGCTTCTCGATGGCACAGTAGACATGAATATGTCTTATATACAAATATATCTTATATGTATATCTTACAAAATCTTTTCTACCGGATTGGAACCCGTCATGTAGAGCGTGCAATCCGCCGTGAGAGCCCCCTTTTATTATAAGGATGGAAACTCTTCCCATTTCTAGGAACCGGCAGGGCGGCAGTGCGTGGCCTGGATGCGTGTCATCCGCGGCGCTGATTCCGAGTCACTGACATATAGAAACTGGACTGCTGGTCCTAGCCAAAAACTCATTTCAAAAACGAGATCAAATTTTGGCCGAAATCTAACTATCTCGCTCCCCCGCAGATACCCCAGGCAGGTAACTTAATAGCACTTTATTCTAGTATTCGAATGAAATTAATGCAACCCCAATAGATACAGTCCACTTCATAACACTTTTTCCTTCATATTAAAATTATTTGTTTTGAAAAATGCACAAATTGGGAAAAAGTAAAAGCATAAAAACCAAATTAAAGTCGGCTGTTGCAATAGTTTAACGATGACCAACAGATGGCTTCGGAACTTTGTGTCGCATATTTTAGATTATGTTGGCATATACGCGAAATGTGAAGGTTAGACAAAGGTAGCAACAATAATTTTTATATCTATCTCGGTTCCCCGCAGATACCCCGTTGGTTATTTTCTGCGAAATTTTTATGAAAATACTAAAAATTGAGCGAGATTCAACAGAAATCGATTCGTGACAATTTAATAATTTATTATTTAGCTGTGTTTAAACATAATTGTGCGGGATTTTAGAGCATTTTAATAGCCAAAATTTTCTTGAAAGGTTTGAGCCTAGACTAAAAATGGTCTCGTTTTTCAGACGCGTGTTAGCAGTCCAGTTTCTATATGTCAGTGTTCCGAGTATTTTATCGAAAAAAAGCAAAACCCACGTCGAAATATTGCATGTATAAAAACAGCCGGCGCGCGCAACTTTTATGGGTTCGTCGAATTTACACAAATCCATGTCGTCCTGTGCGAAGAGAATTCTCTCATTCTCATTCACTAAGGGCCCCCTCTGTCACTTCCCGCCTTCTTCTATAAACACGTCAATGCTATAAACAAACGAAGGGAATGCACAATTTTTGGGCTGAGATGAAGCTTCTTGTTATTTAGAAGTTCTTTGGTCATAGTAACGATTTTTGTGACATACATTCTTTTAAATAGACCCCAGGGATAAGACATATTCATGTCAAAATTATTAAATTGGTTAAGACGGGGTGAGGAGCGGTCGAATAATGAAAATAAATTAACTTGAAATGAACACTTTATTTAGCAAAAAATAAAAAATAAAACAAAGCATCATCCGAATAAAAAATCAACTAAAAATTCCTTTGAAAACTGAATTCAAAATTTAACCGTAAACTTAACAAAGAGTTCTGTTCTTCCCTGAGTGGAAAATTGTTAAAGCTCTGTAAAAACAAAAATTTACAATAGGCTGCAACTGTCGTCATCCGTTTTAACACTTTTAACAGTGCTCCTGCCGCCCTTGTTGCTGCTGCAACTGCCGTCATCCATTTTAACAGTGCTCCTGCCGCCCTTGTTGCTGCTGCAACTGCCGTCATCCGTTTTAACACTTTTAACAGTGCTGCTGCTGCCCTTGTTGCTGCGTTTGGAAATCAGACTCCCATAAATTTCAATATGGGCCCCTAAGCAAAAAATACAATTTTGTGGTCTTGTCGCCGTCGAAAAAGTAAAAGAACTCACCATCCGATAAAAGTTCGCACGGCCCGTCAACGCGCAGTTCCACGCTCGCGAAATGGGGCACCAGTCGCTCGGAACTCCACAGGGCCACGGACAGTTCCTCGGCGCCGAAGAGCTTCTGACACACCCTCAGCTCGATCCCGGTCCGCCCCGGAAACACGTGGTGCACCTTAATCCGCTTCACCTCGAGGGACAAATGGCTTTCGAGCGTGAACTTCTCACGATGGAATAAAAGCTGCTCAAAACTGAACTCGGACATGATCACCACTCGCGATTTCGACTGAACTGCGAAGAACGAAGAACTGACCCTGCGACCGGCACCCGCACTCAACTAGAAGGAAAATGAATGAAATTGAGCGAAAAAAATCCGTTTGCGGAGTTTCACCAAAGACTATGGACCACTGAAATATAGCCGGGGTATCTGCGAACAACCGAGATAGATATAAAAATTATTGTTGCTACCTTTGTTTAACCTTCACATTTCACGTATATGCCAACCACTGACATATAGAAATGGACTACTCGTCCCATACAAAATGCCTATATCGAGATGGTGCACTTTCTCGTTCCCTCTTGCTCACACCATTAACGGATTTTGAGCAGTCAGCTGTGGGTTTGAATTGTTGTCAAATGCAATTTTGTTGCTTTAGTCCGTTTTAATTACATAAATCCATACAGTAATTACACCAAAAATTATTAAATAACTCCTTTTGTATCTTAAGACCCTTTAAAGGAACGCAAACATGAAATTACCACTTTTTAAGATACAATTGAATTTTACACAATTTCTGAATTTTCAGCAGAAAATATGTTATTAAATTATGGAAATTAGTCTTTTAGTATCCCATATTGCAAATTCTTTTTATTTTATTTCTCATTTACCGACAAAAATGGCACAAAAACCACAAAAAACCTGGGCGGCGTAATGCAGCGAATTATTTCGGAATTAATTGCATTTATGTCCTTTTAATGTAACTAAATTAAGTGGGGATTACAGCAAAAACGCAAAAGTGCTCTAATTATTACTTTTGAGTTCTTAAAACAGTTGTTTAGCGATGTAAACCGCATATCCAGTAGAGAGCATTTCAACGTTTTGCTGAGAATTTTTCAATGAAAAATGTCTTATTCCAGAAACTTTTCGCTGCGAAATTATTTGAGATTTAATGCTACATTTAAGGGAATTAGATTAAAGCTTGCAGGCTACAAATAAAAATAAATATAATTTTTAAATTTGCCGCCTTTTGAAGGCGCCTATCTCGCCTAATGTGAAAAAAATAGACAGATATATGCTCCCTATAGCTGAACTCTCCTTAGGTGAGAACTGTCAAAAGGGTGCACCATTTGAGACAGCAAATCGAGTGGTCCATTTCTATATGTCAGTGATGCCAACATAATCTAAAATATGCGACGCAAAGTGCCGAAGCCATCTGTTGGTCATCGTTAAACTATTGCAACAGCAGATTTTAATTTGGTTTTTATGCTATTACTTTTGTGTAATTTGCGTTTTTTTCGGCAAAAATAATTTTAATACGAAGAAAAAAGTGTTATGAAGTGGAATGGATTTATCGGGGATTCACTATTTTCATTCGAATACCAGAATAAAATGCTATTAAGTTGTCTGCCTGGGGTATCACCGGGGGAGCGAGATAGTTAGATTTCGGCCAAAATTTGATCTAGTTTTTGAAGTTAGTTTTTAGCCAGGACCAGCAGTCCAGTTTCTATATGTCAGTGCAGTGGCTGTATGTGAATGAGGCAGAAATTGTGTTTGACAGCTAGCAAAATTCTGTAGGTTGTTTGTAGGTTGACTGCACTGACATATAAAAATGGACCACTGGATTTGCTGTCTCAAATGGTGCACCCTTTTGACAGTTCTCACCTAAGGATACTTCAGCTATAGGAAGCATATTGTGATGAGTGCAAGTTTTAAATAAAATCTGCTTGTTGTTCTGCTTACTATTTTATTAGGTAGTATTTAGTCTATGAACAATTCGTGTGGTCGGCACGGTGTCTCAACTGCTACTGCTCTCCTACCGCTATCCTATGATAGTGGCTAGTGATGACTACCGCTAGCTAAGAGACTTATTCTACAACTACACTTAAGTCTAATTAATTCGTATACTACACCTCCCCCTTAAATGTTAGCAAATTCAAAATATATTACAATTCATGAACTTATCTACAATGTTTTTCATTGGTCTAATATCCATTACACGATGTTACTTCAATTTTACAAAATCCATACATTTTCTTAATATTATTCTAGTTTACTTCTAATCTATATATTTGTTTGTTTGTCTCAGAAAGGGAAGTGATATGTCCATTATTTCTGAGCATATTAACGATTAAGTAATTTATTTCGCGTGTCTTAAAAACCGGGAATTGCGCCTTAATGTGGGTCCATTTAAAACTTCAATAAAATATGATCTAGGGCTTCTGGCTTTACCAATTATTGTTGCGGGTATCCATTTATGATTTTCATTTCTGTACCACACTTTCTCCCCTTTTTCAAACAAATCTTCTTTTCCTGTTGCGGTTCTATCATAATAGTACTTTGTTTTACGTTTATTCTTATTTAGTGTATTTTCAAACTGTCTTTGCACGCAATTTTGAAATAGTGAAAGCTTTCCTGGCAAACGTGTTCGCGTTTTCCTTCCAAACAATATTTCTGCAGGGGAAAGAAGACTACCTTTAAGAGGTGTATTACGAAATTCTAAAAGCATTTCCCATAGTTCCATCTTGCTGTCTTTCGATTTTTGCAGCATTTATTTTGCTATTTGTACGTTCCGTTCCGCAAATCCATTTGCTTGGGGGTAACGAGGGCTAGTTGTTATGATTTCAATATCATTGTTATTGCAAAAATTTTTAAATTGGAACGAACCGAAGGGAACATTGTCAGCAATAATTTGCCTAGGGATACCGTTTGTCGAAAATAAACCTTTTAACTTGCCAATAACCTCAGTAGTACTTTTATTACGAATCGGTAGTATATCTAGGTATTTTGAAAAGTAGTCAGCCACCACTAAATACGATTTTCCTGCAAATTCCATAATATCCATTCCAATTTTGAAATATGGATATGCTGGAATTTCATGAGCTATCATGAGCTCCTTTTGTTTGGCATGTCTGTGTTTTTGACAAATTGCGCATGATGAAATCATTTCCTCTATCTCCGTATTACAACCTGGCCAATAAACTAAACTTCTCGCCCTCGCCTTTGTTTTTTCTATTCCCAAATGAGAGGTATGTAAAATTTTTAACATTTCTGGTCTCAGAGATGTAGGGACAATAATTCGCTCATTTAAATATAATAGGTCGTCTTCCTCACATAGTTCATTTTTATGTTTCCAGTAAAACTTTATTGACTCTTTTAGTTGATTTTTTCTTTGTGGCCATCCATTTTTTACTACCTTATGTAGCTCATTGAGAACCTGGTCGTTAACCGTCTCTTTTTTGAATAGTTCCCGCTTCTCATCAGACAAATTTATTGAATGAACGACTTCATTCAAGTCCTTAATTTCAGGCATATTATCTTTCTCAATAAAATTTCTTGACAACAAGTCAGCAATTAGCATTTTTTTTCCGGGAAGATATTGAAAATTTAAATTATACTTAAGAAGCCGTAGTTGCATTCTTTGCAAGCGTGCTGAGGGTATTTTGCCGATTTCTTTCTGGGAAAGACCTAGCAATGGTTTGTGGTCAGTTAAAATTGTTACTTTCTGACCGTAAATAAATTTGTGAAATTTCTCACATGCAAATATTACTGCTAAAAGCTCTTTTTCAATCTGAGCATAATTGCACTCTGTATTTGATAAACTTCGTGATGCATAATAAATTGGCCTGCCCTCCTGCATCAGGCAGCAACCTATGCCGAATTGAGATGCATCAGCTTGTATTGTAATTTTTTTTTTCGCGTCGAATGCTTTTAATGGCGGTGCTTTGGCAATTACTTGCTTTATCTTGTTCATGCAAGAGGCATGGACCGGCAGCCACTGAAAAATTGCTTTCTTTTTTAGAAGTTCGCGTAAAGGCTGTGATAGTTCTGAAAGATTTGGTATATAATCTCTCAAATAATTTAACATTCCATAGAGCGTTTGGAGCTCTTTTTTATTTTTGGGGGGCTTAAGCTTTTCGATAGCTTGAAGATAAGTGGGGTCATACCTAATTCCATCATTAGAAATTATGTGTCCCAAATATTTAACTTCTGAAGTCCTAAACTGAATTTTATCTTTATTAAATTTAATGTTCTCTGTACGCGCACGGTTCATTACTACTTCTAAAATTTTATCATGCTCTTCTACGGAATTAGCTGTAATGAGTATGTCGTCGATATATACTACGACACCAGGAATACCCGCAAATACCTCTGCATTACGTTTTTGAAAAATCTCTGGGGCGGTTTTAATACCAAAAGGTAACCGGTTAAATCTATATATTCCAAACGGTGTTGAGAAAGAACAAAGTTTTGATGAAAAGTCATCTAAAGGCACTTGCCAATATCCTTGCTTCAGATCAAGGACCGTAAAAATTTTCTTGTTGGCCAACTGTGCCGAAATTTCTTCAAAAGTTGGGATTTGAAACGGTTCTTCGACTAGGGCATCATTTAAATATTTTGGATCTAAACATAGCCGCAAGGTTTTATCCTTTTTCTCAACAATTACCAAGTTTGAGATCCATTCCGTCGGCTCAGTAACTTTCGTTATAATATCTTGTTCGCATAATTTACCTAATTCTTTTTTAAGCGGTTCTAATAACGATAGAGGTATTCGCCTGGCTGCTCTTATAATTGGCTTTGCATTTTCTTTTATTTTCAATTTACACTCTTTTTTAAATTTTCCTAATCCCTCAAATACGTCGGCATACCTTTCAAAAAAGTTATCTTTATTTGTGATTGAATCAATTCTTCGAACTAACCCCAGTTCGATACAACTTTTTAGCCCTAAGATTGGAACTGTACTTTTCTGAACTACTATAAAATTCTGTTGACCACATTTGCCATTTGCTTCACATTTCAAAACCGCACTACCTATTGGTCTTATTTTTGTACCGCCATATACCTCTAAAATCACATCGGTTTTATTAATTCGAGCATCATTAAATTTTTTAAAAATGTTAAATGGAACCACATTGATTTCGGCCCCCGTGTCAAGTTTAAATTCAATTATCATATTATTTACCTTAATTTTCTTGAACCATGCATGCTTCTTTTTTGTTTCATCTGCCTCTAACACAGAATCTATAAATACCGTTTCCAAGTTGTCCGTTTTCACATGACGCTTCTTCTTTTGCTCGCACGCAGATGCAAAATGATTAAGCTGCCCACAAGTATTGCATTTTTTTCTCCACGCCGGACACTTCCCTTTCTTATGACGACCTGAGCAAAATTTACAATTCAAGCTGCCACTACTCTGATTATTCGAATTTTGCCTGAAATTCTTTTGAAATGGTTTAGCAGTATCACTATTTTTATTTTTAATGTACCTATTTCCCTTACTGCCGACTGCATTTACACCTAATTCAACCTCTGCACTTCTGCCTTGAATTTTCGACGCCTGCTGATTCGAAGCTTCTGCCGATCTAGCCATACTGATCGCCTTCTCCGCATCTATGTTGTCCGTTTCCAGCAACCTCTTTTGCAGCCTCTTGTCCGCCACTCCCAATATAATACGATCTCGCAGCATCCTGGGCTCATGCTCGCCGAAGTCGCACTCTCTCATTAATTTTTTGATTTCCATCAAGAAGTTATCGAAGGGTTCCGAGGGTGATTGGTTCCTGCTGTGAAACATGAAGCTTGCGTATGCCTCGTTCTTTTTAGGCTGACAAAATTTTTCGAAGGCATCGACCACATCTTTATAATTTTTCCGCTGTTCATCCGTAAGAGAGAACGTATTGAAGATTTCGATGGCTTCCGGCCCAATGGTGTTAAAAAAAATCGCTGCTTGAACCGCCGCTGGCTTTTTATCTAATTCTGCTGCCGTATAGAAGTACCCAAAATTTTGTTTAAATTTTTTCCAGTGTTCTGATATATTGCCATCTAGGATAAGGGGATCAACTTTTTTGAGGAAGTCCATACTTTTAGTAACGGTAACTATTCGAGTTCGAGGTGGTCGTCCACGAGGTCTTTTACTTTCAATTTTCGGTTTGCTTTTATTTGCAATGCCCATTAAATTTTTGACACCGTTTGTTGGGCATAATCGGCCTTATTATGTGTGTTTCACGCACTTTTATCAAACTTTTACTGCTTCAAATCTGTATCCGACCACTCCGTGAAATTTGTTCTCTTCAGCAGTTTTTGTTCCTTCACAGCGAATTTCAATAATCTATTATTTTTAATTGCTTACCAATCACCCCGATCGTTGAAATCCTCGTCGCCATGTGATGAGTGCAAGTTTTAAATAAAATCTGCTTGTTGTTCTGCTTACTATTTTATTAGGTAGTATTTAGTCTATGAACAATTCGTGTGGTCGGCACGGTGTCTCAACTGCTACTGCTCTCCTACCGCTATCCTATGATAGTGGCTAGTGATGACTACCGCTAGCTAAGAGACTTATTCTACAACTACACTTAAGTCTAATTAATTCGTATACTACACATATATCTGTCTATTTCTTTCCCATTAGACGAGATAGGCGCCTTCAAAAGGCGGCAAATTTAAAAATTATGATTATTTTTATTTGTAGCCTGCCGCTTAAATTGAATTCCCCTAAATATAACATCTCAAATAATTTCAGGTCGATCCAAGTTAAATATTTTCTCGTCTGAAAAAATAACTGATGACCACTCTTCATCCTAAAACTGGTGCTTTTCAACAAACGCTAGTCTAGCCTGTTTATGCTTTGCTGTTATTCTCGGTTTACGGATGCGGTTTAGTACCCAATTTGTTTTATTTCGACAAAAATGAACCGCAATATGTACATATGTAGATATATTGAATGAGGTCCTCTTAAATTTTGGTGAGGATATAACATAAGGAAGTTGGATTTTTCAACATGACAAACTAACCGCACCTGTATCTAATGTTACAAGAGAGCACTTGGCGGGCCATTTTGGACTGGCCCACCAACAGTCCCGACTTCAACCCGACCTAGAATATAATGGGAAAACCCTCGAAGTGTGTTTTTAAAAATGGGAGACGGTTTTAGGATGTCAAGAGCCTTAAAAACGCAATTAATTATAAATGCGGAATACTTGAACAAAATATAATAGTAGGCGTTATAAAATCAATGCTTCGACGACTTGCCCAAGTTATAATAATCCTATATATTAATTTTTATATTAATTTTTATAAAAAATGCAATACTGCCTCGATTTTTTAGTTTTTATAAGTAAAGTTGAATTTGGTCCTATCTTTATTTCGTTCTAAATTGATTTATTTTCTTCGATATTATGCGTATATCTAAATAGAATTATGTATAATTTAATGTAAAGAATTACTTTTAATGAAACTAGTTGATGTACCAATTAGATTTACTGCTACCAAGAATATCGTAGAAAAATTTGTTATTTTAATTTTGACCCTATCATTATTTCGTGGGGTGTATGTGTGTTGTGCCGGTTGTGAAGTGATGAATTGCAGTGGAAATGTGTAGTGGAACAATCCTTAATCGGATTTCATGTAAATTTTACAGATGAAAAGTGAGTTTGCGACGGGGACTTTACACTTTCAATATTGACGAAATGTCAAAATTAAAAGTGGGAAATTTTCCGAAATCAAAGGTGACCGGCGCAAAATTCGCTTAGATCCTTCCGTTTTAGACCAAATGGAAGGCACCTGCTCAATTTCATTGAAATCCAAACTTGGGAACTATTTTTCAGGTGCTCCATGCAGTTGAATACATCATTCTCAACAAAGGACGTAGAGGACAGTGCAAATTGCAAATTGGGGATTAAAGCTAAAATGAGGTAGTGCCATCCTCCAGATCCTCCTAGCGAAAATATCGCATATGGTTTGCGGATCAGAGGTGGACTCATCGTCCAGTCTAAGGTTTGGAGGAGGGTTTTCCTCAAATCTGGAGTTCTTTATATAATTCCAGAAGTAGAGCTTAGTTTTGTTTTCACGTAAACGACTCTCAACGCTATCAATGTAGTGTTTATTTATTTATTTATTTATTTAAACCAGCAAAAAATGTACATACGTAATACTTACATACAGTAGTAACTCCAGCAGAGGTAAAAAATTCCTGTGTGTAGGGAACTGGCATCATATAAGCTAAGTAAACTACAAACTACTATATATTACAGATTTTCAAAGATATAAAATATATAAAGCATCCAAAATATGAGAGATAACAAGATAATATAAATTCGAAATCTTAAATCAGATCCTAATAAGTTTTGATGCAACTTAAATAAACATTAGAAACTGACGGTTAATTTCATTTGCATGTCTGCATATTGAATATTCTAATAAAAAATTTAAAGACCGCCTAAAATTTCTTACTAAAGGTCTGATTCAAGCATTGCTTAAGACAATCTTACAATTAGCTTAAACCAAATCCAAATTTTAAAAGTTTTTGCCTTATTAAAATGTATTGTTACCGTCAACGAGTATTTGTATGCTTTAAAGCACAAAGATTAAATGCATAAATAAATAAAATCGCATTGTCTAGAATTATTTGTTAAGATTTATAAGGGTATTTTTCTGTTTACAGGAAGTTTTGTTGCAAATGGTTATTTGGCAAATAACTCTACTTATATAAAAAAATTAAATTTTTTCGTCGATTAATAAGAAGAAAATCGTAAATATGTAGAAGGCGAAACATTTTATTTTGAGATTATTGATGTTTTTGTTATAATTTTTCACTTAATTAAAATTAATAACCGGCTAATATCCATTTGCGTCAATCTTTAGCCTCTTGTCTTTCACGACATCTAGGGATAAAAAGTTTTATGAATTTATTAACTTCTATAAGATTAGTTTCCAAAAGTTGCTTAAAAATTAGTTTCGGCATATCGGCTGTTGCGTCAGTGCATCTATAAGGATCCTTTAATAAGTAAAGAGCGGTATTGCCAAAATTGATATAAGTATGAATAAAAAAAAAAACAACTAAAACAACCCACAAAACAATTTCATTTTGTTGCGTCCAGATTTAGCCAATTTGTGTCAACGAATAACCCAATGTTTGCGTCCAGTGCGCAGAATATGTGATTTGATTATAAATAGTTTTGTTTTAGCAATATTTCTGGCAGAAAATATATTTCTCATTTTATATAGAAGAGAATATGCTTTTAATCAAGGAAACTTCAAAAGACGCTAACATCTGTGTAGTATTAGAACGGTCTAAAAACCAATCTGCTGGCAATATCTCTGGTGGTCGAACATAGGGAAAAACAACCATAGGGACAAATAGTATCATTTTTGAATCCTTTCGGATTTAGAACGGAGAAAGCTTTTTCGTCTCCATTCAATAGGCACCGAATCCTGAAAGATGTCATTTATATGCTTTAAATATTGCTGAAGCTCAGCAAACCATTTTCTTATGAGCTCTTCAAAAACTACAGCTTTAGTTTTTGACTGATTTTCGAGAAAGTTCTGGATTCCTCTTCAAGAAAAGTTGATGCCACTTTTTTCCTGGTCGTCCATCTTTAAATAAATGTGTTCTGCCATCGTCACTCACTATTTTCTGAACTACCCTTCAACTATCTTTACTTCTTCTCGTAATGTGGTTCTATGTATTCTAGGAATACCATATCTAAGTCGAGCCGCTCTTATAGATATCTCGGTCCGTCAGATATTCGATAAAACTTTATTTAAAATTTCTTCAGTATTATGTCTGATATAATTGCATGACTGACAAAGTAAGAGTTCTAATAAAAACTCCTGAAACGGTTATAATCTTCAAACATGTAAGTTAAACCATTTCCAAATTTACATAAAAATCATCGATTAACGATATGTAAACTCAAAAAGCGATATTTGATATTAAATTGTTTTTTCAAACATAAAAGAAATGAAAGATTAAGGGTAAAAAAGGAGAATAATTAAAAAGGGGAAAACAAATTCAATCAGTTGGCCGCAATTTGGATCGGACTAAAACAACTAACACTAAATTGCGGACATTGAAAGAAGCACTTGAACTATGTGTATAGCATTATTATAAATAACATTTAATTGTTATCAACCGATATTTAAAATAGGTATTTCAAGTATCTTAATTTATATAAGACTACAATACAATCAATTAAGACTAAAATGCGCATTTTTTTATCATTTCAATTTGTACTTCGCTAACAATTTCTGAAGATAATTTGGCACTATTTACCATGTCTGCTGGGGACTGACGCGCGCAACCAATTGTCTGCGTAGGTGAATATTTAAAGATTGCGGTAACAATTAAAAAATAGAATGTAGGCAATAGAATGATTGAAGTTTCTCTTTAATATTTTTGCACGTTAACTGAAGTCAGTAAGTGGAAAAGTGCAAAAAGAATGATTAACAATGTTTTTTCGACATCTTTTATTAATTTTACATGCCTGAATATTCTAGAAAAAAATTTAAAAACCACCTAAAATTTCTTACTCACTAAACCCCAAGTTACACTAAACTAATTGTTAGTGTTTTATTTAAATACACTAAAAGTATTTTAATATAATGTCATCCATTTGATTAACATTGTCTCGTTTTTAAAACGCTTTCAAGTGCAAAAATATTAAAACGAAATTACAATTGTTCAATTACGTTCTATTGTTCAATTGTTAGAACGAGAGTATTCCATTTACTTAAACAACTGGTTGTGCTTCAAATTCTGACAGACATGGTAAATGCTCTGTCGATATTATATTGGTAATAAATCATAGAACGAAATTTGAAAACTTGGAGACTTCCATGAAAGCAATTTATTCAAATTTTGTAGTACCAATTAGTCAGTAAATCCGATTTGAATATCAATCAATTTGCAGTGGGCTGTGTGCCAATATAATAAACGTTCCTTCTAGAAGACCTTGTAAAGGAAGGCGAATAATTGTTAAAAATTAATTAAATGGACGTTAATAAATTCGTAGGAGATGAGAACCTAAAGATAATCCCGAAACCTATGAGCTAATTGACGCAAATGGATATGAACCCGATATTAATTTCAACGAAGTGAAAAATTATAATAATAATATCGAATAAAAATTTTCCCCTTCTATTTACAATTGCATTTTCTATTTATTAATCGGCTAAAAAATTTATTTTTTTTTACATAAGTTATTTGTCAAAGAACAATTTGCAACAAGACTTCGTATACCTAAACAGAGAACACCCTTACAAATCGGAACAAGTAATATTAGTCAATACAATTTTGTCCGTTCTCGGTGACATGACTGTGACAACACATTTTATAAGGCAATAACTTCAACAATTTTGATTCAGTTTAAGGTAATAATTGTAAAGTGGCCTTTAGCAATGCTTGAGTCAGACAGTTTAACTAGCTTTAGTAGGAATTTTTAGGTGGTTTCTTTTGTTCTTCTAAATACTCTGTTAGAACATGCAGGAATAAAAATGTTCAAATTTTTTTCATTTACTAGCTTCATTAAGCGTGCAAAACTATTAACACGAAACTTCAATAATTTTATTACGTTTAATTGTTACTGCAAGCTTTAAATATTCACCTATGCAGACAATTATTGGTTGCGCGACTATAAGAGGTCGAAATTGCAGGTTTGCCTTTGTCATACAGAGCCAGTTGCCCTTTTGAATAAAAATAATTATGTTCGATACTGAAATAAGCGACCCCGAAAACCCCCAAGTTCCAAGTTTGGTGCAAATCGCATTAACTTTAAAATTTGACAGTCCGCCATCTTGAATTCGTAAATTCTGACACTTGATTTGAA
The DNA here is from genome assembly GCA_951509405.1 of Machimus rusticus. Taxonomy (NCBI): domain Eukaryota; kingdom Metazoa; phylum Arthropoda; class Insecta; order Diptera; family Asilidae; genus Machimus; species Machimus rusticus. The sequence continues at coordinate 19,559,749 of OX608050.1, read as the reverse complement.
ATAAGCGACCCCGAAAACCCCCGAGTTCCAAGTTTGGTGCAAATCGCATTAACTTTAAAATTTGACAGTCCGCCATCATGAATTCGTAAATTCTGACAGTTGATTTGAAATAAGCGACCCCGAAAATCCCCAAGTTCCAAGTTTGGTGCAAATCGCATTAACTTTAAAATTTTATGATGCGAGCTTTGAACGCTGCCATCTTGTGGAAAAATTCCGACTTAACATTTCGGAAACTTTCACGCTGTAGTAGAAGTAGACCCTACTCCAGAGTGCAGCGACAGCGTGGCGCAAGAGAGATACACTTATGAAAAACGCGCATGAGTGCGAGAGGGTTAGCAAATCCACGCTACTCCAAGCTAGCATTGGAAACGTAGCCTAAAGGCTGGGATACAATGAACGCGAGCGTTTTTGCTGCGCCGCAAAATTCAATTCGATTACACGAGAAACCGCCTGTCCTGATACAATGGACACGAAGCGATTTTGCTGCGCCACAAAGTTCGGCGGAACTTGGAACTTTGCGGCGCGGCAATTCCTTTCCACGTTCTGGTTTCTGTTTGGTTCTAGGGAAGATGTGAAAACGATAACTGTCATTTGAAAAATTTGAATAGATTGAATGCAATTTTGAAAGTTATAGCCATATCAATAGAGATTTTTGGAGAACTGAAAACGCAGTACATAATTTTATTTAGCAGAAAAGTGCATTAAAGTGTTTAAATTGTGATTGTGCAACTTTTCCACTTGCCGAGGTAAGTATTGTCGGCCGCAGTGAGAAGGTGCGAAATTGTATTACAGTGAGAAAGTGCATCGAGGTATTTCAATTGCGCTCGTTGGTGGCCGGAAAATTGTCCTGTCTTAAAACTTGTGTGTGTTCGGGGTGCTTATTTTAAATCAACTGTCAGAATTAACGAATTAAAGATGGCGGACTGTCAAATTTTAAAGTTAATGCGATTTGCACCAAACTTGGAACTCGGGGGTTTTCTGGGTCGCTCATTTCAAATCAACTGTCAGAATTTACGAATTCAAGATGGCGGACTGGCAAATTTTACAATTAATGCAATTTGCACCAAATTTGGAACTTGGGGATTTTGGGGATTGGTTTTTTAAACTTTTGTTACTTAATTATGTCAAATGTTTTTAGCAAAATTTTTGTCTCACCCCTGTTCAGTTACCCCTCACCCTATATCTCGACGAATTCTCAACAAATTCTAAAATATAGCCATTACCTTGATCTTCAGTGAGAAAGTGCATCGAGGTATTTCAATTGCGCTCGTTGGTGGCCGGAAAATTGTCCTGTCTTAAAACTTGTGTGTGTTCGGGGTGCTTATTTTAAATCAACTGTCAGAATTAACGAATTAAAGATGGCGGACTGTCAAATTTTAAAGTTAATGCGATTTGCACCAAACTTGGAACTTGGGGGTTTTCGGGGTCGCTTATTTCAAATCAACTGTCAGAATTTACGAATTCAAAATGGCAGACTGGCAAATTTTAAAGTTAATGCGATTTGCACCAAACTTGGAACTTGGGGGTTTTCGGGGTCGCTTATTTCAAATCAACTGTCAGAATTTACGAATTCAAGATGGCGGACTGTCAAATTTTAAAGTTAATGCGATTTGCACCAAACTTGGAACTTGGGGGTTTTCGGGGTCGCTTATTTCAAATCAACTGTCAGAATTTACGAATTCAAAATGGCAGACTGGCAAATTTTAAAGTTAATGCGATTTGCACCAAACTTGGAACTTGGGGGTTTTCGGGGTCGCTTATTTCAAATCAACTGTCAGAATTTACGAATTCAAAATGGCGGACTGTCAAATTTTAAAGTTAATGCGATTTGCACCAAACTTGGAACTAGGGGGTTTTCGGGGTCGCTTATTTCAAATCAACTGTCAGAATTTACGAATTCAAGATGGCGGACTGTCAAATTTTAAAGTTAATGCGATTTGCACCAAACTTGGAACTCGGGGGTTTTCTGGGTCGCTCATTTCAAATCAACTGTCAGAATTTACGAATTCAAGATGGCGGACTGGCAAATTTTACAATTAATGCAATTTGCACCAAATTTGGAACTTGGGGATTTTGGGGATTGGTTTTTTAAACTTTTGTTACTTAATTATGTCAAATGTTTTTAGCAAAATTTTTGTCTCACCCCTGTTCAGTTACCCCTCACCCTATATTTCGACGAATTCTCAACAAATTCTAAAATATAGCCATTACCTTGATCTTCAGCAACTTCTGAACACGGAATTTGGAAAGCGTGAAATGGTCAATGTAACCTGCGACTTTTGTTCTTATGAAAAGAAATCACACAAAGCTGAGATAGTTTCATGTTCGGAACTATCGTGATACAGCTCAAAGTGCTTCAAAATATCGAATGTACTCTGTAGGTAAGATTCAAAGATATTACATAAAAAGTGTTCCCATATCTAAAGTTAAGATTGCAGATAATTATTACCAAGTAATTAGCGCAATATTTCATAATGGGGAACATGAAAGTGGACACTACACAAATATGCAGCGAGGAAAGAACAGTTGGCATAATGCCGACGATTATTGAATAAGTTTGGTGTAATAGAGCCAAAGGAGTATATACAAAGTTATATTGTTTCTTCGAAAGCAGTAAATAATTTTGAATGGAAAGTAATTAGCAGTATACTCGTACGGGTTGATTTTCAAATATTAGCGGGATGGAAAGGGGTCACTGCACGTTAATGATAGAAAAAACGGTAACAAAAAAAAAACTGATATCCAAAAAAAGAAAATTTTTTTGTGTCATATCGTCGTACCTATCCTTGAAATACGAAAGTATAGCCAATAGTGGCATTGGTCAAATAGATCTCCTCTCGTCCCTCTCAGACAAATTTAAGACCAATACATGTATACCGTAAATGCGGGTTACTTTGGTTACTTTTTTCTTATATCCTAAGAAATCGCTCTGATGTATAGATTGTGTTAGACTACTAGATGTTATAATGTTTTCATTTGATAGATGAGGATAATGGCTAATCAGTAATAATGTTGTTTATAGCAAAAAGTTTGTAAAACTATATTTTTTATTATTTTTAAATTTGAGCCAAAGTTGTCCTTTGAGGAGGGTTACTTTGGCTTGCAGATGGTTTGGGCACAAAACCTATATACTTAAGCAATTATTGAGCCAATTTAAATCCTTTGAAATAATAGAAAATAAACAAATGAAGCATCCGATGCACAAAAACGTTTAATTTTCAACAAAACATTAACAAAAACTAACTTTTCTACAGTCCTCTGTTACACAAGAAAGTTTTCTGACCTGAAATACGTAAATATTCACAGCAGGTCAGTTTGAAGCGCAAATGACAGTTTTAACTATGAAAAAATTTGTGCAACCAATTACAAATAGACGTCAGTAAAACAATCTAACATTTCCGATTCGAACTAGATCGTTTAGTGTCATGGCTACGAAGAGGTAGTTCAATATTTTTTTTGTCTTGAGCCAAAGTTACCCCCTAGAGCAAAAGTAACCCGCATCTACGGTATTTTAATAGGAGTGTCTTTCACTTTTTCAATAATAAGTACACAAAATATGTTGAGCTTGTTTGTATGCTTCTTTCCATTTCTGCTGCTGTTTGAAAACACTCTATGTTTGTTTGGCAATATTTAAAAAAATTATTTTTTTTATTTACTCCAATTGTACTTAAAACTTAACATATTAATAGAGTATTCGCTATAAAAAATGCTGCGAGAAAACCTTTTTTAACTAGTGTATTTAATCGGTATGAAGCACATAATTCCTAAGATAATGTTCGTATATGAAATTGAGAAGGTACACTACAATTAAACAATGAGTAAGATCTGACTACAGCTTTATTTGAATTTTCTTGCCAATTTTAAAAAGAAAGCCCTAAACGCAGGAAAGTTATAAAATAGCAAACAATTTTATTGTCTTCCCTTAAAAGAAAAAATAAAAAACTAGAAATGATGTCTGCACGCCTCAGGGTGGCGTAATTTCTCCTCTACTGTGTCTGGTAATTAACAAAATTCTGACTAGCCTTGACAGAGACAGGATCAAGGAAGTCGCCTATGCCGATGACCTGGTGATCCTGGTATCGGGTCTTTTCCCCTCCGTGCTAAGTGACATCATGCAGGGAGCTCTTGCTAAGGTTGATGAGTGGGCCAAGAGCTGCGGCCTTGGAGTTAACCCGAGCAAAACGGAGCTAATGCTTTTCACAAACAAATCTAAGATCCCCAATTTCAAGTTGCCCGTGCTTAATGGGCATACTTTGAACCTATCTATGCAGGCAAAATACCTTGGTATTATTCTTGATACAAAGCTCAGATGGAGGCTTAACATCGACGAACGTATCAGGAAAGCCTGCATAGCTTTTTATGCGTGTAAAAAGGCCTTTGGTAGACGCTGGGGTCTCCAACCTAAGGTAATTTACTAGATGTATACAGTCGTAGTACGTCCAATCCTTTCCTATGGGGCACTAGTCTGGTGGCCCTGCCTTGACAAAGATTACATTCGTTCCAAACTGGGTCGGGTGCAAAGAACCGCGTGCGTGGGCACTACGGGAGCTATGCGGTCATGCCCGACCGAGGGTCTCAATGTGCTGCTGCATCTCCTACCCATTGAACTGCATGTCAAATACCTGGCGAGCTGTAGTGCCCTCAGACTCAGAGAGTCAGGCTGCTGGAGCGCCAAGCCATACGGGCACAGCCATATCCTGGATCAGCTGCCTAAGGGGTTGGCAGACTGTTGCAGGGATTATATTGTCCCCACACAACCTGGCGGGAAATACTTTAGTGTGAGACTTCCCACCAGAGAGGAGTGGAGTACAGGCGACTTAACGCGAACTTACGACCACGTTATCTTGACAGACGGATCTAGATCTGCGTTAGGTGGTGGTGCTGGTATATTTTCCGATACACTTGCCATTGAGAAGTCGTATCGCCTTTCTATGCAGGCCAGTGCCTTCCAGGCGGAAGTCTTCGCTATCATGAAGGCTTGCGATGTCTTGGCTGGCCTCGCACCAACATGTAATATTGCAATCCTTACGGACTCGCAAGCTGCTATCAAAGCTCTTGACTCGGCTTGTGTCTCCTCTAAACTGGTAGTTCGTTGCCGTGAGCGTCTCGCCCTGGCGGGGCAGCGCCACTGCGTTACTCTACTCTGGGTTCCTGGGCATAGGAGCATAGGGGGTAACGAGCGGGCAGACGAACTGGTTAGGACGGGTGCCTCTCTCAACGTGTCGATGGAGGAATCAGTTTTTCCTCCGATGGCGGCCGTTAAGAGGGACATCCGGCTGCATTTCTTCTCAATCGCGAATAAACGCTGGGTTGGTCTGGGAACCTGCAGTGTTTCCCGTATGACCTGGCCTGCCTATAACCATAGTAGAACGCTTGAGCTTCTTAAGCGTAGTCGTGCAAACATTTCCCGGGTAGTGGCAGTACTCACTGGTCACTGGCCCATAGGGGAACACGCAACCAAGCTGGGAATTCCCTTCAATAAGCACTGTCGCAGCTGCAAGAATCAGCTGGAGAAAGAAACCCTTTCCCATTTTGTGTGCAGCTGTCCCGCTCTAGCTGGGGCTAGATATCGAGCGATGGGCGGGTTCTTCTTTGACAACATCAGAGCTTTATCCGCCTCAAGGATCGGAGAGATAGTTCTATTTCTGAACTCCACTGGTTGGCTGTGATCCTCGGCGACCTCACTCACTCGTTCTCTTTCTTTTGGTTACTTTTAGGGGATTTCTTCTGTGGTGACAAAACGGCGCGCCATAGCGCTACTTGGACCCGCCATGCTGGCCTGGGTCGCCACTGTAACCAACCAACCAACCAGAAATGATGTCTACATAAACACACATAAGTTTCATTTCCAAAAAACCGAGCATCAGTGAAATGGTGAAACACATGCTTGACACAATTTTATTTACAATAAACACATTTTATTGATATATTGGCAAAAAGAAAGGAAGGTCTCAATCGGTAGTGTCCGATTTCCTCAATAACTCTACCCTGGAAGAGCACTCACAACTTGCCAACGACAACTTGCTGCAGAGCAGATGAAAAAACCTGCCCACAATTGATAGAAGACCTAAACACAAAAAAAATGTTTCTTTCCTTTCGGACCAAGACGATCTTGGAGCCGAACGAAGAAAAGCGCTGATCGTTACTTATACTTATAAACCCTCTCCAGGAGCGCGTTAAAAAACTAGACTATAGTTAACTATGGTTAACTATGGTTAACATTTTTCGTTCAAAAACTCTGTGGTTAACCACAACAAAACCACGAGAATAACTATTTGCCGTTCAAAAACTCTTCATAGTTAACTATGGCGTAGTCTAATTTTAACCATACACCTTGGGTATGGTCAGCCCATGGTTAAATGTAAAGAAGAAGAAGAAGTTTTTGAACTCTGACGGTTTTCCTTGCGGGATTTTTGCTTTGGCTAGAGATTTTTCGAATAGTAAAACAATATAATTAAAAAAGGGATTTTTTTACGTTAAGATGTCTATATATACTTCTTCTTCTTCTGTTGGAACATAACTATGGCGTAGTTTACTAAGAGTCGTTCAAAAATACTTTCGTGGTTAAGCATAACCCTGTGGTTAAGTGGCTTCGGTAAACATAACCACGGCTTACCACGGGGTTAACCATAGTTTAGTTTTTGAACGCGCTCCAGATATGTAATTTTTTAGAAAAAACAACTGCAATGAAAACATAAACGCTTATTCGGCATCATAACGCTTACTCAGATTCATGTTTATGTTGTGCATTCCTTCACGCTGAAGAAGCCTAGCAAATCTTATGCGCAGCATCTTAGCATTCTTTTGCAGAGGTGTGATTTTTTATTGATACCGGTCAATTATGTATATATATACATTTTTTAAAAGGAAAGTTTAGTGCATAGTATTTTTACGGTTTTATCTCTTATCTCTTTATATGTATAGTATTAAAATTTTATTATGCAAAAAGTACCATTTAAAATTGAATGAGGGCTGAAAAAATTGTTAACGTTTCGCAGTCGTCTATCACCGGACTATTCTTTGAATCTTTATTGTTTTAATTTTATGTAATTAGTAAAAATACCAGATACAAAGTAACAATTTCCTGATTTTTGGACTATAACTGATTAAGATCCGCTTCATTATAAAACCGAACTAGGATTCTTCTGATTCCTTCTTTTATACATATACCTACATAAGTATACTTAAACTTTGCTTTAAAATTAGTACATATGTATGTATATTGATTTGAAAAAAAATTTAAGAAGATAATGAGGAGTAGAACTCTCCGACACCTCCAGCGTCCTTATAAATTATTTTACATTCCGAATGGAACTATGATATTGAAAAATAAAGCTGTATATTTCAAGTTCTTTCATATTATTATTTTTACAGCACTGATTGAATTTCTTGCAAAGCCAGTGTGTCCTTTAAAAAAATTCATTAACAGTATATAATGGGCATTTTAATGTGTATTAAGTGAGGATCCGAAGACATCTTTTTTGAGTATAAAACATCTCAGCTGACGTCCACAAAAATTGAATTTATTTACAATCAGAAAAAAATACGATTGTTCTTTAAAACACGAGTTTTGATTCCGCTCTATTTATTTTACACAGGTGGAATGTATACACGTTCGAAAGCTCATTCAACTTCTTGCAAACATACATACAAATGTATATATTGTATATTAGGCAAAGTTGTTTCAAAAAATTGCCAGTTTTTAAAGTTAGCAGTGAAGCGATGGCATTGAATCACCTCTTTGGGGCGCACCTTCTAATTTTGCTCACCTCTAAAGCGCTTGCAGAACCAGGACCTCTGGTCTGGGGAGATCCGGTGGGAAAAGTAGTAAAGGTTGGCGGTAAGAAGGTGGTTCAGAGTGACAATAAATTTCCCTATGTGGTCCATCTTAGTTTCTCCCAAATAGAAGCCACCGAAAGAATGTTTTACAAGCTGTGCGGAGGTGTGCTAATTGGTGCTAGAACAGTGCTAACAGCAGCCCATTGCATTAAAGATTGGGACAGCGAACCCGAGATTGAGGTTACCGCAGGAAGCATTCATTTAGATGTGCAGAAAGGCCAGAAAATAAGCGTAGAGAAATATTATGTCCATGAAAAGTATGTGAAGACCTGTGGAGAAGGCGTAAACAGACAATATTGTCAGAATGATATCGCTTTGCTGTGGTTGGAAAAACGTTTCATCTTTTCGTCTACTATTCAAACGGCTACTTTAGCAAGTCAGAAATCACCGGAGAGGATATACGGACTTGTTTTCGGATGGGGCGAAACTGAGCAAAAAAATGAATCAGTTATGCTACGTAAGGCTGAGTATGAAAAACTTCCCCGTTGGGCTTGCAAAATATATTTCCCTAATGTTATATTCGACGAAACGAAATTATGTCTCATTTCGAACACGCTCAGTTCGTCAGTCTGCAATGGTGATTCTGGAGGACCTTTCGTATCTGATAACGTAGTTCTTGGAATTATATCTTTTGGCAGCAGAACTTGTGATCCTAAAAGGCCTAGTGTTTTCACTAATGTGACGAAATACGAAAATTGGATAAAGAGCACAGTTAAAGCATTTTCTCTTGAGGAATTCAAACAGCTGAAATTTGAAGGTGGAAAGACAAATCGAAGAACCGGGTAAAATTTCATGAAAGGGTTAGAGAATCATTCAACTTTCAATAAAATACCTGAATATGTTAAAACTAACAATTTATTTAAATTTCCTTAACCGTTTTTTTTCCTCACCAATCGGAAACTCATTCCACAATTCAAACGTAATATTTCTTTAGATGATTTGTTTGTATATTTATTCTATATTACTTTACATCTGAAAGGCAAGCAATTCACAAAAAATTGTGACAGTTTTAGGCTAACTCCAAGCTTATATTCGTTACGATTTGCTTTGTTCAGTATGTAATTAATTTTTAAACTATATTTAAAATATTACACCGATTTTATAATTTTGCAGAAAATAGAAAGGGAACAATAGATTTCAAATGCAAAACATAAATGTGAGTAAACAAAATTTTATATAATTTTAATCATCAGAGTTGTATACATTATAAAATCATAAATAAGTGAAATATCGGATATTGGGACTTCTTAAAAAGATTTTGTAACTCTTTTGGACCGATTAAAAGGAATTATGAAAAAAATATGAACTTCATTTAGAGTCAAGAGAATACGCTTAAGAAAATATTGACCTATTTAAATTAAACTTAGGTAGGTATTGGTTTTCAAGCTCAATATCGAAAATCTATTAACAAATGCAATATAAACTTACTTCTTTATTCATGAATATTCCACTTAAAAAGTATTTATTCTTTCTTTTGTTATATGTGTAGATACATACATACAATGTATGTTAGTTGCTTTATTTAAAGGCCAATGCCTGAAATTGGCGTCTTTTTTTTTCGCGCGGCCATCAATCAAACCTTGGTATTCCAGTTCAGAATAAGGTAACAAACAAAACTCTGCAAGACAAGTTACTTCTATTCTCAGTCTGAACGGAGTTATAAAGTTTTGAAGTTTGAAAATAATGCTCAATTTCATTAGAAAATTAATTATTTTGTAGCCATTTTTTACTTAGGTTTCTCAACTATTATCACACTATAGGCATATAAAAGTTCATTGAGGTCTACTATACGCTATGGACGTCCATAAAGGTCAAAATGTCAATAGTAAATATAATCATGAAGCTCAAAAACTATTTCTAGATTCAAAAATATAGATTTATGCATATATTGTTATGGCCGTATATAAAAATAACAATCATAGCTTGGATTTGTATTGTCGCACACATTTTATAATTGGCACCTTAACATCGATCTTAACATTTAGTTATTTTCGAATTTTTCGTCGACGTTTTTCGCTATTATATTGGCCTTTCAAAGGCACAGTTCACAGAAATCCTGGAAAGTACACCGTCTACTTACCAAAATCACCAAAAAAAGCCAGCTACAAAGAAATAATTTTTATGCTAATATTAGTGTGATTTTGTTAACTGTTTATGACTTTCTTCAATTTTCCTATCTGGGAATCACAATAGAGCTTTTCTTATCCTAAAATAAATCTCTCATTTAAAAAAAGGATTTAATCGTCTTCAATGAACTTTCTTGGCTCCTAATTACAGTAATGAATTTTTGACCTTGTGTGACCTTCATGAACATTTGTAGATTATAGTGACCTCGAATGACTTTTAAGCGCCACTTGTGTGATAGTAGTTGAGAAACCTAAGTAAAAAATGGCTACAAAATAATTAATTTTCTAATGAAATTGAGCATTATTTTCAAACTTCAAACCTTTATAACTCGGCTCTGACTGAGAACAGAAGTAACATGTCTTGAAGAGTTTTGTTTGTTACCTTATTCTGAACTGAAATACCAAGGTTTGATTGATGGCCGCGCGAAAAAAAAAGACGCCACTCTCCATACAAAATCCGGCATTGTCCTTTATAAGCCTTCCCTCTTACCTATAACTATTATCAAAAAAAAAAAAAAAAAGTGTTGGGAGGAAAAAAATTCAAAACAGAGCTTCACATTCGGCATCAAAAACAACTAATATATTTATGTCGTTATTTTCACTGTTTAAATAACAATTTCAAATAAAATCATTGAAATTCAGAAAATGGTGTGATATCAAGTCTAGAAAATAATAACATTTTCAAATATAAATGGGATGAAGGAGGAGGGTAAATTACACGTTAAACAAAAAAAGTAAATAAAAAATCAACGATTCACTTCAAGACTATCAATTGTAGAAATGGAATGGAGTTCGATTTGCTGTCTTAAATGGTGCACCCTTTTGACAGTTCTCACATAAAGGCCCGCGTCCATAGAGTCCGGAAACGAATTCTGGACTCTATGGGCGCGGGCCTTTAAGGAGACTTCAGCTATAGGAAGCATTAATTAATTAATATAACATCTCAAATAATTTTGCAGCGAGAAGTTTCTGGAATTCGATATTTTTCATTGAAAAATTCTCAGCAAAACGTTGAAATGCTCTTTTTTAGATATGCGGTTTATGTCGCTAAACAACTGTTTTAAGAGCTGAAATGTAATAATTAGAGCAGATTTGTGTTTTTGCTGTAATCCCCACTTAATTTAGGTACAGTAAAAGGTCATAAATGCAATTAATTCCGAATTTATTCGTCGCATTACGCCACCCAGGTTTTTTTGTAGTTTTTGCGCCATTTTTCTCGGTAAATCAGATATAAAATAAGAAGATTTTGCAATATGGGAGACTAAAAGATTATTTCTTATCATTTACCCCGTGTCTCCACTGGCAATTTCTGTCTTAACATTTCTGTCATTTTGCCTTTCAGCGCCATTTAAATTCCTGAGCTATTTTCTCCAATGCAAATTTGTTGAAACCATTCTTTTTATAATTTTAAGCTTACTAGTCCACAAACAGTCCTTTTACCTGACAAAAATAATCATTTTCATAACATTTTGTCTCGAAAAATCTTGCAGCGGCCATTTTGAAAATTCACAAAGTGACAGATTTCTCTTAACATTTCTGTCTGGAAAAATGTCTGAACAGATTTTCTGTTATAACATTTTGGTCTCCATTGGACTTTTTTTCTGTTCGGACAGAAATTTTAAGACAGAAATTGCCAGTGGAGACCCCGGGTTAGTAAAAAAAATTTCTGCCGAAAACTACCGAAATTGTGTAAAATTCAGTTATATCTTAAAAAGCGGTAATTTCATGTTTATATTCTTTAAAGGGACTTAAGATATAAAAGGAGATATTTAATAATTTTTGGTGAAATTACTTGACAGATTTATGCAATTAAAATGCATCTGACAATTCAAATCTACAGCTGACTGCTCAAAATCCGTTAATGGTGTGGGCAAGAGGGAACGAGAAGTGCACCATCTCGATATAGGCATTTTGTATGGGACGAGTAGTCCATTTCTATATGTCAGTGTATTTACTTAAAAACTACGAGTTTTTGCTTCAAGTGAGGTACATGGTAGTTAAGATAAGATCTATAAAAATTATAATTGACTTTTATTTAGAAAAATCAGTGCAGAAAAGAGCGTAAATCAGCAATGAAGTGTGTAGTGCCGAGTTGTCGAAATAGAATGCGTTGCCGTCCGCCCGGCATATCGTTTCACACGTAAGATTAGAGTTTATTTAACTACAAGGTTTCATTCATTGAAATATTCCCTTATTCGTGTTAGAAAACATTATTTTTCGTCTAAGTAAAATATTTTTGGCTGCCATTTTATTTGTTTGCAGGAAAGAGTAGTGTCGTAATTCAATCTACACAGGCATTTTTGTGGGCAAACTGAAAAATTTCAAGTCTGAAATAATTGTATACTATTGCCACTGACATATAGAACTGAACCGCTGATCCAAGGCAAAATCACTCCTCAAAATTGAGACGACTTTTTGACATAAGATTCCTATCTCTTTCTCCCATCCGGCCCCCAGGCGAAATGCATATGTTAGACAAAATAGAATATGTTTTTATATATCTGACTCTTGTGTTCTTCCGGCCCGAGCTGGTTTGTGTCGCAATGTTTTTTAACAATTACTCAAAATGTAGGGCGAAATTAAAGGGGCTGTTTTGTGAAAACTTATATTTATTTATTTTCTTTATTTTAACATACATTGCAAATAAATTAATGTGTTTTTATAGCATGAATTTTCTAAGGTAGGCTTGCATCTTCACTTAAAATGGTTTGCATTTCCACTTAAAATGGTCTCACTTTTCGACCGTCAATTATCAGTCCAGTTCTATATGTCAGTGACTACTGCCAAAGACTATATAGAGCCTACAAAGACTGTTTACTCCGGCAATTATCTCTTTATCTCTTTGTGACCTTGGTACCGTTATTCCACCCAACCCCACAATCTTGTCAGAAGTCGATAGCATGCTTAAACACTGCGGAAGAGAGATGAAAAATGTGAAAGGGGAGCTTGGGTCTTGGAGAAATTGATACAGTCTTACAGGGTGCCGAGAAAATATGAACGAAAAACTGTTTTGTAATTGACCCTTTATGCCAAAATTTATTGTTAATTCAATATATGTTTGAGCATAATTTCTTTAGATATCTAAAAAAACAATTGGCCGAATATGCCACAATTTATCATACATTAACCAAAAACTCAATATAAAAGAACCACCCTGTCCTGTAAAGTGAACCGCGCTCTAGAGCGCCTCACTATACAATCGCATTTGCATTTAAACAAATATTTTAATATTATTGCAAGTTTCCACATTTGTAACATCTTAAAATTAATGGACCCAACCCAGTGTGTTGATTAGTGGGGCCATCTGAAAAAAGTGAAGATCACATTAGAAATGTCATGGCGCGCTTTAAAAATGAAATGCCGGGTCGCGAATAGTGTTTTAAAGTGAAATATGTGTGTTGTGCCGGTTGTGAAGTGATGAATTGCAGTGGAAATGTGTAGTGGAACAATCCTTAATCGAATTTCATGTAAATTTTACAGATGAAAAGTGAGTTTGCGACGGGGACTTTAAACTTTCAATATTGACGAAATGTCAAAATGAAAAGTTGGAAATTTTCCGAAATCAAAGGTGACCGCCGCAAAATTCGCTTAGATCCTTCCGTTTTAGACCAAATGGAAGGCACCTGCTCAATTTCATTGAAATCCGAGCTTGGGAACTATTTTTCAGGTGCTCCATGCAGTTGAATACATCATTCTCAACAAAGGACGTACAGGACAGTGCAAATTGCGAATTGGGGATTAAAGCTAAAATGAGGTAGTGCCATCCTCCAGACCCTTCTAGCGAAAATATCGCATATGGTTTGCGGATCAGAGGTGGACTCATCGTCCAGTCTAAGGTTTGGAGGAGAGTTTTCCTCAAATCTGGAGTTCTTTATATAATTCCAGAAGTAGAGCTTAGTTTTGTTTTCACGTAAACGACTCTCAACGCTATCAACGTAGTGTTTATTTATTTATTTATTTATTTATTTAAACCAGTAAAAAATGTACGTACGTAATACTTACATACAGTAGTAACTCCAGCAGAGGTATAAAAATACCTGTGTGTAGGGAACTGGCATCATATAAGCTAAGTAAACTACAAACTAATATATTACAGATTTTCAAAGATATAAAATATATAAAGCATCCATATGAGAGATAACAAGATAATATAAATTCGAAATCTTAAATCAGATCCTAATAAGTTTTGATGCTACTTAAATAAACATTAGAAACTGACGGTTAATTTCATTTGCATGTCTGCATAGTGAATATTCTAATAAAAAATTTAAAGACCGCCTAAAATTTCTTACTAAAGGTCAGATTCAAGCATTGCTTAAGACCATCTTACAATTAGCTTAAACCAAATCCAAATTTTAAAAGTTTTTGCCTTATTAAAATGTATTGTTACCGTCAACGAGTATTTGTATGCTTTAAAGCACAAAGATTAAATGCATAAATAAATAAAATTGCATTGTCTACAATTATTTGTTACGATTTATAAGGGTATTTTTTTGTTTACAGGAAGTTTTGCTGCAAATGGTTATTTGGCTAATAACTCTACTTATATAAAAAAATTAAATTTTTTCGCCGATTAATAAGTAGAAAATCGTAAATATGTAGAAGGCGAAACATTTTATTTTGAGATTATTGATGTTTTTGCGTCAATCTTTAGCCTCTTGTCTTTTACGACATCTAGGGATAAAAAGTTTTATGAATTTATTAACTTCTATAAGATTAGTTTCCAAAAGTTGCTTAAAAATTAGTTTCGGCATATCGGCTGTTGCGTCAGTGCATCTATAAGGATCCTTTAATAAGTAAAGAGCGGTATTGCCAAAATTGATATAAGTATGAATAAAAAAAAACAACTAAAACAACCCACAAAACAATTTCATTTTGTTGCGTCCAGATTTAGCCAATTTGTGTCAACGAATAACCCAATGTTTGCGTCCAGTGCGCAGAATATGTGATTTGATTATAAATAGTTTTGTTTTAGCAATATTTCTGGCAGAAAATATATTTCTCATTTTATATAGAAGAGAATATGCTTTTAATCAAGGAAACTTCAAAAGACGCTAACATCTGTGTGGTATTAGAACGGTCTAAAAACCAATCTGCTGGCAAACTGTTGGCAATATCTCTGGTGGTCGAACATAGGGAAAAACAACCATATAGGGAAAAATAGTATCATTTTTGAATCCTTTCGGATTTAGAACTCTCCTACCTTCGGACAAAGGAGAAAGCTTTTTCGTCTCCATTCAATAGGCACCGAATCCTGAAAGATGTCATTTATATGCTTTAAATATTCCTGTAGTTCCATTTTCTTATGAGCTCTTCAAAAACTGCAGCTTTAGTTTTCGACTGATTTTCGAGAAAATTCTGGATTCCTCTTCAAGAAAAGTTGATGCCACTTTTTTCCTGGTTGTCCATCTTTAAATAAATTTGTTCTGCCATCGTCACTCACTATTTTCTGAACTACCATTCAAATATCTTTGCTTCTTCTCGTAATGTGGTTCTATGTATTCTAGGAATACCATATCTATAATAAGTCCAGCCTTTCTTATAGATATCTCGGTCCGTCAGATATTCGATAAAACCTTATTTAAAATTTCTTCAGTATTATGTCTGATATAATTGCATGACTGACAAAGTAAGAGTTCTAATAAAAACTCCTGAAACGGTTATAATCTTCAAACATTTAATTTAAACCATTTCCAAATTTACATAAAAATCATCGATTAACGATATGTAAACTCAAAAAGCGATATTTGATATTCAATGGTTTTTTCAAACATAAAAGAAATGAAAGATTAAGGGTAAAAAATGAGAATAATTAAAAAGGGGAAAAAAAATTCAATCAGTTGGCCCCAATTTGGATCGGACTAAAAAAAGTGACACTAATTTGCGGACATTGAAAGAAGCATATTGAACTATGTGTATAGCATTATTATTAATAACATTTAATTGTCATCAACCGATATTTAAAATAAGTATTTCAAGTATCTTAATTTATATAAGACTACAATACAATCAATTAAGACTAAAATGCGCATTTTCTTATCATTTCAATTTGTACTTCGCTAACAATTTCTGAAGATAATTTGGCACTATTTACCATGTCTGCTGGGGACTAACACGCGCAACCAATTGTCTGCGTAGGTGAGTATTTAAAGATTGCGGTAACAATTAAAAAATAGAATGTAGCATGTAGGCAATAGAATGATTGAAGTTTCTCTTTAATATTTTTGTACGTTAACTGAAGCCAGTAAGTGGAAAAGTGCAAAAAGAATGATTAACAATATTTTTTCGACAACTTTTATTAATTTTGCATGCCTGAATATTCTAGAAAAAATTTAAAAACCACCTAAAATTACTTACTCACTAAAGCCCAAGTTACACTAAATAAATTGTTAGTGTTTTATTTAAATACACTAAAAGTATTTTAATATAATGTCATCCATTTGATTAACATTGTCTCGTTTTTAACACGCTTTCAAGTGCAAAAATATTAAAACGAAACTACAATTGTTCAATTACGTTCTATTGTTCAATTGTTAGAACGATGCCATGGGATCTAAATATGCAAAACGCTACGAGCATGCTACATGTACAACGGTTCGCATCCATTGTACAAATGTGATCAGTTTAAAAAAAGATTAAATTTAAACTTTTTTAAAAACAAGCTTTTGATGCTCCATGTCATCATAATATTGTATTGTCACTCAATATATATATGCATGCAAAATTTCAGCTCAATCGGAAACCGGGAAGTGGGTCAAATTTAACTTGCAAGATTTTATTACAGACACCGGGACAGATGAAACTAAATAAAAGCTTGTAATAAAAGTCTCGGTGAAAAATGAAGTTGGGTACAGAAAAGGAATATCTGTCTTAACTGTCTAAGCCCACATTACAAACAAGTCTGCGTAAGCAGAAATAATTGCTACAAATGCAATCAACGCCATCATACACAGTAAAAAATATGTTGATTTTTACTAATAAAATAGTAGTAAAAATTTGCGCTCCTGAGTAGTAATTTTGCAAAAACATAGTGAAAATTACAAATATGTGCGTAAATTCAAAGAAATTCGGAATTTTACTAATTATAATAAGTAAAATTCAAGTAAACTATAAAAAATGGCACACAATGTGTAGCAAATTTACAATTTGTTCTTTAAAAGTCCTTTCGTAAAAGCTAAAATTTTGTTCTTTACTTTAATTTTTGTATATTCAGTGAAGTAAAAGCTCAGAGCGCAGAGAGCATTCCCATAAGTGTGAAGCGCGGCTCTCTTGTGACTTGTAGTGTGTGTGTTGACTTTTCAGCCGCTCAGCGTAGTGTGGTGCTATGTCGAAAGTCTTACGTTTAGTAAATGCTGTTTCACAAGTGTAATTTTATAATATTAAAAGTGAAAAGAAGTGTTTAATTTCTATAAAATGATGAAAGTCATTGTTTGTTTATGTACTTTAACTTAATAAAATTAATATTAAAACGTATAAATCTTTTTTTCTTTCTTAGTGAACCCTTTCAAAATTCGGGTAAATTTCATGCAATTGTCGTATTTTTCCTACCAATATGAGTAATTTTACAAATATCGGTTGAATTCATTTACAAAATCACTTTAGTAATTTTACGCATCCGAGCGGAATTCGTTTACGTTCTGGTTATTAAAATTACAATCAATTCGTAACTTTTTTCAACCAGTTGAAAATTGCTGCTATGTGAGTAGAGATTTTGTTGCCTACATTTAAAGTAGTAAAAATTTTTTATTGTGTACGTTATTAACATACATGATGATAAAGTTAAGACCAGAAACATAAATCCGGTCACAGCAGATCTAGTCCAACAACGATTGAAGCACAGCCTCAGACAGGATCAATTAGTTGTCATTATAATAAAAATATAACGAAATCTCTACTAGCAACTGCCATAATAAACGTAAAGAATGACTTTGGGACTCCTCTTCGTGCCTTTATTGATTTAGAGTCACAAAGTTCCTTTATTTCTGAAGAAGTTTGTCAGACTTTGAAATTGAAGGGAAAAAACACTTCTTTTGGGTTCTACAAAGATGGCTTCCACTACTAAGGAAGTAGCGTTGCGCTTAAGATCAAATGTCGATCACACAATCACTTTTCCTATAAGCGCATACGTTCTCAGGAAAATCACAAACGTGTTTCCACCTGAACAAACAGGCCAATTGCCCCTATATCATGGATCTTCAGTTAGCTTATCCAAATTTTACACAAGCAGGTAAAATAGACATGTGGCTAGGAGTAAATTTCTATTCAAAAATTCTGATCGATGGTCTTCGAAAGGGAAAGGAAAATTCTACTATTGTGCAGAATACCCATCTAGGGTGGATATTATTTGACGAAATGCCAAATGATACAAGTATAAACTATGGAGACACATTTTCAGCATTGGCTTTAGACGACCAATGTAGCATACATACTCTTAACGAGCAAATTCGTGAATTTTGGGAAACAGAAGAAATTTCAAATGAACGAAAATTAACAAACGAAGAAGAAAGATGTAAAAGGCATTATGAGGCAACACACACCCGCTTACCTGGCGGCAAATATCAGGTTAAACTTCCCTTTTACAATGACTTCTCAAGACTAGCAGATTCTAAACAGTAAGCAGCAATGAGAATCTTTCAATTGGAAAATACATTTTCGAAACATCCGGATATACGTAAAGAATATTCAAAATGCATAAATGAAATATAATGAACAAATGTTAACTGGACCCACGTTACAACCTAAACTATGTTCTACTCTGTTAAAATGGCGAAAATATCAATTTGCCATGACAGCAGATATCGAAAAGATGTATCGGTTTGTAGAGATTCATCCAACCGACAGGAAATATCAAACGATATTCTGGAGAAAAATTAAAAGGGAACCTCTTCAAGAATACGATTAAATACGGTGACTTTTAGCACAACGTCACCACTATATCTTGCAATCAAACCGTTGCAACGACTTGCTCTAGATCTAGATGATGGTGATAAATACCGCAGGGGAGCTCAAGCGACTCTTCATGATTTCTACGTACGTAAATGATTTACTCACAGGCGCCGACACATTAACAGAAGCTAAAACTCTACAAAGGGAATAATATAATATAATAATATGTATAATATAATATTGTTACTCAACGGGGGTGGTCTCAAATGCTCAAGAAAAAGATTGTTTATGTGATTCTTCTAATCAATCTAATCTAATCTTCATTATTGCATGTTGATTATTTTCACTGCGATTCAACACTCTCCATACTGTAGAGAACGTGAAACAAATATCCCAGGGCTAATTGTTTTACCTCTAGCAAGTGTTTTAGCTAGCGTTACTTGCTGCATGTAAGCGTGCTTTTAAATTTTCCTTTTGCTTTCGAGTCACTTTAATTGCTCATTATCCAATTCTTCACGCAATTTTAAGAAAACCAATTCTTTAAAAGCAAGAATTTTGCTTTTTTTACTTTGTAAGGCTTGGTACCATGGTCCATGTGGTATGATTACTCTTGGTAATTAAAATAACCTTACCACACACTACCAATAACAATTATGCACCAAGGTTATCCCCAAATACGTTTTTCGCAAGTGGCGTTATAATTATGAAACAGTCAAAAACCGTTCTTTCTTCTGAAAACGGACTTTAGAAGTACCTAAGTTTACAATTTGTGAGTGAGTTTTCTTTATTCATCAGTTTAACAATTTTCCTTAAATATTCTATCTCAATAGTATAAACGCATTATATACATATAGAGATATCAATTGACTTTATGGGTGTTGCTTTAGTTTTGACCGATACTGTACATATTGTTAGTTCGTGAACCCGGACGATATAATTTCCGGACGATATAATTTCCGAAATAAACGACCGTAAAAGAAGGGAATCACACGTTATAGCATTGAATGTGCCGGAGTCCGCGATGTCCGATGGTACCGATCGACTCAATGATGATCGCGCGAAAATCGCGGAGGCCATACCAGAGGAACTGTCACTTTCGATACAAAACTTGAAACTGCGTAGACTTGGAAGCAAAACCAAAGGTAAATCTCGTCCGTTGCTGATTGTTGCACCATCCGTAGCTGATGCAAGAGCATTGCTTAAAATCAAACCTACTGATAATAACAAGATATGCTTCAAGCCTGATCGAACACCAGCTCAGCGAAACCAACTCAAATCGCTGCACTCCGAACTTGGCAAGCTTGTTGAAAATGGTGTCACCAATAAAACAATTAAGTACTTCAACGGGATACCCAAAATTGTCGATAACACATCCTCACGCACATCTAAAGTAAGTCAGTGTCAGTGAATCTTGGCTGCATCCATCAATATCGGACGGGGAGGTGATCGATGAAACATATGCCATCTACAGAAGAGACAGAGATCATGTAACCAGTGTTCGCGAGCGAGGTGGTGGCGTATTTATAGCAGTAAAACGTGGTATTGCAGTCGAACCGCTACACGTCGTTGACAACTATTTGGAACAGGTCTTCGTCAGGATTAAGGGTTTTCAATATGATATCATCGTCGGGTGCATCTATCTACCACCGCAATCGCCTCCCGAGGATTACTACTATCATGCTTCTACAGTTTCTCGTTTCAGAGCAAAGTACCCCAATTGCAAGACTTTGATTATAGGTGACTATAACCTCCCAAGTAGTGTCCCCCAGGAAGAATGCGAGCAGGTGTTGCATGAAGAGTTTCTCCTCATCTGCTGCTCTCAACTAAACCAAATACTTAATTGTAATGGTCGTCTTTTGGATTTATGTTTTAGTGATATGGACGTTAAAATTGATAAAACCCTGGCCATCATCGAGGAGGATAAACACCATCCTGCGCTTGTTACACAAATTGTTTTCCAAGCCGGTCTTAAGCGAATGAATGCTCCAACGTACGCGTTTAAAAGCGCGGACTACGCTTCACTTAACTCATTCTTTTTGAACTCAAATTGGGTGGACCTGTACAGGCTGGACTCTTTGGACGATAAACTTGACTTGTTCTACGAGAGGGTTTTTGAGGGTATTGCTCAGTTTGTTCCGGTCTACTCGAAAATGAATAGTGACTATCCTTGCTGGTTCTCAAAGGAGTTAATAAATAAGATTAAACTCAAAAAGCAAGCTCATGCCAATTATAAGAAATACAAGTCGACCCAATCCTATAATAACTTTCGGATTCTACGGGTGGAATGTAAAAAATTAAGTGCAAGCTGCTATAGTAATTACACAGCAAGAGTTGAATCCCAGGTGCTGGCGGACACTAAAAGATTCTGGAACTTTATTAAGAACAAAAGGCGCAATGACAGTGATATTCCCTCAGTGATGTCCTGGGGTGAGCGGATATCTGATGGAGGAGCTGAAGTAAGTGGTCTTTTTGCAGCTACTAATCTTTTCCTTTATATTAACTATATACTCGAGTCGATGAATGCGGGACTTGGTGTCCATGCTGTTTACACTGATTTTAGCAAGGCTTTTGACATGGTAAACCACAATTTACTTATGAATAAACTGGCCAGATACGGGGTCAGGGGCAGCGCGCTGGAATGGTTTCGGTCCTACCTGGCTGACAGACACCTTCAGGTTAGAGTAAACGGTCACACCTCAGCCGAATACAAAGTTACGTCTGGTGTTCCTCAAGGGTCGCATCTGGGACCTGTTTTGTTCAACATTTTCATCAACGACATCGGTGCTAATTTAAAATCAGAATTTCTTCTCTATGCAGACGATTTGAAGTTATTCAGGAAAATATCATCTCCTAACGATGTCTTAGTCTTGCAACAGGATATCACCGAAATCGCTAGATGGTGTACGGCTAATAAACTCAACTTGAATGTAAAAAAATGTGCCATCTTGTCTTTCTCACGTTCTCTTCATCAACAACCAATCGTTTACATGCTGGGCAACCAACAAATCCAGGAGGTTACATTTATTAGAGACCTGGGTGTCATCATTGACAATAGATTAACCTTCGACAGACATGTGGACAGGATAACTCAGCAGGCCTACCGAGTGCTTGGCTTCATTTTTAGAACTGGTGGAGACTTCCGGAATGCCTCAACGATCCTCCGTCTTTACTCAGCCCTTGCTAGGCCCATCCTTGAATATTGCACCATTGCCTGGTCACCACTCACGGATAAAAGTATAAACATGCTGGAGAAGTTGCAGTACAAGCTCTGCAAGTACCTCTCATACTTTTTACGGACCAAGGGTATATCCCTGAATATTAATGAAATCTATGCTCATTTCAAGATTAGCAGCTTATCCCAACGCAGACAAATCGCTGACCTATCTTTCTTTTACAAAGTCATTAATGGGCTCATTGATTCGCCGGAGGCTCTCGAGCTCTTTAAACTAGTCTGCCCTAGGCCGGGTCTCAGATTCAATCGTTTGCTGGAAGTCACCAAGTCAACTAAAAGTTACGTACTCCATGGACCAAGGAATAGAATAGCTAAGAGTGTGAATGAACACTGTTCAACTGTTAACTTCTTCGATGGCTCCTACCTCTCGTTTATGACCGAAATTAAAAATTTATTACTGAATTAATCCCTATCACATCGAGTGTTCTAAATACAATGTGACAAACTTTAAACTTTACTTACTTAGTCTTCCGTATGTATATGTTTATAATAATTAGTACGAGAATATCTCTACACCACAAGTTTTTTCTTAATTTATGTACTTTACCTTTGTATAAAGCCGATTGGCGTCAATAAATCTATTAAATTAAAATTAAAAAATATTGTTATCAATTTGCCAGCCAAGCACACTTCACACTTTACGCACTTTTTCTAAAGGCCCGCGCCCATAGAGTCCGGAATTCGTCCGACTGCGGAAAACGTAAGTTGAACTACATGCTTTCTTATGGGGGTGCACCCATAGAAACGCGCTGCCGCAGTCGCGGCCGGATTGAAAAGTTGAACATTTCTTAACTTTTGATCCGTACTACATGCGGCAAGGAAAGCTTCCAGCGAAAGTTTCTAAACTTTGAAAACATTTTGAAATATAAAACACTGGACTGCTGGTCCCGAGATATAACAGAAATCGGTTCGTGGCAATTTAATTATTTGTTATTTAGTTGTGTTTAAACATAACTGTGCGGGTTTTTGAGCATTTTAATTTACGTGGTTCGCTTAAAAGGTTTGGGCCTTCGCTAGCAATCCTGTCAGTGACCTCATAAAATGGGTCGCACCTAAAAGCGGCGCCTTCCCTGCAATAAAATCAAACATCCATCGTTTTCTTTTCAATAAAATTTGCTTCTTGATTGTTTTTTAATCTTAATTTGCCTTTGGGAGATAAAGCTTGCCGCAGAAATTCCGGATTCTATGGGCGATACCTCTGTTTTCCGGACGTCAATAGCTTTAAGCTTACCGGAGTCGAGCAAATTCCGCACAAATTCCGGACTCTATGGGCGCGGGCCTTAAGGATGATGCTCGCCCGCCGAGACCTCCCAAGGTCCCCCGAGGCGGACGAGCTAAAAAAATACTGGCGTTTCGATCCAAAGCGCCAGCCAGATCTCTGCAGTGTGGCTGAATGACTGGCGCTCTTGGTACAGACGCCTGCGATTGTGGGGACCGATCGCCAGTCCTTATATTCGCGAAATTGAAATCCGAAGTGTGAAGTATAAGCGAAGGGAAATCTTGTAACATTACACCCCCTTCAGACGCTCGAAGTTCCATCCGAGCGTCTTCATACAGCATCCAGGTCGCCAACGAGACGACGACTCACGTATCGAGGGAGCCGCGGAGGCTGCAACAGTCCGCAAGGGCGGTCGCTTATGCCCGTTCTCCAATGCGCCGACCGGCCAACCACGAACCAACCAACGAAAACGCTGAATTGCCTGAATTCGCGTGTAAAATACAAGCCCCTGCCTGTAGTTGTGCCTACCGGCTGTCACAACATCCTCGGGCAAATATTTTATCTGGAAGAGTTTTTATCACTATTTGAGCGAAAAAACTACTCACTTTTACTTTTAGTGCTGGGCTGGGATTACCGCGCACATTTTTATAAGCACTTTATGTTAAAATTAGCGCACTGAGTTTCTGGCAACCGGTGGGACAGCTGTCTCACTGACAGATATTCTAGTACAACACAACCGCTGAATGGGCGACTAGTACTATGTGGTTAAAACGCACACATGAAAAAGTTAGCCAGGTTGACCAAAACACGAGCGAGAGGGAATATGAGGCCAACATAATGTGTGACGCGATGGCGCGATTTTGGTTCGTTCTTGGTTGGATGGTCGGTGCATTGGAGAACGGCCTTTACGCACTTCCTGTTATAGAAAAATACGAAGCCGAAGTAGGAGCTCCTGTGTGATAGGAGAACGACGGCCCATATCTGTCGCAGACCGCGAGTCGCTCGCCGCCGACGTTGTCGGCGGCCGGGACGCAAGAAAGTTTTGTGGGGTTGCCCTCGGTTAGAAGGGCTGACACCCCACACCTGGCACCAGTGTTACCAATTTGCCAGCCGAGCGGCAATACATGTATACCGTAAATGCGGGTTACTTTGGCTACTTTTTTCTTATATCCTAAGAAATCGCTCTGATATATAGATTGTGTTAGACTATTAGATGTTATAATGTTTTCATTTGATAGATGAGGATAATGGCTAATCAGTAATAATGTTTTTTGTAGTTTGTAAAGTTTGTAAAAATATATTTTTTATTATTTTTAAATTTGAGCCAAAGTTGTCCTTTGAGGAGGGTTACTTTGGCTTGCAGATGGTTTGGGCACAAAACCTATATACTTTAGCAATTATTGAGCCAATTTAAATCCTTTGAAATAATAGAAAATAAACAAATGAAGCATCCGATGCACAAAAACGTTTAATTTTCAACAAAACATTAACAAAAACTAACTTTTCTACAGCCCTCTGTTACACAAGAAAGTTTTCTGATCTGAAATACGTAAATATTCACAGCAGGTCAGTTTGAAGCGCAAATGACAGTTTTAACTATGAAAAAATTTGTGCAACCAATTACAAATAGACGTCAGTAAAACCATCTAACATTTCCGACTCGAACTAGATCGTTTAGTCAATATTTTTTTTTGTTTTGAGCCAAAGTTACCCCCTAGAGCTAAAGTAACCCGCATCTACGGTATTTTAATAGGAGTGCCTTTCACTTTTTCAATAATAAGAACACAAAATATGTTGAGCTTGTTTGTATGCTTCTTTCCATTTCTGCTGCTGTTGCAAAACACTCTTATGTTTGTTTGGTAATATTTAAAAAAATTATTTTTTTATTTACTCCAATTGTACTTAAAACTTAACATGTTAATAGAGCATTCGCTATAAAAAATGCTGCGAGAAAACTTTTTTAACTAGTGTATTTAATCGGTATGAAGCACTGAATACGAAACATTCTTTACATAATTCCTAAGATAATGTTCGTATATGAAATTAAGAAGGTAAACTACAATTAAACAATGAGTAAGATCTGACTACAGCTTTATTTGAATTTTCTTGCCAATTTTAAAAAGAAAGCCCTAAACGCAGGAAAGTTATAAAATAGCAAACAATTTTATTGTCTTCCCTTAAAAGAAAAAATAAAAAACTAGAAATGATGTCTACATAAACACACATAAGTTTCACTTCCAAAACACCGAGCATCAGTGACATGGTGAAACACATGCATGACACAATTTTATTTACAATAAACACATTTTATTGATATATTGGCAAAAAGAAAGGAAGGTCTCAATCGGTTGTGTCCGATTTCCTCAATAACTCTACCCTGGAAGAGCACTCACAACTTGCCAACGACAACCTGCAGAGCCGCAGAGCAATGAAAAAACCTGCCCACAATTGATAGAAGACCCAAACACAAAAAAATGTTTCTTTCCTTTCGGACCAAGACGATCTTGGCGCCGAACGAAGAAAAGCGCTGATCGTTACTTATACTTATAAGCCCTCTCCAGATATGTAATTTTTTAGAAAAAACAACTGCAATGAAAACATAAACGCTTATTCGGCTCAGATTCATGTTTATGTTGTGCATTCCTTCACGCTGAAGAAGCCTAGCAAATCTTATGCGCAGCATCTTAGCATTCTTTTGCAGAGGTGTGTTTTTTTATTGATACCGGTCAATTATATATAAATTGTTTAAAAGAAAAGTTTAGTGCATAGTATTTTTACGGTTTTATCTCTTATCTCTTTATATGTATAGTATTAAAATTTTATTATGCAAAAAGTACCATTTAAAATTGAATGAGGGCTGAAAAAATTGTTAACGTTTCGCAGTCGTCTATCACCGGACTATTCCTTGAATCTTTATTGCTTTAATTTTATGTAATTAGTGTTGTATCTTGTATTTACAAAGTAAAAATTTCCTGATTTTTGGACTATAACTGATTATTGAATTTCTTGCAAAGCCAGTGTGCCCTTTTAAAAAATTTATTAACAGTATATAATGAGTATTTTAATGTGTATTAAGTGAGGATCCGAAGAGATCTTTTTAAACGATTTTATTTAGTTTCAAACCGCGTATGTAACAGTCAAATGTTGTAAACTCATTTACACCCACTTTACGCTAACCGATTGAGTTGAAATTTTGCACCCACCTTCTTTGGTTCCGGTGACAATATAATATGGTGTACTCAGAATTTAAATATATTTAAAATGGCGGGTGTTCCAAGATGGCGGACTATCTTATCCTTTACAACCTTCTAGACATAGGTGTCAAATGAAAGGGTTTGACGAGCAGAATATGATAGATTGGGTGTTGGGATCTAAATTCAAAATGGAGGACACCTCAAGATTACAATTTGCTTTACAATCCCTTTGGCATGCGTATTGAATGAAAGGGTTCGACGAGAAAAATACGATAAGCTAAAGTTTAAATGATATAGTGATTTCTGTCCGAAAATAAAAAGTAAAAAAAATAAATAAATAAATAAAAATTTTAAGTAAAACGATTTTATATTCGTTATTAATTTGCACTTTACGCTATAAAATAACTTTTGAACCATTTTGCACTAATGTACATATATCGTGCCATAACCTGGTATATCAATATACCTACATATATGTTACAAAACATAAAAAAAAATGTTTTAGTAAATGTGTACAGATTTTAGATTTATTTGTTCAATAATTTTATATGGTTATAAAATCGTGGGCGCTTGATTGTGTTTAACTCAAAGATGTGATCAATTACTAAATATGGTTTTAATTAGAAACTCAGACGAACACACTAAATCACATAATAAGTCAGCTAATTTATGCGTCCACGATTTTGTACATTAATAACGAATATAAAATCGTTTTACTTAAACATTTTTTTCATTTATTTTTTGAGGATAAAACATCTCAGGTGACGTCCACGAAAATTGAATTTATTTACAATCAGAAAAAAATACGATTGTTCTTTAAAACACGAGTTTTGATTCCGCTCTATTTAACTTACACAGGTGGAATGTATACACGTTCGAAAGCTCATTCAACTTCTTGCAAACATACATACAAATGTATATATTGTATATTAGGCAAAGTTGTTTCAAAAAATTGCCAGTTTTTAAGGTTAGCAGTGAAGCGATGGCATCGAATCACCTCTTTGGGGCGCACCTTCTAATTTTGCTCATCTCCAAAGCGTTTGCAGAACCAGGACCTCTGATCGGGGGAGATCCGGTAGGAAAAGTAGTGAAGGTTGGCGGTAAGAAGGTGGTCCAGAGTGACAATAAATTTCCCTATGTGGTCCACCTTGCTTTCTCCGAAATTGAAGCCACCGAAGGAATGATTGACAAGCCGTGCGGAGGTGTGCTAATTGGTGCTAGAACAGTGCTAACAGCAGCCCATTGCATTAAAAATTTGAAGAGCGAACCCGAGATTGAAGTTACCGCTGGAAGCATTCATTTAGGGTTGCAGAAAGGCCAGAAAATAAGCGTAAAGAAATATTATGTCCATGAAAAGTATGTGAAGACCTGTAGACAAGGCGAAAACAGACAATTTTGTCAGAATGATATCGCTTTGCTGTGGTTGGAAAAACGTTTTATCTTTTCGTCTGCTATTCAAACGGCCACTTTAGCAAGTCAGAAATCACCGGACAGGAAAAACGGAATTGTTTTCGGATGGGGCCAAACTGAGCATGAAAAGCCGTCACCTATGCTACGTAAGGCTGAGTATAAAATAATTCCCCGTTCGAACTGCAAAACATATTTCCCTAATGTTATATTCGACGAAACGAAATTATGTCTCATTTCGAACACGCTCAGTTCGTCAGTCTGCAATGGTGATTCTGGAGGACCTTTCGTATCTGATAACGTAGTTCTTGGAATTATATCTTTTGGCAGCAGAACTTGTAATCCTAAAAAGCCTAGTGTTTTCACTAATGTGACGAAATACGAAAATTGGATAAAGAGCACAGTTAAAGCGTTTTCTCTTGAGGAATTCAAACAGCTGAAATTTGAAGGTGGAAAGACAAATCGAAGAACCGGGTAAAATTTCATGAAAGGGTTAGAGAAGGATATCATTCAACTTTCAATAAAATACCTGAATATGTTAAAACTAACAATTTATTTAAATTTCCTAAACCGTTTTTCTTTTCCTCTCCAATCGGAAAATCATTCGACAGTTCAAACGTAATATTTCCTTAGATGAGTTGTTTGCATATTTATTATACATATATTACATGTGAAAGGCAAGCAATTCACAAAAAAATTGTGACAGTTTTAGGCTAACTCTAAGCTTATATTCATTACGATTTGCTTTGTTCAGTATGTAATTAATTTTTAAACTATATTTAAAATATTACGCCGATTTTATAATTTTGCAGAAAATTACAATAGAAAGGGAACAATAGATTTTAAATGCAAAACATAAATGTAAGAAGGCAAAATTGTATATAATTTTAATCATTTGAATTGTATATACGTAATAACATCATAAATAAGTGAAATATCGGATATTGGGACTTCTTAAAAAGATTTTGTAACGCTTTTTGGACCGGTTAAAAGGAATTATGAATAAAAATATGAACTTCATTTAAAGTTAAGAGAATACGCTTAAGAAAATATTGACCTATTTAAAATAAACTTAGGTGGGTATTGGTTTTCAAGCTCAATCTCGAAAATCTACTATCAAATGCAATATAAACTTACTTCTTTATTTATGAATATTCCACTTAAAAAGTATTTATTCTTACCCTATTAAGTCCTTCTGTTGTTATATATGTAGATACATACATACAATGTATGTATGTTAGTTGCCTTTATTTAAATTTATAAGGCCCTCCCTCTTACCGATAACTATTATAATTACAAGACTTTCAAGCTATTGTCCTTTTGAACATTTGTGTTCAAAATTTCGATAGTTTTTACTACCATGTTATTCGCTATTTAATGCATATATGTATGTAGGTATAATTACGATTTATTTTTCACTGTGGCACGTTGCTGTTTCTATCTGAATTGAGTAGAGTTGTCTGGTGTACCAGCGAATGAGCCGAAGCGCTGTTGTCTACCTCTAGCGCATGTGATCACTTATCACCTTGTAAACATTTGTTCAAATTCAAGGCAGTTACACTACAATTCACATGAGATACGAGAAAAATAAAGCCCAAAGTAGACTCGTCGCAAAGTACGAAGTTCATAAAAATGACATATGTAGATTCTTGTGACGGTAAAAAAGGTAAAAAACGACAGCACTACTATCGCAACGATATTGCTTTGCTTTGGGTTGGTAAATCCTTTAAATTTTCACCATCCATACAACCTGCGGTGTTGGCGAGCGATAATTCTGTTGCTCTGAATAAAGTTGGAGTTATATTTGGTTGGGGTTTCACTGAAAGTGGGTTTGATTTGGATATGTTCCTTAAAGCTACCCAAAAAGTAATTCCTGTATCGGAGTGTAAGAAGGAATATGACGATGTAATTTTCGGTGTCGAAAAATTATGTCTGATTTCGGAAAGAAAAAAATCAGTATTTTGTTTCGGAGATTCTGGCGGTCCATTTGTATCCAATGGTGTGGTGTATGGTGTTGGATCTTTCGGACGGAAGCGAGGAAAGAAGATCTTAAAAGAGGACTGCCTTCCTGAGGATCCAAGTGTATACACGAATGTGCGACACTATATGAGAATTGGATAAAGGCCACTATCCGAAATTGGTCACCTAAAGAACTTAAGCAATTTGTACGTTTAGAAGGGAAATCTTTGACGGGTGTGTTCTTTGATAGCATTAAACCTACTCTACATCCAAAAATTGATGGCGAACATGAATTTCTCTCTTACCTAGGTGATGGTTCGCAAAAAGATCTTCTAAGTCGCGTTGCTTCTGGGAGGCAGGATTAAACGACCCACTGATAATAATCATTATTACTGTTAGGTTGAAATGCCGATAACATAATTTTATTTACTTTTAATTATATTAAAATGGGAATTCAAAGTTTAGAAATTAGGAAATTATTAGAAAATAAATTGACTAAAACATAGAAAAACATTTGCAGAAAAATTAAAATTTTTTGAAAACAAATCAAATATTTGGAAACATCCCATATGAAATAATGTATTCGGATATTCGTTGCATACCAATATTTTAAAGATAAAAAGATTTTGAAAATGTTATTAAATTAAAATCATTTATTTTTGATAGTCTGAGATTGGTGCTTTGTGCTCTTAGAGCGAAATCCCAGAGTTGCGAGTACCTTATGTCGAAATTTATTGTCCATTGGCCTAGGCGGTTATAAAATAATACAAGAACACACCCATAAAATTAAAATGTACTAGAAAAAGAATCACTAGGAGGGATGAAATTATAGTCAAGAAGACTGACAATGGTAATGGGGAAAAAATACGGAACTCAATAAATAATCCTTGAATTTTATGAAACAGCGCGGCTTACAACTTTCGTTAAAAAGACCAAAATTTTATCGTAAGCGATGATTTGGAATTTATGCTACAATTATTTGATTTTCAATAATATTTTTAGGGTTCTACGAGTTTAAGACACCTGCGCAATAGTTTCGTCTTGTTAATTTGTTGCAGCTTCGCATGTTTGTGTTATTTGAATGTGGCTATTGGAAGAGTATTTAAGGGGAGGTTCTCATCTAGCGCGCCTAAAAGTAGGTAAAGTTCCTGATTTATTTGAAGGAAAATGACAAGACATAGGGAAATGATATT
Source organism: Machimus rusticus (assembly GCA_951509405.1). NCBI lineage: Eukaryota > Metazoa > Arthropoda > Insecta > Diptera > Asilidae > Machimus > Machimus rusticus. The sequence goes on along the minus strand of OX608050.1, from coordinate 19,528,694 downwards.
TGGCAGTATCTTTTATTGTATATTTATCTGTACAAAAAAATTTTGGAGCAACTTGACATCCGCGGCTTTCATCGGATTTCAATGAAATTGAGCAGGTGCCTTCCCCTTGGCCTTAAACGGAAGGATCTGAAAGAATTTTGCGGGGCTGGCATTTAGTTTCGGAAATTTTCAACTTTTAATTCAAAGTTGAATATTTCCGCTGCAAAATAACTATCCACCTGCACAATTTACATAAAATCCGATTAACTACACTTTCACTGCACATTTACGATATAAATGCTCACTTCCCAAATGTTGATGTGTTCTAAAGCCTTAAATATAAATTTTTATTTAAAAAAAAACAGAAATGCAAGCACGCATTTCTGGGGTATATCATATTAAAAAAGAAAAAACAATGTTTTCGCGCGGAGACAAGCACGCATTTGTGGAGTATATCACATAAAAAAAATGTTCGCCCCAGTCAAGTACGCATTTTAAGTCATCACATTTAAAAGTAATAATTTTTCGCGCGGAGTCAAGCACAAGTGAAGATAACATTTCAAATGTCATGGCGGGCCGGAAAAAAGTGACATGCCGGGACGTGAAGTTTTTAAACAAAATTACTGTTCTGTTCGGTGAATGAAGTGAAGTGAGTATTTATATCTTAAATGTGCAGTGAAAGTGTAGTTAATCGGATTTTATGTAAATTTTGCAGGTGGAAAGTTATTTTGCGGGGGAAATATTTAACCTTGAACTTTGAATTAAAAGTTGAAAATTTCCGAAACTAAATGTCAGCCCCGCAAAATTCTTTCAGATCCTTCCGTTTAAGGCCAAAGGGAAGGCACCTGCTCAATTTGATTGAAATCCGATGAAAGCCGCGGATGTCAAGTATAGCCAAAATTTTTTTATGCAAAAAAAAACCAAAATGGCGCCCGTAATTCAGGTTCTCCGAAGGCATGTTTTTCGAAAATTGCCCAGCTGTGTACAATTTAGGGGTCGCAAATTAGCCTGAAATGAAATAATGATGATATTATTGTAAACTAGATAAAATTTGTCTCAGAAAGAGCGAACGACTTTTTAAAAAAATTTAAAATTGACGGAATGGCGCGATTTTGAAATGTTTGTACCGTTTTTGGCTGTTTTTTCTCATAGTTTATGACTTACAAAAAGGAGTTAATGTTAAAATTTTCAAAATGTGCTCCGCTCTTTCTATGAAGAAAATTGTTTACTTTAATATGCACGAAACTAGAAGTTGATTGGTTGAACCGCTTTTGAGTTATCTTGTACACAAATTTGTAAAATCTTGAAAAAAAAGTTCTGAGATAATCGTGTTTGAAGTTTATGTAACTGTAGCTGCGATCATGACACCGCGACAATCAATGGGCTGTAGAATCCGTTCTAGTGCTCGGATCAACAAAATATTTTAAAGGAACATTCTAGACTAGACATATTAAACTTTAATAATATGAAATAAAAAAAAAATCGAAAATTTCAAGATTCTAGATGAGAACCTCCCCTTAAATTTAGTCTTTTTCTGATTACCTAAACAACATGATTAAAAATCTATTTCAAGTGTGCATGTAATCGTATTCAATAAATATTAATCAATAGAACAATAAACTCTGCAAAAAGTTAGATTACTTAAAAAAAAAAAAAATTATTAAATTGGTTAGGACGGGGAGAGGAGCGGTCGAATAATGAAAATAAATTACCTTGAAATGAACACTTTTTATTGAGCAAAAATTAAAAAATAAAACAAAGCATCATCCGAATATCAAATCAACTAAAAATTCCTTTGAAAACTGAATTCAAAATTTAACCGTAAACTTAACAAAGAGTTCTGTTCTTCCCTGAGTGGAAAATTGTCAAAGCTCTGTAAAAACAAAAATTTACAATAGGCTGCAACTGTCGTCATCCGTTTTAACAGTGCTGTTGCCGCCCTTGTTGCTGCTGCAACTGCCGTCATCCGTTTTAACAGTGCTGCTGCTGCCCTTGTTGCTGGGTTTGGAAATCAGACTCCCATAAATTTCAATATGGGCCCCTAAGCACAAAATACAATTTTGTGGTCTTGTCGCCGTCGAAAAAGTAAAAGAACTCACCATCCGATAAAAGTTCGCACGGCCCGTCAACCCGCAGTTCCACGCTCGCGAAATGGGGCACCAGTCGCTCGGAACTCCACAGGGCCACGGACAGTTCCTCGGCGCCGAAGAGCTTCTGACACACCCTCAGCTCGATCCCGGTCCGCCCCGGAAACACGTGGTGCACCTTAATCCGCTTCACCTCGAGGGACAAATGGCTTTCGAGCGTGAACTTCTCACGATGGAATAAAAGCTGCTCAAAACTGAACTCGGACATGATCACCACTCGCGATTTCGACTGAACTGCGAAGAACGAAGAACTGACCCTGCGACCGGCACCCGCACTCAACTAGAAGGAAAATGAATGAAATTGAGCGAAAAAAATCCGTTTGCGGAGTTTCACCAAAGACTATGGACCACTGAAATATAGACGGGGTATCTGCGAACAACCGAGATAGATATAAAAATTATTGTTGCTACCTTTGTTTAACCTTCACATTTCACGTATATGCCAACATAATCTAAAATATGCGACGCAAAGTGCCGAAGCCATCTGTTGGTCATCGTTAAACTATTGCAACAGCAGATTTTAATTTGGTTTTTATGCTATTACTTTTGTGTAATTTGCGTTTTTTTCAGCACAAATAATTGTAATACGAAGAAAAAAGTTTTATGAAGTGGAATGGATTTATCGGGGATTCACTATTTTCATTCGAATACCAGAATAAACTAATAATAATAAATATCAACGGAGGAGCGAGATAGTTAGATTTCGGCCGATCTCGTTTTTGAGGTGAGTTTTTAGCCAGGACCAGCAGTCCAGTTTCTATATGTCAGTGCAGTGGCTGTATGTGAATGAGGCAGAAATTGTGTTTGACAGCTAGCAAAATTCTGTAGGTTGTTTGTAGGTTGACTGCACTGACATATAGAAATGGACCACTGGATTTGCTGTCTCAAATGGTGCACCCTTTCGACAGTTCTCACCTAAGGATGGGCGTGTTGTTAAATTCAGAATCTTTAAGATTCTTCAAGACAAAGTGTTGCTATATTCAGATTTTCTGAAATGTCAAGTGTTGCTAAATTCAGATTTAAGAAAAATTCTTTAAAGAACATCCAGACAGGATCAAACGCACTTGAACCGTCTAGATGTCAAAGACAACTGTCAGTGCCGATTGTCAATGAGGTATTTTTTTATTATAACGTTCCATATAGTAGTTCGTGAATTACTTTCATATGTAATTTAATGTTTGAAACAATTCAGAACACTCCATCATGAATTTAATTTATTTTTAAATATTTGTGATATTTGCCGTCCACTGACATATAGAAACTGGACTGCTGGTCCTGGCTAAAAACTCACTTCAAAAACGAGATCAAATTTAGGCCGAAATTTAACTATCTCGCTCCCCCGTTGATACCCCAGGCAGACAACTTAATGGAACTTTATTCTGGTATTCGAATGAAAATAGTGCATCCCCGATAAATCCATTCCAATTCATAACACTTTTTTCTTCGTATTAAAATTATTTGTGCTGAAAAAAACGCAAATTACACAAAAGTAATAGAATAAAAACCAAATTAAAATCTGCTGTTGCAATAGTTTAACGATGACCAACAGATGGCTTCGGCACTTTGCGTCGCATATTTTAGATTATGTTGGCATATACGTGAAATGTGAAGGTTAGACAAAAGTAGCAACACTAACTTTTATATCTATCTCTGTTGTTCGTTGATACCCCGTTGATTATTTTCAGGGGCCTTTTTATGAAAATACTAAAAATTGAGTGAGATTCAACAGAAATCGATTTGTGACAACTTAATTATTTATTATTTAGCTGTGTTTAAACATAATTGTGCGGGTTTTTAGAGCATTTTAATTGCCAAAATTTTCCTGGAAGATTTGAGCCTAGGATAAAAATGGTCTCGTTTTTCAGACGCGTGTTAGCAGTCCAGTTTCTATATGTCAGTGTTGCCGTCTAACGCATGACAGTTGTCAAACAATCACTGCAGCCCACTGACATATAGAACTGGACTGCCAGTCCAATGCAAAATCGCACCTCAAAACTAAGACGACTTTTTGACATAAGATTCCTATCTCTTTCCCCCATCCGGCCCCCAGGCGAAATGCATATGTAAGACAAAATAGAATATGTTTTTATATATCTGACTCTTGTGTTCTTCCGGCCCCGAGCTGGTTGGTGTGGTAATGTTTTTTAACAATTACTCAAAATATAGGGCGAATTGAAAGGGGCTGTTTTGTGACAACTTATATTTATTTATTTTCTTTATTTTACCATACATTGCAAATAATTTAATGTGTTTTTATAGCATGAGTTTTCTAAGGTAGGCTTGCATCCCCACTTAGAAAGGTTTGCATTTCCACTTAAAATGGTCTCACTTTTCGACCGTCGATTGGCAGTCCAGTTCTATATGTCAGTGCTGCAGCCAAAGTGTTGCAGAATTCAGCCAAATCCCAATTCAGTCAGTTTCAGCTGACAGCTAGTTGCCGTAAGAAAAAATCTGAATTTAACAACACGTCCGATACTTCAGCTATAGGAAGCATATATCTGTCTATTTCTTTCCCATTAGACGAGATAGGCGCCTTCAAAAGGCGGCAAATTTAAAAATTATGATAATTTTTATTTGTAGCCTGCCGTTTAAATTGAATTCCCTTAAATATAACATCTCAAATAATTTCGCAGCGAGATGTTTCTGGAATTAGATATTTTTCATTGAAAAATTCGCAGCAAAACGTTGAAATGCTCTTTTCTGGATATGCGGTTTATGTCGCTAAACAACTCTTTTAAGAGCTGAAAAGTAATAATTAGAGCAGATTTGTGTTTTTGCTGTAATCCCCACTTAATTTAGGTACAGTAAAAGGTCATAAATGCAATTAATTCCGAATTTATTCGTCGCATTACGCCACCCAGGTTTTTTTGTAGTTTTTGCGCCATTTTTCTCGGTAAATCAGATATAAAATAAGAAGATTTTGCAATATGGGAGACTAAAAGATTATTTCTTATCATTTACCCCGTGTCTCCACTGGCAATTTCTGTCTTAACATTTCTGTCATTTTGCCTTTCAGCGCCATTTAAATTCCTGAGCTATTTTCTCCGATGCAAATTTGTTGAAATCATTCTTTTTATAATTTTAAGCTTACTAGTCCACAAACAGTCCTTTTACCTGACAAAAATAATCATTTTCATAACATTTTGTCTCGAAAAATCTTGCAGCGGCCGTTTTGAAAATTCACAAAGTGACAGATTTCTCTTAACATTTCTGTCTGGAAAAATGTCTGAACAGATTTTCTGTTATAACATTTTGGTCTCCATTGGACTTTTTTTCTGTTCGGACAGAAATTTTAAGACAGAAATTGCCAGTGGAGACCCCGGGTTAGTAAAAAAAATTTCTGCCGAAAACTACCGAAATTGTGTAAAATTCAGTTATATCTTAAAAAGCGGTAATTTCATGTTTATATTCCTTAAAGGGACTTAAGATATAAAAGGAGATATTTAATAATTTTTGGTGAAATTACTTGACAGATTTATGCAATTAAAATGCATCTGACAATTCAAATCTACAGCTGACTGCTCAAAATCCGTTAATGGTGTGGGCAAGAGGGAACGAGAAGTGCACCATCTCGATATAGGCATTTTGTATGGGACGAGTAGTCCATTTCTATATGTCAGTGTATTTACTTAAAAACTACGAGTTTTTGCTTCAAGTGAGGTACATGGTAGTTAAGATAAGATCTATAAAAATTATAATTGACTTTTATTTAGAAAAATCAGTGCAGAAAAGAGCGTAAATCAGCAATGAAGTGTGTAGTGCCGAGTTGTCGAAATAGAATGCGTTGCCGTCCGCCCGGCATATCGTTTCACACGTAAGATTAGAGTTTATTTAACTACAAGGTTTCATTCATTGAAATATTCCCTTATTCGTGTTAGAAAACATTATTTTTCGTCTAAGTAAAATATTTTTGGCTGCCATTTTATTTGTTTGCAGGAAAGAGTAGTGTCGTAATTCAATCTACACAGGAATTTTTGTGGGCAAACTGAAAAATTTCAAGTCTGAAATAATTGTATACTATTGCCACTGACATATAGAACTGAACCGCTGATCCAAGGCAAAATCACTCCTCAAAATTGAGACGACTTTTTGACATAAGATTCCTATCTCTTTCTCCCATCCGGCCCCCAGGCGAAATGCATATGTTAGACAAAATAGAATATGTTTTTATATATCTGACTCTTGTGTTCTTCCGGCCCGAGCTGGTTTGTGTCGCAATGTTTTTTAACAATTACTCAAAATGTAGGGCGAAATTAAAGGGGCTGTTTTGTGACAACTTATATTTATTTATTTTCTTTATTTTAACATACATTGCAAATAAATTAATGTGTTTTTATAGCATGAATTTTCTAAGGTAGGCTTGCATCTTCACTTAAAATGGTTTGCATTTCCACTTAAAATGGTCTCACTTTTCGACCGTCAATTATCAGTCCAGTTCTATATGTCAGTGACTACTGCCAAAGACTATATAGAGCCTACAAAGACTGTTTACTCCGGCAATTATCTCTTTATCTTTTTGTGACCTTGGTACCGTTATTCCACCCAACCCCACAATTTTGTCAGAAGTCGATAGCATGCTTAAACACTGCGGAAGAGAGATGAAAAATGTGAAAGGGGAGCTTGGGTCTTGGAGAAATTGATACAGTCTTACAGGGTGCCGAGAAAATATGAACGAAAAACTGTTTTGTAATTGACCCTTTATGCCAAAATTTATTGTTAATTCAATATATGTTTGAGCATAATTTCTTTAGATATCTAAAAAAACAATTGGCCGAATATGCCACAATTTATCATACATTAACTAAAAACTCAATATAAAAGAACCACCCTGTCCTGTAAAGTGAACCGCGCTCTAGAGCGCCTCACTATACAATCGCATTTGCATTTAAACAAATATTTTAATATTATTGCAAGTTTCCACATTTGTAACATCTTAAAATTAATGGACCCAACCCAGTGTGTTGATTAGTGGGGCCATCTGAAAAAAGTGAAGATCACATTAGAAATGTCATTGCGCGCTTTAAAAATGAAATGCCGGGTCGCGAATAGTGTTTTAAAGTGAAATATGTGTGTTGTGCCGGTTGTGAAGTGATGAATTGCAGTGGAAATGTGTAGTGGAACAATCCTTAATCGAATTTCATGTAAATTTTACAGATGAAAAGTGAGTTTGCGACGGGGACTTTAAACTTTCAATATTGACGAAATGTCAAAATGAAAAGTTGGAAATTTTCCGAAATCAAAGGTGACCGCCGCAAAATTCGCTTAGATCCTTCCGTTTTAGACCAAATGGAAGGAACCTGCTCAATTTCATTGAAATCCGAGCTTGGGAACTATTTTTCAGGTGCTCCATGCAGTTGAATACATCATTCTCAACAAAGGACGTACAGGACAGTGCAAATTGCGAATTGGGGATTAAAGCTAAAATGAGGTAGTGCCATCCTCCAGACCCTCCTAGCGAAAATATCGCATATGGTTTGCGGATCAGAGGTGGACTCATCGTCCAGTCTAAGGTTTGGAGGAGGGTTTTCCTCAAATCTGGAGTTCTTTATATAATTCCAGAAGTAGAGCTTAGTTTTGTTTTCACGTAAACGACTCTCAACGCTATCAACGTAGTGTTTATTTATTTATTTATTTATTTATTTAAACCAGTAAAAAATGTACGTACGTAATACTTACATACAGTAGTAACTCCAGCAGAGGTATAAAAATACCTGTGTGTAGGGAACTGGCATCATATAAGCTAAGTAAACTACAAACTAATATATTACAGATTTTCAAAGATATAAAATATATAAAGCATCCATATGAGAGATAACAAGATAATATAAATTCGAAATCTTAAATCAGATCCTAATAAGTTTTGATGCAACTTAAATAAACATTAGAAACTGACGGTTAATTTCATTTGCATGTCTGCATAGTGAATATTCTAATAAAAAATTTAAAGACCGCCTAAAATTTCTTACTAAAGGTCAGATTCAAGCATTGCTTAAGACCATCTTACAATTAGCTTAAACCAAATCCAAATTTTAAAAGTTTTTGCCTTATTAAAATGTATTGTTACCGTCAACGGGTATTTGTATGCTTTAAAGCACAAAGATTAAATGCATAAATAAATAAAATTGCATTGTCTACAATTATTTGTTACGATTTATAAGGGTATTTTTCTGTTTACAGGAAGTTTTGTTGCAAATGGTTATTTGGCTAATAACTCTACTTATATAAAAAAATTAAATTTTTTCGCCGATTAATAAGTAGAAAATCGTAAATATGTAGAAGGCGAAACATTTTATTTTGAGATTATTGATGTTTTTGCGTCAATCTTTAGCCTCTTGTCTTTTACGACATCTAGGGATAAAAAGTTTTATGAATTTATTAACTTCTATAAGATTAGTTTCCAAAAGTTGCTTAAAAATTAGTTTCGGCATATCGGCTGTTGCGTCAGTGCATCTATAAGGATCCTTTAATAAGTAAAGAGCGGTATTGCCAAAATTGATATAAGTATGAATAAAAAAAAAACAACTAAAACAACCCACAAAACAATTTCATTTTGTTGCGTCCAGATTTAGCCAATTTGTGTCAACGAATAACCCAATGTTTGCGTCCAGTGCGCAGAATATGTGATTTGATTATAAATAGTTTTGTTTTAGCAATATTTCTGGCAGAAAATATATTTCTCATTTTATATAGAAGAGAATATGCTTTTAATCAAGGAAACTTCAAAAGACGCTAACATCTGTGTGGTATTAGAACGGTCTAAAAACCAATCTGCTGGCAAACTGTTGGCAATATCTCTGGTGGTCGAACATAGGGAAAAACAACCATATAGGGAAAAATAGTATCATTTTTGAATCCTTTCGGATTTAGAACTCTCCTACCTTCGGACAAAGGAGAAAGCTTTTTCGTCTCCATTCAATAGGCACCGAGTCCTGAAAGATGTCATTTAGATGCCGTAAATATTCCTGTAGTTCCATTTTCTTATGAGCTCTTCAAAAACTACAGCTTTAGTTTTCGACTGATTTTCGAGAAAGTTCTGGATTCCTCTTCAAGAAAAGTTGATGCCACTTTTTTCCTGGTTGTCCATCTTTAAATAAATTTGTTCTGCCATCGTCACTCACTATTTTCTGAACTACCATTCAAATATCTTTGCTTCTTCTCGTAATGTGGTTCTATGTATTCTAGGAATACCATATCTATAATAAGTCCAGCCGCTCTTATAGATATCTCGGTCCGTCAGATATTCGATAAAACCTTATTTAAAATTTCTTCAGTATTATGTCTGATATAATTGCATGACTGACAAAGTAAGAGTTCTAATAAAAACTCCTGAAACGGTTATAATCTTCAAACATTTAATTTAAACCATTTCCAAATTTACATAAAAATCATCGATTAACGATATGTAAACTCAAAAAGCGATATTTGATATTCAATGGTTTTTTCAAACATAAAAGAAATGAAAGATTAAGGGTAAAAAATGAGAATAATTAAAAAGGGGAAAAAAAAATTCAATCAGTTGGCCCCAATTTGGATCGGACTAAAAAAAGTGACACTAATTTGCGGACATTGAAAGAAGCATATTGAACTATGTGTATAGCATTATTATTAATAACATTTAATTGTCATCAACCGATATTTAAAATAAGTATTTCAAGTATCTTAATTTATATAAGACTACAATACAATCAATTAAGACTAAAATGCGCATTTTCTTATCATTTCAATTTGTACTTCGCTAACAATTTCTGAAGATAATTTGGCACTATTTACCATGTCTGCTGGGGACTAACACGCGCAACCAATTGTCTGCGTAGGTGAGTATTTAAAGATTGCGGTAACAATTAAAAAATAGAATGTAGCATGTAGGCAATAGAATGATTGAAGTTTCTCTTTAATATTTTTGTACGTTAACTGAAGCCAGTAAGTGGAAAAGTGCAAAAAGAATGATTAACAATATTTTTTCGACAACTTTTATTAATTTTGCATGCCTGAATATTCTAGAAAAAATTTAAAAACCACCTAAAATTTCTTACTCACTAAAGCCCAAGTTACACTAAATAAATTGTTAGTGTTTTATTTAAATACACTAAAAGTATTTTAATATAATGTCATCCATTTGATTAACATTGTCTCGTTTTTAACACGCTTTCAAGTGCAAAAATATTAAAACGAAACTACAATTGTTCAATTACGTTCTATTGTTCAATTGTTAGAACGATGCCATGGGATCTAAATATGCAAAACGCTACGAGCATGCTACATGTACAACGGTTCGCATCCATTGTACAAATGTGATCAGTTTAAAAAAAGATTAAATTTAAACTTTTTTAAAAACAAGCTTTTGATGCTCCATGTCATCATAATATTGTATTGTCACTCAATATATATATGCATGCAAAATTTCAGCTCAATCGGAAACCGGGAAGTGGGTCAAATTTAACTTGCAAGATTTTATTACAGACACCGGGACAGATGAAACTAAATAAAAGCTTGTAATAAAAGTCTCGGTGAAAAATGAAGTTAGGTACAGAAAAGGAATATCTGTCTTAACTGTCTAAGCCCACATTACAAACAAGTCTGCGTAAGCAGAAATAATTGCTACAAATGCAATCAACGCCATCATACACAGTAAAAAATATGTTGATTTTTACTAATAAAGTAGTAGTAAAAATTTACGCTCCTGAGTAGTAATTTTGCAAAAACATAGTGAAAATTACAAATATGTGCGTAAATTCAAAGAAATTCGGAATTTTACTAATTATAATAAGTAAAATTCAAGTAAACTATAAAAAATGGCACACAATGTGTAGCAAATTTACAATTTGTTCTTTAAAAGTCCTTTCGTAAAAGCTAAAATTTTGTTCTTTACTTTAATTTTTGTATATTCAGTGAAGTAAAAGCTCAGAGCGCAGAGAGCATTCCCATAAGTGTGAAGCGCGGCTCTCTTGTGACTTGTAGTGTGTGTGTTGACTTTTCAGCCGCTCAGCGTAGTGTGGTGCTATGTCGAAAGTCTTACGTTTAGTAAATGCTGTTTCACAAGTGTAATTTTATAATATTAAAAGTGAAAAGAAGTGTTTAATTTCTATAAAATGATGAAAGTCATTGTTTGTTTATGTACTTTAACTTAATAAAATTAATATTAAAACGTATAAATCTTTTTTTCTTTCTTAGTGAACCCTTTCAAAATTCGGGTAAGTTTCATGCAATTGTCGTATTTTTCCTACCAATATGAGTAATTTTACAAATATCGGTTGAATTCATTTACAAAATCACTTTAGTAATTTTACGCATCCGAGCGGAATTCGTTTACGTTCTGGTTATTAAAATTACAATCAATTCGTAACTTTTTTCAACCAGTTGAAAATTGCTGCTATGTGAGTAGAGATTTTGTTGCCTACATTTAAAGTAGTAAAAATTTTTTATTGTGTACGTTATTAACATACATGATGATAAAGTTAAGACCAGAAACATAAATCCGGTCACAGCAGATCTAGTCCAACAACGATTGAAGCACAGCCTCAGACAGGATCAATTAGTTGTCATTATAATAAAAATATAACGAAATCTCTACTAGCAACTGCCATAATAAACGTAAAGAATGACTTTGGGACTCCTCTTCGTGCCTTTATTGATTAAGAGTCACAAAGTTCCTTTATTTCTGAAGAAGTTTGTCAGACTTTGAAATTGAAGGGAAAAAACCAGGGTTCGGAGAACTGAAAAAATTAAATTCGTTCGTGAGCGAATAATAACCAAAGAATTTTATTTTGAATTCGCTCGCGAATTTTATAAAATGAGTTTTATTTTTAAAATTCTCCGTTCGCGAGCGAAATTTATTTTCAGAGAATTGAAAAATACTTTTCGCTCACGAGTGATTTGTAAAAGAATCGTTCGTGAATCAAATTCAATACCACACAAAAATAAAAATTAGTGAACAATTTTTATACTTTTTTATTATAAATTAAATGTCAATACATATTTTATTTAAAACATTGTCGTTGAGTTTTACAATTAAAATATTATTAATTGTTTCTTTCGTCCACTTTGACCTCATTTTGGTTAAAATAGTAGAAAGGGCGCTAAATGCCCGTTCAACAGAAACTTGGGTTGCTGGATACTTCGGCTAAGCGACCGAGATCAGGATCGTCTTAATTATTTAAATTTAGTTTATGTACTGTAGCATAATGTCTTTTTATATTCCCCGTACATTGTCCTTTTAATATTTTTCTACACTCCAAACACGTTGATGAATTAGATATCTCATCATAAAGCACGTATTTAGACAATTCAAAAACTTTCCGGCGACCCATAATTGCAAGTTTTACCTGATTCTGATTTAAACGCACAACGCATGCACCACGAACTTTACTCAAAGAATGAAAAAGAATCATTCGTTTCGGTTCTTTTTCACTCTCTAGAGAAAAATTGAATTCTCTTCATTTTAAACTCGCTCTCACGAACGAATTGTATTAGGTAAGGCGATTGCATTCGTTCTCCGTGAACGAATGGAATTTATAAAATTCTCCTCAAAAATAAAGTTCGCGAGTTGAAAAATAAAATTCAGTTCGCGAGCGAAAAAAATAAGGGAATTTTTTATTTTTTTCATTCGTGAGCGATATTTTACGTACCTTGGAAAAAACACTTCTTTTGGGTTCTACAAAGATGGCTTCCACTACTAAGGAAGTAGCGTTGCGCTTAAGATCAAATGTCGATCACACAATCACTTTTCCTATAAGCGCATACGTTCTCAGGAAAATCACAAACGTTTTTCCACCTGAACAAACAGGCCAATTGCCCCTATATCATGGATCTTCAGTTAGCTTATCCAAATTTTACACAAGCAGGTAAAATAGACATGTGGCTAGGAGTAAATATCTATTCAAAAATTCTGATCGATGGTCTTCGAAAGGGAAAGGAAAATTCTACTATTGTACAGAATACCCATCTAGGGTGGATATTATTTGACGAAATGTCAAATGATACAAGTATAAACTATGGAGACACATTTTCAGCATTGGCTTAAGACGACCAATGTAGCATACGAGCAAATTCGTGAATTTTGGGAAACAGAAGAAATTTCAAATGAACGAAAATTAACAAACGAAAAAGAAAGATGTAAAAGACATTATGAGGCAACACACACTCGCTTACCTGGCGGCAAATATCAGGTTAAACTACCCTTTCACAATGACTTCTCAAGACTAGCAAATTCTAAACAGTAAGCAGCAATGAGAATCTTTCAATTGGAAAATACATTTTCGAAACATCCGGATATACGTAAAGAATATTCAAAATGCATAAATGAAATATAATGAACAAATGTTAACTGGACCCACGTTACAACCTAAACTATGTTCTACTCTATTAAAATGGCGAAAATATCAATTTGCCAAGACAGCAGATATCGAAAAGATGTATCGGTTTGTAGAGATTCATCCAACCGACAGGAAATATCAAACGATATTCTGGAGAAAAATTAAAAGGGAACCTCTTCAAGAATACGATTAAATACGGTGACTTTTGGCACAACGTGAGCACCATATCTTGCAATCAAACCGTTGCAACGACTTGCTCTAGATCTAGATGATGGTGATAAATACCGCAGGGGAGCTCAAGCGACTCTTCATGATTTCTACGTACGTAAATGATTTACTCACAGGCGCCGACACATTAACAGAAGCTAAAACTCTACAAAGGGAATAATATAATATAATAATATGTATAATATAATATTGTTACTCAACGGGGGTGGTCTCAAATGCTCAAGAAAAAGATTGTTTATGTGATTCTTCTAATCAATCTAATCTAATCTTCATTATTGCATGTTGATTATTTTCACTGCGATTCCACAGTCTCCATACTGTAGAGAACGTGAAACAAATATCCCAGGGCTAATTGTTTTACCTCTAGCAAGTGTTTTAGCTAGCGTTACTTGCTGCATGTAAGCGTGCTTTTAAATTTTCCTTTTGCTTTCGAGTCACTTTAATTGCTCATTATCCAATTCTTCACGCAATTTTAAGAAAACCAATTCTTTAAAAGCAAGAATTTTGCTTTTTTTACTTTGTAAGGCTTGGTACCATGGTCCATGTGGTATGATTACTCTTGGTAATTAAAATAACCTTACCACACACTACCAATAACAATTATGCACCAAGGTTATCCCCAAATACGTTTTTCGCAAGTGGCGTTATAATTATGAAACAGTCAAAAACCGTTCTTTCTTCTGAAAACGGACTTTAGAAGTACCTAAGTTTACAATTTGTGAGTGAGTTTTCTTTATTCATCAGTTTAACAATTTTCCTTAAATATTCTATCTCAATAGTATAAACGCATTATATACATATAGAGATATCAATTCACTTTATGGGTGTTGCTTTAGTTTTGACCGATACTGTACATATTGTTATCAATTTGCCAGCCAAGCGGCTGGCTGGCAAACGGCGCGACTTGCCTTCCCCCACACTTCACACTTTACGCACTTTTTCTAAAGGCCCGCGCCCATAGAGTCCGGAATTCGTCCGACTGCGGAAAACGTAAGTTGAACTACATGCTTTCTTATGGGGGTGCACCCATAGAAACGCGCTGCCGCAGTCGCGGCCGGATTGAAAAGTTGAACATTTCTTAACTTTTGATCCGTACTACATGCGGCAAGGAAAGCTTCCAGCGAAAGTTTCTAAACTTTGAAAACATTTTGAAATATAAAACACTGGACTGCTGGTCCCGAGATATAACAGAAATCGGTTCGTGGCAATTTAATTATTTGTTATTTAGTTGTGTTTAAACATAATTGTGCGGGTTTTTGAGCATTTTAATTTACGTGGTTTGCTTAAAAGGTTTGGGCCTTCGCTAGCAGTCCTGTCAGTGACCTCATAAAATGGGTCGCACCTAAAAGCGGCGCCTTCCCTGCAATAAAATCAAACATCCATCGTTTTCTTTTCAATAAAATTTGCTTCTTGATTGTTTTTTAATCTTAATTTGCCTTTGGGAGATAAAGCTTGCCGCAGAAATTCCGGATTCTATGGGCGATACCTCTGTTTTCCGGACGTCAATAGCTTTAAGCTTACCGGAGTCGAGCAAATTCCGCACAAATTCCGGACTCTATGGGCGCGGGCCTTAAGGATGATGCTCGCCCGCCGAGACCTCCCGAGGTCCCCCGAGGCGGACGAGCTAAAAAAATACTGGCGTTCCGATCCAAAGCGCCAGCCAGATCTCTGCAGTGTGGCTGAATGACTGGCGCTCTTGGTACAGACGCCTGCGATTGTGGGGACCGATCGCCAGTCCTTATATTCGCGAAATTGAAATCCGAAGTGTGAAGTATAAGCGAAGGGAAATCTTGTAACATTACACCCCCTTCAGACGCTCGAAGTTCCATCCGAGCGTCTTCATACAGCATCCAGGTCGCCAACGAGACGACGACTCACGTATCGAGGGAGCCGCGGAGGCTGCAACAGTCCGCAAGGGCGGTCGCTTATGCCCGTTCTCCAATGCGCCGACCGGCCAACCACGAACCAACCAACGAAAACGCTGAATTGCCTGAATTCGCGTGTAAAATACAAGCCCCTGCCTGTAGTTGTGCCTACCGGCTGTCACAACATCCTCGGGCAAATATTTTATCTGGAAGAGTTTTTATCACTATTTGAGCGAAAAAACTACTCACTTTTACTTTTAGTGCTGGGCTGGGATTACCGCGCACATTTTTATAAGCACTTTATGTTAAAATTAGCGCACTGAGTTTCTGGCAACCGGTGGGACAGCTGTCTCACTGACAGATATTCTAGTACAACACAACCGCTGAATGGGCGACTAGTACTGTGTGGTTAAAACGCACACATGAAAAAGTTAGCCAGGTTGACCAAAACACGAGCGAGAGGGAATATGAGGCCAACATAATGTGTGACGCGATGGCGCGATTTTGGTTCGTTCTTGGTTGGATGGTCGGTGCATTGGAGAACGGCCTTTACGCACTTCCTGTTATAGAAAAATACGAAGCCGAAGTAGGAGCTCCTGTGTGATAGGAGAACGACGGCCCATATCTGTCGCAGACCGCGAGTCGCTCGCTATCGCTCGCCGCCGACGTTGTCGGCGGCCGGGACGCAAGAAGGTTTTGTGGGGTTGCCCTCGGTTAGAAGGGCTGACACCCCACACCTGGCACCAGTGTTACCAATTTGCCAGCCGAGCGGCAATACATGTATACCGTAAATGCGGGTTACTTTGGCTACTTTTTTCTTATATCCTAAGAAATCGCTCTGATATATAGATTGTGTTAGACTATTAGATGTTATAATGTTTTCATTTGATAGATGAGGATAATGGCTAATCAGTAATAATGTTTTTTGTAGTTTGTAAAGTTTGTAAAAATATATTTTTTATTATTTTTAAATTTGAGCCAAAGTTGTCCTTTGAGGAGGGTTACTTTGGCTTGCAGATGGTTTGGGCACAAAACCTATATACTTTAGCAATTATTGAGCCAATTTAAATCCTTTGAAATAATAGAAAATAAACAAATGAAGCATCCGATGCACAAAAACGTTTAATTTTCAACAAAACATTAACAACAACTAACTTTTCTACAGCCCTCTGTTACACAAGAAAGTTTTCTGATCTGAAATACGTAAATATTCACAGCAGGTAAGTTTGAAGCGCAAATGACAGTTTTAACTATGAAAAAATTTGTGCAACCAATTACAAATAGACGTCAGTAAAACCATCTAACATTTCCGACTCGAACTAGATCGTTTAGTCAATATTTTTTTTGTTTTGAGCCAAAGTTACCCCCTAGAGCTAAAGTAACCCGCATCTACGGTATTTTAATAGGAGTGCCTTTCACTTTTTCAATAATAAGAACACAAAATATGTTGAGCTTGTTTGTATGCTTCTTTCCATTTCTGCTGCTGTTGCAAAACACTCTTATGTTTGTTTGGTAATATTTAAAAAAATTATTTTTTTATTTACTCCAATTGTACTTAAAACTTAACATGTTAATAGAGCATTCGCTATAAAAAATGCTGCGAGAAAACTTTTTTAACTAGTGTATTTAATCGGTATGAAGCACTGAATACGAAACATTCTTTACATAATTCCTAAGATAATGTTCGTATATGAAATTAAGAAGGTAAACTACAATTAAACAATGAGTAAGATCTGACTACAGCTTTATTTGAATTTTCTTGCCAATTTTAAAAAGAAAGCCCTAAACGCAGGAAAGTTATAAAATAGCAAACAATTTTATTGTCTTCCCTTAAAAGAAAAAATAAAAAACTAGAAATGATGTCTACATAAACACACATAAGTTTCACTTCCAAAACACCGAGCATCAGTGACATGGTGAAACACATGCATGACACAATTTTATTTACAATAAACACATTTTATTGATATATTGGCAAAAAGAAAGGAAGGTCTCAATCGGTTGTGTCCGATTTCCTCAATAACTCTACCCTGGAAGAGCACTCACAACTTGCCAACGACAACCTGCAGAGCCGCAGAGCAATGAAAAAACCTGCCCACAATTGATAGAAGACCCAAACACAAAAAAATGTTTCTTTCCTTTCGGACCAAGACGATCTTGGCGCCGAACGAAGAAAAGCGCTGATCTTTACTTATACGTATAAGCCCTCTCCAGATATGTAATTTTTTAGAAAAAACAACTGCAATGAAAACATAAACGCTTATTCGGCTCAGATTCATGTTTATGTTGTGCATTCCTTCACGCTGAAGAAGCCTAGCAAATCTTATGCGCAGCATCTTAGCATTCTTTTGCAGAGGTGTGTTTTTTTATTGATACCGGTCAATTATATATAAATTGTTTAAAAGAAAAGTTTAGTGCATAGTATTTTTACGGTTTTATCTCTTATCTCTTTATATGTATAGTATTAAAATTTTATTATGCAAAAAGTACCATTATAATTGAATGAGGGCTGACAAAATTGTTAACGTTTCGCAGTCGTCTATCACCGGACTATTCCTTGAATCTTTATTGCTTTAATTTTATGTAATTAGTGTTGTATCTTGTATTTACAAAGTAAAAATGTATGTATGTATGTAACAGTCAAATGTTGTAAACTCATTTACACCCACTTTACGCTAACCGATTGAGTTGAAATTTTGCACCCACCTTCTTTGGTTCCGGTGACAATATAATATGGTGTACTCAGAATTTTAATATATTTAAAATGGCGGGTGTTCCAAGATGGCGGACTATCTTATCCTTTACAACCTTCTAGACATAGGTGTCAAATGAAAGGGTTTGACGAGCAGAATATGATAGATTGGGTGTTGGGATCTAAATTCAAAATGGAGGACACCTCAAGATTACAATTTGCTTTACAATCCCTTTGGCATGCGTATTGAATGAAAGGGTTCGACGAGAAAAATACGATAAGCTAAAGTTTAAATGATATGGTGATTTCTGTCCGAAAATAAAGTAAAAAAAAAATAAATAAAAAAAATTTTTAAGTAAAACGATTTTATATTCGTTATTAATTTGCACTTTACGGTATAAAATAACTTTTGAACCATTTTGCACTAATGTACATATATCGTGCCATAATCTGGTATATCAATATACCTACATATATGTTACAAAACATAAGAAAAAATGTTTTAGTAAATGTGTACAGATTTTAGATTTATTTGTTCAATAATTTTATATGGTTATAAAATCGTGGGCGCTTGATTGTGTTAACTCAAAGATGTGATCAATTACTAAATATGGTTTTAATTAGAAACTCAGACGAACACACTAAATCACATAATAAGTCAGCTAATTTATGCGTCCACGATTTTGTACATTAATAACGAATATAAAATCGTTTTACTTAAACATTTTTTTCATTTATTTTTTGAGGATAAAATATCTCAGGTGACGTCCACGAAAATTGAATTTATTTACAATCAGAAAAAAATACGATTGTTCTTTAAAACACGAGTTTTGATTCCGCTCTATTTATTTTACACAGGTGGAATGTATACACGTTCGAAAGCTCATTCAACTTCTTGCAAACATACTCATTATACAAATGTATATATGTATTGTATATTAGGCAAAGTTGTTTCAAAAAATTGCCAGTTTTTAAGGTTAGCAGTGAAGCGATGGCATCGAATCACCTCTTTGGGGCGCACCTTCTAATTTTGCTCATCTCCAAAGCGTTTGCAGAACCAGGACCTCTGATCGGGGGAGATCCGGTAGGAAAAGTAGTGAAGGTTGGCGGTAAGAAGGTGGTCCAGAGTGACAATAAATTTCCCTATGTGGTCCACCTTGCTTTCTCCGAAATTGAAGCCACCGAAGGAATGATTGACAAGCAGTGCGGAGGTGTCCTAATTAGTGCTAGAACAGTGCTGACAGCAGCCCATTGCATTAAAAATTTGAAGAGCGAACCCGAGATTGAAGTTACCGCTGGAAGCATTCATTTAGGGTTGCAGAAAGGCCAGAAAATAAGCGTAAAGAAATATTATCCCCATGAAAAGTATGTGAAGACCTGTGGACAAGGCGAAAACAGACAATTTTGTCAGAATGATATCGCTTTGCTGTGGTTGGAAAAACGTTTTATCTTTTCGTCTGCTATTCAAACGGCCACTTTAGCAAGCCAGAAATCACCGGACAGGAAACACGGAATTGTTTTCGGATGGGGCCAAACTGAGCATGAAAAGCCGTCACCTATGCTACGTAAGGCTGAGTATAAAATAATTCCCCGTTCGAACTGCAAAACATATTTCCCTAATGTTATATTCGACGAAACGAAATTATGTCTCATTTCGAACACGCTCAGTTCGTCAGTTTGCAATGGTGATTCTGGAGGACCTTTCGTATCTGATAACGTAGTTCTTGGAATTATATCTTTTGGCAGCAGAACTTGTAATCCTAAAAAGCCTAGTGTTTTCACTAATGTGACGAAATACGAAAATTGGATAAAGAGCACAGTTAAAGCGTTTTCTCTTGAGGAATTCAAACAGCTGAAATTTGAAGGTGGAAAGACAAATCGAATAACCGGGTAAAATTTCATGAAAGAGTTAGAGAAGGATATCATTCAACTTTCAATAAAATACCTGAATATGTTAAAACTAACAATTTATTTAAATTTCCTAAACTGTTTTACTTTTCCTCTCCAATCGGGAACTCATTCGACAGTTCAAACGTAATATTTCCTTAGATGAGTTGTTTGCATATTTATTATACATATATTACATGTGAAAGGCAAGCAATTCACAAAAAAATTGTGACAGTTTTAGGCTAACTCTAAGCTTATATTCATTACGATTTGCTTTGTTCAGTATGTAATTAATTTTTAAACTATATTTAAAATATTACGCCGATTTTATAATTTTGCAGAAAATTACAATAGAAAGGGAACAATAGATTTTAAATGCAAAACATAAATGTAAGAAGGCAAAATTGTATATAATTTTAATCATTTGAATTGTATATACATAATAACATCATAAATAAGTGAAATATCGGATATTGGGACTTCTTAAAAAGATTTTGTAACTCTTTTTGGACCGGTTAAAAGGAATTATGAATAAAAATATGAACTTCATTTAGAGTTAAGAGAATACGCTTAAGAAAATATTGACCTATTTAAAATAAACTTAGTTGGGTATTGGTTTTCAAGCTCAATCTCGAAAATCTATTAACAAATGCAATATAAACTTACTTCTTTATTTATGAATATTCCACTTAAAAAGTATTTATTCTTACCCTATTAAGTCCTTCTGTTGTTATATATGTAGATACATACATACAATGTATGTATGTTAGTTGCCTTTATTTAAATTTATAAGGCCCTCCCTCTTACCGATAACTATTATAATTACAAGACTTTCAAGCTATTGTCCTTTTGAACATTTGTGTTCAAAATTTCGATAGTTTTTACTACCATGTTATTCGCTATTTAATGCATATATGTATGTAGGTATAATTACGATTTATTTTTCACTGTGGCACGTTGCTGTTTCTATCTGAATTGAGTAGAGTTGTCTGGTGTACCAGCGAATGAGCCGAAGCGCTGTTGTCTACCTCTAGCGCATGTGATCACTTATCACCTTGTAAACATTTGTTCAAATTCAAGGCAGTTACACTACAATTCACATGAGATACGAGAAAAATAAAGCCCAAAGTAGACTCGTCGCAAAGTACGAAGTTCATAAAAATTACATATGTAGATTCTTGTGACGGTAAAAATGGTAAGAAACGACAGCACTACTGTCGCAACGATATTACTTTGCTCTGGGTTGGTAAACCCTTTAAATTTTCACCATCCATACAACCTGCGGTGTTGGCGAGCGATAAATCTGTTGCTCTGAATAAAGTTGGAGTTATATTTGGTTGGGGTTTCACTGAAAGTGGGTTTGATTTGGATATGTTCCTTAAAGCTACCCAAAAAGTAATTCCTGTATCGGAGTGTAAGAAGGAATATGACGATGTAATTTTCGGTGTCGAAAAATTATGTCTGATTTCGGAAAGAAAAAAATCAGTATTTTGTTTCGGAGATTCTGGCGGTCCATTTGCATCCAATGGTGTGGTTTATGGCGTTGGATCTTTCGGACGGAAGCGAGGAAAGAAGATCTTAAAAGAGGACTGCCTTCCTGAGGATCCAAGTGTATACACGAATGTGCGACACTATGAGAATTGGATAAAGGCCACTATCCGAAATTGGTCACCTAAAGAACTTAAGCAATTTGTACGGTTCGAAGGGAAATCTTTGACGGGTGTGTTCTTTCATAGCATTAAGCCTACTCTACATCCAAAAATTGATGGCGAACATAAATCTCTCTCTTACCTAGGTGATGGTTCGCAAAAAGATCTTCTTAGTCGCGTTGCTTCTGGGAGGCAGGATTAAACGACCCACTGATAATAATCATTATTACTGTTAGGTTGAAATGCCGATAACATAATTTTATTTACTTTTAATTATATTAAAATGGGAATTAAAAGTTTAAAAATTAGGAAATTATTAGAAAATAAATTAACTAAAACATAGAAAAACATTTGCAGAAAAATTAAAATTTTTTGAAAACAAATCAAATATTTGGAAACATCCCATATGAAACAATGTATTCGGATATTCGTTGCATACCAATATTTTAAAGATAAAAAGATTTTGAAAACGTTATTAAATTAAAATCATTTATTTTTGATAGTCTGAGATTGGTGCTTTGTGCTCTTAGAGCGAAATCCCAGAGTTGCGAGTACCTTATGTTGAAATTTATTGTCCATTGGCCTAGGCGGTTATAAAATAATACAAGAACACACCCATAAAATTAAAATGTACTAGAAAAAGAATCACTAGGAGGGATGAAATTATAGTCAAGAAGACTGACAATGGTAATGGGGAAAACAAATACGGAACTCAATAAATAATCCTTGAATTTTATGAAACAGCGCGGCTTACAACTTTCGTTAAAAAGACCAAAATTATCGTAAGCGATGATTTGGAATTTATGCTACAATTATGTGATTTTCAATAATATTTTTAGGGTTCTACAAGTTTAAGACACCTACGTAATAGTTTCGTCTTGTTAATTTGTTGCAGCTTCGCATTTTTGTGTTATTTTAATGTGTGCTATTGGAAGAGTATTTAAGGGGAGGTTCTCATCTAGCGCGCCTAAAAGTAGGTAAAGTTCCTGATTTATTTGAAGGAAAATGACAAGACATAGGGAAATGATATTTGGCAGTATCTTTTATTGTATATTTATCTGTACAAAAAAATTTTGGAGCAACTTGACATCCGCGGCTTTCATCGGATTTCAATGAAATTGAGCAGGTGCCTTCCCCTTGGCCTTAAACGGAAGGATCTGAAAGAATTTTGCGGGGCTGGCTGTGAGCATTTATATCTTAAATGTGCAGTGAAAGTGTAGTTAATCGGATTTTATGTAAATTTTGCAGGTGGAAAGTTATTTTGCGGGGGAAAAATTTAACTTTGAACTTTGAATTAAAAGTTGAAAATTTCCGAAACTAAATGCCAGCCCCGCAAAATTCTTTCAGATCCTTCCGTTTAAGGCCAAAGGGAAGGCACCTGCTCAATTTGATTGAAATCCGATGAAAGCCGCGGATGTCAAGTATAGCCAAAATTTTTTTATGCAAAAAAAAAAACAAAATGGCGCCCGTAATTCAGCTTCTCCGAAGGCATCCAATAATCCAATAATGATGACATTATTGTAAACTAGATAAAATTTGTCTCAGAAAGAGCGAACGACTTTTAAAAAAAATTGAAAATTGACGGAATGGCGCGATTTTGAAATTTTTGTGCCGTTTTTGGCTGTTTTTTTTCATAGTTTATGATTGTAAGTCAGGAGTTAATGTTAAAATTTTCAAAATGTGCTCCGCTCTTTCTATGAAGAAAATTGTTTACTTTAATATGCACGAAACTAGAAGTTGATTGGTTGAACCGCTTTTGAGTTATCTTGTACACAAATTTGTAAAATCTTGAAAAAAAAAGTTCTGAGATAATCGTGTTTGGAGTTTATGTAACTGTAGCTGCGATCATGACACCGCGACAATCAATGGGCTGTAGAATCCGTTCTAGTGCTCGGATCAACAAAATATTTTAAAGGAACATTCTAGACTAGACATATTAAACTTTAATAATATGAAATAAAAAAAAATCGAAAATTTCAAGATTCTAGATGAGAACCTCCTCTTAAATTTAGTCTTTTTCTGATTACCTAAACAACATGATTAAAAATCTATTTCAAGTGTGCATGTAATCGTATTCAATAAATATCAATCAATAGAACAATAAACTCTGCAAAAAGTTAGATTACTTAAAAAAATAAAAATTATTAAATTGGTTAGGACGGGGAGAGGAGCGGTCGAATAATGAAAATAAATTAACTTGAAATGAACACTTTTTATTGAGCAAAAATTAAAAAATAAAACAAAGCATCATCCGAATATCAAATCAACTAAAAATCCCTTTGAAAACTGAATTCAAAATTTAACCGTAAACTTAATAAAGAGTTCTGTTCTTCCCTGAGTGGAAAATTGTCAAAGCTCTGTAAAAACAAAAATTTACAATACGCTGCAACTGCCGTCATCTGTTTTAACAGTGCTGCTGCTGCCCTTGTTGCTGGGTTTGGAAATCAGACTCCCATAAATTTCAATATGGGCCCCTAAGCACAAAATACAATTTTGTGGTCTTGTCGCCGTCGAAAAAGTAAAAGAACTCACCATCCGATAAAAGTTCGCACGGCCCGTCAACGCGCAGTTCCACGCTCGCGAAATGGGGCACCAGTCGCTCGGAACTCCACAGGGCCACGGACAGTTCCTCGGCGCCGAAGAGCTTCTGACACACCCTCAGCTCGATCCCGGTCCGCCCCGGAAACACGTGGTGCACCTTAATCCGCTTCACCTCGAGGGACAAATGGCTTTCGAGCGTGAACTTCTCACGATGGAATAAAAGCTGCTCAACACTGAACTCGGACTTGATCACCACTCGCGATATGCGATAAAAGCTTGTTTTTAAAAATCTATTTTTAAATTCAGAACTTTTTTTTTATATATATAATAGATTTCATAGTTTAAATTAGCCGGGAAGTATGCAGCAGTTTTGAATTGAAGTTGTTACTTGCATGAATATTTTATAATTATCTTATGTCTAAAAAAAATTTGTACATATAGCTTCAAAAGCTGAAAAGTATAAATTACACTTCCACACTTAATCAATTAAGTTTAAAAAGAAAACAAATCGAAAAGTGATGGAAAAACAATTGTGATTTTGTTCGTAATCTAAAGAATACATGAACACCTTTTTCAAAATAATTCTAACTTTACTAATTCTCATTGCTCAAAGGAAAGAAATTGAATATTAATATAAATTATAACATTATGCAATATTAAGATTTACACCGCACAAGTGATACATCATTTCTATAGGATTTTTTCCGCAGATTACGACTTCAAATAAGAAAATATTATATCAAAATACTATAATTTTAGAGGCTTTAATACTTCCCGAAATATTATATTAATTTCATTCTTTTTTCAGTTAGACGCTTACTTCATACGATTGATGGTGAATGAAAATCACAACTAGCAAACTAATGAAAAACCATAATCTATAATCATATAAGAGTTATGGAATAGTGGTAGTTCATAAATGTATATTTAAATAACGATTTAAGCTTTTACTTAAGTAACGTTATCTTCAAAAATGCCCAAAATACGGTTTGTTTTAGGTTTAAAACTATTTTTTTTTCAAAAATGTGACACAATGGAAAATGTTAGTTTCCAGAATCATAATTATTAAATAAATAAGGTTTTTCCTTTTCAATAATAAAGAACTGCAAATATAATTGAATAAGCTTTGTTAAAAGAACGAAACAAAAACATCTTATCCTGACAACAGCCATGCTCCAACTAACTCTACAAAATTGCTTCCATATATAAAGTGTTGCTCGATGCAAATTTATTGCCAACTTGACAATAATGTATAGAAAAAGTTGTATTAAAATTAATGAAAATTATCTATTATTGGTTCTATGAAATAAACGAACATTGAAAATGTAGATGAGTATAATTAGTTAATAGTTGGTTTTAAGTATTCCCATATGTCTTGTTTCCAGCCACTTGCAAAAATTAATAACATATTGCTTATTTTTTGAAGCATAAGCGTCTATCTATGAAACATCTGCTCAAATATTCGGAAAACGTGTTCTTAACTCTCGCTATACTTGTATTACTAGATATGCATTGGTGTTGCCTTTGTATAACAGTTTTATAACATTATTGTTTAATAGACAAATCTATGTATATATATAAGCAAAATTTTAGACACATTATCAGTTAATTAGCCATGAAGTCTATTCCACTTCTATTATTACTTATATTCTTCTCGTTGATCTCCAAAGGAGTATCAACCCCTATTTTGGGGGGCCAAATTGTGGGTAGGCTAGAAAGGATTGAAAATCGAATTGTGATCAGGAACGAAAATACCTACCCTTTTATGGTATACCTGCGACTGTCTGAGAAGAACTCAAATCAACCGGCCAACGACCAACAGTGTGGAGGGACGCTAATTGCTTCTCAAGTGGTACTTACTGCGGCTCATTGCATTAAAGATATGAAAACTGATCCGAAAATAATGGCTACTGCTGGTGTTCTTCACTTATTCATGGACGTCGGTCAAGTGCGACAAGTGGTGAAACACGAAGTTCATCCGAATTTCGTCGGTTTGTCTGGATCTAAAAAAAGTGGATTTCAGTATAATTTGAATGATTTAGCCCTTTTATGGGTTGGGCAACCTTTCACCCCAACTCCATCCATTCAAATAGCCGTATTGTCCACCACATCTCCCGGAATTGGGATAAAGGGAGATATTTTAGGATGGGGTGCTTTCGCAATTGGAAAGCCGTCACGGGTGCTTCGAAAAGCCGAGCAGAAAGTAACTGACCTGTCCCATTGCACTCGGGAATTCATAGATATTTTATTTGACGAACCCAAATTGTGCCTTATTTCAGAAACGAAAACTTCCTCCACGTGTCATGGTGATTCTGGTGGACCATTTGTGGTTAATGGTGTTGTTTATGGAGTAGCATCATTTGGTAAAAAGGTCTGCGCTATTGAAAACCCAGCTGTCTACACGGACTTGAAACGATATAGAAATTGGATAGAGAGAACCGTAGAAAATTGGTCGCCTCTGGCGCTTCAAGAATTGCGTTTTGAGCCCTCAAAACGGCCTCAAGAAATAAAAGTCGGGAGAAAACGTCCAAATTCAATAGATGGTCCAATTTCGAGTTCCATTATACCACCCAAGAGAAGGAAAACAATTAATACATAAAAATTTATTAAAGAAATTCTCAAAAATTATACATTCATTAATGTTAATATAAAAACAGTCAAAGAATTGTCCAATAATATTACCAATTTTAATAAAAAGGATTTTTATAAGATTTAGGTACTTTATTTATTTTTCTGTTTGGCTTCTTGATATCTGGTGCTTTTGTGATTTTTATGGGATATTTAACTGTTCGTTTGCTTTTGTTACATTTGGACGTTTCGGATCGTAATCTTCTTTTTTGGGACTCTTTTGGTTTCGACCAAGCGATCCGATTCCATGAACCACACCATTAACTGAAAATTATCCACCGGAGTCACCGTAACAAAACACAAAAGTCTTTGATTCCTAAATAATACATAATTTATTGCTGCCGAATATCGTATCGTGGTACTCTTACAAACTGCCAGGGAAGTAACTTTTTGTTCAGCCTTTCGAAGCATTACTGAAGGGGTACCCTTTTCGTTGTTACCCCATTCCAAAATCTTGCCAAAATTGTGGACGCACTGAAGGCCCTTTGAAGGGCTTCGCAACCCAAATAAGGGCTAGAGGAAAGTAACTAAATATGGAATAGTATCCTTAATAAGGAATACTGCCATTTCTCGTAAACGGATACTCCTAGCCGTAAAAAATCAGTGATCTTCTACTCTTTCAATCATTATACTCGCGCGTACAGGTTTCCACTTAGCAGTCGAGCGAGTATTGTGTCCGGGGTGAGAGTTGTTTGTTTTATCGCTGTGAGAAAAGTTTTTAAAGTAAGTATACGCGGAAATGAGTATTTTTTTTAATTTTTATCTTATGACTTTGTACTGTTTACATGTTTGTAGTCGATTAAGTTCTTTTTTAAATGCTACCAAAGTTTCTATAGTGGGTGTGTTTCTTTATTCATTCGGAATATTCGGAGTACTCAATAAGCGTTTCTTTATTAGTCTAAAGTATGACGAACATTCCGTTCCGCGTTTCTTCATTGCTGCGGAATATTTGAAACGTATTCTTTTTGATCCGTCTCAGGAGGTGGAAAAAAAAGGAATATTCTCCTTTGAGCTGTCAAAAGTACAAAACGGAACTGATAAATACAGGAGCTACGATGGAACAAAATACTTGTAAATAAATGTTATGACCAAATATTTTTTTTCCTTTTCAATCTCTTTTGCTTTATATTTATATTATATTTTAGCCGAAACAGGACCATAGCCCTTTCAGCCGTCCCATCGGCCAGACAATTTTCACGAATGCCCCTATGGCATGGGACCCATACAATCGTGACCAAATCCAGGCTCTCATTCTGTACTGTATATTCCGTGAAAATTCCATTCGTTCTCTTCCTCCCATGGAATGAATAAAGAATCACACTTAGTACCTTATATGAATTAAGTTTAAGTTTAACCTCTTAAGACCTGAATGGACCAAAATGGGGTAATAGTGTTCTTAAGGGTTCTTTTTTATAGTAATTGGCGTATAAATGAAACACACATTTTTTTTGTAATTGTGTTTTTTTTTTAATTTCTAATTTTTTTTAATTGAATTATTATCTCCTCCCGCAGAGCAATTATTGATAGGATTGGAAACTCTGCACTTACAAAAAGTATTTCAAGTGCAATTAGTTGTCGCAATATGCCACTATTAGTTTCAATAAAAAAAGATAAGGTGCACAGCACACGGTCTTAAGAGGTTATTTTTCATAGTTTTCTAAGTATTCCATATTTGGAACCTACCTATTCCATAATTAGATACCTTTATGTTGATTTTGTTTTTGAGAAAATTTTTTACTTTAAATTAATATAAGTAACACAAGACTGTTATTAAGTTAAGTGCAAATATATGGCTGATAATAATTATAAAAAAAAGTTTTTGGAGCAACTGAAGAATAGTTCCCAGTCTCGGATTTCAATGAAATTGAGCAGGTGCCTTCCATTTGGTCTAAACTGGAAGGATCTAAGCGAATTTTGCGCCGATCACCTTTGATTTCGGAAAATTTTCAACTTTTAATTTTGACATTTCGTCAATATTGAAAGTGGAAAATCCCCGTCGCAAACTCACTTTTCACCTGCACCCAGTGTGTTGATTAGGGGGACCATCTGAAAAAAGTGAAGATCACATTAGAAATGTCATGGCGCGCTTTAAAAATGAAATGCCGGGTCGCGAATAGTGTTTTAAAGTGAAATGTTGTGCCGGTTGTGAAGTGATGAATTGCAGTGGAAATGTGTAGTGGAACAATTCTTAATCGGATTTCATGTAGACTTTACAGGTGAAAAGTGAGTTTGCGACGGGGATTTTCAACTTTCAATATTGACGAAATGTCAAAATTAAAAGTTGAAATTTTTACGAAATCAAAGGTGACCGGCGCAAAATTCGCTTAGATCCTTCCGTTTTAGACCAAATGGAAGGCACCTGCTCAATTTAATTGAAATCCGAGCCTGGGAACTATTCTTCAGGTTAGCGAAGTTTTTGATTTATAATATAATACAATTTTTTTATGTCAAAAACGAAATGGTATTCTATATTGGGTAACTTTCCTCTATATCATTTCGACAGAAATGAAAGTGTTGCTTTCCAATATCACACTTTTCAACATATTCCTCGTGGACTAGATATGTTACTTGTCCATAAGTCTCGTTTGAGCCTTTTCATAATCCAACAACAAGTGTAACGCTCCAGCGGTGACTTCAATCCTTTGGGCCCCTTTTATGCTCAGAATGCAGTGCGCAGCCGTAAGTACTATCTGTGCCCCGATAAGTACACCTCCGCACTGATCTGCATCGTCATCAGCTTGGCCTTTCGCCAGCAACAGATACACCATATAAGTGTACTTACATATTTTCGTTTTGCACTATTAATTTCCCATCGACGTTTGCAATTTTTCCTCCAACAATCGGGTTTGCGGCCCTTTGAGGACTAAATCCACAAAACAGGTACAACAGAAAGACACAACTCGATAACATTGCTAGAAAACCCACCAACTGATTATGAAAATTTAAATCATCGCTTATAAAAAAAAATATGGAGAACCTTACTACGGTAAAGAATCAGTGAGTTTAAACATCTGCGTTTAACGTTATCGAATCATTTGTGTAAATATGCCTAACGTCTAGTTTGTGTTGAACATTGAAAGGTATTCGTTTATGGAACATTCAACCCCGTTACCGTGGAGCTTAAATATCGTTTATTTTTCCAACAGGGACAATTACATCAACCAATTTAATTTAAATAAAATCCCCATATTCAATTTATTAAATGTTTAAAATGTATTCCTAAAAATTGGCTTTTGTATTTGGCGCAGTAGCGCCATCAAACGAAATGTGGATCAAATTAACAGCACAAATTTTAAAACACGCTATGCTGCGCACATCCACATACACATTAATTAAGTGTTTTGAAAACATTTTTATATTTGAAAAAGTTGGTGTGTGCATTTGAAATTCAGTCCAAGTTGAAAGAGCATCCCTCTTGCAGGCTTACAATAAATTTTTTTATCGCATTATTTTTCTGCTCGTCAGAACAGAAAAGATTTCACTAAAAAAACAATAGTCTTGAAATAGTAATAGAATTTTAACTTCTTTGATAAAGCTTTACAAAATAGAAAATTAATTTTAATTTTGCATTCAAGTTAACTGAGTACTTCAAAATCTTCACCGAACCATTTGTGTATCTCTTACAATATTTAATATGTACCTTAAATAAATCTTATGTAGGTACTGGAAATTTTCAAGCTCAACCTTCAATATCTACTAACAAATGCAATATAAACGTACTTGTATGTTAATGAATATTTCACTAGAAAAGTATTTATTCTTTGTTGTTATATACATATGTAGATAGATATATACAATGTATGTTAGTTGCCTTTATTTAAATTTATAAGGCCTTCCCTCTTACCGATGACTATTATAATTATAAGTCTTTCAAGCTATTGTCCTTATATAATATTTGTGATGTATTCCTTATCTGTGTTCACAATTTCGATAGTTTTTACTGCCATGTTATTCGTTATTTAATGCATATATGTAGATATATGTTATACACACCGCAATAAAAGTAGGTAGGGGCCTGAGCGAAACGGCCAAGGCGCTAGGTAGTGAGGCACCTCATTTACTAGTAAATTTTGAAAGTGAAAGGTGGTGCAAGAGTTTAAAGAGTTTTGTAAAAGTTAAAATAAGGAGAAGAATAGTTTGAGTGTAAGGAATTTAATAATTGGTGAGTGGGTTTTGATTGTGCATGATTTCGTATTATTTTATTGTTTATAAGTTGATTATATTAGAGTGTGAGTACCTATTGATTGAAATATTAGGTCTGTTCTTTGACAAGCCACGAAGTCCCAGCAAGTGCCGTGTGGCGCCGTCTGGCGCCGTGTGGCGCCAGAAGTTGCCATAAACGCGTTCTTTGACATTTTTGACAGCCACTTTCTGGCGCCGCGTGGAACAATCTGGCGCCGTGTGGCGCCAGATTTTGCCATGAAAGCGTTCGTTGACAATTTGACAACCACTTTCTGGCGCCGTGCGGCGCCAGATTTTACCCCGAGATTTATGCTCGGGCTTGCTCGGGCAAATTTAACGGCTGGTCGCTTTTGAATTTAAATTTGAACTGAATTGAATATTTATTGATTTATCAGACAAATTTGAAATAAATTATGAAGTATGAATGAAAAATGCTCATCAACTATGAAAATAATTGTAAAACTTGATAATTAGTATTAAATAAATGCAGTAAATTATAAAAATAAATCTCGGTTATGAATTTTCACCTAAGATTAAAATGAGAAGAGACGCTTTGCTTTTTTCGTGAATTATATTATTTCCAAGGTTGTTTTCGATTTGAGATCGTTCGAAAACACTTAATAGGGAAGAAGGAAAAAATAATGAAAAAAATCCACCTTCCCGTTTTCGGGGTATATTATATTATCCAGTTTGACGAAAGTATACAAAGATATCATAAGTCTTCCCTTAAAGTAATACTGTGCGTTTTGCCAGTAAACATTCAATTTTGTAATTCATTAAATTTAATTTTTTTCATACCAATTGTTCAAAAACTGTCAACATGCATATCTTCAATAAAAATAAATCTCGATGTGATATAAAAAAACAGAGATGTATTTTAATTTCACATACCTAAACAGTTAAAAAATAACATAATTATTTAAAGGGGAAAATAAAAGTTATATTTCGCAGGCCTGTGTAATAGACGTGCCCTTTTGTTTCTAATACTTCACACACACGTCATTCGCTGCTTTTGAGAGAAGTGTAAAAAAAAGAAGTTTATTTATTGTCTAAATCTAGAAATTTAATTAAATAGTTTCAAGTGTAGTGCTTAAAAAAAAACGAGTGAAGAGTGAAAAATGGATTGCTACGAACAATTGGAGCTAACGGATCCAGCAACTGGGAAAACAGTAACAGTTCGCTGTACGTCTGCAGTGGCCAACGAAGCCAGAAGAGGTAAGTAACGATTGTTTATTTGTTTTTGTTGTTATTTTTAATTTGCCCGTTGGGCATCACAAAGTGACTTTATGGTCACGCAACCAGAGCCACATTGACCAGTGACCTCGATGTGGAAAACGATCTGGTCAAGAAATTTGCCAATTCGTTAATTTTTTCTATCATGAGTTGATAGAGGAAAATTCATCTAGTGAGGAACTACTCCCCAACGCTGGACACCATACCTAATGTTCGAGTATTTGGAGATGCAGCAATCTCATCTGCCGCGCAATTCTCCACAATGCCTTTATGGGATGGAACCCACAGAATTCTTACCCACTCAAAGTGAGTTAAGGATCTGAGCAATTCTACCACCATGTGGTTTTTCCTTTCCTTTTTCTTCTCAAGCGCACTGCAAGATTGTTTATTTAATTTATCAAAATAAAATAAAAAACACGCTTTTGTGATATGACAGAAACAATTATCTGTTGAAAAAACTCCCCTCGATCTAGCTCGATGTAACTCCCACGTTGTCATTGAAAAATGGGGCTCTTTTGGAGTTGCTCTGTGGTCTGATCGTGTCCCAATGTGATCCATTGATTTTAGTGATAATTCATGTTTTTATTAAAAATTATTTAACTTTTTAAGAAAGAACATGACCTGTTTATTTGTTTTGCCATTTGTCCTTAATGTAGATCCAAAAGTCCTGGCTGAACTCTTTAGCGAAGGAGAGACAAATGTTATGGATACGGTGCAGAATAACAACGGTTTGTATACAATTTTTTGTAATTTTTCATTGCATATTTTATATAATTTTTATTTAGAATGCTCAGAATGGCACGAGGCACCTGTAAAGCTGTTAATAAGCCTCATAAAAGAACACAGGCCGAAGTTGGGGAAGACTCTTCTGTTTAAAACTAAGAAAAAGATGATGGAAGTAATTTGCAAATCTATGATGGAGAAGGGTTACTGTTTTACCCCTACCCAGTTGGAGAATAAATATAGAGGGCTAGAGAAAACGTTCAAAAACAAACTCGCCCATAACAGTAGGACTGGAAACAACAGGATGACCATTCCCTTTGAAACGTGAGTCACAATCTTAATATATTAACATTGCTTATTTAATATTTATTTATTTTTCAGTGAACTTGAAGATTTGTTCCATGAAAGGGCAAATATTTTCCCGAAGTGCCTGCTGGGGTCTACATCCAAGGGGAGGCATTTAAAAGGACAAGAAGAGAACCAAGGTAGGACTTTTCTAATATTCATATTTTAATTATTTTACAATTTCTAAATTTTAACATTTAACAGATTAATATACTTATATAAAAATCAAATTATATTGTAAACATTAATCGCTCTTTTAAATTTTTCCATAATGTTTTCATTTAGCCAAAGAAAGATCTCTCAGTCCTGTAGAGCCTGCAGAATTTGCCACTCCACTGTCGCCGTTGCCATCTTCAAGAAGTCCGGTTCCAGGGCCTTCGGCACTTTTAATTCCAGCGCAGCAGTGTCTATCTCCAGCTCCAGCATGCATCACAACATCCGTGCAGCAGCAGAGATCCCCATCCCCAACACCACGACCGTCCTCTGTTGTGCGAAGATCTCCCGCAACCTCTTCACTTGGCCCCATCCGGAGTCGACTGCACAGACGCGGGAGAAAATTGCCGATGGCTGAGAGAGCGATGCGCCTGAAGGAGGAAAGAAACCGGCTGTACGGGGAGAAGAACCGGCTCTACGAAGAAAGGACGGAGGTAATTCGGCATACCCTGGAGAGGAGAAATGACCTCATAGCTCAGTGGCTAGGGAGGTCTGAGTAGAAAGGTATGGTTTTTTTAATTTTGAAATGAATTAATTTTTTTTTAACTGGATCGGAAAGGGAACCGAAAATAGGCACAGAAGTATTTTGAGTTTTTAACCAATATTTTTTTAGGTATTATATAATGGTTTATAGGCCTCCTGGGGAAGCTGGCCATTTAAAAAAAACAGCTAACGCGCCTTTGTGCATACCTCCATGGTGGTGTGGAAGATTGCACATTATAGTACTGATTTTCATACCGTAAACCGGTAGAAGTCCTTTTGTTATTTTTTAGCAATCCAGACGAAGCAGTTCCAGTGAAGTCAGCAAGTTTGGAGGATGTTGTGCCCACATCACATCAACTTACGCCCATGATGATGAGTAGATTTTGTAATTTAAGTATTTTGTTATAAAACAACTGTAAAAATATAAAAATCTCTATTTTTAATAAAAAATAAATCTTAATTGATTTTTTTATTACACATCACCTTCAGCGAAAAAATTAACTATAGAAACGAAGCCTTATTCAATTATTAGGACTCAGGTCTACTGTCCCTTGGAGCTGTGAAAAAAATCAAACTTCTAAGCCAACGCAATCTAAAGATACAGCCGTTTATGCCGCAAATTTTCGACACTCGCAAGGGAATCAAAACCTAAAGGGTACTTCCAGTCGACCTAGAATCTTGAAATTTGGCATGAAGCAATGTTTTATAGCACATATAAAGGAAAAATTCCGAAAACCTTAAATTTTTAGTTACATCATATAATAAAAATTTTTAATAATTTTAAACTTTACGGAACCCTCGGTGCGCGAGTCCGACGCGCACTTGGCCGGTATTTTTTATTTTATTTTACACTAGAACTATCAGCGCAAGTTCGTAATGTTAGTGATTTTGTGGGTTTTCAATATGTTGTAATTTTAAACCTTCATATTATAAGAGGGCACTTTAAAAAAATTTAATTAATTCAAGGAAGAAATTGAGTAGCAGTCAATTTAACTGGCGTTGATAGTTCTAGTGTTCAATAAAGTGTTCTTTCTGAAAAATGATAAGGAAACTATAATGAAAACATGAATACAGTGGATGTGTTACTTTATTGCAAATAAAACTTAGGCAAATTGACAAACTTTCTCGATTATAAATAAAATTGTTTTTGCTCGGATGGTACTCTCGATCTACGATGTTGGCTCAGTCACGTCCGGTCGCTGGGCACTTTGGTTGACTTGCTGGCGCTGCGCTGTCCTAATTTCATTCCCGGGTTGTAGGTTCAGCATGATGTTGAAATTGGGCTGAGATGAACACCTCATGATGTTGATTATAGCTCTGCGGTGCTATGGACCTCTTGGTGAAAAGGGGAAAGATATATTATTGTTATTATTTATATCCCATGCAATTTTCCCCACCACCATGGAGGTTTTGCATAAAGGCGCGTTAGCTGTTTTTTTTAAATGGCCAGCTTCCCCAGGAGGCCTATAAACCATTATATCCTGCTAAAAGAATTATTAAAAAATATACCTTCTTAATTCGATCTCCCTAGCCACTGAGCTATGAGATCATATCTTCCTTTCAGGGCCAGGTAATTACCTCTGTCCTTGATTCGCACAGCCGGTTATTTTCCTCGGTAGAGTTCGCCCCCGCTCGATGTCCGTCCTAGGTCCTTGTAGCAGCAAACAATTTGGCGTCCATTCTGAGGGGTGATGCACATCATTTGTAGGTCTGAAAAATGATATGCATAATGTACAATTAAAAAGAAAATTAATACCAAAGAGACTCACCACATCTTAGTTCGATGATCGAGGGAGATTGCGTGCTCCATTCTGAGCGGTGATGCACATCATTTGTAGGTCTGAAAAATGATACGCATAATGTACAATTAAAAAGCAAATTAATACCAAAGAGACTCACCACATTTTAGTTCGATGATCGAGGAAGATTGCGTGCTGCATATAACAACCTGCATATCTCGTTGCGCTTTATTCGACCCGCTACGTTATCGTCTGGGGAATTGAGATTCGAAGCAGATTCTCGTTCTTGTTCTGCTTCTTCGACATCAAAGTCCGATGTGTCGGCCAGGTTGTGCAGCACGCAGCAAGCTCTAATGAAGTGGCAAATTTTGTCTATGCCCCTCAATTTACAATAGTAGAGCTGCCTAAATCGTTGCTTCAGAATGCCGAAGCTATGCTCCACTACGACCCTCGCGGAGCTCAAACATTTATTATAATAAATATTTGATGGCGACAGATGTCCATTGTCCCTGTATGGAGTTAACAGATGTCCACTACAGGGATACGCTGAATCGCCTAGGATGTGATAGCCTACAATTATATAAAATTTGAATTTAAATTAGGAATTACGATAGATAAAAGACTTTTGAATAAAATATAAAGTCTTACAAGTTATGTTGGGTTCAATTACCTGCACAAAGTCTATCCAATTCTGGATAAATCTCCGAGTTTTTGTACACCCTGCTATCATGAACAGAACCAGGGAACCCGACGAATACATCCATAAATTTTCTATCTTGATTCGCAACAGCTTGAAGAACGATGCTGTAATTATTCTTCCGATCCATATAGTCGTCTTTGCTTTCCTTAGGCGGGTCAATGGTGATATGGGTCCCATCTATAGCTCCTTAAATTTAAGTAATTATAATTTTGATACTTCTAATTTTCAATAAATATGTACCAATTATGTTAGGGAACCCATGTTTGCTCTTGAAACATTGGGCACTTTCTTCCTTCTCTTCACTATTAGGCCATTTCAGAGCTACATCGCAAAGGTGACTTATATAATAAGTTACTCTTTCTACTATATGTGAAATGGTGCAAATCGCAAGGTCGAACCGGTCGGACATATCCCGGTAGGCACAAGCTTCATGGCCAGCAAACCATAGAAACACAGCTATGTGTTTCTCGGCACTTATAGCTTTTGTGTGATCCATTTTTTTAAAGTCCGCACTTTCTTTGAATTTTGTCGCAAGATTTTGAAAAAGCTCACGATTAATTCTAAAGTGTCGAACGAATTCCTCATCAGAGTATTTTGGAACGACTTTCTCAAAATATTCTGGAATGCTATTTCTTTTGAACCGTTTCCCGCAAGGTTCATCCGCTTCATCGCTATCGAAGCTGCTGTCTGAGCTGTTGATATCTTCCAACCAGCTATCATCTGTTAACTCGCTAAGCAAGTCGACAAATTCCATTTTGATACTCGCTAAAACGAAAAGTAAGAACGGTTGTGGATAAAGCGACTTTATGTCTGTGCGAAGCCGCATAGAAGAACTATAAATTGGAAAATCAAGAAGTTGCTCGTAAAGTGCGGTGGTTAGCAGGAAATAATCCTGGGACAACCCCTTCCGCCAAATACAGCCTTTTCTTGGATGAATCCGCACCGCTTTCAGCTATACACCCAATTCTGTTTTTACACGGGCTTTTTTTACACGGTTTTGATTTAACAGGCTCTAGAAAAAAAATTGATTCCGTTTTTACACGATTTTATTCGATTTAGCACGATTGAAATTAAAAAAAATATATATACATATGTAGTTTTATTAACCGTAATCTTCTAGAAATTTTTTCTTCTATGTTATTTATGAAATAGTGAATATGGTTTTTCAGTTCCTAATTCTTTATAGATTAACTCAAGTACGTTGGCCAAAGGAATTTATGATTTGGGTTTTTACCAAGGTACGTAAAATATCGCTCACGAATGAATAAAAATATAAAATTCCCTTATTTTTTTCGCTCGCGAACTGAATTTTATTTTTCAACTCACGAACTTTATTTTTGAGAAGAATTTTATAAATTCCATTCGTTCAGGGAGAGCGAATACAATCGCCTTACCTAAAACAATTCGTTCGTGAGAGCGAGTTTAAAATGAAGCAAATTCAATTTTTCTCTAGAGAGTGAAAAAGAACCGAAACGAATGATTTTTTTTCATTCTTTGAGTAAAATTCGTAGTGCATGCGTCGTGCGTTTAAATCAGAATCAGGTAAAAGTTGCAATTATGGGTCGCCGGAAAGTGTTCGAATTATCTAAATATGTACGTGCTTTATGATGAGATATCTAATTCATCAACGTGTTTAGAGTGTAAAAAAATATTAAAAGGACAATGTACGGGGAATATAAAAAGACATTATGCTACAGTACATAAACTAAATTTAAATAATTAAGACGATCCTGATCTCGGTCGCTTAGCCGAAGTAGCTCTAGCTGTTCCAGCAACCCAAATTTCTGTAGAACGGGCATTTAGTGCCCTTTCTACTATTTTAATCAAAATGAGGTCAAAGTGGTCGAAAGAAACAATTAATAATATTTTAATTTTATAACTCAACGACAATGTTTTCAATAAAATATGTATTGACATTTAATTTATAATAAAAAGGTATAAAAATTGTTCATTGATTTTTATTTTTGTGTGGTATTAAATTTGATTCACGAACGATTCTTTTACAAATCACTCGTGAGCGAAAAGTATTTTTCAATTCCCTAAAAATAAATTTCGCTCGCGAACGGAGAATTTTAAAAATAAAACTCATTTTATAAAATTTTCGAGCGAATTCGAAATAAAATTCTTTGGTTGTTATTCGCTCACGAGCGATTTTAATTTTTCAGTTCTCCTTTTTACCACATGGAAATCTACCTCTTTCTTCTGACTGTGGCCGAAAAGCCTGTTTTTTAATTATTTATATTTTTTATTCCACATTTGCATATAAGTACATTTGCTTAACATTAACCGTCCGGTGCTTACAGTAAGGAAAAATTTAAAGAATTGGCGATTTTTCCTTATAAAGAAGATTCAGATATATTTTCGATTTGTTAACTTTGTTAATTTAAGTGGTTGTATAACATCAAGTGGATTGATGCCGATACATCCTCTGACTAACTTTTGAACTTGTCTTTGATAGTTGTTAACTGTCTAATAAGTTTTATAACCGACCGGCGGTTTAAGTAAGTTTTTTACAAGCTTTTATTTAGTTTCACCTGTTCCGGTGTCTGTAATGAAATCTTGCAAGTTAAATTTGACCCACTTCCCGGTTTCCGATTGAGCTGAAATTTTTCATGCATATGTATATCACGTGACAATGCAATATTAGGATATGAAGCATGAAAAGCTTGTTTTAAAAATTTTTTTTTTAACCTTTTCACTTTTACACAGGTTTTTTTACCCAAAGACGGTTAGGGGTTAATACACCATCGACCGTTTACGTACCTAAGTTTTCAGTTTGAGTGCGAAACAAATCTTATGAGCATAGGTATGCCAACAGTGCGGATGATTTTGCATATACATACATAAAAAAATCAATAAACTTAGATAACTAATAAGATCACAAAAAATGTGTTAAAGAAAAAAAATTATTATTATTATCGAATTGTTTCTTTTTTTTTAATAGTGAGAAAATTATAATTGGCTAGTGCAACCAGCCTAAATTCACACCAAACTAAAAAAACACATAGGAGCGCAGTCACTTCTCTCCCTAATTTTAACATAAAAAAACAAGAGGAGCGCTATCGCGTTTCCCGCAATTTTGGCATATAACTAGAGGAGCGCGATAGCACTCAAAGCACTCAAACGGTTAAACGGATACTTTTACCGTGCATTCTAATCTATGTATACTAATGGTACACCAAAGATAAAAAGCTATAATCGCACAGGTAATTGTATCGCATTTAATTCCCGAAGTATACTACAAATGTTGGGTTTTAAATAAACCTTACCTATTTGGAAGTCAGATAATAAATTCTTCTGCACTCCACTCGTCTTCAACAATCACGGTAATGTATTTTTTTAGTTTATCCACTTTAAAACACTTTAAAACACTCTTTAACACTTTTATTTTGCTTAAACACTTTACTTTTAATATTAGGTCTGTTCTTTGAGAAATCCGTTAAAAAAAAACTGGTGCGCCACAGTGCGAACTGAGTGTTGTCAAAAAAACCAAGGCGCACTGGGTTTTGGCATCTCAAAGAACGAGTTCAGTGCAAAGCAGAGCAAAAAAGGAGAAGAAGAGTAGAATTGTCAGTTGTGTTTACGATTTTTCGAGAATTGAGTTCAGTTAAGTGTTTAAATAAAATAGAAGTGTTTCTAAATAAGCAAGTAAGATTTATAGCATAAAATTTGGTGCATGCAAAAAAAACCGTTGAGAAAAATTACGTTTTCAACCGGTCGGGTATAATATTTCTCTCACTTCATTGACGGTAAATGAAACAAAATGCGTGCACATATAAATATGGCTGGGTTTGAGAGCACATAAATCAATAAATACTTCAATTCAATTTAAATTCAAATTCAAATGCCGCTAGCCGTTATAACTCGACTTCGCCCCAGCATAAAACTCGGTTTTATTTGGTGCGCACCGAGACGCACCGAGGGCTGTCAAAAATTCTCAAAGAACGCTAAAACGAAAAACTGAGTCGCACTGAGACGCACCGAGTGCTGTCAAAAAGTCTCAAAGAACGCCAAAATGAAAACCCAGTGCGCCACGGTGCGAACCAGTTTTTTTCAGTTTTCTCAAAGAACAGACCTATTATAACTCACTTGGCGCAAAATTGCAACACAACTGACAATTCTACTCTTCTTCTTCTTTTTCGCCCTTTTTTGCCCCGGAATAACGAATTTGCGTTCGTTGAGACACCAAAATCCGTGGCGCCAGGTTTTGCCACACGGCGCCACACGGAACCCCGAGTTTTGTTTTGACAGTTCTCGGGGCGCCGTGTGGGACCGTGTAGCGCCGTGTGGCAAAACCTGGCGCCACGGGTTTTTTTTAACGGTTTTGTCAAAGAACAGACCTATTATGAATGAGTGTGATTCACCATGACGCATGTGTTGCCTATAGGGTATGGTGAAGGGCCTGGCCGGAGTAATGCCTAATCTCCATAGAAAACCAGACCAACCAACCAAACCAAAAATGTCTGCAGCTCTTTCACTTGCATTGAAATTTTTGTCACCTGTCTCGCTCATTTTGGTCATCACTCGCTAGCTTTTTCGTCTGTGTGAGTTAAACCAATTGTAATTGCCACATTCAATTTAGCGCATTTAGTACAGGTTTAGTACTTGAAAATTTCTATAGGTAAACAATAAATTGAGGTTAAATACCCCGGGCCCTAGAGTTCATCGGATATTTATTGCTAAATCAGGTCGAGAGGTGCTGCAAGGTGCTGCGGCTCCACCATCGTAACGAGGAGCCCCAAAAAGCCCCGTGCTGCACCGCAGGTCGGACGGGCCCAGTGCACCTAAGCTGACTGACATTTTACAACTACATTGATGATATGTGTGCAGATGTGATTTGTCAGGAAGTGGTTTTGTGGTTTTGGTTTGGTTGGTTTCCTATGAAGATTGGGCATATAAGTCACCGTGTAAGCGCCAGGACCCGTCAGATATGGGATGTGTTCCCATGGTGTGAGTGTGGGGCGTATGTCGCCCGCCGGACATAAGTCGCGCTGCGCTGTCCGGAGTTGGGGACTGTGTGACCCCTTTGTTTGGGGGGTGTGGATCACCTCAGAATCCCTCACTCAAACTATGTTTTTATTTGTTTGCAGGGCGAGCAGCAGCAATGGAGACGGCGTCCTCAAATTAAAGTAAAAATTATATGAAAAGACCTAATAAATGTAAAATATGAATTAAAGTGAATTTTTGAGTTATAAAAGAGTCTTCTTCTTTGAAAGAGTGAAAGTTTTTAATATATAATTACGATTTTTTTTTCACTGTGGCACGTTGCTGACTTGCTGTTTCTATCTGAATTGAGTAGAGTTGTCTGGTGTACCAGCGAATGAGCCGAAGCGCTGTTGTCTACCTCTAGCGTATGTGATCACTTATCACCTTGCAAACATTTGTTCAAATTCAAGGCAGTTACACTACAATAGATTTCTTTAAATTTATACAACTGCGCCGAACTTCTGTTCCGATGTTTAGGTACCCTTTTCAAATAAAAGACAGGTAATCTTAATTAGGATTCTAGTAATTACTTTATTCGAGATGGGGTCAGTTTACCTTTTTGGATTATATATTTTATATGCAATAAGTGCATCATGTACCGCAGAACCAATTGTAGGGGGTGTGCAGGTCGGAAACGTAGTGACTTTCGAAAACAAAATTATGGTTATCAATGAAAACCAATACCCTTTTATGGTTCATCTTCGAATTGTTGAGTCCGTTCCGAAGAAGGGTGAGGAAGACGACGTCGATGCCTGCGGCGGGACTCTCATTGGGTCGCAGACCGTCCTTACAGCTGCTCATTGCATAATGGAAATGTACAGCCCGCCAAAGATTGAAGTTATTGCTGGAATTATTCACATGAGATACGAGAAAAATAAAGCCCAGAGTAGACTCGTCGAAAAGTACGAAGTTCATAAAAATTACGTAGATTCTTGTGACGGTAAAAATGGTAAAAAACGACAGCACTACTGTCGCAACGATATTGCTTTGCTCTGGGTTGGTAAACCCTTTATATTTTCACCATCCATACAACCAGCGGTGTTGGCGAGCGATAAATCTGTTGCTCTGAATAAAGTTGGAGTTATACTTGGTTGGGGTTTCACTGAAAGTGGGTTTGATTCGGATATGCTCCTTAAAGCTACCCAAAAAGTAATTCCTGTATCGGAATGTAAAAAGGAATACGATGATGTAATTTTCGATGCCGGAAAATTATGTCTGATTTCGGAAAGAAAAAAATCAGTATTTTGTTTCGGAGATTCTGGCGGTCCATTTGCATCCAAT
This sequence comes from Machimus rusticus, assembly GCA_951509405.1. Lineage (NCBI taxonomy): Eukaryota > Metazoa > Arthropoda > Insecta > Diptera > Asilidae > Machimus > Machimus rusticus. The sequence continues at coordinate 19,485,881 of OX608050.1, read as the reverse complement.
GGTGTGGTTTATGGCGTTGGATCTTTCGGACGGAAGCGAGGAAAGAAGATCTTAAAAGAGGACTGCCTTCCTGAGGATCCAAGTGTATATACGAATGTGCGACACTATGAGAATTGGATAAAGGCCACTATCCGAAATTGGTCACCTAAAGAACTTAAGCAATTTGTACGGTTCGAAGGGAAATCTTTGACGGGTGTGTTCTTTGATAGCATTAAACCTACTCTACATCCAAAAATTGATGGCGAACATGAGTCTCCTAATAAACAACGTCCAGAGAATCAGCGAAAGGACCCACCTGTACAGATGAAACCAACAAAAAAATATACTGGAAAGCCGACAAAATCACAAAATATTCAGCAGCCAAAAGGAAACAGGAATTAAAATGGTTTTATAAAGGGTATATTCTCTAAAAATACTTCATGCTAAATTTTAAACAGAAAAACCAGCATAATATTCTTTGAGGAAAATAATTGTGAGAAAAAATAGGTATAATTATTCTTTTATAACAATTATAGTTAATTATGGTTTATATAATAAAATATATAATTAATAAAATAAAATTACATATATGTATGTATATGCATGTATATATTTTTTAATAGGAAACCATGAAAACCAAAGTATATCAAAACGGTAACTTACTTCTAGGTGATGGTTCGCACAAAAGATCTTCTACGTCGCGTTGCTTCTGGGAGACGAATTCACGTTTAAACGACCCACTGATAATAATCACTATTACTGTTAGGTTGAAATGCCAATACTATAATTTTATTATTTTTTAATTATATTAAAATGGGAATTTAAGGTTTCGAAATTCGAAAATTATTACAAATAAATGAACTGAAACATAGAAAAACATTTGCAGGAAAATTAAAATTTATTTGTTAGAAACAAATCGGATTTTGGAAACATCCCATATAAAACAATATATTCGGATATTCGTTGCATAACAATTTTAAAGAAATAGAAAAATTTTAAAAATATTATTATATTAAAAACATTTTATTTTTGATAGTCTGAGATCGGTACTTTGTGCTCTTAGAGCGAAATCCCAGAGTTGCGAGTACCTTATGTTGAAATTTATTGTCCATTGGCCTAGGCCCTAGGCGGTCATAAAATAATACAAGAACATACCCATAAAATTAAAATGTACTAGAAAAAGAATCACTAGGAGGGATGAAATTATAGTCAAGAAGCACCAATTGGCAATTTCTTGTAAAATTTTATGGTCTTAGATTTCCTTTTAAAGCTTAGTTGTTTTATATATTTTAGTCTAAACAGGGCTGCCTTATTGATAATTATGAAAAAAATATAAGTCAGTTTGAAAATATTCAGAAGAAAAGAGTTTGGGTGGAAATTTCTGTTGAAATGTGGAGAATTTGTTTGAAGCATTTTACACCGGATCAGTGCATGGGAAAATGAAAGGGACTAAAATCCAAGTATAAAAAAATTAAGAACCACAACAATACGAGTGAAAACAATCACAAAAATTGGAAATATTTTGGGGATAGGGACAAATCGTTATGTAAACGTCTAGAAATAACTCATCCAGTGACATGTTGCCATGTTGGAATTTGAATAACGCTTATAATAATTAAATTCCATGTTCATGATTTAATTTATTGAAACTTCCCTTGATTATGAAGTAATCGTCAGAATATTTTTATTCGAGCACATAACCATCACATTAAAATCATGAATGTGACAATTTTACTCGTTCCGAATCGTTTCTTTATTCACTCTTTACCAGATATTCCGTAAAAATTCAATTCGTTCTATCTGTTCCATGGAATGAAATTAACTAAAAACCTAGCAACTCAACACAGAGTCAGAAAAAGCATAATACATATATGCACCGTAATAGGTGAACTCTAGTTTCTAGTCTTTATTCTTTATTAGGCAATTTAAATGAGAATTCGGATTCGGACAGTCAGGCAGATATTCTCTTTCTTACTCTAGTGGGAAAATGTTTTGTTTTATTTTTTCCTAAAATGACTTGTGGTGGGGATAACTGCGTCTCAAAAATAGAGTGAACACTCTTTGTAAGTTCCATATTCTATCAGAGCATTTTTTGTGTTCAATCCCTCCAAATTTTCTGTTTCACCCTGTTCTGATCTTAGCAAAACACTCTGTATAGGCGCAGCATGAATTATTATTTATTACTATTATGTTTTCTTCTTATTATGTCGTCTGCTTTAATTTCTTTCCCAAGGATTATAATACATACATATGTATGTTTGGGGTTTTATTTTGTGTAGAGAAAAAAATATGCAGTAGGGAACTGATCAAATGTTTCCCAAGACCATTGTCATAAAATTACGGTAAGAGCTTTATATAGCGCTAGTGTAGATTAGGCTTAATATTAAATTAAGGGAAAAGGTTCGGTGCACGACTGTCAGTTGCGAGGCATTCTGAGCCGCGTGAGTGAGCGCTGTCAGTGGTGTCGCTGTGAACCTGGCGTGTGGCTGCAGAAGTCGGTGAGGATTCTTTTTATATGTGATTTGGGAGTGATTGTCAGTTTTGGGGAGCCATAGACCGGGCGGTGATGTAGTGGAGGTGGATTTGTTCCCTGACCACGACTAGCGTGTTTGGACACGTTTGCTTTTGCCAGCCGGCGCTTGGGAATCCAGGCCGTTCGTTCGCCTTGGGGCCCATACGGCCGACGGGTTACCACCACCAAAGCATGGGTTCGTTGGTGGCAGTGTGTGTGTCACACTCCACCCAATGAGGAGGTGCCGTCCGGTTGTGGTTCTCCCTATATACCCGTAGTGCGAATGTCTGTGATAGTGTGCTGGTGTGGGATTTGAATGCCTAGTGGTTTCCCCTCACTGAGCATTGTGAATGCTCATCCTCTATTATTATTTTCAGGAGGGACAGAGACGGATGGCCGCGGCAGGCCCAGAGATACCACGAACGCCGACGTTATTTTCAAAAATTGTGAAACCAATAAACATATTTAAATGTCAACGGTTTTTTTCTTGACAGTTGAACTAATCCAACTAAAAACCTCAGAAGTGGGATAGACTCTGACCAGCCGCTCGTCGTCTCTCTCTGTTTCTCAATATGTGCAGGGCTAGGGCATTTCCGTGAACCGACACAAAGGAATAAGTTTTGTGCGTCATTTTTAGTTTGACTGCAGAGCGAGTAGCTTTATTTTAGAACTTTTGTCTTGTGCGTAAATAGCAAAAATAATTTCAGGCTTGCATTATTGGTTTTGCGAGTAGGTAATAATGGCAGAACCTAATAATTGGTTAATTCAATCAATTGAACCTGCGACGGCGCGACTAAGGGAGGACTTCGATGACTCTGCAGGAGGTTCGGTCATATCTACGGATTCTTCCACCGATGTATCGCTGAATTCTACTCTGTCCAGTATGGCGGAGTTGATGAAAATTTTGGCTACAAACGTGAAAGCGATGAGTTCGGTCAATCACCAAAGGAGAGCAGGTTCAGATGCGATTCCCCCCTTTTATCCGGACGATAAAAATATGGACATGCAACGATGGCTAGCTAAAATCGAGGAGCTGAAATTAATTTATAATTGGGATGACGTCACCACGGCATATTATACAACAAGCCAGCTTAGGGGCTACGCCCTTACGTGGTACAAAAGTCTGCCAAGCATAACATTTTCGTGGAACGAGTGGAAGGAAAAACTTCTTAAAGCATTTCCAGTGGAACGTGATTACGCAAAACTACTACATCAGATGATTCAAAGAAATAAACAGGAAAATGAATCCATCCTGGAGTATTTTTATGACAAATTATCTTTGCTGAATGCATGCGAAATATGCGGAAGAAAGGCCGTATCATGCATAATTTCAGGAATTCCCAATTCTAGTATCCAGGCTTCAGCGAAAGTAGGCGATTATGATGACACCGACAACTTATTACGATTTCTGAAGACGTTAAGCGACGATCAACGTAATGAGCAAACAGTAAAATACTTTAAAAAACCCCGATATAAATTTAGTCAACGTCAGCAAAAACTTCCCAGTACATTATTGACGAAAGTAGGTCATGTCAATAACACCCGAAAATGCTACAATTGTGGAGATCGTGGACATCTGTCATTTTCCTGCCCGAAAAGAAACAGCATCTCTAGTTCCAGCGAACGAAATAGACGTTTATCAACATCAACAAGTGGTAACGCCAAGCAGGTTATGGTGACTGAAGGAAGGGAAACCCCAAGTAAGAAATATTTTATGAATATTAAATTAAATGATATTGTTCTGCCTGCTTTTATTGATTTGGGTTCTAATTGCAACATTATAACTCTAAATACACTTAACAAAATAAAATGTGAATTGGATAGAGGACACAAGGTAATAAAGGGCTATGGAGGGGGAACATTGCTAACATTAGGGGTGATAAGGAATGTTAGAGTTCAACTTGATCAAGCCTCAGCTTACTGCGATTTTGACGTGGTAGGAAATGACGATCAAAATATTCCTATTATTATTGGACAACCATTCACAGAAAAACAGCATATACGTATATACAAAGATGATAAGTCACTACGCGTTTATGAGCAATTTGATGCAGTTCTACCTCAAACTGTGGTCGATTTACCACCAGTTTCAATACCAATATGGGTAAAGGAGGCAGTTGTTATTCCCGCAAAACATACTGCCAATGTAGTGTGTAAGGTTGAATACCAGGGTGATGTTTTTATCAATTCTAGCATACGTTTGATAGAAGACTCAGAATATTGCATTCCTAGATGCATAGTTAAAAGCGGTGATACCCAAGAATGCATTTTACCAATAATTAATGCTTCGGATAAGGATCTGGTTATTAAACCTAAACATCCTATAGCTAGAGGGCAATCATGTTGGGCAGAAAATGATGGTTCTGCAATTACTTTAAAAATAGATTCGGAAAACAATTTATCCCCTCTTGACTCAAAAACATTCAATATCAGCTCAACATTGTCAGTAGAGGAGAAAGAACAGCTTATTTCACTATTGAATAAAAACCGTCATTGTTTTTCAAATAGCATGCAGGATATTGGTTGTACTTCAACCGCTGAATTGGAAATTGTACTTCTCGATGAGAAACCTATTACCTACCGACCTTATCGAATGAGCATAGATCAAAAAAATAAAGTAAAATCCATCGTTGATGACCTTCTCCGAAGTAAAATTATAAGAGAGTCAATTTCTCCATTCGCGTCGCCAGTCCTACTCGTTAGGAAGAAGAATGGCGAGGAGCGACTATGTATAGACTATCGAAAGCTGAATTCTAAAATTAAGCAAGATCGATTTCCTCTCCCTAGAATGGATGACCAACTGGATCAGTTACAAGGCTACAAATATTTTACCACCTTAGATATGGCATCAGGGTACTACCAGATTCCTGTCAGGGAAGAGTCAAGAGCTAAAACTTCTTTTATAACCCCCGATGGCCAGTATGAATTTAATCGTATGCCATTCGGTATTAGTACAGCACCTGGGGTTTTTCAACGAATGATTAACAAGATACTTGGTCCACTTAGAAATACTATCGCAATGGCATATTTAGACGACATTCTGATCCCTTCAATCGATTTTAACGAAGGTTTACACCGTCTCCAACAAGTTCTTAATGTTATAAGCAATGCTAATTTGACGCTCAATCCCAGCAAGTGTAATTTCTTTGAAACTAGAATCACGTATCTGGGCTTTGAAATAACAAAGGATGGGATACAGCCAGGAATATCAAAGACTAAAAGTGTGTCGCAATTCCCAGTTCCGAAGAGTGTACACAATATTCGCCAATTCACCGGTTTAACTGGATTCTTTCGGCATTTCATAAAAGATTATGCAATGCTGGTCAAACCTCTTACAAAACTGACCAAAAAGGATTCAAAGTGGAGTTGGGGTACCGAGCAAACGCACGCCTTCGAACTTCTCAAACAATTGTTAACGGAGAGGCCGGTACTAGCAATTTACAATCCCAAGGCTGCGACTGAGGTGCACACAGATGCAAGCCAAATTGGTTTGGCTGGAATTCTTCTACAAAAACAGGACAATGGAAAGTTGAAGCCGGTCGCCTATTATAGTCGACAAACTACTGATGCTGAGCAGAAATATCACTCATATGAATTGGAGTGTCTGGCGGTAGTGGAGTCTCTCAGGAAATTCAGAACTTATCTTTTGGATTTGGATTTTGATGTCGTTACTGATTGCAGCGCGATAAAAGCGGCAGCAGGCAAACGAGATTTAGTACCACGAATCGCACGCTGGTGGCTCTCGTTGCAGGAATTTCGTTTTACCGTCAAGCATCGACCTGGAAGTAAAATGCAACATGTAGATGCGATGAGCAGGAATCCCGTCAGCAATTTCCCACCGGAAGAAGCCGATTATACAGTGCTGCGAATTGAGCAAGGAGACTGGGTACTTGCTGGTCAACTTTGTGATGAAAAGTTAAAGTTAATCCACAAAATATTACAGGAAAAACCCACTACGGACTACGAACACTCCATTCATAAGGAATATTGTTTAGAGCAACAGCGAGTTTATAGAAAGACAAGCACAGGGAAACAATGGGTTGTTCCCAATGCAATGCGAAGACAAGTAGTGCATGCTTGTCATGATGATTTTGGACATTTTGGTGTGGAGAAAACATTAAATAAATTGAGCGAGGCATATTGGTTCCCAAAAATGCGCGAGTATGTCGTTCGTTATATAAGTGTATGCATTCCGTGCATGTTCCATAAGAAGCCAAGAGGAAAACCAGAGGGATCACTCCACCCAATTGAGAAAGTAGATGTTCCTTTTCATACCATTCACATGGATCATCTAGGACCATTTAAGAAGAGTACCAGCGGCAAACAATATCTCATCGTAGCCGTCGAATCTTTCACAAAATTTACAATGATAAGAGCTGTAAAGGATACAAAAACAATGGCCGTACTCAAATTCTTCGACGATATAATCGAGTATTTCGGAGTTCCAAATCGCATAATTACAGATCGAGGTACGTGTTACACATCTCATCTTTTCCAAAAATATTGTAATGATAAAGGAGTTAAACATGTCATGAATGCAGTAGCTACTCCAAGGGCCAATGGGCAAGTTGAAAGATTTAATTCAACCATTTTATCTGCTCTGGCAACATCGACGAAAAATGATCAACAATGGGACAAGAAGATTCAACAAATACAATTTTCCATCAATAACACGATACATAGCGTTACTAAGAAAACACCCAGCGAACTCCTTCTTGGCTATAGGCCAAGAGCACCTACCGATGCCCAATTAACAATGGAAATTCAAATGAAACAGCCCTGTCTTGAAGATGTGTTACGAACTAGGAGAGAAGTAGCTACAAGAATAAAAAGAAGCCAGGAGGCACAGAAGTTGCGATATGACATGCGAAGAATTCCTGCAAAACAGTACAAAATTGGAGATCTTGTTGTCGTCAGGAAGGCCATAAGTTCCGATGGGCAAAGTAGAAAATTAGCACCACCCTACAAAGGACCATTTAAAATTAAAAAAATTCTTCCAAATGACCGCTATGTCATAACGGAATTACCAGGAGCCTTGCGAAGCAAAAGAAGGGCCTTAGAGAGCGTGGAAGCAGTCGACCATTTGAAGCGATTTATTATGCCGGGAAATACGGACACCAATTCAGATGACGAAGAAAACATGAGGGACGGACCTGAAGGGCTTGATTCTGATTGTCAAATCGAGGACGATTTGAGTGTCAGGACGGCCGAGTTGTCATAAAATTACGGTAAGAGCTTTATATAGCGCTAGTGTAGATTAGGCTTAATATTAAATTAAGGGAAAAGGTTCGGTGCACGACTGTCAGTTGCGAGGCATTCTGAGCCGCGTGAGTGAGCGCTGTCAGTGGTGTCGCTGTGAACCTGGCGTGTGGCTGCAGAAGTCGGTGAGGATTCTTTTTATATGTGATTTGGGAGTGATTGTCAGTTTTGGGGAGCCATAGACCGGGCGGTGATGTAGTGGAGGTGGATTTGTTCCCTGACCACGACTAGCGTGTTTGGACACGTTTGCTTTTGCCAGCCGGCGCTTGGGAATCCAGGCCGTTCGTTCGCCTTGGGGCCCATACGGCCGACGGGTTACCACCACCAAAGCATGGGTTCGTTGGTGGCAGTGTGTGTGTCACACTCCACCCAATGAGGAGGTGCCGTCCGGTTGTGGTTCTCCCTATATACCCGTAGTGCGAATGTCTGTGATAGTGTGCTGGTGTGGGATTTGAATGCCTAGTGGTTTCCCCTCACTGAGCATTGTGAATGCTCATCCTCTATTATTATTTTCAGGAGGGACAGAGACGGATGGCCGCGGCAGGCCCAGAGATACCACGAACGCCGACGTTATTTTCAAAAATTGTGAAACCAATAAACATATTTAAATGTCAACGGTTTTTTTCTTGACAGTTGAACTAATCCAACTAAAACCATTAAGTTTCGATTTAAACTTTATTCTCAAAAAGGTATATATGTATGTACAACATTTTTAAAAACGATAATATTATGAGTAAAACTTACATTGACCGGTACAGTCAATTTCTCATATAAAAGTGTCAGGATTTGCTAGTTGAAAATATTTAATTAAATAATTGTAGGTATATTTTATATTCATTGAGTTGAATCCTTGAGTTAATAATACCAAAAAGTATTGGTATTGTTTACATAAAAAGTACTAGGGTTAGGGTTTCTTTTAATAATTTCGCTTGATCTGCTGGGCATCGACAACACAAAGGACAATGCCGGATTTTGTATGGAGAGTGGCGTCTTTTTTTTTCGCGCGGCCATCAATCAAACCTTGGTATTTCAGTTCAGAATAAGGTAACAAACAAAACTCTTCAAGACAAGTTACTTCTGTTCTCAGTCTGAACGGAGTTATAAAGGTTTGAAGTTTGAAAATAATGCTCAATTTCATTAGAAAATTAATTATTTTGTAGCCATTTTTTACTTAGGTTTCTCAACTACTATCACACTAGTGGCGCTTGGCACAATCTTTCAGCCTTTTCATGCCGTTCGAAAACTCCTCTTTTGAAATGCTATTTAACTTCATTGTCACTGCTTTTTGTATCTCGTCTATCGGTGCAAAATGGTTCCCTTTCAAGTCCATCTTTAATTTTGGGAACAGGAAGTAGTCAGAGGGTTTCAAATCAGGCGAGTACGGTGGGTGGCTGAGCACAGAAACCATTTTTAGGGTTCCGTAGCCAAATGGCAAAAAACGGAACCCTTATGGATTCGTCATGTCTGTCTGTCTGTCTGTCAAAAATTTTTTTTTCATCAAACCCATACGTGTGGGGTATCTATCTATGAATAGGTCTTCAAAAATGATATTGAGGTTTCTTATATCATTTTTTTCTAAACTGAATAGTTTGCGCGAGAGACACTTCCAAAGTGGTAAAATGTGTGTCCCCCCCCCCCCCCCCCCCCCCTGTAACTTCTAAAATAAGAGAATGATAAAACTAAAAAAAATATATGCATGCATGCAAACTTCCACCAAAAATTGGTTTGAACGAGATCTAGTAAGTAGTTTTTTTTTAATATGTCATAAATCGCTGCTACGGAACCCTTTATGGGTGAGTCCGACTCGCACTTGGCCGCTTTTTTTTTTGTGGTCAGAAATTGAGTGTTAATCGCCGTGGTATGCGCTGGTGCGTTATCGTGCAAGAGGAAAAAAGAACGATCTCTACACAACTCGGGTCTAACACGCACAATTCGTTTGCAAAGGAGATCCAGCTCTTGTTGGTAGAATGAAGCATTCACAGTAGTACCTTGAGGAACAAATTCTTTGTGGACGATGTCTTTGGAGTACCACGCCAAGGCGAACTGCTACTGAACAACTACATATGATCCGATCGACTTGAAACTTCGTATGCGGGGAGAGGAAGTTTGTAGTAACTAAGTAGTCCCCAAAATTTCATGAAGATAACGCTAGTAGTACCGAATTAATGCCCAAGTCTTAAAACTTATGGGACACACACTGTGTATATAAAATCCATTGGTGCATAAACCGATCAGTATGTTTTGGCATCATTATCTTATTTGAAATAAAAATCACTATTAAGGCTATGTTTTCCAGTAATTGTTCTAAATTTACAGCCATACTCATGTATACCATTTTAATTCTACACTTTTCAAATAGTAAAAACCTTTTCGAAAATAGTTTTTAACTATGCAACGATTTTAGATGAAGTCATTGTCGGAGTTTTAGTAAAAGATTTTTATTTCGAATATAAGTGAATAATAATTCTGCTTTCAGACGCTAGGATTTTCTTCTCATGATGCACTATTTTTTACAGTACTTTAGCAAGAATGTCGGTAATTTGCAATTAAACATGCAGAATTGTTATCCAGAATATGCAATGCAAGGGTTCAATTTGTTATATGATTATCCTTTATAGAGAATAAGAGACGTGTTCCAATACCTTTTTCATTGAAAAAGTGTATTTAATTTATTAGTTTAGTGTAGTTAATTTATTAGTGCTTTAGAGGTGCGTACAATGGATAGTATTGACTGTGCAAATACTTTTTTCAGTCAGTGTATACGATATATACATAAATTACTTTGAACGCTTTCGGTGCCAAGTGACGTGTTAACGCGCACCAATAGGGTTGTTAAAGCCGTTAGTTATTACAAACTTACAAAGTGGCAGCTTATAATTTAACATCTAAATTGCATAAGAAATCTGAATCCCAAAAAATCTTATTATGTGCAGAACAGATATGAAATAGTTTTAGTTATGACGATTTGCTCATGGGGTAGAACAGCAGGATTATTTTATTTTTGTTTATTATAAAAATATGCATCAGATAATATTTTGTTGATTTTGATAAATATTTTTAATGCAGATCCAAATCTCTATAATCCGTACTTTTCTTAATCATGAATATACCTATTATGACACTAAAAATTAAGCTTTCGACTAATTTTAGGCACCATTTGGTTTTGTTTATACATACTCATACATTCTTATTTAAAAACATTTTAGAATGTGCCGAGCTTGTTTATTGAATACTGAACGGAATTTCCTTGTCAAAGAGCAAAATGATATAGTCTCCAATAGAGATACTAAAATGTTGAAGATTTTAGCAGCTCTCCCAATGCACAAATATAAAAAACCTAGTTCCAGTTTTAGTATTTTTTTCTCAGATCATCTTAGTCTAAAAAAATTTACAAAGCTCTTAACAATTAGACGAGAAATAAATAAAACAAAACAATATTCTTAATATAGACAGGTTTGTAAACAAAATATACAATTCACTTGCTACACATAATATAAAAACGTATTACGGTTTCCTAAAATAAATTAGAGGGAGCTAATGGGGGTCTTAAGAGTACTTCGAATCATACAAGTTAATAAATCTCATTAAAGTGTTAATCTGCGCTTCGTGTCGTCTCTTGGTTTCATGGGATACATCGTATTAAAGCAAACTAATTATATTTTGTGGTATCATTTATCAATTGGTATCGTTTCGAATGCAAATGGGTCCTTTGGCTGGTGTCTGCACGGGTCTAGGGTTGGCTCACCTGCCACACAATAAGGTAACTCTTTTCGCCCCTGTTCTCTATTGTTTGATTTGGCTCTAGATGAATACTGTTCTCCATATCGTTATCACCTAAAAGTATTTTGGAGAAATTTTATTATAATATTCAAAAGATGTCTTAATCTTATTAGTGTGTGGGTGCTGTTACTAAAACCCAGAGGTGCAATGAAATGGCGCTTGCCGATTATAACTATTTTTTTAACAAAAGAAATTACTTCAGATTGTCATCTTCACTCAAGTTGTATTTTCAATAATAATGGATTTTAGCATTACAAGCTAACTAATTTGTTTCTTTAGTTTTATTACTTTGTTTTAAAAGTTTAATACATTTATTGAATCCAATCGTTAGAAGTTTGGCAACAATTTTATACATTGTTGTGTGAAAAGAATAGACAAAACAATTTGAGTGAAGAAACAGTTTTATTAATGCATTAAATTGGCATAGAGGTGAATAACTATGGTTAAAAACTACAAGCGTGGTGGTGATGAGCTGTGAGTAAAAGGCAAATTATAAATGTGATGAGGTGAATAAGATACAAATTTTTGCGTCCACTTTTTCATTGCACCTGTTTTTTAAAAACATAATATCAAGTAATGTGATTGAAAAAATTTAAGTGTTAAACTATGAAATGTGTGATATTCGTATTCGAAGTATATAAATATGAATCATAAAGCCTTTCGCTTATGAATTTAAAATTAGTTGCTTTTTGTTTTCGACTAATTACCGAACTTAAAACATTTGTAAATATCCAGTCATTGCTCAAAAGGTTATGATAATCATCAAGTAATCTAATAATACTTAATAATATCGAAAAACAAGCTCAAATCAAATGTTGAAATCTGCAACCTAAAACTTAATTTAGCCAAACTAAGGTAAACCTTATTTTGTGTATATCTTCATGAAAATAGGAGTTTAGCACTTTACAAGGTCGCTGGAAAGAATTTGCCATTCAAATTTGAAACTCCAAGATTGCCACTCCACTCCATGAAAATTGAAATACAAATAAGCATTTTTGATCTCGATAATTTAGAATTCGGTCTTGGAATTTGGAAATCAATAATAGTGATAAAAATTTCACATAATCTGAAAATTGAGCGGCTTTTGATGGAATTAATTGTAATACAAGGCAGCGAGCAGTGTCGTGGCCATTTAATCGATTTAATTGTAATTGTGTGTAATATAAAATATTTCATAAAAATTTATATTTTTCTATACATAAATTAAATAGAGCTTTATTAAAGGCTGATCGTTGTATACAGCTTAAACTACACACATGAGTATATGAAATTTTTGTTTTTATTCATTCTAAAAAGAGCTTTTTTCGAAATATATGTAGTGTTTTAGTAGAAATGTTTGACTTCGCTGATACAAGAAAGTACTACAGTTTTTTTTCGTAACACAGTAATTGACGCTTTTAATTGAACTAATGATAATTGTTTCATCAAAAATATCAATGTTGAAATTTAGTTAAGAAATCTTATTTAAAGGAAAAGATAAACAATTTAAATCTTTCCTCGGCCAATAGCCATAATCATAAAATAAATGAAAATGTATGTATTCAAATCGTTAAGGATTTGAACCCGAAAAAAGTGATGAATTAAGTTCATCCGCATTGACTCTTATTGCTCTTATGAAATCAGTTTAAGCCTCACAACCCACAATGAATTGCAGATAAGGTGACATAAGCTCTTACTGTAGACATATAAAAACATATAGAAGAGAAATATATTAAATATTTTACTTATAATGTCCTGATAAGTGGAGATCTAATAAACCAAAATAATATCCCCCTAAGAATCCTAAAATGATGTTTATGCCACTTTCTAGAACGCTTAATGCCACTTTCTTGATTGTTCTTTTAATTTCTGATAATTGATGCCGTGGTGGGAGGCATTTCTGTACAACATCTGATCCTGGAACTGACAAAGTTATTTCTGTTTAAGAGTACCAATTTATATCATATTTAATTTACACAAAAAAGCAAGACAAAACCATCTGCCACCAACCACAGTAAGCTAATGAATATCATGACTATTGTTTTTTGTGTGGACATGTTTCAAAAAAGCCCAAAACTTGCAATTTAACCGATTCAGGACCTTTAATTAAAAAATAATTTCATTAATCCCACGCCAAAATTATGTTGCTGCTTTCTGGTTTATTAGCAGTTTATTTGAAAAGTTTGCAAAAACAAATTTGAAAGTTTTCAACACGCTTTACCCGTTCCTAGACCAACTCCATATTTATATATCTCGAATAGTAAAAATTATGTTAAGAGTGAAAATAAATAAATAAAATAATGAGATCTTACATTATCTATAAATTCGCCAACCTATCAAATGTGTTGCATTGTCGCACGCATCGACTGCATGCTCTTCTGAATGTGAATTCAAATTATAAAATATAAAAAAAGAATACATAAAATAAACGTCTATTGAAAATGGTCGAATGCAAAGAAAAAGCTCGACAATATACCAAAAATATTAAAAACTAATTTAATAAATTAACTATTCAAATACCAGAGCTTATTGAAGCATTTAGAGACAAATGAATCGAATGATAACCACTCTAAATGAAGGGCTATGACTTACCAAGCCTGAAGTCAATGTAGCCTTCACCTCCGCACATGACTAGCATATCTGGTTTTTTATTCAGTTGCTGTGGATTTTCGTTCTGTTGTGACATTGGTACAGTGACGAAGAACTTCACCGCATCCCGATGGCCGTGGAATGATAGTTGAGCATTTGCCATGCAACATCGTGGAATGAAGCCATTCGATGGACCCACCACTAATTAAATAAAGAAATGCAACTATTTCAACCCACTAATTGTTTTAACAATTTACTTACCCCCCTGTCTGCCTGTGGCATCGGTAAGTGGCACTGATATTATAACACCATTACTTGTACCTTTAATTAGGAAAATTATAGAACTTGTGAGGATATTAGTAATATATTTGCGAAATTTACCTATCCAAAGTCTATTGCAAGATACCATTAAAGCTGTTATTCGCACAAATGAGAATCCAAGTTTTCCAGTTCCGAGCATCTTTGAGACATATGGTTCTATGTCCACATCTTGGATGTGTTCATAGGTATGAGCGTGATACAACCGAAGAGTCGAATCAAGCCTAAAAAATTATTAAAAAAGTGAGACAAGAATTTTTATTGTTGCTACAATTATTTTCTGACCGAAAAAATTATTTTGAAAAGCCAGATGATAAAAGGTCGTTTTAAAGAAATCAACCTTAAATAAAAGCCGAAATGATATTTATTTAAAAACAGAAGCTAGTAAATCTGGTTAAAGAATAGAAATCAGCATTTTTTTCGTTTACTATCCAAAACAAGCCTTATTTTTTTATTTAACACCCACTTATTCTCACTAATATCATAGATAAATAAATATGAAGATGGCTCGCTTTTAACATCAGGAGTGTATGGTGAAGAGATCGGTTTGTTTTAAAGGACAGGGTTGTTCTTTCAGATTGAGTTTTTAGTTAATTTATGATAAAGTGTGGCAGATTGGACAAATTGTTTTTGTAGATTCTAAAAAAATTATGCTATAATATATATATTTAATTAACAATTCTATTTTGGTATAAGAGACCAATTATAAAACAATTTTTCGTTCATATTTCCTTGGCACCCTGTAACACTTTAATTTTTTTTCAAATTATAAGCTCCGCCTCGACAGTCTTCTCTCTTCAACCACAATGCTTGCGCATTCTATCATTTTCTAGCAAAACTGTAGCGTTAGGAGGAATAACGGTATCACGGTCAAAACGATATAAGGAGATAATTGCCGAAGTCTTTGTAGCGTAGGTTCTATAAAATTTATCAGAACTCAGAAGGCCGAAGGTACATATTAGAGCAAAACTTATTGAAACTCGTAGTAGTACATATGACATGACATATACAGACAGAAATCAATGCCTGCCTTACACATTGAAGGCTTATACCGATTGGTTTGTTTACAATTTTTCACCATATGTTTTCTTATGCACTCCAGTTTAGCACAGGGAGTAAATGCAATTGTATGGTGAGACGCTCTAGAGATTTCGGTTTGCTTTAAAGGACAGGGTGGTTCTTTGAGATCAAATTTGATCAAAAAATAAGATGTGACACTCTCTATACAAGAGGAAAGCTCTAACCCAAATGCAATGCAGGAGATATGTTGAACATTGTAAAGCCCACAGAAGACACGACTAAAAGTGCGGCGAACAAACGCAGAATTTGTTTTCAGTGCATCTAAGAAGGGCGGAATGACAAAATACGTATGCAACTATTGCAACAAACCTATTTGTGGACAGCACACTTTTAACATCTGCTAAGGGTGCAAACGATAATTTTTACCGCTTTTCAATTTTTTAATTGAAATGTTATAATACTTTTTAGTTAACTTAATTTGTTTGAAATACATAAATAAAGGAAATATAAAAATAGACTTGTTTTTAATTCGTAGTCTGAGTCGAATGATTACAGAGTAACACTGATTTAAGTTTAGTTCTCTTAGGTTAAACGACACATAAATCTTAATAAAACAAAATCATATTTGACATTACTAAAAACGCCCAAATCGAAATCAACACAGGACACAAAGCAATAAACAATCCTTTTAGAATACAAACCAATACATTTTCATTATTGAAGATAGAAATCAGGAAAAAAGTGAAGATAGAAACTGTGCTAGCCAGGTGAAGGCATACAAAAAGATACCTGTACAAATGATACATATATGTAACTCGGAACAAAAAACAAAAATCGTTTGAAATTTGTAGTTAATAAAGCAGAAGGACTGACAGAAATTACATTACAATTTAAATAAATAAAAACTTCTATCAGTTTTAATATATTTGAAGCTATTAGTTAAAAGATTTACCACACAGAAACATATTTTGCTATATGGAGTATACATATTTAGTAATAAAGGCACTCAATTAGTTTTACTTAAAATATGGAAATAAAATAAGCTTGGTCTGAGGTCTAAAAATTATTTTTTTGTTTTTGGTTTCGGGAAATTAGTCTAAGTTGACCAGTTGACAATTCACTTTAATCTGTTCACGTTGAACTTTTAATTAAACATAAGTTTGTGTTTTTGTATTATTGCGTCAAACATGCGTTTGCATCTTAATATTATAAACATCGCAGTGTCAAAATTCTCTTTTTTATTAAAATTTGTAATAACTTGTTAAAAATTACCTGATCGACACCCACACACCCAATCCAGTTGTTGCAATTTGCCTGACTTGACTTTCCTTCCGTGGGTGTGTCTCTAACGTATGTACAATGTTAAGAGACACTGGATCAACAATATAAATCCTATTTCCATGTGCAGCCCAAATTTTTTCCGCAACCACACAGAGACAACGAATAGAATGTTTTGGATGACCAAGTGTAACCAAATGGTAGCTATTAAGATCCCACTGACCATCGGTTTGACGACGAAACACAGCCAATTTTCCATTTGCTAAAGCTACAACGACGTGAGATTCTACATGAACTATACCAAGCACTGGATCAGGCAGCAAGACCTGTTCAATAATAATAAAGATAAAAGTTATTCATATGAATGTTAATGTTAACAGGTGTGTAAACTTCACTACTCATCTTCATTTCATTCTTTGGAATTATATTTTTCAAATTGAATTACCTTTTAATTGGAAAAGAGAATTATTAAAAATTTCCTAATTCTCTAAATCTACTTAATAAAATTCACTTGTATTTAGTTTTGGAAAAACCTTTTGGGTTCCATATTCAAGAAACTGAAAAATAAGCCGGCGAAAATAATTAAGAGAATAAAGCAAATTTATTAAATAAATAATAAATAACAATAGCAAAAAATAAAAATCATTTAGGAATTAAGAGTCGATTTGAACTTGTTCATTCCTTTCATATTACCAAATTTAAAGCAGAGGAAGGAATAAATAATTTAAAAAAAAAAATAGGGTAAAAAAACATTGTATTTAAATGCAAAAAATATTGCTTTTTAATTATTTTAATGTTAATTTTAAACCCTAATGAGGAATTATAAACTCATATTTAATTTCTTGGAATAATAATTAATACATATGTAAATATCATTATTAATTGAAAACTAATTTAATTGAAGAATGACTGTTCCAAAGAATGATAATTTCTTGAGAATTAATTCGAAAAGGAATGATGAAATTCTGAATGTTATTTTCTTAAATACCTTGTGTAAACATTCCGCCAGCCGCCCAACAGAACTATGAACATAAAGCATGCCGTCTTGAGCGCCCAACCACATTGTTGGACCTACTGAAGATATCGGTGGTTCCTTTGTACGATCACTGGCCTCGAATGCCTGTTTTGTTTGGTTCATGTTATTATTTGAATTGGTTAAATGTTCGTTAAGGGAATTCAATTCATTTGGAGATAATGGGGGCACATGTAAATCTTCTACTACTGCATTTCCAACCGGCACCTCTTCGCCATCATTTGAATTAACTTTATTTCCTTCAATATTGGTATATTCTTTTACTTCCTCCACTTCATTTTTGTCATCATCTTTGGCTTCAGTGTTTTCGTTTTGATCAGTTATCTTATCTTCTTTATTTACCCGTATGAATTCAACTTTACCAACTTCATCGGGTCCTTCACCGGGTTTCTCGAGCATTTCTCCAGCTTTTATAATTTCGCTATTCTCCAGAAGCGCATAGTCCTTTTCCATAGCGCCCACAACAGACGCAATACAGAGTAAATGAGACTTACCAACTTGAAAGCTATCGATTATATGCGCTGGATCGTTTGCATCAACGACTGTAACATTACTCTTTTTTTGGGTACTAGCGCATATCCAAACGAAAGAGCTAAGTTGTGTCTCAGGATCTTGATTTTCCATTGTCATCGCCATTTGTCGATCTAACGAATTTAGCTCCGTTTCATCGCCAGTTGGTGTGGTGATTTCAATTATTTTAGCAGTTGGCTTCGCATAGAAGACACTCGCTCCGACAACGCAGCCACCGTCTTTGGTATATCCTCCATTCAAATTAACCCCGGCAGCGCAAAATACTTTCATCTGAGGATCGGTGTCTACTAAAGGGTTACAATAAACTGGAACTGGTACCGGAACTCCTCCGGCATGTTTGTGATGTTGTTCCTGATTGCCCTTTGTCGCCGGCAAACTCCACCCGTAGGCATGCATCCGACCATCTTCCTTTTGTACGTGTGCCCTGAGCTGCCTATATTGCTGCTCCCGCCTTCTGACAAGAGCCCGTTCCGTAGTCCCAACGTCGTTGTAGTCCTTAACCAGAGCATTGGCGATTCCAGCACTTGCTACGTGATGACTTTGCATTAACGCTCTACCTTCAGAGGTGCGAACTGGTGAACCTTGATGATTATTCGCATATCGAATAAGAGGACCGCGGGGCTCCCTCTGCGGCCGATTATTGGAGCTATCACAGGGAGGGGTTACTTTTCAAATCAATAAGCAGACAACTAGCACTAATATTGTGATTTACCTAAAGAGGTTACTAAAAAAATTCCATATTCCTTGTTTCGATTTCTTGTCTAGGTTGTCAACATTCCGCGATGCTCTCAGAATGTCGGTTAGTCGCACTGCTTCTTGTAGCTCCATTAACCGTTCTTTGTACTGAAATTGAGCATTAAAATCATAATAAACTATGCTAAGCAAAATAGACCTACCTGATTCCTTTCCATGATAACCATGGCCATTTCTACCCTTGTAAACCGCTTCCTCTGTGCCAGCGGGATGTCGTTTTCGTTTTCTTGCTCTGAATCATCTAAATTTGGACAAGTTAGTCTTAAAAATAAATAGAACAGAGAATTTCAATTACTTTGTTGTTTGATCTGCTCCCTGACCTTCTTCAGCTCTTCTTCCAATTCACTGACTTTTTGTCGTAGTTTTGTTCGCGATTGTGACATTGCGTTCAGTTCCTCCCGAAGGATTTCAATCTCCCCAGTCAGCTCATCGACTTTAACAATTAAATCATCTTTAACTATGTTGAGAGCATTCCTAAAATGAAAATTGTTACTTTATATTAACGCACTTTATATCATAAGTACTTACTTTGTGGCCAGAAGTTCATTGTTTTCCATGATAAGATTTTCCACTTCTTTGCCCATACCTGAAAAACGTTAGATTTTACAAGCCTTTGACGCCTTAAGAGTTTTGTTAAAAAAACTTAAACAAGAAAACGCACCAGAGCCAAAACAAATGTATTTACAACGATGAATTGTAAAATGACACTTACCAAAATAGTTATCATTCGCTAAATATCCAAATAAGCATGAGAAAGCAGCGATAAAAAAATTTTGTTAGTAAATGAAATAGCAATTTTTGAAAGTTTCATGTTTGCAAAATTTTAAAAATATTTAATGACTAAATATAATAACCACAAATTTCAAATAATAACATGAAAATAAACTGGCTATAAAAATTAAACATAACTTTTTTAAAGCCGAAATGTTTGCTTATTTAAAAAAAACGGGCTTTTCTCTAAATTAAGCGGATAATGATTGTCTCTAGCTTGTAATGAAAATCTTCTAAAAGTTAGAAAATTATTATTTTAAGAACATCAGTTTAATGGCCTACACCGAGTAGAAGGACTAAATAGGAGCTACATTTTAGGAACTTTTTTTATGTTGATAACTAGCTGGAAACACCCGCTTCGCTGGGTTATTTTTTGGTAGTACAATATAGGACACGTTTTTTTTTAAAATGAATTTTATAAATTGTCTTTCGTCGCACACTTCTTATAAACTGAAGCATGTGCATCACATTTCGTCTTATATATTTTCAGAAGCCATCCTCACTACCCACTTAATTTTCAAAAAATTTGGAAAACGTTTTAAAAATCTCTAAAATATATTTATATGTCGTAAATCACTTGAAACTAATTCTAATCGTTCTAAAATGTTTTGTATTGTTCCGATAATTTTAGTGTTATTAACTACTTTTAAATATATTTTAGAATTTTGCAGTACGTTCTAAACCAATTAGAATCATATTTCACTGATTTAAAACATTTAAATATATTTTAGAATTTTTCACAATGTTTTCGAAATTTCCAGAACAATCCAAAACATTCTAGACCGATTCGAATCATATTTAAGTCTCGAAATTTGTTGAACAATCCAGAACATTCTAGAGGCCGATTAGTATTCTTTTTTAAATAATTAACATTTAAATATCTTTTAGAACTTTCCCGATCATTCTGAAATTTATAGAAAAATTCAGTACGTTCTAGAGTCTAGACCAATTGGAATCATTTTTAAAGAAAGTTATCGAACTTTTCAGAAATTTCTCGAATCTTCTAGTCAGTTCCAGAAAGTTATTGAACTTTCGAGGAATTTCTCAAAGCTTCTAGAGAGTTCCAGAAAGTTGTCGAACTTTCGAGTAATTTCTCAAATCTTTTAGATAGTTCCAGAAAGTAATCGAACTTTCGAGAAATTTCTCTTCTACGCCACTATCATTCTCAACGGCTCAATTAGAGTCACGCATTTTCGAAGTTAACTTTTTTCAACCCCCATATCTTTTACACCTTTATAGCTATCGACTCGCAACCACCATAGTGCATGATGGGAAGCTTGGGGTTACTACCCCACACAAACACTTTTCATCTGTGATGTGCAGTTTTGGCTGCAGAGTGAAATATAGGCACACACACGTCCATTTTTATATATATAAAATAGATTTTTATAATTTGATGAATTAGCATTAGCGGAAATTCCATTTTAAACAAAATTGCTCTCTTGACTAACTGCTTTCTAATTTTTAAAATATTCGGTGATCTATTTATATAAAATTTCTGAACAAAAGTTCCTATTCAGATGATATTTAGAAAATTTGAAAACCTTAAAACATTATTTCTAAGCCTCCGTTGCGGTATATTTAAATACTACTTAAATAGATTCGAAAATATCCTACACATAAAGTGACAGAATTTGTATTCCATGCCCGCGTAGTACATATCTACTTATAAAGGTAAAATTGTCAATGATTGATGATTGCACAAAATGGGATATATTTTAGATTTAAAATTAATTTTCATGGTAAAATATTTTTTTAAATCCCTTGAAAAAAATGGGTTTGTCGACAGAATTATATGTATACATAATATTTAGTCATCATAACAATTCTTTAAAAACTATCTTCAATTCAATACGATGTAAAAAAAATTATAATTAAGAGTCAATTGTATGAATATAAATTTATTTAAAGAGCACAGAAATAAAAAATGACAAGACACCAATAACTGCCACACACCAGGCTTAGTATAAAAGAAAACAAAACACCTACCTGAGGACGCGTATTCGCCAGGATGCACCCAACTGCCTGGTGACGAAATACACATGAGAAAGGTTAATTACGTTGATAAAAATCAAGAAAAACAATATACGTGTAAAGTATTTTGATAGTTGGCGTGTTTGGACAGTGTAAAAAATATTGAAATTCCAAAACTTTTCCCGGATAGTTACCTGTGACTTCATGCTCTTCACTTTCTTCATTATCTTGGAACGATAGTTCTTGATACAAAGTGTTACCAGAGCGTTGCTCTTTTTTAGTTGTAGTTCGACCGACTATTGTTTTATATCACAGTTTTGTATCAGATAATTGTTAATTTAAAGATATTAGAGAGGGCGTGAAAAAAAGGAAATTTAGTAACAATCACATTTTCTGTTAATTTGAAGGAATGTACATTTACCCGGCGGCGCATTTGGCACAATGGGGCTGATATCACTCTGCGGTGATGTAGCCTGATTCATTTGATGTAATGTGTCTGTTTCAGCTGACCTCTCCATTGTCTGTACGTTGTCCATTTCGTTCTGTAACGAAGGCGGCCCAGAATCATCGGAACTATTGCCGACACTGCAAATTGTCTCTGTGTCCAGCATAGCAGAGTTTTCAAGTGACGCAAATCCGTACGATACTGGCCCTGAAGATCTGATAAATGTAAAATCTTATGATTAATTTTTGGTGGACAATTTCTGAAGAGCGACACTCTATCAAAAATTCATGCCGAATATTGTGAATTTCGAACTACTTAACTTAAGGCGAACTTAAAAACTACCAACAACCAATCAGAACATTACCGAATAAGCGGATTTAACCTGGCTCTATTTATTTCCAGCCTCTCAGACGCGGAGCTCATTTGCGAGTGTGTGGACCCCATTAGCATTTTGGTCCGCTCCATGTAGTCTACATGGTTCTTAAAAAGCTCCGTATATCTTTCATGCAATTTATTATATTCCTATGATGAGTTAAAAATTATTTTTAAAAAAATTACTGTCGACTGATCATTACCTTCTTCAACTCTCCTTCCCGCTCCTCCAACCGACTAGCATGCTCCAAACTATTCTTATGCTTAAGTTCTAACATACGAACAATACTTTCTAATGATTCTAGCCTACTAGCGAGTTCTTTATTTTCTGCTTCTGCGAGATCTTCAGTTTCCAACAACTGGAATTTATATATATTATTATTATCTGTTATGTGTGCCATAAAGTAAAAATCACTTACTTTTTGTTCTGACTGTTTTCGTGCACTTTTTTCTCTTTCATACTGCGTAACAAGTTGTTCGTTGTCTTCTCGAAGCAATTCAAGTTCAACTTCTTGCTCCTGATTATTCTTATACGCAGCATCTAAACATTCGAGGACATTTACTAAAAGTGGCATGAGTGTTTTCACAACGTCTTCGTCATATCGCTGAATCATTCGTTCAAATTCCTGGTAAATACTACCAGCTAACTGTTGAACCTACAAATCCATTTCGTGGATTATATTATTCGTTTAATTTTATTTTATTATCTTTTTCTATTAACCAATTCAAAAAAATGATGATGAAATGAAAACTACGGTGGCCAAAATAAATAGGTACTTAATAATGAGCTCAAATTAAATTGATAAAAGATATTAAGAAAGATTTCTTGTGCTAATTAAACCAAAGACTATGTATAGAAACTAGCGTGAAGAAAACTCCGAGTTAAACAAATTTTAGAAGTTAAATATCGCGGATACTATAATTTTCCGACCAAAAATTTTTGCACTTTCACTGAAATCCGTGAGGTTTCCGTATTTTTGACTTAAGCCATTCTGACAGTCGAATTGAAATCAGTGACTCCGAAAACCCCCGAGTGGCAAGTTTGGTGCAAAGCGCGTTAACTTTAAAATTTGACAGTCTGCCATTTTGAATTCTAAAATTATGACAACCGGAGAAGGGGAAGTGTTTCACTTTTTCGTCAATTTGCCCTACCTTAAAAAAAAAAAAACATTTAAGTTAAACGCATGTTACTGTCTCCATTCCGTCGAGGGTACAAATAAAGAATTCGATTTTTTTGGAAAGTAGTTCTTAGAAGTTGGAGTTCAATTCCTTAAATGTGTAGTAATTGTTTACACGTTGACAGAAATTCCTTCTTTTTCAAATACTTTCTAAATTCCTTTTTGGAATGGAGAAAAATAAAATTGCAAGTACAATTCCTCGTAGTGGAATTGCCGACTAATCGGAGTCCATTACCAAGGAGTTGATCAATTTTACCAATTACAGTTTCTTATACTGGAATTGAAACATTTTTCAAGTCCAGTACTAAGGTATTTAACATATCAATTACAAATTACAATTCCAGGGAATTGGAATTGGAATTGTAATTGTAATGTAATTGAATTTACCCAGCTCTGAATGTAAGTAATTTAATTTGTAAGTTTAACCTACCGATAAGAAATGTTTTCAATGTCTAAAACTACAACAGTGAACAATTTTACAACAAGAATCAAAGGATAATTTTTCATAACTGTGGCCGACTCACTGTGCCACAATTCTTATATTCTACTGGCCGACTTCACTGAGCCATTTTTATCGAATCAAGTAACCTAACAAAAAGTTGGTTGTCTGTAAAGTCGGTTTTCGATCGATGTTTACGTGAGAACGTATTATTTGTTGTGTAAGTTTATTAAAAAACAATGGTTATGGGGTTATTTTCAATATTTTCCGCCATTTCGCACTTAACAAGTCACACTAAGCACTTTTTAATGAAATCCGAACAATAAAATAATGAGAAATTTAAATAAGCCACTCATTACGACTGCGCTCCACCTCACTTTACAGCACATTTTGCGCATTTAACTGAAAAAGTTTAAAGATGCATTTCTTAAGAGGGGATCTTACAATTTTCGTTTAATTAACAACAACATCCTATTGAAAGGAATAAGAAGTCTTTTTAATTTCAAATAGGTTCCTTATTAAATTTCTAATTTATTGGATAGGCTAATTGTTTCGTTGATGTAAGAGGAAATTCTTCTAGTTCCCACTCCTTAGAATTTATAATGAATTTTCATATTGAATTTTTAATTTCTAATAAGATTTCCTCATAAGAACGCGGAGGCCGATTGTGCCTCTTTGTCGCTCGTTCCGCGCTCTCGCTTGCACTTCAAGCCTTAAATGGAACGCCTCAGAGCGAGGTAACGCCGCATGAGTCATGTTTTTTCGTGCGTGCAGCCGGCTCCATCGAATTATAAGACGTTGTCACGTCAAAAATAAAAAATAGTTCAGTTCGTCAGTTTCCTTGTCCTATGAAAAGTAAATTATTTGGTAGATAAAAATACGAGAAATCTAATAAGAATAACAATTTTTTTTGTTTGGAACTTAATGCCCCTTGTACCTAGTAAATGAGTAAGTTTATACAAAATATCCCTGCTTTTCTGTAAAACCACATCTGATAAGATATTCATCTTTATAGGATATTACAGATTTTAACTACATTCGATTTTCGCTTATCTTGAAAATGCATAGAAGTGCATTAAAAAGTTCTTTCAGAACACAGTCGAACAAGCACTTTTTCTAGAGAAATTTTAAGGGATTTGTGTGATGTTCTCTTTATATCAGGCCTCAAGCCCCTTAAGTACCCGGTCCTTTTTTCTTTAGGGTTTTTATCATTCCCACCCCCTACTTTCTAACATGCTTTCGACTAGATAATCATGCAATCAATAAATAAATCTCAGAATTGTTCTTGTGCCCCCGTTCGTGCTAATGAATTTGCCTTGTAATGACCCTCGAAGCATGCTAAAATTGGGCGCAATTTTAGGGGTTAAAAATAACCCCCATTCGAGCAGTCAATCTAAAAATAATTTGGAAAACAAACGTTTGCCTCTTAACGTTATGCCTGGGGCAGTTCAACTACTGGGAAACAGATTCACTTTTCTTGCGAAAAACAAGTTTCGGTCGGAGCCGAGCATGCTGCCTTTGTTTATTTCCGCTCGGGGCAGAGCTGTGCGCCGCTGGGCAGAAAAACGTGTGACTGTCGCATAAAATAAAAACAGCACACCACAATCGTGCGTGCGTCTGGTCGAAGAAAACTCAGGAAGAGCCCCCGAGTGACAGAACTCGAAACGGTCGTAAATCGTCTGGAGAAATATCGATTTCCTTTGCGAAATTTTACGGGCCGATTCGTCCCAGTGCAATGACATTGGCCGAGCGGGGCCCGTCTAATTAATGCAAATGAGATTTTAAGCTTGTGATTCATCAGCACCCTTTCAAATGCGATTATTAATGCGCTATTGCTTCCGCAGAACCACTCGGCGCAGCTATTTACCTTCTCCGACATGACCATCGTGTTGTCCTCATGCGTTCCGTAGACAGTCTCGGCCCCAGGATCAGGACCACGTCGAGCCAGCCCGTCACTATCCATGATCGATGTGTAGAAATAGATGATTACCTTCTGAATAAACCAGAGACAAATTTTTCCTTATCTTTTGCGACGAAAACGCAGCTGTTGTGTGGCAAGTGGGGAAAGATCTTTCGCAGAGTGATTACACACACAAAACACGTCAAAACTTAAAACCTCATTTTCACCACAGAAAATCGCACCTATCGGGGCATTTCACGGGATATAACACATTCGCCGGAGCGGACGACGTTTAAAACTACGAAATCGTTGTTTTCTGTCGATTTTAGACTAGAGATTTGTAAAAATTGCACCAAAAGGCAGAACACTGCAGAGACTTGACGTGCAATGTCAAAGTGGAGTAGTAGCCATTTTTTGCAAAACTGACAATTCACAAAGCAAACCTGTCGACCTCTGCATTTGAACGTCGGGAAACTACTTGAGGGGAAGTGAAAATAAGGAAACCACAGGGCTACCGTTCGACTCCTTTATTTGCGAGATACCGCTAAATTCAAGAAATTTTGTGTATTAACATCCGTGCAACATTTAACCCTAAACAAGAAATGGAAAAAGCTACTCTAGTTACTCCTTTGACGCCATGTGCCCCACTAAATTCCCCGTGAATTTCTCAATTTTCTTCAAATCCGGCATCGTCTCCGCTTTGTACTGAATGCACTGCAAGTTTAGAATTATTAAGCCGGACAGGGCGTAAATAAATTGTGTGATTCTCACCTTTACGTTATCGGTCACTTTGAGTACGAGCAGCCCCTTGGAATGGATGTATTTCATGGTGTATCGGCAGCTGCGGGGGTTCTGCATGTACATGTTCTCGGCAGCTATTTCGAAGTCTTCCCAGTCTTTCGCGAAAACCATTTTAGAAGCTATTATGGGACTTAGTTCTTGCGGAAATCGGCGGACGTCAACAAACCGCGGAGGTACACATGTGTCAACGTCAAGACGTCAAGTGACAAAGATGACGTTCACTTTTGAAGTTTTATGGCAGTGCCATGTAAAAAGATGAATTTCAAACACTTTGTACAGGGTGACCTTAATAAATTAATGGATATCACATTTTAAAAAATGTAATTTAATCGTTACGATACATTATTTTAACTAGGTTAACCGTTATTGCTCAATTTGAAAACGCTTTTCGAAGTATTTTGCATTGGTTAAAACAAAAAATTAACAATCAAAATCTACTCTGATCTCTTTTAGGAGTATAAAAACCAACTTAACTTAAGATTTCTTCCCTACAAATTATTTAATTGACTGAAGATTTTCCTTCTTTTAAATCGGACTCGTACCTGAAAAATCATTGAAAATAAAAATTAAATAATTTTTGCTGTCGTAGTTTTTTAGGGAAGAAGTCGATAGGATTTTTTTCATGAATACTGAAGAATCCATTTTCGAGGGAACAAATAGTGAATAGAATACTAACTAAAGCTGCTAAGATTGAATTTGAATTATTCTGGGTCTGGGATGCTTTCAAGAAGGGTGTTTGGAAGTCGTGCAAATTATATACATATATAGGTAACATACACGTAAAAGGTTTGAAACAAACATTCAAAGGACCAACCATATATAAATACCACTGACATATAGAACTGGACTGCTAATTGACGGTCGAAAAGTGAGACGATTTTAAGTGGAAATGCAAACCATTCTAAGTGGGGATGCAAGCATACCTTAGAAAATTCATGCTATAAAAACACATTAAATTATTTACAATGTATAGTAAAATAAAATAAATAAATAAATATAAGTTGTCAAAAAACAGCCCCTTTAATTTCGCTCTACATTTTGAGTAATTGTTAAAAAACATTGCGACACCAACCAGCTCGGGGCCGGAAGAACACAAGAGTCAGATATATAAAAACATATTCTATTTTGTCTAACATATGCATTTCGCCTGGGGGCCGGATGGGGGAAAGAAATAGGAATCTTATGTCAAAAAGTCGTCTTAGTTTTGAGGTGCGATTTTGCATTGGATCGGCAGTCCAGTTCTATATGTCAGTGATAAATACTTTTATCCTCCCCACCTAATTACAACAAGCTTACCACGGAAGTGCAGGCAATTAACTCTACATACTTTTACTCAATTCCAGACTGAACAAATTGATCTCCAAGTAGTAGTAGTACATACATACATATGTTGATAAAATAAATTTATGTACTTAGCTGTACTGCTCTTATACTAGTGCTTTTAGGCTCTCAACAACTTGAATTGTATTTGAGTTATAATAAAGTAAAATATCATATTATTAAAACAAAAATGAGAAAATGGTGGAAGTTTTTGAAGTATTTAGTTGACATTTTAAAAACATTTAACATTTATAAAATATATAAAATATATCGTGTTGTTGTTGTTTATTTAAGATTGACTTCCAACAAAGGAAGTGCACAATAGTTGTGTCTTCTTGGTCCGAGCCTTGAGCTATATCGCCATCAAACTCCAGAGTCTATAAGGAAGTTCAGAAACGCAACGTCAAAAGTTAATTATAGGGCATAAAAACCGCTCCCACATCCGCAATGATCATCAAACAGCCTCGGAACCAGTAAAAGAGGTCCACACTCCAAACCCTTAGTCAAACGTCACAAACACTTTGCACAAACTTAGTCGGTATCTTAAGCAAATTCAACAAGTTCTTTCCAGTTCAATCCTTCTAAGTTTATTTAATGTCAAACACTGGAATTATTTTCACTCATTTAGTACTCAAGCTTATGAAAGCACCGGCACACCATTTTTAAGTTCTCTTGATTTCATATATGTCTCATTGGTCTCATCTTACCCTCGCATACTCAAAACACATACATTTGGAAGATGCCGGGAGCGAGAGTCACACACACGCATTTCGCATTGGAACTTGGAACACTTGAATAATACAAAAAAAAAAAATTCAAAAATCACGTGTCACAAACTCAAGTCATGCACAAAACCACTTTCTGAAATCGTTACACAGTTATGTGAGGAAAAGAATACAGTTTCCTCATTAAACTATCTTGAATTTAATCATACAAATTACATGGTCTACTCCTTCCTTTCCTAAAAATTTTCTCCACATTTTCAATCTATTTAAATTAAACTTTGCTCCTCATTCTTCAAAACTTCTTCGCCTTCGTCAAACAGAGCCATTTCGTATCAAGCACCGTTAAACCTCTCTATGAGGCCCAGGGCACAGTGTTCCTTATAACCAAAAATTTAAAACTCCAGACATTTGATATATCACATCACACCATATTTTATCCACTAAGAATCTAAATAAACTCTATATTTAAAAATCGATCTCCTCCGATCCCACCAAACTTGGTTCACATTACTACCGTTAATCACCAGTAGATACTTTTCATATAATTTAACACGAAATTGCTAAGAACAAACTCAATATCATAAATGACTTAATTTCACTTGAAGTTTCATTCCATTACGGAAAATAATTCTCAATTAATTGAAAAACAACTCAAAGTAACTTAATATTACTACGAAAACTGGAGGTGATGAGCCCACCCCCAGAGAACCGAACGCAGAACAGGTCTGATCTCCTCGATGGGTATGGTGCACTGACATATACATAGAACTGGACTGCCAATCGATGGTCGAAAAGTGAGACCATTTTAAGTGGAAATGCAAACCATTTTAAGTGGAGATGCAAGCCTACCTTGGAAAAGTCATGCTATAAAAACACATTAAATTATTTGCAATGTATGTTAAAATAAAGAAAATAAATAAATATAAGTTGTCACAAAACAGCCCCTTTCAATTCGCCCTATATTTTGAGTAATTGTTAAAAAACATTCCGACACCAACCAGCTCGGGGCCGGAAGAACACAAGGGTCAGATATATAAAAACATATTCTATTTTGTCTTACATATGCATTTCGCCTGGGGGCCGGATGGGGGAAAGAGATAGGAATCTTATGTCAAAAAGTCGTCTTAGTTTTGAGGTGCGATTTTGCATTGGATCGGCAGTCCAGTTCTATATGTCAGTGGTATGGTGGGACAGTAAAATATATCTTAGGTAAAGGTATATGAAGAAAATAAAAACACTCATTGACAGTACATATGCATATGTACATGGGTCATTCTTTTGAAAGCGGATCTTTCTATTCGCTCCGAAAATCGACGCTTCTTAGCCCAGTGTGTGAAACTTTGATCTTCTCGAAATCCAAGCATGCTAGGATCTTTTAAAAGACAAAAATTTTAATTTTCAACAAGAAATATGCTTTTAGAAATTTCCCAGCGATTTGTAATAATTCAAATTGTTGGCCCAAAATAAAAATAGGAGGTAAACATTCTGAAAAATACACACATATTCCTTGTTGGTAAGCAACCTGAGAAACAAAACTTTCAAGTCTTATGAAGTCGAGTTGAAGAGTTCCATTCATTTCGATGTAAAAAAATTATTGGCAAGCGCCAGTAGAACTCGCGTCTTGTTCTTGAGGGTTCCATACCGCTTTTAAAAGAATGACACATCAATTTTTTTAGCGTGAAAAAGTCAAATTAATATTTATATCTCATTTAGTCAATTTTAAGAATGAATGGAAAATAGAAAATATTTTTTTAATTTATTAAGTTATTCAACACTCACAAGAATTTTGTGCCAAGATAAGGATAAACTCGAAAAATTGTAGAGTTTCATAGTTTTTATTGAAATTTTGTTCATTTTGGAATTCAAATTTTTTAAACTAATTCAATACGACCTATCATTTGTTAATTATCAGATTAACTAGAATTTATTACCCGTCTTCTTCCTCAATATACAACAGTTATGTAAACCTGCATCACCTACACTATACGAAGTCATTGAACCTTCAATTTTTTGATAAGCTATAAGCTTCAGCAGACACCCACTTCTGTGTAATAAAATTCCCCTTTTGATATGACTTATCTTAAAAATGTGTCTTGAAACGTAATGCGATATATCTTCAATCGTTAGGAATCTGAAAATGATCATTTGCATATTGAAGAGGGAATTTTCATTAGTATTTCTGCAGTTAACCAAAGAATTAACGCTTTAAAATAACTAAATATTTTATATTTACGGTTTATGTATGGTTATTTACATAGGGAGCCATGTCAACCGTTTTGGAGTCACAGAGTAATTCGTAAGTTCCAATTTTCCATGTATGGCACATCACAATTTTATTATTATCTTTTAATCCATTCAATGCTCCGAAATTCATGCAATTAATACACCTTTTTGTTATTCTTATCTAATTTCCTATCTATAAGGTACAATATGTCCAAGTAAAAAAAACAAATATGGAAATTTCTTTGTGGAAAAACTTTTCGTCAACATTAAAAAAATCGAATTTTAAAGAAATTAAAGTAAAATTAACTACAAAATGCTTTTTGTTTAATCAAAAACCGATTTAAAGTAATGATAATATATCACCAAAGATGCTCCAAATGTGATCCGTAACTTGACATGTATGCATCGCCTCTTTAAGGTGTATTGTGGCCAAGCCCCTTCAGTATTTTCGTCGCTGCAGTCTTAATTCTGTTAACAGAAACGGTAAGAAACGACCTGTTCTCTATGTCGCATTCCGGAAACAAAGTACGAAACTCCAATCTTCTCTCGGAATCTCCTTCGAGTAGTCATTCTACTGGGATATGATGAAATGGACGTTATTTTTCTAAATGAATAACCTTCCAAACTTTAGCTGAAGGCATTCTTATAATCATCTTGCAACACGTCATTCGACGCTTTCGACGTCAGCAGAATCTTCTGATCTTCCTGCTCTCAATACTCTGCTATTTAAAATTACGATTCTAGTTTCTCTTAACCTCTGTAAAGTCCACGAAAATACCCATCTTTGGGGTACACATCGATTTTTTGGGAATATAGACTCTTTTTCGTTTCCGTTGCTGATGCAGGGTCGAATTTGTCGACGTAGCTGTCACCGCCGTTGCCGGCGACCCGGATGCAAGAGGGTCTGTGGGGTTGCTTTCGGTTAGAAGGACTGATACCCCACATCTGGCACCACTGTTACAATTTTGCCCGCCGAGCGGATGGCTGGCAAAATTACACGATTGTCTTTCTAGGATTTGTACTATTTTTGAAAATTTGTTTCATCCGCCTAGGCCCTAGTGCCTAGGCAAACGAGTCCAAGGAGTGGTCGGCGTTTCGATCCGGTGCACTGGCCAGATCTCTTCAGTGTGGCTGAATGATTAGTGCCCTTGTCACAGACGCGACGATCGCACGGTCCCCATATCTACTTTATTAAAATTTCAAGTGTGAATTGCAAGGAAGGGACATTTTGTAACAATATTTATAAGTTAAAATGTTTAGCAGCAATATATAAAAAATGTGAATTATTGTCCAGGTTTGTAACCCCCATGCATTTTCACCTACTGCAGTGAGAATGCACTCAACAAATTTTAGTCTTTAACGTATATCTGGCAGGCTTTCACTCTCACTCTACCCAGTATTTTTATTGATTAGAAAAGTTTTCATTTAATTTATTTATTTATTCATTTATTTACATTCATCAAATACACTGATTACTACATAATTAAGCAAACCTTAGTAAAGCTGAGTCATAAGTTGACCTTTAGTTAGGTTAAACTCAATACTGTGAAAGTGCGTATTAAAGAGGCGTGACATTGATGAAGTAGGTTCATTCAAACCATAGTTGGTATTGTGATGAGGAACAAAAAGAAAATGCTGATTCCTCAAGGAGCGAGAAGGGATTGATATTTTAAAAATATTTTAGAGCTCCGGAGAATTCCTGAACAAATGTACAAAAAAGAATTTTGGTAACATGCGGATCGTCAAATTCCTTGAACCATCTTTTAACAAACCCCAAGGTAGCATTAGCTTTGGCTACAATAGCGTCAATGTGGTTTTCGAAGTTCAAAACAACCTCCAAATCCTTGGTCCTTTCCACTCTTGTAAGAGGACAACCATCCAAGGAGTAGGTGAAGCTCAGGACAGCCCTCATACGAGAAAAAGACATATTAGACTAGTATTACTAGTACAGTTACTAATATTATGTATATAGAATGCGAATTGTTTAAAATCAAAGATACATCATTGATGTAAGTGATGAAAAGCAAGGGTTCCAGCTGGCTGTTTTGAGGGACACCAGAAGTATTTTTAATTTACCCAGAAAAAGCTTCGTGAAATTTAATTATGGATACGATTATTATAAATAGAAACACGTCCAATAATTGTGTAGCGGAAATACGTAAACAAGTGATAAAAGTAAATAATGCATAACTCAAAGACAAAAAGAAATACACACATTTTCATACATTGAATATGCAAATTACTATACGTATGTATAAAAAGAACGATGGTAAGATGTTCGTTCATATGTAACTTTAATCACTTAATCATAAAATTGAAGCGTTAGGAGAAATTTAAATTTAAATTTTGATTTTTTCTTTAAGCCGGCGCGGCGTTTGTTCATCGTTTAAAAATAGTATCAACGTTTTTCTGAAAAAAAAAATCAATTCCTCTATCGTCAGCGATAACATTTTAATCAAACATTCTTATTTAGATGTTATAGTGAAGTGGTAATCAAATGTCGATTAGTGTTATTTAATCAAAATTCGTAAAAATTGCTGGAATTAATTTTTTATCAACATTTTTTTTTTCGTGTATCTGTAGAGCTATCATTATTCTATGTTTACCTTAAATACTCGAGGCGAAGCCAAGGATTAATTTTATCACGCATTTGACTTTTGCGATTTCGCAAATGTCCAACAAATTAATTAATTTGAAAGTCTATCGGGTAAGCGGTTGTTATGATTCGAATTAAATCACCCCAATTAGCCCATTGACTGGGAATTACCCAGAAGAAATAACAACATTTTGAAGGACTTTTTAAAGTGCGAATATTTTTGTAAATAAAAATTTGCGTTTCTCCTGGCCTTGTTTACCATTGAAAAAGAAAATACACCTTGCAAAGGTCAGAAGAGAAAATTCCTCGTTAGATGAGCTTGTGGAAAAATAAGAAATGCTACAGAGGGAGCTATCTAACTCTGAAGCATGGGTTCTTCAAAGGTGTTTTTCTGTTCATAATGTTCCTCATCGCATCAACTCGGGGCCTACTGTTCAGAAGTGCCGCATAGTCCCAACAGCGACGCGATGTTGACGCACCAAACAAAATGAAGAGGCTCCAAAGTGGAGTCAAATAGCGCGGCCCCTTTAATCCTGACAACCGATTATTGTTTAATTTCCCTAATGGCAATTTGAGATGTTGTCTGGTTTACCTGGCGAAATGGCATTTAAGTGATATCTTCTGTAAATGCTCTAGCTTGAATCGCAGTATTTCCAGGAAGATCAGCGAAAAGGGTTTAACATTCGCAACGCAACTTAACTCAACAAATAGATGCAGCTACATACATACATATGTATGTCCAGGGGCGGATCGTGAATTTGTGGGGCCCTGGGCTAATACTATCTTAAGGGGCCTATTTAATTTAATTACTCAACTTATTGCCGTTTTGAAAAAAAAAAATGCTTTCTATAGTGATGTAGGTACGGTATAGGAAAAAAATAGGACAATAAAATATTTTATTTATATAATATGACTTAGTGTTTGTATATATACAAACAGCGAATGTAAGACATTATTGCACAATAAAATTACAGGTTATGTGTAGTTATATTATATAAATTATAAAGCAACCTTTCTGCATTCTTGTGCTGCAAATTCCTTTATTCGCTCATCACATTGAAACTCATTTGTTAAATCGCAATTTATTGAAAGAACTCATAAATGATTAAGTCGATAGTTCGACATTGTTATCCTATATTTGTTTTCTATATACGACATCCTGGGGAAAGAGCACTCCACTTCACAGCTAGTGATTACGTTAAAAAAATCTTTAAGATGGTACAGCAAATTTGGGAAAACATTAACAAGTTTCTTTTCATAAATTAGCATTAAAAATTTTACTGCAAGAGGTGTAAGACTCTGGCTTAGACTGCAATAAATAAAATTTTAACTGAATGCACTAGTTCACAAAATGTTCGTCTACGTCATCTGGATAATAATCAATAATATTATTACGTAGGTACACTTCCCAGAATATATGTGTTCCATTCCATTTCTGTCTTGCAAATCCATCAAAGATTTAAATGTTTTGCTACATGTCTCATAGACTTGGCTTCTTTTATTTAAATCCATAACGTTTATCCAAAGTAATGTTTAGCGTATCTCTTTTAACATTTTCTGCGCCGTATACTGAGACTTTATCTGTGGACTTATGTATTTGAAAATTTTGAAGTAATGCGTCTCTTATATATGTCACTGTAGTCTGTTCCCACACTAGTACTTAATTTTTTAGCTTTCCCTTCCTTTAGCTTCTGATCTTTTTTAATATTAGTTTTTTTTCTTCACAATATCGTCTGTTGTTTTCAATGGAGGCTGGGGCCTTTTGTATCCGCGAGGCCCTGGGCTGCAGCCCAAAAAGCCCTTAAGTAGATCCGCCCCTGTGTATGTCTATCATGAAGGACGAGGTTTTTAATTGTCGAAGTTACTTTATCAGTAAAATGTATTGGTTAATAAAAAATGCGATTTTATCAGAAATTCTGCATGAACACTTGGGTTAGATCGAGATTTTTGAAATATATTTCTTTTCAGGCGAAAGATAAAGCAGGCAAATTATCTATCTCGTATTAAGAAGGCAAACAGCTTGCGAGGAATCTCACTTTTTTTTGTGGAGGAGTTCTCTTTCTGTTTGCCAACTCCGATGGATGTAAAAGAATTCAGGACTTAGGATGTATCTCAGCAGTTGACGATTTTGTGTTTATTTAGCCTGGAGCCTGCAAAACTGTATGCTTTCTCGCGTCATTTCCAAATTTTCTATCGATAGAGCCAATATTTGCCTTGACACGTCTCATTAAACACTACTATCGCCTTCTTTACCTGAAATTTGTCCTGATGAGAAAGAGGTTTGAGGAGATTTTAAGCAATTTCTGACTCATTCGTAAAATGCATGCAGTGCGCCATGTGCAGAGGATTAAGGTTTGAAAGAGTGTTTTGCTGCTAAGGCTTAATAAACACAAGATATTTAGTTATACCGTAGTTGAAATGCTCCTCTTCTAAGTGGAGAAGTTATGTATATTAAATGATACCGTTTTTATTCAAGTAGTTAAAAATAATAACTAACTAGGGAAAAATTAAACTCAACTCAAAATGCAGCAATTTTACTCGGATCATGTAAGAAGTTGGGAATAAGTGCCGAGATTCGAATTATTAAATTAAAACCTGTACGAAATGCGTCCTAAAATGCTGTATATAAGTAAATTTATTTTAAGATAATTTAAACATGTACCTAATACTTTCGCTCAAGTTCAGACAGTTTTGCTGATAAAAACACGATATAGGTAGGTACCTATGAATGAAAATATTGTTAAATGTAGTAAATTTAACGTTCAAATTTACAAAGTTCGCGTTAATCTAGACACGGCAGTGTGTCAGCTAAGTCCGCAAAACAAAAGGGCGACACACCAGCCGTGGGTAATATTACACGAACCATTTCGGGCCCCCCCCGTAACTTATAATCTAATTGACCTACATACTTGCAATTAAGAGTGTCTAGTTAGACCCTCGTTTAGTGACCAAATCTCAAATTTCAATAAATAACCTCTTACCATTCACGAGATAATGACGTCCGAAAACGTCCGAAAATCACTATTTTGGAGGCTGACTCACTCACTCATATAAAAGTAAGAGCACTTCTAGGTGACTTAGGAAGTTAAAAATAGGTGTGGAGGATGGTTATTGTACGTACATATAGGAAAAAATCAAAAATCATCAATTTAATGGTTGGTATAGAAGATAACTTTGTAAACGATTTTATACCGTCAATAGTGACTGGCGCGGGGACAGGGGTCAGGCTTGATTCGTCTGTGCCTGCCGCTGTGCGACGCATTTCTGGGATCGGGGCAATTCCTGGGATCGAGTTGGCATCAAAGGCTTGGCACCCACCGACTAAGTGCGGCCGGAGGCTGCCGAGTTCCCGGAAGTGCGCGCTGAAAAATTTTCGTTACATTTATATACTTGACAAAAAGTAATGAATGTATCTCAACAAAACATAAATGTGAAAGAAAGCCAAGTTCGTAACCAAAACACTTGCAAGATAAGTACTCTGATAACGGCTTCACTAATAAAAGAAGTGAGATCTAACTGGGTACCAAGTTCTTTCGAAGTTCCTTAAATCATAGCTCCTGTCATGCATAACGTTCTTCAGTTGCTTTAAAAGAAAATTTGTTATGTTCTTTGCTACTTAATAGTGCGACTTGGCAAGTTCTTACCCAAATACTTGATTGACTAGATCGATGAAATACTTGACTAAATTGTTCTCAAACGCAAGGATTAAAGTTCAATGGTATTCATTCACTATTTAATATATGAACCAAATTTGTTTATGAAAAAAGTTTATTTAAATGAATTGTCGTGGGAGTGTTTATTGTGTTTAAGTTTTTGCTCATTTTTATAAATATAATGTCCGAATTTTTATTTAGCAACATAAAAGGCTCCTAATACGTTCCAAACTTTTCAAAAATTGGCGAAAAAGAATTTTTGATGCTATTTTTCCTGCAAACGTGATCTGATAGAAAATTTTGATTGTGGATTGTACGAGTATGTATTTAGCATTTCAAAAATTACATGGTTTGAATAATAAAAAAAAATTATATTTTGATAATTTTTTTTTAAATTCATTCTTTTATTTGCAAATTTTATATAGGTAATATTTTGATTTCAATACATATATCCTGGCAAAAAGTTGATGTGACAATGATAAATTAAGAAGAAAAGATTTTCACTTGTCGTCTGTTCTTTTTTCGTCAAAATGATTTTCAATTAATGTAATTTATTTATTTCGTCTTTTGGCATTTGATCTAATATCCCCGCTTTGAGTGTTATTCCACTAGTTGATTTCGTTGTTCCACACCCCCATCTCGGATTAAAACGCAATAATGGGGGTTTTTCCATCGCAAATATGCAGATAATTGAATATATTCCCGACAATAAAAACACACATGGTGGAAGTTTTTATTGCATTATAATCGCTATTAAGCCTGTTGAAGTTCCAATTAGTTTCGATTAGGGTTAGACGCACAATTCACAAGGCGAAATTCATACCCATCGGAATGCAGTGCTTGACATACATATTTTCACGTTAGCTATTCGAATGCTATTATTGCTATTATTATTATTGACCGCATTTTGTGATAATTTCACTCGATAGACGGATATCAAAGCGGAAGTTCTCGTTCTCAGTGGCTTTTACTTTTGGGGATTTTGTTAATACCTCCACTTATGTGTAGCTACGAAAAACCCAGAAATGGTCTACATACAATAAATTGGACTTGCCATTTTTAGAAAGTTTGATTTACAGCTTAATTGCTCTCGTGCGAATAGCTGTGCAGTGCAATTGGTTTGCAGCAAATTATGTCAAGTCACTT
This sequence comes from Machimus rusticus, assembly GCA_951509405.1. Lineage (NCBI taxonomy): Eukaryota > Metazoa > Arthropoda > Insecta > Diptera > Asilidae > Machimus > Machimus rusticus. The sequence goes on along the minus strand of OX608050.1, from coordinate 19,447,307 downwards.
TAGCCTTGTTTAAAATGAAGTAGGTATGTATTTATTTAGTGGGCTCCAAAATGGATTTTGACCAAAGCAACAACCTTGGCTTGAAATTTCCCCGAAGAGAGTTAATTAATGTGTATAATTGATATAAACATACATAGGTACATATACTCTATATATGTTTGAGAATATGCGAAGCTATAAGTAAGTAAGTAAGTAAGGTTTAATAATCTGATTAGTTTATGTTGCAATCCACTTAAAGCGCTTAGTGCTTCTCATCAGCTCAACATTGTAAGTGCCCATCGTAGCACAGATTTCATGTCATAAATCAGCTCTATCGAAAACAATCAACAAACTCAATCACATTTAAGCTCCGAAAATCGAGACGTGCCTTAGTCGGTATGGATTTACGGATACGCATTAAGTGGTTTTAAAAAAGGCAGCTCTCAACAAGAGTAATTACCCGCATTAAGGTGGTGATAGCGCAAATCAAATTATATCCCACATCACCTATCTGCCCAATCTAAGTTTCAATTAAAAACAATTTTGACTTAACTAGATTGCCATTGTCCACTTGTCCTCCGCGATATCAGTGGATTAAAATTCCTCGATTTCCGTGATAACCACGCACATGCTATGCTATTTGTTTGCACAATGAGCCTATGGAGTTTTTAATTAGTAATTGTTTGTTTTTTGTGCCCGATCAATCGATGGACTCTTAATTTTAACAGGAAGGTGTGGTGAATAAGAGCGTAATTATCAATTTTCCGATTTAACCAAAATGATTAATATATGATTGCGTACAAGTGGAAATTAAATCAGTCAGCAAATGGAAAAACCTGTGATTGATGAAAAATTCGGGATAATTCCAGTTAGATTTGACGATGAGGCATCCTCTGATCCGCAATCTATTTATTTATAACATGCTTACTAAATATTTTAGTAGTACGTTATTCAAATATGACACTCTACCTGATGTACGCTTTAATCTTTCCAGTGCATGTGCAATGTCTATTTGTTCTTGTTCTTTGATATTGACGAAGTATTTGAGTGCATGCTCCGGACTCGACAAAAAAACCTAGGCCGGACTTAACCTAACAGTAAAAAATTTTTACTACTTTAAATGTAGGCAACAAAATCTCTACTCACATAGCAGCAATTTTCAACTGGTTGAAAAAAGTTACGAATTGATTGTAATTTTAATAACCAGAACGTAAACGAATTACGTGGATTTTGTAAATGAATTCAACCGATATTTGTAAAATTACTCATATTGGTAGAAAAAATACGAAAATTGCATGAAATTTACCCGAATTTTGAAAAGCTTCACTAAGAAAGAACAAAAGATTTATACGTTTTAATATTAATTTTATTATGTTTAAGTACATAAACAAACAATGACTTTCATCATTTTATAGAAATTAAGCTCTTCTTTTCATTTTTAATATTATAAAATTATACTTGTGAAACAGCATTTACTAAACGTAACTACGTAAGACTTTCGACATAGCACCACACTACGCTGAGCGGCTGAAAAGTCAACACACACACTACAAGTTACAAGAGAGCCGCGCTTCACACTTATGGGAATGCTCTCTGCGCTATGAGCTTTTACTTCACTGAATATACAAAAATTAAAGTAAAGAACAACATTTTAAAGAACAAATTGTAAATTTGCTACACATTGTGTGCCATTTTTTATAGTTTACTTGAATTTTACTTATTATAATTAGTAAAATTCAGAATTTCTTTGAATTTACGCACATATTTGTAATTTTCACTATGTTATTGCAAAATTACTACTCAGGAGCGTAAATTTTTACTACTACTTTATTAGTAAAAATCAACATATTTTTTACTGTGAGACGTGCGGAACTATCACTCTATTTGCATTCTAAGCTGCTTCAGCAAGCTTTTTGAGAAGCTTGTACACAACCACGTATCTAAAGCTGTTCAGCCTTTAATTTCAGATAAACAACATGACTTTACCAAGTGAAGGTCCATAGCTCGCAACGTTATTGAATTTCACGATTTTGTGGCGCATGCTTTTGAGCAACATACCCAAGTTGATACGATATACTCCAAGGCCTTTAATCATATGTTTGTCACTCTATTCTTTTGGACAAAGTGAATAAGTACCGCTAACGGTTGTTCAGATCTTCATTAATACGGCTCTCATCCTATCCGAGCGTTCGCAGGATAAATATTGTTTTTTCGGGTTGTTCGTCTTTTAAATTTATTTCTCTGGTTGGCGTATCGCAAGGATCTATGCTTGGCCCGTTCTTATTTCTCTTATTTATTAATTACGTGACCTTGGATTCTGACTGTCTTTTACTTTTGACCTTAAGATTTTTCGAGTGATCAACCGTGAGGCAGATTCTTCACAACGACTTAGTCATTCTTGAGGATTGGTGTATGAGGGTACTTCAAAGTGTCTGTCTATTAATGTTAGTAAATGTTTTAAAATGTCTTTTACAAAAAAAAGGACTGTCATATTTGTATACCGTCTTAAGAAACCGAAAATAAAAATGTTCCAGCACGTCAGGTTTTTGAGTATTAATAGTATGAAAAGTAAAAAAATTCCTATTTTAGCAATTTTTGAAAATTTATTAAAAAATAATGGAATGACATAATAGCTCGAAACATATTTCCAAAATCAACTTAAATATATTACTACACTTACAAAATATCAGTTATTTGAAAGGTCTATCAAGATTTGTTCAGAAGATACATTTTTGCACGGAAGTCCTCCTTCTATGTGTGTCCGCAGTAAACTTATTTCATAGGGCCTAAGCAAATTTTAAGAAAGTTTAGTAATAACTGATTTTATATAGATAGTTTAAGGATTTAATCTTTTATTAGAGGTATGTTTCACAATCGTGCGATAACCCGTTATTTTTTAAGAAGTTTTCAAATATGCACGATATACGACTTTTATCACTTTTCAACCCAATATTTCTCAAAAACGTGATGTACTGGAAAATATTCATTTTCAGATATATGTACATAAGCATGTAAGTTCAGTACATTGAAAGCTTTATATCAATAATATTTTTATTTGAAGCAAAATTTCGTTATAACACAGTCAATTGTTTTTTTGTTTTGTGGAGCTGTGTAATCAATAAAAAAAAATGATTTTTTGAAAATTTTTATCTTTTAAAAGCAATCACAGCACGTAATAAAGCAATTGAGTACCTAATTCCGATTTGCACTTGGCCTTTTTTTGCTTTAATAACACTTGAATGAGATAAAGCATTGGGCATGTCCATCTCTTTTATTATGAATAACTTTCATTAAAAAACCTCATACAAAATTCATTTCTAAATTAATAATTATTAATCTAATTAAAGAAATTATAATATTATATTCTTGTATTCAATTTGTGGACCCTGTCCCCAGGTTCAACTTATTGCCATATTTAACTTCGATTCTCCTTTTCTCTTCGGTACCTACTAAAACCAAAACGAAACTAAATAAATCGCCCTTATGGTTAAGTTGTGCTTATGCATTTAAATCATTGTCCCTATTATCGATCATTACCAAAAACTCCGCATTCCAGCGCCTCTGTCTACAAATTTGCCAATTTGTCATGAAAATGATCGATGCTCAGTCGAAACAGCAACAATAACTATTACGAAGCCAAAATTCTTGTGTTAATCTTCATTTGTTATTCAGCCGCACGCATCCCCGCCCCGACGAAGGGCTATAATTTCCCGAAATTCTATGCTATCCTCACATAAGCTTTCGAAAGGGAGATAAAAGTTTATTGTAATTTCCCCCAAAGGACCCTCTAAAAGTTTTCCACTTAAGTACCGAATAGTCCTTCCACCCCCTCACCCGTCATCTTAGAGGATGCCAGCGAAGACTGTCATTTCGGAATTTCCGTTCGCTCTTTGATTTTTCTTTATGGCCGTCCATTATCAGCCATTAGGAAATGAAAACAGCATCAGAGGCAAAATCAAATTATGATAATTAGCTGACAGAGCCAGGACAATCTGATGGCTCCCTAAAAATTGGGGGCGGTTCCGAACCGGCCACTCCATTGTTTGTTGGTGGTTGCGACTTTGATTTTCGATGGCGCAATACTTTATAGCGAAAAAAGTTACAAATCGACTCCCTTAGAATTAGCGATTTTAAAATTCGTTTTTAACAAAAACTCTTCTGATTTTAACAAACGATGTTTGCTAAAGATGAGTTTGATGCCGAACGCTTAATTTATGAGGGTAAAACGGGCAATCATCCCATCAACTCCGAATAAATAGCGCCCATGTGTGCAAACAGAATTCCGTAATTTTTCAATGGTAAGCGAAAGGACAACAGCCAAGAAGGCGAATAGAAAATTTATTTTGTATTTCCCCTAATATTTGTCAACTGCTAGTGAAATTAGAGCGACATTTAGGGACTCCGAATGCTATTTCAGGGCTTGAAAACCTTTCGATACAAAAAATTTTAACCCTTCTATTATAATGCATACATGCTTACTATCCAAGGACTAATTTTTAAGGTTGTTTACCCCTGTAACTATAACAAAAGACCTCCTAAGGGAAAGTCATCCCGTCGTCATCACAAACCATTTGGTGTTAATTCGCATAATCACCAAACAATCTTAGAAGGGATAACATGCGGCAATCAAACTTAAATGGATTATTAGTTGGGTAAACATTGAGTCAGTTCTTTGGGGCACCCTTCATCATCCCTTCAGGGTAAACAGCGTCGGCTCAGGGGAATGGAATCATTTCATGAAATGCTGCAGTAAAAGGGTTCGGGCTGGTGTCTTCTAGTCCTATACAATAACAATGGAAACAAGTGCCGAGTATGCTGCATTCATTTGAAAAAGAGTATTTTTTTCTGCTTTGTAAAAATTTATTGCATTTCGTTCATATTTCGATAGTATGGTTTTTATAGTGCAATGGAAAAGTAATAGTTCCATAAACATCTTTTTTTTCTTTTTTTGTTTGTAATATAACTTAAGCACGTTTTTGTGTGACTCCAGAAATGAATAAATGTGAAATTATTTTGTTTAAACAATAAATTTTTTGTATAACTTATATATTATTCAAAAAACAAAAAACACAAAACAAAAAACACAAAATCAGCTAATAAAACGACAAGAATATTCATTATAGTAGCATTTATTATTACAAGCTTTTATTTACTTTCACCTGTCCCGGTGTCTGTAATGAGATCTTACAATTTAAATTTGACCCACTTCCCGGTTTCCAATTGAGCTGAAATATTGTATGCATATGTACACTCCCGTGCAGAAGTATTCGAACACGTCGAATTTTGCTTATAAATGTCTCCTAGCGTTAGATCGGAAATTGCGAAATGACCAGCCAACAAGTCGAGAAAATATTATGGAAAGACTACAACACTACTGGACATTAAAACAATTTAAAAATTGGTTGACAGAATTCCAAAATTACGCGCCGCTGTAATTAAGGCAAAAGGAAAAATTATATTAACTTGTCTTTATTGATATATTTTGCTTATATATTAAATAATATAAGTCCCTGAGTAAATTTTTTTTCAATTCCATTTTGTGTTTAAATTTCAACAATAAACACAAATTTCAAAGTGTTCGAATACTTATGCACGGCAGTGTATATCGCGTGACAATGCAATATTACGATGACATGGGGCATCAAAAGCTTGTTTTTAAAAAAGTTGTTTGTTTTTCATATTGCTTGTTTATTATACAACTCAAATGTAAGTACTATAATTCTACTCAATTACTGTAAGTTTCAAAGCATACTTATACATATGTACATACATATACATATGTATCTTTGATGAAGTAAAATAGGGGAGGGGGCTGGTTGTGACATTTTTTAAACAAATTATGTCATATTTTTTTGTTAGTTAGATTATTTTACGTAATTCCAAGTTTGTTTGATTAAATAACTATTCAAGATTCTAATTTAAGAAGAATTTTAGATTTACGCCTATTAGAAGTGCTTTAAACACGCGAATTCTGGAAAAAGAGCCATGTAACTTTTAGCCCCGTGCCTGGGGCAAAATGTTACAACAAAAAACAAACATAATCTGGGCAATCAACATTTTTTTACTTAATTTAGACATAAAACACAGCATATTATATGTTTGCAAGGTGTAAAGGTGTACGACTGCTCTGTATGCCTCGTCAAATAAAATATTTGGTAACTTAGGAATTTGATGAAAATTATAAACTTATTTCTTAAACAAAAAATTTGGCATACATTTCTTTTATGCCTTTTATACTTATGCCGCATAAAAACAAAAAAATAGGTAACTTTTAACTCTTAAAAATAATAAAGAACTTCTTTCCTAAACAAAAACTAAGGTAGATACTACCGTGATGTACATGTAACAACCCTCCCGAAGAAATGTCACTTTTAGCCCCGACCCCAAAATTTAGCCTTTAAGGTTAAGTAGAAAAAAATCTAGTAGAAATAACTGTATTATGATATATTTAACACAAAAAGAAAGCATTAAGGCACAAATATACATTACCGCACAACCTACCCCTGTCACAACCAGCCACAGTCTCCCCTACATTTATTGTTTCATTCAGTTCTATATTTACTTATACATATAAATTGTACGAATTCTTCTTCCGCACTTTTTTTCCTAAATGCCGTCGGCTACTTGCTTTTCCTTTCCTTATGCAATGCTTTTCTCGATAAGTTTGAACTGATAATTCTTAAGTGTGTTTCTATGAAAAATTTAAAATATATAAAGAAATACACAGGATGAGAATTTGAAAATAAAAATAGGTATTGCGATAAAAATTCTGAAATAAATGGTTGAAAAAACTTAATGACATAGAAAAGGAATATTGTTATTAGAAAAGAAAAAATAAATAAACTAAACACAAAAGTATAAATATACTAATTATCGGCTAGTGGATATGTGCGCCGTGTGGTCCATATTTGAACAATGGCATATGAAAATTTGTATATTGTATATTTTATACACATATTATAGGTACGAGCTGAGTAATCCATTTATACCCGGTTTATTTCAAGTACATATTTAGATAAAGATTTCTCACCCAATTTACGAGCGTTATTATACTAAAATCTGGGGATGTGATATGTAGCGTTATGCGAGGACATTAAAGATGAAAACCTTAAATTAATTGCCTATTTGCGATATAAATTATCGTCTTCCTTATCATTTCATAACACATTTAAGTAGATGCAATATTAAAGTAATCAGCAAGCCCATTCCCATATATTTTCTCATAAAATTACTTTTAATGATCATTGGGTTTTTTTTCTAATTGGGTCTTTTCTCTTTTGGTTTTTTTGTCTTCAAAAATTAATGTGCTCTCAAATTCTAAAGTCCAAATACTGAAAAGTTCTGCTAGGCTACATTAACAATAATATAGATATATGAATTTATTCTGGCACTAATCTATAATTTTTTTTATTGTATAAATCATATCATATCAGAATGTATCTATCTATCTATGTTATGCTTTTAATAGTGGAAAATAATGTTCGCTATACTGGATTTGCAAGCTTTCACTTTCAAGTTATTATCTTATTCCTTTCACCCCTCCACTTATTGGGATAATATGTCCCACCACATTTCCAAAAAACATGCGTATTTCACAATTATGAATACATAATTTTGAAATAGATACGTATAAATAAATACATACTTATTATATATCATAATTGCTTTGAAAAATCTGCGTTTAGTTCTTTGGCCACAAATTGCTTATTGGGAGATATTTTCCCACCATCAATCTTTACTGGGATTTATTTAACTATTCCAGAATAATGGTAAGGACCAAGGACTACTGAAGTACGACATCATTTTTTTCCATTCATATGTTGATATAATTCTCTAGCTTATGCTGAATGTAATATAAAAACTCCGTAGTGAATACATACATATGTATTTAATTTTCATGGATATCTTTTCAATCAGAAACCGATTGAAAAGAAGGGGAAGGGTAGACCATGAAGTTGCATAAAATTGAATAAGAACATCAGGTACCGTACATATTATAATCTGAACCTTAAAAATTATAAAAAATTCGAGCATATTATATTCCATTTGAAAAGGAATCGCACTCAAATTACACACTTCCTTCAATAAATGGCACGAATGCTATATCATTTAATGTAATTTTCTAAGATTTATTCGTTTAAAGTTAGTGTTTCGAACCGAAGCGTTCATTGCATAAAAGACATAATTTTTTGGTTTCACCAAGTAAACGAAAATAAAATAAAATATTTCCATGTAAGACATATCCGATATTTGCCTTTATCTGCCAAGTGATGTATACTCATATAATTTGTTGTACATTTGAACAACCCCGCAAAATGGCAAAACGACGAAATGAAGGAATGGTATAAAGCTAAATTAGCTCTCGGCATCAAATTCATTCCTTGGAAAATTTCTCCCTAATTGGCGTAGCAAATATTTGCTGATTGTATGAAAAACATGCCATTGGAAAAGCGATAGGGAAACGAATTCTGCCGTCAATGATACGTTTATAAATATTCAAATTTTCATTAAACAAATCGAATTTCAATTTCGGTTCCGACGAAAGATACCAACGGCTGCTGCGGTGAATAGATCAAAAACGGAATAAACGGGAGACGAAAAATAAATGGAAAACGTGGACCAGCAATGAAGTCAAGCAAAAATTGGAAATCGCCCGCGTCGGCGGCGGAGGGTTGCCCCCAGAAAGCTCAATCGAACGCATCCAATTGATCAGAAAAATGCCAGAGCAGCTTCCGGCTGAGGCCCAAATCGATTTAAATTTTGCCCCAATTGAACGCCGGACGCATAATTTCATTTAGGCGAGTGCGATTTGCATACGCAAATATTTCGCCGCTTAAAGTTAGAAATGGCGCGGTGGCGTATCCGTAAATTTGCAGACATTTTAAAGGTGGGGAATCATTAGCTTCGAAGGAGGTGAGGGGTGCCGCAATTGCAATATTTGGGACAAGGTAATGAACTCGTCTTGCAATTAGGGTCTTGAACCGCCATTAACTCGATTAAACAAAATCCACCAATGAAGCGAAAAAACTCCGCTGATTTGAGTTCTTTATGAAATTGGGCAAATATTGGGTTTGAGTCGAGTCACTCTTGAGGTTCGTAGATGCGTCTTATGTCTGCCGAATTTATGCTGAGGTCGTTGAATTGTTAATGGAACGCTGAAGTAAATCTTTAACCAAAATTGCCATTCAAGCGGGCAAATATGTATGTATGTATGTTTACCCAATGAACCGCCTTGAGCGCATGTTTGTCTAAAGTGCAAGAAACACAGCCAAGGCCAGAGCAGGTAAATTAACACAAATTCGGCAAGTGTTGCAAATTTTGTTTACTGTCGGATTAGAGGTCGCAAACGACTAAGATCCTGAGGAGTGATTCTTGCTGTTTGTAGCGTTATCAAATTTATTCAGCGATTAAATGCCCTCTTATCAGGAGGGCGCTAAGGCTTCCACAAAGTTTATATGGCCCCAAAAGCACCCGGAGGACATCGGGGTGAGGTGTTGATTTATCAAACCTCAAAACCTTGAATGCACCTCTATACGGTACCTCAGCGAACGCGATATTAAGTAGCTGTTCAAACTCCGAGGCTTTACAATTAAACAAATTTCGTGTTTGCTCCCCGTGTACTTATCAAACAACAAATTCGACAGAAGGAGCCAGGGCGTATCGTGGCCCCTTATCGCCTTCCGTTTCAGATTATGAGGAGCAGCATTAATTGACAATTAACACTTCATCGAAATAAAATTTATTGGCTTTCCACTGCTGACAAGTTATTGACTTGTAACATTCAATGTTTACAAATCCTCGGTTGCTTGTTGTCGTCGATTAACCCAATCTCCCGCAACGGTGAGTGCAGATATTTCGACGTGAAACAAAATTAGTAGGACACATTGGTGGTAATATTTGCGAAGTCAATTTACTTTTCTTGTAGAGTATTCTGATAACTACAAAATTGTCAACGCGTAAAGCATTGAATTATGAGGATTACGTTTGAGTCGTATTGACCACATTTCTTGCCAATTTGTCATTCTGATAAGCGAAAGCAAATTTTTTTAAAAAACATTTTTAATGTGCACGAACGCAAATCTTGTCTGTAAATTTTTATTATTATGTAGACACATAGTGGATAAGAAATTTCAAAATATTTTTTCAACATTTACCGTAAATCAATTGATTTAGCAGAGAAACGTATGTTTCGTGAAACTAGATATAGGTATATGTACATATATGTATGCATACATGGATCCACTTTTAATAAACACAATCCTTAAAATTGATTTGTAAAATGAAAGAAAATTGAAGTTTATAGATTATACACCATTTTGTTTAAAAAATGAGCCAGGGAAATATTATAATATTTATTAAAAACATTGATTTACCAAATAGGCATACGCTTTCGCTTTAAAAAAGAAAATAAGCCCAGCTTGGCTTGATAATTTGAAAATAATATTTTAAAGTTTTGGAATTATATATAAAGGTGGACAAATAAATGAAGGAATAAAGCCAGAGCACTCTATTACCGTCGATTGCCTGAAGCTGGCTACATGGAAGAGTCGCGCGAAAGCGACCATTAACAACAGTACCTACGCCAGCGGAAAAAGCGAGTGGAGTTTGCACGCTCCCATGCGAACTGGACTAACCAATGGAAATTTGTACTATGGAGTGATGAGTCCAAGATCGACGTCTAACAATGCGATCTGTTATAGCCAATTCAGTTTCATCCGAAATTGCACGATTGATGTCACGCGAAGACCATTGAGGGCCTGATTTGGACATCCTTATGATTTTTGAATGATGCAAACTGAGGTTTTGCGATTGTAATCTTTCCTTGCGACATTGCCAATGATCTGATTTTTCTTTTTGAAGCAGTTTAATTGATGTGCAATTTGCTGTTGTGATCTTCCTGATCTATTAAGCTACAATCGATGCCCGCTGACTGTGTGCAAGGTTTGCCTTTTCCCATGTTTTCATGTACTATCGTTGTCGATTTTGTACATAAGCGGAATTATTTCTTTGAGAATCATCATTTATGTACTTACCGAAAACAATGAAAAAAATCACAAAAATCAAAAATTGCAACCGATTTTCAAACAAGCTTTATTTATTTGTCCAAATAAAATATTAACTTTTCATATTTCTTTGAAAACACTTTTACGACAATGTATTAATTAGTCTAAAAACGCATCAAATCTAATAAGTAGAATGTACACAATCAATTGACAGCAATAAAATGCACCGTTACAGTTGTTTATATGTAAAAGCAAAAACAAAATTGTTTCAAATTGTCATTATAATAAGGAAATTTATTTTATGAATACTCAATGTTTCCTCTTCTTTACTAATCCTAAATCCCGCTTTGAAAGTCTTCACATCAGGCAATAAAAACTCTTGTTAAGGAATGAGCCCAAAACTTTGTTTTAGTTTAAAAAAATATAGCTGTAGTCATCATTCATATTGTACAGAGACTTCTATTTTGGAAGAGTAGTTTTCTTACTTCATGTTGATAAGGGTATAGATTGATTAAAAATTTTATTTAAGAAACCTCTAGAATTTCTTTAAATTTATGTTTTTCGCAAAGTAATTTCTCTCATATTTTTAATATGTTTAATCGCATTGAATCCACTTTTTACATTGTTTTGTGGCACCTGAATGGTATTCTTAATTCTTAATCACATTGTTTTAATATTTTCAACCAAATTTTTTCGGTCGGTTAATTACTTTTAAACATTCAATTTTAAAATGAAGTTGTTCATATGAACAACAGATTTATATAATCAGTATCAGACCAAGCACTGTAGGTACTCCAGATATAATTAAAATTAGGTAATTTTATCTCCTACATCAATTTTTGATACCTAAATATTTACATAGTATGTTGTTCCTATACTAGTATGACTATTTTTTTTACAAAAAATATTAGGTTAATAGTTCTGGGAAAAAAGTGTTAGTTAAAGTAAGTATTGATTATACATACATATGTAGATGCCAATGTTTTTGTCAGCTGAGTCATCATTGATCCTTATAAATTCGAATTCCATTGCATTCGTGCCAACTTATTGCTCAGTTTTGTAGTGGCTTACAACAAATTATTCAGGTATTTAATTGGCACTGTTGGAAGAAAATATCCGACTTAAATCAACTTTGAGCATAAAGAAACTCAAAGTTGATTTAAGTCGGATATTTTCTTCCAATGCAAAAGTTTAAGGTTTGTCCGTTTTTAGCTATCTCCTCAAATCTAGGTATACTCTATTTTTTAATTGTAGCCCGTAAGAAAACCAACAATAGAGGTTAATATTTCAACTAGTAAAACGTAGTTTAGAGTGCCTTTTAAAATAAAAACATGTTTGTGCTCGTACACTTTCACTTTAAAATTATCCTCTATACAATATTGATAGTAGTTATACATATCTATAGCGCGCAGCCGAGGCGCTATTCTTACATACATTCACTCGATTAACACCATGGCATGGCGCTTCGTCAATACTGCTGATACTTACTTTTAATTTTTTTTTCCAGTTTGAAGAGCTATCACACATACACTTTCACTGAGTGAAAAGAAATATTTTCGTAAAATAAAATGTTCAATTTAGTTGAACGATAATCTTTTGTACCTTTAAATAAATATGTACGTCATACGTTTTGAAAAAAACTTGGCTGTATAATAATATTTTCTTAAGGGGTTATCATGCAGACACTGAAGAACCATTTCTTCAATGGGAAGGAAGGTAATTCTCGTTATTATTTTATATATTTATCTTCTAACAAAAATGTTGTTTATTAACAATTTTTAAGCTATTTAATTGTTAACTTAATTCATAAAAAATTTTTAATTTTCGATACGTGTTCAGGAAATTGCGACCCCTTTAATACTTTATTTATTTTACTCATCGTTACGAAAATTCTCTTTGGACCCGCGGCGCTCATAAGCAACTTTCTATTCTGTCTTATTTAAGGGCAATTGGAAGGTACTATAAATATTATACATATAATAACAACGTATGTATGTATTAATGTTTATCTTAAATAAAACGAACTGGAATTTGATGTTATCTTAAGCCAATGTTGTTTTGTAATGTTTTTTTGGATACAGTTGGTGTAACTTCATCTGATAAAAAATCTTATAAAATTACCTAGCAAGCAAGAAAAGCTCTTGTTGAAAATGGAAATAAAATGTCTTCAAAATTGTATAATTTACACAACTGTTTGATACAAAATTTTTTCAAAAGTATACTTTTGTATAAGTCGTTTTGGTAAAATGTTATACAAGGCTAAGGTTATCCTAAGCAAGTGAATAATTTTTTTTTAACTTTTAGCAAATATGATATTATTAAGCGAATTTATGTATAGATACTGATGGAAAAAATTAAGAAGCCCAAGCAAAAGTAATGACAAAAACTTATTTTGAGCTCTGTTCTAATTTTCGTGCGAAACAAATCGAAAAGAGCTTACAAAATTAATTTCTGAAAGTTTTAGAATTTTATTAAGGAATTTCATACAAAAATTCTTTTGTATAAGCTTTTTGTACGAAAAGTAAAACACGGCGATTTATTAAGACAACTGAGAATATTAATAAACATTTAAAAAACAAAGATATAAACTCCGCCTTTTTCAGTAAAAACTCACTAAAACACTTAAAGGCAGTTGAGCATATCGCAGTCTGCAATTTTAAAAACACTTAAAAGAAAATAAGCATATTATAAACTAGTTAGTTAGTTAGTTAGATTTCATAAATAATAATGGGCCGTTATTGAACCCGAACAATTTTGTAACCGGTTAGAGTAATCAATCGATATCCTAAAGATGCTTTAGTAGGGCGAAATGCGTTGCACTAAAATTAGAAATTATAAAAGTCTTTGCCTTTGGACAAAGAGCATATGAGGAAAGATTTATCTTTCTGGAGCAGGGTTTGTGTAATTTGTAAATTGTAATTTGTTGTAAAATAGTTTTTCCCCATATTCTTGCTCTTTTGCGAAGGCCAATCTTCTCTTGCGGGTTCCTTAAGAAATAAATTGCTTTTTTCTTACACTCCTACCGTTAAATCCAGGTTCGCGGAGTACTTTTCTAACCCTTTAAGGACTAACTTTTTTTCCTAAGAATTCTTTAATATCCTTAGTTAGTTGAAATGCTGGCAAAAATTGTTTTTTTTTTCAATTTTTCTTAGCAGAACTCGTTCATCGGCATCACTTAATTTTCGATCGCTTGTATTGTTTCTAAGCCACATTATTATATCACCGATCGTGGACTTAGCTCTTTTTATGATATCCGCGATTTCAAGTAAGTACAATTTTTCCTTCATGTGCGTGATCAATAATTAATTTTCGTATTTCCAATAAAACCGCTTCATTTTTAGACTTCCTGCACAGAACAACCAAATGTTAATGATAAAACCGCAATTGCTTACTTCAGTCTTAGTACCTAAACAACAATTTATTTAGAACTTAATATTACCGTAAAATACAGTTCCATTACAGAAAATTGCATTGTCCGATTTTTCGTGTGAGCTCGTTTTTGTACTGGGTAGAATTTTGTTATTTTGTTTTTGAGTTATAGTCATATTAAGTGAATTTTTATTTTGTATTTGTATACTAGACAAAATAGAGAGTACATTGAGTAAAAATAAATCGTTCTTTTCGTTTTACATTTTCTAAACTTAAGGCGCAAAGGTATTTCTTATGGTTGTCCGGTTTTTCGTGGTACATACTGTGCAAATTAATTTCTGGCGAGTTTTACTGTTTTTAATAGTAAAAAATATTCTATGATCCTCCAATTATTGTTGACTTTCGAAATCAAAAGTAGGTATTATTATATTAAGTAAAAATCCCATTTCCTGATTTGAGACACCAATAATACTAACTGTATTGCGAAGTTAAATGTGCTTATTCATTCGTATATGTTTTTCGTGTATGTGATAAGTTACAAAATATTTCACAAAGCAGGTATACATAACAAGCTAAAATTTTAACTTTTTAGATCTACATATTTTATAAATTAAATTAAATTAAAGGGAATTATTGTTTGATTATAATTAATTATTATAGTTTTTCGTTAACTATCCGTTCAGGACAGGATAAAACTATACTTATTCATTGAATTCTTACAGAGTATATTTTTTCCGTGTTGTCAGCAACAGCATATGTATGTATAGTAATCGTTCAAAAATACGCATTAAATAGGAAGTTGAAGCTTTAAAATCGATTATCTACCCCAAAAGGCTTTAAATGCTGCTTAGTGGTTTAAACTTTGTATCACATTTTGCCTCACTGATAAGCTTTTAATAATATTCATTAGAAATACAACCACTCTCAACTACTTAGTTAAAATAATTTTAAATTGTAGGGGTTAATTAAAGGTTTTTTTTTTCAATATTACACCCCACACCATATTTCGGGAAATATCCCAAAAACCGTCGGCAAAGCAAAATAGGATGTGTCGTAATTTCGAAAACTGCTGTGTCACATGGCCACTCACATAGCTATTAACCCCATTTTGTTGGAGTCCAGAGTCCGGAGCCTCGGGATCCCCATACGGTGGCGGCGGCGGCGACGGATAGCGGGGATTCCCGGACAAATCGATATGCAGTCACTAAATCAACATCCTGGGAGCAGCTCACCTGCAACAAAGGAAGAAGTCGTGATCACAATGGACCAAAGTCGAGCACATACACAAATTGATTGCCTGGAAGAGGCACTTATCAGGGGATACGACCGCAATTTACATCTGGCAATCCAAATAGTAAGTTTTGTAGAGCCACCGGGTTCAGACTGGCATCGGACGGCGGGGACGGGGACGTCGGGTCCGGGGGATGCTGGTCGGGCCCCCCACTCCCGGTGCCTCCTAATGGGATATTCTTTTCGGTTCATGTTTTATGCGCCCGTAATGACCGATTATCCCTTCCACTCGCAAGACACCACGCCCCTCCGCAGTTGGCCTGGCGAGCGCTAGACCACTCCCCCAGCTGAGTCGTGGAGCGATGGAGGGACGCACATGGGAAGACGGCGCTCATTCGTCAGCTGCTCACCGCATCTTATCGGAGCGAGTCGGTGGCGACGGAGGCGTCGTGGTGCGTCTAACGGTAACTCATCGCTTGTGGAACGGTACTTTTGGCTATTGTCGGTGGTATCGGGGTATCGGTGCCCGTTATACCGAACATATTATCTGGTTGAGGTGCGAATGATTTGATATCTTCGCGGCGATTTCTCTGCACAGTTTTAGACGTGAGTCTGTCGTGTGCGGACGTGTTTTGTAGAAATGTTCAAGAAATTTTCGAAGAATGCCGACCAGAAAAAGTGAAGAAGTGCCTATTTAGTGACAAAAAACACGCGTCAAGGGACATTTGCCCTCGAACAGAAAGATTTTGTAAATACTCGAAATTATTATGACCAGTGCTCAAGTGCCGCATTTAGCGCGATTTGTGAATCATCCAGCTCAATTGATGCAGGAGTATCAGGCCGAGAATAGCACGTCCCTGTCCCCGCAGCCCATGAACTCGCCGCCCCTGAGCTCGCCGCCAAGTTTCACAATGAGCCCCCTGCCGCCGGAGAGCCACCAGCCGCCCCCGGTGATTTCCTCGGCGATGCGCGACAACCGCATCATGTCCAATGGATACGAAAGTTACCACTCGATGTACATGAGCAGGCTCCCGGCCCCATTCACCCAGAGCTCCCTGCCCCCGCCGAAGAAGTCCTTCTGCATTGACGCCCTCCTCGCGAAGAATCAGTCCGGCGACGAGAAGGAGGACAACGCGGCGCCCCAGCCGGGCCTAGTGAACGGGTCCATGACGGAGGAAGACGCTATTCGGCGGATACACGAAAACAGGGAATACACGCCCAGTCCTGAGGGAAGGATCTCCAGGTGAGATGATGCTTTGCTTCGCAATGTTACACTAAACTTTAGATAGCTACGTTAATCCTAAAAATCTCCAAAAATAAAAACCGGTTAAGTGCGAGTTGAACTTTTCCGCCGAAGGTTCTTAATTTCGAAAAAGAATTTTAAATTGCTTGGCTTGTATGTTAAACACTTAGATTAAAAAAAGCAATATGCAAAAAAAAACTTTTTTTAAAACAAGCTTTTATGCTCCATGTCATCATAATATTGCATTGTCACGCGATATACATTTGCATGCAAAATTTCAGCTCAATCGGAAACCGGGAAGTTGGTCAAATTTAACTTGCAAGATTCCATTACAGACACCGGGACAGGTGAAAGTAAATAAAAGCTTGTAATTAAAAGAACGTTAATTTTAGAAAGTGGGATCTTTCATATGATAACACTTTGACCTGGAGTGAAAGAAACGATAATTTGAAGTCGAATCCTTAATAGACAGATACCGAAAGATCCTGTTTCTCAATTTTGGTTAAAAAAAAGCTAATAAAAAATTGTGGTATGAAGTGGTACTTAAAAACCCCTTTGATTCAAGTAAACACTAATTTACAGTACCTATAAATGCTCATATGTTGGTAAACGTGGCAATTTGATGTCCTTGTCATCAATTCTACCTTTAATTCGTTTTCACAATTAAGCCCCTAAAATGCAGTTTTTAAGATAATTTCTTGCAGCGTAACTTTATCAAGACACAGCCTTTCAGTTTAGGTATATAAAGTATACAAACGACTAATTTTCCTACAAATTCTAAAATTTGGCCAAAAATCAAAATTTTCGTAGCTTTTAACAAACGGTTTGCTCGATAATTAGTTAATCTACGAAACATGTAAACAAAATTTTATTAAAAAGAGTACCTGCTACCTTAATATTGTTTCTTCAGCCAGTAACTTTTCGAAAAAGCTTTAAATTAATCTATCTGTTTTTTTTAATTACTGAGACAGACATAAACAAATATTAATAAAAAAAGATTGAAGAAAAGTTAATTATTTCAACTTGAAAAAGTTTTTAGACTTGAAACACTAAAATTAAGCCGGGCACTTCAGGGGTGGACCGGAAGATTAAAATAGGAATTGGAAAACCCTATTTTTTTTTATTGAAGATTCGAATTTTATTTTATGCTGAGTGATAGCTATAGGTAAATTTATAATCTAAAACTTTTCTTGAATTCTCGATTCACTTTAAACATTAAAAATCAGTTTCATTTGTCCCAAATATCACTTCACAATCGTTGATACAAAACACAACTTTCAATATTTGCAGTGCTATATTTCACGAAGAGAACAACATATTTAGGAGTTATTTTACTGAAATCTACAATAAAAAGTATGGTGAAATGGTGAAAATAAGATAAATGTTAAATATGTGGGTCATTAGGTATATTCCAAATTTCGATTTCTTACATCAAACAGTGTTTGAAAAAAAAACAGTAGGGATATATAGACGAAGAGATGGAATTTTTAAAATATCAAATAATTTTAGTTCTGACTAAAATGTATTATTTAGTCGCTTTTTTTTAAAACTGCCACGATAGCTCAAATAGTTATCTTTTAGAACAAAGGGCTGTTTTGATAAATCAGGAAAAAAAGTGTTCGCGAATCTTAATTTAGATTAGTAAAAGCCAATATACCTGGTTAATATTATAATTGCACATTTTATGACATCTTTAAAACTGTATAGAAATCTCTAAAACTGTGACATAGAAAGTGAATTTCTTCATAATTTATTACCAGAACACTCCCTTACTTTCTTTAAAATATTTAAGATTCGTTCTTTAACTTGATTCAATTGACATTACGCAAAACATTGTGCTTGAAGTGCTTTGCTTTTATTTACATATCGGAATGCATTTTCTTTTAAAAGAGAGGCCTACTCGTAACTTCGCTCCATTAAATTCAATTATTGTTAGTTTTTCTTCATGTAACATTAGACTAGTTACTGCTGGGAATGTAAAACGAATTAGATAAACTCAGTATTTTGATTAAGAAAAATATTACAGGTCAAAATCACACACAACAGGATTTTTAACACTTCTAAAAAAAGCTAAATTCGTGCGGACAATTCGGACAATTAAAAGAAAAACACTCATTATTGAGCACTTTTCTTCAAATGTATGTTTTTCTCGAATTTGTAGTTTATTATTGTAGTTTTAACTCATATTTTAATCCTCAAACTGCTCCATTTCATCTAAATCTTAGTTTCTTTAAAATCTGTTGGAGATATTCGCTTACACCTGTCTTTTTTCAGGACTACAGTCTATTATTCAATCCATAACATGCTTGAACAACCTCTAAATTGACTTGAGAAAGTTTATTAACAGCTGTAATTTTCCTAAACTATTTTTGTAGTATTTCAAAGCAATTTAAAGTTGTTAAATTTCTTTAGTTTCATAATATTAACTAGTAATTTTTATATTTAAATACATATTTTTTCGACAAGACAAGAATTTTTCTTAATACCGGGCGGCTAAAATTCGTAGAACTTTTCTGTAAACACCTTAATATATTTACCGATCCGTTTGAAATCAAAACTTATTTAGAAACACAATGAATAACGTTCAATGAAACCAAAACGAGATTTCTCGTTTCCGGTCACCATAGCAAATGTCAAATGAATACGAGAAATCTCGTTTCCGGACGTTAATGTTAATTATGCAGAGCTCTGAACGTCAAATACCTAAATAAAATAAATAAATAAAAAAGTAAAATAAAATATATGATGAAAAAGTACACAAAATTTGACTTGATGGTCCCTATCTTCATATATAACTGAAATTCATATTATCTGCTATTATTTATTTTATTTCTTAATGATGCAGAGGTTTTATATGAACTATGTGTGCTCACCTAGATAGAGATTGATTCAGAAAAGGAGCTTTAACGATATTTATGATAACGCAATCGCTACAAGTTTCTTTTATTTCTACTATCATAAAGATGGTTAAGGATGCTACTATACCCATCGCTTAATTATTTGTGTAAGCCCTTGTTCATGTACTTGACAGAATGTTATTCTTATCTCAAGTTATCAAGAACAAGGTTGTAAAGACTTCTGGTTGCTGTAGCCATGTAATTACTAATTAACAACAACGGAAAAAGACCACTTGACAGAAAATCTTGTATTCTTCCAAGAAATGAACAAACCACTTAACCTAAACCAAGTGGAATATAGAAGTTGCAATTAATAACTACATAAGCTGATTTTGCCGTATCTCTGAATTAAAATAAGCTTGAGGAACTTGTACAACTCCAACCAGGGTTTTGTTTTAGATGCGTGCGTTTCTATTGCCAGATTGAAATGTACTTTTCCTTTAATTAATTCTTTTTATTAAAAATCTGTACTGTATAAACTAAATCATATTTTTTCTCTTCTGCAGGTCAGAATCCCCTACATCATCACATCGGTCGAGTCCTCCAATAAGTCCAGGCTGCGAGGAGCAGCAAATGAGCATGCGTTTGGATCTCCATGACGAATTTAAAAAGCCTATTCCTCCTCACAGTCAAATCCGACCTCAAGATTTCCCTTTGTATACGGGCGGACATCCTTACCAGCTCCTGGCACAGGGTGGTTCAGCATTTCATCGACCTATAGACGCCACCGGGAAGCCTATTCCTGTAAGAAAAACAAAAACTATACTTACACATATATTTCAATCATCTTAGAATTTTATCCGGAAGTAATTATTGCAAAGCTGAAATTTTGTACAGTGATCCTGTTTTATGCATTAAAAGTTTCCTAATATCTATCTATTTTTTCCTCGAGCTCGAAATATGTACTTGAAATTCTGGTGAAATACATTTGCAATTACACTATGGATTTGATTCATACTGCAGAATTACTCATGTATTCTTTGAAAAATCGCAATTATATTTTGGATCACTCCAGCGATGTCTCATTTTGTGATAAAGATAAAATCTGTTTCACATTATTCTCCATTAATTTTCATAATAAGATTAATCAGAACGATTATGTCAGTCGGATTATTTTTGGATCGGACTTTTAGATTTATATGTCATTTTTTATTATTTTTACAAATTTGAACAAAAGCGCAATGCAAATTATTAGAGTACTTGCATTTGAGGATGACCGATTTATCATTCATTAAATATGCGAAAATCGGTAGACTACGAAAAGACGAATAACATTTTAACAAAGTATTCATATGTTTGCATCAAAATCCAAGATGAGAAATTTTTGATTTGTTTTCTTAGCAACTATTGACGTTAAATGTTATACGATTTCAAACTAATTGCAAGATCTCGTTTGAGGAGATAATATTTATTAAATTTCTCATTGTTTAGAGGAAAAGTCAATGTATCTATGAAACTTAAACCCTATAGTGATAAATTAATAACTACTTCAGGTTTGTCATCTGTCATGGTTATATGTTTGCTTTCAAAGACGAATCTATTAAGCATAAAATAGAAGAAGTCGCAAATGAAAGAATGGATTCTGATTACTTATTACATTGTGAGAGAACTTTTAGAAAACTAGAATATTGTATTATTACTGTAATCCTCATTCGACAAACATCTCTGTGGTGCGAGCGCAACTCAAAGGTGAGTGGTGGTTATTGAGTGGTCAAGAAGTTCAAAACATAATTCGTGAATTTTCGCAATGACAACCGCTGAGGTGTGAGACGGCGCATTGACTTGGTCTTTTGAAGATAATCGATTATGATAACTTCATGACTATCCCAGAAAACAGATATCACATTCGAAGCCAAGGTACAACCTTTGCCTTTTTGGAGCAAATTCCCCACTGTTTTGACCGATTTTTTGTTTCTGGAGTATAATGGTGTATCCAAGTTTAAGCTACTGTAATTTATCGGCGCAAAAACTCTGCCTTATTGCGCCTAAACTGCGCCAGCTACAAAGTGAACAAACGCGGCAACCAACGCGCGGACAGCTTTCTCATGCTTAAATCGTAATTCAATATATGATAAACACGTTTGTTGGACATGTTCATTGTTCATAGCCTCTGCTATTTCTTTAACTTTAATTCAACGGCAGTTTATAGTGAACAATTTCAGTAATTCATACATTATTTCTCGAATTCTGTAAGGTTGACATTTGGTAGAGGTATCTTTAAATATTTTTTTATTATTATAGCTCCGGTTTAGAATAAGATTGCAATATCTTTTAAATACAATACTAATCAAAATTAAATACAAAAAAAAAGAATAACAAAAAACTGAGTGAGTGTGGGAAATAAAAAAATATGTGTAAACCAAAGTCTAACAAAATTAAATGAGAAACTATAAAAGGAAAAGTTAAGTTAATATATGTATAGATAGCATTGGAAAATTAGTTTGACTTTTAAATTAATTTGAATGTGTTTAGCAGATAATTAAAGTGCAACAAATTTAGATTCAAAAAAGCTGATGACGAGTTAACAAGTAGTACGCTGCACGAATTCGCCATTATGTCGACCGAAAATGTATACAAACTGATTCTTGAATCTGCGGTGGCTACAAGTTTTCCTCAATGTATCAGGCCACGCATTCCAAAGCTAGTTGCGTACATAAAAAAGTTCGCTCACTTTGGAGGCAAAAGTGAGTTGGGTTTAATAATTACAACGCTCGCGTTGAGGATAATGCGCCGGACTATCTTGGGAAAAAGGTAAAATTCACATTTGACCAAATTACCTTATGAAAAAAGATTGGAATGCGAAACTCAATGTACGATTCCAAAGAAAGTCCAAAAAATTCCCGAGCGCAGAAGGAGGGTCCTTAGGGTCAAGTTAAAGGTTTTTTTTAGAGTTTTTAGACATGCATAATCAAGCTTGGGATAGACAGGAATTCCAGCACAAATATAGGGCATCAGGAGGGATTTTGCAGCGTGCCATAGTACAGGATGACCGGTGAAGTGTTATCAATTTAAAACGCTATGATAAATTCACTTTTAAAAATTTTTACTTCGTTCAAAGTAAAACATCAAAATACAATTCATGCATGCAAGTTGGAGGAGTTTTGTTCCATTTATGAATCAAAGTGTCCTAACGCGTCTTAACTAACATATTTTTTGCTATCAACTCTGATCTTCAGCATGATTCAGATCGAAAAGCCATTAGATTTACATCTGGAGAATTGGACATCCATTGTTTAGATGAAATGCGCTTCGAAACATTGTTTTTTACCCATTTCTGAGTGACGATCGATTTGTGTGATGATGCCGAATCTCGTTGGAATGTCCAAGGTCTACGCTGTAATAAGTATGTATTTAGTTGCCTTGTAAAGACCTTGTACTTTTTAAAATCCCAAACACGCGTCAACCCGTGGCCATGCCCGACGGTAGATTAATTCTAACAGCTCAAGTGGTGTACCCCATTTATACTTCCTGAGACAAAGACTCATAATGTCTCGCACACACTCTCATCGATAAGGATTTTTCAGAGGACAAAGGATCATAAACCATCTCCGAGCGAGATCACTCACGAGACAAACGGTAATTAAAAGGCAGCTGCGCAAAACTCCTGCGTAGAGATCTTCAAGGTAATGTGTCATTCGACACAAAGGACATTAGGCAAGGGAGCATCTTCCTTAGGAAGGATTTGAGGGAACATTCCTTTTATCTAATATTTGCATGCTGGCAACCAAATCTATCCCTCTCCATTAGCACCTCCACGCATTTTCATGCACAGAAAACACCTGAAGCTGAGGTGCCGATAGGACTAACCTTCAGCCACGGGAAGACAACAAGTCTTAAGATATGTATGTCGCAGTTCTGAGCCAGGACGGGTTTTTTCCTGTCTTGCTCGTTACACTAGGCTTTCAAAGCAACATCCAAGACCATTTTGGGATAGTTAGTAACACTTGTTTTGACGCCAGAGTCCAAAAACAAGATTAGTAACACTTCATTCCAGCCACCCTGTATGTATGTATTTACATAAAATAGAAACTTTGCAAAGTTTTTATTACTGTTACTTCCGGATACAACCGTGACTACCCCGCTACCATATTATTGTAATTATTTAACACTATTCAATATTTCAGCTCCCGATGGGTCCCGGATTTGTTCCCACACACCTGCCCTTCGAATTTTTGGCTCGCGCTGGGATGCTCCACCACCGAATACCAGAGCTAGCCTCGTACCCACACCACGCAATACTCGGGAAGACCCGGAGGCCGCGCACCGCGTTCACCTCGCAGCAGCTCCTTGAGCTGGAAAAACAATTTAAGCAGAACAAATACCTGTCCAGGCCGAAGCGGTTCGAGGTCGCGAGCAGCCTGATGCTGTCCGAGACCCAGGTGAAAATTTGGTTCCAGAACCGCCGGATGAAGTGGAAGCGATCCAAAAAGGCCCAGCAAGAGGCCAAGGAGAGGTCAAAGTCGACGGGGAGTTAGTGAGGTTCCGGAGCCGCCGCGCGCCGTCGCAAAGGAATCCGCCTCAATCAGCTTGGGTGACGCTAGTCAAGGTATCACAGTCGCCGTCCGGACGCC
Organism: Machimus rusticus; assembly: GCA_951509405.1. Lineage (NCBI taxonomy): Eukaryota > Metazoa > Arthropoda > Insecta > Diptera > Asilidae > Machimus > Machimus rusticus. The sequence goes on along the minus strand of OX608050.1, from coordinate 19,423,015 downwards.
GTAGCGCAGCATCCTGGGGAGTGTTTTTGTGATTTTGTATACAATCTGTAAATATGTATGTACCGCAAGAAGTGTGATAAATTAAATCGTGTATAGAATGTATGATACTCGAGCGTTTATTTTGCCCACCCTTCGCCGCCTCGATGACCCTTGAGACCCTCGGAGAAACGCTCTTCAGCACGCACCGCCGCTTGTCCGTCATCGCCCGTGTAAACACGGGTCACGGCGGACTGCACCCATTCAAGGGCACCGCGACTCTTGCCGGCGATCGCGCAATGTTTGTCCGCATTAAGACCGTTTAATTGCACCAGCGCGATAAGAACCCGCGCCTGCACATGGTCCCGAAGGAAAACACTCGGCGCTGCGGAGGGTGCTAATGTGTCGCTCCGGTCGTCGCGTTTTAATTTGATTATCACTGGCTCAGCCCATCTGTCTCAGACAAACAGTGCTAATGCGCCTTGGGATTAGAACTGGCTCCGGGGCGCTCCGAGGGGCACTGCAGGGAAATTTATTCATTGCGGATTTATTCCTGGGAGAAGGACAAAGGGTGATTGCCGATTTTAATGCACCAGAATCGCCCGGTGCTTGGTGTTTAATGCTTGATTTGCTAATGCTGATCGGCAATAAAAATATAAATTAGGGAGCGCAAGGGACCTTTTGTCGCAAGTTTTAAGGGGGACACAGGGGTGATGAACCTCTGCAACAGGTGAAGGGTGCAGAAATGCTAATCTACATTATATTTAAAATGTTCAGATAGCTTAGTTGAAAGCGAGAATGTGGTTGTCTATTGCTACAAAATATAGTACAAAATATCCCAGTAGAAAATGTATACCTTACGAAATGAATCCCCTACTGGGTCAAACGCAAAACAGTCGATGTAAATACATATAATAAGTTAAAATCAACACTGATTTTTTTTATGTTTCTTATTAATTTGTAAATGGACGTGTTGGTTACTAGAAAAAAAGAAATAGAAATCGTTCAACCAAATTGACTGAAAAAACTGAGATTTTCAATTTTTTCTGACTCTTCTGTGGACCAAATAGTCCACAGAAGAGACGAACAATGGTCTTTTATACAAGATTACTTTAATTAGTTCAATTAAAAGCAATATCTTAAGTACTACCTATTTTTAATTACAATAATGAATTCATTTCTCCTCCAATCATTCAAAAATAACCTCTAAATTTCCGTGGAAAATTATTTTTTCCCAAATTATTTGTGCTTCAATCATCAGTTTAAAATAAATTTTAGAATTAAACAAAGTTATGGATAGGGTTACTCTTGATAGGTGCTTTATTTGTAATTCATCAAAAAATAAAAAATAAAACAAAAAAGAACCAAAAAAATTTTTTTTTCTTTTACACTGCCCGAACATTATCTTTGCGTTTGACCCTACTATACTCGTATACCTGTCCGTAATGTAAAAAACCTACCTTTTGCAAGCCAAAATGGATTACTTTAACATTGCGATGTCATAGGAAGTAAGGTATAAAGACTACTATCATAAATACTGAGCACCGAGTATACATATAATGCATTAAAACCATCAACGAATTAAGGGGATCCGGTGGTCTAGGATTTTCGAAAAATCAATTGTTTGCTTTAATATTTCGAAAGTATATAGTCTTTCGACAATATGCTGTAACATTTTTGCAATGATATTGAAGGTATTGTAGGTTTTACAGCCTTTTTAGCAGAAAACGAACGGTGGACCCGCTATACATACATACTTAAAACTTTAAACTCATTTATCTCGAAACTACTTTTTTCTGCACGGCGCGGCGGGGAGACGAAAAGAAGAAAAACTATTCATTCGAATCATCCCAAATTGTAATATGTTGTTCAGTACATCAGTAGATATGGCCGGTCACCACCATCAAATTGTTATTTTAAAAACTTCTTAGTTTTAACGTAAAAAAACTAACGAAAAATAGGCTGTTTTCGGTACTCAAAATTCCAAGAACGCGCTATTTTGTCAAAATATTTCTTTTTCTTTTTTTTCTGGCACGGGCCACAGCTACATTCTTATACATAGATTAATAATTTTCTTACTTTTTATTTTGCCGATAAGTAGAAGGACAAAAAATCATCCGCCGTCCGGGTAAATTTTTTTGAAAGGATTATCTTTAATTTTTTAAATGAATACTATTTTTTTGGTTATTACAAAAAATGTTTTGTGTTCTTTTTAAGTCTAATACAATAATATTCCTAAAAAGTTTCAATATCGTTGTTCACTATTTTCACCTTAATTCATTCCTATTCCTTACTTGGTCATCCTTTTCACAGAAGAAATCTTCGCTCATGCCATCATCACTTCTCAGATTTCCTACTGAGATTAGGTCACCTACATTTTGTGATTAGACTGATTAGTGTATCGCAACCAGGTACTGTATATTTAAAAGGAGTTACTTAAATTGATAAACGAAAATAGACGAACTCAGATGTTTCGATGTTTAATCGAGAAAGTAAAGAAAGAGTTTTTGTTTAAATCAATTTAATTAGATTTTCCCAAATGTAACATATAATCTTTCAAAAGTCTTTCGCCAGACTTGGCATATATTGAGCTGACTTTCATACACACTGTGAAAATTTTTAAGACCAATATTGTTGTTCGGGAACTTTTAGTTTTCCAGAGCATACCTCTTTTACTTTTACACTGTAACTGTATTCATTTTGAATAATTTATTAAGAAATATAGAACAATTTTACTTTAAGAGGTACTGCGAAAAATTTTAAAAGGATCATGTCATAAGATGACATCTATCTCTATGAAAAATGAATAGTATTATCTTTTAATATGATATCCTTTGACGTTTATCACACTCCTTACTCGTCGTGGCATAGACTGTATTAAATGTTTGGCAAAAGTTAGCGAAAATCCTTTTCATTCGTCAATTGAAACATCTTTTAATTGCTGATAGGTTTGGTTTTTTCTTTTTCACTCCGTCTTTAATTATTTCCAGACATTTTTGATGACATAAATGTAGGAACTCTGTACTAGACAATTAATATTATGGATTTCTAGCCAGCACCTTGTGGAAAGTCCAGTGTGAGGCCTGCTCTAACAGAGCATATGAAAGGTATTGGGTGATTCTACAAAGGTTAGGCAACTTGATGTCAGCATTCAATAGAGCAAGTATTTTATTATTTTTTGAAAATATTTAATTACATTACAAAAGATCCATCCTGCTTTTACCTGCTCACCCAATTATGCATATTTTTAAAAGCAAGTTTGTAAAATATGTAATACAATAAATTTTCAAAACGGTACCTTGGCGTGTCCGGTGTCACAACTACCGAATCCCATATAATTGAGTGATTGTAAGTTAACGTATTTCCAATTAATTGTAAACCTTAGTATTTCACTACAAACTATGAAGTATTGATTAATGTATTTTACATATTTCATGATAAAATCAAATAATAGTTATTTAAAAAAAAATGATAAAATCTGTCTTTACTTTTATCCGTCAGTACTGTGTGCAATTTTAAAATTTAAAATTCTCGCTTATGCCCATGTATGTGTCTATTAAATTAGCGGAATATAAAGAAAAAGATATTTGAAAAAAGGTAAAAGACCAAAGAAAGTCTATTAAAGATATGACAACTTTCAGGAAGAAAGAATTTAGAAAAATCCAGATATCTCATGTTTGAAAAAGTTACTGGCCCTGTCTGGAACAGTTTATTCATTATATTACTTATGTCTTCATCATAAAATACTAATACTATTTAATTTTCACCTAAAACAATAGAAACCAAATAAAATCAAAAGTTGACCAACTTTTGTAGAATTATCCATATATATGTATGTACTCGTATAGTACATCTAGCAATGTTATTATAAGTACAGTATGTATATTATATGCTTTATCTAATTCTTGAAACACAATATATGAATGGTTGTTAAAAAATATCTAAAAGTGTCCCCTGTTATTATGGAATCAACCCACATACTATACATACGATTTTATACGATCTTAAAGAAATTTAGAATTAAGAGATCTGTGTCGAACTGTATAATAGACGAATTTCTATAAATCTCATTTTTGGTGTAAATATTTTCAATAGAGAAATGTGACTAATTTTAGAATCGACATTTTGTGCACCATATAATTAAATGTTCTATTTGTAGAGAATAATTCAGAAATAACTAACTAAAATAAATAACTTCTTATAACGGACGGATTTGTATGGTAGAGTGGCGTTAGTTCTTCTCATTGCGGTTCATAAAAACAAAAAAGCGTTCTTTTATCAGAACCAAAAATAAACATTTTTGTACACCAAATATTAAAATGAAAAGGGCTTTAAAGTTAAAGTGTCCAAATTTCCGCGAGTTAAAAAACCAAAAAATTAAAATTATAATTTTGGATTCAAAATTTTTGGAAAGATGCAGAATATTAATGTTACAGAAATATAATATTTTAAATTTCATTACCGGAATACCCCATAATAACTAAATTTATTTGTGATTCTCGTAAATATTAAAGCAGTTTATTTGATTGTATAATTTTTTATGTCGAAAGAGTTAACGCAATTAAGCCTTTATATATTATATCATCCTAGCAACTTGCACTGGTCTACAAAGTGCGAAAACAATAACATAAATTTTTGTAGACATCTTTACATAACCACCCTCTTGACGACGTATTCAACTTAAAATTAAAATTAAATTGTTACATTGTAAACTGAAAGTGAGATTTCGAAGTCCACTTTGAGCAAACGTTTGCCGAGGTGAAAATTGAGGCGATTATTATTGCAGATTAAAAAAGTACCTCAATCAACTCAGGTAGTTTCCATTCTGCGGCAGGGCAGGGCTGGTATCGCGGCCTTATCTTTCTGGGTAGTGACAATTAATGAAGAAGTGGTAGTTAATGGATTAGAGCATTATCACCTCGCGGTTAATTATTTGCTATTATGATGGGCAAACTCGATTTTTCGCTAATGCACGGTAATAGCAAACTCCCCAGCAATATCGGAACGCATATCTCCTAATCCCGGCCAATTAACTGTTAACATGTGTGATTTAATTAAATATTACTTGGGGCCAATTAATTTGTGTACAGCTTGTGCACTTCATGTTATGGAAATGGGATTAAATCGAATGGAACCGCGCAGAGTGGATATCAATTTGCGTAATGCGGCAGATAAGCCTCTTCAAGTTTTAATGGGTCCCGAGAGGGGCAATGAAGTGGTAGACTCAATGTTTGTCGATAAAAAAAAGACTGCATGCCAAATTACATAAATAAAGTCCCAGGATTGTTTATAAGAACCCCAAAATTTTGATGATTACCAAGGAACTGGCATTAAGTCCGGTTTATCAGGCGCGAATTAGAACAGTCCAATTAGCGCGAGAAATTGATCTCGAAGATTACGTCAGGGATTTATCGCTATATGGTCTGAGCTAAGTAATAATTACACTCGGGGACAAAACCACTTGGACTAATACTTAATCCCGGGCTCGCCCTTATCTTGCTAATCGAACGCAATCGAACGTTTTGCGATGAAATTTTAGTTTGGCAGACGAAAATCGCACTTTTTGGCGCCATCCATCAATCACGCGGCTCCCCGGTTCGAATCCGGGCGGTTTGCACTGCTATGCAAATTTTATTCATGCGAGGAGCACTTGATTCCTTAATGCACAGATTTGAGATCGTTCGCAAAACCCTTATAAGCTAGTCAGTCCCACCCAAGCCATCAGGGCCCCCGGGTTCAGGCAAACAGCGGAGCTCCGAGCGGTAGTCGGAGGATTCTTCCGGCGATTACCATATTTACGCCATAAAAAAGCGAATCTCCCCGCAATTTCGACCATCCTGATGATCACTTTGCTTCCATTTGTTGTAGTTAACTGATGCCATTTGGACGGGCGGAACCACCCTCTTCATTGGCGGTCGCCCGGCGGATGCCCGGCTCGAGGGGGAAAAAACACCGAACTAATCTGTAATGGAGGCAATTTGTAAGCATTTGCCATTTGCTGAGCTATTTTTTGTCATACATCAACCCCAAGGGTGCGGGGTGGCCTCGCCGTTGAGTGGCTCCGGGTGCAAGGGCATTAGGAGATTTCAGTCTGTAAATTCATGGCGCAGTGGCACTTCAATTATACCCAAAGTGGATCAGAACCATCGCTGAATCTTTAAGATTTTCGGGGATTTGCTCGAAAATACACGGCCAATTAAGGGCGATGTAGTCTAGGGAGGGAAAAGGGAAAAGTATAGATCGATTCGACTCCAAAGAAGAACGAGGTTCTTACCCTTGCGAGTAGGTAATATGTATGCTCATATGAATTGTATAATTGAACAGGATTGTGTTTTTAAATGTGTGGGTCGACAACCTTCACTCTGTAAATCATTGAAGGAGACTTATATATAGTTTATTTATAAGTTATGTAAAATTACTGTGGGAGAATCGTGGCATGTTAAGCTTGTATTTGTATTTAGTTCACTTTATTGTCTTGCCTCTTGTAAGTCAATTTTGAACCGTGACGATGCAGTAGGTACCTATATTTTATGTAACACCTTTCTAAATCAAATATGGCGGGCGCCTCCTAAACGGCAGAGTACTGATCTTTTTCTTTATTCCTTGATATGGGAATCAAATGAAAAGGTTTGACAAGTAGAATACGAAACCTAGGCTGTGTGCCAAACCGGCTAAATGCTTGCTAAATTCCAGTTTGTATTGGAAATTTAGCCGACTAATTCCTGAGCTGTGCCAAATTGAAAGTGGAATTAGACAAAATATCCAGTTATCATTTTCATTTGACATATATCAAGAGTTTATCAGTTTAGTTTAGCGCGCGATTTTTTTCCTTTAAATGGATCCCCAATTAAATAATATGGAATATTTGCAATCAAGAAATCAATGCTTCAATGATTTTTTTTTGATTTTACACTCGTCTATGCAATTTAAATTTTTAAAGGGTTTCTTCTTGTCAACAAAAATGAAGTCGAAAATTAGCTGTTTGGTAAAAGAAGAAGAAGCATTACCAAGCTCGAAAATTTATTAAATGTTTTGCAGCACTATGTAAGAATGCAACTAAAATTCTTAAACTCAAAACTATACAAACACCACAATACAACGTTTTTAATACCAATAGAACAAACACATTAGAGAATTAACCCCACACTTTATTTTTCATATTCATATTTCATGAAGAACACTCTGGGTCAATCTGACCCTACACACACTATGATCGTCCACCATTTGAAATTGACGAGTGCGATCAGCTTCACATAGTTTCAAGATATAATTAGAATATTATTTAATCACTTTATATAAATAAAAAGTGCCGTTGGAATTATTTACACATTTAAAAAAAAATTAAAAAAAATGTTTCTGAAAAAACAAACATAATATGGGGGAAAAAAAATTATTTTATATTTCTGGCAAACATTTTACTTGTATATTCTTGACATTTAGTAGAATTACAAAGAAAATTGTACTTTAGTGTACCTTCAATAAAAGATATTTGCTTTGTTAGGGAGTTGTATTTTCTGCATCATTGGCTTTAGTATAATCTGAACACGACGTGTCATTGTTTGTTTGCACTGACACATTATATTCATCAGAAGAACTGTTGTCATCGAAATATTCTTGCTCGGTACATAGGTACCTACATACTAAGGTATTCTATGTAAACTCATGGTCACAATCTACACGGCATCGTGCTCAAAATTATATTTATAGGTACAGCTACACTTTAAAAAAAGTAGGTATAATGAAATATTTTTATGCACTATTACTTATGAGTTATGAACAATTAAAATTAAAAATGTTTATACGGACCAAACCAACGCACAGTGCACAACAGGATCAGAATGATCCCGCACCGACTTCGAATAATTGCCAACTCCTACCGTGTGTTGCATTTTACAAAAGAAGCCTTTAGCCATTAAAACTTTTGCTATACCATATTAAAGTTTCCATCCAAGATGTACAACCATCTGATTGGTTGTAATATTATTCTACTTAAAATCATATTCAAGTAATCTTATTCAGACACTGTAAAACGATAAGCTTGATAAAATGGTCGGTTTCAGATAAGTCACCATATGAGATTCTAAATTATTATTTCAAGAAAAGATTTAAATTTTCTAATAATCTTGATTAGCAATTCAATTCATGTCATATTTTAAGTTAAATACATTTACGCTCCTCGGAATTAACTTTTTTTTTTAATTAAGAGAACTTTTTCCTGAGTAAGCAAATCAGCTTTTCTCCAAAGATTTATCAGAAACAAGTTTGCAGGGCTATTTATTTTTATCGCTGGTCAATTGGGGGCTTGCAAAACAAAAAAGGACACGGGCAAGTCAATTTGTGAGTTTGTTAGGTCCATAACAAGCAGTTTCCTTATTTGTACTGTCCCATGTCTCATTCTTCAGCTTCATTTACTCTTGCTAGGGAATTTTCCGACCGTTTCAAAAATTTTGCTGGTTTCAAGCGTTTCCACTCAATTCAATCCCTCTTCGAATCCCATCCCTGGAGGGCGGAGTAGGTCTTAACTCTTTATCGGAGGAAACGTGAAGAACTCCTCCTTGGCGGTATCACGGACACTTGGGGTATATCAAACTAGGGAGAAGCGATGTCAATAGCTCGTCTCGGCCCGGTCTTTCTTCCCAGACAATCAATCTCCTGAACGTGGCCAAATAAAACTGGAAACAACAAGACCATTTCTCGTCTTGTCTTATTGCTGGAAGCCGCAAGATGCCAAAACAAACACATCCCTCAGTGTTTATGGAAGAACAAACGATCCACCATTTGTCAGGATTCTGTTTATCGCCATCGTGCCCCACACGACATGATTTCAGATTTTCTTGAGATTTACGTTCGTTTCATGCGGTTCGTCATAAATTTGACGACATATTTCTCAAGACGGTGAAGGGATACGTGTTTGTCGAAGAGATTGCCTCGAACAAGTCCACAAACAGCTCCCCGGGGAGGGGTCGCCTTCAGAAATCTCACTTTAGTACGATTGCGCCAAATCTACTCCTATTCTTCTGATTTTCTATCAAATTTCAGAAATTACGAAACTACTTATTTTTCTCTATATTTACTGATTATACCTACCAACATCTTTCAAAATAAGTTTATTGGAAAAAATTATACAATCAATATTTTCAAGCTTGAATTCAGATCCTAGTAAATCCCTTTTGGTATTTTCCGAGCTTTATTCGTTACTTTTGATATTTTTAGTGTTTTACTTCTGTAGTATACTACTTATGTATATATAAACTATATAAAAGCTAAAAAAACTACTTTTCTCTGATTTGATAATGCTTTCTACATGTTATACCTACTACTAGGATACTTTTTCTGCAAAATTGGAAAAACGAAATTAAAAACATACTTGTTTGTTCTCTGGTATTATACTTACGATATTCTGCCTATACCGATTTTGTAAAACAATATTAAATGAAAAAGAAAATCGAGTTTTCGGCTAATCGTTTTATAATTTTATTGCACCAGTTCTGTTTCGTGTTAACTTTGGTCGAAATACTGACTATACAACATTTTTTCCAGGATACAACATAAAATTCATAAATAGGCTAAAATTGTGAAATGACGTAAATGTACAGACATGTGTATAAATTTAAGACCACCAACGTTTTTCATGAAACCATCAGAGAGGAAAACACTTTTCGGCAGAATTAATTATTGAATGGTCCTTATTATTTTCCAAGACATTTAATTAATTGCAATGTCAAGTTGTTTTAGTATAACCATTTATTTTCCAAGGTTTGGTTAGTGGCCATGAAAAAAAATGAACCACTTTCCATACCGAGTTTAGTCATTGCCTTTAATAAAACGCTACCAAAAGTCAATCTCTTAATTGTATCAATCATAGACCAAAATTGGTCATGTCAACCCTTGTTATTTGATAAATAGTTCTATTAATCGAAAGTAATATAGTGTTATCTTGATATATATAGTATCTTAAATAATCTGATATCTTAAAAACTAATTAAGATTATTTGTCCCGAAATACATTACACTGAAAATCACTTCGCCGAAACGTGAAATTACCTCATGAAAACTAATCAAAGTCGTGTACAGCATGTCTCGCACTAATCTGCAGAAATCGCGAAGATAAAGCGAACCGATCAAATGACAATTACAAATGAATATCGCTCCTGAGATAGTCGCCTTCCGCCTTGGCCACTTATCCGATAAATAAAATAAGAGAAAATTGTGATTTTCTTCCGCGAACGATTCGGCTAATCAGGCGGTGGTGCAGGCAGCTGAAGACCCCATAAATTCGGTGTCAACAACGCGGCGAAGAATGGGCGATAAAGATGATCGATCGATCGCCGCAGGTGATAACGAGGACGCTCCCGAGATTTGTTTGGTCAGCGCTGGTCCCGTTTCGAATTACGCGAAATTGGCGAAATTACGCGAGGAAAAGCCACGAACCTCCTGCGCCCTGCACGAAACGAGATAATAACCGATGTAAATTCGCTCGCGGGCGATAACAAGGGATAACACGGCTCAATCAAACTAAACACGAGGCTGTTTTGCCGAGACCCCTAATTTACACAAATCGCTCGCACCCTCGCTTGAATTTATTCATAACCTCAAAATTTGAACCGAGCACGGCAGAACAATATTTCCTGAAAATTATCGCATTCTGCCCCCTACCCGCTCTGCCCCTCTGCCCACCCCCATCAGGGCGCAATTAAGCAATTTTCCAGTTTTGGGACGGCAAATCACTTTGGCCGCGGCAGGTCGCAGCAGTTAGGGATTTGCCCCGGATCCAGAGATCCTGGATATTGTGACGGGTGTTATCCGCCCCGCGCTGTTTGTGCAACTAATCAGCCGCCGGGTAATTTTGATTGCCCCGCGCGTTATTTCTCCTCTGGGACCCTCATTTAATTACATCATCCCCGCGGGATGGGATGCCCTCCCCTCAACCGCCCTCCCTTCGCACGGCACGACTTCAGCTCCTAGGATCACTCCTTGCGAGGGCTGCAAGGGCTTGAGGTGTCGATAGTCAATCCAATAATTAGCAACCTCCGGCAGGGCCGAGGGATCAGCGGAGGGTGCCTCCGGCAAGAGACTCCGGCGGTGGTGAGAAGGGTCGGTGGCCCGGATGATTCCTAAATTGAATGGGACTTGAGCCATGGTCAATTGTTTGGATTATTTCTGGTGAATTATTGCGTGTTGACACATATGGTGTCAATTCTTTACGACCCCTTCCGCCGCTCTTAATCAAGATCGAAATGGTGCGATTAATTCGGAATCATCCATTGTCGCCGCTCACAAATAAAATCATGACATATGCGAGCGGGCAAACATCCCGTGTGCTGATTTATTCAAGCGCATTAGCTCCAAAGTCCGCCCGATCGCCAGATGCATCTATTTTCCAGATTTTCATACTTTATTTGTTTATAGCATTAGAAAAACATAATCCAAAATTTGGAATATTTGCGGAAATGGAGCACATTATCAGCGGTCCAATAAATTAGAAAATTGAAAATTGATATTTAGCCTTCAATATTACCAACTCGGGTTTTGTTACACTATATATATAGACTATAGAGTACATACCTATGTACTATTAAGGGCCTGTGCAAATTGTGATTAAAACTCAGACACTATTCTTATTCGTCCTAAGCCTGCTTCTCAATTTTACGATGACTAAATTGAAAACTGCGAATTAACTAACATTTTATTTTGTCATCCAATCTATGCAAATATATTTTATAAAAACTCTTAACGTGAAATTCTATTTTATAATTTTATTGTTTTTCGACACTGTCAAATTTAGTTTTATTAGAAAAATCTTTAAATATACAGTAAAGCAACGGCGTGTAGGTAGTCTGTGTGAATAATGAAACTGGACTGCTGGACTACGTTCACGAAATTCTGAAGGCATTTTACCGAGAAACTACGAAAACTGTTTCATTTTTGTACTTATTATTACTTAACCCATCTCATTTTCATTAAAAAAAATTTTTTTTTTGAGTTTCAGTAGCTCTGGTTTGCAGGGCCAATTTTGGCAGGGAAGTGAGCATTGAGCTTTGAATATATTCAAAAGTATTGAGTAAAAAAAAATACTTTGGCAGCTTAAAAAGTTTATAATTTGTAGGGATCTCAAGGTTTTTAATTAATTTATTGAATTAAAAGCGCAAAACAAGAAGATGAAATGTGGTAAATGGTTTTTATTTATTATGTATTTAGTGCAGGAAACTGATGTGTGTGATGAAGAATTACGGCGAGAAAAGACGTCAACAAAATTAAGGAATTTGTTTTTAATGATTTACCGAAATTTGAAATCTTTTTGCCGACGTGACTGATAGACCACTTTTACGCATTAAACATGTTATTTCATTCAAAGTTAAATTTTCGAGATTTCAAAATATTTTGGTAAGAAGTTTAATGTTTTTAAATAACTTTTAAATTGTGTTATGTATAAATGAGCCCCCTTTCATTTTTTCTCACTTTTTGCAACTGCACTGATCAATTTTCTATGTAGTGGTAAATTTAGTGTGGTATTCGTGAGATGCTTCACTTTCAGCGGTTTATGTCCGTTACTTTAATGTATATTCATACACTAAAAGAAGAACATTAGAAAAACTAACTACTTTTTAGTCTACTAATTAAATTAGTTGATAGAGCTAAAACAGTGGAAGTTAGTTAGTTTCTCAACTATTTTAGTTGATTTCACTACTTTAAATTACATATAATAACTAATTCAATTATTTTTTTTTTATTTCTGGTACAATTCAACAATCAAAAGACAAAGGTCTTATAGCGATTGATAAGAAATACAAAACATAAAGAAAAGAACCATAGCAGCTAACAACTGCAGCTTAAACTATGACTAAAGCAGCCTTAAATTAGACTAAACTAAACTAAACTAGCTGGACATGAAGAAAATAGATCAAGTTAAATAAAGGTAGATTGAGACAGTCAGATTAAAGTAATAAAGGTAAGTCAAATTAGACTAAATATTTACAGTGGAACTTCAAAGATAAGATTTAAATACAAGATTACGTACTAAATTGCAAATTGCATCCCCACAAAATATGATCCCCGCTCAAACCAAACCAACAGCCCGTTCGCAAAAAAAGACAAACATGATCAAAGGGAAAACCTAAAGAGGTGGAAATAGGCAGGACACCCAGGCAATCAAACAGGCAATTCAGAAAACCGGCAGACAATTAAGGCAGATTAGCCAGATGGTTAAAACAATTGTTTTTAAAGGTAATGAAAGAAGCAACACATTTGAGTGAGGTAGGTAGGTTGTTCCACAAACGAGCAGCTCTAACGACAAAGGAATGTTCCATGAATTTCGATTTATGGGGAGGAATTAGGAGGCACCTAACACGAGATGAGCGGAGAGAGGTAAACCTTTGGTACAGATAAGTGGGTGCACACTGCGTAAGGATCTTACGTGTCAAGAGCAGGACCCTGAAACTAAAAAAGACGTCCAGCGGACAGCCCAGAAAACGGCGGACATAAGGAGACACATGAGCCCGAGCTTTCAGATTATATATAAACCTAATAGACATATTGAAGCATACCCTAATGCTGTCCATCTCCCCACCAGCGCATCCAGCAAAGATCTCACACCCATATATAAAGAGAGGAAGAATGAGAGACCGGATGAGGGTAGTCCTCAGCGCTAACGGGAGAAAATTTTTAACGGAATAAAGCCTCCTCAAGGCTATAAAAACTCGCTGTCTCAACAAAGAAATATGATCCCTCCAGCTAAGGGTCTCGTTAATCACCACGCCAAGACTCTTAGCAGCACTAACATAGGGAATGACCCTGTTATCAAGGGAGATATTATTCATGAGGTGTTTTACCGGAGTCCTGTAGATGGCCAATGCCTGGGACTTATCGGGATTGAGTGTAAGCTTGTTTAAGGTAGCCCAACTAGATAAGGCAGACAGGTCTTGGTTTATCAAGGAGACAGTGTTATTAAGCATATCCAAACGTGAAGGATACAAAATCTGAACGTCATCTGCATACATATGGACAACTCCGGCTTCGATGCTGCTAGGCAGATCATTGATATAGAGACTGAAGAGCAGTGGTCCCAGCACAGATCCCTGGGGGACACCGCAGCTCACTGAGCATCTACCGGAGGACTGACCACGGACAGTGACAAATTGTGATCTGCCAGTCAAATAAGAAAAGATTAAATTGCAAGCAGAAGACGAGAAGGCAAAGAGTTTTTTGAGCTTCAGGCACAGAATAGAGTAGTCAATACTATCAAATGCTTTGCTGAAGTCCAGTAATAGCAGCGTAGTAGTCATTTTTTGATCAATATTAGCACGGATGGACTCAGTAACATCAAGGAGTGCCGTGGTGGTACTGTGCGACTCGCGAAAACCCGACTGCCGATCATAAAGCAAAGAATTACTCGCTAAATAATCAGAGACCTGCCTCCTTACTAAAACCTCCCAGACCTTGGACAGGGCAGGCAAAATACTAATAGGGCGATAGTCACTCACGGTCCTAGCCTCACTCTTCTTGGCTATAGGGCAGATCTTGGAACATTTCCAAGCCAAAGGATAGGTGGAGGTAGTAATGATGGTATTAAAAACGTGGAGAAGATGGGAACAAATAACAGGCCAAATGAGCTTGAGAAACTTAATGGGGATTTCATCATAACCGACAGCGTTAGATCTAATAGAGAACAGCGCCAAGCCGAGTTCATCCTCAGAAAAATTATTAAATGAGAAAGAGTTTTCCGACTCCGGCCATTCACCATCGGCCCGATGGCCAGTAGGTCTGGACTGGACAGACGAAAAAAAAGAGTTAAAGTCATCCGGAGACAGGGAACTGCAGTCAACTTCATCCGCCCCATTTATTCCAAGGTCATTAACCTTCCTCCACAACTGTTTGACAGACAGGTCGCGGCTAAAATATCTTGCACCATAATCCCTTTTAGCATCCCTAATCATTCTCGTAACTCTATTTCTCAGAACACAATAAGATTTCCAACGGTTGGCCGTTTTAGATTCCATATATATATAACACACGGCTTTCTTAATTTCAGCATTGTACCAAGGATTTTCAGCTTGATGAGGGACCCAAGACTGAACCGGAACATGCTTATTGAAAAAATGTAATAATAGGGAATTCAGTGTATTAAGCTGGATGTCAACATCTCCAGTGTAGTAAATTGCACTAAAATCAAGCTCAGATGCATCAGACAAGAGATTATTTAAATTTACCGCGTTGTAATTTCGATAAGAGAAAGCGACCGGCACCCGACGATGCTGAACATCAAGCGACAAATAAATGAAAGCGTGCTTAGAGATACCTGGGACCCAGAATTGGTTGCTATATACTACAGAGGATTTATCTCCAACAACAAAGAAATCAAGAAGGGACGAGGAACCGCTCGAGACATCAAAATGGGTCGGCAAACCGTTATTGATTGGGTAAGCTCCATGGTTATCGAAGTAATGATTAGTTGAACTCAGTACCTGAGGATCAATGAGATTGAGATTGAAATCACCCATGAGAATAACATTAGTGTATTTAGGGAGCAGTTCACCGAGAACACTATCCAAAGACTGAAGCTGGCCACGGGGCCGATAAATTACCCCTACAAGAGTTCTGGAGGAACCAACACCTACCTGGACAAACAAATACTCGAGGTCCGAGTCAACGGATCTGGCCAAAACCTTGGCCGCCAGACGAGTGGAGACATAGAGGGCCACGCCACCCCCCCTCACAGCAGGGCGATCATTACGAAAAATCTTATAACCAGGGATGGCCACTGCTTTGTTCAACACATACGACTTAAGCCAGGTCTCAGAAACGCCGACAATATCCAAGAAGGAGTCAGCGAGGACTGATTTTATCTCGTCGAATTTGGAGGATCTACTTGAGGGCTTAATGCTCTGGCTATTGAAATGCCCCACATTAAGGTACTTACGCCTGGTTCGCAAGGTACGCCTGAGCACTGAGTTATCCGACACCACCTCCACATCCCGGTTATCCAACATCATATAATAAGGAGAAAAAAGAGCGGGCTGTCGGGGGGAACGGGTGCACCAATACGGAGGACACAAAGGGAGCAATCATAGCTGTCATGACTAGTAAACTATGGAGAGTAACAATAATTAGCAAAAAAGTAGAAGAAATCACTTAATAGGAGAAAGTAGCATCCGCTCGCAGGCAGGATTCGCAAATTAATAAAAAATTAGTAAATTGAATAAAACGAGATTGAGATTAAGCTAGTAACTAGTAGATCAAGGAGATATTAAGCTAGTAACATGAGACTAGGTAATTCAATATACAAATATACAAAAATTCGGTAATTCAATTGCATGAGACTAGGTAATTCAATATACAAATATACAAAAATTCAGTAATTCAATTGCAGTACAATACTTTTGCGACCAACTACGGTACAATAATTCAGCATCAATTAATTAATTCATAATTCAGTACAAACTAGTTAGAGAGTAATGGAGTAAATCAGGAAGTACGAGCCGCAAAAAAGCGGAACTAAAACTAACATACCTAATGATTATACGAAATAATCTATGTTGACAACGTAGCCAGCTCGTCCGGAGAAGAAATTTTAGTGGTGGTTCCATCCAATTTTTTTACGAACAGATTACCATTGATAACAGAGACTCCTGAGATCTTTTTATCTTTTTTGAGGATAAGGCACTGTTTTTTCAGCTGTGCAACTGCTCCGGGAAGGTTATCATTGAAGTAAATGCGGGACTCCACTCCTTCCACGCCAACATCAGATAACTGCAGGGATGTCTTCAAAAAGTACGCCTTCATCACACGGTCCCTGAGGGGAATAGAGGTAAACTTGACCCAGACCAGATCATTGTTGCCTTTCAGACGAATACAATGGGAGACACCGTCGGGGCCCACCGTCACTCCAAGCGCCACAAACATTTTTTAGGGTCCTCTGAAGCGGGGATACCGTAGATCATAATGTCATGCCTCCTCGCCTGAAGATCCAGAAACCGAACAGACTCGGACATGGAGTTTAGAGAGTTAAGTTTGGACTCCAGATTGTCCATGCGCTCATGATGAGTAGCCAAGGTGGAGTTTATAGACCCAATTTCCTTGGAAACGGCCTCAGCCACTGCAGACTTGATAACGCCACGGAGGGAGGTAACGTCTTTATTAAGAGCCTTCATCTGCGCAGCGAGGTCCTCCGAGGCCCCAGACTCGCGGCAGGGCTTGCAATGCCAAAGGTAATTATCGTTGCCGCTGATGCGCTCAAAAAGGGCAGCGCTCACGCCAGCACAGTCGCGATGTACCCACATTAGGCATAGGTTGCAAGAGATACTTGGACAGTCATCATCCACTGGAAGTTCGCATGCGGGACAAATAAAAACAGCAGCATCATCATCCTCGCGGGGGCACCCGTTCTTCACACCAAGAGTAGGGTTAGGGTTACCCTTCTTACTCGCCTGTGATTCTCTTTTTCCACCAGCCATGGGGTGAGAGGTGGAAGGAGCAGCAGTACCTACTATTATATATCCGGCCAGGGGATGATAAGAACACCGGTCCGCAACAGCCACAACCACAGGAGCCACGGAAGAGAAAGCGGCCAGGCCAAGGCACGTGTCTTCAGGCAGTAGAGCACCAAGGCGGAACCGTGATTACGCCCAGTTCAGAAAAATCGTCGAGACAAATTATAAATATAGCACAAAGGCAAAAAAAGGCAAACCCAGAGATCACTCAGGCGGCGCAGGAGCACAAAAAAACTTAGGATTTTGCAAAAACTGCCCACGAGCGACAGAAACTTCAACTACGCGTCCGCCATGTTCTTCTTCTCCAGGCGGAAAACCATTAAAAGATTAGTTAGTAATGCTAATTTTTTTAGTGTAGGAAGAATAGAAGTGGGCTACTTTTTCCAATAATTAGTCAAATACATGTGACACACATGTAGTATAAATACTATGGTTCGGATACCATAGCATTGTCAATTCTATTACATGTTGGCAAACAGCAAATTATTATTAACTGACATTTGTCAAATCTTGTGTTTGATGCAAAGAAAGAAATTTTTGATTAAACTATATACATAGGTATAGTCATTGAAAACGCAAGTCCCCGCAAAGGAGCCGAAATTTGAATTACATATTCACAAATGTATGTAAATACATTGAAATTTTTTCCGTAGACCAGAGTCGGCACTGAAAACATACAGTACAGTACCAAAAAATTATAACCACCAACATTTATGCTTGCATACTTTATGTTGAAAAAAACTTATTATATTCATCCGTGTTTAAGATAAAAATGAAATTAAGGGAAAATTCACATATTATCCAAATTAATACTTCTAGTATTTAGTATACTCGTCTCGCCATTATTTTTAATAACATTTGCTAATCTCCGCGACTTCCTTCGATGCAACTATTTATGCTTGCGGCGTTAAGTGAAATGGTATACCATGTAACGCTTCTTGGAAATATGAAAATTTGATTATTGATATTTATAGGTATTTGATAGAACTGGAATAAATGAATGGGGGCATACTTTTGCATATTGCATATTGGTTCGTAACAAAACGATTAATTATTCTTTAAACAACGATAACAAAGGAGAAAAGATTGCAACTCTGCAAGGAAATGTTAATCTGCTTTTGTTTGCGAGAAAAATGTAATCAGAGTTCAAATTTTGAAATTTGTTAGAGTGGTTATAATTTTCTGGCATTATACTGTATATAGGTTTTAGTATATTTTCTTCCCATGCAAATCGTTTATACAAAAAGTGGCACTTATTTGTTGTTTTAAACCAGACCACCCAATTTAAGTTTTTAAATGGTATTTTCGGTGATTTCCTTCGTTAGTTATGCCATGTACACATATTTTGTATACATACTATGGTATTGATACATGATACTATGAAGAGAGCTATACCATAATATGTGGTGTACCACCTTTGACACACATGCCTTCGTGGTATATTGATATTCGATTATTCAAACAGATATATTTATTAATTTTTACGTATTATCTTATCATTTTTAAATATTATTTTAAAATTTATTTATTTTTAATAAATACATAAGTCTTTCTTTGATAGTGTGATATCTCAAGAGTGTCAATCAAGAGATCTTTGAGTCAAAAATTAAAATTATTCATGATTTCTTTTAGTAAAAATAATATTTTTGGATTTTGTTTTTTCCCTTATTCAGTATTGTATTTCTTCAAATAAATTTATATTATCTTATAGAGCACTATTTGAAGAATACCCGGCTTTTTTTTTACTAACAATATTCAATACCTTATTCATGGTAAGCATTTTTAGTGACTGTGCTACTAGTACCCGGTATCTGAAATTATTGTAAGATAAAATTTTCAGAATTTTGCAATCACCATGGAAACTCCTTGAAGATTACAAGCCGGGATTGATTCTCTTCTCTTCCACAGCACATGTTGTTTAATACGGTTGACAGCCATAAAACCAATAACCTTATTTAGTTGGAAAATAAATAACCAATTTTTTGTTGATTTGGCAATAAATAATTAACGATGTAAACTTTCATTTGAATACACAGTTGTTTTGGTCAAAGTACAGTCCCTGGCCAAAAAATTACAAACACTTATAAATTTCATCATTGCCTGCAAGTCTCTTCATCATTTCTTCTTGTATACCTCTTTAGCCTATAAATGGTTATTGGTCGGGTTTACCTAATTAGTTTACGGTAGTAAAATGATGGGTTGATCCTTTTTCCAGGTTAAAAAAGAATAAAATTGCGATTGTTTCCTGTTAGAGGTGCCAGTTGTTCAAGTACTTCAGGTTAATTAACTATGTTATTTTTGTGTCTGATTTTAAAAATTTGTGTTAATTTGGTTTAATTGTAAAGATTTTAGGAATTCAACATTGAATTGCTGTGTAAGTAGTCAAATTGCTGCATTTTGAGACATTATTACGGTACAAAAAGGCAAGATAATGAAATTTTGCATTTTTGTACAGATTTCACAATGGGACGTAATGCAGATATCCCCAATGAGGAAAAAAGTGCAATTGCTGCATTACTTAGAACAGGGTATCACTCAATGAGAGAAATTTCTCGTCTTCAGGGAGTTTCGCCGTATTTAGTGCTCAAAATTTCGAAAAAAAACCAAGGAAAATCCTTCGGTAACATCTTCAAAGCGGACGAACTGTGGACGAAACAAAATAACTACGCTTCGAACAGAACGCAAGTTGGTGTCAATTGCTGCTGCAGACCGCAGGTCAGCTTTGTGGGAACTCAACAAAATGATGCATGATGCTGACGTGGAAATTTCCCCGAACTTTGCGAAGGAGATTGATGAACGTCAACTTTCAATGCAGACGACCAGTAAAAAAGCCACGTTTAACTAACAGGATGAAGAAAGCGAGACTGGCATTTGCTGCTAAATATTCACAATTCAGTGCAGAATACTGGAAAAAAATAAATATTGATATTCCTCCAGAATCCCTAAATTTAAAAGCATTAACTTCAATATTTTATTTTTGTAATAATTTTTCAGGTAGGGATTAAAGACGAATCGTCGTTCCAATGCCTTACAGACGCCGGTGGATGTGTGAGAAGACGCAGACGCATGGGAGAGAAGTTTCATTCGTCTTGCTTTCAGAAAACCATCAGGCAAGGGGACAGTGAAACAGGACCAATATAAAAAGAAACGTGCGGGTCTCAGGACCCCCGGTAAGAACGAAGTTCTGCTATAATATATAAATAATAAAAAGGTAAAAACATTTGACATATTTAAGTATTTTTATTTTAAAATTCAACCATGGAAATTATTGGCTTGTGTTAGCTAAAGTAAGATACATATGCCTGCGACTCTATTTTGGGTAAATATCTTGAAAAAACAACATCGATAGTTGTACCAAACTTTGTTGTTGAGTGTTTCGGATTATTATTTATTGACAAATTAAATGTTTCTAACAGACATTTTTTTAGTTTATCAGATCTTGCATCTGCAAAATTAATGTTAAAATCACCAGCCAAAATGAGTGGGACCTTATCATGATCACAACATAATTTTCTGGCGCCCTCTTCACTGCACTCACTTAATTGTCTATGAATTTGAAATATAACGTCTTCAATTTTCTGATTGGGTGAAACATAAATAACAACCATAACTATTTTAAGGCCATTTTCCAGAGTACACACAGCTGAGCATATATCAGGTATACATAGGAAATTCTCGATGTATTTCAAATTATGTTCAGCTGACAGTGTGTGGAAATGAAAAATATTACCTCCCCCTACCTATAATGTTTCAAATCCTGTAACTTTAAAATTTGACAGTCTGCCATCTTGAATTCTTAAATTTTGACAGTTGTTATGAAATTAGCGACCCCGAAAACCCCTAATTTTCAAGTTTGGTGCAAATCGCGTTAACTTTAAAATTTGGCAGTCCGCCATCTTGAATTCGTAAATTCTGACAGTTGATTTGAAATAACCGGCCTCGAAAACCCCCAAGTTCCGAGTTTGGTGCAAATCGAATGAACTTTAAAATTTGACAGTCCGCCATCCTGAATTCGTAAATTCTGACAGTTGTTTTAAAATTAGCGACCCCGAAAATCCACAATTTTCAAGTTTGGTGCAAATCGCATTAACTTTAAAATTTGACAGTCCGCCATCTTGAATTCGTAAATTCCGACAGTTGATTTGAAATAAGCCACCCTGCAAACTCCCAAGTTCCAAGTTTGGTGCAAATCGCATTAACTTTAAAATTTGACAGTCCGCCATCCTGAATTCGTAAATTCTGACAGTTGTTTTAAAATTAGCGACTCCGAAAATCCGCAATTTCCAAGTTTGGTGCAAATCGCACTAACTGTAAAATTTGACAGTCCGCCATCTCGAATTCGAAAATTCTAACATTTGTTTTGAAATAACCGACCTCGAAAACCCCCCAGTACCAAATTTGGTGCAAATCGCATTAACTTCAAAATTTTCCAGTCCGCCATCCTGAATTCGTAAATTCTGACAGTTGTTTTGAAATAAGCGACCATGAAAAGCCACAAGTAATGAGTTTGGTTCAAATTACATTAACTTTAAAATTTGACAGTCCGTCATCTGAATTCGTAAATTCTTCTATTCGTACAAAATATGCACACGCAACACTATCACGAAAAAGTTATACACATGTAAACACGCGCGCACGCGTGACTTTGTTGAATCATATAATAATCCACGTGAATTTGAATACACGTAACACGACTTTTAATCGTCACTATATGAAGCATACACATGCGTCATGCAAACACAACTATCATAAGTTTCATCAAAGAAAGTATAATAAATTTTCTCTTTTTCTCTCTCTCTCTCTTCACAGTACTAATAGTAGCTCTCGAATAAACCGACTAGACCCCAGATGGCCAAGACCCTAAGGGGAACGACTGGGCTTGCGTAGAGCAAAGCAAGATTGAGGGGAATTTAACGTTACTCTGTCGTTTTCTCTATGTTCACCTGCCTAGTTTTTCAACGCATAGTGCGCCATAAAGAACTTCGTTCTAAAAAGTTTTGGAGACCGTGGCGCTACCATATTTTGAGGAAATCGGCTTTTGGACATCTTCGTTTATCTTTATGCAAGATGGGGCCCCATGCCACACCGCGAAATATGTAAAAAATATCATTCTGATAAAAAAATTCCATTTCTGCCATGGCCAGGAAATTCACCCGTTTTAAAACCCATTGAAAATGTGTGGCATGAACTTAAAAGGCTCGGATAAGATGAAACAAACATAATATAATATCCATATAATTGCTAAGTAAATGATACACGTTCCATTTTGTCAAGTAAGTAAGGAAACGATAAGAGTAGTGGTATTTCATTGTTGATATAAATAAAATCTTTATGGGATCAATTTATATCTCTCACTTATGCTACACCTCTTATGTCTTCTTACACTGCCAGACTAGAGTCAAGCTCAACAGGGTCTTCTTTCCCCGCTAATTATTCCAAGCCCGTTCCCTTGGCTGTGGTTTCGCTAGATAGTAGATAGGGACAGTAGGAATCTCGTTAATCCATTCATGCGCGTCACTAATTAGATGACGAGGCATTTGGCTATTTTTTTTTTTTTTTTTTTTTTTTTTTTTTTTTTTTTTTTATATGGTGGAGGAAACCTTCAAAAGGCACCAGCTCAGTATTCGGCGAGCTGGTAGTGTGGGATTCTTACCCACTAAAACCTCCACCCATACATTTTATCGTTATTTTATGAGGCGATATACCTCTCTAAGTGTAACTCAGTCGCCACCTTAACCAACATCTGTCCTGCTAATAGACGTGCTCTTGTTGTATATTTGGGCGGTTATTACCCCGCCTAGTAGCACCCTGGTTTGGATTACGGCCAAGTCCCTCTTGGTTATTATTCCTTTCTCCAGGGCAAAGTCCGTAGACTTCTTACACAATATACCCCTCCAGTTTATCGTGAAGCTTGATAGTTTGATTTGCTGCACGTTGTTCTTCTCCCTTATTTTCCGTAGCAGTTCGTCCTTTTGTCTGTGACAATTTGCACGTCCATTATTAAAGCCTCAGGACCTTTACATATGATTAGGTCCGGCTTTAGTATTCCGTCGGACTCCGTGCTGTATTTCTCTTCCTTTTTCACATTGAATCCTTTTTGGGTAGCTGATCTTTTTAAGTAGTTAACGACTGCATCGTGACGCTTTACCCTTGCGTTATGCGTCCGCGGGCATTGTTGTAACCTATGGTTCAGCGTTTCGGGGGCGGAGCAACCCGCTCTGCAGATCCTGTCTCGGTGACTCCTGCCGCGTGTTGTGCGGCTCCTAGTGGGCCAGGTGTTGAATCTGATCTTCAGAGCGTTGATAAAATCCCTCCCGCTGAGAAATTTTGAGAGTTCTGTGACCCATCGGTGGGCTTGCGGGACTTTGGCCGCTTCGCTCAATCCCTTTCCGTCCACGGCATTCGTGAGTCTTTCAGCCCAATACGAAGTGATGTCCTTTGTGGTCTTTAGCTCCGCTCTGTTGTTTATCTTGAGCCGTCTCGCGCAGGTCTCGATCTCGCTCCTGATAAATGTGTCGAAGATCTCGCTGTCACCTAAGTGTCTGAACAGCTTGGTTAATTTGTTTCTGCGCATCATCGGGGCTGACCACCTTACCGAAGGAATTCCCAGACCAACGTCCGTGACTTTCGCAAGAAAGAAGCTTTTCGGTAAATCATGCGGCAGCTTTAACCACTTCCGGACGTAGAGCCTTGTTGTTCTATCCACTCTATTCAGGCAGCCCAGTTGTATCCTTCCTAGTGTTAACTGGTGGTACAGCCTCGGTAGAACGTAGACCCTCAGGGCGAATAGCCGTTGCTGCGGTTTCAGCATAGCCTTAGTTAAGGCTTCCAGCAGAGGGATGAGCGTTTCATTCGCCTTAAACTTTGTGCGCCCTTCCGGTGTGAAATCTATCCCTAAATATTTCCAGCTGTCTGTACGTCTTAGCACGGGGATTGTACATCCCGCGAGGGAAACGGTGTTGTTTCTATTATTGTTTTCTTCGTTTTACCGATTGCCTTGATCCCCATAGTGAGGCATTTTGCGGTGTTGATATGTAGGCCAACTTCTTTCAGACCCTTCTCCATTTCATTGATGATTTCTTGTAGACCGTCCCGAGTTTCTGCAAACAGAAGCACATCGTCAGCAAAGGCGATTGCGTTAATCCTATTCCCTTCCGTGTTAATACCGATAGTTTCCGGCAGACCCTTAAGAACGTAGTCAATGACTAAGTTAAATAGGATGGGCGAGAGTGGGTCTCCCTGCTTGACTCCTCTCTTGGGTATTATAGGTTCTGATACCCATTCTTTGCCATGCAGGATTGTTGAGGTGTTCCAGTACACAGTTTCAAGGTAGTTTACTAACCCTTGCGGGGCACCGTATCTTTTCAAGATACTGATGAGGGCCATATGCGAGACGGTGTCGAAAGCCTTACTGACATCAACCGCACAGACATAGACTGAGCGTATGGCACTGTGATGATAGCGTAACACCATGTCCAGTAATGTTGTGTTGTCCGCACATCCGTCCGAATGGATGAAGCCGCGTTGTTGTGTGCTGATATCAACCCATGTAGCTATCCGTTTCGCCAGGATGGCATGTAGGATCCTAACCAATACCGAGGGTATTGATATAGGTCGGAAGTCTTCAGGGAGTGTACAGCCGGCCTTCTTTGGGATGAAGACAGTGCGCGAACGGGCTATTATTGATGGTAGTTCACCACACCATAGGATGAGATTGAGTATTCTAGAGATAATACCGATAGAAATTCGTTTGTAGATTCGAGCCGTGATTCCGTCCGGACCTGGTTTGCTGGATACTGATGGGCGTGATGATGAAATCTCCTCCTCCGTAATTGGTCGCCATAGTTCAGGAATGGGAGGAGCTTGATGTTCTGGCAGCGTCGAGTCGGAAGTGGCGGTGAGAACTTGCTGCCAGAAGCCAATCATGACGTCCTTCGGTGGAATGATGCAGTCTTTATGTCCGTCCAGAATTCCCTGGATACATCGGCTCATGTTCTTGCGCCAAAATTTCTGTGTTTTGGCAAATTCTTCCTTCCTCAGTTGTTTCTTGGTCATTTTCCTCGGGTTGGCGGTGGCTTTAGTCCTGGATCTCGTGTTGCGTGCGGGCGGTACGAAAGTCGTCGTGATGTAGTCAGTCAGTCTAGTCAGGGTGTCCGTTCTTCCTCTGGTCGGTGCGTTAATGATGATGTCCTCAAGCATTGGAGAGTTGAAAACGTCTGGGTTGGGCGGTGGCAGGGTGCGTATGTAGTCCAGGAAATCCTTATTGGTGAGATCCGTTTGATGATCGTTGTTCGATTCGGGAACGCGATTTAGGTTAGCAACTACATCGTTTGGACTGATACGCGTAGGAGAGACGCACATTATAGTGCCACTAGACGCGGAAACATCATTAGGTGGGTTGTTGTTAGAGTTATGAATTGGGGGGTCACTGTTAGTTGTGTTGGGCAAAAGTATACTAAGGATTTGATCACTGTTTGAGACACTAGCACTACTGTTTGCACGGTTGTCGCTCATTCTGATACTACGGTTGTTGTTCGCTCCTGCAGTTCCCTCCGCGCGTGGGGCTGCTACGGTGACCTCTTGGTTGTTGAAGCTTGAGACGAACTCCTTGTAGTTCGCTCGCCTTCGAACTCCTTTGATTAATTTTTGGGTCCTGTGTGGGAAATGCTGCAGAAGTGCTAGATTGATGTGCCGACAGCCCTCTTTGAGCAGTTGGCTTTCCCTTAACGCCATCCGTCGAAGTTCCTCCCAGGACCATCGCTCCTTGATGATGGTTCTTTGGTAGATCAGATCCATTTCGTTTTTATGGGCGCTCCTTTTATGCACGCCGAGTCCTCAGTCGCCACCTTAACCAACACCTGTCCTGCTAATAGACGTGCTCTTGTTGTATATTTGGGCGGTTATTACCCCGCCTAGAAGCACCCTGGTTTGGATTACGGCCAAGTCCCTCTTGGTTATTATGCCTTTCTCCAGGGCAAAGTCCGTAGACTTCTTACACAATATACCCCTCCAGTTTATCGTGAAGCTTGATAGTTTGATTTGCTGCACGTTGTTCTTCTCCCTTATTTTCCGTAGCAGTTCGTCCTTTTTGTACTTTTCTGTTTTTGAGCGGTGGAATTGCTCCATTGGGTACCCGTCTGTGACAATTTGCACGTCCATTATTAAAGCCTCAGGACCTTTACATATGATTAGGTCCGGCTTTAGTATTCCGTCGGACTCCGTGCTGTATTTCTCTTCCTTTTTCACATTGAATCCTTTTTGGGTAGCTGATCTTTTTAAGTAGTTAACGACTGCATCGTGACGCTTTACCCTTGCGTTATGCGTCCGCGGGCATTGTTGTAAAATATGGTTCAGCGTTTCGGGGGCGGAGCAACCCGCTCTGCAGATCCTGTCTCGGTGACTCCTGCCGCGTGTTGTGTGGCTCCTAGTGGGCCAGGTGTTGAATCTGATCTTCAGAGCGTTGATAAAATCCCTCCCGCTGAGAAATTTTGAGAGTTCTGTGACCCATCGGTGGGCTTGCGGGACTTTGGCCGCTTCGCTCAATCCCTTTCCGTCCACGGCATTCGTGAGTCTTTCAGCCCAATACGAAGTGATGTCCTTTGTGGTCTTTATCTCCGCTCTGTTGTTTATCTTGAGCCGTCTCGCGCAGGTCTCGATCTCGCTCCTGATAAATGTGTCGAAGATCTCGCTGTCACCTAAGTGTCTGAACAGCTTGGTTAATTTGTTTCTGCGCATCATCGGGGCTGACCACCTCACCGAAGGAATTCCCAGACCAACGTCCGTGACTTTCGCAAGAAAGAAGCTTTTCGGTAAATCATGCGGCAGCCACACGGCAACCACTTCCGGACGTAGAGTCTTGTTGTTCTATCCACTCTATTCAGGCAGCCCAGTTGTATCCTTCCTAGTGTTAACTGGTGGTACAGCCTCGGTAGAACGAAGACCCTCAGGGCGAATAGCCGTTGCTGCGGTTTCAGCAGAGCCTTAGTTAAGGCTTCCAGCAGAGGGATGAGCGTTTCATTCGCCTTAAACTTTGTGCGCCCTTCCGGTGTGAAATCTATCCCTAAATATTTCCAGCTGTCTGTACGTCTTAACACGGGGATTGTACGTCCCGCGAGGGAAAACGGTGTTGTTTCTATTATTGTTTTCTTCGTTTTACCGATTGCCTTGATCCCCATAGTGAGGCATTTTGCGGTGTTGATATGTAGGCCAACTTCTTTCAGACCCTTCTCCATTTCATTGATGATTTCTTGTAGACCGTCCCGAGTTTCTGCAAACAGAAGCACATCGTCAGCAAAGGCGATTGCGTTAATCCTATTCCCTTCCATGTTAATACCGATAGTTTCCGGCAGACCCTTAAGAACGTAGTCAATGACTAAGTTAAATAGGATGGGCGAGAGTGGGTCTCCCTGCTTGACTCCTCTCTTGGGTATTATAGGTTCTGATACCCATTCTTTGCCATGCAGGATTGTTGAGGTGTTCCAGTACACAGTTTCAAGGTAGTTTACTAACCCTTGCGGGGCACCGTATCTTTTCAAGATACTGATGAGGGCCATATGCGAGACGGTGTCGAAAGCCTTACTGACATCAACCGCACAGACATAGACTGAGCGTATGGCACTGTGATGATAGCGTAACACCATGTCCAGTAATGTTGTGTTGTCCGCACATCCGTCCGAATGGATGAAGCCGCGTTGTTGTGTGCTGATATCAACCCATGTAGCTATCCGTTTCGCCAGGATGGCATGTAGGATCCTAACCAATACCGAGGGTATTGATATAGGTCGGAAGTCTTCAGGGAGTGTACAGCCGGCCTTCTTTGGGATGAAGACAGTGCGCGAACGGGCTATTATTGATGGTAGTTCACCACATCATAGGATGAGATTGAGTATTCTAGAGATAATACCGATAGAAATTCGTTTGTAGATTCGAGCCGTGATTCCGTCCGGACATGGTTTGCTGGATACTGATGGGCGTGATGATGAAATCTCCTCCTCCGTAATTGGTCGCCATAGTTCAGGGATGGGAGGAGCTTGATGTTCTGGCAGCGTCGAGTCGGAAGTGGCGGTGAGAACTTGCTGCCAGAAGCCAATCATGACGTCCTTCGGTGGAATGATGCAGTCTTTATGTCCGTCCAGAATTCCCTCGATACATCGGCTCATGTTCTTGCGCCAAAATTTCTGTGTTTTGGCAAATTCTTCCTTCCTCAGTTGTTTCTTGGTCATTTTCCTCGGGTTGGCGGTGGCTTTAGTCCTGGATCTCGTGTTGCGTGCGGGCGGTACGAAAGTCGTCGTGATGTAATCAGTCAGTCTAGTCAGGGTGTCCGTTCTTCCTCTGGTCGGTGCGTTAATGATGATGTCCTCAAGCATTGGAGAGTTGAAAACGTCTGGGTTGGGCGGTGGCAGGGTGCGTATGTAGTCCAGGAAATCCTTATTGGTGAGATCCGTTTGATGATCGTTGTTCGATTCGGGAACGCGATTTAGGTTAGCAACTACATCGTTTGGACTGATACGCGTAGGAGAGACGCACATTATAGTGCCACTAGACGCGGAAACATCATTAGGTGGGTTGTTGTTAGAGTTATGAATTGGGGGGTCACTGTGAGTTGTATTGGGCAAAAGTATACTAAGGATTTGATCACTGTTTGAGACACTAGCACTACTGTTTGCACGGTTGTCGCTCATACTGATACTACGGTTGTTGTTCGCTCCTGCAGTTCCCTCCGGGCGTGGGGCTGCTACGGTGACCTCTTGGTTGTTGAAGCTTGAGACGAACTCCTTGTAGTTCGCTCGCCTTCGAACTCCTTTGATTAATTTTTGGGTCCTGTGTGGGAAATGCTGCAGAAGTGCTAGATTGATGTGCCGACAGCCCTCTTTGAGCAGTTGGCTTTCCCTTAATGCCATCCGTCGAAGCTCCTCCGAGGACCATCGCTCCTTGATGATGGTTCTTTGGTAGATCAGATCCATTTCGTTTTTATGGGCGCTCCTTTTATGCACGCCGAGTCCTCTGTTTGTTAGGAAGATTCGGCTGCTGAATTCGCAGCTGAAGGCTCCAGTGGCGACGTCGTCGGTTATTGGTTGCGATGGGCCGGCTGACCCATCGTTATTTGATAAAGCATTTCTATTCATATTTCTTGATTGACCAATGGATTCAAGGTCGACTGGGTTGGCAGCCCCCAAGACCGTAAAGCCTTCTCCGTTAGCCGTAGAGTTTGACCTCTACGTTACCGGCAGAAACCACTAGGAGGTGGAGATAGATACGTCTGCGACTTCTTACCCTCACCCACCAAGTATCATCCGGTGGAGGCGCACTGCTGATGGTTCGGCAGCCCGTACACCTCCTTCTTCATTTAAAAATATTTTATTTTATTTTAATCAGAAAATGGTTATGCTTTCGGCACAACTTCCAAGGATTTGGGAGGAGGCTCCGGATATGGCAGTCCAGATACCTCTCCCCTGGTCCAAGGAGCTATAAGTGTGACGAAGTCACTGTAACCAGGGAGGGGCAAGCTGTCTTGCCAACAACATTACGCCTCCCCTTGGATAGATAGAATGGCCCTCAGGAATCAGCACATGGTGAAAGATACAAAGGCACTTAAGTCCTCCATATCAGCACCATGTGCCTTTCAACCTGAGGAGAAGTAAGTCATCGGCAAGGAATCAGTGCAGGTCCTCGAAGGTCCGATCTAGGGGAATTAAGGCTTCCTCCCCGGATGGACTGTCTGCTGCATTACGTACTACAACAGACCCATCCTTCCGGCTTGGTCGACCATTAATTCTTACCTAGGGGACCATGATTTCACACCTTTCAGCCTAACCGTGACCTACTTGGTCCGTGTTGGTAAAGGATAAAGAGTTAAGAGAGTCATAGTTACTCCCGCCGTTTACCCGCGCTTACTTCAATTTCTTCACTTTGACATTCAGAGCACTGGGCAGAAATCACAAAAGGCTCGTTTACAAAGAAAATAATACTAGTCGCCAAATTTTGATCGAAAACTTTAGAAAAATATGGCATGAGGCGCCTGAGATAAAAGATTCTATCAAAGGTTGCATAGAGATCATGCCAAGAAGAATTGAAGTATTCAAATCAATAAAGCATGGTAACACTAAATATTAATTAATATTATTAATTAGTCGCTTGGCTTTAGCAATCTTACTACAAAATGGTTCTCCTCCTACCTGAAAGGGCGTAAACAATTTGTTGTTATTAATGGTTTTAAATCTGATCAATTCAATCAAACGTCCGGAGTTCCCCAAGGCACAATCCTTGGTCCTCTTATCTTTTTAATTTACATCAACGATCTCGCTCAATCTATCTCTTCTTTCTGCCTTTAATATGCTTACGACACGAAAATTTTTCGTGTTATCAACTCTATTGACGATTGCTTCAGTCTTTAGAGCGACCTGAACCGCATCTCTGAATGGTGCAGTGTTAACCTTCTAGAGCTTAATGTCTCCAAGTGTAAAAGTATAACTTTTACCCGAAAGCACGATGTTATCAGATTCAACTACTGTATCCATGCAGCGTCCCTGCAACAAGTCCCCGAAATTAAGGACCTTGGAATTATTTTCGATAGTAAACTCCTATTTTCCTCCCATATAAACTTCGTTGTTAATAAGGCTTTCAAAATGGGTGGCTTCATAATTCGAATTTGTAAACATTTCAAAACAGCTCAAGCTCATATCAACCTCTTCAACTTACTGGTTCCTCTACCATTTTAGGCACACTCTGTGCAACGAATTGTTTGACTTTGTTTGATGGACTATCAATTCCTTTGATAAATTCAT
The DNA here is from genome assembly GCA_951509405.1 of Machimus rusticus. Taxonomy (NCBI): domain Eukaryota; kingdom Metazoa; phylum Arthropoda; class Insecta; order Diptera; family Asilidae; genus Machimus; species Machimus rusticus. The sequence goes on along the minus strand of OX608050.1, from coordinate 19,391,769 downwards.
GCTTTTAAAAGTCTTTTTTTTTTCGTATCAGTACTCACTCTCATTTTTTTCATCACTTTTTTGCCATCTTTTACCCTTTACCTTTTTTGTCTTCTCTCCCGTTAATTATTAAGTTTTTAACTATTTTATATTGAATTTTTCCCTTCTGCTTTTTCTTCTCATATGAATTATTGCATTAAATGTAATCCCTACGGTTGTATGTAATTGGACTCGTATCTGTATTACTATCGCATGAATTGGTGAATAAATAAATAAATAAATAAATAAATTATTGAGGGCACTTCCCTAATGAACTGTTCTTTGATGTTATATATAATTTTTTGATAAATATATAAGATTTTCTACTGAAAAGTGTAATTCAATAAAAACTTTATAAAATTTTCAAAGTGTTTGTAATCTTTTGGCCAGGGACTGTAAGTATCAATTGAGTTTCTTCGCACCCAACGACTTGTAATCAAAAGCAGCTCTTACGAGAGAAAGGCCTCAGTACTGCGCATTTAGGAGTTGCATGCAGGGAAGTGAACCAGTCACGTAGTAGGTACCTTTCCCTAATCAGTCGCCTGTCCTTCGATTGCAATTATGCGATAATTATGCAAACAAAGAGCAAATACGCGCTCCACACACGAGCGCCCAGATTCTATTGCATCAATGACGACAAATTGGAAACTAATCAAACGTCAGCAAACAATACACCTAGTTGTTTGCTGACTTTGCGCAAACAATGCTTCTGATCAATTACAGTGCAATTCATCGCAAGCAACGTTGACACTATCAATTTGCCCCAAATGAAATTTCAGGCATAATGCAGAAAGGTGCGTTTGGATCACTAGAACGTTTTTTTTCCTTATACTGATAGTGATAGAACAGCTGAAATTATTTGCGCATCCAAGTTAAAGACTCCTAATAGTTTTACATGTACCATAGCATAGGTTAAATAAAAATAAGAAAATTTCAAAATTTTGAGTAAAATTTAGGGTTGCAAACTTAAGCTTTTTTTTTATCTAAATAGGTATGTATCATATTTTTTTTCTTTTTTGTTCGTCTTCTAATTACAATCTTCTCTGGCATTATTTTATTTCCAAAAGTTTTAATAGTTTGAGCAAAGCATGTCAAGGACAGGTATTTTAATTATAAAATATATTGTTACTAACTAGTAACTATACTTTAAACAAATAAATTTCCATGTTTGTGTAGAAATTAATAAATTCTCATGGCGCCTCCTATAACAAATACACCTAGCATTCTTACTCTAGAATTTTAATGTTCCATACAAAAATAAAAATTTTGCCTAAAGAACGAAGCTGTAAATATTATAGGTATATGTACATACATATATGTATGTAGATTGATTTTGAGGTCTTTTTACGGATATTGATGAAACCTTGTAGAAACGTTCAATTGTTTGTACTTCCGGAAGATACTTCATTTGGAAATTTCGAATAGTGTTTTGTTGCAAATTGTGTAAATTAAAAATGTTTCTACTTTTCTGTTCTAAATATTGTTCAAGAATTTTTGAAAATAAAATAAATATATATCTTTTTTGACTTATCGACGGAGATAAACATACAATTGTCTTATGAAATTGAGCGAGTTTCAATTCACGTATTCATATTGTCATTATTATTATGTATACATACTGTTACAAAATTTTCCTTCGCTATAATTCACATTTAAAGTCCCGATCAAGCGGATATAAGGATCGGCTTTCGATCCGCACGATCCGGATGAGATCTGACCTGTGCCCTGTATCGAAACGCCGATCTTTTTTCGGGCTCGTCTGCCTCGGCGGACGCGACAACGAATGATAATTCAGTTAGTTTACATTCACTGGTCCACAAAAAAAAACACTTTTTGTCCACAAAACAAAAACAGTTTTTGTCCACAAAAAAAAAAAACAGTTTTTGTCTTGCATCTGGTTTTATTTAATAATTTTTCTATATTTGTCATGCATCAAAATAATCAAATAATACCCACAACCTCCTTAAAGTTTGCTTTTGTAGTGTTGGTAGCAAAGTGGTCAAAATATGGTATTTTGTGCTTTATAAGTCTATTCTTCTTGTAAATGGAAGCTGATTGAGCATTTCCATTTACGAATTTGTAATCTGTGAAAAAATTCCTATAGAAATGATAACAAATTTTTTGAAAAAAAATTCGGTGTTGACCTGTGTTATAGACTGAAATTGAAACTTAGTGGAACAGTCCTTCTACTACCAAACAAATCTAGAATGAATTACAACTGAATTGCACTTAAAAAGTCATTCCAGCTTCAGTTAGGTTAACTATAGCTGAGTTCTTTTCGTCTATCCAGAACAATAGGAGATCTTGCATTGACTTGAAATATATCATATGAATTTCCTACAGCAAAGATTTAAAATACTAAATATAGCAAAAATTAATCTGTAAAATATTCAGTTCAAATTTTGAAGTTTTGCATTATTAAAATCATGGCAGTTTGATGCAATATTGATCCAAATTCAAAATCCTTATTCAGAGAAACTGTTAATAAGTTTCTGTTCTATGAAAAATCGCCTTTTGTTCTGGATAGACGAAAAGAACGCGGCGCTACTTGATTTCTATTCGTATAATTTTATTTTTTGAACAAATAAACTTTCTATATCTACATATCTACTAAGATATAGGTATACCTCTAAACATAATTATCTTTTTTTTGGGAAAAAAAAACTTGATATGAATATTGTGGATGAGCGCAATAAGTTTAATTATTTGGTGAATAAACTTTTAATTTTTTAAATTCTAAAGTATCTTAACAGTCCTGAAACGTTTGCAAGCCTCTTAGATGTATCTAAAAAGTTTTTCTATAGAATTCGCAACTCCAAAATAAATATAAGAGGAACTCACATTTGGATCAACTCCCAAAAGATAAAAAAAAACTCGTGAGAACGACCGCCGATGTGTTACCAGCGGGCAAAATTTTACATGCAAAGCACAGAGTTTCGCAAAAATTTCATTAGAAACAAAAATAAGTGGGCGAATAACAAGGAGCCGCCACGTAGTCACCGAAGTTGTGGAAAAAAATTAGTAACATTTTGGTGAGGTTGTGTAGGCGCAAACACGCCCGTGGGAGAGCCCCGAAGCCCATCCCCAGTACTAAACCGGTAGCGCAACACAAGCCCCACATGTGGAGGGAACATGCTCCAATAATTTAACCAAATGTGCAAAATGGCTCATTATTATTCGTACACGGTTCTCGATGGGGCTCCGAGTTAGTCGTCGAGTTGGGCCTCGAGAAGCCGCTGCCGGAGTATCATCTTTTGGGCAAACACATAAACTTCGTCGGAACGAATAAACAAATTTGCAGATTGGCTTGAGATGGCGTGCAAATCTATGTGAAACAAAGCAATCACGATAAAAGGATACGCGGCCCTCCGCACCCAGAGTTCAGGAGAGCGCACAGGGCCCCAATAGCACCCGGAGCGCCCCGGATCCGGAACCCTTCTGTTCCGATCCAGTGCTCCGCACTTGACTAGTCGGGGAGCCCCGGCCTAATCCCCGGGGGTTCACTAAATGCTGTGTTCATGCATAAATGCATGAGAGTCATAAATGTGCTGGGGGCCGGGGCACAAACAGAGCTCGTAGCTCCTCGAAATCTTCCGGCAAACGAGCTTGTTCCCTCAAGTTTGACTGGAGTCTTTGGAGCGGGCTCTGATTTTCGCCATCGCCGGGTTACGGGTATCACTTCGGCGCCCCACCCCCACCCCGGCCCAATTCCAGCTTCTCACCTCGCCGGGGCTCCGCTTCCCTCCTCGATATTTTTGGAAAGATTTCTGGGTGGTCCTGGGCGGCTGTATCCCTCCGAATTTGATTGTATCCAGGGGGGATCTCGGGGCGATAAATAACAACTTTTCGGTGGATAAAAGTTAATTTAACGAGTTCCCACTCGCCGAGGAAGGGCCATTCCAGGACTAGGCAAATACGGCCCCAAAAATGAGGCGATTTCGGAGTCATTGTCGGTCATAAAAAAAGTTATGTGCGTTATGAAATTGTTTTCAGAATTATTCTCGTGTTCGACTTGCCCGGTTTATGGTCTTGACCATACGAAGCGGCCGTTTGGGTCATCGAATATTGCGAATTGATTTTTATGGTTCGATTAACCGGGATACGTTAGGGTTTCGCAAATCACGTATTTTGCTTTTTATCACCAGTTTAACTTTCATCTTATCTCTGGATACTATTTCGATTGGTCTGTTCATTTTATATTCGTAATATTGGCGACCATCAAATTATTAGCATGCTCTTAAAAAAAAATGTGCATTCGATACAGAAAATGTCAATCTAGTTTTTTATGTTATGGAGATATAATAAGCTTCAAACAATGAAAATAAAATTCACATAACCGAATTATTTCATATACAATATTTATATATACATACATTATGTTAATAAATTAATTATTTATTACAAATAGACTGCGGATTAAGGCCTTCACAGACCGACGCGAAACCGCGGGAGCGGGAGCGGGAGCGAATTTCGGCGGGACTCAGCGGGAGCGGGAAATTCTGATCCATTCACACCTAACGAAGCGGGAACGAAGCGGGAAAGAATCAGTCCCGTCGTAATTTTTCGATGCAAGTAAAAGGTTGTTCTTGAAATTAAGTAAATTAAATAAATAAAAAGAAATAAAAATAAATTGAAGATTTGTACAAGAAGTACAACGAACTTCACAAGCTGTGTCAGCAATTGATAGTTCAGTTGCCCCAGCAGTCGTCAGCGTTCAGCAACCCATGCACATTTGGTGCACCTTCATACGCGGGGCTGCTGACTGCGATAACCTAATTAATAATTGATTAAGTAGTCAATAAGTTTGTTATAAAAGGTAGTAATTTAAAGCAATAAAGCGTCAGTCATTAAGAGACAACCCAGAGCGTTTCATTTTCAGCTTTCTCCCCATTCATTCTGGTCCTTCGAGCGCTTTCTGTTGAACTAAGTGTCTTCAGAAGAGCTAGCAACTGTGGAGAGTACACTCTTCAGCAACAAATAAACTGTGGAACTTAGTGTCCGCAGTTGGAAAAATTATCATCCCCTGGAACTTAGTGTCCAGAGGCTCTGTATATTTACATTAACTGAGGAACCAGTGTCTTCAGCTAAGCAAATAAATCATTTTGGGGGAACACTTAGGATTTACAGCCAATGCCAAGCAGAAGAAAATCAACCATTGGAGACATGGAATCTAAACTGGAGACGCAGTGGCAACTAGGCCAGATGATATCCCGATTCTGCGCCAACATGAAGAAGGACGGTCCACAACGCCGTAGGAATGAGACATACATCAGTGGGCATCTCAGAACCTTAGAAGCTTATTGGGAACAGTTCGTTAGCGCACATGACGAGCTGCTTCTTGAGGCAAGCAGGGACCACGAATACTTTAAAGAAGACTTCTTCGGCGACGTAGAGAGGACATATCAAGCAGCCAAAGAACTTCTGCAAGAAGATCAACAGGTCATAACAGCAGCAACGGAAGCTCTCCGCTTTGAGGCAGCAGCTTCATTGGAGGCAGCTTTCGAGAGCCAACCAGCAACAGCAGCTGAGGGATTGGTGACAACAGGGGCCATACCTAAGGCGCTAGCCCCAGTCAAGAATAAGCCAACAGTAAGCAGCTTATCCCCAGAACCAAAAGTGACCACAGGAGTCACGTCTGATACATCAGGCAAGGTTAAAGTAGCCAGCGGTACACACCTGGAACCATTGGAGCTCACCAGAGCCACTCCGGAAGCAGCCAATTTCAGCATTCCGCTCGGGGACAGAGCAGCCCCAGCAACAAGCGAGAATGCTCCCAAAATCAACATAGCCAAGCCGACTGAAAACACGGCAAACATTCTCCAATACAAAAGACTGCAGGTGAGATACAGCGCCCTGGAGCAACACCTGAAGGAAATCCAGGAGAGCACCTCTAGCAGTTTCAGCAAAGCATATAGCGAGTATAAACAACGTATACTCCTAGACCTCTGGGAAAAAATAACCTCTCTGCATGAAGAGGTTCTTATTCACGAGAATAACGCGGAACAGGTAGAGCACAATTGGGCCTATTACTCCTTCACGGAAGGCAAATTACAAAATGCACTCTGCATGTTACAGAGCAAATTGCAGAATACTGTTTCCGAAGGTAATTCTCAAGATTGGGGAGTTAAATTGCCAAGAATCACTATCCCAACATTTGACGGGAATTATAAATCATGGATATCATTCCATGACATATACACGAAAATGATTCACAATCAAAGCAAAATTAGCAATGCAGCTAAAATGCAGTATCTGAAATGCTATGTTAGGGGAGAACCTAGCAGGCTAATTCAGCATCTAGCGATCTCGGATAGCAATTATGAGGCAGCTTGGACTCTCTTGTGTGACAGGTACAATAATAAGAGGTTGCTGCTAAGCTCTCACCTTGACAACCTCTTAAATCAACCTGCACTAACAAGAGAATCAGCGCAAGACCTTAAACAGATCCATGATCAAATGAAAGAAGCCTTACAAGGCATACAAAGCATAGGCATCGAAATCAGTAGTTGGGGTCCATTACTAGGCCATATTTTAACAAGGAAACTCGATAAAGAAACATATAAACTTTTCGAGCAACACTTAACTGAACCTAAGGAAGTAATTGATTTCGACGATCTGCTTTCCTTCATAGAAAATAGATTCCAATCTCTGGAGTCCATGGAAAATACAAAGAAGAGAGACCCCGAAAGAAGACCTGTACCACAAAGGCCACTTCAGACATACCAAACAACGGTCTCACTGAAATGCGCATTCTGTGCTGGGAATCACAGCATGTTCAAATGCCCCAAACAGCAGAATATGACGGCAAAACAAAAAATCGATGCAGCCAGGAAAAATAATCTCTGCTTAAACTGTTTAAGGAAGGGACATAATTCAGAAAAATGTCCGAGCAAAAACACATGCCTTAAATGTCGTCTTAAGCATAATACATTATTGCATGACGATCAACGTCAAACGCAGGACTCAAGAAAGAGCTCCCAAGCACCGGAAGTTGTGACACTCAACTCCGCCAAATTACAAGATACTACCCAAGTACTATTAGCCACAGCTATTATCAATATCAAAGCAAGGGATGGCAGCCAACAAAAACTTAAAGCTTTGATAGACCAAGGCTCGCAAGCATCTTTTATATCTGAAAGAGCTGCTCAAAGCTTAGGTCTCAAACGCGCAAAAACGAATGTCACTGTAACTGGGATAAATGCGCAATATAAGAGCCCAGTCTCAACTTATGTTACAGTAAAAATATCTCCACATTTCGATTCAAATTACGAAATGTCGATAAGAGCATTCGTTCTAAACAAACTAAACCACCTTCTCCCAGAAACCTCTAACAGCAGCGAACAATGGCCACACCTCCAGAACATCAATTTGGCAGACCCCGAGTATCAAAAACAAGGCAAAATTAATGTAATCCTGGGCGCTGATGTCTATGGAGACATTATACTAGATGGAGTTCTGAAGGGTGCAAGAAATGCACCAATAGCCCAACAGACGAGGCTAGGATGGATCATCTCTGGGAAATGTGGTACAAGATCAGACGAAAATATCACTAGTCTGGTAAGCACAATTGATTTGGACGAAATAAAAAAATTCTGGGAGATGGAGGAAGTTAACGAGCAGCGAGAAGTTTCACAAGAAGACAAGCAGTGTGAAGAATACTTCGAAAAAACCGTGGCAAGAGATGAACATGGCAGATATATTGTCCGTTTACCCTTTAATAGCAATGCAGATCCAATGGCGCTAGGAGATAGCAAGAAAATGGCAATGTCAAGATTATTCCATATGGAAAGGAAATTTAGGAAAGACAAAAACCTAGAAAGGGAGTATAAGCGATTCATGAGAGAATACTTAGAACTGGGCCATATGAAGCTATGCGACAACAAACCTTCCGAGAACAGGCCGCACTGCTTCTTACCGCATCACGCCGTTTTCAAGGAAGACAGTAAAACTACTAAACTAAGAGTAGTTTTTGACGCTTCTGCAAAGACTAGCAGCGGCGCAAGTCTTAACTCGATGCTTAGCACAGGGCCACAGCTGCAAGCAGATTTATACGATATATTGCTACAATGGCGAAAATACAAATTCGTTTATAAGGCAGATATCGAGAAGATGTTTAGGCAGATGTGGATACATGAAGCCGACCAAGTTTTCCAGAAAATATTATGGCGCTTCTCCGAAAATGAGCCAATAAGAGAGTACCAACTCACTACGGTAACCTACGGCACAAGGCCGGCGCCATTCTTAGCAGTCAAAACTATGCATCATCTAGCTGAACATCAAAGGGAAAAATATCAGAGGGGAGCGGAGACTGTAATAAGGAGTTTCTATATGGACGACTTATTATCAGGAGCAAACAGCATTGAGGAAGCACAGCTAGCCGCACATGAAACAATGGAATTATTAAGTGAAGCAGGTCTCAAGCTCACAAAATGGTGCAGTAATCACAGCAAGATATTACTGAATATACCGTCAGAGAAGAGGGAGCTAGAACCAAACGAAATCAAGCTTAGTGATTCAATCAAAACACTTGGCTTGCACTGGAACCCTCATAAAGACAACTTTGTCTTTAAGGTTAATATTCCCAGCTCAACTGTTGCGACAAAAAGATCATTACTCTCTGAAGCATCAAAGCTATTCGATCCAATTGGATGGCTCGCACCCACAGTGATAAGAGCTAAGCTGATGTTTCAAGAATTATGGCAACTTGGCTTAGAGTGGGATGATAAACTACCTAGCGAACTAGCTACTAGGTGGCAACATTACAAGAACGAACTTTCTTGCCTAGAAGAAATCACTATTCCTCGCTGGGTTGGATTAAAAACGAACTCGAGCCCATGCGAGCTACATGGCTTTAGCGATGCATCAGAAAAAGCGTATGCAGCCGTAATCTATCTGAGGACTTACGATAGCTGCGGTAATATTAATGTCAATTTAATTACAGCCAAGACCAAGGTTGCGCCCAATCGCAAGAAGACGTCAATACCTCGTCTTGAACTCTGTGCAGCTCTTCTTTTAACAAAATTAATGCAGAAGGTAGCTGAAGTGATGGAGATTCCCCGTGCCAGAAAATACGCTTGGACCGACTCCGAAATCGTGCTCGCATGGCTTAATGGAAATCCGAGCAAATATAAAACATTCGTGGCTCATCGAATAGCAAAAATACAAACTGTTCTACCATATAACGATTGGCACCACGTAAAATCTAAGGAAAACCCAGCAGACTGCGCATCAAGAGGAATAGCTCCGGCAGCACTTGTTGGTAATTCTCTATGGTGGAATGGACCGGATTGGTTAAGAAACAGCAATCTTACCTTCGAAAAACGGTCAATATCTGCAACACAAGAAGAAATGAAAAGGACAGCTTTTTCGTTGAATACAGTAGTAAGCGAAAATGTTGTTCTGGATACTATCGATCGCTTCTCCACGTTACAGAAATGCATTAATATTATTGCATATTGCCTGAGGTTCGCTGAGAAGGCTCGAGGGAAAGGGATTTCCGGCCTGCTACACATCACCGAAACTCAGCGCGCGACAAACATCATACTGAGAAATATACAGGCAAAAGAATTTCCTGACGAATTCTCAGCTCTAAGTAAAGGCCATTCGATAAGCTCGAGAAGTTCTCTTCTTAGCTTGAACCCATTTCTAGATGCAGAGAAACTCATCAGAGTTGGCGGCCGTTTAGAAAATTCTGAGCTAAACTACGAGCAAAAGCATCCAATCATATTGCCATATAAAGGCCATTTTAGTAAACTTGTAATTGACGAAGGCCACAAGAGAACAATGCATGGTGGAGCAAATCTGACCCTAGCTCATACCAGAAACAAATACTGGATCATAAAGGGCTACAGTGCAGTTAAGCAACAAATTCGAAACTGCATAATATGCGCAAGGTACAACGCCAGGGCTCAGGAACAGCTAATGGGAAATCTGCCAAAACCTCGGTTAAAGTTAACTCGCGCCTTCACAAATACAGGCGTAGACTATGCAGGGCCCATATCCATAAAAACAGCAAAGGGAAGAGGAATAAGGAGTTATAAGGGATATATCGCAGTTTTCATTTGCCTAGCAACAAAGGCAATACACCTGGAAGTCGTCGGCGATTTAAGCGCGAATGCCTTCATAGCAGCATATAAACGCTTCATTGGCAGACGGGGTATCCCACGCAGAATATACAGCGATAATGCAACAAACTTTCAGTTAGCCAGCAACATTTTGGAAAAAACAACATCGGAGTTTAAAAAACATTACCAGGATCAGCTACTGGAAGAAATGCGAAGCTACGAAACTGAATGGAGTTTCATACCGCCAGCGGCTCCACATTTCGGAGGAATGTGGGAGGCAGGAGTCAAATCAATGAAACATCATCTCAAGAGAACACTCGGCAAGACAATCCTTACATTTGAAGAGTTAACAACGGTGTTAGTAAGCATCGAAGCTTGCTTAAATTCAAGGCCTTTCTGTCCTATGACTGATGATCCCAGGGATTTAGGTGCACTAACGCCAGGTCATTTCCTGATCGGGAGCTCACTTCTGGCCCCCCAGGGATGGACGTTGGAATTGATACCAACATCCAATCAAGATGGAGATTACTTGAGCAACTTCAGCAGCAATTCTGGAAAAAATGGTCTAGCGAATATCTCCATCGCCTCCAGTGCAGACCAAAATGGACATCAGCAAGGAACAATATAAAAGTGCACGACTTAGTTCTGGTAAAGGATGAGGCACTTCCTCCAGCACAATGGTCACTCGGACGGATTGAAGAGGTCCATCCGGGGAACGATGGGTTGATAAGAGTTGTAACAATTCGAACTCGAAATAAATTATTAAAAAGACCATTGACCAAGATTTGTGTCTTACCTGTTAGCGAACCACAGGAAGAATCAACTCAAGAAGGCATTAAACAAAAGGAAGAAGAGAACACCGAAGTAAAAGTTCAGGCAAGAACACTCAGGCAGCGTAACAAAATAAATAGAGTTATGAGCTATAGCACCCTCATACAACCTCGACAGGCTACTAGAACCTTACAACCAGAGAAGGAGGAGGAACGCGAAAATCCGAATAAATCTGTACCTAGACACTCAAGTCCAGGGAATACGGCATCTCTCCTTGTAATGACATTACTGTTATCACAAGCATATGCGAAACCCTACGTCGACACAATTCCATTTCAAAATCATCCTGGAATATATTTTGAGGAGCTAGGAAGAGCACATCTGATAGCAAGCAAATGGAATATATTAGTGTATTATGATCTTCAATACTATTGGAAGGAATTCCAAGGACTAAGGAATTGCATCGAGGAGATGGGAAGGCTATGTAACAGTACCATTGTAAGAAAAAATTATTGTATTGCAACGCACGAACAATTCAACCGTCATTTACGTCGGCTAGAAGAATCTAACAGCCTCATTCGTAGACAGGGAAGCTCCATACAAGATGAGCCCAGACAACGCAGATCCCCGCTTAACATTGTAGGGAAGGCCGCAAATTATTTATTCGGAGTCCTAGACGATGACTACGCTAAGGAATTAGACGGAAAATTGAACGATATAAATAAAAACGAAGAGCATCTCCTCCAACTTATCAAGAATCAAACAACAGTAATGGATGTGACAACAAATATAATGAAGAGAAGTGAAGAGGCTATTCAAGCCCAATTCCAGATCATTCAAGGCCAAATTACCGACTTACTCCGTGAGGTCCAACAAAAGGGTACCGCTCAAGGAAAGGAGCAAACTCTGAATTCACTAATCGCCCATACAACACTTGCGATTTATAACTATGAAGGAATTCAAAGAGCCTTAGTGGATGTGCTAACCGACTTACATCATGAACGAATAAATCCACTCCTAATTACACCGTCCCAATTAAAAACACAGCTGAATCTCATCAGGGAAAACATTCCTCATAGACTCACACCACCAGAGATAGGACAAAATCAGATTTTAAGTCTGTATCGCCTAATGACAGCTGCAGTCCGAGTAACGGATACAAGGATTTTATTCCATATAAAATTACCTCTGCTGCAGAATGAGAGATTTCAGATATTCCATCTAGTGCCAGTGCCAACACCTTACAAGGACCACTTAACATTTATAAAACCAGAAGCACCATATTTAATAGTGGACCTTCACCGAGAGAACTATTACCCATTGTCTCAGGCTGAACTAGACAATTGCATTCATTTTGAGGATGATCAATACTTGTGCCAGCGAACTCATCCACTGTATAACACCAACTCTCGAAAGGGGCGATGCGAAATGGATCTGCTCAGACACATTGAAGGCAGTGCATCAGACTGCATGACGCAGAATATCAAGCCGTCTAAAATCTGGATTCAGTTAAGAGCAGCTAATTCTTGGCTCTACGTAATGGACAAGGAGTACACATTCAACATAGTGTGCGGAACTACAGTCATTCCGAAAACCATCAAGGGAGAAGGTATCCTGAAGCTTGAACCGGATTGCGAGCTCAAGCAGGAATCCATGACAATCGCAGCTCATGGACTATATACAACGCAACTCAATTCGTCTTTCATCCCTACTGTCGATATCAGTCAGATATTGACACAAAATACTAATGAGGAGGAGACCAAGCCCATACCACCAGAACAGCATTGGCGGTATGACCAACATGCTTACTCTGATATAAGGAAAACTATATCAGAACTACAGCAAAAGGAAAAACTACCAGCGGGACTAACAACGCACGACATCCACCATTACACCGTCAACTACCTGATAGTTGCAACGGTAGTATCAGCAGGCGTATTTATCACCTATAAATATTGGTCATCGCATAGGCAAGCAGCTAATAGAGCAACAGCAGAGCAACAACAACGGACTTGGAGACTTCCTTCTTCAGAGCTTCATATTTAACCATCTTCATATTTCTGCTTCTTCTCCTCCCGCCGGCAGGATGTACAAGAAGTACAACGAACTTCACAAGCTGTGTCAGCAATTGATAGTTCAGTTGCCCCAGCAGTCGTCAGCGTTCAGCAACCCATGCACATTTGGTGCACCTTCATACGCGGGGCTGCTGACTGCGATAACCTAATTAATAATTGATTAAGTAGTCAATAAGTTTGTTATAAAAGGTAGTAATTTAAAGCAATAAAGCGTCAGTCATTAAGAGACAACCCAGAGCGTTTCATTTTCAGCTTTCTCCCCAATCAAGATTTAAATAAAAAAAAAATAAATTGAAGATTTAAATCAAACAACCAAATTTCGATAAAAATCAGAATTTCTACGACAAAAATGTTAGATATATTCCCTGTTATTCATCTTGGATAATATTATAAAGATTATATATGGTTTAAATTTTATCAAAATCGGTTAGATATCTACATGTCGGTTTCGGCGGTTTCGCGCCGGTTTGTGAAGGCCTTTATATGCAAATGCATGCTACATATTTATTACGATAAACAAATAAATTCACCGCAGTAATTATTTATATCATTAGTAATTTCAATTTATTCATGCATATTATGAGGAATTTTGCATATTTTTTGCATACATGCATAGTTATTGCATACGCATGCATAATTTTTCCATATATGTACATATTCATAATTTTTGCACATTTCTTGCATTTTTTTCATATTTGTTACATTATATGCATGTCTCGTTCAACCTATAATTTAATTAAATATAATATACAATAATTGTGCAGAATACATCGCATCTTTATACTATATGCCATAATCTTTCGTCAGTTCATTTTTGTTTAATGTTTGCAGACATGCAAATAAAGCCCTAAACATTTTCACACACATATTTCTTGAAATACCTCAATGATAATGAAATATCAATGATAATGTTTAAACGCACATCTCTGGAATCAATCAAAGAAAAATCATTAGTTTAATAGTTAATCTATAGGTACTGCTTGATCGAAGCTTTTTTTTAAATAAACAAAATATGCAGTCTCTGATAATTTAGTCGTGGATTTTCAAGCAAAAGAGCGCTAGTTTATTGTTGATATAAAAAAAAGATTCTTCGATCAGGCGCTAGATTAACTATTAAACAAATGATTTTTTTTTTGATTGATTTCACTGGTCTACAAAATTTGGCTTGTTGTGTGTTGTAATTTTAAATACTATTTTGGGGTCACTGAAACTATGAATATACAATTCAAATTTTATAACAAGCTCTTGTTTAAAAAATATCTCTATTATGAAAAACTATGACATTATTTACTTTATTGTCTAAATAAATTTTATTTTTGAAGTCTGCGACCTCGTTAAAACGAATTTTGACATCCTTCATTTTCCACATTTTCCAAAATCTTTTCATCGGCTACGCTGCAATGGGTTGTATTTCATATGAAATCTACCTAATATCTGACGAAAATGATACAAAAATTAGAAAACTTCAGACATACAACACAACATATGTGGACGATATTGGGGACATCTAGTGAGCACGTAATAAGAAAATTTACGCAGGTAATTAATTAAATATTTTGAAATCTCATAATAAAGATGACATTATATCAAGCTACCCGCTATATTTAAATTTACAGATACAGTACACTTTCATGTAAAAGGCAATTTTAGACCAGTGAGATAAACCGGGTCACTGCCCTGTGAGACGGGGATCAACATTCAACAAATATGGCGATTTAGGTCTACAATAAATATTTTTGTTAAATGTTTGTCAAATAAAGTTAAAACATAATATGATAGCATTGTATTATTTGTTTTATAAAATTTTAATTAAAATATTGTGAGAAAAAAATATTTAAAATATTTATTAATTTTCTTATACCCCTGAATGCCCCTATCCCTTAAGACTAAATACTTCTTTACAAAACACTCGACACAAGCATCGGTGGTTCAGTGGTAGAATGCTCGCCTGCCACGCGGGCGGCCCGGGTTCGATTCCCGGCCGATGCATACTTTTTTCCTCCAGAATATGAAACTTTGACAGGCTCCATGTTTCTTTGTAAAATGGTCAATTTCTGCATAATTTTAGTTAAATGATTTTTTACAAAATGTTGAAGCTTTAGGTACTTGTATTTCATAGACCCCACATACATATATGTATATATAATAATATGGTACTGGTATTTTACATCAAAATTCAAATTAACTTTGAATCTGTATTGTATCTGTATTGAAATTTGATTAAAGGTAATCTTAGCCTAACCCTAACTAATTCTGATAGAATTTTGTTAATGCGTGTGCCATAAAAATTTAAAACTAAAAGGACGTTGCTTAGTCGGATATTTTTTACCTGCCGAGATTATTTCAAATGACATTGAAAAACGTAAGCAATTGATAAAAAATGTTCTAGCACTGACCAAAAAATAAAACTAATTGACCTTTTATGACCATTATCTGACCTTTTAGATGGTATAGTTGGTTTTCTAAAACTCCACCCATGAGGTGCTAATATAAGATCCCGGAGCCGAGATTATTATGCAATAAAAGATATTTGCTTATATTTGAATTAGAAATAATTCGAATACCTTTATGTTAACTCAAAAATTCAGTGTTGACGTGTAGCCGTTAAATTAATTAACAAATTATTACATCGTCTTTTTTACATTTGCATTATTAGTATGTAATTATGTAAAAACAAAAGTGAGATTGCATCGGCCGGGAATCGAACCCGGGCCGCCCGCGTGGCAGGCGAGCATTCTACCACTGAACCACCGATGCTTGGGAGTTCCGTGGCAAAGCAGAAATATAATCGAATGTAAGAATGAATGAAAAAATTATATTCTTTACTTAATTATATTCAATTTGATTATTTAATAATTCTAATAGACATTATATTTATCCAAAAAACAAGGAAATCGCAAAAAATTGACCTGAAGAATGAGATATGAGGAGAAAAACCGCCACCGCATTCAATTTTGCGATATATTCGTTGTATATAATTGAAATTATAGCCACTTTATAAATCCACTACAGAATGTGGCATGGTTGAATAAATCCTTCTTTTTCACTCACTCGAGCACGAGTATTTTTATTTAGCCCCGAACAATTCTGAGTACGAGTAGGGGAGACTGGGTACGGTTGAAACATGGGGCGGTCGAAACAGTGCTAATATCTCTCGAACCGTGTGTGGTGGGGGGAGGGGTGTAAGGGACGAAAGAAGCGGATGACAAGTCCGAACACAAATCTCAGTGGCGCGTCGCTCACTACGCGTTGTGGTTGTTTATAGGAGGCCCCATTGTTATTTGATAAGCAAAAGTAAATATTTATGTACCAACACTTTTTGCAATTACTACACTTTTCATTAAAGTGACAGTGTAGAGTGGTATAGTTGTGTTTGAATCAATGCTTTTAGAACATGACAGCGTAATTAGTATTTGTGTAAAATTATTTTTGCCATTACTATAAACTGTTTTGTATCAAATGGGGGCTTGGGGACAGTTGAAAAATTTTTTGTGGGTACGGTTGAAACAATTTATTTATTTAAATTTCTTGCTTTATTTATTTAAATTTCTTGTTTTATAGATGTCGGGGGTACGTGCAAGAAAGGCTTCGCCTGGCAGGACGATTAAAAAAAAATTAATAGCATTGTTAATAGAAATATTCTTTTAGTTTATATTTTCAAATAATTTCACTATGCGAAGAGCTAAAATTCGGTTTTAAAATAAATCCAGTTAATTTTTATTGTTTTCGATAAGCGGATACCTACTTTATGTGCAGTTGTTAAGTAGTAATATTGTCCAAGACGACTGAAGAATATTTTGTATTATTTGTATGTATTTCAGTTGATTCAAACCACTGTTTCAACCGCCCCTGGTATGGGGACGGTTGAAACAATTTTAGTTTTTTTGTTAAATTTGATTTTACACAAATTACAAAACACCGAGCACTCAAATAATACTGCAAATTGGAAGATGGAAACACGCCCTTGTATTTAACATGTCTCAATCGGTGCTTGGTTCGGTAATAGCGATGCTACGGACAATAAAAGCTAAATTGTTTCAACCGTACCCAGTCTCCCCTAACTGAAACTTGTACTCATACTCAAAATGCTTAATTGCTTAATTAACTGATACTCATACTTGTACTGTACTCATACGAAAATACTCGCTATTTTACAGCTCTAATCAAGTGTTTCGGTATTTAAAAAGTCAACGATTAAAAACATATATATATCTACGTAATATGTAGTTTAATTTTTGGTAATGAGCAGATCAAGGAAGGCTCAATTTTTAAGAAAAAATGCAAATTATCTTGCAATTAGTCTCTAAACTTTCAAGGGAATTCAAGATTCTTATATGGGATTGTACCTATTCAGAAATACATCCGTAGTCGGCACGGATCTTCACCAGTAGTTGTCATTTTAATTAAAGTTAAAATTTCGTTAAATATTTCACGTTTATCTTATGCTTATATAAAATTTAATTAAACAACACATCTTTGGTACACACTCAGCACCTAAACCTTGTCTTGAACTGTCAAAAACGAACAAAATATTCAGCAAACTTCATCTTATTTTTTGAAAGTTAACTTAAATGCAACACCTCTATCTATTCAACATATGTATGTTGAAACGTTGAAGGAGAGGAAAACAATTAAAATATGTGTATTACATATTATATAAATTGTATTACTTTTTTTTTATTTCATTCGCTTTTATGGAAAATCTTCAGAATCCTCATCTAGGTTAACGTCTCCACTGGCATAATACGTAAAATGGACCCCATTAGTCCCGGCCCTTTAAAAAGCGCTATATTATGATGAATTTAAGAAAAACCTATACCTAAATCACGTTCTACAGTTCATAAAAAAATTCATATAAGGTATTGCTTCAGCAACAATAACAATGAAAACAGACCGGTTGGGCGACCGCCCAGGACGCCAAACAAGAGGCCAATTTCTTCGCAAAAATGGCAACAAAATTAGCCCTCATTCATGAGTATATACATAATTTGAAGTTTTCTGTCTTTCTCAGTACGATTTCAGTGGACTACTAAATCTGGCGGCAAAATCTCTAAGATGGCAACACTGGAACGCGAACACTGCTGTATATTTAACCGGGAATCCTTGACTATAGGCAGAACAATTAGTCATTTACACGTACAATTAAAATTAACTTTCGATTTATAAACATTTTCCTTTCTATGTTTTAAATTTCTTTCAAGATCACAACTCCAAATGTATGGATAACATTCGGAATATTGATCATAATACCTGTAATGGTTGCTAGTGGACAAAGGAGTTTTTCAAAGCTTAAGCTGATAAAAACAAATCTGCGATCGACAATAGGTAGGTATGCCTACCTTATTCAATCTAGATTGACAAACTTAGGAACTTTGTGAATCAAAAATGAAATTGCGGAAAACATAGACTTCAGTGTCTTATTAAGAGAGTTTGCCGATAGAAAGGAAAGAAAAGTAAAATTCTATTAATTGTTTTTTTTTAATAAATGATTATTATTTGAAGAGTGTATGTTCAAAAGAAGTTACATATTATTTACACCTTAAGTAAATTTTACAAAAACTGATAAAAACGTGTAATGGTCACTATTTTATGTAGGTACAGGTCTTTTTTTTCAATAACGTTATTTAGGAAGGCGATACTAATGATTGCAGCTTTAGCTTTTCATTATTATTATTAACAAACATAATAATTAACAATCAAAAATTTAAATAGCACCTTTTTATCAGACATTTTACAATTTCCATGTAAATATTTTTTTGATCAGTATTTATACCAATTACGCTTAGGATAACATATGTAAGAAAATAAAATTTAAGTTTAATAACAGTTGACATTCACAAACACGTTCAGAAATTAAGTCTTCCTCTTCGATATGAATTTTTTCTAAATCTCCCAATTGAATGTAAATAACACCTATTGATTGGGGCAATCAAAATAAGGTTACCTACTATAGGCACTTTTAATCAAAGTTAATGACAGATTTATGTAAAATCTTAGATTATAGTGGAATTAGCAAAAATAAACGTTGAATGACCAAAAGTGTAAATAGCTTTTTTTGAATGGAAAAACCTAATTTTGTTCTTTCCTTTTTTGGATAGAAGATGGGAGGCGCCGTAGAAATCTCGCCCAGGGCGCTGATAGTGCTAAAACCGGCACTGCCTCAACGTTTGCAAGCAAACGTTTCACTTAAAGAGAAGCATTTGACCATTTGAGAAATCTAGAGTAAAATAGTGCAAATTCGTGTTTGTTACAGAACGCTTATGTATACATATGTACATACATATATGTATTTTAAAATATATATGGCGAGAGTGGCGACTACCCGGTGTTTTTTTACCTGAAAAGTAACCACCACCACCACCACATTACCTGGTAATATTCCACATCACGCAAAACGCATGACGCGATAGTAAATATCATATTAAGTTAAATCAAACAAGCACGACCCTATACTGTATTATAGAGTAAAAAAAAGTAATATGCACTACACGAGTAATACGAACCACACGTTATTTCACAAACCTGGTCCATATTTTACTCCACTTTTGTTTCATCTTTCTTTTGAGTACTTTTCGTTTTATTTAATTTATTTCGTATTTGGAAATAGGATTTATTTATTAGTTAATCAGAATGAAAATAAATTGTTTTTCCTAATGAACTAAATAAATATAAGCGTTTAGTTTTATGTCTTTTGAAAGGATCCTCTACTTTTTGTTTGAAAACTGCTTTTTACTCAGTCGCTCCCATATTTTGAAGTAAAGCTAGTTTTCGACATTTCCACCAAAAGTCTTTATGGGCAGAAAAAAATTCACCGAGAGTATTTCGAGATATTGGCCATTGAATGTCTCATTTTGCTTATATGACCGTAATATGGTAGTAGTGTCCTAAATAAACGTTGTGAAGCTCGCACATGTGTCCAAACAGGATAATAGTACCGGATATTTATATATAGGTACACTTATGTTTGTATATCTACAGGGTGACCTAATTTAATCGATTGAAATGTCGAAAACTAGCTTGCTGCAAACTATGGGAGCGATTGAGTGAAACCCAATTTTCAAACAAAAAGTGCGGGGTCCTTTATTTCATAAAAAAAATGAGTGGTCCATAAATGCATGTAAAATGTATATCTCCCTTTATTCTACTATGTACTTATTACTATTTGTAATTAATGCCAGCCGATGGTGGTAAGTAAATATACTATACATACTTCTGAAGTACGGAAATGATAAAATACCAATAAATGCCATTACTTGATAATATATAATATATATAATGGTAATTGAATATTTTGCTTGCATTACTTGTACCAGTAATTGTATTTAGTAGTGGAGTAGGTACTTATACATACTCCGGAAAGGCCACTAAGCTGCCCTCAAAGTCTTACTTAACTTAATATTTATTACTTTCCTTTCTTATATACAAAGGATCCCTTCCACATTCCATTTTCGCCGCCATATCCACAATGCGGCAATAAATAACATTTCCCAACAATTAGACCGAAGAGGTAAAAAAATAAAAACGAACGAGTCCTAATTGTTCTCGTTTTCACCCCATCAGAGTGTTCCTGAATTCCGAAGGACCTCTGCGAACGGCACCCCAGGAAAACACCACCAACACTAGCGCATTTTCCGTTGGCCGCCAAACAACAACAGCGCCAAATAAAGAAGGAGAAAGCATTAAAATGCCCGTCCGGAGCCCACCCCCCACCCCCCGCTCCCTACACACGCCCGCATGCTGCAAGAGGCCAGCGATACTCCCAGAAGACCCGAGGGGAACGTGGACGCCATCTTTAATGTGCTTAATTAACAGCCCGTAGATTTCCTCGAGGAGCTTCCACCGAGAGCCGTTAAATACTTTTATAAACGGCTCACCCGGCGGTGTATTTATCCTCCCCAAAGCAGTCGAGTCGGCATGGATGTCCTTAATTAAGGCACTGAAGGGCGTTTTAATTCATTTTATTTGGGCATTTAATCCCAGCTTATGTATTGGAAAAGGTCTCGTCCGATATCTGGCCCTCGTGCGGGGGTAAATTGAAGCAGGAAACACTCGCTGCGGACATTGCGTCATGGGACCTATGCTGCATTTTGGCCATTGGGGACCTTCGATAAGGGAAAGGATGAGAACTTCGGATAATTTATTTGTTGTGAGTGGTAAAATTTGAGGATTTTACTTCAGAATAAGGTACTTCGAATAATATTAAGTATCTTCGCTTTAGTAGAGATACATACAAAAATGTTAAATTATAGGTACACAACAAAAACTTAAGTTTTACTTTATTTAGTTAATCAAATACAAATAAATGTATCATATCATACATGTATAGAGTCATGTAGCGTAGTAACTCTACGCAAAACCTTTAAAATAAAACTGCTTTGTCGTTTCAATCAAAATAGTCTTTATTCACCTTTTTTAGATTCTAATAAACATTAACAAACATAAAATCAAATTTATATGAATAATTATTTTTTTTAATTAATATTTTCAGTACTGTGGGACTTTACGCACTTTACTAGAAACTTTCACACATCTTCACGTAGATCGCAAACAAATACTCCATTTTCGTGATTAGTAAAATCTTGGAGCCACCAAGGCTTACAAATATTGCACTCTATTAACTCTTCTGTATATTTTTCGCGGTATAGTATAATATAAATTTTGTTCAGTCTGATTTGAAGACAAATATTATTATTTTTATTAGTTACTTTCGGTTTCTTCTTAGACTTATCTTTGGTTTACGAACATTGCTCGTTTTTAAGCATTTTAAATGTTGCTTCTCTTTTAGCTTACTTTGTAAGGACCAGCAGTGTTAGAATAATGCGTACTAAACTTTACCCCGGACACTTACCCCGTCCCAACAAAGAAAATAAATGTAAAAAACAAACAAACATGGAGTACCTTAATTTACATCGAATATTGAATATTTTATCTACATAGTTAAGAAACATAACAAATTATAGTTACGGCTATTCCAATTTAATTTAATTGTAAAACTTGAAGAGAAAAACGTGGGGTGCAGGCAGTAAATAATAGAAGTAGATAATCCTGAGCCCCACGTTTTTCTCTTCAAGTTTTACAAATATCTCCATAGCCACTAAAAACCCTCAAAAATTTAGAAGGGTTCAGGGAAAATTATTTTCTTCTTTTTAGTCCGTTTTAAAAAAGTGGTATATTAAAAAAAATTTTATTTTATTAGTTTTTACAGCTATGTAATTTTTTTTCAGCTTTAAAAAGAAACAAAAAACTTTACTATCAAAAATGAAAATATATATAATTGATCAGATATTATGAGTTGGCAACAAAGTAATTGCGGTTTTTTAGTGTGATATAAAACTCAAAACAAGTCCAAGACATCCTATGTGATTTTTAATTGTTGTGTGCAATACATTTAACCTGTTTGCAATCGCTGACACAGTTATATTATTATGGCTTTCATTTGGTCATCGTAAACTTCAAAAAATCGACCAGAACGTTGATCATCTTTAAGCGAAAAATCTGAAGAACAAAATTTTTTAAACCAGTTCTGACACGTGCGTTCTGTTAAACAATCAACACCATAAACTTCACATATCTCTTTGTGAGCCCTAGCGATTTCTTGCCTTTATGAAAATAAAAAAGTAAAATGTGTCGAAAATGCTACACAAAATTACACGGAGTTTATTTCTATAGTAACGTAAAAGTGTCAACAGCCAAACCTCAAAAGAAAAAAAAATCTAACATTACCAGAAGAATAACGAAACAGACATAA
The DNA here is from genome assembly GCA_951509405.1 of Machimus rusticus. NCBI lineage: Eukaryota > Metazoa > Arthropoda > Insecta > Diptera > Asilidae > Machimus > Machimus rusticus. The sequence continues at coordinate 19,369,093 of OX608050.1, read as the reverse complement.
CGCAATCTATTGGTGCAAACCGCAATTACTTTGTTGCCAACCCAATATTTTGCCCTTTCCATGGAAATAGCACACTTTTGATCAGTAATTTACATCCAATACGCTCAGGATACGTATTTATATAAGAGATAAATTTAATAACAGTTTACATACAAAAAAAAAAGTTCAAAAATCAAACCTTTCTTCCTAATGAACTGTTTCTAAATCTTCAAATTTTTAATGAAAAATTATTCAAAGGCAATAGAAGCTCTCCTTGGAATGGAAATAGCCCCTATTGATTGGGAAAAAAGAAAAACTAAGGCTACTATTACATAGAAATAAACTAAGCTCGTTTGATCAAATGGCAATTTTATGTAAGAGTGAAATTAATAAAAAAAGGTGGAACATACACGTTTATTTATTATTTATTTATAATAAATAAAAAATCGTACAGGTGTTCGTGAATGCTCAACTTGCATGCAGAAATCACGAACACTACGTGGGAAAATAACGAATAGGTAATTAAAGGTTATCGGTATACAAAAATCAGAAAGATAGCCTTTGGATGTATTGTGTAGCTACTTATTTTTTAATTTACTTCTACACTTTTTCGCCAGAATAGAATAAACGCATAGGTACATTTTAAATTATATAGAGTTCCAAAGCGAGATTATAATTTTAAAATAGAATTATGGTTATGTTATATGTACCTTTTATTCACATTTCTTTAGTCGAGTGTGGAAATTAGCAATGGGCCTCTTCTGTATAATAGTTCTTTTAGGAGTTCTTTTAGAAGGCTCGTCCGCCGAGGCAGACAAATATGATCGGCGTTTCGATCTGGGGCACTGATCAGATCTCATCAGTGTGGCTGATGACCAGTGCCCCTAGCCACAGACGCCAGATTGGGCCGATCCTTATATCACTTGGGTGGAACCCCAAGTGTGAATTATAGCGAAGGAAAATTTGTAACAATTATATTTTATATTTCTTTATCTGTTTTGATCAAATTTTGCGTATATGTACATATATACATGTATGTATGTATATGTTCACTAGAGAAAATTCTTAATACAATATTTTATATTTTAAAAATATAATTGAAATTGGAGCATTAGTCCAAGGTGTGGGGAATACTTTTCTGTGGGTACTTTTTTTGGTTTTCTTAGATACCTATTCCAACTGTTCTGTATGCTATTTAAAATGGTGTACACAAGTCAACAGACATACTTTCAACTAAAACGTTCTTACCTTTTTTAATTAATTTTAGATTTACAACCATCACTAACTCAATAAAAAAACTTCTTCATATTTTATAGTATAATTACTATCACTTCCTCTTTTCCCAACCACGCAATTTTTATGAACTAATCAATTGAAATCAGTTAACAAATGCGAGAGCAACGAAATAAGTTTTATAAAAATGGGTGATGCTGCTCCTTTTAAGAAATACATTCATATATGCATATTTAGATTGTAGATGCTACCTCCCTTTCCTCGGGCAATAATGTTGATTGGTGCAAAAATCACCCCCATATTTATATGTATATAGGATACAACGAATCTATATATTATGTACAAACATATTATATTTGTAAAGTCTACTACCTCTCGAATTTTGGCATTTCATCACGTAGACTGCGATATAAGTAAATATTTCATATGAAATACACCTAAAAATCACAAAATTCTTATCCTTATTCATGCGTCCGATCAAAAGAGAAATAGAGAGAGAGTCTTCATTTGCTGAAATTTTTACAATATGTGTATTTGATTTCAATATGTTTGTCTATTAAATAAAATTGAATAGAATTGAACTTCGCATAAGATATGTAATGTAAGTTGTATATGTATTGGAGAATAAGTTTCCGAAAAACAAAATTGTTACAATATCGTTAGGAAAATTTAAAATTCTCGAAGGATTACGTTTAATTGGAATTGTAACAGCTTATATTTGACCGTTTGTCAATTTACCTTTTTTTAATCAGTAATTAAATCGTGTATACAATATATGTTAAATCTTAAAAGGAAGCTTTATAGTTCTGTCAATTAAGCATTTTTTTTATAGTAAACTAAATCGGTATAAGATAATAGGTATATGAATACATGTCGTAAATATCTAGCTAGAAATTCCCCCTCATTTTATTCATAAAAATTGTCTTTATTCGAGTTATTTTTAGAATACACAAAGCAAAATCTAGCGCTGCTGAAATAGCGAATTTACGTTTTCCCCATGCCCCCGTGACTATTTTAATTAAGAAATTTCTTCGAATTAAGAACTCCCCTGACGTTGTTCGGCTCTCTTCCGCGCAGCAACACAGAAACACACGTGCTAAAATCAGCACCGGGTTAACAACAGAATTTGCAAAAATCAAAATTATGCAATGCTCCCGTGGTTCGGGGCCCCAAGTAGAGCGTAAGGCGTCCCAGTAATCCCGTCTGGAAATCATTTTAGCTGAATAAATACATCCCTAATTTAATTAACGGAAAACAAGCAGCTCTAATTGACTCAATTAGCAGCATTTAAGCTCATTCTTTGCTGCCAGCGGAGGTAAGTGCTCATCAGGGCTTCGGGTTTGGGGTTTGGGGCTTGGGGCGCCCCACTCAGCCCCAGTCCCAATCCTGGCCCCCACTTTTCATCCTAGCTCTGTTGTGTTTGTGTATATGATTTGTCGATTAGAAGCTGCCGACTCATGTGATGGGCTCAGCATCTTCCCGGGATTACGTGCGGCGCAGACATGTCCTCTCCCGGAATCCCCAACAAGAGCTCCGGCCGCCGGGACGCTGGGCAGTGGAGCCCCAGTCCGGCGTGGGGCCGAGGACTGATGTCAAAGTAGGCCCAGTCCCACAGTCCCGGGCTGACCGGGCGTCCTGGTGTGCGAAAATCGATAAGGAGCCCGGATGCTGTGCTGGTCCTTGCTGGCTCATCTTGGTCTGATTGCAGGGGACGGATGCCTTGTGCTCGAGAGTCGACCATTAATTAGATTTTGGTTGGCAGTCACTTCATTGATGTCACAAGTGCGGTGAAATGCATCAGGTCCTCTGTCTTATGTCGGCTGCTCCAGTAATTATAGGCTCCGAGTTAAGTGAGCGATGTCCGCCTCAAGGACAACAAACTCAACAAATTGCTTGAGATTTTGGACGGATGCATCATATAAAAGGGCTATTCAAACTGAGTGGACAAGCCACTATTGTCGTAGTTAATTCCAAATATCCAGGGTGTTTTGTTGGAGTCTTGGATTATATACATATAAAACACAAACAATGACAGAGACCATAAGACAAGTAAAAAGAAACCAAAATATGAAATCTACGTATCTTTATAAACCAAACACCAGACAACTAACCAAAAATACATCTTATAATCTTGGTTTAACTCTAATTTAATAGTGGGCCATGCAGTATTTTCCTACAATACTAAAAGCTGTTTTTACACATTTTCGTTCTAGATTAATCAACACGGAAAAAAACATTGGGATAGCAAAATAATCCCCAATCAATTTACGAACGTTTGCCATAAAATCCACAAAATATGTACATACCTATACTGAAAAAGCAGCAGATTTCCTTAAAGGTTACAGGAAATATTACGAAAATAATGCACTATCCTAAAATCCATCAGAAAATACAGGAGTATTTCCGTGAATGAACATCATCAATCATCATTATCATTAGTCATATAAAAACCTATTATTTTTAAAATAATAACTTTTGAGCTTTTGAATTATGGGTTATTTCTTAAGGGGTAATATCACCTTGTGTTCTCTAAATTTTACGTCATTTTCTGAGACGTCTCACAGACGATTGGAACTAGATAGAGATATGAGGTTTTGGGCATATGAAAGTACTGGTCTTTAACTACAAAACATATGTTTTATTTTAATTTTACGATACAAAATGGCGGCACAGCAAGAAAAGAAACGTGCGGGTCTCAGGACCCCCGGTAAGAACGAAGTTCTGCTATAATATATAAATAATAAAAAGGTAAAAACATTTGACATATTTAAGTATTTTTATTTTAAAATTCAACCATGGAAATTATTGGCTTGTGTTAGCTAAAGTAAGATACATATGCCTGCGACTCTATTTTGGGTAAATATCTTGAAAAAACAACATCGATAGTTGTACCAAACTTTGTTGTTCAGTGTTTCGGATTATTATTTATTGACAAATTAAATGTTTCTAACAGACATTTTTTTAGTTTATCAGATCTTGCATCTGCAAAATTAATGTTAAAATCACCAGCCAAAATGAGTGGGACCTTATCATGATCACAACATAATTTTCTGGCGCCCTCTTCACTGCACTCACTTAATTGTCTATGAATTTGAAATATAACGTCTTCAATTTTCTGATTGGGTGAAACATAAATAACAACCATAACTATTTTAAGGCCATTTTCCAGAGTACACACAGCTGAGCATATATCAGGTATACATAGGAAATTCTCGATGTATTTCAAATTATGTTCAGCTGACAGTGTGTGGAAATGAAAAATATTACCTCCCCCTACCTATAATGTTTCAAATCCTGTAACTTTAAAATTTGACAGTCTGCCATCTTGAATTCTTAAATTTTGACAGTTGTTATGAAATTAGCGACCCCGAAAACCCCTAATTTTCAAGTTTGGTGCAAATCGCGTTAACTTTAAAATTTGGCAGTCCGCCATCTTGAATTCGTAAATTCTGACAGTTGATTTGAAATAACCGGCCTCGAAAACCCCCAAGTTCCGAGTTTGGTGCAAATCGAATGAACTTTAAAATTTGACAGTCCGCCATCCTGAATTCGTAAATTCTGACAGTTGTTTTAAAATTAGCGACCCCGAAAATCCACAATTTTCAAGTTTGGTGCAAATCGCATTAACTTTAAAATTTGACAGTCCGCCATCTTGAATTCGTAAATTCCGACAGTTGATTTGAAATAAGCCACCCTGCAAACTCCCAAGTTCCAAGTTTGGTGCAAATCGCATTAACTTTAAAATTTGACAGTCCGCCATCCTGAATTCGTAAATTCTGACAGTTGTTTTAAAATTAGCGACTCCGAAAATCCGCAATTTCCAAGTTTGGTGCAAATCGCACTAACTGTAAAATTTGACAGTCCGCCATCTCGAATTCGAAAATTCTAACATTTGTTTTGAAATAACCGACCTCGAAAACCCCCCAGTACCAAATTTGGTGCAAATCGCATTAACTTCAAAATTTTCCAGTCCGCCATCCTGAATTCGTAAATTCTGACAGTTGTTTTGAAATAAGCGACCATGAAAAGCCACAAGTAATGAGTTTGGTTCAAATTACATTAACTTTAAAATTTGACAGTCCGTCATCTGAATTCGTAAATTCTTCTATTCGTACAAAATATGCACACGCAACACTATCACGAAAAAGTTATACACATGTAAACACGCGCGCACGCGTGACTTTGTTGAATCATATAATAATCCACGTGAATTTGAATACACGTAACACGACTTTTAATCGTCACTATATGAAGCATACACATGCGTCATGCAAACACAACTATCATAAGTTTCATCAAAGAAAGTATAATAAATTTTCTCTTTTTCTCTCTCTCTCTCTTCACAGTACTAATAGTAGCTCTCGAATAAACCGACTAGACCCCAGATGGCCAAGACCCTAAGGGGAACGACTGGGCTTGCGTAGAGCAAAGCAAGATTGAGGGGAATTTAACGTTACTCTGTCGTTTTCTCTATGTTCACCTGCCTAGTTTTTCAACGCATAGTGCGCCATAAAGAACTTCGTTCTAAAAACAAAAAAATTCGGACTTTCGATATGGGCGTACCGCTACAGGTCACAATTTTTAATCTGGAACAAAAAGCTAAAAAGTTTCTTAAAATATAGTTCAAAATCTAGTGAGTGTCGTAGGATTTTTTTGATAACTTGATTTTTATAGATTTTATAAGCGATTTTCGGTAAATGTTGTTCGAGAAAACAAGAAAATAAAGTTCAAATTAACGCCATTTTCTTAAAATTCAATATTTCGAAAAAATCCTACGACATTCACTAGATTTTTAACTATACTTTAAGAAACTTTTTAGTTTTTGTTCCAGATTAAAAATTGTGACCTGTAGCGGTTTTTATTTTATTTATTTATTTATTTATTTCGATATAGCGCTCGTGTGCTCCCGACCTAATTATAAAGAAATCATAAAAACTCCACTCATAACAATAATCCGCTTAGATGTCTTTTAAAATACACTTTTAAGTTCAAATTACAATACCGTATTTGACAAAGACAATCAGACAGCAATAGGGTGTTACAGTCCGAAGTCCGAGCTAACATTGGCTTAAATTCAGCTTAAAACATTCACAGCACTTTTACAATTTGCTTAAGACTTAGTTTAAAAAGTTCCTAGACCTCTTTCAATCGAGGAAAAACAATTTAATATAAAGTCCTCAACTTCTTCAGATGATTCTGTGTTGCTTATACGTATCTTAGGATCGCTATTAGTCAGAATTAAGATATAATTATAAGAATATTATATATATTATTTTGGAAAATTTGTTAACATATGTACATCATAATAGTTGTCGTAAAGTCCGAAATACACTTTAAAAGTATACATTATCTGAAAATTTTAACTTAATTATAAACAGAGTAATTCATTTGTGGTATAGGTAGGTACAATCCCTTTTGTGGTATCCTTTTATTCTTATTACAAATTAAAGAATCAATGTTATAAGCTCGCAATTTGTGTCTCGAAAATGAACAGCTTAAATTAAACTATGTATGTATGTACCTATAAATCTGGAAGAAATTTTAGCTCAAGATGCAATAACTTATACTACATTTAATCCCATATACATATATTTTGGAATCGGAGAGCTGGTGACAAAATACTGCAAGAGCTTGTAAAGGCCCATATTTCAATATGATGTAGTATTAAGGGTGTACATGAGTCAGCATCCAATCGCAAGGTTAAGGAGTAGGACACCTGACAAGGGGGGGCTTTGAGGTATGTTAAATTATGACATTCACTGAAAGTGTTTCGCAAAAGCTGAAAAATGGTGCAAAAAGAAAGTGGTGTGGTAACTGTAATTTTACACAATTATTTTGGGTCAAATAATTGTTATTTAATAAAAAAGAAAACTTACATAATTATAAGTGTATCCCTACGCGCTCCGATTAGCCGCGCGTACTCGATATCCTCGACTTCGAGCTACTACTGACTGCGTCTGTTCCACTAAACTGAGGTCTGACTGTTGTTTTCTTTAATCATATATAATAAATTAAGTAGTAAACAAATCATTACAAAACTCTTATACCGACCCCTCATTATCTCGACAACTTAAACGACGTGCTGACTGACCGCGTTACATAATTATCCGGTCTGACCACTTTCTCATGTATTTTTGTACTATAAACTAGTATCTTCCCAATTTTCATCTTTTACGAAACACTTATACATAGTGCGGGTAAAAATTTAACATACTTCAAAGCCCGTCCTCGCCAGGTGTCCTACATACCTAACCTTTCTAGCGGGTGCTAACTCATATGTACATTGTACACCCTTAATAGTATATCATATTGGAAATATGTATGAGTCTTTACAAAACTCTTGCAGTTTTTTTTTCACCCGCTCTTATGGACTATAAAGATAAAACGACGATTGTGGCGTCTGTGGCAGTGGTATACCGGCCATTTAGCTTCACTGAAATCTGGCTGATGCCTCGGATGAAAACGCCAACCAGTTTTTGGGCTTGTATGCTTCGGCAGACAGACATGTATTCTCAAAAAACAGAACAAGTGTAAGTCCATCCTCATTTCGCGTATCGTGAGATTTTGCCAGCCAGTCGTTCGACCCTCGCACAAATCGCTAAAGCTATAACTAAGAATATCGACAATAGTTGCGTTTTATGACGTAGTCACCCTCTAAAAACAAATTCAATCCGTAGGTAAGGGGATTAAAGGGAGGTTACAAATAAGGGGAAAACTATAAAACAATTCAATTAACTTAAAATAATGTATAAATATTCTACTAACTAAATAAACAAATAAAAACGTATTTTATCGAACTCATAGGTGCCGACGAAAAAAACTAACCGTTGCTTCAAATGGTTCTTTTAACTATTTGGACAAATCTTTATGGCAAAAAGAAGTGTTGAAATTGGATTACGAGCGACTAAACAGTACCCAAATTCGATATTTTCCATTTTATTTCAATTTCACAGGCTCACATATAAATATACATATACATATACCTACATATGTACATATACTTCTTATCATCTCATCCCCACTGCACATCACACCACATATGGGTCTTAGGTGAGCAGAAGCACATAATACCTGCAGGGCTTACGTGATCATTTCACATTCCGCCCTTCACCCAGGGGTAATTCAAGAATTCTTTTCGAATTTGTCACCGTTCCCCTGTCGGATTATTCACTTCGGTGGTTTTCATCCACCACTGATGGCACCGAAGGTGCATTTTTGATTGTTTCGATTGTTAAAAGTGCAAATCCGATTTAGAAATTTAACAGACCCCTGTCCTCTGACTGTTTTGGGTAACTAATGAAATTATTTATCCGACTGGACTGCGCGAGCAAAATCCCTCCCCGCGGCTATTAAGTTTCAGTAAAATGAAAACTCTTAAATTTTTGGTAAAAATTCCAAGACCTTTTGATGGTTAGTGGAGCTAGCGAAAAATACTGGGCATGATTTGAGTGCAATGTGAACAAAGAACAAAGAACCTTTTGCAGCCTTATCGGCGAAGCGGCGATTGTAAAAATATTTGCATTGTGAGATTCGGGCAGATATCAGATTCAGGTATCGCGCGCTCGTTAGCATGCAGTCCACGTGCGACACACGGAGCCGGTCTGGTGCTCACCTTGCATTTTTGAGCCGGTTTGCCCGCTGCTTTATTTAAATTTGAGACTGGCTGGGCGCTGGCTAGTGAAAGACGAAAGGCCCGGCCCGGAATGTGGAGCAAACCTGTGGGAAAGTTTTAAATAAATGGCCGATGGACACGAGGGGATGTAGCTCAGATGGTAGAGCGCTCGCTTAGCATGTGAGAGGTACCGGGATCGATGCCCGGCATCTCCAAATATAATTTTATTGTTTACATTTTTCTACTTATTTGATTTTCCTTCATTTTAAAAATAATTTACAAATTATTTTCCAGTTATGTTTTGCAAATGATATGTATTTTGCTTTTGAAGCAAATTTAGTTGATATTAACACCAAGAGTTTTTAAAAAAAAGTTTCTGGAGATGCCGGGCATCGATCCCGGTACCTCTCACATGCTAAGCGAGCGCTCTACCATCTGAGCTACATCCCCACGCATACATCGAAATGGGCACTGATCACATAATTTCAGCCCCTAATCTAGAGTACACTGTGGGGTCCCAGATGCGCCATATACTTCTTGAAATCCAGTTTAAATAAAGTGTGAAAATAACTTTTATTGTATTTATTGTGACCCTATAGTTAGTTAGAAGTATTGTCTTTTTTTTTAGATCACTCAACCTAATTTATAAATAGTTTTGTTCGCTACGGAAAGTTCCCGGTATTTTCACAGACGTCCAGTGCGCCAATTATAGCTATTGAAAATTTTTAGGTAGATCTCAAAAAAATACTGCCGATTGCAGCTTACCTCATGGCCTCATAGGGCAACTGAGGGGAATACCGATAGAGGGATTTCCCCGTAGATTCCTCATGAGGACCCCAAAACAAAATTAGCGACTGAAGTGAGGTGTGGCTTAGGAGTTTTTCATAAGGATCTTATGAGGCAAACCTAACGCATAACTTACAATGAAATGGACAATCCCACCATATGCCTCAGCGACGCCAAAAACCCCTAAATACCAAGTTTTGTGCATTCATATGATGCACGAATATGCCCTTTATGCGCCTCACAGGGTCCACACGAGGTAGTGTGGCAAGCCTCGTAGGGGCCTTAACTGCACCCCCCAAAAATTCTAGTCGGGATGTATTGGATCGGATTAGTAGGAAAAAAAGTGATTTTTGATTATATTATTAGATGCGATTACCTCAACCTCTAAAATTATAAAATTAGAATATCGAGAATCTGTCCAGGGGACCCTAAAGTATACAATTTTGAACTTTAGCAATGGCTCTCTATCGCAAAATCTGATAAAAAAATGAGATCTGTCGCTGTCAACGCGGTAAAAAATACAGTTTAAATAAAAACACGTTTAAAGATCACGCTCTCCCGCATATGCACTCAAAAGGAAATGCTTATACAGTTAACCATTGCCTATTATATCTTTTAGCCTTTAGAATCCTTTTACATATAGAGAATTTTAATAATAATAAAAAAAAATGCGATTTTTTTTAATTTCAAACTTTTTTCATCTAAATCGATTTTGATGAAAACTTTGCTAACACATTTTTCGAAATTTTTTCCTGAAATAGTTATAAATTGTTTATATTCATTTAAAACAAGAACACTTGAATCAGCAGTGGAAATATTTTGAACGTTATTTTGTGATACTTGTGAAACTGAAGCGAATCCAATGTCACTACATCTGACGCGGTTGAAAAAATTTCAATCAATCAATCAATCAATTTATATTTCTCAAAATAATCAAACAATCATCCAGCATTAATGAAAAGGGAATTTAAAATACCTCTTAAGTATTTGAATTAAATTCATTCATAATTGCTATTTGATTTGCCTAGCACATTATGACAGTTTAAATATTTAAATAGGTATCTTGGTAATAAGATGCCTTGGTTAAAATGTTCAATCAAATTTAATGGATTTTACATAATTTAGTTTCATTTTCTGTTCTACATATTATCCAAATTGATTTAAGAGATTATTAGATTAGGCTGAAACATTTTTATATGAGTTATATTTCATTCGATGTTTTAAATAGAAGATGTTTTTGAGTGTGTATGTATAGAGGAAAGTAACCAAATATGGAATAGTATCCTTAATTTGGAATAATGAATATCATTTCTTTTAAAGGAATACTCCTAGCCGCGAAAAACCGTGATCTCTTTCAATCATTACTCGCGAACAGATTTCAACCTGTCAGTCGAGCGAGTTTTGTGCCCGGGGTGAGTTTTTTATCGCTATGAGAAAAGTTTTTAAGGTACGCAAAAAGTTAATATTATTCAATATAAATTGTAAATACTTAAATATTGTACCTATATATGACTTTGTACTGCTTACACGTTTGTAGTAGATTAAGGTTTTTTTTTTTTAAATTGGACCAAAGTTTCTATAGTAGGTATCTCCTATAAATTAAAATTTATTGTTCATACATAGTAACTTTTACTTTAAATTAATATACAAACGTTTATAATACAAGACTGAAGTTAAGCGCAAATGTATGACAATAACAAATATGTCAAAAAAATAAAATGGTATTCCATATTTGCTTACTTTCCTCTGTAGTAGGTAGTGTAGTGATGTCATGAAATCAAGCAAAATTCAGTTTATCTAAAGGATCTTTGTGGATTATTGTAACAAAAACAGAAAATAACGAAAGAGGGCAAAAATGTCCGTAATTTTCCGGTTGTAGAGAGGTAAATCGTAGTTTTTATCACCCATATTCCAGCGCACTAGCGCAAACGAATTGCTCCTCGTTTCGACATTTCATCGTGATTATCCCAGCTGAACGATTGCCCTAAAAACTTCGCCATCGCCAGCAGATGTCCCTACGAAATGAGCTCCAGAACGACCGTTCCTCCCCGGAGTGCTGCAGCAATTAAAATCGGAAAATTACCTAAATTGCTGCGACTATTTGCGCCAACGGCAAACAAATTTAATTCGGATGAAAATTTGACAAAATTTTGAATCACGGCGGAACACGTCCATGCTTTGAAGCTAATTTTCAGCTCTCGACATATCCCAACGAGCATTTGAGCCCAATCCGCGGCTCCTGCCGTCCCCGGCGACCCCCGCGCCTACCGAACGAATCCTTCAGCGGCCCCTCCTCGGGGGGATCTGTTAATTAGTCTCACTTAGAAAATAAACTGCAGTAATTAAACGTATCATCCGAAGGGAACATAAAAACGGGAATGGCTCCTCTGGAATTCTAATTACGAAACAACCGGCTCCCCCACTTCCCCCACTCGCAGCGCTGGCCGGGATTGGCGAGCCGCGCCCCTCTCCCGCGGCCTTCTCCATTTTTCATCGTCACTCTAAGCGATCCCCATTTTCTCTAATTGCCTCAATTACTGTTCCCCTGCCAGGCGCATCATGGTTTCTGGCCCCGCCCCTTTCGGCAAACAGCAACACCCACGAACGGTAAATGGTCGCCCGGCGGCCGGGTGTCAAAGCGCCGGCGCATCCCGAGCGCCGGAACGGGACTCCCTGGACCAAAAACGGGGCTGGCGGGAGCCGCGATTTTTATTGGGCTCGCCCGGGTCCCGGAGACCGGGAACTTGGCGCTTGCTGTTTCGCCGCCAACACTCTCGAGGAGAGCCGCCTGTGTGCGGATTGCGGAGCGGCGGGGCGCAAGAGCCATGAAAGCGGCTAAATGGAGCCCCAGATGAGGATTAAATTGATTAGTAATGAAATTTCCCACTTTTCCAGACACATTTCATATGGCATGACACTCATCTGCACGATAACAACTCTTCGCTGTTTGCCACCGGTAAAAGCTTTTTTCTGAGCTATGGTCCCACCCACACTCCTGCGGGATCCCGTCGGGCCGGGTCGGCTGACGACAGTCAATTTTACAGGGTGATTTCGGGACAAGTTCTTAAGCTGATTAGCGCTGAATTCGTAACGATGTTATAATTCGGTTTCGGTAGTACTGCTGGATTCGCTTGGCCTTTTTTCAAGTGGATTTCGTGATTAGATTGAAAAAGGTCTTCTTTTGCAAGCATAGCGTAAAAGTAATATTTGAAAGTTTTTTCTGTCTTCTCAATTTTATGTTTTTTCCATCAATATAAAAACTTATTTTATGTATGTTTTTCAAAAGACTCGCCTCCATTCAAAGGACCCTAATAATAATATTTTTGAAATTTGTTGAGAACCGCTGCGAAATCAACAACATATTATGTATTTGAAACAATTATAATATGTACATATATACATATACATTCAACAAAATTTATTTTAAGTTTACAATGATAAATATTTATAGTCTAAACATATTTCACATCATGCACAATATACATATAAAATTTAGGTATTATTCAAGATTTTTATACAAAACATAATAAAATATAAAACGAACTGAATTTTAAATACGTGAAATAATTCATTACATACATATATGATTAATTGACACGTTTTTAATTTAAATAACATTTAATGTTATTTTCGTATGTAAAATATGCCACAGGAGAAAAACTCATTTATTGGGAAAAATCCAGGTGAATCAGATTTTTAAAACAACGTGGCTATATACGTATCACATATGTATACATACAGAAACAATGTAAGACACTCTTTTTTCTGAATTGGAGATAATGATATAGGATTATTATTTATTAAGGAATTATTTCAATTATATATATACAAGAAGTTCTAAAAATTGCAAAATTATTAATAATAAATGAATACTTAAATATTTAATACTTAGTTAATGGTCGGCAGAGACTTTCATAAAAATAAAGAGATTTATATGCAACTCACGGTTATAACAAAATGTGCCAATATTTCTATTAAAAAGATTAACCTTTCCCATAATACCCATAATACCTGTTATCCGGTTATCTACATATTACTAGACAGTCAAGAATTCTCGTTTACTTATTAGTTAGCGCTTTTCTGTGCACTTCAAGTTTTTTTATGTATTATTATTCTCTAAAATAAGTTGCTTTCTAATTGCTCTCTTATCATCAACAATGCGGAACTTCAAAACTAATATTTAATAGATATTTCCAAACAAACAAACAAGGACTTGAAATATTTTTAATCTGTGTTTTTGACTTGCATATACATTGAGTTTTCTTATATGAATTGCACTTTTGTTAAAATGTTTTGTTTGAACTTTATGTATCCAATTCCAAATACATTATTTTGTTATTTTATTTTTGTTTTGCCTCCTAAACCTTTGTTGAGAACAACATCAGAATCATAAATCTTTAAACTTTTAATTTTAATTATCTTTTATTTCGAGGTAAATGTAACTTAACTTGTTCTTTTTTTGTACCCGTCGGCCGTCATATGTACTATTCTTACTCTTCACTCTTGAGTAAAATAATAAGCCTAACAAATAATAAAAGACAAACTTCACCTGTAACTAAATAAGTAAAAAAATTTGAAAGTTAAATTTGATCCACTTTCCTGTTTCCGATTAAGCTGAAATTTTTCATACACGTTTATTTTGTATAGCAATACATGGTTAGCTAAGTTAATTGCATATAACAATTGAAAAAAAGGATCTATACATTGAATTCGACTTTTTTCAACGGATAAATTGTTTCTGTCATATCGCAAGCGTCACCTCAGGAAGCGTGTTTTTTAGTTTTTCTAAACTATAATACATATTATTTTAAAATTGAAATACATATGTTCATATATGAACATATCCAAGAAATGAACGACGTTTTATTTTAAATGTATGTATAGGATTCTTATAAATATGAATAGTTTCAATTTTTGTTTTATGAAAATAACTATTTAGTTTCATAACTAAATACGAAAGGTTGTTATTATGCACATATAATATTTTTATAATTTAGCCCGCCGAGTTAGCCGGCAAAACTGCACTATTTGCCGCCGCTTGCAACTCAATATGAGGACTTGTTTTCATTAGCTTTTAAGAGTATAGTACTCGTCCGAGTACAATAATACAATCGAAAAATAGATCGGCGTTTCGATCTAGGGCACCAGCCAGATATTTTTGTGACTATACTGCCGGTGCCCCCGCGCTGCCGAAAGCTAGTCGCCATATCCACTCGATTAAAACTCTGAGTGTAAATTCTTGTAAAATCATAATTTATATAAATTTTAAAACGTTATTTGTCTAAGTATGTATATGGAGTTTTCTTATCAATACAAAGTTTTTTTTAAACGTTTACTATGTTTTCATCATCACCGACTCAAAGAAAAAATTCAGAGCATCTTCCGCAATATTTTACAACTTGTCAATATTAATGGTTATTTTTATTTTGTAATACATACATACCTATCTAAGTATTTTATAATATGTATATTTTCTCCCCAAAAATGTTGACTTTCTATGAGATCTCAATAAAGGGTTTGCAAATTATGGAATAAAACTAAATTAAATTTAATACTATATCTATACTAATATTATAAAGCTGAAGAGTTTGTTTGTTTGTTCGGTTGAACGCACTGATCTCAGGAACTAATGGTTCGAATTGAAAAATTCTTTTTGTGTTGGATAGTAGATTTATCGAGGAAGGCTATAGGCTATATAACATCACGCTACGACCGCCACTAGATGGTGCTGCAGCACATCAACTTCTTTACCGTTCAGCCGATCGTCATGAAAATTGGCATACTTAGGTATTTCAAAACTGTGAATATTATAGCGACCGATAAATGTTGAGCAGTAATATGTGTACGGTGTGTCATGCAAAAATTATCTAAATCACAGGATTGAGTAGAAATTCTATGGACATGTTGCGCTTAACCTTCTGACTGATATTTGATAAATTTGAAATCAGCAACATCATATTTTTATTAAAATTTACTTTTATTTTAGGGATAGTTGTGCCCGGGCAACGTCGGGTGTGGGTCAGCTAGTTATAAATTCGTTGAATATCGTTGGTCGTTGTTTTACATTTGATCGCTTTTGGTATATCTAATAACAAATTGGTATTATGAACAACTTTCTTGAAATTTTACTGTTAAACACAATATTCACCAATAATGTGTTGAGGATTCCATTATACAATTTGTACTACAGGAATCGTTCATCGATTTTTAACATCTTCTGAAGAATAATGAGGGTCCGATAGTTTGAGAGGAAAGCAAGGAGATAAATTTGTCAGTCTATTATATGTACTTCTTGGAAAAATCCTCAATGTGAGTATCAAAGTTAAATTTGCTATCAAAAGTTACACTCATTGAAACAATCACTAAAATAGTAACTATTCATAAAATACATACAGATGTTATAAGTAAAAAAGAGAATAAATAAACCTATGAGTCGAGAATAGATTCCTACAGTGGGTCTGTGGGTGGTCAAGCAATTGGAACGCTCTGAAAATGTTTTCCTTTTGGCGGCTCAATGCAAAAATTAGCACTGACTCTTTTGTCTTTATACAAGATGAGGCTTCTTGCCACAGGGCTAAATCGGTCAAAACATTCAGTTCTGCAAAAAATATCCCCCTTCTACCTTGGCCAAACAATTCCCCGGATTTCCAATTCCAATTGGGGCAAACCCTAAAATCTCATGTATACCTCCGCCCCAATCCCAAATTGCCTATAATTAAAGAAAATATATTAAGAATGTGTCAAGAAGTCCCAGAAATAAGAACATGCTTCACCAATTCCACTATCAGCGTGCCACGTAAAATTGACGCTGTCATTAAGGCAAAGGGGGTTGCACTAAATATTACAGGCAGGGGGCTTGTTAAGATATTATGTACCATATGTGCCCACTATTATATCAATACATATAAACAAGTAACTTCCTAACTGTATATAATAGTTTTTATTGTAGAAAAGTTTAAAATCGAAATTTTTCCATGCGTTCCAATTGCTTGACCACCCGCTGTATACAGGGTGACTGGAAATTGCTGGCATTCCTCTCGGGAGAAGAAACTATGGCCAAATTTATCTTATATCACTTGGGGGTCGGAAATGCGCCATTTTCGAGAAAATCGACTTCGTATTTCTTTTTACAAAGATCCGAATATTCTCACTTTTTGGCCTGAATTTTTCCATGATCTCATAGCTTACTAATTGTCGAACCTTCCTAAACCTAAAAACCACGAAAATTACTGTTAGATTTGATGTTGGGTTGCAATAAATAAAAAAATAAAATAAGCATTCTTCACAGAAAAGTCATTATCATAAAACAATGCATGGAACTTGTCGTAAAAAGCATTGTAATTAAATTTTAGTATCCACAGCTATCCAAAAATATACAATTTTCACAAAAAAAAATTGTTAGTTTTTATTTTGAATTTGAAAATGTAGGAGTGGGGCAGTGTACAATAAGTAGATTTTCTCGAAAATGGTGCATTTCCGACCCCCAAGTGATATAGGTTAAATCACTCCAAATTAGTCATGGTTTCTTCTCCCGAGAGGAATGCCAGCAATTTCCGGTCACCCTGTATATGTAGCATACCATACTTTGTAAAAACAGGCGCTTTTTTTAAAACTGGAATTTTTTATACAGTTCCATTTGGGGATTGGATTCAGTGTAATTTTATAGTAATAGTAAGTTAACTTAATGGACGTTAAACATCTTAACTCGTCTTTCCACAACAGCTTAGTTCTGAGAACTTTTAAATTTATAAATTTTGCTACAATTGCCCTATTTTAAAGGAACTTTATTGCTAACTACAAAATTTACTGCCTCAGCCTCACTCGCCACGATTTGGTCGCAGCCCTCCAAATGGAAATGATGGCTCACATTTGTTCGAGTTTTCGCTTCGTGTAGTGTGGGGCCCCGGATCCACTCTTGTCCACCATTTGTGTAATTCTGCTGCTGATGGAAGTTTCTGTCCACTTAAAACTTTTTCATGGGGCTTTAGGGTAGCTGCAAAATAATTTTTAAACTTCCCACTGGGAATGGCGGAAATTAATGGCAGGGTCTCGCTGGCGTAATTGGATCCGCAGCACCGGAGCTAGTGGTCCCTGCTGCTCCCCTTGTTATTTTTCCTGTTTTTATTTCAATTTCGACAAAAGGAGGCACAACAGGAATTGCGCCTATTTGGATAAATTATTTGCATAAAATGGTCTGTTACTAATTTCCCGTTTTTAATACCCAAACAGCGTGAGTACAATAACAATTTTTATTTTATATTTTTATTTTTTAACCGGAGCAGTTGGTTAATGCCCTGGTGGAACAGATGTCGTCGCCTCGGGAACAAGGGTACCATCGTTGCACGCAAATCTTTCCACCAAATAAAATGTCGCCAATTATTCGCCAAAAAGTTGTAATTGAGAACATTTTGCATATTGGCCGCTTGGGAAGGGTTTCTTTGGCAAAAGTGCGCCGCAGCAATAAATCAAAAGTATGCAAGGGGGATGAGCATGAAATTGGTGGAAATTGGCAGCAAGTGAAAGTGGTCGTAGGATTTAACTAATGGACCCGGATGGTTTCTTGAGAAGGGGATTTGGGTGACTAGCCACAGGGAAATTATTCCAGGAGGGAGGACGGGAATCAATTTGGGTTATTGGCTTGTAATGGCCAGCCATTCACCGGAAAATCGACGACATATGGGTATAAACAAGGGTGGGACTCCGGGTCGGGGTCCTGGTGCATTTGCTGCATAATTGCCAACCTGCTAAGTGAATTTTGTGATGCAAGTGCTTAATGCGGTTAATGAGGTGCTCTGAAGGGGACAACATTAAACTGGCTACCGCCATGTATTGATTAACTTTAAACTGAAAATTAGCTCACATTAGCAATCAACTTATGTTGATTAATTTGATTTTAGGGGTTGGATTTTACTTATTTCAATTTCATGAACTTACACTTCTTTTTTAATCTACAGCTATGTGTTTCATATTCATTTAACAAATATTTTCGATTTTATTCGTTAAGACACTAAATTTATTATATGCATACCAATACCAATAGCACTTTATCGTTGAAGAAAGTAAAACGATATACCTATGTATTTTAAAAACAATTTGCCATTACCCGACTATAGAAACATCAGGAAGTTAACGAATTAGCCTAGGCCTACCAGATTAGCTAGCATCATGCTAAAGAGCCAGGTGGATGTATACTAACAGATTTTAATTTTTTAATAATTTAACGGAAATGAAACTAGTAAGAGATTTTTTTTTAAACCTCATGTAGCGTCAACTATTTGTAGGTATGAGTTTTGATAAAAGAAACTCAAATATTCGTTGTACTTTTTGCGGAGACATCTATTTAAAAAAAAAATGTACTTGTTAATACTTGCCATATGTTTGGGGTAAGTTTCAACAACCTTGCGGTAAGAATTAATTTAACATTATAACTTTAATATTATTATGATAATATTTTACAGGTATAAGTTAAAAATAAAGCAAAGTATCATATTTAACGTTTTTATTATCAAAATAATTCTTATTTTAGTTTTATCTCTATCTTTGCTTAATTTAAATTAAAGTTAATCAACATTTTAATTTGTTTCTAAGCTAATAGATAGTCAGTGCTTATTAAGTAGTAATACTGATAAAACAGCTCCAACCTGCTTCAAACCCCGTTGCGCAACGGTCTTTTTAGGTTTTTGTACAGTGGTGACTTCAGTTTCGTCAAACGTTCCAAATCCTATTTGGAGGGAGCCTTATTATTGAACAACTTCTTTCTACTTTTCAAAAAATTCTTTAACATTCGTGCAGTTGAAGAAGGTGGCTCGGCTCAAACTCGTGGCTTCAGGACTTCGAATTGATAAGTTTGTTGAATTTATTTTCATGAAAGATATGAACTAATCAGTGACAGCCTTCTTGTTCTCATGCCAACTTTTTGAACTTTTATTTCCGTGATACACAGCAGCTTCATAAGCAAATGTTCTCACTTGTTCACGAAGAAGTCCAAAATAAATGCTGGCATATTTTATAAGATAGTCTGTAATGGAGGACTTCTCGGTTTGAGAAAAAACAATTCTGGGCTATTTGGATTCGATTTCCAGATATACCTATCCTTCTTTAATATTCTTAACATATTTATAAAGTGTCACAAACCAAATATTGAACTCCTCTGCAACTTCTCTATACCTATTTCCGATTATTTTATCCAAAAATTGTTTTGTTGCCAACTAATATTCTATCTGCGAAGTGATGTCTCGTGTTGTTTTCCTTTTGTAAGTCCTCATACTCAAAAAAAAAAAAAAATTACTCTCCTTACAATAAAGTTAAAAACGTATTTTTTGCATAAAATATAAACAAGGTATATATTAATACCTACTAATACCACAGGTACTACAACCAAAAAAATATAGCGACTAGCGTTTGATTCATCCATTCGGGTCTCTGTAGCAGAGACACAAAGCCGCAGCTTTAACATTAATGTGATCGGCTTGATCCTTGATGTCCTGGATCAAAACATCCTCCAGTTTTTGGGCCCGTTGTCTCGGTGGATAAAATGTTTCTCATCAGAAAAACCTCTTTAAATCCAAAATAATTTCAAATCGACGATCCTGCTCAGAACCTGAGTAATCTTCAGCGTAAAATGCCTTGCATTATCATCATCTATCTTCTTTTGGACCTCTGGCGTCAAAATTAGTGCTGCCAACTACCCCGAAATGGTCTTGGAAGTTGCTTTGAAATCCTATGCAACTTAATATTTCAGCGTAGACCTTGGACATTCCAATGAGATTTAGCACCATATCATACAAAACGATCGTTACTCAGAAATGGCTAAAAAAATAATGTTTCGAACCTCATTTCTTCTAAACAATGTATGTCCAATTCTCCAGATGTAAATCCAATGGCTTTTTGATCTGGGCCATGCTGGAGATCAGAGTTTATACCAAAAAATTTGTAAATTAGGACGCTTTTAAAGCAAAACTTTGATTATACCTACATGCAAAAGAAAGATAAATCGAACAATAAAATCATATACATATGTATATTTCAAAAATCTAATATATATAGGTACATATATTGATATTTTTTTAACGAAGTGAAAATCTTTTAAAGTGCATATATTTGTATAGCGTTTTAAACTGGTGACACTTCCCTTCATCTGTTTTGGTACTTACAGAAAAATGAGTGTATCAGTAAAAAATATATACAGGGTGGCATATATTTTTTACTGACACTCATTTTTCTGTAAGTACCAAAAGAGATGAAAAAGAGTAATTTTAAGACTAGCACATTTTAAGTTTCAAGACACTTTTCTTTACTTATCGACTCCTCGATTCTTAACTATCTAATGTAAAATTTTTGGCTTTTTTCAATCAAAATTTTACTAAATATTTTTAAAATATGTTACATGCATATACCTAAGTTTTCAGAAAACGTAAAGAAAAAACATTGGTAATAGTTGTACTTTGTATAAACGATATATAGTATATATGCATATAGTTACGTACATATGTTTCTATGGTTTTTTTTATAAAATATAAGACTTATTAATGGTAGTCTTATTTTTTCTAAGATATAAAAAAAAAATACTTATTTGTTTTTTTTTTTATATATACGTAGTCTTAATATTTCCTTACGAATTTTGATAAAAATTTTTGTTGGACTTTAATATTTTAATAAAAATCCTGTGTACATTTAAAAACTTGTACATATAACTTAGGTACATAACACATAATATAAATAAATATCATAACACTAGCTGTTGAACTTGTTCAACTAATTTTATTTCCAAGAAGAATATTTGTACCATTGGGGCATTGGGATTATTTCAATAATAAGATGAAGCCACATTTTATAAAAGCTGACCGAACATCAGCAAACGCAAATGGCCTCTAATTAAATGCATTGGAAATGTTTTACAAACCCCTCAGGCAGCAAGTGCTGGTTGATGTGCATTAACCAATTAATTGAATGCTGAAGTTATCGCATCACCAAATAATCGCGTAATTCATATGAACTCCCATACCCTAAAGCGGGTGCATTCAATCGGCTAATTCACCTAATTTGCTTCATGACGAACGATAGCTTGCTCATTACGCACCATTAAATTTGAAGAACGCACTCGCTGTTACCGCTAAATCAATTCACGCGAAAACATCGATTTGCACTTTTATCGGTTCGATGAAATTATTAAATTCATCGAACACTCTGGGATTATATTTATAGGCGCTTTTCAGGAAATAAAAAGTTCTTCATGGGAAACATAACAGGGAACGATTTTGTTCTTATCTCTCCTAAAGCTTTATTTTATTTATAGTTTTAAGTTCTTTAGAAACATTTATCTTATTTATGTCGCATTTGAAATGAAATATTTCGAATAGGTATACTTTATTTTATGTCTTCATATCCTACATATGAACGTTGACCATCCGTCCTGTATTTTATAGGACTCTCCTACTTTTTAATATGTTGTCCAAGATTATTTTTTAAATACAGGAATGTACAATGTACCATATTTCCTTTCTCGCAAATGCAACTTTAAAATGAATTGTTCAGAATTTAAAGAATTTTTTACTAATGCCAGATGTTTTAAAAAAATAGGTATCCGCTCTGTGGAAAAAATATCAAAAACGCATAAGCATAACTAAATTTAACTTTTTTTTTGTAAGTTTACTCAGGAAGACTATATTTATAAAATATAATTTTGTTATTTTATTTTAGTTTCGTTATTCGAGTTAAGAAGACGTTTGTTATTTTTTTAATTAACTTACCTCTTATATTATACTATTCAAACCTATTTTTCTCAACAACATAATGTGATGGGACATTTTTGTTTTGTAGTCGTAATCTGCAGAAAAAAACTCTTATGAAAGTGATGTATTATTTCCTCGGTGTTAAAAATTGATATTGACCATAGGCTCACGTGATTTCCGTAATTTCGACGTTGTCTGCAAACATATGTTCAGGTTAAAACAAAACCCATATATGTATGTATGTAGAAGGATTTTGTACCCCTGAACAAAAACATATTTTTAATAATTGCTTATTCGTATGAAATTATTATTATTTTTGTTATACGATTCGGAATACTGTGACTATGTAGTTTACACGACGGAAACTTCAGATGCCGTTGCTGTCTGCGTTGATTATACTTTCAAATGAGTCTCAAGTCTCCACTTAACCCCAATTGCAATTTAAGATGTTCGAACTTTTCTCGCCCCATCCTCAGCTTTGAGGGAAGGTTTAGTTGTCTTCCAAACAGCAAGATAATTTGCAGCTTTTCATACAATCTCTAAAAAGGTCAACCCTCTACCCCTTACCGTTCAAAAAGCCATCCATAGGTGTGTCTATAATTTTGAAACACTTTGTGTACCTACATTACATATGTACATATAAATTATTAACCTTCCTTTCAGCTTCCAACCGGTAAGATCCGAATTCCACAAAACGACCGACAAGTTAAAATATGACATATGGCTAAATACCAACTGTCTGATTTAAGGCAATTAAAACAATGTGCCTGCCAGAATATAAAAGAATCATAAAGAAAAATTGTACAATAAATTTAATTACATCATAATAATAAACCGTAGAAGAAGATAACTAAACTATTTCACGATGGTCTTTTGCTACAACTGTAATGAAGTTTTTAGTCATTTGATTGAAATTGTAATAAAATATTTGAATAACAGAATCATTGATTTGTATGTAACAGAATTTTCAATTACATTAATCATAATAGATTGCTCAACTATTGTAATAGTTTTTATTACTATTACAATATTTACAATAACTCTGTAAAAACAAATTAAGAGTCAGTGAACTCCCACGCTGCTTGTCATATGTAGTTGTTGGTGAAATATTTTGTGAAGTTTTCGTAGTTTTATACGTATATATAATAGTAGTTATATAGTTTTATATTGATTTTACAATTTGAATTTTAAGCAATTTAAAGATCGTCCAGGATTAGTTATTCCTATACAATAGTGTTCGTCCAGTTGTTAATTGGGGCTGCACGCGGTATCTGCGTGCGCACGACTAAACTTGCACCGCAACATTGAGAATATAATATTATTATTCAAGGCATTATATTATTTCCGCGATTTTTCGATTTGAGAACGGTTTCTTTTCTAAAGGTTTTTGTAGCAGAGGAGAAAAGAAAAACAATAAAAAATCCACTTCCATTGTTATTTAAAAATTTTATAGGTTATAAATTTTTATAAATTGATACTACTTAATTGTTAATTTTAAAATGGAAATTTAATTGAATTGAATTAAATTAAATCGTTTGTGATTAATCCTATTTATATATGTAAATAATGGGTCGAGGGGAAGGGGACAGCAGTAGTTATTAGATTCATATGGAATTTATAAATATTGTTATAGAATGCATTAAAATGTCGTTTTCAAAATAATTTCTTTTGTAATGGAATCAACTATATAGTGTTATATAAAATGTTATTGCTCTGTAATGAAACTTATAGAGTAACATCTATTACACTGTGGTTAGATGAATTATTGTTACAAAAGTAGTAGTTTAAATTTGAACTTAATTACAAATTTCTCTCAGTGAAACTAAATCTTTAATTTTATTATATTATTATTGCTATTTTATGTCTTTAAGCGTTATTCTTTCCGCTGCGTGCTACCAGTGCTACTCATAAAAATTATTACAACAAGCCGAACAATTTGCTTTTGTAACAATCTTGACACGAAATCTGTCGAAGGGGATGTAGCTCAGATGGTAGAGCGCTCGCTTAGCATGTGAGAGGTACCGGGATCGATGCCCGGCATCTCCAAAGACCTTTTTTCTGTCTAAATTTTATGTACAGGCAGAATTAACATATGTATAATGCTGATATTAATTCTTATCAATAATATGTATTTTTTATGCAACATATATGTAAAAGAATATATATTCTATATGCAACGCATCTATGTATTGTAGGTATCCTTAATTATATAAACAAATATTAACATTTTATGTTTAAAAAAATCAATTTATTCTCCCTTAAGAATTGTGATTCAAAAAGGATTAGATTAAATTTCAAAGAAAATATGACAAAATACAGTTCCGAAGTGCTAAAAGAAGCATTATCACCTTATACTTAATTAAAAATTACTTGGGTTTGTCCCCAGACGGCGGACTAAGCGTCTTTTTACAAGCTTTTATTTGACTTCCCCTGTTGGTATGTGTGGGACAAATCTTGCAACTGAATTTTAAAGCAGTTATCCTCAACCGACTGAGATGAAATTTTGCATACACGTTTGGTTTGGATGACAATGCATGGCTAGCTTAGTGACGTCATTTTAAATCCAATATGGCGGACGGCCCAAGATGGCGGACTATACATAGTTTTCTTTTGTGCACTCCCATGATATGGGTATCAATTGAAAGGATTCGACAAATAGAATGCGATAAAAGCTTGTTTTTAAAAATCTATTTTTAAATTCAAAACCTTTTATAATAGAATTACATATAACAACAACTAAATTTGTTTGTGTTTCGTCACGATATACGATGTACAATAGGTACCACGAACATTGACAGTGTGTATGACAAATCGGACGGGGAATAGCGTCGTGCGCGAAATCAACTCGTAATCTCGTAAAGAAAATGCTTCGTTACCGAGAAATACAAATGGCAGCAACCTGGAATTCTGCTCTGAACTTGGTCCAGATCAATGACTTCGCCATGAACTCATACATAGTTAGCATTACAAACAGCTAAAACACAAGGCTATGAAAACCCTCGTAATTATAATACATACAATATAAGATTCACTGTTAGTTGGAGGAATAATCAATCAAATCAAATTTTAAACGAACTCAAATTCCGAGCGGATTGAACCTTTGGCGAACTCAATAATTGAGCGGACGCAAATCTTGAGAGGATTCAAATGTTGAACGGACTCAAGGCTTGAGCGGACTCCAGTTATTAGTTATTAAAACGCATTTGAGTCCGCTCAAGAGTTGAGTCCACATAGGATTTGAGTCCGCTCAAGAATTGAGTCCGCTCAAAATTTGAGTCCCCTCACAATGAGTCCATTCATTTATTAGGTCTGTCTGTTAACCCCTCTTCAAAGGTTAACCCAAAAGTTTTTACCCATGGATAAAACTTTTTACCCGAAGCTGTCTGTTTACTCCAAGCAGAGTAAAAATTGACCACTTGACAGCATTTCCCCTCTTACCATTTTTACCAGATTTTACCCAAGCAAAATAGTCCGGGTAAAATTGGGTAAAATCACCGATTGCTTGTCAGTTATCAGCTGTTTTGTCATTTTAGACATTCGTGCTACTTTTGAGTTCACTAAAGCATGCTAAAGTGTGTTTTAAGTGAGATTAAGGCAGGTTTTGGGCATTTTTGGGTTTTGTTAAGTTATTGAAAAATATTTCATATAAATTAGAATTTTTCAAAATATGACAGTTTACGCACACAAGCAAGTCTTTTAGATTTTACCCAATTTTTACTAGAAGTCGTCTGGTAACTTTTGATATTTATCCCCCCTACCATATGAAAGTTTTTACCAGATTTTTACCCAAGAAAATTTTACACAAAGTTACCAGACAGACCTTATGTCTCTGCTCACTATGAGTTAGCTAATTGTTGAGTCCGCTCAACATTTGAGCGATTACTTGCCGTTCAAATGTTGAGCGGACTTACTGTTTGAGTTGGGTAAATGAATCCGCTCTTTTACATCCCTGATTTGAATAATAATTACTACTTTCAGAATTCTTAACTTGTTTGAATCATTCAACATTTTCCATATTTAAATTCAGTGGCGAAGCTAAGGAGTTGCTCCTGGGTGTTCAGTTAATAATTTTTAATTCTATATATTAGTTTTAGTTCGACGTTTAAACATCTAGAAACTGTAAAGACGGATAGAATAAAGTCGATCTGTTTTAACATTTTGAGCAGTTAAAACAAATCGGCTTAAGCCTGTTTGTATTTACGTTGACCATTTAAAGCGAGTCCTTGTACTCTGAAAAACCATTCAGCATCAAATAAACGCTTTAAAATACTTTCCTGACAATATACGATTTTTCATCAATTATTCACCTTAAGAAAGGCATAGTTAAAATTTCTTCAATAATGCAGGTCTTTTCTGAAAAAACACAAAGTTTCATAACTTGTACAGTATAGACAAGACAAAATATTAAATTCCAAAAAAGCAGAGTCGCAGCAAAATCCACTTAGAATTCTTATCAAGCTGAAAGTCAAGGCAAGGATGATCGCTCATTAACAGGAACACAT
The DNA here is from genome assembly GCA_951509405.1 of Machimus rusticus. Classification (NCBI taxonomy): domain Eukaryota; kingdom Metazoa; phylum Arthropoda; class Insecta; order Diptera; family Asilidae; genus Machimus; species Machimus rusticus. The sequence continues at coordinate 19,342,250 of OX608050.1, read as the reverse complement.
TGAGTCTAAAATTGTTAAATTCTCAGCTTTTCTCCCTCTCTTTACATACATTCAATAGTAAGCAAGCGCAAGGATTCCTTCGACCTCAACCGCTCAGCGGTTTACAGTTGTATTGGTAAGTGTTCAGTTTAAAAACTGAACGCCTATGCTCCATATAAAAATGAAAATTAAAGAGACTTTTTCTGTCAAGCCCATATGAATGTAAAAATCCCCGAATGTTCAACTTGAGATCAAAGAATATGGAACTACCTTACAAAGAATGTTCACTCTATTTTTGCGGCGCAGTTATCCCTACCACAGCCCATTTTGGGAAAAATAAAACAAAAAATTTTCCCATTAGTAAGACAAGGAATCTTTCCATGTTTGTTCCAAGTCCGAATTCCCATTTAAATTGCCTAGTAAAGAAAAAGGACGGTAACAATCAAAATCGCAGCACACACAATGAAACCAGAGTTCACCTATTATGGTGCGGGCTTGTTTAGCATTGCTTTTTCTGGCATTGTGTTGGTGCCGACCCGGCCGTGCTTTTCATATAGGAACTGTCAGAAATCGAATGGCTCACTCACACATTCAAGGCGTACACAGATTACTTTTGTTTACGTTTTTTCACCACAGGTTTTCTTATGCGGGCTTGTTTTGCACGGGAAGCAAATGCGATTGTATGGTGAGGCGAGCTTGAGCGTGGTTCGCTTTACAGGACAGGGTGACTCTTTTATATTGAGTTTTTAGTTAATGTATGATAAATTGTGGCTTATTGGGCCAATTGTTTTTCTAGATTTCCAAAAAAATTATGCTCAAATATAAATTGAATTAACAATAAATTGTGGCATAAAGACTCAATTATAAAACAGTTTTTCGTTCATATTTTCTTGGCACCCTGTAAGACTGTATAAATTCCTCCAAGTTCCAAGTTCCGCCTCCCCATTTTTCATCTCTTTTGCACCGCAGCGCTTAAGCATGCTATCGACTTCTGACAAAATTGTGGGGTTGGGTGGAATAACGGTACCAAGGTCACAAAAAGATAAGAAGATAATTGCCGGAGTGAACAGTCTTTGTAGGCTCTATAGTCTTTGCTTGAGATCTGAACATCTTTGAATCATTTCGCACACAAGAAATTAAGAGCGCTGTATTTGACTCCTGTTTTTTTCTACTGGGACTGGGACAGTGTGAAGAGTAATCAAATAAAATCTTCAGAGTTTAAAACTTCTCTTTCTTATCCGCATTTATGCGATACGAAGCGATGATACAAAGCTGTTCAAGTCTCAAATTGAACATTCAGAGATTTAAAATTCGTATGAGCCGGACAGAAAAAGTCTCTTTACTCTTTAATTTTTCCGTATCGAGTATCAATGTTCAGTTTTCATTTTGAACAGCCAGTATATCATTTTAAATACTCCGAAATTAAAGTAAATAAATTTTTATGGAGTTTTTCCAGTAATATTTTTTTTTATTTTTAATGTTAATGCAAATATGAAAATTAGATTATTATTTGTCTATATATTTCATTCGTCAGTTTGCTCGGGTGTTCAGTGAACACCTTGAACACTACCACGCTTCGCCACTGTTTAAATTATTTATTACTTCTATAGTTTAAAATATTTATGATGCAATTAAATTAATATTTAAGTATAATATATAAAATGTGTTCTTAATTCCTTAAGGATTATTAATTCAAATTTTTAAAAGTAAGAATTAACGTATTAAAGATAAATCTAATTGGTGTTTTATTTTTTTAGTTTTAGAACATTTTTTTAATTTTTGCCTTTACGAGAGATGCATCTTTTTACAATTTTGATTATGATTCCGAAAATAAACTAAAGGCTGAAACACAATGCATCCGCTCCGCTCCGGTTCGTTTCGTTCCGCTCCGCTCGGTTCAAACTGGACAGGAGAGGTGATTACAATGTGTCCGGTCCGCTCCGTCGTTTGACAGCTGTCTGTGAAAGGAAATCAACTTATTTTTTGAAAATTTTATTGATAAACGGAAAAATGAGAAATTTAAAGTTATTGGTGATGCTACTAGAATTGTATGCAATGCAAATGCTTCCTCATCCATGGCACGGCACTTCTGAAATGTCAAAATTTCATTAGTGAGGTTATGGTGTTCCGGCGTTCCGGCAAAGTTGAAAATTTTTCAACTCTCGGCCGCTCCGCTCCGGTCTGGTCCCCTCCGTTCCGGTCATTGTGTCCACTTACATAGCGCTACGTATGTTCAACTTTGACAGCCGGAACGAACCGGAGCGGAGCGGATGCATTGTGTTTCAGCCTTAAGACAACAACCGAAAGCGGGGCCAACATTCACGCACAAAACTGAAATCGCCCCAGAGCGGTCGCTATTGTGAATGTTGTGACATTTCGAATTCACTGTGCATCAGTTTTTGAAGTTGTCATCGTATCGTACAGGAAAATTTGCTCGGAACTGTCGAAATTTCGCACCAGATTCAAAAGAAAAATCCGCAAAATTCGCCGATAGCATTCCCAAAAACATCAGGGGCGACGGTATGAATTGGTTTTCTGGGTCGATCGCTGAGGCCGTGGCACTGTCCAAGGCGAAAAACGCGATTTTCGTCGTCTACGTTGAGGGTGAGTGTGAAATTTCTTCCGGGCCAAGAACACGTCACTCCCGAATTTCTTTCAGGAAAAGACGAGCTGTCCGAGAAACTCAGGAAATTCATAAACGATGAGACTATTAAACGGAAATTGGAGAGTGATTGCTTCGTGGCGGTGCGGGTCGAGGGCGGCAGTGAGGCCTACATGCAGTTCGCCCAGATTTGTAAGTACAGATGATTTTGGGATTCAGGCTTCAGGAGAAGAAAAAAATAACCAAAACAAAGCCGTTGACCTATTACTCATTGTGCCGAGATTCTAGAAGCGTTGCTAAGCGGAGGGGTTTTTTTTTTACAAGAGTTTTTCACGGCCGTCAAGGACTTTTCCAAACATCGCAATCGATCTTCTAATTTTATTGCATGCAAATTGCACTAGAAAATCTTTTTAAGAATTTCTGCATTTGGAGCAACCACATATCACTCATTTAATTTATTGATTTATATAGGTACTCAGGTACTCAATGAATCAGCATTCACGAGATGTCATGGTCAACTTGAATTTTGAAATTGTTTTAAAAAATTGAACTTTGGGCTCTATATGTTTCTGTAACTTTTGCATCAGTATAAGGTCATTTAGTATATTTGGGCTGTTTATAATTTTTGCGATATGTTATAGGTGTGGGAAAAATATTGCCTTAGGTAAATGCGCTTTGGCAAAAATATTGAAAGCATCTACGAGTTCCTTGTAAACAATTAAAAGCATAAAATAAGATTATCCAAAATTATCTAAAAACGTATAGGAGAGGAGGAGTATATAAAATTAAAAGGTTATCAAATTTTTTGGATTATTATTTAACAAAACCTACATACATAGATCGATCTCTTTGTTAAATCGATGAAATCAGGGTTCCACGATATTGTGAATTTGTAATTTAATTCCTTTTACGGAAAAAGATATAAATACATTTAGAAACTTCTAAGGAGAGTTCATTAATCCATTAATAACGAAGAAATTCAATTGTTCGACTTGCAAGCCACATTCTCGCAATTAAAAAATAATTCTCAAATTAAAACTATGTTTTCCAGCACTTCTGGGAATACTTTTTCAGAAGAGTTTAAAATTGGAGTTTTTTTTCAATTAGATGTTGGATTTTAAATCAGGGATATAGCTACGGATGGGCTCGGGTGATCCATAACCCATGCGTTGGCCCACCATAAATATCAGGTCAACCCTCCATAACCCAAGACCTTGCGTATTTAACCACACATAACCCAATATGCGTTTAGTTCCGTAAAAATGAAAATATAAAACCATAAGCATTTAACCCCGCATGACACCAAGCCTATGAAAGGAATTTTTTATGACAAAAAAATTTTCTAGAATTAATTGGCTCATTTCATAAAAAAAGAGATATCCTGAAATTTCTCTTTAAAATTCATAGAGTTTGTGTAAAAAATTCCAAACTCTTCATGATGGTTAAATAGTATATAAAAACTACTAGTTTTTTCCCAAAGTGTATGCAGATTTTATATATGACGCTATGCTTGGAAACAAGTAATTTGAGCTTAGGACAGGAACTTAATGTAACTAAACTGAATTTCTGCTCCTGAAGTCTTGATTTCCAAGAAGATCGACGACGAAATCATATACGATGATCAATTTTAATCATCAATAACTCAAAAACAGCACCCGCCGCTGGGCTATTTCTCCTTTTACAGCTTATATTTATTATATAACCTTATACAAAATATTATTTTGTTGTTCAAATATATAGACAACTTTTCGCATTTACGTTATGTTACGTTTACGTTACGGACTCGAAAACTGTGTTTTAAGAAAAATGCTCTGGAATATTGGAACATATCCCCCCCCGCGTTGGAGTTTATCATTAGTCAAAAGCGTGAACAAATTTATTTTTCATTCACATTTCCTTAAAAAAACACATAAAATTGCACGTCATATTTAAGTATCATTTTCATTAAGTAGGTACTATTTACATTCAAAAGTTTGTTATTTTTATCAAAAAAATTATATTAGAGCGATTATTATTGATAATTATCTTAGAAATCCAAATTAGACGATTAAATTTACCTTATAATGATTTCAGTTGTTTCTGAAGCTCGTTAAAGTTAATTTTTGCAATCATTCATTACAGTTTTGGGCATAAATAAAAAACTTCAAAAAACATTTAAACTTTCACTATCTGCCGTCAATAGTAAGAAAATCCTACGGTTATTATAGGATAAATTAATAAGCGTATGTCTATATCTTCCGGCTTAAGCTGAATTTCGAAGAAACATTTTAAACAGTATTTGCGATTATCCATTTTTTAAAACACATCTTGAGATTTACCCCTTAATTGCATGATTTTTTCTTTCGCACTTTAAAAAACCAAAATGGATGTGAAAATGTGCGCAGATTATGGGAAAACTAAGAAAAAATCAAAATGTTGGAAAAGATACATATGTATATATTTATAAAAAATATTCTGATGTATACCTATGTACATAACTATGCAAATAGCTTCCTATTACTGATAAGAAACTCTACTAGAGAGGAAGCTATTGTGTGTGAAAGTCTCTAAAGAAGTTATTCCGTGCATTCAGACACAGAGGTACGTTACACTTGGAACATGCCCACTGTGTAGTACCTTTCCAATGTGGAATTTTTCACCGCAATCTGTTGGCAAAGATAATAGATAATTTCTCTTGCATTATTATATAAGTCATCTTCGTCGTCATCCTCGGCTTCCAGTTCGTCCTCAGAAATATTTCCTTCTACTTAAGCTGTCAGTATATCCTCTATATCTTTCTCTCGTAGCCCAGATATTTTGTAATAATAAATTTTTCAAAATACATTCATCGCCAAAAGATACATAACTTTATTTTTAACAATAAAAGTAATCAAATCCCTAAATTGATAAGAGCTGAATAATAAAATTATGCTTACAATTATAAAATAATGTTAGTAAACCAAAATTTCATAGCCGAAACAGTACTTCCAATTGGTACCGATTTTGCTTGGTGATGTGATCATATTTATAAGAAATTTTTTTCCCATAATTTTTGCAATTTACACTAAACTATGAATATCATTTATCACTATTACCTTATTCGTTTGCAGAAAATAATTTTATGTGTGGCTTCTTCTGCTTTTACTAACAAAATATGAATTTGTAACACCCGCGAAATCGAAGAATTGAAAAAGACGGGTGCACATTAAGCAAATAACAATTATAAAAAAAATAATTGTCAAAACTTTCTGGATGCATTCAAGAATTAAAAAATTATATTTCCAGTATTGAAAAAAGTTATCAATACTTTTCCAGTGTAATTATTAAATGAGAAAGGAGCTACATAAATATTTAAGGGTTAATTTTGAAATAGGTTCTATCTAATCTCATGGTTGGTAATAAAACTCAATTGAAATTTTACAGATCAGCTAGTTCCTCTGCCTTCAATGTTCTTTATTGGCAAAAATGGAACCCCCATTGAGATAGCCACAGGAGTGGTGAATTCTAAAGAAGAATTGGACAGCAAAATCGAAAGAGTCCTTACCGTAGCCGGATTGAAGATAGATGAGAAACATGGTCTAGGAGCGACGTCAGGGCCTGCCGCCAATGCTTCAGCGAATTTCATTTCAAGTAAGCTGTTTGTAAAATTCGAATCTTTTCAACTAATTTTGATCACATAAAATAAATAGGTGAGCAAGCAGCTTCTAGCTCTGATATAGTTTGCGAGGGAGGAGTGTGTTACCGGAAGACAGACAAGAAAGAGGGGCCGAAAGAGCAAACTGAAGCTGAGGCATCAAAACCTGTTGAAGTAGTTATCGAAAATAAAAAAGAATCTAAGCAAGAACCGGAAGAAAAACGGGCAGAGCCTAAAGAAAAATCGAAGCCGGAACTTAAAGAAAAATCACATTCGGAACCTAAAGCAGAAAAATCTAAAACAGAACCTAAAGAAGAATTTAAGCCAGAATCTAAAATAGAATCCAAGCCAGAATCTAAAATAGAATCCAAGCCAGAACCTAAGGAAGAATCGAAGTCAGATTCTAAAGAAGGGTCTACTGTTGAGCAACCGGATGAAATATCAGAAAAAGTTGATCGAGCAAAAAAATTGTTAGAAGAGAAACGTAAGGAAAAAGAAGCTGAAGAAGCCCGCCTGGAACGGGAAAGAGAGATTAAAAGACGCAAGGAAGGACAAGATATGCAAACTTTGAAGAAGTGGCAGCATGAGCATGAGTTGAAAGAATTAAAGGTAAGTGAGCGTGCTTGTGCCGCGCAATTTTAAATAAAATTTGTCATTCAGGACAATATCCGTAAAGAAAAACTAGAGGAACAAGCAGCACGGCAAAGGATTTTGGAGAAAATCGCAAGCGATAAAGCAGAACGTGCCCAGAAATTTGGGCAAATTTCCCCCCAAAAACCAGAACAGGCTACTCCAAAATCCGTCCCAGCGCAAAGGCCTAATCAAGAAAATTTCGATTCCTCAAGGATCCAATTCAAGAAACCAGACGGCGAGTCTGAGATGCACACATTTAAGAGTGCAGATGCATTCAAGATAGTCAGGGATTATGTAAAAGGAACCTTGCTCCAAGGTAGTGGTATAAGGGACTTCTCCTTGGCGACAGCTTTCCCTCGGAAGGAGTTCACTGCAGAGGATGACGAAAAGACGCTTAACGAACTCAGCCTCTGCCCCACGGCTGTAATACTTGTGATCACTCGCACTAACACTGGACCTGCCGCGGTCGTCGCGAGGTCTGGGGGAGTAGTGAACATCTTCAATTCAATCTTCTGGGGCCTACTGTCGCCGTTCTTCGCGGCTCTTAACTATATAAAAGGATTTTTCAGCGGCACAAAACCTCCCACAGGCTCTTCTGCATCAACTGGGGCTCAGAAACGTGCGAGCGATAATGCTGTAGATCACCAAGAATTGTAAATTTTTAAAATAATTTTTTAAAGATTTATTCTATTGGATTCATTAACAGGGCAAAAAAACGTAGTTTGGACAGATTTTCAGGGAATGGAGTCGTAAATGACTTTCCATCAACCTCAGCCGACTCTAAGGTTGGAGGCAATCCAATTCCGTATCGTAGGATAGGTGGTTCAAACGTCCATAGGCTTCGGGACCAAAGAGATTCTGACGACGAAAATAACACATGGAATGGAAACTCAACGCAACAACAGTGAGCGGGATGATTCCTTAGCTTCTACTTTCCAATTTTGTTATAGAGCGGAATGCTTAATATTTTTCTTGTTTTGTTATATTTACCTCGAAAATTAATTCGCACTGAAAAAAAAGACATTATTTTTATTTGATATTCCTTGGAATGGTTGCGACCCAGTCGATTTGAGAAATTAAATATAGAAAATCGCTTTAAACTTAAATCGATGATTTTATTTATTTATAAATAATGATGGTAGTCATCTTTTGAGGACTATATTCAAATTTGTTAAGGTTAAGATTCCTCAAACTATTAAGTATATTTATTCAATATAAGACAATTCATTACTTTACTTTCTACCAATATGAAATAATGGTTCCAATTTTCCACATTTCACAAAACAAGTTGAAGGGTGGTTGAATGTTTGGACAGGATGCTATAAAATAATTCATAATCTTGGGTTTTGTGGCATATAGTTTGCTAGTTACTTGATTTTTTTAGTACAAATCTAAAAACTAAATCTAAAACTTAAGTGTTTACATATAACGAACAATTGTTTGAAAAACTCCAATGCAAACATTTCGAATGAGCAAAGGTTTAATGTACATTTTATTAGCGAACAAAAAAAAAAATTAAACTCATGCAAAATTGGATCCTTTTAACAGAAAATGGAAATATCAGGTTTTTTCTAACCTTTAAAGTTCTAAATGTTGTGGTTATTTTATGATGTATTTATGAATGAACGTTTAATAAATTTAATCCTCTTGAAGAATTAGCTTTCGCGAAATAATAGTAAAAAAATTCACTAACGAAATTTCAAGTAATTCAAGGTTTATTTCATTTCTGATTCTTTTATAAAGTTATTAATTGGTTTTTTTTCGATTCATATTATAGATGCCAGATTAAAAAACAAATGGTTAATAGGTAATCTTCATCCGTTATATTGAGTTTTGAATGATTAAGATCGGATTCGCTTCACATATATCCGAAAAATTTTCAAGCAATATAATAAGCGTTACTAGAAAATTAATTTTTTCTCAATTTTTCTAGAACATCTGCATATATTTTTAATATTTTTTAAGTTCTTTTACATACATACTTTTTTGTACGTATGAACATGACTGCGCACCACAAGCCGCAATTCTATCGATTCAAAAACTATCAAAGTAGAAGTCTATTGCTTTTGAAAAAAAGCATTTGTGAGTTGTGCACTTTTCGTTTACTTTATTTATGCTATGTCTATTTAACATAAGCTTTATTTGAAACTAAAATCATGTTTAGTATATTTTGACTGGAAGCCATTTTTGTTGTCACTAAATTATAATATACATTTGTTTATTTCGATCCTTCTCAAGTTATTTCAACGATTAATTAATTCAGTATAGGAATTTCTCTTATCCAAAACAGCAAAGTTTTGCAAAAGCACTATATGTTTTTTTTTAGTGACTTAGGATTATATGAAGCGTATAATTAAAAAGTCGATATACGAAGACAAATAAATTTCATATGGAAAAAAGATGAAATATAGCCAATATAGCAACAATGTAAATTATAATGAAATATACAGGCAGATGGGACAAAAAATAATTTGAACTATTTGAACTCCAGATAAACAAAGAGAAAAGCAGCTTTAACTTCATCAATTACAGATAAATAATTTTACGACTAATTACATACAACAAGTTCTTGCGACAATGCTGTAAAAGTGATTTTCAATTTTTTTTAATAATACAAAAGTAAGTCTCGAAGCTGTTTGGAGATGAAGAGGTATCAAACTATATTCAAATTTCTTTATTACCACTACTTGCTTCGTGAGAGATCCATGAAAAAGACAAGATTTGTAACGTTATCAGTTTTAAAACTATTTTAGTAGAGTGATGATTAATTAGATTATGGTTTTCGGAATCTTTTAGTCGGAATGGAGGGCATCAGGTATGCATATTTATATATATTACCGATCCGTTTGAAATCAAAACTACTTGAATGAATAACGTTCAATAGAAATACAAAATATCTTTATCTCGGAAACAATCAATGAAACCAACAGGCAATTTAATTTTTTTTTTCATTCTTCATTTAAATTTGAACTGAAATTTTAACATGTGGTCATTTCTTTGAGATATTTTAAATTAAAAAATGATTCGAAAACGTCGTTATTTTCGGAGATATTTTAAATTAAAAAATGATTCGAAAACGTCGTTATTTTCGCGTTTTGTTTCGAATCAATTCCGTTAAAAAGAATAGGCATCTGTCGGGTAATAGATGAACTAGATGAATAGCGTCCTTGGATATGTTCGCAGTAAAGTAAATTAAAACCAACAATTAATTGTTCATTCCTTTTTAGAGGAAAATTAAATAATGAAAACATTTTTCTCATATTTTGAAGATGCAATTAGTTGAGTCACTGACTTAAAACGAGTCAGTTTTAAATTATTTTCGAAGCGGAGAATTTCCTCAAACAGGGGAAATAAGTACGAACTTGGCCGAAGTCAGAAATTTCCCAGAGTCCCCGCCGTCCGTATGCCTTTCCTGTTCTTGCACCCCGCTCGGAGCGAGACGGCAGCAGTGGTCGCCGCTCAGCGACCGACGAAATTTCTTGCGGCGGTTTCAGTGTTGAGTTCCGCACCGTGAGTGCACCAGCAGGCAGAGGTTCGCTCGAGGGCTTTTCCTTTCTTCCCAACAGAATATTTTGGAGAACTTAAAAACAACAAAGCGGAGCCCTGCCAAAACGGAGGGAAGCGCCATCCAGAGCTGAAAGCCGCCGCCGCCTCAGTCCCGGAGGAAACGCCTCGAACAGAGCCGAGTTCCCGTTGCGAGCACCTTTTGCGGGGAAGCGCCGTCGCCGCCGCCGCCGCCTCGCCTCCTGTGCGAGTGTCACTGAACCGAGCTGGAAGTTGTTTTCGCCCCAAAAGTTTCGTTTTGTGAGTGGAAATCCGCGACCAAAAAGTGTTATTTGCCATTCAGGAAATTGTGGAGTGATGTGAGTTCGAGTGAATCGTTGGCAGATTTGTGAAAAACGGGGAAAGGTTCGCCCAAAACCAGACGGGCAGGCCCAGTTGTCACAGCAGCAAACAGCACCAGCACCGACGAGCGACGCCTCCCGATTCAAGGGGGTCCCCAGCTCAAAACCTGTTCCAGGACATCTGCCGAAAGTGGCCGTCACCAGGAGGGCAGGAGTCGTCCCAAAGGAACGGCACAGCGGCCAGGACTCCGGGAAGAAACAGTCCCAACAAAGGATCTCGTCTGCGGCGCGTGTTGATGGGAGCTCATTAGCGCAGCTCTACTCTAGCCAGCGGCCGGTGGAGACTTCGCCCCCCTGACTCATCCTGCGGGCTCAACTGATTTAAAACGAGAAGCGGGCTCCGCGCTCAACGCACCTCCGCCCCCGACGGCAGGACAGTTAATCAGTAAAAATCGATTTCGGAAACGCTTTGCCTGTGCGAAAAGAAACGTCAAATTTGACAACACATGTTCGCCGCTTTTTTGTCGCTCCCGTGCTGAGCGGTGGCTGTGTGGGGCTCAGTGGGGCCACAATTTGACACCTATCAGCGCTCGCTTGCATACATCGATCGCCCCGGGCCGCTGCTAATTCTGTTTTCTTTGTTTGTTTTGTTTTTGTGCGTTAGTGCATCGCTTTGTAAAGAAGGTAATTAAGAAAATTTCACCTGTCGCGATTAAGGGTGCTTCGAGGAGCGGGCTCAGGAAAGAGCTAAGGGTGTGTTCACAATCGGTGTGGTCGTGGGCTTGTTTACGTTGGTTTTAAGTTCCCTTGCCGTCCACGGAAAACCCAAAATCAAAAAAGCACCGTGGAAGAAAAGTGAACTGAAGAGCTAAACCGGAGTCTGGGAACCGTCACGGAAGAATCTTCAAAGTGCAAAGTGCCCCGGGAGTGTAGAGGCTTGAGCTCACCCCCGCAGTTGCTCCCCTTTCCTCTATCGAAGTTAGCATCTGGAAACTTTCGCAATCATCGCACCCCATCCCCCCAAGGCGGCCGGGCTTGTTGTGTAAGTGCGTGAGTTGGTGCGGGAACTTTTCGCTCGGTTGATTGATCATTTAATGGAATATTGCTGATGGCGGCCGTTGGTGGCCCCGCACGACAATCCAGGGTCTCGATGAGCGTCTCAATGTCACTGGTCCAGGGTGGTGCAGCCGGTGGAGCGCCCCAGGGCGCCATCCTAGCAGCTGCTGCTCCCTACTATCAGCCGCCAGCTGTCCCCCAAGATGTTCAACCTGACCGGCCTATTGGATACGGAGCATTCGGAGTCGTATGGTGAGTCCTCCACAAGTACAAACCCTAAATTTTAAGTGCGCCTTGATAACACTATTACTGGGGTCGAATAAATCTCATTTGCAAAAAGGGTGCTCCCTCAATTTGTGTGATTGGGCACTATTCCATTGGGGCACGGCCAGCAGGACATAACCCGCAATATCCTTTCTTAAATTGATTACCGGCTGTACTTTATAGAGTTCCCTGAAGCGTTAAATTGGCTTAAGTACTGAGATCAATCATTGCTTACATAATTTCTAAGTCTTATTTTTTTATCCCCTAACTTATTAATGGTGCCATCTTTTAACAAATTTGGTCCCTATCAATATAAACTACAATACTTATCACCGAAAAATTGATAAGCTGGACTAAAGTTACAATCGTGGATAAGTTGTACATTTGGGCATCAATGAAACCTTTAAAATGTATCTCAAAATTATAAATCAATTTTCTTAAATATGATTTTATGAAGCTCTCCGTGCTTAACTTTGAGTGGATAATTATTTGTTACTCGATAGCTTAGGTTCCTCGATGACTACAATAAAAAATAGAAAAAGCCTGGTGTGTTGTATAACAAAGTTATTGGGTAATGGTATCTGAGATAAATAAACAGAAAAGAAACCTCGCCAATTTTAAAGTATTGTGAGAGTAAGTTGTTATTTTTTTATTTTTATTTTTTTTTATTTTATTTTATATTTTTATTGTGTAGATAGTATTTAACATTTATGTACTTTCTCTTCAAGTAGAATAAAATCTTATCCATGCTACCATAAGTACTAACTACACATTTTTTGATTTTATTGTTAAAATATGAATAGTTCTTTAACAGATTTTAATTTTTTGTTTTAGTTAGAATAACTTAAATTTTCTAAAAAACTAAACGTACACATAAGTATGTGGCCGAGGGCGTCAAGAGGTTAATCAAAGATAAAAGAAAATAATTAAAATAAGAAAGTGAGGTGGAGGATTAAGCAAAACCGGAAGTTCCCAAAATGTACAATAATTTGTGTGTGCCCTGTTAGTACTTTATATGTATGTGTGGTTTTCATTGAATAAAATTAATCAATTAATTACTTATTTAGTATTAGTAAACATTGTTATTTTATACATATTCCAAAACAAACTTTTAATATTAAATATTATAAAATATTTTTGTTTAAATCTTATTACAAATTGATTTAAAATCATCCTAGTATTTGTCGCTGGAATCCGGATTTCGGACTTGCCACAGTTGTGGTTGAGACAGCTGTTCTGATGATAGCAACTGACTTAAGATTTGTGATATCTCCTAAAGATAACATTTGACTTCAAAGTTGCACTGGGTAATAACCATGTCGCTTCATTTTTCCAAAGTTATTAGTAAATTTTTGGCCAGAGAAAGTTCAGGTTGGTGCCATGTAGCTTGAGTTTGTTCTCATGAGTGCCATGGGGCTCAATATTTGGCCTTCTGTTATTCAGTCTCCGCAACGATTTACCGTAGATGCTTAGTAATTTCCCAGTTCGTCTATACATATATTGGATGACGTGCAAATCTATCTCGACTGTTGTTCACTGGGATTTATAAAGGACTCCGATGCGCACCTTAATAACATTTTCTATTGATCAATTCAGAAAAATTTAACATTAAACTCAGTAAGTCCCACGTTGTATTATAAAATAGTTAGTTTACTTTGTATTCTAAAGTTGAGAGTGATGCTAAACTCCAGAATCTGATGCTGTGACCATGTTAAAATGATTTTGAGCAGGACATACGAAGGTCCTTGAAGACTCTGGGTGTTCGCTAGTATACTCAATCTTTTTCTTGATATTCGAATTCGGCTAAATAGTAGGTGCTAGTGCTACCCCATGTCTCTACCCGCTCCTTAATACAAGGTGTAAACGTAAGCTCGAGGCTGCCTACATCTATGTCGGCATACTTTTGTAAATAATTCTTACCTTGCCTAACTACTTAAACCATTCGAATTCGGAACACAATACCTCTAGTAACAAAACGTACAAGTACAAGATCGAAAACCTCTTCTTTAGGCGGCTTTTTTTTATGGGCATTTGACCTGTTTCCCCAAAATCCTCGTCGCATCGTGCATGCGTTGGGTAGTTAAGTAATCCTAATATTTTCCATTTTATCTTTCTTTTTTCATGCACTGTTACTACCTGAATCCCTTCTTTTCATCTTAATGTTTTCTTAATGATGATACCGACATGTATCTTATTATGCTTGTTGAAATAAAAAATCACAGTTGAAAATAACAATTTTACTAGTATCCACAACGATGAAAAATTGGTAGATCAAAGGTGAAATATTCGAAACTAATGAAAATTTGTTTTTTAAAGATTCTTATCTGTTATTTTAAAAGTCTCGTTGTAACTTCAAACTAGTAAGAGTTTTTGCATGATCAAAAGTAAAATTTTATTGTAACAAGGAAAGGAGTTCTTAATTTAACAACGCCGCTCTTAAGACTTGCGAAATTCTGAATGTCGTAGTAGAACGACAACTTAAGTTGTTGTGGTAAATAGTAACTTTGTTACATATTTCTAAATTTTTCTTGTTACGTAATGTGACCATGATCGTGAAAAGTCTTGTTTTACAAACAACGCGATTGTTCATTTAAGATCAAGTCGTCTTAGTAGAAGGTCGTGTTTTTTTATTTTTTTTCTTGTTTTTTTTTTTATTTTATTTTTTTTATTGTTGTGTATTATATCAAAGTGATTAATAAACATTTTTTAAATACAATATAAACAGTGTACCTGTGATTTTTTTTTAAGTCAAAAAGTTTTGGTAAAACGACAACTTGTGATGGCGATATACATAGGTAACTTTAAATAATGAAGAAATAATAATAAGGTTTAAATACGTCACATATTTATAGTCAATCCTTTTACTTAAAAAGTACAAATTACATATGCAATAATGAAAATGCTTTTTTCGTATAATTTTTTTTTTTCATTGTAACCTTAAAAGTAGTCTCATATCTTCATTTTCATTCCCATTGATTGTGTAGGAGTTGTAGGTGTACATGTGTACCGTTTCTCAATCGCTCTGAGCTCTGAACTCTTGTTAAAATAAAGTCAGTCGCTGACCAAACCTCGAACCAAGTGTTTTACTAAGCCCTCCATCCTCACCGTAAAGTCGCTACAATTGGTTCCTGGATTCAGTTCATACAACATGACATAACTTTAAAAGAACATTTTCCATTGTTGAGGTCTTAACAATCTTTAGCTCTTCCATCAACTACTTTATATTTATTGGTTAATAGTGTTCTATCTTGAATTGACAACTTTCGTAATTATATCAGCAAGTAGTTGCATTCTTGTTTTGAAAATATCACTTTAAGTGCCTTCATTGTTGAAAGAAATCAACCATTTTCAAGTTCTCAAGATAAAGGTGTACAGTTGTTGGGAGCAATTTAACCAATTCTTGTAAACAAGAACTTTTTTCTTGTTTTTATAGTTTTTTTTTCTCAGAGTATGTACATATAACTACTATATTTCACAATTATGTAGTTTGCGCTAACAATATAGTTAATTTAACGTTTTTATCTATGAATGTAGAAGTTTAATTCAAACGACTTCAAAATTTATCAAGAAAATTAGAGAAGTATGAATATAGAGATCAGAGAGAGAACGTAATTTTTTTAAGTCGATCTTCGATCCTCATTCTATAAGACACTTTAAATTTGTTAAAGAAGAACCTAGAATAACTGCACTTTTAAAGAAACAGTAAAATTGAAGAGCATATTCTAGCTATCGTTGGGACTCGATGGGAACCTCCTGTAACACGGATCATCCGATCACACCTTGATGGAATTTCATTTGAACTGCTGCGATTAAATCTGACATCGTCAAATGGGCCGTCGATCGCAACAAGGATCGCAATTTTTCGCTATTTCCTCGAAATGACCATAAATGCATTCGCGTAAACCAATTAGCTGGGGTCTTAGAGGCGGCCGCCACATCTATTTGATATTTCTTGAGCTGAGCCCCCGAGAGTTCCTTGGCCGCCGCGGGCCAGATTGGCACGTTCCGCTGCGCCAACCGAGTCAATCTGGTCGCGGGGCCAAGATTCGATGGACGTTGGACAGCGGCGGCCGACGGCGACGCAACAGCGGCCGGCCGTGGCGGAATCAGATAAAATAATCGGACAGTGGAAAAAAAAGCAACGAATAAATGAAATCTGTCGCTGCAATTTATGGGAATTATTTAGCAGCGTGGCGTGTGCCGTTAAGATTGAGCTGGAAGTAGAAAAAAAAGAAAAGAAAACAGCATGACAGCGATAACGTCGTTGTGTCGTCGTCGTCGTCATCGTCATCATCCACGCGGCGTGCACGTTGGAGCCCCATTGGTGGACATATTGCCGCATTGGACACCTTCCAGCAGGTTGGCGGATTTTTGCTTTCTTTTCAGCTGAGGAAGGTGGTCGACTGCATGCCAACCGGAGCCCTTTGTGGCGCTGTCGTGACTGTGGAGGCTGGTGCAGTTGCAGGAAAAGAATGTCATGGACCGGCCCACGCGCTCAATTTCCTCAATTCCTTCTTAAATTGGGGCTAGACATTTTATATATTGGCTAATTGGCGAAATAGTTTTTAGCCTTACTTTACCCGCCCACGAAAGTTAGTTGAGCTAAAAGCTTCCGCAAATTTTCGCGGAGTTCCGTAGAAGACCAGCTCATTTGAGGGCGTTGATTCATTGGTGCACCAGTTGGTGCAAGTCGAGATTTATTAATATGCACTTCCTGGCAAAAGCGTCAATTCTTGGAATGCATAACTTTAAACCCTTAGCTAGCATGGTTTAGAGTCGCGTGGTCGGGCGAAGGAGCCGGGATCTCGTTTACGAGTCATTGACCTGAGCGCCGCTTCCCTAGCTAAGCCGTAAAATGTCACAAATATACAAGAAGGGATGAGAGCATTTTCCCTTGGATTTCCGAGATTATTTTATACCCCTGCACGCTGTCGATTTCATCAAGTCAACTCCCCTCTCATCGCCTGAAATTGGCTAGTTTAGCCATCCTACAAAAATAGAATTCATCGGCTTTACGTCCCTATAGAGTACTCGTAGAATAAAAAATAAGTCTAGATGGCGTTTGTCGCCCTTTTGTAATTCAGGGATGCTGCAAACATGACCCAGCAAATAGTAAAACAGCTAAAATGCATAGTCCCACAAGAAAGAAATGAATTCTTTGAAGAATTTTATCTCGGTTCACTTGGAGCTCCTTTTACCTGGAGCAGAACAGGACTGGCAGTTTCATTTCGGGAATTCAATGAACCGCACCACCACCACCACCACCGCCAGCACTATCAACACCAAGCCGCACAAAACGGCAGCTGCAACTTTTGAACTCGAAATGGTCCTTTGAAACACTTTTTGTTTGGGGCCCGGGGCTCCGAGTAGTTTTTTTCGGACCCCTTCGCATTTTTTTATTGTGTCTGCGCTTAGCTTCTGCTGAAGGAAACGTGCATTTGATGAGAGGCTGCTTGCCTGCAAGCGGGTATAATTTTTAGTAGTTTCCTCCAGCCGGGAATTATGTACCGACTTTTTGGACGATTTCGTGCCAGCGCAGCCTGAACTTTGGGACTGAATTTGAGAGGTAGACTGTAGCCGGTTTTGGGTAAAAATAGGAAAAACCTGCCTGAAAGTGGCTTGGCAATTTTTGTAGCAGGCTATTTTGTGGTCAAGTAGATACAGAGGCCAACTGCTGAGTATGGCAAAAGGAATTTAACAGGAGAAAAAATTAAGCAACAAAAAGCGGAATATGCATATTGTAAAAATGTGAATAAAGGAAAATTTCTATCGAGAGCATGGGTGCGTTGTGAAGAGGACTTAATTCCTTTTTGTAACTTTAAAAGTAGTTATTACTACACTTACTACTAGCAAACTATTAATATTGAATTAGCTGATGGTATTTTGAGATTTTAACCATGTAATCTCAAGCATTTAGGAATAAAACTAGCTGTAGTCTTAGTTTTTCAATAAGTTTTGATATCTACGTTAATAATAATTCCTTAAAATATTACTTTGTATAGTCAAATTATAAATAAATTATCCTGACTACCTAGATGATCAGCGTACATATACGTTTGGGAAATTTTATTTAATTTCGAAGCGATAACTTTTTGCAAATTCTTCGAAAAATGTTACAAATGCCTTTTTGACTGTTCTTTTTATGAAATATTTGTTGATCCTTTCTTTCAGCGAAATTTTATCAAAGAAACTAAAGATAGTTGTTGATCAAATTTGGTAGACATTTTCGTTTGCTTTGCAATGAAATGAAAAATTTGGATGCAATAAATATACGGGCCAGGTCATGTCATGAAGACGTTTTTCTTGAACCTAAACTTTTACCCTTAAAATGTGTTTCGGGTTGATATCTTAAATTTGTTGTCTTGCAATTGTTCGATATATTATTGGAATTCTAGCAAGGAACAGTCAAGGAAACAATAAGTTTGAGATGGAATTCGTTAATATGAGATTACACAATAGTAATCGAAAAAACAAAATTCTTTTAAGAACTGAAAATAAGAGAATTATTATAATACATATTCTATATTAAGCCAGAAGAAGTCGTGAAGGAAAGAGTAGATTTCCAAGTCAAATAAAAAAAAAAACAGAAAAATATTAGGAATCGATTTTCACGATATCGATTGTCGATTTGAAGATAATTTTACTCGAAGTCAATCCAGAATAGTCCCTCGCTATAAGTTTATTTTGCTTCTTTTAAATAAATTTATAATATTCTAAAAAAAATATCTTGCACGATAAAAAGATTTAAAAATCACGCCAAATATTTTCGATTCGAAGGCAAAAGTTATTATTCTTGAACGCTTTTAACTAAAGTTAACCATAATTCGAGACATTTGCCTTTCGACCATTTTGGATTCAGTGCCTGCGGTGTCTTTTCGGTGTATGCATTGCACCCAGAAAGCAAGTCAAAAGATCATTCCTGATGCTAAATAATTGTTTCACTTTAATACTAGCTTATTATTTTATTTTTATATTGGTTTAAATGTACTATGTATTTGTAACAATCTAAAATTTAGCTAGAATTATGTACATTTCTTGAAGTTAACCTAATATTCAATCCCGATTCATAATTTTCTTTAGGTGGAATAATAAAATAAACTAGTGAACCCGTCGTGTGAAATTTCGCGAGTATGTCAGAAGCGGAACCGAAAACGTAGCATTTAGTGTCTGGTTTATTTAGTTTGGTGAAATATTAGTGGAGAACATCGCTTAACAGTAGAAATAATATATAAAATTGATTTAAATTCCGACTAAATTCATATTTTTTTCGCTTTTGGGTTTACTATTATTTTATAAGTAATATCAGTCAATGTCAATAAAAAATACAATTCTTTAAAATTACTTTAATTAGAGAAAGATAAAACTGTTAGAATAAGTTAAGTTTTTTGCAGATGTCAAAACAAGTATTTAGATATATGTTCATACATACATATACCTAAAATTTCGAAGACTTATTTTGATTTTTATAACAAACAAAATAATTAAATTTCTATCTAAAGACAGTAGATTAGATTTGCACTGGCATCGTCCTTGGGTGTCGCACCGTAACCGTTGAGTAGATTTTATTCGCGCATGCTACAATAATTGGAAAAGCAATATCCGAAGACGTTCTTTGTGTTTTGTAGGAACTTTGTGGCGAGATTGATATCGCCGGGAAATTTATTTGTCTCGCACAGCGAAAGAACTGAGACCAGACTATGAATCCACGAGAATAGGAGTTTTATGGCTCATCCACGTCCTCGTTTTCATAATTGTCTTGTTAAAAGCTTTGTTTTGAAGCTGAAGCGAGTATGTTTACGATTCGACTCCTTAGGGTGATACATTGAACGATGCAAATCGATTTAGGGACCGAGAGCAATTCATCTGGGAACCGTAACTTGCGATAAATTATGTTTCTAGTAAATCTTCGAGATTTCAGAGGGCCACTACTTGAAAAAAATGCAAACACATGCAGTCTGCTGTGGAGAAAATCTTATAAAAACGATGCTGCTCTCGAGTGGTTTCACAAAATGAAAAATTTGATGGCCATCAAAATAAACCTCGATTCCGCGTCCTACGCAGCGAAAGATTATGTATAAAACATCGGAGACCTGAAAAAGTCCCACGTAAAAAGATGGGCGGATGGTCAGCAAGTTGGAGACACGAGGGCAGCCCCGCGAACATATCCATCACGGAAACCCTTGCGACGGTCTGCACGTGGGCTCTGCTGACTGCGAGCCTGACCTTGCATAATTCATGCATATGCCACCGCATACGCAACGAAGCGGTAAACTTCACGCGGCCGAAAGCCCGACGTGACGCGAGGCGGTTAACGTGACGCACAGCTGATGGCTGCCTGCTTTCTTGCAAGACGTTCAATCGATTCGTCTGAGACGTGAAATGTCGGGCTGGAGAGTACGTTAGGATAGCTCTGCTTTCCGATTTTACAGGACGTTACTGCAATATTTAAATAACCAATTATCATAGCTTATGAATGTCGTTAAATTCTTATTTAACATGAGAGCTCCGGAAAATATTAATTATTTTTTGCAGACTGACTAGCATTTTGCGATATGAAAATTGATTACACAAATAAAAAATTTAATAATGTTACGAGAACATACGACGTAAAAAAGAACGTGACGTAAAATGAATTTAAGTTAACGCGGTCCGCGCAAAATGTTCCAAAAATAGGTTTTAAATGAAAGCTTGCTCTGTTTTTCTCTCTTTCCTTTTATTTCCTCTCTTTCTCTCTCTATCTCGTTAAATGCCTTCCCTTAATAGTTATGCTACTTTTGTTTCATGAAAATGCATCCAAAATCGAAAATAAATATTTTTGAGTGTATCCTTTTGAAGAAAAATTAAACTCATATAGGTAGATGTATCAACAAAATAAACACTCATTTCATTCAAAAATACTGTTGGAAAACAAAAGCAAAAAGTACATATAACTAAAAATATATTAGAAGCTCAGACTTACTAAATTAACGTGACAAATCACAATATCTATTATACCGCCTGTGTGAGGGTTCTGCTCACCATATTATATATGAGCCGCTCACTGCACAATTCGATTAACCACCACCAGTCACATAAAAATTGTAACATTACTGACGTTAGATGAAAACTACATCTGTATTTATAAATTCTACAATATCTATTTCAATTTATATTATAACGGTAATTTTAACAAAAAAAAGTACATTTTTTCATCGCATTTCTCAATTTTTCCTTTATGGAGTTAATCGATTTGTGCAATGAGCGGCTCATATATAAAAAATCCTTAATAATACTCCAGTTTTGCCCAATTCTTTAACTTACATTATTATATCTACAGCTGACAGTAAAAATGTATTAGTCATGTTAAAATATTTTTTATTAAATTAACTTGTGAAACTATTCGTTCTGCATCTGCCACGGAACTGTGCGGCAATGCTAATAATTTAAAAATTAACGAACGTAACTTTTCGAAAGAGCATTCAATGTCACGATTCCTAATTAAAAGAACATCGGTCCAAAAATGTCCGATGTTTTTATTAAGATCAAGCGGTATTTGAAGAACAAGAAGTCTCTCCTCTTAACGTACTGAATATGTATCTGAAGTTGGTTAAGGTTTATAAATTTATCAATTTGAGAGAAAACATATGCGTTTATCCAAAACCCCTTAAAAATAAAATTGTATACAAAGTAGCATCACTGTCCCACAAATTGGAATCAGTTTTTCTTCACTTTGGAAACGTGATTACCCCAGAATTAAAACTGCTTTGAAGGAAAATAGGGGAGGAGTGATTAAAGAAAAAACCCTTGGACAATTGATTTTGAACATCATATATGCATATATGTACATTATATTATTGGTCGAGTCTATGGCAAATGAAAATCCACGCTGGAAAATTAATTTTAAACTAATTCTTGTTCATTTCACAAATGATTGATTTAAATAAAATACTTACTTTATTTATAGAATTGTCAAGTGAGGTTTTTATAGCTCAGATGTTAATGTGATCTGGTTGACATAGTTGAGGGTTTGAGGTTAAAAATTAATACATATTACATTGTGTCAAAAATGGCTTAAGTGTTATGATTATAAAAATTAGAATTGATTACCCCGTGATTCATTCCCACAATCAAATACGAATTGATTTCCACAATCCCTTATTAATTGATTCCAAAATTCACTTTTTAAAGTGATTTTTAATTGTTCACATGTCTAAATATTTTCATAGGGAAGAATCAAAGATTATTCTCATTCCTGGCTTCGGTTTCGCAATCCAAAGCTCTTAAAAACAAATTCTGGCACAGAATATGTTGCCTTTCAAGTTGACAATTATTAACGTTGCCCAAATTGGATTCCATTGCCTGGTTTTTGGAGTTTGAAAGCATACTAACTTACCCAAATTGCTTAACCTATGAAGGCCGGAGATACCCTAATTAGTCATTTGAGCACCAAGTGTGTTTTTTACTATTTAGAGCTAAAATAATTCCACCGTATATGTAGGTAAAGGGATCTGTTCTTTCCGTCATTATTTTTAAGTTACTAACCCTTCTAAGGGGTGAAAAAAAAGGAATAATGTGGAAAATTAATGCGATTTCTAAGGTGTCGAGCTTTTTTAAATCCGACTTTTTGTCCATCGATATAGCGTTTTGAAAAATACCGCGAATTCTCCCTTAGGTCAATATCCTTGCAAACCTTCTGGTTCATCCGATAGAAAAGGTTACTTGAAGAAAAAACCAGAAATAAGTTAAGAAAAGGATCCGCCTTAATTTTTAAAACGCATTTTTAGTTCAGGATCGTGATGGTATGGGAGAGTTTTTAATGACACGGTACTTTGGAATTGCATCTGCCAGAATGGACAATCTGAAATATCAAAGGAACTCTTTGCATATTATTTCTTTACTTCATTTTCCAACGGAAAAATGCAAAAATTCATGTTTCTCAATCCAACAGGAGTGGTTTACGAATCATCAACTTAATTTTTTGGACTGATCCGGCTTTTATTTCTTATGGTTAACTGGGGATGCCATTCGAATGACGCCAATAACTGATATTTTAATACCATTAACGAGCTTAAAAAACGACATTAAAGAGTTCTTAGAGCTTTTGTCAAGTAATGTCGGCCATATTAGAAATCGAATAGAGATAAATGTTACCTAAAGTGGTGCGAAATATTGGGAATCCTCTGGATCGGGATATTAATCTTAATGTATTCTTTTGTATTTTTTTAGAAAGAAATCTAAATTCGTTTATATGAAACATTTTTTGTCAATATTTGGAAATTTAATTTATAGAGTTCAAATACAATGGTCAAATAAATTATCTAATGTGTATGTATGCATATTAGTTCCTGATTTATAAGCCAATAAACCTACAATGGGATAATCGTACAAATATATTAAAAAAATTCTTTGAATACAAATTGTTTAATAGCTGGTATTATTATCTGTAAATCTGCGATTTTTTCAGTTTCCAATTTGGATCAAATCAGACAGCAAATTTTCTAATAAATTCAATTTAATTAACTGCCACTTACACCAAAATTTTACAATTTGTGAGAACCGCAATTGTAATGATTTTCCTATCCAAATTTCGAATCTTGAACTCAAAAAAGTTGTATGTTAAGTTTTTGATACAAAGTGAGTGTACATCACTGCAACAAATTTGTTTCGACAGAAGGAAGGACTAAATTTGAATTTAATGCAAAAATTACTTTTACATCTAATTAGAATTCGACTAATATAATTTGCACACCTATGTATTTACATAACTATTAAATTTAAATCTTTAGAATTCAGTACGCTTAGTTCAATTGAGATCTGAATTGAATATTTTTATTTAAAAATTTTGTTTTTATGATATGATAACCATATTGTCATGTTCCGTCAGTGAAACCGAGTCCTTTGCACATTTTTAAACTGTGTAGGTGACCCAATTATTCATTAAATAAAAATTGTAATAGGCTATACATAGATACTGAATCTAAACTATATCTAGTTAATTAGTTTTCCTTTTAATTAAAAGTTATTCACCATACCGTTGGATAAAAGTTTGAAAAGTTCTTTCTAAATACGGAATTCATAGCAGATAGAACTTTTTATTTTCATTTTTAAAATAAGTTTTTATAAAGAAGAAAAAAGGAGAGGTATAGTATATTTGCCATTACACGTAACGACTTACTATGTAGTAGTGGTACACCAAAAGTTTTACATTTTCACACGATTTAATTCAGTTCCAAATAATTTACCAACTTTTGCCTACCTGGAATTTTGTTGAGGTTAAGCTTTTACATGTGTAGAATAAAAAAAATATTCTATCAAATTCAAACCAGAAAGGCGGGAGTGCCCAACTTTTGCACCTTAACCCCTCGTTGTGAAATTGTCAAATAAAACCAGCAATATGGATTTTTATCAAAAGGTTTTTGAAAGTAAAGTAAAAAATAAACCATTACATAAATTTAGACGATGTCCCGTGAGTAATACATATATAAAAATGAATTGGAGATATGGAATAAGGTTTCAATAGTTAAAGTCACGTACGATGGGTGGCGATTTCCATGGATTAAACTTAGGAGCGCTTCGATACAGGGTGATTGCATTCAGGGGACTTTTCTCAGAATCTCGTAAAAGCTAGAAGATGGGACGGGATGGGTAATGGTTGGAGTGCAATTTTTGATAATCTTGGATTACATTGAAAATCAGCTGTTTTATTGAATGAAATACTTATTTAAGAAATAAAAAGGTCAATTTTGTGTTAATCTGTGGGTTCAATAAACCAATGTAAATAATTAACTTTAATAGAGGTAAATATTAATTTAACCTAAATTATTTTCTAAAGTGTTCCAATAATGTATATTTAAAGTCCGCTCTACCATTTTTGTGTAATTTTATATTAAATATTTTTTAATGGCAAATATCTGTAGGTACAAGGCAAATTAAACATAAAAATACGTGATGTTTGCATAATGAATGTGTATTATTCACTTCTTTAAAGCACCTAAATATATTTACATAAAGCAGACATAATAGGGTAGTTACCTTAGTCAAAAATAAATTATTAAATTAGATAAAAATTAAAAGTTATGTAGAAATATACTTAAATATTCTGATTTTGAGTCATAAAAGCACTTTATTGTTTTATAATATTAAAATTAAAAGTCGTAATTTTTATTCTGTATATCACGTGACCTAAAACACGAGCCGCCATCGTGTGACGTCATACAGGCAACAACTGTCAGTTCAGTGTAAACAGCTGGTACATATCTCTCAACTTTTACTTCAAGGAGTAATAATTGTGTTCCTTCGTCAGTGCATTTTATTTGTAACTATTTATTTATTAAAATGCAAACCGGTTTTGTAAAAGCAGATAGTACGAATCTGCCAAAAATTGATTCAATGATGGTTGCAAAGTTCTTTGCATATTCCTCCTTTCAATATCATCTGGCACTTTGATAAACAACTTTCCTGGAGTTTTAATGCTAGTATTTCTACAACTAGACACTACACACTAATGATAGCGATTGTAATTCATTATTTTCCCAAAAAAACACCAAATATTTCGAGCTGTCAACGTTGAAAGAGTGCCGGTGGTACATACCCGACTGTTGCTTTTACCAATATTACGTCACGAAAATGGCTGACAGCGTTTTTGGCGGAATAAAAAAGGTTTAAAATTAAATTTAATTTTATGGAAAGAAAACGTGTTTATTTTGCCGAAATATAATTTTTTGTGGCTTTTTAATAGCAAAATCAACATTTTGAAGCACTTTTTCAAACAGAGTGGAATACCCTATTGCATAGACTTAATTACGCACACTCCTTTAGTATTTTCATACTATCTATAAAGGGTTCCGATCGTTATGTTCAAATAATGTAAATGAGGTCAATGATCATATATGTACATATGTGTCAAAAGACGCTCATACGATGATATTTGTTATTTTTTTTTATTTTTTAATAAAACGTATAGCACTGCAAATAAGGTAATAGATTAAATATCTTTAAACCAAAATTTTATCTCATATCAAAAGTGTAGTATATAAATCATGTACGTATACTTCTATTTGCTGAGTAAGTACATTTAATAATTAGAAAATAATGTATATTTAAGGGGAAGTCATGTACATGACTAAAAATGAGTAAATTTTAGTCGCAGATTTACGTCAGTTTGACGTAATTTTAAATACGCATGTTTGCACCAATTTCATTTAAAATTACTAAAAATTTGCAAAATTGATTATCACTCCACTTAAGAATGTGTACCTAGTTTTACGATGGTTATATGTAGATTTTTCCACAGCAAAAATTCAAAAATGGTTTCTTCTTTCTTTTTTGATGAAATTGGCTTGTTTTTTATTATTTATATTATAGAAAACATTATAAATTTATTATGTACAATTTAAAAATAATTCCTCTTGTACAGAAAACCGTTTACATATTGACCGATATAGTGCATTGAAGTTTCATTAATGTAGTAGTGTATTAAAATAAATAGTTCTTTAAGTACAACTCTGATTTAGAAGAAGTACAGAAAATTGAAACGAAATCGGTTTATTAAGTTTTGAGTGGTTGTTTGTTAAAAAGGTACTGTTTTGAGAAAAATGCGATGAAAGTTTGTGAAGACGTGAACTTTGCGTATACAACTGTTAAAACTTGACAATTTAATCAACTTAAAATTTTAATGAATTAATTTCAAGAAGTGTTGTATGAAACTTCCTCTGCTCATAATGAATCAGATAACGCTCAAATGGGTCTGAAATTATGAGATGCTAAGCCTCAGTTTTAAAGCTAAGATTAATTTTGTCATAAAAATGTTTAAACTTTAGAATTATTTAAAGTTTTAAGATATACTCATCTCTACCTGAGAAATATGAGTAACTTGCGTCATAATATACCTTAGCGGCCAAATAAGTTTTTCTTGGGAATTTATATCTGAGAGGCCGGTGGAAAAAACTCGCCGCAGCTACCTAGTTGTGCTAGGAAGAAAACGAGTTTTTACACTTTTTCTCTGCAGTTTTTTTTTCGTTTTCTTCTTGTTTTCGCTAAACAGTCTTAGAAACCTGACACGGGCACAAAGAGCCAACAAAGATGATACTCTTTTAATCCACTGGGAATATTTCCCTCAAAGAATGCAATTCTTGAGATTCTACCTGGCGTCCATTAGATTTAATTGGAATATGCCCACCGTGGCACAGGAAAATACAACGCACATAAAGCGCGCGAGAAGGTAGATTTATTTACCTGAAGTGCATAAGAGTTTGGCTAAATCTTTATTTTTTCCCCTTTTCCTAAGTCCTTTGGATACGTACCTGAGCAGGGGCACACGATGCGCCAGATGCCGCCAGTGGTACCTGGTGCATGTGCATCCGAGTTTTAGGTGTGTGTGTTCGCCCGACAAAGGTAGATTGAGGATGTGGTGGTGCATGCAGGTAGATAGATGCTTCTTATGTTCTCAGAAACGCTTTAAGAAGAGTCCTCAAGAATCAGGTAGAACCATTCAAGGTTCCTCTACCTTTCTGTGACTGCTGTTTGCCGACACAGCGATTTAGGGAAAAAAACGCTGGAAAAACAAAAATAAGTAAATTTTCGCAATTTTCATCGCTGTGATGAGATGATGACACCTGCAGGATTTGTGTCAATGATGACAATTAAATAAAAAGTTACCGAGAAAGCGTACACACGGTAAGAAGACAGGTATAAAGGAGCCTTTTAGATTTTTATTTTTAAATTAGTGCTCTGAGAAAAAAAAACAAGGACTTTTCTTGGTTAAATCGTACCCAACAACCTTTATCTTGAGAAGATGAAAATTGTTGAGTTCTTTCAACAATGAAGGTACTTTACTCTAAGTGTGTGATATTTTTAAAACAAGAATGCAACTACTTGCTGATACAATTATTAAAGTTGTCAATTCAAGATAGAACACTATTAACCAATAAATATAAAGTGGTTGATGGAAGAGCTAAAAATTGTTAAGACCTCAACAATGGCAAATGTTCTTTTAAAGTTATGTCTTTTTATATGAAGTGGATCCAGGAACCAATCAATGGGAATGAATATGAAGATATGTATATGACACTACTTTAGGGTTGAAATGAAAAAAAAAAATTATACGACAAAAATATTTTCATTATTGCATATGTAATTTGCACTTTTTAAAAAGATTTACTATAAACATGTGTGACGTATTTAAACCTTATTATTATTTCTCCATTATTTAAAGTTATTTATATCACCATCACAACTTGTCATTTTACAAGCACTTTTTGCTTTTTGAAAAGAAAACATACTCTCTTTATTTTATATTAAACAATTTATATTAATCCCTTTGATATAATACACAACACGTCTTTCTAATAAGCGACTTGATCTTAAATGAACAATCGCGTTGTTTATAAACAAGACTTTTCACGATCAACGTCACATTGCGCGTAACAAAAAAAAAAAAAAAAAAAAAAAAAAAAAAAAAAAAAAAAAAAAAAAAAAAAACAGAAATAACAAAAGATTACTACTTACCAAAACAACAAAAGTTGTCGTTCTACTACGACATTTAGAATTTCGCAATTCTTAAAAGCGGCGTTGTTAAATTAAGAACTTCTTTACTTGTTACTAGCAAATGCCCCCTACTTTGGAAAAGAATGTCCGATTTGAATAATATTTTGTTTAGCAATATTTTAGGTAATTTTTTACAAATTGGGTTACATTATTGGAGTTTTAGTAAGGATCTCTAACTTTTTTGAAAATATAATATAGGCTATGTCACCCGGGGATA
Organism: Machimus rusticus; assembly: GCA_951509405.1. Lineage (NCBI taxonomy): Eukaryota > Metazoa > Arthropoda > Insecta > Diptera > Asilidae > Machimus > Machimus rusticus. The sequence continues at coordinate 19,313,517 of OX608050.1, read as the reverse complement.
GTGTAGCTTCCAGCAGTGGAAGAATTTTTGAAATCGGTTCAGTAGTTTCGAGGCCTATTCAATGCAAACAAACGATCAAATCTTTTCTCTTTATAATATTGGTAATTGATAATAAAAGTTGACTTTTGATTATACAAAAACTTTTACACATTTGAAATGAAGTAACAGCGACACTTTTAAAAGAAAAGCAAAACATTTTTAAAAAACAACAACTTTGCATTAGTTTTGAATTTTTCACCTTTGATCCAACAATTTTTCATCGTTGGAAATTCTAGTACGAAAACTATTGTTTTTAACAGTAATTTTTTTTTCTCAGTCTGCATCTGCGCTTGGAAATATGCGGGTATTTTTAATCAGTGAACATTTTCGCTACCGCTCCAAGTTTCATTAATACCGAATTACTCATCTATCGACAGAAATTCAATTAAGATCAGAAAGGACAGACAGTTCCAGCGCAGGAAGAAATTTATGTCAAGGCTGCAAATGTTTAAATTAGCAATTTTCCACGTGTCTGAAAACATGGGCATCCTTCATTAATGCTGGGAAATGAATGTGCTGCGTTTAAATCCAAAGAAGCGTGGATCTGGACTGCTGCCAGATTTGAATGAGCTTGAATCTGCAGGACATTTTTACACGTCCTCAAATCGTTCCGCGACAAAACTAAAATAGAACTGAGACGGAAGCCGATTGTCTTCCATACTTAGTCCACATTGGACTTGCTGGAAGTTTTATGTCTATCTATCTATAAAAAGCATTGTCTCTATGTTTGCGCGTATTTTCATAAGTCGGGAACAACATATTTTATTTTCACGATATTTTCCCCTATAGATACATTATCGACCTGGTTTAGTTTTAATTTCTGATATGCATGCATTTAATTATGATTGAATTGCTACAGTATTATTGCATATTTGAGGATTTTAGTGGTTGAATTCCATAGATATTACATTGTAGCCCAAAATTAAAGAACTCACGTAAAAAGTTACCTATCTGAGTACAAATATGGGCCCTAGGACTACGAGAAAAAAATAGTTTTTCTTTTCTATAAACTTATTGTTAGAATTAAAATGCTTTGAGGTTCTTAGACAAATTTTGTTCCAACACCTTTTGCAGCCTTTCATGTAATATTGAACCTCCAGTCGTAGAAAACTAATGTAAAAACAAGAAACGATTTTTGTAGAAATCGTATTAAATTTTAATTCAGCGGTGCCAGAGATCTCTGTTGAATACTTATTAACATTTTCTTATGGCAATTTTACACATTGCTGTATCAGTATTACATTGCGTTTTAATTTAATAATGATAATTCTTGTCAAATCTTTATTCAATTAGTAGTGTGGTATTGTCAAAAACCCTACAATTGCGGCCGCTTTTGTTTGACCGAATCATTTAATGTTTTCAACTTGTAGGTATATGGTGTTATACATTCAAATCAATTAATTTGGTCGCATTAAAAATAGCATTTATTTTCAACTCCAGCAAATAGAGAACACGATTAAAGGTTTTTTTCATTGCATCGATCCTTGGGGTTTAACCAGTTGTTATTCGGAAATCGATTCTTCTTCTCACGTACCAGAAAATTGGAGATATAATGCGTGGGCCGTTTCGATCCAAAACATCAAGCCAATATTTTCTTGGTGTACCTGCCACAGACGCCGCCATCATGGGGACCGAACGGAAGTCCTTAATACATATATGTATACCCGTGATTGAAATTCTAAGTGTGAATTATAAGCGACATTAAGTCTTGTAACGACATTGAACTTAATTTTGGTGCTTTGAAACGTAACTAAAGCTTTTGCTTTTGTTTGGTCTACACAACCGTATGTATAACTCTAAATTAGTTTCTATTCTTTGATTTGTGGTTGGAGATTACCTTACTCCTCCTCTTAATAAACACGTTGATCAGGAGACCATGTAGAATAATGCAAATCGAGCTCATTTCAGGCCTTAACAAAACAACCTGTATTTTAATAATTTAAACTCACATTTTGAGTATAAACAGACAAGTATCCTTTTTTTTTAAAATATTTTTATATTTAATTGAGACAACCAGTGCTTTTTTGTGCCATGTGCATTCTCTATTTCAGATTTTTAATTAGTCAGAAGAAAAGTGGAGGGTTCAAGTCCAAATTTAGTAATTACATTCACTCTACGTAAATTATACATTCTGCAACGCAGTAGCACAAAAAAAATGGCCATCGAATCGTCTTATTATCTCAAGGAAGTAAAAAATAAAATAAATATCCCCTTAATCCTCTATCTGTCTCCGCCCTTCTTGCCGATCGTGCCCGCAATCTCCGCGCAGTGCATATCTTTTGACTTATCTCCCCTCGCCATATGTCATAACATTCGCAAGTTTATTTTTTCGCCGCCAGTGCGCCGTATTTCCAGCCGGCGTGAATTAAATTAAATCGACTGCGCGCCACAAGAAAGCAGCGAAATTAGGGACCAAGTGTTTCTCGATCGCTCCTATCGTGTTGGGGGAAACAGCCCCAAATGGGGGGCACATGTCAATGTTGCAAAACTGCTTGCGGAGCTGCGGAGAAATTTGCAGCCGGCAGCTGCTGTCCGCTGATGTAACTGCAAAAAAGACATGTGGGCAAAAGTGGAAATAATAAATTTTGAGTTGACGCAAACTTTGACGACCGGCTGGCAAGGTGTTCTTTCAGCGACCGGAGTTCACGTTTGCTTATTTGCTGTGTTTTCGACACTAATCCTGATCAAGTCAAGAATATGGAAACCTCACGGATTTCAGTGAAACCTTGCAGAAATATTTCTATAGATTTAGCAAAAAAATTTTGTCGGAAAACTATAGTTTCCAAGATATTTTACTTTAAAATTTTTTTTAAATTGGAATTTTCCGGCAAAAATGTTTGCATATTTCATGCGAGTTCCTAAAAAAATTTCACTAAGGTTAACACTACACGGCACATTTACAGCTTTCACAACACTTATTTACTCAATATTATATCTAAAAACACCTGCAAACATTAAATTTGAAATCATTATTTGATATTAAAATTATTTGTAGTAAATTAATTAATTAAAAAAATAAATTTTAACCATCATTAAAAATGCATTCAACATAGTGTCTGAAAATAAACTTACGATTTAACGCAAAATTATTAACAATTAAAGCATCTAAATATTATGTAGTAGGTAGTATGTGTGTAATATTTGTTTTTTTCTCAAATTGCTGATATCATTTTGATAATGGCTCTTATGCATAAAAACTGAGCAAATGCTCAATCTTAATTTTTATACAGAAAAACCCGAGTTTTATCTCATCCAAATTAAGATTGAACTCCAGTTTTCTTTATAAAAATTAAGATTGAGCATTAGCTCAGCATAAGATCCTGTATGTTAAGCATAATAATATAATATAAAAAAAAATTCAAATCTATTTCTTAAAATTATAATTAAGTTATTAATTACTTTTCAATTGTTATATCAAATAACGAAGTATGAAATAATAATTTTATAAATAATTCCATCGAGATTTACAATAGAATTTGAAAGTAAAAGGAACTAAAAACATTTTGCCTGAACTTAATTAATTAATTATTTGTGATGAATTCATTTTAGCATAATTGTTCTGAACTTATTATACAACATTAGGAGGTAAAATGATATAAAAACGAAGCATAGGTCCTTTAAAACTAAATATGAAAATTTCATGGTCGTAATCCACTTGTGTTTTAAATTTTTTAAATTAAAAGTCATATTTACTATCGAATGGTTTGCTCAATATAAAGAATTCCTTTTGGCGTTTACAAAAAGAAAGGGAATCATTTTAAATTAAAGGGGCCGTTGATACGTTTGCGGGACGTTTGATTTCAAATATAAGTACTTAATTTTACATTAAGGGAAGGATTCATTTGCGATAGAAATTGTTTCAATCTATATTTATCGTTCAATATTTTTTTAATTTACCCTCTAATTAATATTCAGCTGAAGAGATGCTCGCACCCTAATCAAGTATGTATTAGTAACCCTCTTTGACTGACGTGATACTGATGTGGTAGTTTGATACTATATGCAATGCATTCCGTTTGAAATGTTTTTACCGCCACAATTTACGAATCCATTTTCAAATTATAAATATAAAATAAAAAGAAAAATAGGAATACTGTCGAAACAAAAAGTTTTCATTTCATGAATTTTTATAGCATATAAAATCAAGTGCAGCAAATTCTTGTGTGCACGGTGTCTGTCAGACTACCACATCAAAGTAAAAAAAACATTGACTACCTACAGTTCGAGGTTTGAAAAAGTTCTTTCATTGGCTTCTTTAATTGAATGCTCAATAAAAATGGGGCAGTGTTGTAAGCTTACGTTTGAATTGAAAATTTTGAATACAAATTATGCAACTATTGTTCTCACTGACCTGTAAGATGAAAGTGCAAAAGAAGGCTATTATGGGAAGAAGTGTATATACTATTTAATTTATTTGGAGAAGTAATATGAAATGACAGTATTTTATTTTTATTTAAAGTAACGTTCATTTTTATTTTAAAAACTAACACTTCAGTTTAATTGTATGCCTAAGGATATTTTGATTTTAAGAAGCTGTATATTTCTCAACGAAATTAAGAGTTTTGAATTGTGATATTGATTTTTTTTTCTATAACTATATATGTAACTCATTTCTTCTTTAAAAAATCTGTTGTTTGAAATGTTAATTTTACGTTATAACTTTGCGGTATTATATACACTGCGCGACAGAATAATAGGCGCACTTGTTAATTTCGTTCTGCATTTATTTGAAATAGGCGCAAAGGGTTTCATTTTTTAACATAAATTCGCCTAAGGTTATAAAACACCTAAGGACTTTAAGTGGAACCATGATGATATAATAGAATTTTTAATGGAAAAATCGGAATTTATAACTTTTAGCCACGTCAATTGATTACGAGCGGTTTGTTTTTTGCGCGTTTTAGTAGTGAAAATAGCACGATTAACTTCTTTTCTCAACTTTTGGATAATTTTCTGTGGACTCATAGGGGAAGTTAATAAAATGGGTAAAAGAATGTGGTTAACTTGTAAAGAAAAACGAAAAATAACTTCATGGCATGAAGAGTACCTACCAGAAGGTCAAAAGGCTATTTCTGAAGGAGATCGAAGAGCCATCTTGCGCGTTGCATCGAACTATACAGTCACTGCCAGATCATTTGCAGCAGAGGCGGGTGTGCAAGCCCACGTCCGAACTGTACAACGGGTTTTAAAAAGTTGTAACACTCTAAAACATCAAAACATCAAATGAAGCACAAACCTGTGCTCACACCCAAGCATGTAACGACCAGATTACATAGACTTTGCAAGAAAACACATGTCGTGGACTAACGAATAGACAAATGTCGTGTTTTCCGAGAAAAACTTAACCCGGATGGTCCCGACGAGTTTCGGTATTATTACCATGATCTTCGAAAAGAAGGGAAAATTTTATCCAAGCGGCAATCGGCTGCGGTTCTGTAATGATCTAGGCAGCAAAATTATAGCTACGACGGAAGGAGCAATATGTGTTTCATGTCTTCTATATAGGTGCAAACTTTTTCCTTGATCTGTTGAAACAAAAAATATTACACTTCGATGACATTCGTAACGAACATTTGATCTTTCAACAAGACATTGCTGTAACTTTTATGGCTAAAGTAATAAAAAACTGATTTTCTTTAATGAAATTAGCTTTTGTTCAGTGATGTGTTCTCCCGACTTCAACATTATTGAAAATGTTTGGGGTGTAATTATTATCCCGTAATGTTATCCCCAAAATTATGTTTTGATCGATTGAAAGCTCTGAGACTAGGACTGGCCACGAATTTGTATGACATCAAAAAAATAAATTATGAGAAATTGGCTTTAAGGTCAACTGAGAACAATTTTTTCCGGATTGCAAAATATAAAAAAAAATCTTCTTTATTTTGATCGAGAAATATAAAAATCGTCTGATAATTTCTATATTTTATCGAAACAAAAACAAATCATTGCAACAATGAATTGCAGCTATTTTTACATATAACTTTATAAGAGCTATTTCCTTCTTTTATTACGATTTTTGGGACCTGGTCAGAAATATTAATTTATATTTTTGACAAACTGTAAGCGGGTTTCCTAACATCTACATGCGTTAGAACTACCTTAGCAAAAACATCTAAATTATACTAATCTAATTTTATACTACAGGTTAATGTCGTAAACTTTACCAGTTGACAGAATGGATAATTTAACCACAACAGCAAGAACGATAAAAAAGTTTGACCTCGAATGCGCAACCCGACCAGCGAAACAGACATTCACACGATCAGCATCAATTCTAAGTTCAGCGCCTCTGCCGAGTGTTTTTGATGTTTATTTGAAAAACGGCTCATTAATTAGGTCAACCACCCGATAAGTTGGTTTTAACTCAGGTATTCTCATCAAATCTGCGGACGCTGTTTGGACCCAGGCCTGACATTAAAGCTATTTGAGTCGCAATTACACAGACCGCGTTACGGCCGCGCGTTATTGCGCAAGTGGCTGCGATCACTACCCGGAATAAGTTCCAAAATTATCCAGGTCTGAGCGCGAGTGTGATTTAAGACCTCAAAAAATTGAAGCATCCCGACGGTTAAATCTACGCGCTTTGTTCGACATTGCACAGTTTAGCATCGAACTTGGTCATTGCACCTATTAAGTCATGAGACTGGATAGCGGCCGGCCAATCCAAGTGTCATTTTCGTTTATTCATAATTCCCACGGCCAAGAGGTCTCACCTTCCAGCGATCGAGTTGTGCACATGTGAGCCGCTCCGGCCGGGGCCCCATTCGGTTGCTCACCTCTGCATCTTCCCAAACAAGGTGGTGCTGCTGGGGCGCACTGCGTTGTATTGTCTGCGCGGAGTGGACCTGCCCAAACCAGTTCACGGTTTGCCTCTTCCTCGAGTCGAGGTTTGAGACTCCGCCAGTTACGGAGTCTGTCGTGGTTGTTGCCTCCTTTAATGCGGGCTCACTCCAGTTCTCGATTATACCATCGTCTTACCGCCGTCTTACCGCTCCAGCTTCGTCGCCGCCGCCTCGGTTTCACTTCACTGGAGCGGTGACGATGGTGGCTGCGCTGCGTTCGCAGATTGCACACGGGCCCGCAGTTGCCCATCGAATGGATGCGGTGCCCCGGGCCCGGTGCTGGTAGACAGGTGTGGTAGGAAGGCGAGGGGAGCTCCTCTGGGGCCCTATCGCCCGGTCGAAGACTTCCTTCGTGGTGCATTGGGCCCTGACCAGAGGAACAACAGCAGACAGTTCACAACCCTGTGACGACACCGGTCCTCGCCCGGCGTGGATACGTTGAACCTCGGCTTCAAGGCTAGCCACTCGGCCGTTGTATTTTAATTCTTCTTAAACAAAACTGAGAAGAAGAAAAAACATTTTTATTCCATCTTTTTTGCCCGGACCCGTCTCTCCCTTCGTCGCCGGGTCTTGAGGGTTCTCAACCTCAAGATGCGTTGTCTATGCTCCCTAGCTCCGAGCAGGTTTTCGTATTCCTTTGTCTTCCTACTTGAGTGAGCTCCAAATGTTGCCCGGCTCTTTTTCCATCGCGGCTCGGCACTTTTTGCCGCCGCCGCAGCAAAGTTGTAAAACTGCAGGGTTCATGATGAGATCAGTTCAATGGCTTCAACGAAGCTTCTAATTTTGGACGTGCTTTGCTTGGTGAATAATTTTCAAGTAAAATACGCCCCACGACCGGAAGAGGTTCTTCTTTTTGACCAGAGTGTTGGGGCTAATCATCTCAAATAGACGTCAGTCAGCTAATTTCACTGATAGTTTACGATCAGCCAGTTATATTGTTACTTCAGGTTATTCGTTTTTCAGGATCGTTCAGTGATCGTTTTACTATAAAATTTGCAACATTTGCAATAAACGTATGAATCGTCTGTTAAACATTGAAATATAGCTAATGCTTTAATGATATTAGGAAGTATCTTTGACTAAAATACCTACTAAATCTTCTTTCTTATGGCACAGTCACTCATTGTGATTCTAATTAAATAGTAGGAAAGGATAACTTGTCTTAAGTTGTGTTCTTTGATAAGTTTCGGGTTTTGAAATTTATGAGCAGCTATCAATTATTTTTTATTTCGCGAAAAGAAAGTCAAATTGTGTAGATCTATACCCACTTTGCGCTAAAAACTTAATTAAAAAAATTTATCTGGTTTAAGGTTTGAAAGATGAATAAATATTATGGCAATTTGATGCGGCTTTCGTAAATTTTAAAATCTTTGTATCGTGGTGGTTTTTTAAAGTCCCATTCAATGTAAAATTTCGTGCAAGACTTCGAACCAGATCCGATGTGAAAAGAATACAGCCTTAGATGCAAATAAGTAGGTATTGTTTGAAGATCCTGTGGCGAATTCATTGAATTTTTTTCCTTCTCTAAGAAAGGATATTTTATAGACAATTTTTATCCAAACGTTCAAAACGGCTTGATCATTTGAGCGATTTAAAGTATTATTGTTTTTCTTAAATTAATTAATTTAACATAGATATGTACATATGTATAGTACATACCTGTTTAATATAGATAACAGTAGGAAATTCGATTAATCTGCGGTTAATTATAGAGAGCTATTTTAAGATGTGAGTAATGCTTTTATATGCTTCTATTTGTTTTTATAATAAACTAGGTGACCCGCCACGCGTTGCCATGGTATTTCTTCCAAATATTTAAAATAAATTAAATTTTAATTTATTGAAAGCAAATAATATAATAGTTTAACTATTATACCTTTTATTTGTATGAGATCAATTGGTTTAGTCATTTTCATGTCTATACGCCTCATACAAACTAACATTCATTTTCATATATTTGCAATGTACATATATGTATATGTACCTAATATAGCCATATAAAAGGAAGATTTTCTTTAAGCCCAGAAATTAGAAAATTCTAACCATTTACAGTGTAAAAATTGAACTGAGGAGACTATGTTTTATTCATTCGTAAATCGCTCGTATTCCGAGAACTAGCTTTCATTTTTTAACCTTCTGCACACCGAAACGAGAAAATGGAACTTTTGCAGGATCTCCTCTTCTTCGTCTGTCCGTCAAGTTGCTTTTTTTTTAAGAAACGGCTAGAAGTATCAAGTTGAAATTAATATCAAATAAATAATAAAATACTAAGGTTTTACTACAGTAATTAATTTCAAAAATATTTCTACTCGCACTTGATCGTTTGATCTTGTTAACAGGTTATAATAATGTAGGTATACAAAAGTGCAGTGATAAATACATATATTATTATATACAAATTTAATTTTCATATTATATTTTAGTTTATTTCCTAATATGTGTTTTTCTTAATCGATTTTGATTAAATTTGATTAACATATTCTCAATGGCAATGTCTCTGCTATGTTCGCAAATGGGGTAAAAATATTTTTTACCACATTGAAATCGACCTCTTTCTTCTGGCTGTCGCCGATAGGTCTTTTTTAAGTAAAATTTAATTGATAATATTATATTTTATGAATATTACAATTTGTTAGAATAAATGGGCCTAACAGGTAATCCTGAACTGACTTAAAACATTTTTTATATAAAACGGTAATTGATCAGAGAAATATGATAATAGAATTCCACGTTCTCTTTGCTCTCGAAAAATAGTACACTAGGTACCCGTTCATAAATTTATGAAATCGTCAGATACACTACTGGTAAATTGCCATAAAAGCGAACTTTGAGCGGATTTTGAAACGACACTCTATAGCTTTATATTATATGTATTAAATTTTTCGCCGCTTTAATCCTCCAAACAGATTCACTTTTGTTCTTTATTTTTCTCTTATCTAGTTTTTTGTGGGAAATCTAAACTACCGAGCGTTCGAAATGACAGGATATAAATCACTTTGGTTTGAGGATGTTGATATATGTATTAAAAATATTACTACTCTGGCCCAAATCGAAATTTATTCTTGAAACCTTGAATTTAATGACATAAAAAAAAATAACAACCTCGTCATTTCAGAATTTATATACCAATAAAGGTTCGGCCAAACGCAATTTTTATAACCTTACCTAAATGTCCTCCACATTGGTAAGGTGACGATTGAAAAGGTCCTCACCACCTGACCAATGGTGTAATTTCCGTAAAAAGAAACGTATTTCTTCGATAAAATCTCATCGAACCTTGTTCCACATTTTCTGGGTTTTGTCAACTATTTCTCTGTAATTTTCCACAAAGTTCAATTAACCTTTCAACGACATCGGCCCAAGAGGAGTCAAGTGAAGCTAAATTTGGGCCCTCGAAAGTTAAGTTAATGAATGAGCGAAGGCTACCGCACACTAGCTACCCCTCCGTTAAAGAGCTCGAAAGGCAGGTGAACCTATTTTTAGGTCAATTAATCGAAGTTAATAGTAAAGGTGAGGGTCCTATTTTGGGTGGTTCTAAACCTAAGGTGGTTTTGGAGGTAAGAGTGAGAATGCGCCTCCTTAGAATGGGAAAGAGATGGGGGAATCCCCGGGTTGGTTCGTAAAATGATTTTTATACGTGTCTCGCCTCATTTGTGCACTTGGCCACCCCGGCCGTGGTATTCGAAGTGAGCCATCCCGCCTTCTATGAAACGGTCGAACAAAGCGCCTGAAATTTCTTATTAAGTGCTGGAGGGTGATAAATGAAAAGAGCTGGGGAGGATTGATAAGAATATAGGGCGGGTAAGAAGCTCGCTAGTTTTCCCGGGCGAATTATCCCGTCGCCGTTCAACCCTTCAGAAAATAGCTCTCCAGGATATTACACCGAGGCACGGCAGTTCGATGGTAGTTTTTGCGATCGAATCCGTTCCCAGCTGCGCCGGCGGAGAGTTGTGTGGATGTAGAACGCGACTACAAAAACAGCGCTCCCACACGAGGACAATGGCGTCCCCTATGAGTGGGAATAGCAACCCTTAGAAAAGTGCCCTCTGTTTGCCGGGCTGGGGACTCGGGGCGTGGATGTGCAGCGCCCCCTGCCTGCCGTCAGCGGAGGCCCCCATCATGCTGCCGTATGCCTGCGACAACTGAACATTGAACTCTTGATAGGGTCTGCTCGGAAAATTCATAAAGTTGGGCTTGGTGTGGTCGGGCGTTGTCGACCCGGAATATGGGGGAAGAAGGCCGACTACGTGAATGAGCAGAAAACAATGAACGCCCTTACATCCAGCCAGTTTCCCTTTCCCCATTAAAGAACCAACCCTCCGCGGCTTATCTGGCGTTTCTCATTTCGTTCCCGATGTGTGTTCCGAATTTTAAGTTGAAATTTCAAATCTGAAACTAAAAAGGAAACTTCGAGGGCTGCCGGGTTGGCTGGCTGGGTGGCTATTCCATTCGCCAAGGATTGTGCAGCGACTACTGTAGCACTTAGCGTCCTTCTACCCGCAAATGCACTTTCGGCAGTGGCGTCGCGAGGGGACGGCAAACGAGTTATTCTGTTTGCTTACAGATAAAACCAATTTCCTTGGTAACTATACATTGATTTCCTTGTTTAAGTTGGATTCCATTCTAGATTTAGATAGTGGCAATCATTTGGATGATGCCCTGACGGTGGTTCCATTTCTCTTAACTTTTTTCTTTCGTCGGACCAAAGACAATGTTACCTAAACATACATACTAAAATATCAAAAATTGTCCTTAGCTAGCTTCTTTTTGAGGGTGCGCCTCCAGACCTAGCTAGCGTCTAGATGACCGAAAAGAGGAATGAAATGCTTGTGGATCCTCAGCGAGATTTGGTGTAAGAGACTAAAGTTTTGTCTGTCTAGGCAACCTCATGAATTTATTACCGCGCTCGGCTGGAAATATCGGTCTCGCTTGAATGGAGACGAAAAGTTTGCCCTCGAAATTCTTAAACTAGGAAGTTTTACCATAAGTAATGTCCTTGTGGAAGTCGTATTTTTTCGCGAGTTAATGCGCTCATATTGATGGAAATGTGCTTTTTAAGCACTCTTCAAATTTGGTTGGTCCATTGCACCCTTTCCTAATGGGATGGAATTGGAAGGATTTAAATTTAGATGTTAAATTTATGAAAATGTAAATTACTGAAATAAAATCGTCAGAATTTGGTTGATATTGAAAACTACTTATTTTTCTATTTCTTTTTGGGAATAAAAGTACCTATCTGCTGTTAAAATATAAATTTATTATCGTTTTAGGGAAAATTTTTTTTGTTACAATGAATCTATTTCAGTGGAATTTCATAATTTTCTTACATATGTACCTACTATATTCAATTCGGAGAAATAGAAGTTATTGGAACGAAAAAATGTTTATGATTTCTCAGTTTTTTTGCGTAAATCCATGGAATTTTAGTCGTTATTATATTTATATTATTCATCTTATGATATAAACATTTAAATGTAAATAATAGTGCAGAGTGTTCTGATACATATAGGTACTTTTCTGAACAAACAAATTCAAATGAGGACGAACCGATTTCAACAAATGACAGCGTACGAGTCTTGTAGGTTTAGGTTGGGAATAGTGATGAGCAAAACAAAGCCAAGATTGTGATAGTCTTGGCATTGGACTTGGTTCTTGCTGACTTGGCCTTTGACTATTGATCGGTGTGAAATTCATTTCAACGAAACTGTTTCCCAATTTAAACTGAAGAAAATCCTAGAGTCGAAGGCAAGCTCTCTGCACCTTCAAATCCGGAGTTCTTTTGATAAAAATGTTTATATAAAATTTGACTTGGATCAGCAAAGTAGATAGAAATAGAATAGAATGTTTCTGGAATTTAATTTATCCCGGTGCACCAATTCTACAAGGATTCCGCTGGTGCGGATAACCCTAAAAGACTATAATCATGTAGGTAATGTTTTTGAAATATCTTTTTCAAGTATAGAAAAATAATAAAAAAATATGTGAAATTGAAGTTTTGTAATGAAAAAATAATTGGCCTTCTCTAATTTGTTTTTGAAATTAAAAACGTTTCATTCCGAAATTTATGTTGAATACTGAAGTTCGTCGTAGGATGGATATTTATTTTTTTGATTTTTCATTATTTTTGTCTCAACAAATTATTTCATTCAAATAAAAGAGGTGTTTACTAAACATGGAAATGTTAGTATTTTCATTTTTTAATATTTGTGATATTGTTTTGAAAATCTTAAGGGGCTCCAAGGGGCTTTTTCTTCTTGCTCAAGTCTCGCATGGTCTTGGTTTTGGAAATCGAGTCTTGGTAGGTATGGTCTTGGTATTGGATTTTTTGCAAGGTCGAGATCAACACTGACACTGACCATCATTCAACGATCCACAAATTTGTTCCACTGACATTTTATCACATATCGCATTTGAGAGGTAATTTAATTTTTGTTTTGACTTTTTAAATTAAAATAAGACATGATGAAGCAGGGCGCTAGGAACTTAAAGATCTTTTACATTTTAATTTTTTAGATTTGAAATCGGTGATCATAACCCAAAATTTTAAAATTGCTGCTGATAAATACGGTAATCAGTTGGTGTGATGATCTCTACATAACCCATTAATTTTGTACGCTTTATTTTCTTGCCAGCTTCATAAACATATATTAAGTATTAGATTTATATGTATATAAGTCGTTATTTTAGAAAATGGTATAAGTTCACTTAATGAAAAAATCACATACGGGCTATCTACAATATAAGATTTAATTAGAGAAGTTGTTAAAATGATATGTTAAAAAAGTGAACTTGTACCACCTTCAAAATCACCATCATATGTATCTAATGGGTATAGGTCTATTAGATTTAAAAAAAAAAGTGTTCAGAATCACCGATCTCAACAGAAGATAAAGTGTGTTGAAGTTAATCCATAGAAAATATAACAAATTTAATATAATACGAGTAATTTTGTTAAGATCAGATTATCTAAATCAGAAAATGCATCTGCATAGGTCACATAAATATTTAATTTTTCATATAAAAAACACTATTGGACTGTAACCTTTAGTAACTATACGCAACAAATTGTTTAATATCTATAAAAACAGTTTTTATTTGTTCAGTAGGTACTTGTACCGCTGACGTGAATTTATCTGTTTGTATAGTCACGTATATGTATTTTCGATATGTTTTTCTCGCATAAAATAAGCTTTCCAGTTTTCCCCTATAGAAATATTTACTAATGTTATTACATAATTGTTAAACGAGCAACAAGTATACCAAACAGGATTATAGGCAACAACTGACGTTGCGTGACCATGGCGCATCACCACTTTTAGCGTATTCAGCGATTTTCAAGTGTATTTTTTAATTGGGCAGTTGCAATCTACAGGGTGGAATTTTATAATAGATTCTTTTGTTTTAGTACGATTAACGATTGATTATCTTCTATTTTTTTATGATGTTTATGATGATGTAAATTTCATTTTCTGCGACCTTGAGAGTTCTATTGCGTTTGCGAGTCTCAAACGCAGTTCATATTTTGTTATATTAATTGGGCAATAGGTATACTCTATTTAAAGTTCTAATCGAAAAGTCATGATGTAAAATTCAATTGCATCGATGAAGAAGCATCGGATAGAAAATAAGGGTAAATAAAATGAGGAATTCCATTTTCATCGATGCTCGAATCTTCCTAACAAATAGATAGTTGGAACGCCCAAGACTATTGGGAACAAGTGTGTTCTGTTCATCTTAGGACCTTATTCCTCACAATAATGCAGCTCCACTTAGCACGAGGAAATGAAACCCGGGTCCCGAAGGCCGCGATGAGGAGCAATCAGCGCCACTTGTTGGGAATTCGTTGCGCGCCGACTTTGATTGGAGCCTATTTCTTCACTGGCGAAGCTGAAGACGGCCAATTTCCCAAGATGTTCGAGGGCTCTGTTGCGGGTCTCCTCACTTGGGCTCCCTTAAGACTCTTGAAACTTCTTCACTTGGGCTCGTTTTCTTCGATTTTAATCTGGGCACGTACGTTGGTTTGCCAAGTTCATGAACTTTCTTCCTCTGCTCGCTCAGCTGTGTGCCGCAGCTGCTTCTGGTGTACCGTGTGGCTGCGGTCTTAATCATGAAAAACCAGCCGGTACATCTTCGGGTTTTATTGAGTCCCTGAGACCCACGGTTAATTGTCTAACTTTCATTGCTCAACAGATACTCTGAAGTTCTTCGGAAAATGTACGCTTTTGAGACTAGATAAGATCGCGATAATGCGCCATAGAGTGGATAGTCCGGAATCCCAACTGACTATCTTTTAATGCTAGCGAAATAATTTTACAGCAATCAAAGAGATTTTAACGAAATTGTTTTTGTTTTTATGGATTGTGATAAAAACTGATTTTTGCTTGAAAGAGTTAATGACTGACAGCTCTTCGGGAATGCGAAATTACAGCGATCAGAAGATTAAGTTTAAAAATTGCCGTTTCGAGACGAATTAAAGGGCTTTATACACAATAAATTACTAATTGATTGAATGACTCTATCTCGATCTGAAAAGTGGCTTTATAACGAGATAGAGTAATTTCAAGATATAACCATTTAAGTTAACTAGTCGTCGCCTACTGGTTGAAATTCGACCGTTTCCGTCAATAATAAAATCACGACAGTTTGACCACAGACTACTATGTGTTTGACATAGACAGTATGAACGTATAAATTGAATTTATTTTATTTTATTAAATGTATTATTATATTACTATTATATATAAATTTTAGCTTTCTGCACTTCTTCTCCATATAAATTTTAACTATGCCAAATCTCACACTCATCCGTCCGTGCAATATGCTTAAAAAGGGGTACAAATTTTTATCTTCACGTATTAATATATAGACTAGTGGTCGCCCTCTGGTCGACATTCGACCTACTGGGGTTACTTTACTACGAATAATACGACTGTACACAGCCTACTGTGTGTGTTTGAAATTGGCACTGTCAATAATAAAATTACAACAGTTTGACTACAGACTACTATGTGTTTAAAATTGATAGTATGAACGTAATTTATTTAATTTAATTTATTGTATTTGTAACACATATTATATATAAATTTTAGCTTTCTGCACTTCTTCTCCATATAAATTTTAACTATGCCAAATCTCACACTCATCCGTCCGTGCAATATGCTTAAAAAGGGGTACAAAGTTTTCTCTTCACGTATTAATATATAGATTGTGCAGAGTCCACAATGTTTCACAAATTAAAGGTTTACCAAAATAACGGCTTAAAATTAACTTATTTTTTAAACTTAAAATAAATAGTATTATAATTTACCAAAGACATAAATTATATTGATACGACGATTTCTTGGTAAAAGGTAGCGCCTCAAAAGAAACCAAATATTAAACTCAAAATTGTTTGACAATCTAGTGACAATTGAAATAGTCAACGTTTGAATGTAGAACAATTACCTAAGTCACCTACAATCATTTCGAAGTAGGGGAGACTGGGGCTGGTTGTGACATTTTTTAAACAAATTGTCATATCTTTTTGTTAGTTAGATTATTTTACGTAATTCCAAGTTTGTTCTATTAAATAACTATTCAAGATTCTAATTTAAAAAGAATTTTAGATTTACGCCTATTAGAAGTGCTATAAACACGCGAATTCTGAAAAAAGAGCCGTGTAACTTTTAGCCCCGTGCCTGGGGCTGGTTGTTACACCACACGGGGTAGGTTGTTACAACAAAAAACAAACATAATCTGAGACTTTTTAGTAAGGGCAATCAACATTTTTTTACTTAATTTAGACCTAAAACACAGTCTTTTTATGTTTGCAAGATGTAAAGGTGTACGACTGCTCTGTATGCCTCATCAAATAACAAATTTGGTAGCTTAGGAATTTGATGAAAATTATAAATTTATTTCTTAAACAAAAAATTTGGCATACTATTTCTTTTATGCTTTTTATCCTTATGCCTCACAAAAACAAAAAAATTGGTAACTTTTAACCCTCAAAAATAACAAAAAACTTCTTTCCTAAACAAAAACTAAGGCAGATACTACCGAGATGTACATGTAACAAGCTGCCCCGAGGAAATGTCACTTTTAGCCCCGACCCCAAAATTTAGCCTTTAAGGTTAAGTAGAAAAAAATCTAGTAGAAATAACTGTATTATGATATATTTAACACAAAAAGAAAGCATTGAGGCACAAATATACATTACCGCACAACTATTTTTTAATTATAAAAAGGCTGTAGACCAATATTACTAAAAAAATAAAAAGTTAGAAACATGCGGTTTTGATAGCACCGTGCCAGGGCTCCTCCCACAAATGCGTTGCCGGAACTAGCGGGTGGCAAGTGGCTAGCCTATCATACCGTGGTAATTTTTCTCTTTCAAGCGTTCCTGTTACTATCTTTGTATAGCCACCATTGCCGCTGTAACAACCTACCCCTGTCTCAACCAGCCCCAGTCTCCCCTACTATTTGGCTATGTTGGAGCAATCTCGAATGAATTCTTAAGTATTACGAAACTTTTGATGAAAATAGTTCTATTACTAAACTCTGAACATGAAAAAAGAAACATTAAAATCACGACAGTACATCAATCACACTTTTGCAATTGGCGTGATTAAAATTGTCGATTTTCTGGATGCTTTGGCTTATTAACGTTTTCAAACGAAAGAACGAATCGACGGAAAATTAATCTTCAATGAATATTTCGCTGAAAGAAACGCAATTTTGCAGTGTCCAAGATATTGTAATTGTATTATAAAAGTTTGAAAACAATTGGCAAAATTTATCAAGCAATAAAGTAGCGAAACAAAGTTTCGGTAAAAAATTGTTTTATGTATTTCCGGAACATATTGATTTTACGAAAATTACTATTTTATATATGACATTAATTTATATGTATTAGAACGCAGGAAAAACATTTTTTATGTGAACAATATATGTGAATTGTATAATACATACTTGAAACTGAAAGTAAACCCTAAAATAAATAATAAACTTTTATTAACTAGCATTCGTTGATATTGATACCTATAACTTTTAGTTTTATTATTCTCGACGATTTTATTGAGTAATTGAAATGATTCGCTTCAGGGTCGTAATTTATGAAGAAAGTAATTCGGAAATTATATATCTATCGGTTGTTCACCTGTATTATTTTCTTGTCTCTTAAGAGGAATCAATTTACCTTCATAACAAGAAGATGACCTTTTTTGTTGTAACAAAGTAAAGTAAATATCACAATTTAATACAATAGCTTGAGAGGAAAGAAAAGTTTTGCACAAGGCAGCAATTGTCAAGTGTCAATTAAGAATGAAAAAGTGTGACTTGGGAACCAAACAAATATACAGGGATGCGCAATTGTGAAAAAAAGTGATGTTCAATTGTATATTGCCGGTTTTTGTTTTCAATAGTAAAACGCAAGAAATATAAAATTGCAAAAGATAGAAAAATAGCAAACAGCGGTAAGAAAAAATTAGCACCTGAGCAAATCTCTCTTGGTACCTTATTTAAATATTTTGCACTAGTAAACTCCAAACCACAACTTTTCGCACTTTATGAAAAAATTCACCTCACAAAAGAGGGTTGGGATATAGAAAAAGTTTCGCGATTTGCGAAAAGCAGCAAGTTAACAACCCAAAGTTCGCTTCCTACTTGGCAACTTTTCTGGGGGGATAATTTGCGATGCAAGTGAAACCACTGCGGATCTCGAATGATAATTAGCATTAAGTTTTTTCAATTCAAAGTCATGAGCATGGCCAGTAGTTTAAGTTTTCCGTCTTTTTGTTTCTTTGCAGGTAAGAGCAACTGTCTTTTTCTATTTTATGCGGACAACGTTTGCGGGCCCAAGGTGGTAAGAAGTTTTCAAGAGAATATTTACAAAGTTTTTTAGGTACTTGCTACACGTTTACGGTTCGAATTGCTTTTGTTTGAACGAGGAAGCTGAGATTTTATTGTAATGCTCTGTAGTAAATTATGTACGCTTTTGCTGATCTTGTTAGTACAAAGAAAACAGTCTGAGAATGCTCAATTTTTGTTTTGTTATTCTTCACAATATAAAAAAAAACTATGAAGCCATACAAACAATCGACTCATTCTTATATGTATCTTTACAAAACAGAATTTACTAAATCAAGGCGAAACTGATTTTAGTTTAAAAATGGAACACCTCTTCATGTATCCTTGGTTTATATTTGAATATTAGTATAGATTCCGGAATCAAGGAATTTTGTTTACACATATTTGTATTCAGGAATAAAGGAAAAAAACACAAAAAAATTATCATTATTGCTTACAAACATTTATTGGTATTTTTTCGCTGCTTTCGTCAAAATATTCCAAACTGAATGTAGTGTTTGTTAGACTACTTATGCTTTCTAACAATTCCAAACATTTCTAGCCCAACGTTCTTAGGGCGAAGATACTTGAGGTTTGTTCTTACAATTCTCTGACCGGAAGAAATACCTCCGATTATACGACAGTATTTTAGGGGCAACATCATCACCCAGAATTTTTTTTTAAATAATGTTTATTTAACAATATTAAGGGGTAATATCACCTTGTGTTCACTAAATTTTACGTGATTTTCTGAGATTTATCACGGACGATAGGAACTAGATAGAGATATGAGATTTGTGCATATGAAAATAGGTACTGATCTTTAACTACAAAACATGTTTTGTTTTAATTTTACGATACAAAATCGCGGCACAGTAAGGAAAACAAAAAAATTCGGACTTCCGACATGGGCGTACCGCTACACGTCACAATTTTTAATCTGGAACAAAAAACCAAAAAGTTTTTTAAAATATAGTCCAAAATCTAGTGAACGTCCAAAAAATTGTGACCTGTAGCGGTAAGCCCATGTCGAAAGTCCGATATTTTTTGTTTTCCTTGCTGTGCCGCCATTTTGTATCGTAAAATTAAAACCAAACCTGGGTTTTGTAGTTAAAGACCAGTACTTTCATATGCACAAAACCTCATATCTCTATCTAGTCCCTATCGTCCGTCCGTGATATGTCTCAGAAAATCACGTAAAATTTAGTGAACACAAGGTGATATTACCCCTTAAGAAAATATTACACTGGTCAGCAACATTTTGCCACAAAACAATTGATATATTGTTTGTATAATAGGACTTTTTCCGCAGATTACTAATTCATGAAAAAAATTGTCCAAGCACGTCACGTTTTGGAGAAAAATAAGTTTTAAGAGTATGTACATATATCTATAAAATATCGTATTTTCGACAATTTTTAAAAATTACAAAAGTTACAAAGTTACATAATAATGAATTCGTATTGGAGATTGTAATGTGGGTCAAATTAAAATTTGAACCGTTATATTGTATTAAATTACTAAAGCCTTTGAGAGTTTCCGGAATACTTTGTGAATTTCACTTGTTTAGGGTTCCGGAAGAAAGGAACCCTTATAGGATCACTTCGTTGTCCGTCTGTTCGTCTGTCTGTCTATTCTTCAAGACTCTTTTTCTCAGGAGCGCGTGGAAGTATCAAGTTAAAATTAATATCAAATACTCAGGTCTGCAAACCCTTGGAGCTACGAAAAAATCAAACTTTTAAATCAAAGCAATCAAAAGATACGGCCGTTTATGCCAAATATTTTGACATTAGCAAAGGAATCAAAACTTATAGGGTACTTCCCGTTGACCTAGAATCATGAAATTTGGCAAGAAGCAATGTCTTACAGCACAAGTAAAGGGAACAGTCATTTGTAGTTACATCATTAAAAAAAAACACTATACTGTATACATAAACACATATGTATATGTATTTTACGGAACCCTCGATGTACGATTCCGACTCACACTTGGCCGATTGTTTTTTTACTTTTTACATACAAAACTTTTTTCCAACTAGAACGCAATTAGAGTTGGTATCCTAGTATTTTCAGTAAGTAGTCTAGTAAATATAAATATACTAAAAATCTGACATATTTTAATTAGAATTCTATCTAAATATATGTATACTAGAATTGCAGCTATAAACGATAGAATTCTATTGTCTTTGTTTAAATTAGAAGTCCTTTGAAAATCACTAAGGTTCTTTTTTTGCTTTCCTATAACTAGATTTATATCTAAATTTATTGAATTTTTAAACATAACCGCCAGAATTCATTGGATTTGCGAAGTACAAGTAACTAATAAATGTAAATGTATCTAATAGACATTTTACACAAGAGATTTATTCAACAAATATGAGTCGGCGCAACAGCAATGTTTTCTTCAGAAGATATTTTTGAAATAATTTAGAATAAAATAATGACAATATCGAAAATATATTATTCAATGTATTAATTTCATTTTATTTATATCAAACGCTCACGAAAAATTTGTTCCCTAATATGCTTAGCAAGAGCCGTAGAATGGTACTATAATACATATTTTCGAGATTAACATTTAAGCTTATTTGATACCCCCTATGGCCCTTTATGAAGTTACCGGTAAAGCAATTAGTATAATAAGCAACTTTTTCAATAAAGAGTTCATTAACACATATATTTATTCTTATAGAGAACAATAAAATTGTGATTGATGTTGCCGCATAGAAACTATCTTAGTTTCAGTGTCGTCAGACCTTTAAAATTGAGCTAATGGGAATACCCATCATTCAGTTCTTATCAAGGTCCATCTTTTCCGCAAAAACGATTTAATGGCTTTTGAAAGTTCTTGATAGCTCACACGGCTTAGACTTAGAGAGCTCCCAATTACCAAATTTGACCCGAATGACCTCATCATCTGGATGTAAACGCCCTGCACACTCACCGATCCATCACTCATTTAAATTAAGTGACAAAATTTCTCGAAGATATATAAAATCGCCCCATGGTCGAGCCTGAAATATTTCTGGCCAGTGGCGGCGGCATAAATTAGCACACTGTCGCACAATCGGGCGACATATAAAACTCCACTGGGCTGTCGGGATGTAATATACTCCACGGGCAGCGGTGGGAGGAGACTGCCTGGCATAAATCAATCACACCATGGTGTGAAGGCCCTTTTTGGCCCCCGCCCTTACAGTGAGCAGTTCCAGTCGCAGCACCTTCGGGGGGGCTCCGGTGGTATCTCGTGAAGGCCCGCGGCAGCTTAGGGTACCCCCTCGGTTGACCTACATGATCCTATGATAAATGTTACTTTGGGGACATCCTGGCAAGAACGTGCAGCCCCACACAAACCTATCAGGTTGGCCGCAATTTTCTAGGTGTGTTTGCTCTTTGCTTCTTCAAAAAAGGACGCTATCTCCTGCGCTTTATGTGGCCAAATGGCAGCTTTATTGGAATTTGCGCACGCCTCATTAAATTCCTCCAGGGAGGCAGTTAATCTAGCCGCCACTGCGGCGGGGTCCGGGCAAGAGTGAGGTGGCTCATTATTAATCTCCTCTGGCAAATTCACTGATTTCAGCTAAATATAGAACCACGCAAACCTTAAAAATAATTTTCGAAATTTAGGGAAACCGCATGATTTCTCGACTGCTTCTTGCCAGAAGCAAATGCAGGTGAGGGAGCGCTTTAATTAGAAGACCGCAGACTACGTGGAACGCAGGGAGTTATGTGATTACAAAAAATAAAAAAACATAACGCTTTTAATTTGCCATGAAATAACTACCTGAAAAGCATTCGAGGCACGCAAGCTATGTACTTGAGAACTTCTTAATTTTGTCGCGTTTTGTAAAGGTGAAAGTAAAAAAGGAACGCTGGAAAAGAATTTTATCCGCTTTTTTAACAAATCTTTTTAATCACAGCTACAGCGGAGCTATGTAAATTTGTAGTACATAGTTGAAAAGTTATTTTCGAAAAGTCTAATATCATCAAACCCTTTGTCTTCTGTGAAAGAAACGTGATTCTTAAAATGTACGCTTATTTTTCCAAGAAAATTAGTTTTATTCATGTCGCTCAGTATTGATAGAATTCATATTGTATTTCTACGCTGTACACTCATAGATGACAGTTTCTTTTCATGCTGTTTTTTTTTTTTTTATTAATCAAAATGTTCTGAAAATTGGTATACAGAGGTTTTTGGGGTAGTTAATTAGGAATCTGCAATAAGATTTCATGCTTTCCTGATCAAAATGGCGAATTTAAGATGGCTTCTGTGGTTTTTAAATCGATTCTTTTTGAAAATCAGTGGCCGCTAATTAAGAATCTGCCGTCATTTTGATCAAAAAAGGTTTTAAATCTGATTGCATATTCGTAATCATGAACCCTAAAAACTCCTGTATATACTAAATTGAAAAAAATTGACATAAAACCGTATATGCAGCCATGTTGCATCATTAATTTTTTTAAGGAATTATAAAATCTTGTATAAATTCATGATTAACGGCCCCAAGAACTCTTAAATGTCTAACATTTCATTACTTTTTCTTTATTTATTTATTTTTTATATCACTGGGTAAACTAATCAACCATAGAAAATCACATATTTTCACAAAAGAAATTAATACAGAAATTAATTAATTAAAATAATATGAAATAAAACCAATCATCTAATACATATAATTAGTTATTGAGCATTCTACACGTAATGTTAGAAATAAAACCGACTAATTTAATACATTTACACTTTGATACTTCAATTTATTTTAACGATTGCTTTTACAGCTCTTGTAATGCATGTTTTCACGTGAAGCAGAAGGCATAGATCGGGTAATAATAAATTAAGGTTTCCTTGATCTTTTCTTCTATGACTATGGTTAACAACTGGGAAAAAAAACCTATTAATAGCCAATTGATTCGAAATAGTTACTTCACCTCATCTTACGAAACGGTTAATGTTTGTGAGAAATTGGTGTCACATTGCTTTTTATAATTGCGATTCAAATTCGAGCTTTTTAAACCTTGAATAGTTTCTAGAACATTATTGCCAAAGAAAAAAAGAATAAACACTATTCGTTAGCGCAGTGTTAGTAAATACTGTCATCGTTTATGGAAATATAAAATTCAAAAACTATTATCACGGTGTTCACCATTTACAACTAAAAGTTACGACTTTTATAGTATATAATCAACAATCATTATCAGTTAAAAAAATAATGCAAAAATATTTGTATATTCATATGTACCACATAGGTACATCCATTTAAAGAAGTTGTAAAAAATGCTAATCTGGCTGGATTTTTGTATATTATAACAATTATTATTATTAAACCGAACAAAAATCAGTTAATTTTTGGACAATTGATGACAAATGATACTTTAAAAGAACTGGCACAATTATATTGATGTTTAACAGCCAGTTTCAGTTTAACAAATTGAAATGATTTTGAAATGATATTAGAAAATCAAGCGGCTCGCGATCGTAATAAAATTTTAATTGTCGTGAGGCCATGAAGTGCAAATTTCACCATAAAAATATAATTCGAACTGTTGTGTTTTTTAATAACAGAACGGCAAGTCGGAAATGCTCGAATTAGCCGAAACACCTGCCGTAATTGCCGCGGCCATTTTTGGAGGATAGTTAATATAAAAATAAACGATATTAGTACGCAAGGTTTTTTAAATGGTTGTGTTCATATTTGAAGTCAATGTAATTTAACATACAGTCAGCGAAATTAACTTAGACGCACTACGACTTTTTTGGAATTTGCCTACTACTGGCAACTCTCATGAGTTGAAAATAAAAATGAGTGTTGTATTCCATTACAATCTCTATTACAATCGTTTTGGAGTAACGGTACTTTCAGCCGGAGTAAAACATTAGTGAGTTTCGTCATTTAGTTCTAAAAGTGGCTTTCAAGAGAGCGAAATTTATTTAGACGCAGTCAATTTATCAGCAACGAGTATTTATTATTTTGTTTCAAATTAAGTCAGTAAGTTAATTTCCTTTATTTTCTATTTGTTCACTCTTAATTTTGCATGTTTTTAACGAAAACAATAGGTACCATGGCTAGAAATACATATTTAAGTCGAGAAGAGGAAGTTAAAATTACCACACTCAAAGAAATGGGTTTATCTAATAGAAAAATTGCTGCTATGATTCACCGATCAGAAAAGGCTATAAGGAGTTACCTTAAAAAGACACTTGAGCCAAAAAAAAACCGGCCGAATCGCAGAAATACAAAAATATCACTTCGACAGAAAAACCGTATAGTGCAAGAAGCCACAAAAAACCAGCTCAGTGCTTCCCAAATTGTTGATAAACTACAACTACCTGTGGGTAAGCGTCGAGTTCAACAAATATTGCACAATACTACATATGTTAAATATAAAAAACCAATGAAAAAACCACTTCTTAAGCAGAAACACAAGGAAAACCGTTTATCGTTTGCTAAGAATCATATGAGTTGGGTTCAGGAATGGCGCAATGTTGTTTTTTCAGATGAAAAAAAAATTTAATTTGGACGGGCCCGATGGGCTCAGCTACTATTGGCATCATCTTCAAAATGATAACCCTCCAAGATTTAGTAGAAATCATAAAGGCGGTGGCATCATGGTATGGGGCGCCTTTTCATATGACGGAAAATTGAAATTATGTTTTGTTCCTACAAAATTTAATTCGATCCTATATACGGAAATGTTGGAGGATGTGCTCATTAATTATTTAGAAGACAGGAGCGACGGCGATGAACTAATTTACCAACAGGATAATGCTCCAATACATGTTTCACAGCATAGCAAGCAGTGGTTCGCATCAAAAGAAATTAAACTATTGGATTGGCCAGCATTAAGTCCAGATCTTAACCCCATAGAAAATCTATGGGGGATCATGGCAAGACAAATTTATGCAAATGGACGACAGTATCATTCATTAAGTACGCTTAAGGATGCTATAAAAAACTGTTGGGAGGAATTACCTTTAATAACGCTTCAAAATTTAATTAATAGTATGCCACGACGCATTTTTTGCGTAATTAGAAATAACGGTGGTTCTATTAAATATTAATATATTTTTCGAATTTTGTTTAATGGTATTTTGGAAATTCTTTTGTTTTTATTTAAATGCGTCTAAGAAGATTTCGCACTTTTTGTTTGACATTTTTATAATTGTTATATATTAATAGGCTTGTAGTTATAAAATCCTTTTTGAAATTAATATATTTAATAAATAAGTGCTGTGTTAACTTAAAAATAGCTTTTTTTTTGGTATTCGTTGTAATGTTACTGAAATTAAACGCAATTTTTATTATGTTGACGGGTGCGTCTAAGTAAATTTCGCTGGCTGTATTATTTTAAACACATAATCAGGCAACTATGAATGGCTTCGCCAGAATAAAAGAAATGTTTACAAATATTATATGTACTTGCTTCAGAAACATTTTATGGCAGGTCGTCATTATATACATAGCAAGGTAATTAAACTAACTAAGAGACTTAAACTTAAGTAATTTTAATTTCACAATAATTTATATAATTTAACTTAAGTAATTTTAATTGCACAATAACTTTTCTTTATTTCAAATTATTCTAAAAGCCTCCTTATACCTAGCACCGGTTGATATTGCGACTTTGTTCAAAATTAAAAAGAACTTACAATTAAATTTATGGATTTTTACTAAAGTTTTATATATCATACCATTTGCTCTGAGAAATTACACAAATGTCAGTCAGCTAGTGCTGCAAATTCATTGTCTTAACTACATAAATGACAGATCTTCATACAAACTTTTATCTTCTATTTTACCCCCTAAAAGCTAGTATGCTGTTCCCAAGAAAACAGCTCAACGGTCTGTCTGTCTGTACTTAATCCCAAACGGAATTTTGACAGAAGGTCAAGAAATATTGACAACTTTTCATGCATCACAGAATTAATTTAATTTACGAATATGTCGAAACCCACCTGTTTTCCACCTTCCATTTGGTAAGTTTATATATCCTCCAGGTGAACTGTCACTTTTACCTCAAGGAATATGTGCTCGGACACTTATTCCTTGAAAAAAATTGACTTTTGGGCGTACAGCGTCATCTGCTTCAAAAATTGGGACTAAGTTTTTCCTTCGCCGATTACTTACGAACAGCTTATACTCTTAAAGCATTTTGAAAACCAGAACTGAAAAAAAATTCCTTGAGCATTTCTTGAACGTTTTTTTCTTGACAACAGCATACTTCGCCTTAATTGATAAAATTCCAAAAATTCTGAAACACGTCTTCCTTATGCCTAATTTCCATACAAAACCAGACCAATTAACCAAACCAAAAATATCTGCAGCTCTTTTGATCGTATTGCAATTTCGTCACCTATCTCACTCATTTTGGTCATCATGCGCTAGCTTTTCCCTCTGTGTGAGTTAAACAATTTTGTGTTGCCGCATGCAATTCAGCGCATTTTCAGAAGAAATGCAAGAGCTGAGACTTCACAACTATACATAGCTAATACTGTGTGCAGACTTGATTTTTTCAGCAAGTCAGCCAAATGGTTTTGTGGTTTTGGTTTGGTCTGGTTTCTTATGGAGATTCGGCATTAGTTTTTAACCGCAAGGCCAAATGCCAATTTTCATGGATTTAGCTTCAGAAATGTTAGATTTTCATATGAACTTACCTCGTTAGGGGAAGAATTTTGTAAAATCCTTTCTTAGGAGGTGTTTACGTCACAAAAGAAACCTACTGTTCAAATTTCATGTAAATTAGCTTCAGCGGTCTCAGCTCGTCGTTGATGAATCAATCAG
The DNA here is from genome assembly GCA_951509405.1 of Machimus rusticus. NCBI lineage: Eukaryota > Metazoa > Arthropoda > Insecta > Diptera > Asilidae > Machimus > Machimus rusticus. The sequence continues at coordinate 19,286,027 of OX608050.1, read as the reverse complement.
TCAATCAGGTCATGTTCTTTTATATGTATAAATTGGTAAAAAAGGATAGTGAAAAAATAGTCAACATTAAATCACTTTTAGAAGAAAAATGCTTTTAATAACGAGAAATTGTAAGGAAAAATTAAGTTTGGCATGCCTCGGTTCAGAATGTTGTGATGAAATTGAGGACTGAGGAGTAATGAAGCATTCATGCTAAAACGAAAGATCAAATGTAAAATAGAAGATATTAACACCACGTGTTGAAGAGATTTTGAAGAAAATTGGTCAGAAACAAAGGAAACTATAAAAAGTGGAGAATATACAAATATTTTCAAGTCCGCCTAATTTATGGATATATTAGCATTAAAAGGATGTAGTTACCTTTTAGAAATTATTGAGCAAACAAGTTATAATTTGACCGGGCTATAACATTATTATTTATAGTAATTGTTTGTCGTAATATCTGGTGTGTGCAGTTCCGTTCCATTGACCGCTTAATAAATTGATCGTTAAATCAGTGTAAACTACGTTCAGCCAAACTGATAGACAAAAACCACCAAAATTGGCAATTTGCAGCCAGAACTCCCAAGTCGCCGTCAGAGCCAGCCCACCAATGGACTGACTAATAGCAATATTTCACCTCGACAAAACTTGTCCACATAAGTCAAACATTAAGCTGGTATAACGTATACAGCACTTGGTCGTTTTGTTCTTTTGTAACATCGATCAATTGCCTCAATTGCCCTTCCTGGACGAAATTTATGGCATTGTATCTCACTTCGATGGACAGATATTGGCGTTCATCCTTGTTAAGGGCGACAACGTCCTTGGGGGACGAAATGTCTTAAAAAGACTGAAATAAAAGCTCCAACACTATCACCCCACACATGGTTTTAAAAACGAAATTTGGGTGGTCTGATCTAATTTATACCGCGTGCAAAAAGCCTTTATTACTCGTAAAGTCTAAGTGCTCGCGAAATGGACGTGATTCACGCTTGCTCGTAAAAATATGTGTCGTCAAAGGCGGGAGGCTATTTACCCAGAATCTGGTGCCATTAGAGCACGCTAATTAGCGGCGACATCACAATTAGAAAATTGGATAAGTCAAAACTGCCTCCATGAGTCAATAAAACTGCTCATACGCAGCCAATCTACCCACAGAACGTAAACGACGCACGATTTAATTCATTCCAATAAATTGTGGTAGTCTGAAAAGAGACCGGATCCATTGAGGATTTCGTAACACCAGGCGGGCTCAATTTTAAAAGAGAATTTTTGTCATCTTTTTCGAGCCCAAAAATAGACGTCGAAATAGAGCAGTACGTATAACATTGTTAATAGTATCAAACTGGCGTGAGGGCCAGATGGTATACTGGTGATGGTGACGAACTGACGAGATCTAGTCACCCCTTTTAAACAGAAAGTGCATTAATCGCTCCAGGAGGATGCTATAAAACAGGAATTCGACTAACCCACCCTCCCGCTCTAATTCCCTCAAAAGTTGCTACTCAAGTCAAGGCACGTACATGGACGTAACCATGGGAAATTTGGTTCCTCCCGACCGGAAAAATAATACCTACAATGCGTTTGGCCCCGTTCCCGCCGTTTGGTGTGTCTGCCCCGCACATGTGTACTTTTCAGATAGGGCTTACGAATTAGTGCGCTTCGTAGATACGCAGTATAGTGCGTCCGTGGCCGCCCCGGTCCCGGTGCCCAAAAATCAATCCAAAACCGAATAGAACGCTCGAAAAACGCGATATGAAAGCTGAAAGAGTAACAAATGAGGCACAATTTCAGTGCCCTCCCCTGGCTCCGGTCCGGGAATGATGATAAGTGCCCGTGGGGTTTAGCGCTGCTTTTTTTATGGGCGCACGATGCGCGTCATGCGTCAATTAGGCAACGAGCGAGTCAAAGAACTCGTCGGATTCACCTCGCGGCCATACAGCGGGTGATTCTCGGTAAAACTGAAAAATAAACTACGCCCGGTGCACGGGAAACGCCCGAGGAAGGCGGCTGGCACATGGCCGGAATCCGGGAATCAGCCGTCGCCGACAACCAGAAACTGGAAGAAGGCTTCCCTGTGCTCTCTCTCCTTGAATGTGCCATTCGACGAGTTCGATGATCGCTGAAATGTGAATGTTATGCGCTTTGTCTGCTACCTCCTGGTTATTTCACGTTTTATTGGAGACTTTAATCAACAAGAATTTTTATGATGAGATCCACGAAAGTTATGTTATCGGGCATTCCTTTGGTTGCCCCAAACAGCTGATTGATTTGCTTGACCCGCCAAGATAAACATTTTCCATACATACATATTTTGTATCTGGAGGCGTCTTTATCGAAAACCACATAAACATTATCAGCCTAGGTTAGGAAGTTCTTATAGAACTATAAAATTAAAAACAATTTAAAATTTTAAAAGCATATATTTAAATATTTTGTTACCAAACTGATGATTTTCTTACAGGTTCTAACATTTAGTTTAAGTTTAGTTTAATTGGCTTAAGTTTACTTGTTGATAACCTCACGGATTTCAATGAAACTTTGCAGAAATATTAAACCTGGGTCAAAACGAAAGAATATGCAAAAAATTTTCGTTGATAGTATCACTTTTGCGAGAAATTTAACTTTAAAAATCCCGAAATGTCAATTCAGTTTCATCGACTCGAAAATTTTTGCAAATTTTTACGCTTTTTCTGCAAAATTTCATAATTTTACACTTCGAACTAACTTTGCTATTTCCCTGGCAACAATAAAAGCATTTCACATTCAATTACACTGGTCAGCAAAATTTTTTCACAGAATAAATTATATACACGGAAAAAAATTTAGATAGTAAAAACCCCCAACCAATTTACGAAAGTTTTCGCCATAAAATCCACAACATATATGGAAAAAGCAACAGATCTCCTTAAAAGTTACAGGAAATAATGTCAACATTTTACGCTGGTCCTTAAATTTTAGTTAATATCCCTGATTTTTTCACAAATATTACCAAAATAATGCACTATCCCAAAATCCATCGGAAAATACAGGAATATTGCCAGAAACGACGCGATATCCCTGACAAATTTGTTTCCGTGTATCATTTCTACAAGACTTTTTCCGAATTACGAATTAATTAATGAAAATGTTCCAACACGTCTCGTTTTCGAGAAATATGGGGTTGAAAAGTGAAAAAAGTTATATATTAGACATAGATTATTTGGAAACTTCTTCAAAAATAACGGGTTATCGCACGATTATGAAATATACCTCTAATAAAAGATTAGATCCTTAACTATCTGTATAAAATGAGTTATTTATAAAATTAAAATTTGCTTACAGAATGAGTTTTTCATGAACCTTTGCTTAGGCTATATGAAATAAATGAACTGGGCACATATAGGTGGAGGACTCCCATGCAAAAACTTATCTTCTGAACAAATCTTCATAGACCTTTCAAATAACTGATATTTTATAAGTGCAGTTAAGCATTTAAGTTGTTTTCGAGCTTCTATGTCATTCCATTATTTTTTAATAAATTTTCAAAAATAGCCAAAATAAGGGTTTTTCACTTTTCATACTATTATTAGAGGAGAGTGGAGAGGAGGTGGTAATGTGACCCCCGCAGGTATATTGGCCCCCTTTAATATTTATAACTTAGAAAGACGCTATCTAGTATCTCTTTAGGGTAACGCAGAGCTCCTGTAAAAATATCGATTTAGTACTGAACAAATCCCGCAGAAGGCGTTGCATTCTTTTCTTATTGAAAACATTCGAGACCTCCAAGTATCAAACTTTTAAGACCGCTTCGATTTTCATTAAATGTTCCCAGAAAAACTTTAGTTTTAGCGCTGCGGATTTGTACATTGTGTGCAATAATTATTTTTCTAAGAGATTTTGAAGGTAATTTTGCAAAAAAAATCCGATAAATTTCTAATTTATGGGCTTGTTTATTTAACCTCTTTCTTATGTTTCTAATTTGGCCCCCTCATATTATTTGTATTACGGTCCAGGGGAGAGCCATATATAATATATGAGCGGCAAATTATTTTTTAGTAGTAGCTCTGAAAGTGACGCAGTCGTGAAAATTGACTCGGAATTTTACGAAAATGTCTATCCTTTGGTACCTGAAAGCCTAGATAAGAACTGCATGTTCTGTGAAGCAATTTATTTAAGCGACAAACGTGGAGAGGAGTGGATTCAGTGCCAGAGTTGCAATTAATGGACCCACATAGCCTGAGCAGGTCTTGAAGGCGAATATTATATCTGCCATTTTTGCCGTTAGGTTTTAATTCACTGAATGCATTTAATATGGCCCCCAGGGGACTATATAACCCTCACTGGATCTCAAGTTGCCAAATGTAAATACTTTTAGAATATATAAGTTTTTGATTTTTCTGCGACAGTTTCATTAATTTCATAGTCAAGCATGCATAGGTAAATAAGTAAGGAATACTATAATGTATTTATTCTATTTCTGAGTCTGAAATTTTTTACATAAAGCCCCAAATACAAAGTAGGGGGCCATATTACTCCTATACTCAAAAACCTGACGTGCTGTAAAACTTTTATTTTCGGATTTGTAATTAACCAAAAAAATCCTATCAAAAACACCTATTATGCTTCCAGGGACAGAAAAAAACAAAAAATTTGTTGACCAGTGTTATTTATATTCTTTTACATTTAAATTTACTCCCGATGCTCATGGCCAAAATATCAAATCAAACCGGACAGCTTGGCATTTGACACTTTTCACACTTTCCACATTCCAAGTTTTAAGCGTATAAACTGTAAATTAAGTGATTCCAATATCCTCTCGTTCCGACTTTTGTGTATTCCACCATTTAAAATTTTTAAATTTTGACGCGTTTCCAATTAATATGCGAAACGCTGAACAACAATTTTTTTAACCCTTAAATTTTGTGGAAATTAAGGGAATGAAAAATAGTAAAAATAGTAAAAAGATTGTAAACATTTCACTGGGTGATTAACATTCAGTAATTACTTGTAAAAATACTACTCAATTGGTAAAAATATATTTGCAAAGGAATAAAATTGCGCAGGAAGCGATTAAAAGTACTCATAATCATGGTGGTATTCATAATTGGATAATTGGATAAATATTACTCTAGGTATATGGGACGAAATTATTATTTCATGCGTATTGGGATTAACTTAATTATTTTTTTTAAACTACATGTCCACAACAAAACTAAACAAGCATGGTTTAATATTAAGTTATAAAAGAATATTTAGCTTCTCTAGGTGCAACCTCTGTAAAAATAAATATAATCATTGCTTTTCGATTCTGACAAGCTAGCTTTAATTAAGCAAACTAATTAATAAAAAGTAGGATGATATGAATTTACATTTGATTTTCAGGCAGTTCAAAACTCACTTCTCGAATAACGCCATAATAAAATAATGCCATAACTACATTTATAACATTGGTCAACATAAATAAAATTTGTTTTCCAAAAAATGCCAACCCGTTTCTATTTTTATTTATTTTCTTTTATAGTATATTTATTGTTAAATACATTTATGAAAAACGTGCTCTTCAAGATGCTTAAAAGGAATTATAGAGATAATTGGTATTTGACATTCTTTGTAGATTATGAATTAGACTTTCAAAACACACTACAAACTTCTATGATGAACCTTTTTTTTATTAATTTTTCAAGAATCACAAAGAGAATGATTTTCTCTATTTTTTAACACTATACCTGTGGTTTTTATTGTTCTTGATGCATGAAACATGTTATTTTATTTTAAGCCAAATTTTCAAGTTTTAAAAATATTTTGGTGTATGTCAGTTCACGACAGTCATGCGCAATTTCGACGAGCCCTGACACAGAGAAGTCGCTTAATATTTTTAAATGGTGACATAAATGGGCACTCTAATATTTATTTAATCAAGTACGTGAAAAGCGCCTTTTCATTTTCACACAATTTTTGCAACTGCACTGATCAATTTTCTATGTAGTAGTAAGCTCAGACTAGTATTCATGAGATGCTTCACTATTAGCGATTTATGTCCGTTCCTTTACTGTATATTCATAGCACTATACCTATGTATTTTTTCTAATCTATAAAACTAATCTGTAGTTTGTTTGGAAAAACAAATTTTTGTTGGCTGCTTATAACTGTTGTCATTATTAATAAATTACTTTGTGTATACTTTTCCTATCATTTTTAAAGGAAATATGTATCTACTATCACTGAAATATCGTAAATTTACTATGTCTTAAAAGGCTGTGGAACATACAGCAGGTGGCCAGCTCCTTATAACCGCTTTGATACTTTAACATTTCATATATGTAAATAAATTGGGCGTAACTTTTTCATTGTTTAAATAGGATTGATATAATAGAGCCCAAAAAGTCTACTTTAGAATTTTATTGTTATTATTTCAAATATTTAAAACATGGTGTGCCCGCCCATCCATTATCTTTGTTTACGGCAGCAATTCTTCTGTTGGGCATACTTCTGATGCAATTCTCGATGCACATATTTATTTCTTCCGCACCGTTGCAGCCTTGTAATAATTTGCAATATAAAATTTGTAAGAAAATAATAGGTTTTTTAATTTCTGTAAAGAATTTTTAATGAGGTCATTGGAATTTATAAATACTGAACACTCTAATCACCTTAGGCACTGAAATTGATGAATGGTACAACACGGCAGAGTGCTTCATTAAATAGTCCATCGATATATCTATCTAACGTTATATAATTTTTTAGGAATGACAATCTTAAAATGCCACTAGTTGACTTACAACGAAATTTTGTAAGTGGTTATAATGAGTTGGCCACCTACTGTACCTAACCTAACCTAACCTAAATTTTTAAAAATTAATTAAGTGCTCACGAAAAAGTGTAAAGCAGAAGCTTGCTGTTGTTAATGATATCATCAAATTTCATGTTGTTTTAAAAATGTCAATGAATATGTTAGCTCGTTTTTGTTTTCACTAACTATTCCTGTGGTCGTTCCTCGTGTTTCTCCACATGTTTTCTTGCTATAGAATTTTATTTAAAAAGTTTAAAAAGTTCATCTTTTATTGATTCTCCAATTGTAGGAGGTCACTCAATTCCCTAGATCAATAGAGTCCCATATGTGTCCCGCATTCCACCAGTGAGGTTGGATCCAACAAAGTGCTCATCCTAGTGCATAAGATTATGTCTTTTGGCTGCCTGTGACATTGCTAAGATCAGCGCAGAGAGCACGGATGCACCCTCAAAATCCACTTTGATGAAAAAATGCAAATTCGAAGAACTTTCGTGCATTACTCAAGCGAAGGAAATTCCCGAAAAAAACTTAATTCAATTGCAGTTCCAGCGAATCCACTTGACCCGACGCTTTTCAGCTGCCTGCGACGGTCGCAATCATCCAGCGGCCGCCCAGCGGAGCACCTTTTCAGTCGCGCTCCGCCAGCACTCCCGGCCTTTCAGTGAAATGAAGGGAAAATCAATTTCTGCAAGTCCGGGGAATATGTGTGCAGAAATTAAAGAAGAGCCGGGTGACGTGACCCACAGCCCGACATGTGAGGGGCACTCGGACGGGCGAGTGTCCAAACGTTTTGCCCCGCGTGCGTGGGTGGCGACTCTCCCCGGCCCCCCCGGACGTTTGACAAAATGTGATGAGCTCTGCATCAAATTATCGATTTCCTGGGGTAGTGCAGAGTGAAAACGCGATTACGCACACCCGCACACGTGTCGTAAACGCACAGTGCAGTGGTCAGAAAAAGGATGGATGCGAAAAAACAAGCCCAGGTTTATCTTTTCACGGTAGCAATATTGCATAATTACTTTTTTTTTTATTGTGGACGACGTGGCCACCGTGTGGGACACCGACTGAGGACGATTTTGCTAACAGGTGGCGAACAATGTTGGAACTGTGGTCTTCTGTTAATAATTCATCATTAAATCTCTTGCTTCCCCAGTAATGACTACCATGTGGGAAGCTACTACCTCCGAATTGGTTGCAGGATTGAATAAATAATAGCATTTGTACCTATAATAGTTTCACATAGGTAGGACATACATACACATAAAAAACTATTACTATTACTACTCGAGTTCTTCTGATCTCAATTACTTGAGTATTTGAGTGCTCGAGCTTAAAAATTCAGAAATATTATCAGAAAACTTGAGCAAGCAACTATTTGAGTATACTCTTTTAAGAAGTATTCGAGTAGTTATTAGAGTTTGGGAGTATTCAAGTGCTTGAGTATTTGAGCCTTATAGAAGTAAGAATGCAAGTTAATAAATTGTAAACTTTATATGTAATTCATCATATTTATTAGTCAAAGAAAACTAAATCTTTATTTTTGAAAAGAAATACAAGCATATTAACATGATATACGCGAACCATTTAACGTCTATAATCAATTAACGGAACGCCCCATGCCACTAAATAAGTATTTGAATACTCCTAAACTCTAATACTCGAATACTACTTAATTGAATACTCAAATATTTCCTTACTGGAGTTCTCGGATAATTTTTCTACCAAAGACTTGAGTATTCAGGTACTAAAAAATTCTTTACTCAAACTCGGTCCAAGCCACTACAAGTACTTGAATACTCCAATTTGAAGTATACTCAAATACTCCATTATTCGAGTTATTCTTAGAGCCCTAAACGAATTTCATCAGGACTTTTTAAGACGTTTGTAAGGTCCAGAATATACGTAGGTATATCTCGTTTACGACTCTTTCGGATCGGTTCTAATCGATGTACATATTTAGATAGACTCAAACCACTTGCATAAACACTTTTTCGAACCAGATCGAGACTTTCAAATCGGATCGATGAATCATCATTTCGATCGATTAGCATTTTTAAAGGATTTTGTGGAATTTCGAAACTAATTTCTTCATTGTGGGTTCTTCAAATTTTTTAAAAAAAATATAACTGAGAAAATTTTACTTACAATTAGATTAGATCCATATCTACATGTTTTCAATTTCGAATCATATAGTACTCGTATTATAAACTATAAAACAAAAAACTTATGATTAGTTAATTGTGTAGTTACAAATAATAATGGGAAAACCGTATACAATTACGCACTTTTAAAAGTTGCTACAATTTTTAATTTTACAAAATAATTGAAATTTACTCGTATTATTTTTCTCTTCTACGCATGTATTGAAGGGTTGCAATTCGTGATAAGTTCATGATACTTATAAGAAAACCAAAATATTAAAATTCATCTCCTTTTATTTCCAAAATTATAAAAAGGTATATACCTAAGTATATCACTTCAGTTTTTTCTGCTATCTTAATAGGCTGATTATATTGAGTTATACGCCCTGCATAATTAATCGTGAAATGCTAAAGTTCTACGTATAAAATCCTAGTCACGTCGAAGAAAATAAAAACAAATTTGCGCGACATTAAAACCACAAACATGTTGCTGTTTGAATTCAGACTTAGTTTTTAATCAAGACAGTGCGACACTGCACACGTCTATTTTTGCCAGAAGAAAATTTTATCTCCCTGAAAACAAACTTAGAGACGCACATACGACTATACAACGTAGTATTTAAATAATGTTTTTACAATGTGCATATATTAGAAAAAAATGCAGTGCAGTGCAGCATTTGATAAAAGTGATAAAAAACAGAGTGGTTCTGAAATCCGATACCGCAGTTGCAGGTATCATTAGACTGCTTCCGCGCAATATTTGAATAAACTTTCCGCAAAGCGAAGCGCACGTTTGGCAACAAATTTCGCATTTCCCCAGCGCTCGTGCTGCGCCCAGCAGCAAGCAGCCGGTGATTGTTATTGCAAAATAATTCGCATACTTTTGGTGTTTGGTGCTCGTGACGTATGTAAGTAAGTCAGAAGTGTGAGCACGTTACGAGTCTTGTCTATGACTTCTTCACGTAGTGTCGTCGTCTTCGTCGGCAGCGACAGCCGCTAAGTCTGCGTGTTCCCTTGACCCACATTTCTCCGATTTCGCGGGTCCAGAAGCTCGGGACGGCGGTGTTCGCCGCGGAGGAAAAGAGCTCACGGGCAATGAGGAGTTACGTAAGGAGCGGCTAATTACTTCATAGAGCACCGCGCGCTCGACTAACCAGAAGTGATCTATTTTTAAAAGACGGCAGAGGCTAGCGACGATTATGCCATTGGCACTGAAAGCACCGTCGACCTTAGACGAGTTTTCTCGTTCGAACTTTGCATGAATTCCAAATATACCGGCGGTCGCGTAAGCGCCCCTTGGATTTGTCTTCTAATGCACATCTTCAGAGCGTTCTTAAATTTTGTTCCTAAAAGGAAAGACGCCTTGGCACGTGTTGGCGCGCATCGCACACGCATGGGTTGCTCGAACTCCCCGTGTTATCTGCCTGGGCAGCGGTCGACAGCGGGGACAATTCCAATCAATTCCGTCACTGCTTACATTGGATATCTGCCAGATATCATAAAATGAATCGAAAAAAAAAATCAAGGCGCACGGTGCGAGTTTAACGACCTTGTTGACTTTTGAAAATTGAAAAAGCGACTGACTCACGTGGGCTGACCGGGTCTTTGTTTGGTCGGTGGCGGCGGGCGGCGGCGGCGGACTGTTTCCTCCCCAACGGGGCAGATTAAATTGCGCCCAGATTGGTTGGAGGCATTAACCCATAAGGTTTGGGTTTTTTTTTTTTAAATACCAGACGAACCACCGTCGGCATTCATCACGGGAAAACTGCAAAAAACCCGTTTTATCGCGAAATTTATCTGCTCATTACGGCGCAGTTTAACATGATTTTTTCCCCCCGACTCGTGTGTGTGTGCTCTGAACTCTACCGCTGCTCCGACTACAACCTGTATCGCGAATTTATAATTCTTAATAACGGTTCTGAAAGCTGCCTGCAAAAGTAACAGGCTATCGCGAATTGTGCCGCCAGATGGAGAGTGTAAGTGGCGACAAGAAATTCTCCAAAAATCCATGGGATTGTACCGTTCAAAAATGCACTGGCCCTTCAAAGATAAACCGGTGCATAGCGGTCGTACCGGAAAAGCCGTTTTTTGAAAGTCGGATCTTACAATTTTATACTCAATAATTTATGTATTTATTGTGTATTTGCTTATACGCATGCTCAAATAGCAATAATTGAATAACTCCACAAAGTCTTTTCGGATAGAAAAGTGTATTGATCTGGAAAAGTAAATTCCTGAGTTCCATAAGGTCCCCTTCTACAGTATATGTATAGTATAACGTTTTTTAAATAGTAACCTACCATATAACCATTGTTAAAATCTAACGAATTATCATATCATGGGAAAAGAGAACAAAAACGTTTACAATCATTGCGAAATTCCAATATACTTATTCATTTGTGTTACTTTAGTTTTAAGAACATTCCTAATCTATGTTTGGAATCTTGGAATACTGGTGAATGTGTATAGCGGAATGGCACCCATTCTATTAATTTCTACTTACTACATATTTTTATATAACATATTTGTATATTTGGAAGAGAATATTCATATTTAATTTCACGAATAATAATATTTTGTTGTCCTTCGAAAACAGGGCTTTACATTCTTATGCACGGCTTCAAAGTCAACAAAGATTGAAGATTCCGCAGTTTTTTTGTGAAGATGGACTTATCTGATGAAAAAATAAACGCTTGTTTGTGCTATCATTGATTCAGAAATTCTAAAAATTAGATAAGTTTTAACAATTTGAAGTCAGTCAAAATATCCGTCTTTAGGGTAATACTAACTTTGTTGCTGTATAAAGAGAGTTTTTAAATAAGTCGATTAGCTAGAGTGAAAAAAAAACATGTATTTAGACTAGTGATGAACAAAGCAAGAACGAGACCAAGGCTATGATTCTTCTGATATTGATCTTGATTGATTGATCGATTGCGGTATTTTGATAAAATTAATTATAAAAGAAACAACTCGAAATTTCCCTTTTGATTTGGTTCAGTAAAGTAGGTAGAAATTAAAAAGTTTCGGTGGTGTAAATTACCTGCACCGTACACACACATAACATAAAAATCTAACTTTACTATATGATTTCATTCAAATATAATATGTGTTAATTAAATACGGAAATATTAGTATTTTCAGTGTATGCGATATATTTTTGAAAAACTTGTTTTAAAAGGACACTTTGTTCTCAATCAGTCTCGCTTGCTCTTGGTCTTGGTCTTGCAAAATCTATTATTGGTCTTGGATTTTCTTACATACGAATACAATAAATATTATAAAAAATCACAGATTGTCTTCTAAAGTACGTATAGTAGTGTGGTTCGAATTTTAATTCCCTTTTTTCGATGCAAATTGTAAAAATACCTTAAATTAGACAATCCTACTTTTTCATTCTGAAAAATTCTTCAAGAACATTTGGAATTAACGAATTAAAGATAAATTTGACGAGCACGCTTTTGTCTTATAAAATGATAAATCGAAGTAAAAAAGATCGGAAATCAGGTGGAAACTATGTTAATTTAAGGCTTTTCCACAAGTTTCACTAAAAAAGGAAAAGGAATCAGTCGAAAATTTTAAAAAGTTTCGTAATTTTAAAATTGCCTTAATTTCCATGAAAAATGTATGTACTGATTGCACTGAATAAGGGCCCATTCGAAAGCATGTACTGAGTTTTATATCGAAATTCCACCCTCACGGCACGAAGGGATGGTAAAAAGTCATAAATCCTCGATTTAACAACTAGTGGCTATTTATAGTAACAGCATTTTGGAAGTAAATACGTAACCATTGCGGGAGTGGTTACGATAGTCACTTTTATAGCCACGTTCATTTGTAGAATACGAAATCGGAGGAAAGTGGAACTCGTAGTGGCTAAACGAAAATAGCCACTGTGGCTTAGAAGAATAGACCTCATTACCCGCGTCAGAAGTTTTTGACTTAACACAAGTAGATGATTTCATATGTAATCCACGCGAACTCAACAGTGTTAAAATAAAAGTCTTTTAACCCTGAGCTCAAGCTATGACTCACTTAGTGTTCAGAATTTGAAGATCTAAATTACGTAATTATAATAATTTCAATGTATTTCTTACCTCTCGCTTCGCAAGCACAGTGGCAACGCTTCTAAAAAAAAAAAATACTATTTTTTTAAGCAACGAGAAATGGAAATTGATGCACTACTCTAAACGTACTAATAAAGTACTCGATACGGAAAGTGGATTGGTTGTTTTAATTGCCGATTAATTGCTGTTTCAGAAGAACGATTGTTTCGAATATTAATTGTACATTAAGAGGAAATCGATTCTAATTAACATCTATGCATTATAAATTCTTAAATTTTCCAACTAATAAAAATATAAGGAGATATTTTCAATATGCATATCATAAGGGAATATGATATTTTTGATGCATTTGAATAGTTCCGGATTGTCTTGCATAAGTTTCTTATCTTTGTATTGAATTGGGGGTAGAGCTAATTTTTTTGAATGTGAGTATGTCTTAAAGTAAAAGCAGCATTTGCTATAGTAGGTAAGGAAAGTTTTTTGAAGTCTTGTGGAAGATTAATAAAATGTCAATTGTGCAAGATGTAAGATAATTATATAGTATACAAATGTCCTATTCCACTTTTCGCCGTTTATACGAGCAGTATAAATATTGGCCTTGTATTTCTGATTTGGGACTGTCGTATAAACAGTTCCAATGCGCATAAACATTTATATTTGCGAAAACAATGAAATCAACATTCGTAAGATTTTTTAAAGCCTGTGGCATTTCGGATCATTTTGGTTTATAATATTCAAAGAATCGATATTTTTTTTACATTTTTCGGAAGTATATATATCTAGACAAAAGCTGCAGCATTCTATAAAATTATATATATATATATGTATATATAATTTTTTTTTTTTTTTTTTTTTTTTTTTTTTTTACCACGTTATAACTATGCCAAATCTCAAACTCCTCCGTCCGTGCAATATGCTAAAAAAGGAGCACAAAGTTTTCTCTTCACGTATTAATATATAGGTATCAATATCTATAATAATACATTCTTCAAACAATTTACAAAAATATACCTCTTTTTGAGCATCCAAACCAGAATGATCCCCTAAGCCACTTTTTGAATAAACGGCTCTATGTGGAAAATATGCTAAAAGGTACCGATGAAAACTTATTCAAAACCCAAAATTGAAGTCGATTGAAAGGGAAGGAAGCATCTAAAGCCATGCGGGACCACAAACTTATGATTCCGGTCGAAAGTCCAGTCTGGAGTATCTTGCCAATGATGATGATGACGATGATGATGAGTATTATCGTTCCTGGATTTTGTCTTTCCAAATTTTGTACCCAACCCGACCCAGATACTATGGCGACACTTTGTCGCAAAAAACGACTTCCTTCCCAGTGTCCTTGAGAACTTGCAAATAACCATCAACCCCTGGTTTTCCCTTCTTTGCACGTTGGAAGACACCCACAAAATTCCAATTACTTTACCCAAATTTATCCTCATTTCCCTTAATAATTTTCGTAAAATGAATCAATCCTTTCAGAGAGGCTACTCCTTTAAATCTCCCAAAATCCTGGGAAAGTTTCCAACCATATGAAAATCTTCTTAATTGATAGGGCCCTGGAGCAGAGCTCCCAACCCGGTGGAATTGGGATTCTAGGGATGAAAACTTTTCGATTTACTTGGACTCCTTTAAATTTTCCCCTGCCATTTTGAATGAAACTGTCGACGTAAGACGCATCCCTCACATACCGCTCATCGTTCCTTTCTCTTAATGGAACAATTTGCAGCAATTTTCTTAGAACGATTCGCATTAGGCACATCTGTCCCAAAAAGCCAAAATTTAACTTTGTTTCGTTGGAGGAGGAAATCTCTTGGACGGAAAGGTGAATGGGGCGCCCGGGATGGAGCGGGCAATGACGTCCGACCGTCCGAGGAAATCGATATATTTTGTGTACGGATTATCTAGCCATCGCTGCAAATGGGAGACATTTCAGGCCTTTTGCAAAAAATTTATGGATCCCCCCATTCAGCCCCGTTTGCTCTTTTCACAGGAATTTCTTATTCCCGGGGAGAAGCCGTCTATCTCTGCTGGCGTCCCAAATGAACCCCATAGGTACGGAAAAAATGAAAAGTAAATAAATTCCCGGGTAGCGCCTAAAGTACCTTGTCCCGAAAATCCTTAAGTGATGCATGCGCGAGTAATCGCCTCGCACGCACACCCGGCCTCACCCGGCAACTACCTCCGCCAGAGGGCTAAATTACATCGTAAATTTGCGTTACTTTGGCTACTTTGCGTAAATTACGGGTTAATGCCGAGGTGCGATATTGCTTTCAAATAAATTTATGTCACTTGGCAGGCACCTGTGTTTTTCGCCGCCCTTGATTAATGCCCATCTTGCACACTCCTTGAAGGAGCTGATTGCCCTCTTTGACGCGCCTAAATACTTCTTAATAAAGTAAATACACCGGGGGTGTTGACCATGAGATTTTATGTGCTGTTGCCATACAAGGCTTTTTTATATATTTTTGGGGCAAATCAGTAAATCACAATATCAAAGAAATTTACTCAATCACCTAATTTATACCATGTTTACCTCATATAAAATTGATTAAAATTTAATATATGTAGGTGCTTACAGTGTTGTGCCAAGCAATGTAACCATTGCTGTAACTATGTAATTATTTCCTTCATTTAATTATGTATTTTACTTTTATCCTTTCATGAATTAAAAGAAAAATTAAGGAAAATATAACGTTGCCGATTTCAAATTAAATAATTTACTATTAAAGTTAAATATTTCGATACGGTGGATCCAGTTTTTTACATATTACGTTCAATCAATGTGATAATTTCCTGAAAATTTCGGCTTAAGTTTACAATCTGATA
Source organism: Machimus rusticus (assembly GCA_951509405.1). NCBI lineage: Eukaryota > Metazoa > Arthropoda > Insecta > Diptera > Asilidae > Machimus > Machimus rusticus. The sequence goes on along the minus strand of OX608050.1, from coordinate 19,270,236 downwards.
TCCTCATGGAATTGGATGAAATTATGTAGTAATATTAATATCGTCTCAAATTGAAGGAATATGCAAAAATTTTCCGCGGAAAGCAATACTTTTCGAGACATACATATTTAACTTCAAAAATGACCCTTGTAATTTCGAAACTTTTCGAGTTAAGTTAAATATCTAGGATTTTTTGCATATTTCTTCCATGTGAGACGATATTAATATTTCTACATAACGTCATCCAATTTCATGAGGTAAACTTGTTCCAAAATTTCAACAAGGGCTTTGTTGTTTTTTAAGGGAGAAACAATTTTTATAGGTAAACTAGCTGAGTACCTAACCCCGTTTCACCCGGTGTATCATAAACACTACTTAGTTTAAATACTTAAAAAATGCTCAGTATTCAGATAATAAAGTTTAGTAGTACTAAAATCTTTGGATGTGATTCACCCAAAACGCATTTTGTACCACGGTCCATATCAGAAGGGCTCATAATCTATTGTATACCTACTTACATATACATATGTATATTCCCGTTGTTAAGTGTTAAATAAGTGATTAAGTGTATTAAATTTTGTTCGCTATTTCATCGTTGCCGTATTGAAAACATTAAAGCTGCAAATCTTACGTTGATTGCCTATTCCTTATAAAAATTATAGTTTGCCTATATGTTTTGTTACACTTGTGAATATTTAATAAATTATTGGTTCATATTTGGTCCGACATTTTGAATTTCAAAATTCTGATAATAGATTCGAATTTAGTAGCTTCAAAGTATCCTTGATATTGATTTTCATTTAAATTCGTTGAAATTCGGTAATTTTAGTTGTCATATTTGATCCATCATCTTGAATTTTTAAGTATCAAAAGTATATTCGAAATCAGGACCTTCAAAAATCCGTAGATACCACTTTTCGTGGCAATCCCTTGAAATTTACAATTTTCATCCGCCATCTTGGACGCGCCATTCTGGGTCCCGTGAGTATAAAGTAGTCTATGTCTTAGATAAGAATATGTAATGTCTTCATTAAAAAAACGAAAATAATCGGACCAAACGTTCAGGCGTGATTGAGCAACAAACATATTAGCTCGACCATTTTGAACTTCCAAATTTTGTTAGCAGATTCGAATTGAATTTCTAAATTCTGATAATTGATTCGAATTTAATGCCCTCAAAGTACCCTTGGTACAAATTTTCACTTAAACTCCTTGAATTTGGAAATTTTGGGTTGCCATATTTGATCCGCCATTTAGAAATTTTAAATTTCGAAAGTATGCATATTCGCAATCAGGACCTTCAAAAATCCCCAGATACCAATTTTCATCGGAATTCCTTGAAATTTACAATTTTTGGCCGCCATCTTGGGCCCGCCGTTTTGAATCCCGTGAATAAAAAGTAGCCTATGTCTTAGGTCGCAATATGTAGTGCCTTCACTTCAAACATGGAAATGACTGGACCAAGCGTTAAGGTGTGATTGAGCAACAAACATAGTGGACCCGCCATTTTGAACTTCCAAATTTTGTTAGTAGATTCAAAATTACTGGCCTCAGGATACCTACCTATAGTACCAATTTTCAATTAAATTCGTTGAAGTTCGAAAATTGTTAGTCGCCATATTGGATCCGCCATTTTGAATTTCCAAATTTCGAGCATAGATTCGCAATCAGGAGTTCCGAAAACCCCCAAATACAAATTTTCACGGCAATCTTTTGATATTTAAAAGTTTTGGCCGCCATCTTGGATCCGCCATTTTGAAATCCGCGAATAAAAAGTAGCCTATATGTTAGGCCGGAATATGTAGTGTCTTCACTCCAAAAATGAAAATGATCGGACCAAGCGTTTAGGCGTGATTGAGCAACAAACAAACAAACGATTTAATATATATATAGGGATGCAAAAAAAAAGTTATAAGATTCAAAAATTAATTATTTTTCCCATTCTCTTGAAATGTTCAGGGAATTTTTAATATTTATTAAATGTAAATTATATGTACCTATATGCCCGTACAATTTTATCTCAATCGGATAAGTACGTTTTGCGTGACTCATCATAAACATAATACTGGCGCTCCGAGTTTCGTATATTTTATTAATATTAAAAAGTTAAAAAAGTAGCCTATATCACTCCTGATAACGTCCTCTTCATGTCTGTAAAGTTTCATCGAAATCGATTCAGCCGTTCGAAAATTAACCCGGACAGACAGACAGGCACAAAAAATGTATATGGTCATTACAACCAACATATTGGAAATTCGCGAAATTCAAATGTAATTGATCAGTGTCTTTATCATGGTTTGTGCTGCGTGCCCCAAAAAAGGAGTATGAAGGAAGTCAAAATGGTTTGGCACATAATGGGTGTTTTTAGAAATTCATGGTTGCTTGCATGCATTTCGTCAAACTTGCAGTCGGTTTACTTCCACGCAAGTCAACTGCGCAACTGCATATTTGAACAAAATCCGCCATTTTAATTGCATTCATACATGTCCTCTCTCTCGCACCTCTAGCTCTACTTGAGAAAACCGTTAGAACATTTGACAGCTCTCAATCTTCTTCTTTTAAGTCAGCGAAGTCAGGTTCTTATTTTGGTTGCAAAGATGTCTAAAACTTGCGTGGTCAGATTGCATTTGTGAACATGAAGGTTGAATTATCGAACACTATACAAAAGCAAGTTTTACGCAACTCTGCATTTCTAAAAACGCCCAATGTTTTAAAAGAATGTTTTTTTTCTAAAAGGACCCCGCACAGATTGTATGGAAATCCGGTTTCCGTCAAATTGGCTGATTTTTCAGTATGTTGTGTATTTTAGCTCCCTAATCAAAAGTCTCTATGGCCGCTAAGTCCTAGAAGCCCAGGATTTTGAGATACAGGGTGTAACAAAAGTTCCGAAACGGTCGAATATTTCGGAAAGAACACATCGCAACGGAAAATAAAAAATAGGGGTACAATATTTTGAAAAGAAGTATTCAATTCTACTAACTCTTACCCCCACCCCCACCCCTGAGGGCGGGAGTGGGGGTAACTTTTTTTTCAACCCATTTTTTTTGCAGATTTGGATTCTACATTAAAAAATTGGTAATTTTTGTCCAAAACATTTTTCCGCATTCGCTACACATGGCGTTGTTTAGAATTCGGGCAAAAAATATGGGTTGTCTTATTTCAAGAAAAAAGTTACATTCACCTCTCCTTCCGCTCACAGGGAGTGGAGGGGGTGAGGGGGTGAGTATTGATACAGTTGAATACTTCTTTGAAAAATATTCTACCCCTATTTTTTCGTTTTTCGGTGCGACATTTCCCATTCGAAATATTCGAGCATATCAGGATTTTCTTCTTTTTTATGAATATACAGCGCCACCTACGTCGAATACAAAAAAGTGTTTCAGACAAAAATTACGTATTTTTTCATGAAGAATCCGAATCTGCAAAAAAAATTGGTTGAAAAAAAAAGTTACCCCCACCCCCGCCCTCAGGGGTGGAAGTGGTGGTAACGGTTGGTAGAATTGAATACTTCTTTTAAAAATATTGTACCCCTATTTTTTTGTTTTCCGTTGCGATGTGTTCTTTCCGAAATATTCGATCGTTTCGGAACTTTTGTTACACCCTGTATCTCAAAATCCTGGGCTTCTAGGACTAAGCGGCCATAGAGACTTTTGATTAGGGAGCTGAAATGCACAACATACTGAAAAATCAGCCAATTTGACGGAAACCGGATTTCCATACAATCTGTGCGGGGTCCTTTCGACATGAAATTATGTAGTACTAACAACAACCATTATTTAGTTGTGATTATATTTGAACATCCTTTGAAATCTATAATAGCCGTCTTCATAAGGGTAAGTATATTATTTTCAATTTCTTAATGTACGCAGTTTTATCTTTTTATTTGAAACTAAATAGCTTATACTCGCGACTTCGTCTGCGGTTATACTATAATGTCGACAATATTCTTTATTTATAGAAAGAAAACATCACACATCCGAGAAAAAGAGATATTAATAATTAAAATCAATAATATACAGCTAGAAATCCCTTAGAATTTTTGAAATTAAACTTGTCAAAAGTCGCTGAATTTTGTTATGGAGATTACAATTCAGAGTGGGCTTTTTCTGTGGTCACATTATGACGCACACATCACATCTAAAATAAATCACTTGACTCCTATACAAAGAATTTGAACAAAATTTCATCTTGATATATATCTCTAGTAGTTTTGCGTGATGCATACACAGACACGAAGAAATTTACGATTTTTGTTTATACACACACATTTATCTTATGCTTTTTTTAACAAATTGCCCAACAAAATTAATTTCTTTCTTAAAACTTTACAAAAGATTACTAATATTTCAATACACTCAAATCTAATACATAATAGCATGACTTCTTAAAATTTAAAAATGGAAGATAAGTATACAGAATGTCTTAAAGATTTATTAACATCTGAATCTTAACAAATCGATTATTCTATTTAGGTTTAACCATGCGTCTTCTCAAATTTTTCTGTATTCGTTTGTTATAGCTTAAGTTTTACATACGACTCTATTTAAATTTGAGTTTGGAAAGTATCTGCACACATGTGAAATGCAAATTAAAATTAAAATGACTTATTATTAAAATGAAATTCCTAGAATTAAATTAATGAGGACAGAGACAGTCCTCTAATCCTCCAGACATACACAACTTGTTAAAAGAAGCTCAACTCTCCCCGCACTAGTTCTTGACCTCGTTCCAGTAATCCTCTTGAGCGTAACATTGTTCATTAAGTGTGATAATAGTCGACCTTTCGGAGATTCGATCCGTGCTATCCAGGTCAACACGTTCGAATTAAATTAGCTTAAATTAAAAAATGCATCCGAGGATTGGCAGCTAGGAAGCTAAGAGATCAACCGTGCTCGCAACTCCACTAATTGAAAAAGTATCTCTTGGGCTAGTCTAGATTAAACTAGGGGTGAGTTTGTTTGAAAATGTATGTGTGAATTTATAAAAGACGAAAAGTATTGGGACGGTTCAACAATTGGCTGCAGTTCGGGCTACAGTCCGCAAGCTCCGCAAAATGCAAACGAATTTTTTCGATCCTTTTCCTGTTGATTTGATTTACGCTCGAAATTTGCAATACGTCTCATCCGGTGCAGCTGCAAAATTCGTGCTGCGTTCGGTTTGGGGTTGTTTATGCCTCGTTAATTGCTCCACACACGTGCAGGCCAGTGGCCGAATTTCAGTAGAATGGACAGTGGCCGGTGATGAGTGGATGTTTCGCCGACAGATGTCCCGTCTGAATCCGGTGGTCAGGCTGAGCCGAGTCCCAACTTTCGAAGGACACTTGCCGGACACACGAGTTCTTTTGTGACCCCGGGGGCCAAAACCGACGGAATTGTGCGTCCATTCGAAAAATCGCAAAATAACATGTGGATGATGGCTTCGATTCTGTCTGTCCCTTCTGGCCGGGTTTTTTGTTCTTTCTCGCCAGGTTTATTCGCAAAGGTGCTTTAATTTGACCACTACTACATTTCCGGGGGCTGGGGAGACGGCGGAAGGACGGGGTTTATTCAGGGCACTCTGCACGACAGGTGGTTGTTACCTGCCTGCTGGCTCGGCTGGTCGCTCACCTTAATTGAGATGCGATCTGAAGCCTCATCCTGCCTCTAGCACATCTCGCGTTCAAAAATCGCAGGGCTGCGGTGCAAAAATTTTGTAATTTCATTGCATTGATTTTTTTTATTGTCCCCAAACCTATGCTGTTCTCGTATTTCCATCGGATGAACATGTTAATAAGTGATATCTGCCAGTGTTCCCGGAAATTCGATTCTTGCATTTTGATGTTAACAAGTGATGATACTTGATTAAAGAATAGAGTAGATCACATAAAGTTATGATGTCATGACGTCAACAAATAATACTTACACCGGATCACAGATGTCCTTCTAAATCTTTTCTGTAAGTTGATGAATTTCTTCAAAACAGATTCATTTTTCAGGAATTAAAAAGATTCAACATAAAAGAAAACGGAAAATGTTGTCTGGCCAAAGATATCTATCAAACTGATTTTTTACTTTTTGTTTTATAGATCTAGATTCTAGAGGAAAAGGCCAAGTAAAACGTCATTGCCTCTTTGATCAGATTTTTAAAAGGCTTTTAAAATTCATAAGCAAACGGCTTATTGACAACGCCACAATACCACGCGAAATGGAAAGAAATATAAGTCTTCTTTGGCTCATCAGACCCGACTACGACCAATTATAAATATATGTATAATAATTATTCATAATTGTCATTATTGTTTTTTAAATATATTTTTTTATGAAATCTGATTTAAAATGTTTATAAAGAGGATTCGCAAAGACTCTTTCTTCATAAAGTTCGCTAGAGACTGACAAAATTAATATAAAATAAAATATCACAACATTATATACTTTTCTTTTTTAAATCAATCAAACACTTGCTTGCTTTTGATAAACTTTATGCAGTGAGAAATATATTTTTTCCAATAATAATTAAGTAATAATTATAATTATAACACAAAAACACATTAGTTAAAATGTATGATATGTATTATATATATTATAATATTGGTTAACTATGTCGCTTACTTCAGTTTCATAATTGATTTCGTTTTCACTTTAAGTTATACAGTCTTTATTGAAATGACTAATTTCTGATAATTGATAATAAGTAAGTGAGAATTAGCATTCTATTTTTGTCACTATACAATAGGTGGCGCTAGTTTGATATATGATGTGATTTGCACGCGTATTGTCAAACTAAATATGCTGCCAACTTAAAGGGTCCCAAATTCTATGCATCTTAGGAATTGATTTTTATTTGTTTTAATTTATTGCATCGATGCGATTTTGCCGATCGAAATTATTCTGTTGGGCTAATTTAAAAAACAAAATACTGACGGATCTAATGGCATTTCGCTTTTTATGGAAGGACTATTTAATTGTGGAACGGAATCGTCCTCATCGTCATTACTATTTACTATTACTATTTCCTACGTATATTTTTCCTTTTCATTGCATCCAAACCTCTATAGAAATGCACTGTGGGCGTCCGGAACTCTCAAGGAAGTTGATTAATCTGCACTTAGTAGAAAGAAATCTCACCGTATTCAACTCACAATGCTTGCCCGAGATAAACCTATGCTTCCAATGCAAAAGCGTCAGTCGAAATGACGGAACTATTTATGGTTTTTTTCTATGTGATACCGATTTTTAAATGTGTAAAGTAGAACACTCAAATTATAGAGGGAAAATATTCGTTAAAATGACCTTGAATATTGGGTAGGATAGGATTTTTTTTGATGGATGTGTAGTAAATGCAATGTAATTAAAACTCGGTTTTTGGGTTTGAAAAATGGTTCAAGAAACCTCATAATGATTATAAATTCCCTTTTCAACGATACCCTATATGATGGTGTAAGTACTCCCTCGCTCTCTTCAAGATGAGGGCCAAATAGAGGGAGCCTTCAACCCCGAAAACCGAGTTTCACTGACCCTCTCTACACATCCATTAAAATAAATCTTGTCCTACCCAAAATGGAATGTTTGACCAAAATTTTGTAATATTTCAAAGGACTAAAGATGACATCAACTGTTATATGCCGTATTTTGTGGTTCGACGATGACGTATCGTTTCACTTCAACAAATAGATATTTGTTCAATATTGATTACCAGAATACTCCTTGAAGATTTGAAAAAATTCGAAATACAATAAATAGTAAAAAGATTATATGGAACGCCTGCAAGAGCGTCGTACTTGACAGTTTTTCCATGACACCATAAGTAATATCTCAAATTGATGGTATTGTTCAATATAATTGCAGAAAAGGCACATTCCCACTGGTGCCACGCCTGTTCCCCACGAAGCATTTCGATCCGTCGCTTTTTTCCCTCTAACGCAAATCCACCTGCCCGTATCTATTTCGCTGCTGTCCTTGAGCATCGCTGCCGAGCGTTGCATGCATCAAATTTTGCTGCCGGCTCGAGAGCCACGTCACAGTTGTTACGAGATGCATCTGCAGCGTGACCACCGCCAGTCAGCCGTGATGTGCGTCTCCGCTTTTTCAACGCTGGTCCGGGCTGGAAGCTGCAGGCATCGAAGGTTGTCAAACGCACGAGGTATCGAGATGCAAATTACACAACGGTGCCGCGCGGTGAATCACCGGCTCCAGGTGAGGTGAGCCACTAGAAAGTGCTTCCTCTCGAGCCGGGCGGCGCGGGCGGAGGGGCCCCCGATGGAGCACGACCTGGCCGTGAAGTGGCTAATTATGCGTCCTTTGTCTCTTTGTGCACCTGAGCGGGGTGTGGGGCCCTCGGAGCGCTAAATTCCAGTCCTCTGGTTGATGGTTTCCACTTACAACCAGTGGCTTCCTCAATTTCACTGAAAAATCCACTAAGCGTCGAGTGCGGAACTGGGGGGCTCTGTTGCGTTTTTTACGAGTAAACACTTCACTTTGTGGGCATCCCACCGGGCGGCGGCAGACAACAAATTCTTTGCGTGCTGATAAACCGTGACGACAAGTGGAGCACGGTAAGTACGCGTGAATGGGACGAGGCCGCCGCGCCGAATCAATAGATATCAGAGGCGGAAAGGAAAAGCGGTGGATTTCATTTCATTTCAGCGGTTTCAATCTGTTCAGCAAAATCAACAAACCGCGCGTTTCCTCATCTGGGTGGGTCGTCTTGGCTCCGATAAGAACTCGCCTCCGGAGACGATGACTCTGGAACGTGAGAAACCGTCGAAATTATTCCTAATTGAAAATAAGCACTTAAATTTTTCTGTGGGATGAATTAATCTCTTTGAGAACTTTATTTTGAATTTGTATAGGAGGATGGGCATTTTAGCCCAAATGACCAATAACGACAAGCGATTTATCATCGGAAAGGATTTTTCACGTTCTACAATTTTTACTCTCTGTGGGAAAAAAGTTATTGCTACGTAAAGACAGTCTTGCAAAAATTGCACATTCACATTAATACATTACTCTACAACCAAATCTCGACATATTCGTGAAAAAAAAACAGCATATAAATCCTTCTCAAACCTCAGGTTTATCGAACGAGGTCCATTAAGTACGCCACTGGATTGGTTAGTGTCTTTTTACACCACGAGCACAAAGCCAAAGGTTGTAGGAGGATAACGTACAAAAGTAATGTATTAATGTGAATGTGTAATTTTTACAAGACTGTTTTTACGTAGCGATAACTTTTTTCCCACAGGGATTTGGGATTTTCCGCGATAGTAAAAGTTGTAGATCGTGGAAAACCCTTCCAATGATATATCGCTTGTCGTTACTGGTTCCTAGGCTGGGGTCCATATATTTCTGCTCATCCTCCTTTATAGGTATGTAAGTATATCTAATTGTTTAGAATGTTTTACAACATATGAAGTGAAGTTGCCATTGAATTAAAATTTACAATGTAAAATAACATTTGTATATGAATTATGAAATGAAATATGTTTTTTAAATATAAGTTCAATGTTATTTTATTAATAAGTTTTCATTATTCTCTCTTCCTGATCGGAACAGATGAGCTTGAAGTTTCTGTACGAATTTTGATAAATCATAAATAATAATTACCTAAGTATGTATATGTAGTATAAAAAAAAATTTATTGATCGCGATTTTTCCGTCGCAATTTTCAATATAGTCCGAAACAAATTCATTAGAAATCGTGTCAAAATTAAAGTTATGTTTCTACTTAACATTCTTAAAAAAGTCTGTAAAACTCCTCAAAATAAATATGTTAAACACGAAAAAGTTATTTGACGTTTCCATGAAAACAAGTATGCATTGTAACGGTACTCTCAATAGTAAATAAAAGTAATCAAATGTGAGCTAGGTTAATTTTGGTATATAAATGCAACGAATTTGCTAAGTTTTCCAATTGCTTGACTACCGACTGTATAGTTGTTTTCCTTATTTTGTTATTTTATTGGGTATTTAATCAGTACCTAACCTTATTATAAAGTGTTTACTCATGATGTCATTTTAAATCATGAAAAATTGTATCGTCATTTTAGATTTTCACAATCGTATTTGTATTTTTACCTTTGAGAACTTTTTTTCATTCATGGGGAATATTCTGGGTCAATCTGACCCTACACATACTTTGATTGTCGCCCATTTTAAATTGACGAGTGCGATCAGCTTAATAAAATGTATTTGATACTTGAAATATTATTTAATCAATTGTTATAAACAATAAGTCCCGTTAGAATTATTTACATTGTTGGAGTAAATGGGAGACAATACCTACTTGTTGAGTGAAATGTTTATTGATACGTTTCTTTATAACCATTTTACAATAAACACCTTAATCCTTTTAAATGAACATTTTTTCATACAATTTAACAAACATATTTGAGATAATCATAAAAAAAATCGTTTTTGAGAAAAAAACCTTATTATACTTTAGTGACGTGAAGTGACATTTCACTTTAACTGACTTTAGTGACGTTTTACTTTAACAAAAATTTGTTCAATATTGATTACTTGATTTGATTTGATTAATATCCCTGAAGCTTTGAAAAATTCTCAACATAATAAATAGTAGGAAGATTATATTGAATTCTTGACCGCGCGTCTAACTTGACATTTTTCGTCATATATTTTTTGGTTTCATATGTATATGAGTTTTGATTTGCTATTATTAATTTTTATAAAGCAACTAATAGAATGGCATAATCTTTATTTCTAATTTGCTTCCCATGTCCCTGTATCAAGTAAAACTTACCAGATTTGCGCAACATTGAGACACTTTTGCTCTTCACTGTATATATAGTTCGATAAAAAAGTATATTGAACTATTTTGATCTCGTACTACGTACTTTTACACTTCAAATTAAAAATGTTAATCTGAAGCAAATTGGGCTTAATACACAGTAGGGTCAGAATGACCCTGCATCCACTTTGAATAATTCCCAAATAATACGTAAGGTAAGGGTCAAATTGTCCCTGTATGGTATTCAAAGGTTACATATTGATCTGCCCTTTTGAATCTATAAATTTCGTGAATACATAGTTACTGTAAAATACCCTCAGTAATAACTGTGATTGATTGAGGTATGTTCGAAGGAAGTCAAGCCCAATCGATTTTACATTAATTCTTATTAAAAACCCTTCCGCCTTTTTGGATTTCCAAATTTTGATAATACATTTCGGTTGCCGAACTCTTACTTAGCATCTCAAAAACCCTAAATACTCATTTTCATGGCAATCGTTTGAAATATTTGTTAGCCGTTTTTTCCATTAATCCATTTGTGTTATTTTGTGAGTTTTTGTATTTATAGTATCATGATGCTGATAAAGGTATACCTATTTAGACGGCTGATTTGAGAATTAGTAAATAAAAGCATGTACAATGTACATGTCAGTTTATTATACTAGCCAGAATCTGAGGGATCAGGAAGTGAGGTAGAGCTCAGACGAATTGCGTCCGAAAGGCTACTCGTAATTCAGTGTTATTAATATTGTATTTTCATTGTCGCCGAGAGCAAAATTTTTTTCGCCCTGGTATGGTCAGAGCAATAAAAATTGTTGGTTGCGAGGCGAACCATTTGCCTTTTTGGATCCTCTTTTGGACGTGAGGAGCTTTTAAATTCGTAAATTTTTGCCGTCCAAGAAATTCGCTATAATTTCGCTCGTGCGCCAGAGCCGTTTTTTTCGTGTTATGCTCACGCCATTCACGCCGTCTGGCCCAGTCCACCGGCGGCGGTGCCCACACACCAAGGTTAATTCGCGCCGCGGTGTTTTGACGGCGACGGCGGCGGCGGCACCAGCGCCGCGCCACGGAACTCTTAATCAAGGGGCTCGGGGTGCTTTTGTCCGCCTCGCTGCAGCGCCACTGCCGCTCGCGGGGACTGGGGGCATTATTGATACAAAGTGAAGTATTTGGTCGGCGCGAAAATTTATATCTTCGATTTCCTTAATGGTAGTCAGCTGCTAATAAGTATTTTTTCTTTTTTTCCAGGTAAGTGGCCTTCCGCTTTGTCTGACTTGCGTCGTGTAAGAGAGCTCTTAATGGGTGCCCGGTGTGGTAAGAAAATTTAAAGCAGGTAAAGATATCTAGAAGTTTTGCAATATACGTACAAATTTGGTGCAATTGGAGTTCTCATAAGATTACATTAACATCTGTAATACTATACTTATAGTATTTAAGAGGTTACTTTACTGTAATCTGAGTGAAAAGATGTTAAAATTTAGGAATTGAAAAACATACACATACAGTCATGCGTATAACTTTAAGACCACCTAAGTTTTTCATGAAAGTTTTATCTTTTGATCCTCATTATTTCTACAAACCATCAGAGAGGGAAAAACTTTTTGGCAGAATTTACTATTGAATGGTCTTTCTTATTTTCCCATACATTGATTTTATTTTCGTTAACAAGAACATAAGAAATTTAAAAAATTTCCTCGGGATACCCGCGTATAACTATAAGACCACTTCGTCGTGTACATAAAAATTGTAACAAAAATGTTATAGAATCGTCCTAGACTTCATAGACCTCAATTCGCTAAAGTTTTCCGTCTGGGTTAATTTAAATTTGATTTATTGGTGAATAACGGAAATTTTTAAAATGGGCAGGAAATCAGTGAACGAAATTAGGTTGTGGTGTGGCTGTTAATTTCCGTTTTTTTTCCAGTCGTTACACTTGTAAGGATTCCAATTAAGTATCCTTCAAATTTACAGGTGATCGCACTTCACATTAACGGATTGTCGCAGCGTGAGATTGCTAACCAGTTGCATATAAGCAAGACCTGTGTCCTTCAAACAATTGAAAAACACAATTGCTGATTTCTAAATTATGCAGAATAATAAAAATAATAAAAAGATCTAGTTTATACTAAATAAACTTATCAAGAAAAAAAACCAAAACAAAAAGTTTCTTTTAATTGTGAATTAGAAAAAACTATTTTCCTTTCAATCCCGTTGGTTTCCTTTTACCAGAATTCAATTCAATTGTTTTCTCGAAACCATACTTATTTACCGAAAGCAAGCGCCACTGTCGCATTGTGTTCTAACTTAGAGCTGTCAAACTGACTCTAACTTAAGCCGTTTTTTGTTAAAGAATTGCGGAGTACTCTAAATTTAGAATTTAGACTCTAAATTATAACTCTAAATCGTTAGGGAATATCAGGGCAGATTTATTTATAGCCCTCAGGAAAAATTCAGGGATGGAACGGAAATGGGCGATTGGAGGAACATTTATTAGACCAGTCGTACGAGGATCCTAATATGTACCCGAGATACACGGGCACGGTCGAATGAGGATCCAGCACGGAACATCATCGATTGTGTCGTGTATCACTGTGGATTAAGTTTGAATCTTCATCCGTAACTTCATCCGAACGTAATCGAATGAAGTTCCCTAAACTTAATTTTCAGTGGATAAAGATGGAAGGTCTGGAAGAATAAGTTAATATCCAGTGTCAAAAATTGTCACTGATCAACGAATATTCGAAAGTTGAGCGATTATTTTATTTTATAAAATAATGGATAAAAAAAAGTATGGAATAGTGCAAAGAAAATAAAGAAATTCACAAATATAAAATTATTGAAGATATGAATGAAATTTCATCGGCACGAATGAAGTTCGCAGTATGCCCGTGGATCATGGGTGCGGAATGGATTAAAATCCGAGTGAATTATAATTCGCCGGATCTTCATTCGACTATGACTATGTGTATTTTGAGTATAAGATAAAACTTTATTCTCGCAATACACCTTTGTTTGTATTTTCACAATCTTCGCAGAACTCTATTGTAAATACTAAACAAATATTTCTTTAAAAAAAACCATTATATTCTACATTATACACGAATATTGTATGCCAAAGGAAAAGGGAATTTGATTAATTACAGAATTAGTCCTTCATGGTCCTAATGACATTTGAACGGATCCATTAGGAGGAACCTCTTCAAAAGTAAATTCAGGCAAACAGCCGAGCCCACGAAGCCCCATCATTTTCCTGTAGGAAGGCTTTGTCCTTCGAAGGCCACATATGGGTGTAATCAGCCGGAAAAAATGAGAGCAGTCCTGGATGAAAAAATATTGCCCTGGCCATGGGGTCCGGGAGCGTTCAATTAATTCAAACGTTTGGCGGAGTCAACTCCGCCACAGTAAATGAGCTCCAAAGAAATCTACTTTTTTTTTCCTGGGTTGTTTGGGGAGGAGGGAAAATAAAATGGGAAGAGGTTCGAAATGAAACGACTGTCTGTAAAGGTCGCCATTTCCATAGCAGCTCACAGACGCCCTGATATTAGCATTCTTGGCTCATCTTGGGCACATTCGGACGGAGGAGCACTCCTCTGCGCTACAGCGATTCACCAAACAAAAGTTGTAGCTGTGTGGGGCGCTCTGCCGAGCCCCGGAGTCCTGAGCATATCCAGGGTGTGGCACTCCCAGCCAAGACACTATCTACTTATCGATTTTCCGTACCCTTGGGTTTTCTCCCGGATGTTTTTCCTTTTTTTTTTCTTTTTGCTTCGTCCTGAGGGCTCCTACAGATCCCTGGAAGTCCTGAAGCGATGATTTGTGGTAATTTTTCGAGACAAAGTTTTTATGCGACTTATGAGTGGGAACAGAGGCGTTGGTGGCCGGGACTGGGCGAGGGTTGCTCTAAAAGCACCATTAGAACCGTCCAATCGCTTGGAGGAGGATTGCTTCAGTCAATCAGAACGTTCTCAGAACGTTCCCTTTTTTTTCAAATCTAATTTCCACCTTTGACGTCATCCTGTATCTAAATGGATTTCTATCTGTTCAATTATCTCTGTACTGTGCGCAGTGGTTCGTTAAGCACTTGTTCTCGGCACTCCGCCCTAAAGAAAGAAACGACGCTCCTCAATTGCTTACAATTTTGCATTTATGTGCTTTCCTGGGGAGTTTGGACTGATGCTGAATTCGCAAATAGGCTCTTAATGAAATTATCAATTTCCTTCCATGGGAGGTATTCCAATCACAGATTTTTAGTGATTTATAGGAGATTTATTGTAAATTCTCAGAAATTGCTATGCAAATTGTAGAAGAGAGCTTTAATTAAAAGCAATTTCAAATAATTGAACTTGTATTTTTGAAATTACATACTAAAGAAGAACAATTAAATTTGTTTACCAATGTTTTCAATTAACTAACTCTTGTATGAATTATGAAATGAAAAATGTTTTTTAAATATAAATTCAATGATTATTTTATGCATAATTTTTCATGATTAAATCTTACCGGAAGGGAGGGTGTTCATTTCTTTTGCTGATCGGAATAGATGAACTTGAGCTTGAAATTACAATAGTTTTTCCATTTAAACTACACCTTATTAAAGAATATAATAAATACCATGCATGTGAATAAATATCCCTGTAGTAGGTAGGTACAGTTACTCAACTAATTGATCACATGGTAGTACTTTAGTGGTACTTTAGAATTTTGCAAGTTGTTCATTAACTGTAACAGATATCGTAAAACTGGTTGCGCAATATTGTAGAGGGCAAAATTGTCTATAGAAATACTCTTATACATTTTGACATCCGATTGACCATTTTGGAGTTATTTATGAAATAAAACTGTCAAATTTCACTACTTTTATCCTCGCAAATAACTCAAAAAATATCGAAGTTACGGGAAAATTGTCTTAATCAATTTTGTGCAGGATTTAATTCTCTACAAGTTAGGCGAGGCCACTTGCCCATGTCAGAATAAAATTAACGATTTTTTGCAAAAATAGAACATAATGTATTGGGCAAAAAATTTTGAAAAACAATTTAATCTCAAAAATTTATTACTCTACAAATTACCTGAAGACACCTGTTTTCATCTGATTTATACTTAGCAGAAATAGACTTATAATTTTCGAGATAAAATTGTTTTTCCAAAATTTTGCTCAATACCTTATGTTCTATTTTTGCAAAAAATTGCTAATTTTATTCTGACATGGGCAAGTGGCCTCGCCTAACTTGTATAGAATTAAATCCTGCACAAAATTGGTTAAGACCTTTTTCCCGTAACTTCGATATTTTTTGAGTTATTTGCGAGGATAAAATGAAGTGAAATTTGACAATCGGATGTCAAAATGTATAAGAGCATTTCTATAGACAATTTTGCCCTCTACAATATTACGTAACCAGTTTTACGATATCTGTTACCGTTAATGAACAACTTGCAAAATCCTAAAGTACCATCATGTGATCAATTAGTTGAGTCACTGTATATATTAAGCAATTACAAGTTTAAATATATTAGACTGCAGGTATATAAGAAATTATAGTATTATTATGTCATCTCATAAATAACACAGTTTTTGTATACTTAAATATTTTATTTTCGAAAAATAAGATAAACAAAATTCTTTTGTCATATAAAATATACTTTCCTTCATTTTCTACAATGCCCTTCAATCTTTCAGGCAGATTTTCATTTTTCTGAACAAAAAATACTTCTCCAGACTCCTTTGACCTCATTTATAGGAATCATATTTCTACCGTCCATTCCAAATGATATTGAAGACTGCAGAATAAATAATAATCAAATGGCGCAATGTCTAGCGAATATGGTGGGTCGGGCATCGTTTTTTATATTCAAACTTTTCCAGTCTTTGCACTGCGATTCTCGTGCATGTGACCGAGCGTTGTCCTGATGGAAGGACACCTTCGGCGTCTTCAAATTTAAAATGGTGCTTTTTCCTCTAGTCGTTCAAACTACTGGCAGTAGATCTCCTTTATTATCGGTTGGGTTGGGGTTTGAAAGTTCAAAGTATACTAAACCCTTCATATCCCACCAAGCAGATAACAACACCTTACATCAGTGAAGGCTTTCTTTAGTCTGGGCTGAGTGTATTTCTCCTATGTCTTCGACGGTTAACATTTTGGTAGAGAACCCATTTCTTGTCATCATTCACTAGTCGGTCCAAAAAAGGAACAGCTAGGTACTTCAAATTATTCCAAATTCCGATTTTTAAGTAAATTTAAAAACTTGTTATGTTGTTTCATGGTTAATAATAGTAATGGGTATTCGCTCCCATGACCTCCAGATTTCCATTTTTAATTTTTATCGTATAGGTTATATTTTCAGCATAAGGCACCTTAGCATTTTTTCTAAAATTATTCTTATCTAGAAATAATATCTTATTGTTGTTTTTCTGCACAAATATGTAAATATAAAAGTAGCCTTCGCGAACAGAAAATGTCAACAAATTCTATTGTTCTGTCGACTGCAAAATGTATTACATTAAGCTGGTCCGAGGCTACGCCCACTCTTATTAATAAGAATTATTACGACCATGATTAAGGTCATGAGTTATTGCATTATTATTTGTGACCGTCTATTTAATTGGTATTTTGCTTATTCCGTCATTAAAGCATCGGAGTAAAATATCTTAGTTAAAAAAATTTTTGTCTCGATTAAAACTTATAAGTCGAATTGAAATATTACGACTTCATTCCATTTTTGTATTTTTATTAGGTAAATTGAGAGGACATAAACTGTGGTTAAAATAGACCACTTGGACGGTACTACTTAAGGGTTAAAGCTGTTAAAACCAGTGATCGATAATACTGAGCATTTTTAAAACGCAAAACCCCTAGCGAAAAAACTCGGCGTAACTACGCTGGCAAACTACACCAGCTTTCCAGCTAGCGTAGTTCGGCGTAGCTACAACCCCGCCGGCGCGGCGTACTCTACCCAATGGAACGCAGCTTTAATGTTGATTTTGTATATGTTTACATTTGTTAATGCTTTGCACACATTGTAAAATGCGAGATATATGTAAACAAAAATTTATATGTTCATATTGCATTACTTTGTAAATAATGCATACACACTGAAAGAAAAAGAGCAGCAAAATTAACTATTTTTTCAGCCAATTAATTAAATTAGTTAATAGATCTAAAACAGTGAGAAAAACATTTACAAAATTAGTTAGTTTCAATTAATTGGCTGATAATCAACAAAAGATTAGTTAGTATTGCTATTTTTTCTTTCGGTGCACACATAATGACTAATTCAGAATAAAAAACCAACCACCTGTGAATAAAGAAAGCAAGAAGGAAGCCCTTTTTTTATACCAAATATAATATCGAGTAATCTATTATTTAATCATCTACAACATTCTACAAAATAACTTAGACATGCAATAATTACAAAATAATGTAGAAATGTTATTAATTAAATTAAAATTGTCTATATTAGAGGCGTGTTTTTTCGTTTTCTTTTTTTAGTTTTCTGTTAATATTGACTCAGAATTGCAAGTTGCTAAATCCTTTTGGCCGGAATCGGAGCTAATCGATCATGCTTTCTAATTAATATTAGAAAACCCAGTGGCGAAGCGTGGGGAAGAAAATGTTGCCGCCCTCTTGTTTAGGTATTTCAATTTAAAATACTGTAATATACAATAATTCTAAAGAACTTTTCGACAAGAGTTATTGAGTATTGTACAGGTTATTTCTGCTAGCTATAAATCTGATGTAAACGGGTGTCCTCAGGTAATTTGTTGATTAATAATTTTCGAGATAAAATTGTTTTTCAAAATTGTGTGTCCACTACATTATGTTCTAATTCTGCAAAAAAGTCGCAAATTTTTATTCTGAAATGGGCAAGTGTCCTCGCCTAACTTGAAGAGAATTAAATTATGCGTAAAATTTATTATTACCATTTTTACTGTAACTGCGATATTTTTTGAGTTATTTGCGAATTAAAAAAAGTGAAATTTAACAGTTTTATTTTATAAATAACTCAAAAATGGTCAATCGGATGCCAAAATATATGGGAGCATTTCTATAGACAATTTTGCCCTCTACAATATTACGCAACCAGTTTTACGATATCTGTTAATGAGTACCTACGTTGCAAAAACCTTAAATACCATCATTGCAACAGTTTTTTGCGTCACTGTATAACTCCTGTTCTGGATTTCAAGTATTCTCAGTCAAAGCAGTCAAATTTCGTTAGAAAATGTCCATACAAAATCGCACATTTGGGTTTTGTAACTTGGTCCTTTTCTAATGTTGTATCCAGTTTTTTCTCAACATGGAAACTTCATAGCCTTTTTTTCGTTTGATTTGATGGACTATAGCAGATGATTTTATAACCTTATCGGTCACATCTCTCAAAGACACATTGGAATTCCATTTGAAGTTAGCTACCACTACTCTGGTCAATTTTTGGTCTGCCGAATCAGATTTCCTTCTCAGCGCGGAGTTACTCAACACTGTACAAGATTCCCGATATTTGCTAAGCACGTTTTGGATGATCATTTTTGAGAATGTCAACTTTTTAGCGATGTCCCTTTCCACATGTTTGGAACCAACTAATTGGTGATGTATTTTATGGCTGACATCCATTTTGACTACATAAGCAATTTCCACTTAATGTCTTGCAAATACCTTTGTATACCTTTTGATATAGTTGTAAAGCTACCTGATGTGTTCCCGAATTTTGTTTACCTCGGGGTGAGTAGTCGGTCTGGAAAGGTGGTTGGGTTTTTTTCTGAATCAGTCTTTATATTGAATTGAATCACGGAAATAAATATAATATGTATGCATACACAAAATAGTGTAGTAGTAATTTATATTGGTAGATTAATTTTAAGTGATTTGGGGTATTTTTACTGTTTACTGTCTATACATTTGAAAATTGAAATGTCCAAAAAATATCAGTTTTTATAAATGAATAGAATATTTAGTTATGTGAATTGTAATGTAATATGTTCGTGATATTAACAAGTTTGTTGGTAATTTCTATATAGCGGATAAATTTTGTCGAAATGTATATATTTGTCATAATAATCTCTAAAATCATGTAGTTCTCCTTTATTCTTCTTGAATGATATTTGTCTGTAAAATTTTCGCCTCAGGAATTTTGTGCTGGCCCTTTTATCTACATATATAGTACATATGTATGTATGTATGGAGTCTACCTGAAAATTTCACATTTTGTTCATTTTTTGAATTTGTCAAGGTAAAGGCTTCAAAGCAGCCTCTCCACTCTCTTTAATTGAATCTCAAAAACCATGCAATGCAGGAAAAAGCCCGTTTTCATGTTCGGCGACCAGAATTCTCCTCAACCGTCTCTGTCCAATTACCATATCAAAGGTTCCGATGCGCTGTTTTTTCCTAGCCAACGAAGTCCTTAAACCCAAAACCGCAAAATCGAGGGAAAAAACGTCCCACATGAGCCGATGGGGCACGACCGTGGGAAGATCCCATTCGCTGCGATGATGGATTGCTGCCCAAATCAGCGCTGTAATGATGCCAGCAGCGGAAATTGCAATGAAATCACCGCCAGCGCTGCTGCCGGGTTATGTGCTGACCTTAACACGTTCGCTCATTGTTCTCGTTTAGAACCCCGCTGCCCCGGCTGAGTCCACCAGAGGGCGCGCTCTGGGGGAATTAAAAAGACAAAACATCTGCAGACGGAGCTCAGGCTGGACGCAATCGGAAATGTGAGAAATTCCGGGGCAGCGCGAACGAATCAACCTGGGACCGGTGTTTTTTTCGAATCAATTCACCGGCAGAAATTTGATATTTTGGTTGAAGTGGCACGCACCTGCAACCTTGTCAGGCCCGGCATAGTCGCACATTTATTGTGATTTATTCCCCCGTTTATCTTCATTTCCTTACTAAAAGAGAAATTCAAAAATGGGTTTTTTAGGGCAGTTTTCATGGTATGGACTTAACCCTTTTCAAAGCAGTGGTCGATATATCGTCCACATATTCTGAAATCGTTATTTTGATTTTACAAGATTTTTCATCACTGTTTTTTCTAGTCTTACTATTCTCTCTCTTTTCGATTAATTTTTTTTATATTACTACTAATAAATGAGAGTTGCGTTTTGCGTTGTTACTTTTAACTGTTGTTTTGCACTATTGGTGCATTCGACAAGGTTTTAGGCTATAAGAATGCAAACATAAACTTGAGAATAAGTATAAAGTTTTCATTCCGGATTCCCATGTTACTTTAATTTACCCCTCTTTGACTGCTGGAGTAAGCTGTTTTATTTCTTATCGGTTTAAGTTTAGTATGCTGTTGCCAAAAAATTTCTTGGCGGATACAAAACCAATGTAAAAAAAAACACTCAAGAAATGCTCAAAGAAAAGTTTTCCGTTCCGGTTGTCAAAGTGGTATGGTGTTCGGTCAAGAAATATTTTATTTATTTATTTTATTTATTTATTTCAAAAAAGAAAAGTATTTCTACAATCAAAAAACAGAAGTCTTATCGCGACTGCTAAGAAACTTATGTGTAAGTAGAAACATAGTAGCAAAAATATCTTAGACTAAATCTATCTAAAACAAGGCAGATGTCTATCAACAGTTAAGTTAAAGTAAATATTATTGATGAATAGAGGTAAATCAAAATAGAAAATAGAAACGCTCACCCCAAGACACCCCACCCACACCCAACAGCCCACGCTGAAAGAAAAATAAATGAGTAAGGACAAAAACGGTGATGAAAAACGGACCTCAGGCAAACAGGCAGGCTAGTTTTAGTTCTACTATCAAATGCTAGTTTTAGTTCTACTATCAAATGCTAGTGGCGCTGTACACTCAAAATTCACACGTATTCCATTGAAGTAAAAAGTAAAAGTTTTTCTAAAATTATAGCTAATTTGAGGTTTTTGTATCCTTGACCTACTGTCAAAATTCCTTCTAGGAATATGTGCCTTTTCTCCTTGAGCTGTTTTCTTGGCAATAACATACCAGCCTTTAGCAGGACATTTTGCACTGAATTGAAAGTTATGAAAAGTTACCTATATAAAGTATTTTTTATTTTGCGAAAATAAAATTAAATTACCTGGATGTATACTCACATTGCGTCAAATACTTAATCCAAAAATTTATCTGGTTCAAGGTTTGAAGTTTGGAAATAAATATCATGGCAATTTGATTTCATTTAAATAGTTCGCATCTTGCCCATTCGAGTTTGAAACGCATTACCAACCAATTCAGAGTACAAAATCGAAAACCTCCTTTAGGCGGTTGTTTTATGAGAATTTAGTCTGACATATGTATATATATCGTATTTCCATATATGTGATTTCCCTAAATAGGTAACTCTAATTTTCTGATTTCACATTTCTTACGTTTTTCTTACTTATTTTTCTACTTTTGCTACTTGTACTAGTGCTAATTAGAATAGTAGGTACTATTTAAAAGATACTGTATTAATGTATACTCTTTGAAATAAAAACTATTATTATTATTATGATTAATAAAATTGAAGTGCGTAAGTCTGCGATTTCAAAATAACTAAGCTCGTATTATTGTTCACATATCATAAAAACGAATATACATAATTGTTTTTATTATTACATATACATAGGTACTAACGCTTGAGCCTCGATGGTTTTTTTTGGACATGACTTAGGGCATTTTATTATTTTGTTTACGTTTTGTAGAAATGTTCTTCAGATATTTGGAAAAGTCGTAGACGCAATTAAAAAAGGTATTCATGGTGATTATATGATATTGAGAATTTGGGTGAAATTCACTAAATTTGTTACATGAATCTTTCTGAACAATGTTGAGAAAGAAATTTTTAAAATTTCGAAAATTGGAATAGTTAAGAGGGGTTTAAAACTTTAAACGCGTTTCTTGAAAAATCGTTTTTTTTTAAATGAGTCGAGTCTTATTAACCGTAAAAGGGGTTACAATCACCTTAAGATTTTCAAAAAATAATTCCTGAATTTATTAATAATATGTACATACTTTTAAGAATATGTATTTTATGTATTTTTTATTTTTTTCGTGATTTTGGCTGCATCAAGAAGGATAAAATGTAGTTTTTTGTCAGGCAAAACTACAAAATACAATTGGACTCCCTCAAAGTTTGGCAGTCTTGCTTTTGGTAGAATTTCGAGGGAAATTAACGTTATTATGAAACAATAAACTTTAAGGATGATTAAGTAATGCCATTAAACAAAGTTATTTGAAAAAGAAATTTCATTGAAAAAATTCCTAAAACATTCATTTTCGATCTCTCTAAAAAAACCCTTTTAAATGATATACTTATTATTTTCATGTTGTTATAATAAATTTATAATTTTTTAGAAGTGTAAAATACCACTTTAATGCCACCTTTTTTGCTTTTTATTCCTAAGTAAAGTTAATGCCAATAAAGAAATTACTTTAGGGTGTTCTTGCTGCATGTTTATTTCATTGAGGCATGGGTTAAATAATGATAAAAAAAGAAGCGAATGAGGTGATTTTATAAACAAATTGTATTAATGAAGCTACTTCCAGTGCTCACACCTATTATTTTGACCGCCACTCTATTCAAATAAATAAGTAATTAATAAAATTGCATCTCAAAGGTACCATAGAGTAAATAAATAAATAGAGTAAATTTAATTAAAAAAATTGAAGAATTAAATCAGAAGACTCCTGCAATTAAAAATGTGTTCACTAAAAAATATGAGGTAGAAGGCTATGTAGTACTTGGTTATATAAAGTAGAAATTGAAAACATTAAGACTTTACTATCTTACAACTGTAACATTAGTGTCTACTTTTTATGTGCAAGTTAAGGGCGGGAACTTGAGTTAAAATTTTCCGCAAGAACTGTGTGATCGTGACGCGCGTTCGTGACGGAAGGAAGCAATGTAGAAACAAATTTCTTTGAAAAGCCAATTTTTCATGAGCAATACTGCGGTGAATCATTCTGGGAAAATTATTTTCATGAAAGTGTTCCGCGGCAAGGTGGTACCTTTTTCCGGGAAAGATTCGCGTCAGACAGGGTTTATGAAAAGTAGCTGAAACACAGAGAGATGGCGACGCTGCAAATGAAAAGCTGTTAAATCTTGAGAAAAGCAATTTCCTGACGCTCAGGTAAAACTATTAGCCAGAAACAAGTACACGTTTGCCGCAAAGTAACTTTACTCTTGGTAAATTACATGGGTTCAGCCTTTTCCAACTGTTTAACGCACAAAACGTGAGCATCCTTGTCAAGGACGTCAGAAGCTCTGTTCCTTAGCGTCAATGTTACTTGACAACTCGTAACGCAGAAAAATTTTGTGTTCGGGGGTGGAAATTTTGTGTGAAGTCCGGACAGCGGCACCGTCGAAACCGAGAACAGGAGCGTCCTTGTCAAGGAGCTCCTCATAAAGGTTTGAGTGCCTTCTGTTGGTGTCGCCGGGACCCTTCATGCAGATTTTGAGCCCCACACTTACCTCGCCCCGAGGACTCAAGGGAGGCATTTAGGGTCTTCATTTTGGGGAAAGGGCGATGTTACGCATTTTCGTCAATAATGAAAATCTCTTTAAAAAATCAATAGAAACGACAGCGTGTGGGGGTGGAAACGGGTGTCTAAGAATTAGGTCTACTTTCCTCTGGCTGTTTGTTTCCGTGGGATCTTACGACGTCCGTCGCCTTGCTGCCCTGCGGTGTGGTCGATTTTGCACGTCGTCGGGACGCCTTTAAGGCGGGCAACCTCCTGCTTTAATCGCTGTCAGCGGGAGTTTCGCCAAATTTGATTAATTTCGGAATTCATACCTTGGTATTCATCACGGCAACGCAGGATGTAAGACGTGGGCTGTGTCCCTTCTTCTTTTTTTTATATATGTTTTGCTCTTTTGCTCTCAACGTTTTTGTGACGCAGTTCATGAATTTTTCGAGTTTCTTGATAAGCTTCGTCGTTGTTTTCAAGGTTACATATAATTTGCCTTTCACAAAATTTCTTTTTACTACCTACACAGCTTATTCGTCGGATGTGTGCTGATGATGTATTTTTTTGGAATTATTACGCACTTTCTAAATTGGAAAAGAAAAAACGCCAAAAAAAATCAAAAGCAAAGTGTTGTAGGTATTTTTTTTTGAATGAATTACGCATTCATAGAAACATTTTTGATTTTTTTTTTAATTGCAATCCAATTTGTAACAAAGTAAGAGGTATTTAATCTTTTAAGGATTTTTTCAATTTAATCTGACGTTCTCAGACTTATATGTATGTATGTTCATGTAACCCTGTAACCTATAACAAATAAATATTATTCCATAGAATTCCAACTCTAACTCAACATAGGGATACACATGTATTGTGGACACACAGTAAATTTCTTGTGGCATGTTTGCACTGAAAGAAAAATATTAGCAAATTAACTATTTTTTCAGCCAACTAATTAATTTAGTTGATAGAACTAAAACAGTGAGAAAAACATTTACAAAATTAGTTACTTTCTCAACTATTTTAGTTGATTTCACTACTTTAAATTGTTATAACAACTAATTTAATTAGTTAGTATTGCTATTTTTTTCAGTGTGATGTCTAAAAACTATATAATAATGTTTTCATTCAAATTTTTCAATGAAGCTCTCTTACACTGAGAAAACAGTTTAGTTATAATAACTAAGCGCATTTATTTGCAATATTTTGTAAAATATTTGGTCATTAGTAATAAATTTAGTAATAAACACTAAGCGCATAGTTAAAGTATGTAATCTTTATCTATCGAGTCAACAAAACCATTTACTTGAATTATTTAGTTCACATAACGTGAAGAAGTGGTTACTCATAATTTGTAAAGCCACGCGAGCGTCGATAGCTCAGCGGTAGAGGTGCCAGACTACCCATTCGGAGGTTCTGGGTTCAAATCCAGTCGGAATGTAAAATCAACTTTCTAAAAACATATCGGAATGCAGTAGATCGGTTGTAGAGCAGTAAGCCGCCAATCCGTTGGTCCTAAGATCGAACCCCAGCCACACGGATTAACTTTTTTCACATTTAATAATTTTAAATTAATATTTTTCAATAACATTTTTGATTATTATTACCAAATTGAAGTTTGCCTCAAAGAAAATGTCCCAACTATGGGATTGCTTTGCAAGAACTAAATATTTAGTTCGCCATATCGAACTCTACGATTTGGTATCTATTACTAAACCTCTTTAACAATAACCAAATCGTTTTCTCAGTGTAGACGTAATCCTTAGTTGTTCGTAAAAAAGTAAATGACCGACACTAATTAAATTTAATGAAGGGGATTTTTAAACATATGTATGTACATATATTGAAGAATATTAACATTAATTTTTTTTTGTTTTTACAAAATGGCCATATTTAAATTTTCAACCGATTGACTTGAAATTTTCAGAAAAGTTTTGTTTTTCAATTATATCTGTCGAAATTTGTATTATTGAGATCGAAATGAGCTTTTTATTGAACGTCGCATATAACTTATAGTTAGCAACACTCTTCGTATTGCGATTGCTATATCTATGTAGTAGAAAATAAATTTAAAAAATGTTTGTAAATATTACCACAGAATTTGGGAAATCCTGTAGGTACGTCGTTTTGGACGCTAAAAAAAGATGTGTGTTTTCGTCTGTCCATAACAAAAGGAGATTTTTGTTTTAGATTTGAAATTTATCATAAAAAATCTATAGTAAAAATTTATAATTTTCCAACGACGTTTATTCACTCTAAAGTCAAAATTATCTGAAAATTGTTCACTTTAAGATTTGAAGTTTTTGACATGAATAAAAATCATGGCATTGTTGATGCAAATTGATAATCCTGCTTCTGAGAAAGTACATCTTAATAAACTTCAGTTCAATATAAATTGTCCTGTTGTTCTGTAGATATAAAAAGATCGCAGCTAATGTCATCTACAAGAATCACGTCGAATCGCGCCATTTTGTAAAAAAATAAAAAACAAAACTTATTTTCATAATTCTCAATATATGTTTAACAAAGCCAAAAATACAAAAATATCATTAAAAAATTGCAGAAAATTGAATATTTCAGTTTTTGAAATTGTAACATAGATATGATCTACCATTTGTTCGGTTCCAAAATTGATGTTGTGTAACAACAAGAAGCTGAAAGAAATTTAAAACGTTTGTTAGTTCATGTGTTACCATTTGCCTTTATTTGTTTAATAGGTACTTAATCTACTTTTTTGAAATAGTTAGAAAAACATCTGGGTCTACCGAATTCACAAATTACATTTTATGCTCAAAAAAACGTATAATTGCCATGTTTGAAAATTCATAAAAAAATAACACAGTTTCATACGATTTCATTGTAATGTGGTTCAAATAAAAATTTGAAGCTTTAGCCTTTATATCAATAATGAGATTTTAACACTAACATAACGTTTTTCGTAAAATTCACATTGTTCCATATACATATAGATAATGGAACAGTTCATAACTGATACAAGTGCATGAAAAATGTTTGTTTCGCAGTTCTTCAGAAAAGCGACATTTTATATACATAATTATTTACATAGATTAGGATTTAGGCTTCAGTGCTACATATGCTAAATTAAAAATTTTCAAAAATGACCAGAAATCATAGATTTGTAATTTATAATTTTTTATTTTCTCCAAAAACGTGATGTGATACTGGAGAAATTATCAACAATGCTCAAAATATTTTTTTTAAATTGGAATTTTCGAGTTAGATGATCATGATGAGAATTTATAGCAAAAGTTTTCGAATTTATTGATTAAAATTACAAAATATAAATATACTATTTAAGAGTATATAGAAGTCTGATAATTAACTTAAAAGAAAATTTATAAAGGTTTTTGGGGTTAGTTCCAATTTAAGCAAAGTCTGGCATATTGCTCTAGTTATAGTATTTTATCAATCAATTGGTTTTCTTCGAATGCAGCGGATTGTTTTAAATTAACTCCTTTAACAAAATAATCATACTTATAATATATGTATGAGTATTCTGCGAACAATGCTTGTTTCTAATAAAAATGAGTGCAAACCTTTTAATTTGGGCTGACTGCCTTTTAATAAAAATAAGTGTTCCTTCATGTCGTTTTGACATAAAAGGACCCCTTTGAACTTCAGATAAACCTTAAAAGGATGTTCTTTTATTTGACTTGCGTTGGGACCGTCTTTGTAAGGATTCATTGCTCTCGATGGTTAGAACGCGTTCATTATCATATTGTCTTTTTCGTTTCTAGAGTAAAGCGTAACAACACAAGATGTAAGTTTTCTTTTTCTTTGTTTCTTAGCTTTCACTTTTGAAAATTTCATGACATATTAATACAAAAGGATAAATTAGTAAATAAAAAAGATAAATATTTTTTAAAAGGATGGTCCTAGTTGCGAAATATACAGAAAAAAATAAAAGTTATTTGATTTACAAACTTTTGGTGTCATTTCTGCAATGATTTTTGGTTAGAATTCCATATATTTCGAGTATATGTATATGCACATATATAAATTAAACGAATTTTATTTCTAAAATTTGGGATGTAAGAAAAATATAGGTATATTAATTAAAAAATGGGCATTACATTATGATACGACAGTGATGGATTTGAAACCTGTCAAGCACTCAAAATTAGCTTTGCTATTAATAATTAAAATGATACTATTTCAAACGTTATAAACGGTTCGATATGTAGTCGGAAATGATAGCAAATTTCCAATATTTCCAATTAATGTTTTAGCGTGGGGTGAAACGACTTTTCTGTGCCAAGGTAAACGAACGCATGAAGGTAATCGAAATATCATTAAATAATTATAATAATGTCAAAGTAGGTTCGGATTCTGAGCCAAGATTTTCCATTCGATTATTCGGACAGGAGATGGCCATTAGCTGAAAATTACATTTGGGTTTATCAAAGAGCTGATAATTATGAGTTAAGCTAATATATACGAGTTAATTTTCCCTAAAATAGCAGTTCATTATCCTGTCGAGGTAGACGGTATATTAATAACAAGTTAATTCGCTTTTATCTGGCTTATGGAGAAATAAATGGATTTTGCTATATTATAAATGAAGTACAAAAGCAATTATGAAGTAAGAATAGAAGTAGATGAATCCAAATGTTCAATTACGTCTTAAGACAGGAGCGTAAGAATACATCTTTCCCGGCGGTATAGATGGTTCAATGATGCAACGAAAATTCTGCACACTTTGAGCACCTCCTACAATAAAAGTCTCAATCCTTTATTTTCAATCCCTAAATGCAACAGCATATAAACTAATAAAGGAGGCAAAATGTCTCATGATTCTGTGTGAAAGTAGAAAAGTCGCAAACGAAACCACCTGTCCGTAACCGTAACTACAATTTCTTATAACAACTTTTAACAAGCGCGCATTAGAAACCTTTAAAATTACTCTTATTTAACAAACTTCAAATAATATTTTTGTTCATCTTTTATACAGGGTGTTCAGAGGTGGGGGGGGGCATCTCGCACCGTTTGGCTGTTACAGGGTGATTCGTAAATCAGAATGTTTCCTTATATGGGAACCGCTCTTGTATTTATTATCTTTTTTTCTACGAATCGCAGCGACCCCAAACCGATCTCAAAAAATCACTATTTTGAAGCCCTTTCCAAAAAGGCCAAAACCCCCCTATTCCCAACCCCTTGGCCACAATCACCCCTAGAAGTTGAAAATTTTTTTTTTTTTCACGATTTTTCACCTTTCGCCCAACTTTTCTCCGAAATTCACATTATTAACATACCTACTTTTTATTTTTTTAAGTTACCTATCTAATTAACTTTCCAAAAAGGTGCAACATGCCCAGGTAGAAAGGGGTTGCAAAAGTCGTGAAATTAAAACATCCTCACCATCCTTTAGGATGGCTTTTATATTTCTTATTATTCACGTGAAATAAACATGCACACCGTCGGTGAATTTTAAATAATTCCACATTAACTAAAAAATTTCAATATTGCATGGTATATCTGAAAAATAATAGTCGATTGCATAGCTTTTTTTTTATTGTTGTCAATCAGGTGTTGACGTGAAAACGTCTTTTCGCTCGTTAAGTACAGAACTTGTCTACGTCTTTATCGTGCAGCGTTTATTTTGTTCGTGACGTCATCTTGCTAGTGTAAGCGCCTACGCGTGATTGTTTTGAATTAGCGTTGTGTAAAATTATAAATTATTGTTGGACATTGATTCGGGTGTCATTGTTAAAAGCTTGAGAAGAACTACTAGGACTCCAAGTGAAACAATAAATAATATACATAGGTAAAAAACGTATTAAATTGAAGATTGTAAACAAAAATAAAGATATCGTATCATGTGAATAGTAAATATGCGCGGAATTATCGAAAACGCAAATCAGAGGAAAGTTCGCTTCAAAAGGAATTTAAAAAACCTAAAAAGCCCAGTGCCGAGCAAATATCAGACAGCATCGAAGAAGAAATGAAAAAACATTATAAATTTATCCTGACGTTTTCACGGAAAATCTACGACGCAATCCTTGAATACGCCTTTCGGTTTTTTTATAATGTCTTTTTGAGAAAAACACGTTTAAAGGTTTGTTATCCCGTTCGTTGAGATAAACAGATGGTTGCAATCAAAGAAAATAAAAATACTTCTAAAATTTAATGTAGCTAGTTAAAAAGCGCCAAAGTTGAATTTAAAAGAGTTATTGTAAAACATGATAGAAAGAAATTGTTTTCATATAAAATTAGGTGAAATATTATTCTTACCTCAGAACCAGTCCTTATCAGATAATCAAAAGGTCAAAGGTCTATTCTGCTCTGTTAAACAAAACACAAATTTGACGTAATATCACCTCCTCATCACTCACTTTTTACCCTTTATTTACTAAACCCAACCATGTTTGGGTCCATTCATGCAAAAGAATCAAATCAACGAAACCTTTTTTACCTGCTGCGTACGAACGCTTATTTTTATACCCACGTTTTACTACTACAAAAGGAGGCGTCCTCAACTCGATGAAAACTTGCTTACGTTATTTGAAAACAGAACATAATTTGTGTAAAAGATATTCTTGTGTGGGAGGGAGCTCTTTGTATATTATATCCTTCAGGAAATTTTACTATACATATGAATTGTAATATTTTATATGACCATTGTGTGTTTTACTGAAACGCATAAACCCTTGAAGTAGAATATTCTGAAGCTAAAAGGCCGTACATATTACAATATTCTTGTCTTGGCCATCAGAAGAATAAAAAGCGTTTACATTTAAAAATTTAATTAGCTCACGAACAGCCAAATATTATCATTTCCGTTTGTTTTTCTCCATTACTTCATTTTAATACATATTTCAGAACCTCAATTTTTCCGTCTTCGTTTGTTTGGGCTTCCTTTTTGTTCGTTTCCTTCAAGACAAAAACCACTCAAATTAAATTGAGCTGAATTTAATAAAAAAGAAGCTCGACAGAAAGAAAGGACTGAAAAATTCTGGAAAAATGCCACCCCTATTTCCACTTAAAAAAATAGAGGCAAAGTTTTGCTCGAATATGGGAAATTTCAATATGTTTTCTTTTTTTTTTCTAAAATTTTGCTGGCGTATGTCCTTCATCATATTTTAAGCAGCGCAAAAAGAATTATTCAGCGCCAATGTGCAACATTCGCCAAAAACAACCACTCCAGTGGGTCTCATCCCGTCGAGTGGTCCAGAGGAAGCTGAAATTGTCTCTTAGAACAAAATGACGCTGCGGGGCATAAATTTGGGCCGCAATCCCGGTCCAAGAAGTCATTGTGCGCTTATCAAAACCGAAGGTCGAAATCATCGCATTTTTATGCGACACCGCCAGTCCTTAAAATTTTACTTTTTTCTTTAGAGGCTTCGACCCCATTAAGACCCTCGCCAGGTTGACTTGCGGCTGCAAGGGATCGTGATTTCGTCTAATGGAGCTGCAAGGCAAATACAGTTTACGTCTGTCGCAAGTCCCCTGAATCTTCTCCGATCGCAGCCACGATAATTCAATCAAGCGACGCACCATGCAGACGATGAATGCAAGTCGGAGAAAATTAATTACGCGTCAGCGAAAAACAACTTTACGGGTGCGGGGGCGGCGATGTGTGGGCTACCGAACTCCAGTCAGCCGAAATTTGTTCCGCCGGTGCACCTACCTACGTACAGTGCGTCACCGGATGAGTCCGAATTGAGACTCCTCCGAAAGTTTATTGGCATGTGGCGCTGAAGAGTCACCCTGTCTCGACTCGACCTGTGGCATCGATACATTCTGGGTGCATACACTCTAAACAATATTTACTACTACTAGTATAGTAAGTAACTGTGTTTCCTGTTTTTTTATGTGTAAATTTTACACAGCACAATTTTACAAAGTTAAGAGAATATTAAGTAAATGTGTTATAAAATATATACGCTTTATAACGTAAAATTGCAAAGTTAGGGTAAAATTACTCAAACACTTCTTGTAACACATTCAAAAAACTAATGATTGTAATTGTCTGTCATATTTGTATATTTTTATACTAACATATTGTAAAAATAAACGGAAAACGTTTCATTGTCCGTCTTCGCTCTGCAATATTAAGACATTGGAATTGAATTCTATAACTACATTGAGAAAAATAAAGTTGGTAAATTTAACCAGAAAAAATTGTTAAAATACCATGCCATACAAATTTGTAAGTTATGTTAAAAATTGCGTTGGTCAATATTAACTATTAAAAATAATCAATCCCAAATTTTATTCTTAAGCAGCCAACGCCACACATGGCTTTATTAAGGTTGAATCGCTCAAAACGCATTGGCATTGGTAGCTTAGTGATAGAGTTGCGAAGTGCGAATTAAGATCGCTGCAGATTCAAATCCAGCCAGGGTTAGTCGGAATATCACAGGGAAATCAAAATTCTCCCGTTATCAGGAGATTAACAATTTCTCATGGTTAGATTAACTATTTCTCGTGGTTAAAATTAACCAGCTTTATTGGAGCCTTTTTAACCAAGTATTTTGGTCATTTTTACCAATCTTTTTCAACACTGAAAATCGATAATACCGTCTAAAGTTTTATCCTTCTATTTTTTGACTTATAATTTATGATGTTAAGTCTTATTAATTGTATACATTCTTATTAGGGAAATACTTGTAATTTAATTATGAATTACACTTTTAATTGAATAAAATTTTTGTAACTATGTCGCAGTAATTGAAATAATATAATACAACACTTATTTAGTAGTTAATCCCGTTTTTATTAAAACCAAAAGTGAACATAAACATCAAACAACTGTACATTTTTAAGTTATATACAAAACTGTATACGAATCAATATATATTTTCATCCACAATAATTCTCACCCATACTTTTATTGTGCGTATGTATTTTACAATAAAAGAATAGTAAAATTACAATTGCAAAATGAAATTTTACATTATTACGTTTCACGGACGTAAAATTACAAC
Source organism: Machimus rusticus (assembly GCA_951509405.1). Taxonomy (NCBI): domain Eukaryota; kingdom Metazoa; phylum Arthropoda; class Insecta; order Diptera; family Asilidae; genus Machimus; species Machimus rusticus. The sequence continues at coordinate 19,237,159 of OX608050.1, read as the reverse complement.
TCAAAAGTTTAATTTTACATATTTGTTGAGAAATAACAGTCTATTAGAGGTAAATATTTAATAATTTGGTATAAACTTTTAAGTTTAAGAATTATGTTGCAAAAATATACTTTTTAAGCGGAATTTTCCAACTTAGTTGTAAAAACATTCCAATATCTCCCACCTTTAACAGTAATTCTACACCGATTTTTTTAGAGTGTATGGTGCATCCTCAAGATTGCAGCCTCCGCCTGCGTCTCTGTCGCGCTGCGTCCGCTCTTGCAAATATCGCCAGCTCATGCAGGATGTGACGACGCTTTTTTGGGCTCGTCTTTTGCTTCCCTTTGTCTTCCGTTGTTGCGTCAGCTCAGCATCCACTGGACCTGGCGAGGCGGCCGCGTGGTGCCCGCGGTTGCGATTGCTGCAATCAGCGCAGATGATAGCCATCAATTAGGAGATCCCGGCTTGATACCGATGCGCAGCTGGCGGCTGAGGACCGCGAGCCGCCGATTATCTTAATTGGTGTCTGGGGCTTATTGCCCTTATCGAACCCAAAATTTGTCGAATGGAGACTTTTATCGGGGTTTATCTTCCTTGACCCTGCCCTGTCTGGAGAGGAAGCGATTGCTGAAGTGATTTGTGTTCACTCATAATTAGAACTTGGAGTAGTCTTTTACAGTCAAGATTCAAGACGAAAACACTACTATGCAATTTTGAATATACAAGTAACCTATAAAAATTTGCATAATCCCACGAAATTCATGATTTCTTACCGATAATACATTGTGGAATGAATTTATTATTATTAGTTATATCATAATGAAATATATGAAATTATGAAGTTATTAGTTTAAAATATTAGCTGCGTTTTTTTTTTTCACAACGGATCCGGCTCCAAGTTTATTAGCAAATTTTGCACTTCAAAAACAAAAATTGGTAAACGAAACAAATTTGAAAGATTTTGGTTATTTTGACCAACCTTTTGTTTTCAATGTGCATTGATTTGAACGGATGTGCGTGAAAATTAGTTAGGGGATTTTCGGAATTCAAAATGGCTGATTCATATAATTGAGGCATGCGACCAGGGCTATAAACTCTAATGCCCGATTTCACAGTGCCCACTTAAGTTCTCACTTAGCTAAGCGCACGGCGAAACTTACGTGACGACTTAAGTATTTTCGGTTTCACAGTCCTATTTTATTTCACGCTTAGCTAAGTGAGAACTTAAGTATTTTACTCATTTATGTAGAACACTGTGTTGGTATCAGGAGAGTCCCTCTCATGAAAAACGAATTATTTTGACGTTATTAATTAAAGTCAAAGGTAACTAAAATGAATTTATGAAAATTTTAGGAGTTATATAATCAAAATTTTTTAAGGTATGGAATCTTTTGATGGGTGTACGTCGAACAATGACTTCATAACATTCTTCATCACTTAAATCAATTAAATCTTATATATTATTATATCGTATTAGTATTCATTTTTAAAATAAAAATATGTACCAATTTTTAAAAACAACTTGTTTAATTGTTGAATTTTCCACACGAAATGTCAAAAAATTTCTCTAAACGAGACTTTAGTAGCCAACTGTGGCGACTTAAGTATAGCGACCACTTAAGTCGTAATGTAGACTTAAGTTCGCACTGTGAAACCGAAAAATGACTAAACGGGAACTTAAGTGACGATCAGAACTTAAGTTCGCACTGTGAAATCGGGCATAAACATCACTTATATGTCGATTTGAATTCAGTCAATTGCCGGGTGGGTCTGGTTTTAGCTTTTTTAACTTAAATTTTTCGTCTTTATAAAGTCTTCGGAGATTGAAACAAATCCAATCTCGTTCTCGTTACTTCAGAGGGTAATTGATGCTGAGAAATTGATCAGATGGACAGTAGAGAGGGTTTGGAGTCATAAAATTCTACGGAAATGACGTAGAACTGAGAACGAGACTGGATTTTTTCCAAATAACATATGTTTGATCTCGGAAAATTTTGTAACGACAAAAATACATACAACAAAAAGAAATAAACAAGGGAACACACACAAGGGCGCGCAAACTTGCAGATTTATCGAACATCGAAATTTTGATACGCTTGTAGCGGCCAAGATTTCGATTTTAATTCTATGTGCCCATAGAATCTTTTTTTTTTTTTAAGGACATCCTTAAATTATCATGCAAGATTCAAAAGTGTTGACCGAAATTCAATGTTCATTGATTTTGTACGGGGTCTTTCGGATTCAGCAAGGTAATATTTGTATTAAATGTAGAGTCAGCTAGTGCATCTACATAATGAAAGTGCAACCAACTATAATTTTAACGGATTTGCTACACGAAAATTGTTATGAATGAACTTCATATTTAATGATGTAAATTTATGTAATTGAATGGGATGACGCGTTTCCGGAACTAGATATCAAACTCCACTCCATTGTGAAGCACACTAAATGGGTGTGAACGTCAACATTCATTTCGATTTTAATAATTCGCCGCAATTCACTTTATCAGACAAACAAAGAGTGAAAGTGCCCACTGAGCCGTGTAATTCAAGCCTTTCTAGGTGTGTCTATTGATTTTTTTTGCCGTAAAAAAGTTTGGCTGTTATCAGCGCACATTTTATGCACCCAGTCGGCGCTATTCTACAGAATTTTTGGGAACTTTGTGCGCAGAAAGAAATTATTACAAGTCCGCGGAGTCGCAGCCAGCGAAGTTTCGTAGTTTCGTGCAGAAAGGCACTTAAAACCGCGGCGAACGCAAGTGGGGCTGCAGCTTTGTTGCCACTTAACTCTGGTCTTATTGCAGCGGAGTGTTTAAAAAAAAACTCCGTGACTCTGTCTGCAGACGCCATAAAATTTTATTAGGTTTCCACTTTTCGGCTGAAAGCCGTTCACTCCTCCCGCCGAAATGGATTCAATTTTTACAATTTTAAGGGTGAGGCGGAAAGGGCTGCCTTGCCGAAAAAGAGCAAGGGCAGCCGGCAATCTTCTGCTAAAATTCTTTCCTGGGTGATGGATTGGATGGGGGCGAAATATTTTCGTGGTACTGTGCAGCTTTCTGGAGGCATTCCATCAAGATGGATTTGCACAGATTATTTTTGTAATCACGTTCAACGGCGGCGAGGCGTGAATGATGCTGACTGCTCCAGACTGTAAGGAGATTGGCTTTCAGGTGAAATTAAGAAGTGCATATTTATAGCCACCGCAAGCACCGCTTGCTTATATATTTTTTTAAAGTGCTTGAGTAACTTATTGCAGTGGTAAGCTACTTTAATGCCGAGACGGCAGCGTCTCAAAGGTAAAATTCGTCAGCCATTTATTATGGCAATTTTTCCTTAGCGTCGAGAGTAACGCCATCCTTGATACTCAGAAAAGTTTTATTTTAAAATCAATATCACGGCCTTATTCTGGGCTAATTTCATTGCAACATTTGCGGAATTTTTAATTTTCGCTTGTTGCTAACCATACAAAGTTTTCATTAAATAGGAATGATTAATTATGTATATTAATTTTTAAAATTGATATAAAGTAGTAGGAAGTATTTTTTAATTTTAAAATTAATACTCTAAAAAATATTTACTACTACATATTATAGTAAGCAACTTTGTTTCCGGTTGTAATATGTGTAAATTCTACACAATTGTGCAATTTTACAAAGTAAGTGGGTATTAAGCAAATTTGCTGCAAAATATTTACGCTTTATTGCGTAGAATTACAAAGTTAGCGTAAAATTACAAAAACATTGCGTATAACACATGCACCTTATTGTGTGAATTACGGGGGAAAGGCCGTTGTAAAAATACTCCAATATCTCTCACTTTTAAAACAGTAATTTTACACACATTTTTTAGAGTGAATGTAACGAGTACCTATAATACCCTAGACAGACGGACACGGACGAATGAACGTTCTCGGTGAATGAACGTTGCAGTGTCGTCTGTCACCAAGAATGAAATTTGAATGAACGTTTGTATCTATATTCTCGTTCTCATCAATGAAGTTCCCACATCTTCATTCTCAGAGAATGAGCATGAAAATCCTGGAAAAAACAGCTGATTTCCAGTGTCAATTTATAAATTGCAGTTTTTAAATTGCAAAAAAATCTGTGTACCTACTAGCGAAAAACATTTTAATTTGTGACAATGAATGTGTGAAAGAACGAACAAATATAATTTTTAAGTGTTTGGGCAAGCTACACGAGCGAGCTGCGAAAAGCGACAAAGAAACAAAAGTTTATCTATTTCCGACCTGTCAAAAAGGCTCGACTCGAATGAAGTTCGCCGTCTGTCACACAGGCAACGAATGAAAATACGAGCGAATGTTCATTCATCGAACGTTCATTCGTCCGTGTCCGTCTGTCTAGGCCAGGGTATAACCATCACTCTTTTATGGTACATATTTACCGATAAGCTATACCGTTTTAGTTTATTCTTCATATTGTAAAACATTTCTAACTAGTGGGTCGTGTTTAAAATCATTTTTGAAACTATGGTGCATAGGATAATGACCTTCTTCCCTATATTTTTTTCTATAGTGGTGAACCATTTTTACAGTGCGAGCTTAAGTTCTGACCGTCAACTAAGCTCCCGTTTAATCATTTTCCCGTTTCACAGTGCGGGTTTAAGTGTAAATTACGGCTTAAGTAGTCGCCGCGATTAGTATGCCAAACCTGGGTATTTAAGACTCACTTGAGATATTTTTTGACGTTTCGTATGGAATATTCAACAAGTAAACAAATTGTTTTTGAAAATGGTATCTTTCTTTTAAAAATGAATACTGATGACAACAGGCCCTATATACAGTACAGGACCAAAAAATTATAACCACCAACATTTATGCTTCCATGCTTTACTTTGCAGAAAACTTATTATATTCGTACATGTTTAAGATAAAAATGAAATTAGGGGAAAATACCCCAAGTAGCATTTTTAAGAGCCTGTAGCAACGATTTTCAAATTTTGCTCTATAACGATTTTAAAAGAGTATAAAACTAAGTTGCCCGCTTTATATAGTCGGCAAAAGTAATTATGAGCACGAATATTAATAACAATGCTCTATAACTTAGTTTTGTTTATTCTAATAGCTCTATTTGCTTATAAAGCTTAAGGCTTTAATAACTTGCTCTATAATTGTTTCTAGAGCAAAAATTGATTTTATTATAGAGCATCTTTGAATTAAAAGTTAAATGCTTTATAACAGCTTTATTATGGAAATATGAACTCTTATAGAGCAGTTTTAGAGCAATCAAATTCCCACCCTAAAGTTCCTCTAAAAGTCAGTGCTATATAATCACAATATAGAGCAATTTTTCTGACAAAAAGCTATCTGTTGTAAAAGATGTTGATATAAAGTTTTCAACTGAATTTTATATTATTTTAAAGCTATAGGTGTTGGGGTAATATAATTTAAAGCTAGTTACTTTTACTTTTAATATCAAAGTTCTTACAAATAGCCGTGGAAGTGAAAATACCCAGGATGTTTAAAAATCTGCAATCTTGGAGAAAATATAAAAGCAGCAGAAATTTTAGAAAAAGTGTGTTGAAAAATAGACATCACAGTTGTCAAAATCAAACGTCAAGTAATCGTGTCGGGCAGAAACTGCATGCGAAGTAGGGCTAGTAGTTTTAAAAAGCAAAGATATTCAGCTGCTAGCTCTAAAAGGGCTACAATAAAGTTTTTAATGGAGCAAGTAGCTGCTAATGTTCTTAATTGCTCGCTATATATAGAGCAAGTGACTCTTACTGAGTATAAGAAGTAGCTCGATGTATTATTTTTAATTTGTTGTGGAAAAAATGGCTGCCATAAAAATGAGAAACAAAATTACTCCATAAATGTTTATTTCAGAGTTTTCTTTTGTCATAACTAAGATTTTCAGGTATTTTCCACTCTAAGAAATTCATTAGACATTTTTTCAATTGCATTTAGTACATAATTTAATTACAAAAAATTTTTTGAAAAAAAAATTATTGAGTTATTTTTTAGAATTATAAGAGTGTATTGTAATTTATCGAAGTATCTCCCCAATATTTACAATAAATTTTAAATGGTATGAAAAATCCCATTTGAAATATCGCATAAATTATTTTTCCACACGCGTGAGGGAAAAGTGCCACTAAAACGCACGCCTTTCCGGTTGTAAAGTGGCTTATTATCCACTAGTGCTTTATTGTGCAACTCGGGCGGTGCGTAGCCGATTGCTTACGCTGGCAACTAAACAAACTCGCTTCGCTCGTGCGTTTATTGCTGCCAGCGTGCGCAGTCGGCTACGCACCGCCCTTGTTGCACAATATAAAGCACGAGTGGATAATAAGCCACTGTCCAACCGGAAAGGCGTGCGTTTTAGTGGCACATTTCCCTCACTAGTGGGGAAAAATAAAATGTGCAATTCGGGCGGGGCGTAGCCGATTGCTTACGCTGGCAGCTAAACACACTCGCTTCGCTCGTGCGTTTATTGCTGCTAGCGTGCGCAAACGGCTACTTTACGCCCTTGTTGCACAATATACTAATTTTGAGTAATGAAAATGAAAAAGTATTCTTTCCATATTGGTTCAACTTTGTCAAAATATTGACATGTACATATTTAACAATTGAAGAAAGGAAGATGAAATGCTTTCTCATTTCCTCTTATTATTATTGACTACTTGAAGATAAAAACTCTATTATAAAGCCATTTGGTTCCAGAAGTTCTATAACAGCTCCATAACAAGCTTTACAAATGCTCTTGCAACGCTTATAGAACTAACATTATAGAGCAAAGAACTCTTGATAAGCTTCAATATACCAAATTTTAAAGCAAAATTATGCTCTATAAGCGGAACTTTTTGCTGTACAGAAGCTCTAAAATAGTTTTAAGGGCGCTGTTGCAGCTTAAAAAGAAACTTGTAGCTCTAAATAATAGCTCTATAAGCGTTTTTAGAGTATATTTAAAGCCTATTTTGTTACTTGGGACACATATTTTCCAAATTAATATTTCTAGTATTTAGTATACTCGCCATTATTTTTAATAACACTTGCTAATCTCCGCGACTTTCTTCGATGCAACTATATATGCTTTCGGCGTTAAATGAAATGGTATACCATGTAATACTTCTTGGAAACATGAAAATTTGTTTATTGATATTTATATTTCTTAGAACTGGAATAAATGAATGGGGGCATACTTTTGCATATTGCATATTGGTTCGTAACGTAACGATTAATTATTCTTCAAACAATGATAACAAAGAAGAAAAGATTGCAACTCTGCAAGGAAATGTTAATTTGTTTGATTGTTTGCGAGAAAAATGTAATCAGAGTTGAAATTTTGAAATTTGTTAGAGTGGTTATAATTTTCTGGCACTATACTGTATAAGGGAATTTTATCCAAAAAGGGCTTTCGATTCGATTTGAACGTTTTTCATTATATGGGTCCTATCCAGGGAACAAATATAAAAGAGCAAAATACTTAAATACTTGCTCAGCTACGCGTGAAATGAAAAAGGACTGTAAAACCGAAAATACTTTAGACGTTACTTAAGTTTCGCCCCGCGCTTACAGCTGTGTGAGAACTTAAGCGTGCATTGTGAAATCGGGCGTAAGAGTTATAATTTTTAAGGCTTTTAATCTTTTATCAGATTCACTACTTGATTATAAATTGCTCTTCAAAACGCATATTAACACCTTGAATAGTATAACTTAGAATAAAAATATATTAAAATAATTTACCTACAATAAGTAACGAGAATTTATTGATATGATGCAGAGATTAGAAACTTTGTTCTTTACTGTGATGTGATAGCGGGCAATGAGAAAGAGATCATATTATATAATGTTCCAATAAGCGAAAGGGAAATTTGATGACTGCAAAACCTTAGAACTATATTTGCCTAGGTATACTCCTAATTATTGCAATATATTTTCTGCACAGTGCTTTTTTATGGAAAGATTATAGTTCATGCTTATGAGTCATATCAAGTTGTAAAAAGGAGTTAAGAAAATTAAAAAATTCGACAGACAGATCAATGTTATTTTTATCATATTATCCAGCACTTTGAGAAAAAAACCACAGCGTGATTGAACATCGTCTTTAGAATTTACACAGGTGCATCATAGAAAAGCACAGCACTGAATATACCATATGCTCTATTATTTAATTCGCATGATTAACACTAGATTGCCCAAAGCAGTCATTTTGACTGCTTTTTCATTTCATTAGTAAAAAAATTATATTTATAATGTACAATTTCTTGGGATCATGGGACTTTTTATAAAAAGGAGAAGAAGAAGAAGAATAAATTGTATCATTATAAATATAATTTTCTTACTAATTGAAATTAAAAAGCAGCCAAAATGATTTCTTCGCGGGCAATCTAGTGTTAATTAATTAATAGATATTAATTCATCCTCGACTATATTTATACTTGTTCTTAAATTCTCTACAAAATACAATCATAATATTTTTCAAACTAATTATATTTTTTGCTTTACAGGGCAGTTACAGATCCACGTGATGGTCGGCGAGTAGCCCTGAAGAAACTACCCAATGTTTTCCAGTCATTAGTGTCTTCAAAGCGTGTTTTTCGAGAGTTGAAGATGCTTTGCTACTTTAAACACGAAAATGTAAGTACAATATTCAAATCAAAAGATAATTTTTTTCTGTTTACCCTAAGCCCACTAACGTAAACTTTGTGCCAAACCACTAAAATTTCATCACACCAAAAGAGCCCCAAGGTTTGAAGCGCGGAATAAAAATGCGATATTTCTGCCCTCATTATCATTACTTTCATCGTCTAGATCTAGAAAAACTTTGTCAGATATTATTCATGAGAGCCGGCTAGGTCTCGGCTTCAACACCATCCTACAGGATAGCGCAAGTCTCGAAGTTTTTCCTCGTCTATGTGCATAAAATCCTTTTTGATCCCCCCGGCCTCGCACCACTCCGCTTCGTACGCGCTGTCAGTTCGGGTTTGTCTTCCCGAAAAACTTTGATGGGTTTGTTTTTCAGGGAAAAATGAAGTGGTGCGGGGGCAGAGCTTGGGAACAATATTTGAATGGATTTCTTCCCAGCTGAAATATAGGAGTGGTAGAGTGATGAAGATTTTCATAGTTTCTAATTGAGAAGTCAAACAAAATTTCAAAATTTTCTGTCTTTAATAGGAATTTCATACTCTGGTGGTCCATAGTTAAAGTGGTTTTTTGTTTGACTGCCTGTCCGAGAGGAAATTGCTCTGGAATATGCTCAAGGATCCTTTTCTGTTTAAGACGCTTACTTCAACTTTTAGGGCATGTGAGCTCTTATACCATCAAAACTGGGAGATGAAAGGATTTTACTGAATTGTTGCCTTTCTAACTTACTTCATGAAATTAAAGCGTAAAATGTTAGCTGGTAGTGAGTTGGAGGAAAAACGTAGGAAAATTCAATTTGTGGTAGAATCTTCCTGTATGTACAGTGGGGAGATTTAATTTGTAAACTTTTCAGCTTTAACCCTTCTTTTGTATAGCAATTTTCACGTTAATTTTCATTTGTTTTAAGTACGCGCTATTTATGTAACTATATTACTTCGTCTAATGCTTTCTGAGCAATTTTTAATATGAATCACTTTGCTAAATTTCATTTCTATTCTCAGTTTGTAAAACTTGGATTTTTCGAGTTCCAAGTATCAATAAAAATATTCGATAAATTTAGAAGAATTGTGGATTTAATATTAATTTTTTTTTAAATCGTGAACTTTCTATTAAAAAAAAAATGTTGTAAATGACTTATGAATCATCCCTTAGAATATTTTTGTTGCAAAATGAAAAAAAGGTTTACCTATTTTTATTTTATAATAACAAAATGTCAAAAAAGAAATTTATTCCCGGAGAGTCATGATAAAAATTTCGTAATGATTTTCAAATCAATCCTACACGTCAAACATTTATTTTTTCTGTTTTTCATATCGGGCTTACATTTGTAATTTTAAATTTTATTTCGAAAAGGAAAAATTACAGATGGATGTTATGACGTTGTTGTCTTGTGGAAGGGACTTGGGAATTCGAACAGGTAGAATATTAGAATTGCCTGCAAGCGATTTATTTTCAAAGATCGCACTGTAGTATTGAATCTAATTTGCATTCTGTAGATTTAATTTGCTCTTGAGCCCGCCAGATAAAACGCTTGAATAGGTAGCAAGCAATCAAAGCGAATCAAACCATATCGTATGAACCCCTTCTATTCCTTTGCTGCAAATTGACCCTTTTCAGAGCTGGTATTTATGCAAGCCAAATAGTGGAAATTATTAAAGGCTCCACTAAGAAAAGATTCAAATAACGATGACGGAATGGCAGTAAATTACTAGCAGGCGGCCGTTTCGAGTTCAATAAATCGCTTTATCGAATCAAGCGAAGAGTTCTATAAAACGTGGAAACCTTCATTCATTGCATCGCCGTGAATTTTTCATTAAATCTTGCAGACTTGCAATTTCCTGGACGTAAAACCTCATCGAAACCACATAATCGCGATTTATAGAACCATCTTTCGCTGGAGGAGTTAATAGTCAGCGCGTATCTCACGACTTCACATCTCCTCGTATATCTTCGGAATCTGCAGCAAGTTCAAATTGAAAAACCTTCATCCTTTCACGGGTTTCTGCAAAGCCTCACTTGGTGTTCATGCCCAACTTCTTTGCAAAGAGGGAAAGGGCGAGTTCAGATTATTCCCGGGGAGATAAACGAGTTCTTCACTCCGACGAAGCGCTTTATTGCCTCCGCAAGGAGCACTCTGCCGCCCTTCCATCCGCCCACAAATGCAAATGAGGTCGAGGTGAGCGATTGCCCATTTATAACAGTTAACTCGCGTAACAAACTAAATAATCTGGCCCATCCCGCGCGGGGACACGCAAGAGGCAAACTTTATTTATTACCTTCCGACGCTTAAAGCGTCTTCCCCCGCGCCGAACAAATTGCGACAATATTTCTGAATTCTGACCAAGGCCCAATTTCGGACAGAGCATAAAAGACGGCCGCATAATTGGTTACGGCGCGGCGCTATCAGGCAGAGTAGCTCTCGCCGGCGCTTCTTGCGTTCCGTGGACCCGATAAATCATAAATAAATGTTTGCTTAGCACGCTTTCCTTCCCGCCATCCTTGGGACATATCTTGAGCCTCCGAGGAGCTGGCCGAGTCAGTGAATGGGAAAATGTGTCATAGACAAATTGGAAGTGCCCAAGAAACGATAGCCGTGTAATTGATATGATTCAGGCTGTTTGCTATATGACTTCGGCCCAAACTAAGTATATTAGGTACATAAAAATGAAGTTACGAGTATATGTCGCGATTTGGGCAACTTTTCTTATTCTAGCCTCCTAAAAGTAATAGCATTCATTTTTTTTCCTTTTCCATCCTATTATGGGTGATCAAAGTTTACCGAACCAATGAACAATCAAAAATAGGCCGGTAGTTTTTGACGCTACATTTGTTTTCGTTTTTAGAACACCATAAAAAATGAAATTCGTTTCGTCTATCGCCTATAGCCGGCCAAACACAGGACGGTTTTTGGCGTACAAACTTGTGACAAGTTTTGTTTGTACGCCATTTTGCCCACAAACGGTTTTCATTCATTCGTTCATTTAATATAACAAATTTAAAGAACAAAATCGCGACTCTACAATCTAATGTCGGAGCAATTCATTTTGACAGATGATAAAAAAGTAAAACCATGGAAAAATCAAAGGCGAGAAATATTTGGGACGATTTTGGGACGGTTTTAAGTTTGTACGCCAAGTTGCCCACACACTACCAATCTTATGTTTGTACGCGTGCTTATACGCCACAAACCGTCCCGTGTGTGGCCGGCTTATAACAATTTCCTTAAATCTTACGTAAAACAATTCTCAAACATGTTTTTTAATATTACAAAATATTTTTCTGAGTGTTGATAAATAATTTTAAATAAATTACGGGCCATTTCAATATGGTCAATAGAAATATTGAATAACTTTGCCAATCTTAACCGATCTGCGTTTTGAAGTAAGCTTTTCACATGTCAATTCAGAGTTATTCGCGGAAACCCGTCTGAAAACGTGTTTTGTTTTACATTTTCACTCGCGAATAAGCCGAAAAGTATTGACTTTCAAAAAATACTTTATATAACAAAAGTTGCTGAGAATAAGTTTCAATACAAAATTTTTCACCCCCAGGGTAAAAGCAACCCTCGGCACAGGGTTAACTTTGAAGTAGAGGGTAATTAGAACCTAAATCAAAATTTTTGTGCAAATCGGTGCTGCTTGGCAAAATTATACAGTATCGCCGTTTTTTGTCTTCATTGACTGGACTAATATGAGATATGTGCAAAATGTCAAAATATAATGTATTAACTAATAAATAATACAAATTATTTATTGCTAATGATATTTCAATGATTTAATAATTTTAAACAAGGTATCATTCACTGAGGTTCACGGTTGACCTTGCATTACAGTGAGTATGGCTGAGCGCTGCGGGCTCTCTGCCCTCTACCTCAAAAACGGTTGGGTGTATGAAAAATTGTTTAAGACAACATTTGTTGTAAATTTTATTCTCTACAATTTTTATAGTAAATGTTAACATCATTGGAGTTACAATAAACGGAGATAATCACGAAAAACTGATTTTTATGATCTTTAACCTTGAATAACTTAGGGCGCAGACACGAGATTTTATGAGACTTTTGAGACAACTTTTAGAACACCAAAATGAAGGTGAATGCGAATTTGTAGCTTATTATGTCTCATTCCGAGGTTGACTCCTTTTTTAGGGTTCCGTAGCCAAATGGCAAAAAACGGAACCGTTATGGATTCGTCATGTCTGTCTGTCCGTCCGTATGTCACAGCCACTTTTTTCCGAAACTATAAGAACTATACTGTTGAAACTTGGTAAGTAGATGTATTCTGTGAACCGCATTAAGATTTTCACACAAAAATAGAAAAAAAGCAATAAATTGTAGAACTGAAACTCAAAAATTTTTTTTCATCAAATCCATACGTGTGGGGTATCTATGGATAGGTCTTCTAAAATGATATTGAGGTTTTAAGGTAAGTAGTTTTTTTTAATACGTCATAAATCGTAAACCGCAATTTACCTTTCATTTTATCAACTCAAATATAAAAATAAAAAAAAACATTTAATTTCATAAACATATTATTTTCAAATTTAAAAAAATACACTATTATTAAAACATCGATCAAAGTTACAACGAACTACAAGAACTTTTATATTATGTTACTTGCTGCTACGGAACCCTTCATGGGCGAGTCCGACTCGCACTTGGCCGCTTTTTTTGCTTAAGTGACTGCACTATAGGTATAGTCAGGGAAGTACTGGCATACAAGACGCGACTAACGTACTATTATGTGTATATTTGTTTTTATAAAATATCTAGATGTTCCACTGATGATCACTTTCCCATCATTTCTTCTTTAAAAATTTTTAAATTACGTTTAAAATTTTGCGGTAGTATGTAATTAGACCTTGTCTGTTTATTATCGCAGTAACTGTTAAATTACTTATTTATTTGTAAAGCATCAACAGATGGTGAATTTCAATCGGAAAAGTTCAAGAATCCCAAGGAGAGTGTTTTGTCGATTTATTGAAAACACTTTAATAAAGTCTCGGAAATTTCATTAAAGCATTTGAATTGTAAAAAGGCATAATTGCTCTCATAAAAGCCACCCTATAAATTTATTTTAATTTAATTTCTGAAGGACATTCTTATTTCCCATGATTTTAAACGTATAATAAAAGTAAAAGGTTAAAAGCCAAGTAAAAGTTGCTTCTAAGTGTAGTTAACAAGCGCTAAACGCTGTTCTGCAACGTTTCAACTTTTCCCAACAATCTGTAAGAGCTAAAGCCTCTTTGCATAAAATCGTCTTTAAAATGCACACCCGGTGCCGCCCGTCTAGCCTGGGCTTATTGGAGTGGCACAAACATTAGCATGTAAATTTGATTTTCAGTAAAATCATAAGCAGAAAAGGACAAAACAAGAAAGCAAAAAGTGCGTGCAATTGCAACTACGCTTTGTTTTTACGCTAAACTGGGACTGTGGCAACCGCGGCCCCCCGGGGAGATCTGCGGCCGGCAGTTGCAAATAGGTGTAAAAAAACGCACTTCCTCGCTGGTTTACATTTTGTAACAAAAGCAAACAATCGCCTCGCTGAAAAGGTGGATTTATCCGCGGCCAGAAAAACAATGAGTGGGGCCGAAGAGTGTTCGCCACCCGGGGGAGCATTGTTCAGCTTCAGGTGCTGGCGTGGCGCAGAACAAAAGCCTCGCGCGCTTGCAAATCAAACATAGCGAATTTCGTGAAATTTCAGTGAGCGTAAGAAAGAAAATGGCTTAATTATGGCGAACATCACTGGAATAGTGCCCCAAGGCCGTGACTGTCTTGATTGCATGAAAATTGCGACACTGACCTCTGGCTGCCCTATTACTTGTCTGCGGTTTAATCTTGTTCCGGAAATAAAAAAAATAAAAAGTTATTTTGCAAATTAATTGGGTACCAGCACAGATCTGGGAGGTCTCGTGCTCAGCGAAAACAATTTCGCCCTTTAAATGAATTCTAATCCATTTAAGTCGCTTTGCGCGCCACCCTGTACTAAAGCCCGACTGTTCAGAGTCGAGAATTATGCAAGAGCTGTCTTCGTTGGTGTTTAATTAAAAACACAATTTCTTGCGTTTCGCTTAAATGTGGAGTTTTGCATTTAAGGAACGGTTTCCGCTGGCTAATTCTTTGATATAACGCTCTGAGTTCCCTCCAGATGGTGCTGGAGCGGAGGTGGAAAATCTTCGGAGGCACGAGCATCGGGACTCCATAAATATTTGCAGAAAACAGACAAATATCGCGTTAGTGCTACCCTTTAAGACGTTTCCATCGCCGGAAGCGTAACACAAGTTTTGCTGTTTGTTCCCTCTCAAATTTATTGCGAGATTTACTAACTGGATGATGCCGTACATGCCCCAATTCGTTTTGAACGAAGACTGGTTCTGGTTTGGGGCCGAGTGTGCATTTTAATTTGATTTTAGTGGCGAAACGTTGTACTGCCTTGATTTCCATTTGTAGATTTCTTACAAAGAAGTTTCCGATTAAATAAGGAAGCAGGAAAAGGGAAAGATCCACGAACAAAGATATTGTGCCAAGAATTGAGCTCATATTATCTGGGGATGATAAATGGAGTCCAATAATGCTGCAAGAGGTTCAAAAACTTCTTTCGTTACAGTCTTCATAAGATTACTTGTCATAAGTATTTATTATAAAAACTTGTTTACCATCAGTTTCATCCCATCGGAAATGACTCATGAATTCAATTTTTACCTTCAGTTCACCATTATCCCCTTATGAACTCCATAATTTTCTTGTGCAAAATTGTTTACCATTTGATACTTTACGAGATACTGTGTGGATCATTAAATTGCCACCCATATTTACTTTTATTCAGAAAGAAAACTTACCATACCTATATTTTCTCTAAATATCATATCACTATATGACTATATAAAGTTTAGCAATATTGTTTTTATTGTCTTGAATTTCTAAACAAGTCTCTTTTAATCAGGGTTCGGAGAACTGAAAAAATTAAATTCGCTCGTGAGCGAATAATAACCAAAGAATTTTATTTTGAATTCGCTCGCGAATTTTATAAAATGAGTTTTATTTTTAAAATTCTCCGTTCGCGAGCGAAATTTATTTTCAGAGAATTGAAAAATACTTTTCGCTCACGAGTGATTTGTAAAAGAATCGTTCGTGAATCAAATTCAATACCACACAAAAATAAAAATTAGTGAACAATTTTTATACTTTTTTATTATAAATTAAATGTCAATACATATTTTATTTAAAACATTGTCGTTGAGTTTTACAATTAAAATATTATTAATTGTTTCTTTCGACCACTTTGACCTCATTTTGGTTAAAATAGTAGAAAAGGCGCTGAATGCCCGTTCTACAGAAACTTGGGTTGCTGGCTACTTCGGCTAAGCGACCGAGATCAGGATCGTCTTAATTATTTAAATTTAGTTTATGTACTGTAGCATAATGTCTTTTTATATTCCCCGTACATTGTCCTTTTAATATTTTTCTACACTCCAAACACGTTGATGAATTATATATCTCATCATAAAGCACGTATTTAGACAATTCAAAAACTTTCCGGCGACCCATAATTGCAAGTTTTACCTGATTCTGATTTAAACGCACGACGCATGCACCACGAACTTTACTCAAAGAATGAAAAAGAATCATTCGTTTCGGTTCTTTTTCACTCTCTAGAGAAAAATTGAATTCTCTTCATTTTAAACTCGCTCTCACGAACGAATTGTATTAGGTTAGGCGATTGCATTCGTTCTCCGTGAACGAATGGAATTTATAAAATTCTCCTCAAAAATAAAGTTCGCGAGTTGAAAAATAAAATTCAGTTCGCGAGCGAAAAAAATAAGGGAATTTTATATTTTTTTCATTCGTGAGCGATATTTTACGTACCTTGCTTTTAATAATTCGCTGAAATCCGAAGGTTTCGTTCCTTATATGTATTAGGTCGTCCATACTGAATTTAAAAAATGTAATAAATAGATACTATATGAGCCGTTCCGAAAGATTATCGGTTTGCATTAATACGCGTAACAAAATAATAATACATACATAAATGTAGTTCAAAACCTAGCAATAGTTTCTAGTATTTACGATACTTATGCTTAGTAAAATGGCAGAAAGAACGTATTTAAATCATACTGACTGATTTAATTTTTTTCTAAAAAATATTTTATGAAGACAGTTTGTTAAGTCAGAATATATATGTAAATAAATTAACGAATTATATAAAAGAATTCGATCTGAACTGCCGATTGATCTTTTCATATCTGAAGAATAGAATACGATGTGAACTGGTACACGCCAAGAGAAAAGATGAATTTACCATTTTGGAATACAAAATTGAGTCATAGAGACTTTCCATAATTTTAAAGTGATCGTGGTAGCACTTTACAAGTTGTGTAATCAAACGAAAATGTACACAAAATAAAAAGCAAAAATGTTAATTATACAAGGACCTCCTTATAAATTTACTACTATACTAATTTATTTCTCATAGATTGAGCAGTTATACCGAAATGAGTACAAAATTAAAATAAATGGCCATATATCGAAACCAATTGAACGCACAAAACTGTGGTTAAGTTTAAATTTTTGCAAATTTAATCTACTTTAAAAATGGTAATAACGCTAATATCAACAAATGCACGGTTTATGACTTATAAGGCAACTGAAAAAAAACTGCAGATTTTCACGTATTCCGTAGCTAGTACATACTGAAAGAAAAATATTGGCAAGAATGACCAAAATGGTTGGTTAAAAAGGCGCCAACCAATAAAGTTGGTTAATTTTAACCACGAGGAATAGTTAATCTATGTAACCATGGGAAATAGTTATTCCCTTGAAGACGAGAAAAATTTTATTTTCCTGTGACCGACTAACCGTGGCTGAATTCGAACCTGGAATCTCCGAATTGGCGTTTCGCAGCTCTACCCCCGAGCTATCTTTCCCAATGCCTTTTGAGCGATTCAACCTTAATAAAGCGATGTGTGGCGTTGGCTGCTTAAGAATAAAATTTGGGATTGACTATTTTTTAACAATTAATATTGACTAACGATAATGTTCAAAATTTACAGATGTGTATGGCGTGGTATTTTAACATTTTTTTTTTTGTCAAATTGACCGACTTTATTTTTCTCAGTGCCAGTTTTTCGAAGCTGCAAATTTGAGTTTACACTACTCTAATTGGTCCTATCCATATCAAAAAATTAGAACTACATCACGCTTTGCGATTTTAATGTCTAATTTGTCTGGCTTGCATACTATTTAGATGGCAAAAGGTTATTGATAACGAGGATGATTACGTCAGTAATTTAAAATGAAAACTTGTTAAAAATTTATTTGTTTGAATGTACGACATTACTTTCCGGTCTCCCTAATATTTCGTCTTTGTTTGATGCAAATGTCGCATTTATCCGCCAGTGTGTTCCGAACAAAGAATTTCGCACTGCCTACGCCTCATGCCAAAGTTGCTGCTCATTCCTCATTTATAAATTCTGCGCCACCCAGGAGTCCGCCAATCATTCAACTGGCGATGCGCGCCCTTGCAGTTATCGAAAAGAAGCGCAAATGCCTCGAATGCAATCGCGATTCGCGAGGCGCCTTTGTGATATTTTCGGAATGTCGGGGAGTCGTTCACCGGCCATAAAATAAAAGTCGAATGGTCTCCACGCTCCCCGAGTTTCGCCTGGGCGAAAAGTGCTACGCCCAATAACAAAGTAGCCAGCCGAATGGGGGGCCTGAAGAGGGCGCTGTTTCTGTGCGAGCCACCGCGACTCCGTGGTGCAGGGGGGCCACTGCTTTGTCTTCCAGAGACTTTGGCTCCTGCCTTTATGACTGGCGGTATCTCCGGGTGGATGATGCTCAACTTGATTTACGAGCTATCCCAAGGCATTGCTAAATTCTTAACATCCATCAAAGGCGGCCCCCAGAGAAAAACTTGAGAAATTTTCCGCAACTCCCCCCGAAGATGGGAAAATAAAAGGAGCGCGCTGCCCCAACGACGCTTGTGCCGCTTGTGCGTCGCAGCCGGGCAAGGTGAATGAATCTGGATTTTCGCATTGTTTTTAGTTGCGGACTGTCGATGTTGGGGAATCCTCGCTTGTGGGACAGGACTGCGTCACCGGGCGCGGGAGCTATTTGAATTGAAAACGTGTCGGGGACACGCATGGGGTTGGCTAACAATAGAAAAAAGACGTCAGATCGAGCCGGGGCTCATCAGACTCACGTGTGGAGGAGCCTTGGACGTCTTGCAATTTCTGACATTGAATGGAGGCTGCTATTTCTGGCGAAAATTACGTCACAGCAGCCCTCCATTACATCCTGAGCGCTCCGGTGGTAGGCCCGCAAGGGATCCATTCAGTGTCCTCGGCACTTCCACACCACGGTACCTGTGCACCTTGATGAATGGGAAACCTTCCGCTGGGTTTATTCATCCCATTGAGGAATGTTAACGCGCTGCGGATATTTTATACGGGCGTTTCGTACCAGAAAACGGTTTTCACGTGCTCAGGTCCTCTGGGAGAAATTCATTTAGGCGCCCTTCAATATTTAAGCAAAACGTCAACCTTAAAGCCACACTCACAATCCAACTTTAGTAAAACCAACTGACGGTTTT
Organism: Machimus rusticus; assembly: GCA_951509405.1. Classification (NCBI taxonomy): domain Eukaryota; kingdom Metazoa; phylum Arthropoda; class Insecta; order Diptera; family Asilidae; genus Machimus; species Machimus rusticus. The sequence continues at coordinate 19,217,990 of OX608050.1, read as the reverse complement.
TAATGGGCTACACGTAAAATCGATATTCCCTTGGTAACTACCAGGGATACGCGACGAAAAACGATTGACGTAAAGATCAAGTATACAAAAAAAGCAAATTTTTTCTTGGTATTATTCTATACAAGTGAAAATCGGGTGAAACATAAATTCTGCTCTATTCTTAAACCCCTGTATGTTCATTGTCCATAAATAATCTTGTGCTCCTGAAAATTTCTGGGTTTAGAGAAAACGGTGTCCTAATGACGAGGCATTGAATTACTTTTTAATTTAACGAATCGATTTTGTTTTCAGCCCATAAGCGTTCTTATTTAAATATGTCTATATGAGTGCACGGTTAAAAATTTTGGAGTAAATCCTAAATCGAACTTTCAGATATATAAAGTAGGTATATATTATACTTTTTGGTAAAAATAATCCTTCTAAAATTGGCCAAAATTTGGGTGAAAGTATGATAATATGGGGAGCTTTTTGCTAATTTCTTATAAAATAAAAATAATTTTGACGTAACTTTTAAAATAAATATGTTGGCACGTATCGTTGTACCGGGGGTCTTTTGCTGATTTCTTATAAAATATATTTTAGTTTAATTTTTTACAATTTGTAAAGCATACAACTGATTTCTAGCAGCTAATTTACATTTTACATATAATAATATTGTAGGTACAAAAAGCATATAAAGCCGAATTGATGATGTTGATGCTTTTTGAAAATAATATTTAAAACGTTTTGAAATTACTATCATATAATGTTGTGATCATATTATAATATAAAATATACATATACTGTTTGTCAACTACTTGAAAATATAGTGAAAAAACATGTTTCATTTTCTGCATGATTTTTGGTATACTAATACATATACAGACTTTTTCCTATTAAAAATGTCATCGATCAATTTAAAATGTGTACCTACATACATTTTCACTTGCTGTTTTAAATTAATAATATCCTTCGGCATTCGATATCTATTATATAATTGTAAAAGAATGCTCCATCACTGAAAAAAAAAAGATTAGAAAACCCAACTATTTTTTTAGTCTACTAATTTAAATTAGATGATAGAACTAAAAAAGTGGGAAAAATTGCCAAATTAGTTGGTTTCGCAAATATTCTAGTTGATTTCCCTACTATTTTATTTTGTTTTCCAACTTTCAATATCAACTAATTTAATTGGTAGGCTGAAAATCAATCAAAAGATTAGTTAGTGTTTCTAATCTGTTTTTTCAGTGATTTTAAGGTTTAATAAAGTTCTCATTAGTTGAATCCGACACAGTGGACAATAAATGGATTCAAAACGGAGATTCACCATTTTCCATTAAACTTTGAACTTTTTAGAAGACTAAGTGCTAAAAATATTACCTCATCTGCAGCGCAGTGATTAAGGCAATTCATCGGGTGTCGTATGGCCTGGACAGGTAAGACTGGTCCGTAGGCAAAGCGCAGCATTCCTAGCCGCATTATACGAGCCCCGTGCCGTGCTAAAGCCAGAGGTATGCATCCAATCCGGCAGCCAGAACCAGATTACAAAGAGCCCCAGCCCCAGTGCTCCGGCTCCGACTCCGACTCCGATTCCGACTCCGACTTCAGCGGCGATTATTGACTGCGTACGTGCAGATTGCGTTTCAGCTATAACTTATATGAGGTGGGGCCCCAGCAACGGAGCGTCGCACTGCAAACACATGATTTATGGGAGCCCGGAAAGTTTTCGGGTGCACTGGCCACCGGCTCCTCCCGAATTGGGGCCCACCTTTTGTTCCGGGAACTGGGCTTACCCACAACAGCCCGGAACCTCGAAGCCGGATATGTGCCGGGGGCTCAGAGTAGCACAGAAGCCGATAAGAGAACGTGAAGGCAGCGAGTTGCACCGGCTTAAAGCTCGTGTCGATGGGTGCAATCAGCCGACTAACCTGGTTAGCACTCGGAAAATAATATTTCTGCTACTGCCATTTTCGTGGCATCTGTCTGTCGGAGTATCACACCGCGACGCTCCTCATATCTGTCCGCTTAGTGAAGTGCACCTGAACCGGGGCAACCTTCGCCACCTAATGAATCCGCTCGAACATGGACATTGTTTCGAAACTGTCGTTTAATCCGGTGACACGTTCGTACCTCTTTGAACGGAGCGAGAGGAAAACTACTCGATGGAATCCTGACTTAATGCGATGATAGTTTCCGGGAAAACAGATTACACTCCCAAATCTGTTGGTCCTTTTATCCATCAACTTTAATTAAGAGCTCAGCTCCTACCATGAACATGGTGAAACATTTCTGTATTAAAGAAGTCAATCTAAAGTAAAAAGTAGTAGAAAATAACGTTAAGCACTCTAGCAGAAAACGGTTTATAAAACAAAGACATTAGTTTGCAACCAATAGTTAACTTTTATAGCACTACACATGCAGATTTATTCTAAGTTCATTTTTTCGGATTGATAAAAAACCTATATTACAAGCCATGAACTGACCTCTTGCATGTGTGGAAAAGTGGTCTGAAAGTTCGAAAAATATTAAAACCATAAGGGTTTTTACTCAATATTGGCGGAAAATATTAATGAATTTCGTGCGAAAAAGCAGTAATATTTCGATTCTTTGGTTGAATTCGAAGCCAATTCTCTTTCCTGCCGTCAGTTTGTTAGACCGGCACGGCGGGCGCTCGACTTTTCAGCTTTCTTTTCTTTTTTTTTTTTTTTAGGAGTCATATCCCTGCCAATTATTTTAAGCCCAAGTTTGTTGTTCTATTCTTACAATTGTTACACATGGAAGGCATGCTATAAAATATGTTCATTAAATAGAAAAGCTGAAAACAAATCTTAAAAAATTGTCTTTCCTTCCTAAACTCTCAAATAGGTACATGGATGTAATCATTATTACTGTTAGGTTGAAATGCCGATTTTATTTACTTTTAATTATAATATAATATAAGGATGTATATCCTTATAGATTCAGTTTAGACTGGAAGTGTTTGTATTGTAAATTATTAAGTCCTTTAATATATTAATTGTTCGGCATAAAGCAATATAAATTGGTTTATTTTCACTAACTGATTCAAGATTTTGAGAAAACACCGGTGATATGTATGGTGCGGACGCATGAGTTAACAGTGAGTAATATTTAATTAACGAGGAATTTAAAAAACTATTATGAATCAAATAAGTATAACCTCGATCAGCATTATTCATTTTTATAACATAATATGGACAAAGTTTTGTGAACCGTTGGACTTTACGAACTATTTTATGTTTGGGATTTTGAGATTTTTAAGGATAGAAGGAACAGTGAAATGTTGGATGAAAGAGTTTTTTTTTTTTTTAAATCATTCGAGCAAAATATATGCCGGCGCGCCAACCGCCAACCAACCAAAATGCATATAAAGTTTTGGTATTCTACGCATATTAGGGCGTTCCATTTCTAATGAAAAGTTTATAACTGAGCAATTAAGCAAAATGTTCAAATATGAGATTACAATCTTAGGCGTTTCTTATTTGATTTTACTTTGCAAAAAAGTATTAAATATATTCACGGCATCATCTTAGATATTGCTTTAATATGTACATATATTGCTAATCGAATCGTACCACAAAAGTCGGCCGGGAGAATAAAACATTACATTTACACTTCGCCTTCTTGATATTTTTTGAAATACTGTAACCAGTGGAAATACACTCGCTCCCACACTGAGTACATATGTATGTATATTATTTTGTTCTTCATTATATCATAACATAAAATACAATATGTTTTTGTTATTTTACAAGTAACTTACTCGAGAATCGGATGGACGAACTATGTATACATCGGAGTAGTATAGTATAGATGTTGAAGTAGGGGAGACCGGGTACAAAAGTAACATTTTTTACTTTTGCCTTGATTTCTGGTTAGGTGTTATTATTTTGATGAAATTAATATAGCCATATAAAAATTCCGTTCATGTTCTTTACATTAGTACCTTGATTTGCCTGATTATTGTGTATTTTGTATGAATCACAGAGACTTTAAAAAAATTCGTCCGTTGTTACTTTCGACCACGTTGGCAGGTCGAAAGTAACAGGACAAAATGGTTTGTAATAATTATGATATTACATATTAAATCAACAAATTATTTATTAGAAACCTTTTTTATTAATAACATAAATAAACACTTTAATTTTAAATGCTAAAAAAATGTATATTTTACGAAAAAAAAATCAATATTATTAACTCTTCCTTAGAAACTGTGTTTAGTAATTAATGACATTAATTATTGTATGATAATAATTTTTTCTAATCACACTATTCAGTATCAGTCTTCTATTCAGACTCGCAATCAGTAAATCAATCCGAAGACAAAAGTAACATGTTACTTGTCTACCCATAGGGTTATGTTACTTTTGTACCCTACCACATTTTTGTTAAAACATGGACGATAACCTGAAAACGGAACGTGCTAGACAAAAATGAATTAAAACACTGTGCAATAAATCTAATCTAGAATTTATATGCAAATTTTCAGATCAATATCATCCTTAGTAGTATTAGTAAACATAAAATAAGTGAACGTCAAAAAACTTAGTTTTGACTTGTGAAATCACTTATTGTCCTCTCACAAAACCTAGCAGCGCGTGGCGCGCGCGGCTACTGAATGCAAGAGAGAGGGGCGCCACCGGCCATCACCTAATGGCAGCGAAGCGGTATTTTGACTATTGGATAGACCTACAGAGCCTTTGTTACTTTCGACCCGCCGTTACTTTTGTACCCGGTCTCCCCTAGTATAAAGCCAGAATGCACAAGGGTTTGATTAAAGATATATGATTTGTAAAAAGCATGCGAATTGTCAGTCTCAAGGTGTTTGTAGCGTCTTTAGTTTGAATTAATGCTTCTCGTGAGTATGTAGTTTATGTGTCTACTATCATGACCCATAACCATAACGTTTCAACTTCTATCCACGTTTTCGTAGCTTTTATTTGCCTTTAAATTTTCGAGATGATTGGTATTTTGAAAAACACCTCAGTTTGTGTCTGATTTAATGCTTTTAGGAAAAGCCGATTAGGTCATTCCGCAAACCTACAGCCATCAAGTGTAATTAGGGAGAAGTAGGCAGTTCCCGCTCATTAATTATCGGCAGCTGGGCCGAAACGAAAGTTTTCAATTAAATAAGCCACTCAATGGGCACTTGTCGTAACTCTAGAAGTTTGGGGCACTCGAACTTGGGCAAGTATGAAGCTTTAATCAGCCCCTCGGTGGCTATTCTCAATGGCACGTTTTTTCCTGAAATTTGAGAAGTTCCCACCACAACTTTCCTATTACTTTTTAATGTCGAAACTTCCGGTAGCAGCAGAAAAGTGAGCCCACCAACTCACCGAATCCGTTTTGTTTTATCTTTTCAGGTACTCTCCGCTCTGGACATCCTGCAGCCACCTCACTTGGACTTCTTCCAGGAAATGTATCCTTTTGAAAGCAAACCAACCCTAAATTTTCACATATTGGACAACGTCGCAGCTCCATTCAAAACTTTCCTAAGCCGCCCGGCGTAAATTTTCATTTCGAAAACTTTGTTGACTTGTCCCGGGTACCGCCGACCCAGCCGGGTCGGAGCACCCCGGCTCGGAGGGGCCCAGGAGTCCGCGCACATCGCGGGCCCCACCGACACAGCCACCTCCAATTATAACTGTGGTGGAAATACGACGAACGCCGCCTAGGTGGCGCTTCAGGTTTTAACTTTCCAGCTTATGCCGTAGTCTGGATGGGGACGGAGACGGAGGTAAAGGAGCACCTTTTCCATTTTTTTTTTCTTACTAAGCAAAAAAAATTAAGGGCAATCCCCCAACGTTCTAATTGCTGTAATTAGAGGTGCAACTTGTCATCCATGTCGCTTCTCTAGCTCAGGTGCAAATGATCTCGGACTTTTCTCGTTTGTCTGGGAGTCTGCACTTTGTACAGATTAACGAATTTAACAGGAATAATCCTATCACTGTCGATGCCGTTGAACTTTTTAATTGATGTAATTGGAGCCGTAATTATTGCTGAACTTTTCATTGCAGTTTCGTATAAACGAGAAAAGACCCGCTTGATACGGAAGGGATTTAAATGGGGACTACTGCATTTCGTAAATATTATCCCAAGCGGCATCCGATAAACATATTAAAATTTCATTTGCTCGTAGGTGTTATGCTGCATTGTTCGCTTGTGTTTTAATTAAATAATTTGTCATCTATGAACGTGCTGTTGCATTTTACTTTAAGAGCCACGCAAAAGGTGTGATTCCTTGTTTTGCAGAACTTAATATGCTCCTATCTACAGTATAGTGCCAGAAAATTATAACCACTCTAACAAATTTCAAAATTTGAACTCTGATTACATTTTTTTCGCAAGCAATCAAGCAGATTAACATTTCCTTGCCGAGTTGCAATCTTTCCTCCTTTGTTTTCATTGTTTGAAGAATAAGAAATCGTTACGTTTGCAATATGCAAAAGTATTCCCCCATTCATTTATTCCAGTTCTATCAAATATAAATATCAATAAACAAATTTTCATGTTTCCAAGAAGTATTACATGGTATACCATTTCATTTAACGCCGAAAGCATAAATAGTTGCATCGAAGAAAATCGCGGAGATTAACAAGTGTTATTAAAAATATGGTTAATAATATTAAATACTAGAAATATTAATTTGCAAAATATGTGAATTTACCCTTAATTTAATGTTTATCTTAACCACGTACGAATATAATAAAGTTTCTTTCAAAATAAAGTATGGAAGCATAAATGTTGGTGGTTATAATTTTTTGGCACTGTACTGTATCTAACGCCAAAGTTAATGTCAGGTAATAAATATTATTGGGTCATTGCGATACTTAATAGCTGTTTATTATACATACATACATATAATAACTTATTCGCACCCGGAGTTGCTCAGGGTATTATTTGACTTAAAGATACTAATAATTTGATGTACTAATAATAATATTTTATTGATCTTCATTTCAAAGTTTCATAAATATTAGTAGAATTGTTTTGTACGTACATATGTACTGTCTATTTACAAAATTGAGCAAAATTTTAGATTAGTGGTATTCTATAATCGTTAACGACTGCAAACTGTTGGCTTGGTCTTAAACTTGGCTCAAGCCGATTTATGCGTGGTTCAATTCTGGTTTTACCTGCATATTATACAGCACTCTACTTTATAAAAATATAAATTGAGCTAAATACATTGTTGAGAATCAAAAAATTTAACTGGTTAATTTAAATTAGGGATCAAAAACACCTATAATGAATAATTTTTTTAGGCCGTAAATTGTGTATAAATATACTGTTTTGTTCAAACATTAGGTATAATGTAAAGGAATCGAATATTGTTCGGACCTAATGTATCTTGAAATGTTATTATCGGATATTAGAAATTATTTAAACAAATCCATAAACTGTTCTGAATATATGTACTTAAAATCCGCATAGTGGCATATTCAAACGAAAAGATACATTTCATAAATTATATATATATAATAAATAAATAAGAATTATTTTGAAATTAACGAATTGATTATAGGCCTAAAAACCTAAGATTATTATAAATTAAAAACTTCGACCGTATCCCATCGAGCATCTGGTCCCATTTTTCTTTCTATTGGGACTTTTCCCTTTATTCGATAAAATTGAATACGGACGCTAAACTGCTTGGCCGTTTTCCTTAAGCTCGTCCTTCCCTTCGTTTGCTAATTGAAATAATTGAATAGCATTTGAGAGATTTTTTTTGGGGTACTTAAAGAATGTTTTTTTCGTTTCATTTATTTTGAGGAATCTGAGACACAATAGAAGCCAAATGAAAGACTAATAGAAATTCATTTCTCGTCCCTTTGTCTCAGTTTCTTCTGTTCACAAAATGTTTCATGACTGATCAATCAAATGAAATAACTTTAGTTATTGACCATGTTGATCAAATATTTCATTTTTGTTTTTGTTTTTCGCTTTAGTTGTTGATCGTATCAACTTTACAAAGTGTATTTTAGATTCAAGAAAAAAACAACGGGTAAAATATACAGTACTAACCTTTGTAAGTACCTATAGCCAGACTAGAATTGATCCTAAACCCTAAAAGCAGACTACACTGACTAAAAACAAGGAATAAAACACGCTTCTATTCACATCAATAACCCCTAGATCAATCTGTTCGATTGTTTTTGCCAGTGATGCCCACATTATAAACAAACATTTACTAACAGGTTTGAGCTTGCCATACTGTTTTGAAGTGAGGAGCACCAAATTTATATCTGATCTGGTCAACTGCTAGTGCTTAATCAACCACATGTATAGTCACCCTATTTATAAATTTAAAATTCGTGACATGTACTTTTAAATTCCCTATCTGATTTAAATTATATAGCAAATTAGAAACCCTCATTTGTGCAAAGTATTTAAAATTGGCATAATATTTACGCACTGAAACTTCAAATTTTGAACCAGACAAATTTTGGATAAAATGTTTGATGCAAAGTGGGTATAGATCCAGATAATTTGATTATTTTCGCTTCATAAAAATTACGTGATGGTGGCAACTGTTCATAAATTTCAATTTAGTGCAAAAGTTCCTGCGGAATCCGGGACCAGGTCCGAAAAGAACGCTGCTAATAGAATAACCAGGTATTCGTCACTTCTCAAATGAATTATTTACCTGAAAAGCCTAAAACTTATGGATTTTAAAATGTTATATTTACGCTAAAAGGATCGGCTTATTTGAAAGTTCGTAATTACTAGTTTTTTAATCTTGTATTGGAAATGTTTTTTTTATCCTTTGTCAGCACGTGAAACATTAAAGAGGGGTGAGAAATGACTATAATTTTTTCTGAAGAAACGGTTGTATAATAATCTAATCAAAATATTTAATATAATACCCTTAATTGGTTTGGGGATTGTATTTTTCCGAAATCTATCTTAAGGATTATAACCTATAAGGTAAAGTTCTTTTTTACCCGACTGACCCAGAACGAGGGTAGTGTTTTTCGTGCGTATGTATGTTAATATAATAGTGTATATTTTATTACTTTTTTAAGGTACCATCACAGTGTAAAATTTTGAAAAAATAATTTTTTTTGTCTTATCTTAAAGCACTTACAGTTATACATGTTCTCTCAAAATTTCAAATTGAAATTCGAAATTCGAATTATTACGGTCCTTACGACCTTTCTAAGAAAAAGGAATTAGAGCCAGAGGTTGTATAAAGAACCCCTCTTCCAAACTTTAAACGCGTTTATCTCGAAATGCCCTTTTTAAAAACGGTGCCACATTTCAGAGGGAGTTTCCAAGCTATAGGTTTGAAATTTTTACAGAATATTCTTTATTCCATTCTCCATGCTCCTATGGAAGCTTTTTTTTTTTTTTTTGAAATCTTCCAATTTTTTCACACGGAAAACTGTTCAAAAACAGGGCTAAATGTTGTACTTTTTACTCAAACCGCCGCCATTTTTTCAGTTTTTACAAAAAAAAAAAAAGCCTCCATAGGAGCATAGCGGCTTACCTACAGATTGATAATCTATTTCATTTGTTTTTTCAAAATGAAAACTGCGGCCGCAAACGCGGGTACCAATAGCCGACTTTTTTTAAAAACACTTTTTTCAAAAAATTAAAATAATTATAAAAAAATAAATAAAAATGAAAACAAAAATTTTTTTTTGATTGCTAAATAGTGATATTAATCGTAAAAAAAAATTCTTCCATCCTATCCATCCGAAAAAAAATTGCGAAAATTGACTATTTTTCAGCCGTGTTGGTACCTTAAGGGGGGGCTAAGGTTAATTCGTACGAAAAAAGGCATGTTTTTGTGAATTTTTTGTGACGACACAGTTAAAATCTCTTTGTTAAAACTAATAGTACATTAAAGTATGACATTTGAAGAATATTGTATAAAATTTTCACGAAGAAATATTGAAAAACACGGCAATGACAGCAATTATTCGGACGTGTCTCGGAAAAAAGTAGAATTGCGGTGCCCCTCATAACTGGGTGCTGGATCATCCGAAATCAAAAAATCAAAGTTCATTCGTTAGATATTAGTTTTCCCCAGGTAACGCTGGGGGGGTTTTTCGAAATTTTAATTTTTCACTTTTTTGGAACACTTTGAAGGGAAAACCGCGATTTTTTGCTAAAAAAAATCGACTAATTTGTTATTGTAAAATAAAAATTATTAACAAATTTGAAAAAAACTCTCCAGCGTTACCTCGTAAATTATGTACAGAAATAGTGTTCAAAATTTCAAAAGGATCGGTGCAGTAGTTTTGAAGTTATGAGGGGCACCGACTTTGAAAACGTGAGTTCTGGGGAAAACGCTTTAAAGTTTTGAACACTAAAAAATCTGGTATAAAACGTTCATAAGCAAGGTATAGAAATACTCGTAACTTCGTCAAGTTTGCTTCAATCGGCTTGAAATTTTGACACAATATTCTTAAGATATTATGCATTCAATTAAAAAAATAAAAAAAATTGTCAAACAAAAAAATTTAAATACCTTAGCCCCCCCTTAAGAGGTATCGATCAAATAAACATTGCATAGTTAATTAAATATTGCTCTTACTTTCTATAGATTGTGCCTAAAGCTTGTTTTTCGTTTTTCAGTTGATATCTTTTTACGCAGTCGAGTGTTTTTTTTTAATAATTTATTCAAATATTTTTACTGGAAGCGTTGAATACTTAAAAAATTCTAATTACATGTTATTATACATATGTATACCTATTAATCTGTTAATTAAAACTCACATTATAAATAATGATCCTTTATGTACAATGATATAACAAAATTCGGCACTGATGCAATTTTTTTTGTGTTTTTTTATTATGCTACTTCAGCATGAAAAGTTCACCACTCGGGTTTAGTTGACAACAGAACGCCGTTGAAATGGCCACTGGGTGCCCTTCAAAATGAAACAAGTGGAAGATATTTGAATAAAAATCATTTCAGGATCCTCAAGGGCATGTTTCCGCATCAACCAGCGAGTTGAGAGGAAGCACAATTGGATTATTTAGGAGGTTTTCTGTGCGAATAAATTTCGTTTCAAACATCAAATATTTTCAACTGGAGTGTGTACAGCCCCTGTTCCGTTGAGCCTTCCTTAGCCTACACACAGGATATAAGGAAATCGGAATACAACCGACAATATTGAACGAATTGCGCAAATCATCAGCTCTACTATTCGATCCCTTGCCATTTATAAATCTCAAAAAATTCTGGAAGTAAACAATCAGCTCCACGTTGCGTGTCTTCATTAATTCTGGGAAGATTTCGCCTTGGGTGGAGTGCCTATTTTTCTCTTTGCTGAACAAATAGACGCCTGGCTGAAGTGAAGTGAATCGCCCTTAGAATTTGGCGGGCATCTTATTGCTCATGATTTTTGTGGAGATGTATTTTCTATGGTTCTGGTGGGTACTTAAGCAAGTGGAAATCAATAAAATATGAAGGTGCTTTTGTTCGGGACGGAGCTTCCAATACGGATAGAGCAATTTTCGCAGGAAACGAAAGTCTCGCGTGAGCAGAAGGCCACACTCCTTTCATCCCACTTTTCCAGCCGGGACGCGTGCAACCCTCCATCGGGATGGGGCTAAGGGATGAAGTAAAAAGGGGCGAAAAGGGTCGAAAATGCTTCGCAGACTACTGCTCCAGGAGTAAGATACAATTCGCTACCAAGTTGTCATTTTTAGGGGATGATTAGGATAGCTTTTTCCTCCGGCAACTTTCCAATTTGTATTTCGTTAGTATTCCTGTCATATCGTCTGCTTAATATCCTGTGCCTGCACACCCGTCGTCAGCCCTACGCCTACATGAGGATTGGAATCCGTGCTCATATCGAGCAGACTTCAGAAGACAGTCCCCATGTATTGAGGGCCCCAGAGTCGGTCCCGAATAAAATGGAGACCGCCATCCAGTTCTATAGGTTCTGCTCTGGCTGTGTATCGAGCCTAGAGTTTGGTGCTTCCAAGAAACGAAGGGAAATACCCGAATTGAGCCCTTGAGATTTTCACCAGGATCTGGCACTGACAAATCTCGGGGATTTCCTATCAAAGCTTCGAGCGAATATTCAGATGAATTCTTAGAAAAAGAAAAAACAAGTAAAATATCCTGAATATAGCTGACTAGAGTATTCTAGGCGCTCATATATAAAAAAAAGCTGCGTACAGTCGCTGATATTTCGCCAGCTTTATGAGAATATAATTTCAAGACTACCAATGGGGGCAACAAGGAAAAAGTCGGCCTGAACATCGGTGACATCACTTGTAATCAGCTTATGTCGCATAACTTAATTAAAAATTAACGAGGAACGAAAGCAACTGCCCTCCTGGCTTAATTTATTCAGATTCAGAATTCGTTAAATATTAAGAGCTCCCTAAAATACCTTCTCGGAGGTTCAGAGCTCATTCATGCCCTGAGGCCTATTATCGACATAATTAAGCACATGACATTAGGCACAGGCCCAGAAATTCAACTCGTTCAAAGTGCCCGGACTGTTCTCTTCCATTGACAGAGAATATATCGAAGGAGCGTGTTAAAGTGCTCCAACCAAAGGGATAAGTGGGCCCTTTTTGCACGACTCTGGTGAACCTTTTGTGGACTCAGTAATTCAATCAGTTGCGAGTGGCAGTAACTTTTGTGAAACCATGCCAAACAATTAAGTTTCAATCGAACCCTTGGTTCTTTACAGAGCAGACAAACGGAAAACAGAGCACGTTGGTGCGGCACAGCAGCCACAGTCCAGGTCAGACTAATTAATAGATGACTGAGTGTTACTGGGAAATGAGACAAATAATTGCAATAAGTGCAATTGGTGTCGGAGAAGAAGACTAGCCATTTAGAGAATTTTATATTACAGAAATTAGTTGTTCTTGTGTTTTTTAGACTAATCGGAAAAAAAACGTCTTAACTTATACTAACCTGTCTTTTTACAATTTTTTAACTTGTCAACTTATCCAGAAAACATAACACAAACATAAAAATTTAACGAATCAATTAGTTTAACCACTTCACTTCTGAAAACAAAAATTTGTAAATTTTCGACTTCGAGAAATGCTGTTGAGGAGTAAAGTTTATACTATAACCCCTACAACATCAAGTTCGAAAACCTAAAGTAGTTCAGTCCTTTTACAAATAACAATTAAAAATAATTTTGTTTGTCTATTAACTCAAAGAGCCAAACCGAATCTAGGCTCTAGATGACATTAAAGGAATGAGATATCGCCAAGCCTTAAAAATTAACAATGTTTTTTTAATTTTAACAATATATGTAATATTTAATAATATAAAATAATAATGGCGCCAATCGACTCTAAGAATCATGAAGAAAACCTCTGAAATTTTTTGAGTTCAATTCTTTAATGCAAATGAGGCACAAACAATTGCATTAGACCAGATAATTTCCAGCTAAATATTAGTAAGCAATTGAGATAATTCAATTGTTTCATCACATCACGTTTTAGGGTTAAACAGTAAAAAATATCGCACTTGACAATTTTTTAACTCTCGACGCAAATGAAACGGGTGTTTTTTTTTTAAGGTGACTTGACCGCGAGTGTCCTAAGCTATGATTCAAGAAAATCTGTTCAATTGTTTAAAGATCACCAGCTGTTTTCTAGTTGATGAAGGGATGCGAGCAACTTCCACAGATCTGATCGATTCGAAATTGGTAAATGGCATATTACATATGGCATATTGATGTCATATGACATATGGCAATGACACAAGCTAGGTGAAGATTTGGTCTTTGAGCAAAGCTCATCTAGCTTGAATCTAGCTGAGAACAAGAAGCTGCAATTTTGTGTTTCCGCTTTCACTTCCATTTGTTCAAAACTTTTAAGCTGCAATTGTCTTTCAGCCTTAATATACTATAAAGACAGTATCATGTCGTTGAGTCTAAGTCTTAATCTTGTATTTAAATGTCATACTTTATCATTTTTAGTTGTATTCTGATTGAGCAAAAAACATGCAAACAAAACTTTCAAGTTGATGTGTACGGGATACGGATCGGTACAACTAATATGAAATTTAACTTAAATTGGTGGGATTTTAAACATTTTTTTTATATTCTTTTATTACAAATTCATAATAGGCTGATTAATTTACAAATAACTACACGTATAATATATACAAATACTAATTAGCAAAATAAAAGGGTATACCTACAATGCAACATTTTTTTTTGTTCCGCCGTCTTAAAATTTTAAGTTTCGAAAGTAGATGCGCGACCAAGACTTCTAAAAAACCCCCAAATATCTTGGCAACACCTCGAAATTTACAATTTTTGGGCGCCGTCTTAGATCCGCTATTTTGAAATCCGCGAATAAGAAGTAGCCTATATGTTAGTCCATAGTGCCTTCACTCCAATAATGAAAACGATTTGACCAAGCGTTTAGGCGTGATTGAGTAACGTTTGTTTGTTGATCAATCACGCCTAAATGCCTATAATTAAGTAATTGATGATTGTCATATTGAATGTGGGCTGTGGTATGGTTAAGATGCCTATTTCAAAATTTTGATATCTCTGACAAAAATTGGACTGATCGTACCTTAACCAAAAAATATTAATAGATATGTGATAACAGAACTCCTACAGTCAGATCTCCACAAAATCATCGTTTCACCGCAGCACCTATCCGCCGACCACATCAAAGTCTTTTTGTATCAAATCCTGCGAGGCCTGAAGTACCTCCACTCGGCTCGGATCCTGCACAGGGACATCAAGCCGGGGAATCTGCTGGTCAACAGCAACTGCGTCCTCAAGATCTGCGACTTTGGGCTGGCCCGGGTGGAGGAGCCCGACCAGAGCAAGCACATGACCCAGGAGGTCGTCACGCAGTACTACCGAGCCCCCGAGATTTTGATGGGGGCGCGGCACTACTCGGCGGCCGTCGACGTCTGGTCGGTGGGGTGCATATTTGGGGAGCTCCTCGGCAGGAGGATCCTCTTCCAGGCACAAAACCCGGTCCAGCAGCTGGAGCTCATCACAGAACTGCTGGGAACGCCCTCAATCGACGACATGCGGCACGCCTGCGAGGGGGCGCGGACGCATATGCTGACGCGGGCGCCGAAACCACCGTCTTTTTCCGCTTTGTACACGCTCAGCTCGCACGCGACCCACGAAGCAGTCCACCTGCTCTGCCAGATGCTCGTCTTCGACCCGGTAAGGCTCCTTCGGCAGGTCTAGCTCTAATTGTAAGAAATTTGCTAATTCGTTTCGTACAGGACAAGAGGATATCGGTGATCGACGCCCTGGCCCACCCGTACCTGGACGAGGGCCGCCTCAGGTACCACTCCTGCATGTGCAAGTGTTGCTTCACGACCTCCTCCGGGATGAGGCAGTACACCGGGGACTTCGAGCCATCCGCCCCCACGCCCTTCGATGATCTCTGGGAAAGGAAGCTGACGTCTGTGCAGCAAGTGAAGGGTAAACCTTTAATTTCGGGTCTTTCCATGCTTGAAATCTTCAAATAGTAGAAGCGGCACCTTTTTTTTATTTAAGTCAGTAAAACTCATTGTTCCTTTAATTTGCGGAATGTTTTTAAAACTTTAGCACGTTCACGCCGGCGCGTACCATCGATGGTTTTGATTTGATTGTGCTATAAGGAGGTGCGGTGCGTAACACCAGAAATTTAGGTCGTTAAGTAACTAGAAAAAATTGCTATATAAAATAATGAAAAAATGCGAAGTGCTAAGTGTAGCTAAGTGTAGCTCTCCATGGGAGAGAAACATGAATTGCACCGCCGGCGCGCGTGAACGTGTTAATAATATTTTATAGTATAAATTTTCCCTTAATCCAATAGTTCAGTAAATCCAGCATTAAAAAAAACAGGCCCGTAGTGCATTTTGGGTAGGATGCTGTTTTATATTTTATTATGTGAGGAGTTCAACAGGAGTTTAAGTTTCAGTTTTTGGGGCCGGTAACAATAAGATGGTATTATTAATAAAAAATGTATTTGTAAGTTAATAAAAATACATAAGAAATAATTATATAAATGGTACGTTGATAGAAATGAAGCCACAATGAATTTTTTTTTATGAAGCTTAAAAGAGTCATCTGTGGAAAAGCTTAGGAGGTACCCAATTTTTGTAGGAGTAATATTTTTCGAGATATGTATATTAAAAATACATTTTCCGCCCTATTTCTAATATGGCGCCCAAATGGGTGCACCTCCGACCCAGAAAACCCAAACTTAATCTTCTGTTGGACCCCCTCTCCACACATAATAAAAAAAAATAAAGTAGCATTCTACCCAAAACGCATGGTTGAATGCCCAATTGACTGGAGTACAAGTAATCAACTCTTAATGTTAATTTTATAACATTTATCAAAAATTACTAAAATACAATTTACTTTTGTTTTAGGATCCGTATCTGAAATTCTAAATAACATTAAAACAATTCTGAAAACTATAATTTGTGAGTCAACTTGTGTTATTATTTATTTTCGACTTTCTTTATACTGAAAAGAATAGTTACCTTTGATTTCAAATGAGGACTTACGATCCGGTTTGAAAAAGTGTTTATGCAAGTGATTCGATTTTTCGTAATTGACTGGGACTGGTTTGAAAGAGGTCATAAACGAGATATATAAATTTAGGTTTGAATAGTTTTAATGATATAAACTCAAAATTTGTCTCCAATAAGGAAAATATTTCGAACGTACGTCAAGGATAATGTTTCGGCTTTAAGAAAAGCTGCAACAAAATAGGAATGTATAATTTAACTTATGTAGTCAATTTCTCAGATTAGTCATTTTAGAAAATTCATAGGCAATTTAAAAATAAATTCTTTTTAAAAAGAAAGCGAATATTTAATGATAGCTTTGATGTTTGATGAAATATAATTCTGTAGACTTTTAACTTTTGTCGAAATCAAAAAGGTAACAGCTTATAAATTTCTCTCTTATTTGATGATTTCAAATGGAATAACTTTTGCCTTATATCCCCAGAATGAATGTCTAATAAAAAATTTTTGTCTTTAAAAATTTCAGAAGAAATGCATAAATTCATAGCGGAACAGCTTCAAACAGGGCGGGTGCCACTCTGCATAAATCCTCAAAGTGCTGCGTTCAAGAGCTTCGCCAGGTAAGGAGGGGATTGTCCACCTGTACACGTACATTAATCTTCTTTGCTGCTACTACTACTGTTGTTCTACTAGTTCCACTGCTACTTCTCATAGCACACGCGTATTGTGTTAACGTTCCAGTTTTTCTTTAAAATTGGGATCACAGAGTAGTATGAATTTCATGGCCTAACTTTGTAGAAAAAAAACAAAAAAAAAAAAAAAACCATTGACTTAGATATAAAGCGAAAAACCCTAGGCCAGCAGCGCACCGATTGATTGTCTAGCGCCAGACGACCAACACATAAAAATTGTTCAAATACTTTAACTGCAACCGTGTGCAAAAGGGCATCGACGAACGACGGCAACTGTTCCAACCACAACCACAACTACCAACACCATCACCAGTTCCAGAACCAAATCAACTTTAACCCCAGGCGCCTAGGTCTGTCCATTTCTTAAGAAAAAGGCCACTTTAAGTTGTTTTTCTTTTTTCTTTCTAATCGCTTTCTATACCTCTACCATGGAGAGACTCGCTAACTACTTCTAACTGTAAATAACATAACTACCATAAGCACAAGCAACTCCTCGAGAAATCCTATATTTTTTTTCTTTATCCTATTTTTAACTTTTGCATTGATAGAGCCGTGTATAGTCCCAAGCATTGTTAATGTGTTCGAGCAGCTTATAGAAAGTATGTGCCAGGCCAGTTAGACTGAGGCTACTTCTAGTAACCATACCCAGAAAATCTTAACTTAGACCCATAAGAACCTATTTCTTAGTCGTTAAAACCTTAAAACACTGCCAGCGAATGATCATTTCTACACGTATGTAACTTCGCATGCTAACGACAGTGATCCAAATTTGTTTGTATGGCATGGTCAAAAATTAAAAGTGTAAAATTATTTCGATACGATTAGTTATTTACAAATTTTAATTGCTACATCTATTACTTGGCGCACTTTTTATTCTTGACCGAGCTGTATGTTTAATCTTTAGCCAACAAAACTATCTGATGCACTATTATAATATTCCTGAATTTATATCTACCGTTGGGCACTAAATCCCCTAAGAATGTATTTTTTTTTTATCCATATGTAAATTTAAAGTCTCATTAAATATTACAATAAATAAAAATGTGATGAACTTATTAATTCTAGTTGCTCTACTATTGGAAAAGAATGGTCAACATATTTATCGTACCGTGAGTAAATTTTATAGGACCTTTTGTGCTATGAGGTGTATATATTAACGCATTTTTCAATGTACAAATAGTAACTCCCGCTAGCTCTGTTGGATAATATTTTGACAGACCCTGTCAGAACTTTAAAAGTGTAGGTCTGTGCTTATTAGCACATAGTACAATAATTACGCTACGCACTATAGATGCAATCGGTGATAAAATTGACACAAAAAATGCTAACCAACCAAATTAAGTATGATAGTTTTTTAACCATGAATGTTTCTTTTGCTCCGTTTTCTACACATAAATCTGGTAAAAATCTTAAATTCATTTTCCATATCAAAGAGTTTAATTTATTTCAATTTAAAAATTCTAAGTTCAATGAAGACAAAAGGGGATACTTATTCTCAAGGTGATAACGAATATATTTTTTGTTCTTTTTTAAATCTTTTCTGGATTTAGTAACAAAATCTCACAGTGTCAAAAAAAAATATTGGTACATTCTAAGTAATGCACTAGGAATTGTTAACTTGTTGAAAAATAAATTTCATATTAATAAAGTCCATTTTTTCGCCATATTCTTCAAGAATTTTATTACAAAATCGTTATCTTCTTTATATTGAGTTTTAATATGGCGTTTAAATAAATATGAAATCAAGAAAATATAAAAACGAACAAAAACATTTATCTAAAACGAAATTAATTTTCTTTGTAAGGAAAGTAAATTGGTTTGATATAATTAGTTATGTGGATAAAATCAAAGTTTAATATATGCTTTATGTTTTGAAATAACTTCACAATGTAAGGGATCATTCAATATGTACTAGGAATATATATAAAGGCTGTTTTGTAATTACGTATTCTGCCAATTGATTTTACGTTTTGCTTGGAACCTTGTAATTTCCTTAGCACATACCCTTTTAAGCTCATTTAGATTTGTTAAAAAACCTTTCGTCATAAGCTTAAAACTACGAGTACAAAAGAGTGACTGAAAATATTGCCAATTTTATAACTTTAACATTTAACACCTTCTAATTCTTGACGGAAGAGGGAGTAGAACTTTTGTAACGAATTTAGCATTTTTTATTAATATCGATTGTAATGATAATTACGATGATTTTGACGCGGTATATGTTCAAAAAATGACAGGGCATTGAGTGGAAAAATTCTTAAAATTTCAGAATATTTCAGAGTATTTTACAGAAACAAATGATAGTTGTATATCTAAAGGTAAAAAACCAAGAAAGTTTTTATTATTCCCTTTTGTGAGGGCCTTTCTCGCTAACCGAGTTTAAGATTGTATTTAAAATTAAAGGACGGAAATAAAGTTACTGCTGATGGAGGATAATTTCAGTTCGTGACTTCTATCCTTAAATTTTTAATATAAATCTATCGTTATCTTCTGAATAGGATAATATGAACAGTTCTGTTAACATTCAATTAAAACTTAATAATGTTTCTGTCTTTTTGTATTAATATGCTTCGAGATCAATTAGCTCCTGAATCATTTAGATTTCAAATTCCAGCTTATAATTCCAAATCAGTTTTGCAATGTATTAAAAAGAAATACGAACATATTGCGAACAACCATTGAAAATGCGAACATAATTTAAATAAAAGCCTTATTCCATTGGTTATCACAAAACTTTTATCCCGAACATCTGGCAGGCCATTTTAATATGACTTTCCGTCAATTTTCAATACAAATAAAAAAGTACAAAAGATCGCATTTTAACCATTAATGAAAAATCATTAAAAAGTATCTGATCGATCTAGAAGCTGATTGCTCAAATGAAATTGTGAGTTTTAAGCTATCATATAGAAATATGAAAAGTTTTAAAAATTTTGAAATTATTCTGTGATCATAAACAAATGTGTGGTCCCAAATTTCAGTTTGTCTTAAAATGTTTGTATTTAATTATGGAGTTTAGGAATTTATTATGCGAATGAGTTAAATTATAACATGCGAATTGTAGCGTTATTAAAGATGTCTAAACGACAAATCTCATAATGCACTTTTTTTTCTTTAATTATTTCAATAGGCTTTTAAATATAATTAATCATTTAAAACTAGTGCTTTTGAATTATTTTAAAGGAACTTTCGGCTAAAGGAAGTTGAATTTTCCTTTCTTGGAGAAACTTGATTTTAAAAGTAAAGTAAAAAAAAATAGTATTGGAAGAATTTATTGTTTTCTTTTTTCATGGTATTTTTTATAAATACTAAAGAGTGATAAAGCATGAATTCCTCCGTTAAATTAATTTCCTATGTTAAGTTATTCAATTTCTAAACTTTTGTATCATGCGTGTAAGTGCATACATATGTATTTTTCGGTTCTCGTTAAGTAATCATATGTTTAGCTTAGGTATTACCGTTACATACATACATATTTTGGTAAAAATGGTGATGGAATCGTTGCGCAGTTGAGAATCACATATAATTATGAGCTTGTAATCAGTCAATTTTGTCAGACCAGCAACTACATAAAATGAAGTTATGTAAAAGTTTAACAATCACATCAGTGTGTACTAATTTTACTTTGTTCTTCAAAATCTTTGCCCGAATAGTTTAATGTTGTTTTTATATCCCGAATAATGTGTGTGAAACCAACATGAAACCCCCCTTGTAGATGTATAAACAGTCTTTAAAACTAATAAAGGCTTATTTGTTAAGTAATGTCTACTTTTAATGAAAACAGATCAGATGCTCTAGTAATTAACCTTTGAATATAACTATAAAGGAATGTTTTCGTTTTTAAATATCTGTAAAAATGGCATATTTTATGTTCAGTTATTATATTTAATAGATGAGAAACACTGCATACCTTAAGTACGTCACATAGCTGAAACACATTTACCAACTAGGATAAATTAGTACACTTTTCCTTTGTTTAGTTGACCATTTGAATTGTAAGAAAAAAGAAAAAATATGTTTGAAAGTGAAAAAAAAATTTCCTTTTTGGCCTAATTAAGGACAATCTAGGTGCAAGTCGTATCCCCTCCCCCCCAAAATGTGCCTTTTCATACACTCAACAACTTTGAATCGTAAGTAGATTTAAATAAATAAAAGGTATTCCTCACAATTGTGGCAAATTGTGAGATATTTGATTTTTGTACCTTTCCCCATCCACTTTCAAATAAGTTCATGTTCCACCCACCTCCTTTAGCTGTTGTGTCCTTAATTTGAAAAATGAAAATATTTAAGACAAATTCGAACCATACGCTCTTAATAAATGAAAACAAGAAATGCTGAAGAGGAAGCAGTGAATCTTGTAGACATCTTTTTTCTCTTTCAGAATGTTTGTAGCTTTCACTAGGCCTGTAGATTTGCTCCGTGTTTAAGTTATTTCGATGTCTTGTTTTTATTTATTGTTTTCTTGAGAAGAACTCTTTTAATCTTTAATCCTAAGTTTTTGGTTTGGTGCTTTTGTAATGTGGACTGTACGCTTTGTAATAACAACTATTTGTGTTGTGTAAATGTTTCCGCCATAATTCCATTAACTATGCCATTTTAGACCCAAAACGGTAGATATCCTTTCAGTACATAGTATGCATGCTAATTTTGGTAAAATTTGTTTATCTATAATTGTCTTTTTATTATTTATTGTGAATATCAAAATTAACGTTCGCCTAAAACCACAATTTTCAGAAAATCATCTAAAAAGTCATGTTTCGGTTGTTTTTCCCCGTCACCGCAAGCAATGAAGAAGACGGCACTTAAACTTTTAATATCGCCGATTGTCTTCTTGTGTGCCGCATGACAAGTTTTTAAATCTTTCTTCATAAAAAAAAACTTTAAAAACAAGCACAGGGCCTATCCATTCTGTTTAAATGCCTAATTTTTTCTATTGTTCAATGAACCGAAACGATACACTTGCGGAAAAGGTCAGTTTTATTTTCATAATTTCTTTTTGTTTAGTTTCATTTTTATATTTTATTTGTTTGTTTTTAAAAGAACAATAGCATTGTACATTTTCATTTTCCTTATACGCAATCATTAATTTCACAAAGCACAGTTGAAATCTGAATTTATTGCTTTTCGAATTTTTAATCAATGAAAAACGGATGCTTGCAAAATTATATTTCTATGTGACGTCATCATTTATGTAAAGAATCTGCGATTGAAGTTTTGTTTTTAAATTCTTGCTAGATTTTATTATTAGTTTCTTTTAAACTCATAAATTTTGTTTTCGGTTATAGTATAAAGTTCAAACAGGATGTCGCATCGCACAGAAAAGGTGTTTTGTAGTTATTTTATACGTATCCTCTTTTAAATATCCAATTTAGTTTTTCTTTCAACACAAGTGTATACATATATAAATCACAGTATAATTTAGGCAATATTTGAATAATAAAAGTCCAGTGACTGTGAATATTGTTGTACAGCAATTTAAATTTTATGAATGTTCCAAGAATCTAAAAAGATATGCGATGTTCGTTATACTAATCGATTCTTTGAAGTGTCCTAAGCAAACTTTTGCTCTTGATCCCCTCTTAAAATCACTCCTTCCTCCTCAAAATCGACGTCACATTTTTTTTTGGAGGGCGCTCACTTAAGTCCTTACATATCCTTGTAAGGACATCGCAAGACATCTATCGAAGAGGATAAAAGTACCTTTCTAATATGACATGTTATGACCCGTTTCCAAATTAATCGAAATTTTCGTCGAAAAATTGTGGTTTTTCTTGTCCAAAAATCAAAATTTCGATAATTTATGTATTTGAAACCCTAAATTTAATACATTTGGAAACTATTATCCTCTTTCGATGTTTTGGGATGTGCTTCCAAAGACCTTAAGTGAGCGTACCTATCTAAAAAATGTTAACGTCAATTTTGAGGGGCAAGGAGTTATTCTAGGAGGGGATCAAGAACAAAAAATTGCTCTGGACGCTCCAAAGAATATCGATTGGTATAGCATGTCCCACGGAGAATCCAAACACCCTGTATATATATAAAATAAGTATGTATAAAGAAATAGATAGAAAGTTTGTTATGGAATCACTTCAATAAAAACTATAATTTTCTAGTTGGTGTGAATTAAAGGTAAAAAATTTAAGTCTTTAATAGAATCGAATTCTAATCTAATGAGAAACATTATAAAACTTGGAATTTAGATAAATAACCAAATTTGGTTAATGTTAAGCCAAGATAAAGGTTACTAAACACAAATACAACAGAAGAAGGAAGAATCAGAAAGACCATGAACTTTGTTGTAATTATGAATTTAAAATCGTATTTTTAGATCTTGTACTGAAAGTATTTTATTATTAACTAGCAAATGCCCGCGTCCGATTTGAATAATATTTTTTTTAGGAATATTTTAGGTAATTTTTTTACACCTTGGATTATATTATTGGAGTTTTAGTAAGAACCTCTAATTTTTTTGAAAATATAATATAGCCTATGTCACCCGGGGATAGTGTAGCTTCCCAACAGTGAAAGAATTTCTGAAATTGGTTCAGTAGTTTCGGAACCTATTCAATGCAAACAAACAATCAAATTTTTTCTCTTTATAATATTAGTATAGATTAGAGATATTCTGCGAAAAGTTTTTTTATAATGGATTTTTGTAAAGATCCCAATTTCTTAATATTCTAAAGAACTATAGGATCATTTTATTGTCCGCCAAGACTTTTTCTGAAGAATGGTTAGAGAAAGTACTAAAGTCTGTAGTCCCATAACTTGCAAATTCAGAAAAAATTTAACTTAGTGCAATAAAATGATACTACCCTTCAGATTAGTTCTTCATAATTAAATTGATTGATTAATACATCAAAACCATAGGGTACTTCACGTTGAACTACATAGAAATAAATTTAAATTTGGCATGGAGAAAGGTCAAGTGAAGGGAAATTTTCAAAATAGTTACCTTCTAATTCGAAACGCTGTATAATTCTGCGGAATCCTGCCGACGAACAATTTCAGTCCTATTTCGAAGGTATAACTTTTAAAATTTTACGTGTTTTCAACAAGAATTGCGGAATTAGCACAAAAATGCAGTGTAAAGGTCTTTTCACATTTTCAGTTTTTCCTCCCAAAATGAATGAATTTTTGAATTCTTTATACGTACATTCGTACGTACTTCCAGAAGCTCATGAGAGATATTTTATCGTAGAATAGTTAAAGACAGTCAGTAGGTGCCTTTTGCTCTAGTACGAAAAAGAGGAATATCTAGATTGCTTAAGATCATCTCTAATAAATTTATACTTTCGTTTTGTTTAAAAATTTAAATACTTTATCTCGATAGGCACAAATATACAGAGTTGACCAAAAAGAATTTTTGTGTCCTTCAAAAATATTTTATATTTTCCGGGCATAATTATATCACTTAAAAGTCGTTGTGTAGGAAATAAGAAATAAAATATTTCGTAAGTCGATTTCAACTGTGTTTAAAGCGATTCATTCATAGTTCAACCTCAGTTGCATGGAGTATACGTGCTACCTCTCCTCACTCATACATTTTTAAATTTACTATTATTCATAACGCTTTTATTTAATTAAACTTAATTTTTTATGAAATAATAAAATCTTCGTTGTTTGTGCTTTTCTTTAACTTTTGCAATTTAGTTATTGAATAAAACCGAACCGAATTAAGTGAATTGTTTTAACCAGCCCTGTAGAGTACATTTAATTGATAAGACTGATTTAGATACAGATAGAAAACATTTAAATAAACGAAGAAAACAAATTTCGTTACAATTACAGCTCAACAGTTGCGCATCCTTCAGAACTACCACCTTCACCACACCAATGGGAATGACGGCAAAATGAGGCGATTGCAGCCTAAAACAGAATTTTTCTACTAAACAATTTTATTTTTATCAAAAATAAATACACCTAGAAAAAAGTCGACAACAGCAAAACAGTTCACACAACTTAATCGCACCACTTCTGAGACACTTCAGTGGAGAATTGCACCAGAAAAACGTTTGGAGTCATCGCCAGGAAATTTCTTACAATTTGAGAGGCGATAGGGCGGAATTTTTAATTTAGAATGATCTTACAAAACGCATTTAGGCAGTAGTGAGCAGCAGCAACTAACTAGTCGAGTGGCAAAAAATAAATAAATAAATAAAAAATAAATAAAAAAAATATATAAAAAAAAATTAAGAATTACAAACTACCAAGCGAACCTGTAGGAACGTTTTACTCTGAAACAAAAATAAGAATTGTTGTTGTCCTCTTTACCCTCACCCGAGATGAGTAGGATAATGAACAATTTTTGTGTGTACTAATAACTTTTAATTCATGTAATGTAAGCATAAGTCTTTTTGCCAAATTTACCTCAATTTAAATGGAAACAACATAGTTACAAGAGCTGATAAAACAACATAAGAAAAAAGGGGGAAAGAGAGTAAATCTCAATTTTATGTAAGCACTTAGCAAATTTTAAGGGACTTAAGCAGAAAGTAACAGCAGCAAATAGTAAAACTGTTTGATTATTTACATAAATGTGTAGAGGATCAAAAAGCAGTAGAGCTCTATTGTATTCATAGATGCGAAATGATGTAAGAAGATAAGTAATGCTACACAGCGCCTACGGACTGATTTTAGTTTATAGTTATTCTTTCCTTTATGTTTAAGGAACATAATTACTTTATAAGTTTAGTTGATTTCCTTCCGCAGTTTTATCTGTTTAGGGATAACATTGGTAATAATAATATATAAAAGAAACACACAAAAAAAAGCAATTATCTGCTTACGATGATTTAATTCGCTATTTTGTTCCTTTCTACGACTTTGCACTTAACAGAAAAACAACAAAGTTATCGGAATTCAGGACCTTTTGCAAGTTTGGTATATTTTTTTCGTATACAGAGGTGATTTAATTGAAACGACAGTTTAAGATATTTAAAGACGAACGGAGTGATAAAAAATTTTAAACCTTGACAGTTTCATTGCATACTTTTCAATTTTAATTTAGGTTATTATTTACTCCTCAATTAATCAACATACTCGTTGAATTATATTTTTTTTTTTTCAAGGTCAACATTGTTGTATACCCAAAAAATTGCGACGTTTTAAATACTTTCTTTCAAATTATTCTACAAATTTTCATCGTAAGGAGTGGGTATTATTTTGGAAGACTTTCTTAAAACAGTTCTCTTTCTTCTCTTTTAGCAGAAAAGAACAATTTTCCCGGTAGCAGAAAGTGTACCCCGAGATTGTTGCAAGAATGGGGAAAATGTTGCTAAGGAGTTTTCTTTAATTTAACTTCTGAGAAATTGAAATTCTTTTCAACCATTCAAAAGTCGGAAATTCATAAATATAAAGATAAGGATGAGGTCACATTGTAAATAATCCTAGGCTTTGAATATTGCAGCAATAAATGCTGTTTTATTAAAAACGTACAATGGAATTTAATAATTTATGTGCGCCCGACAATTTCCTTCAATAAATCTAGAAATGTCCTTTGCGTACAAGATTTGCGATTTTAACCGGAATTATTTCTTTAGAGAGAAAGGCGCGCTTTTTCTGCTTTTATCACGTTTTCTAAAATCATGGATTATGTTTTGGAACATTATTATTTATTCATAGTCCTTTTTTATCAATTTATATTTCCCAATCGGATAACCAGATTTATTTAATTTTATCTTATTTGATATGAAAGACAAAAACTAGTGAAATCATTGTCCTTCGGAATGAAATTGAAATCTTAGTTTCAATACCGTTTTCAAAAAATATTAGGGTAGCTGAATTTAAAGCAATTCATTTATAATTCTCAGTTCGTTTAAGGAACTAACTTCCTATTATCATTATCTAATGAAACATTCAAATAAAATTTTAAACATTTTCACTATTATTCACCACTGTATACATCCCGAAAATGATAATTTGCTAAAAATATTTAACGTTTAGTAAAAACGACTGATATTTAAATACACGTTTTGGTTTCCGGTAAAAAGTAAAATGCAAATTAAAATCAATTGTCGACTTTTCACGCATTCGTGTTTCTTAACAAAATATATTTAATAAATCAATAAAAATAATATTATTTTGTAATGTGCAAAATTTTGTGTAAAATCTAAACATGAACTTAACATAAAAAATTTAACATGCACCTAAGGCCTGCAAAGACTAATTAGTAATAGTAAAAGCGACTAAATCAGATTTACTCTAACTGGATTTAGACTTTATTTCTATTTTAGTTCAGTATCCTTAACGATATGATAAGATACCAGACAGTAGTTAATAGTATAGTTTCATATCGAAAAGACTTTGTAAAAATGTAAAAATAGAGCAATTATACAGCAAAAATAAAGCAAGGATGGTAAATAAAAGTACAGCAAAAGTAACGAGAATGACTTGCTGGGCTAGTTCATGTATTTTCTATCATTACCTGTCCAGAGTATTGAAATTGTTCGTTCTTTTGTGTATTTTATTTAGTAAGGGGACCTTTAGCGATTTAATAAAAAAGTGTGTTCAGTTTATGTCTATAAAAAAAGTGGATGTAATAAACACGACATTTTAAGTAAATACCTTTAGTTTCTTATTTGTTTTCTCTATTTTTGTGACAATTTCCTTTTTGTTTTGCAGATTTTATTTTTAAGAGTTTTCTAATTTAGCAGGTATTTCACATTCCGTTCTCATCGGATTTTGCCTCTGAGATTTTTCCCTTAATTTATAATTAAATTCATCGTAAAATTTTTATTTTGAAATTTAGGTTTAATCTGAGTTCAGAAGCTTTTATGTGGAAGGTCAACGATTAATTGGATAATTGAATTATTATGTTCATAAGAGGAATTTTATTAAAATATTGCAGGTAAAATTGGAATTTCTCACAAAGATTAGACAATCTTAAAAATATTTACTATCAATTCGAATTATGATGATGAAGTATAACGTAAGTTGATTAGTTCCAAATATCAATAAATACGATAAATTAAAAAAGGTATCCTATGTGTTTGCACACAATGGATTAAGTTTTTCTGGAAGTTACGGTTGCAACCTAGTAGGTTAAGTCTTCTTTCAGCTTGTAAACTTAGCTTAAGCCGGATAACACATAGCCTACCTTTATATAATCGATTATCGATTATATTAGTTGTATTTGATTTAATTTATTTAATAACATTATTAAAACTTAACCTTTTGATGGTTTAGGCAATTATGTTTTTCTGTAGAAGGGCACAAATTGTTTAGCAACCCATTGATTTTGTTTTTACCATTTAGAGAAAGAGGTGATAAAAAAGATAATTTTTTGAGTTTTTCATTTCAACAACATTCAATATAAATTTTAATTCAAAATCTTCACAGAATTTTAAGAAATTACCAATTCTTCTCATCAATAGCAAAATTCGAAACGGAAGTGATTTCGTTTTATTTCTTATTTTTATTTTAAGGATATTTATTTTACTATGGACCTTAAATCCAAATAATATTTTTAAAACTTTTGTTTCTCACGTTATTAATATGTGAATACCGAGTTTTGTTGTTGTCCATATTTCCACAGCATAAAATTGTAATGACACTTTGCTACGACAAACTTTGCTTAGAAAAGAAAAAGGCTGCTGATTGCTGAATATCATTTCATTTGATAAGAGAGAAAAAATTGGAATAGTAGCCTTTGCCCCATTAATTAAAATTATAAAGAGTAGTGGCCTCAGGATGTATGAACATACCTTTCCTAAGAAACTCCAATAATGCGTTGTATTTTAGTAAATAATTTTAAAAACATTTTTTGGCATAAAAATCATGTATTCAGTTAAACACAGTCATGAAAGCTGTAAGGTACGAACAAAATTTCGAATGGAAATGATTACTGCTGAGAATATAAAGTTATTGACGTATTTATTTCGAAACATCCATTGGATATTAGTATAATTTAGGCCAGTGTTCACGTCGTAGTATTGTGGTAGTTTAAAAATTAAAATTATAATTAAAATAATAGATAATGTTATATTATTATAATACTGTTATAGCTTCTCTTTCTGTAACATAAACCAAATACTTTAAATTACTACAGAGCTAATAATGTGCAATTAATTAATTTTTTTAATACCTTTACCTAAAACTAAACTTGCAAAATCCTGTTCTTTTCCAAACTTAATTGTGATAAAGCAGAGTCATTTGATTTTTTTAATTCAATAATTATATTTTATCATTCTATAGAGCTTCTACTACACTTCGTAGCAAAGTTTGCTAAATGGACTAAATGATCATAATTAATAATGAACAAATAGAATTTTTTCATACACTGCCCAAATAATGAAAAATATAGAATATTGTAAATTTCTTTATGGAATTTAGAAAATTCCCAAATAGAAATGACAATGCGAATGTGTTAATGTAATGAAAGAAAAAAACAAAAATAAAATGCTTTTGTGATTAGAACTTGAACACTTTTATAATGAAATAAACATTCAAGCACACGTACATGAGGCTAGAAATCGTAATGAAATTAAAAACAGAAATATTTGCCTTTTAGATTTCATTAAGGCTATTTTACAATAAAATGTACCTAAATGTAATATCTAACAAAACGTTAAAATATTTTTTTTCATATGACAAAAAATAAGAAATTTTGGAAATTGTCTTTTGTAAGAAAACAAAAAATTTTTAATATGAAAAAATTTACAGGGAAAGGGAAAAGCAGTAGTTTTTAAACGAAGACGCTCATTGCCATGGTTTTTGTTTAAATGTATTTAAAAAGGTGTTTTAATTAATCTTCAACCGCTTATTACCAGCAAGACCTTATTACATAGGTACATATGTATGTGATTACTAGTCGCATATTTCAATTGATACAAATAATATTAGAGAGATAATTTAAATACTCTCGATGAAAAAAAAGGCACTTTTAAGTCTGAAGTGTTAGATTCTTTAGTGTACCTTGCCTATCAAGCCTAAAAAAAATCAACACTGCATATATGAGAACTTAAAGTTAGCCATGTTGAGAAAAAAATGGAATATATATTTCATTTAATTTTATTTATAAATGTCAATTTTCACTATTCATAATTCCATTTAACCGAAAATAAAATCAGGATTAGTCTCTAAATATGCTTGATTGGTGTCTTTGGAGTTAGCCGATCGATGACCGTTGTTACAGTTCACATTTTTCTAGTTCTAATTTGAATTCTGTTTTTAAAATTTTCTCAATGACGAACCTACTATTTTATTTTGTATTTTTTCAACTTCGGCGATTTGTATTGATCTAGTCCAGAAATTCTCACTTGGTTTGATACCGAAGGATCCCTAAACCTTAATAAATTCGAAAAAAGACGTTTTTAGTTTTTTATTCTTCAGATATTTAAGAAATATTAAAAAATTTAATGAAATTTTCGATACATTATTTAAGGGAACTTATACACTTATTTCTTTTCGCTATCAGTCTGTTTTCCATATTTTTTAGATTCTTCTACCGCCAGCTACCAAAATTGCTCTTTTAATGTAAAAGTTGTAATCTGAACATCCGTATGCAAATTTTATTTTAAAAAACTTAAAAAATTCTTAAACTTCTGACAAAATATATTAATCTAGCACAAGAAGCTATGGGAAGATCATAAAAGCTCAAAATAAGCGACTTTGAGTTTTCAAATTTTTTAGCCTATTTTCTGAATACATATAATAAAAAATAGCGAAAACAATTTTATTGCCAGTGCGCTGGCATAGAAGAAAAATATGTTCAATAGTTCTGCTTATTTATTAACAAATTAGCAGAACAACGCAACTAGTTTTCTTCTTTTTCATCTAAGCAGAAATTCTTTTGGCTTCAACCGACATCAAAAAATATGAATTAAGTTCAAAATTATTAAACTGCAAGTACTGGTTTTTCCTTTAGCATTTTGAATTACTAAAAGAATTTGCGGAATAAACATACATATGTATTTGTATATTTAGTACATTTTATTGCTTCAAATAAATATTCATAGCAAAAACAATTTAAATGCATTGCAGTTATTAAAAGTCAAAATGTAGTTTGTCTCAACTTATAAATTAACGTCTTGGTCTTACTTCTTACCATATCCGGCTCTTTAAATAAGGATTCTTTGTAGACTGAAATCAGTAGATGTGTTTTACTGAGCAATAGAAACGAAGCAAGGCAAGGAAGTTAGACGATTTCGTGAAAGACGTGTGTTTTCAAGTAAACCCACTATAAACTCACTGTAAGATAACACAAAACAACACACAAATTTCAACAAATTGTAAGATAAGTAGCGAACAATTATGTAAAAGAATAAGTGTGAAAAAAGAATACCTACTTAGAAATTCAGTGTGAATATGTAGTTATTGCTTGTGAATATTTTTGAGTGTGTTCTAAAAGTGTATAATGGATTTTTTAGAAATAGTAAAGCAAGTAAATTTAATTGCAACTAAAAAGTGTGGCGGACAAAGATATTAGTCAGTTTTTTTTCATATTGATTCGTTGTTTTAGGAGAAAATAATTATAAGTTGCCATCGATTTTCAGAATTATAATTATTTCCCTTGAGTTTTAACTTAGAACCCTAAAATGTTTAAACTTTTAACATTTAAAATCTGTATTAATCGCCAAGAGGAGTGTACTGGTTATTTAATAAAATTAATATTAATGCCGCGCTACACTATCAAATGTGCATGACAAGTCTGTTCAGTTAACAAATTTTGAATTGAACTATGTAGTTTAAAACGATAACAATTCAGGCAATAGTAAGGCTTGAATTTTGTTGATCGGTTAAACACATTTGATAGTGTGAATTGGTTTTCTTAAATATTTGAAAAACTGAATTTAAGATCATTATCAAAAAATTTTTAAGATCAATTCTAATTCTTCAATTGCTTTTTACAATCTATATTTATTACGTAAGCAAAAAGATCATAAAGTATTTTACTTAATTAACTGATTTCAAATGCAGATCATATTTGAGATTTGTGCACACACTCATTTAAAAATTAGTGTAACTAATGAGCAAACAAACAATTATTAGCACTAAGCTGTAAATTGCATAAAATCAAGCAGAAAAGTCATCCAGCAAATGCATTTAACTTAGAAAATAGTTTAGAACTCATCTCAAGTACGCATACCCAATGAGACTACGTTTAAGCGAAAACTACAAATGAAATATATTATTTTCTATTATTATTAAAAGTACACATGTAGCTGCACTTGTATAAGTATTTGTACGTCTGTTGGAACTCGTATTGATAATATTTGTTCTTAGGAGTACCTATAATACTGAAATTATTGAAGAGAACTTTTTGAAAACATTATTTTCGTCAAAGCTTATAAATATGTAAATACAATCTTAGGTCGTTTATTTAGCCAGAAGTAAAAATGGAAGATTGTAACATAGAAAGACTTGTTTCATCAATAATATAAACTTAAGGGTATTTTATGTGATGCAAATGTTTGTACAAAATTTTAATAATAAAAGTGACTTCCAAGTAGAAATTATTTACATGAATAAATATAAAGCAAATTATTGAGAATATTGAACTTTGACTATAACGAGAAATGATTAAAATCACCGATGCAAGGTACATTCCAAATATGTGTTTTTAATATAAAATGACTGTCTAGTTGTAGTTTTCGTCGACATAGGATTCACAGGGCTTCTCATTCTACAGGAAGCTCATACTTTTAATATCTTGTCAGCCAGCATGATCTTTTCTGTAGGATGAAGGACTGCAGCAAAGTAATTTTAATATTTAAGAAGTTTATCCCTTTGATGCTGATTTTACTTTCATATTTAAAACATACAACAACTTAAAACTGAAAAATTATATGTATTTGTTTTCAATTTCCTACTTTTTGTTCAAGTTAAGTTCAGGTGGATTATTGA
This sequence comes from Machimus rusticus, assembly GCA_951509405.1. NCBI lineage: Eukaryota > Metazoa > Arthropoda > Insecta > Diptera > Asilidae > Machimus > Machimus rusticus. Next base: position 19,185,017 of record OX608050.1, on the reverse strand, counting down.
AAATTTACAAAGCGATATTCGTTTTGAAATGCGCATATATGTACAAATTATAGAAAACAAAATTACTTCAATTTCAACCGTATCAACTATGGAATCATTGAGGTTTATATCCATCTGCCTCCTTCTTAAAAATAACAAAACAAAATAAATCTAAAGAATACAATCTTAATTTGCAAGTCAGGGTTCACCAAAGGTTTTTTGTTTTCAACTTCATAGTGTGGGCTGCTCAAAAATAATAACGCATACATATATAATATTAACAATTTGTTAACCAAGTTCCAAAAAAATATTTATATATCAGCTTGAAAAAGTATTACTAAAATTCTGAAAAATTTCTTAGAGAATGCTCTGAGCTATATATTGAATAAAGGAAAAGTATATCAGAAATATAAATAATACAATTAAACAAATTTTTAATGAAAAAATAACACGCTGTTACAAAGTTACAGTATGAAACATTTAATGTATGAGTGTAAGTCATACTTAATCTCAAATGCATTATAATAAGTTTTTTTTTATTAACAGCCGTGCGCCTGTTCTCATATGGGAAAATTTGTTTCATGAAATAATATTTTTTACATTTGACGAAATGTAAAAACTTTTCCTAGCCTACATTTTGCTATATGTATGCAACCTTAATATTCTCTTAAGTAACTATTTTTGTGTATTCTTAAGATATTCGCTATATAGTATGTACATAGTTTGGATTCAATTCTTTTACTCTCAAAACATTAGTTTTAGGAGGTACACTGAAAATTCTAGTTAGTATGTCTTTCTATTTATCTGATAAACATTACGCAAGAATCCTTAGTTTTGACTTTTAGGAAAAGTTTTTTGTAAGATTGTTAAAAAGTGCTGCGACTTTCTGAGAAATTTTGTGGCTTAACTGAAGGTAAATCTTTGGTACTATAGTTACCCAGGCATTTAGAAATTTTGATAAATACACACATACATACATTGTTTAAGCACAGACTGTCATTTGTACAAAACAACTTACAATTTAAATTCCATTTAAATCTAGACAGATCTGTTTAATTCCAATTATAGCTTTATTATAGTCAAGGATTCAAATTTTTATACCTTTGGGAGATGAATGACGATTTTCAAAATATTTAAAAAGATAATGAAACTTTGATAGGAAATTTAATTTGATTTGCTACAAAAAGCTTAGCTTTGTTTTCTTTTTAATTTTAATCAAATTTTTTTCTTATAACTTGATAATATATTTCCGTCCGTACTCTAGTGAAACGCTTATAACTTCAATCGATCACTAAGGCTTTAATTACATTGATCATACCGCAGTTAAAGCAGTAAGGTTTATTATTATTATTTATTATTTATTATACACATCGATGGGTAGATTCAGCATTAAGTGATAAACTTCTTCATAAAAAAAGCGAACGGAAAAACCTTTAACCAATTTTAATTTTCACCTACTGTAATCGAACACGTTCACATTTTAATAAGAACATAACGGATCCACTTGACTGCATTTTTATAACATAAATACAAGGAAGAAAAATAAATTTGAATAATATACAAAGCGATCATAGATTAACTTTTCTACTCAGGATATATAATATTCACCCTATAAATACAAAACTGTGTGTGATTACTAACCTTGGAGTAAAAAGGAGCCCTTTTTGTAGAGCGTTGAGTCCTCCATAAATTTCATAAGAGGCGAAACGTAGTTTGACTGTTTTTTGATGAATACATGTGTGTAATCTAGAGGATAACCAAGAATACAAGGCTGTTTAATATTAATAGATATTTTGTGATGGGCTTTATTATTGTCAAAATTATTGTGATTGAACTTCATCTTATTTTGCATAGATATCATAGGAGCCTTCGTGAGTAGGATCGTTTCGTCTGCACGGAATTATTTCGAGAAACCAAATTCGATGTTTATTAAAGATATCCAGTAAGGTTACAACTGTTGTACGCCAGTGGTATAATTCTGATTGTATTGTATAATGGCAAATTTACTATTATTCATATGATATTATCCGGTTTAATGTTAAATTTTGAAAGCAATTTGTATAACTAGTGCAACGTTACTTGGAATACTACCACTAATATCGACACAATTCTCCTGGAAACTATGTAACATATTAACGAAACAGGGCGTATGAGGCACTAGCGCACTTATTCAGTACTTTCTATATTTAAATGCAAAAGGAAAACGAAAATATTAACAAAATTGGAAACCGTTTTACATAAGTATCTACCTGAAAACAAGGAACTTCACAGTCGATTTAAACATTCATTCTGTGTAATTCTGTCATTTGTTTAGCACAATAATTCGTGGCAACTAATCTCAAAATGTAAGGAACCATTTGTAAATATTTGTAAATTTTGAAAAAAATTGTTTGTAATATTTTTGATTTCACATATTCTTAGAAAATATAAGCATTTGATTGTAAAACATCTTTTATTATCCCCAAATTTTCCATAATTATAACAACGAGTTCTTAAGAATGGTCATTGGAATCGTTACGCAAGAATTCTTCTGTCTATGCTTTGAACATTTATTTTTATTGTTGAACTTTTCAACTACTACTGTAACAAGGCCTAATGAGATTTAGTAAAAAAATACATGTCCTTTTAGTTATACTAGGAATATTTTAAATAAAGTGATTTTAACATTATACTTGCTAAACTACCCCAGACAACTATGTATAAGCCCTTTTTTCCATGTATTTTTTCGTAGTTTTAATTTAAATAAAAATAATTTTTTTCTATTATTTCTGGTATTTACGAAATATACAATGTTTGTTGAAGTAGAAATGTAAAACACCACAATTTTAAAAATATTTTCGACAAATTTATAGAGAGTTTCATTAGAATCGTTCAGTTATTTTCCTAATCCCACCGGCTATTGTCGAATCATATTATTTTATTTATGATGGTAAACAATTTACTCCGAAAAATGTGTTAAATCAGTGGAAATTTATACATTTATTTAGAGTGTATTTAGAAAAGAATTTAGTTCTTAACTTCAGATCTTAATATGTAATTGTAAAGGAATCTGTTGCGTTATCTTATTCTGTATTATATACGATCAGTATATATCTATATACATTTATATATAATAGATATACGTGCATGTATTCGAAAATGGCTCTAACGATTAAAAAAAAGCTTATGTAATTTTAACCAAAATTAGTATTTGAGGGTTTTCGGAGTAGCTGATTTCTCGGTATGCAGTTCACACGAAATTTCCTGTGTCTGAGCAAGCTTGGCCATCTAGGTAATGAACTCACCGGTATGGAATTTCGCCAACTTTAAAATTGAGTCACAATTGATGGGGTCTTAGGGGTAGTTTAAACTTGAGTGAGAACTTGACTTCAAACAACTTTGAATATATTCATTACTTACCTGATTTTGGTTTCAAACAATGGGCATTATTAATAAACTCGATTAATAAACAAAAATGAGAAATTCTAAAATGTAGGAAATAAAAGAAAAAATAAGTGTGGACTTTATGTCCATTTAAGGCGTCTCTTTCCAAGCAGACAATAAAATCGATTTTTACTCATTGAGGTTCGGCGGTTCATGTGGGCTAGCTTTGACTCATGTTTTTAACATGTCCCAAACATGGTCTATCGGATTCATATCTGGGCTACGAGCTTGTCATCGCATCTTACGACTACCAACTTCTGTAAGACAAGTTTTCGACACAATGAATTATCGTGCATTACCCAAAAGTCCTCAACACTTAGGAATTTCATGTACAACATATTCATCAAAAATATCCTCGACGACCATTGTGCGCTTACGCTGCCTTCAGCGATCACTAACTCTGTATGAGCGTTAGAACTTTCCTTACATCATAACAAGCGCCGTGAAAATTGACATTTTTCTTCGCTATTTAGGGTTGTTGGCTCCTTTGAAGATAAAGGATTTAAAGGCTTTATCTTCAAAGGTTGGCTCTGGTTGAGGATCTTCTAGAGATTTTAACCGTACCCTACTCTTGTCTATACCTATAAACAAGATTTTATTCCACTGCTCCATAGACCAGTTGAAGTGTTCACGGGTAAATTGATATCGAGTTAGTCTTTGAATTTTCTCGAGTCTGGTCTTTGCACAAGTCGGTACATGCGTACACACCTTCACGGAAAAAAATTATGGCCACCAAGACCTAAGTTTATATACGTTTTTTCCTATAATTATAGGCAGTCGGAGACTACCTACACAGACTAACAAAAATATGCGTAGCCTCCGACTGCCCATTAGTTAAACTTTGTCAGTTTATTACAAATATTGGCCAGTTAGATACCGTAGATGCGTCGTGCGAGTTACTTTAGCTCTAGGGGGTAACTTTCGCTCAAAACAAAAAAATATATTGAATTTCCCACCTCTTCGTAGCCATGACAGTAAACGATCTAGTTCGAGTCGGAAATGTTAGATGGTATTACTGAAGTCTATTTTTAATTGGTTGCACGAATTTTTTCAAAATTAAAACTGTCATTTACGCTTGGAACTAACCTTGTGTGAATATTTACGTATTTTAGGTCTGCAAACTTTCTTGTGTAACAGAGGGCTGTAGAGAAGTTAATTTTTGTTTATGTTTTTTTTTAATATTAAACGTTTTTGTACGTCGGATGCTTCATTTGTTTATTTTCTATTATTTTAAAGGACTTGCATTGGCTTAATACTTGCTTAAGTATAAAGTTGTTGTGCCCAAACCATCTGCAAGCCAAAGTAACCCTCCTCAAAGGACAACTTTGGCTCAAATTTGAAAATAATAAAAAATATATTTTTACAAACTTTTTGCTATAAAAAAGATTATTACTGATTAGCTATTATCCTCATCTATCAAATGAAAACATTATAACACCTAGTAGTTGTGATATCATTGAATTATATTGTACGTACACACTCCACCTAGTTGTGAGATAATCGAAGTATATCAAAGGACTCGGTCCATATATGTTTAGTTCTAAAAGACGGCGCTCTCTCTGCCATACGTCGTCTAAGCGTGCTGACGCCATTGTTAAGTTCTTTAAAATAAAGTCTGAATTGTAACCAGTGTTTGACTATACAACATTTGGCGACGAGGATAAAGGCTGAGTAATTCTGGTAGAACAGAGACTGGTAATTATGTTTAACTTTATCGGATCCATCGAGCACTATGTTCCGGGAGAGGACATAGGGGAATACATTGATCGTCTGGAGGAGTTTTTCAAGTGCAACGGATGTGCTGAAGAGAAAAGGCCGTCGTTGTTAATCACCCTGATAGGGCCAGAGGCGTATAAAACATTAAAAACGGTGCTTGCGCCAGAGGCGCCCCCCAGCAAATCTTATGGTCAATTAGTTGAGGCACTAAAAAAGGTGTACGCGTCCAAAAAGTTGACTATTGTCGAGAGGTTTAAATTTTACAAAAGAAGTCAAAAGGAAAATGAAAGTATTACGGAATATATCGTCAGTCTCAAACAGCTTGCAAGTGATTGCAAGTTTGATAGCTTCTTAGACCAGGCTTTAAGAGACAGATTTGTGTGCGGGCTATATAACGTGAGGTGGCAGGAGAAGCTTCTCGAGGATGATGCCTTAACGTTTGAACAGGTCTGTTTGAAAGCACTTAACCTCGAAACATTGGCCAAGCAATCGTGTAATTTGAAGTCACATAACCTTAATGTAGTCAGAGGGAAAACGTCAATGTCAGATAATGTCAACAAACAGCAGAAGAGTGGTCTCAGTGGTACACAAGGTTCACATAGTCGTAATCACCAAAACAGTGGTCGATATGATGGTAGCAGTCGTCCAGATAAAGTCAGCCGTCAAGATTCGCAAAAATTCGTCTGCAATCGTTGTGGGAATGCATCGCATCGAACACAATGTCCAGCTGTGAACGTCGTCTGCCACAATTGCAAGGTGAAAGGTCATTTTGCAAAAATGTGTCGTCAGCCTCAGTCAAGGGTCAACCAGTTACGAGAGCCATCACCTGCAGTACCTGCAGTCATTGAAGGAAGGCCGTCACGATGCGCGCAGGAGTCTTGCAGTAGCATCAGTAATGTCAGTGAGGATCAGCGAGTGTTAATTGAAGTCGTCCTAGAAGACCATGAATGCAACATGGAAGTTGACAGCGGTGCTTCGCAGTCCGTAATGAGTTATGTTCAGTATTTAGAGTATTTCTCGCATTTAAAGCTTGATTCTTGTTGTAGCAAACTTCAAGTTGTGACAGGAGAACCAGTGCAAATAGCAGGTAGCATAAATGTACAGGTGCAGTTGGCGGATGGTGGTGGTGGTGGCTGGACTCTCCCGTTGATTATCATCAGGTGTCGGAAGTTTTTTATTCCCATTATGGGTAGGTCTTGGCTGGATGTTTTAGCACCGGAGTGGCGTAAGTCAATATATTCTAGTTTACAGTTAAATAAGTTGCCCTTCGTAAATAATTTTCAAAATATGAATGCCTCGAGTCGAGAACAGTCGGAGGAGTCACGGTTAAAGCTTGTGAGTCAGTTGAAGTCAGAATTTCCAATAGTGTTTGATAGTGGGCTAGAAGATCCAATAGTAGGCTTTACAGCCGAAATTAAGGTGAGGGATTCTTACGTGCCCACCTTTCACAAAGCATATACGATTCCTTTTCACTCACGTGAGAAAGTGGAACAAGAGCTCAACAGATTGAGTGATATAGGAATTATTTCGCCGGTCAAGTACGCAGATGGGGCAAGTCCCATTGTGGTTGTTCCAAAGAAGGACAACTCAATTCGAATTTGCGTAGATTTTAAAAAAACAGTCAATAAATTTGTTCAGTTGGAACATTATCCTTTGCCTGTGATCGAGGATCTCTTTGCTGATCTGAGCAATTGTAGGTATTTTTGCATAATTGATTTGACTGGTGCATATCAACAGGTTCCTGTCTCGGAAGAGTCAAAAAAATATTTAGTTATAAACACACATAAGGGGTTGTTCGTCTATAACCGTTTGCCATTTGGTATAGCCAGTGCGCCATCATGCTTTCAGAGCATAATGGATAGAATTCTGAGTGGGATAGACAGGGTGCATGGATACCTGGACGACATAATAGTAGGAGGAGCCTCGGAAGAAGAGTGTAGGAATAGGTTATGGGAGGTGTTGTCTAGACTGAATAAACACAAAGTCCGGGTGAATCTTCAGAAATGTGAATTTTTCATGTCTGAAGTGGAATACTTGGGTCATGTGATTTCGCATAACAAGATTCAGCCGAGTAAGAAAAAAACAGAAGCAATAGTAAACGCTCCGTCTCCAAAAGATGTGGGACAACTTCAGTCTTATCTGGGCTTGTTAAATTATTATAACAGGTTTTTACCAAATTTGTCTGCGGAATTAAAGGACCTGTATGCGTTGTTGAGAAAAGATTCTAAGTTCGTGTGGTCAAGTAGTTGTGAGGGGGCTTTTCAAAGAAGCAAAAAATTGCTTTTAGATAATTCAGTACTGGAGTTGTATGATCCGGATAAGTTGGTTATAGTTTCGGCAGACGCTTCACCATACGGGGTGGGGGCCATCATGTCACATATGGTCGATGGTTGTGAGAAACCAATTCTTTTTGCGTCCCGATCTTTGAGTCCCGCTGAAAGGAATTATTCTCAACTACATAGAGAAGCTTTAGCTATAATATTCGCAGTAAAAAAATTTCATAAATATCTCTATGGAAAGGAGTTCATAATCTATAGCGATCATCAGCCTTTGAGGGAGATTTTCAATCCAAACAAGAACACACCAGCTGTTGCGGCAGCAAGATTGCAACGTTGGTCAGTCATATTGTCGACCTATAATTACAAAATAATACATAGAAAAAAATCGCAGATGTGTCATGTGGATGCATTATCACGACTTCCAATCGAAAGTCCAGTCGAGGATGAAGAATTCCTCATAAATTCATTTAATTTGGCGCATGATTTTACAGTGAATTTTGAGAAAGTCAAGGAAAATACAATGAAAGACCCAGTTTTGAATAAGGTCATGCATTATGTCCAATCCGGGTGGCCCTCAAGGTCGGAAATAAATAATCCAGATGTTCTTTTCTATTATAATAAGTCACTATCGCTGTCGACTGAGCGCGGCTGTCTGTACTACGGAAACAGACTTGTAGTGCCAGCCATATTGACGGATGAAGTTTTGCGTCTCATTCATTCGGATCATATTGGAATATCTAAAATGAAATCGTTAGCGAGAAGTTATGTTTATTTTAAAAACATGGATTTGGGCATAGAAGAGTTTGTTAATAAGTGTAGTACATGTCAAAAAACGCTGAATTTTAAAAAGCATGTTACTGCACACTGGCCAAAGACGGATTCCGTATTCGAGCGCATTCATATGGATCTTTTTCATTTTGGTAAATACGAGTTTCTCGTAGTTGTTGATTCATTTAGCAGGTGGATTGAAGTACACCTGGTGAGCAGGTCGAATGCGGAAGCAATTATAGGGAAGCTTAAGATAGTTTTTTCTGTTTTCGGGTTGCCAAGTGAAATATGTAGCGACAATGGACCGCCGTTTTCGTCGGTAAAGTTTGTAGATTTTTGTAAGGCAAACCAAATTAAGGTGTTAAAGTCTCCACCCTACCATCCTCAAAGTAATGGGTTAGCGGAGAGATATGTTGGAGAAACTAAACGCGCATTGAAGAAGTTTTTAATTGATGAAAGGTATTCTACCTTAAATATTGAGGAACAGGTTTTGCAGTTTTTGATGATGTACAGGAACACACCCACCGCCGCCAGCAATCTGTCACCAGCGGAGTTAGTCTTTAAAGTAAAACCAAGAACGAATTTAGATTTGTTGAATCCTAAAGTAAGAGAGGTAAATATTAAAAACAGAAAGTTGAATAAACCAAAAGTAAACAAGCAAACTTGTCAAGCTGCAGCGATTGAATTTTTTGAAAAGGGGGAGAAAGTCTTGTATGCAAATCATAACGTTAATTCTGTTAAGTGGATCCCTGCGATTGTTGCAAAAGTAATTAGTCCATGTTTGTACGAAATTATAATTGTAGGTTCTAGATCTAACAGGGTAGTTCAGTTTTCTCAAATAAGAAGGTCTAGTTTAGCTGATAGGTTTCACCCGGGTATGTTGTGTACTCGAGTAGACTTAGCAGATAGGAAGAAGAGAACAATGTCACGAGGAAAATATACTAGGAAAGTTTATAAAAAAGAAAGAAGTTCTTCCAGGATTCCATCTAAAAATAAGAAATATGTAAACTGAATTGTACAAACAATTGTAACGTCGTGTGGCGGAGGAGCGGATTCTAAAAGGGGAGAAGTGTGATATCATTGAATTATATTGTACGTACACACTCCACCTAGTTGTGAGATAATCGAAGTATATCAAAGGACTCGGTCCATATATGTTTAGTTCTAAAAGACGGCGCTCTCTCTGCCATACGTCGTCTAAGCGTGCTGACGCCATTGTTAAGTTCTTTAAAATAAAGTCTGAATTGTAACCTGTGTTTCACTATACAACAGTAGTCTAACACAATCTATATATCAGAGCGATTTCTTAGAATATAAGAAAAAAGTAGCCAAAGTAACCCGCATCTACGGTACCTAAGTACATCAGTACTTATGTTAGCAATATACTATACCTTTAAGTGCATTCACTATCAGCATACATTTAGAACGACACAAGTATACAGTTTTAATAATACTAATTTATTTATAAATTTAATTATGAATGTGTCTTGTTTACATCATTTTAGTTCTTTTTTCAGTCAGTCGGGTTTTTTGGTTTTTTAAATTAACTTTTTTATTTTTAACTTTTTAGTTTATTTAATATGAGCGCATTATTAGCCAATTTAAGAGATAACACTCCAGTGTAATTAACGGTTTATAGATTGTGGTCATTTATAGCCCAAGAAATAATTAAAACATACATACTTTTTTTAAGTTCTTGTCAAAATGGTAGCATAAATATATTACAATATAACATATATATATTTGCAATTGGCTATTTTTTATCACAGGAGGTCACAATGAAACGGGCATACAAACATACCTACATACATATATACATACATACATAAAAGCGAAAAACATTACCATCCTTCTGAGTCAGTCGGGTAAGAACAGAAATTGCATAAAAAGTGCCATGGGAACTGGGATCTTAGTTTCCGTGTGCGCAAAAATAAAGAGCAAGATAGGATAAAAACTAATTCTAAAATAAAAAATTAAAAAAACTGGTGAAATTAAATTTGTTTATCATTGGCCAAACGAAAAGTTGTGACCGTGCTAAATTATTTTATATAATTTATGTATATTACATTATTATATTTATCTATCCTATTTTGTGTAGCAGAATTTGCTATACATGTACCTACATAACTTTCTTTATGTGCAGCCATTTATGCCATTTACTTACATTGCACTCTTCCTTATCCGTATATGGCCACCTCACCTGTTATTATAATTTAATTTGTAAATTTGTAGGAGCATTAGCTAGATTCAATTGTGTTTTGTGACAGCGTCGGGAATGATAAAACGGTCAACATCGCCACCACTTTCCGATCTTCTTGTGTAGAGGTCGCTTTCATGATTCCTTCTCTATCCCAACGTTGTCCCTGGTACATTTAGAATGGTAGCCACCTCACGTTGAGTACAATCTTTGACAACAAATATTCTTTCCTTAAATAACGAAAAACTCTACTTTAATTTAAAACAAATATAAAAAAGACGCATAATAACATACACTTTTTAATTTGTTCATGTAAAAAGTTAGTTCTCTCAAGAACATTTCAATATTTATATTCCTTTGAGTGCCGTCTCGATTAATCAATCACCTCCACAGAATAATTTGTCAAATTCTCTGAATTATTTTCCTTTCTTCCTGCTTTTTTCACTATTTCACATTCAAAACCTGGATGCCAGGCAAATATTCAAAACATCTCCTAGAAATTCCAGATGTAATCTGAAGCTATCTCCTCTACCCTTAACGATTATTATTATAATTATAATTATCCCTGTCTTCTCAGATTAGTGAGGCGCGCACCCTATTCGAGGGTTGGTTTTATTACTTCACCGCTCCCCTAAGTCCTCTGGATCCTTGGTTTGTCTTCAAAATTTTTCAAAGCAATTAAAAAAAAACTCAATATTTTTTTTGCACTCACATTTTTTCCTTGACATGTGGACATAGTTGTCAAGTTGATAAAGTTGAAAATTAAAAACTCCTCTAAATAATTTCTTGTTACGTTAGTATGAAATTTAGGGTTATCTTTCTGAACAGAATTCAAAAACGAGTTTATAGCTAAATTACCATATCGACATAATATCACTACCGGCACATATGTATGTTGCCGATAATGAGCAGTTTGTTACTTTTCAAATAGGTGGCTTATGTTTGGGCCAAATTTCGTATAGCTGGAAAAATTAATTATGAAAATTAGAAGTAAAATTTATAGAGGTCAATATGTATTTCCTCGCATGAAATGCAAACTATTTTGTTCGATTATACATCAATTAACCGTGCTTTTAACGCTCACTCAAATCGAATGATATCTGAACTACACTTAGGGGCCTATTCTGGACAAAGTCAGTGACTAGTCACAAGTCTCCAAAGTCATAAATTGTGATTTGTTTACAAATTTTGTGATTTTTGGTATTCTTGCCAAAAGTTACAATTTTGACATTTATAAAAAGTATCACAAGTTGTGACTATAGGAAAAGGTCGTCACAACGCAAGCCGGCAGAACTGTCTCTGAAATTTTGTGTTTATACATAATGGAAGAAATTTTAGTTTTATTATTTATTCTACTGGTGGAGGAGCAAAAGTAGTAAACAAATTTGATGAACTTCATTTTTACCAATATTTATTTATTTATTAGGTCGAATAGGAGGATATCCTTAAGAGCTTTACGTGATGAAAGTAACCCATTTTCTCTTGCCGAAAACTCTTTTAGCGCATTTTTTCGATTGCCAAAAAATATCTGTATCGAGTTAACAAATGAGCTGCAACCGCATGATACGCAAAAATCAAGCATTCCTTTTATATTGAGAGTAAATTCAGATAAAATATATTATATTTACAGTATTATAATACAGAATTCCATTTTAGCTGTTGTCTGTGCTGAATTTTCTTGGTCACGGGTCGTATCAAAAATCTATTTCCCATAATTATATTACACCAATGAGTCAATCCACAATGTCAAGAAACATTGCAAGTGTTTGCTCGTTAATTACAAGAATTAAAAAGAAGGAAATATCTTTTCCTACTTCGGAAGAACAAAAGGCAGCTAAAAAATCTGGGTAATATTTTTTAATCTTTTATTGTTTTCGTATTATTCAACATTTTTAATGGCAGATTTTATATGAAATATGGGATAAAAGGCACTATAGGTGCGATTGATTGCTGCCATATTAGTATTATTGCACCTCCAGTATTAGATCGTTTAAGGCCAGCTCATTTATATATGAATAGAAAAGGGTTTTACAGTCTAAACGTTGAAGCTGTTAGTATTTATTCAAATATTGGTATATTAAGCATTAATTTTACTACTAATTTTAGATATGTGATTCGGATCTTTTATTTACGTATGTCAATGCAAAGTTTCCAGGGTCATGTCATGATTCTGGCATATGGACTACCGACCCTATACGTTTCCATCTAATCCAAACTCATAATCCAAGACAGTTCAATTGGCTTATAGGAGATTCTGGATATCCAACAGAACCCTGGCTCTTAACACCATTGTCGAGCCCGCTTACGGCAGAAGAAAATGTATACAATAACATGCATATTAAAGCCAGGAATACAATTGAGAGATCATTTGGAATACTAAAATCACGTTTCCGATGCTTACATAAGCATAGAACTCTTCATTATTCACCTCCTAAAGCTGCAATAATAATTCAGACTTGTATGATTTTGCACAACATTTTAATCAAAAAAAGAATACCAATAGATGAATTTGATGAAGATGACCATGACGAAACCGATATAACAAATGTTGATCTGATAGAGAATAATAATAGTTATTTAAGTGAAGGAAGAAGAATTAGATCTGCTTATATAAACTCTTTATTAACATAAAAACATCAGTTTTTTAATTTTTTTTTTCAAAATTTTTCGCAATTGCGGTCATTCCGTCACCTATTTTAAGCAGGGCTTCTGCAAGTTTGTCTTGCGTTGCAAGAAAACCTTGCTGAAATTCCTTATCGGTTTCCTGTTTTTTTTTTAAAGCCTCCAGTACATGGTCGCAAATAATTTCTGTATTTTTTCTCTTTCTTGGTTTTAACGATGTTGCGACAGTAGACGGCGATTCAATAGGAGATGACGATATGATATCATTTGATGTTGATTCCGCTGACTCATTTTCCTTGTAAAACAAAAATTTTTCAATAATTTGTAATATTTTATATTATATACATATGTAGGTACATACCTCTATGCCTATAATGGAGATGTCTTCATCACCGTCGATGGTTATATTTCCAAACACCGATAGCGCTCTCTCTTCAAATCCGTTTGTTTGCTCTATTAAAGGACCTCCACCGGTTTGCTTTTTAGAAATTTTAGCCTTTCGGGCCCTTGACTTTAATTGATTCCTCCAATGAGAAAGGCTCTAAAAATTAATTCGGTATATATAATTATCCCCATATAGGACAAGCTTAAGAAAGAAAATTACCTTTTGCCACTCTGATGGTGTTCTTGAGGGTCCTTTCATGGAATTTAGTATGTTAGATAAACTTTCCCACAGCTTTTTATTTGAAGCAATGTCGGGATGCTCTTCAATAAATTGAACATAGGTTTCAAGCTGTTCCTGGCTTGTACGCCGGTATGCTTTCTTTTTTGAGCGTGCTGTAAGATTGTAAAAATATCATTACCAGAATAGCTTAAGATTTGAAAACATTACTCACCCTCTAAAGTTGAATCCATTTTTACTTTTTTCGCACCAATTTTTTTTGACAACTTTCGCAAGGCTAAAGTAACCCAGCATTTCTCCGCAACAATTGTAGAGATTTTTGTGACCAAAGTAGTGACTGTAAAACCGGAATATGAAACAGCTGATAAGTCACAATATAAATCACAAAAATTTTGTCACAACTTATTGTGATCTATGACCGATCACAATTCCAGAATAGGCCCCTTAATCATGTAAACATGATGCTGATTTTTACAAGGCAATTGTTATCATTCAATGAATTGATTCGGTATATTGTTTTTGACACATTATATCTATCATGAAATGCCACCAGTGATTGATGCAAAAATTATAGGAATATGAAGGTAATTCTATCCATATGTTTTTAAGATTTTTAGGAATTACGATAAAATGTATGGATCTACCTAACGAATATTATCGTTCTTATAGTAAATTCTTTTCCGCAATTTATGCCGAATCTCCATACAAAACCAGACCAAACCAAAACCACAAAACCATTTGGCTGACTTGCTGAAAAAATCAAGTGCACACAGTATTAGCTATGTAGTTGTGAAGTCTTCAGCTCTTGTATTTCTTCTGAAAATGCGCTGAATTGCATGTGGTATAACTATCAAAATTGTCCAAACCAAAATGAGCGAGGTAGGTGACGAAATTGCAATGCAAGTGAAAGAGCTGCAGATATTTTTGGTTTGGTAAGTTGGTCTGGTTTTCTATGGAGACTAGGTATTAGAGATTCTTAAGGACTCTATCTATCTTCTGCTTGGCGACCGATCGTTACTCCTCGGATAAATTCATATTGTGACCCAAAATGTATGTAAATCCTATTTAAAAGTAAGCCTGAAAATCGTGATATAAATTTTAAAAATAATTCAATCAATAGTTTTCATCGAATGTATTGAATCACTTTTCTTATTCTTGTTGAGTCAAATATTTTCATCAAAAGCAGTCTCATATGCTGGATCACAAGAAATGCAATATTGATCATACAAACAATGATTGTCATTTGAACAAACTTGCATTACTTATGAAATATATCTGTCTATCGGCGTAGCTTCATTTGTGCTGTTTACATACAAAAAATATTAAAAGTCATTATATCAATTTATCAAAGCAGTCATTTTCGACGGTGTGCCGTGACAAATTAAGTAAATGCTTAACATTCCATTCGAAATTTTTCAGTGTGTTCCATTTTGACTGAAGTATGAGTCTCCATTCGTCATTCTAAAGATAACCAAGCCTCTGATGGTATTCACCAAGCTCTTCATAAATAGCGCTTCACCTCAAGTGCAAGAAAAGTTTCTTCGGAGATATTCTGAGTCTGAAATGTGGGCCAACACAAGATAGGACCGAATTGCTCGTATAAATCCCTTCAGCATGTCTAATTTATTTTAGTCTGACTTGCACGGTTCCAATTCATTATTTTTCCGGCATCCAGGAGTAATTTTGGTTACACTGTCCCATAACGACGGTCGTCTTGCGCCACTCTCGGAATCTTTTCAAAAAAGATACATCGACTGAAGGCTGAATCACTTACCAACCGAACTGGGGCTTCGCCGAGCATCTGGCACGCGAGCCAATGGAGCTCCTTTCCGAGGCGCCCCAAAAGCAGTGGACTTTTGGGGATTATTGCCCGCGGATTGAAGAAGTCGTCATGCTCGAATGCGGTCTTGCTTTATCCGGGTGAAAAAATTTTGCAAAGACTATTGAACTGAGTGAAGGCCATGCCATGGACTTAATTCGACACTTCATGAACTTAGGAACAAAGAATTTTGAATTGAACGATATGCCTCAATTAGTAGGCTGCTATTTGGGGGATTATGTGAAATATATGAAATGAAGAGTGGTTGCTACGGCCTACGATCCTAAGTATATAAAATTATTACAACTGATTTTGTTTTGGAATGTCATACCTTTACCATTAAGAAAACAATTTGCCGAAACGATCGTTTTATTCAAAAAAGTTTCAGTCAACTATCCGTTTTCATATATTTTTTTTAAAATCATGCCATATTCATTTTTTATTAGTTTTTAAACTAATTTTTAGATTTGGCTTAACATGTGCTTTCTCATGTAGGGGTACAATTAGCTGTGTCACTTTCCGTTAGCTGGCTAAGGTTAAAATACACATAACATAAGCTGGTTTTTTTTTCACTTTACATAGCAAATTTGGAATTGAATAGAATTTATAAGCCCTCACGTATCTACATATGTATGTATATCAAGATTTTAAAATTGGTGAAAAATGCATCAAATTGCCATGATATTAACCCATTCAAACCTAGAACCAGATACATTTTTGGATTGACGTCAGGCAATTTAATTTTATTTTCGCGAAATAAAAAATTTTTGATATATGTAATAGCTGTGAAACACAGCTAGAATAGGTATATACCTACCATAGTACGAATAGGTATAGTAAAGAATTTTTTGACGTCTAGCTGTGACGTCACTGCCCACGAAATTGTATGAAAAGCAATGAAAATATAAAATAACTAGTATTAGGTGAAATATATCTAAAATTTAGTGATAGGAGGTCAAAGTCAATAATATTACTGATATTTTACGCGACTTTTGGAAATTATAAACAATCAGAAATAGAAGAAAATCCTAACAGTATTTCATGCACCAAAGACAATATCACAAAAGAACTATATTTTGACTTAAAGGTGCAGTTTTTAGATGAGATACTTTAAAATTAAATATTTATGAGCCTATTGCTACCTAAAATTGTAATAATAAACTCGTCAAAGTTTATTTCATTAATTTCATTTGGATGGAATTCTTCAAACACTATTGTAGACGGCTGTCGGGACACCGTTCCGAGCGTGCACACATACATACGTCGTGGGTAATGACGCGCAAGATGGCGGATCAAGTTTCAGGGTTACTATACCTTGTAATCCCTATACCGTGACCAGCATTATATGGTCTATATGGCTCTAGCTGCCGGGACCAGTTCATCACCAGCTGGTGACACCCTCTTGGGTGAACCTTAAAAACAACAACAACAACAACGACCAGCATTATACAAAGTGAGCAAGCTGGTATACTAGGGTTTTTACCGAAGTATCCAATACCTTCTACTGTTTTCAGCGCCGTTTTCGACCACGAAAATATTTCAACCTAATTTACATTTGTCGATGAATAAAAATTCAGCTTCTTGTGAAGATTTGTACTTTGCACTTGTCATTCATTCCATTCGACTTAAAAATTTCAGCGAACTTTTAATAAATATACCTAATTTGATCACAAATACCTTACTTTGCATCATATAAAAGATTTGACAAATATCAGTTAATACTAAGTTGCTGTGTGTCACCATGCATAGTATTGACAATACCATGGTATTCGGACCAAGGTATCCAATCCATACTAACTGTTTGTTACAGGTATAAGTTTTCATAAATTATCAAAACTATTATTTAAAAAATGTTCCACCTTTTTTTAAAAAAATGTCCATAAAATGAACTTATCTATCAAATTAATTATTTCTATGAAATGGAACATACAAAAAATTTGACGTTTTTTTTTAAGTTCTTTACTTTCGTCCAATGTTTTTCTACTTAAAATATAATTTTTCGAAATTTTAAAGTTAAATATCCCGGGAATTCGAGTGGCTCATGAAGATGAAGATGTAGGATATTTTATTTTATAAAATTTTAATATAAAATGCATTAAAGATAAATATTTTTTTCGACTTGCCGGCAGTTACGAACACCCATTGGTCTTATAAAATAACAAATCAATGTCAAGTAATATTTTCCTTATTTTCAACAGTGGTTTAAAATTGTTTTACGGAAATCCGGTGGCAACATTTTTAATTTAAGGTTTTTCCATAATTTACATCGAAAGATTGTGGGGGCACGGAGAAATTGCGGAGGAGAACTATCACTTTTTAGAATTCTAAAGTTAATTATTTCAGTAAATATAAGCCACCAACAAATTTTGTTTGCATATCCGCATCTTTTGGTGGACAAACTAATTTTATATCAACATTTAAAATTCAGGTTTTCACTGAGTTTTTAATAAATTTTTCCCAAATTGTAATATTATGTACATACTTTACATTCTTTGGCTAATGTCCACGTAAATAATAATACAGCTGAATGAATTATTAATTCTTGCACTAAGCTCAACCTTTCTTAAGGCCCAATCATAATCGACATAACTTAACTTAAGTGGCATCACTTAAGTGGTGCGATCTTAGCTTAGCTTAAAAAGAAAGGTAAGTACCCATAAATTGACATAACATGAGACTTTTCGTTCAAAATTCGGTTATCATGTCTCCTATGATTGAAACCGTACCCGACATAAGGATTTTCAAATTAATTTTGTTTGCTTAGATTGCCTTTGATAAAAAATGGAGCAATTTGAAGAAATATTAATAAATAGGGTTCATAGGGGGCCTATTCCTGAAGCCATTCGAATCGAATCCGATTCAAATGAAAAGAGCTTGCAAAAGCCCTTTTTAGATAAATATTTCTTAATAAAGCCGCTAAAATTTTCAAAAATTGATTTTAGTTACCTTTGATTTCAATACATTTTTCCACACATAACATCAAAATTATTCGATTGGTCAAGTTCAATCGAATAATTGTGACGTTATGTTTTTAAAAATCTATTGAAATCAAAGGTAATTAAAATCAATTTTTGAGAATTTTAGCGGCTTTATCAAGAATATAAAATCCAAAAAGAGCTTTTGCAAGCTCTTTTCATTTGAATCGGATTCGATTCGTATGGTTTCAGGGATAGGCCCCCAGAATTATAGATAGGCACTCAATTTGCGCCGTTTTAAAATTTTTGAAATTCATGTCAGTATTTTATTATGGTTTGCTTATGTTAACATTTGACATTCGCTAAGTTTCTTATGCTAAGTCATGTCGATTATGGTTAACCTTTACCCTGTAATACAAAATGTCACACTTTTGCAACCACTTGGTCTGAAATTCTTTTCTAAATAAAAAATACAGATTAAAAATTAAAATATAAAAATTATAAATACTTCACTTCAATGACAAAGTGTAAGATACATGGGGACGAAAACCGGATGAAAATTTATGACTCTCGAATTATAAACAAACAAATAGATTTGGTATTTAACAATAGCATTTTTTTTCATTTTTATATCTGGTATGTAAAAAAAATTTTACACTGAATTGAATCTTAAAGTTTGAGAAAAGAACATCAAATTGCCATGATATTTACCCATCCAAACCATGAACTAGATAAATTTTTAGATTAAGTTTTTGACGCAAGTGGGTATAAATCTAAGCCATTCTATTTTATTTTCGCGGAATATAGATTGTTTAATATGGATAATAATTAATAAATTTCAAATCAGTGCGAAATTTCCCGCTAAACCTGAAGCCGTAACACATTTAAAAAAAAGACAGCTAGTGTTAGCATTGTAATTCTCGACCTATAGTAGAACAAGGTAATTATAGTAAAATCAAATCTTTCAAAACATCTTCCTTAGATATTACCAAATTCAAACTCGCAAGGTCAATTAACATGTCTATTACCATTGTCTAAATTCACTCGCTCTCAATTGGAACCTTATCTGATGATCCCCATGTCCAAGTCGGAAAGTCAACCGCCGCTAATTGCTCAACAATTGCAAATGATGCGTTTAATAAGGTCAGAGCCGACTGATCCGACGACAACGAAACATAAAACACAAATATTTCTAGACCGCAGTCGGCTGATATGTGACGAGCAAACAATCAATGCGCACCAGCGTGATTTATGGTAAGCGATTTGTAAACCACATTTGACCAGAACTGCAATTTTTTCTCATCCACCGTCTGGTAATCTTACGATTAGCTAGATTCAGAGGCTTTCCCCGCGTAAAATTGCGCTGATTCTAATCCCAGCTTAACGACATCCGGAAGTTTTATTGATGGAAAGTGAAAACGAAAACAAGGTCTTCAAAAGTGGAGCTGTGTCGCGATGGTCAGAAGGCAAAATCGCTGACGGCATCAGCCGCGACCATACAGTTATGTGGGCCAACGTTCTGGTCTGGATGGACGAAAAGACCGAGAGTACGCAACGCACTTTATCGCAGTCCATCCAGTCGCGAACTAGTGGCCTTTTGCACTTCAGAAAGTTTTACGCGGCTTTTATGTATTTTATTTGCCTGGAAAGTGAAATTAATGCAAAATTATGCTATGCAAGTGACTGTGACCCATTTCAAGCGGCATCGACTCAACACTTGGCTAAATTCAATTCTGCTGATCGATGCGAGCACTCGCGCTTGAGACCGCGAAAAGGTCGGGCCAACTGCTTATTAAATCATTATCTGTCGCGGGAAAGTCGGACGGCATCACTGCGATCGACCATAAATCATATCGGGGTCTGCTATTAGAGCACCAAACTCGTGAATTACTGATCTTGCGCAAGACGCTTACGTTCTTTGGACTTAAGCACACGACCAGTGCGCCGATGTTGCTCGCAGAGTCGCAGCCAACACTCGAAAAGCCATCGCGACCTACACTTGAGGCAGGTTAATTGACGTTGAACAGCATCAAATGCATGCCACAACCCCTTTTTAGTTGCACTGTGGGCGACAGAACAAACTAAAATGCATTTCTTACTGCCGAGAACTGGCGATTCAGGACACTTCTCGATTCTAAATCAATAATAATTGATGCGCATGATTATCCTTTTTTGGAAACATAATTCCGTCAACTTCACAGGTGCTTGCCGTCCGTGTTCTTACATTTAGAACTAAGTGGCCATATTAAGGTTCAACAAAGTGCAACATTTCATTTGTCATACTTATCAATAATTGATTACTTTGTAATGATTATAAATCTATTATGTCATTACGAGTAATTAAAAGTGTTGATTTTCAAAACAATACTTAATTGTGATTACTTTATAAAATAAAAGAAGATTTTCACTAATTTCAATTAAAAAAGTCTATCTTCAAAACCTGTCTTGATGGTGGTAACGAAATTTTGCAGAAATTCTTGACAATTTCATTTTCCGATTAAATGGCGATAGTCTATCAAAACAGATTCTTTAATTTTAAATAAAAATGAAAAAAAAATATATTACGATGCTGAAAAATGTTACAAAATTAAATATTGATTTGATTAATCGCAGTCAAAATATCATTGCCACTGTTTTGAGTTGCAACACTATTTGAGCCATTAACTAAAATTGTAATACCTTCTGTAATTTTCCAATAATTTCCGCGCAAGATATGAAAGTTTTGGGAAATGATAGAAACGATCAATGTCAGAAAGTGTTCCCGCAACAAATTGTTTATTTTTGATTTTTTATCATAAATGTTCTGAAGTGTGTTTTCTACTTCAGGATGGTCATAGTGAACTATATATTTATTAAGAGAGTTCGCTCACTTCAATTTTGAAGATACGGACTATACAATTTTTAATTTACCACGACCCTCTTTCGATGACGTAAACTTGATACCTGATCAAGAATTTAAAATAGTTACACAAATTAAAGTCAAGTAGCTAGACCGAGAAAATTGGGTTTAATAGAAAATTAGATTTAGAAGCACAAAAAACAAAATTAAAAATTTGAATTTTTGAAAGATACAAATCTCTAAAAAAATAAATAAAATTAAGGATAAAAAAACCGAATATGAATTATTGCAGGCTAAATATGTGTTTAAAATAAAATCTAGATTTTATTTCTATTACTAGCCATTCCAGGAAGGCTTTCAAAATCCTTAACACGTCACTATCAGCATGTAGCCATTTTTTTATATAAAATATTGTAAACAAATTTCGAAATTAGCAGGATATTGAAAAATCAAATGCATGTCAGTCCATGTAAAAATGTCCCAGATTTTTAAATAAGCCTCCCCTAGGGCCAATATCAAAATAAAAGACTAGCAATTAAGAAATAAATACTTCTTTTATTTAAAAACAAACATATATATTCAAAATTAAATTATTTTCATTTCAAATATGTATGTTTGATATTTAAAACTTCATATATTTACATACGTGCAGTTTTAATTTAAGTACAAAGTTTCTTAAAAAAACAAAATTGTATCCCATTTCAGAGTAAAAATCTGGGTATTTTAACTGAATTCTATATACGTTATTTTATTTTAACACATGTTCATTAATTCATAAAATTTTCAAAACATAAATATTGCTCAAACATTTATAAATGAAAATAAACAAAATAATCATAAGAAGGCCTGTGCAAAATAGGTATAAGGAATTTTTTAATAAGTATTTCGTATAATATCTTTTATTTTTTATGGCATCCGCACATCTCTTATGCATAGAGCAAATCACATTAGTTATTACGATTACGACGTATGATTCAACGTATATCCAAGAGCTCCGTCTTGTTTCGAAAACTGCGTCCGAAAAGTTGACGTTTTAGAATCCCAAAGAGATTTTCAATGGGATTCAAGTTCGGCCACTCTTTTACCAGTTTCGATATGTGTTTCGGGTCATTATCATGTTTAAACATCCATCGAAGTGACATTTCCCATTCTGCGTAGGGTAGCATATTAGTTTCCAGGATCTCCTTATACTTAAATCTGTCCATTATTCCTTGGATTTCAACAAAAGGACCCAGGCCATATGCGGAAAAACAGGTCCAAACCATTACGTTGCTTCCTCCATGTTAGGAGTTAGTTGGATTAAGTCGCTGCCTTTTAACCCGTCGCACAGTACACATACCCGTCTGAATTCAAAATATTAAATTTTAATTCATCACTGAGAAAAGCACCGTTTTACATTTTTAATAATGTAATGTAATATATTCAGTGCATTATTTTCATTAAGTTGGTACCAGAGACTTTACCTTTTCTGGATATGTTTTTTTGTAAGCACGGGTTTCTTCTATGGCCTAATAACTTTTTAACAAATTTTCTCTTACCCGTGTGTGGCCGGCTAATGATTATTATACATTTTTAAGTAGTAATTATGTTTTAAAATTTTATTAATTAAAAGAATACATTTTAAGACAAACGTTCCTCTTTTCTTTTATGAGTAAAATAATGGAAAATATTAAACTGAAGCTTAGAAATGAGGCAGTTGCTTATATTTTGCACAATACTGAAGGTACATTTTTACTCACTTCTAGATGCTTTTTTTTCTGTTTGTAACCGAAAAATAATTATTTAATCACCGTATTTAAGAAAATCACTTTAATGATGTTTTTGGCAAAAATACCACATAACAATATTTGAAGATATACAGTGAAGGTTTATATCAAGCAATAAAAATATTGAAAGCTTGTGAAAAACTGCAATTAAAGTAACTAAAGCCTCCAAAAGTAACAAGTCTCGCAAGCAATTCAGTGTGAAAACCTTCAGAAGAGACCAACCCCAATCTATATATGAATCATTAAGTGGCATTGCGAACTTGTTGGCAATAACAGAGATCAGCAAATTCACTGCTTACTTTAACATTTAATTAAAAAGGCGTAGTTAATATACAAATAATTTTATTAGGATTTTCTTAAGATAGCTGCGAATATTAATTTCCCTCTTCCGCTTTTTAGCTTAAAAGGAGTCCTCCAGGAATATCGGTCAAAGCTGTGTTTGCTTAATATCAAGTATCGATGACAACACGCCCCAACACCTTCAATTGTTGGCCTCTACTCACTGCAGCGGCAAAATATTGAAATAAAAGCAGTGATTTGAAAATTCTGCGGTCTGTTCGAAGCGAAAAAATAGAAACTATGTATATTTTCACTAGCAAAGATCAGTGGACCGTCAAACATGCTGTAAAAGGCATCTGTTTCGCGATCTATTATTATCTAGATGCGGTCTCAAGATAAATTGATCGGATGTAGTGATCGCGCCCACGTCTGAGGTGATCTTGTCAAGGTTAAAATGGGAAGCTTCCCCGTGGAGGTAGTTAGCCCAAGATCAATTTACCGAAATGCCTTCCAACCTCTCCAGAGGCTATCCCAATCCAAAACCCGCGGGTATCAGACAAAAGATCGCGGGGCCATCGGCAACGTCACCACACCAGTTCGCGAAAACCTGAGGCGACAGAGACTAAAGTCCGAAAATGTTCAGCTCGCGAGTATCGCGGCGATCGTCAGTCAATGTTTAATGCCGCAGCGGCGCGGTCGATCCAGTTTTTTTCGAAGCGAAAAAGCTCCGTCTTAAGACGATAACAACATGTGCGATTTCATCTAGCGTAACGACGACTATGTCTGAGGAGGTTTCGCTTCAAGTACGCCAAACACGCTTTCATATTAGCCGATTTTCGGCGGAACTAGACTGCGCGCGCAGCTAAGTTATCAACGTCGGCTCTTTGGCGGATTATTTGCGTCCGAAAATATCTCGCGTGCATATTCGCGGTGGAAAGCGGTGCTCAATTGCTAATTTATCGTAATATTTATTGTTTATGTTATTGCCAATTTCAGCTCGTTTAAAATACTGAAAACGCTGAATATTTTAAAGGAGCAATATCTTTGGTAATTTAAGTGCGAAAGTGGCTTGCGCAGTTGTGAGGTGCTGTTCAAGGTGTGAAAGCGGGCAAGTGGCCAGTGCGCGATCGGTAATTCAATCAGTGACCGGATCAGCTGTTGATCATCGGCGACTGTTTTATCTTTTATCGTCACCTTGTCAGTCAGCTCTTCGACGTTTTTTACATTTTCTTAGTCTGCTACTAGCCTGATTTGTTTTCTTTTTGGGCATTTTCAGTAAACCGGTTACCCTCTTGTGATCTTTTCTGATCTTGCGAATGTCATTATACAGCGCGTTTCTTGAGAACTCTCTGTAGAAAAAAATTAAGACGAAAAAGAAAATTAAAACAACGTCTTGTCCTCGCTTCGAAAACGAGTTGATCCAATTTTCCTTTTCTTCAGGGAGCCTTATGTAATATCAACATAGTTTCCCCCTCTGCCCCTAGTCCACGAGCTTATCTACGCGACTGCTTATAAAAACACGCTGCGATCGACCGCAATTACTTCGATTCATGAAGCGCAGCAAATGATAATCTCCAAATCTTCCATTTCTGGCGGATTATTGCGGCTGCTGGTGAAAATCAAGCGGTGCAGTTCCGCTTATTAAGCCAAGGGAATTTCTGGTGAACGGACGGATCTCGGACAGCCGTCGTCGTGGGTGCTGGCCTAATTAGCCAAGCGGAGCACGTACAAGGCGCTTTGCGTTTTCTTCGAAATTCGCCAAATTACGCGGTTAGTTGCGGTTTCGCTTGGGCGAACTTTTTATTTCCATGGCGACGACCTTCCCAAGGCGAGCTGAAAATGGGCTGGACGGTTTAAGAAGGTATCTTAGCTGGCTATACGTACACACGACATATTTATGATCTTAATTTTGTTCAAGAGTTCGACGATCTTTTTTAGACATTCTTAGCATTCCATTGCTAGAAATTAGTAGAGGCTCTTTTGGAAGATATATTATCTGCTTATGTTATTAGGAAATATGTAAGTTATCGGCTATGTTATCAGTTACCCTTACCTTTAATGTTCGCACAGATTGTGCAAGGTACATTCCCAGAACAATTTCAACCGTGTCGATTTCTGGAAGTTCACTGTTTGTTTACCTTCTGCATTTTATTGTCAAGATATATACATATATGTATATGTATGTATCTATGTATTCGTAATCATTCCTGTTCACTTGCGCTGCAAAAAACCCTTTTCAGCGATACATTGAACATTTTTACATGACACTTCTTGAGCGTCTGTACGAAGAAAGGTTTTTCTTACTGTACTGGTGTATTTCAAAATTTGAAACAACAGGCAAAAAGTACGACTTCCCTGATCGATTATACTGAAAACTATTTTCGAAGCATTTTGTACATCATTAGACATTTTGTATAATATTTAGTAAAACGAGATATAGGTACATAGATCAATATTATTACATTTTTCTTTTCATAAATACAGTTTTTAAATGAAAGAGGTATGTTTACTATACCAAATTTCAAAGTTTTATAAAATGAAACAATATTTTTCGTTTTTGCGAAAATTGAATAATTTTTGTAGGCAAAGAAATTTGGTACATTACTTATCTGTCTTTAGTAAAAGATTTTCTTAAATATCAATTTTTGAAAAGAAAATGCGCAGTTGGACCATCATTGCAACATACTCTAATATGAGTACAAATTATCGAAATGTCAATTTTTTTAAAAACAAATATATCTACAATCTATACCATTATCTTATTTCTTTATACTTAATCTACACTTTAAATAATTTTGAAGCTGTGCTTCTTTTTAGACAAGCAATTCGATAAATCTCTTATCAAAATTGAAGCAAGATGTGATGTAAAGAATGTCAGGAAAGCTAGATTTCTAGTGACTTTATAAATTTTTTGGACTTTCTAAAGCAGAAGAGGTACGTAGTACGTACCATTGACACCCGTAAATTTGAATATCAACTGCAGCGGATAGTAAATAAAATCAACAGGAGGGGCATCATGCGATTAGTTAATGAATTCGTTATTATATCTAAACACATACGTGGAATTTTTTCAATACGCCTCTAAAATAAACAATGATCTAAAATTGTTTACATTCACTAATAGAATAAAAGAATCAAGTGGATATGTAACTTTGGCTACTTATTTAACTATAATAAAGTGTATTATAAAGAGATGTATATTAAAGTTTTAACAGAGAGATGTGAAAGATGCACGTTTCTAATGCAACACCCTTTAAAATAGGGCCTCCGTTTTAAATCGTTTTTATTTCTTTATTTATTAATTGCTTACACAATAAGGATTTACTTTGAACATAGTATTGTATATATGTACATATATAAATGAAAACAATATATGGTATTTTTCAGTATTCTACAAAAAGTAACAAGCGAATCATAAAAATATAAGCTGGCCAATGATTTAGACTTTGATTACGAATTTTTCTTGATAATGGTGCTATAAACGGATTTTGTGAAACCAATGCCGCTATCAATTTTGCTAACTAAATTAAGCTGTAAAAAATTTAATCGAACTCCATCCATCGTTCCTTGCACCAATCTAGATATGAGACGATGGATGTAAAATTTCAATTTATTGAATTATCACAATAAGTAAGTGAATAATTGGATTTTGCACCCTTTAGAATATTTCTTTGAAATTATTTTCATTCCAACATGCTGGAAAAAAGGAAAGTGGGAAAATACTCCGAATTTTCTTGGTATTAATATGTTTTTTTATTTTATTGTTTGTCATTAAACGAATTTATTGAATTTGTAAAATATATTTAACTTTTTCTGTTTTACAAATAATCAACATCGTCTAATGTATTGTCAAATCAAAATACCGGCTGTATCTTTTAAACAACTTTCCGTAGTTCTTTCAATGTACTCAAACAAAATATGTATACTTTATGTACCTACATACGTATGTATATAAACATTTTAAGAACATCGTGTCTATTAATAGGAGTCAAAGATACAGGTTGATGTTATTTAAAAGATTAATATTTTTTATAAGTTGGCTAACGTAGCAACGTGTAAGAATTGCCGCATTTCCAGCGTAATTGTGACGTACATACATACATTTAGTACTTTCATATTTTTCGACTTATAAAACGATTCCATGTTGAACAGTTCATTATAAAACTCAAAAGCTACTAACAACGTAAAATTGCAATATCTAAAATAATGTTTAAAGCAACAGCTGAACAAATAAAATTTACTGAGCCATAAAGCTCAGTTGCCTTTAAGACCGTGAAAATTACTTTGTATGCACACAAGAGCTAAATGAAAAGCAAAGTATATATAGATCAATTGTGAATGGCTAAATTGATATTTGCCACCCACATGTGAGCCTTATCAGTTCATTTGAAAATGTCGTACGAAATGTTTTAAGTTTTGTACGTTCGTTGTCCAAAAATAATGAGAAGAAATTTACTAAATAAATGTTCGCGGCGATCCGCCCATCGCCGATATAATTTATTGTGTGAAATCAGAGAGTGCCCACATCGCTGATAAATTACCGGATTAATCCAAACCGTCTTGTTCCCGAGCTAAGTGTTTTTTACTGCGCCCAGGTCCGCTCCTTTGCAGCAATTCCTTTCGCTTGAGCAGACCATAAAGTGTGAAAGCCGACAATCGGTGTATCTAATCTGTCGTTAAATAAATTTTATTTTGGCGTAGCGTAGGTAAACTTTTTCAATTCGGCAGCTCATAAAAAAACTAATGTCGACATAGTCGCTACAAGCATAAGTGTGGGCAGTGTGTGTATGCCACAAAGTTGCAGCAAAGTGTTAAAAGTGAAAAAGTAATCAAATTGTGTGCTTCTTCGTCTTGGAAGGAAATATCGTTAGCTTCGATAAAAATCAATCCGTGAAATTGACCATCGGTGCCCCGATGCATCTCATCGCTTTGCGAGCTCTCGTCGACAACAACACGTAAACCAAGAGCCGTCCAATTCGCAGTGAAGCAGAAGACGAAGTGCGATCGAAAAATGTCGGAGTCGACCGTCTTGAAGAAGTCGGCTGGGGGCCCGGAACCGCTGGTGGAAAACTCCAAGACGCGCGAGAGCCCCTCGCAGAGCAGAGTGTCAGCGCCTCCGCGGCGTCTAGCCGCTCGCCAAACGCTCAAATTAGCAATTCCGAAATTTCCGAATGTCGACGGCGCGATAGTCGGCAAACAGGCGCAATCCGCGGCACCCGCTCTCAGCGACAGTGGGGTGGCTAAAAAATCAGCCTCGCCGTTGGATATCGTTTCAGGAAAATCGAGGCTTGGCCGGAACTCCTTGGAGCTGAACTCGGCTGACGTGAAGAATAACAACGATATCTTCTCGTTCAGTAAGGACTTATCGCCAAAGCAACAACTAGGTAAGAAGTGATCAAGAGCTTGTATCTAAAATAAGGCAAACTATAGTATTTAAAACAATAACAAACGCAGCAATGCAAAGAAAATATATCTTTACAAATTGAAAAACAGAAGTAGACAAATCATGCATATGATCATGATGTATGAATACTCCGCAAGCAAATTAAAATATAGTCAGGGGCTACAAAAGGGTATATATTGTTACAATTTTGCCCGCCGAGCTGGCAGACAAAATTGCACAATTCTCCTTCGCTACATTCAGAATAAAGAGGCTCGTCCGCCGAGGCAGACAAGCCCGAAAAAAAGATCGACGTTTCGATCTGGGGCACTGATCAGATCTCATCAGTGTGGCTGATGATCAGTGCCCCGAGCCACAGACGCCGGATTGTGCGGATCGAAAGCCGATCCTTATATCCACTTGTTCGGAACTTCAAGTGTGAATTATAGCGAAGAAAAATTTTGTAACAATATGCTCTATTAGAAAAAATCGCACATGGTCCTGATTAAGTCGAATATGGCCTAAGAATTAGGCCGTTCCTGATTTAGATGTTAGGGATATTACATCTAAATCAGGAACGGCCTAATTCTTAGGCCATATCTATCCCGTAATTTGGAATACTCCATTTTGTCTTACCAAATCTTGTTATGATCATCAGCTTTAATCCTTTCAGAGTTAGTCCTATTTTTGTCTTATAAGGCCCTGCTGAAACTAACAGTCGATACGCGAGTAGGCCGAAAAAATAGCCAACGGTTATAAAAATGATCATAATGTGATTAGACTTTAAGAAAACGATTCCTACATTAGTAACCGATTTGCAAAAGGGATGACGAATAAAAATTGAAAAATCACTTTACATCAAAGTAATATTTAGAAATTTGGCTTGAAGCATCATTTGTTTATTATAAGTAAATTATTGGGAGGGAGCAAGATTTATTTATCGATCGAAACACTCCGCTCACCTTTTTTGCAGCTTGTTTTTTCAAAAGCGAGTCCAATCCGCAAAATAAGTTCTCTACTCTTTTAGAAGTTGTATCAAGAGTTTTTCGGTTTCATTTAAAGATTTATTTTTTATATTGTATAATATTCAAAAATCAAAATTATAGAGACATACGAAATTTTAATTTCCTGATCCTTTTTTTTTTTTGTATAATGTGTGTTTTTCGAGTTATTTTGATATGTCAGGTTAAATGAAACACCCGGTATATGTACATATCAGTTACGCTACAATAGGTAGTATTTCATGTGAAATCTCTAAAAATTATACCGCTTTCAAAGGATCATGCCTAAAAAAAGTACAAAATAATGTTAACTTTATACCTTATCGTTGTTACTTACAATGTAATCTTCCTTAGATTTATAGTGGATGTTTAAGAAATCGGTTCAAAGCCTACTGTAAATGATTTTTTTAATAGAATGTATATACATATCTATTTTCCGCGTTGACTTCAAACATTCAATAAATTCTTGGGATGGTTATATTATAATATGTATATATAAAATGTTAGACATCCAAAGTGGAGATTCCCGAATAAACAAAAAGACCGATTTTCCTGAACTTAATTAGGACCGATCGAATATGATGACGTTGAAACCAGTTGAAATAGAGCTAACAGTTATAAAAATGATCATAATGTGATAAGACTGATAAGGCTTTAAGAAAAGGATGTTAAAGTTTGCTTTTGTAGTGTTTGTAGCAGTAATACAAAATTTACATAAATACCGTATTTTGACCATTTTTGAATCATCATTGCAAAATAAAGGATCATCATAGAATTTTGTAACTTGGCTTAAATGAAACTTAAATCCTAATCTAAGAGAACCGAATCCCATTTACATGATGGGTGACTATATTTGGAGGCTAATATGAGTAAGTTCTTACTTACACACGACAAATACCAAAAATATTTATTTTTAAAGCTTCTTTGTATTCTTTTTTGTACCTGTAGGTTTATTTTTGTCGTCTTTTGTAGATAAAAGTGATAAAAATATATAGGCCAAAGTTTATTTTCCTTTGATACACAATTGAAATTAAAAAAATTAACATTTTCCTTAAAATTTAAAATTTCGTTCTAGCTACAAAAGCAAATTTTATAAGGAAAAAATATTTTTTCTTTCATTAGTTAGGCATAAGTAATCCAAATCAGACATGCAGAACTCAGACTCAAAGTTCGTGTTGACTTGTGTAATTAAACTAATTAATTATTTATTTTTTGTCTGGCAAAAGGAATGGTGAATAGCAATTAAAAAATCACTCAAAATCTTCTTTTATCATAGCACCACCGCATAAAGCATACTCTATTAAATAGAGTCTATTAACATTCGATAGTTGTCGATAAATTTCTGACAGTCTCTATATTTGTTTGCCTGCAATAAATACCAAGTGTGAAATATAAGCGAAGGAAAATTTTGTAACAATATTTTCAGTCTGGATGTTCTATTTCCTACGCCTAAAGTGGTTATATTGAAGTCACTTTTATGACTACGTAATTCCGAACAAACTAACATTTGACCTTTATCGTAATAATATGTAGCTAATGTTCTACTTGAAATGCCCTATCGAGTGATATATCAACTATAACTTTTGAAGGATGGGCCCAGGTGTCATACATTTTATCCCATTGTCTACAAATAGTCATATTTTTCACCCGGGTATTCATTTATTTATTTATTTTCATTTAATTTCGATCACCACTTAGATTTTTGGAGTTATAAAAGTTAGCAAATTAATCTGACCTCGATGCGAATTTTACTTAATAACACTAATTTTGCCGCCAACAAGTGACATATGGTTTCTATAGAATGTTTTCTTATGTTATGAATTTAAAAACGAGAATTTCCTTTAACATTCCACTTTTTAGAAAAAAATGTTTGACGTGTATACTGTAAATACAATTTTGAAAAATTTTAAAAGTTCATTAAAAAATAACTGATTTTCCTAGGAGCTTGCAATAGCTCACCCTGGACCTTATCAATATTAAAAGTTACACTTATATTCTTATATAATATTTTACAGATTCCTTTTTTTTCTGTTAACCAACTGCTTCATACGATTGATAGTGAATCAAGATCACAATTGGCGCACATTCATGAAAAATTTGTTACCGAATAATTTTAGCAAGATCTATAAAATGTTGATGTTACATATTTCTACAGGATCCTAACTATTATATTACGAGCTCTCTTCACGTTTTTTTCATTATTTTATCAATTTTCCAAAACTTGATGTGATGAATCGTTTTCATTTGGAAATTCTAAATCTACAGAAAACACTCTATAGAAATGATATATCACCTGTTCGTAGCAAAATGACTGTAACCATTTATTTTTTTTATCATTTTAATTTCTTTTTGTTACACTTGTCTTTCCGATTCTAATTGATAAAACTAAACATCTAAAAACTTAAATTAAAACTGACTGTCATTTTTGTTCTTAAATGAGCGTAAAATTCAATTTTATTTGGAGATTTTGTACACGTTAAGGCACTACCAATAAAAAGTGATACACTTCCTTCCATTTAGGTAAAGTTTCGTTAACACAATTTTTCCATTTTCAGAACAATCGCCAATATTCTCAGAATTTGCTGAGCTTTCCGCCTCCATCTCGCCGGCCAGCAGCTCCCATTCCCCAGGGTTTGGGAGGCTCTTCAACGTGAGTCCGTCTTCGCTCCGCAGCTATAAATTGGATAACGTAAGTACAAATTACACAAATTATTATCGATGATATTTCTGCGTTGATTGCCGCAGCAAGCCTTGAGCTCGATATGCGCTTTTAATATCAAAAAAGTGGATTCTAACGACGAGATTTGCATCAAATCGCAATTAATTGAAAGTTAACACAAGAAGGTGATGCCTTGCGTCTGCCCATAGCCAGAACAAAATTTATCGTTGACCGCAAGTGGAATAGGCAGCAAATGCACGTTTCCTTAATTAAATTTAACAAACCGCCGTCGCTGCCGTCCTCCATGCTTAATTGGCTATAAAAAGTAATAGCGAAATTAAGTGTAATTAATTTGAAGAAGATACTTTGCTATATTAATTAATTTGTAAACATTATTCGCTTTAGCATCGAGATGGGAAAAATTAAAATCTTCAGTTTTTCTAGTCGTGAGCAAATTTAGTTTTTTAAACTAATAATACTGATATATTTACACACACGTCATACATACATATGTTAACACAGTGTTTTAGAAAATTTATTTATTGGAGTTTATCACATTTACTTTATTTGTGATATGGTTAATGAACGGTAATATGCAACTTCAATATTCAAAATAACATGGATATTAATTTATTTTAAATGATCTCGTCAATAGCTCTATTATTATCAGTTCTATTTAGCAAAAATTTATATTTCTGGTTTCAAGGGTAATGACACAA
This sequence comes from Machimus rusticus, assembly GCA_951509405.1. Taxonomy (NCBI): domain Eukaryota; kingdom Metazoa; phylum Arthropoda; class Insecta; order Diptera; family Asilidae; genus Machimus; species Machimus rusticus. The sequence goes on along the minus strand of OX608050.1, from coordinate 19,152,034 downwards.
AAATATAAAAAATGATTATTTTTCGTCAAAATGAAAAAAAAAAATATTTGGTCGCTAGAATAGAAAACATATTTTTGTAGTACTTGCACACAAATTTATTTCTTTAAGCTTCCAAAACAGCCAAGAAATTATGTAATAAATTTCTGGGTTCGAACACCATTATATAAAATTAAATTTATCACATTTATAAATGACCTTGTCAACATAACATATTTAGAAAATGCTTCCAAATTTTTACATCGATGTAGACTTTATGTGTGCTTTAAAAGCAGAGTATGTTTATTCAAATTAATAAGAATTATGGAAATTTGAAGAAAAGTAGGATAGGACAGAAGTTCGTAATTTTGGTGCGGGCATGCATAAGGTATGCTTATCTTTAAAGCTCGTTCACACAAAATTTTGGAACCTAATGGATGTTCAATCTTTATAGAACTAGGCTTTACTGATAAGCAGCCATTATTCGACCAAAAATAAAATATCAGTTTTCGATTAGGCTAATACCTTAAAAAACTTTTCTTTAAGTTAGGAATAAGGGAACCTCTCTGATTGCAGTGACATTTTGCAAGAGCATACATTTTGGTTAACAGAAGGATTTGACAAAATGTCCAGTTACCATTTCCACCGCAAATTTCCTTTATTTTTGCAAAATTCCATTTAAATGCGACAAATTTCTATAAGAATAACACTTTGAACTTTCATTAGCATTACGTATGTATTACACGAATGCGTGCTTGTTTGCGCCCCAAAAGTGTACAGTATAGAATTCTTCAGAGAAATTTTACATATTGAAAGGGAATTTTGCAACAATAAAGAAGTTTGCTGTGGGAAATGGACACTTTAAAATTTTTGTCAAATTTAAAAGTGGAATATTTCGGAAACTATAGCCGGCAGCCAAAAAACTCCTTCAGATCCTTCTATTATAGGCCTAACGGAAGCCTCCTACAACATTTTTTGATTGAAGTGTTAGGCTTCCCTATTCCTAACTTGTCCCAATATATTTTAAAAGGAGAATGGGCAACTTTGTTGTGGCTCCGTCCCCAGGATGTATCAAGTTGTGGTAGTTGTCATATCAAAGGTCATATCATACCTTTATTTTATTGCATGACACCAACAATGAAACGCATGCAGGGAAAGAACTATGACTTATTTTATTTTTTGTTTAAATATGATATACCCTTGATATTTTTACTTTATATGACTACTTTCCGGTACTCCACCGCCGATTTTTAGTTTATATGGTTACCTTTCGCTACTCCACCGCCACTCGCGCAGAATCAAATAAAAAAAAAATAATACCAATCCCAAAGTGCAAAAGGTGTATATGTAAAACAAGTCAATAAGAAACGGGCAACAATACAAACAACAAATATTACATTTATTTGAAGAAAATACAATTATTCATAGCTCTTCTCCTGCACGACTGTCATTGTTGATGTCATATAATAAAAGAAAGCTATTATGATAACCTATAAACTGACATATACCTCAACTTGATACAGCACTGGGGATGAAACCGCCCATTCTCCTTTGATGTTTGGATTTTTAATTTTTGAAAAAAAAACTGACCAGTAAGTTTTATTGCTGTACAAAATTTTAACATGATTCCATATCAAAGAAGCGTGTGTGCGATTGCACTCGGATGCTAGCGAAACTCTATGAATGAACTATATATTATAATTTTGTGAGAGTCCAGCTAAACTTACAATACTAGATCATGTAAACTTTAATGGAAAAATTATTTACACCTACAAATTTAACTAATTTAGTTGTGTGGCGCCTAGACTATTCTTAATTTTCCGACGCGTGCCGTAAGTAGATCTCCAGATGCTAGAGGATCATCTCTATTCCGTGTGAATCACACCAAATATTTCTCGCTGCTGCCAATCAAATGAAAAATATCTCTCATAACTCGCGCTACAGAGCGATTATGATGTCAGCGGTGGAATTAGCCAAAATCAATCGTGCCGGAATTTGCCTTGTGGCCTCTGGTCTCTGGATTAACTCAAAAGCTGGATGTACGAGCATTGGTTGGCTAAAATCGAAATGGATTTGACCTCCTCCACCAGTCTGCACTGTTGGGGCCTCCCAGCTCTTGAGACTTGAGTCCAGCCAGCTACTTCTAGACCTCGCATAGAAAACGCTTAACATCGCCGAGAAGTTCGCGATCAGTTCCGCGAACCAGTGGGACACCAGAACCAGCCCCGGTGAAATATTAAAATATTTTATGCAAAAGGCGACCGCGAGACTAAAAGGTTTCAAAAGTTTAGTGTTAAAAAATACCAAAAATTTGATGTTTTTATTTGTCGTGCCTTTTGTTATTCCTCGCGGTTTTTTCTGCGCAGACTTCTCGCGGATCGTAAAAGATAATGCAGCAATCCAATATCACGCGGTCGTGATGGCAGTTTTGGTGTAATATTTTTGTATGTTGCGGGGTGCTCGTGCAGCTTCAGTGCACTCAGGTTTTATCAATTAGTGAAAACCTGATCAGGACGTGACGGTTTAAGGACGAAAACCGTTCGTGAATGGTTTCTTTCCCAATTCCGTAAAAGAAATTCACACTGAATGGCGTAACTTCTATCGCAACGTGATCTTTTAGTGCAACATTTTGCTATGTAGACGATTGCGCGACGTGAAGTGTTAATCTCGCTAATTTAGCAACAAATTTCCCAGTGGTTTGTGGTTTCTTAGAACTCTAAAAATTGTGAAAATATCTGGCAGCTTTTTGTACTCTCTATAAAAAAAACACCAAGCACTAGTCACCTTCGGGCTCAAATTACTTATCGAAACTTTCAAATCGACTTAATATTGCTGTAGCTCCTCAACCAGCCCTCTTATTTATTATTCCTCCCATGAGCTGAAGATTTTATTGTTTCACGATTTAAACGGATTCGCAGCGAAACAACTCAACAAACTCCAATAAAATAACAAAATCCGAATGCGAACAGCGCTCCTGACGTAATTCCGCGTCTAATGTGATGCGCTTAATGCTAATTCGCGGCTAGCGGAGTTGTCTCCGACGATTTCAAAGGAACTGTTCTGTTCCATCGGGGTAATGGAATTCAATCGCGGCTATTAAGCGGTGTGCTGTCGACGTAATCTTTATTTATGCGGCTTTTGTTTTTGTTTCGGTTTAGAGGTCATAAACATCACTTGGCCGGAGCTGACCAGCAACGCGCCGCTCACCCAGTCCACTGGTTGAACACCTTGTAAATTTGATGATTCTGAAGATAACTTACAGCTAAATGATGATGGCTTAATGATAAGCGCGTACTTTTCATTTGATTAAGTAAAAGAAAAAGTTTCTTTTGAATAATGTATAGTAGAAATATGTATTTAGCAACATACATATGAGCTGTTGTTTTGAAAGTGATATATGTAAGTCCTCTTTTTAACATAGAATTCGTAATTTTACCTCACTGTGAAAAAGGGTTAACAAGAAAGTTACACTTTAATTTTTAATTTTTTCCTAAACCTTCCCTAATCTTGGTAGAGCTTATAGTGGTACGACATATTTTAATTATTGTACACCAAGAGAACAAAGCCTTTTACTATCGGTTTCACATCTCCGGTTTAAATTCCTTTGCGATTTTTGCTCCAAAGCCATGATCGATCATCACTCAAATCGGTTTATTTTCACCTCATCTGACCAAATAACCTTAAAAAATTGAATTCGTAGCACTAAAAATTAATTATGTTGTGAATATTGTGCCTCTCTAAAACTACTGCTTTTTTTACATACATTTTTTGGCGGCGGATCAATAATGGTTTGGAGATGTATTACTCCGAATGGTGTTGGCCCTATAGTAAAAATTGATTGAATTTGAAAAATTGGATTTTTTGAAATTTTCGAAAATCAAAAATTGTCTCCAAAAATTCTGAAAAAATTTGAGAGTGTTCCTTGACCAATTTAAAGACATTTTTCTTCTTAAAAATTTTTTTCTAAAGTTTATAGTTTTTAAGAAAACGATAGATTAAAATATTTAATTCTCGCCGCCATTTTGAATAAACGCGTCGATGAAATTTTCTGAAAAAAATTCCTCTTAATGTTCGAGTGCCATGATCACCTCTGATCATAGTAAAAAGTTGATACCTTTGCGGTATCATTGTGAAAAAAAATGCGAAAAAAATTTTATTTCGAAAATTTTCACGTTTTTCACGTTTTAATCGGCCATATTTTTTTTTTCTCGGTGTCTAATCGAAATTTTGAGCTCAGATTCTGAAAGAGCATCAAATTTCACGTAGGAATAGAGATATTGCATTATTTTTGTGGTCCGATAACATAATAAATAAACACGTTGAAAAGTTAGTAAAAATTCTGATCACCTCGGCGTTAATGGGTTAAGCCGCATTGTCATAATACATATATAGTATTTTGACAGCTGATATTGCAAGGCTTGTTTGTGAATAAGTTTGTTTGATTCTGTTTGGTGGCCTATCAAATATGGAAAATTGAAAGCATTTTCGTTGTATTTTACTTTTTTATTACCGAAAAGGTAAAAATGCTGCTGCTGCTTGTTCTTCCTTAACAAAATTACTCAATGTGTATGGAGAAGATTATTGATGTTAAAAAAGAGTTTTTGGGGAGTTTGTGCATATGAATTTTTTTTTTTTTATTCCTGTCCGCACTGCTGACTAATACAATCATTGTCTATGCTATCATTAGTAGAAATTTACTACGCTCGGAGGGAAAGTGATATCACGCTTCCTTAGGCTTTAGCTGTGTTCTTTTCGTCTATCCAGAACAACAGGATATTTTACATTGATTTGAACTTTATTATATGAATTTCCTAAAGCAAAGATTTAAAATCCTAAAAAATGCATCAAGTTGCACTGATTTGTTTCCACTTTGAAGTAAAAAATTACTCTGTAAAATGTTCAGTTCAAATTTTGAATGTACGGCGTTCTGGAAAGCCAGTTCAAGTTGATGAAGACAAAATAAAGGCATTGATTGATGCAAACCGCCGACCGTTCATGATCACGTTAAACGTGATCTTGACATAAGTTCTTACAGAAATAAAGCTCCGTCGCATTGGCGTTTGTGATTTGCTTCCTAAACGTCAAGAAAATGATTAATTTTTGAAGCGAATTATCACTGGGGGGCAAGAAATGGGTTTTCCATAACACTGTTAAACGCAAGAGATCATGGAAAGCCGATATTCATAATAAAAGGTGAAGTGGTCTGTTTGGTGGGATTTCAAGGGAATTTTTTTTTAGCTTCTACCGGACACTACCGCGATTAATACTGAAGTGCACTGTCAACAACTGGACAAATTGAATGATCCACTCAAACAAAAAAGGCCAGAAGGTAGAGTGTCCTAAAGCGATAATGCGACACCTCATACAAGTTTTGCAATTCACCAAGAGCTTTCACAGCTTGAATGGGATGTTCTACCACATCAATACCACACCAATATGATCTCCTGATCTGGCATCTTTGGGTTATTATTTGTTCGGGTCTCTCCAAAAATTTTTATACGGCTTATCCTTTGCTTCAAATGAGGACGTCTTTTTCCCGCAAAGATCAGAAATTTTATGAACGTGGAATCATTCTACTGCCAAAAAGGTGGCAAAAGGTATTGGACCAAAATTGAGAATATGTATGTAATTCAATGAAATATTTTTGCGGTATAAGAAAATCGTCTTTAGTTTTCACAAAAGAAAAAAAAATTACTTACTTAATAATTAATAGTTTTAAGATGTCGTTTCGCTTTACCTATAACATACATATATTGTATAGAGAATTACAGTTGTTGCATTTAATTTCATAGAAATCGCTTTTTTCCATTATATCAACCATCGCCGGTTTAATTTTACTATTGCATAATATGTATTTGTCATGTTACCTTTTTCAAGGTAATTATTATTACTGAAAAAAAAACAGGTTTGATGTCATTATTTTCAAAAGTAGGTCTGATCTTGATTTTAATTTCCTTCACATATGCAACTTTACGCCAAACTTCCATCCCCACACTATTTTGTCCTCGCATAGTTTAGTTCCTTTTGGTTTAATTTTCTGTAACCTATGGCAGTGCAAAATTTAGGTTTGATCATAGTTGTAAGTAAATATCTATTTAAAAACGGGCAATTTCTCATCTAATGCGGATATATTATAATACAAATTTGAGTTTTGTGCATACATATGTTTTATTAGCTTAAAAGAACTAGTCCCTCTATTCTGAGTTGATAAGTCTGCTGAATTGTATAGTAGTTGAAGAAATCTTTAATGAAATTAAATTAATTTAAATTATTTAAAAATTAAAATTAAACCTTAGGAACTTAAACTTTGCTTGTTACCTTGTATGATAATATAAATTTGAATTTAGGGTGACGCCGCTACAGCTATAGATTTGGTTATTTATTTATTTGTTTGAGGTTTTAGTGCACATATTATTTTACTTCAGCTAAAGTCGATTCAGTAACTTACTTTTCACACAAAGGAGAATGTGCAACATTGTATGGGCTTCGTCCCCAGGATGTATCAAGTTGTGGTAGTTGTCATATCATAGGTCATATCATACCTTTATCTTAATGCATGACACAAACAATGAAACACGTGCAGGGAAAGAAATATGACGTCTTTTATTTCTCATGTAAATATATGATATTTTTACTTTATATGCGTAACTGCTGGTACTCCACCGCCGATTTTTAGTTTATATGGCTATCTTTCGCTATTCTACCGTCACTCGCACCAAAGCGTATGTACTATCTAGTCAAAATAATAAAAAGTGCCGAATGAAATAGAGATAGGAATTTAAAAATAATCGTGAATATTCTATCTTATGCTTTCTAGGCAGTTTTGTAACTACACAAATCATTAAAATATCAACAAAGAATGCAATGAATTTAGAACATTGAAATGATATTAAATATTATTATTCAAACGAACAAATAAAAAATAGTTAATAATAAATATCCAAAATTACCGCATCCAGAAAAGTTGCTGGCAATAAAATATTATTTTGATGCCTCGTCCAGCCCAAATACCACATTATGTTCATTACGTAAACACATGTACGGTGGCGTTCTAAAGATCAGCCGCATGTAACAATAGTTTATATTTTCCATTTTAACAAGTAAACTAAACCGCTTTGGTTCCAGCCAAAATCACAGTAAAAAAAAAAGAATCAAGTAAAAAACAATAATACCGATTCCAAAGTGCAAAAGGTGTATGTAAAGCAAGCCAATACGAAACCGGCAACAATACAAACAACAAATACATACTACATTTATTTGAAGAAAAGACAATTATTCAAAGCTCTTCTCCTGCACGACTGTCATTGTTGATGTCATATAATAAAAGAAAGCTATTATGATAACCTATAAAATGACATATACCTCAACGTGATACAGCACTGGGGACGAAACCGCCCATTCTTCTTTTGCGGTTAATATCCATTAATAAGTTGAACTTTAGGATTAATTATATCTTTCTAGTTGCCTATGGAGTTGTAACCTTATAAAAAAACTGACTGACTGATAAACCAATTTACTGACTACTAGAATACAAAATAAATTCTGGAGTCGAAGGGTCATGCTTTGGATGATGTTTAATTTTGAGAATTTGTAGTTATTAAGATCTTTATTTTGAACAACAACAATTTTACTATATATTTAGATCTTGCACAATGGAAATGTAAATATGTATATGCAATTAATTAGCCTTATTTGAACTAATATATACCCAAAAGGGAAATTCATTTCGTTTTTGAATACTGTAATAAGAATTTCCCTTATTTTTCATTTTAACTTAATTAAAAAAATCAAACACAAAAAACAAATAAACATAAATCTAAAATGGTCTCTCCGTCCTAAACGTTTTGCGAATAATTCGCGAAATGTCAGCTCACCCACTTCTATTCAAATGTGAAATAACTTACAAATCTAAACTATATGCCGACCTCACGTCAGTAAACCTTCTTAAATCAATTCAAGGCGGTCTGCCCATTCCTGTCTGGCCGAAAAATAATCCCCAAAAAAAATTCTAGACATTTCCAACTGTTTATAATTATCCAATTAACCGCGCCAAAAATGACCGTCTTAAATTTGTTGATTCAATTAACGACCCCCGACAGGTTTGATGAATTGTTCCTCTCAATTAAACGGCGCGCGGCTGGCATGATAGTTCTCAGGCAGTGGTGACACTCATTAGTGCAGCTAAATATTAGCTTCGTTAGCGACAATAGAGCTGTCCATATGGATTTATTTGGGAATTGTGATAAATGAACACACTCGACTTACATAATAATATGATTAAAACCGTCGGGAAGTGATGCCTGGAATATGCGGTGAATTCAAATAATTCGGCCTCCACTATTATGGGGAACAGGCAAAGTTGGTGGTGCCACAGAGCCCTGAAGCCGGTCGATGATTGCAGTGGACCAAATCCAGTTGAGACGTCTCCTCCAGATAAAGACAAAACTGCTGAGAAGGTAAGAATAAAAACCCCTTTCATTTCTTGTTTTCGTTGCAAACTTCTTAAAAAACATCTTCAGAGATTTGGAGCAGATAGAAAAAACGAAAAACGTCTGGTTCTTTTCGCGCTCATATCATTGACGCCAGAAACATTAATTAGACAAAATCCTTTTACTGATTCCATTTTCGCCTCTGTCTGTTTAACCGCTCCAGCAACAGGTTAAATTTAGATTTTTGCGAGACGAGCTCCTATTTTTCTTAAGTTTTACCGAATATGAAAAATTCCAGCCACAGCCGAAAACATTTGCTCTGTTGGATCATTTTGGATTATCACGTCGACGTCTGTTCTACTGCAGCGCCAGATTTATCGCAGCAAAATTGTTCAGGAATGCTGCTCTTGAAAATAGATTCCTTTAGCAAGCATTCTTAACAGATTATTTTACTTTGTTTTGTAATTTATTTTTGAAGGCGGAGATTATGTACTATCACAGTTGTTTATTACTCTTTCTTTTAATTAATGACACGATTTTAGGAACAAGTCACCCGCCCGGTAACTGGCTATTTTTGAGTGAAATCGTCCAGAAATTTTTGCTTCGGGTTTGTATGGGATACATATGCTGATATATGTGCCGGCATTATTAAAATTTGTACGAATTTTTACAAAAAAAAAAACTTTTTTTTTCCCCGATTTCTCAAAATTTTGCATCCACATTTCGCATATTTTTCCCCGATTTCTGGACAATTTCACTCGCTTTCACACTACACTTCTTTTTTTTATTAATTTTACGCACATAACTTTGTTTTTTAATCCATTGTAGCTGAAAATTAGAAATTTTTAATAAATTACTTTTGTTTACTTACCATTTGCCTCCTCCTGCCACCAGCTTTTCCATTCATCTGTCAATTCAAGTTGCCAGGGCTGGCCACCACCTGTTGCGGGTGCGTTCACACCATGAGTATTCGCTGCTGCAAAAATGTCTGATAATTAGAAAATCTAAATGTAATATTTTTGGAAAAATTAACATATTTTGTAATACTTTGTAAATAATAAGTAAGTAAGTAATAAGAAAGGCAAATTCTCCGTCAGTATGCATTTTGTAAAAGGCAAATTCTCCGTCAATATGCATTTTGTAAAAGGCAAATTCTCCGTCAATATGCATTTTGTAAAAGGAAAATTCTCCGTCAATATGCATTTTGTAAATTTATTATTTACAAAGTATTACAAAATATGTTAATTTTTCCAAAAATATTACATTTAGATTTTCTAATTATCAGACATTTTTGCAGCAGCGAATACTCTTGGTGTGAACGCACCCGCAACAGGTGGTGGCCAGCCCTGGCAACTTGAAGTGACAGATGAATGGAAAAGCTGGTGGCAGGAGGAGGCAAATGGTAGGTAAACAAAAGTAATTTATTAAAAATTTCTAATTTTCAGCTACAATGGATTAAAAAACAAAGTTATGTGCGTAAAATTAATAAAAAAAAAAGTGTAGTGTAAAAGCGAGTGAAATTGTCCAGAAATCGGGGAAAAATATGCGAAATGTGGATGCAAAATTTTGAGAAATCGGGAAAAAAAATTTTTTTTTTTTTGTAAAAATTCGTACAAATTTTAATAATGCCGGCACATATATCAGCATATGTACCCCATACAAACCCGAAGCAAAAATTTCTGGACGATTTCACTCAAAAATAGCCAGTTACCGGGCGGGTGACTTAAGCCCGATTTTATATCATTTTTTATAGCATTTTCCAAAAATCTGTAGAGACAATACGAAAAAAACAGTTATTATAATTGTTGCGTTGTCCACATCCAGTCCTCGTACCAGCTCGACGGGTTCAACCTGAAAAGGGACCACAAAGCAAAACTTAAACGATGGGAAGAAGAAAACGTCCAGAAGAAAACGTCGTCATCCGGAAATCTATATATTTAAAATTGTAAATTTAGAAAACAAATCAATGTAACCCACGGTCCAACCACAAGACAGAAAATTTGAACCCAACAAGCACTGTAAAATCGAAAGGGTAGGTAAAAAACTTACCTTGATCACTGTTCGCGATTATTTGTTTACAAATTTAACTGACATTTGTCATTTTGCCGGCGATACTCGTTCGAACTGCGCGAAAATGTAATAGAGGCGAGATCAGGAGCAGCATGCGGAGGTATATGATAATCGGGGAAAGTACCGATTTTCATATTTCTTTGTGTAGGGAAAGCAGTTAAACTTTGTAGAAGCGGAACCATATATGGAAATATCGCAAAAGTTCGATTAAAAGGGGAAAACCGACATCGTGAAGGACAAGTCCATTCGCATTTTGGCAATCGGCGCGTGAAAATCGAAACTAAAATTTTGCTCGTTTGAAATCTGTTGGAAGTGGGAAGGAGAATTTGAATTTGTAATTTTGAATTGAAATCGATCAATAAATTATAGAAATCTCGAAAACAAGAACTCTTTTCGGTAACTTTCTGTTTAATCCTCACCTACAATATTTACTTCACTATTGACATTTCAAAATGTCAATCGTGACAGTTCCTGGCAATTCCAAAATTGAGCTACCTTTTAGCTCAATATCACGAAAGCCCTTTCCACACGCATCGGGCTTTCACCTAAGCTCCTTCCATACCGAACCATTTGTTAGGCATTGCCCAACTAATAAGCTTTTGCGCACGGCACTACAATTTTTGTCCTATAAAAGCGCGTGTTTGCCAGGAGCTGATCACTGTTCGTCTGAGTTTGACAACCGTCACTTACCTGCGATTGGTAAGTATAAGCTGAGTTTGCTAACACAATTTCCTAAATCCTCCGAATAAGCTGAGATTGCTTATTTTCCCAAGTCCTCCGAATAAGCTGAGATTGCTTATTTTTTTCTAAGTCCTCCGAATAAGCTGAGATTGCTTATTTTTTCTAAGTCCTACGAATAAGCTGAGTTTGCTTATCTCGCCTAAGTCCCAAATAGGCTGAGTTTGCTTATTTCGCCTAAGTCCCAAATAAGCTGAGTTTGCTTATTTCGCCTAAGTCCCAAATAAGCTGAGTTTGCTTATTTCGCCTAAGTCCCAAATAAGCTGAGTTTGCTTATTTCGCCTAAGTCCCAAATAAGCTGGGTTTGCTTATTTTCTAAGTCCTAGCCCTTACCAATTTCCTAAGTTGGCTGAGTTTGCCGAAATTCCCTAAGTCATTAATTGGCTGAGGTTGCCACACGCGAGTACCTTCATATTTTGACTTACTCCAAGTCCAGCTCAGCTGATTTTGCTGGGCACTCCAAGTCCTTTCTATTTCGACTTATTCTAAGTCCAGCTTGGCTGCACTTGCTAAGAACGTTAAGTCCTGTCCTAATTTACTTATTCTACATCCCAGCTTGGCTGCGCTTGCCAAGAATTCTGACTCCTTTCCTATTTGAATTATACCAAGTCCAGCTTAGCTGAGTTTGCTAAGAATTCTAATTCCGTTCCTAATTAAAATCATTCCAAGACCATCAACTACTAACTTGAGCTGTGATTGTTCAAGTGTTCGTCTCGTTACGTTAAAGGATTATTAAGGTGTTGGGATTACACCAATCCGATTTATCTTTAAATTTACTTATTCTAACTAGCACCGGAACTTAACCCAAAACCAAGGAGCGGATAAAAACGACTGACGGACGAAGTACCTTTTTGGATTTTGCATTTTTGAAGTAGTTTTTCTTTATGTTGTATTCTTTAGTTTCACTAGGAAGTTGTTTAAGTTTTTTGAATTGAAATAAGTTATCTTTATTACGAAATAAATATTAAGTTTATTTTTAAAAACCACGGAGTTTTGTTTCGACGGCCATACTATATGATCCAACCCTATTTCCCTTTCTTTTAAATCATCCCAGATTTAACATTGGTCCTTCGAGCCGGATACAGTATGGCGCCAAAACAAACTCTAGATAAACTTACGAAAGCACAACTTTCTATTCATGATCAAATTCAGAAAACTTGGATTTCCTTTGAAACTAAAAAACTTTCCGGGACAACTCAAAGTTTACTCCTCACGTATATCGATATTTTCAATGCCCAATGGGCTCGGTTCGAAAATAACCATACGTTAATTTGTGAAAAGGAAAATTACGAGGAATCGTCGTATGTCACTGAAGGGTGGTACAAAACATGTCAGGATCTTTATATCGATCACATCACAAGTATAAGGGAAGAACTTAAGCAATTAAATTCACAAGCCAATCAGCCAAGGATAAAGGGTACTCAATCCTACCAAGTTTCAAATATGAAACTACCAAGAATTTCATTACCACAATTTAATGGTAATTATGCGTCATGGCGATCGTTCCACGACCTCTTCAGTGCACTAATTCATAAAGATACCGAATTGACTAAAGTAGAGAAACTACACTACTTAAAGGCATCGGTTACGGGCGAAGCAGCAGGATTACTAAAACAATACGAAATTACAGAAGAAAACTACAAACCTGCATGGGAAAGCCTTTATAAGCGGTACAACAACGAACGTGTGTTGGTCAATACCCATCTAAAAACTCTGTGCAGTCATCAGCAACTCAAAACCGAATCAGCCTCATCTATTCGCAACTTAATAGATCGAACTCAAGAAAGCCTACATGAGTTGAAATCTCTAAATCAGTCAACAGAAGACTGGGGGGCAATGTTGGTTTACTCCATCGTGCAACAATTACCACAGGAGACCAAAAAATTATGGGAGGAAGAAATTGGAGACCACTCTAATTATCCCACGTTTGGTGAGCTGATGAAGTTTCTAGAAACTCGCTTCAGAATCCTAGAGGCACTACAAGACGATAGCCAGGGCAGCAAACCCAAATCCAGCATTTCAAATCAACGCAATGCACAATCATTTCTAAACAATACAATTTGTTGCATCAAATGTAAGGGCAATCACATTCTCTTCCGATGTGATAAATTCCGGAAACTCAGCACAAACCATAGACTTGAATTTGTAAAGCAGAAAAAACTTTGCAAAAACTGTCTATCAAATAAACACAACATTTACAATTGTCCTAGCAAGAAAACTTGTTTCAAATGTAAAAGAAAGCATAACACTTTGCTTCATTTTGAGAACACATCTCCAGACACAAATTCGGGCCAACAAGAAGGACAAACTCTACCAAAACAGGAGGAGAAGGAATCAAAACAAAGCTTCTTCAGTCAGAAGCCAACAAATGCGTTGTTATCCACCGCATTAGTCGAAGCACGAAGCCCTACAGGACAAATCGAAGTCCTAAGAGCCCTGATCGATTCAGGCTCCGAGATCTCCTTGATCACACAGAATGCGTGTAAACGCCTCAATTTAAAAACCACAAAATCCAATGTCCGCATTTCCGGACTAGGAAACAAACAAACTGCGATCGCGCCCTGCCAAACCAAACTCAGCATCAAATCAACATGTTCATCCTTTGAAACAACAATAAACGCAGGCGTGATCAAAACCATTTCGAGTTTACTACCCACAAGTAAAGTCGACACTTCGAAATTCACACATATTTCGAATTTGGCCCTAGCTGACCCCACGTTCGATAAGCCGAAACCAGTGGACCTGTTGCTAGGAGCTGACGTATACGGATTAATCATCGAAACAGGATTAATCAAAGGCAGCAGCGACATGCCAGTCGCTCAAGATACAAAACTAGGCTGGATTCTTTTAGGACCATTGTCCGGTACTCACAGCAGTCAGGACACTGTAAGTTTCTTCACCCAATCGTCTACATCTCTAGAGGACATGAATGCCATTCTCAAGGCATTCTGGGAACTAGAAGAACCACGAACCCAAACGAGCGGTTCACCCGAAGAGCAACAGTGCGAGCAGTTCTATCAATCGTCACACAAACGACATGAAGATGGACATTATTCCGTGTTGCTACCATTTAAAAACCCTGAAGGTCCTGATTTGGGCTACTCCCGAGCCAACGCCATCGCGCAATTTCTCCGCCTAGAAAAACGATTCGCTAAGGATGAACATTACCACAAGCAATATACAGATTGCATTCATGAGTATTTAGCATTAGGGCACATGGAGGAAGTGCCACCAGACGAATTAAAAGACGACGGCATAATTACTCATTATTATATGCCACACCATGGAGTCATCAAGGAAGACTCAACTACTACCAAAATGCGTGTAGTGTTCAACGCATCATGCAACACGTCCAATGGGAAAAATCTTAACGAGCAGATGTTAGTTGGCCCCACCATACAGAACAGCCTCTGGACGACATTATTGAAATGGAGAAACTACAAGTATGCATGTACAGCCGACATTGAGAAAATGTATCGAATGGTCGGAATCGACAAGGAGCATCAAAACTATCAAAGGATAATCTGGAGAGACCATCCAAACAAACCACTCAAGGATTATTGTCTAACTACGGTCACTTTTGGTACTGCGGCAGCTCCATTTCTCGCTATTAGGACTTTACATCAATTAGCGCAGGACGAGGAGACTCATTTTCCGGAAGCATCGCATACGCTCCAAACCCAATGCTATGTAGACGATATTAACTGTGGAGGACATTCTATCAACGACACAATCAAGCTCCAAAAGGATTTAACACAATTACTACACGCAGGAGGTTTTACCCTACGTAAATGGACGGCCAATAATTCTCAGTTACTAGATCATATACCTCTCGAACACAGAGAGTTAAAAGGATTATTGGAATTCTCAGACACCACCACCGTAAAAACGCTCGGTCTTCGATGGTGTCCAGCAAACGATAAGTTCTCATTTAAAGTGAACTTACCAGCCCTGAGAGAAGCATACACAAAACGGAGTATTCTCTCAGAAGTAGCGAGGTTATTTGACCCTTTCGGATGGCTAGCACCCATAATTATCAACGGTAAGGTCTTAATGCAAAAACTATGGCAATCCGGATGCTCTTGGGATGATGAGGTTCCCATCCATTTCAAAAACGAATGGATTTCAATAAGGGAAAATCTGCTACAAGTTGAAAATATCAAGATCCCAAGATGGAACTACTATACGCCGGACGCTCAGACTATCGAAATCCATGGATTTTCAGACGCATCTAATACAGCATACGCAGCAGTAGTATACCTTAAAATTGGGAACAACATCACCCTATGTGCAGCCAAGACCAGAGTAGCACCAGTAAAAAGGATTACCTTACCACGACTGGAACTATGCGGCGCAACACTACTAGCTCAATTACTCCATCAAGTCAAAGGTGATTTAAATCTGGCCAAGGTCTCAACATACGCATGGACCGACTCACAGATAACGCTGGCTTGGATAAAAGGCGATCCATCAAAATGGAAACCGTTCGTATCAAACCGTGTGTACTCAATTTTGGAGCATACTCAACCGTCCGAATGGAAATTCGTCAGTACTCGTGAAAATCCCGCAGATTGTGCATCAAGAGGCACGACAACCGACCAACTACAGCACCATTTTCTTTGGTGGCACGGGCCAGACTGGTTGAAAAGAAACCCAACCGATTGGCCTCAACAACCACAAAAACCGGATACAACGCTAGAAATCAGGAAGGTCAAAACCTTAATCAACTTCGTTGAACCAGACTGGTTGTCCAAATACTCAAGTTTCTCCAAGCTAAAACGTATACTAGCTTATTGCGTCCGATTCATCAAAAATTGCAAGACAAGGCACAACCAAACAATCTCCAAATATCCAACACTGACAGAGCTCAAACATTCTGAGAACCTGATCATCAAAATAGTTCAAAGGTGCGCCTTTACCAGGGAGATTACGGATTTAAAAGGGAAGCAAGTTGTACACAACACTAGCAAGCTTCTATCACTAAATCCATTCATAGATTCTGAGGGCATTATCCGAGTCGGCGGACGGCTACAAACCTCCGATGAACTTCCTTACGAATCTAGACATCCAGCCATCATTCCTCAGAATCACCACATTACAACACTCATAATCAATGATATACATAAATTTACATTACATGGTGGCATTCAATTAGTTCTAAACACTTTAAGAACTAAATGGCTCCCCAACGCCAGAAACACTATTCGGTTTCAATTGAATAAATGCGTAATCTGCATTAAAAGTAGACCTCATTTAAGCAACCAACTTATGTCCAATTTACCCTCATGTCGAGTGAACACGACATTTCCGTTTCAACACTCAGGAGTCGACTATGCAGGTCCAATTGAAATCAAAACATCGAAAATCCGGAACGCCAAATGTATCAAGGGATACATCTGTCTTTTTGTATGCATGGCTACTCGTGCAATACACCTTGAAGCCGTAACGGATCTAACGGCTGACGCGTTCATAGCCGCACTTAGAAGATTCATTAGCAGAAGAGGACGCTGCACGGATCTTTACTCAGATTGTGGCACCAATTTCATTAAGGCGAACAGAATTCTAAATGAACAAATCAAAGCCAGCGTAGAGAAAGAGAGTATAAATTGGCATTTTAATCCACCATCAGCACCACATTTCGGCGGATTGTGGGAAGCGGGTGTAAAGTCCGTCAAAACACATTTGAAAAGAATTATAGGACACAACACGTTAACCTTCGAAGAGTTAGCTACCACGTTATGTCAGATCGAAGCTTGTTTAAATTCTAGACCACTTATACCTCTTTCCAGCGATCCAGACAGCCACAATTTAATCACTCCAGGACATTTCACCACCGGCAGAAATATCATTACTATTCCAGAATCTACAATGTTAACCAACGACACTCCCTTAAAACGATGGCAATACATCCAGTCGCTTATACAACAATTCTGGAAAAAGTGGTCGAAGGAGTATTTACACCAATTGCAGCAGCGGTACAAATGGAAAAAACCTCAAACCGACTTGCAAGTCAATGACATCGTCATCATTAAAGACGAGTCAACGCCCTCAACGAAATGGCCATTAGGACAAATAACTAAGATATTCCGCGGCAATGACAACCATGTAAGAGTTGTTGAAATACAAACCAATGACTCCAGTTACACCAGGCCGGTAACAAAGGTCTGCAAACTACCAGTATAAGCATGTTCCTTATACATGTTCAATGTGAATTCTATGTCAAACACGATTCTCAATTTCCAATTTTTTAATTCATATATCTAATTTCACAGTTTATAAGAAAAAATTCAAAAAATCAACATGAAGGTCCAAGCCAGAATGAGGCTAATTTCCACTTCATCGTCATCCTCATCGTCATCTTCATCGTCATCGGCATCATCCTCGTCATCGTCGTCATCATCGTCATCGTCGTCATCATCCACGACATTGTTCAAAACACCATCCGACACCCTACGAATCGATGATATGCCTTCCTTGACGCCTCCCCCATCGCCGTCTACACCCAAGGGACAACCGGCCAACCATCTCTCTCACCGTTGGTGCGCTTAAAACGGCTGGCACCGTTCAAGGCTTCTCCTCCAGTAACACCAATTTCGAAACCACCACAGTCATTTGGAAAGCGACTGGCCCCATTCGAGTCGACCGGAACTATCTCTACTAAGGCCCGGGAGATAGTGGAACGCCTTAAAAGGGCCAATGCCAAGGCCAGAGTTGGGGTCAAAAAGGTGACGGACCGAAGTCAAGGAACAACGACCGTACCTCCAAACCCAACTGTGCGGAAAATGACACGACCAACTATTCGACCTTACATTAAACCGACAGGTCCTACGAATCCCCAACGTCCGAGGAATCCTCCAGCGCCAACCATTCCGGAGCCAGAGCTTAAGATTCCCCCTGCCATCATCATAAGCCCGGAAGTGAAGCAGTTACTGAAGGGTCTCGTTATAAACTGGGAGAGTGTCCTGAAGGCCAAACGGACTTACAAAATTCACATAGGCCATAAGATCATCCGATTTATCCGTAACCGAAACGGAACTTTTCGCACCAAAATGACGGAGAAGAGTAAGCAGCACTTTATTGACCACATTGTTGCATGTTGGGTCAACCTGGAGGCGGGAGAATGTTTAATCCTCACCTACAATATTTACTTCACTATTGACATTTCAAAATGTCAATCGTGACAGTTCCTGGCAATTCCAAAATTGAGCTACCTTTTAGCTCAATATCACGAAAGCCCTTTCCACACGCATCGGGCTTTCACCTAAGCTCCTTCCATACCGAACCATTTGTTAGGCATTGCCCAACTAATAAGCTTTTGCGCACGGCACTACAATTTTTGTCCTATAAAAGCGCGTGTTTGCCAGGAGCTGATCACTGTTCGTCTGAGTTTGACAACCGTCACTTACCTGCGATTGGTAAGTATAAGCTGAGTTTGCTAACACAATTTCCTAAATCCTCCGAATAAGCTGAGATTGCTTATTTTCCCAAGTCCTCCGAATAAGCTGAGATTGCTTATTTTTTTCTAAGTCCTCCGAATAAGCTGAGATTGCTTATTTTTTCTAAGTCCTACGAATAAGCTGAGTTTGCTTATCTCGCCTAAGTCCCAAATAGGCTGAGTTTGCTTATTTCGCCTAAGTCCCAAATAAGCTGAGTTTGCTTATTTCGCCTAAGTCCCAAATAAGCTGAGTTTGCTTATTTCGCCTAAGTCCCAAATAAGCTGAGTTTGCTTATTTCGCCTAAGTCCCAAATAAGCTGGGTTTGCTTATTTTCTAAGTCCTAGCCCTTACCAATTTCCTAAGTTGGCTGAGTTTGCCGAAATTCCCTAAGTCATTAATTGGCTGAGGTTGCCACACGCGAGTACCTTCATATTTTGACTTACTCCAAGTCCAGCTCAGCTGATTTTGCTGGGCACTCCAAGTCCTTTCTATTTCGACTTATTCTAAGTCCAGCTTGGCTGCACTTGCTAAGAACGTTAAGTCCTGTCCTAATTTACTTATTCTACATCCCAGCTTGGCTGCGCTTGCCAAGAATTCTGACTCCTTTCCTATTTGAATTATACCAAGTCCAGCTTAGCTGAGTTTGCTAAGAATTCTAATTCCGTTCCTAATTAAAATCATTCCAAGACCATCAACTACTAACTTGAGCTGTGATTGTTCAAGTGTTCGTCTCGTTACGTTAAAGGATTATTAAGGTGTTGGGATTACACCAATCCGATTTATCTTTAAATTTACTTATTCTAACTAGCACCGGAACTTAACCCAAAACCAAGGAGCGGATAAAAACGACTGACGGACGAAGTACCTTTTTGGATTTTGCATTTTTGAAGTAGTTTTTCTTTATGTTGTATTCTTTAGTTTCACTAGGAAGTTGTTTAAGTTTTTTGAATTGAAATAAGTTATCTTTATTACGAAATAAATATTAAGTTTATTTTTAAAAACCACGGAGTTTTGTTTCGACGGCCATACTATATGATCCAACCCTATTTCCCTTTCTTTTAAATCATCCCAGATTTAACACTTTCACTCTGGTAAGAACTAATCTTGGCGATTGCACATACAATCGATCGCAGATTTTTTAATAATTAATTACACACGTTTCCAAAAATTGTTTTATTGAACAATTCTTAAATGAGTACAGTTCGTTTGAAGTATGTTTAATGACCGATTTACAAATATCCACTTATTATTACTAGTGGTCGCCCTATGGTCGAAATTCGACCTACTGGGGTCACTATGAAAAATACGAAAGTACACAGCCTACTATGTGTTTGAAATTGGCACTATCAATAATAAAATTACGACAGTTTGTTAACAGACTACTATGCGTTTTACATAGACAGTATGAACGTAAATAAGAAATTTATTTAATTAAATTTAATGTATTTGTAACACATATTATATATAAATTTTAGCTTTCTGCACTTCTTCTCTACATAAACTTTAACTTATGCCAAATTTCACACTCCTCCTTCCGTCCAATATGCTTAAAAAGGGGTACAAAGTTTTCGCTTCACGTATTAATATATAGATTCCATCACGTAAAATTTTCTTGAATAATAGGTTTGAAAGTTCGCTGATTTTTAAAGAAAAAAATGGAGTTAAAAAAATGCCCTCGTGACTTTATTATTTATAGGATTATTATGAATACAATGTTTCTGATTATAATTTAAAAAGCGATTTTCAATTACTTTAACTAAATACAACTCTTTGAAATACTTCATATACAAAGCTTTTAACGACTTTTTTGGTTAATGACGTTGAAAATTATATTATATATATTAAGTCCAGTGTCGGACTTAATTTTTTGGTGCCCTAGCATACACAAATTTTAAGTAGGTACAACTCTCGAATGCATTTTTCCCGTAGTTTTCTGTCGAAAGAAAAATATTTTTCCAGTCAAAAATCATGTTACAAAAAAAAAATGTCCCAAAAATCGTGCTCTTTTCAACTTAAATAGCCAAAAACAGGGGTTCCATTTTTATTCATTTTTTGTGTGCCATTCGAAAGAGCACCCCCAAAAATACTCGGAAAGGCATTTCCTGATTTTTGTTCCATCCATTTGGATATACAAAAACTGTAGTATTAATGTTAAAGGGTTAAAAAGGTTTCTGACTTCTATTTTTATATGTCAGGACAAGTTTTATAATCTCGTTAACTTTGTCCATATAAAACAAAAAACTGTTTTACGAGAACCTTTTTGTGTTCCTGCTTCCCACTTTATATGCGACTGCCTTTAGCATTTTTTTAAACAAAAAATTTTATCATTATGACATTATCTTAAATCATTCTATCTAAAATCCTAAAACGCAAACGTCCCGTATACTACTGCATATTAATATACATATTTAACACGGAAAAAAAGTTGTCGGGAATATCGCGTCGTTTCTGGCAATATCCCTGTATTTTCCGATGGATTTTGGCACAGTGCATTATTTTGGTAATATTTGTGAAAAAGACAGGGATATTAACTAAAATTTAAGGACCAGCGTAAAATATTGACATTATTTCCTGTAACTTTTAAGGAGATCTGTTGCTTTTTAAATATACATATGTTGTGGATTTTATGGCGAAATCGTTCGTAAATTGGTTGGGGATTTTTGTTACCCAAATTTTTTTCCGTGAATAATGTACCCAGGGGCGGATCGTGAATTTGTGGGGCCCTGGGCTAATACTGCTTAGGAGCCTACCTAATTACTCAAAATTGTCATTTGGTCAAAAAACTGTTTTCTACAAATAAATAAAAAAACAGGATAATAAAATATTTTATTTATACAATGTGACTTAGTGTTTGTAATGGGGAATTCCAGCCCAAGTTAACGTACTTTTGATTTGATTATTTTTAATATGTCTCATTTTTTTGTGTTTTTGTACATATTAAAATATTCATTATTTTTAAAATATTTTTGGATCACCCGATTTGGAGTTATGAATTTAAACGTTTATAACTTTTTAAAGGAAAAAGATATAAAAAAAACAATCTTTTCTTTTTTTATCGTAATCTAATAGGAAAAATTGTTCAACAAATTTTTTGAACGTAATTTAAAAAAAATATAGCGTTTTTTCTTGAAATATTAAGTAAAATATGTTTTTTCTCTAATATGATACCAAATTACGCATAGCGTGAAAGAGGGGAACCAATATTTGCTATTTTTTCGAATATCGAAAATTTTATTTTCTATTTTTTTTTTTATAAAATAATTTAACATTCTTAACAAAATATCGTCCGAAAAAAATTGAAAACAATTTTATTATAAGGTATTAAATTATTTTAATCAACTTAAACTATTTTATTTAATCATATTATTTCACACTTCATATAATCTTATTATTATTACTTTCACTTAACAATTGCGGAGTCTATTTATAACCGAGATTATTGACACGAGATTCCACATCACAAGATTAATTTCTTAATAGCGAAATTACTTGAATTTATAGAAAATAACTAACAATAATTATTTATATTTTTGAATTATCGACAATTAGCAGTTGGTAAGTTTGTAAAGTGGGAAGTTTTCACTTAAATTAAAAAATTTAAAAAGCAATCGTTAAGTGAAAGCAATAATAATAATAAGATTATATGAAATGTGAAATAATATGATTAAATAAAATAGTTTAAGTTGATTAAAATAATTTTGATCTTATAAAAAAATATCGCTAATTTTTACTCTGACGTGGGCAACTATCTTGTAGAGAATTAAATTCTGCACAAAATTGATTACAACCATTTTTCCCGTAACTTTGACATTTTTTGAGTTATTTGCGTGGATAAAAGTAGTGAAATTCGAAAGTTTTGATTCATAATTAACTCAAAAATAATCAGTTGGACATCAAAATGTATATGAGATTTCTATAGACAATTTTACCCTCTACAATAAGTTAACGAACAACTTGCAAAACCCTCAAATACCTACCATAATTGGTTCAGTTTTGCTCTTCACTGTATCTGAAAAATTTGAAGTAATGCGTTTCTTATTTATGTCACTACTCTGTTCCCATACTAATACTTAATTTTTTAGCTTTCTCTTAGTATTCCTTTAGCTTCTGATCTTTTTTAATGGTAGATATTTTTTTTCTTCACAATATCATCTACATATATTGTTTTGTTTTCAATGGAATCTGGGGGCCCTTTTGTATCCACGGGGCCCTGGGCTGCAGCCCAAAAAACCCTTAAGTAGATCCGCCCCTGAATGTACCAATAGGCTGTAGTATGCACTCGTTAGATCATTGCGAATGTAATCCATTAAACTTCATTACAATTCTCTCCATTCATAAGAAATGAAATCGACCCCACTTCGTGTAAAATCGACTGCGGCTGCTCCTGACAGTCGCTTACCGGCAACTACTGAATATTAATGACTGTCAGTTAATTAATTATCGGCTATTAAGTAAATAACCATTTTGCATCATAAATATGCGAGGTTTATTGTTGCTATTAGTTGCACTTATGATTTTCCGCCGATTTATTAGATAAACCACCGATCATGTTATCATTCACACTGAAACCAGTGGTGCACCTGTCTCCTTAGAAGTTTTGTTTACTGATACTCTCAGTGAGTCAATCGAACCTTTTCAGTCGGCTCATTACGAATTTCATGGAATTGTCCAAACATTGCATCGTCCGCGGCAATTGCTATTTCCATTTATATGCTAATTTAGTGGTCTGCCCTACTTCTGAGGTGTTGACCAATTGCGGCAACCTGTCAGCATCTATAGGTATAACTTGGAAATGCGCCGTATTTTTGATTGAGAGCCTTTATAAATATGTTGTCTTGTTTTTTGCCTTCATACAGATTGAATATGAAAAGTATAGGATAGGCATAGTTAGTATTGCTTTAATTTGGACTGAAAGTTGGTATGATTTATATATCCGCCTGTAACACTTTAAACGCAGTAATGACAGAAATCCATTAGTTTCTTAATGAAATGAAAATTTTGTTTTTAATAATTTCATATGTTGATGCATTGAATTAATAATTAATCAATTAAATCAATTAAATTAGAAAATACAAATTTCGTTCATAACAATTAACAATAACGGCGCATCGACATACTTGCTGAAGAAGCAAAATAGTTCGTCTACTTTGAGAAGAAGGAGAATTGCAGTTTTATTATGAAGAATTGTTTTTTACATGTTTTTCTTTAATTCACTAAGTTGTATGTTTGTACGGATATTTTTCAAATCTCGCAATTAGAATTTAACTCACTTCCCGGTGACGTAGAGGGCTGAAAGTCCGGGATGTTTAACATTAATTAAAATTATAGTTAATTTTTGGTATTTTTTCAAATTAATTGACATTTTAAATGATGTAGTACAATTAATAATTGCATTTTTCTTGCAAATCATTATTTTATTAAAAGAGCATGTTTTTAAATTTTTTTTTTTTTAATTATTTTTTATTTTCATTTCATATATTTTGAAAAATTATGTTGAGTGAAACTAAAAATCGAGTTGAACTTTTCGGTTTGACCAACTATTTTGCATTTTGGTAGTATAAACAAGTCTAATCGGCACCTCATATGAGGAGTGATTTTTCGAAAGGGTTTATTTGTATGTTTTGTATCAAACTCTAAAAATGTCTAACATTGACCCAAAAATTAGGTGGAAATATGTCGTTTTGTACAATTTTTAATCACGAGTTTCCCTTGGAAATCTGCCTTCTGTGTAATGGATTTTGAACTAGAGAATACATTTTAGCCTGATAACGGCGATAGCATTCTTAGGTTTGTTCAAGGTCATAAGTGGAAATAAGCCGTTTCGAAAAATCACTCCTCATATCGTATCAACTTAATTTAAATTAAAGAGTGTCTCCTTGGACATTAATAGGCAACTAATGAAGTACACAAACATGGTATACCTATACCTATTGAATACGCAAAGCATATTTACTGAGTTCGAGAAAAATAAAAATTCTCGAAATAAATACGATGAGTAAAGTCGAGGCTTTGAAAAAATTTTTCATTTTTTGCTGATATATGAATTTGGGTTTGGCTCTACTTTTATTCTGTACCTGATATGACGTTATGTACTAAGTTTAATAAAAACGAGATATTTATACTGTCATGGGTGTTGTCCTCATATTTATACTGCTTGAATTTGTATTTTCAATGTCTTTTTCAGATTATTATAAAATTTAGATTTTTAGTTTCTAAAACATTACATTCGTAGTTAAAACGTACCTTACCTTAATTAAAGAGTTTTTGGTTTCATAATTTAATTATGTACTTTTTTAAATTAAATCAATTAATGTCAGCTCAAAATAGATTACAAAAATAAAATAATAAGCCTTAGGGATTCAAATGACTATAAAAACGGCGATACGGAAATGGAACGGCAAAACATATATTGAATGAATTCTTCTATAACAGAGAAAAAAAAAATATACAAAAGCATAACGAAATTATTTGTTGAATTTAAGTGCTTCTGTTGGAAGATTATTTAGTTTTTAACATGAATACCAAATTGTGCCCACATATCCGACGGGAGCTTTTAAAAATAAATGTTATTATATTTAAATTGTCAAAAACATATTTAAGATTATTTTCTTATACCTGAACTTGACCGTAAAAAGAAATGTGGTGGCCAACTAAATAAGACACCCTAGTACTTTTCTTTAATTTTTGTTCTAACATTTTTGTAAGCCACTGTATTGACTGCTTCGTGCTATTTTTATGTTCTCTTGTTTCCTACAATTAAAATCATGTAACGCTAGGTTTCCTCTACATCGAGTAAATCTTTTAGGAAGCGACATTTGAATCAGAGCTCTTATTACCTTTGGTCGTATAAATAAGACAGTTTAATTTAATTTGTTTTAAATTTTAACTAACAAAATTATTTTCTTTATAATAATATAGTACTAATAGCTTGTAATTAATACTTGGTCAGGAAACCGTTACTCTGCAAAAAAGCACTACATCTGCGAGGTATGCTGTCAACAAGATCGCGGCAACGTTGCGAAGGTATAGAGTACCTTCCCTCTTCCATTAAATTCCACAATTCTTTAACATTTTTTGGTGAACAACTTTTTATCTTATATTTTCATAGGTACTCAATTGGGTTTAGGTCAAAACTTTGGGCAGGACGATGTAAAACACTTATTTTTTGATCCTTGTAAATATGAACGTCCGTACGCTGATCAATTTTTACTATTGGACCAAATCTATGCCAAAACATTGCATCTCAAGCCATTATGTTACCCCCACCATACTTAACTGCCCTTAGAGTGCATCTAGGATGGAAAGCTTGGTTTATGGGCCTCCTTACATAACATTTACTACATTTACTATCTAATCCAAACCTATTGAACTTGAATTCGTCGTTCCAAAGGATGTTTTTCCAGCTAAATATGGACTTTTCCTTGCGCTCTCTGGCAAAAGTAAGGCTCTTCTTTCTTTGCCGTGTAGAAATAAGGGTGAAATGCATCCTCTGAGTCCAATCTCATTCAACCGACATCTCACAGTTCTTGCAGACACCCTGCAACTGTATTCCCTCTCCATACACTTTTATATTTGCGTGGATGTTAAAAAAGGATCTTGTTTGCAGCATCGATGAATAATTCTATCTTGAGCTAACGTTGTTTTCCGGACCCTTCTCCTTCCTTCCTAGATTTTCTGTTATACCCAAGCTTTCTACACTCTTAAGAGCACTTGGCACCATACATCTACAGCATCCGATTAATCAAGCAATGCATGAAATTGATGATCCGGACTTTTTCAATTTATAAATTAACATCCGTTGCTCTGGAGTGCAATGCTTCTTACGATCCATTATAATTTACAGAAAACGTTAATATTTATTTCA
Organism: Machimus rusticus; assembly: GCA_951509405.1. Lineage (NCBI taxonomy): Eukaryota > Metazoa > Arthropoda > Insecta > Diptera > Asilidae > Machimus > Machimus rusticus. The sequence continues at coordinate 19,125,521 of OX608050.1, read as the reverse complement.
ACATAACAAATAACTTATATTTAGAAACTTACTGTAACAAATTTAACAATTTCTATAAAATAATAACACCTGTCTTATTTATACGACCAAAGGTAATACGAGGTCTGATTCAAATGTCGCTTCCTAAAAAATTTACTCGATGTAGAGGAAACCTAGCGTTACATGATTTTAATTGTAGGAAACAACAGAACATAAAAATAGCACGAAGCAGTCAATACAGTGGCTTACAAAAATGTTAGAACAAAAATTAAAGAAAAGTACTAGGGTGTCTTATTTAGTTGGCCACCACTCAATATTCTCCTTCTTTCTACATAATGATCAAATTTGATTCCGCTAATATCAAATTATGATCAGAATCACTTTAAGCGAAACCAGGCAGTGTTGTATTTTGACGAATTTGTAATTAAAAAATATAAATATATTAAAAGAATAACTTGCAAAAATTAACAAAAAACTGTAATTATATTGCTAGTTTAAATATGTACCTACATATAGCATTTTAAATATTTTGAAGACCTCTGTAATCGGGAACAATCAAATTAATTCGGTCATTACAAAAAAACATTTTAATACCTTGATCCATTTATCTCTTGCGATGGCATTAAAAAGTAAATATGTTTTTGCTCTCGTAATCGTCCAGGCGCCTATAATCTCCAGATTGCAGGTCTCCCAGATAAATAAGTAGTAAATTGGATCCATTTAGTTTTCCGAGTCTCCTCTCGGCCCGTTCACGCAATTAACTCGGTCACACTTTACGTTAATTGAGTTGTGCCCAGACTGCACTTTTGCGGCGTTGGGTGCATTACACCCTTTATTGGCCTAATTAAAACTTGAATGTATGTACTTGAAAATTAAATTATTGCAATATCGGAAAGTACCCGGATAGTTAAATGATTTGATTTCATTGGGTCAACTTGTATTTACTGATGGAATTTAGTTTCTTTAATTGATTTCAGTCTTGAGAACTTTTTTGAAACTAAGAGAAACTTATTTTCCATTTATATTAATTTTTATAAATCTACATATATATGTAGGTACTATACAGTATACATACATATGTATATGACATACAGAATGTATATTTATTCTGAAAAATACTATATAATTTCCCTAATGCTATGGACTCATATCTAGTATCGATACCAGGTATACTACGTGATATAGGTAAATTGTTCTGGGTGAAAACTAAACCAATGAAATCGTGGATAAGTTATTTTTAATTTTGATTTATCTACATAACATAATTGAAGAATAAAAGAATATTCAATTAAGAACATTGACAGTTAAAAGCAAAAGGCGATGTAACTATCTCAATTTCTACTGCAATATTCTGGCCCTGATATTAGCACAAAAGTACATATAAGCCAGGTTTGTGTACAGGGATGCCAGCAAATATTCACGGTTTGTTAATGGTATTATTATCAATACCAGTTGTGTGTCCATCCATAGTATAATATCGTTTTATAAATTGGTCGATTTATTGCGACTGTCACATAAACGAATGCTTTTATTGCTTTTAAATTTGAAAATTACCACGAATAGTTAAAATACCAGATATCTAATTTTCTTATTTTGTGTTGTCAATTCTAATATTCGAAGAGGTTAAGTGCTAAATTTATTGAAACAAGTTTTCTAATATGGTTGAATTTAATTAAGCATATTCCTCGAAGATTCAATAAAATTTCATTGTCCATTCATTGAGTGGACTAGGTCATCCGTGTACGAATTTTTGAAACTGTAGACAAACAATTATCAGCCGTGACTAGCTCCCACGGATTCATTCATAAAATATTGAAATTATTCAAACTATACTCATTCATAAATGAAGTACAATTGCCGGACTAACCGGCAAAATTGGAGCCTTTAAGTAGACATCGACGAGACTTCACCAAGAGTTAATCATTTGACTTTTTCCCGGAATTCCCATTGAAGGAATCACACAACTCAGGCAGGCATTCCACCACCCGAGTGAGTCATCCGGGCGGTCAGCAGCCCGTCACAATTGAGCAGATGAGCCCGTCTCCAGCTGAACAATTCTCGGACTGGAGCCCAGGAGTGCGCCAGATAACGAAGGAATGAGTAACCGCCACGTGATTTTATCGAGCTAAAAAATTCTTCTTTTGATCTGTGACTAATGGCGTGACTCCGGTAAGTACGTCATTGCAAAACCCGCTCTGACTTTGATTGGCGTTATAATGAGCTTTACCTTCAGAAGGTCGAGTTGGTTCCCCTTTGGATTATATAATCCAAAATGGAACGCGATTCATGTTCTCGTTATCTACTACAAGCAGATTTTTTCATTTGTTTGGTGGTTCTCTGATGATGCTTAGTAATCGCTTTGTGGTCTACAGAGTAAATTTCTATTTAAAAGTCTTCATACACCTATAATAAGTTGGAAAGTTGCATGTTGTTCAAAATATATACATATCTTTCTGATCAAATCTCTGTGAATTGTAGTTTCATATTTTGATTAATGTTATACCCTAGACAGACAGCGCTCTAAATCATGATTTACTAAATGAGTCATTTAGCCTAAATTACTAATTAATGAAGTGGTGACACACAGACACTTCTTAATTAGAAACGGTCAGCTGACAATTGTCACATTTCCCATGTGACAGCCAAGAATAGCGCCTGGATTTCCGCAAGTCCTCAATGGCCTTATCCCACAAATTCAACAAGAACAGTTCCTGCTCCACGTCCCAGGCACTTGTTTTTCTTTATCTTCTTTCAACTATGTCGGTTTTTTAGTTGATTCACCGGTTCCAAAAAATGAAAATATTTTCCTTCTTCTTGTTATTTGCAATGGAAAGCCCACAGTAATGTAAAAAATTAGTATAGAAGTACAAAATCAGCCGCATTCTAGAACATTATTCGTCATTTAGGTATAAATGATTAAAAGAATTTGGTCATTTAGCAAATCATTAATTATCAAATTTTTCGTGATTTAGCTAAATAAGCCCATGACACACAATGTCTAAATTACTAATTAGTACTTTTTAGTAATTTACGTGCGCTGTCTGCCTAGGGTATTAGTTTTAGTATTTTTTCAGTCTGATAAAGTTCTCACTTAACTGACGTAACTAAAATTTCAAGTGAATCGATTCAAACGATTCAAACACTGGTTTTTAAATAACACGGATGATGTCATATACATGCTTTTTATCAAAACCTTGCTTGTCGTCCTACTATGTTTCGAAAAAAACAGAAGTTATTACGTTTAATATAAGCTTACCTCCCTGCACACGCAAAAATATATCAGCCGTTAAAAAAGGAAGGAAAGATTTTACGAAAACATTGCTCATTGAACGCTGATCACAACACTATAAGGAATCGATTGAAACATGTTGGAACACTTTTTTACGAATCTGGGAGAACCAGAAATACACTTCGATTGGACTATGTCTTACGGATGCGAGAACTGTAAAACTATGTATATTATCTCATCTATCTTAGCGATGATGAAATTATATCCTGACCATTTTATTTCCTTCAAATACATAAAAATCTTTCTCAGCGAAAATTTTCCAATCTTTTTCCTATATGTAGCCCTTTAATGACAACAGGTTTTCTGAATTTCAATCCAAAGTAGGTCCACATTTACAGCATTGCCGCCAACTTCATACTAGTTCAGTATGATCAATTCAGTTGGAGAGAAGATTGATATGACTATTTTAAAACTTATACTTTATTCGAGTCCATCTATAGATGATCAGTATGACTTAGACTTTTGCTTGGGGTCATTATTATGCTGAAATTTCCATTTCAACGCCATTTTCCACTCTCAAAGAAATCTTCTACGTCGCTGAACCATAAAAAAATATCGTTGATTTCATATAAGCATACTTCACTGTGTCCTAAATTAAATTTCTGGGAAAACGGCGAATTATAATCGCGAGTAGAATTCAGGTGAATTCCGCGGATTAATGGCAATCATAAACCTCCCCAGCATCTCGACGCGAGTCGCATTGAAACGACTGCCAAACAGCAGCGGTTTCTTTGTGACGCCAGATCTGCACCGATGATCAATTATCGTTTGCAGCGCGCGTGAAGTGTGTGGCTCCACATACTCACCTGGAGGGTATTAAAAGTACCGTTTGGCAAATAGTTCTGTCCTCAAGGTGTGAATGAATTTCGTCTTTAGTGTCGTCGAGGCTCCGGCAATTTCTAGGTTAATTGATATATCGCGGTGGCAGCCGCCTTTAAATCGTAAAAATATGTGCGGTGGGTGGGCGGTAGTTAAGGCGCTTCAGCGCAGTTTACGGCCGCATTCTATGCTTTAATGGCTTTTTGTTAATTATCGTACATCAAATATTTCCGAATCGTAAAACCGTCGTTTCACATGTATGGCACAGTCGTTAAATTAAAACTACTGTGAAGATCAAGGCTAGGTGAGCTGCAAAACTACTGCCTCTATTTGCTGAAGATGAATCCAATTCGATTCGTCTAAACGATTTAATCTGCACGTGTCCGCTTTCAAAAGGCAAGAAAACGATTTCCCTCAAAAGATTTCTAAATAAGGCAAAAAGTCCCAATTTGAGACATCAAAGTCTTTCGGTTCAGAAAACAAAATAAAAAAAAAATATACTTCTGTAGAAAAAAATGCAAACTTACCTGTGGAGCGAGTGACTCATCCCGCTTTGGGTTTGGCTGAAAATTGTTACCTTCGACTGAGATTGGGTTTTGAGTAAATAACAGCCGGCTCGACCGATGATCAAAAAGACAAAAGAAAAATAAAGTGGCCGTGGCCAAAAAGCTCTGGGAATTAAAGACGTGTCGTGACAAGACTAAGATTATGGAAATTTTCGAAGCTGGTGGCAATGGTGAGCCGTTTTTCAGCAGATTTTATCTGAAGCTCGCGAATTAGTCATGCGAGGCGCGATGCACCCGTGGTAGTTGCCTGCCATAAAAACTGAGTGAAAACAAAAACGTCTCAGGTGTCACTTAAAAATTGGAACGCCTCCGGCCAATTTGGAAGAGATAAGTGTTTAACTTATAAAGGAAAATATAAGTCCGATTCAGAAAGACTCAGCTAATGGCGGCGAAGGGCATGTGGTGCGTTGGGGTCAAGCCGTTTCCGATCGAGCGTGGCGACGAGACCGCAAGAGGCGCTAGTCCCAACTGTTTCAACCTACGAACATCCGGTGTAAGACGGTTGCAACGAACGTCTTACAATCCCAGTTCCGTGGGCATCACACTTCGCGGTAATGTGCCACCTACTCAAGTCAGCTCTACGAGCTCCCAGCAGGTTTCTAGTAGGACTGTCACTGATGTCTGTGGACGTTATGTAATTTTTTAAGACTTTTGGCGTAATTTGTTGCCTGACCAATTTGCTGTCGTTGCCGTTTTGAGAATAATCCAATTTGAAAAATTCATCTTTAACGACACTTTTATGCGCACATAAAAACCTTTCGGGCAAGCAGTTATGCCTTTCCAAAACTGCGATTTTTATTACACTGAAAATATTTAGTTACAAAACTTGTATTTCCGCATTTAGTTTGTTTAAATTTTTGGAGGTCAAACCCTCCTATTCAAACTTCAAAAGTAATTCTTGGGGTGCAGATTTATATCTACAAAAAGCCATCGCTTTTGAGTTTTGAAGTTGAAATAAGTTTTATTAGTTGTGTAAAGGACATCGTTTTTCAAGTAGGTAGTGAACCTTTTCAGAATTTAATGAAATTTAGTGGAATCATTCCTCTTGCCTCAACAGTAAGGAATGAAAAAAAAATGTTGAGCGGCAAACTAAATTTTTGGAGAACAATTAATTTGAAATTTTGTAAAATTAATATTATTCTGATTTATACAATATTTTTTGTCGCAAACTTCGCGTAATTTTACTAAAATTCTGATAAAAAAGGTTCTCTAACCCTAAAAGAACACTGTTTAACACTTGATTTGCATAAATGTTCACCAAATTCCCTACAAATAAAAAAAAAATTACTGAAAAACTATTTTTTTTACTCACCTCGTTCAAAAAATTGAAAATGACAAATTAAAAATGATGAAAATTTCTACAAATTAAGTGTTAAATAGTGTTCTTTTAGGGTTTTGAACTTTTTTTTACGCGAAATTAATTCGAAGAAAATTAGCTTTTCAAAATTTCAATGTTATTTTTTTGTCTGAAAAAGAGGTTTCCACTCAAAATTTAAGAGGAATAAGTCCACCAAATATCATTAAATTCCGAGTTTGTAGTATTTAAAAAAAAACACTTTTTAAAACCTTTTAAAATCCTTTATGACTTTTCCAACTGTCCAATACTTATCTACTAAATAAAACGAAAAATTAAAACTTAAATGGATGCAGTTATAATATCAAGTGGTTACCTGATGAGCTTCTTTCCAGAATTTACTTACCTTTCTATTAGTGTTCGCATTATGGAAAAATTATCCCTACAGAAAAAAGCCTAAAACTAAACTAAATTACTAAGCCTTTACTCTGCTCATCACCCTTTACCTCGTAAAATTTCGCTAAAACTGTGATAATTCAATAAAACCTTACATTTCAAAAACAATTTGGAGTAATGTTAGCTTACAAATTTTTAAAATAAGATGGTAATGTCATAAAATCTACGTCAACATTCGATTAAAATTTTAATTATGCAATCTTTCCATTGAAAGAAAAATATGAATATAAAATTCTCAAAAAACGTATAATGAACCATCTAAAATCATACGGGTGATTTATGCTCTAGTGTTTATTAAACATCACGCAAAATTCGTTCAATTCGTGATTCCTTTGAAGTTAATTCAGCGTTTAGCGTGCCAAATGTTAGGAACAGAAAAGTGCCAACAATACGACAAAACGATTCATCTTTTCAGAGCAAGTCGTCAGCAGCACAAGCATCGATGTTGTTTACACAGTTCATTTCGGTCAAAGTTCTATAAAATTTATATTTTCCGCGAATTCCGTTGAAGTGTGCCAAGATGAGGTCTTATCAAGGAAGAAAAAAAAAATATTTATAAATTAAGCTTTTACCTGTTTTTTTCCGGGAAATGTATTCCAATTAAATTTTAAATTTAGAGTTGGGTTTTTGATTTTCTGCTGTAAAAAAAATAAGGTGCTCTGTGGTGCTAGTTAGATCAGCAAAAATATTTAAAAGACAGACAGATGGCTTTGAATTCTGCTCTACAAACTTTAGAAAGCAGCTATAAAAAATAATAGACTAGTACTTGATACACTAGGCAATATGTTCGTCTTTTTTTTTTTTTTTTTTTGTTAACAAAATTACTGTCTGTCATTGTTGAAGATTATTGTTAGAGTTAAATTGAAATCTTCACTACAATAATGTGCATTAAATGTAAATCTAAACATGGATCCCTTCTTCATTTATGAGTGAATTGCCTTATGCGAAATATGATTAGACGCAACTTTCTAAAATGTTGTTTTATAAATTACTATAGCACCTGTAAAGTAAGTTTTAATTATTTTGATGATTGCTCCAATCATAAAATTTTCAATCGTAATTTTGAGGGTGAAGGATTGATTTCAAGGAGATTGAGAGCTATGATCGCAGAATTTTTTAATTTTATATTTTAATTCTTAAAGTTCTGAAAGTGATCCTTTTCTATTTGACACAGCCTAATTAGTCTACAATCGAAAAAAAAAACAATGAATACACAACAATTGTTAACAGGTACATACGAGGGGAGGACCAAAAGTCCGGGGAATGAAGGGGAAGGGGCGGGATTAAAAATTCCCACCGTACACCTCGCTAATTAAGGACTCAACATTAGTATATAAGCGAAATTTCAAGTCCGTGATGTCATTCGTTTAAGAGTTATAGCTCTACACAATTCTTTTCGGAACAAAACCGCAACTATAGCAAAAATTGAACTTCGCGCCGCGCCGTGATATAGTTCCTGACAAAGCAAGGAAAATCTGCTCAGACTATAATGAGTGAAATGGAAGTCGTTTATGGTGATCAGTACCCTGGTAAAACCATGATTTACAAGTGGCATAGTCTTTTTACACATGGTCAAAAGTCGATTGAAGATGATCCGCGCCCTGGACGGTCGATCGAAGCCACCTCGTCAAACATCATCAAATCAAACATCAAGTCGAAAAGTTAATATTAGAAGATACTCATCTGAAAAAGAAACAGTTGGAGTATCAGATACCACCATTTTGAGAATTCTACACGATCATCTTGACATGACTAAAGTCAGTGCAAGATGGGTGCTGCAGAAGCACCCGTTCACAAGAGCAGAATTGCAATAGCTGCTCTACACAAACCAGGGTTCGAATCTTTAGTCTGTATTTTTATTTAATTTACAACACCTCCATTCCGCGAATTTTTTTGACTTCCCCTCGTATATGACATATATGTATAGCGTCAAAAACATAATTGCCAATGAATAACAATTATTTTGACCTAACTTTATTTTAGTAGCTGAAACATATGTATGTAAATATGTATTGGTAAATAGTAAAGTTTCAAGTTTTTTTCTAGAGTAACGGAGTCAAATTTAAGAGTGATCATAAAATAGCAATTTATCCAAATCCGAGAGTCATAAATAAGTTAAGCTAGTTGAGCGTAGGCATAATTTGAACATAAAATTCAAGGCGGCTGGCAGCGGCGCCGAACTAGTGGCGCATAATTCTCACGGTTTGCAAAAAAATCGAGGCGAGCCCCTCAAGCCTGCGACAAGTTGAAGGATGGCATTAAGACCTCATCGCTAGCTGCGCTGGCTGAAACCAAAGCGAATGGCGAATTTCACGCTCCATGAAAGACGAGCTCATTCAGAATCGGTTCCTAGACATAAGTCAGCCGCTAACAAGGCGACTTAGCGGCAGGACGGAACCGCAAAAAGAAACAAGACCAAAGGAGCCACTTCATAAATAGCCAGGCGAGAAGTGAACTGCTCATCTCAAGACGCAAGGCCTTTTCTTATTCTTGAATATACACCAACGGCATAAAATTGGACGGAACAAGACGAAGACAGTCTGGTAGACAGTCTGCCGAGGAGTCGTCGTTAGTGTCGTCGCTATTTTGAACGGAACGGATGAGTAAATTCGCGGATCCGCGGAAGCCCAGAGATTTGTCACTTCTTTTGCGACTTTTCTGAAAATTCATGCCAAGATTTATGTAACCTCAATGTCACCAAAGATGATTTTTCGAGGAAATCCAAATCTCAATTGTATTTGTAAAAACAAATCATCGCTGATGGGTGACAGTCATATTCGAAGGAATCAGAACAAATAAAGATTAAGACTGGTGTCGCCTGTCTAACACCATTTAGCTAATTCAGGTGAACTCGCGTTTACGAAGAAATTAACGTTTCAATTTATTTTAATACAATTCTGCGAGTTTTAAGTTCTGTGGGCGGTTTTTCAAATTGAAATGAGATTTTTTCTGAAATATAAAGTCTGACTTTTAATTCCTAAGAAAAACTGTAGCGTAATTGGGACAGGACACAAGTAATTTATGAAGGATTCAAAAACTTATTTATTGATTTCAATTTAATAGTTTATGTACATATGTATATACAATATGACTCTTTCTCCTTAAATGCTAGATTTTTAAATTCACTCATCTATGAAATTTCATGTTTGGCATTACCAGAAAAAATACTAAGTATAACGAACTTTTTTTTTTAGAAATTTCTATAAGTACCTAACACATATTTGAAATTTGACGCACACTGTTAGAAAATCATATGTGTTGTTCTTTAAACATGTATGCATTTGAGCAGTAGCGTATCTAGGATTTTGAAATGGGGGGCCAAAATTTATCCGGATTTCCAAATTTGGATGATGGTTAAGAGGAGATATGAGGAGAGGGGAAGTTTTGCGCTTGAATAAAAATATAGCCTAAAGTAGGCGGTCGAAGGGCAATTGAATAAGATGGTCGAAAAAAACTGGCTACATTTCTGTAGAAAATCTGAATTCAAGGCACATAGCTTATCAACGTTTCAACATTTTATTCCAATATTTTATACTTCATAAATAACTTGACATAAAAAATATTCGTACAATTTTTGTACGTAAATTTCCATAACTATGAGAAACAATAGAAAAATAACATTCCTTGGCTTCTTTCCTCCTAATAAATGAACAGCTTTCACTGAGAAAAATATAAACTATAAACTATGTATAAACTATAACTATAATTTAAGAAAACTGTATTTTTTTGATAGTTTTAGTTGCAAGATTATTCTCGCATTTTTCAACGGGGCGTGGGATTTGTTGAAGTCTTGATTGCGGACTTGGTGAAATTTGGTCTTTGGGAGGTCTGAAAAATTCTCGGGTGTGTTAACTTACATAGATTATTCTTGACTGTCTTGACTCTGATAAACTTTCCTCTTATGATCTTAGAAAAAATTCGGATTTCGGGACTTGAAAAAATTTTGCCTCGTCGTACTCTGATGTATTTCGTTTCAGGTGGACACAGAAAATTTTCGTTTGTGTGGATTCCGGAAAATTTCACTCCACAAGAATTCATCAGTAGACAAGACAATATTGTGCCAGTTAAGGGGTTAGGTTTATTATTTAATAGGCAAGAATCTCTCTGAGTGAGCACAGCCGAGAAATTTTCAGAATCCCGAGAGACAACATTTCACCAAGTCCCCAAACATGACTTCAAATTCCCCGCCCCGTTGACTGGAGTTGTAAAAAAAATCAATAATAATAAAATTTTGAAACGATGAACTCTTTTGAATTGAATTGAATTGAATTGAATTATTTTGAGTAGGTATACTCAGAGTATTCTCCCAAGATGTGACTATTCACACCTCTGTACTTTTTCACTCTCGGGAACTGTCAGCTATAGTAGAGGACTTCGGCCTAAGAAAAGGGAGAGGTGTATTTCTAAGCCGAGGGGACCCGATGCCCCAAGGGAGCCTGGCCCCCCCGGGCCCCCCTTTAGATACGCCACTGCATTTGAGTATACATATGTATGCGCATATGTTTTTAAAAATAACTTCATTTTTCTTTAGGAGCTCAATAGGGGCTTGCTTATTCGTTCATTTTTTGGGCTTATTTCTTGATTTGCCTTTATGATTCTCTACCCTGCCTCTTGGAAAAATTATAAGCCTACAATTTTGAAAAGTATGATTTTCTTTCGGAGTTTATCTGCTTTTTATAATTACTATTTTTTTCTAAATAAAAACCACCACTAGGAACGGTTATGACTACCATTCTACAAAATCATAAAAGTATCTTTCGTTTAGCTTAATGTGTCTTTTAATTTAATTTTAATAAATTTAAGAACCAGACTGAATATGAACCTTCATTTATAATTGTAACAATTATTGGTAAATACATATATTCAATTTTGCAGCTGAAACATATGGTCATTATATTTTTCCCATAACCTTAATGAAATTCTACTACTATGTATTTAAGAAGTAATTAGTAAATTTATGAGAGAAGTGGTCCACAACGTATCACGCTTAACCCATTTCCATCGTGAGGAAAAAGCTCCGGTGATAGTGGCCAGGAAATTTGAGCGTACCTATATAAATATACGCTTATGATGCAAAGGGGCTAAAACCAAATATTCTTCAAAAAGTTAGACAACAGGACTTTGAACAACATGCGTGTCTCATCAATTGTCGCTTTATAACTTCTGGAAAAGTAAATAAAGTTAATAGTCGATCATAAAACCCGTACAAATTTGCTTTTAAAAGTGCCTTAGCAATTCGGAGCGTTATAATGCAGGAAGAAGCCATTATATTTGGCGTGGATACCCGCGAAAAGATAAAAACAAACCACTCCACATATTGAGCCTCCATCTGTTGTTGGTTTACAAATATCCGTCCGGCGCCCCCTGCCTCAATTTAAATTTAAAACGAGAAGCACTGGGCGGCCAGTGGCCTCATACCCCAATTGTTCATTTTTCGCGAAACGTCGAACGGCTGCTGCCCGTCTTATTTTGCTTAAAATTTTCAATTTGGTTTTATTTTGTCAAGTGGTATCATAGGCGTTCTCAAGAAATCATATGTATCACGTGCACTGGTATTCGTTACTGGGTGTATATTTTAAGGCGCCCAAAGACACCCGTCGAACGTCGGCTGCGAACGGACTACCTCTCAGATTTTAATCTTCGTGCTAAACACTAGTGAATGACGGAGTCGCGAGACACCACTTTTGTACCAAAGATCGGCGAGCCACTTTAACTAGACTTCGGTGGTTTTGCTGGTTCGTTTCTTTGCGTCCGCTAAAGTGAAATAAAAAGAAAGAAAAAAAATATCAGGAAGAAGAAGAAGAGGCCACGGGCCAGTCTGACTTCGAAGCCAAAGAGACGTGCAAAACGCCCAAGATTCAACTCAGTCGTCTTCGAACATTCACTGAAAACGATCTTGAGTTCTCCACAAGAAAGTGATCTTGGTGGCCAGACGCGAGCAGTCCTATTTTAAATTGTTTTCGGTTGAGAGGTGATGATCGACACTCGACACCGTGTGATTCGAACGCGTGAAACAGTTCCTTTCGTAAAGATGCGATCGATAATCGATCATATCTAGTGCGATCAACTCCAGACTTTTGGAAAGTTTTGTGATTGGGTATGTGAAGTGCCTCGTCATGCGTGCTGCGAAGCATCAGAAGAGAAAAGTTCTTGTTGCCAACATCTACCACGATCACTCGAGGTTCACTTGACCTTAAGAGGCATTATTCGTTGCTTTAGGGTCTCGCGCTGTGTGAACTTCGCCAGCCGTTCTATCGCAGCAGACAAAAAATATGTTCTTTGGCTGCTGTAACTCGATTTATTGCGGAAATCATTTAAGGGAAAAGTTAATTACTGTCTGCGTAAATTAGTCATGAAGAGTTATGCAATTAGCGAGCAGGAGGAAGAACACCATTTATTGTTGCTGACGGATGGAGTTTGTGTGATTTCCGGAATATTTTCATGTTTTTATTTTGACAAAGTTAGAATGGACGTATTGTTCATTGAATTGGGAACCAAAATGGCTTCTTATTCTTAAAACGGAATATCAATGAAAAAACAATTATAGTCAATGGTTATTTACCAGATACGAATACAATGATGATTTACATTTTTCAGAAGATTATGCTAAAATTGTAATTTCATTAATTCTAATTTAGATTTAATATTTATTGATCCTAAAATTCACCACACATTTACTAATTAGTTGACAGTAGTCCAACGAAAACTTATGGCGATTAATTGGTACATATTTCATTGTGGACTTGTTATATCCAAAGCCTGTAATCTGAGACTAAATTGGACAATTGATTGTTTGACATTAATTTAAAGTTAATGCTTCTATTGATTATTTCGAAAGTTTTTCGTCGCCATATTGGATCGGCCATCTCGATTTCCAATTTGATTTTCACTTTTAAATCTTTAAACTGCCATAATAGTATTCAATGTTTTACAAAAAAACTGGTTAAAAAAATTTACAAAGTTTCTGATACACATATTCGCTTATCTTATAACACAAAGTCTGATCATCTTCTTGGGAGAGTTTTAATTTAATAAAATAAAATTCAATATAGTTATTTGGAAATGTGATCACTAGTTTCAAATTGTGTAGGTAATTTTTATTAACCTGAACAGCGAAGAACTTTGGAAGATTATTGTATGAAAATGTCTGTTTATCTGCATGTCATGGTAGTTGACATTTATTTGGTTTTAAGTTAACGAATACTTATGTAAGCAACCTTTCAAATTATGTTCCTCGTAAGGTTTTGTAAGAAACAAGTAGGATTATAAATATTATGATATTTACGAAATTATGAAAAACCCTTAAACAGGTACGCTTATAATTTTAAAACAGAAGTCAATACCAAAAATAAATTGTCTATCTTGTCCCTATTTTGAAAGAAAAGTAAAGTATGAATTATCGTCCCACTCAGGCGATATTGCCGAGATCCATCGTCACTTCCAAACCGGAAATGCCTTTGGTCTGGCTCGGCTTGATGTATTCTCGGAACATTTCCAGGCGAATTGCAACTTTATCTCGCTTCCGCTACACCTTTTTAAAGCCGGAATGAGTCTCACTTCTTCATAGCGTTGCAATTTTGCGCTTCTCGTAGTTTCAGTATAAATTATTAACCCACGCAGGTATATTTTTATTAGCTGAAAGAATGAATCGTTGTTACTTCTTTTCATTTCGTTTTGTTAGAAATAAAAATACATTATTATGATCATTCGTAAAGTTGGTATAAAAAAATTTATTGATTTAAGGGCATATTTTGCTATTTGGATCTTTTGAGACCTGTTTTTCTATCGTCAAATAAATTTATTCTTGAAGTAACATCAACCAAATAATAAATTTGGTTGTAATAGTTTCTTAGTTTATACATACATATATGAATTTAAATAAAAACGTTGCCAAATAGAGTGAATTCCCTCACATTCAACTATCTTTTAACTTAAAGAATAAAGTTATCAGTCTACTGAAAAATAAGCCCTTAGTCTTCTAAATTTTCTTGTCTGTTTTTATTGCTATTATGTTTATTCCATTTTTATTTTTTATTTTATTTTTTTATTGAATCTTAGTGGAATAAAAGGAATCTTATATTAATTAAGTTTAAAATATAATATTTGAGGAAAAAGCTGCCCATTCATTCTATAGCTGAAACTCTTTGAAATACACTACTCCAAACAATTAAGGGAACAAAAAAAAAATCTAAATTTTGTAGTGATTTTAGACGGACTGTATCTAAGCTAGAAATGATCGTATCGAGGATCTAAAACAAGCCTTTAGTTTCTTTGTTTTTTAATATATTTTTTTAATTTTCGATTTTTTTTTAATTTTCGATTTTTTTTATTTTCCGTTTTTTTTTTTCATTTACCAAGTGACTGATGCATAATTGTGAGAAAAGTCGAAAAAAAATGAATTTTCCATGTTTATGAAGACTACCATACACGATGTTTAAGAGCACAATTCTTGTTCCTTTAATTTTTTCCCAAAACTTTGATAAATCGGGGCGAAGGAACCGTCCAATGGATCGATCTGCGGATTTGCAGGACTATTGGGGGTACACTGAGGTATAAAAAAATCCACAAACCTTAGCCTTTCCATCAGTATTTGCAAAACGCGGTCGATTTACCAAAACAAGGGAAAAAGTCGCTTTTTTTGACATTTTTTAAATTGAAATTACGGTTAAAAAAAATTGTTTTTTTAAAAGCCTTGACAGATTTTTTTACGAAATTTATTCCAGTTTCCGAAACTGCGCTTAAATTTCCTGTACGATCATTTGTTCCTGAGATATCGATGGTTGAATACAAATGTGTCATTTTTCGCTAAATTTCGGATAATGGATATTGAATATCAACATAACAAGGATTTGAAAAAATAAAAGTAAAGCTGTCTTGACAGGCTATCTGGTCCATAGGGTGGTCAAATCCAAAAAAAATTTTCCGAGTCCGTGGACCGAAAGAAAAATTAGTAGAAATTTTGAAACATTTTTTTGGGCTCTATTTCTTTGGATTGCGTGAGAACCGTGGCCTTGAAAATTGTTTCACTGAAAGTTCCAAAACTAGAGGGTTGTTTTAGATCCTCGATACGATCATTTCTAGCTTAGATACAGTCCGTCAAAAATCACTACAAAATTTAGATTTTTTTTTATTCCCTTAATTGTTTGGAGTAGTGTATTTGGAGAATCAATATGACTCTCAATGCCGCACAAGGGTTAATTTGAAGACTTTACACAGAATTTAAAGATAATTTTAAAGAATAAAATTTGTTTACTTACATTTTATAACATAAACTCTTACCTAACCATTGAGATCAACAAAATAATTGCAGTGAATATACATATTTGTTCATAGTTACATTTAATTAATAAAATCCACTTAAAAAGAAAGAAATTTGTTGACTACCAAAAACAATTGTTAATTCAATAATTTGCAGCTTTAATTTTCAACCAACAAATAAGTTGTTCCATTAAACATTTATTGATTTGTTGATTTTAAAACTATCACCTCTTCAGTCGTAAAATTTACGAAAATATTTTGTTAAATCAAACATTTTGGGTAGATAAATATAACTGTTGACTTAACGAATGGTTCAAACATTTTCGATGTTTTAATGGATAGAATCTTTAAAATTAATTGCTTGCCTGAATGTAAAATGAGTAGCATTAATAATGTAAAATTAATAGCATATATTGGTATCTATTGGGAAAAAGTATCTAAATAGAAAACTTCTGCTTGATTTTTATAATTTTTTTAAATAAATGTGACGACGAAATGAAATAATTGATTGCCAAGTATAATGCATTTTTATTTCACGATTTAAATCAAAAGCTCTAATTACACTGAATTTGAAGACAACATACGTACCAGAATTTGTCAATATTTTTAACAAGAGTTTTGTTGACTTTACAATTCAATGACATACATACATTCAATAGCTGTTTTTCAGCAACGGATCCGGCTCTAAATTTACTAGGAAATTTTGCATTGAATTGGAATTTATGATTATAGTTACCCATATCAAACTTTATTTTATTTCGTGAACATAAAATCGAACTGCCTGGATTTACATACATATACCTACTTTCCGTCAAAAATGTCCCTTATGAAAAAATACTAATGAGGACTGATCATAACTAATGAAAAACTAATAGAACACCGAGAAAACACTAATAACTTATTAGTGTTTTCGCGGTTTTCTATTAGTTTTTCATTAGTTATGATTAGTGCGCATTAGTATTTTTCCATAAGGGGTAATCCAAAAATTGTTCAACGTTTGAAGTTTGAATGGGCAAGTATCATGGCAATTTGATGCGTTCTTCGCAAACCTCAAAATCTTTATATAGTTCACGGTTTTTTTAATTAAATTCAGTGCAAAATTATCTAGTAAACCAAGAAAGAAAAGGATTCGTTGTGAAAAAAACACAGCTAATATTTTAAAAATAGCTGTGTTTTTTTCACAACGGGTCTGGCTCGGGATTTACTAGGAAATGTTGTATTGAATTGAATTAAAAAAACAGTTAACTATATAAAGATTTTAATTTTTATCGAAAAACACATCAAATTGTCATGATACTAGTCCATTCAAACTTCAAAGCTTGAACCAGATAAATTTTTGGATTACAATTTTGACGCAAAGTAGGTATAAATCCAGGCAATTTGATTTTATGTTCACGAAATAAAATTAAGTTCCATGTGGGTTACTATTCCTAAATTTCAATTACAGTGACTCAACTAATTGATCACATGATGGTACTTTAGGATTTTGCAAGTTGTTCATTAACGGTAACAGATATCGTAAAACTGGTTACGTAATATTGTAGAGGGCAAAATTGTCTATAGAAATGCTCGTATACATTTTGACATCCGATTGACCATTTTGGAGTTATTTATGAAATAAAACTGTCAAATTTCACTACTTTTATCCTCGCAAATAACTCAAAAAATATCGCAGTTACGGGAAAAATGGTCTTAACCAATTTTGTGCAGGATTTAATTCTCTACAAGTTAGGCGAGGAAACTTGCCCATGTCAAAATAAAAATTAGCGATTTTTTGCAAAAATAGAACATAAGGTATTGAGCAAAATTTTTGAAAAACAATTTTATCTCGAAAATTATAAGTCTATTTCTGCTAAGTATAAATCAGATGAAAACAGGTGTCTTCAGGTAATTTGTAGAGTAATAAATTTTTGAGATTAAATTGTTTTTCAAAATTGTTTGCCCAATACATTATGTTCTATTTTTGCAAAAAATCGCTAATTTTATTCTGACATGGGCAAGTTTCCTCGCCTAACTTGTAGAGAATTAAATCCTGCACAAAATTGGTTAAGACCATTTTTCCCGTAACTGCGATATTTTTTGAGTTATTTGCGAGGATAAAAGTAGTGAAATTTGCCAGTTTTATTTCATAAATAACTCAAGAATGGTCAATCGGATGTCAAAATGTATAAGAGTATTTCCATAGACAATTTTGCCCTCTACAATATTGCGCAACCAGTTTTACGATATCTGTTACCGTTAATGAACAACTTGCAAAATTCTAAAGTACCACTAAAGTACTACCATGTGATCAATTAGTTGAGTAACTGTAAATGCAAAATTTCCTAGTAAATCCAGAGCCAGATCCGTTGTGAAAAAAAAACACAGCTAATGTTGATTTTAAAACTTTTTGGCATTTTACTGCATCTGGGGTAGAATGAAAATTTAAATAATTAACTTATAACTAGATATCATACAGATACACTTTCCCTACTTTTAATATGAATTACATGTAATAAATACATAGTTAGTATCTAAATATTCCACTTGAGATACATGACCTCTGTAGCTAAATTTTAACATGGTTGAAAAATAATTACAGTCCCTTTGAACATACTTATTTCAATTTACAAATGTTCATTAAAATTGATAAAGAGCATACTTATACAAATCTAAACATTAATAAGAACTGCAAAAAGAAAAAAAAAAGTTTCTACGACTAATTGCTAAGCTTGCGATTTTTTTGAAAACATGATCAAATCATCGAATGTTTTCTTTTATAAAAGAAAAAAAAACACTTTCTAAGTGATCATGCCAATAAATCCGCGATCTTCCGATAATCATTCTCCACCGGCAACAGCTTCTTAAATGCCGCTAAGCTCGAAATTTTTCACATTTTCTGTTTACTTTCGCATATCTCTGAAGAGTACTCGCCAAATTGCTGGGATTAAAAGTTTAGAGAATAAAAAAACGAATGATGGATTGATGAATGAAAATGTACAAAAAAAAAAAAAATCAAATGGTCAAAATTCGAGAAATTCCATGAAGTCCATCGTTCGCAAAGCTCTTGTTTGATAAAGAGAGAAAAATAGCGATCGCCAGAACACAAGCTATCTCTGCCTGTCCAAGTGAGTAAAGATCTTATCAACCGTCTTAAACTCCATCAAGTGGTCGAAGCAAAAAGTTGAGAACGCCGAATTATACCTGATAAGATTTCTAGTATTTTCTGATCGTGGATAGGTTGAGTGATAAAACCGCGAAGTAGTTTTAGTACGACGGCGCCTTTAAGACACAAACGGTAGCTCAGCGAAATTAAAGTTAGGGAAATCATCTAGACTTTTTCATTTTGAGATCATAACAATTTTTAAAAGGTGCTGGTAACTGTTTGCTCTTCTGAGTTTCGCGGCTCGATTATTCATAAAATGGAATTTCAGCAATTTACCTATTTTACAGGGCCATGAAGGTGTTGTGTTATTTGGAAAGTGCCAATTCAAATCGATAAGGAAAGTGTCGCAATACAATCGCTAACGCGCATAAATTTTAGCTAAACAAAAAGCTAATCGATACGAAAATTGTGTTTGGGTGTAAAAGAAAATTAATAACTGCGAATCAGTCATAAGGCTTAAGGAAAAAAATGGTTGTGACACGGAATCCACCGCCGCCGACAAGGTCTAGACTTGTATTTCCAAGAAATTATCAGGTAAATTTCTTTGTTATCGTCTTGGTTATTTTCTTAGGTATTATAACATGGAAAGGAGTGTACTTGAACAAGGGTAAATGAAAGTGTGTCACAAAACACAATAGGCTAATTCTTGGAATGTTTCTTGATTTTGTCTTTTTAATGGTATAAATATTTCCGTTTGGCTTGTTCTCTTTAGATTAAAATGGTAAGAAAAAGGTAAGCTAGGAAAGGGCATTTATGTACTTTATACATATATCGTAAAGAGGTTTAGATACTCACAGAACCGTTCCTAGATTGTAACGAATTCTCAAGCAAAATGTCTCATAATTGATTATTTGTTAAGAAAATACACATAATTGCATTTTCGTTTTGCGAGCATATTGTACAAAAGTTTATTCATATGTATATGTTGCTCATAAATCAACGAAACCGATTGAAGAGCTCTTTAAATTAGATAAGATACATAATGTACTGTTTACTGTTGCCCACCGAGCGGCTGGCTGACAAAATTGCACGTTTGCCCTTCGACGAGCCCGAAAAAATGGTCGGCGTTTCAATCCGAAGCACTGGCCAGATTTCATCAGTGTGGCTTTGGCTAGTGCTCCTGCCACATACACCACGATCGTGCTAATTGAATGCGAGTCCCTATATCCACTTCATTAAAATTTCAAGTGTGAATTATAGTGAAGAAAAATGTTATTACAGTACCTTTATTAAAAATAATATAACGTTAAGTGAAAGGTATTCTAATTTAGTTTACTACCGCTGCTTGGATAAACGGCAATTTATGAATATATGTATAATAGTATACATTGAGCGGAATTAATTTAAAGCCACTGCCTTATCGTCATTCCGAATTAAAATATTTTGAAAACCAAAAATGAGAAAACGTATTAACACCCTGTGGCAGCTGCACACCTTTGTTTTACTCTTGTTTGTAAGTATTTCCATATTCATTTGGTTATTGATACTGAGATAAGTAACATTAGTTGTAAAAAGTCACTCACGGCATACTATTTATCGCGAAATTAATTTAAAGCCGGTAAGTTGTTTTAGTATTTTAGTATTTAGTGGCAGACAATTCTTTTCAGCGATGAAAAGAAGTTTAACTTGGACGGCTCGGATGGTTGCCAATAGTATTATTAAGTTTCTTTTCTTCTTGCCACTTTTGAGACCAGAACATGCAGTTTTTCGCAAAATCTAACCTGGCGGTCTTAATGCTCGGTGGTCAGAGGAGGTTTCTTCAGCCTTTTGGTGTAAACTAAAGTCGAGCTTGACTGTAGTATTTGCTGAATTCTTCGTGTGCTCACTGGCAACTCTAATTTTGCTCTTATTTTCGATGCACACAGTTTTTGTTTTCTGGCATCGTTTACAATTTGTGATTTTTGTCTGTTCGTTATTTTTTTCGGAGCGTCTTTTTCCTTTTTAGTTCCGTATGCTTTGCCCAAGTTAACGTAGTTGTTTATAACAGAACAGGATCTGCCTATTCTTAGAGCAATTTGCCTGTTAGAAAGCCCTGAGTCCTTATAAGCTGAAACAGGAGCTCTCTCAGCTTCACTTAAACATTGTTTTCGAACTATTACTAAAAAAATTATACCCATTACAGAAAAAGCACACTTTTAGAAAAAAAAACTCTCACGTGATTATTTTATGATAAAAATATTAATTATTTTCCGGAAATTCTTCTTCAAAATACTAAAACAACTTACCGGCTTTAAATTAATTTCGCGATAAATAGTATGCCGTGAGTGACTTTTTACAACTAATGTTACTTATCTCAGTATCAATAACCAAATGAATATGGAAATACTTACAAACAAGAGTAAAACAAAGGTGTGCAGCTGCCACAGGGTGTTAATACGTTTTCTCATTTTTCGTTTACAAAATATTTTAATTCGGGATGAAGATAAGGCAGTGGCTTTAAATTAATTTCGCTCACTGTAGATATAGTATATACATATAATAGAATTTATAATAGTATAGATATAGATCATATATTTTGTACATACATATTCGTGAATAAAGAGACTCACTACATTTGCGGCAAAAACAATTCTCAGTTTATACTATGAACAATTCCTTCATAGTTATTTTGTGTCACTTACTAGCAAAAATAGGCTCTAGCACTTGCAGTTCTTATACTTAAACCGTTCATCATAAAAATTCTTTCGCCCAGTAGTAACTTATGTCCAAACGCGCTCGTTTCTTATGTCTAGTGGAAAGCGTGAATTGGCTAATTAGCTAAACAGTTCGACCAATTAACCAGCACCAAAATGAAGCACGATTTTATGATGTTTTTGTTTCAAAGCAAAATTTCAATTAAGTCGGCGACGTTCGCAGTCACAAGAAATATTTTCTTCTCTAACCGCCAAAGACCGCGGTTGGAGACGCGCGTTGGGTCACCAAAAAATATTTGAATTATTGCAGATCTAATTATGGCTGTTTTGCGCGTTAGTCACTCACCTACGGCTGTTGACTCTCTGGAACTTAATCGCCTCATATTTTGCCCGGACTAATTCATCTGATTCGCGACACGGTGATTCATTCATTCATAAACAGACTTTTTGCAGGCTTTTGTTTTTAGCAAGTAAAGGTTACGTAACTCAATAGTGAGTGAAGTCGAAATTCATCTGAAATTTATTTAATGACTTGCCGTGTCAGGTAGATGAATAAGAAAAGTTTCCCATCGCTTGAGCTGCTTTTCATCGATTAAGAACTGTTTGTACTGAAGATATTTTTATTGAAGCCATGGAACATGAAAGAAAATATTACTCGCCTTCTGTCCTGAAAACCTCTCACATTCCACAAATCAATCTTCATTCATCCCAACTATTGTAAAAGTTTGCGAATAGAGGCGCCGATCGTCAAACTCAATCTAGACAGTCCATCTTAATTGAATGCGGCGGCGTCCACGTAGTAAACCATTTCTGCCTATTTCACTTGACCTCTCCACTTGCGATCGGTGCAAGGCGCTTCTTTCAACAAGTTAAGAAGCCACCCGCACAGGACAATCGCCGGCGAGTATTCGCAAAGTGTGGTCAAGCGGACCAATGGTTGGTTATTTATTGATGCCTCGCTGTCCACCAATCACCAGATTAAAGCTAGGTCAGTTGAAAATTGTGCTCGAATTAATTAGAAACATCGCCTCTAGCAGAAGATTCTCGGCTAATATATGAACGAGTTTTTAATTGAACGATTTGTTTCAATCAGTTCGTTAATCGGTTACTGGGGGTGGGCAACTAATTGATTTCATTTTGTAATATTTCCAGGGGTTATTGAGTGAGAATGGCTATGTTTGATGGGGTTATTAATTAACCGTTGTCCAGTGATGCTGTATGCCGCTTAAATATTAGGGTTGTCGTAAGCGACTTTTGTTCTGAAATCTTCTTCAAAATCAATGAACCATTAAAACTTTTGGCTCGGATAAGTTAAAGATCTTTGTTTACTTAATAAAACCCGGCATTCACATCCTGTGAAATTTGCCATTTTGTCACCCTTCTACGATCATAATTTACACATTGCTAAAGTACATACATACGTAAAAATGTTATCGGTTAATAATCACCGAATGCTTTACGCCGCGATGATTCACTTCACTGTTCTTCCTTTAACATCTTATTTATTACTTTGTGAAACTGGAAAACCACAACCTTACTAGTAAACTCCTACGATTTGATAGTTGTACTTTCCCCTAACGATTAATACTCATATGATACTGCGATGTCAATTAATACTTGTTGTAAACTTCACTCGAGTAAATGTATGGTACTTGCACGATGCGGTAATTACTCGTAAAGACCTTCATTTCATACATCTTCTTTTTGGGGGAATTTTTCTATTAAACCTCAAATTTTTGCTTTGGGATTCTGTTCTTTTTTTAATTTTTTTTGGTTTTTTTTTGGATCAGAAAAATGACAGGGCCATTTAAATTGTTAAACATTAACTTGAATGGCTCCTAAGCAGGTTTTAATCAGACGGAAAGTTCTATCGCAGTATTTACAATATTCTGGAAAGGAAATGAAAAAAAGGAGTTAATTCGATGATTTCAAATAACATTTGATAATTAAAATGTATTTTCAACAAATTTACCATCACCATTAGCACATATCGTATGTTTAAATGAAGTAAACAGTTATAGTGAATATAAACACATGAATAAAAATAAATGATGTAAACATGTTACCTCTCAAACTATGGGTGTATAAGTTTGACATTTACCTACTGCATTTTAAATAAGTTATATTTAATTACTTAAACTTATTTTTCAAAACAAAAACAGTTGAAATGTTCTTTGTCTTCACAATTTTGCGGTTATTTTGTTTTTCTTACATATCTGTTAAACTCAAATTGCAAATTTTAATCAATTCGGTTCCACTCTGCTCCAAAGAGAACTTAGTTTTTTTTCACTTAAGAGCCAACAAAAGTCACTCTCTTGCAAAAATTTGCGACCACTATCCCGGCATCCACTCGCCTGAAGGTACTTTTATGTATTTGGGGTGAAAGTTGTTCGAACGGTGCCACCAAGCCTATCCGGTCTTGTTTTATCAGATCCTTGCAAGAAAATTGGCAGCTTTCTTCGACGAGCAGCAGAGTGGCAATGGCACTTCCCAGCGAAGTTACCGCTCTCTCATAAGATGGTGTTCGTTCGGCTGGAAGTCGTTATTTTACCGTAAACACATGAAGTACGCAAATGCCGATACCAAGGCAACCAACGGCGCAGTCACGACGGCCTGAGAAAAACGTGTTTGTAAACTCGTGCTGTATAGCCATAGTAACGCCCGCGAGAGAGGTGTTTTTATCTCGTACACACTCAGAGACTGGCTTTAAGACGTTGACAGCCCGATTATCCGCTATTTGCGGCAGTTTCTGGCGGGTTTCTTTTGTGTGCGTCGATGTACGCTATAAAGTCAACAGCTCACACAGACGCCATTGCGGAGCTGGGTCTATTTGAAGTCAGTTCCGACTCGGCGACTCGCTCATTAGGAACACTCGCGTGTTGCACAATAGACCGTCTGTCGGCCACCCTGGCGCTATATTTACCAAAGTTTTCGCAATAATTTACTCGAAACAATCGCCAATTGCTTCCGGGTTTCTTGTGCGGATCCCATTGCCTTGAGGCTGTTCAATTACCCGTGACGCGAGTGGAGTTTTGCGAATAGTTGGGACCCCTCTCGGGTATACTGACATCTCTTGTCAGTAATGTGAATATATTTTTTTTAATGCAATTTGAGGTTATGTTCGCGAAAATCAAAGTAATTTCCATAGCACTTTCCCATAAATAATTTATTTATGAGACGAGTGCTTGTCTAGCTGTGTCCGTGCTAAGTGCAAGTGTCGGACATATTCCGTAGATAATATGAGTGGAAGTGTCATTGTCAGCTTGTACTAGAGATACTCGGCCCCAGCAGAATATGCAAAAATTCTCTGAAAAGGTGGGTGTGATTTGACGCGTTGTCGAAATCACTTCGACAGTTTATAGCCCTTAAAGTGTTCAAGTTTATTGGGAGGAAAAATAAATTTAAATTCTACTGCAGCCAATTTGACGGCAACTCTGTTCAAGATTGTATAATTTTTGCAAACTTGATTTTTTTGTTGCTTGCCGAGCTATTTTTAGCTGAGAAACTATTTTCGCGAGCAAAAATTGTAGTTTACAGAAAACGTCGAGCGAATACTTACGTTAAAACGTGATTAATTGGATATAGGTAAACTGCAATTGTTTCCGCACAGGTAGACAGCTGCATACAGATGCTGGTGCGCAAATGATGCTGTTATTTTTGCAACAGCAAACATTTTTATGTTAAAACCTGTTTAAAGCAGATGCAAAGAGTACAAAACGGATTTCGCTGTAATTTACTGCGTTGAATGGATGGATGAATGGATGGAGTTGTTAAAGTTCATGATTTTTAAAAGAATATTTAAAATATTCAAAAAGATTGAGAACTAAAAATGGATTATTCAAAAAGAAGTATTAAATACATCTTCATCAGAGGAAAGACACACTGCAAAAACATGACTGAACAATGTATGTTTCTATCTTAACCAAAAAGGATTGGATATTGGGAACAGAACTTTAAACTTATTATGAGAACTGCAAGTGAACAATCGAATCGAACACAAATGATTTGCAAGATTTATCATGTTATTCTTTATATGGTAGTGTAAGCAGTTAACTATCATCGCAGGCTGTCAATTCAACTGTGACAACTTTTAGGTGGTTCACAAACCTATTTGGACTCTGTTTGCAAATCTATAAATTTTGTAAAACGAGTAATTTGGCACCCTCATTTGATTATGAATTAGCTGCAAATGGTTAATAGAATATGCAGAATTTTGGAAAATATTTTCTTGTGTCAAGTCAAGATACTAGATTACTTTAATAATAATTAAGATGGTTACAACAAACTCATTTCATCAACTGCCCAAATCCACTATGGCATTATTCTTTTCTGCCAGTCGATGTAATGCAAAAAAAAAATTAATCCCGCAGATAATTAAGAAACATGGAACGGAATTATCAAAACTATTCTATTAATACAGAAACGCAGTTAAAATACTGCTAACGAAATAAGTAAAGTACATGATTAATTATTGCTGTTACTTTACAAGAGGATGACATTTATAGCACTATCAGATACGCAAATACGCACTTACGTTTCGGATAGGTTTAGATAATACTCGCTGGCAAAAACGAATAAAATACTCTTGTCAGCGATAAAAAAAAAACCGCCATTATATGTATCTGGATGGATTATTTATATATGTTAATATACAGCGTAAAATCTATTTAGGAGCTCTAATCGAGAAACCGTAAATCCACTCACATGAATCAATCAATATGAAATTATTAGTTTGGTTTGTTGTGTTGGAACAATAATGCGAAATCTTAACTAGGCCTAAAGGCGTCGATTATATGCCGCTTCAATTGCTTGTACCAGTAATGTGGTACCTATCTACATGCTTATTAGACAAATTTATATTCACTAAAAGGGAGTGTAGTTATTATAAGATAAAATGTGAATAAGTACATACTTATAATGCTCCTATACTTAATCTACATATTCAATCAGCGTTTAGACTAAAATGAGAAATCAGAAAAGGTTTATTATTTCTTCAAAGGTAGCAAAATGTTTGGGATTTCATTGACTAGGAAGAAATATGTATATGTAATATAAATTATTCTAGTAAAGTACTTACATACATATGTATGTACATACATGCATAATATTAACGATTACCGTATTGCTACCTTGGCAGAAAACATTGCAACATTTGAAAGTTAATCAACATAAACTCACTCACTATTCATTTGAGAAGTTATCTATAAGCCCAATTGCCAGAATCAATTTGACCTTGAGTACATAAGACACCTTTAAAAAAATAATAATACGTGAAAAAAGCCCCCTAAAGGAACAAATTCCTAATTAGCAATGCCACTTGAAACTATACACACTGGAAAATTTATTAAGATATGAAATTTCAATTACAATAGTGACATAATGGCAGTCCGATAAACGCTTATCAGTCACATTGCGCCGTTGTCGCAGTGCCACATCTTATCTAGCGACTTTTGCTGAAACGGTGCAAGTAAACTTTCTCAGGGAAGATTAGCAGCGCCTCAGAGTAAACTGAAATCGAAATGATAAACACAATGAATGCGCCTATCTAAATGTGAGGCCTCCTCAGGTATTATTATCAATTTTATCTTGGTTTAGTTCCTGGAAATTGTCGGAGTAAATTCTTGCAAGTTTTGAGTCACATTTTATTAATGGTAATTTTGCTGGAATTAAATTTGTTTGAGATTTGGTTTTTAGACAACAATTTTCTTTCGAGTTAGTACTTAGAGGCATATGTTTGCAAAGAGATATGACGTCAATGAGGTTATCTAACTTTCCGGCCGGCAAATTTAAGGAAAAAATAGAAGAAAAAACACACACATATGTATAATATGAAAAGCAGATGACCGTTTGTAATATTCATTAATTCAGTTAAGAGAATAACAGAAAATTATTTAATTAGCGTATATGTAAATCAGATGTAATATTTTGCAACAAAGTAATATATATTTGATAGTAATAATAATTAGTACCTAAAAAAAATCTTTAACGATTTTAAGACTGGGTGATGTGAATGTTTCTATCCAGAAGGTACATTTTCCGCGTTCGTCGTTTATATTAATAAGCTATCATTTTAAATACTATATAACAACAAGGATTTTCAGGTAGATCTCAATTTACAATAAGCTTATTAAGCAACATGTGTGTAATATGTAGACATAACGAAAGGAACCTCCAAAGAGTGACAGCTTAGTGGTAACAAACCGGGAAACAAAAGAACCGAGATTTCTTAATTTGTACACAACTGAAGTTCACACATCAATTTTCACTTTTGGGCTGTGGAGTACTAGAAGTAATGGAGACCTAGCATTTATATGTATATTTTTATTGATAGTCAACCTGCGATCAAATCGCTGACAGATGTTTTTACAGTATCCAGGGTCGCCGCAGATTGTCGCTCGGAACACAACAGCCTGGCTAAAAATTTAATTTCGCTCAAATGAGAACCTATTTGCAACGTAGTCTAGGCTTCCCTTCCTTTAGTAACCTGTCGAAATTGAGTTCAGGCAGAATTAAAAGCCTAGAGAAATTCATTAAAGACTCCAAGTTGTTCGATGGTTAGATTTAGAAGATCTGCCCCATGTGGTGTAACAATGGGCCTAATTGGCAGCCACTTGAACCTAACCTAACCTTACCTAACCTGATACCAATGTACGACCATTCGTTTCTAATTTCAAATATTTGTAATTTCAAAGAAGGCGGTATTAAAATTACTAGATTTATTCGGGTTCCGAAGTAAATGTTTGTAATTATTTCCAAACATATTTTAAAACGTTCCATTACACCATTACATGTAAACAGTAAGAAAAATATATTTAAGATAAAATTGTAGATTTAGAGGTTATTTTTTCAATTTATGTGTGATATTTTTGAAAGCCACGTGCAAATTTCAAAGAACCGAAAAATAATTTGACCATTCCTTAAATGTCTATTTTCAAATAAATTAGTTACCTTTAGAAAACAAATTGGTTAGCTATTGAATTAGTATTATTACTTTCAATTGAATTGTCTTTAAGAGAATAAAAAAAGGCTATTGATTTTAATTAATTTTAAAGAAGTGATTTTAAGGCACAGGTACGGACTTATCCATACGTACAAATACTTATTAATATTCAGTAGAGTACAAGGTGATTTCCCTTATTATTGCATTACCCATGCTTTTAATCGTTTGCAATTGTCATAGTGACCAAACGTCTATCAATTTTTTTCTCCGTCAGTTGATATGAGACCCAAATGACTACATTTCGGAACATTCCAATAATTTGTTCTTAACATTTTTCATAAATGTATCTTTGGAAATTCAGAATGCATTGGAGTCATTCTCGTTTCATTCAATTTATTAATATTATAACTTTAACGTGAATATGTAATAAAAGATAATGAATTGGTGTTCCCTAAAATACCAATAAGAATCAGTAGTAAAAGTTTGGATATACTATATTACATTTGCACCAAAGTAATTCTCTTCTGTCTTGGAATGTGAACCTGAATCCATCCCATTTTCTATCATGTATAGAAAAAATTTTAAAGAGAAGAATCTAATTTTTCAGCCGATCATCGTTGTTTGTCACTCATATTTAATTCCAATTTCGAAATCGCCGAACATGATCATCATAAATATGAAGTAGCAAACAGTACATTTCTGCAGTAACTGTTTGTTAAAATATATTAAGAAACTAAATCTGGCTACAAATGTTTTTGGGTTTAGATAAATGCCGACATTCACACGTATACTTAAATCTTCAAAAATTAAGCAGGTATCTTTCAATTAGAAATATTTACCTTAGTTGTTTCATCAGTATCAAATACGAAATCAATAGGTACTATACTAAACATTTCTAACAGGAGTGGAAATTTATTCACATATCTTCACAGATCTTTGAAAGTGTGAAGATTATTTGTAGATATGCTAGATTTTTCTAAATTTAAGATTTCTTATGAAACAATTATAACACAATTAAAACAGAAAGAAAACTACCTTATACTTTAAATAAAAGAGTAAACATTTTCAATTTTGTAATATATCTCGTTGTAGAAAATTTTAATACTTTTACGCATGATACAAATCAACCTGTTACCTTGTTTCGAGACTCCACCTTTTTCCACTCCTCCTTTTGGTTCGCCCATGGCCTACTTAGCCGAAATATATTAAGCACGAGTGTCTGGATCGATGTTTGGGCATTTATTCATAACCTGAATGAATTCCATAAGCCCTCCCTAAAACACCTATGGAAGGGTAATCTGCAAATAGGCGTAAAAGGATAACAATACGAATTTTCCCCCTCGCGACTAATTGATGGCCATGGCGTGCCGCGACAAATTAAATGTGACTGTGATATTTTGAAAAGGTCCTGCTCAAGCTCGGAGTTAATTACTACCAACAGAAGCGCTAAGTCGGTACGAGTTGCAAAAATTAAAGCAATCCCGAGCCGAAAGGTGAACGGTTCCATAGGAGTGTCACGAGATACTAGATAGTAGTTATGCTCGAAAGTGAGCGTACCCACATACATTATAGAGTATGCTCGCGTGTAAAGATTTGAAATTTATTCAAAACAAACTAACTTAATTCGAATTTCATCACACGAAGAAACACTCAAGTAGTCGATAACCTTCCCGTAACTCATGTTTGATTGAACAGTTTGCAGGTAAACATTTATAGGAAATTTCTGGTTCGCCCACCGGGTTGAGCTGTACCTTTTACGACTGCATCCGAAGAAAAAGTCTACAGGTTTTAGATTTTACTTTATTGTAGTTGGCTCTCTGGGATTGGGATTGCTCATACGTTTATGCAAAATATATAGGAAAACTCCTAAAAGCATGTCTCAAATTGACAGAAAAAATATGCTGAGTTGTAAAGCATGTCAGTAGAAATTTTCTCGTAGGAAGAGAAGTATGCTTAATATGCATTGAATCTTGCGGAGAAGGCTGGCGCCGCGCCACGCTTATTGCGTGTTGCCACAAATTACGACTTCTATTTGCTTGACTCTTTTTTCTAGAAATTATATCTCAAAAAATCTCTGGGTAAATTGGCACAAAGTCACTATTTGCATATTGTCTGATAGCTTTTTGTGATGAAAATTTCATTTGATTGCGTTCAAGGATTTCTTTAATCACCTAAATCATTCTTGCTTGTTTTAATAGAATTTTAAGCCGCAGCTTTGTTAGGGTGTGGTACCATTAAATCTTGTTATAAATTTGTCAATTTTCAAAACGACATATGGTTTATGGTATTAAATGAAAAAGTTAAGCTGTTTGATAAGGCAGGTGCATAAAAAAATGTTTTAAGCTGAGTCAAATAATTAAATAGACATTTGAGGTCATTCGAAGAAGGGGCCTTAAATTGAAATAATACAACCTAGTCTCCCGTCATTGAATTTATATATATATCATAGCTAGTTCTTCATGAAAGATAATCTTCGATCTAAAATAAACTATTTTTGTTAGTAAATTTATATAATTGACGTTAATATTATAAAAAATAACATTAAACATAACGTATGTAGGATAACTGCACTTCTTCCTCCTGCTTGGACAAACTAGTATACTATATGAAACATTGATTTTTCAAGATCAATCAACTACCTATACGTCCTTATACTTTGTTATCCCTTTTTTTATATACGTATATTGAAACTTGGCTCTATGCGTTTCTCTATATTAGTTTATTTTATTAATATAAAATTTAAATTAGTTTAAATTTAATTTAAATTTATTTTCCTTCCATCGGTCCACAAGATATTCCTTAATTTTTTATGCCCCAGTTAATATGGTCAGATGCAAAATTCAAACTGCTTTTAATATTCTTGTTAACTTTTCTGACGACTCTTCCATGTAAATTGTGCCCTTGAGTGCTTCGGTGAACCAAACCTTCATTTATATCGCTATTTAATTCAATCTTAATTATTTCTGAGGACCTGAAAAATATTTTGTTTGAAATGTGAGCGATGAGGCGATCAATTTGGGTCGTAGTCTTTCTCCTTACCCTACAATTTTCCACCGAAGGTTTTGTTTTCAATGAATCTTCAACCATTTTGTTCGAACAGCTTACAAATCTAAACATTTCCCGTTGAGATTTTCCTACCGTAAAGTTAGAATTTTAACTTTTTCTTCCAAAGAACGATGTATTTAGCAACCCATATACTGTAGATTTGATAATTTTGGATAATATTCGCTGTAACCTGATGCTACAAATGAAAAAACGCTAACAAGGATTTCCCTCAAAAAAAATAGTGTAAATTAATATGTTGGGTCTACATATTAATCTGACCAGGATAAATTGACACATTTTCAAAAAGTGAGCTTCCGCTAAAGAACGTAAATGTACTTCAGCGGGAATTGTCATAGTAGCCCAGTCAAATCGTACATAAAAACGGACTAAAATTGCAAAGCGTGATGTAGTTCTAATTTTTTGATATATTGTTAGGACCAGTTAGAGTAGTGTAAACCCAAATTTGCAGCCTCGAAAAACCTGTGCTTCCTGCGTAATACGTGGAAATCTGCAGTTTTTTTTCAGTTGCCTTATAGCTCATAAACTGTGCATTTGTTGATATTAGATGCTATTACCATTTTTAACATACATTAAATTTGCAACAATTTAAGACCAACCACAGTCCTGTGCCTTCAATGCTTTTCAAGATACGGCCATTTTTGTTCTTCCAAAATATCACTGTAAGTGCAAGAAAATTCCAATGCTGCCTAGAGGTTTACAAGATGTTTTGACCCAAATTTCCCTGTATAGGTAGGTACCAAAGCTCGTCTTTAGTGAGGAAAGGAATGAGCTAGGTCTGACGGCAGAAATTATTGCATGAGCTATCGAAAAACAGTTACACCAAAATAAGAGAAAAATTAAAATATTGATTTTTTGGAAGAACAAAAATGGCCGTATCTTTAAAACCATTGAAAGCACAGGACTGTGGTTGGTCTTATTTGGGTTTACACTACTCTAACTGGTGCTAACAATATATCAAAAAATTAGAACTACATCACGCTTTGCGATTTTAATGTCTACTTTGACTGGGCAGTGCTTGTACCAAATTTATTGATTAGTTAATATCATAGTTGTTGGCATATATGTACATACATATATAAGTAATTATACATTTGTGCTAAGGTTGATGCAGGAAACATACATACATATATAAATTTGTGGTTCTATTTTAATGACCACCCATGTACATGATAAACATTCATTAAGATGTCCAAATGTAGGTATATAATCGTCACAGCCGTGTCGGGCTGCGAAACGTAGACAGATTGTAATTTGAATGACTATTCGTGTTCTGACACCATCGTGCATAACATTAGCAAATTTTAACAAAATTTTAATTTATGGTAACCAATTTATATTCGTCCGAAAACAAGAAGGTGGTATGAGTTTAAGATTCTTCCCAGAAATGGATAATGGCAAAAGCAATGATGTGATCATAGCTCTAATTAATATTCCCTTACTTAAGATGTTGTCGTTAATTATTTAACACTCTGTTTTCTGGAATAAAAAATGTGTTAAGTCCACCTGAGATTAATCGGACAACATATCAACCGTGTCGTGGACACCTCAATGTCGAGTACAACTGGTGATCGCAGATGCTGCAATTTGCAACTGCGGGAAATTAATTAACGCAAATAAAATGTCATCTCTGCGCTGATGCCTGAGGGCGGGCGTCGATTTATAAAAGCGTCTAGTAATATCTAAAAATGGAAACTTGAACTTGCCCCAAATGAGCAAGTTGGTGCCTGATCGAGCAGGCTCGCAACCGTTCAGAAATTGAGCCACATTGCGCAATTCAGTCTCAGACCGTGTCGTCGATTTTTACCTTAAGCTCTAACTGTAACCGCAAAATAATAGAACAGGCCCATCCCGGGCAAGACGTGGATTTCAAGTGCATATCCAGCCTCGATCTGTAAACACTGACCACGCGCGTGCGTCCCACACTCGAAGTCCACTCGAGCGTAACGCGCAGACCTTACGCAAAGGCGCATGCGAACTGGCAGCTAGCCAATATGGACGACTCCCCCCGAACCCCCGGTGGTTCGGAGGGGAATAAACTTTCTTTTCTTGGCATGCGCAGGGCGACAGTCTCGGGCGGAGGTCCTAAGCGGTTTCCATCATTCGATTTCCTGTGCGATTCGATCCGTGGCTGCGCTGGCCCGCGATGGGCGTAATTGCAATTGTTCGAGTGGGTCGCCCGGTAAACTGTGAATCACCTTCGTTGCAATCGCGTCACGTCCGCGGCTCGGAGCTGGCCCTGTGAGAACCTTTGACGGAACGTTATCAGTGCCTAATCAGGGCCGGTCCGTCATGCAATTCAAATGAAGACGACGGCACACGTCTATTCAATTGCTTAACCCGTTTCGGACGAAAATGGCATGATGGATACACCGATCCTTAGCGGCTCATAACTAATACTATTTGCGTCCGAAAAATTAGAGGGGGGCATCTTTTTAAAGCTTGAGATGTGCCCTTTCTGATAGTGCTCATAAAATTTCTCCAAAAACTTGTTAATTATAGAAAAAAGTAGTTTAAAGCAAAAAAAAACGTGTTTTTTTCGCACTTCTTTTTTTTAATATCGAATTTTCAAGGGGTTTCCCGCCTGCAATGACCCTGGAACCCCACTAAGCGGTGGAGTAAATGTTTGAACTTTAATAATATGCCGTTTGGAAATCGATTTCACGCCTTAACATATTCAAAATGGCGCCTAAACTGCAAAATTTTCGCGAAAACATTCATGAATTTTTTACTGAAAAATGATGCACTTTTACGAAAAATGTTTAATAATAAAAAGTTCTTAAAATCACTCAACAATTGTACTTGAATTTTTTCAGAATTTTTTGAGCAAATTTTTTTGATTTTGCAAATAGTCAATTTTCGCAAAATTTAAAAATTGCTCCAAAAATTCTGAAAAAAATCCAGTGCATTCTTTGGTTAGTTATAAAACTTTTTTTCTCTACCATTTTTCTCATTAGTGCATTATTTTCAAAAAAAAAAAAAATGTTCATGATCCGATACTACCTTGACCTTTGAAAGTTTTTTCTTGAAAATAATGCACTAATGAGAAAAATGGTATAGAAAAAAAAGTTTTATAATTAACCAAAGAATGCACTGGATTTTTTTCAGAATTTTTGTAGCAATTTTTAAATTTTGCGAAAATTGACTATTTGCAAAATCAAAAAAATTTGCTCAAAACATTCTGAAAAAATTCAAGTACAATTGTTGAGTGATTTTAAGAACTTTTTATTATTAAACATTTTTCGTAAAAGTGCATCATTTTTCAGTAAAAAATTCATGAATGTTTTCGCGAAAATTTTGCAGTTTAGGCGCCATTTTGAATATATTAAGGCGTGAAATCGATTTCCAAATGCCATATTATTAAAGTTCAAACATTTACTCCACCGCTTAGTGGGGTTCCAGGGTCATTGCAGACGGGAAACCCCTTGAAAATTCGATTTAAAAAAAAAAGAAGTGCGAAAAAAACGTTTTTTTTTTTGCTTTAAACTACTTTTTTCTATAATTAACAAGTTTTTGGAGAAATTTTATGAGCACTATCAGAAAGGACACATCTGAAGCTTTAAAAAGATGCCCCCCTCTAATTTTTCAGACGCAAACAGTATTAGCTATGAGCCGCTAAAGATCGGTGTACCCATCGTGCCATTCTCGTCCGAAACGGGTTAAGTGGCTGGCCGGCCGCGGATGGTGCTGATGCTGGTGCACCGCTCATGTGGGTAATTTTCCGCGAAGTGGAGTTTCGGAAAATGATTCACTCGTCAAGAACTAGATGTGCACTCTTCACTCCGCTCCTCGGGGGGCTACGTCAAGTTCACTCAATGACACGCGGACAAGTTCAAGACTGTTTTCAAAACATAATTGAAGAGAGCTTTAGAGCCCAGCCTTTCACACCTCGTTAGGCTTCCACTTTGCATTCCAAATTAAGGAAGTGTGTGGGATCGCTTCGCTGATGAATTGTTCTTCTGTTACTCTGTTAGCCATTTTCACTGTCTTCCATCAATCAGAGGACTGATGAAATGAGGTAGGGGAGATCAGCAATGAAACTATAAGGGGTTAACAGACAAATACTGCACTGGCAGTTTCAAACTTCTATGACCAAACCAGCAAAGAAAAAATATTGAATCTGGTTCATTACCTATCAAAGTTCATTTAGGCTCTCAAAGAAAAGATCAGACAACTTACTTCGTAAAAGGTCCAATTCGCCTGACCTATTTTACAATAACCATTAGCATGCAACACTTCAGTATTTAAAATCGCACACCTATACCCGGTTCCGCGACATCGTTTTTTTTTAGGCGAAAAGTATTGATTGTCAATCCATATGTAGTTTTTTGAGAAATTCGTTAGTAATAAATTTTTCAATAACTTTCAATCATACCGCGCTATCCTTCTAAAGTACATATGTACATACATATGTATGTAGTATACAAAGGGCACATATAATTTTTGCTCAATTTATCTAACCGGAATTTGCATATAATGATATGGATAAACTTGATTTATTTATATAAGATAAAAACTATGTTATTTTATTATTGGACTATTTCATTTCTATTAATTTTTAATTTTAAAAAAATAAAAGGACGCTATATGATTGGCAAAGAAAATAAATAAGTGGATAGGTAAGGCAGGTAGGTTGACCACGCCACATAGAAAGTTATCGAGTAATAACGATAAACAAGAAATTAGGGGGTGAAATAAAGGTCTGTACAAATAAAAATGTCGTACGATAAAAATGGTAGTTCATGTTGTTTCAATTGGTACATGATTATCAAATTAATTTGATAAGTTGATTGGCTTTTTCGTGAATTAATTGTGGCAATACGATCGCCAAAAGTTAATATTGAGGCAGTAGGTTCATCAATTGTTAATCTTGTGGCAGTAGCGTCGCCATTTTATAATCCTGTGGTAGCAGGTTCACCAGTTGGTAATTCTGGCGCAATTGGTGTCTTAAAAAAAAATCGAGGCAAATATTCTTGATAACATGATAAACTCAAATCTGTAGGAATTGTTAAACCAAAGACTTTATCACTATAAAGACCTACAAGCCCCCTGTAGCGCTACGTCCTATTGAAATTTGGCCACAGAATTTGTTCGGCGTGCGACATATTTATAGTTATAAAGTCTTTAGTTAAACGGAACGTATTATTTCCTATGTACATCATATCCCTGTTTTGTGGTTATTTAGCACCTGTATGTATGGTGGGATTAAGATCTTCAACTTACTCATTACATCGACAGCAGATTTGACCTCTTCATTTGTGGAAAACTGTTGACCTCCTAAGTGGTTTTTAAGCTTTGGAAATAGATAAAAATCTGATGGAGCTACATAGATGGGGAATCTTAACGAATGCAAACAATTGAATGACATTTTATACCATTACTATTAAATAATGTAGCTTTAAAATGAGAGTAATTTTAGAAATATATGACGTTCCGATCTACGTTAGGCTACAAACTTTTCAAACATCCTTCGTACCTACTTCAACCTACTTCGCCAAAACGATTTTATTTAATTATGCACTTTCAATTCGGTAAGAGCTGACTATCAATAAGGAATTAAAACAGATGAATAATAAAATGAAGGATGCCAACTAATTCAAAATAATGATATGAAGGATGCCAACTAATTCAAAATAATAAAATAATAATATAATAATAAAAAAAACGAAATAAGCCATTGAATTAAGTTGAGATAACTTTCTAAAATAGGTAATATTTAATGTTAAAAATAAGCCGAGAGACAATAAAACTTTTATTAGGCAATAAATTTAACACTACAGTCATTAAAATTCTCGGCAATCCAAAACTACTGCAAGCCAGTTCGATTATGAATTATACCAAAATAATCGTTGACGGAATCAAGTAGAAATCTGATACGATCGAGGGCAAATGTTAACACTTTAAATCACCTAAGATTTAAACAAAAAAATTGTTCCCCGTTATCGCTGCGCCCAGAGGGAGATATATGTAAACAATTCGAAGCCGAATAACAACATTCCTGGCGTGGTCAGTCATCCCGCAACAATTCTCCTCGAAACATATAATAGACGAAAGTTGATAAGATTTTCTTAGTTCACACTTTTTCCGCCGAGGCGCGATCTTGGAAGCTTTTCAAATTGTTTATGTGAGGGACGTCAAAGTGATGTTTACACACGTCACCATTTGGTGACTGATTGTCTCTCAGCTCAACGTCGAGCACCCGGCCGCCTATCGCAGACGGTGGGAGGTGTAAACAAAATTCCTTTAACTCGATTTTATGTCTTAGAATGCGGTCAGGTTGGGCTTACTGCACCATGGCCAATCAGAAAACGTGTCGTTATTATCATTATCATCCGATCTTTTAAGCTCTTAAGTAAATCTATAAATCAATTTCTAGAAACGACAATTCCATTCCACGAGTCATTTTTTATGGTATGATAAAACGCATGCACTATTATAAAAAAAAATTTATAATGTAATATTTTTAAAAGTTGTCTCAGCGCTAAAAATAGCATACATACATATGTACATAGTCCAAATATGAGCCAACCTTACACTTCTATACATTAAGTTTCCATTTCGAATCTTTAAGACAGTTTAGAAAATTTAACATATAAACATTATTTTTGTTTTAAATAGATTAATTAATTTTTTTTTAATAATTTAATACAATAATCACACTGAGAGATAAATCGATTTTAAAATTACCTAAACATGCTTGGACATGACATTTTGTATAAAAGCTTGTGCAAATATACCTACTTAGGTAAAAATTACCCTTGTATTTTTGTTAATTTACACGAAGCTTAGGTTTTGTTGTATTGGTTAATTTAATGTACATTACATAAGTACTTATAATTTTGTAAATCAATGCCTTAATCGATCAAACACATTCGTTGACGGACAAAAGAGGGGAGTGGGGGCAAGAAAGGTCATTTGAAACTTTTCTAGATTACACTTAAAATGTTTGGACTATCGTTTATGATCTTATTATAATATGACATATATATGTATGTAAATAAAATAAGATAAATAAAAATCTTTCTGTACATATACAACTGTTCTGGTGATTTTAAGTTGTTTACCCTAATTTCTAATAAGATTTTTATAGAAAACTTAATGAATCTACATAAGTTGTTCCCTCAGTGAAGAGAAACGAAAATATACATATGTGCTCCTTTAGAAGTAATTGGCTATATTAATGAGGCTTGAAATCTGGTAGGTTAAGTATGTTATCATTTAACACAATTTGGGTCTCCGGTGAATAGGTTTCCTTGTGAAAGTTTTGAATTGTTCACGACCAGGTTCAAAGTCCATATTTGGTTTCATTAATCTTATTAGTAATGTTTGAATTGAACTATCACTGGCTACACTTATATTATACATATATATGTTTATTTGAATTCATCTCTTCTCTTAATCTTCCTAAGTTTAAATCCATGTGAAAATAAATTTAAATTCCTTACTTAAAAACGCTCGATTTTCCAATAAAAAGATATAGAACAATTCCTTTAACACTACTGTAAATTCATGATATTTGGAAAATCTCTTTCAATTTTGTGATTATTTTGTGCATCTGCTATCAATACTCAAAAAGGCACACTATTTAGGTACTCATAAGCTGGACCAAATTTGTTAATCCCGTAATCATTGTGAACCAAACCACTCAACAACTATGACAAATGAGTTTATAAAATATCAGTAACAAAATTTCAACGGCACGTATGAATATTTACTTAAAGAACGATAAGATTAAACTTCTAAAAGGTAAACATTCAATTATGTGTGTAATGGAGTGAGCGTGCGTGTAAATAAAGATAAAATATGAAGTACCTACATACCTAGTATATAAAATGAATAATATTTCAGACTTCAATTAGGTAGTAGTTGAATAAAATTATCTCTCCTTTGGAGACTCTGCTAAAGAGGCAAATAACATACTTTTAGGGGAATAAATGTTAAACTAACCTCAAATTCCAAATCATAATTGTTTATATAGGTAAAGATTGTTTGATTAAATAAGAGATACATCTATGAATAAAATTATAATTTAAAGAAAGGAATCATTGAAATCAACTGAGTGCATAATTAATATACAGGGTGTTTGCGGGTGGGAGGCCAATACTGCAGGAGGTGAAAGGTCAGACCAAGACAAGCAAAAAATCGTATGGGTGGGGAAGGGGTTTCTCGCACCGTTTGGCAGTTACAGGTGATGATCCTGGGCATGTTGCACCTTTTTGGAAAGGTAATTAGATAGGTAACTTAAAAAAAATAAAAAGTGGGTATGTTAATAACGTGAATTTCGGAGAAAAGTGGGGCGAAAGGTGAAAAATCGTGAAAAAAATTACTTTTTTCAACTTCCAGGGGTGATTGTGGCCAAGGGGTTGGGGATAGGGGGGCGGTTTTGGACTTTTAGGAAAGGGCTTTAAAATAGTGATTTTTTGAGATCGGTTTGGAGTCGTTGCGATGCGTAGAAAAAAAGATAAAAATAGCCATATAAGGCAACACCGTGATTTACGAATCATCCTGTAACTGCCAAACGGTGCGAGATGCCCCCCCCCCCCCCAACCAAACGACTTTTCGCTTGTCTCGGTATGACCTTTCACCTCCTGCAGTATTGACCTCCCACCCGGAAACACCCTGTAGAGTTTTAGTATTACTCTAAAACTAAAAGTAAATTCTATTCAGCACAAAGAGTTCCTTACTTGATCATTTTCTTATACCACCTGAATTAAATAGTAAGAGCTTTCCAAAGCATCTAAAAACACATCTAACGTGGAAGAATTTCCCTGTAACGAATTAAAAATTCAGATAAATTATTTCAAATGAAGACAAACACTATTAATTAACTCAATGCAATCAATCATTTATTGGGAGACATTGCACAAGAAGATCAACACAAATGAATTTCAAATGAATAAGTTAGCGAGAAACTATTTACAATGTCATCATCAATCAAAGCATCGAATTAAGATCTCAAAAATTAAATTGCGCAATCAATAAAAATGTTAATGCCTGTGAATTTAAAGTGTTACTTCATACATATTTTATTTATAATTTGGACCGAAGGTACCTATCCAAAATATCCAAAAATATACTAGCATCCTTGGCAGATAATTAATTTAAGATTTTCTTTGATTTTGTTTACTTAATCTAAACATCGCATTTATTCTTTACATGAATGTTAAAATATAAAATTTATTCCTTATTTTTCAGATGTCGGACTTCCCTGACTCCACACAACATGTCAGTCCCGCTGCAGCAGCAATGCTTGAGAATTTCCACAAGAAAAGTGGCACATTGGGTGCCGCATCAGCCACAACAACCACATCAAATACTAGGCAAAACTTAATAAATTCTAGTTCTAGTTCCAGTAGTGTTAAGGAAACCTCATCAACGTCACAACAGGTAAGATTTCCGCACTCGAAGCGATGTTCCATTAGTAAATTGTGTCGTCATTATCTTAAGAAGGTTTCTGATGCCGCCATAGGTTATTAGCCTATGATACATTGGATATTCCAAGAATTATCAGAAAAGCTCTTGTGTGCCTTCTTCTCACTTGTCTGGGATGAAACGTGCTCGCGTGTTTTTATACCCAAACCCAAACGACGCCAGGCCCATGTGGACATTTGCATAAGCGATCTTGACCGATCAAATATTAGTCACACCTCCCGAAAAAAGTGTTTCATAATACCATCGGATCACACATCTTCAGAGGCGCGAAAACAGAATATAAATTAGCCCGCATTTTTAGATCTACTAGGGACTAAGCAGGTATAACGTATATATTTGATAACATGAGGTTTCAATAAATCCTTTATATTGTACTATATGTAAAAGGAGACATACACATGTCTCAAATCGAATCAGACA
Source organism: Machimus rusticus (assembly GCA_951509405.1). Taxonomy (NCBI): domain Eukaryota; kingdom Metazoa; phylum Arthropoda; class Insecta; order Diptera; family Asilidae; genus Machimus; species Machimus rusticus. Next base: position 19,084,227 of record OX608050.1, on the reverse strand, counting down.
CTTGAAACGAACTACACTGTGATTGCACCCTAAATTTTCAGGAAATGAAAAATGCTACACGTTCATACAAATTATCAACCTTATACTGCATAATTGCAGTCCTTTACATCTTTTACTAGCGTCAGTTTCTTATCAAGAAAATTGCATTTCTCAGTCTGTAAGTGTTATCAATTTTCAAAGAATATTAAAATAATCTTAGTTCTGAAAACGAATTTTCATGATGATTTTATTTGAACGAGTATTCTCCAGTTCGACACGAACTACGAACAAATTCGCACGCGATATTGTTAGTAATATTTTTAGAATAATTTTTCACAAATCGCTTGCCAAAAAGTGAGCTTTTTCTCAGGAAATACCACGAATACATTGAAAACTTCTGTGAACTGATCTTGGGAAGATCGCCGGCCACAAAGATCTTGCACTTTAGTGCGAGACTTGCGATCGAAAACTCAAAGCGCTTCGAACGAACAACTGAGCTTAAGCGAATTACTTTAAAGCGATTTGTTACTAATATTTGACGATTGAACTAACGTAAAATCTTTACATTACCGTGATTCTACTGTTTTACGAAACGTGAAAAAACTTTCATCTTAAAAGAGTTTAATTTTGGAGTTTATAAAACCCACCGAAAAGTATAGTGCAAAAGAGTTTGTTTGAACTTTATTTAATTAAAACTCATTTGTAAACTTTTTTGCAACATTTGATGGTAAGTTCATTAAATTGTTACTTTCGTTTGTCATTTAAATGAAAATATTCGTATATTTTGAATATCGCGCATTTTCAAAAGTACAAAGAGCAGATTGTTCAAATTCCTTTAAAATAAAAGAAATGTAAAGTTAAGAATAATTTTGGCTTTTTAGTATCTGTTGCGTTTGTATTTGTCTGTTTTAAAGTGATGTATTTATGGCGTTTTTCGATATCTCTTTAATTAGTCTATAAATAGAGCGCCTAACTTAGTGAAAGTTTACTATATTATACACGTGGTCTCTGTTTCTTCCTATTTTGTAGGCACAATTTAAATTGGCGGTAAGAAATTTGCTTCTTGATATGTCTAGATACTAGTTGTTTTGAATTCCTAGACTTATTTGTCATGTGTTAAATATATCTTTTTGGTAATTTATTATTTGCAAAATAGTATGTGACTAATTCTCAACTGAAAAACATGGAGAGGTCATGAAATTCGGTTGAAATATTTAATGGTTTCGAAAGATATATAAGTTTACACAAACCTGATTTATAAATTCGAAATATTTCACACATATTCTATTGATATAATCTTATTTTATCAAGCAAGCAATTCCTGTCATAAATATTTTGTTACTATTTGGGAAACATGCATACGAATTTTGGGAAAAAATTTTTATTTAGGGCTCGAACATTAATTATGTTGGTCTTCCACTTTCATATACTTTAACATACTGCTAAAGTATTATTAAATTACTTAAAGAAAAAATAAATTTCCATTTTTCCATATTCTAGCGAAGATGTAGGTATGACAAACACTTATAGATTTATGTTAGCGCCTTCTGAGCATCTCAGATATTTATTTATCATATTACCATGAAATATACAGAAGCAAAGTCTTTGAGAATTGATTATTAAGCGGATTGTGGTTTCTGAATATGGTTTGAATATTATTTATTCAAATAATATCACGATGGACAATTACACACACAAAGTTTATTACACATTTTGTTTTTCTTAAAAGTGTTTTTGATCGAATTTGGCATTTATTAAAATATAGATATATGGACCTACTTCATTTACTTTCATATATCAAATATAATTTTATTCTTTAAATGTTGTTTTATCTGACATTTTATTTGGCAGAAGTTTTTACCATTCACGCAAAATGTAATAGGGGTCAGGGTCAGATTCTCACCGTAAGTGCACCGAATCCAACACTTGTCTTAAGACATCTCAATATGCTGGATAAATTTGTTAATGTTAATTAACAACTACATACATTTATAAAGTTTTAAAGGCCAAAATGATATCAATTTTATGTCTACAATTATGAGGTTTTCAAAAACTTGAGTCCTAAATCACCGTATTTTTCTTATTAAAGTACGAAAAGTTAGAGGATCCCATAATGCATAGTATGTTAGATATACAGTATAGTGCCAGAAAATTATAACCACTCTAACAAATTTCAACATTTGAACTCTGTTTACATTTTTCTCGCAAACAATCAAACAGATTAACATTTCCTTGCAGAGTTGCAATCTTTTCTCCTTTGTTATCATTGTTTGAAGAATAATTATGGTTTCGTTACGCACCAATATGCAATATGCAAAAGTATACCCCCATTCATTTATTCCAGTTCTATCAAATTATAAATATCAATAATCAAGTTTTCATGTTTCCAAGAAACGTTACATGGTATACTATTTCACTTAACGCCGAAAGCATAAATAGTTGCATCGAAGGAAGTCGCGGAGATTAGCAAGTGTTATTAAAAGTAATGGCGAGTATACTAAATACTAGAAATAATAATTTTGAAAATATGTGAATTTTCCCTTAATTTCATTTTTATCTTAAACACGGACGAATATAATAAGTTTTTTTCAAAATAAAGTATGGAAGCATAAATGTTGGTGGTTATAATTTTTTGGTACTGTACTGTACATCTTATATATATAATTCTTCTGTATACGTGTGTATGTCACTGAACTCCTTCTAAACGGCTGAACCGATTTTGATGAAATTTTTAGTGTGTGTGTTTGAGTGACACCATGTATTATTTAGATTTACAATCGGGCCCGGTAGGAGCCACTAGATGGCGCTGCAATACATTAACTTCTATAACGTTTAACAGATCGTCATGCAAATCGGTAAATGCAGGTATTTCAACGTGGTGGATATTTTAACGCTATTCATTTTGTTATAGCTCGCCAATAGATGGCGCTGAAATACAGCAACTTCTATACCGTTCAACCGATCGTCATGAAAATTGGTATACATAAATACATAAACACGGTCAATATTTTAGCTTTATTGACTTTGCTATAGCTCGCCACTAGATGGCGCTGCAGCACATCAAATTCTATACAATCCAACCGATCGCCATGAAAATTAATATACGTAGATACTTGAACACGGCGAATATTTTCGCGCTATCCATTTTGTTATAACTCGCCACTAGATGGCGCTGCAGCACGTCATCTTCTGTACCGTTCAACCGATCGTCAGGAGAATTTTTATACGTAGATATTTCAACACGTTGAATATTTTTGCATTATCCATTTTGCTACAGCCTGTGTGTTTGGATTTTTGACGCTCAATCACGCCAAAACGGATCAACAGATTTAAATGAAATTTGGAATACAGATAGAGAATATCTTGGAGATAGACATAGGATATTTTTTATTTTCATGCTTCAAAATAGCGGATCCAAGATGGCGGATATTTTTTACAAGATTATGCGATTAACATTAAAATTGGTACTTGGGGGTTGCTGTGAGAATTTACGAATTCTAGATGGCGGGTTATTATATTTGAAAGTTTATGCGATTTGTACTAAACTTGGTACTTGGGGGTTTTCGAGGAGAAGGTTGTCAGTGAAGTAGGCTACGTTTTCGCTGCCTGTCTGTCTGTCCAAGCTCATCTTCGAAACTGCTGAACCGATTTGAACTTTACAGACATGAAGAGGTGGTCAGTAGTAACATAGGCTACTTTTTTATAATTGTTTACTATTGTTAAAGGTTACGAAATTCTGAACGCTGGAGATAGGTATGTTTATGGTGACTCACGCAAAAATCACTTATCCGAAGGAGATGAAATTCTATGGGCATGTAGCGCGCAACCTTCTTAGTGACATAGGCTATGCATTTGTATTGGAAAATGAGGCGAGGAGAGAGCGAAGAAAGACCGGGATGCCCGGGCAAAGCCGGATGCGGGACAGCTAGTATATTATAAATTAAAATAGGTACATATTAAGTCCACCGAAATATTGAGTGGTTTAATTTATGCATGATGATTAATGACACAATTCCATTTTTTGAAAAAAAAAAACAATGATTATGAAAATTATTTTAAATTTAATTCTCAAAACTGCTTCGCATTTATTTTAAGACTTTTACTGCATACTTCTGCAGTCAATTACTTTTTGCTTTAAGAAATTTTTACTTTGAAACTAAATATTAGATAAATACCTATGTATGTACTAATTTCGACAACAACCTTAAAAAGAACATTGAGTAGAGCCAAGCGAAATATGTTCGTAGCAATTAAAATAAACAATAATTACGAATTTAAATATGCTAAAATGCTACATATCCTCATTACGTTTACCAAATCACAGTTAAAGGATGATGCAAATTTTGGTATCCCCCTCCAATAGCTATGTGTAATACATCGTTGGATAGCTCTTTTTGAGCTGAATAGAAGTCACTATGGCGCCTAGTTCCAAATCTTTGTGTGTTCAGAGTTATACCGTATTATACATGTCAGTTTTAACAATAGCCAAATAACATTTTTTCATAATTCACGGCCCTTTTTAGCTATGTGTAATACATCGTTGGATAGGTCTTTTTGAGCTGAATAGAAGTCACTATGGCGCCTAGTTCCAAATCCTTGTCCGTTCAGAGTTATACTGTGCTATACATGTTTCTCATTACCATTTTGCGACTATTTTGTGATATATATAATGATATATCATAACAAAGGTATTAACGGTTAAATCAAGAATTCCGATAGCGCTTGTCTTGATTCCTTATCCGATCGGAGTAATATAGCCTTAAGCAGTAGGATTTTTTTTACGTTACAACGCTCCTTTGAATTTTGATTTTGTTAATAGTTGCTCATTATAATAAAATGTAAACAAAACAAAATGATAGGGTATTTTCAGTTGTTATTTATTCATTAAAATAAAACATTTTTTATTCATCGTCTACTATTACGTCGTATTAAATGGTATTGAAAAACATGTATAGTACAGTATAACTCTGAACGGACAAGGATTTGGAACTAGACGCCATAGTGACTTCTATTCAGCTCAAAAAGACCTATCCAACGATGTATTACACATAGCTAAAAAGGGCCGTGAATTACGAAAAAACTTTATTTGGCTATTGTTAAAACTGACATGCATAATACGGTATAACTCTGAACACACAAGGATTTGGAACTAGGCACCATAGTGACTTCTATTCAGCTCAAAAAGAGCTATCCAACGATGTATTACACATAGCTATTGGACCGGGTACCAGAGTCCATACATTTACTGGCATCATCCTTTGATGGGATTACAATATGTTACTTTAGATGGACAGAAGGGATAAACTGAAAAGAAGTATCTTTGGTACTTCCAATAAATGCCCATCCATACAATATAACTCGCGGCTTATGATTTTATATCCATAATGAACTTAAAAGGTATACATATGTATATACATACATATAATATAATACAAGTTTCAAGCACGTGAGAAAAAATAATGTGATATTATAGAATTATATTTTTTTATACGTTTGCCTACCTTCTTCTCTAATAATTTTTATTCTAATTCTAGGTCGTTAACAGCAGTAGTACGACAACACGTGTAGAAAAGAAGTCTTCGTCACAGCGACTACATCACGTTACTTCATCGTCGTCGACGTCTGAGATGAAAGCAAATGCGCTAAAGCGCGATCTCAGTGAAATTAAGAATTCTATGCTAGAAATCAACGATTTAGCCATGGGCCGTACTGCAACTCAACAATTAGGAGACCTCAAGTGCAACAGTTCGTCGGCAATGAGCCAACTTCAGCAGAGGTAAGAAGCAAAATAATATTCATTCCAATTTTGCGAAGAGTTATTAAAATCGCTTTAATTTGTTACAGAATAAGGTCATCTCTCGAAAATTTAGTAGACACTCCAACGGAGCCTCTGGTAACATTTCCAGATGGAGAAAATGAAGGTGACGAACTGAAACTCGACCTGTCACCAACAATGCCAGTGGTACCAAGCGAACTGGCCAATGGTCACTTGACGACCGGTGGTACAACAACCGTAGACACGGTCAAGTTTGAGGAGAAGCGAGTCAAGTCCGAGTCAAAGACAAAAGTTGTAACGGATGGATTCAGTCAAGAGCATGAAACGGCCAATTCGGCTGAGGTCAAAAGGTTACAAACTGGAGATTTGGACTATCAAGAGGCTAAGGCTGCTGCTGCCATGAGAAATAGAGTGGAGGTTGATGGAATTAAAACTGAAGAAAATGCAGCTATGCTTAAGGTAAGTGAACGTTTTATAGATTTGCAAGCATCCTTGAGAAAATTTAAACAAGAACATACCCCCGTGGGAGTAGATCTTATCATAAGTTTCGACTAGCAGCAAAGAGGTGCTTAACCCCGCCTGAGGGAAGTCCCTACAAATCCCAAAAGATACAAAAGACATACAATGCGCATAACTCGTTAGTTCATGAACCCCTCGAATCCTCAAAGTTAGAAATGCTCGGTTCACGAATTTGCTATCAGAACGTGTCTGGCCGTCGAGCAACTCCAACAGAGCGTCTATAATTTCACTATCAAATTAAGTAGGTGTGTTTCTGTAGGCAGTATGTTTTCGAAGTGCTATTGGAGCGCTCCCTATGAGCAGAACGCATTAACCTAAATAAATCGAAAGTTGACAAACAAAAATTCGCAGAAAGGGATAACAGTGGACGTTGAGCATTCGCCGCCAAGGACATTCTTATCGATTTTCTTTGAGAAAATGTTAAGTAACTGCTAGCGTGTGTCGAGTCGTCATGTCGCCGGGATTTTCTTTGAATCCTGCACCGACTACACAGTTATCCGCTTAAAATGTTAATAACTAGCTGCCTCGGGAGAAGTGCTAAGTGCTGTGCATTAATCCTGTTCAGGCAGTCCTGCTCAAAAAACGGACGCCAGGTCAAGGTAATAATAATACTTGTGTTTTTGAATATCGATCAATCCCTAGTGATTGCTCCGGGAATTCCAGAGTGGGATTAAAGAGTTGCCTTTCAGATATCAGTAGAAGCTTATTAATTTATCTGATAAGGACTTTGGGAATAATAACGCCAACATAAAACAACTCGTAGGTTTATATTACGTTTGAAGACAATTCAGGCAGATAAAATAATTTCATTTGGGTTGAATTAGTGAATAGATCGTTGTGTCTACCGGGAATTAGAGAAAAATTGCATCATCTAAAAGGTTAGTTGTAAGTCGTGAATTTTGGCTCTTTACTCCATTTATATCGTAGCGGAAATGTTATAAACTCAGTACATAATACATACATATTACAGTACAATACAACATTAAGCGTATAAAAACCATTAAATTTTGTGGGTTCCATGTTATAAGTTAATACTGATGAGTGATGACCAAAAATATCAACTATCTTAAAAAAAAAATTATTTCTAGTATTGAAAGTTTTTCTGGAAAAAATAAAAATTATATATCTATCGTTTAGTTGGTTGACTAGCATTCCGATTGCCAAAGCGAAAATAGTATAAAAATAAAAAATGCATAAGAGTTAGATGTTATCAGTTTATTATAAAGAGTTAAATGTTACTAATTTTGTCCAAAACTACGCACTATTACTTTTTCTTAAAAGATGACAGGCAGATATTTCTGGTAAAAGTGAATAGAATTCTGATCATTTTAAGTTGAACAAAACAATATCAACAACTATCTATGCAGTTTATTAAACAATTTAATTTTTCTGTATTAATTGAGTTATTATTCTCTATGTCATCTACTTTTAAAAACGTTTTCAAAGAATATTACTAAGAAATTCCCAAAGATGAACGAAATAAAATTATTAATTGGAGCACTATATGCAATTAAAAATGGCTTTTACCTTGCGCAAGTAAGCTTGGTGAAAAAAATTCTCGGTGAGCTTGGACAAAAGGTACAAAAAATAATTGAAATTTCTGAAATTAGCTATGCATATCTGTAAGTTCATACGTTACGGAAAAAAATTGAGCAAAAAAAATTATTAAAGTGGAAATATTTTATTCTGAACAAGAATTGAAATATGTCGAACCTTTAAGACCCCACCAGGTTCGAGGAAGATTAATATTCCAATTAACTATAAACTAAAATAAAATATATGACAAAATTATTGTTCCCTTCCCAAAAATTTCTTATTGTTTCTGGAAAATATTCTCTATAGTCTCCCAAGGGGTTTCTATACAATTTTTGTTAACTATCAATTTGAAAGTTCTTTATTTTTGATTAAATCCTCAATTTTATTAAAAATTCGGTAACTGATATTTGAAAAATTCGCTAAACTTTTGAAAATTCAATAAATTGGTTCCTCCCTTAATTTCAATAAACAGAGTGGTTTAATAACAATTTTGATTTATGTTGAGAGTAGGTTGGCAGAATTCATCTATTATCTGGTACTTATATATATATTTTTCTAAATCTGCGTCAGGTGTATTCCACAACAAAAAATATGTATGTCAATATGAATTGCTTCGACCCACATTCAAGCTTATATTAATAATTGCCACATGCAAGAATGACGAAACTTCGCTCAATTAGAATTGTGGAAAGATCTATGTAAGTCGACGTCATACTGTTTGCTTAGCGACAACTGTTTTTTCGCGATCCCATATTGTTGGCATTCCAAAAAATGGAATAAGTGAAAAAGTTCACAGTCTTTACGTTCAATTCGTCTTGAAACCAAGCAGTTCGTTTCAAGAGAAAATAAAATGCTGGTTGAGAATTTTGTTTCTATAATTATTGCACCTTTGGAAAAGTTTTAAATCACTGTATCAACGTAAAAAGTGTAATGGTAAATTAAGTGATTATGGGAAGCGACAAAGCCAAAAACTACACACTTATGAAGAAAAATAAAGTTAGTACATTTTCTTTTTCCATCTCAGATGATTTGATATGCTATTAATAATTATGATCAGGGCATATTTAAAATGTGTAGTGGCAGTTATGAGATGTTAAAAAAAAAAATGACGCAATAAATGTATATACAAGTAAAGAATTTACAAGAAATATTTAGAAATAATATTGTGAATCTTAATCAGTACAGAATCTTATTAATTGCAAGTTGTAATACATATAATAAACATTTGCGAGGGTGAAAAGTGCTATCTAAAAATATTAATTATGTACCTATTTTATTTTAGAAAAATTCAAAGCAAAAGAATTTACGGTCTGAGAGATAAATCTATCACTAAAACGAAATCGTTGTTACTAGTGTTTCTAATTGGTAGATAAGAATTTTGTACACAATACAAAAGCAAAGATAGAGGGGTTGAAAATATTTTAGACATTTCAGTTGCGTCAAAAATTCACTGTTTGAGTTTTGTGAGTTCAATCTTTTGGTCCATAAGTCCGAATTTCCTCGGCTCAATCAGGTGTGACGGGGGAAATTCTCAATAATTCATAAAACAAAAATAGCTTTATTCCCCATTACCGCGAAGTAAAGTTTTCGAATGTTTTCAACATTGTCTGCGAAAAATCGCCTGAAAACTTTTCTCAATGTGAAAATCTATTTCGGTCCAATCCCCTCTCTGTACATCGCGGAAGATACGACGTATTCGCGCTTTTTCGTTCAGAATAGATAGAAGGCGACCTTTACATCGAGCAAATTACTGCACCGAATCTGCTGTTAAACAGCCCTTTAAATCGATCGAATAACCGAAAAAACACGTATTCCCCTTTTTTGAATCCTTAAAAGGACGAGTACGGATATTACAACATAAGCGATCGCGCGCCGCGAACACTTTAACGAATCTTCTAGAGATATTCGCCTTTCGAATCATACCAGTGATCTTCGAACAGCGGATAGCAATTGGCTTCGCCTGGTGATTGAGTTTTTTAGCTAAAATTAGTGTGGTTGTGTTAATTAAGCATTGCGATGGACATATGATTGCACCGCGAAACAAGGGTGCGACGCGGCTAATTAACGAGTGTGAAACTGTCGATCGTCGTGGAAAACACGTTGCACAGTGGTCGAGAGTGGGTCTAAAATAGCGAAAATATTTTGATAGTGTCTATAATTAACTAGTGCTATTTAGGAGTGGCAAGTGTCCGTTCGAATTAGACAATTTTGATAGCGTGATCAGTTGCTCATCCCGAAGGAATTAACGTCGCGAAAATGAGCCAGGCCCCGTGGCCCGTTCGGAAAGGCATCTTTCGGTCGAGCGGTCAGTCTGACTTTATTCCAACGCGTTCGCCCAGTCCGATCGTAGAGATGCCGATCTCACCACCGCCGAACGGTGGAAAAAATCTGGGTAATCCGCCGAGTCCGCTTACCAGTCCGCGAGTTACGATTATCGAAAGTCCGCTGTCACCGCCGCTCTCCGCCGGTTCCAGCCAATATCGATTATCGCCTCCGCCAATGTCGCCTGTGAACAAGGGCATCCGCGAGATCCCGATCGAAGTGGAAAAGGAGGTATTTGGAGATTTTGTTGATATAAATAAATCAAATTTGCGAAACATGAAAAACCTGGTCGGATTGTTTAGACACATTTTGTTTACTGGAATTCGGTGAATTTGAGGTGGAGATAGAACACGTTTTTCGCTTAATGGAGTTCTTTAGTGCCCTGCCCACCCAGATTAACACATTATGTTTGGTCAATCATTGGTACCAACACTTTTATTAGTGTTTTCGTTTCTCCAAATTACATACCTCCATACATCCATTATTTGCTCAATGACTATGTAAATAAAGTCGGCACATTGTATTATGGGTCCTAAAGAAATCTACAATGGATTAAAATAATTGTTCTTCTTTTAAATTGTTTTCAAAATATAACAAATCCAAATGTAATTCAAGTCGAAACGAAATTATTTTACAATATGTGTTTTTTTACTATTTTTGATGTGATCTTTGCTACTAAAATGCATACCCGAGTCGAAAAATAAATTTTGATAAGTTCTAAATAAGTTCTTATTTCATGATGATAAAAGTATCAGTTTTTTTCAATCCTAAATACTCAACCGTACTATAATGAATCACGTCGAGAAAAATGGTTCAGTAATTCTAATTTCGACTTTAGTCCCGATCTCGTCTTGAGACTTAGGGCCGATTTTACTGTACTCTGTTAATTAGTAAATGTCCGTTAAAAATCGTTAACGGCCTGTTAAGGCTAACGAGCGTTTCACCACGTGCTAACGGACGATTAAATTCGTTAATCAGGCATTAAATTTAATTCCCGATCAGAGCATTCGTTAACCTCTTAACGGTCCGTTATTGCTGTCAAAACTAAAAATGGAAGCTTACTATAATTTTATTTTCGGAAATGAAAATGTTTTGGATACGTTAGAGGATTTAGACAATATAGTACGACGTCCTGAAATTTACAAACGGCGCCACTATTTCTAAAAGTATTTATTAAATTCCCTGTAACAGAGAACGAACTTAAAAAAAACACAAGTTGATTTTTATAATATTGCACGTTTTCATGAAGCATTGGGTGCTAGATTCGAATTGCACGCATGTGCGAATTGACTCTCTGTTAATGAGTGAACGAAAAATGAATTAAATGAGAGTACTTCACTTGATATTTGATTTAGTAACGGCTTGTTAATTTTCTTTTATGGAACGTCAGAAACTTTAACATCTATGTTAATTTTAACGACAGACGATTTCATAATGCCCGATTAGAATTTTTTTGGTTAAATCGGGCCTTAGACTTTTATTGTAGCCAACATTTTCTAAGCTCTTTTCTGATTTCGTTCTGTAATGATTTTGAAAAAGGATGATACAAGACCGGAACGTACATGTTAAAAAACAAAACAAGACGAGATCAGTTCATAATTAGTTTGGCCCTTCTATACCAATATGAGATCAGAGCGAAAAAATATAACAAAATGAAAAAGAAACAGAATCGCAACAGTATCTTCTGATATATAGATAGTTTATATTCGCGGTAAAATCACAAGGTATATTCATTATTCATTCAACGCTTTTTTGATGGATTTTTGTGATGAAACCTATGATCGAAAATTTGGTTTATTATTCGTTTTATTTCAAGCGAAAAGCGGAAGTATCAAGTATACCTTGTATATATTGCTATATTGAAGTTTCTACTATTCATATGCACTAAAGTTTAACCACTCACTTTGCCTACATATGTATATATGTATGTACATAAGTAATGCGTTGAGTTGTAGGTAAAATTAAAATTTGTAACAAACTCATGGAAGACATTGTGGATTTCGTAATGAAATAATAAATACTTTATCAATTTCTTTATTATGTCTTATCAAAATTTAAAAATGTTTCATAATTGTTTTTATATTTCTTTAAAATATTATCAGTTTAACGAAATTATTTCGTCACATTTCAAATATTAAAATTTTATAATTAGCATAAGCTAAACTATTGAGGGCAATGGGTTCAACATTGTTTAATTTAGTTGATAGACAAATTATTTCATTTCAAGATTTTAGATTCAGTCATTTAGTAAACTCAGTTGTGTGATGTGAATAATTTGTCTACAGGTGCAAAGAAATGTTGTAGATCGAATTGTAATTAGTTTTTTCATAGATAACAAAATTTGGAGACATAGTAAGTTGCAAAACTATTTAGTCAATAATTATAAAATATTTTTTTATAAAGTTTTAACTATGTATTTGTGATTATTCGTAACTTTTATAAGGCGATAAATATTTGTAGAAAAATGTTTTCTTATAGTGGAAGTTGTATTACACTGACAATGAAAGCTGGTGAGAATTATTTTGCAGTGAAAGTAGATGTATAAAAAAAGATATATGCAATGAAGAACATTTTATAGTAAAACTTCGACTACTTATTTTCAACTTAAATGTTTTTTTTTGACGATGTCTCATGTCTTTTAACAAAAGAGTTACGAAATACTTATCGTACTTATCCAATAATGGACTTCAACTCAAGGTTTCTTAAAAAACACCTTAAAGAACCCTATTTTTAGAAAGAAAGAAATATACTAATCATTGAGAAAATTAGTACGAGTTTCTAATATTAAAATAAATTGGCTCAAAACCAAATTGACTTGGCTATTAATTCAAAATTGTTTTCCAACTCCAATCTGTCATCTCCGCAATCTATCATAATTTGTTTTTATGTTTTTAACATAAAAAATAGTGTAGATGCTTATTGACATAATAAAAATGTCTTTTTAGCTACGGTAGCCAAGTAGACTTACTTGTTTATGCGAATGGAATTCAGGCAAATGTTAGTTAAAAATAAGAGCTGATCGCTGTCTCGAACAAAACTTTAAAAATATAAAATAGATACTTAAAAGAGACATTGAGACCACTTAAGTTATCATGAATTGAAAAGCTTCGTGCTCTGTTCGTTTGACCTAGTAAACTTCAATGAGTTATGGAAAGTAACAGACGAAAACCGTCAGCTCACAAGATGTCTATTAACTGCAGTCTTTGTCATGTATTGCACTGAATTTCCAAATATAGAGAAATTCATTTCGAACAAGTATTGACCTATCTAAAACTGTTTGCTGACGTCAAATTTGTTGTAGTTAATTCCATTCTAATTTTACGAGCTGTTATTTCACAGGAAGTCCTGATAAAGCTATTTAAGTTCAGTATTGAAGACGATGACCACATGCTTAACTCTAGAAATCCAAGGAAAACTGATTAGTATAAATAAATGATTGAGATAAACTTAATTAGTCGAGATCCAATACTTAGTGGTATTATAATTCACAAGCGACATCATCTTCGGAATCACTTACCTACATATATTAAAAAAAGCAAATTGCCCAACAATTTTAAAGAATCGTAAGTTCAATGTTTAAATAATTCATAAATACGTTTCGGGATTAATGCGTTTGAAAACACAACACAATTGTTACATTTTTTTCTTTTTAGAACTCTTTGCCCTTTTAAAAAGAATTGCTGAACATTTGAAACAATTTTTATAAAAACATGTTAAATATAAGCTGCATTTTTTTCACAACGGATCTGGTTCTGGGTTTACTGGGTTTGCATTGAATTGAATTTAAAAAACAGTCAATTTTATATAAAGATTTTAAGTTTTGCGAAAAACGCATCAAATTGCCTTGATATTTGCCCATTCAAACTTCAAACCCTGAACCAGATTTGGATTACATTTTTTACGCAAAGTAGGAATAAATCCAGCCAATTCGATTATATGTTCACGAAATAAAATAAAGTTCGATTTGGGTAACTATTCATACATTTCAATTCAATGCAAAATTTCCTAGTAAACTCAGAACCAGACCCATTGTGAAAAAAACGCAGCTATTATGAAAATTTTTCGATGCTTCACTTTTTAGGACATTACACAAACTTATGTGAATAAATTTGTTCGAATCGTGAAAATCAAGCATTTCCAAGACCCTGGAAAAATTATCTAAATCAAAAATTAACTAATCAATATCACTTTGTATATAGATTTAAGTTGTCATATCGAAAACCCTCAAGGGCCTCACAGCATCAAGCGGCTCTTAATACTGGTTCTTCTTGAAAAAAAATTTTGTTGTTTTCAAAATCCAATTTTTCCAAACTTAGAGACATAAATTGTTCAGAAGAAAGTGTATTACAGCAACCAAAGGGAAACCCAGAATCTCTACTATTAAATAAGATCATACACAGGTTCTTAAGTTAATATTAATATTAAGTTATAGGGTGATTAAAAAAAAAAACCTCCTCATAAATGTTCGTACAATTTCGAACATTGTTCGTCATATTAAAAACATACCAATTTGTTTTTTCGAAGCATATTAAACACAAAATGTAGAGATATTTAAAAAAATCTTTTCCATAATGGGACACCTTGTTAGTAGGTACTTATGAATTAAATTTGATTTATTTGCCAAGTTAAACTAAATTTTTAAAAACCAATTTAATTGTGTATGTTTTCTAAGATAACAGCCTTACTTAAAATTTGACCTAATGTATTTAATTCTCCTTCTATTAGAAAATGGAATGTTTCATACACTATAAATAAACGAGAGATATTTGATGAAAGTATTAAGCACTTTTTAACGAATTTTTTCTGTTTATTCTAGGAAGCACGATCACTTCGTTCGGGCGATGTCACGCAGCAGGCGTCGAATAACGTTGCGGCCGCCAGCATCAAAGTTCAAAGCGATTCCTTCAGTGCTGAGAAGAAGGCTGTTGCGCAGGCGCAGCAACGACAAACAGTCACGTCCAGCGGCATCTTCAACCAAGAAAAGCATGTCTCCTCAGCTTCACAGTCCAACTTCACAATAACGAAAAAGGGCGTCTGCAGCACGGGCAGCAGCATGATTTCCTCGTCGCAACTCAGCAAAGCTATGAATGGAAATTTTCTGATGGAAGATCTGAGCTTCGACGACTTGGAGAGACTCTGCTCTAACAGCTCCTCGAAGGATATTGAGCTGGCGATTAACAAATACTCAGACTACCTAGACTCATACGTTAAGAACCTCCAGAAGCCAGAGACGCTCAAGAAGGCGCCAAGTGTTCTGGATAAGATTAACGAAATTATTAAAAGAGCATGGGCAGTGCCAACGCATGGACATGAGCTAGGATACAGTCTGTGCAACTCCCTCAGACAAAGTGGTGGATTGGATTTACTAATGAAAAACTGTGTCGAAGGAGACAGCGAAGTTAAGTTTTCATCAGCCAGATTACTGGAGCAATGTCTGACCACAGAAAATAGATCTCATGTCGTTGAAAATGGTCTAGAGAAAGTTGTGAACGTTGCTTGCGTTTGCACTAAGAACCTGAAAACAGATCATTCGAGAATAGGAACCGGAATCCTTGAACACCTTTTCAAGCACAGCGAAAGTACCTGCTCCGATGTGATTAGGCTAGGTGGCTTAGATGCCGTACTATTCGAATGCAGAAAGAACGACGTAGAAACCCTCCGCCATTGTGCCGGCGCCCTAGCCAATCTATCTTTGTATGGCGGAGCTGAAAATCAAGAAGCAATGATCAATCGAAAGGTGCCAATGTGGCTGTTTCCGCTAGCGTTCCATGATGACGACAATATCAAGTACTACGCCTGCTTAGCCATAGCTGTCCTAGTCGCCAACAAGGAAATTGAGGCTGAAGTACTGAAGTCAGGAACCCTAGATTTAGTAGAACCATTTGTGACCACTCACAATCCTTCCGAATTTGCAAAATCGAATCTAGCACATGCCCATGGACAGAGCAAGTTCTGGTTGCAAAGGTTAGTCCCTGTTTTAAGCTCAAATCGAGAAGAAGCTAGAAATCTTGCTGCCTTCCATTTTTGCATGGAAGCAGGAATCAAAAAGGAGCAGGGCAAAACGGAAATTTTCAAAGAGATCGGTGCTATCGAACCTCTTAAAATTGTTGCCAGTTGTCCGAATGCCATTGCTTCAAAATTTGCCGCCCAAGCCCTTCGCTTGATAGGGGAGCAAGTGCCGCACAAACTGTCCCAGCAAGTCCCTTTGTGGTCCGTCGAAGATGTTCAAGAATGGGTTAAGCAGATCGGCTTCGGGGAGTATGAGCAGAACTTCTATGAGTCTCGAGTCGACGGTGATCTTCTTCTTCAGCTTAACGAAGAGAATCTCCGCGACGATATTGGAATCACAAATGGTATTCGACGAAAAAGGTTCACGAGAGAGCTGCAGAATTTAAAGAAAATGGCTGACTATTCATCGAAAGACGCGGCGAAGATCCACCAGTTTCTATATTCAATCGGGCCCGAATATTGCACCTACACGTACTCCATGCTGAATGGAGGCGTCGATCGCGAGTCTCTGAGGCACATAAACGACGATCAATTGATCGCTGAGTGCGGGATCACTAACTCCATCCATAGACTAAGAATTTTGAACGCTGTGAAGAGCATGGAGAACTCACTTTCGCTGTCCTCAGAAGAAAATATGAACAAAACACTGGACGTATTTGTTAGCTACAGGAGATCGAATGGATCGCAACTAGCGAGTTTACTGAAGGTTGGTATGATTTTATTTAATATCATACGTTGAGACCAAGAAATCACGGTTAATGAAATACTCGTAAACTCAAAAAAGGTCCTAGTTCTGTCCTTAAAAACAAATTTGTTTACATACTTATATGTATGAACTTAAATATTACAGCATTGTCGTTTTGTTTTATATGGCTTTTATGCACTAATAGAGAATAAAATAATTGTATTATTTTTTAATGTAAGAAAAACACATTAAAGTTAAATTAATATTATTTAAACATAAATTTAAAGAGTATGGTCGGTATTATCGGTTATCTTCTGTGCATTTCAGACTAAAACAGCCATAAAAATATTCACTAAAAATATACATAATTTTTAGCTTTGATTTGATTAGATGTTTTGATTAACAGGAGATAATTTAGGAAAAGACTTAGAATAATGTTTTTATTTGGCTTAAGGTGGACTTGAACGAATTACGAGTTAGCTTCGAAAACCAAAGTGCTTGATGTTATTGTTTTTATAAATAATTTAAGTTGGCGTGCAGCATCACTTTTATAATATTTATCAGACAGATTTGAAAATTTGAGAACATTTTTTTTGAGTATTTGTAGAAGTACAAAAACAGTGCCTAACATGAAACTTACGTTTTTTATACTCTTTTGTTCATTTTCTCTCTCCGGGTGGAATCTTGGAATCAACATTTAAGACTAATATTAATTAAGCTGAAGCTTTGCAATTTTTCACACGTGTACGTATATCTAGTATCGTTATAAATTCAAATAAACCCAATATGACGGATTATCTTCTATTTTTTACAACCCCCCATTTGATATCCATGGAAGGGTTTGACAAATAAGTAGAATTCGACTAGCTATGTATGTGACGTAATTCGAAATATATTTATAAAAACATTGTGTTTAAACGTTTTTTAATAACTATTTTGTTTTCTATAGTTATTCTTAATAAAATATCATACTTTGTATTATACACTCGTCGTATATTATTGAGTAAATGCCATGCAGAAATTAAACATTCTTGGTTTTTTGTTCTAGCTCCAAGTGTTTCGGAAAAAATACTGCACGCCAATTTGACTCTACGAATATTGGTTTTAGCGATGCAATTTTGTTAATAATATAAAAATTAATGATAATTTTTTATGTATTTTGTTACTTGTAGAATTAGTGCCTTTTAAAGATTTTTAATTTATCTTTATTCTGTTTAATGTTATTATATTAATGGATTTCTTGTCTACATCTACATGTTCATCTAACTTAGGTTTAATTTCTTTATTCTTATCATAGACTTTTACAAGTACTGTTTGTAAAGAAAAATATAAAATTTGTTACCTTCTGAGTGTTATTTCGTTGGATTATATTTTTAGGTTTAACTTACTTACCATATATTTTGTCTGGACTTTATTTAAATTTCTTTTCTTTTTCTCTAGGTCCACTTGCAACTGCGTGGCTTCTCAGTTTTCATAGACGTCGAGCGACTCGAAGCGGGCAAATTTGATAATAACCTTCTTAATAGTATTCGCCAAGCAAAACACTTCATTCTTGTTTTGACCCCAAAAGCCTTAGAACGATGCATAGAAGACTACGAATGCAAGGACTGGGTGCATAGAGTAAGTAATTTAAATTCTTGTTTTTGTAGAACCACATCTCATTACTTGTGTTTTCCTGCAGGAAATTGTCGCTGCTCTTAACTCGAATTGCAACATTATTCCAATAATAGACAATTTCTCCTGGCCCGATCCGGAAGAGCTTCCTGAAGACATGAGAAGTGTGTGCCATTTTAATGGCGTTCGATGGATTCACGACTACCAGGATGCTTGCGTGGACAAGCTTGAGAGGTAAATTGGAAAATGTTTTGTGTAAAACTGAAATTATAATTCGAATATAAAATCTAGGTTCATGCGTGGTGAACTGAATACACGTAGCGATCGAGGCCCACTTCGGGGCGATATGACTCCAAGTACACCAAGCACAGCATCGGCGGTTCGCCAACACCCACCCAACTACCAAAGAATGCATAGCAACGATTCCGGCAAAGGAAGCGATAAGGACGTTAATGGAAATGGAAGCGGACAAGGAGGTACAAATCCAACATCGGGGCGATCAGGTTCAGATTGACTAGATAGCCCCTCGTCCTCGTTTAACAATCATATTAATAATAATCATAAATTAGTTAATCAAAATAAATTCCGAAAATCGTCGAGCCCGGCGCGGCATTGGCTGACCCCAAACAGCAGTGGACGAGCCCAACGTGGAGCCGCTCCGATGCCCCCATATCGAACCCAACATCTTCTTAATAAGCCGGGACTTGCGGAAGGGCGCCGCAGTTCTGCTGGTGGTATAATCTCAACCCGTCCACCCCTTCCCCCGACGATAGGTGCCAGAAGTCACAGTTTGGACGGTTTGCTGGATAGTGGCATTCCAGAGCCGCCTGTAGAGTGCAAAATCGCGGATTCATCCATAGAAGAATCTTCGAAAGAGGCTTCTCTGGATGGACCGGTCGTCAGACGAGACAAGGCCGGTCAAACAAATTCCCATACCCAAAACCGAAAATCTCGAAGTATGGAACATCTGCTCAACGAGCAGTCTGCGTGCCAAGATGATGTTACGCAGAGCATGGAGAACTTGGACGTTAATTCAAACGAAACTAGTGAAATTCTCGAAACGCCACAAAAACTACCAGCAGAACGTACAGAAGAAACGACTAAACATAATTCACCGCGGCAAAGTCCCGAGGGAACTAGTTCCGCCGAGGACGATGTGGAGGAGACTCAATCGAACTATAGCCAGCAGAGCTCCACAGCGTCCACGGAGAAGGGAAAAAACAAGACTTTCATCAATCGGGCCGTGAAGAAAGTGCGCTCGCTTATGAAAAAGTAAGAATATAAAAACCAGGCTTCTTGCGCTTCCACAACAGCTTTAAAGGATACATTCGCTTAAAACATAAAAGCCTAGAAGTAGCGTCCTAACGCTTTTTCTTAGTTTTCTACTATACTTAACAAAATTAGTGGCTTTTCGCAACTACCGTCCGTTTTTTACTTAATGTCTAAATTTAAGTTCCACTCGACCATTTTGGGATGAAAATGTGATCCACAACGAAATAGTTTTGTCCTTTTTTATCATTTAGTGCGCTTAGGGATTTTTTTTACACTCACCGAACGCTGAATGCTTTCATTTTTCAAAAACAGAAAACAAAAGATAAAAATTTTAAGGTCTAACTATCTAAAAATGTCTATACCTTTCGAACTCATTCGAAATACATATTTGTGGTTTAGTTTGTTTTGGTGATGAAATGTGTTTGTTAACCGTCCTTATAATTAGATCTGTGCTTTCTCCGTTTTTATTGTCATTTAACGAAAATATTTTTGTTTTGTTAATTTAATTTTTTTTTCTTCCTTAAAGACGCGGCCATGCTGACCAATCGGTACAAAGGGCCATTATCGCAAGCATTAACACACCAATGGCCAGCAAAGGTCTGCTTTGGCGCTAACTTGTATTACAGTAGACACTAAAATTTCTTTTACTGAAACGACTAACTAAGATAATTTTTATAACTTAAAAAAAGCTGAATTTACTTGTAATTGCAATTTTAGTAATACACATTGGTATGATGTACTATAGTAGAAGAAAATAACACTTAACAAACATAAGAAAATAATGTGATAACGCCTTTGTGATCTTTTATAAAAACCTGGCGGTTAGAATGTTTGGATATGTTTGGTCGAAAGCCTCTGTGGAGGTCTAACTTCAGTGTGTACATATCATAATCAATAACAAATTAATAACATTTACTACCTGCGTTTACATTTAAAATGTAAAATAAAGCGCATAGTTGCATTCAATACAAAAGTCAAGATAAAAGTCACATCCAAAGCCCCATTTAATCTTATCATACCCTAAACATGTTAAGCAGGAATCTACGGAGTTTTTTTTATTTTATTAAAAAAATAATATTGGAACTACAAACTTGATTTTAATACTCCTTTGTTTAAAGTCCGATTAATAACATTAATGTTTTAAAAATTTCAACTTATAAATCTTGCTGCTATCCAATATCCTTCATTCAATACTTTTAATTTCAATTTTTATTTAAATTAAACAAGAATTGTCAAGGCAAATCTCCAGCTCTTTCGATGATATCTTCCTAAATCAATTTGATAATTTGCTTCTGTGAAGCCCCTTAAAGTCAAACTTAGATGTCTACGAACAGGTTGGAAAGAATATGCAATTGAAATCCTTTATTCATAAATACAATTCATAAAATCCTAGCACATCAATAAGAATAAAAAACAGACACACTGATTTCTACTGTTGTAAGCAGTGTTAAGTATCTTATTCGACATTCATATGTACATGTATTTATTTGGTAAATCATAAATTTGCAGAATTGAGGCTTGAGGTCCAATTACAGTATTTAATGAGGATAATTTCATACATTTCTGGATGAAAATATTTTGTCTTTATAAGCATCCGATCCGATATTACCAAAATATTAATCTTACATTTTTAATATTATACATATAACATAAAATTGAAATAATACTCATTCAACAATTTTAAATCCCGTGCTTTCGATATCGGACTAGAATTATTTGGTATTAATAAATTAAAAACAACTTTCGATTGATCATTTCCATAACTGAAAAAATCGAGGATCATTTTTGTTCTCTTAATTCCTTTTTTTTCTGTGTTAATTTTCATAAGATTGTTTTGTTTCCGTTCAAAATTATTTCTTCGGCATCTATTTTTAGAGTACCATCAAACTATTGACTTCTACGTCTTTTTCCAATGTTCAAACGATCTATTTAAGCTTAGTCGTAAAACTTATAACTTATTCCCTTACCTTTTATTCTCTACAATAATTGCTTTTCATATTGAAAAAAAATTATTTGCTGCACTACTTGCGTCACACTAAATCAAAATCATTTCAAGAAAAACCAAGCCTCGTTCTCAAATGTAAATAACCTATAAAACAAGCATTATTTTAATACCTTTGACGTGCAATTGTCTAATTTATGCTCATTAATATATATATTGAAACAATCAATTTTATATTCAGACTTACATGCGATAGTGTTAAAATTACTAACTATGTTTTTAAATGTAAAACTACTTTCGCACATAATTTATGTTTTCTTAATATTTTATTTTTTCAGATAAATTCTGCACGTTAAAGCTCTAAAACTAAAACAGAAAAAATTAGTAACTCGATGTTTTATTGAAATGTAAACGAACTTTGTAGGTCGGGTTTTTTTAATGTTCTAAAAAGTTTTTGTAGTATCAAAATGAGAACTAAATTATAACTTTGTCATCATCCTTCTATAATCAAGTTAGTAGACAATTTAAATGTCTAATACTTATATATATACTACTCCAAAGCAAAATAGTTCGCCCTCTGGGTTCAAAACTAGAACACTAAACTTTAATGATGTGCAACACTGTTATGAAAAGGGTAAGTACAAAAATTTTTTTTCGTAATTAAACTTTTATTTGTTTATAATAAATTTGCTCTAAAAACTAAGTTATTTTGTTCATTTTTTTTACAACATTATGTAAAAAAACAAAAACAAAATCAATTCAAAATAGTTCGCCCAGGCGATATTCTCTTCAAAATAGTTCGCCTACTTTAAGTTTCAGTTCAAAAAACGTGAATGTAATAACTGTTTTTAACAATATCGGTGTTATTTGGTTCCTACTGGCTTCAGAGTTATTTTGAGTGCACTTAGTGGAGTTATTTTGTCACGATGGCACGCGGAAAGAGTTTAAGCGAAGATTTAAGACTAAAAATTATTGAATTACACCAGCAAGGACTAAGTGCATATGCTATTGCCGGAAATTTAATTATGTCACGATCGACGGTTCGTGATATAATTAATTTGTATAAAAGTACGGGACAAGTGAAAGAAAAAGTGAAAACGGGACGAAAAAAGAAGACAAATCAGAAAGATATGAGAGTGCTGCGCCGAATTATTAAGAAAAACCGCTATGCGCGAACCGCTGAAATAACCGCAGAGTGGAAAGAAAGAATTGGCAAGTGCGTCTCCGTATCCACCTGTACAAGAAGGATTAAGGACTTGGGATATTCTTTCTATAAGGTAACATTTTGGATGTAATGGATGCACAAATTCAGATGAAATTTTATTAGCCAAAGGAAAAACCATATCTTTCGCAAAAGCAGAAAAAAACTAGGTTAAAATTCGCGAAAGAACATTTAGAATGGACCGCTAGGCAGTGGGAGTCCGTAATCTGGAGCGATGAGTCGCGCTTTGAACTTCCACTAGGTGAAACAGGAAGAAAGGTCATCCGGCAGAAGAACGAAGCGTTTCGGCCAGAGTGTTTGCGGAGAAAAACTAAGTTCCCCGCTTCAGTCATGGTGTGGGGATGCATGTCTGCAAGGGGTGTGGGTAGGCTTTACTTTATTAATGGTACCATTAATGCTGTAAAGTACCAAAACCTCCTGGAAACTGAACTTTTACCTTCGATTCCTTTGTTGGAATCTCCGAATGGTGAGTTCATTTTCCAACAGGACGGAGCCTCTTGCCACACGGCAAGAAGCACGAAGGATTGGTTGACTGCACATAATGTGCCAACCATGGAGTGGCCCTCCAATAGCCCGGATTTGTCCCCAATTGAGTCCATGTGGTTCAAAATTAAGAAAAAATTGCAGCAAAGCCCAGTGACCAACATGGAAGCGCTACGAACGAAAATTGAGGAGATCTGGAACTCAACTGAACCCCAAGAGTGTTCAGATCTTGTCGCCACCATGACTCAAAGAATGCGAGAAGTAATTCTAAATAAGGGTGACGTCACTAAATTTTAATTTTCGCATTTTGTAAACTTAAGTTTAAAGTAGGCGAACTATTTTGAGGAGAATATCGCCTGGGCGAATTATTTTGAATTGATTTTGTTTTTGTTTTTTTAAATAATGTTGTAAAAAAAATGAACAAAATAGCTTAGTTTTTAGAGCAAATTTATTATAAACAAATAAAAGTTTAATTACGAAAAAAAATTTTTGTACTTACCCTTTTCATAACAGTGTTGTACATCATTAAAGTTTAGTGTTCTAGTTTTGAACCCAGTGGGCGAACTATTTTGCTTCGGAGTAGTATGTATGTGGTAAAACAAGCTTAATAAAATTTTTTACGCGCCGTTTTTAGCTTCAGTCAAACATTAAGACCATAATATCATTTTTCTAATCGTACACTTTCGTTATTATTTTGAACCACACATTTTTCAAAACGATGCTAAACAAACAAAGTATTTGGTTTTGTATTTTATATATCATCAAAAATAACGAATGATTTTAAAACTGTTTTTCTAAGTTCTATTCTGAAATTCATTAAATATAGTTTTCGGCCACATAGTCTTTTAGGGCTTATTGCGCTGTAATTGTTTTAAAACGATATTGAAAATGCAGCATTTGTTCAAAATATTTATGAAGTTTCTTAAAATATTCAAAACATTTACCACAACAGCCAAATTTGCTGTAAAAACTGAGAAGCAATATAAATTATTTTGAAAACTGAAAGCTATCAGCAAAACTTAAGAATAATAAAGCGACTATTGCATGCGCACATTACTTACTCTTAAAAATAGGACAAAACGTATTTATTTGTACTTTTACAAATACCGAAAAAAGGAACGTACGCAAACTAAAAATAGCAGTATAAAAAGCATACACAACAAAACTGTGCCTTTATATTTACAAACTAAAAAATAGACGAAACGAAACTAGAGTAGCATACAAAGCGAAAGGAAGAAAGTATGAGAGAAGAGTTTAAGTCAAAGGCGAAATTTCCATAATGTTACAAAAGATAGTCTTATTTTACTTAAATCACTTCTGTTGCTTTTTCTTTGGTAGTTATTGTTTCTTTTTTTATTAGCTTATTTTTATAATAAGTTATCATTATTATGTGTTTAAGCATAACTTATTTAGAAGAAATTTCAGTTGAAGCAAAAGTAAGCTAACAGTATGTAAGTTTCTATGTAAAGTACCTGTTAAGTATATGTGATTGCATTAGTTTCTCTACGAATCGTACTACTTTTACAACCTATATTCTTGAATCACCCAAATCTCCAAATAAATTCTGGAGCAAAACCTACAAGCATAATTATTTCCATTTTATTACACACGTCTGCAAGCAGAATTCCCTCTTTTTTCTTTATTTTTGTTTTTTTTTATTTTTTAATTTTAAGTGCAGAAGTTTGCAAGTACATATGTATGTAGTTCAAAATTTTCGAAATTGTACAGATAGAAAAACAAACAAATTATATAAAATTTTGAATTCGTTTCGATTAGACTTACTAACGACGATATACTTGTGCGATTGTGATTCTTATTATTGTTATTATTTTTTTGTTTTCATTTCGTACGTGTAAATTTTGTTTTATTTCGATTTTTCTATGTCTAATATAAGTTTTCTAAGCATAGGTAGGATAAGATATTAAAACTATTATACATATACTGTACTTTATTTGTATAGAATTGTAGGATAATTAACAGTAATTAAAGTTAATTTTTTAAAAAGCTTAACAATGTGTTTTTATTCTACTCAAGTCTTTTTGGAAAAATATCCACAAACGTTGTTTTTATTGCTTGTGATAAAAATGGTTAGACAACTTCTCTATTAAAATTGTGCTTCGAAAAAATGCGGTTTACTTTACGAATTAATTCTGTTTGGCAACATAATTATTACACTTAACAAGGTTATTTAAAATATTCAAAGATGGGCTCATTAATTTTTACTGCAATGGATTTTACATCGTTATGTTTTCTGACCTAATCTAGTCTAGGTGCTAGATCTACATATAAGCGAGATAATGAAAAAACGATTCTATAACAATTCTTTTACAAACCATCTTTTATAATTTTTGATCTGCGCTGTTTTGTTCTTCTTTCGAAGTTGTTGCGGTGCAATTAATATCAATTGGGGAATCGTTTTCATTCCTGTTAGGTAGAAAAATAAATGAATCTTAGAACACGGAGGCTTCCATTTTAAATCCATCGGTTTAAGTCCTGAAAATTGAAGCCAACATTTTAAATAAAATAAGAAATGTGAAATTTGTACTAAAAAACAAAGGGACTTTTCAAAACTGGGTATGGAATTTAAAATGAGTAGCCGAGCCTAGACAATTTTTCCGTACATAATGTTTTGAAGTTACTGAGCGCATCCTGCCGCATATTTATCCCTAATCCATTTTAAAGGAGAAAAAATATTAAATAAAGAAATCAATTTCTCCTCAATAGTGACGAAATGTAAAGTTATTCCTTGTAGACAGTAGAAGACTGATTTACACTTCAGAAATTTTTGAAGTTAAGATTTCAAAATAGAGAATAAAAAATATTTGCTTTTTTCGGATTTGCCGAATTTTTAAAAAACTATAAAAACTAGAATCGTCTCCAAAATTTTCTCGTCACAAAGTGTACCTACTGCAAAATTCTGACGAGGCTTTTTGTAAATATTCCAAAAACAATAGAACGATTTAAAAATTTAATGCTCAATGCGGGTTTTTTTAAAATCCGGATCAAATTAGTTTGAAAATGTTTCATTGAATTAAAGTTTATATTACAATTTTAAAATTTACGAAAAGTTCATTTTTCTGTATTCAAACTTAAAATCTTGAAGCGAACAAATTGTTTGTGATATGGGTAAAATCTCATAAAGGAGGAGGGTCAATAAGACCGGTTTTCGGCCCCCCTCAAATTTGGCAAAAAGAAAAAAGAAAATGTTTTTTAACAGTCTAGGGTCAATTTAGAGTCGATTTGACCACAAACGGAATCAACCCCACCCCCTCTTAGGATCATTTCAAGGTTAAATTATGAAAAACCCGTCAGTTTGTCTATATTAAGGTCATTTCAAGGTCATTCCAATGTAAAAATGAAAAAAAACAGAGATACGATGCCCAATTTCCTGAAACATAGGTCTTTTGGGTCGCTGATTCCGAATCCGGGGTCAGTTGGAATGAGCTTTTTGACACAAATCATGCAGTCAATTCGTTAGAAAATCATCACCGTCAGCATTAGTATTGTCCAATGTGCACCACGAGGAGGTTGCGCGATCAGACTGCACATCATTGGCCCTGATAAGGACGTTTGCATGTATTACTGTCTATTCAGTCATAAGTCCATTCAGAATAAGCCTACTCATTCCGAAAAAGCGAGTTTATTTCGCGGGTTTTTCATAATTTGACCTTGAAATGACGCTAAGAGGGGGGTGGGATTGATTCCGTTTGTGGTCAAATCGACTCTAAATTGACCCTAGACTGTTAAAAAACATTTTCTTTTTTCATTTTGCCAAATTTGAGGGGGGCCGAAAACCGGCCTTATTGACCCTCCTCCTTTTAATTCAATGCAAATCCTGCTAAATCCGATCCGATCCGATGAAGAAAAACACAGATATTGTTAATTTTTTGATCAAAGATCGAAAATAATGATTTTATCATCACTTTTTGCCAAGCTAAAATCAATAATTTAATTTGAAGCCTTACTAAGGTTTTTACTTTTTTACTTTTCGATCGCTCGGTAACTCGAGAGCGATAATCAAGCAATATTTATTTTTCGATCTCTCGATAATAATTAAGAAATAATTTTTATTTTGTGATCGTTCAAATTAAAACGCAGTTCACCATTTTCTTTCATTTAAGGTGTGGAAAAGTAAAAACAAAAAGATAGGTATGATTCAGAATGATACAGTTAAAAATCGTTTCTTATTATTTATAATAATTACATACTACTTGGTCGTTATCAACTAATCGAAAAATAAAGATTTGTTATCGCAATCACTATATTTTTTTTTTTCACAATCATTAACTCCCTGGTTATACAACACAAATCACCAAAGTACAAGTGAATTTTCTTTAATGTTTTCCAGAAAAATATGATCAAAAGGTGAGCAAATGCATGTTTTAGAATTAAAATAATACTTTGCATTCTAAACTACAGCTATAATTAAAAAATTATTTATGTAAAATTTTTAGTACCTACAATCGTTTGGAAGACTCGTTTTTATGAACGTGGCTCGATTTTCATTCGCAATTTTACCTTATTTTTAATGTAGAAGCTCTCAATTAAGAAACGTTTTAAGCCGAATTAAATTATATTTACTTATCACATAAAAAACCGACTTAATCAAAGATGTTTAGGTGTCAATTTTTTGCAGCCTACAATGTAAAAGAATTCTCCATATATCAGCAGAGCTCATTGAGCTTTAAAGACCTGTCAAACTCAGCTGATTTGCAATGCGTTTTATTTCGAACTGGATATAAACAAAAAGCGAAACATGGAAAGTCGGAGCCCGGAAATCATCACTGTACATCCAAAATCTAGATTTTTAACGTAATATTTAATTTATGGCGCTATTAGAATTCGTATTGTGAAATATTGTTGCAGAGCCCAAGAACTTCTAACCCTGCGAGGCGTGGAGGTCGGATCACCCAAGGTCGGGCTTAAGAAGACCAGGCCCAGCGGGACTGAGGAGGAACAAGCAGAGCTAGACGGGCTTTACGGTGAGGTTTCGCGGTGTTTTGTAGAAGTCTAAGAAAATTCCTTTCAGATGAACTGAAGAAGCAGTTGTCGTGCCCGAGAATTGAAAGGATCGGCGCGAGAACAGTGGCCGAATGGGACAGTGAGAAGCGCGCCGTGAGGATTGTGAAAAAGGAAGGAAAGTTCCAGGCGTTTGGCTACACCAAAGACAAAGTGCACTACCTCGAAAACCACGAGGCTCTCTTCCTCCTTGAGATGGTACCGTTGACTTTAAAACGTTAGTGCTCCACGCGCCACATTTCGTTGCTTCCAGAACCGGCTCGAGCTCTACTTCGGGGGGATCCTCGTCTCCATTGAACAAGCCTACGTGCTCCTTTTGGGGGAGGAAAAGAACAAGGCCTACGAAGACTACTTAATCTACTCCACGCTTTCGAGGGGCGGTTACATCGTCCAGTCACATAAACAAGTTCCCGTCGAAATCTTTGCTTCTGAGGAGGACTGCATTTGGGAGATACTCCGCTCCTCATTGGACGAGGAACACAAAACTCCGTCTTTCATAAAGAACTCCGAAAAGTACAAAACTGTTGAAAATTCTATGAGAGCTATCAGTGAAAAGATTCAAAATCCTGATAATATTGGAAGAGATGCAAAACAGGAACCCATTTCTCCGGACGATTACATAGACTTCGACAAAAAATATTCTGCAAAAAGAAAGGTCAACCAAAATCTGGCGAATCACCACCCATTTAAAAAGCCCCGGACCCGAGCCAGTTTGGCAAGTAGCAGCTACTTGGACACACTGAAAGATGAACCGGAGTACGAGAAACTTCAAAACATCTTCAAGAAATTCGATTTTATTCGGCTGAAAAGCAATCAGAACTTTGATGAAGGGGGCAGGGATTTTGAAATTAATTTTGATATCTACCTTCCTAACGAATCTTTTAGGAAATCCAATCCTGACCCCCCAGTGTTGAGAGCTATTGTTCTAGGGTAAAATAATTTTGAGCTATTGTTGGTACTGCTCTCACAACTTATTTTTCAGGTGTTCCGAGGACTTCCCAACGAGGTCTGAACTAACCAAAGTATACCATAAGCAGCAGTACAAAGTGCCCTTAGTCGTTATCTCAGTTAGTGAATCTAAACACTTCCATGCGTTTTTGTATCATTTCACTTAAAGTATACGTTCTAGCAAATATTTGAATTTTATAATTTTCTGCCCTCGAAGGAAGGTAGGTAATGTATTTTAATGAAGTGTATGTCGCCCTTAGATCTTTATCGAATCATGCCCAAAAGTGATAATAGTAGGTTTTCCAATAAGGGCGATAAGTAGCTTAAACTCGCTTCTGCGCCAAATCTCGCCTCAGCTATTTACCGCCCTTATTACACAATCTACTATTTCGTATTAGACAAAACAACCGACTAATTTCAATCCAAAAATTTCTAACTTTAAAAATAACATATTTTGAGTTTTTGACTTCTAAGTTTTACGGCTCCGGGACGCTAGCACCTCATTGGTGGAATTTTAGAAAACCAATTATACCATCTAAAAGGTCAGAAAATGGTCATAAAGGGTCAATTGGTTTCATTAATTGGTCAGTGCTGGAAATTTTTTTATCAATTGTTAGTCTTTCAAGGTCATATTAGTAAATGTTGCATCTCTTGCTGTCATGGATGGTATTTCAAGAAACCAATTATACCATCTAAAAGGTCAGAAAAAGGTCATTAAAGGTCAATTAGTTTCATTAATTGGCCAGTGAAGGACACTTTTTTATCAATTATTATTAACGTTTTATAACCCTAACCCTTCACCCAATGAATGATTTTCTTAATTTCACTTTCATAATTTTCGAAAAGCTTAACGATGCTAGATATAGGGTTGAGAAAACTTAAAAAATTCAGCAACATTTATGTTCACTTCTATATCGGAAATTGGTCAAATATTTTTTCACCTCGTCATCGTTGCTGAAGTGGATTCCGGCTTCCTAGACCCTGTTTCAGTTTCATAAAACAATTAGTCTAATACTAATAGACTTGCAGTTATTAGAACTAATAAAGTATGGAGTAATAGTAAAGTGTTTCATAAAAGATTCTGTAAATTCACTAATAATTATTAGTCCACTGCACTAATAATATTAGTCTGCAGAGTAATAAATTATTAGTTCCGACAATTCCTAGTTATTTGCGCTTATGACTAATAATACAGGTCTCAAAAGTTATATTTATTTTCCCCTTTAAGCAATTATGTAATTTTTTTAATATGTGAAATTAAAATATGTCGCCGCTTTTTTTATAGCAAATAGAGATATATTTTTATTGAGAATATGCATAGTGTCAGATTTTTGAACAATTTTTATAAAAAATAAAATTTAATGAATATAGAATTGAATGTTTAGTGACAAAACGAACAGTATTAGTTTAAGGGAAGACTTAAGAGACTAAATAAATGAAGACTTATATATATTTAATGATGAGAAAATATTGTATTATCCAGTTTTGAAGAAAGTAGACAAAGATATCAAGCAAGAGATGCAACATTTACTAATATGACCTTGAAAGACTAACAATTGGTAAAAACATTTCCAGCACTGACCAATTAATGAAACCAATTGACCTTTTATGACAATTTTCTGACCTTTCAGTAGGTATAATTGGTTTTTTAAAATTCCACCAATGAGGTGCTAACATTTTCTAACATGACCTTGAAAAACTTAAACAATTGATTAAAAATTTTCTATACCTGACCAATTAATGAAACTAGTTGACCTTTTATGACCATTTTCTGACCTTTTAGATGGTATAATTGGTTTCCTAAAATTCTACCTATGAGGTGCTAGCATTCCGGAGCCAAGTTTTACTACATTTTAGTTTATTATTTAAAATGACCTTTTGACTTGAATGCAATTTTTTTGCATTCTGTTCTCAATAAATTTGAATGCTAAAATTTTACCTTCGGCTCTAATTATTGGTTTATAAAATTGTATAAACAAAACTAGAAATTATTCCTAATATTGGTGATATGACAATATCAAAAGGGTTTTTGGGGTCGCTGAAAATGACTGAGCAATGAGCATACAACTAAATAAAATATATGTATTCAAACTTTAACTTATTGAATTAAAAAATTTTTCAAACATGAGTTCGCGATGTAAAATATGTATGTCTGAAAATTAATATGGACATAAAAGGATTTAAAAATTTATTTAAATCTTTGTCTAATAAAACTATTGGTGTTCGCAATGAAAATAGCCAACAGCGTTTTTTGGGTCACTAAGATCTAATACAAGCATTAAAATGAAAAGTATGTTATAATACTGAATAATTTAAAATATCTTCGTCAATGGTTGGCTGAACATTCTAAACCGATAGCGTTCCAAAGTAGACAACAATCGGATATTTTTTGAGGATGCGTTGGTAGTGTCTTGGGCAATCTTTTCTTTAACGTGACTTATTCACTACGTAAGAAATGTGTGTTAAATTTAGCGATAAAACTTTCTGTTTAAATACGCATCGTCCGTGTCCGTGTCAATTCTGAGATACACGGGCTACAAGGAGGTCGGAAATCGTCGGCTTTGTCCGTGTCATCGCCGTGTTTACGTTATATGGATTTTTTATTACCCAGATATGTGCTTATTAGAAAAACAATAGTTTTATTACTAACTATTCTTCCAAGTATTGGTCACAATGTTGAAGAACTGCTCTTGTTAAAGGGCAATCCATCCACACCCTTATCTAGAATTATTTGATTGTCCTTAGGTAATGCACTCCTTGGATTTTTTTAAATTGTTTTTCTCCCAGATTAATGACTAATAGGCACATCCAAACCCTCGGAATTTAATATTTTTAATAAAGAGTTAATACTTTCTCTTGTTGGGTTATGGTCGTAATATTAATTTTTCAATTTGGCCGAGTTTTCGAAGACCAAGGACAATGGGCAAATTTCATACAAAAAAAAAACCCAGGACCAACAAAAACAAAACCCATCCCTAATTATCACATATGTTAGCCTTATACAGCGTGTTCAAAAAGTACCGGACCGGTCGAATATTTCGGAAAGAACACGTCGCATCGGAAAACAAAAAAATAGGGGTAACATATTTTTAAAAGAAGTATTAAACTCTACTAATCCTCACCACCACCCCCACCCCTGAGGGCGGGGGTGGGGGTAATTTTTTTTTTTTTCAAATGGGATTAGATTCTTCATGCAAAAATACGTAACTTTTGTCTGAATCATTTTTTTCAATTCGGTACAGGAAGTGCGGGGAAGGATGTGTAATGTGTAAAAAAGGTTCCGGAAAGGTAAAATATCTCACGATCCACACATGGGATCGAAAAAAGAAAAAAACACGTGTCAAATATTTTTTGAAAAGCTATCCAATGGTATCAAACTCGAGCCCCTCCCCCAACCCCCCCGGTAGGCGGTCTTCCCCCTTTCTCAACCTCAGCGGTGGGTGGTCGTATTGTGTAAAAAAGGTTCCGAAAAGGTCAAATGTTTAACGATCTACAAATGGGATCGAAAAAGGAAAAAACACGTCTCAAATATTTGTTGAAAAGCTATCCAATGGTACCAAACTCGACCTCATCCCCACACCCGTAATATTTATAAAAGATTGATTTTACCTGATTCCCAGCACTTACAGAAAAAATTATTTTTTTGACTGGTGGTTCCTTATTCCAATGCTGGGTATATATGTATTGTATATATTTTTTCTTTAGCTTAATCCAAAATATTTGCCGTAAAGAATTAATGAATCTAAAATCTAATCTTTTATTAACTTATAAAAAATTCAAAAACGTTTTGCTTTCCCTCAAAACTTTAAAGTTAACAGAAAAGCATTAACATACTGTAATAAAAGATGTTAGGTTAAATTGGTTAAGAAAATGTACTAATTTTCATTATTTTAGATGTTTTTTGAATGATTATGATGATTATTTTGTCATGAATTTGTTTATTTATTTATATGTTTGAATTCTGACTGATGTGTATTTTTATTTTTTACCCCAAAGTACTTCTTTTTGGAGTTCTACTTTTACAACAATGTACTTAACTGTAACTGGCATCCCTATTTACTCAAGTAAGATTCAAGGTTCAGTCAAAAAACCTTTTTAAACAAAACATATGCTCGCCGACTTAATATTTTTTAATGGTGCGTTGGTCGTTATATGGTACAGCCAAAGCACGGCGAACACGTGAATATTTCTGGTTTTCACATACACATTTCTTGATTGATGAAATAGTTTCTGCCGGCAGCAATATTATCCATAAATCACCTTAAAAGAAAAAAATTTTAAAATTTTCAATATTTTCTTTTTTAAAACTAAGCTTCATTGCTGAGTCAGGAATTTTCGATGTGTAATTTTGCTGGATGAAAAGTCTTTGAACTCATCAAATTTGTTTACAGACATTTTATTAAATGCTTATCTGACAGTTATAGGCGCCACTAAATTAATGGCTAAACAAATCCGAAATGATTCATTAGTAAAAGGTAAAAGTCCGAATAGTATTAAGGAAAAAAATTAATATGTAGTAAATCAGTTACGCCCACATTAATTTTTTGACAAAGGCTTAAGCCAAAAAGCAATATGTAATATGATCTAGGTACTGCATAAATTTTAATATTTTTATTTAGTTATATCCTTGTATATAAAGCTCTATACACAAGAAAAAATTCTGTGTTGGGCATATATGTAGTAATTTATTTCATATATCTACATTGTACATATATTATATATACTTATATTTTTTTTAATTAATAGTTGTATAGGTCTAGACAAAATTTAGCTAAGTATAATAAGTTTTTCATAGTTCCTGTTTACCTCTGCACTAGCTTTGTCGTTTTTTTTAACGAACTGGTTTAAATTTTTTGTTATACTTACTTTTGTAGCTAGAGACAAGCGAAAGAGGGCCAAAACTAGAACAAAATGATATTCTTAATTGCTTCCGTTGAAAATATACGGCAAACGAAACATCCGTGAGCTGAGAAAACGAGGGTGGGAAACCCCACGTATGGGACAAAAAATAAGAAATTATTCGTACCTGAGGTCCGTCTTAATCATCAACAAGTTTTAACGGTTGCGAAAAGTATTGCTAAACGTATTCAACCGGTTAAAATATGATTGAATAATTCAATTTATGCCAAATATATCAGCGACGCCAGTATTGCATTGACCGGTCGAAAATTAATTGGAATATGTAAATTTCATCTGACAAAAACATCTCGGCGCCTGCATGGCAGTTATTAATTGTTTTTAAGAAAACCAAACTCCGGTGTTTACTCCCTTTCTTTCGAAACATCTTCAGCTGTTATTCTTGAGTCAATATCCGGACTGGAATGGCATGTTAGAAAAGTCATGGTATCAAATATTAGTCCACGGCGCCAGTATGAAATGACCAAACTTTCTCAGAACTGATGTTTGTTCTATTATTTGTTTATTAAAGTTTTTTTGTGAAGAGCATTTTGCGAAGGTCGAAACTGCAAACAGGTTTACGTGATCGAGTTTTAACATTCTACAACTCGCGTCAAAATGCGTCTAATATTTGAAATTTGCATATTAAATCGATGTAGTTCCATACAAAAATAACACCATGAGATAAACACGAGTTCTGTCGGATGTTTTAACGCTTATAATTATAAGACTCCAAAAGGCGAAACGCCATTATTCACGCTAAATACATGGTTAGTGCACCAGTCAGCTAAAGTCGTTACTATCTATGTATAGATTGTTATGTAATTAGTCTGAATAAGCAGCTGGTTTTAGATATAAGTTTGGACTATGGACTTTCCCATGCAATTTAAAAAAATGAAATATTAAATTAAATACAGCAAAAGGAGAAAAAAATTATTCCACACCCGTATATGAATGAACTAAAAAAAGAGTTTTTTGTTCAAATTTTTAGATTTATTACCCATTTTACGGAAGGTGCCAATGTTTTTAATAGGAACTTTAAACAAATTTATATTTTACATGTATTACTCATCAGAATGCGTGTTAAATTATTTTTGGCTTGCGAGATTGGAGTAAGCAGATCTCGTTATGCCCCGCGTAAACTCTTACTTCAATATGTCAGTTTTAATTTTTTAAAGTTTCGATTTATTATTTATTTATTTAATTTTTGCTTTCAACTTACTTTGAAACTTCTGGCGATTGCTTTTTTTTCTTCACAATAAGCATATTATGTATGAGGATTAGAGGGAATACCGGAAAATTCAAACAAAAAAATACTTATTCTTCATAATAAATCAATGATCTACATATATCATTCCACATTTTCAATTTTTTAC
This sequence comes from Machimus rusticus, assembly GCA_951509405.1. Classification (NCBI taxonomy): domain Eukaryota; kingdom Metazoa; phylum Arthropoda; class Insecta; order Diptera; family Asilidae; genus Machimus; species Machimus rusticus. The sequence goes on along the minus strand of OX608050.1, from coordinate 19,048,629 downwards.
TGATTTACACAATCAAGAGAAATACGAAAGCGCAAATTTCACAGGTCATTGCTTTCTTGATTCCTTTTTACAATACTTCTTACTTAAAACAGTATAAATAACTAATGAAAAATAGGAATATTTATATTTATATTATTTATTATTACCTATTTAAGTAATTAAAGCGGGGTGGTCAAATTAATATAGTAATTATAACTATTGTTAGGATAAGACGAGGATTGTGTACACGTGAATCTTCCTCGCATAAACAACGAATCAGATCGAAAGATATGTATACTTATACATACATATGTATACATATCTACCATCAACCGAGATTTTTGGGTTCTTAACCTTATCTTAATACCTTATATTTATTTCTCCTACATATTAACATCTCTTTTTCTCCACTAATACTTCATCAAACTCAATAAACCAAAGACCAAATGATGCGTTTTCGTTTCCGCTTCTGACATCGCATACTCACTTAGCATTAAAATGCGCTATTTGTTTAAAATTTGCGTTTAAATAAAAAAAATAACACCAGAGGCCAACGTCTTTAGTGGATACGAACAAAAGTATGTGTTTGCGAAAATTCGCAAGGGTCAACTGTTATTATTACACAAGTCAGAACGAATTTTGAGTCTGAGTTCTGTATGTCTGATTTTGATTAGATACTTATGCCTAACTAATGAAAGAAAACATATTTTTATCTAATAAGGTTTGTTTTTGTAGGTACCACGAAATTTCAAATTTTAAACAAAATCCCAATTTTTTTAATTTCGATTGTGTATAAAAGGAAAACGAATTTTGATTTATATATTTGTATCTTTTTTATTTACAAAATACTAGCTGTCCCGCTCCCGCATCCGGCTTTGCCCGGGCTTCTCGGTCTTTCTTCGCTCCCGACGATTGGTTGAACGGTACAGAAGTTGATTGATGTGCTGCAACGTCATCTAGTGGCAGTTATAGCAAGTCGGCGCGAAAATAGTCACCATGTTCAAGTATCTACTTATATTGTACCAATATTCATGGCGATCGGTTAAACGGTGTAGAAGTTGATGTACTGCAGCGCCATCTAGTGGCGAGCTATAGCAAAGTCAATAGCGCTAAAATATTGACCGTGTTCATGTATTTATGCATACTAATTTTCATGACGATCGGTTGAACGATATAGAAGTTGATGTACTGCAGCGCCATCTAGTGGCTCTACCGGGTCCGATTGTAAATCTAAATAATACATGGTGCCACTCAAACACACACCAAAAATTTAATCACAATCGGTTTAGCCGTTTAGAAGGAGTTCAGTGACATACACACGTACAAATGAATTATATATGTATGTAAATAAGATAATAAAAATAAATCTACAGATACAAAAAGGAGTACAAAGAAGCTTTAAAAATGAATATTTTTGGTATTTTTTCTGTGCAGTAAAGAATTTTCTCGTATTAGCCCCCAAATTTTATCTTGACTTCGAATATGGGAAGGTTGAAATAACTAAAATAGGCTTCAAAGAGTTTTATATTTGATGACAAACTGAATTTTTTGGCTCTTAATTTAATAAATTCGCCGCAAATGTAGTAAAAAGAGTCAACGTTATTTTTATACTTTTTGGAATACATTTTTAGACCTTGCGACACACAAAATACGTTGTTCCTTTGAACATACTACCGTGACTGCCCCCCGCTCCCCGCTCCACCCGAGATCCCCCTCACTCCCTCCCTTGCGTATTAAAAGCCCTTGCTCATCAAACAATCTGCCAAAACCTTATATAATTTATTTTTCATTGTGTATTGTAGGTACCTACATAAGAAAGCTTTATTTGTTATGAATGGGGTATCTGGTTACTTTTAGATGTAGGTAGACAATCAGAAAATATTCATTAATTAAAAAATTTTTCTTTTGTTGACTTGTGTTATTATTAGGTGAACACTGTGACAATGTTTAGTCGCACCTTATCAAACAGCACTTGACAGAAAATATGTCAATGAATTAAACCTTTTCAAAAAGGTGCAACATGCCCAGGTAGACAAAGGATATGAAAATTTATTTACAAAAATCCTTCTACAGAATATCATGAGAATTAGAATTTTTAAGAAATTATACTTAAGTTAACTAAAAAAATACATTTTATTTACTTAAAAACTAATTACAACTAAAACTTATGTCCTACAAAAGCTGTTCAAAGTGTTCTCCGCCAGTTTCGATGCATGAAGTAGCCTTCGTCCTATTCCGCGTTTGAGGTCTATGGTAGCCAGTCTCTCCCGTATTTTCGTCGCTGCAGTCCCAATCCTGATAACTAATTCTTCCTTGGTGTTGATTGGTCTTGAGTAAACTTCATCTTTCATCATTCCCCATAAGAAAAAGTCCAGTGGAGTAAAGTCCGGTGATCTAGCAAGCCAAGGAATCGGTCCACCTCGTCCAATCCAGAGCTCTGGGTCATGCTCATTCAACTTTGCCCTAACAATGTTCCCAGTATGCGCAGGTGCTCCGTCGTGCTGTAAGTACATTGCGCTTCTGGTGGGCAGGGGGATGTCCTCCCTCAGATCCGGAAGGGTATTATACAAAAAGTCCGAATACAGCTGACTATTCAGCACTTGGGGCAAGATGAAGGGTCCTATCAACTGGTTGCCGATGATGCCAGCCCTAAATCATTGCTGGAAAGACGACACCTTGTCCTATCACATCTGGCCAGGTATGGAGGTAGTGGAGGTTTGTGATGCCATCCCGGGTGAATTGCGATTCATCCGTCCACAGAATTCGGTCTAGAAACCTTCTAATTTCTAAGTCAGACTCGAGCAGCCAAGTGCAAAGCTGCAAAAGTCTTTCGGAATCTCCTTGCTGTAGCGCTTGGACCGGGATATGGTGGTATGGATGTAGTTCCTCTCGGTTCACAACGGTCCAAACAGTCCTTACTGTTGTGCGACTGCCTGATGGTTATTTCAGGGCTGTTCCTGACAATGTTGAGGATTTGTTTGTCGGTGTTCGCTGAATCGGTCGATGTTCCTGATCGCACTTCTGCTCTGGGGGCGTTTACACTTCCGGTTTCTTTTTACTTTCTGAAAGTCCTTGAAAATACCATTCTGTCGGGTACACGCCGATTCGGGAATCTCCTTTGGTACTCCCGTACGGCCTCACTATCATTTCCGTCTACTAAACCGTACACGTAAATTATATCGGCATGCTCTTCGACACTGAATTCTGCCATTTTTTCTTTTTAGGGTTCCGTACCTCGAAAGGAAAAAACCGAACCCTTATAGGATCACTTTGTTGTCCGTCCGTCTGTCTGTCTGTCAAGACCCTTTTTCTCAGGAACGCGTGGAGGTATCAAGCTGGAATTTATATCAAATACTCAGGTCTACTGTCCCTTGGAGCTGTGAAAAAATTAAACTTCTAAGCCAACGGAATCAAAAGATACAGCCGTTTATGCCGCAAATTTCCGCAAATTTTCGACACTCGCAAGGGAATCAAAACCTACAGGGTACTTCCCGTGAACTCAGAATCTTGAAATTTGGTACGAAGCAACGTCTTATAGCACAGATAAAGGAAAAATTGCGAAAACCGTAAATTTTTAGTTACATCATATAATAAAAATATTTTTAATAATTTTAAACTTACTACCCCTTTCCTCATGAACACGTAGAGGTTTTAAATTGAAATTCATATCAAATACTTAGGTCTATAATACCTTTAAGCTGTAACAAAATCAAACTTCTATGTCAACGCAATCAAAAGAAACAGCAATTTGGTATATACATATATATATTTGCAATAAAAATACCATAACTATGACTCGATTTTTATAGAAGAATCTGAAATCACGTTTGCATTAATTTTAAATACGTATCCAAAATATATTAAAATCCATTCAGTTTTTGCATAATGCGTAAACACACAAATACAAAATTTCCAAAAAAAAATTTATATGACTTCTTCTGAAGCATTAATACACACAAAATTCATGTTCAAGCACGACTCCGATTAAAATTTTATTATGTATTATTACAATATTACTCGCCGAGCGACTGGCGGACCAAATTGCACGTTTGCTCCCCTTGAAATCCCGATATAGGCACAGATTTTAAGAATAAATGCTCATCCGCCGAAGCAGATGAGCCCAAAAATGGTAGGCGTTTCGATCCAGGGCACCGGCGCCAGATCTCTTCATAGTGGTTGAATGGCCAGCGCCCTTGCCACAGAAGCCATGATCGTGCGGATCGAAAGCCGGTTCCTATATCCATTTGATTAAAATTTTATGTGTGAATTACAACGAAGGGACAATTTTGTAACAGGGTGTAGTAAAAAAGTACGCAATAATAATGAAATTATGTAAATTATTCAATTCCTTAGACACTTACGACTCGAAGTCCAAATGATCCCGAACAGCCAAACAACCAAATTGTAGTTGCCTTATAAAAGGTAGTAAGTGCAGTTAAAAAAAATATTAATATCAAAATACTAACGTATGTAATTCTCTTTTAATTATGCACGTAAATAGAAACATGAAACATAAAACATGAACTCAATAAATTAATAAATAAAGAATAATTTTATATGTTTCTCCTTTAGGTTTGTGTTTGGGTCAATATGGATATTTGAGAAAGTTTAAATTTGTTTAAAAACAAATAATTATTTTTGTTCTTAGTATTGAATGATGTTCAAGATTTCTTAACCCCTTAAAATTTCTCCTCAACTTCACTAAAGGATTAAGTATATTATGCTAATCAAAATACAATTTTAGCACATATGCTGATGCCCGTTTACAAAAAAAGTGCACATTCTACCATTTTCACGAACAGGTATTCAAATCACGGAATTTTTATGAAACGCCTGCTACATGTTAAAAGCGAAACAATAAGGGTCGAATAAACGAGTTTAGTATGCAACACGGATTTAATATGCCAGGTTGCTTAGCATAAAACCAATTTGAATATTGCTCGGCTACCGTAACCCATAAAATTTGTTTAAGAACTTAAATGACCCGACAAACAGCCTTCCCGTCTGCTGACGTATTGCTCAACTTTTGAGTGTTATGAATAATAATTTTTAAAATTCCAAAATTCCAGTAATTTGCATTTGAGACCAATATTAAATAACCGGCACATAAAAATGACAAAACAAGCCCCGGAAATTGGGGGAATTTTTGTAAATTGGGTAAAAGGAAAAATATTGTTAGAATTGAATATTAGTGTTTATTTATCACAAGGTTTATTAGAGCTAAATTAAATTAATATTGAGAATAAATATTATGAAATAGGTGTCAATTACTTATAGTATCACAGTTTTACGCTTTAATTCCAGTCTTTGATCGGATCCAGTCTAAGTGCGAACTAACTCTAGAAAAGCCTCCAGGACTCCTCTGATTGCATCCGTTCACATTGCCGAAACTAGTCACTCCCACCAATGTCCTAGAGTCCTTCAGGACAAGTGGTCCACCAGAATCCCCAGTACATACGTTTTCCGAACTCACCCCCTTCGCACATAAAACTGAATCTTGGATAATTAATTTGCTGAAACTCTTCAGGCATTCTTTGTTGCTGATCACCTCGAACTCAGTCTGTTGCAATTTGTCTGCAGTTGTTTTGGGCTGTGAAGAGCCCCAACCGGAAGCAACCACACTCTTTCCTTCGAACGTATCTTTAATACTTGGGAGCTTTGCTGGCTGAATCTTGTCTGTAAATTTGACTTTTTGCGACAACTTCACTAAAGCGATGTCGTTAAGGGCGAAGGTGGGGTTGTACTTCTCATGCAAAATGTATTTATTCGTATTTTGTATGATCCTTCCAGGCTCATCGACGTCTTCGAAAGAATCAGCTCCTAAATGAACCTCGAATGATTCAACGCCTTCAACGCAATGTGCTGCCGTTAAAATCCACTCATTGTCCAGTAAAGTTCCACCGCAGAGAAATCTTCCATTAGACATAGACGCTAGAAGCATGGCTTGATAAGGAAAACTCTGTCCTTCATCCACTTCAGCAGTATTCATTTGCCAATCTCTGATCACTGATCCGAACACACTTTTAAAGAAAATCGTAAGAACAAGAACAATCTTCACATTCATCTTGACTTTCGTTTGATTTAACTCGTCGATGGCAGTAAACTAAAATTCTGAGTTCGCGGTGAATTCGCTTTTATACAATAACGTCTATCAACGATCGCACTAAAAAAAACGAAATTTCGCGTTCAATGCACCATGTTTCGCATTCTTGGGCGATAACGTTCTCGAACGACTGTCGCTTCTGTTCTATACCTGTGACCACATCTTCTGCCCCGATTTATTTGTTTACACTATCTAGAATCAAGACGTTGACGCCACATTATACTTCTGGAGGTGATTTCCAGTCGATTCACCCCACTAAAGTAGAAAAGTCGCAAAAAAATGCCGGTGGAAGTAAGCTTCTGAGCGGTTTCATTCGTTAGGAAACTGGTTGTCGCCGGACCCGGACATTAACAAAGCCGTAAAAGATTTATGCATTGGGTTCGAAGAGAAAGATTTTTAATTAATAGGCGGGATTCCACGAGTTTGAGCCAAAAATTGTACGTCATTCTTGTTAGAATTTCGCCTCAACATTCTTCAGAAGCCCGAGACCCTGAAGGTCATTTATGGGCTTCGATTTTACTTGGAACAGCTGACGCAACATCATTATGGCCTATTTGATTTTTAATTATGTTTACTTTCATCTCAGATATCACATAAGGTTTTTGCCCTATGGTAGACGTATATGCGTCATCTTTTAATAGGAAGGTATCAATGATTTAAACGTAGGAGGATGTAATGCGTCATTTTAATTTACTACGAATTACCTGCTTGCTAATGGTAAATTCAAAGAGGTCAAAGATCAACTGGTATTAAAATAATGTTATTTGTAATTGTAAACATCTCGAATATAATATTTAATGGAAATAAAATAATAATTCAATACAGTTTGAACTCGAACGTAGCTAATATATTATTCATCTGCGCTAGATATTATCAAATTTCAATAACTGAGTTATTTATTGGTTACACGACATGATAATTAATTACATTAACATACATAGTCTAGTCTTGTGTCTACTTTTTTTTTTTTTGCTAACATACCTTACCACTATAAATTTGAAACAAAAATATAAAACCATAAAAATTAATGAACAAGTTTTCGAAAATAAATGCTTGTATATAGTAATTCAGTGAATTTCCACAAGTACACTAAACAAAGCTGGTATTTTACAAATGCTATAAAATTAACTTATCACCTAACTATAAAGAGTACAAAACTCGTTTTATTGAAGTTTATAACGACGTCATTACATTTTATGCCAAATTGTGTTAGAAAGTAAATGGTTAAGTGGATCGTTTTAATTTTTTGTACTTTTGGAAGTTATAACAGAACCCGAAACTTTTTTATATATTGTATTTCTTTATTGTTTCTAAATATGGTGTATTATCACTGAGCAGTATTTGGTTTTAAAATGTCAAATTTTAAGAAATTTTATTATAATTAAAAACTCGTTTATATTGTGAACTATTCAGTCTATGAAGTTTGATCCCCTATTGTGGTCTATTCGCAAGAAAAAAAATAAATGGGCTATTTTTATTATATAAAGGTGCGTTTCCACCAAATGTTTTCTTGCGCGCAGCCCGCATTCACTGCTCGTAGCTTCGTTTCCACCAGAAATGTCAGCTTGCTTTGTTCGCGTGCATTGCACGTTGCATCTTGCATCCACGCGTTGCACGCGGATTTTGCATGAGGTGTTTCCACCGAGCTTTTGTTTTTCAGCTCGCGTGCAGAGATACAAAAAACAATGCAAATATACAAATTTTTAGTGGAACCTAGTAAGCGTAAAGGGCCACACGTTCGCACCGCTCGCTGAGCCTGGTGCGCGCACCATGTAAGTTTCACCGTGTGTAGCGCGGTGCGCGAACCAGAGCCTGGTGCGGTGCGCTAGCCTGGTACGCGAAAATAAAAAGAGGTTGATATTTTTGCAAACCTGACAGAAGTTCGCGAACCCGGCTCGCCTGTGTGTAGGCTGGTGCGCGTACGAGCCATCGCACATCACTTTATAGGAAAATGAAGTTATAGAAGCAAGAAATTGAAGAAAGTTAAATGAAGTTCGACAACTAAGTGCGCTCGTTTGTAGTGAAGCGGCTTTTGGTGCGCGCACCAGGCTCGGCGAGCGGTGCGACCGTGTATGGGCCCCTTAACTCGCGAGCTGCTGTTTTGATTATTTTTGTGCCTTCCACTAAACGTGGAAAGCAACGCGCAGTAAGTGAGTAAACTAGCTGGCAAAATGGAGTGGATTCATTAAGAAATACTTAAATTAATAAATGAAATTGAAACAAAACCACGAATATGAGAAGAGTATAAAAATACATATCTATATACTAATGAAATATAAAAGTAAACTGAAAAACACGACTTCGTGATTTAGCGAACTAAAAGGTCAGAAACAGGCCAAAAGATGGTTAACATATGCTCCACATACTCCTACTTCTAGGAATCAGGTTAGAAGTGTATCTACGGTTAGAATTTTGACTACAGCTTCCATTTCGTCTATGGTTGCAATTTTAGGCCATCACGAGCAAAATTCGCGTGCAAAAATGTTTGTGACCAGCAGTGTGAGTATGACTGACTGTTTCCACCTAAATTTGCACGCTGCTTTTGAGCGTGATTAAATGCTCGTAAGTTTAAGTTCGATGGAAACAGTCACTAATAACCGACGCGCAAAGTTTGTTCACGAGCATTGACATCACTTTCGTCAGCTCATGAGTTGCTCGCGTACTGCTTGCGAGCTCTGGTGGAAACGCACCTTAAAACATAATTAACATAACTCATGTGAGTTAAAGTCAAGTTAAAACGTTAAATTTTCATCAGTTAGGTACATGCTACATCTGTTTTTACCCGACTGAACCAGAAGGTAGGGTAATGTTCTTCTCGCGCATGTATGTATGTGGATTGTGGGTATGTTTGTATGTTCGTTTCTTATTCCATAAAATATGAGCATGAGGGGTATAGTCAACCATTTACAATTTGTTCTAATTTCTTTCTACTAAAATATAAGTTCAAAAGATAACAGCCATCCAATTTTTTATTAATTTACTATGTATGTACATATATATTTATTAGTTCCTAGAACTAATAAAGATTATTAGGTATAACAAGAGATTACAATAAATCGTTTTGGCACAACTACAAAATTTTTTATCTGAATAAGTTTATATTATACTATATGTATATTATTAATAATTTTATTTGTGTTATAGTTGAAGGCCTCTGTACAAAATGTTTTTCTGCTTCCTTGAACTTCAGTAAAATAACAGCCTAAAGACACCGGTATTTCTTAATCTATGGATTCAAATTTTCATTCAAATTTTCATTCAAATTTTCACCTTATTATATAAATTAACTTTTCTATGTATGTACATACATATACTCAAGACGCCCGAATAAGTGACATTGGATTTCTTTATATAACAATATTGTCAATAATTATTAATAATAAAAAGATTGTTACACAAATTAGTGTTACTAGAATTATATTTCAGTTCAGTTTAGAAATTCTGTTCCAACAAATTCAAACTGCCAGTTTAAGTTACAAATTTTAAATAAACCATAGTTCATAACATATTAAACATATTATGCAAAGAAACAAACCGCATCAAATCGAGAAAAATGATTTTGGAATATATGTATGGTAAAATACTTAGGCGCAATTAAAGAACCAGTAACAGATAAACGGGCTCATGAACGTCCGACGAATGATCTTTTCATTCAAATTTTCACTCTCATAGCATGCATGATACAAGACGAATTTCATGCAAGTTAAAAATTTTTGACAACTACTCAGGAAATCATTTCAGTAACCTTTAACTTCAATTAATTGTTCCTTTAAAGTGGTTTAAATCCAGTGGAATTATTATACATATGCGGAAAACTTAGTTTAAGTCAAAGGTAACTAAAACGAATTCCTGAGAATTGCGACTTTGTTAAGGAATGTTATCCGAACGGATCAGCACTGTTTCAACTTCCCACGGGTTGGGGCACCCCTTCGAACTGGTCAAATGAATTCCTCATAGCTTAGGGTACGATATAAAAAGTTATAATAAGTGAATCATATTCAGTTGTATAATGATTTCATCTTCGTAAACATTCGTCCAAGAAATTTACAAAATAACAAAAATTTACAATGTAACAAAAATGCAAAATTACATGGTAATAAATAATTAATCGGTCAATGGCTTGGCTTTGATCTTAGGAATGGATAGTCTAATTCTTTCCATGGAACATGAACAAAGTTTGATTTACTTAATTGTTTATATAGTATTCAAGAAATTTCTTTACATATTTATGCACTTTGTATGTTTCATTTTAAATTATTTTCTGTAATTCTCTTAAGTCATCGTATTATTATGTGTATATGGTACATTACCACTTGCTCAAAAAATTATTTTGATTTTTGCTCTGTTTTTTGAATTGACTAATTGCACTGTTTAAGAATTCAAGTACCGCGGTATTCTATCAAGTTTGCGTTTAGAGGTGTGAAGTGAAGGATATACATATATGTATGTACATATGTGAGCTGTGTTCTTTTCGGCTATCCAGAACAACAGGAGATTTTGCATTGATTTGAAATTTATCATATGAATTTCCTACAGCAAAGATTTAAAATCCTAAAAATAGCATCAAGTTGACTTGTTTCCATTTTGAAGTAAAAAATTAATTTGTAAAATCTTCAGTTCAAATTTTGAAATTTTGCATTATTAAAATCAAGGCAATTTAATGTAATATTGATGCAAATTCCAAATCCTTATTCAGAAAAACTGTTAATAAGTTTCCGTTCAATATAATATCGCCGTTTATTCTGGATAGACGAAAAGACCGCGGCTATGGTGGATGGTGGGGTTCTGAGAGTACTAAATTGAGGGTCTACTCTACAGCCACCACAATACACCCAAACTCAATTTTGAATTGGACCTGCAATGAACAGTCATTGGTCAATAAGGGTCATTGGTCATCCTAGGATGACCTGCTTGTGACAAATTGAATCCATAACAACAATAACATGCACAACTCAGCGCAGAAGTATCAAGGATTTCCAACATCATTCTCTAAGAAAGAAGTTTTAGAACTTCATTGGAGAAGATGAGAATGCAGAATAGAATTTTTGTAGATACAATAATAGTAGACAGTAGGCAGAACTATAAAAACAATAAATATATATGGGTGGTTCTCCAAAATTTGGTTAACTTGGTGTTAGCAGCAATTTTCACATATTTATATCAATTTTATCCAATATTTGCAACTAGGTACTAGGCAATATTATAAAGTTCATGTTATTTGGTCACTCACTTTGATTTATGTATATCACAATATTTTTTATTTCCGAAAATTGCTTCTTCCTACTATAAATATCAGTCCCTAGCCATGTAAGGTCTCCCAAATTTAGTAAGCATTTCACTGTTATTCTAATTCTACATAATGCTTTGATTTAACTCGACTTAAACACGTTTACTATTACATTACTAACCTTGTTATTGAAATTTAATTTTTAGTAACAATATTTTTTATCAGATTATTTCAAGTCAAAAAGTGTAAGCGTTAAAAAATATCAGGCCCTAGCTATTTGCGAAATTCAAAAATACGCGCCATCTAAGCATAAGGCGTTTTTAATAACTTACTCAAGCGAAAGCATCGATGTGAAGTTAGATAAAAACACGACCAATGCCGCGTCAGCCATTTTGTTTTTAGTGCGATCGCCGACTTTGTTGCGGAAACACGTGCTGTGCCAGTCAAAGTCTCAGGCCCTAGGTAAGTCGTTTCAAAGATAGTTAATTAATAATTGATCTCATTACTTATTGTAAATTTGAGCTTTGTCTGCCTTGATATTTTGATCACCTGCTGGTTTTGATGTGTATTTTAAATAATAGATTACGTTTGATTTTGCTTTGATTCGTCAGTCCCTAGGGCCTAGACCGTCAGGCCCTCGTCGTAAAAGTGACTAGGGCCTGACGTTCATACTGTGTGATCCATGGTTGTAAGCATAAAATCCGTGTATTTGTTGCAGAATATGGCGCCTACGAAGAAAACATTACAGTCCAAGAGGAACTCGCAAAAAAAGTCCCTAGAAAACTGATTTCAAAAAAATTTCTCTTAAAATACCTAGTAAAGTGACTGGCCCTGTTAGATGCAACAAAGTAGATATTATACCCGCAGTATAGAATTAGAACTTTACTGATAACCATCTAAAAACATCTTTGTCAAAATTAAGCCACAAGTTAACCAAATTTTGGAGAACCACCCATATATGTTATATATACAATACCCTCATTCACACGGAATATTGGAATTTGAAGGAGAGGATGTCCAAGTAGTCCCGGACAGACCAAAAAAGTTAAAATAAAAATTAAAAAACATTTTAGTCTATATATTGCTCTTAAAATAAACCAACAAACTTTCCAGAAATATATTTCATTCTTTTTAAGAACTTTTTGTCTTGATTGTTAACATCGCCTTTAATCCTTTTTTTTTCACCTAAACTTAAAATTAATTAAAATATGAATATATGAAAATTTCAATTCTCTAGGTCTCTCAAGCCCTGATAAACGTTTTTTAGATAAGAAAAGGTTGACAATAACTTGTATTAATTTACTCAGTGTTAAACTATATGTATTGTTTAACTATAGAGGAGAGGAGGACATCCGAAACAACGTTTTGCTTTAGTTTGCTTCCTTTATAGTTATTCACATGTTCGGGGTTACCCGCCGTCCGAACCTTCCTCTATGAGAAATACTGTTTTGGCTTTGGACTGTGTACCAAATTATCGGAATGTGAACTATTATAAGACAAATTTCTTTATAGCTTATTTAATTTCAATCCTTTACAGTCCAGTTACGTTGCGTTTCAGCAAATCTCTTACATGCTGAAATACTTTGAGCAGAGAGAGCAGGCTTCTGGTTTTTTTCCTTACTGGCTTCATTACTGATCTGTTGAGGAGCTTTCTGAAGAGTTTTTTTAAATCCAGACTGTACATCGAACCATTTCCCGGGCAACTCGACTAGAAATGTTCCCGGATCGGCCATTTTTTGGTTTTGGAAACTCCTCGCTGGCACATTTTTCAATTTTTTGAATAATAATAATTTGAATAATAACTCATTAAAATTTGCCTTCACGAGAAAGTTTAAGAACATTTTCCTAGTGTGCATTGCAATTAGCTTCATGGCTTAAAATTTGAATTAGCACTCTTATTAAAATGCAAATTTTCTCAATTTCTTTTAACATTCTTTAGAAAACTACTTATCTAACTCAATTGGCTTGCAAAAAGCTTGTTAAACGTTAACGGCGAAATACTCACGTACACTAAGTGTGGTGCAAAAGTGGAAGAACGGACTTCTTGGACATAATTGTGATTTTTCTTGGTATTTAGATGAAGTAAAATATAAAAGCAACATATTCTGAATATACAGCCATAAGTGCAAATAACAACGTTCTTTTCATTTCCGTCAGCCTTTCCATTACTTTGTAATAGATATTCAACAGATCATACATACATACATTTTTTATACAACTTTAGTTCATATCTCATACAAAAGTTTCTATTCTTCCTTACTATTTATATTTTGAGTGGTTGATTTGCCTTAACTGACCATATATAACACAATATATTTACATAATATATTTAAATTATTAATTTACAAAATGAATTTACCTTTTTTGCAATCGATCGCATCGGATCGAAAAGAGCTTATAAAAGTCCTGAAAAGCTGAAGTTCTCTCAAATTCATTTTAAGTTACGTTTGACTTCAATTAATTTTGTCGTTCAAAGTGGTTAAAATAATCGATTGCATTTTTTTATCCAAGCCGGCCACACACGGGACGGTTTTTGGCGTACAAGCACGCCATAAACATAAGATTGATCGTGTGTGGGCAACTTGGCGTACAAACTTAAAACCGTCCCAAAACCGTCCCAAATATTTCTCGCCTTTGATTTTTCCGTGGTTTTATTTTTTTATCATCTGTCAAGATGAATTGCGCCGACATTAGAGTATGGAGTCGCGATTTCGTTCTTTAAATTTGTTATATCGCTTTAAGAATTAAAACCATCACCGTTTGTGGGCAAAATGGCGTACAAACAAAGTTTGTCATAAAGATTGTCACAAGTTTGTACGCCAAAAACCATCCCGTGTGTGGCCGGCTAATCGAGCGACTACAAGGGCATATTTTACACGAATCAATATTTTTACGGACAAGAAATAAAAACATTTGCAAAATGCCAATAAAACATTTATAGGGTTTATTTGAAATTTATTTAATATCATTCCCACTCATATGGCAACATAGTCAGACATTTCGTTTTGTTTGACACTGACAGCCGGTTGTTTACTTCAACGATAACTTGTTTGGCTCGTGGATGGTTTTATTGAATAAAAAGAGGGCTAAAAATGAGGGATAATATAAAAAAGATATTTTACAACACCGCGCTTTCACAAGTGACGTCCAGTTGCGGCCATTTCCTGTTTGCTGGCAATAATTTCGGTGATATTTTCGTATTTAGGTAGGCGACCAATAAAATCGTGCTCTTTTGTTGTACAAAATCATGGAATTACATATAATTGCAGCATAAACGGCCTGCAGAAAATAAGCGATGATTATTCCAACAAAACCACGGCAAAGAGCAGTGCACTGGAGCCTTCGCAAATTTTCAACGTGGGTGACTGTGCCGTAAACAGCTTATCGTTTCACAAGGACTTCTTAATCGTTGGGACTGTTGGGAAAGTCACTGGATACAAATGGGACGATGAAAAATTTCAGCTAGGCAAAGCTGTTTGGTCAATCAACATCCCTCTTCTGCCCGAATCAGTTGAGTCTACTGACATTAATTTTCTGGCTCTGGACAAGGACAACGATTTGCTCTACGCCGGCTGCGGGGATAATCTTTGCTACTGCATAAACCTTGAGGACGGGAAAATTCAAAGGAGCTTCGAAGGCCACAAGGATTACATACATTCGGTGTCCTTGTGGGACGGTAAGATCTACACAGCATCCGAGGACGGGAGTATTTTTTTCTGGAGCCCTAAAGCCAAGGAACCTGTCGGAAAAATTGAGCCTTACAAGCAAGAAAAGTTGATGAGGTCAGAGTTCGGCAAGTGGCAAGGAACAGTTTCTGTGGTGAACGACTGGCTACTTTGTGGTGGTGGGCCAAGGGCTTCTATGTGGCACCTACGTTCTATGGAATGCACAAATGTTCTTTCTTTCCCTGGTAAGGCTCATTGTTCCGGTTTCATAGACGATTTAATATTTATGGCGGGAGAGTACAATTTTGTGCATCAGTATAGTTTTAATGGAGACCTTTCAGCTGAGATACCTTCATCTGGAGCAGCTGTGTATAGCCTACTATGGCAAAACGAACCCTTAAAATTCATGTCGATCGCAGGGGCTTCTAATGCTTTGGATATTTGTACAAATTTTAATTATAAAGACGTTGTTGTTAAGTTGTATAAGAAATAAAAATGGATTTTTCATATACACTTTAATTTTACTTCCCTTTAAGCAATTCTCTTTTCTAAGTTAATAATTACTACGCATAAATTAAATAGAAATAATGGAGCATGAGAATATACCAAGTACATTATTCCTAAAAAGAAATTAGAGCATATTTTCGATTTCCGGATACTGAGCGAAAAATATAATTTTTATAGTTAGGCAAGTTTAATAAAATTATCACAAATAAAATATTTTCAGGTCCGTTATGTTGTTATGTTCTTCCCATTGTACTTAAAATATTGAATTCCATATTTGGACTTTTGGGCTCAAACGTTCTTCACCTGGGCATTTATTTGGGCTGCTATTTAAATAAAAATTTAGGTTTTACTTTATGAATTAATATAATAATAATAATATAACTAATTCAAAGTTTATGTTTGGATTGGTATGTTACTAAAATCTGTGACTGATAGAGAACCATAGAGTTTTCATAGTTATTTGCGGCAATACGTTATTCCAAACTTTATTCTCTTTTTCACTGACTCCCTGAAATTCTAGAAAATGAACAATTCATTTTGCTTCGATTTACTCATATTATAATCGGTGCATGACACATTTTAGTCCAGTTAAAATAGACATTCAACCTAGATAAAATTCCGGCATAGCTAAAAATTTGCACGGACCTTTGTACAGTCATTTAAAATAAAATGTGTGTTGTGATTAATCACTTGTTGTGTTCTGACCACTGAACTCTAATGTTAAAACTTGGCAATCTAGTCTAATTTTAATTTTGAGTTGATTTTTGTTTTTCTATTATTATGTCTGTTCTTTTTTGAATTTGAACAAGCAAAGACTTAAAAGACCTGATTAAACAATTTGAAATATTCTATGTACAATTTTATGTTAAAATAAAAATACTAACAGGTTATGGGCCCAGAAATCTCTGTGAATTGAATGCAAGTTGTGGGATAATTAACCGTCGTCTAGGTCAGTCAGTGAAGTCAGCAATCGTAAATCACGGTTATTCGGTTAGCCCAGTAAGTCGTCGTAGTACAAGCAAATAGAAGACAATCAATTGCATAATCACATTATGGACACAATAAAGTCACAACTGGAAATTGTGTGTGAGGATTCTCAAGGAAATGTAAACTACGTATCCTGGCGTTTTAAAATTGATTTAACGCTAAAATCAAAAGGTTTGTACGATCATGCAATCGGTTTAATATCCAGACCAGTTGACGAAGAAAGTACAATTAAAGAATGGATCAAGAAAGACTTAGAAGCACAAGCGCTTGTAGGACTAAACGTTAGCAGCAATATTGCTAAAAAGATTGCGCAATGTAAGTCGGCAAAGGAAATGCTAAACAAATTATCAAATTTGTATGGTAAGAAGTCGGAAATTACATTAGAAGGTCTGCAACAAAAATTCTTTAGCTACGTTTTTGATAACAAGAAAACTGCTGTTGAAAACTGTCTAGAGTTACAACAAATTGTAGAAGACTTATCAGCGGAAGGAGAAACAATAAAAGAAAGCTGGACTATGACACGAATGCTCAGCGTGCTGCCACCCAAATTGCACCATCTTAGGACAGCATGGGACAATGTTACAGGAGGAGAAAGGACAGTTGATACTCTCATAGAAAGATTAAGATTAGAAGAAGACAGACTCAATGAAGCAGAGAAGGTCAATGAAATGATACCTAAAAATGCACTTATCGCAAGTGATAAGAAGTTCAATAATTACAAACCAGGGAGCATAACAGTCAACTGCTTTAAATGTGGACACAAAGGACATACTAAGAAAAATTGTAGAAATAAGTCATGTGCAAAATATATTGCGTACTGTAAGGCCAACTATCCATGTCACACATGCGGTCAGAAAGGCCATTTTTCAAAAGAGTGCTCTAAAAGATGCGAAGAGAAGACAGGAAATGAACAACAGTACAGCAAAAATATGAATCGTCGTGCGTTTATCTCACTTGGACTGTCATCAACTAATATGAATGATTTGAATTCAAAGACTGATAGCAGAAATTTTTGGTACCAGGATTGTGGGGCAACCCAACATATGACTGCAAATAGGCAATGGTTTAATGGACTCGTTGAACTGGACGAACCAAAACAAATTCTCATCGGAGACGCAACGGTACTGGAAGGCATAGCAATCGGAAACGTTGATCTTGAAGCCTACGATGGAAATGATTGGTGCAAGGTCACACTGGAAAATGTGTTATATGTTCCTAAATTGAATTTCAATCTCTTTTCCGTCAGTCAAATTTTAGATAGAGGATACATACAAACGGCAGATCGAGAAATGTCAATATTTAAGACACCAGATAGTGATGAGGTTGTGGCAATGGCTGAACGTGAAGGCAATTTATTTAAAATGTTGTTTCGTCAAGAGATGTCTGCAAATTGCTTAGTTGTCGTGTCAATTCGGACTTGGCACGAAAGACTCGCTCATCAGAACGTGAGATATATTAGACAAATTCTAAACAAGAATGAAATAGATTATATTGATGACTGGGGTGACTACGTGTGCGAAGGCTGTGTTTACGGAAAACAACATAGAGTCTCTCATCCACTGAATCAGAAAGTATCAGAACAAACATTAGATCTGATTCATGTCGATCTTGGAGAAATGAGTACGCTATCTTTGGGAGGAGCTAAATATTTTCTATTGTTTAAGGATGATTTTTCACATTTCCGAACAGTATATTTTCTGAAGACAAAGGATGAAGCAACAACAAAACTTGAAACTTACCTGAAGCTAGTCGAAAATCAATTTGGAACAAAAGTGAAGAAACTGAGATCGGACAACGGGACTGAAATTAAAAATATAAGTACTCGTAAACTTCTGGAGAATCTGGGAGTTTTCCACACTTTCTGAACAAAATGGAAGAATAGAAAGAGAAATGAGGACAGTCGTCGAGGCAGCAAGAACAGCAATCCACGCATATAATTTAAATGAAAGTCTCTGGGCAGAAGCTGTGAATTACTCTGTATTCACAATCAATCAGACTGGAACGAGCTCAGTAAAGAACAAAAGTCCAGCCGAATTATGGTTTGGAAGACGTATAGATGTAAATAAACTCAGAGTTTTCGGAAGCGAGTGCTACGTGCTGACAGCAAATCATAAGAGAAGCAAACTTGAAAGAAAGTCTAAGAAAGGCATCTTCGTTGGATACGATATTAATTCACCTTGCTACAGAATATATCTGCCAGATGAAAGGGACGTTGTGAGTTCAGACAACGTCATATTTGGCAAAGAAACTAGGAGCACATATCAGACAGACATTGAATCAGCTTTGAAAGAAGACAAGGTGGCTGAAATTAACTTAGACGCAGAAATTTTGGAAGAAGTCAGAGCGGAAACAGATGAAGAGAGCGGACAAACAAGAAGACAAGGACTTCGCGATCGTCGAAATATACGACCACCAGTTAGATTTACAGACTATGTAACCGAAAACATAGTAATGATTGGCGAAGTTCAGGATATCTCGATATCACAGGCTCTTCAGGACAAGGGATGGTTTCAGGCGATGTCAGAAGAGTATGAATCACTGATAAACATGGGAACCTGGGAACTGGTCGAATGTCCAAAAACAATTAGACCACTTACATGTCGCTGGGTACTTAGAGAGAAGTCAAGTGGAAGGTTAAAAGCTAGACTGGTTGTACGGGGTTTTGAACAAAAGGAAGGAATCGATTACTACGAAACATTCAGCCCAGTGGCTCGACATGCCTCAATTAGATTAATTCTGAGCTACGCTGCATCTGAGAAATTGAAGCTAGTATCTTTTGATGTGAAGACTGCATTTTTACACGGAGATTTGAATGAAGTTTTGTACATGGTGCAGCCTGAAGGGTTCGAAGATGGTACTAGTCGAGTCTGCAGGTTAAAAAAGAGTTTATATGGACTCAAACAAGCTCCGAGAAAGTGGAATGAAAAGATTTCAACATATCTAGAAAGCCTTGGAATGGTGAACACCGATGATGATCCGTGCATTTATTATAATGAAAAGAAAACTATTTTGATGACCTTATTTGTAGACGATGGATTAATTGCCGGTTATAGTGAAGACGCGATTTACAAAATGTTGGATTTTATAAATACAACATTCGAAATTACTTATACCCGTCAAATTCAAAGCCAAATTTCATATCTTGGAATGGATATTAGGATTGAGTCCAACGGAATCTTTATTAATCAGTCCAAGTATATAAACAAGATTCTCGAACGTTTTGAACTCAACACGTCCAACTCTGTATCTACACCAATGGAAAAGGGAATGATGACAGACAGAAAAGACCTGATCAATGATACTATAGTACCAGTTACGACACCATACCGTGAAGCAGTTGGAAGTTTACTGTACTTGGCCACAATATCTCGACCAGATATTTGTTTTGCAGTAAATTATCTGAGTCGCTATAACAGTCAGCCCATGATCAGTCATTGGAAAATGGTTAAAAGAGTTTTCCAGTATCTAAAGGGAACCCCGAATTTTGGAATCTTTCTTGATGGAAGTGATTCACTCGTCGCCTATACAGATTCTGATTACGGAGGAGATCCTGTGACTGCCAAATCGACTAGCGGTATTCTGGTAATGAGAGGAGGCCCCATCATATGGTATACACAAAAACAACATCTTATTGCTACCTCAACAGCTGAGGCAGAGTATCGAGCAGCAGTGACAGCTATTGACGATATTTGCTGGGTCAGGAGAATTAGTCTGGAACTTGGTATTCTGAAGTCAGAAGATCCAATTCCTCTATACATCGACAACCAGTCAGCTATTCATATGCTACATAATACATTTGAAGGCAAAATTACAAAAGGCAAAAAACATATTGAAATTCCTCGGAAATACATCATGCAACATATGGACAAAACTGTAACAATCAAACATGTACCGAGCACTGAGCAACTTGCAGATATATTGACCAAACCACTTAATCGTAAATTATTTGAATCCATTAGAGGTCAAGTGGTCAAGGAGGAGTGTTGTGATTAATCACTTGTTGTGTTCTGACCACTGAACTCTAATGTTAAAACTTGGCAATCTAGTCTAATTTTAATTTTGAGTTGATTTTTGTTTTTCTATTATTATGTCTGTTCTTTTTTGAATTTGAACAAGCAAAGACTTAAAAGACCTGATTAAACAATTTGAAATATTCTATGTACAATTTTATGTTAAAATAAAAATACTAACAATGTGAGAAGTCCTCATCGATCCAACATGTGCTAAAATTTGTATTCAAGGTCAAAGGTCATGAAAATAAGTTTTTCGCAAATATCTTTTAAAAGGTTAGTTTTATTGTAAAAATAGTTATCATCAAATGTGTAGAGCATGTGATTTCCGACAAAAAAGGTTCTTACACTTTTTCTGCTACAAACGATCGTTCTCGTATTATCGCAATTTTGAAAACTACAAACTTGGGATTCTCACTAATATGCACTCCTTTCATACCATCTTAGCGGTAGAGTACTTGGCGCATTTTTTTACGTGCTATCCCTGTGGGCATAATCCACGATCTTATGTATGTAGACGATCAAAAAGATATTGTGAAAGTGATAATGGAAAAATAATAAATTTTTATTGATTTGGAACTTTTTTGTGTCTATTTTGACTGGGCTATTTATAGACAGAGAAAAGGGTACACCTCAAATGAAAGCCTGAATTCCTAGCCAGTACTACTACTAGATATATACAAAACATCAAACCTGAGGGATAAGTATTTCATGAACATGCCCAAGTTTTGAACTTATTCGTTATCTATTGTATGTATAAAGTTTTCGGTTCTTGGAGTAAAATCTATTTTACAAAATATTTATGTAATTGTTAAGGTCGATGGCAACTGTCTTCTCTGCGTACGCTCTCTCGTATCTACACTAATATTATAAAGGTGAAGAGTTTGTTTATTTGTTTGGTTGAACGCGCTGATCTCAGGAACTACTGATTCGAATTGAAAAATTATTTTTGTGTTGGATATTCCATTTATCGAAGAAGGCTATAGGCTATATAGCATCACGATAAGATTAATAGGAGCGGAGCATCAATAAAAATGTTGCAAAAACAGGAAAAAATTATGCCTTTTGAGAGCTTCTGTTGTGTCCGCTGCGTAAACGGTTAAAGTTACACAAAAATCATGAATGACGGAATTGTTCCCCTTTAAAAGTTCTAAAAAAAGTACGAAACAGCATATGTCTAGCTTTTAAGGTTGACTCACTACAACCTTTTTTATGGTAATCAAATTTGTTCTAAAATAATGCATTATTTGCGAAGGTGTTTTTATAAACATGATATTAATCTTTATTCAAATAAATACAATAAATGATGTGCAAAGCGAGTGCTCATGAGGGCCCTGGTGAAACCGCGGGGCACAGCTAGTTTTGATATAAGTGACTTAAGGTTCGAACTTTTAACTGGAGCGCTTTACCAGCTGCTATGATAACACGTTATATTCTAAGAATTACAAAAATTGGTCAAAGTATAATTATACAAATGTTTTCTAATAAGGTGACGTATGGTAAGTTTTCGTGGGAATTCGTAACTTCGCAAATTCTTTTAATTACGATACGAAAGTAACCGATTGTCACACGAAGCCGGTCATCCGCAGTAGTGGGAGTTCCAAACACAATCAAATAAGATGTTCTTCGAAGTTTCATGTTTTTCAACACAAAATTTAAAACATTCAAGGTACCTATAATTTTTTAATTGTTTTAGTTATGTGCCATTTGAAGAGAGGGCAAAGATGGGAATTGGTTTTGTCGATTTTTTCAACTTTTAAATATCTCGAAAACGGTTAAAAATAAAAGTATGGTTTGGATTCAGTTCCACATCTCATTCATAATTTTATAAATTTTATGCAAAACTGTTAAAACGATTGTAGTGAAAAAGTTCAAAATCTGAAAAAAAACAATGTTCCGCAAATATGTATTTGTGGATGATTTTTTTTCATAATCTAAGCTTAATCAGTCTGAAAATTCCAAAACTGTGTTTTTTTTTAAAGGTGAATAACTTTTTTTTAATTTTATAAGATTTCCATTTGGTCTATTTAAATTATTGTTTTTACATATTCTGTGACTCTAGCTTTGATCTGTTAGAATTCCTAAAGATATCAATTAGATTTTAATAATTTTCAAAAAAAAAAAAAATAACCTAAGTGGACTTAGAAGATAGGTATAATTCGATAAAATATTTTGCAGACACAACAAAGATTTTTAAACTTTGTGAAATTATAATTTGAATTATTATATCATTTTGAATTGTTATTCGACCGAAAAAAGAAATTTGTTTTGTATAATGTAAAGTTTTCTTAAATGTTGGTGAAATTCTACAAACCTTCTTCATATTTTTTGGATACGACCTTAAACACACATAGAAAAGGGTAAAGGAAGGGAAATTTTCACTAAACAAAAGGTAGTCAGTAATATTTAATTTTTGTTTAACGCTAATTTAATAAATAAAAACTCTTAACACGCCTACATACAAATAATTTTGGTAAGAGAGGACGTTCTAAAGCTAAAATGTTTACAGAAACCCATGGCCGGCAAATTCAGCAGGAATGAAGCCTTCTCGTCCCTCGCGCGTTTTAATGTAGAACCACTGCCGTCTGTCCTTGGATTCTTTGCACTCTAAAAGGGTAACAATGTCGCCTTTGCGCACCGCAACGCTCTCCGTCACATAATCGTTCGTAATAGCGACCAACGTCTGACGCAGACTCCTGGTTTTTGGTCCATGACTGGCGCACTGTCGCGGCATCACTCTTGGCTTCTGCTTGAGCACCACGTACTCGTCGTTCTGTCTGCCCGGGGGCATTTCAAGCGTTTTGTGTTTTTGAGACGGTTGGTAGTTGAGCACGGGCCTCAGTTGGGCGTAAGACTTTTCAGTTAACTTTGGCTGACTTGCTGCTCTAAGGTACAGCTTGTCGACGTGGTGCTCTGCGTACGTTTTTCCGGTGGTCCTTCGGAGTCGTGGAGTGCGTGCGCCATCGGATCGCGTTCCTCCACGAAGACGAACCTCTTTTTCACTATCGGTCATATTGCCGCAGGGTCGCGGAAACACGTCCCCATTGCTCTCCCAGCAGGGCGGGGGTCTTGAGGTAGAGTTAGCACGCGCAGTTGGAGGCAGGATCCCAAGAGGTAAACAGGACGAGTAGCCAACATAGCCCTCCTCGGCATGTGGCGTTTGGACGTATAACCAGTTCTGGTTTTTGAACACAGCGTTCACGACCATTCCCAGCGGAAGAGGTATTTCGATTTGATAGCCACCTGGACGCGTCTGGTACAATGTACTCGAGGACGAGAGCACCACAGGAATGTTCCCCGGGGATGCCAGGGAACATTTCGAAAGAAACTCGTCAACGTTACGTATTTCATATCCAAATTTCTGTAAGCGGTTACGATCCCTGCGTTTTCTGTGCCGATGTCGGCGATGGTTGCCCTCACTGGCAGCAACTAGACTAGGTTCTGAGTAGGTCCCCTTTAAGGATTTCGAATCCTCACCAGGTAAACTTTGCTTTACAAAGCCGTTTTCATTCAATTTAAAAGATCGCTTTTCAACGACCTTGCGAGTATCTTTGTGACGTCGATCTAAAATTTCATTGGTGCTATGTGACTCTGAAAAATTTTTTTGTGGACTACAAACAAACAATAAATCTTTTGTTGGTTCCCTCTTATCCTGATACTCCTGCAAATTGTGATCGCTCACATATTTCTCGCTAAAAAGTTTCTCTTCCTTATTTTTACTTTTGAACTTCTTCCGTTCGTTTGAGTTTTTCGAATCGGTTGAAGCATTCGCCGAATTATTCTGCTGCTGTTCTCTAAGTACCCAAGTCAATGAAATACGCGGCCTGCGAAGGCTGAGATTTTGACCCATTGCCTGATTGACTGAGCTCGTTACACATCCTCTTTGTTGGTCGAATAGCTCACTATCTGCACCTTTAACATTGCTGTTAAGTTGGGAAAATTGTTGGCAAAATTCGTCTATTTCGACGTAGTCCGACGATGAGAGTCCCTGGTCACTAGATTCGTTATCCTGCCCGGAGGGCAAAATAAGCGAACAGGCATGCAGCAGGTCTGGACAATGTGTGCCTAACGACAGGTGGAAATAATTAGTTCAGTTCCACGTCTGAATATTTTATCTTTTTATCATACCACTTACTGGAGCACCTCCAGATGGTCCTTCGATGCCCTCATCATCGCTGCTGGACGAAGAATCGTACTCGTACCGATTAGGTGCTGCAGCAGAAGGACACCGGGATGAGTACGATGGCGGAGGAGTCAAAGGTCTTTGGTATCGTCCTGGGGTCCTCCGTTCGTCAGGTAGTTGCCCGGAATTTCTTAAATCACTTCTTCCCGGATAGTTCGCCTGGTGGACTACCGCCGGCGGCACAGATGCTGTTTGCGCACGTGAATAACTCCCAGACGTTGGGGGTGATGGACCACCACCACCACTTTCTTGTTCCGCTGCAAAGAGATGAAAGGAAGAAATGAATCAGTCAACTCATGTAAAACATTTTAATTGCTTTGCAACTTAATTAGCCAGGAGTGCCTCAACTAGAGGCATCCTCCCAATTAGAACTGAACGAGAATCATCGGGCTCACAAATCGTCTTTTGGGCTTCATGAACGGCAAATTGGGGGAAACATTCACACTTTACCGCACCGCTTATGGGTAATTCGATTTAATTTGGCAACTTGT
The DNA here is from genome assembly GCA_951509405.1 of Machimus rusticus. Taxonomy (NCBI): domain Eukaryota; kingdom Metazoa; phylum Arthropoda; class Insecta; order Diptera; family Asilidae; genus Machimus; species Machimus rusticus. Next base: position 19,023,477 of record OX608050.1, on the reverse strand, counting down.
TACAAGCTACTCGATCTTTGGCTGGAACAAAGTTACTGCTTTCGTCGAAAATATTTTTGTTTTTCGAGCAAGTTGGTGATAATACTCAACAGATGGTTTGCCAACTTTGAACTTTAATGCTTGAGCTTTAAGTTGCCATTAGGGCGTATAATTTTATTCAAAGGCAATTTAAACAAACTTAGAATCTAAATTGAGTTAATTTATACAATTTACCTCATTTTTGAAAGAAGTAGGCAACATGACCTAAAATGTAAATACTGAACAGAATTCTTAAGTCCATTTAAAGAAAGAAAAAAATTCAATCAAGGTAACAAAACTGTAGCCAACAAAATTTCATATTCATAAAACAAAAATATAACATTTTTCACAATTTTAAATAATATACATATAAGTCACGTTTTGTCAAAAACATTTTTTTGTTGCAAACGTACTCCTATAGGTATGAGTAAAAACCGCTTAAGTCCTATTTCATCATATTTTGTTGAGTCTTCATTATTAAACTAAAAAGTAGGCAGCATGAAAGACTCATTAATGTTAAAGAAAGGACTCACTACTATCCTGTGTCACTATAGTGAAAAAAAATTAACAACACTAACTAATCCTTTATTGATTTTCAGCCTACTAATTGAATTAGTTGTTAGTTAGAAATAGTTGAGAAACTACTGTTTTAGCTCTATCAACTAATTTAATTAGTAGGCTAAAAAAGTAGTTAGTATTTCTAATCTTTTTTTCTTCAGTGTATATATACCATTATTCATTAACCAAAGTCTATAATGGATCAAAAGTTCCAGATAGTAACCCAGAAGAGCATATGCCATTCTATTGGCACTTATTTAACAAACCAACTATTTTTTAGATGTGTGTGTGTACATACATATATTCCGTAATTTTTAATAATAATTTATACACATAATGAATCTGTTCAATTTTAAATTTTATTTTAATTTTAAGTGAAATAAACAGTGTTTCCTTCTAAAACAACTTAAGTCAAAAACAGTTTTTTAATATATACCTATTTAACACAATATTAATAGAATAAAAATATTAAAAACAGATTGTATGCTTTAAAGCCGTATTACTAAAATAAGACGAAAAACCCCTTACAAATTCGCGTATTCGTCAGCACAGCACATTTAAAATTACAATTACTTTAATTGTTACTGGTAATGCTATTTTTCAAGCTCTGTATATGTTACATAATATATTTTAATTTTGCTTTGTAACATTTTAAATTCTGTTACTTTACACAATGTATAAACAGCTTATGTTAAACATGTTTCCATCATTTAATACATTCTTTAAAATTTGCTAAAATTATCGAATAAAATTTAAACGTAAAAACTTTTTTCACTAGCACGCATTTGTCTAAGGGAAATGGCAAATCGAATTAATGGGAAATGTTCTTCAATTGTGCTCATTTTCAGGATTTCTGTAAAATTATTTTACAGAAAAGTCTTTTTATTTATCTTGAGAATAAATAACAAGCGATCGATAAATGGTTGTTGTATATTGGACACTTTTGAATAAAATTTATTGTTTCTACAAAGTTTCATCAAAATCTGTAAGTTTATCTGAAACTCATTTTATGTCGAGTATTCAGAACGGATGCGAATATTACTATGAAATATACTATGTAGTTACATTTCTGCAATTCACGCTTGTTTCAGTCATGGGAAAATAAACAATTAAACTTCTTTGACTGGTCGGTCTAGCAATGGACCGTACGTACGTACAAGCTGATATGCATACCTACATTCTTTAGAGTGGTGACCAAATGCATGTTTATATTAAAATTAATTACACGAAATTGAATTGATCACATCAATCACAAGTTACAGTTGCTTAAACTTATGCATTGTTGTTTACCTTCCATTAATAAATTCTTTTTCCGTTGGAGCCCAATGAAATGAGCTACATGTTAAATATGCAAAACATAACATACATTCTGTGTCGTATGTAATAAACGCAGGTGCACTCTATCAAAAGGAATTTAGTAATGTTTCAATATTTCAGCTGCGTAGTTTTTGCTTTACAGCTCGAAAGTCTCTGGTAATTTTAATTTAATCTTTTTGAACAAGAACATAATTTAATCGCGTTTAATGCTTTGAGCAATTGAGAATATGCAAATATATTAATTTTCTGAAAAGAATAATTAAACACTTAATATCACGACGATTTAAAATAAATAAGATTCTCTTTAAATAGAGAAACCTTATTGTTCTCACCCGCGATGTACACATACATTCTTTATATGTATGATAAAAGAATGGGCTCCTTCAAAGCGTTTATTAATAATATCTAATAATAGCTGTGTTCCATTGGGCTGTGTAAAGTACTCGCGAGTACTTTCTCAATGGAACGCTACTTTGATCGTCAGGAGTAAAATATAAATTCAAATTTTGACATTTCATCGTATTATATTAGTTGCTCTGATTGTGCCTTATTTATTAAAATGGAAATATTTATATATAAATATGTTTTGCTGCCTAAACTACTTAAATTTTATTATTTGAATCCTTGTGATTACTCCAGAATAGCTAAAGCTGCAACGAAAAATGAGGAAAAGCTTTCATTTCCATGCAAACCTAGTACAAAAACCACCATCCACCTGGCGAGAAAATGTGGCGTAACTACTCAGAACTTCTGCTCGCCAACTATAGCTAGAGTAGTTCAGCGTAGCCAGAAGTACTTGGGAGTATTTTACACAGCCCAATGGAACACAGCTAATATAAAATATATTTTTATAGGATTTTGTACCTACATCGATTAAATTTTTTGATCCCATCCCGACGTTTGTTATATTTTTCAATCTGTTTATCAGAAATCCCCATTAACCCTAAACCGTAAATGCGTTTTTGAGAAGGAAAATGGGTTGTTATTATTATTAAAAACAACTATTATTTCCGTAACAAAAACTTTTAAAACTACAGCAGCATTTAATATGAAATTTGTGAGCTTTTATCTACATGAAAAATATCGCATTGCTAACATTCCACGTAAAAAGTGATATGCTGCTTTGTTATACTCACGAGAAAAAACATCATTTGGAAAGTTTTAACGTGAAAACATATAGGTACGGCTCCCCTTTTGACGCGATCGGCCTTACGACCTCATTAAGAAATATTATTTGTCAATAGAGGAACTTATTACTTTTTATTTTGTAAAAAATGTAAAGTTTTTAATTCTGTTGAAATACCTATAATTTTTTTTAAGCTGAAAAAATGAAAAAAAACCGGCCAAGTGCGAGTCGGACTCGCGCACCGAGGGCTCCGTACAAACCTGTAGGTATATAAGTAAAAGTTCAGCCATCACGACAATCGAGTCATAGTTATGGTATTTTTATTGCAAATATATATATGTATATACCAAATTGCTGTTTCTTTTGATTGCGTTGACATAGAAGTTTGATTTTGTTACAGCTTAAAGGTATTATAGACCTGAGTATTTGCTATGATTTTCAATTTAATACCTCTACGCGTTCATGAGGAAAGGGGTAGTAAGTTAAAAGTTATTTATCTGTGCTATAAGACGTTACTTCGTACCAAATTTCAAGATTCTGAGTTCACGGGAAGTACCCTGTAGGTTTTGATTCCCTTGCGAGTGTCGAAAATTTGCGGAAATTTGCGGCATAAACGGCTGTATCTTTTGATTGCGTTGGCTTAGAAGTTTGATTTTTTCACAGCTCCAAGGGACAGTAGACCTGAGTATTTAATATAAATTCTAGCTTGATACCTCCACGCATTCCTGAGAAAAGGGTCAGACAGACAGACGGACGGACGGACGGACGGAAAACAAAGTGATTCGTTTTTTCCTTTCGAGGTACGGAACCCTAAAAATGGAAATATAAGGAATAAAAAGTGTTTTTTAGATTGCTTTCTGCACCGCACGACTATTTTTCAGAAATTGTTGAGTAATTAACAGATTCAGGTTCAGAAAGAACAAAAGGGTTTCCCATGATCAAGTGAAATTTCTGCAATCAGCTTAAAAAACAATTGCTGCATTGAGCAATCGAGTGCAAAATTGCAACACGGAGCCTAGGCCACAACAAATTCCTAAGAAATCACATAAATGTTAATAACTTTTACTTTCAATTTTTGATAAACTTTAATATGTTCATGATTTAATAATCTTATTAATAATATAATATGGGGTTAGGTACACTGAGAAAAATTTTTTTGAGAGCAATAAAATGGTCATGATATCAATAATTTCTCCAATGTAGTAAAAGACTCAATAGTTATAATTCTGGCATCCTTAAGATGGATAAGAAAATATAGTTTTATAGTCCTGGCATCTATAAGATATAATCCCTTAAACTATATTTATGGTTCTCCCAGAATATAGTTAAAAATTTCTTTCAGTGTAGTTGTTAATTTGATATTTTCAAAATATGGATTTACCTATCCATAAAAGGTATCAAATTTACATATATGAATGTAGGTTCAAAAGTAAAGTTTAACATATTAATTTGATAGTAACCGGAGTAACCCATTTCAATTTTATGTTAACTATTATTAAAATGATAATACCGTAAGGTCGGGGTACATTAGCCCAGGGGTGTAACTTTGGCCATGGGTGCAACTTTGGCCCAATGCGGGAAAAAGTTTAAATTTCCCGCCACTACTACTTCGATAGTTCCTGATGTGCGGCGTGGCGGGAAATTTAAACTTTTTGACGCATTGGGCCAAAGTTTCACCCATGGCCAAAGTTACACCCCTGGGCCAATGTACCCCGACCTCACGGTACATATATAGAAAGGCAAAAAATAGTAGTCGGCAATTGTGGCTATACAAAGAAAGTAACAGGAACGCCTGAAAGAGAAAAATTACCACAGTATGATCGGCTAGCCACTTGCCACCCGCTAGTTCCGCCAACGCATTTGTGTGAGGAGCCCTGGCACGGTGCTATCAAAACCGCGCATGTTTCTAACTTTTTATTTTTTTTGTAATATTGGTCTACAGCCTGTTTATAATTAAAAAATAGTTGTGCGATAATGTATATTTGTGCCTTAATGCTTTCTTTTTGTTTTAAATATATCATAATGCAGTTATTTCTACTAGATTTTTTTCTACTTAACCTTAAATTCTAAATTTTGGGGTCGGGGCTAAAAGTGACATTTCTTCGGGGCAGGTTGTTACATGTACATCTCGGTAGTATCTGCCTTAGTTTTTGTTTAGGAAAGAAGTTTTTTATTATTTTTGAGGGTTAAAAGTTACCAATTTTTTTGTTTTTGTGAGGCATAAGGATAAAAGGCATAAAAGAAATAGTATGCCAAATTTTTTGTTTAAGAAATAAGTTTATAATTTTCATCAAATTCCTAAGCTACTAAATTTGTTATTTGATGAGGCATACAGAGCAATGGTACACCTTTACACCTTGCAAACATAAAAAGACTGTGTTTTAGGTCTAAATTAAGTAAAAAAATGTTGATTGCCCTTACTTAAAAGTCTCAGATTATGTTTGTTTTTTGTTGTATCAACCTACCCCGTGTGGTGTAACAACCAGCCCCAGGCACGGGGCTAAAAGTTACACGGCTCTTTTTTCAGAATTCGCGTGTTTATAGCACTTCTAATAGGCGTAAATCTAAAATTCTTCTTAAATTAGAATCTTGAATAGTTATTTCATTGAACAAACTTGGAATTACGTAAAATAGTCTAACTAACAAAAAGATATGACAATTTGTTTAAAAAATGTCACAACCAGCCCCAGTCTCCCCTACTTATGTTATCAAAACAACTTATTGCTCTATAGCTGAAAATTATAAAGAAAAAGCGTCAATTTTACTATGGTTTTATTGAAAAATTTCTCTCAGTGTATAAGCAATGTACATACATACCATGTATATGTATCATAAGCAAAACAGTAGTTTGAATTTTTAAGCAAAAATGATCGTAATAAAGAAATGAAACTTAGTTACCTACATATGATCACAGGTTACTTGGGATGGAAGGCCCCTTGCGAGTATCCACACACCCTTGATTTAGTATTCAGGCAGAGGTGAAATAAGAGAGCCCTGGATTCCATTATCATAAACATATCCAAGAGGAAGCCATTCTCGAACCAGACCCCAAGTAAATTCCCAAGACCTAAATAATTGCGACGTTTCGCGTAAATTAAATGGAGTTGCTTGCAAACTGAGAAGTAGCTACTCAGCCTACCCGCGTCTACCGGGGACGCGGGCGCTCCGCCCGAACCCTGGCGGAAAGTGTGTTAGCAGTAAATTTCAATTGTAAACTTTTCCTGGCATAAAACAGATTTCATCGTAAATACATCCGCTGCGCTCGGCAGTGTGTTCCAATTACACCCGCATTTTTCCATTCGAGTCTTAATAATTTCCCCGTTGCCAGCAAAGAGGAAAGGTACGTTTTCTTGAAAGGGAGGATACATCACCATTACGCGGTTACTCACCTGCCTCGGGGTTTCGGGGGGTTTGAAGCCGGGAGGTAATTGCTAAATGCTCCGACTCCAACAATTAGTCCCGGGCCCCAATTAGGCGGGTACTATGCTGGCTCTTGTAAACAATTAAAGAAAAAGGATCTGCCAAAAACGTAGACAATTATGTCACGTTAACTTCTCAAATTATGGGACACAGGAAACCCTCCAGACTCCGGTGAGTTGGGGCCACCTCAGACGGTCGAGGTGCGGGGCTGTATCGTTTTAATTCAAAACTGGAAACTTTTGACAGCTTGTTTACACCTGAGCACGTTGGTCGTCAACAAATGACGCTGAAATGCAAATCTCGTAAGAATCCAAGTTAAGATCGGCCATTACCTGAGTGAGTGCATATCGCGGCCGTGGCTCGCTGGAACTGGACCTTTTATCAGATCTAAGTAAACCGAGAGGTGAACAGCACCCCGGGAGTTCTCCAGCTCATTAAGATGTCCAAATTAGCAATAAACAGTCATAAATTCGCAATAGCCGTTTTTTACCCGCCAAGTGATGGCCATCGCCGAAGACGGGAGTCGTGCCTTATGGACGATTAATTCGATGACCACACACAGCCGGAATCCGATGGTATCATGAAAGGCCGGCGTCTTTCGTGCTGTGGACCTCGAGCTTTCGGGTAATTCGGACGGCGGCGAAAGGTTCCTCGGGGAACAGTAGCTAGCTTCCATTTCGGAGACAAATAAAATTGCTGGAACGACCCCCGTATAATTCCGCATTTGTAGCAAACTGCTTGCAGCACTGCACGGCAATTTCGTTTTATGACGATGAATTTTTTTTAAATGACATGGCCATCCAATTAAGTCGTTGGCTTCATTGAATATGTTACGCTGTTTTTATATTTTCTGATCAAAACGGTTGCCTCGAAACCAGAATGCAAGGGAAATTTTTGCTCTTACGAGTGGGCGGGAAGCTGAAAGTGTTTAAAGAAACATTCAACTAAGCGACTCATATGATCCAACGGAGAGCTTCAAAATCGAGATCTTCACGCCTTCTGAAGAATTTAAATTCATTTTGCAAACCTGATTTGAATAAAAAGCCAAAAACGAAAAACCTTCCTTTTCTTTTATTTGATCAGAAATTAACACTAGGCTGTAATTTCCTTGCAAGTTAATAGACGGAAACCGATCAATAAAAATTCTTCTTTTCGAGAAGAATTCAGTTTCAATTTTTTTAAATTCCTTTCTTTAATCAAAAACACGTCTCCATATAATTAAAAAAACAATTGGAAAATGTTAGCAATAAGATGTTTTGATTATATAAACGCAATTATTACGCAAACATTTTTTAAAGATTGAGTTAAGACTAAAATCATATCACTAACCCATCACCCTGTTAAGCACCATATTAACTATTAAAACTTGACTTCTTACGCCACTAGGATTCTCAACGGCTCATTAATACTCCCCACTAATATTATAAATCCGAAAGTGTTTGCTTATCTGTCTGTTTGTTACTCTTTCACGCTGAAAGTACTAACTAAACCAATTTCGCTTTTGGCATAATGGTAAAGTGAAGGGTGGAGAACAACATAGGATGATTTTTATCTCAGAAAAATGCATAGTTTTCTAGGGACAAGATGTGTTTAATGACTTGATTTCCTGCGCCAACTTACTAGTAGGATCAACTTGAAGCAAAAGAAAAAAGTTTTACAACTGACAAAGTGACAAGTAGGAATATTTAAATTAAGTAAGTAATTTATTTTTACTAATTTTATAAGCAAAGGACTACTAGGATGATAAAAACTTTGATTATTACTACTGTAGAAGTTAGCTTCTTCCACTTCAATAACTTCTTCAATAACTTACGATTATATTCAAATCCAGTTGAGGTAGAAGTTAGCTTCTTCCACTTCAATAATTTCTTCAATAACCTTTTTTGATGCTTTCTTCATCCTTGTTTCTTTGATTCTTATTTCTTGATTTTTTAATTTTATATATCATATACAGTAGTGGCCAGATAAAAGTTACATCCTTGAAAATTTTGGAAAAATCGATTGCATTCATTTAAACCGCAATTAAATGAAAAGAAAAGGACGCATTATCCTTTTTGATAGTGTTATAATTAAGAAAATACTGTATGCTGTTATAAAAACCGATAATTAACTTTATTCTTGACTAGATATAAAAAAAGTCAATTTTATGGAACTAAAATGCTATTATAAAAAAAGGGAAATATAAAAAAGGAACTAACATTCTTTCTAAAATTTTTATAAACATTCATGATGCTGTCCTTGAGCAATATCTTAAGCCTCATTTCAATACTTTGTAGGACCTCCATGAGCCTTTATAATGGCTTCGATCCTCCTCGGCATTGAAAGGATGAATGTTTTCCAGTACTCCAAGCTGATGTCGTTGTTCCAAGCTTCAATTACGGCAATTTTGGGTTCCTCTGTTTTATTTGCATGCCTGTTCGACGTGTAAACCTTAAACTTTGCCCAATAGTTCTCTAAAGTATTCAAATCCGGACTGTTTCCTGGCCATTCCAGTATCATTAATACGGATTGTGATACAAATTCTTTACTTTTACAGAGAAAACGGTGAAAGTTTGTTGTTTTTCTGATTAAATCCAAAACTCATCATAGAGAACAATAAAAAAAATTATAAAAGTACTTTATAGGCGTGATGACATGGTGCAGAATCGTCCTAGAAGTTTGGATCCTAAATGACAGGAAACAGTCTTTTCATCGATGGGGTCAAATGGTCGTGAATTACCTTGATAAAGCTATCCGTGTTCATGGATCCTGTGCGAATTGCAATATCCCCTACAATGAAATAAGAAATGCAACCCCAAACCATAACACTAGGCGAAAATTTCTGCCTGTGCAAAACGCAGTCATCTCGAAAATTTTCATCTTCCCGTCGACGAACGTACCGCAGCCCATCGGATTGGTAGAGGTTGATCTTCAACTCGTCCATGAAGATTACTTTCTTCCAGTCATTTTGAGACCACGATCTATACGCTAAGGCAAAATTTAAACGTACGGTCATCATCCGCGCCGTCAGAGTCGATTTTTTTGGGGTATTTGTTCAAATAGACCACAGGATTGCAGCCTTCATCGTACAGTTCTCGCACTCAAATTGATATCTGAACTCTATAGCCAACTCCCAAGACGTTTTGTTTTCAACTCCGAAGGCTTAAAATTTTCAAAACACGATCCTGCCTTAGGCCTGATGTCGATTCTGCAAACCCGTCCTTTTCGTCCTGTTAGTGGATCAATTTCCACGCAACAACCTTTAAACTTTAATGAATGTAACATGGCTACATCCCACTTTACCGGCAATAATCCTAACCGCTTGTCCTTCCTGGCTTAGTGCACAAATAACACTCTTTTGTTCATTTGAAAGTTGTCGCACCATGTTCACTCCTGGACTTCCTAAACAACAATGCGTTTTGGTAAACAAATAACTATTAAGTGAGCTCGGCCTAAGCCATAAATGTGTTCCATTAATGTTAAACTGTGGAAGAGTCATAGGTGCTTTCCATCGTAGCGTGCCCGACATTCGTACTCAGTTTTCTGCGTATAAACGTCATTTGTACATCAATTATTACTGAAGGAATAATTTTCATACATATGCATAGTTTAAGGTCTATGATTTAACAAATAACAACAGTGATATGATTTGGTTCTTAAATCTAAAATGCTAATAGTAATATTTTTGTGTAACGTGCCCGACATTAAAGCAACCAAGGTTTTGAGTAGATAATTTATTTTAAACATTTTTTTTTGTTATTATAAAAAGGTTTTTGTATGCCTTTTAAGTATTATAATATACCTGCAAAGTTTAAATATCGTTGTTCATTATTTTCACCTTCAAAAAAAAATCTAAAAAATGCCTTAAATTCACGTGTGCTAGACCACCGGGTTCCGTTAAATCTAAGACTAGATAAGTAAGAAAACTGATTATGATATACCTATTCCTATAAGGACTTGAGAGCATTTAATTTAAATAATTATATGTAAAGAAAACCACTTTAGCACTTTTCTTAATTTTTTCCTTGCTGAGTAACCGAAAAGCCTACTAAATTTTCACTAACTGAAGGATGTGACATTGGAAATAAATTGTCCTCAAAAATAGAAAGATTATTTTAAATAAAGGCTTTAAATGTTGTTTCTCTTATTTTAACAGGTTAGTTAATTGTAAATTGGTACAATTGTTAAATAAAACTCTTATTTTAACAGAGCAACGCACTTTCGTCTTTGTTTCATTAATTACCTCCTGAAGAAATATCATTATAAAACAACATTTTTTTGCTAAGATTTCAAGATTTGTTGTGAAACCAACAGCAGATGGCAAATCAAACATTATATGCATAAACTCGATAGCTACACCTGAAGGTCAGATTTTTGGAATACCAGCCGAGTTCCAACCTGCAAATCTGCACCAAGTAATTATAAATACTTCCAACTATGCCAAAGTAAAAAAATCATTAAACAAAAGATATCAAACAAGGAAAATATGGATAACCTTGACAGATGATATATCAGAAATATATTTGGATGAAGAACAAAACTTACAGTTTAATGATTTTTACCTAGAAGAAATTTTGGAAAACACATTTTTTAGAAACAACATATATATGTATGTATACATATGTATATGTAGAAGAATCTTAATCAGGACTCTTGAAGGAATTGATTGACATACTGATTGGCAAATCTACGACTTTCACCTCTACTCTTAGGATCCTAAATGTTTAAATATAATGTTAAAGTATACAATATAATGAGAATGTGTCACCTATAACTCAACCCACCGTTCCCATATCAGTTAAGCGAAGAAAGATTGCATTCAACCAAAAATTTAATTATATCACGGCCGCCTTAAAAAGATTTCCTCCGGGTCTAAAGGCTGGCACTTGGAAACAACAAGACAGCAATTTGCACATCCAAATAAACCATCTCATACCATCCTTCCGGAAGATAATTTAAAAAAATTTTCTCCTCTGGTAATTACATGCATACCTGTCTGGAGTGAGGCACCCTTCGCAGGAGCTGAATCTGACGGAGGTATTTTGACGTGCCTTCTTCAGCGGTTATAAATGCTAGTGGGAGGCCCTTGTGCTGCTGTCGGGGGTTGTCAGGCTCCAGTGGTCGTTATTCATTTAGCAGACCGTGATATCAAATATCTCACACATTGCAAGTTTGGCTGCCTTTCTCCAAGATGGCGAGGGCCCCGGACCATTCACTCAGCCCGGGCTCCGTCGAGCCCTCACCTTTGTCAGTTTAATTGCAACCGGACCCGGGACCTGGGACCCGGGACTCGGGAGTGAAGTAGAACCCGCCTGCACCGACGGCGGCTGGGCGGTGGAGTTTTATTCGATACGTTTCCTGGACATTCTGGAGTTGGGTGCCAAATGTTTTGGAGTCAGGAAACTTACGACGGAGCTTTCTTCCCGAGTTTGGCGACAGTCAGCAATAAATTAAAGTCGCCGCAGAAGGGACGGATGCAATCCAATCAGCCGCGGCAGCGGAGCAAATAACAAATGCGATTCAGGTAAACCTCATTTCTTCTTGCCGCGGAAAAAGCGTGTCTTCCTGAAAAGGAGCGGAAAGAAGTCTGCAGATTTATCTTAATTGAATTGTTGCCAAGATGACCCCGTCCCGGCCCGAGATTTTCTCCGGAGTGTGAATGCTTTTCTTTTTTTTTTTTTATATTGCAATGTGAGATGGGCTGATGGCACGTCCACAAACATCTATTAGCTGGAATTATCTCGGGCCTGCGATCAGATTCCTCGCATTGTTTTTTCCTGTTGGTCACTGTTCTGTCCGACTCGGCGTCGATCTAGGAAAATATGCCGGCGTGATCTCGGGGCATATGGCAAATGGGAAAATCTCTTGCTAATAATTTCCTCGAATTCAGTTAAACTGGTTGAAGCAACTGGGAGTTTTCTACAAGTATTTACTATCATCTGTGGGATTATATCAAACCTATAAATAATGTTCGCAGATAATAACAACTATCTACACTAGGCTACATCAATATAATTCACCGTACGCCATCTCAAAACGTTATAAACTATATTTATTAATATCATTTTCGGATGAAATAAAACCATTTTCAGATTAAATGAAAATATTCTCAAATTAAATGAAACAATTTTCAAATTAAGTGAATATACTTGCCTATTTTCAAATTAAATGAAACCGTTCTTAAATGAAATGAAAACATTTTTCAGTTAAATGAAACTAGTTTCAAATAACATGAATTCTCAGAAAACTAAAAGTTAATGTAAAATAATTGTTTTTTAGTTTTTAAATAATTTTAACAACAAAATATTCATGTAAATTGAATGATTACTATGAGTAGTACTGAAGAATTTGACGATCTGCTGCATGTGGTTTGAATGTTTTACCCATTGTGAGAAAACGAACCGTGATGTTGATCATGAAGAATGTTTTACTTAAAAAATTATCGCTAATACAACCGCAAATGCTTAAATATTATTGGTGGAGCTTTTCACAAAAATTAATAATAATTCAGTTGCAGAGTCCATTTTAAATTATGGATAATATTAACCAAATATTATATTAACCCAAAGTATGGTAGGGTAGATATGGTTTCAAAAATTCTTCCACCTCTTCACTAATAGTAAAGGTTAAGTTTATATGAATATTTTGTTGCAAATATATTTAAATTATTTCAAAAATGAAAAAAACAATAATATTAATATAAGACCATTTATTATTCTTAGCTTTCTAATGTTTGATTTTTTTAAACAGTTTCATTTAATTTAGAAATATGTAGTTTCATTCAATTTGAAAATGGTTTCATTTAATTTTAAAATGGAAAATAGAGCAAAATCAAAGTTCAAACAAAGAATGGGTTTTCCTACATATGTTTAACACTAAATGAAAATAAAAAAGTTTCCACCGACCAACGAATATTCAAAAATCGAGGCGATATAATTTAATTAAATATGTAATGGATAAAAAGAATGGAAAACTGAAAGGCAAATAAAGAAGTTCAAACATATATAAAATTATTGAAGATATGAATCAACTCCACTGTGTGTATATTGAGCAAATACGAGAACGAAATTTCAGTATGCCGTGCATCATGCATAGAATGTCAAAGTCCCTTAAGGGGCTTGCCTTGGCTGCCACCCTCCCCGAATTAGCCAACATAAATTTCAAAAAATTGAATTTTTAACTATTTCTCAATACCAATCGTTTGTGAATCGTTTGTGAATGTTTGTGATACTTTTAATTTCGTTTGTGACTAATTAGTTCATTAGAAATTTAATTGTTAAATAAAGCGTACCGATTAGCCAACACCTTTTGAAAATTGATTGTAAAATAGGCTTCCGGGTACTCAATCGATTGGAAATCGTTTGTGAATTCCGAATAAAACTATAAAAAGGTTAGTGACAACGTAGTTTTCAAGAAAACTTAATTTTAATATATTGCAAAACTATGCTTATTATTGTGGCCACTGGGTTCAGTTGGCGCTGGTGCTTGCATTTTAATGCCCTCTTGCGTGATTATTGGTAATTATGTACGTAGTGAATCTGACAGCTGCCGTTGGCTATCAACACTGACATATAGAAGTAAAAATAAATATAATTTTTAAATTTGCCGCCTTTTGAAGCCCCCCATCTCGCCCAATGCGAAAAAATAGACAGATATATCTGAACTCTCCTTAGGTGAGAACTGTCAAAAGGGTGCACCATTTGAGACAGCAAATCGAGTAGTCCATTTCTATATGTCAGTGTTGATAGCCAACGGCAGCTGTCAGATTCACTACGTACATAATTACCAATAATCACGCGAGGGCATTAAAATGCAAGCACCAGCGCCAACTGAACCCGGTGGCCACAATAATAAGCATAGTTTTGCAATATATTAAAATTAAGTTTTCTTGAAAACTACGTTGTCACAAACCTTTTTATAGTTATATTCGGAATTCACAAACGATTTCCAATCGATTGAGTACCCGGAAGCCTATTTTACAATCAATTTTCAAAAAGTGTTGGCTAATCGGTACGCCTTATTTAACAATTAAATATCTAATGAACTAATTAGTCACAAACGAAATTAAAAGTATCACAAACATTCACAAACGATTCACAAACGATTGGTATTGAGAAATAGTTAAAAATTCAATTTTTTGAAATTTATGTTGGCTAATTCGGTGAGGGTTTGGCTGCCACCGACTCCAAAAACAACTGATTAATAGCTGTGTTCCATTGGGCTGTGTAAAATACTCCCAAGTACTTCTGGCTACGCTGAACTACTCTAGCTCTAGTTGGCGAGCAGAAGTTCTGAGTAGTTTCGTTCGCCACATTTTCCCGCCAGGTGGATGGTGGTTTTTGTACTAGGTTTGCATGGAAATGAAAGCTTTTCCTCATTATTGCTTCAAGCTTTAGCTATTCTGAAGTTATCACAAGGATTCAAATAATAAAATTTAAGTAGTTTAAGCAGCAAAACATATTTATATATAAATATTTCCATTTTAATAAATAAGGCACAATCAAAGCAACAAATATAATACGATGAAATGTCAAAATTTGAATTTATATTTTACTCCTGACGATCAAAGTAGCGTTCCGTACTCGGGAGTACTTTACACAGCCCAATGGAACACAGCTAATATTGTTAAGTTTTAAGTATCAATGATTTTGTATATTGCCCTTTAATGCTCTTTTCTTTAATGTGATAACTTTTTAACTTTTTAGTTAGATTTTATATACCTACATACATACACATAAGCAATGTTTTGAAGTTGGTTTTTATTTTTTTTTTATAAAAATTATTCTAATCTAATTATTCTAACTTTTGTAAAATTCACACACAATAAATCAATTCACCGTTTTTATGCTGCTATCACTAAAGAGTTCCGATGTATTTCTGCTTAGTTCTATAGTAAGGCACCTATGTATATGATTGACATAATACCCATAATAACCAAACCTAAACATTTGTGCTGTTTGTCGTTAAGGAGTTCCATTGTGTGCCCAAATCCAGTTTAGTCCATCACGTCTTTGACCACAGTTAGGTAAGTATCTTGTTCTGGAATTTTCATAAACCTAACAAAGCTTCAATAATTATAAATTTTTGATTTTGAAGACTTCCCTGGTGTATCTTCAAAATCCAAAGTCTTATTCCAATGAAATTAAAATGGGACCACGTTAGAGTTATACTAAACCCAACGCCAAAAGAATTATTAAAATCGGTTCATAAACTAAGAAGTTATATCAGAACATATATACATAAAAAAATATATACAGACGAATTGAGAGCCTCCTCCTTTTTCTGAAGTCTGTTAACAAAACAGACTGTAAAAATCATTTGTTTCTGTTTTTCATTCTTAAATACTTCGAACATTGAATTAGCACTAGATTTACGGACTGAGCCAAATTGACTCATTAAAAATTTGATAACTATATACATACACTGCGCGACAACTGAATAGGTTCACCATATAATTATTGCATATCTACCTGCAGGAGAGGTAAGGAGCAAAAACACATACATGCTTACACACATACTCGTGGGGCAATCAAAATGAAGCCCTTTTCGGGGAAGTGCAATGCATGCAAAAATTCTAGGAATCTAATTACTGAAAATCTGCCTATAAAAGTGCGACAACTGAATAGGTTCACTTTTTTTAAAGGTAATTATATGAAGGATAATTTAGGAATTTCAGGTATTTGAAATTAAAATATAATAGTTGGGTAAAGTAATAATTTATTTTATAACTCTTTAGTATCTAGTTATTTTTCCATTTTTATTTATGACCTCTGACATTCTTCTGGGTAATGAATGTAATATTTCCATTCCAATTTGATCTTATGGCCTCCACCAGGTCTGTAGTTGATTGGTACTGCTTGCCACCTTCATAAATTTTCTTTGTCAGCCATCCCCATAAATTTTCTATAATATTAAGGTCAGGTGAATTAGCTGGCCACTGTAAACGACGGATTTCTTCGCTATCTAAATAGTCTGTTACTACTCTAGCCGTGTGAATTGGTGCATTGTCTTGTTGTAGAATCCATGGGCTTCCTTGCATGTACTCGTTGAAGTTTGAAATTTCCCGTTGCAACAATTCTTTGTAACCCAAACCGTCGCAACGTTGATCTATTACAACGATGTTAATTGGGCCATTAAAACAAATAGCTCCCCACACCATAATAGATCTGCTGTGGTGACGTGACAAATACATAGGATCTTTCCTAAGATCATGAAAATAATAGGAAAATCCGTCAGGTCCATCCAAACAGAATCTTTTTTCATCTGTAAAAATAACATCTCTCCATTCGCTGATCCAGTGTGAATGTTGTCGAGCAAATTCTAGTCGCGCAGTCTGATTTCTCTTTGTTAACGCAGGTTTTTTCTTCAGACGCAGCCGCCTAATTGTTGGGGATGCCTTAATGATCCTTTGCACCATTCTAACACTACATGAAACCCCCACTTCTCCAGCAATTTGGCGTGCCGTCAAAGTTGGATTCGAAGCATGACGTAAAATTAATCGCTGTTGGCGTCCCGTAGTCGCTGTCTTCTGTCCGCCTTTTTGTCTTTTGCCGTAATTCTCAGGATCCTTTACGAAATTATTAATTACATTGACACTTCTGTTAATTCTTCTGGCAATTTCTCTGTTTGAATGCCCTTCTTCTTTAAATGCCTTTATTTTCCCAATTTCTTCCAAAGTTAATTGTTTTGCTCTACCAATTTTTTTTAAACACTATAATAGTAATAAACCACCGAAATTTATCCCTACAAATAGCACCGTACCGCATGAATCTCAAAAACACAGTTGACGAACCTATTCAGTTGTCGCACTTTTATAGGCAGATTTTCAGTAATTAGATTCCTAGAATTTTTGCATGCATTGCACTTCCCCGAAAAGGGCTTCATTTTGATTGCCCCACGAGTATGTGTGTAAGCATGTATGTGTTTTTGCTCCTTACCTCTCCTGCAGGTAGATATGCAATAATTATATGGTGAACCTATTCAGTTGTCGCGCAGTGTATATATAAAACTTTGATATTGTTTTTTAAAAACATTCATTTTGCATTATCGAATATGGTATACCTATTTTTACGGTTCTGAGCCAATTTGACTCATAGAGTGATTTAACAGTTAATCGCATTCCACATGACATTTATTGGTCATATCAGGCCTTTTGTCATAATTTCGATTTATACATCGCATGTGAGCAGTTAATTTTTGGTGAAATAATATATAATTAATTAAAATAATATATAATTCCAACGACAAAAATTCATACTACTGACGCCCGGAAGAATTGTCAAGTTCAAGAGTCATGCAATAGAAATAGATGTGCTAAATGTAATAGAAATGTTTTTGGGAAATGTATTTCAAAAACATAATTTATATGTAAAAAATGTTTTCAATGAATATTTTAATAATAAATCTTTCATTTAAATTGATTTGGAACTATTTTCTTTGCAAAAAACTTCAATATTCAATAGTCAATTTGGCTCAATTCAGTACCTTTACATATAACCAAACACCGTAAATCTAGTGTTAAGGACGATGAAAATCGCTTACGGTTCAAAATTGGGACTTGAAAAAATTGTTCGAGTTTTTGGACGGATAGGCATATCGGGCAGCTTTATAACTTATCTATCACGAAAAAGTGCTACAGGTCCAAAACTTTTGTATCTTTTTAATCGATCGCTGTGGAAAAAAAAGTCGTGAAATATTTATTGACTAGCCGTATCGAGAATTACCCGCATGACTAGGCGGCCTACTGCGCGGAACGAAGACGAGGCGAGCCCCACCTCATAACTTCTCGCTTGTTTCCCATTGCCCTCGGAGGCTTTGCGGGTGATTTTTATATTATTTTTCTTATTTTTGTTATTTTTCAGTACAGATCCACTTGTCTGACTGACAGCGTTAGTGGTAATCACGACGGAGCATCTCACTCCCGGTGAGGCATCTTGTCGCAGCCAGGCCAGGCCAGATACGGTAGCCACGTGAAACGGCAGCGGAGGCTCCGTGTTTTGCTGGTCGAGCCTATTCCCATGTTGGTGGCTTCAGGTGGGACTCCACGCGGTATTGTTCCATTGTTCTTCGGTGGCACACGATAGCTCTCAAGAGGCTGGAATTAAGACGTAGCTGGCCTGGGGACAAATCACATCGTCCTCATCTGGTATCTTGTAATCGCAATTACCGGCCTTCCTCGGAAGGAGACCTACACGAATGGCGCATGTGTGTGCGTTGCCCTGAAAGAAACCTTTTTTTTATTGTACTAGGCAAGCTGAATCCGTCCTGTAATTGCCCTAAAGGGTATTCATTCCATTCTTATAAAAAATATTTCGTGCGGAGATTAGTACTCCTGGTATTATGGTTGCCAACCCCCCGTTCTGCAGACCTCTAGTCAGAACAATGCCAAGACCCGAATTACAAATTTCTTGAATGCTTCTCCAACTCACTTAAATTCTTTAGCATCCTTATTACACATAAAAGGGATTACAAAAGAAAGGTCACGTAGGGAACTCTTTTGCCACGAAAGGAGGAGAAAGGTTCGGCGAAAAACCGAATCAAACTACTTTCGGTTTAAGGGAATCAACGAGATAAGAAACCCATCAGTTCGCCTTCATTCAGGGGCTGTCGGGAATATTTTTCATCCGTTTTTCCATTAAGAAGGAATCCTTCGTCTCAGAACATCTTCATAAGCATAACCTCCGTCGCGGTCGCGGTCCATGCCAGCAGACTCAGTTAAGATCGTTAGGTACGTCCCGGTGAGCAACCGAAACAAGAGCAGCGTGCATGAAAGTAGCCTCAAATTGAGATTGTAATTAAGATGTGGCCACGGCTTCTTTCAATGTCTGGCCAAAGAGAGCTCCTAGCGCGTTTTCCTTAAATTAATTTCGCCCACCGCTCAAAGAATCCGCCAAAGAGCTTCGTAATCTGATTTGCTCGCCAAAGAAAAACTGACTCGCCACATACCATCCATGTTGTGGGTTCGCTGGAACGATACCACCGAAGACAATGTACGCTAAGGTCAACCAGGTTGTTCGTGTTCCTTGGGTATTACGCACTTCTTGAACCCACCATTGTCTGCGATATTTATTAAGAAATCACCACGATTGGTAGGTAGAATCTCATGCTACGCTGGTCAAGCTTT
The DNA here is from genome assembly GCA_951509405.1 of Machimus rusticus. NCBI lineage: Eukaryota > Metazoa > Arthropoda > Insecta > Diptera > Asilidae > Machimus > Machimus rusticus. The sequence goes on along the minus strand of OX608050.1, from coordinate 19,003,936 downwards.
TTGGCATGCCTTTAACATTTAATGCTGTCTTTATTTTTAATTTCAACAAGAAGATTCATTACTTAACGCTTTAAATGTGCAGGGTAGACATCTTCAGCACTATAAAACAGAATATGTTGAATATTTCTAATTGATAAAAATTACACTGCTTAAACTTAAAATGCATACCTACACGTGCATAAGTATTCGAACACTTCGAAATTTGTGATTATTGTTGAAATTTAAACACAAAATGGACTTTACAGAAAAATGTATTCAGGGATTTATATATTGCTCAATATATGTATAAACGAAATATGTATATCAATAAAGACAAGTTCATATAATTTACATAGTAACTCATATTTTGCTTTTATCAATGTTGCCTTAATTACAGCGGCGCATAATTTTGGCATTCTGTCTCGATTCTAGTGGTGTTGTAGCTTTTCCATTATATTTTCTCAACTTGTTGGCTTTTCATTTCGCAACTTCTGATCTAGAGCTAGAAGACATTTATACCATTGACACACTATTTAGTTAGTGCGAAACCAACTCAGATTAAGTGGTTTCGATTTGGTTTCCCATACATTTGAAGTAGTCAGAAACCACGAAAAATTTGCTTGGTTTCGGCGCTAACCAAGTACTTTCCATAAACAAACGTCAAATCGTTAAAAATATTCTAACCATTCCAACGCATGCGTATTGTCATTTTTAATATTTTTTTCATTTGGGCGTTCAAACTGAGTAGAGCATAAATAAAAATGTATAAAAAACGAGTTTGTTGACCAAAAAAGAAACAGAAATTCCTCTTCTACAAATTTTGAACTTTTTCAGATTCAATTTTCTGCTGTGACTTAAATTCTAATTGGAGCGCGTTCAAAAACTAGACTAGATTAACTATAGTTACCTATGGTTAACATTTTTCGTTCAAAAACTCTGTGGTTAACCACAACAAAACCCCGAGCAAACTATTTGTCGTTCAAAAACTCTTCATAGTTAACTATGGCGTAGTCTAGTTTTAACCTTACTCCTTGGGTATGATCAGCCAATGGTTAAATGTAAAGAAGAAGAAGAAGAAGAAAAAGAAGTTTTTGAACTCTCTGACGGCTTTCTTTGCGGGACTTTTACATTGGTTAGAGATTTTTCGAATAGTAAAACAATATGTATAATTAAAAACGGGACTTTTTTACAAGGAGATGATGGAGAATTCTACGTTAAGATGCCTATATATACTTCTTCTTCTTCTGCTGGAACATAACTATGGCGTAGTTAACTACGAGTCGTTCAAAAATACTTATGGTTAAGCATAACCCTGTGGTTAAGTGGCTTCGGTACACTGAGAGAAAAACTTTAATAACTTTAACTATTCTGTGTAGTTATAATTGCTATTTGCTAAAAAATTGATAAATAGTAATATCAATTTACATTTCAGTTAGATTTAACTAACAATTTTTACAATTTACTATTCTTATAAGCTCGACTATTTAGAATAGCCATATGTACAATTCCTAGAATTGTCAAATCAACTATTTTAAAATAATAAATTTTAATTTGAGCAAAAAAAAATTGTTTAAAAACCGCGCCATAAAAATCTGAAAATGTTTAACAATTTCGTAGGTCAAATTAACTATTAAAAATAGTCAATCCTTTAGCCACACATCGCTTTATTAACGTTGAATTACTCAAAACGCATTGTCGTGTGGTGGCTCGAGGGTAGAGCTACGCGCGTACCAATTCAGAGTTCCTGGGTTCGAATCGTGAGAACAGAAGTCAACTTTCTAAAAAGGCATTAGAGTGGCGGGGTTCGGTGGGTACACAGCAGCCAAGCTGCCAATCCCGCAGGCCAAGGTTCAAATCTAGCTCCGGTCGGCAATATCGGAAAAAATCAAGTTTTTCTCATCGTCAGCAGATTAACTATTTTTCACACTGAAGAATTTTAAATTTTACTAATAGTTGTAGTTGACTTAATTAATTCAAATAGTTGTTTCAACTTTCTTCATAGTAAATATAACGTTTTTGAATTTATAAAAATTATTAAACAATAATTGGCTGAAAATCATTGCTGTAAATAGTTAATTTTGTATTCGTTTATAGTAAAATCAACTATATTTTTTTTCGCTGTAAACATAACTACGGCTTACCACGGGGTTAACCATAGTTTAGTTTTTGAACGCGCTCCTGATATATGTCAATGTTAACCATATCGCATATGTGTGTCACTATTTTTGGTTCTGATCTCGGTTAACTGGAATAGTTGGTTAACAAAGCTATGTGTGTCTATATTATTATGAGCAAAATTCAAAGTGTTCGAATACTTTGTATATAAAATAAAATTGGAACTTCTCGATTACATATTGCGAGTAAGCTTTTCACTTAAATTGAAAGCTAAGTTACTAAAATACTCTTAAAAATGTGTCTTGGTCTTGTTTCGACTGAAAAACGACGTTTGTATAATAGCCCTGTAAGAATTTGATTGTACTCATACTAACTCAGATACCCAGCTTTTTGAATTGACTGGAATAGAGAAAGAAATCGAAAGTATGGAAGACAAAAATTTGGAACTGAAGTTCATGTACTTACTTTTTACTAAAGCATATCTATATATTAATACGTGAAGGGAAAACTTTGTACCCGTTTTTAAACATATTACACGGACGGAGGAGTGTGAGATTTGGCATAGTTAAAGTTTATATAGAGAAGGAGTGCAGAAAGCTAAAATTTATTTATAATATGTGTTACAAATACATTAAATTCAATAAAATAAATTCATTATTTACGTTCATACTGTCCATGTCAAACGCATAGTAGTCTGTGGTCAAACTGTCGTAATTTTATTATCGACAGTGCCAATTTCAAACACATATAGTAAAGCTGTGTATACAGTCGTATTTTTCGTAGTAACCCCAGTAGGTCGAATTTCGACCACAGGGCGACCACTAGTACCTATTAAAACAATAGCGGTGATCATTATATTTTCTTATGAAAGCGCGCGTTTCTCTAAAATTTAAGTTGAATTTGGCACTGAATCAAAGTAGATGAAAAGTCGAATACAAAAGACATATAAAATATGTATGTATGTATATCCTTAATCAGTATGCTAAAGTATCTTGAAAACGGCTTATAATTAAGGAATGGCATAATCTCTCTTAAGTTCCTCTCACGACGTCCTACGAAGCGCTCGGTTATCAGCTACTGCTGATTAATAAACACACCAAATAATTAACATCATTTTATTTCATTCAACTTAAAATTGTCGATTATACATATGACGTTTCAAAGTTTAAGTGCGCACACATGCTCCATATGACTTTATATAATATTGAGTATTATTATATGCAGTAAAATAGTGACCACTATCATCTGCAGGTAGAATTATTATGCCATGTAAAAGTTTAATTGAAATAATAAGGTTACCTGAATTGATGAACTAGTTTCACACGATTGTAACTCATAAAACTTTAGTATGAATGCACATAGAACTTCACAGAGATCATCAGAAAAATTCAGTCGTATGTCTGGTCTGCGTATGAGCATCAAATCAAAAGATAATTTTTCAGAACAAAACCTATCTATTACAACACGAGCGATATACGTACATAAGATGTGCATTCCAAACGTAATTATCTTTCATTTCTATGCCCAGTTGGCGCAGGCCAAGAACGATTACCAGTCAATAAAATTCCTCATCTTCACCTGCTTGCCCGAATAAAAACCTCACCTTAGGAAAGGAATCGGAACTGCAGAATTATTTTTCCTTTACATATTTTATTTCACAGGCATCGTCCATAGCAATTTCACTATCTAAACAATTAGTTTTAAATTATTACCTATCTTTTGTCTTAGTTTAGAGGCACAGAATAATTTAAATTTTATAACATAAATGCCCCTTAACATCATGTTTACGAAAGAATTAAGGTTTCAAACTAAAAAAAACCAATGGTCATAGTTGGCTTCATTAGATTCGTAAATTTACTTACAAATCTAATTTTATTACAAAATAAATAAAGTCGGATGTTTACAAAATTTAAAACCAATTTAAAAAAGCCAAGTTGACTTTTATATTACCTATACTTTAAAGCCTTAAGTAAAGGTTATCATCAGATTATTTTCATTTAAATACAAAATTAAAGCCCAGACCTGAATCCCATTGAAAATTTATGAGCACATGGCCTGGATCTAATTTCTCCAGATTTCTGTGAAAAACTGGTTTGCGGTATGCCACGTCACATCGTTTAGACTATGTTCTCAAGGTAAAAGGCTTATGGACTAAATATTAATTCAAATTTAATTTAAACTTTCTAGGCTTAAAAAACTTCACGTAAAATTGAGTCTATTATCTCAGCATTATTTTTAATTTGGTTTTTGATGCTTATAGAAAATAAAAATAGTATGTTTTTAGTTATAACTTAGTGTGCAATTTCGAGGAAACGAAAAACCGGGTCATATTTAGAAAGTTTTGAAAATGTAATTTAAAATGTTATATATAAGTAGCAATAGAAAATTCAAAAGTGAAAATTATTTTGTTCTTTTTAGCGCGTCTTGTTTCCTACGCAAACGTACTAAAATATGACCTTCAGAACAAAGGTTATTAAGAAAAGAGTAAGCAATCACTATAAAATCTTCTTATATTTATAATCATACGAATTTTAAAGCTTTTAGAGGAAATTTTTTGTGAAAAATATATGAAAAAATCCGACCATGTTTGCAATGGAAGCTCTTGATGAAGAAGTTGGCATGAGTGTCTATCCTCCCGGAAAAAAATACAAATATTAAACTTGGATATATCTGATTACAGTTAAAATTATAATTTTTGCCTAAATATTGTTCGAACAAAAGGTAATTTCAAAAATATATGTTTATACTTTTGGAGCGTGGTTCACTAACAATAAGTGGTCTAATATGTCACCAACCACCAGGTACTCTCTCAAAATTTGATTTTGATTGATCCACAATTCAAAGTGTAGAGCTTTCCACCAGTTTCACATTCAACAAAAAAATCTAATTTTAAGAAAAATATAGATTAAAGGTTTAAGTATTTTTTTTTTTGCGTGCTACTGCTACGGATACGCAGATTTGGCATACAAATTGTAGATTGGGAAAAGGACAACGAATTTTTTAAGCGAATAAAACGATTTTTACACTAATAAGATATTTTATTTTACGGGAATTTTTTTACCTTTCATCATTCAGCTTTCGAGTAAGTGAGTGGAATATAAAAATATGCAGCTTTGAATTCAACGTTTCGAATTTTTTAAATTCAGCCATAATATGAGATCAACGAACCGAAACTTTAATTTCAAAAATTAGGTATTGAATTTTAAAATGGAGTTCTTAAAAACCCCCAAACACTTATTTTGGTGTGATTTAAATAAAATAATCTCTAGGAGTTAATTGCTTCCTGCGAACGAACGGGTCGGAAAAATTAATAGCCCATTAAGTCCCCTCTTTGATGGAACCCTAAAAAATTTAAACAGACATTTTCCCGAGGTGGCAGAAATTAAATTGTTCAAGATTTTTTCATAAAGGGCACAAATATGGGATTACTCTTCGTTGCAAAAGGTCCACTCCAAATCTAGTCATTGTTGCGGCCCGGAAACAACCTCTCAGAGGAAAGTGGTAAGTCTTTAGCCCGCATCCTCCGATAAAGAAGGCCGGCTTCTGAGGACTTCTGCCTTACGCAAAGAACCTCTTGAGCCTCGATGGCGGTAATTACCTGCTTGAGTTGCTGCGAAGGAGTTGAAAGTGTCAATGCCTATCAAAGTATCGATCGGAGCCCCATTAGCCCCCCGCGTGGCTGACCCCCGATGGCGCGAATATGAGGCAAGGTTCCAGCGATAGCATCGGCTGCGTCACATTTTTGAGCAGATTTAATCTAGCAAATAGCCCTGGCGACAGCGCTTGGCACTCCTGGTTACAATAGCCTCATAAGAGCCTCGCATCAGCCAAGGGCCCCGACCGCTGCCGCCGCCGCGCTCCGGTTCCTCCGGGAAGAATACATGAATAACAAATTTCGTACTCCCAGCGCGCCCCATTCATGCGGGAGCTGGCTAGATTTATTCGCCCGAAGAACAACTCCCTGAATGGGCGCAGAGGTGTCATCTTCGTGCCATTATCCTTGCAAGTGTCGTTCCCTTGCAGCAGCCGGGTCCACGGATAGTGCACCCTCGGCGGATAGTGCGGAGCCCGGGCCCCCTGCAGTCGGTTGACTTGAATCTTGAATGTAGTTTAACAACACTTTTAGGTTGCTACTAAATGGAGGAGGCTCCATAGGCTCCACCCCCGTCTGCTTCCAAGAATTTGCAAATTTTAATGGGCTCCTCAACGACTTCCTTGTTTCTTCCACAGAGCGGGTTCTTGGCGTAAATCGAATCCGCAGCGACCAAGGTGAGGCCAGTGTCCGGTGGCATTGGAGGTAAATGGCTCGTTAAATAACTTCCACTTTAACTAATTACCTGGCCCGCGAGCGCTAGTTGGACAGCTTAAAATATTTACCAGTCCAGACGAATGGATCGAGCCAGTTGGTTTAACCAGAGCCAGTCAGTGGCTGCGGGATGAATTAACAATTCTAGCCGAAGCGGATGAGTTTCTCTAGTAGGGTAACCATCATCCGTATTTCTACATATATATATACAAAATACTGCTACTAAATGTACTCCAAAAGCAAAACTATTTCAAAATTTAACTAATAAGTTTACATATTAAAAAAACAAAGATTTTTCAGAGCTTCCAAACAATCGCATTCTTACTGGAAACTAATTAATAAATAATTACATTCGGAATATTATAAAGCTAACGTTACCATTACAAGCAATTAGAATAGATTTTCATTACCACGACTGCAATAGTCAATCAATCAAATATTCAAAGCTCTTCAATTATGTTAAATTGACGACAATCCAGCATACAATCTCCCAACAAATATTTTCTATTCGCTTCAGATATGTTGACCATATCAAAAATTCAAATTTTTATTTACTTGAAAGCATGCCAAAGTTTCTCTAATTGTATAAATTGCATATTTATCCTGATCAAATATTCATGCATTTTGTTGAAATTTTCATCAAGAAAATTGATCAAACTACTCCAGTAAATTAGTCCTTCCTTACTGCTTATTCCAAAAAGTAAATATAAAATTTCAAGCGTGTAAACGAAACCTTCTACATATATTCGCTAAGAGTGGAATTGTTGGGCGCACTCATATATCAATAGAAAAAGTGGTTTGAATTTTTAAATAAATTTCATTGAATGTTATGGTGGCCGACGTAAAGGTGGTAAAAATATTCGAGGCAACTTCCAAATGAAAATTAATATCCAATAAAATAATTTTTACAAAAAAATAAAAACCGAATTAAAAACGTTGCCTATGTCTATAAACTTAAACTATAAAAAGTGAAAAATAATATTTGTTATCACTTTAAAGAAAAGAGCATTAAAGGACAACAAACAATAATATTTAAATATTTACAATATCTAATCAGTCATTTTTGGAGTCGGTGCCAGTCAAGGTAAAAAAAAATAAAGATTCGTTCAGTAGTTATCACACTGTGACCCTCCCCGAATTAGCCAAAATAAATTTAATGAATTAAAATTGAGTTATTCTTGAAAACTACGTTGTCACAAACCTTTTTACGGTTATATTCGGAATTCACAAACAATCAATTGAGTACCTGGAAAAATAAACAAATTTCTAATGAACTAATTAGTAATAAACGAAATTAAAAGTATCACAAACATTCACACATGGTATTGAGAAATAGTTAAAAATTCAATTTTTTGAAATTTATGTTGACTAATTTGGGGAGGGTCACCGTGATAACTACTGAATGAGCGTACGCACTGACATTATTCAGACATAACAACATATTTACGTTAATATAGACATTAAAACAAAATTCTTCAAATGGTGCATTTTTGAGTGCACAAAAATTTAAATACAGTTTAACATATCTCAAAATACATATTGAAATTCATTTTTTTATGGACCTGTTTTTCGGCGAACGATATTGGTCCTTTTTTTGAAATGAAGAAAATAGTGGACCGTTTTATTTAAAAAAATATTTTGAAGACACAAAAGTTTTCATATGTCAAACGCGAAACGCCGCTCCGATGGGCCTTCCAGTATATAGTTTCATAATGACCCAAAGGCCAAAACGCACGTCGCAGCAAATGATAATGGACTTTAAATTCTTGATTTGCCATTTCAATCACTTTGTGTCCTATTGAAAATCTCTTGGGGATTCTTAAACGGCAAGTCTCAATTCAGCGTTTCCAAAATAAAACCGAAAGAATCGAAACACTGAAAAAAAAGAATTGGAAAGCGTACCTCAACCTACTGTAATGATGTATGCTGAGTTTATTCAACATAAAGACTACCATACTTAGTGCTAGGAAGATAACTAAAAAGTTGCTTTAGTTTTACACACTAACATGTAGGTACCTATCGAAGTTCGTTATTTTTTAAAATTATTTTAATTAAAATAAGTTGTGAATTCGTTGCGAAGTCAGCTATTTATTTGTAATGTTTTATGAAAGAAGAAAAATAAAATAAATAAAAAAATATTTTAAGTAAAACGATGTTATGTATAGCCCAGTCAAATTAGACATTAAAATTGCAAAGCGTGATGTACTACATAGTTCTAATTTTTTGATATATTGTTATAAGACCAGTTAGAGTAGTGTAAACCCAAATTTGCAGCTTCGAAAAACCTGTGCTTCCTGCGTAATACGTGAAAATCTGCAGCACAGACAAAACAAAATACAATATATAACATTTTTGAACTCATTCAAATACTACTTCGAAGAACCAAAAAATTATTACATTTTCACCAGAAATTCACCTATATTTTTAGCTTATATGGAGTAAAAATACCTTCAGTTTTAATTATTTAAAACTTCTATCTAAAAGAAAAAGGTATCTAAAGAACTTGTTTATTTTGTAATTATCCGTGGATCTATCACTTAAAGTGATCATAAGATTCAATGTAAATTTCTTGAATTGTCATTGAACGGACTATCAAAATAAAATTTCTTTTTATCTAAAAAAATCTTTTAATCAGCAATTTGGTACTTACGCTTAGTAAGTAAGTTGGACAGCAAAAATCCACAACCAATTTACGAACGTTTTCAACATGTATATATTAAAAAAGCAATAGATCTCTTTAAAATTTGCAGGAAATAATGTCAATATTTTACGCTGGTCCTTAAAATTTAGTTAAAGTCCCCGTCTTTTTCACAAATATTACCAAAATAATGTACTATCCCAAAATGCATCGGAAAATACATATAGTGATATTACCCAGAAACGACGCGATATTCCCGACAAAGTTTTTTCCGTGCAGTAGGTATCACCAATACTCTCAAACTTCAATCTAATAACGTGTCCTTTTATAAACTCTCCTTTTTCCTTTTGTAATTGTTAAAAATAATAGTAAGTAAAATGCAGCTCGTCCCAATAATGTAGATTGATTGAAAAGAAAAATACCGATTAGGCGGCCACACACGGGACGGTTTATGGCGTACAGACTTATAACAATCTTTGTGACAAACTTTGTTTGTACGACATTTTGCCCACAAACGGTGTTGGTTTTCATTCCTACAGCCATATAACAAATTTAAAGAATAAAATCACGACTCCACAATCTAATGTCGGAGCAATTCATCTTGACAGATGATAGAAAAATAAAACCATGAAATAATCAAAGGCGAGAAATATTTGGGACGGTTTTGGGGCGGTTTTAAGTTTGTACGCCAAGTTGACCACACACGATTAATCTTATTTTGTACGCGTGCTTGTACTCCAAAAACCGTCCCGTGTGTGGCCGGCTATTGTTGGATTTATTATTATGCCAAATTTAAAATTTTATATTACCGAACAAATTTTAGTTCTTCACAATTCTTTTGATATACCAAATAATTTCACTGCCTTGATTTATAAATTGTGAGCATTAATAGAATTAATGGCTTTAATTTCAACGTTCCTATAATGGTATAACAAGAATGGTTGGGTTATCTAATAGTAGTTGTCCCTTATTTAATACATATTGATGGAAAAATCAGTGGAGTCATTAGAAAAGTAGAAGAACCTATTAAGTATATGGATGTCTCGTATTACAAATTACAAGTTCCACGAAAAGTTGGCAACCCTAGAATCATGGACCACAGCAGCTGGAGGAGCTCCGCATCTCTGGCAATGAGCTGAACTATTTGCTCGACGTTTGGAAAATTATTGCATTTTCTGGCGAGACAATGTTGCTGTTGCTGCCATCGTCGTCGCGAAACAGGCAACCGCCGAGCAGCACAGCGGTGGCTGGAAATTAGAAGTGCGCGCAATTTATGGGAATTGCTAGACATCGACGCAGCCGAAATTGATGGCTACACGCTTTAGCACTCCGGAGGTGTTATATGTCGCGTGTCGTCAATTTATCAAAGACCGCGACTTTGTCTTTTCCCAGTCGGAGGGAATTTTTGGAAGGGCGACAACGCACCACAACTCCTCCGAATAAAATAATCAGAGGAGCGCCCTGCCTTGATTAAGTCGCCGCAAATGAGGTGTGACGGCCGACTGGTGGCCGAAGCTATGTCAGGGGTATTTCATTTGAATTGGTAAATAGCCAAGAGCACAATAAATAACCGTTATGAATATTAAATAAAACGTGACTTATTTGCGACCGTGATTTATCTGCTCCTTAAACATATCCAACATGAGACTATTTTTCATCTCGATCCGAATTTATCCGATATTTATCACAGCGAAACTTCAAATGAATGGAATTAAATTAGTAGGTTGCCTTACTAATGCAATAAATAATATAGAGCGGAGAATAATTTATCTTATTAATATGTAGTACAGCAACTACTATAAAGTAATCAGTTCGAAAAGGAAGACAAATATTATTTTATTCAAACTAATTTAGATTCAGCTTAATTAAAAAAAAATACATATATATCCTCTTTAAAAAAAAAAAGTTCAGGAATTTAGTAAATCCCTATAGTTCGCAAGCGAGAAAAATGAAAATGTTTAGTAAAAATTTACACCATTTATTTAAGAATCATAAGAGTCATACAACTTTAAGGCTCAATTTGAGATATTATTATCTCTTTTCTATTTTCTTTGTCTTTTAAATTATTGCATTACCTAGACAATTTTCTAAATTTAAAATTACATTTATTACCCTCCGTTTTGGCTCGCCGAAGTCCAGATACACTTTGATTATTTTATTTGCAATATTAAATTAAAAAATATAACTTTTTATACAATTTGCTAAATTAAACAATTTTATTTACACCGTGCCAAATATTAAATAATGCATTTAAGCTTGTAATTTTAACAATTGTCTGCCTCGTATACACTGCAATTTTAAATTAGTAATTGTAAATGGAAAAAAGTTTTTGAATATTTCGTAATTCCGAATTTTAAAAAATATGTAATGAAATGAATTGAGAAATTGAGTACCAGTCAATTTTATTGGCCTTGGTAGTTCTAGTGTTAAGACTGACTATGACGGTCACAATTTTGAGTAATTAATTAACATTCTTCAAGCATTTCTTTTGCACATAAATATATTACATCAATATGAAAAAAAATTTAATTATTACCACCTTTTTTTTCATTTTCAGAATCCGTGATTTGACCACAATATTTTAAAAGCGACTGTATCAGTTCACCTTAAATTTGTTCTACATTTTCTACGTAACCACTATGTAGTCCTGATTTCGTTTCTGATGAAAAGTTTTATGTTATTTCAATAAAAACAATATATATTAAGCGTCCGTAATTTTACTGTTGTCATAAATATAACTATTTTTTAATACATACTCTTCGTTCAAAGAGTGGATAATATTCGAAATTAAAAAACCCCTGACACAAAACTATTAATGAGGAGAACTTTTGTTTTTGGATGAGAGGCCTGAATGAGTTAGGAAGATGCACGGAAAAAAATAATTTGCGAAAAGTAAAGTGTGATTTTCAAAAAGATCAAAATAAACAGGAAAAATTGTCGTATAGTCCTGTTATTTAAAATTTCATGAGTTGTGTGATATAAATTAATGGGTAAACTGTATAGTGTATTGCAGTTGAAAATGACATTATTACAGTTTCAGAGGGTACAATATCCAAGTTGGACAAGAAAAAATTTGGTTGGTAGTTACTGTCTGGAGTAGACAGGATAAAACTGTAACTCTTACAGTAACTATATTTTTTCCGTGATGAGGGTAGGGCTTAGATTTGTTTTGTAAACATTTGAACTCAAACTCCAAATCTCTAGTTGTATGTAATAGCGGCCGAAATCCGTACAATATAGGCTCTGATAAAACCTGAACATCTTCGAAATGACATGCCTGATTTTCACCAAACATGGCTAAGAACCATCAGCTTTTGAACAACAAAATACCGCTTTAAAATAGGTTCAATTGTCATAGAGCTATGATGCCATAAACACATATACACACAGTGAAAGGCTTCAAATACTTTTTTAATAAAGGTTAAAATTCAATATCTTTTCTTATAATATGAATCTCTATTTCGTCATTATTTCTAAAGCTATCAATCGATTTCAATAAAATTGAAAAATGAGTTGAGAACGGAGCATCCATAGTGGACTGTTGGACAAAGAATGGGCTTTGTTTTATCTAGGCTCAATGCAAGCTTGAACCAGAGATGAGCCAAATTTAGGCTTGATCTTAATTTTGACATTGCAGGCTTGAAGATTTTCGAATATTAAATTAACAAATTTCGTTAATTTGTGTATACATATATTTGATGCATAAAATAGAAAAGCTATTAATCTGATGTTATGACGAAACTTACATATGAGTTTATTTTAAAAATATACATAAATAAAAGGAAATTATCACTACCCGCCCATTCCTGTGTAAAGAAATAGGTATACTGTGAGAACTAAAACTAATACTAATTTTACTCAAATAAAGAAGAAAAATAACAATGTTAATTAATCAAGAAACATGTTTTGGAGATTTCCATCATAATAGTAATCGATGTCGTTAATACCTCTGTGCCTACATTAAACCTACGCTTTTGATAGATAGAGATTGCAAATATTTTGCTTTTATTGTTCTTTTTTTTCTTGAGGGATTGCCAAGGTTGCATAAATTTTGTATAAACAAAAAATCTCAAGAAGAAAGTGCTCTGCCGTGTCTTGCGAGCGAGCGATTAACGGCCGGCTCTTTACTTAGCGTAATATCTTGATTATTAGGCCGAACCTTTTCTTACTTAATTCCCGTGACTCGTAAATGAAGTCGTGCCCGCTCGCTGTTTTGCTGTTTGTGCACATATAACTTTACGTGCCCGGGCCACGTTGTGAAATGCGCCAAGTCAATTGCAGCAATTTGCAGGGGAATCACGCATCCGACTGGAGCGACCCAATCGGTCGATGGCACGCAATTACAATCGACTGATTGGATCGAAAGCCTGACAAATTGATAACCGATTTGAGCGGGCGAATTTATTAAGGGAGATTTTGACAGAACTAGACCGCAGGTGAACACCCACCTCGCGCCCAACTGCTTTGTCCAAACGTGCAGGTATGCGATAAAAAAAAAGGCATCGAGGTGGCGACGGCGGCGCAGCGGGAAGGCGCGCTTTGATCAGACGCGGAGAGGTCGAATCACGTCCCTTCAAATCAAAAACGAGCTTTCGTGATCCCGCACGTATCGCACATGTCTGCAGTTCAAACAGGCGAGCCCGCGACTTAATGCATCCAGCATCCAGCATCCTCCGATCCGAAAGCGCTGTATCCGGCAATTTTCTTGTTCTTAACCATTTAATGGAATTTACGTGACGCGGCGATGGAACCTGCCTGCCTACTTCTCGAAGGCACCGGCTACCAGCGCAAGATCTGTTTTGATGGGATCGACTAAGATCGGTCCGAGCGCCGAACCGCGGGGAGTTGGGCTCAAGATCATGGCTCGGCCTCGGCTCGGCGCAAAATTCGTCTGTTCCTGGACATCGGAAGACGATGGGCCTGGCAGCTGAAGGAAAAACCAATTTCCCGTGTTGGTCAATTTTCTGGATCATTAAATTTGATCGGTTTCAATCTTGTGAACGTTTTGCATAGATCAAAAAAGGTACTAGGAGCCCACGAGCGGTTTTCGGCCGTTTGGGTTTCGCAGAGCGTTCCAAGACTCTGACCTGGCTGAAAGTGTGCGCGCGCGGCTAGAGAGATCCCGAGTAAATAATTTCCAAGCCCGTTAGAGTTAGCGGCTACCCGGCTTTAAGCATACTGGCATAATTCGTTCCATTCGAAAGGTTTCCGATGATATCGGGAAGAGAAATTTCGCGGCTTACCCAGTCAAGATATCCACGTTCGCCGCGAAACATTGAAAGTAAACTGCCCACTTCGAGTGGGATTTGATTTATTACGTCCTAGGGCCAAACGCAAGCAGGCGTGAGGAAAAATTGAAAAATGCCTGTATTATGAGAAAACTAGAATCGTTTGGCACCAACAAACGATTTTATCCCAGAAAATATAAATACTCTCTATTCTGATTTCGGCTATATTTTCTCATTAGATGCAGTTTATAGACGATTTTTAATTACTGTGGGCTTATCGTATCAATTCAAGGTTGTAAAAGAGCGGACTTGAATGTTACGATCAATTCACCACTCAACTCAAAAATTAAATACGATCAAGTTTTAATTTAAGCAAGAGGCTTGAACTTAAATCCTCAGTGAACTGAAATAGCGCAAGAATTTGTAAGTTAATCTTTAATAAAACCTTACAAAAAATTGCTAACAAATACATATGAAAATTCAAATTATTAGGGATAATCAAACGTTAATTTGTTAATGAATAATTATTTTTCCATATGCACCGAAACATATTGAGCAATTCAAGATTTTAAGGGCTTGAAAACTTTTCAAAACATTGTTCGAAAAAGCAATATCGCGTTGAAACAATAAAACTGAAAAAGGGTAGAAAAGAAAAAGTGAATTTGAGACCGAATCTTATCGAAAATAAGACGGAAATTATTATTATTTGCACCGAATACTGACAGATATTAGACTATCAACTTTATGAATCGAGACGGTTTAGCTAGAATACAGACTGAAATGAGACGAACATATTTTTACCAGTCGAAAAAGAGACTGAAATATCAGTTACCTTTGAAAAGCATAAGCAATAAACTGGAAAGAGACTGAAACCCTTTTTTTGCTATAGCAAATTAATAGATGGAAACTAGTAGAGCAATAACTAATGAATCTGTTTCCCCCTGATTTCAGTTAATATTTTTCAAAATGTTTATGAGAAATATACATACAGATGTTATATTTCATAACACCCGAAATGAAGAGTTGTAAGTTTTCCACACAATACTACAATCAAACAGGCAAGATTCACGAAAACCTTGTCGTAAAAATAGCCGATATTACAGATAGCTAAGGATTTAATCTCTTAGGTATTTGAGTCAAATTTTAAATTCGTTACATATCACATCATCTTCAGTTGTCTTCAGGGCCGGATTAACCCATAAGCAAACTAAGCAGCTGCTTAGGGCCCCCGACAAATTGGGGCCCCCAAGATCAGGCGTATAATTTTTTCTAAGTTTTAAAAAAAATTTTTTAAACAAAACAAAATCTTAATTTCTATGAAATGAGTCTTTCGTTGCCAGTTAGAAGAAGTTGTGCTTATGACTTTTTACTACCTGAAATGTTTTACCTACATTGTTCACCGACACCCTTTTGTCGTAGGCCTTTACTTTCTACAACAAGAGGCGACGTTTATCAGAATCTGGCAGACAAGTTTTCATTTTTATTGAACACTAGCTGAGTAACCCGGTTTCACCCGGTGTATCATAAACACTACTTAGTTTAAATACTTAAAAATGCTCAGTATTCAGATAATAAAGTTTAGTAGTACTAAAATCTTTGGATGTGATTCACCCAAAACGCATTTTGTACCACGGTCCATATCAGAAGGGCTCATAATCTATTGTATACTTACATATATATTCCCGTTGTTAAGTGTTAAATAAATGATTAAGGGTATTAAATTTTGTTCGCTATTTCATCGTTGCCGTATTGAAAACATTAAAGCTGCAAATCTTACGTTGATTGCCTACTCCTTATAAAAATTATAGTTTGCCTATATGTTTTGTTACACTTGTAAATATTTAATAAATTATTGGTTGATATTGGGTCCGACATTTTGAATTTCGAAATTCTGATAATAGATTCGAATTTAGTAGCCTCAAAGTACCCTTAATATTAATTTTCACTTAAATTCGTTGAAATTCGGAAATTTTGGTTGTCATATTTGATCCACCATCTTGAATTTTTAAGTTTCAAAAGTATATTCGAAATCAGGACCCTCAGAAATCCGTAGATACCACTTTTCGTGGCAATCCCTTGAAATTTACAATTTTCATCCGCCATCTTGGGCGCGCCATTCTGGGTCCCGTGAGTATAAAGTAGTCTATGACTTAGATAAGAATATGTAATGTCTTCATTAAAAAAACGAAAATAATCGGACCAAACGTTCAGGCGTGATTGAGCAACAAACATATTAGCTCGACCATTTTGAACTTCCAAATTTTGTTAGCAGATTCGAAGTTAGTGCTACTGATTTTCTTCTGCATGAAAGTTCTTTTGATTCCTAAAAAATCAGTCACCTCATTAGGTCCGCCATTTTGAATTTCTAAATTCTGATAATTGATTCGAATTTAATGTCCTCAAAGTACCCTTGGTACAAATTTTCACTTAAACTCCTTGAATTTGGAAATTTTGGGTTGCCATATTTGATCCGCCATTTTGAATTTTTAAATGTCGAATGTATGCAAATTCGCAATCAGGACCTTCAAAAATCCCCAGATACCAATTTTCATCGGAATTCCTTGAAATTTACAATTTTTGGCCGCCATCTTGGGCCCGTCATTTTGAATCCCGTGAATAAAAAGTAGCCTATGTCTTAGGTCGCAATATGTAGTACCTTCACTTCAAACATGGAAATGATTGGACCAAGCGTTAAGGTGTGATTGAAACAAACATAGTGGGCCCGCCATTTTGAATTTCCAAATTTTGTTAGTAGATTAGAAATTTGCGGCCTCAAGATTCCTATAGTACCAATTTTCAATTAAATTCGTTGAAGTTCGAAAATTATTAGTCGCCATATTGGAACCGCCATCTTGAATTTCCAAATTTCGAGCGTAGATTCGCAATCAGGAGCTCCGAAAACCCCCAAATGCAAATTTTCACGGCAATCTCTTGATATTTAAAATTTTTGGCCGCCATCTTGGATCCGCCATTTTGAAATCCGCGAATAAAAAGTAGCCTATATGTTAGGCCGGAATATGTAGTGTCTTCACTCAAAAAATGAAAATGATCGGACCGAGCGTTTAGGCGTGATTGAGCAACAAACAAACAAACAAACGAACTTTCGATTTTATATATATATAGGGATGGATTTAACCAACGATGAGGTACATTCAAAAGTTAAGTCGCTTGTCGCATCATATCCTGAGGATTTAAATTCAAATCTCTCTGATGAATTACAACAATTTCATCAGTACGTTCGTTTGAAAATGGAAAAAGATAAAAATATTAGTGCAAATTTCACTGATTTTTATAACATCATTGTGAATGACCAACTTCAAACAGTCATTCCTAACTTGAAAATCTGCTTCAGAACATTTTTATCATTAATGATAACAAACTGTTCGGGAGAACGATCTTTTTCGCAGTTGAAAAGGATAAAAAATCCTCTGAGATCGACGATGCGACAAGATCGACTAAGTTCGTTGGCTCTTCTGTCAATTGAATCAGATGTTACGCGTCGCATGAATTTTGACAATTTAATCGAAGAGTTTGCTCGTCAAAAGTGCAGGAGAAAGAAGGTTTAACTTTTAAGCGATTGTTTTTATGTAATTTTATATAAATGTAAAAATAAAATTTGTTTAATTATTGCTTTTTTAATAAATATGCATCATAAAAGAACATTTATACATTTATAAACGAAAAAAATTATTAACAAAAAAATTAAGTAACAAAAAAAATATGGGGCCCCATATCATTCACTGCTTAGAGCCTCACAGACTGTTAATCCGGCCCTGGTTGTCTTACCGAATACAAATTCATAAAAATCTCGAATGTCATTTAATAATGTATTTCAAATTTATTAAATGACCTATTCAAAAAATATGGGATGGGGACATAAGTTATTAACACAACAACTTGTATTGCTTTTACATTCGTTTTTACTTAACTTATGAATTTAAAAGGCATGCATAGAGCGTGCTCAAATATCCATCAATATTATAAATATGAAAGGAATTTATACGAGTGCTGCAATTTCGAATGCGGTAGTGGGTGATGCCGCAGTCAAAGGTTTAACAAGAAAATAATGTCTAACAAATAATTACGAGGAAGATAAATGTCCTCCTCAACGGCGGAAATGATTTCTTCCCTACTTCTGAAAAGTGAAAGTCAAATATTTTTGACAACTCTTAAGTGAATTTTAATTTTTAACTGTGGAACTCAAATCAGCTAACAAAGACAGTAAGCATAAAAATTAAGTTTGAAATTAATCGTAGGAGAAGGATGGGGTAATTATAAAGGTTTCATAATTAATAGAATTTTGTTGTTTTATATACAGGTCAATACATAGGAAACTAATACCTTATTATCATTTTGACGCTCACGACGTTCAGTCAGCTATAAGCTACATATATAAGCTGAATTGACGTCTATATCCGTCATTTGCTTCAATGGGTTAATCAGCTTTCATATATTAATTAAAAGTAATATAGACCCATATTTGAAGTAGTTTGAGAACAAATAACTAAAATATTATATCGCCATAGAGAAATATAAAACAAAATCAGAGTTAAATTTTCACGTGGAATCACCCGATTGGGCAATATAGGCTATAGAGTGAAATAGAGTTTCATCTTTATCTACCTACCCAATCATATGCCCCTCCGAAAATTCATATTTTCGAAAAAATTATCGGTAACATAATAAACTCAATTCTTATTTTTATATCTTACTTGCATGGCTTTGAAAACAAGGCAACTTATCGAATAAACACTTTATTTTATACGTGACGGAAAAAGGGATAATTGAAGTAATTTTATTATTATGTCCAAACAAAGATCAATTTTTTGGAACCAATATTTTCAGACATTTGAAATCAGTATTTGTTTGACTTCTTTGCTAAACAATATTGTAAATTGGGTGCATAAGGTCAAGAGAAAAAATCCCAAATTTTATTTCTTTTGGAAAATGTCTTTTCAACCCGTAATATCGCCAAAAGTGTTAAGTGAGTCAACCAATGGTTGTAAAAATTATAAAAGCTAGTTGTATAACAGCAAGTGGACTAAAAGGTGGAGGATCACACATAATAGCTAAAAGAAAGAGCGAAAAGTTTTAAAACACCGAAAGAAATAATCCTTGCTATCGGAAACCAAAAAAAAGATTCGAGTAAGATGAGCGGTGGTGTTGGACTAAAAATCGAGGCCTTTATCCAAATTCCCTGACGCCGACGATAAAACACGATGATATCGGTAACGTCTAAAGAGTTGAATTACAATGAAGAAGGAATACTATACGTTATACATTTTACCGACCAACTTACCTCAGACAGGAGAAAAAGTGGAATGCCTGAGAAAGAAGTCATATTTAAACATGATGGGGACCCCAAACATGCAGCCAAAATAGTAAAGGAGTGGCTGCGAAAGCAAACATTTACTATGCCGGCGTGGCCGGTATGAAGTCTATAGATACTATAAGCACAATAAAAACTGCGTAGGCTTAAAAGAAAGTTGGCAGGATATGCGAATCCATCAAAAGGATTAAATGAAATATGGAATCCTTTCCAAAACGAATGGTGTCAAATTCCTCAAGAAATTATTAATAATTTGTATCAATCAATGCCAAACAGAATTAATGGATTCAAAAACAAATTATATTAAACGCAAGGAAGGAAGGTAATGAATTTTATTTCGTTCATATATGTATCATGTACTACAGTCGATAGAATTCACAATGTAGAAACATGTTATCAGTTTTGCGCCGGCATTGCAGTATCTAGTAGTTTTTCAGACTAAATCAATTGAAGTAAAACAAATCATTAAACCACAAAATATTTAAGTATTTTAAATGAAATTAAATTTTACAAATGTTATATAAACAAAAACTGAAAATAAATTTACAAAGGCAATTTTCTTCCTAACTTTCTTCTATTTTTTAAACCACATATATGTATATTTCTTCCGACTGTAATAACTAATAACCATTTATTTTAATATTAGAATATTCGCTAACGTTTATTGATGCAAGCTTAGATCTTTTGAATTTTATGTCCAATATGCACTTCTTGGTCAGTTTAAATTTACTTTTTATATTTTGTTTTTTTCAATTGAATTTTTATATTTTTAGTTGAAAGATATAAAATTTAGCTGTAAAAATCATACACGAAATTAAAAATGCGTATTTTACTAAAACAATTCGTTAAATGCATTATTTGAATAGAAAATTTGAAAAATCGATTTATTTCCAGGAAATAATAAATCTATTTGTTAGAAAAACTAATGAATTATGTAAGTATATAATTTATCAATTCTTTCGACGAAAATTGCATAACAATAAATATTTTCCTTCTTTGCTAAACGACCACGCGAAGTTTCGAATTAAAAATCTGCCACGAACCAACACTTTTGTACAGTTTGAGAAAGGAAAGCATAAAACTCACCAAAATTAAATTGTTTGCTACATAACCCACATTATTACTCTAGTGCGAATGTAAACTGATGATTGTGGATATTTACAGTCTAT
This sequence comes from Machimus rusticus, assembly GCA_951509405.1. Taxonomy (NCBI): domain Eukaryota; kingdom Metazoa; phylum Arthropoda; class Insecta; order Diptera; family Asilidae; genus Machimus; species Machimus rusticus. The sequence goes on along the minus strand of OX608050.1, from coordinate 18,983,172 downwards.
AAATTTTTAAATATGATAAATTTATATCCTTTACTAATGCATGACATTTCGGATAGTTGCGTATAGCAAAGATTTTATTTTTATAAAAAATCTGAATAAAACGAAATTTTTAGTAAGAAAAAGTTCAGACATCTTATATGTGTATATGTACATATGTTTATATCCAGTTCTTGAACTTGAACTTAATCAAAACTTAAATGGTAAAAACAAATTTATTCAATGTATTTTAGGCTTAATTCAATTGTCTTTCACATAACAATTTCACTGAATTGGAGCACATTACCCGGTCATTCTATGTAGTTTAAGAAGAAATATGTTAGCCCAAAAAGCCGCAAATTAGGTAAATTGAATTGACGAAAACTTTCCCAAGCCGGCGAGCAACAAAAACGAGATTGCTAGATAGCACTCCATTAATTTACCTAAATTGCTTAAAAAATTGCTCTCAAGCCATTAATGTGTAGTGTAGCAGTTCCAGTTGCCGTTAAACAATACGATTAAGTGGCAATCTGCGGAGTGTTCTGAATTCCGGTTGGAATAGACAAAAATTCATAGTTCCAGAAAATTAACAAATCCAGGGCGGACAGGCGGCTAATAGAACGCACGAAATGGTAATTACTGAAAAGCATGCGATACTATCAGAAAATTGGTTCACACTTGAGTGCGGCTGGACCAAGTCGGGTGCGGAATTCCTCGGAGAGCTCCTGATACTTCAGACACTTTCAACAGTTGAAGTCGCCGAAGAACTTAATTACACGCCGCCAATTGTGGCGTACCGTTCAGAGCAATAATCATTAGTACGGAGTGGCCACAATTAGCGCAATAAAGTCAGTGATTCATGAACAAACCTCTTGCAAAGCAGGCCCCGTCGCGGAACAGTCGTATCCAGTCCAAGGCGCAAGATGCGGACACCTAGATAGACAATGAATGTACCACTCGAAAAGCGACGTCAAATTGAAAACTGTGCAAATATCGTCAATCGAAATAATTAGACGGTTCTGTCGGTTAAACACCGGCCGGAGAGCACTCAAAGACACCTGAAGCGGCAATTTTCACACCTCACGACCAACCGACACCTGTAAGACACACCTCGCATAAACTTCACCTGCAGTCGCACTCACTCGTGTCCGCTTTGTTTACAAACAAAAGCTACAGTTCGCTCACTGGCAGAGTCCGCATGCAAAAGCCACCAGAAACGGACAAATCTCACAACGGCCCACCCGAAGTCAGGTCTCGACGAAGACTAAAAGGCAGCTTCCCAGCCAGCATCCGTGGACCACGAGATCTTGCTCCTCGGGCCCCAGAACCCAGCCACAATCCACTCGAGTCCGGCTGGCTCTAATGACGCGTTCCACGTCTCAGCCGGCCGCGGTTAGCCACCTTTTGATATTCTTTCGCCTCCAGACGAAGCACTCGGCTCCGTGGATCTAAGTGTCCATCTCGGAAATCTACGTGCCTACGAAACCTCGCCGTGGTCCAACCTCATCTCCGGCAGGAAAAGTGTTCTATCTACGGAGCTTTTTAACGACCCGCGTTTTCCCTGCCTGTTTCCACTCAAGAAAGTATTCACTCAATTTCCAGGAGCTTTTCTGCAAACTTTCATCCTTAGATGCGACTTTATCACCAATCATGCGATTTGCGCATTGGCGGCTCCAAGATTGTAGAAGATGTGTATTTCGGAGGTTACCCTCATTATGTTGTAAAAAGAGTTATTTTCATCGTATTTATGAACCATAAACCCAACAATAAGCACTGACCCCTTTGTCTTTATGCAAGATGGGGCTTCTTGCCACACAGATAAATCGATCAAAACATTCAGTTCTGCACATTGGCCAGCCAATTCTCCGGATCTCAATACAATTGAGACAAACCCTAAAAACGTTTGTATACCTCCGTTCCAATCCCAAGTTGCCTATAATTAAAGAAAATATATTTAAAATGTGGCAAGAAGTACCAGAAATAATAACATGCTTCACCAATTCCACTAATAGCATGCCACGTAAAATTGACACTCTCATTAAGGTAAAGGGGGTTGCACTAAATATATTATTATATCAATACATATAAACAAAAAAGTAACTGTCTAACTAAAATAGTTTTTATTATAGAAATGTTTAAAATCGAGATTTTTCCATGCGTTCCAATTGCTTGACCACCCATTATAACATATGTACATTCCACTCGAAAGATATGCTTAAATTTTTATTATGTCGGACCCCTAAAGTTTTTCTGGTGTAGAATTTTGAAAAAGTCAATATTTGTTCCAATTTTGTTAAAGTCCATGCCCTTATGTTTGTAAAAACATCATATTGTATGAATTTCATAATATAATTCCAGCAGAGTTGGGCAAAAATCAGTTGCAATAACTAACAACTACAACTAAATTAGTTAGTTTTACCTACCTTCCACAACTAAAAACTTAATTGTTAGTTGAATTCAAAACTTAATGTTTTCAACTAAATTAGTTGTAGCTAGTTGAAATGGACAACTACAACTTATAGTTGAACAAAAATTAGTTGTGTATACATTAACTAACAACTTATTCTTTATGTGTACATAGTTGTCAACTAAACTAAATTACCTCGCAATTTTGGAAAAAAAAAACGAGACATTAACTTAGTTTAATGGTAGTGTGTGTCTCATACCATTATCAACCATTATTGAATGCAATTTTTGTTTCATTGGTTAGGTATACTTCTTAAAATTACGCCAGAAATCTATATTTCAATTTTAAGCGATAAAAGTTATTGGAAAATCAACCCTTAACCAATATTCATGGTTGGTAACCTTAAAAATGACAGAACTCTCATACAAACTGTTATCCCCTATATTACTCTTTTAATTTCTAACCAAAAGGCTAAATATTAGTTTTCATTAATTTTCATACAAAAATATGTAAATTCCAAACCTTTATCACCTTCATCACCGGGTAAAAACCCGAAATACCAATTTTCATGGATTTATCTACAAAAATTAAAAATTTTCATATACAAACTTACATCTCCTATTCCATCCCCTTAGAACAAGAATATCTCAAAATCATTCAATGATGGCGAACCTTTTTGAGAAGTAGGTCAAATTGTGTTCATTACTTTTTTAAGTAGTCGCAAATAGCAATAGATATAGTGACTGATGTATAATAAAGTTAATAATAGAATTAAAGTACAATGATAAATCTCTTGTTTTTTATTTTCAGATAGTTTATTAATATAGGTTTATTTTTCGTATTCATTAATTTAACGGTTTTCGCAGTCAATTCATTTTCAACTTTATTTCTACTGGTAGTTTTTACATAATTCATTGAAAAAAAAACAATTTAAAAATAAAATATATTTAAAATAAAGAATATGAATATGTTTGACATAATGGCTCTTGTGCATAAAAACTGAGAAAATACTCAATCCCAATTTTTATATAGAAAACCCGAGCTTTATCTCACCAAAATTGAGATTGAGCTCCAGTTTTCTATACATATAAATATTAAGATTGAACACTTGCTCAGTTTTTATGCATATGAGCCAATATTTTCAATTTTTAGTGTGTGATCATTATTATCTTAACTACTTTCAGACATTTTTCCTTCTACTTCGAAAATCAACATTTCAAGTTTTATTTTTCCACACTATGCCATTTCTAAATCATCGACACGTAGCCACATATATTCGGGTAATTCGACATTATCTAATTATACATATACATATGTACATACATATACTTTATTTTTTTAAATATTTTTGATTGTCTGTTCTCTCTTTTATGATATCTATACTAATATTATAAAGCTGAAGAGTTTGTTTGTTTGTTCGGTTGAACGCGCTAATCTCAGGAACTACTGGTTCGAATTGAAAAATTCTTTTTGTGTTGGATAGTACATTTATTGAGGAAGGCTATAGGCTATATAACATCACGGTACGACCGCCACTAGATGGCGCTGCAGCACATCAACCTCTTTACCGTTCAACCGATCGTCATGAAAACTGGCATACTTAGATCAACTTCTATATACCGTTCAACCGATCGTCATGAAAATTGGCATACTTAGGTATTTCAAAACTGTGAATATTATAGCGACCGATATCCATAAAAATTGGCTAACTTAGGTATTTCAAAACGGTTAATATTTTAGCGCTATTCGCTTTGCTATAGCTAGCCACTAGATGACATCAACTTCTATACCGTTCAACCGAACGTCACGAAACGGTGGGGCGGGGGGCGGGGGGCGGTTGGAGGGGGGCGGAAATGTTGAGCAGTAATATGTTTACGGTGCGTCACGCAAAAATTATCTAAATCACAGGATTTAGAAGAAATCCTATGGACATGTTGGGCTTAACCTTCTGAGTGTTATTTGATAAATTTGAAATCGACAACATCATATTTTTATTAAAATTTACTTTTATTTTAGGGATAGTTGTGCCCGGGCAACATCGGGTGTGGGTCAGCTAGTAAAAAATAAGTTTGTACAAATCATCGGGTCACTTAAAAAGCCTGCGTGGGTCAGTGTCTGTCATATCTTCGCCATCACTAACTTAGTGGGTGCCTGCGTCACAAAAATAACTTACCTAATTTCATGTAATTATAGTTGCGGCGGTTCAGTTTTATAATTAGCTACAAATAAATTTTTAGTTGTTAGTTGTCATTCACTTAACTTAAAACTAAACTAATAGTTGTTAGTTGTTGGTGCAAGTAAATTTTTTCAACTAAAGTTGTTAGTAAGCTTTCTCGATTAAAACTACAATTTAGTTCGAAATTCAACTAACAACTAATTTAGTTGAAAATTTAGTTTTAGTTATTATTTGACTAAAAATTTAGTTTACTGAATACAAGTATTGCAAATCTCAAAACTCATTTGTATAACTTTAAATGCGTTTTTCTCGAAACGATATTTTTATAACTGGTGTAAAGTAGGTACCTATAATAAAAAGGCCGAACAACCACTAAAACATCGATACTCTTAAGATATAGCAACAAAATTTTAACAAATACTCGTATATCTCAATATTATGACCTTCGAACACCATAAGCTAAGTTGAATTAAAAATTAAGGTATCAAGATATTAACTTATGTACATATTTAAGAGTAACCAAATTAGTGATTTTTTCGAAAGTGTTCTGCGCTTTATTAACTTAATCAAAAAATTAGTTTCTCTTTTAATTATGAAGAAGATATTTATGTAATGTTATTTTACAGTCGATAACTTTTGTTTAATGCGCACATAAGAGCATATCTCTTAAAAAATTTGCAGATTTTTATTATGATGACACAGGTCTACAATAAATTTTCCTTTTAAAGTTCGAGTAGCGAGTCCTTAGATTTTAGTGTAGGTACTGGTTATGGGGTTTTTTATACATATAGGAAATGAGTTTGAAGGCGATTTATGCCTATTGAAACTTATAACTATAATATAAAAGCGACTTTATTACGTTGTTATGAATCATTTAAAATTAATAAGATCAATTAAGATTAATATCTCATTAAGATCACTAAGCAGTTAGAGCTCAATCGATAAATACCACTAAATTTCATCTCACTAAAATATCAATAATTTAAAGAGGGTATTTTTGGAACAACATTTCTGTTTAAATAATAAAATATGTAATAATAATAAAATCCCTCAAATCTTTTAAAAACAAATATTAAGTTTTGACTCAACAACTCAATAATCTACCATGTATCTATTAAAGCCATTCAATTTAATAAAGTATATTGTGTGTAGCCTCTAACAGCTCTAATATTGCTACTCCAAAAAAACTGAAAAAGCAATTTAATTTTTATCATTGTGTTTTTTTTTTCATTCCGTATATGTAAATCTTGAAAACAGCTTAAATCATTTCTTATCATTATGTATCCTGTAAATGTCTCTATTTAAATCATTTTCAGTGCGAAAGAGCGCAATCACTCAAATTACCTTCCACTGCAATTACCTTTTCATTTTGCAATATGCTGAAATGGAATTATAGTTCCTTCAGATAAATCGATTTATATTTTAAAAATTCTTCTCCCAAGAATAACGACTTTAGTCAACGATGACTATATCACAGGTTGTTGGGGTATTAAGTTTACTTAAATTTTCGGATTCAGCAAGTATTTAACACTAGATTGCCCGCATCCGCAAAGAAACAATATAGTGTTAAATTGCATGTCTACGTGGAAAGTTTTTAAATATGTACAATAAAGTTTATCTATGTATATATATAAAAATGAATGTCTGTTTGTAATACGACACTAAAACTCCAAAACTGTACGGCCGATTGAGCTGAAACTTTCACAGAATGTGTATCTTGACTAAATCTCGGTAAACCCCATAGTGCGAATACGATCCGATAGGTGGCGCGCGATTGGTATCGGGTTCATTCGTGTAAGTATCGTTCAACCGATCATCATGAAAATTTGTATACATAGGTATTTGAACACGGTGAATATTTTCAAGGTATCCGTTTTGCTATAACTCGCCACTAGATGGCGTTGCATAACATCAATTTCTGTACCGTTCAACCCATCGTCATATAAATTTGTATACGAAGGTATTTAAACACGTTGGATATTTTAAAGTTATCCGTTTTGCTATAACTCGCCACTAGATGGCGCTGCAGAACATCAACTTCTGTACCGTTCAACTCATCGTCATGAAAATTTGTAACGTATAGGTATTTGAACACGGTGAATATTTTCTAGCTATCCGTTTTACTATAACTCGCCACTAGATGGCGCTGCAGAACATCAACCTCTATACCGTTCAACCCATCGTCATGAAAAGTTGTATACGTAGGTATCTTAATACGGTGAATATTTTCACGTTATCCATTTTGCTACAACCTGTGCGTTTGGATGTTTGGCATTCAATTACGCCAAACGAGTCATGAGTTTTAAATGAAATTTGGCACGCAGATAGAGAATATCCTGAAAATGAATATTCTCTACCTGCGCAGAGGCGGATTTTTAAATTTAAAAGATTATGCAATTTCCATTCAAATTGATACTTAGGGGTTTTCGGCGTCCCTGACTTCAACACTCTCAGAATTTACAAATTCAAGATGACGGACTGTCAAATGTAAAAGCTCATGCTATTTCCACCATACTTGGTTTTTGGGTGTTTTGGGGGTCGCTGATTTCAACCCGACTGTCAGAATTTTTCGAATTTAAGATGGCGAGCTGTCAAATTTAAAAGTTTATGCGATTTCCAGCAAACTCGGTAAACCACATAGTGCGAATGCGGTCCAATAGGTGGCGAACGAGTGGTATCGGGTTCATTCGCGTATCGTTCAACTGATTGTCACGAAAATTGGTATTTTGGTATTTTTGCTGTGGGGCAGCAAAGCGCACCGGGACACAACTAGTATTTTATAAGTTTATATTCCATTTACTGTATTCTAAAATTTTTTTGAATATCTATAAAAGAATAATACATATTTATTTGAATTACCACAGAAAAAAAAGTTGGGATAGTAAAAATCTTCCCAACCAATTTACGAACGTTTGCCATAAAATCCACAACATATATTGAAAAAGCAGCAGATCTCCTTAACAGTATAGGAAATAATTTCAACATTTTACGCTGGCCCTTAAATTTTAGTTAAAATCCCTGTATTTTTTCACAAATGCTACCGAAATAATGCACTGTCCCAAAATCCGTCGGAAAATACAGGGCTACTTCTGAAAAATATTTTTCCGTGTACTTTAAAATTCCGTGGGAGGATCTTCACAATGATATTATAAATAATGAACCTGGAGATCCAAATTTAATTTTCGAGTCATTGCCGAACACTTTAGTGGACGTATATGGTACGTATGTATCGCCCTGAGGATCAAAATAGGGTTAAATATGTACAAACACCATTATATCTGTACCATTATAATTGAACCAATGATGGTACTTAAAATTTTTCAAGTTTCTCTTAACTGTAACAGATATCGTCAAAGTGGTTGCGTAAAGGCTAAAATTGTCTCCAGAAATGCTTAAATACATTTTGTCGTCCGATTGACCAGTTTTGAGTTATTTATGAAATAAAACTGTCAAATTTCACTACTTTTATCCTCGCAAATAATATTACAAAATATTGAAGTTACGGGAAAAATGATAATAATTTTGTGTAGAATTTAATTCTCTACAAATTAGGACACATCACACATGTTCATGCCAGATTAAAAATTAGTGAGTTTTTTCAGAAATGGAGCATAATGTATCATGGCAGAAAATATTGAAAAACTATAACTACTATAACTTAGAACTCGAAAATAATTAAGTTATTTCTACTAACTATTAATCTGACGTAGGCCGAAGTCCTCAGTCAATTTTTGAACTAATAATTTTCGAGATAAAATTATTTTTCAATATTTTTGCACAATATATTATGTTCTAAATCGCTAATTTTTATTCTGACACGGGCAGTTTCCCTATGCAACTTGTAGAAAATTGAACTCTGCACAAAATTGATAATAATCATTTGTCCCTTAACTTCGATATTTTTTGCGTTAATTTTCCATTAAGAGCGTGTGCCAATTCAGCTTTTCAAATTCTTTCAAATAACGAAGTTTGCTTTTCATTTACTTTTCATTTAGCATAGAAGAGGACATGGAGCTCCTGTATTTTATTTTCATAATTTTAAAATATTTAAAAGATATTTAAAATTTCATACACAGTAGTCATCTTTACTTGCCGTTTACTTTTCATTTTAAAAATTATACATGTCGAATGAAAAGTATTAATTGTCACACAAAAGCGAATTTCCGAGGTGGCTTTTCCTAAGACAAAAACCTTCGAAAATCAATTAGGAAGCTGAAAAACAACCTCCCATACAAATTTGCTTTTGAAAAGCTGAATTGGCACACGCCCTAAGATCAAAATAGTGACATTTGATAGTTTTATTCCATAAATAAGTCAAAACTGGTCAATCGGACATCAAAATGAATATAAAGATTTCTATAGATAGACAATTTTACTTTCTACAATATTACGCAACAATTTTTACGATATACATATGTACCTATTTTATATTTAATGAGTAATTTGCAGTTGGTTCAATTTTGCTCCTCAAAAATGATAGCCCCTTTTTTAAAACGAAATTCTGGAGCAGGCCTTTATTTTCTGCTTGCTTCGTAGGTACCTACAGCTACATATACTCGTATTAAAAACGAATCAATTGTCTTAGGGATTTTTTCACTTTCGGAAGTTACAGGTGTGCCGCGCGATTCCGAACGTATAAGTAGGAATTTAATCAAAACTTTCGATGTTTGCTAATCCCCAGGACGCGTGCACCCCATTCACGCTTCGATTATTACTAAGCTGCAACTCCGTTCGGTAGCCAGGTGGGATTCCCCCATTTCAGCAGTTATCCACTTAGGTCCCTTAAAAAAAGCAAAGGTGGACTCACCTGGAGCGCATTTTCTATGCACCGGACAAATTGAATTTTTCCGGTTGCTTTGCACAGATCCACGAAAGGTGAATTTCATCGTTGACTTTTACCCGTATGTGAATAAATCACTTTGCCAAACAGGATAAACTTTTTTGATTTTCCTGACTGGCTGTCTTGTGGGAGAAAAGTTTCACATACTTATGGAACTTTTTTAATTGAGCACACGTGTCGAATTACATATTAATTTATATGCATGCGAAGCTGTAGAATAATGTGGAGAGAGTTTTGTGATTTTTTCAGTTTCCTTGCCATGCCTGCTTGCTATCGAGACATTTTATTTTTAACATTCTCAGGCCTTGAAGAATTATTACGGCCAGGGTTAAAGTATCATATTTGTAGGATGGTATTTTTAATCCCCTTTTTTTAATGCATATATAGAGCGCCTTTGATAATCTATATATATAAAAATGGATGTCTGTTTGTAATGCGACACTAAAACTCCAAAACTGTTCGGCCGATTGTGCTGAAACTTTCACAGAATGTGTATCTTGACTAAATCTCGGTAAACCACATAGTGCGAATACGATCCGATAGGTGGCGCGCGATTGGTATCGGGTTCATTCGTGTAGGTATCGTTCAACCGATCGTCATGAAAATTTGTATACGTAGGTATCTTAATACGGTGAATATTTTCACGTTATCCATTTTGCTACAACCTGTGCGTTTGGATGTTTGGCATTCAATTAAGCCAAACGAGTCATGAGTTTTAAATGAAATTTGGCACGCAGATAGCGAATATCCTGAAAATGAATATTCTCTACCTGCGCAGAGGCGGACTTTAAAATTTAAAAGATTATGCAATTTCCATTCAAATTGGTACTTAGGGGTTTTCGGGGTCGCTGACTTCAACACTCTCAGAAATTACAAATTCAAGATGGCGGTCTGTCAAATGTAAAAGCTCATGCTATTTCCACCATATTTGGTTCTTGGGTGTTTTTGGGATCGCTGATTTCAACCCGACTGTCAGAATTTTTTGAATTTAAGATGGCGAGCTGTCAAATTTAAAAGTTTATGCGATTTCCACCTAACTCGGTAAACCACATAGTGCGAATGCGGTCCAATAGGTGGCGAACGAATGGTATCGGGTTCATTCGCGTATCGTTCAACTGATTGTCACGAAAATTGGTATAAGTATTTGAGGACGATGAATTTTTTTGCTTTTCACATGGACAATTATATTTTGCGTGCTCCAGAGTAGGAAAATCATTTGATTTATTCATTTACGCACCGGATGGAAGAACGAGAAACATTGTATGCATATCTGCGAGTATTAGAATAAAAACTTCACATCTATACATATATTCTTTTCTTTTTTATAATAAAAACGCAAAGAAATATACAATAAACACTGATTAAATTTCTGCTGTGGGACAGCAAAGCGCCCGGGACACAACTAGTGTGTTTTAAAACTGAAAAAGCAAAATATAACTCTGTGAGGAAACGGGTATTTTGAAGGAGTCTGTGTAAAAATTGCGAAAATGAAATAAATTGAAAATAAATATTTTTTTCTGTTATCTAGCAGAGGAAGTTTACCGGTTGTGGGGCACTTTTTAAAAAATTGCTATAAATTGTTTTTTTTTTAAATATTTTAGAAAGGTGTTAACTTCATTTGATAATAAACATTCACAGCAAACCTTTTGTAACGTATAGTCAGCCGAAAAACGAAGATTATGTGACCATTTCTCTGAAGGCACCAATTTTGGTTGAAAAAAAAGAACACCCGGTTGTGGGACACTCAAGAACATTGTAAAGAAAAGACTCCAAATGCCCCAATTAAGACGAAGTGATGTAAAATCGATATGAAATGATTTCTTTTTTTAATATCTATAACTAAAAGTATTAAATTTACACACACAAAAAACCGGCCAAGCGCGAGTCGGACTCTGAAGGTTCCATAAAAAATTATTTTTATTTGTGATGTTACTAAAAATTTACAGTTTTCAGATTTTTTCCTTTACTTGTTCTATAAGACATTGCTTCTTGCCAAATTTCATGATTCTAGAATCTAGATCAACAGGAAGTAATCTATGGGTTATGATGCCCTTGCGAGTATCAAAATATGCGGCTTAAGCGGCCGTATCTTTTGATTGCATTAACTTAGAAGTTTGATTTTTTCACAGCTCCAAGGAATTGCAGACCTGAGTATTTTATATTAATTTCAACTTGATACATTCACGCGTTCTTGAGAAAAACGGTCTTGACAAAAAGACGGACAACGAAGTAATCCTACAAAGGTTCCTTTTTCCTTTTGAAGTACGGAACCCTAAAAATAACTTTTTACTGAACCCTCGGTGCGCGAGTCTGACTCACATTTGACCGGTTTTTTTCATTGTTTTCATATAATTTGGACTCGCAATGCTTGCACGTGTAAAAGTTTGCACGTTCATACATTTTTGGAGTAGATATAATGGAAACGTACTTTCGGAGCCACTAGAATACATAAATTAAATAATTAGCTTGAAGAATAATACAAATGTTTATATTTGTGCCTCCATCAATTAGACTTTGTATGAAATCTTCAGCTTTTAAAATTTTATGCGCGCAATTATAAAGTAAACGTGAAAAAACAGGATCTACCCACTTGCGGGACAGTGTCTTACAACCTGGTAAGCGATCATCCCGTAACTGGAAATTGAAGCATTGCAATGCTGCACACCAACTTTTGTGAATTGATCCGAGAAACTTCTACCCGGTGACATTTGATTTGAAAGCTATGCCCAATAGTATCGCAGTTACTTTTTTGAAGCAATTAACCGTTAGAAATAGCACTTCTTGAAACGCACCGCAAAACTTTTTCATGCACAACCTCAGCACGATGCGGAAAAGCTGTAACCAATGAAACTGTCGAAAACAATTAAGCATCAAAAGTTAGTTTTATAAAAAAAAAATAATAAAAATTTTGACTTTGGTAGTAAAAGTTCAATATTGCCGACAGGGCGACTGTCACAAACGGGTGCAACTCCCCTATATAATTTTGTGTAAACCCACAGATACATATGTATGTCCAACGTTTTGAATGAAATCTTTTTAGTTTCGCAAAATATTTAGTAGTTTTCGCATTGAGTAAATTATTATAGCTAACATACTACCTTTTTTGAACTGTTTTTTATTGTATCTAATACTAAAATTTTTAAAATCTAAGAAATACCTGTTTTATTACTTTTGGAAACCTTTTAAAGCACCTGATATTGTGCCATTTTTACTAAGAGTTATAAAGGGTTAACGTGGTAGAATCTGCCGTACAGTATGGTCGGACCAAAAGTGTCAGTTTCTTGAATAGTTGGACGAGATAACCGCTCATTTCTGTGTAAAAGAATAGGTATGTACATATATGTATTTGTGTATGCATTAGCAATTGGACAGCACATTGATAAATTATGAACCTCTAAAGTGATCTAATATTATTACATATATTTTAAGTAGGTATGTAGCAGTTGGACATATACTTGAGCCTTGAGGGACTTCTCGAAAATAATAGACTGAACGCAAAGAGGAATCGAACTTAGGACCTTTTAATTTCTGCTCTGGTGCTTTGAACCCTAAGCTACCGTAGTGTGGCTGTTGGCCTTTAAGTAATGTTAATTTTTGATGAAGAGTGCGACTGATTTAACATATATACCTACATAATGTGTGTATGTACACATTTTTACATGTGATTTTGATGTAATCTCTGTCGTTTTTATGCTATTGCAGAATTTATAGAGATACCGTTTTTAGGGTTCCGTAGCCAAATGGCAAAAAACGGAACCCTTATGGATTCGTCATGTCTGTCTGTCTGTCCGTCCGTATGTCACAGCCACTTTTTTCCGAAACTATAAGAACAATACTGTTGAAACTTGGTAAGTAGATGTATTCTGTGAACCGCATTAAGATTTTCACACAAAAATAGAAAAAAAAATTTTGGGGGTCCCCCATACTTAGAACTGAAACTCAAAAATTTTTTTTCATCAAACCCATACGTGTGGGGTATCTATGGATAGGTCTTCAAAAATTATATTGAGGTTTCTAATATCATTTTTTTCTAAACTGAATAGTTTGCGCGAGAGACACTCCCAAAGTGGTAAAATGTGTGTCCCCCCCTGTAACTTCTAATATAAGAGAATGATAAAACTAAAAAAAAGTAGTAGTTTTTTTTTTAATACGTCATAAATCGCTGCTACGGAACCCTTCATGGGCGAGTCCGACTCGCACTTGGCCGCTTTTTTTATAAAGATACAATACAAATGTATATATGTTTTTATGAATTACTACGGGCTAATTGTTACCTTAAAATTGTAATTTTCAAAATTATTACCGATGTTTTATGAAGTTCATTGGTAAACAATTGCGGCAGGCACAGGTATAGAAATCACTACAGTTAACCGGTGTGTTGAGTTGCACGCGTTAGATATTTCATGCAAATTGACGTTTGGAATTTATCCTTCTCGGAGTAATCTTATTAAGTCCAAAAAATATTACACGGGGCTCAACCTTAAATTTTCCAAGCATGAGCTGAGCACGAGCGACGAATGATAGTGTTGTTCCCCCCGTTGTGCGAAAGAGGCAAAAATGCAAAAAAAAGGAGCCACTGCAACAAGGGAAAAATGAATAGAATGAAAATTTTTCTGAATGCACCTCCACGAGGTATGATAACATGGGCTGCCTCGTTTGATATATAGCATCATAGCAAGCACATGTTATTCACATAGTTAAGGTAAATTACGACTAGTTGCAGTGCCGGGCCCGCGCACACCTCAGGCCATTATTATGATTGCACACTTATTGCAAAATCATATTTCTCCTCGCGGTAACGTATATCATGCGCAAATAGGAAAAGCCTATGGATCAGCATTGTTTTTGACGATCAGGCAAAATTCTACCAAGAAATTCGCCACGTTTAACTTTAGACAATGTATCAGCCCCTCAGCGCATGCATATTTACTCAAAAGTACCACATGACGAAGGTGTCAAGGAATATTAGTTACTTGACCTCCCGCGGCAGGTTAAATACTTCCCATTTCTATAGAGTTTAAGGCAATTTTGTGGTTAACTTGATTACATAGGGCGGCACTGTAAATTATGCCGCTTAACTTTTGTGCGCCGCTCCGCAAATTTCCAGGCAACTCTACAAATCCGCGAAGGTAATTTCAGCCGTAATATCAGCAATAAGACAATCTTTAGACAGCTTTTCGTTGCGGCTGGGGCATGTGAGGCAATTCGATTGATCACATTTCCCGCCGAACGAGGAGATTTCAGTAAATGCAAGAAAAGACGAAGAATTTATTAGGTGCAACCAAACTGCGTTACCCTCAATTTTTTAAATTGATTGCGGCAAATTTGTTTATACCATTTAAAGCCAATTCATAAATCATACTCATGGATTTTTGAATTCTTTACGTTTGAATTTCAATTTGGATTTAAACGTTTTTTATATATTATAATACTTACATATACATATATTTGTATTGTATATACATTACAATACTTAGATGTTATAAAGTTATCGCCTTTACGTAAACAAATTAAGTGCCCTTCGATTTATCTCAGATGTTCCGAGAACTATCATTGCAATACATAAGTGTATGTATATGAAAACTAAAAATTCAAAATTAATAATAATTAGTTGTAGTAGTTTACTGTAAAAATGTTTTTAACAAACAAACTATTGAATCGATTGATATGACATATTTTCCTAAGAATTTTAATGAACCGAGATAGACCAAGCTAAAAGTGTGGGATAATATTATAAGCTAAAGTACCTCCTTCTAAAACAATACGCCGAAATCATTGAATCATACCTGAACATAAATCCTTTATCTTTTATACGGCATCGATACCCCACTGCTAGAAAATAATACCCTGGCTACTTTCGCCAACGATACTGCGTAGAATTTATAATCCATACATTTATTATACAGGGTGTTCCAGGGTGGGAGGTCAATACTGCAGGAGGTGAAAGGTCAGACCAAGACAAGCAAGAAATCGTATGGGTGGGGGGAGCATCTCGCACCGTTTGGCAGTTACAGGGTGATTCGTAAATCAGGAGGTTGCTTTATATGGCTATTTTTATCTTTTTTTCTACACATCGCAGCGACCCCAAACATATCTCACTATCACTATTTTAAAGCCCTTTCCAAAAAGTCCAAAACCACCCCCCTATCCCCAACCTCTTGGCCACAATCACCCCTGGAATCAAGCTAGTTTTTGTTCGCGATTTTTCACCTTTCGCCCCACTTTTCTCCGAAAGTCACGTTATTAACATACCTACTTTTTATTTTTTCAAGTTAGAAAAAGGATACGAAAATTTATTTACAAAAATCCTTTTACAGAATATCATGAAAATTCGAATTTTTAAGGAATTATACGAATTTTTTCGCTGAAATAATAAAAACTAGCTGGTACCTGGGAGGATGTTTTAATTTCAGGACTTTTGCAACCCTTTTCTACCTGGGCATGTTGCACCTTTTTGGAAAGGTAATTAGATAGGTAACTTAAAAAAAATAAAAAGTAGGTATGTTAATAACGTGGCTTTCGGAAAAAAGTGGGGCGAAAGGTGAAAAATCGCAAACAAAAACTACCTTTTTCAACTTCCAGGGGTGATTGTGGCCAAGAGGTTGGGGATAGGGGGGTGGCTTTGGACTTTTTGGAAAGGGCTTTAAAATAGTGATCTTTTGAGATATGTTTGGGGTCGCTGCGATGTGTAGAAAAAAAGATAAAAATAGCCATATAAAGCAACCTCCTGATTTACGAATTACCCTGTAACTGCCAAACGGTGCGAGATTTGATTTCCGTCGGATTCGAGAATAGGACCACAGATAAACAATCTGTGATAGGACCCAACATCTCGTCTTGAATGGATTAAAAACCTTATCATATTAACCTATTCTAATTATTATAATATAGGAATACATATTAACCCATTTTACTTAATTCTGTAACTAAGAGATTTCTCATAGAATTTGTCAATAATTCCTTCTGTTAACTCCACATTTGCCTGTCGCTTAGTGGTATAAAAGTATGACAGTGAATTGCATATCATTTTACGAATTTTATTTTATAAAAAAAGTTATCTAATTTAAAAAAAAACAAATAACCCGACTGACTGCAAAAAAGAACTAAAAGATGTAAACAAGACATATTCATAATTATTAAATCTATAATTGTTGTACCACAGATAAATTATATATAATTATTTATCTGTGGTTGTACTTAATGTCGTTTTATATGCATGCTGATAGTGAGTGCACCTAAAGGTATAGTATATTGCTAACATAAATACTGATGTACCTAGGTATTTAACTGGTCAATATTTGTAACAAACTAACAAAGTATAACTAATTGACAGTCGGGGGCTACCTACACAAACTAACAAAACTATGCTGCCATGGAACCCTAGTGAATTCGTTATTTTGAATTAAAGAAAGACAAATAATAATTTGTTTATACTACAATATATACATATGTATGTATAGCTGCACTAAACATTCCGTAAAGTTTCTTTATTACTAAATAAGAACTTCTGGTTACTTTTTTGAAAAAGTTGATTTTCTGAATACATCAGTTTCGTGTACTTACTATATAATAAGGAAGGAAGAATTAATTATAATGCATTGAGTAGACATGGCTGATTGAATGTAAGATACTTTATTTATAATTTTATAAAAATAAATAAAAAACAACTTTAAGCACGTTTTTCTCAAAACTATCTGGCCGCAATATGTAATTCGATCGAATCTACTTTTTTTCTAAAATTTTCATAAATTAATTTTAATAACCTTTGAATTTAATTAAGTTTTTCCGCACATAATATCAATGTCTAACGGTACAGGTTGAAATAACTAAGCACGCAAACTCATATTCAGCAAAATTGAGGAACCATCCAAACAGACTAGCTAAAAATGTTCTTAAACAACAATATGTCAGACGTCTCAGCAGAAAAGATTTTGCAGACCTCATTTAAATCACTATGTACTAACTTTATCTACATATATACAATATATATATATATACAAAACTTGAATTCGTTAAAGTTCCTCTCTCTAAGTTAAGGAACTACTGCTAGTTAAGTAGGTTGTAAGATTTGAACAGTTATTGTCAGTTTCTAAATTGTCTAGAAAGATTCAATAAACTACAAATATGAAAAAAAAATAAAAAATAATGTCAAAAAAGTTCGAATAGATTTTTCTAACCGACTAATTTTAACCACTTTGAACAATAAAATTAATTGAAGTTAATGGCTACTGAAATCGGAAGTGTTCAACTTTTAATTTTAACAAAAAGTCAATATTAAAAGTTAAATATTTTATAGCTCAAAATCCTTTCACACCTGTACAATTCCAATGAAACTCGACGCATATAACCCGCAATAAACATTTTAACGAATTTTCGAAAACAAAACACTTAAAAAGTCGAAAAGAAGCAATAATTATCAATTAAAACAAAATTGCCTTACCTTTCACTCTTTCACTACGCCTTATTGACAATTTATTTGTAATATAATTTTTGCTTTTTGCAGACGGCTGCATTGGCATGCCCCCCCACAAATTTCCTTCAGATCCTTCCATATTAGGACAAATGCAAGGCACATGCAAAATTTTATTGAAATCCTAACAATTCCCCTTTTCTTCACTTGTCCCTTCTTCTTTTATCTTATATGTATTAACTGCAACAAACCTTATGGCTGTTTGTATAATTTACTAACTAACTAACTATAAAAATATTGATTCTTAAAAAGATAGTTGAATTGAAAAGTCTTCAGCCCAATCATACAAAAATCGACGATTGTTCTTCCCGCCGAGCAAGTCACGATCGCCACTGCAAACAAACATAAATTATAACAGAAATTATTGCATGTGTTGTTGGCAAATTTACATTTAAACTTACACTTCCGACAGGAGACGTTGCTAAGTGATTTGAAATTTATCGCGCCAAATTGTCTCGTCGGGAGTTCGCAGACTGTACCGTCGCGTCACAGGTGAGGATGTCGTATATTTTACGCATTAGCTGACATCTCCTAATCATCAGTCAGCAGTCGCAATGGTTGAGTTAATTAAATTATCTGCAAAATACTCGAGACTCTCGCAGAATGCAGCGATCGTGGCTAGACCGTCGTTTAGATACTGCAGGGCAAAGATGCGCCTCGTGTAGGAGCATCTTTCTGCGATCGCCGCTGCAGACGTCTTCTTGCGATAATTTATTGATCGCCGCGACAGTAAAGAATCCACGCTTTGTGGGTATACCCAGTCAGTGCAACGGTTTTATTGAGGAGGATGCAGGCGATGCTCGACCAGGTATCTCGTAATAATGCGATAAATTCGCGCTTATTACACATTGAGAATGTCAAAATGGACAACAATAATATCTGAGGAAATGTTACCGCTCGTTACGGTGGTGTTCTTAAATGAGTTACGGCGCTGCAACCATAGGCCTCTGTCTAACTGGCCCACTAAATAGGTCAGCCAGGCGCCATAAATAACACGCCAGAAATGGCGATATTAAGGGACACAATGAGCCATATGTCTTCGTTTGAACGATATTCTTGGCGGTTATCTTCATGACAAGACTACGCTCTTCCTACATAGCAACATCCCGCTTCTACTTAATCACGTGACTAGGGAAAACAAATAATTTAACAGGATACGGAAATTTTGTCCAAAATATAAGCACTGGTTAATTATAGGCATTACCAGATGTATGTACATAAATTATGAAACGACCTTTATCATAAAAACATAGTATACAATTAAAGTTTTGTATAACATTCTAGTTCAGTCTAGTATGACTTCAAAATATTCATAAAAACATTTTCCAATACAAATATTTGATCACCATATCATCACACTTGAAATTACCCCACTTTGTAGTAACTTTTACACACACCTATTGATTTCGCTATCTTGATTTTGGAATCAGTGGTCCCCCCAAAACACTGGTAAGACTAATTTTCATAATTTTGTATTTCTAAAACGAACCAAAAATCTCACGAAAATATCCATATCCATGGCTATCCACTTAATCTTAAAATTACATCTACATGTACATATTGTGTGTTTGTCATAAATTTACGTGCTATCGTACTTATCTTTAACTCTTTTTACAACGATTTAATATTGAACATATAACATTTATGTCTTTCTTATTAAAACAAATGCTATGACAAACATGAAGAGAAATTTTTTTAAAATCTAAAAAGAAATAATATATTGTTGTAAAGTGGAGACTAATATGAAATTGTGTCATTATTACAATATATAATATAAATTATTAGTATATAAATTACGTTATATATGATGATTATAAAAGAGAAAACCCTTTCAAGATTTCTTAGATTTCAACTTTATACTCACTTCAAGAATACAAATTTTAACACAATTTTGAGAAGAACTAAAATTCGCCTCTAAAAAAATTGTTTTGCAATTTACTACGTTTTCCATTTTAAAATGTTGCTAGCAAGTAAAAGTTTTCAGCGCAACTTGATTTAAAGTAACTATGTATACCTAAACTTATAATATACAATTCTACAAATTGGATGCATGTGTGCGCACCTACATGCAGCCGCTATTCTGGTAAATTATGGACTCGGACTTTAACTCAAGAGAATAATTACTGGAAAATCTTAAAAACTCACCGGTGCATGAATCAGATACCTGGCGTTGGGGCTTTTCAACCACTCGGCGGGGTATCTCATTAACTCCAATTAAAAACACGAAGTATGTCTATTTGCTGAAGAATACCAGGGTCCGCTGGTCATCGAATATTTCCTGTTTCCCTTCATCCAGCAACGCATGCCATCCACTAACGAGGCAACATTTTATCACTCTTCAAAGTTGCTCAGTACATAGAACCTTTGACCCCTTGCAGTTTTCATTTAATGAACAGGGCAAATATAGGCGAGGTTTTGTGTCCACAGAAGCAGCCACCCAAAGGAATTCTTCCTTAGTTTCGGCTTTGGCGCAATTTAAAAAACGCTTCAACACCCAGCGCGCTATTCAAACTCGCAGTGTCAATGCGAATTGTTCATTTTAGTTCTGTTTACATTTCTGGGTAATTTTCTAGATAAGGTCCCCACCCCCGGAGGGGGTGGGGCGGGGGTGGGGGTGATTCAGGGGGGTGTCCACATCACCCCCCCATAAAAATTTCGCGGCGGTCACTCCATAAAAAAAAGTTATAGCCCCATAAAAAAAAAAATTTAACCCCATAAAAATAGAGGTTTGATAAGGCCCCCAATCCCAGAGAGGATGCCTCGGGTGTGGAGGTGATTCAGGGGGGTGTGCACAGCACCCTCCAACAAAAATATCACGGCGAGCACCCCATAAAAAACGTTAAAGCCCCATAATAAAAAGTAATAACCCCATAAAAAAAGTGGTTTTTGCGATATATGTAAGAACGAAAAATTTTAGCTTATTTACCGATTACTATCTCCGAGGACACACGGTTCCTCAATTTTTAGCCCCCCTCCCCTTACCTACCCCACCCACTCTCATCATATTACACAAAATACATGACATAACCAATGTACATATGTGCAAGTGAATATATGTGGAGCGCATACTTATATGTATGTATTATATGTGTGTGTGTGCGTGAACTTATGTATGAATTTGAATATACATGCACATTGGTACATACACAGACAGGCTACACACACATACAAACGCGCGTAACTTTTTTCAACCAGTTGAGTGAGTAGAAATTTTGTTGCCTACATTTAAAGTAGTAAAAATTTTTTACTGTGTACCTTTTCAGAGATATGACTTGACTTTATATTTTTAATACCCGGAAATTACCACTAGATTTTATGCACTTATATTTTTTTTTTACATAATAGCTCCCTATATAATCAGTTTATCAATACTTATAAGTAAAATTGAAGTGTTATTATTATACGCTTATTCACACGATACAAAATTTACAATTTTTCCCTGTCCGCCTGTCTATATGTCGTCTATGTCCGGAATAAATTCGGAAACGCCTAAAGTGATTTCAATTAGACTCTGACCGGAAGTGTGGCCGGGGCGACCGGAAGTTCAAGGTCATTGCAGAAAATAAAAAAAACGCCATGTTTGAAATAATGTACGTGTTGATCTTTTTACGTGTTTTTTTTTCATTCATGATAGATTCGTAAAGCTTTTCTTCGCATTGATTTTTGTCTAGTATAGGTCTTGATCCGATGAGAGGGAAAGAAGTTATGGTTGTTTGAAAAAAGGGATATTTTCCCCTATTCTATGAATTCCATGTTGATTGGCACATTTTTAACTCGTGTTGAATTTATTCAATCCACCATTTTTTAAGATACTAAGCACTGTCTGCTTCCACCCCCGAGGGCTCTTAAGGCTAAAATTTTGTCCGATCGAACAACTTTCCTGTTATATACATATGTATGTATATTTGATTTTTTTCGGTTTGATCGCATTTTTATGCTTATTGAGTGTTTTGGAATATAAAAAACGATTTTTTTTTTTGGAAATGTATCGAGTTTTAGAGATGCATCGAACTCTATCCTGAATCCATTCAAGCAAATTCCTTTTTTGAAACAAAAATTACAAAAAAAGAAAACGCGTAATTTTCCTTTCTCCGGCAGAAAAATTAAATTTGTCCTGAAATCTCAACGGACTTCAATTTAAAGTGACTTTGCATTTCAAACTTCTCTCAGAAGCCAACAGGTGCATCACTGAGAGGTGCTTGAAAATAAAAAAATCCCCACATGCATGTGTACCTACATATGTTTCCTGTGACATTTTTATCATAATCCTTTGCACATAACAATTTTATAAGAGGACTTTCATATGCCACACAAATATCACATGGGATGTTGAACGTCGTTAGAATCGGAAAGAACGGCAACGCGAGGATCCCAGAGGTTCAGTACTTAAATAGAGTGTTACCGATTACTTTACAATTTATGCTGAGCTCCACTATAAGCAGCTGTTTTCAATATGTCCCCTGAGCACTGTAAAATTTGAAACATACACCTTTCGTGTTGCATTGTACCTCCAGAATGTAGCGATGCGTGATATAACCTTCGTCTACCAATTTATCTTTATGCTTTTATGCATAACATATGTACAGTACATAAACCAGCGACTAATTGGAGTTCGCCTATCCTGCATGGCTGGGCTTAGCGCAACAGCAATCAAGGAATTTTCGTCCAAGGCAACCCGATTATGCACTTTTTCCCAATAATAGCTTCCTTGACGCGAAAGCCAGTCCTGCCAAATCCAGCTGCCTTCCATTGACCAATTTAAAGAAGAAACACGAACCGTCCCAGTTAACCCGAAGCGGCAACAATATCGAATTTCGTTAATTAAAAATAAAAGTACGTCCTCGTAGGGCTGCGCGGATTGCTGGAGCTGTTCAAACACTTGAGTCCGAAGAGGTCTGATGTTGTGTCAATCACGTCTATTTCCAAAGGATCATACATAACTTTTATAGCTTCATAGCTAGTGAACGGGCTAGCTTCTATGCAAATGTTCCGGGAACCCATTATTACTTAGATAGGAATTCATGTCAGCTTGCGAGCAACATTTTCATGCCTTCGTGACGACCGACCGATGTGGGGATTCGGCAATTTTAAGCCGTTCAAAAATTAATATAAAAGTTCAGATTTCACCCTGCAGCAACCCCTGATATAGGCTGGAATGGAAACAATGCATCTGCCAGAATATCTATATCAAACTGGAATTTCAGGTCGTTTCTCCCTGAACGAATGTAAACACTTTTTTTAGTCATGTTACCATTTTGTACGTTTATTTCACTTTCAACTTTAGATTTTATGGCCTCTCCAAAATTTAAATAAGCTTTCATTCATTGTGAAAGAGGATATTTTATAGGATGCTGAAAAGATATTATTTTGAAGTTAGAAAACCCTTGATTTGAAAGCGAAATGAGCCGAACATCAGGCAGTTTCTTATTATTAGGCTTTTTTTTTTAAATAACTTACATATACTTTTTCCATAAACTGCCTCTATGCTTATAGGCTGATATGTGTTTCTTCGAAAAACTGCTTAAAATTCAAATTTCTAGACACCTAAGAAAAAAAATTGGCAATGTTTTCAATAAACCTACTATTGTATATATGTACTTACATTATTATACATCATATTATCAGAATATGAATCAATGTTGTCTATCTGTATATTAAATTTTTGAGATTTTTATTAATCGTAAAATAAAAAATGTTTCGACAATTCACATGTTTCACTTGACAAATTACAATGATAAAATAGTACAAATATCTTTTTGTTTTGTTTCATCAAATTAGAGATGGCATCTTTCAAACAACCTTTGACTTCAATTTTTATGCATAATTTATTATAATAGAATATTAATTGAACATGTTTTATTCAAAACTGAAAGACTAGTTAATAATATAGAATTTAGGTTTTGTTTTGTTTTGTTGGGTGATTCTACAAAAGTTCGGCAACTTTTGGCCTTATTTTGTTTCTATAGTTTTAGGTGAAAACTAAATAGTATTTTATTATGAAGGCACACATAGGTAATATAATAAATATACTGTCTCACACAGGGCCAGTCACTTTTTCAAACAGTTTCTGAGATATGGGGATTTATCTAAATTTTTTGTTCCCGAGGTGTGAATGTTTTTAATACTCATTCTTATTTATATTCCGCTTATTTAATAGGGTAATTTTTAACACACATGGACATGGAACTGACGACATGGTAGTACTGGTGAATGGGACAAACATTTGAGGCTATAATTCAAAGTAATGTTTCTACCACTGACATATAGAAATGGACTACTCGATGTGCTGTCTCAAATGGTGCACCCTTTTGACAGTTCTCACCTAAGGAGAGTGCAGATATAGAAGGCATATATCTGTCTATTTCTTTCGCATTGGGCGAGATAGGGGGCTTCAAAAGGCAACAAATTTAAAAATTATATTTATTTTTACTTGTATCCTGCACGCTTAAATCTGATTCTCCTAAAAGTAGCATCACATCTCAAATAATTTCGCAGCGAGAAGTTTCTGAAATAAGACATTTTTCATTGAAAAATTCTCAGCAAAACGTCGATATGCTCTCTTCTGGATATGCGGTTTATATCGCTAAACAACTGTTTTAAGAACTCAAAAGTAATAATTAGAGCACTTTTGTGTTTTAGCTGTAATCCCCACTAAATTTAGTTACATTAAAAGGACATAAATGCAATTAATTCCGATATAATTCGCCGCATTACGCCACCCAGGTTTTTTGTGATTTTTGTGTCGGTAAAACAGACATAAAATAAAAAGAATTTGCAATATGGGATACTAAAAGACTGATTTTCATAATTTAATTACATAATTTCTGCTGAAAACTTAGAAATTGTGTAAAATTCAGTTGTATCTTAAAAATGGATAATTTCATGTTTGTATTACTTTAAAGGGATTTAAGATACAAAAGGAATTATTTAATAATTTTTGGTGTAATTACTTGATGGATTTATGCAATTAAAATGGACTAATGCCCCAAAATGCATTTGACAACAATTCAAATCTACAGCTGACTGCTCAAAATCCGTTAATGGTGTGAGCAAGAGGGAACGTGAAAGTGCACCATCTCGATATAGGCATTTTGTATGGGACGAGTAGTCCATTTCTATATGTCAATGGTTTCTACCGATATATTCTATTAATAGGGTGCTACATTTTAAAAAATCACATTAAACTTTATATAAATCATAACGAAATACTTATATCTTCGTAAGGAAATAACTACTCACCATAGAACTGACATTTTGTCTGGAACTTTTTTCAAAATGGCTACCGTATAAAGGGAACGCCTTGCAGCTAACTTCACTACCAATACTCAGAACTAAACAAGGACTTGAAGTTTTATTTTCGATAATGATTGACGAGAATTTTAAATTTTAAAATTGCACCCAGGATTGAAGAATAAAATGAAGACAGGATTTATCTTTTTTTAACAACTGGTGTTATTCGATTTTATCATAAAATATGTAAAATACATTAATCAATACTTCATACATAGTTTGTAGTGAAATAGTAAAATTTACAATTAATTGGAAATACGATAACATACAATCACTCAATAATGGGATTCGGGAGCTGTGACACACCAAGGTATTGACGTTTTCAACATTTATTGTGCCATTTTACAAACTTTCTTTTAAAAATATGCATCGAAATTGGGTGAGCAGGATCTTTTGTAATGTAATGAAATGTTTGCAAAAAATGATGACTTCAAGTTGCCAAACCTTTGTAGAATCACCCATATATGTATGTATGTATACCAGAGACAAAATGTTAAACAACTTGAATATTCGCACGGAAATACATTATATGATACTTCTTTAAGAACAAAATCACCAACAAAAATTAGTAGAACTAAAGGTTTTCTGCAACGAATCCTTAGGATTGTGAGATTGGGAAATCAATTTATAATAATAATAACATAACATAATAATAAATTATTATAAACCATAAAAATATAATAATACCTACCTCCTGCCTCTCGTTTTTTCTCATATTTAGGTGGAATTTTTCTATGGGTTTTTTGAACGTATTTTAATGTTATTTTATTTTTAATGGGAATATACTAATTTCAAGTCTTTTTTAAGTATGTTATAAATGGTGATCCGTTGCGGCAATAATATCATTAAAATTTCGTAAATAAGAAATAATAAGCGTCTGGCCTACATTATACCATTCGCCCTCTGTGATGCTTTACTTAAAATGTCGTAAAGACTTGCCCACCGGACGAATTGCTTCGAGTAAAGATCATTTTCTGATCGGCACAAACAATTTAATTCGCGTCGAATATCGTTCGAAATTCGATGATGAATTGGCCCAAATTAAAGGTATCGTGATGAGAGAGTGCTCATCCCTTTAATCTTATCTTTCAGGCTGTTCGTCTTGGTGATTTTATTTCCATCGCTGTGCCAATTTGGCGTTCAGTGATGGTCAGGACTAGTGTCCAGCGATTTGTCATGGGGATCCACGTCATGGGGATCCACCTCTGGATCAGCTCTAAATTCGAAGAGGATCTGTAATTTTCCAGACTGTATGCGACCTTTGACCACATTTGCGATAATTATCATATCGCGCAAGCAGACGCAGACCGAAACTAATTAAATTTTTGGTGAAAAGGAGAAAAGGGCGTTGACGGTTCGTTAAGGTTGCAGCCAGCACGTACCGGCACGTTACCGTCGTCGCTGGGGCCTTTCGTGCCGCAAACGCCCAAAGACCAGGAACTTATCGTCCGAGGTCCAGGCCAGACACTTTAATAAAAGATTTTCACATGACGACTGCTGCAAGTGAACAATTTGTTGCCATTGGATATCGAAAATTGGTTTGCAGGCGATGGCCTCAAATCCTGGAGCCCTTCAAGAAATCGTGAACTAAATCAAACATTTTTGCACTTGGTCGGACTGGGGAGCCATTCTCACAAGGCAGAGGGCCCGGGAAGTCGCGGCCCGGCCAGCGGACCCCAGAAGGTGGAGGTATCGCGAATCGCGGTACAGCACCTACCTACCTATCATACATCCGAGGGAGATTTTAATAGTTTGATCGTGAGATGCGTGACTGCCAGATAGTTGTTGATTTTTTCGCGTTTTTCTGTAATTTTTGGATAAAACTCCTCTGGCTGGGCTGGACGGGGCTCCTGCCCCATTATGTTTGGCGGTACTGTCCGATCTCCATCTGTACGCGTTCGCGGATCGTGTTATGGCTTATGTCGGTGTGCCAGAGGACTGGCACTGGCAATTATTCCACCCAAAAATTGTTCCTGGTTAACTTTGGTTTATTTTCTTTAAATAAATATGAAACGATTCATTAGTGGTCTCCAGGCCCTCAAAAATTATGACACCCTAATAATTTTTAGCAGACAGTTGAAGCTGTACCAAAAATTAAATAACATTTCCATATGTATGTATGTGTAGGGGAAGAGTGGCATGAAGGAGCCGAGTTTTTAAAGAGTCGTTTTCTATTGCACATAAACTACCGACTGAATTTTTTTCATGTATTTTTTTCTAGTTAGTTTAGTACTACTGATCACTGATACTCCATAAAAAGTTCATCATTATTTGTCAACAACTGACGTTGGTACAACATTTTAAAGATTTTAGGCCCCAAAAATAAATTTATGATGTTGTTTTATTTAGTTTAGTGATTGATCAAAAAATCAAGGTTAAAAATTAATAAAGGTCTCAGTTTCAATTTAATCGTATTTAAGGATTCCTATAGGCATAATAAACGCATGATGTAGCTTCATCTGCATGCCAAAGGGTCAAAAACTGTGACCTTAAGGTCAATCCTCAAACTTATATCAATGTCAAGGTGATTTTTTAAACCGAATGCATTTGACATGGGATTTATTAGAAGTGGCATTTTGATATTTAAAATGTTATGACCTCGAGAATGTCAAACTAAGGATAAACGATTAAAAAGTATATAGATATTAAATATTGTTGTGTGCGAATGGAAGCAAAGATTTCGCTTCAGCGAAATGCAAATCAATAATAACATTTTCACTGTAAACATGCAGTAAATACTACGTTAAAAATCATATTGAAATAACTTGAAATTTGTAAATTAATTATATATATGTTACGATGATAATATTTTCAATGTACATAAAATGTCCCAATAAACATGAAATATTTTCTCATGAATATTTTAGAACGCAATTTAGCGGTACCTTGCAGTTCTATATGATGTCTTAAAGACTATATTCATTTCTGAAAAATGTCTACTTTAAAAAACATTTGTGAAGAGAATTAACTATTTACTAACTCCTTCTCAGCTAGTTTTATGAAGAAATAGGTCAAAAATACATATTCAAATTCAACAAATTTTTTTTTGGACTCTAAAGCTGGGTACAGACGTACGTGTTACAAAGTTCGTGGAACGATGAACGCGGAAAAATCAATTTGAAGTTGATTTCGGCGCACGAGGTTATTCCCTGCCCATGTTGCCATACACACTGTCTATGTTCGTGATACGTGAAAAGACACGAACATCCACTGACATATAGAACTGGACTGCCAATCGACGGTCGAAAAGTGAGACCATTTTAAGTGGAAATGCAAACCATTTTAAGTGGAGATGCAAGCCTACTTTAGAAAATTCATGCTATAAAAACACATTAAATTATTTGCAATGTATGTTAAAATAAAGAAAATAAATAAATATAAGTTGTCACAAAACGGCCCCTTTAAATTCGCCCTATAATTTGAGTAATTGTTAAAAAACATTACGACACCAACCAGCTCGGGGCCGGAAGAACACAAGAGTCAGATATATAAAAACATATTCTATTTTGTCTTACATATGCATTTCGCCTGGGGGCCGGATGGGGGAAAGAGATAGGAGTCTTATGTCAAAAAGTCGTCTTAGTTTTGAGGTGCGATTTTGCATTGGATTGACAGTCCACTTCTATATGTCAGTGGCGTTGCCACTTACAAAATGATTGCTGAATGGGTGACTATTCCTCTTGGTTAACACACATTGATGCTTAAGCAGTTTCAAAATAAAAAAGTTTCACTTCTGAAATAAATATTATTACAAAGATACAATTTCCTGAACTTATTTTGATTTTAATGCAACAAATTGGTTGTAAAATAAAATGTAAGAATCATAAACTCCTTGTATGATCTTGTTCTATCGTTTAATATATTTTGCACAATATTCTGCTTTCAGAACTATATTTAGTTTAGTCAGCCAGCTATCTATGTGTAGCGCCAGCATTTAATGAAACTTTCAATACTAAAAAGTTTTTCTATTCGATCTAACATTTATTTTCCAATTCGCAACACACAGCTGTGTTTTCATAGCTGGAATAGGCTCATTGTATGAACTTAAAACAAATATATTTTTAAAATCAGGAAGTAGTTTAGAATTTAAATTGGGGAATTCTCATTATACAAAAGAGATGAACAATACTAAGTTTAGAGTCCAAAATTGTAAATTAACGGCATATGAGAAACGTCAGATCCTTCCCCACCTTCCATATCGACTGTCATCGAACCAACTATGGCCATTTCGAACCCTTGTCCAGAATGCTACGGAAGGTTAACAACTCTCCCGTCTTTGATTTTCACCTCGACAAAGCCACCCTTAAACGTAGCCTACACCTGCTAAATCCCTCCCCTCCCTAATCTAGTCACAATTTTAGTTTAGTCTATTTAGTTTTAGTCTTAATTTAAGAGTTAGACTTAAGGTAGCTTGTAGTAAGCGAAATAAATAAATAAATAAATAAATAATATTTAGCACAATTTGTAGGTACTTGTACGTTAAGGTTTAAAAGTCTAAGAAAATCAAATATTTTATGGCTCTCTTAATTTGAACACCACTTAGGAAATTATACTTGTTATCTTTCAAACGACAGTTTATCTTAAGGGGGAAAGCCACTGTGACGGGCCAAAAAATTGTGAATTCTCGCGAATTTTTTTAGGTAGGTTTAATTTATTTTTGAAGAATCGGATAAAGGAATATGTAAAGAGTACATATTCAACTATATGTACCTACAAACAATTACAATTACAAAATATACAAAAAAGCTACTCTAATTATAAAGCTTTCAAAAAACAAAACTTTAAAATCAGCCCATTGGTCTTCAAGGAACCGATGGGACATGGTCGAAAAAAGTTGTTTCGAGAAAATTTATATAACAACGAATTTTGTATATTTTGTAATTGTAATTTTTTGTACATATAGTGGAATATGTACTCTTTAAATATTCCTTTATCCGATCCTTAAAAAATAAATTATACCCGCGAAAAAACATTCACGAAAATCCAGAATTTTTTTGGGCCGTCACAGTGGCGTTCCCCAAAGTTTGAATGAAGAAAATGTTTCGATAAATTATAAAAATTGCATAACAACATTGTTTGCAGTAACACATTAATTCGTGTTATACCTACTCGCGATACACCAACCGAAATTTAGAATTTCGATTATTCTCAATTTCAAAAATATGTAAAAAAATCAGACGAATATTCTTTTAAATAGAGATTTAAACATAAACTTGACTTTAATTTCAAAGCAATAGAATAGGTAACACATATTGTGAAATTGATGCTCAAAGTTCTAAATTTCGGCTAGTGTGTCGCTGGTATTACATCTCATAGGATAGAATTTTTAATAAGTGAAAAAGGTTTTTTCATTGCTAAAAATTGTTCATAAAATAATTATTCTTGTATCTTCATAAAACAAGTTATTTAATTACAATGGGCAAAGTTCCTTTTTAACCGACGAAAAAAAACGGAGGAGGTTCTCAAGTCGACGCGTATATATATATATACATATATATTTTTTTAAATGTATGATCACGCATAACTTTTTACAGAGTAGTTCGATTTTGATAATTCTTTTTTTATTTGAAAGGGTATACCCTGCAGTTGGTCCCATATAAATTTGGAAAAAAAATTCCAACCCCAAGGGTAGAAAAACAGGGGATGATTGATTGTTCACTCATTGCTTGTAATGTATGACCACGCATAACATTTTACAGAGTAGTCCGATTTTGATAATTCTTTTTTTATTGGATAGGGTATACCTCGAAGTTGGTCTCATATTAATTTGGAAAACAAATTCCTACCCTAAGGGCGGGAAAATAGGGGTGATTTATTATTCACTCACAGATTTTAATGCTAAGTTGTGTATTACAAAAAAAAACCTTACGATGAATGAGCTTTAGACCTGTCAGTCTCTTGTCTGTATAATTAGTAGATTACAGCCACAAAAAATTATAAAATAAAAACTTTTTAACAAAAAAATTAAACCGCCGAAAAAACTGAAAAGCAAAAAATTATAAACCTTTTTTATTTAACCTTAATAACTAAGTCTTTAAACTAATGTAAGTATACCTAAGTATATATTTTTGTCATTATTTTGAGTTTTTATTTAACCTTAATAACTAAGTTCTTAAACTAATGTAAGTATACCTAAGTAATTTGAGTCGACGCCAAATAATCAATGAACAAAGATCACTAAATTACCTTAAATTTAAAGAAATAACCAAATCAAATTAACAATGCAACGTGAAATCTCCAGCGATAAACATTAACATTTCAAAAATTGCGCTCTCCGCACGACCCCTCGCAACGACGTGTGCTCTCACGTGTGTGCCCGTTCGGGTTGCTGACTCGCTGACATGAACTTCGTGAACGCTCGGCACTTTTCGGCGAAGGGGCGTGTCGCGCCGCGCCTCCGCCGCGCATCACGCTTTACGTAATTAATTAATTTGCTTGTTTGGCGCCGACTCAAAATTACTTAGGTATACTTACATTAGTTTAAAGACTTAGGCCCTTACCAATAACATTTTTTAGTGTCGCTATTAAATTAGTGGCCACTTAAACGCCACTAACTAAATTTAATAGTTCAACTATCTTTTCGTACCAATAACATATTTAGCGACGGCACTAAAATAATTAAGGTCGGTTTACCCAGTCGTTTCAAACTACATACATATTGTCAAATTTAATTCCAAATATTGACATACAGTACAGTGCCAAAAAATTATAACCACCAACATTTATACTTCCATATTATTATTTTGAAAAAAACATTATTATATTTTTACGCGTTTAAGATAAGCATTTAATTAAGCGTAAATTCACATATTTTGCAAATTAATATTTCTAGTATTTAGTATACTCGCCATTATTTTTAATAACTCTTGCTAATCTCCGTGACTTTCTTCAATGCAAATATTTATGCTTTGAGCGTTAAGTGAAACGGTATACCATGCAATATTTCTTGGAAACATGAAAATTTGTTTATTAATTATATATTTGATAGAACTGGAATAAATGAATGAGGGCATACTTTTTCATATTGCATATTGGTTCGTAACGTAACCATTACTTATTCTTCAAACAATGATAACAAAGGAGAAAAGATTGCAACTGAGCAAGGAAATGTTAATCTGTTTGATTGTTTGAGAGAAAAATGTAATCAGAGTTCAAATTTTGAAATTTGTTGGAGTGGTTATAATTTTCTGGCACTATACTGTCAAATATAAAATTGCTATTTTTTACATTTAATACATTTGAAAAATATGGAGAGCAATACGAAGCAGGTAAATGAACATGATTTAAACAAAATATAATATTATTATATGGAAGACTTCGTAGAGAGTGCGATCAAGTAACTGGACGCCTGAGATGAAGGAGTCCTTAAAGTCCCTTATAGAGCCTCACGTGGCCATTATAGACTCAAAAGAGAGTGCTACAAAGATGTTAAAACTAAAAATAGCTGTTTCCTTATCAAATCTGTAATTATGTTATTAGCAACCAAATATGGGTACTCGAATAAACATATTGGAAACTTTTTCATTTTTTTGATACTTACCGATAAAAATTAACAAATTCCGAATCGTAATAATGTACAAACGGATCAATTCTTTTTTTATAATTTTTTTCCTTTCTACAATAAGTTGTATCTCCAATCAACTCTAAATCCATTAAAATATTTCTGTCCATTTTAATTCAATTATTTATTAAAAATTCTAGGTTTCTTCACAGCAAAACTCGTACATTTGACATAAGTAGTAAGCTACTTGGAAATTTAATCGCGCAATTCGGTGCAACCGCAACTAAGCATTCCACTAACGCTAATCGCAGTATGAAAATCGTTATTGGTACGACTTTTTAGTTAATGGGACATTTTTAGTTAGTTGCCAGTTTAATAGAGCGTTATTGGTAAGGCACTTAGTTATTAAGGTTAAATAAAAAAGGTTTATTATTTTTTGCTTTTCAGTTTTTTCGGCGGTTTAATTTTTTTCTTAAAAAGTTTTTTCTAGAGTGATATAGTCTTTGGCAAACTGTTTCAGAAAATTTTAGCTGAGTTAAATACTTAAAAAAAAAGTGCCAGGGAATGCACAATTTTTGGGCTGAGATGAAGCTTCTTGTTATTTAGAAGTTCTTTGGTCATAGTAACGATTTTTGTGACATACATTCTTTTAAATAGACCCCAGGGATAAGACATATTCATGTCAATACTCAATATTCAAATTATGAAGCTTAGGAATGTTACTAAAATCTTCGGACGTGGTCGATCCAAAACGCATCTATTTTATACTTCTGTGTTCCCATTGTTAAGTGTTAAATAAATAAATAAGGGTATTCATTTTTCTTCGTTATTTCATCCTTGCCTTATTAAAAACATTCAGGCTGCTAAACATTTATGTTGATTGCCTATTCGTTATAGAAATTATCGTCTGCCTAAATGTTTCGTTACACATGTATGTAAATGTTCAATCATATTGGGTATTAAATCAAGCATGCATTATAAATCGTATCTTGATTTCCAAACTTTAAAACCGTATCCACGATGAGCATTTCCAAAAACTCCAAAAACCAATATTTATAGTATTTCAATGAAATTTAATATTTCCGGCAGCCATCTTAAGCCCGCCATTTTGAAACTCCTAGGTTTATGTTCAAAAATAAATCTATATGTTAAGTTGAAAGATGTAGTACCTTCATACAAAAAACAAAAAATATCAAACAAACCGTTTCGTGAATGAGCAAGAAACAAAACAACTTTCTATCAACTACCGTTCTTCTTAGCGATATATAGGGATTCAAAATCAGTTGTACCGTAGTACGAAATTTCACTGAAATTTGTATAATTTCAAGAATTGTGGTTGCCATATTGGTTCCGCCATTTTGAATTCCGTGAATAAAAAGTAGCCCATACCTTAGATTCGAATTTAGTGGTCTCAAAGTACGAACCAATTCTTGGTACTAATTTTCACTAAATTCGTTGAATTTCGGAAACTTTCGATATCCATATTGGATCTTGAATTTCCAAATGTCGAGTGCAGATTTACAATAAGGAGTTCCAAAAACCCCAATGCCAGGTTTCATGGCAATCCAATAAAATTTACAATTTCTGGCCGCCACCAAGCGTCCGCTATAAAAAGTAGCCTATATGTTAGGCCGGAATATTTAGTGTCTTCACTCAAAAAATGAAAATTATCTGACCAAGCGTTTAGGCGTGATTTAGCAACAAACAAACCAACTTTCGATTTTATATATGTACATATATGTACAATATATAGAGATAAAGGGATTAATAACTACTATATTTTAATGTAGTCTTATAATTTACTTCATTTTAAACTTATTTACTTCTAACAAAAAGTAACATTAAAAATTCCATCTCATATTTTAATGTTTTTCAACCTAGATTACAAATATGAATCACATACGTATCTATTTAATACACAATTTTTTAAACGCACCCTAACAAAATTTAACTAATCAGCTAAGTTTTTTTAAGGCTCCATCAATCCATTCACGGACTGCAGCTATTTCTATGAAAGTTGTTGGCCAAGCAGGATTTATTATTCCAGTAATGTCAGATTTCATCGCGCTTGATATGATTCCAATCAACAAATCTTCATTACCTTTAGACCGTTTTATCAGAGGTCCACCAGAGTCACCATCCAGTGCAGCTGTAATACTGCCAAGTCCAATAGAACAGATTTGTTGGTTATCAATGAATCCTATTTTACGCTTACAGTCTTTGGTTGACAAAATTTTTACGTTGCCTTTACGAAGAAAATCAGATCTCTTGGTCTCATGAACACGACCGTACCCAAGAATTAATGCCGCAATATTACTAAATTTCTTAGCAAATTTTGGCTTTGGCATGCTAATCACTTTCACGTAAACACTAAGTTTGAAAGGTTTGCTGAGTTTTATAAGTACTATGTCCATTATATAATCGCGGGTATCGACTCTCGGATGATATTCTACAGTCGCTACAGTACTTTCTTGCAAGGTCTTGTCTGGAGCTAACTTCCAATAAGAGCCAGCTCTAATCAGCACGGTAGACAACTTCACTTCATGCAGACAATGCGCCGCTGTTAACACAAAGTCTCGTCTGATAATTGCTGCACCGCATGCATGCCTTCCTTGAACTTGCAACGTAGCCATATACGGAAACTCCCCATTATTTTCGATAAAGGTTTTGTCTCCATTTTTATAAGAATTTCCGGCGCTTATTCCATTATAAATGCAGTTGACTGTTCCAAACAGAACCACAAAAACGATTATAAGCTTCTTTAACATATCCATCTTTGAAACTGGCAACAGTTCAGTTTGCACTTATCTTTATACCTACACTGACCTACAATATTTCAAATTGCTTTGACGTAATATGATACATATGATATGACATTGTACGGTACAGCTGCAAAAATACAGACTATTTGATTAGGTACTACTGCAAATAATTATCGCAAATAACGACAAGCTGATCGCTTCAGAAGACCACACAACAATTACAATAGAAGCAATTGAAGGAAAGTCAAATAAAATCTGATTGAATGATTCTTTTACGAAATAGGTAGCTCTAAATATTTGATATTTGCACAGAAAGACACGCAAACATCAGCGTCCGGACAGTACGGCGCAGGCTTGCGGACCACAATTTATATGTCCGCTCGTCTAGAAAACTACCATATATGCATGTAGTAGCTTGTAAGCAAAAGAAATATTAATTAAACGAAAAAATTCGCCACATCACACCTCGATTGGGTTGGATTGCACCCAGAAATGGCTAAAAAGTTGAGAAATATCCTTTTATACGTAAGAAGCCTACCAAACCAAAAATTTGCCCCCCGTTGGAAGCGATGATAAACGATGATATTTATTAAATCGATTTTAAATATTTGTATAAACAATCTTAGAGTTTAGAGCAACCAATACTAACTTTCGCGTCAGAAGTAAACTGAAATTAATAATCCTCGTAGGTTTTCTCATGTATAATAACTCAAGTCGGAGACAAATTCAGAAAGAACATACTTTACATCGATACCATAATACGAATATGGCAATATTGCCGATCTATAAAAATAGCACAAATATCAAAGTCGCTTCTGCTAAGCTCGAAGCTAAAAGCGACTATACAAACCCGACCCAATATAGCATTTCGTTGTTCCTCATTACAGAAAACTTCGAAAAAGAAATTATATCCCTATTTTTGATGTTCCATAAAAATACGTTTTCGAGAAAAATATGTTTGAAAAATTCTAATGGTCGTATTAACTATTAAATTCTTTAAACCAATGTAACCGCTCATTATTCGCAGCAAGCCTATCCAGCTTAATCGGAATATTTTATCACTTTTTTTAAATCATTAATTTTGTTATCTGAGGTTTAAAATTTTTCTAATTTATTTTGATAGAAAATTTCTAATATTTTCCATAGATTACAAATTCCTATACATGAAACTAATACCGTGAATTGCAATTGATTACTCCTACTTTTTATTAAATTGATTTTTTTATAGACTTATTAACCTATTGATAAAGTGCTTCGAACATTGCATTGAATGGAAAAGAAGTAACGAATGCTTTTATTGAAAAACAGATAACATCTTCCAACTATTCTTATAGTTGGAATGAAACTTCTGATCGGATTGCAAGTGAAATGATCGTGACGAAGATTATTTTTCGGTTAATTCTATTCGTAGTTCGTTCGAGCCCAGATTGCATACAAAAATCTGATTCACGAGATGTTTAGTCCATTATTTTGATTCATTCACAAATATCGGAGAAAGTTCTTGGAATATACGTGTTGAAAATTTACAAAAAGTAACTTTCGTCTTGGATAAAAGCAATAATAGATATTTACGTGTCATAAAATATCTAGATTTTTCGTGGTCTGAGAGTTTAATTATTTTTGAATATGAATTCAAGGATTTTGTTTCTCTACCTTCACTAAATTTGCAGCGCAGGTCCATTGCAGCTTTAAAATCCACCTGGCCAAGAATAACATCAACGATTTTGACTGCAGCAACAATAAAATAAACATTGTTTAAAAGTAATTTAGAAAATTTGAAAACGCTCAGATATACAGACTTTTCGTATAATCTTCTGAAAAGTATTGACCACACTTTCTCTGAAATGAAAGAACTACGAGTATTGACGCTGATAAGCAATCAATTGAAAAGTATTCCAACCGGACATCTGTCAACGCTTTGGATTAGATCACAACCTGATTGACATTGTTTCTGTAAATGTATTCACTGAAATGCCAAAATTACATAACATACATCTAAGAAACAACGCATTACGGATTGTCATTGTAATCATTGTAATTTAATAGAAGAAATTACGGAGTTTACTTTCTCAGGCTTGTCTGAAACTACTTTCACTTCACTTGATCTCTCGTCAAACAAAATCCATCGAATTGCTGGAGCCTTTAAGGAGATGCCTGATATCAAGTACTTAAGTTTTTCAAATAATTCAATTAAGGAGCTGAATGAAGACATCCTTGAAGGGCTAGACGCAAAAATTCTGACGTTCGAGCTCAACGAAATCGAGATAATCTATATATTAATACGTGAAGAGAAAACTTTGTACCCCTTTTTAAGCATATTGGACGGACGGAGGAGTGTGAGATTTGGCATAGTTAAAGTTTATATAGAGAAGAAGTGCAGAAAGCTAATATTTATTTATAATATGTGTTACAAATACAATAAATTAAATTAAATAAATTCATTATTTACGTTCATACTATCAATTTTAAAAACATAGTAGTCTGTAGTCAAACTGTCGTAATTTTATTATTGACAGTGCCAATTTCAAACACACATAGTAGGCTGTGTACAGTCGTGTTATTCGTAGTAAAGTAACCCCAGTAGGTCGAATTTCGACCAGAGGGCGACCACTAGTTGGTATTAAGGGTGTGTTTACGCTAAGCGCTGCCACAAGCGATGCTGCCACTAGCGATTGCAAGCGATTTAAACGCCTGCGATCGCTTGCGACCGAGTGTTCGAATTGGAAGCGATTAAAACGCTTGCGACCAAGCATTTGACATTTAAAAATTTAAAAAATGGCCCTTTCCATGGTTGAATGGTATTATTTGTAAGATAGCTCTGCAGTTAGAAATCGACTATTAAGACGGCAAACCAAATCGAGAGCAAAAAGGACAGTTTCATGCTTTATTTCCAGAACTTAAATCTGATGAAGAAAATTTTTTTGAATACTTCCAGATGAATTTATCAACTTTATATAACATTAGAATAGCAATTGGTTGTTATAAACATGTGTATAAAAAATATTTTATTTGAACTTATCATAATTACAAAAAAAAAACATTTTGTGTTGCCGCATGCAATTCAGCGTATCTTCAGAAGAAATGCAAGAGCTGAGCTGAGACTTCACAACTACATAGCTAATATCGTGTGCAGACTTGGTTTTTTCAGCAAGTCAGCCAATTGTTTTGTGGTTTTGGTTTGGTCTGGTTTCTTATGGAGATTCGGCATTACATTCGTACTTTATTGAGAAGGGAATCCTCCTTTTTCTTTTATAATTGCCAATTAGAAGCAAAGCCAACCCTCACCATCATACTTCCTCCACCAAAGGTACAGTTCGTTCTTACTTCTTCACTTGGGGGATTTCTGAGTATTTTATAGGGCTAATTTGTTTCGGAAGGGAGAATTTCAAGTGCGAATACGGTATAATAGTTTTTGTCTGCCATGTCCCACAAATTTTTCGACTTTAAACGCATTCAATCAACTTTTCCACATCCATATTGCCGAATAGGTCGCTCGCGATTAGTCCCAAAAATCAAACAGGCGCGTTTTTGAGCGACCTGGTCGCGCGAGGTCGCGTCGCATCGCTTGGTGGCAGCGCTTAGCATAAACAGATATGGGAAAGTAATGAGTTTGATTTGGCAGCGAATGGCAGCAGCTGGCAGCGATTGGCAGCATCGCTTGTGGCAGCGCTTAGCGTAAACACACCCTAATACCCTTAGGGCCAATTTTACAATCCTCAGATAAATTTTATTCTTCGGTTAAAATTGTCCCAATCCCAAAATCAAAGTTGCTTTGATGTAAATTAGTTATCAGACGGTTAAACTTATCGGCTCCTGTAACCGGCAGATAGGACTATTATTCGCCGTTAATTTTGGCAAAAAGAGTAAACAATAATTTTTCTTCACGGCCAAATTGATTTCCTATTCGAAGAGTAAATTTATGACGATTGAAAAATTGGCTCTTAGAGGATTGCAAAATTTGAAAAGTTTATGTATAAATAACGCACCAAAAACATTTTCATGTAAAATGTTGCCAAGACGAGACTCACGCTGTCAAAAAGTTATCAGATATCATGTAGAGCCAAGCTTCTAACTCTACACGCCGTAACTCTACAAGCCCTAACTTCACAAACTCTACACCTTAGTCAAAATATGTGGCTACTACATACACATTTTGCACTTTGGGATCGGTATTATTTTTTTTACTTGATTCTTTTTTTTACTCTGATTTTGGCTGGAACCAAAGCGGTTTAGTTTACTTGTTAAAATAGAGAATATAAACTATTGTTACATGCGGCCAATCTTTAGAACGCCACCGTACATGTGTTTACGTAATGCACATGATATTTGGGCTGGACGAGGCATCAAAATAATATTTTATTGCCAGCAACTTTTCTGGATGCGGTAATTTTGGATATTTATTATTAACTATTGTTTATTTGTTCGTTTGAATAATAATATTAATATCATTACTTTCAATGTTCTAGTTTCATTGCATTCTTTGTTGATATTTTAATGATTTGTGTAGTTACAAAACTGTCTAGAAATAATAGGATAGAGTATTCACGATTATTTTTAAATTCCTATCTCTATTTCATTTGGCACTTTTTATTATTTTGACTAGATAGTACGGTGGGGTGCGAGTGGCGGTAGAATAGCGAAAGGTAGCCATATAAACTAAAAATCAGCGGTGGAGTACCAGCAGTTAGGCATATAAAGTAAAAATATCATATATTTACATGAGAAATAAAAGAAGTCATAGTTCTTTCCCTGCACGTGTTTCATTGTTGGTGTCATGCAATAAAATAAAGGTATGATATGACCTTTGATATGACAACTACCACAACTTGATACATCCTGGGGACGGAGCCCATACAAAGTTGCCCATTCTCCTTTCAGCTTTCTAGGACTTCAGGAAGTACCCTAAGAGTTTTGATGATTATCAGTGAGTGAGTGACGAAATCGGGGTTTTTTAGATATCAATATAATCTAAAGTATAAGAGCTATGCAATTGAAACTCTACATGTTTAATAAGTCCACTATTGACATCATATCCCGAGAATTTTGTTTATCTGGTATAATCCAAACCCAAGCTAGTTCAAAAAAACGACGAAGCGACTACCGTGCCCCCAGATAACAAATTGCACAGTTTAACTGCCGACATTTCTGGCACAAATTTACCAAATCTTCTAGAATTGCTAGTGAAAAACAATAGGTAACACCAATCGAGTACCTTCCAATAAAAAGAAAAGAGGGCGGATGGAATACGCTAGAAAATCTGAAAAGAACATCAGAGCAGGGACATCAAAACAATACTGGATGAGTCAAATGAGTCTATGATACCACCTAGAGAGGTCAGGAGCCGAGTGCTCTTCTGCTTCGCAGAATGAGGATCATCAGTAATCTCTGGAAGACCTATTACATGCGATGAGATCGGGTTGTCCTACTTATCGCTCTCAACATCGCCTGGACCTGATGGTATCACTTCCAGTCAACTGAGAATGGTGTCAAATGACATCCTGGTAAGGATATATAGCCTGATTTTATAGTATGAAGAAACTCCTGCCCAACTTAGAGAAGCGAAAACGATCTTCATTCCAAAATTGAACAACTCAGCGGAGCCAGAAGACTTCCGACCGATAATTGTTCCCTCCGTGATGATTAGATGATTAAACCCGCATCAACGTACGTTCACACCCAGTGATGGGTGTTCAGGCAACACCGATCTCTTACTTGGCAGTCATCGCCAGAACTATGCTTCATGCTACATACTTGGCTTCGCTAGATGTCAACAGAGCTTTTGATTTAGTGTCCCATAATGCCATCTGATATCTGAAAAGCTTCTACAATACATATCATACGAGGCTAGTATGTTATAGATAGAAAACAAAAAAAAACAATACATCCTAAACGATCAAATGCCTCCCTATACCGATATCGAAACATACAATTGGTACAAGTAAGAACAACACCTTAGCCTGCTTTTTGCTTTGTGGCGGTGTATCGTGTATCAAAATATCAACTTGTTAACTACAGTGTAACTTATTCAATTACATACTCATCTAAGTAGCTGCTCTCTCAATGTGCAAGTTTTTAAGTAACCTCTGAAGAACGACTTAATTCAATTTTTGTTTTTAGTCTCGAGACAATCAATAATATTCCTGTTGTTTTATTGTGATAAATAATTGTTAGAAATTTATAAAAATTTATTAAAAATATAAAAACTATAAATCCAAAAAAAGTAAAAAATGAACCAAATATTTATTAAATCTTTAGGGGAAAGTTCCTCTAAAACTGGTAACCCCGACGTGATGGACAAAGAGAGGCCATGGAAGAAATTTGGAATCTCTATGAGGATGTATATGACCTGGCTTGATGAAAATAGAAATTGTTTTAATCTGATGGTCACATACGCCTCAGCCAGTGTTCAAGAGAGTACATACTCAACTTCAACTTTCAGCTGTAAATTATTTAATCAACAACAAACTTAACTGGAATTTTCGACAGCAAGTCAGTTCAACAATAACTGCAATTCAGCTAATCAACAACAAACCAAACTCGTATTTTTAACCGCAAATCGGTTAAACAATAACAACTTTAAAAATAACTGCAAATCAACTCATCAACAACAAACTAATAATAACAACTACAAATCAGCTCGTCAACAAAAAAATCAAAATATTCATAAGACTCTACCGATGAAATTAGATTCTCGACGACCTTACAGTCGATTTAACGATTCTCGACGACCTTACAGTCGATCTAACGACTCTCGGCCACCATACTGCCGAATTTACAACCTTCGACGACCTACTGCCACAAGAAATCTACTAAACAATCAAAACATTTAAAATTATCAAATGCTATCAACAACCTCCAACTATTTCCAGCTCCAAAATTATCGTTATCTGACGATAACTGGGGGGGTGGAGTGATGTGGCGGTGTATCAATATCTACAGTGTAACTTATTCAATTACTCATTTAAGTAGCTGCTCTATCAATGTGCAAGTTCTTAAGGAACCTCTGAAAAAAGAATTAATTCAATTTTTGTTTTTAGTCTCGAGACAATCAATAATATTCCTGTGGTTATTGTGATAAATAATTGTTAAAAATTTATAAAAATTTATTAAAAATATAAAAACTATTAATCCAAAAAAAGTAAAAAATGAACCAAATATGTATTTATTAAATCTTTAAGGGAAAGTTCCTCTAAAGCTTCCACTCCAATGGGATTACACTTATTAATAATAC
The DNA here is from genome assembly GCA_951509405.1 of Machimus rusticus. Taxonomy (NCBI): domain Eukaryota; kingdom Metazoa; phylum Arthropoda; class Insecta; order Diptera; family Asilidae; genus Machimus; species Machimus rusticus. The sequence goes on along the minus strand of OX608050.1, from coordinate 18,940,519 downwards.
CAATAATAAAATTAACATTAAGGAACAACCGAAATAGAAAAATACAGTAATTGAGGACATTAATTTTGAAATTTTTGGCAGACCGGTCGCCTTTCTGCAAGAAACAGACGACTGAAAGTACTTTGGTAGGTATTTCGTTCAGGGCAGATAATAGATGTAGGTAAGTATGTACCGCAGCTTGAGCTTGTACCTAAGCTGAACAGGCTTACCAAAGCACCCCTTAAGCCAAAGAAGCGCCTAGATGCGCTCAGAACTGGTCTGATACCAGCAGTATGACTATTAGGAGCTATATATGTTATAGCAAATACAAAACGGACTATAAGATCTATAGTAAGAAAATGGCTTGACCTTTCTAAGGACACGCCGGTAACGTTCTTTCATGCCCCTGTGGAGCAGGGCGTCTTGGAATTGTGCAACTGAGCTGTAAAGCGCCTTAGCTCAGACGGCTACGCCTTACTCGACTACAAATTTCCTAACCTGGAAAACGTTGTGGCCGCTAATATCTTCATAGCCACTGAAATTGATTTTGAGATTAGGTTTCGGATGAATCGTGGGATTCTGATAGCGAAGAAAGAATTGCATAACATTGGAAGAGCGAGATCCACCTATCTGTAGATAGAAGCGGACTTCGGGAAGTAGAAAATCACAGACAAGCCCGCAGATGGGTCCGAAAATCAACTTTGCAGATTTAATAACAATTAAGCTATAAAATTAATTTATAATAAATATCTTAGGGGAACACTCTATCCACTTGAAGAAAATGAGGAAACAAACTAAAATAAATAAAACAACACAAAAAACAATTCCCAATTAAATCAATTGTGGACTTGAAGAAAATATATGAGGAAATAAATGATAAAAAAGAAGAAAATTTTGTAAGCTTATAAATATAATGCTATTATTTATCGTGTTCATATTATTATGTACATATAGGTTATTGAAATAAAAGGTATAATTAAGCCTAGTGATGTCACCAAATGTTTGGTGACCTACAATATTTCAAATTGCTTTGACGTAATATGATACATATGATATGACATTGTACGGTACAGCTGCAAAAATACAGACTATTTGATTAGGTACTACTGCAAATAATTATCGCAAATAACGACAAGCTGATCGCTTCAGAAGACCACACAACAATTACAATAGAAGCAATTGAAGGAAAGTCAAATAAAATCTGATTGAATGATTCTTTTACGAAATAGGTAGCTCTAAATATTTGATATTTGCACAGAAAGACACGCAAACATCAGCGTCCGGACAGTACGGCGCAGGCTTGCGGACCACAATTTATATGTCCGCTCGTCTAGAAAACTACCATATATGCATGTAGTAGCTTGTAAGCAAAAGAAATATTAATTAAACGAAAAAATTCGCCACATCACACCTCGATTGGGTTGGATTGCACCCAGAAATGGCTAAAAAGTTGAGAAATATCCTTTTATACGTAAGAAGCCTACCAAACCAAAAATTTGCCCCCCGTTGGAAGCGATGATAAACGATGATATTTATTAAATCGATTTTAAATATTTGTATAAACAATCTTAGAGTTTAGAGCAACCAATACTAACTTTCGCGTCAGAAGTAAACTGAAATTAATAATCCTCGTAGGTTTTCTCATGTATAATAACTCAAGTCGGAGACAAATTCAGAAAGAACATACTTTACATCGATACCATAATACGAATATGGCAATATTGCCGATCTATAAAAATAGCACAAATATCAAAGTCGCTTCTGCTAAGCTCGAAGCTAAAAGCGACTATACAAACCCGACCCAATATAGCATTTCGTTGTTCCTCATTACAGAAAACTTCGAAAAAGAAATTATATCCCTATTTTTGATGTTCCATAAAAATACGTTTTCGAGAAAAATATGTTTGAAAAATTCTAATGGTCGTATTAACTATTAAATTCTTTAAACCAATGTAACCGCTCATTATTCGCAGCAAGCCTATCCAGCTTAATCGGAATATTTTATCACTTTTTTTAAATCATTAATTTTGTTATCTGAGGTTTAAAATTTTTCTAATTTATTTTGATAGAAAATTTCTAATATTTTCCATAGATTACAAATTCCTATACATGAAACTAATACCGTGAATTGCAATTGATTACTCCTACTTTTTATTAAATTGATTTTTTTATAGACTTATTAACCTATTGATAAAGTGCTTCGAACATTGCATTGAATGGAAAAGAAGTAACGAATGCTTTTATTGAAAAACAGATAACATCTTCCAACTATTCTTATAGTTGGAATGAAACTTCTGATCGGATTGCAAGTGAAATGATCGTGACGAAGATTATTTTTCGGTTAATTCTATTCGTAGTTCGTTCGAGCCCAGATTGCATACAAAAATCTGATTCACGAGATGTTTAGTCCATTATTTTGATTCATTCACAAATATCGGAGAAAGTTCTTGGAATATACGTGTTGAAAATTTACAAAAAGTAACTTTCGTCTTGGATAAAAGCAATAATAGATATTTACGTGTCATAAAATATCTAGATTTTTCGTGGTCTGAGAGTTTAATTATTTTTGAATATGAATTCAAGGATTTTGTTTCTCTACCTTCACTAAATTTGCAGCGCAGGTCCATTGCAGCTTTAAAATCCACCTGGCCAAGAATAACATCAACGATTTTGACTGCAGCAACAATAAAATAAACATTGTTTAAAAGTAATTTAGAAAATTTGAAAACGCTCAGATATACAGACTTTTCGTATAATCTTCTGAAAAGTATTGACCACACTTTCTCTGAAATGAAAGAACTACGAGTATTGACGCTGATAAGCAATCAATTGAAAAGTATTCCAACCGGACATCTGTCAACGCTTTGGATTAGATCACAACCTGATTGACATTGTTTCTGTAAATGTATTCACTGAAATGCCAAAATTACATAACATACATCTAAGAAACAACGCATTACGGATTGTCATTGTAATCATTGTAATTTAATAGAAGAAATTACGGAGTTTACTTTCTCAGGCTTGTCTGAAACTACTTTCACTTCACTTGATCTCTCGTCAAACAAAATCCATCGAATTGCTGGAGCCTTTAAGGAGATGCCTGATATCAAGTACTTAAGTTTTTCAAATAATTCAATTAAGGAGCTGAATGAAGACATCCTTGAAGGGCTAGACGCAAAAATTCTGACGTTCGAGCTCAACGAAATCGAGATAATCTATATATTAATACGTGAAGAGAAAACTTTGTACCCCTTTTTAAGCATATTGGACGGACGGAGGAGTGTGAGATTTGGCATAGTTAAAGTTTATATAGAGAAGAAGTGCAGAAAGCTAATATTTATTTATAATATGTGTTACAAATACAATAAATTAAATTAAATAAATTCATTATTTACGTTCATACTATCAATTTTAAAAACATAGTAGTCTGTAGTCAAACTGTCGTAATTTTATTATTGACAGTGCCAATTTCAAACACACATAGTAGGCTGTGTACAGTCGTGTTATTCGTAGTAAAGTAACCCCAGTAGGTCGAATTTCGACCAGAGGGCGACCACTAGTTGGTATTAAGGGTGTGTTTACGCTAAGCGCTGCCACAAGCGATGCTGCCACTAGCGATTGCAAGCGATTTAAACGCCTGCGATCGCTTGCGACCGAGTGTTCGAATTGGAAGCGATTAAAACGCTTGCGACCAAGCATTTGACATTTAAAAATTTAAAAAATGGCCCTTTCCATGGTTGAATGGTATTATTTGTAAGATAGCTCTGCAGTTAGAAATCGACTATTAAGACGGCAAACCAAATCGAGAGCAAAAAGGACAGTTTCATGCTTTATTTCCAGAACTTAAATCTGATGAAGAAAATTTTTTTGAATACTTCCAGATGAATTTATCAACTTTATATAACATTAGAATAGCAATTGGTTGTTATAAACATGTGTATAAAAAATATTTTATTTGAACTTATCATAATTACAAAAAAAAAACATTTTGTGTTGCCGCATGCAATTCAGCGTATCTTCAGAAGAAATGCAAGAGCTGAGCTGAGACTTCACAACTACATAGCTAATATCGTGTGCAGACTTGGTTTTTTCAGCAAGTCAGCCAATTGTTTTGTGGTTTTGGTTTGGTCTGGTTTCTTATGGAGATTCGGCATTACATTCGTACTTTATTGAGAAGGGAATCCTCCTTTTTCTTTTATAATTGCCAATTAGAAGCAAAGCCAACCCTCACCATCATACTTCCTCCACCAAAGGTACAGTTCGTTCTTACTTCTTCACTTGGGGGATTTCTGAGTATTTTATAGGGCTAATTTGTTTCGGAAGGGAGAATTTCAAGTGCGAATACGGTATAATAGTTTTTGTCTGCCATGTCCCACAAATTTTTCGACTTTAAACGCATTCAATCAACTTTTCCACATCCATATTGCCGAATAGGTCGCTCGCGATTAGTCCCAAAAATCAAACAGGCGCGTTTTTGAGCGACCTGGTCGCGCGAGGTCGCGTCGCATCGCTTGGTGGCAGCGCTTAGCATAAACAGATATGGGAAAGTAATGAGTTTGATTTGGCAGCGAATGGCAGCAGCTGGCAGCGATTGGCAGCATCGCTTGTGGCAGCGCTTAGCGTAAACACACCCTAATACCCTTAGGGCCAATTTTACAATCCTCAGATAAATTTTATTCTTCGGTTAAAATTGTCCCAATCCCAAAATCAAAGTTGCTTTGATGTAAATTAGTTATCAGACGGTTAAACTTATCGGCTCCTGTAACCGGCAGATAGGACTATTATTCGCCGTTAATTTTGGCAAAAAGAGTAAACAATAATTTTTCTTCACGGCCAAATTGATTTCCTATTCGAAGAGTAAATTTATGACGATTGAAAAATTGGCTCTTAGAGGATTGCAAAATTTGAAAAGTTTATGTATAAATAACGCACCAAAAACATTTTCATGTAAAATGTTGCCAAGACGAGACTCACGCTGTCAAAAAGTTATCAGATATCATGTAGAGCCAAGCTTCTAACTCTACACGCCGTAACTCTACAAGCCCTAACTTCACAAACTCTACACCTTAGTCAAAATATGTGGCTACTACATACACATTTTGCACTTTGGGATCGGTATTATTTTTTTTACTTGATTCTTTTTTTTTACTCTGATTTTGGCTGGAACCAAAGCGGTTTAGTTTACTTGTTAAAATAGAGAATATAAACTATTGTTACATGCGGCCAATCTTTAGAACGCCACCGTACATGTGTTTACGTAATGCACATGATATTTGGGCTGGACGAGGCATCAAAATAATATTTTATTGCCAGCAACTTTTCTGGATGCGGTAATTTTGGATATTTATTATTAACTATTGTTTATTTGTTCGTTTGAATAATAATATTAATATCATTACTTTCAATGTTCTAGTTTCATTGCATTCTTTGTTGATATTTTAATGATTTGTGTAGTTACAAAACTGTCTAGAAATAATAGGATAGAGTATTCACGATTATTTTTAAATTCCTATCTCTATTTCATTTGGCACTTTTTATTATTTTGACTAGATAGTACGGTGGGGTGCGAGTGGCGGTAGAATAGCGAAAGGTAGCCATATAAACTAAAAATCAGCGGTGGAGTACCAGCAGTTAGGCATATAAAGTAAAAATATCATATATTTACATGAGAAATAAAAGAAGTCATAGTTCTTTCCCTGCACGTGTTTCATTGTTGGTGTCATGCAATAAAATAAAGGTATGATATGACCTTTGATATGACAACTACCACAACTTGATACATCCTGGGGACGGAGCCCATACAAAGTTGCCCATTCTCCTTTCAGCTTTCTAGGACTTCAGGAAGTACCCTAAGAGTTTTGATGATTATCAGTGAGTGAGTGACGAAATCGGGGTTTTTTAGATATCAATATAATCTAAAGTATAAGAGCTATGCAATTGAAACTCTACATGTTTAATAAGTCCACTATTGACATCATATCCCGAGAATTTTGTTTATCTGGTATAATCCAAACCCAAGCTAGTTCAAAAAAACGACGAAGCGACTACCGTGCCCCCAGATAACAAATTGCACAGTTTAACTGCCGACATTTCTGGCACAAATTTACCAAATCTTCTAGAATTGCTAGTGAAAAACAATAGGTAACACCAATCGAGTACCTTCCAATAAAAAGAAAAGAGGGCGGATGGAATACGCTAGAAAATCTGAAAAGAACATCAGAGCAGGGACATCAAAACAATACTGGATGAGTCAAATGAGTCTATGATACCACCTAGAGAGGTCAGGAGCCGAGTGCTCTTCTGCTTCGCAGAATGAGGATCATCAGTAATCTCTGGAAGACCTATTACATGCGATGAGATCGGGTTGTCCTACTTATCGCTCTCAACATCGCCTGGACCTGATGGTATCACTTCCAGTCAACTGAGAATGGTGTCAAATGACATCCTGGTAAGGATATATAGCCTGATTTTATAGTATGAAGAAACTCCTGCCCAACTTAGAGAAGCGAAAACGATCTTCATTCCAAAATTGAACAACTCAGCGGAGCCAGAAGACTTCCGACCGATAATTGTTCCCTCCGTGATGATTAGATGATTAAACCCGCATCAACGTACGTTCACACCCAGTGATGGGTGTTCAGGCAACACCGATCTCTTACTTGGCAGTCATCGCCAGAACTATGCTTCATGCTACATACTTGGCTTCGCTAGATGTCAACAGAGCTTTTGATTTAGTGTCCCATAATGCCATCTGATATCTGAAAAGCTTCTACAATACATATCATACGAGGCTAGTATGTTATAGATAGAAAACAAAAAAAAACAATACATCCTAAACGATCAAATGCCTCCCTATACCGATATCGAAACATACAATTGGTACAAGTAAGAACAACACCTTAGCCTGCTTTTTGCTTTGTGGCGGTGTATCGTGTATCAAAATATCAACTTGTTAACTACAGTGTAACTTATTCAATTACATACTCATCTAAGTAGCTGCTCTCTCAATGTGCAAGTTTTTAAGTAACCTCTGAAGAACGCCTTAATTCAATTTTTGTTTTTAGTCTCGAGACAATCAATAATATTCCTGTTGTTTTATTGTGATAAATAATTGTTAGAAATTTATAAAAATTTATTAAAAATATAAAAACTATAAATCCAAAAAAAGTAAAAAATGAACCAAATATTTATTAAATCTTTAGGGGAAAGTTCCTCTAAAACTGGTAACCCCGACGTGATGGACAAAGAGAGGCCATGGAAGAAATTTGGAATCTCTATGAGGATGTATATGACCTGGCTTGATGAAAATAGAAATTGTTTTAATCTGATGGTCACATACGCCTCAGCCAGTGTTCAAGAGAGTACATACTCAACTTCAACTTTCAGCTGTAAATTATTTAATCAACAACAAACTTAACTGGAATTTTCGACAGCAAGTCAGTTCAACAATAACTGCAATTCAGCTAATCAACAACAAACCAAACTCGTATTTTTAACCGCAAATCGGTTAAACAATAACAACTTTAAAAATAACTGCAAATCAACTCATCAACAACAAACTAATAATAACAACTACAAATCAGCTCGTCAACAAAAAAATCAAAATATTCATAAGACTCTACCGATGAAATTAGATTCTCGACGACCTTACAGTCGATTTAACGATTCTCGACGACCTTACAGTTGATTTAACGATTCTCGACGACCTTACAGTCGATCTAACGACTCTCGGCCACCATACTGCCGAATTTACAACCTTCGACGACCTACTGCCACAAGAAATCTACTAAACAATCAAAACATTTAAAATTATCAAATGCTATCAACAACCTCCAACTATTTCCAGCTCCAAAATTATCGTTATCTGACGATAACTGGGGGGGTGGAGTGATGTGGCGGTGTATCAATATCTACAGTGTAACTTATTCAATTACTCATTTAAGTAGCTGCTCTCTCAATGTGCAAGTTCTTAAGGAACCTCTGAAAAAAGAATTAATTCAATTTTTGTTTTTAGTCTCGAGACAATCAATAATATTCCTGTGGTTATTGTGATAAATAATTGTTAAAAATTTATAAAAATTTATTAAAAATATAAAAACTATTAATCCAAAAAAAGTAAAAAATGAACCAAATATGTATTTATTAAATCTTTAAGGGAAAGTTCCTCTAAAGCTTCCACTCCAATGGGATTACACTTATTAATAATACCAATAATAAAATTAACATTAAGGAACAACCGAAATAGAAAAATACAGTAATTGAGGACATTAATTTTGAAATTTTTGGCAGACCGGTCGCCTTTCTGCAAGAAACAGACGACTGAAAGTACTTTGGTAGGTATTTCGTTCAGGGCAGATAATAGATGTAGGTAAGTATGTACCGCAGCTTGAGCTTGTACCTAAGCTGAACAGGCTTACCAAAGCACCCCTTAAGCCAAAGAAGCGCCTAGATGCGCTCAGAACTGGTCTGATACCAGCAGTATGACTATTAGGAGCTATATATGTTATAGCAAATACAAAACGGACTATAAGATCTATAGTAAGAAAATGGCTTGACCTTTCTAAGGACACGCAGGTAACGTTCTTTCATGCCCCTGTGGAGCAGGGCGTCTTGGAATTGTGCAACTGAGCTGTAAAGCGCCTTAGCTCAGACGGCTACGCCTTACTCGACTACAAATTTCCTAACCTGGAAAACGTTGTGGCCGCTAATATCTTCATAGCCACTGAAATTGATTTTGAGATTAGGTTTCGGATGAATCGTGGGATTCTGATAGCGAAGAAAGAATTGCATAACATTGGAAGAGCGAGATCCACCTATCTGTAGATAGAAGCGGACTTCGGGAAGTAGAAAATCACAGACAAGCCCGCAGATGGGTCCGAAAATCAACTTTGCAGATTTAATAACAATTAAGCTATAAAATTAATTTATAATAAATATCTTAGGGGAACACTCTATCCACTTGAAGAAAATGAGGAAACAAACTAAAATAAATAAAACAACACAAAAAACAATTCCCAATTAAATCAATTGTGGACTTGAAGAAAATATATGAGGAAATAAATGATAAAAAAGAAGAAAATTTTGTAAGCTTATAAATATAATGCTATTATTTATCGTGTTCATATTATTATGTACATATAGGTTATTGAAATAAAAGGTATAATTAAGCCTAGTGATGTCACCAAATGTTTGGAACAAATTATATCAGAAGAAATGATTTTGACACACAATTACGACGGGATACATAGAAAGCATTTAAAGAATACGAAAAATTAAATTCTGTATTATTTAGTAAGTATTTTGTATTATATTTATAACATTTTAGTTTGTAATACTAATATTCTTTAGGGTCCATGCAAACAGATGGATTTTCAGAGAGGAAATATGTATGCATACATATATGGTAAAAATAAGAAAGGCGTCCAAGACTTTTAAAAATAAATATTTTAAAAACAAATGTATTCCAAAAAAGAAAAGGGCTGAATTAAGTTTGTTTTATTAAATGTAATTGAATTCGAAACTTTTTCAGTTTATTCTGTTAAATTTTTATTTTCCTAAAGTATATTATTATATTTTTGTTATTAAATATTTGTGCTGAAATTGAAATGTTTTGAAAATAAGAAAGGCTAATAAATAGTTTTTTTTTACTTTTGTTGCTTAAGAAATATTTAATTTTAGTTCGACTTTTGTTGAAATTGTGCAGGTGCGAAGGAATTTTACAATTTAACTTATAACTTTTATAAATATCAAAAGTTAAAAGATGAATATTTTCGAAAATATACCTGACCGCCACATGATTCTTTCAAATCCTTCCATTTTAGGGCAAACGCAAGTAACCTGCAATCTCATTAAAATCTGAGTGAAACCCCTATTCTTCACTTATTCCAAACTTGACTCTAGGCTAGCAGTTTAAGTATAGTAAGTAAGTAAGAACATCTACATTCATATCTCAGCTATTGTAATTGTGATTAATCCTCTAAAATCCATCATTACTTTTATTGGCGCAAAATCGTGAATAAACATGTATAAGCGCATTATTTAGCTCACGCATCAGTGAAAGAGCTCATCCCAGGTGTAGGCCGCACAAAAAACATCACCCAACGCTTCGAAAAGCGATCCTTGGCATCTCAACTTGGAATTATTGGCCAATTTGTCCGATCTGCAGCGCAATAAATAATGGGACGCGTGAAAACCGATTCGGTTTCAGCTCCCCCGTGCCCCGGCCCATTCGGCGAGCTGCTGCTGATCGGCTCGCCCGTCAAACCCCAAGTGAATATAAATCGCGTAATTATCGCTAATTTTTCCAGTTGCGCCACAGCACCTCAATATACCCGCGAGAAATGGAGTAGAATATTGGAGAAAGGAAAGGCGACTTACTTGGCAGGGCGGTGTTGCGGCACAGCTTCCGGAAGAACATGGTTCACGGAGTGAAGTGAAATCGTCAAAGTGTAGAACAAGAAGGATCTGGGAATTGTCACATGCCACTGGAATTTTGTCACTAAGCACGATCAGTTCACACGAAGGGTGCACTCACAAAGTCCAGGGCAGTCACGACCGGCACGTGCTGGACTCTTGCACCGTCGGCGTCGAGCTCGTCAACAGTGCGGTCTGCGAACAATTATTGAACAATAAGAAAAGAAGCCCAACGTCTTCAACTTGAAGAGGGGGCCACGGATGGCGCGTCACCCATAGAGCACACATGTGCGGGGCGCGAATTATAAAGAAAATTTCCTTGTTTCACTCGACGGACGACGAGGGCTTATTTATGCACTCAAGAGGAGCGGAGCCGAATGGAAATGAGTTACCCAAGCGAAGCAGCGCTGATTAGCCGCCGGAAAAGGCACCAGCGCAGCGCACCGAACTCTTTTCTTTTCTTATACTTTATAGCAATCCGAGTCCGAGGTTATTGTCGTCGTCGTCGACGTCGACGTCGAAGTCGTCTCATCGCCGCCGCAGTCGCGTACTCGTTCCCTGCGAAGTATCTTCTACGGAAATAAGACAATATGGCACTTGGCACTTCTTAACGGAGTCATCAACTGTAACACTGGCGTACGAACCAACCATACACAATTGCGCCGGGAGATGGTATCAAAGATCCATTTTTGGCGAGTAGGAATAATGGCGCAGGCGACTGGAATCATTCAGGTGTGCAGGAGTCTGGATAGAAGAAAGAAGAAATGACTTGTAACGGAGCTACCTAGCACTTTCTGCTTCTGCAACAGAAAAGCACCTTGGGTGCCTTGTCAGGTTTTTTTGCGGAATAAGACAAGATATTTCCGACAGAGGCCTATCGTAGGTTTGATCCGATTTCGCCATTAAATTCGCCTTTCGTTTAACTTCAACTTGAATGGACTGCACTTGAACATAATAATTTATTTTTTAATTGGAAGAAGTGATCTTAAAATATTTCTAAACTTCTTCCATGCTATATTGTTTCACTTCTGGAGTTCATATCTACCATATACCTATAGCTAATAGGTAAGTAATTGATATACATGTCCCAATATTTTTTTTAAATCCCCCAAGTCGAAATTTTAATTTGATTTAGAACCCATAGTCATATGTAGGTCCCAAAATTTTTTGTTGTTTTATCCGTCGCACGAAATTAAATTCAACTTTTGCAAATTTAGATCTTCGAAAAAGTTCTGAGTGATCGTAATGAAATTTATTGAATTTTTAATTCTTATTGTATGTTCGCAAAAATGTACAAATAGTATAACAAACTTGCCTTAGCTTAGCCAAGCCGAAGCCATAATGATGAAATCGGCTTGGTCTTCCTGCTTGGTTCCTGGATGCGGACATATCTATCGTCTTTAGGATCAAAATGGGATTCAATGCTTAAATATGATATTATAGCATTGATCCTTATTTCAGTCTTCAGTAGAAGCATAGCTAAATTCAAATTTGGTATATAGTATGTAGTAGATTATTAATTTTTTTATTATTAATTTATCCAATGGGGGAATACCTTAGTAAATCTTCAAAAAATTATTATATTTTGCTTTTATCGGCTTAGAAAATTCTATGGTAAGTACATCCAAACTCGCATGCCGAATTTCAAATCCAGCGCGCATAATGAGCTTGGTGAATTCTAGGCATGATTGATACATACTTTCAAAACTTTAAACCCAATTTCCAACAAATTTTGTTTTGTCGTGTCGTATAAATTGTCCTTAGTTTAATAGCTTAGAACCGATCAGAATAAAATGTTGAAAAATATTAGCTATGTACATATTAATCTACTCGGAAGACCAACATGTGTAGTCAAAATATTAGATATTTTTATAGTAAGGTTCGTTAAAAACAAACTCTTATATCCTCGAAGTTGCTTGGACCTCCAAACCAACTACTTCCAAACGGACAGCTAATAAAAATTGAATCCCTATAGTTTATACCATCAGTGATCTTCTTACAGCACTGCCCACCAGAACGTTAGACTATATTTTATATCACATATTTCTCATTACAACCATGATATCAAGGTCCTACCTAAAATACATGTTCATTGATTGTATTTATGTAGGTATGTGTTTTAATTTTACTCTAAAACTTTAAGCTCTGAACTTTAATCTTCAACTTGAACTAAACTTAGTCCAATTGACCTCAATTGGCTTGAGCCAGACTTAAGCTAATATTGAACTACTGTACGTTAATCTCGATGAAACTTTCAGCTAAGGGTCATCTAGAAATCAATAGCTGAGTTTTTTTAATGAACTATATAATGTAGGTTTTAGTACATTTTCTCCCCATGAAAATCTGAAAACTCAGATTTTACCTGGGTTTCTATCCAGATTACGGCAAAATTACACACATTTCCCGCTTTTCTGAATGTGGCAATGTGGATAGAAACCTAGGAACTCTAAAAATTCTCAAAGTATGCAGTTGGTTGTTTGGTTTCAAATAGCAAGCCCAATTCCACATCGGGGTCCAATTAGCGCGAAGTGCGCAATTTTGAAACCACAAAATTTCCAAGGGTACACCAGGCCGTTGACGTTAGTTAGGAAGTCCCAAGATCAGAGCCAACCTGTGGAGCTCAGAAAGAGAACTATCTCCCCGATTTTGGACGAAGATACATTGCTAATACATTCGAGAAATTGTTTGCCAAGTGCCCGATACCTAGCCCCTGCTAAGGCCAGGGGCTAGGTATCGACACTTGGAAGTGAGGAAGTGAGAAAGAGTCTCCTTCTCAGCTGGATACTTGCAACTGCGCCAGTGACTATCGAAAGAGATTCCCAGCTTCGCTGCGTGCTCCCCAATATGCCAGTGATCGTGTGAACCGTCACAATTCTGGCAATGTCCATACGTTCCGCTTGAAGAGCGCCTGTGTCCTCCTAGATTGAAAAAAGGCCACGTCTTCCAAGAAACTGCAATTGTTTTGAGAACCACCCACCTTTCGTTTGCGATTGAAAGAAGTCCGACAGAATACCCTACCTAAAGATTTTCATGGAAAAGTAAACTGCTTTTCGACCGATTCGTCGAGGGTTGTACCTTCTTTAGCTAATTTGTCCGCCTGTTCGTTGCCCGCTAGGTCCCTATGAGCTGGAACCCACAGTAGGTTAACGATATGGCGCTATCCCAACAGGATTAGTTGCTCACGTCAACCTTCTACCAATCTAGATGAAGAATTTGCCGCATCGAGTGCGAGGAAGTCGAAATGACTCCCTGATACCGAGTGAGACGGAAAAAATGCCAGCTCCAACTCCCTTGCCGGATTTAGACCCGTCCGTGAATACCAGAAGGTCGAAGGTATGCGTTACATCACACTCCTTCCAATCTACCCTGGAAGGAATTCTTACACTTAAGTTCTTCCTTCCAGGTATCTTAGGCAAAGATTAGCTATAACAGGATGTGACACTCGCGAAATTTTTTCTTTTAAAAATTCGACCTTGGTACCGTTACTCAAACGAACTTGAGAATTAGATAGTAATAAGGAAGTCACGTTTAAGAAAGGGATAAAAATTTGGGTGGAAATGGGATGGAAACGGACCGAGAATTGAAACACTCTACAGGGCGCCTCATATTTTTTACAACTTTTCTATAAATGCATTGCATTTATCATTTATTATTGATTTTTCTTTTTAACATAAATAAATTGTGAAATAAATCCTTACTCTCATATTATTGTAAGATAAATTCTTATTCTCATATTAGCTTGGTTAAGTTGTAAAAATTCAAACCCACCCCGTACTTCTGGCACGAACGAATACACCCAAAACTTTTGCGCCGTTTAAAACTGCAGAATGAAAAAATGTAAACAAACGCTCCGTATTTAAGGCAAGTGTGTGCTACCTGCTTCTTCCCCTTCTTCTTCAATTCCAGGCCTTCCCTATACCCGAACATTGGAAAGGGGCGGGCACTAATACAACCATGCATGCTTACTGAGCAAACTTTTGCGCCGTTTAAAAACGCGTGTACAAAAAACCATCGCATTTATTGCTTACAGTGGGGCCTAGGTGAAGTTTTGCGCCGTGCATATTTTTGTCTCGTTCGCTCTTATTGGAATTTATATAAGGGATGGCAGGCAGTAGTTCTTTACTGCCTGCACCTTAGGCAAAATTTTTCTTGATCCCGTTTTCGGAATTGCATTTGAGTTAGAGCATTTTGCTTGTATAGAGAGTGTCACATCTTGTTTAAGTACATTATCTTTGATCTTAGGGACGATATAGTCCGTTTGGCAGGCCACCAGCTCCTTTGGCCTCAAGTCTAGGTTCCTACCATCAAAGTATTCAGTGGTAATCAAATATAATAAACTCATTGGAAGATCCTTTAATAAAACTATTTTTATTTCAAAAGTATGATTCCCTTTACAATGGTTTTAAATATGTCATATTTTTTACTTCTTTTTTTATACCATATTATTCCAATTCGAAATCAATTTTCGATATTTTTTAGACATCCTTTTTCTAGGTTTCTTCTCGATAAAATATCTACTTGCGAAGGTTAATGCTTTATCTTATGTAGCTTTGTATAGATTTGATTAGTACTGTAAATTTATTTAAACAGAACTAAATATCGCTAAAATCGATATGCTGCAAAAACCAATCCGTGTTAATTTTGTTTGAGGTGTAAAAGTCTATATAGGAAAAAGTTAATTCCATCATGTTATATATTTTAAAATGCCTAAAGTTTTATTATTAGTAATCAGTATAGAAAGGCTTTTAATGCTCCACAATTTAAAAATAAAAGCGCGATTAAACAACATTGATACATTTTTTCATGGAGAACTACATCAGTTATAATTGGAATTATACCCACTTGTCGTGGACGCGTAAAGACGACAAATCATTCAATTTTGCGATGAATAAACAAATAAATGTCACAATGAAATCAATCCCGACGTTTTGTGGTTTTGATATCTGATTTTCCAGTCATATCGAACATACTAAAAAAGCTTATGTATGATTCCGGGAAGCAGTTAGCAATAATCACTTCAAGAGTGCGTTTAATAGAAAGAAGTCCGCTAAAAATTCGCGTGAGTTCATGGAAAATACGTGTTTAAAAAAGTGTATTCTGATGGAAAATCGCATTATTACTGGACTTCCGCGGCCGTACAATGGAAAGGCAACTCCATATAAGCAGAAACGATTTTCGAAAGAAACTCTTGAAGCTGTTAGGAATAAAACACCACTATTCTTGAATGTTTCGAAAACGATTTTTGTAGGCGATGTTTCTGTCGGGAAAACCACTATTGTAAATAGGTTCCAGTGAAATTTGTTGACTATTTCAAAAGGAAAATGATAAAAAACTTCTTTTAGATTTTGCTACAATAGATTCAGCGAAGGCTACAAAGCAACTGTTGGAGTGGACTTCGAAATAGAAAATTTCCGAGTACTGGAGTCGCCTTTTAACTTACAAATGTAAGCAGATGCTTTTAAATTAGAATCTTTAACCAAGTACCAGTTGGAAATGCTAAGTAATTTTGCAATTTTTTTAAAAGTGCAGATGCTATGAAACAAATACCGAAAATTTTGCTATTTTTCTGAACATGATTCTGATAATTTTTCATGTTAATTTTTTTTTTCATTTTTAAAGCAAAAGTTTCAAAGATATGGACTCAAAATCTTTTGAAATGAAGGTGTTTGATTGTGTAAGACCTCCATGTTTCTAGGAGCCTATTGAATAGATCGCAACGCTTGCATTGGCTCTTTTGTACTAGACCACATTGCACCCTTTAGACCGGCAAAACATATAATTTTATCATCGACTTTCTAATTCATGTACCTAACCGGTATGAAATTATTTAACGTGACCTTCAAGGATTACAAATGCCGTTTTCATTTAAAACCATATATTATAGAATAGAGTAATATTTTTTACTAAATCATCTCACTTTCAAACATTTTACTGTATGTACTCTGTGTATGTTAGTATTCCTTGTACATTTAAGATAACCACGATCGCCGTCCTTCGTTCCTATTCGTTCGAAAAACAATCAAATTTTAAAATTGTGTAAACAATTTAAACGATTTTTTATCATCTTGTTCATAAATTCATCATGTAGACGAAGTTTACTATATTGGTGCACATTACGGGTAAAATTGTGATTAATGGTGCATCAAACCGATAGGTTTTCTAAAACTCCCACAAAATGTACATAAAGTTATTACTACCTCCACTAAGCGATTTGAAAAAATTTCCCGATTTTGAAAAGAATTTGTCGTGCTTTATAATAGCATTTACGTTATTTTCGCCTTCCTTTCAATTTTGATTAGAATTCTACTTATTTACTTACTTACTACTTACTTACTCATAATGAAGAGAATAGATTTGTTAAAAACCTCTATGCTTTTTACTTTCGTAACAAGATTTTTTTTCTTATACGACATAGCTTGTATTTTAATATATATCTCTATTCACTTTTTTATTTAGATGGGACACAGCTGGCCAGGAACGCTTCAAATGCATTGCCCAAGCTTATTACAGAAATACAAATGGTATGTTAAATTTAATGTCGTTAAGATATTGCCTAAATTCCTTGAAAATAAGTTATAGTAATAGTTTTCGACATGACGAAAAATGAGACTCTAAAAACTGTCCGAGAGTGGTTGTACAACGCAATGAGTGTTAACACAAATAAGCCTCTACTGTTTTTAGTTGGCTCAAAATGTGACCTTTTGGTTGGTGCATTAACTTATAAATTAAACTTATATTACATAATTAGTAAAACACTTCATTCTAGCCCAAAAATGAACTTCAACAAGTTGAAAACACAGCTGCAAATATTGCTAAACTGATTGAAGCAGAATATTGGTCTGTGTCAGCGAAAACAGGTTTTTGCATTGTGGAACTATTTCAACGAATTGTGGCATTGTCGTTTGATGAAATGGTTCAACAGTCTTCAATGGAATGTAAAAATTCAAAGGCTGTACAATCTAGTGTTCTAAGTACTTTCAATACAGAATAATTTAATTATTTACATATGGAATAATTATTATTTTATAGGGCTAAGCAACCATTTTGACAACACTAAGAGTTCCGCAAACGGATCAAGTTGTTCGTGCTAAGACGAAATAAATGTTATTTAGTTGTTTATACACAAATTATTATATGATTCAAGTACGATCATACCTATATTTATAACTACATAATAATAAAAAATATATAATTGAAATTTATCATTGTTTAACATTATACTTTTAAATATTGTATTTATTATTAATTTATATATTGCCAGTATATATTTAATCCTAACTTACCAGCAAACGATGTCTCAGGATCCTGGCCCATTTATTTATAATATGTAGTAGGAATCATAATCGAAGTCTAAAGCTAGGGTTGGTAGACTATCTATAATAATAATAAACAAATCTAATACAGGAGCTTAGTAAATAGCGATAGTTTCCATATCCAAACTATCCTCAAAATAAAGTAATATATGATTCCTTTGGCATGTATCATAAATTGAAAAAAAATGTTTTAGACAAAAGTTATATCATTTTCGGCGCCGAAGCCAAATTAAAAATATTAACTTTTTAATATGTATATATAAATCTGTGTTCTCTTGAGTATTTGTCAAGATATTTTGAAGCCTTAATGAAGATGGTTAATATATTTAACACTGCTTACTGTGGCTAAATAAGGAACCCAAATTCATAATTTATCGGATTTACTATAAAAATCATATGGGTGAATTCATTCAATAATCAAGAATAATTTGTGTAAGTAATTATTTATATAGATTACATAGCCATTATGAATAATTTAAAAATTTTTAAGATTACAGCTTTCATCAAAAGAAACTCAATAAAAGAAGTTTCATCAATCAATCAATTAAAAGGTCTTCTCAGTTTTTTTAATTTTTTTTCCTTGGCCTGGGCCGCTTTATTTTAAATTTACCTTGAATATTGAAAAAAAAAAATATGAAATGAGTATATATAGGGTAAAGTGGGGTGTTGTGAGACATGGGGTGTTGTGAGACATGGGGTGTTGTGAGACACGTCAATATCTGCCATATTGGTGAAATCATAAGTGTTCACAATAAGTGTCAAATTGCCTTCTCGATGAGATCTGACTTTTTATGCGTAGTTATAATATCAACACGTATTCCAAGTGTCGCTAACTATTTTGATTATTGATCGTGTTCTCAAAAGTTTTTCTGACAATTTGTGTTTGTGAAATTTCTATAAACATTCTCGAGGATACGTGAACGGTAAATACATTTGATATTATCTATGTTCGATCACCTTTGAACCCACAGAAATTATTTTGTAAAAATATTGTTTGCGATGGTGACGAGGTGGTATTTATGAAAATGTCGATTGTGGGGTGTCTTGAGACAGTAAATATGGGGTGTTGTGGGACCCTCAGTTTTCACAATTTTACCACCAGAGCTCATATCTATCACACATATTACGTATTATTAACGCATTATATGATTTATTGAACAAAAATAACACAATTCATTGCAATGAATGCGATCGTTCTGTTCATCTAAAGTGTGCTAACATGCAAACCGGTTATTACACCTGTGCTCTCTGTGAATCTGCCAAATCAGATTAAGACGATTAATAGAGCGGCCGTATATATATATTAATATATATTAATTTTTCAATAAATATTAATTATCTAAAATGCCATTTATAGTCGTGTCTCACAACACCCCACAATTTTTGAAAATCCCAAAATGGTAACTTTTTTCATGCTTCGAGAAAATTCTTAAAAATTTCAAATTTCAACAAAATGCTATTGGAAGTAGTTGGGCAACTAGATAAGCTACAAATAAAACGCCACAGTTAAAAAAAATTGATTTTTGACTAAGTTATGGTCCAAAAACAAAACCCGTCCCACAACACCCCACTTTACCTTACATATTTTTCTTTCTTAACCTTCTACCGAAGTTTGTAAGCTTTCTGCAGACCATAGTAGTGAATTAAATAATTTTCGCTCACATATTCTCTATTTCAAAGCTATAAACGAATTTGATATTTTCCGTTTTCTCGAGATTGAATACAATTTGTGATAAACGGCTTACAGAATATAAATCAACACTAGACTCCTTTATAGCACTCGAAAAGTTGTCTGATCATAACGATATTTGAGCTTTTTAAATAATTTTGTTCTACATAAGTTATCAAAAAATGTTGTTTTATTATTTTAAACGAGTCACGCAGTGTTTTCCGAATTTATTGAGTGTAAGTGCAAATTGTTCTTCTATTCTATATTGAAATTAGTTTTAAAACAATCATGCGACGGCCAAGATTCCAGCAGAGATGTGTAATAAATAATTTTATCCAAGTGCTCTTTGACCAAGGGAAGCATCAAATAATAAAATGAGTTTTAATGTGATTTTTTTCATTGCTTTTGATTTGAAACAAAATATTATTTTACCTTACAACGTTTGAAGTACTCTACATCTATATTCTTTCTAAATACCGAACACTACAGAAATTATAAAATAAATCTATGTGACAGCTAGATTTGAAATGCAAAAAATTATGAGGAAAAAAAAATAGTTCACCTGACCCCCTCAAGAAAACTAAGTTATATTAGTGCGCTTCAGCAATAAATCTGCAAGATACATGCATTTACCATTAAATAAATTAGACATAGAATTGCTTATCGTATAGAATATACATTAGAGAGGATTGTAATTGTATAATGTACTTTCAAATACATAAATTGAAAATTATCTCCAATCTAAATTATTTTAAATGTGAATTAACCACATATGTTAGGAATATGTAGTTTCATTAAATAAATATTTATTATTTTGTAAGTACATATCTTTGTCTCAGCTCAACTAATAAAGGACTAAATAAATTGAAAAAAATATATACCATTTTTATTTTTGTTTTTAAATTTAACTTACAGAGCTCAAATACTGTTGTGAACTGATAGATTAACCAGTATTTTAGAGCAGCTTTAAGTGTACCTCCTGAATCTGAAAGCCATTTATCATAAGTTTTCTCGAGAAAATAGAAAATTTAGTTATCAAATAATAATTAATTTTCTTCATTCGGGCACCGATGTCGTTTTTAGGCTCTATATCGAAAATTCATTCATATTAGCTTGAATTGGAGCCTAAGCTCTTAATTCCTCACTTATTTTCAGTATTGTTAATACTTACTGCGTTATATCAGAGTTCTTCTCCTTTATGAATGTCCAGTTGAAAATTGTTTTGCAGCCCCTCAGCAGAATCAAAATCATATTTACAGTTGCCAGTTGAATATGTCTTGGGTGAATAGTACAAGTCCAATAAATAAATTAATAATTCAAATATATTAGTTAGGATGTACAAACTACAAAACAACGATCGTTATAAGCTTTTTACAAGGTTTAAATTACATTGGTTGAGTGGTGGTATGTACAAAAGAACGAGTCTTTAAAGAGATAAATCACTAAAACTTAACGTTAGAGTCCTTAATAAAACTAGCCCACTTTCGAGGAGTGGGTGTGCCGCTCCTAAGGAACTAAGCCGATCGGATAATGTGCCTGGAGGTGTTCGCAATTTCGTGAATCTCTTCGATCTTATATACCTTTGGCTTCCTAGATATACAAAAAATGAAAGAACGTGGACAAATTTTCCCCGGGAGGAATTTTCTCGTAGTAATATACCTAATTTTTGGATTTAAAATCTTTCCTATAGAAATAATCTAAAAAAAAACACAACACTCCAATGTAGTTTTGAAAAAAACAGGTCATCGAGCGCGTCTCGTCTTTCCGTGTCTGTCCATAATCCAACAGTAGGAGAAAGGTGGTGGCAGCCAGGAGGTGATTTTATCTTTATCCATTGTCGCAGAGGTGACCCTCGCAGTTGCCCCAAAAGAGGCAATTGCCAACTCCGCTGTAGCAGATGAGGAACACCGCTGTCAGGAATACGAGGGTGCAAATTGTGCACGGTTTTCGCTCTAGGAAAAATCCAATCAAGTAGAGAACGATGAACATGACGTGCGTCTGCATGAGGGCAGGATTCGTCGGCTTCGGGATCAACAGGACCGGAATTAGGCATTGCAGGCAGTACATGGTTGTCGTCTAGTTTGGGGCTCTTGTACCGCGTCAACAAAATGGTCGTGCTCCCATTAAAACAAAATTAATCGCAAGCTATACGCCTCGTAGATGGGGGATCTTTCGCGATATACGAACGATACGACGGTGTCTGACAGTACACCACTTAAATGTCACTTTACAGAATAGCCAACTTTCAGAAGTAAATGGTGCACGAGGGGTGGACCTACAATACGCCGTCTTATTTATTCTTGCAATTTACGCAGTTTTAAAAAACAGCTTCCTACTAAGAAATTTGTCAGTAAAGTTGAAAAAGCACTTAAATTCCAGTTCTTGTAATTATTTTAATCTCTGAAATAAATATTCTATTAAAATAAAACAAATGTAATCTTTGTTAATTAGAGGTGTGGCATGCTATCAACACTGGAAACAGCACCTTTCATCCAAGACCTGTTATCACCTTTATTTTGCAGTTTTTCTTATCTTCGGTAGCATTTACGCAAATTTGGGTTACTTTAAGGTAGTTTTCGGTGTTTAAATCCCACACCCAGATAGCGACAGACAGTGCGCAATATACTTTCATTAGAATCACCCGGAATGTCGCTGTCGAAGCCTTTCTACAGCCTCCTTGGGGCCTACTTCGAGCAGCTCTTTAATCATCCCGTCAGGACAAAGTCTATCACCAGGTGAGCAGGCGAATTTGTTCTAAAGTAAACATTCGATTACCGGCAAATCTCTTCAGTTGTGTCTTAGCCACATCGGCCAACTATGCGTCGCAGAAAATCGCTGGCCAGAAGAAAATTAACCAGGATAGTTTACTGGCCTACGGATGCTTCGGGTAAGAAGTCTCAAGACTATGCTACCAGGATCTAATTAATTAATATACTTTCTGACAGATTAATATTCGGAGGTACAGTGCCACACTATTTCTACTCAATAGTGGGCCGGGTCTTGCGGCAGAGCTCTAATTTCCAGAAGGTTATATTCTTCTTAATCGAGAGGTTCATGTATGCTCCATTCTTCCAGGTGCTTTCGCTGTACTTTCTCTCCAGGTTCGAAGTAAGTGCATGTCTCTTTTTCGCTGTTTAATTTAAGTAATCGCCCAACAAAGAGTGAAGGGGGCAAAGATAAGATAATGGTGTGGTCTTGTTGAAAATAAGTTTATGTTAATTAGCAACTTTAACCGAAGTTGAAGGGCACTGACCTGGCGATTCAATAAGAAAAGCATGTACTTTGTACAGCCTACTGCGTACTTAAATTTAAAGTGAAAAATGTACTCAAACCTATGTATGTAGTGACTCAGCTTCTTAATTTTCCCATTTATTATTATCTATTCAGTATCTTCTTAATCTTATTATCAATGAATTCAACCTATGATTAGAGATGTCTTGATCTCGTGCTTTGCTCACTTTTTCATCTATCCGTACGCATTCTCTTAAATGAATGCAGATGATATAATAGTGAAATTTCAAAATCTATGTACACAGTACACACTAAGAAATACAAGAATTTATACTTATATGTATTCGACTCACAAGTGCTCGCAAGCACGTTTTATTTCACTTTTTTATTCAAAAACTAAACGTATATGATAATTTTCGTCTTGAGATTCACAATTTACTCAAAAAATGCTACCAAAATAACTTATAAATTATACCTTTACAAAAACCTGTTTATCAATTAGCTCAGTCAAATCGTACATAAAAACGGGCTAAAATTGCAAAGCGTGATGTAGTTCCAATTTTTTGATATATTGTTAGGACCAGTTAGAGTAGTGTAAACCCAAATTTGCAGCTTCGAAAAACCTGTGCTTCCTGCGTAATACGTGAAAATCTGCAGCTTTTTTCCCAGTTGCCTTATAAGTCATAAACTGTGCATTTGTTAATATTAGATGTTATTACCATTTTTAAAGTACATTAAATTTGCAACAATTTAAGCCCAACCACAGTTTTGTGCCTTCAATGGTTTTCAAGATACGGCCATTTTTGTTCTTCCAAAGAATAAATATTTTAATTTTTCTCTCATTTCGGCGTAACTGTTCAACCTATGAGAAAAGTTATGGAAAATGGATTGCAAAAAATCTATCTGATGATTTCTTGCGAGAAGCTGAATCTGCTATGCCTGAGTCTCTGGAACTGTTACTTGAAACCATCGTACTGAAACACTAACGCCAATATCTCGGTTGTTGGAAAAAGAAATATTTTTCGATAGCTCATGCAGTACTTTCTGCCGTCAGACCTAAGTGATTCCACTCCTCACTCAAGATGAGCTTTGGTACCTACCTATACAGGGAAATTTGGGTCAAAACATCTTGTAAACCTCTATGCAGCATTGGGATTTTCTTGCACTTACAGTGATATTTTGGAAGAACAAAAATGGCTGTATCTTGAAAAGCATTGAAGTAACAGGACTGTGGTTGGGCTAAAATTGTTGCAAATTGAATTAACTTTAAAAATGGTACTGATATCTAATATCAACAAATGTACAGTTTATGAGTTATAAGGCAACTGGGAAAAAAGCTGCAGATTTTCACGTATTACGCAGGAAGCACAGGTTTTTCGAAGCTGCAAATTTGGGTTTAGACTACTTTAACTGGTCCTAACAATATATCAAAAAATTAGAACTACATCACGCTTTGCAATTTTAATGTCTAATTTGACTGGGCTAAATGTAAATAGATCTAAAACATGAATTCCATATGTCACAGTAAAAGTAGACTTAAACAAGGAAATATTATTGAAAAAAAAAAAACAAAAAACCTGACTGCAAAAAAAATGTTTTGAAGACATGATATGGCGCCAAAAATCGATCATTTTAATTTTCATAATTTGGATATACCCAGTGTCACTCACAATTGAGACGAATCCAAAGACGCCTCTCAAGCTAAAATCCATCAAGCCGTTTAGGCTACAGAGCATGCCAAAGAAATATACATACAGTGAGGAGCAAAAGTGGAAGAATGATTCACACTTTTGCTTTTGAATATCTATTACAAAGTAACGGAAATGAAAAGAAAGTTTTGCACTTATGGCTGTTTATTCAGAATATGTTGCTATTATTTTTTACTTCATCTAAATACCAAGAAAAATCACAATTATATCTTCCACTTTTGCACCACACTCAGCGTACGTGAGCATTCCGTAGTTAACGTATTTTAACAAGCTTTTTGCAAGCAAAACAAGCAAGCAAACAATTCAAAAAATTCAAAAATGTGCCAGCGAAGAGTTTCCAAAACCAAAAAGTGGCCGATCCGTGCACATTTCTAATCGTGTTGCCCGGGAAATGGCTCGATATGCAGTATCTGGATAACAAAAACTCCTCAGAAAGCTGCTCAACAAATTAATGAATAATGAATGAAGCCAGTAAATGGACTTGTCGTAGAGCCTTGCTAAAAGTATTTTAGCATGTAAGAGATTTGCTGAAATAAGATTTTTTTTAGCTAAATTTAAAAATGATTTTTCCCAAAAATTTGTAGTTTTCGAAATGGCACCAAAAAATTAAAATTTATATTTTCCAACCCCTATATAGAAAAAAAAAGTAAAAATCTCACGGGTTAAATTGAGGGTAATTTTCAGGATTTCAATACAACATCAAAATGAAGATCAACAATTTGGCCCGACATTCTACTAAATTATAATAACAATACATACTCAACAATAAAACACAATTACATATATGTATATCATGATGTGTAAATTAGAGTTATCAAGCTACATATGTATTGTTGTTCTTAGGCCCTATTTAATGGCTGGCAAGTATGACAAATTTATTTAAATTTTATGACAAAATCATCTTATATAATATTTCTACTGTCAACATCCCTTTTTCTCGCTCAAACTTCACGAAACTTAATAATATAATAATACGTTTCCGTTTCTGACATCTCATAGTCACTTAGCATCAAAATGCGCTATTTGTGTTTAAATACAAAATATAACGCCAGAGGCCAATGTTTTTAGTACGAACAAAAGTATGTGTTTTCGGACGCGTCTACTAGTTTTATATAAAAAACTTATGTGTGAGAAGTTTGTTGTACAATAACAATGAATTTTTTGTCACGATAAGTTTTTCCCTTTACAAAATTTTCTTACAAGTAAATCATTGTCATTCCTTGTTTATTGGAACTTAAAATTATCGCTATAAAAGTTTCACTTGTCGACTTTTCTTCCCTTCTTGACACGAACTATCTCCACTGTCAATTTTTACAATAAATATGCAGGTAAATTGTAATGATAATTTAACAGGAAAATGACGACAATTGTAGGGAAAATCGTTGGTCATGACAATTTTTTTATGAAAAATAAGTGTGACAAGTTGTCAACTTTTCCTTCAACCTTTTTGAAATTCATTAGCAAATAGAAAATAACACATATGTAAATATAATAGCAAATAATTATATGTTATATAAAATTTTTTTTCAAAAATTTTGCTCAATACCTTATGTTCTATTTCTGCAAAAAATCGCTAATTTTTATTCTGACATGGGCAAGTGTCCTCGCCCAACTTGTAGAGAATTAAATTCTGCACAAAATTGATTATAACCATTTTTTCCGTAACTGCGATATTTTTTGATTTATTTGCGAAATAAAAATAGTAAAATTTGACAGTTTTATTTCATGAATAACTCAAAAATGGTCAATCGGATGTCAAAATGTATCGGAGCATTTCTATAGACAATTTTGTCCTCTACGATGTTACGCAACCAGTTTTACGATATCTGTTACCGTTAATGAATAACTTGCAAAATCCCAAAGTACCATCTTGTTATGTTTTGAGAGTCACTGTATAAAACTTACTCCCGGCGGATGATTTCATTTCCAGAAACAATTCCGCCTTCGTGTGGCAATCGGCTACATTGCGCCCTCGTGTCGTAATATACTATTATAAAACCGAAAGGACCATAATATAAATTTTAAACTTACTTGTTTCCAAAATTTGTTTGTACCTTTTTAAACATTTTTAAATAAAACAACTCTTCTATGATCAAATATTTTACATTTCCAATACTAATAAACTCATATTTTCTTTCATTAGGGCTACAATCATGATTATGCACTTAAAAACTTAAAGAAACTCTATTGGCCGATCCTAGAAGCAAATTGGAAATATTTATCACTGCCGGTGCTTCTAAATATCTTCTTTGTTCCACCAATGGTAAATATTTTTATTTTAGTTAGAATTTATTTCAATGTTTAAATACTAAATACTAAATATGCCATAACAATTACTTCGATTTATAAATTTTTCAGCTACGCGTATTGGCTTCCAATGTAATTGGATTTCTTTGGGTTATATTCATTGCAAGCAAACGCAGAAAAGCGCAGATGGAAGCGTCTAATTCACCAACACGTTCAACTCCAGATAGAAATTAATACATTTTTGAACAAGTGATTAGGCAAAAACAAATTGCTTATTGTTACTGGGGTAAAGCTCTGCTATTCAGGACGCATTTTGGGTAAAAATATTGCAATATATAAGGAAGTTAACTGACGATTGCCGGGAGTTTATTACACCATATTATATTATTAAAGAAATATAATTTTATATTGAAATAAATTGCTTGTCTTTTCATTAGTTTTAAGTAAGGTACGAATACGAAATTATATCTCAACTTGAAATAGAACTTTAATTAAAACAATTAAAATTAAGAGCGAGGTTGTTTTGTAAAACTCACCTTTATTTGATTGCTTCTAATTTCACCCGGTAGGAAATGTGTTAAATTTATTTTCTGAAAGTGCATTATTTCAAAAGTATTGTAAAACATTAGCACTATTTATCGAGATATACCGTTTTAAGCGAAGCCGCCTCGAGCTCCTACAAAATATATTTGAAATTTTCAACGCATTTTTTCCAAATCAAAGTTTTCAAATTTGGTGTTCATCATAATTTCCAGAACAGTTTGGACACAGAAGCATCAGTAGCCACAATTTCGGCACCATGAGGGAAGGTTGTCCTTGAAAACACCCTTGTCCAGGAAATCAGTATCAATTTGGGTTCCATCTCCCGTCCCACAACAGTCCACTCGAATTCTCACCAGCTGGAAAATCTCTTTGAATATGACAAGCAAGCTTCAAATGGTCTATCCGTGAATTCCCTTCTAAGCTCATCCATAAAAACTGAGTGTATCTTACCAATTCCTAGGATTTCCTCGGCAGTGATTATTTCTGCTCTATATCTAGGAGCCAGCATCTTCCTTTCCAGCGCTTTCGTTTGACAATGACCTGGAAAATTCAATTTTGAATCTCACTATGGCCTTGAGGAATAGCAAACTGTTTCTTGAATTGTTTTTTGCAATGTTGAGGACCCTTTTATAGTTACAGCGTCTTTTTAAATTTCTAAACTATGAACTTGAACTCGTTGACACAGTTAATAGGGCTTTCGGATATCTGCAACTGTAGCTTCAGCTCTTTTCTGGAGTTCAGGATTAAACTTTTTTCCCCATACCGATTTTCATTCACAATAAATCGGCTTTATGTTAAAAGATAAGATTCGCATCTTGTAATTTAATCTCAACTTCACCAACAATGTTACAACCAGCCAAGAAAAGAAAACCGTCCACAAATTGAAAGAGAGACAAACCTATTCCCACTGTCTCATGCAATGAAGCAGTATATATATGTAGATTGAATAATACGGGCTAATTGAGCTGACTTGCAGGATGCCCCCAACTGAAAACCTTTGTTGCCCAAAGATAGACGACTATTTTTGAAAAGTGTGATAACCCAGCTCATGCAATTCAACGGAGTGGCACACGCCAGCATTTTGATATACAGCTTACCCAAATCCACACAATCGTAGGCGCTATCCAAAAGACACCATGCCTATTTGTTTCTGCACTCTACGCAAATCGATTATATTCTGTCTTATCAACCCCAAACAAATTGACACCGACCTAGCCTTACTGTAAGCGTATGATTTTTGCGGAAGTATGTAGTCTTTGCATTTATTATTTTGAGAGCCGCATTGGTGAGTGAAATCGATTTGTAGTTGCTTATCGCATCCAGAACCCTACCGGGTTTTGGAATCGGGACGATCTTAATATTTAACCATTCGCTTGGAATTATTCCAATATCAAATACGTCATTTAATTTAACCAACTCATTTTTTACTGAATAATAAGTTTCTCAGCATTTCAAAAAATATACTACCCTCTCCTGGAGCGGAACTAATGTCCAAGGTATTCCTTGAGTTTATAGAGTATGAGCATGAGGTCTAGCCATAGAAATAAGATATAAGGAAGTGCGATTAGACTTGTCAAGCGTACCAGAGTCCCTTATGTGTGAGTTCTCGCACTTTAGTATTAGAAACATCAGTACTGGCGTAAAAAGAAAGTAAATTTTAAGAGGGCCACACCGCAATTTGTATGTATTTCAAAATTACGTCGTTTTTCTTACACTGTTCTAATCAGACTTCTTGTAATTCGCTGGGGATTGCAATAGTAATTGATTTAATATTAGAATAACATTAAAATGTTTGCTGTATGTACCCCACTAAAATTTATTTTTAACGCTGTCTTTTAGCAAGAGCACCCCGAAATGAATCCAAGTAATCCAAAAATGCATAATTCGACAGTATTCAGGAATATTTCTATAGCTTTTACTCATTCTGCCTCGCTTGCTCAGGTTCTGTCTCGCTCAACTGAGCACCCTTTGAGCACCCCAAAAAAATGGTACGCACACGTACACTATATATGAACGTTTCAGCACTTCCTTATGTCTTATTTCTATGGGTCTAGCCTATTGCTATTGGTGTTGTCCCTCAGATTAGGTATCAAAAATGGTGCATTAGCCTTACCAAAAACATAGTCTAAGGACTCAGCTTTATTCCGTATGATAACGCGCCTCTCCGTTTTATTCCGTGTGACACGTATTCACGCGGATTCACCCGGTGTTCGCACAGTCAGCTCGTTTTCACCCGGAAAACCGAACACGCCCGAACCCGGATTCACACAGGCGAACCGAACCATTCGGTGTATTTGATTACTTTCTAAAAAAAAATTAATTATTAAAAATGTTGATCAGTGTAATTGATTTATTATTCAACCATCAGAAGGTATTTCAAAGCACTTCCTTCATAGTATTTACATATACAAGTTTCAACAATAGTAATTAATAAAATTGATGATTTAAAATGCTTAAATACATCTCACACATTCTTACCATTTTTTTAAATTATGAGTAAAACCGTATATTTTAGAAATGGGGTAGGAGAAACCACAACTTTCATAATATTTCATAATGTAGTCTTTATTTATAAATTAAAGCACACAAATAAATAAGTTAAAAACGAAATTGCACCGAAAATACAAAGTTCTCAAGACTCAAGACTGTCACTCGGATAAATAAATAAATTAGTCAAAAGTTAACAATTAGAACCGGCACGAATCCACTGAAAGTCCGATTAAAAGCTGTTCTGGTATAAATTTGTATCTTACGTAATATCAACAATCCTAATGGATGGTGTAGAAGTGAACAAATGGAGATTTTAAATACATAATTGTATCAGTTAAGATGAATTCCAGTTAGACTAGTTTTTTAGAGTGGATATTTTTCTTAAAAAACATTTGACGGACTGCGGCTTCTTGATGCTGAGCGGTATGGGGATCGCGGAGTACTCTCACGACTCCTGTAGCTAGATCCACTGGATATTGATGATAGTGGAGTTGGTCGATGGTACGGAATCGGCCTTTTACGCGCACTGTTAGTAGTATAAAGTAAATATTATTAATATTATGTTAGGTGTTTAGGTGTTTAGATAGCCAATTTCGTGCAATAGCTGCCGCTTATTAAATTAAAATTGTAATTAAAGCAGCTATCTTAATTAAAAATTAAATAATAAATAAAGTGGAATGAAACTTACCAACTGAAAACTAAACTGCAACACATAATCTACAAAATATATGTAAACGATCTTCACTCAAATAATAAAAAATACAAAAAGTACGATTGCAAAATGTTGCAAATGCAATTTATTATCGCTTAAAAACAATCTTAGAGCAGCATAAAAAAACTATCCATACAACAGGAGAGTTGCTAATACGAGGGTTCAGGATATATTACAAATCATACAAAACTTTAATGTATAGGGTGTAACTGAAATTATAATCCATCCATTGAGCTGAATAATGAAACAAAATTAAAATGAAGCACTAGTTACAAAATAAAACGCAGTGCTCCCTAATAAAACTTCTTCGAAGGTTCTATCGTGATCTTCGATACCTCGATCTACTAAAAAAGAAAGAGAACGTAAAAATAACGTGAAAACAAGTGAAATTATATATGTTTATAAACTAGAATAAATTCGACACAAGTCGGTTGACAACAGCTTCTCGTTTACCTGGTGATCCTTCTTCGGTCTAAAAAACTGGGGGACCCTCTGCGTCGAGGAATTGATGGTGAACGAGATACCGACCTGGATCGTGATCTAGAATGCCCAGAACTGTCACTACAAAAGAAATAATATATAAAATCTCATATTATATTTAATCTTTATTCTCTTACCTTGAAGAGCTTCTCGATCTACTAGTTCTTGACGATCGACTGGAGCATGACGAACGACTTCTTGACCTAGAACTACGACTGCTGCTCCCGCTGGAAGAAGAGTATCTGCCAAAATAAAAAAATTAATATAAGTTAAGTCAGATTTGTAAAGTAAAATGTCTTACGATGATCTAGAGCCACTCCTTGAAGATTTGGTCTTTTCTCTGCTCGAACGCTTAGATCGACTGCGACTTCGTGCGGGCAACTTATCAACTGCACTGGTGGCAGCGGCCGTCGACACTTTAGCCACGATAGACTCAATTAAGTTGGTTTCATTCAGGGACGACACAATGGGTTGCGGTTCGTTGATCTTGAAAGGTTTTATTACAATTTTAGGTTTATGTTGATTAAGAGGTTCATTCTGGTTATCATTAGATGGGGGTTCAATTTTGTTAGTAGAGTTAGTCAGTAAATGAGGTTTTGTATTCGTCTGAGTACTACTGGCTGATGTAGGACTTTTTTCCGGCTGACCGTTGGCACTTGGCGCCAGAGTCGAAACCTTGTCAGTGTCCACAGATGGTTTTATTGCGGTAGTCGATGAGACGTTAGCAAGAAATGTATTCAGGGAGTTAGTGCGAAGGATATCATGTTGCGGACTTACTTCAGTCGCCATCTTTTCGATGGTTTTAATTTTCTCCTTTGCTTTTGCTGCTATATCGCTTTTAAGTGCTTCCAACATTTGCATGTCTTTTAGTGACTGTTCCTCATTTTTATCCTGTACTATTGCCTCAATGTATTTATCTACATTACGGCTGCGCGCTTCGTCATTTTCACTTTCATTATTTTCATCACTATCGGTAGCGCTGTGAAGACGGACTATCGGCTGCGGAGGCTGTGTCTGCGATTTTTTGCGATCTTTTGAGTGCGAGCGGGACCGCTTTGAAGACTGACGAGCCGGCGGAATTGGTGGTGATGGTGAGCGTTGCTTCTTTTTTGGAGACTTCTGTTGTTTCTTTAATTTCTTTTCCTTTTCGATTTGCTCTAAGATATCGCGATACCTTTCAGGATTACGGCGTGCGGGAGAGTAGCTTAAATCCGATGAACTGGAGCTAGAGCTTGAGGATCTTTTTGAATTCTTGCGAGTGACTTTTGCAGGGGTTTGGCGAGTCTCTTCTTTTTTAGAAAGTGATTTTTCCTTTTTGACTGGTGACTTTAAAAAATCTTCTCTTTTTGGTGAAAAGGTGCGTTTAGGTGGCGATTTGAGAAACTCTCTTCGCCTTGTAGTACGATCACGACTTAAACTCCTCTTCGACTTAGGGGAGGGTGATTTTTTTTGTTTGGAAACATACCGACTATTTCTGCTTGAACTTCTGCTTCGCGAAGAGTCTCTTCGTTTGAATTCATCCCTTTCTACCGACTTACGAGGTGTACGCGATCTCGACCTCCTCCGATCACGGCGAGGAGATGGAGATAATTTTCCTTTTTCTTGTCTTCGGTCACGAGGATCATTTTTGAATGGATTTACCCTTGCCCTCTTTGGAGATATTGATCGACTTCTTGAGTGGCGCTGAACAGGAGAACGCACGCGATTTCTTTTCTTTTCAACGGATGGCGACTTTTCCGAATTATTGCGCTTTCTGGAGAATTTTCCACCTTGATATGATTGCGACCGATCACGTTGAGCTCGACCTCTTGGAGATCTGCCTTGATTTGAGTTGGATCTTTCACGAGTACTTGGTAGTTTTTCCACATGCCTACTTTGTGATGAAAGAGATCTTTCGCGACTACTCTTCCTTTTTAAATCTCTTTTTTGAAGGGATGGAGACCTGTACTTATCCCTATTATCGCGTTTCACTGGAGATCGCCTACTAGAAGATTTATCCCTTTGCGATTTTTCTAATTTTTTATCATGCAACGATTGTGACTTTTCACGATCATTTCTTCCACTTGGCGATCGTTTGTCCTCCGCAGAAGCAGATCGTTCCCGATTATTACGACGATTTGCAGATTGTGATACAGGCGGAGAACGTTGTCTGCTCTCTTTTCCTTTTGCGGTTCTTTCTTTAGATTGGGAGCCCGAACGCTCATTCCTTGGTCTACTGCCTTTATCTTCTGAAGGTGTGCGAGTTCGCCGTTGATTTCTTGAACTCGCTTCGACTTTCTTAGCAGATTTTCCAACGGATTTAGACCGTGATCTATGCTTCCGTTTTGGAGATGGGCTTTTATCACGCGATTTTTTTCTATTCAAACGTTTATTGTCTATTTTTGCGGGAGTGTGAGAACGGCTCCGATCTGATCCATGTGTAGAATGCTTTCTCTTACGGTCAATTTTTTTAGGAGGTGATTTAGATCGTTTATAAGTTTTCGATTCCGCAATAGATTCGTAATTTTTATTTTTAGAAGTAGGAGACGATCTATTGCGAACAGGTGAATGCGACTTTGATTTTTGCTTTTCCGCACACTTATGCCTATCGGACTTTTTAATGGAAGGAGACTTTTCCCTCCGAGTACGCCTTGGACTTATGGATCTTCTTTCTACGTTGGGTGAAGCAAGCCTTCGCTTTTTGGTTATTGATCTTGATCTGCGTCCTTTATCATTTTTGTCGTGACTCTCAGCTCGAATTTTACGAGAACGATCTCTGCTAGTTTCTTTGTATTTTTTCCCCTTATTGTTCTGGCGCTCTCGGGAACGTCCACGTTCTTCCTTTCCATTTTTTGTTGCAGGACTCTTCTCACGTTGCTTAGTTGTCTTCGATATTGCTTCCGGTGAACTAAATTTAATTCTTAAATTAATCGTTGAAATTTATTATAAACATGCACTTACCTTGATCTTGATTCTTCGGAAATAGAACGGTGCTTCTTTTTCTTGTCTTTTTTCTTCTGTTAAACAATTAAATATTAACTCAATATACATGTTCATCAACAAAACAATTTTAATATGTTGCTTTTAAAATTAATTTCAATTCATTTTTGTTTCATTGTCATGTTTTGTACAAATGCATTCAAAAGTGAGAATGTTATACCCACGTTTTGATGCCTCTGACAAAAGCCCGTCCGAAACATTTGTTGTGAAAACCAAAACATAAATGTGGAAGAAAAGAAAATACTTACAAAACTATAATAGAGCCTGCTGGAAGCTATCCTATTAAATGAAGCGCCATAGATTCAAACAAAACTATATATTTTCTCTTCTTTACAGCTTTTTTCTAGTGTCACGATCTATATATTTTTATTAATTGTTTTTCTATATATCGAGGGGAAAACCACAGATATGTCTATTAAGAATTACCTACAACTTCTAATTTAAATTATTCAATTGAGGCCAGTTTGGTGAACTTGCTTAAAATTTTACCCTCGATATATTTAAAGCCGAAGCAAATGAGCGTAATTCCGCGATTTTTTTTCTGCTTTAACAAAAAATTTTGGCTTACCTTGTCTTTCTTTGCTCGCTTCCTCTTTTTCACTTCACGTTCCGAATCACTGGACTCCGAATCGCTCTCACTGTCCGATGAGTCCGAATCACTCTCCTTATGCTTTTTCGATTTCTTCTTTTTAGATTTGCTGAAATAAATTATTTTACTTGAATATTGCCTTAAAAACTTGCCACATACACTGCATATCTATTTGTAAAATTTCTACTTTAAGGAAATTTGAATTGGTTAATTGAGAAAACTGATTTGTTTTTCTTTATTACTATGAAAAATAGGAAGAATTTCTTAGAGTAGAAGTAATGACGATTTTTCTGATATAGAACAGGATATAGGCCATAAGCAACGAATTATGATTTGATGATATTTCCTGCGCAATTTTATCTCAATTTTGAAATATTGGACAAAGTGTCTTGCAACGCAAAAATTCTTGAAAAAATAGCAGAGAGAAAAAATCCTGGTATATGTAATTTATTACATTTCTTTTTATTTCCGCGTGCAAAGTTGAAAACTAAATATTTTGATTTATATTGAATATAAAAGAGCAAAACACTTGAAACAATTTCATTAAAAATTTAATATCACGGCCCAAATTAGAAAGAAAAACTGCGGACAAAAAATATTGTATTCTTCTAAATGAAATAATATAGAGTATCAAACTAATGAAGATGAAGAAATGTATCTAAAATATATAATTTAATACAAGACAAATATAAAGTTTTGGGGCTAAGCGAGAATATATATTGCTCTTCTAGTTTTCCTATTTTATCTTCAGGCATCTTCATGATAGAAAACATATGAGAACGACTTTTCACAGGCGCTGCGTATATCCGGGTTTCTTGACTAAAAAGCAATGATCTTTTTTCAATTTAATTTAAATGATTGCGAAAGTAGATTCCAAAAAATATGAAATGAAATTATTATAGGGAAAATTAACATTTAGGCAATACTATTTTTTCGAAAATATTTGTTTGTTTTAAACCTATATCCACGTTGAGAAGGAATATTGACAGCCGAATATAGGCTTTATTTAGTAACAGTATGCTAGGGTACTCTAATACGACACTATCTAGCCATCAGCTAAATTTTAGTGCGTCGGGTAAATTTTGATTAATTTGTGGTAACGAAGCAATCATGAACTTTTTTGATTAAAATTGCAGCTCCAAGATTTAATATAACAGATGGAAATTCTGATCTTCGATATTAATCTCGCCCAATGGAATTCAAATATGGACCAAAAAAAAAAACAAAATCTTCCGAACTCTGAGAAACCAATTCAAAGAACCTCAAGTAAGAAATTAATTTTAAATCTTAATGTTTATCACACAGCACAGACCAACATAACTTTTACTCAAACGCGTTTTACACACTAAATAATAGTATATAACGGATACAATGCCTTGTTATCAACAAAATACGGCTCTCTGATAGGCATAATATCAAAAAGATATTTTTATCAAGAATTTCCACAATTTGTCAGCTTTAATTTGTTTACCTTTATGAAAACTCTTCAAAATGGTCTGTCTTAGGAAAAGAAAGATGAGAAATTATTTTTAAAAAATTTTGTTTTGGAGTTCTATTAACGATGTTGTTTTAAGGTACTTGGGTTTGGGTAAGTAAACCGAAAAAGGAAGGAACAAAGAAAATAAAATACAGCGCAAATAAATAGAAACTAAGGTGGAGCTAGTTTACTCAAAGGTGATTCTGATAAAATTCTAAATAATAGATAGAAAAATATAACAAAATAAATTAGAAATGTATGTACGGAAAATAAACGAGAAATAAGTGAAATGAAATTCGTAATTCAGAAAATACTTACCACGGATATCTTGTTATAATTTTTTATAGATCATCGCAATTAAAACGATTTTTCATATTTATTCCTTTAATTATCTTTTGTAATGCAATAAGAAGAAAAACGATTTCAAAGTAGTCGCAGGTAAAAATGTTAGTTGAGAAAATATACGAGTAACAAATCAACTAAAGTGGTTAATTTTTTAGTTCTTCCGCTATGTGGTTTTGACTTGTATTCAACAATATTCGATAAGAAAATTTCCAACTATTTCTGCACGAACAATTCTAGTAAAATTGGCACAGCAATTACCTTTCTTTCTTGTGCTTTTTAGATTTTTTCTTCTTGTCCTTTTTCCTATCGACGCTGGAGGACCTATAATATACAAAAACATATAACATTGAACTACAAAAATAATATTTCGTATTATTTCTTACCCATCACGATTCTTCTTCTTTTTTTTCTTCTTTTCACTTTTTCCATGAGCATCTTTTTCCTTTGAAGGAGTCCTTACGAGGGCATATTTTCGATTTTTCTCCTTGTCCGCTTCCCTTTGGGCCTCTAATTCCTTTTGCAGGGCTGTACTTTTAGCCAATTCTTCTTTGGCTTTGCGATCGGGATCAAAACTTGACCCTTCAACAAAATATTCAGAAATGCCAAATGCCTCACGCAGTTTCGCATTTTTTTCTTGTTGCGCTTCAGCTACTTGATGCGTTTCACGAACACTGTAAGAAGAGAAGTATATCTTTATAATCATAAAAAACTTAAAGGAAGTACTGAGCAATAACAAAAACTATTATTATTATTATTATGAGTAAAATAATGTGTAACATCATCATCAAATAAATCCCTATACCGCGCCAAATGAGGCGGTCCAACAGGGGCGAATTAACGCATAGGCACTACAGGCACGTGCCTGGAGCGGTAAAATTTGAAAGCGGCAAAAATCCAAAACTACATTTTTTTAATAATTTAATAACTATGAAATTTTGCGGAAAAATTTGCGAAAATTTGGTGTCAATGAAAGTCACATTTCGAGATTTTTAAAGTTAAATTTGCATATTCGTTCGTTTTGAGCCAGTTTTAATGTTTCTGCAAAGTTTCATCAAAATCCGTGAGGAACTTAAGCCGAAATTTATTAATATTTTCTGTGTATAAGGAGTAAAAACCGTGGTTTTAATTTGTTAAAACTTTTACGTTCTTAGCGTCCAAATTACCCGATTAATTCAATTTATCCTAGAAATAAGAGCGACAATTCGGGTTTGTCTGAGTCGAAAAGAATATATCCTTCTTTTATTATATGTTATTATATGTTAAAACTAATAATCGGCCTACATAATAAAAGGATTTCGGAAAATAAATGATGCCAAAACTCATTTTAGAGGTCGTAGACTACAAAAATAAAATATCGAATGAACGCATCTTGTGAACACGACGTAAAACGTATTATTATTATTATTGTTGTTACGGGGCTACCCATATGGAGGGCACAGCGACCAGACGGTCTTTTGTACCATGGCCCCATTAGTGGAGTAGACAATCTGTAACCCTCTTTGAAGATAAAGCCTAAGGAAATGCTGTATCGTGTAAAATCCCTATACGTGAGCGTAGTAAAAATTTGGGTGGCCTTAAAAAGAGAGGTACTCGATGAATGAGCGAGACGAAATGCCATCGGGATTAAAAGACCATGTGACGTCACAATGTTTTGGGTGTCCAATATATAGACAGCGTTAAAAATGAATTTTCGGAGGGGCTTGTACATTAAGGATTGTAAAATTGTTCGGTTATTGAATAAAGTGCTATTCAAATAAAAAATGTGTCAATGATAAGGAAGTTAATTAATTGTTAAATTTCTAATAACAATTGCACAATTTAATTGCTTTTCATGCCCCTCCTTAGAGAATATGTTTTTTTCTCGCCGTCACTACTTGACTAACCCAGAAATTGTCTTCACTCACACTAGTCGGAGTTTACTACACCCCGAGAGTGATATCGCGCTTCCTTAGGCTTTATCTTCAAAGATAACTCTAAGGAAAGCCAGAAGAATTCTAAGTGGTGTATCAAAATGGTAGTGACTAGTCAAGGTAAGGGGCTGATTGTCAAGCGTATCAGAATCCTTTATGTGTGAGTTCTCGCACTTTAGTATTAGAAACATCAGTGCAGGCGTAAAAAGAAAGTAATTTTAAAAGGCCCTCACCCTCAAGACAATTTGTATGTATTTCAAAATTACGTCGCTATTCTTACACTATTCTAATCAGACTTCTTGTAACTCGTTCGGGAAAGCAATAGTAATTTATTTAATTTTAGAATAACATTAAAATGTTTGCTGCATGTACCCCACTAAAATTTCTTTTTAACGCTATCTTTTAGCAAGAGAATCCCAAAATGAATCAAAGTAAACCAAAAATGCAAAATCTAGCAGTATTCAGGTATATTTGTAAAGCTTTTCCTCATTCTGTCTCGCTTGCTCAAGTTCTGTCTCGCCCTTGAGCACCCCAAAAAAATGGCACGCACACGTACACTATATATATTTGAATGTTTCAGCACTTCCTTATGTCTATATATTCTAAGAGGCCACATCAGTTTTTAAAAATGATTTTGTTACCGCAGCGTTTCTTAATGGATGTGGTTCCAACTTTGCATATGCATTTATTCCGGTCATATTAATGCGGTGTTTAGAGAAGAAATAAGTAGACTTGTTGTCCAAAGGGATTTGTGAAGGGAATGCGGACAGGTTTTTGAATTTTTACCACATTAAATCTACCTCTTTCGTTTCGTTTTGATTTTCGTATTTCGACATAAAAAAAAACGGAAATATTTTAGGATAATTTTGTCGTTTAGGTATCGAGTTTAAATTAATACCACCTAAAGTCGAGTTCAATTCAAGGCTCTAACTAAATGCAATAAAAGGTTAAGGCCTTTCAAATGTACTCTAATATTAGCTGCTTTGGGTTGTGTAAAGTACTCCCAAGTACTTCTGGCTATACTAAACTACTTGAGTAAATGA
Organism: Machimus rusticus; assembly: GCA_951509405.1. NCBI lineage: Eukaryota > Metazoa > Arthropoda > Insecta > Diptera > Asilidae > Machimus > Machimus rusticus. The sequence goes on along the minus strand of OX608050.1, from coordinate 18,901,390 downwards.
TAATTAAATTAATGTCCATAAGTGGGTTTTCTGATATTTTTATTTTTTTTAATTTATTCATTTTTACCAATTGGACTTGTTCGTAGTTAAATTTAAAGATTAAAAATATATATATGTAAGTACATACTTAAATATAATAGTATAAGATAACAAAAACATCCATAATACAATATTTACAAAATAATTTTTTTTTAAACTTTATACTTAGATGAAAATCTGAAAAAATGTATTTTATTTGTAATTTTCCCGAAGTACAGCTGCAGAAAATTTCAAATTTTCGTCAATTCTATTATACTTGTATGAAATGTTTTTAATTCTCTTACAGTAAAAAACCTGTTGTATTAAGAGTCTTTAATATAACTTCCCTTTTATTCTAATTTATTTTTTACGAAAATCAGAAGGAATCAAAAGAAAGCAATGAATTAATTTCAAATACAAGTTATTAATTGGAGTATGTACTATGAATAAATAAAACAAAGAAACTGGAAATTTCATTACAAAAAATAAACTTTTTAAAATAATATTCTTTAATAAATGAAACACCAAAAAATGTGTGCTATTACCTCACAACGCTCCTAAGTTCCTTTTTACAAAATGGAGCAAAAGAACTTCTTGCAAACTCGTAGGGAGGCTGAACATTCCCGCAAGAGTTAAAAGGAATAGCGAATCCGGTCAAAAATCCTTTGCCGCTTCCACTATTGCCTTTCAAGCCTGAAGGTTCAAAAATGATTTTTGGCAGATGGTTGTTATTATGTGAGAGATTCGAAACTGCGCAGGAGCAATGGCAAACGTACATTGGACGCATATTTCTGTACTTGCCCATAGCCAAAGTCCCGTTACTAGACATATTATGCGGTAAGCGGCCAATATGTTGTTTGAGATTTTTCCCCTTAAGACGTTTGTTCAGCGGTTTAAATTTATTCTTCACAGAATTGTACATGCTTAAGACGTCCTGGTCCGGGGCATCCTCTCGAGTGTCGTGCTCAAAAAAACGCTTTCCTTTGCGTTTGCGGCGACGTTTCCCATTAGCCTTATTATAATCAAACTTTGAATCGTTATTTGCTTCCGTGACGGAAGTTACTTCGGATGAAATCATTTTAATCTTAGTGTGTCGTCAATAATATGCTTGCAATAATAACACTAACTAATAACTAGGAAGACAGTTGATTTACAAAGTCAAAACTCAATATGTTCACGAACTGCTCAAAGAGCTATCATATATGTGTATATCGAACTTATCTAAAGGCGGTTGGAACTACAACTGCTGGAAGACTGTGTGATTTTGTGTTCCTTAGAACCGAACTTCACATAATCACAATTTAATGTTGTCTTACTACTTCTTAAAGCTACTTGTTATGGAAGACTATTAATTTAGCCAGGATTCTGGTTACACCAGAGAAGCAAACGTTCACCACTGGGGGCATATTGCCCATTTTTACAAACACACATTTTCAGTTCATTTGCATTTCAATTAAATTAGTTTTTGCAAACACAGCAGCCCATCAGCTTATACCCCCACGAAGAGGCGTCTCCATGTTTATTGATTTTTACCGACAACACAACTTAGTGCGAACATATCTTTTTCGCAAATCTTTTTAAAACTTTCACAGTGGTAACGCTCTTATTAAAATTTCATTATTGGTCAACAAGTTAAATGTTTTGAATTTTAATATTAACATAATTGGGTTAATATTTAAGATAAAGTCAGCACTGGCAAAAGGACCAATGCTGATGGAAGACTTGGAAGAAACTGATGGCGAAAGGACCATTTCTCTGACGCAGCCGAACGGGTGTGTTTCTCTTAAAGGAGAATGTTCTTAGATATTGATTTTAGCCCTTTCCCCAGGAGATGAATACTTGATGAATGGGGAAGGGATAAATTCCCCAAATTTAAAGTAAATATATTTATTGTCATTTAATGTAATTATATAAACAAGAGTATCATCCAACCAAAAGTTACATATCAACTTTGCCGAAAAAAAATATATGGATGTATAATGGAGATGAAATTTGGAATGCATTGTATGAAGTAAGGTCTTTTATTTCAAAGGCATTTTACTAATGATTAGACCTGGATTATATGCAACTGTTGTAATATTGGCCATATGAACATTTTACCCTTTGTAAAAAACTAATTTTTGATTTTTAAATTAACTTGCATCAGCATATCAAAATATGCAAAAAAATATACAAAAGATATGCCAGAATTATGCAAAGAATATGCGGAAATATACGGAAGTATTTGAAAATATTCATATAAGACCCACAAATTATTAAACGATTGTAAAAAATGTATGTTTTTTGAGACAGCGAATTTGATATACAGTATATCTGTCCATGACTTATACTCAATCCATAATTTTAGGAACAAATTTAGAACGGTAGAAAAATGTTTATGGAAAATAATACATTATAGCACTAATTTTGTACTCTTTATTTCTAAACGTAACTTTTTTAATAAACTTTTCTCTACCGTTTAAGTTTGTTCACGTTATATTGCTTCTTGTTCACAAAATTACGGTTTGAGTATAATTTATGGAAAAAGTGCTGTAAATGTATGAAGCAAATAAAAATTGTTGTAATGTTTCTTTACTGATGGTATAATTCATTTCACAATATATAACGATAATTTTCTCCAAATGTTCAACGCTGTTGTTTGTCCGTTAGAATAATCATCCAATTTTTGATTTTATTCAGCTTTTTTTTTTGAATTGGTGCTATTATTAAAATGTATATAAATATCAAAATAACTCGAAAAATACACATTATACAAAAAACTTGTCTAGACAAAAAATCAATATCTACATGGGGGACATCTGCCTATCCTAAAATCAGCCCTCTCCCCCCTCCCCATGTGGGTGGGGAGGGATAAACTTTTTAATTTCAAATGGGAACCGCAATTTTTTATTGCAGATTCGGATTCTACGGGGAAAAATACGAAACTTTTATCTGAAACATTTTTTTCAATTCGGTACAGGGAATACGGAGGAGGGTGTTGTCAATCAAAAAAGATTCCGAAAAGGTCGAATATCTCGCGAACTACACATGGGATCGAAAAAAGAAAAAAATACGTGTCAAATGTTTTTCGAAAAGCTATCCAATGGTACCAAACTCGACCACCTACCGCTGGGGTTGTTACAGAAAGTTTCGTATTTTTCCCCGTAGAATACGAATCCGCAAAAAAACATGCCGGTTTCCATTTGAAATTTAAAAGTTTATCACTCCCCACGCACATGGGGAGGGGGGAGGAGGGAGGGTTGATTTTAGGACGGGCAGATGTCCCTCATGGAGATATTTTTTACAAAATTTCGAATTTCATAAACTCGCTCTGCGCCGGTTCGTATCCATTAGTTGACTTTGATGAACGATGTAGTTCACACAACTTGCTTATAGATGGCGATTTTATACATAAAATGAAACTCGTATAGTTTCAATTTGACACAGTATGCATAAAATAAGAAAATCAGTTTAAAACTTAAAAATATTTAAGTTAATATGGTTTGGTTCATATATGAGCCACCATGCCGTAAGGGGTTAAAAACAATTCGGCGCAAAAAGTAATGCATTTCTGTCAATATTAACAATAGAAAAGGAAGTAGTGGAATTCTTGTATACACAATGAACGCAGATTAAATAAATAATTTTATTTATAATTTGTTTACCGTATTTATTATAAAACCTATAAAAAATTAATGTACTGCATTTGCAGTGGTGACCCACTACACAACCCGAATTTACTGCATGTGCAGTAGCCCTCCGCAAACGTGTTAAGGGGAGCAAACCCTGTAAAATGCCTGAAAATAAGCCATTTTTCATGAGTATTTTACAAAGGTGAAAAAATAACTGCATCATTTTAAATTCTAAATATCATTTCATTATATATTAAAGGTGTAGGCAAACATTTTTGTTAAATTTTAAAATTCAAAATAACAGCTTTTTTAGGGTATACTCTTTTCGGCGTTTCAAGTGTGACGTAAAAAGTGCTGCATCTGGCATATTTTTTCTATTGATCTAAAATCAAAATAAAAAAAAGTTTTCTATTACTGACATGTGTAAAGGAAGGCTAAACCTTTAAAATTAAAAAAATATATAAAATTAAAAGTTAGGTAGGCTGTTTAATCAAAAGTTCAAATTTTCGGATATTTTTTTGGCTATTTTTACCCCAAAAATATGATTTATTTTCGCGATATCTTTAAAATTATAGGTACATCCTACCGATAATAATATAGGCAGAAACCCACCAAAATTTCAGCCAAATCGATTAATAACTTTTTGAGCTACAGCAGCAGCAGTTTTTGAAAACGCGGTTTCGAGATAATCGCGTTTAAAGTTCCAGTACAATGAGTTTTAACACGAAGAATCGTATTTCACTTTCAAAATAAACGGTTCAAATATAGAATATTTGGATTTTTTCTTTTTCCGGGATGTTCCCGATATATTATACATACTTTCGAAATATGAGAAAAAAAAATCGATTTTTTGAAAAATTTACAGGGTTTGCTCCCCTTAACCTTTATTTAAGACAAGCCTTGACTTCTGCATTTCCTTAGATAAAGCATAATTTCAAATTTTAAAAAAGTGTTTCTTCAACGCAGTCTAAAGATTTGGACTATGTAAATATGTGATCCCAAACAGGAACGCATTATAGGATGCACCGATAACACGTGAAATGTGAAGGTTTGACAAAGGTGGCAACAATAAGTTTTATATCTATCTCTGTTCTGTCTGTTGTTCGTTGATTATTTTCAGCGACATTTTTATGTAAAAACTTAAAATTGAGCGAGATATGACAGAAATCGATTAGTGACAATTTCATTATTTATTATTTAGCTGGGTTTAAACATAATTGTGCGGAATTTTAGAGCATTTTTATTGCCAAGATTTTCCTGAAAGGTTTGAGCCTAGACTAAAAATGGTCTCGTTTTTCAGACGCGTGTTAGCAGTCCATATGTCAGTGAATTCATCTGACAGTTCGATCATGCTGCGTTTCTCTTGCACACTATTGCTAGCTACTTTGGAGTGGACGCTCACACACAGGGCTTTTACATGGTACAGCCTTTCTGTGTTTAGTTTATATTTCTATGCTTTAAGTATCCCCCTTTTTTTCCCTACATGATAATTTTAGCCTGCACTGAAATTACAACTACTTAAGTGAACAAACTAACACATTAGGAAATATGGGTCAGCTAAATCGGCTAATGCCTCTACTTCTATTATTTAAGCTTATAATAGTAAAGTAATTTGTTTCCTTTGATTGAAAAAATGAAAACCTACGGATAAAGAAAACTGGAACGAAAATTCTCAAACTCAGAGTCTTTTCAAGGATTCCTTTGAAAAATATAATGTAATGTTACAAAATTTCACTTCGTTGTAATTCACACTTGACATTTTAATCAAATGGATATAGGGTCATGGAGGAACAAACGAAAACGGAGAGGCTGTATCCAGGACAGTTTTAAGCATTTCTCTATTTGTGTTAAAGGAATTGGGATGTAAAGTTTTCCTCATTGTAGTAGGTAAAAGATGCATTTTTGAAAGGGGCGCTTTAATTTTAAGGATGTTAATTAAGTACCGCCACTGAAAATAAAAGACCGGCCAAGTGCGAGTCGAACTCGCGCACGAAGAGTACCGTACCATTATTAATATTAATTTTATTTTAATTTAATTATTTATTTTTAAAGTGAAAAATATAACTCAATATTCTGTGAATATTTCAAGCGTCTACTTGTTGCCGTTATCTATATCGAGCAAAAACGAGCAAAAAAATCACGTTTGTTGTATGGGAGCCCCCTTAAATATTTATTTTATTCTGTTTTTTAGTATTTGTTGTTATAGCGGCAACAGAAATACATCATCTGTGAAAATTTCAACTGTCTAACTATCACGGTTCATGAGATACAGCCTGGTGACAGACAGACAGACAGACGGATGGACAGCGGAGTCTTAGTAATAGGGTCCCTTTGGGTACGGAACCCTAAAAAAGGTGAGAGCAGAAATGGGTGATTTTCAAATGTAAACAAACTGGAACACCTAAATTAAAACTTAATTTTTCCATTTCATAATATACATATGTCGACAAATATATTTAATGACATTCACTTAAGAACACTTATGAAATATAAAATAGCACTCTAACTTCCCTGAAAAATGTTTTTCCCTTTGCATATCGCCGATTGTTTTTACAGCAGCACGCGCATACTCAAAATTACCTTTAATAATGAAAGTAAATAACAAATTTTCTTGCACTATAGAAAGAACATATACAACAATAAACGCATTGCATAATCCTTATTGACCAAATACTCGGTTGAAAACCTTAATTTTGGCACAGAAAACACTCGACCAACAAGGCGAAATCAAATCTGGGCACGGCAAAAGTGGCACGGTCGTACCATCCTTTTCTCGACACAGTTCATGCCATTTTCGACCCCCCTATAACTTCGTTGTGGATAAAACTAGAAGCCTAAATTTTCATTTCAGTAACCAAGCAAGCATTGTATAAACGCGGTATATTTCAAATTTCATTCAATTTGAACCAGTAGTTTACGAATTATAACTAGTCAAAGTTTCTTAATTTTGTCACTGATGCCGAATCTCCATATAACACCAGACCAAGGATACGTTCAATATCTCGGCTCGAGTCGACCCGAGTAAATTTGACTTTCTCCGGTGCGTTCAATATCTCACTCGAGTTAGTTTTACCCGAGTTCAGCTATCCAAATGTGTGCGTAAATGTCAAAGGCAGATCAGAAGCCTTTAAACATGAATGGAATACTCATCTTTTCAGCCAGTTTCTTCCAAAATACTTCACGCCTTATTTTATCAGACGCAAATTCTTTTTCTGATTCTTTATTAGTGAAATAAGACAAAGTGTTGAATCTCTACTCCACCTTGCTTTTTCATTTACTATAATTTCGCCATTTTTCAAAAAACAAATTTCATCCGTTATTAACGAACTCTTCTATTTATTCCGTTTTGGCAGTTCTTTTCTACCAAATTGCGCATCGAGTAAGTTTGCTCCGACCTTTTGAGGACTGTCTAAAATGACTCGAGTAAACTTAACCGACTCGAGTAAGATATTGAACGGCAACTCGACGTCATAAATCCCACGCATACAGACTCATCTTAGGCTTCACAGACAATATTTCGTCTGAGCTCGAGTAAAATAATGAACGACATAGAGTCAGAGTAAAAGTAACTCGAGTGAACTCGAGTGAGATATTGAACGCTCCGGAGAAAGTCAAGATTACTCGAGTCGAGATATTGAACATAGCCCAACTAACCAAACCAAAAATATATGCAGCTCTTTTACTCGCATTGCAATTTCGTCACCTATCTCGCTCATTTTGGTGATCATGCGCTAGCTTTTCCATCTGTGTGAGTTAAACCATTTTGTGTTGCCGCATGCAATTCAGCGCATCTTCAGAAGAAATGCAAGAGCTGAGACTTCACAACTACATAGCTAATAATGTGAGCAGACTTGATTTTTTCAGCAAGTCAGCCAAATAGTTTTGTGGTTTTGGTTTGGTCTGGTTTCTTATGGAGATTCGGCATCACTGACTGACCGATCATCAAAATCGAAGGCACTTCTAGCAGACATAGAAGCTTCCAATTGAGAATACAATTAGTGTTTAGTGTATAAATCAAGGAAAAACTAAAATATGTTGCAATTTCGGTCCAGTTACCTAGATACATCAACTGCATAAATAACTTTGTAATCCCATAGAAATATATAGGATTACAAAGTTACATTTGTAGTGAATGAATCAGTGTACCTGTATAGGTATAATATAATGGAATAATAGGTGTAGATAACTACCTAGATACTACAAAATTACTACAAAAAGAAACGAGATTCCATCAAAAATATAACTTTAAAAAAAAAAACTAAGTCTCGCAACTCAGTTCTTCTACCGTAAAAAGTTGTGAGGTCCATATGTAATACCAAGTCGGTTAATTTATTCAGTCCCTACTTAAGGGACCTTCTGTCTTAAGTTATTACGTAATTAGCTAATCTTACAACATCTTACAGTGACCATAACAATATTAAAAATCTTTTATGTTTTAAATAAATAGGTTGACTTAGCAATCGCACTAAACAATCTAATTTAATATGATATGTATTTCTTGTGAGATATATTGTGTTTTTATGGAGACCATGTAGAATCTATTGACATTCCCCTGTGCAAACCTTAACGGAATACGCTGTATGTGTTTGCACTTAAATTAACAATAAATAATATAATGAATAGGATGTCAACTAGAAATACACAATTACCGCAAATCTATATTTAAAAAAAAGAAGAAGTGGGAATTTGTATTAGTTGTGAAGGTTGGGTTTACAAAATGTCTTCACTTAATCATGTAAAACCGCAACGGTCTTTACGAATAACTAAATCACAGTATTGAGGAACATGTGTCAACCTTTCTGTCGCATTTTAAAACTTTTTTAAAAAAAACATTATTGTCGGCCAATTTTGAAATCAAGTCAACAAAACAGTTAGTTTAATGCCGCATTTACAAATATACATAGTAGAAAAATATGTTTGTATATTTGGAGTTGAATATTACAATTCACTTATTCCTAATTATGTACTGCATACATCTTTTATTCAAAAGGTAGGCTACTCATTTCTGCTCTTTCACTTGTAGTAATTGGATTTTAAAAGCACAGTCCAGCACTGTAACAATAAACTCCAAACATAAGATCACGAAAAGAATCCACGTTGAACATAAATTGTTAAACAATCAACTATGGTCTTCTTATCTTGCATGTCATATAAATCTAAAATTTTATTTTGCAAGAGCCATTTTTGTTACACAGTAAGTAGAAAATATACACTTGTTCTAGATTCACAAAACATGCAAAATATTTCTAAATATGGAACTCTTGATATATTTACATATAAATCAATAAATAAATTATTTTGCGACAATCACCGGCAAGGTAGATAGATATTTATGATTTTGTTGCAGGACAGGACGGATGAGCACAATATAGAATTTATCATAAAGCTGAATATTTGAACAAGATTCTCTATTATTCGAACTATGAACCAACAAGTGTTCTATGTTCACTGAAATGTTTTTGGGATCCTCTTTTCCAGTAATTTCGCAAGTGTTTTATGGATTTACTTAAGAAAATTAATCCCTCTCCAAAACTTAAGCACAAAAAAAGAATACTTACGCCACCCGGCCAAATTCATCCTTTGGTATGTCTCCTTTCCCCTGTCCCATCAATTTCGACCGGTAAGAGTCGACTTTCCCTTTTATTTCTTCTGCTGTGTACCTGCAAAGCAAAAAAATTCAGCTTTAACTATCAATTCTATAATATATCAAAGTTGTATTTTTAAGCTATGAAGCGCATTTACCGCAGCGCAATATTAAACGTTTTCCTGCTCAAGATTCCTTGAAGGCACACAATGAGCAGCTCAAGAGTAACTTCTCGTGACTACGCCAAGTAAAATTTTATTCGCTGAAAATACAACCACGCCGCGAATGAAGAAAAATGTTTTCGTTCTCGGCAGGAATATAATTGTGCAGTGAAACCTTGTTGAAGGCCGTGCAAGTGACGTAATGTACTAAGCCATTGTTTTAGGGGAAGTTCTTCACCCTTTCGGACAAAGATACACTGCGTTACTTCCCCAAAAAGCGTATACAGTTCAGTCGGTAAAAATTGATACAATGTAGACTTTTTTTCAGGAAGTTTTAACGTCTATCAGCAATATATGAGCTGTGCAGCTGTGCATGTAAATTAATGTGAAAAATAATTGCATATTAATTTTTATACTTCTTTTTGAGTCCGTATCTGTTCGTCCTATATTAGCAATAATTTACCCAGTATCGGAACATCGATGTTTTGGGCACCGATGGTCTGGTTGGATGGTTTATCAACAATGCATTACATTGCAATGATTTTTATCCATCCGAAACTTCACATCTTCAACTGACCACTTCACTTTTCAGTTTCAGATTAATTTTTGGCTGGATAGAAGTTGTTGCAATTTCATGTTTTTCAGAAAATGGTAAATGTTTACTAATAGGTTATTCATGTAAATTTAACTTTCAAATCTAAGCAAAACCTACTTTTGTTCTGGATAGACGAAAAAAAAGCTATCTTTATTTTTTAGAAACATCGGGTCTTTAGCAATCACCATCGATGGATCGATTGTCACTCTTCGATTGGATGTTACCTACAATTTGCTACACATTTTTAAAATATCAGATTTGAAATCATTTAATACATTGAGATGAAACCAAGGTCTAATAACTCGTTAAATTTTCATTCAATATAATTCACACGGGAAGTGTTAAGTGGCGTTATTAAATTGTAATTAAATTGGACTCTTGAAATATGTGTAATGTTTTCGCAACTTTGTTTCGGCGCTAGAATGCCCACCAAAATGATCGAGCATTTAAAATATTAGAGAAAAATTATTATGTATGTATATATGTATTGTACATACATATATACTTAAAAAAGAAGTTATCAGGTTATTAAAACTTTGAAATAAAAAGGCAAAATGGTTTCAGATTTTGTAGCTAGCCCCTGCTTTTGGGTTAAAAAAAGTAAAATAGATAGTAAATAGAAAATTAAAATTATCGATAAACCTTTGCTTCTCATAACACTGAACCAAAGAGTAAATTTTTAATCATGAAGACTTGAAATTTTGAAACTGAGACAAAAACACAGATATTTTATATAATTTTATTTGTAAAACTCGAATTGATGAATATTTCTATTTTAGCGACCACACTCTATTCCATACTGAGAGACCACTTTCCCTCGTATCCACTAAATTCTTGAGGCAACTGTAAAACCGATCGATTTGTCGTGTGAAGAATACCGCGCAATGCAAGTAGGCCATGAAAAGAGATAAACCTGGAGAAGGTTTAAGGTAGTTGACTGAAGAGAAATTCACTATTTGTATACCGGAAAGGACTTCTTGCCTTAGACATTATGTAAAAGCCGATAGGCATGCGTCACCTACATGCATGTGCTTAAAAGGATTCCCTGCTGGTATGCCGAAGGGATTTTGTCTTAAATTGTTCCAACTTTTTTGTGTGAATATTTTAATTGAAGATATTTGCATAGCTAAAAAAATTATAGAAATTATGTATGTATGCGCAACGCAGCAAGTAATATAAATTTTATAATTCTTAAGTTCGCTTCTTTTAATGCTTATGAAAGGGCTGTATAGTAATAACTTTTTGCTTACCCTTGCTTTTCCAATATCTCTTCGAACTCGGCACATTTCACCTCAATTTTTCGCTTGCGTTCGTGGTCAAGAATCCCCTGATTCGGCTGCCTATTGAGCGTTGCATCTAGCTTTGAAATATCATCCTCTGACTTGTAGGTGATATTGTCCTTCTTGCCCGGTCGGACGAATGCCCAATTTCTCTGGACGTGTCCATTTGTGCCAGAACCCCTCGGGGTGGGCAATCCGATCCCGTTATACATATTACTTATTTACTATTAAAATCTAACAAGACTTGCGGGTTCTCCCTCATTAAAATCTTTGCCACCAGCGTTATCTATCCGGACCCGGTTGATAAATCGATATGCAACTTTTTCGCAGAAACCCCTTAAAAATTCACCTTTGATGGAGAAACTTTATTCTGAGTTAAAGAAGATAAATTCAAGTCTGTAAATTCACGTATATCTAAATTAAATTTCAACACTTTTGGCACAAATCTTCGTATTGCGCCCACTAATTAAAACACCCGGACTTGACATTTCGCCATGTTAAAGAAGATGTGGAACGATTTGAACGCAGAACGTTCCCTGGTTGCTTTGGCTTGCAGTTAATGCTCTTTTCAAGTGCAAGCGCTTTTCAACTGCTGAGGCGCAAAATGATATTTGACTAACTTATTTTGAAAATTATTACTTAAATATAAAAACACTTATACTGATCTGATCTCATTATTATTAAAACACACTTAGAAAAATTTCCAGTTTACTTTTGTTATAATGTTTTCTTCTTAAAAATTCGGATTGTTAAAGTATAATAAAATAGCTTTCAAATGTTTTTCAACACAATCTTTACTTTAACAAGTCACTCACTTTTTGATCGATATAAAAATTGGAAGGAATTTTATCTGTAACCAGTGCCGTTCTGAACATAACTACAAATTCAGTTGAATAAATAAATCTCAACAAGAATCATGGCCATATCATAAATTTCCATTGCCACTAAGGTGTTTTTATAACCGAAATATTATATAATAATTAAATGGTTACAAAAATCGTTTTCTGTATTTGTTTTTTAACATGAGCGCCAAAACAAATGAAATTATTTTTTCGAACTTTTAGGTTTAGATCCATCTTGGCTAGAGTTAACGTTGCAAAATTTTTTCAATAGTAATTTAATAAATTCAATATGTGATAAAACCCCCTACACTGTCATTAATTTATAGAGCAGTTGTTTTCATAGGACTTTTTAGCATAGCTTAGTTTTTTAACTGGAAGATCCCCGTGATTTCATTAAGTTACTACAATCAACTATACCTATATTTTCTAAAAAACATGTATGAGTTTGAAAAAAGAAGTAGTTTTTTGTAATCAGGTCGTTGAAAATAGGTATAAAACTTAATATCAACATTTAATGAATGTTGTGTGTGATCCTGGCAAACACTTACAAATTAATTTTATTTTAATTTTTACAAAAACAAGCTAATAAATATATTAGAATTCTTTCAGTTTTGAAGGAGAAATCGTAATAAATCAAAATTCAATACATAGTCATAACAATAAATCCGCACTCTACAAAAGAGATAAAATATAAATTCCACTCTCCGGTTAAAAAAACCAGACAAGCCAACTCTGTTTGTTGCTATGGTGACTAAATTTTGTTATAAAACAATAGCAAAAGTTAACATAAAACACAAAAGAATTATCTTGTCCATTGGTAGCAAGAAATGTTGTGTGGTGATATTCAGAACTCTAAAATATTTTTAAAAAAGTTGGTGTGCAGTAGAAAATGTATTTCATTATGTACTATAAATCGAAAAAGTCATTTCCATATTTCTTTCCCATATTACAAAGGAAGAAATTTATAAATTGATTTAAAGAATAGCGAAAGTGTGTTAAAAACAAGAGAAAAGAAGCAAAAAAACTCATATTTATTAATATTCAATTTTTAAAAAAATCCGCCATAATTTCGAGTCTCGTTTTTTTAAGTTTCAAATTTGGTAAATAATAAATCGTACCAACCTAAATAAGTAAAGTTCCGGTGGGAGAGATAGAGGAGAGCTCCTTTCTATTCTGTCTTTTTCACGAAAATGGCACCCAAAAAGCCAACGGAGAAGTCCGGTAAGGAGTTTTTTAAAGAATTTGTGAATATTTTTGGGTAAAAATGATTATAGCAAGTGCAGAATTTTCGCAGTTAGTGCTAGTGATATTGTAATTTGCATTTTTCGGACGATTTCTTGAGGAATTGGCTGAAGTAGTTTTGTGTACAGCCACGCGGTTCATGGTGCGTTTGACAACTCTCAACGTGATCGAATGTTTTGTAATTACCTAGTATTTTTGTGCTGAAATTATGTTCATTATTGATTTATGAACTTCCTGCGCGTTATGAGAAGCACGGAAAAAAATATCTTGAATAATAAAACAAGATTTCTCTTATAACCTCAAAATTTGACAACACTGCTTTTTACATAGAGTTCCGGGGAAATTTTCATTCATCTAAGAATCGTGAACATAAATCTTGGTTTCAAATTTTCTTCACTGAAAATATGTGAGCCGGACACAATTTTATTTTAAGATCAAATTCATTGCAACTTCTGTTCATTTTTTTGTTTTGACCGCTATTTAATTGCTATGAATCATTTCCTATAGATCCTTCAAACATTACAAAATCACTAAATGTTAAAATAATATTTCAGATAAACCCGGAGACAAGAAACCTGAGAAGAAGCCCGCCGCTGCATCAACATCAGCGGGGGCTCCTTCAGGTCAGCAAAAGAAGCCCGCGGAAAAGAAACCAACTGCGGAGAAAAAACCAGCTACTGAGAAAAAACCAGCTGCTGAGAAGAAGCCGGCCGAGAAAAAACCCGCTGAAAAGAAACCTGCTGAAAAGAAGCCAGCAGAAAAGAAGCCCGCTGAAAAGAAGCCAGCTGAGAAGAAGCCCGCTGAAAAGAAGCCAGCTGAGAAGAAGCCAGCTGATAAGAAGCCTGCCGAAAAGAAGCCAGCCTCTGCTAAGCCCGCTGCTGCTGCCAAGCCTGCCGATAAAAAGGCTGGAGGCGACAAAGCTACCAAGAGGCCTGCCACTGCTCCTGCTGCCGCTGGTCCAGCTAAGAAGGCTGATAAGGCTGGAGACAAAAAGGCTCCAGCTGCTAAGAAGGCTGCTGCTGCTGCCCCAGTCACCAAGAAAGTTGCTTCAACAACTGCTGCTGCTGCTAAGAAGCCTGCCGTCAAGAAAACAGCTGCTCCTGCTGCTGCTGGCAAACCCAAAGCTAAGGATGCTAAGGCTAAAAAACCAGTCGTTAAGGCCAAACCCAGCCTCAAGGACAGACCAGCCCAGGCAAAACTTGCTGCTAAGGCAAAAGCTGCCAAGGCAAAGGCTAAGCCAAAGACAACTGTGAAAGTCCAACAAAAGGGTACTGCTAAGGCAAAGGCTGTTGCTATCATTAAGGCCAAGAAAGTCGCAACTAAGGTAGTTATAAAGATATTTTTCTCTCAAAATATTCGCATTATTATATGATGATATTTATGTAGGAATCTCATTGATTTCCCATGAAAATAACTTCCAAGCTGATAAATATTTAAATGAATCACTTTCCTCAATGCAATACTTTCACATTTATTTTCAATTTTGGATTTTTTGTCCAAATGCAATAAAAATCAAATTGAACTAATTAACGAAAAGTGACACATTTGAATTCTATATGTGAAAAAAGAAGAATTTTTGAGCATAGAACATTTCCCTAATATATTATTGTCTTCAATAGGTAATTAAAGGACCATTCGGTACCCGCACGAGGAAAATCCGCACAAGTGTGCATTTCCGTAGGCCAAAAACTTTGAGATTGCCGCGCAATCCAAAATACCCCAGGAAATCTGTTCCCACCAGAAACCGGTAAGCTTTCAAAATCACTTTTAAAAAAAAAAAATGCTCCCGAAGGATTATCTGCGCATTTTGAATTAAATTGATAGTCTACGGAAAACCCGTCGTATATTCCCCTAAATTTAATTAAATATAATATAAATCACTAATTATAATTTACCTAAATATAATTCGTTTACAGAATGGATGCTTATAACATCATCAAATATCCACTGACGACTGAAGCTGCGATGAAAAAGATCGAAGATAACAACACATTGGTGTTCCTGACACATTTGCGAGCGAACAAAAATCATGTCAGAGCGGCCGTTCGCAAACTGTACGATATTAAAGTAGCTAAAGTAAACATTCTGATCAGACCGGATGGACAAAAGAAGGCATACGTTAGGTTAGCGCGGGACTACGATGCGCTGGACATTGCCAACAAGATTGGCATCATATAAACTGTTTTTATCCATGATCATATCCCATTTTATGGGTATGGTATTTTTATTCACTAACAACATTTGAATAAAAAGTTAGAAGGTGGATACTTGGTTATTATTTATGGGGGCTTTGGAGACTTCTTATTTCTTTAAATCCCTTCCTCAAAATCATTTAGTTGCCTTTTATTAGTTGGACAGACAAAATTACAGGGTGTACGTACACAGTAGCCAAGAAGCTACACTTGTTCTAAACGAAGTCACTAAAAGTGCTCTTACACGATCAGGCAAAATGCCAGGTATTTGCCAATTTTTTCAGGCGGATAACTCTCCGAGTAATTATACTGGTGGCAGATATTTCGGTAGTTTTCTTCTGGCGTTGAGTTACCAGAGTTTTGGTCAGACCTTCATCTGCCCTACTGATTACAAAATCTATAACTTTTTTATCTGGTAAAAATAATTTTTGTTCGAAAGTGCAGTTTAGAAAAATGTCTTCCTAAGTGGCTCAGGTGGTTTAACAAGCAACGGCTAGTTCAACTTGTTAGATTTTATTTGGACTTTTTTAATCTTGGATGGCCTAGGAATTTTGAAATTTGTTTACATAAAAGAAAATAAATAACATTAAAAGCCAAAAAATGTGTATGCATGTGTACCTACATAAATATTATGTCCTACAGAAAAACTAATTCAATATTTTCTAATTATAAAATAAATCCCTGTCAAGTTAAATATTGCAAAAATGTTTTTTTATGATTCCTAAAGTTCGAAGTCTAAGTGGCGCTATCATTTTCTTCTATAGCGAATTTAAGTTATTTTTTATCACAAAACTCACACATACATATCTCTGCTTCTAATTAATGAAAATTAAACAATTTCTAATCAATAAATTGTAAAGTTTAGATGTACAGTGTTGTGCAAAATACAAGCAACCGTTGCACTGAAAGAATTCAGTTGGATTTTTTGCATACTTTTTTTCATAAGTGAAAAGAAAACATTTGGAAAGTTTTCTCTTGAAATGTGAACTTTTTAATTCATAATGTTTTCAAAACTATATGGGTGTTTTTAGAAATTCATGGTTGCTTGCATGCATTTTGTCAAACTTGCAGTCGGTTTACTTCCACGCAAGTCAACTGCGCAACTGCATATTTGAACAAAATCCGCCATTTTAATTGCATTCATACATGTCCTCTCTCTCGCACCTCTAGCTCTACTTGAGAAAACCGTTAGAACATTTGACAGCTCTCAATCTTCTTCTTTTAAGTCAACGAAGTCAGGTTCTTATTTTGGTTGCAAAGATGTCTTAAACTTGCGTGGTCAGATTGCATTTGTGAACATGAAGGTTGAATTATCGAACACTATACAAAAGCAAGTTTTACGCAACTCTGCATTTCTAAAAACGCCCTATATATTGCTCAAACATTTATAAATAAAAAAAACAAAATAGTCATGACCTGTGCAAAATATAAGCAACTTTTTAATATTTCGTTAATATCCTTTATTTCAGATTAGTTATTCCGCGTAGCATACCTTCTACCGACTAGACTTTACGTTTAAATTTAGTGCCTTATAACTATTTCCGCTGAACTGATGAATGGAACTTTTTTAATAAGTACACATATTTCCCTATCAGTTCGACATGTGGTTTTACGGCGTTGTCCACATAAATGTCGACTATCTACTGCACTTCTTTCTTTAAACTTTTTAATTAGTTTTGAAATTACAGATTTATGCATATTAAATCCTTTTGATAAGAAAATTTGCGGTTTTCCATTGTTGTCAGTGATAATTTTCAGTTTGAAGCTGTAGTGATACTAAACTCGAATAATTGTAGCAAAGAATTTTTTCGAAACGACTGTACCAAATCAAATTAATTAATTTTTCGTATTTAGTGCAAAGTTGCTTACATTTTGCACAGGTCATTGTAATGATTATTTTATTTATTTTTATTTATAAATGCCTGAGTAATGATTATGTTCTTGAAATTGTATTAAAAGAATACATTTTAAGACAAAAGTTATCAAACGTTTTTTTTTCTTTTATGATTAAATACATAAAATATTTAACTGAAGCTAAGACGCGAGACAGTTTCTTATATTTTGCACAACACTGTAGGCAAAGAATATGACTAATTTAGGAATACAAAATTAATAATAGGAAGCTTTTGTTTGTATTTTCAAAATAACTGCCTTTTTATAAGCTCATATGGTTATGATATAAAACCCAAACAATTGCTTTTACAATTTTCATCTGTCTGTTTCTTCGGGATTATCTTGGTACTTCTTTCACTGGAAGATAGACGATTTTGTTAGTTTAAGCGATTTTTATGAAAATGAATGTTTATTATTTTTGTTATTTCTTCGCTCCTCCACGAACACTGCTGTTTTCTCACTTTTTTTTGTTGTCTTGGCTATATCTGCTAAAATAAAAGCTAAAATTAAAAATTAAAAATGCATCAATTAAATCACCAATTGATATTTTTGTTATTTACCTTGATTTAAGTGTTATATATTAGATAATTACGTCATTCGCATAATCAAAGAAGACAACAATTTGTTTAAAAAAGTAGTATATATCGTGTAAGAGCACCCTAAACGATATAGGTGATAATAACTATTTGTCTGTGAAAAAGGCGTGAAAACCAGGATACAATTCTTAGTAATATCATGAATCGCAGGACTCTGCTCCTCCTCATAAAAACTAAAAGCACTCAAAAGTGGTTTGCCACTAAAGATATCGACAATTTTTACTTTTATGGCAGTCACATATTTTTATTCTATTTCACATTAAATGTTGGACAGAACTTAAAGTCCGACTAGTTATTATAACACCTTAAATATATTGAGATACTAACCAGTTAGAAAATTGCCTATATATTTTTACTGGCAGGTATTATTAAAAATGTTTCATATGTATTTTTTGAAGAAAACTATTTTTAAAAAAAATCCTATTCGAACGACACACCTTATTTATACTAAGTCTACCAGTAGCCGTACGGCAATCGAGATATCATTATTTTTCCGGTCATAAATTACTTTTCATTGACACAGTCTACGAGGTTGTATATTCCCTAACATAAAAAATGGAAGCCTCTGTAAGTCATTCTCATTCATTGCCATATTAATGATAAAAATTAAAAATTTACAGAATCGAAAATGGAAAAGCACGCTGCATTCTGCGATGCAATTTAAAACAGTCCAAAAACATAGCTACGATGATAGAAAAACGCGAAAGGTGGGTGATTTGTTTAATCAATGGATGTAGCATTTGAATGTCCTTGGTAACCAGATTTTCATTAATGGCATTGATGTTACTCCGAGACCTTTGTACGGTCAAAACATGGAAAAGTTTGAGGATTTAATCAGGACACTGGATTTTAGAACTCCGCGTCTCTCAACATATTCTAAAGTTTCGAAAACTTCGAAGGCTTCTAAAGTTTCCGATATAATGAAAGAGGAATCTACTAGGGCTACTATAGGAATGAAAGCAACTATTGACGACATTATTGCGAATGTAAGTATGTATCTATGTTTATTCCGGTTAAGAGTTTTTGAGACAAATAATTTTTTTCGAAGATTTCCACTAGTGTAGATTCTAGCGACGATCTTCCGATATGGAAAAAGAGGTACAGTGAAGATGAAGGTGTTCTTGGAGGACAGCTAAAACAGGCGTCGAAATTTATGAAAGTTATTCTTCGTGAGTCCCGAGAGTTTTTACTTTTTGAACAACAAAGTGCAACTGTGCCGAGACACTCGAATGAAGCGAAGTTAGTTGACGAGGACAACCGAAGGTACGATTATCTTACGGTTGGAAAAGGAAGGGTTCGCAGGAAGGCGGATGCCGAAGCCCAAACTTATGAAGTCTTGCATAAGTCACGGTACGCTAATACGGAAAATATTAAGAAAGTCGAGGTTGGAACCTTTGTGTCGAACTACGACATGTTTGATACCTATGCCCAATTAGAAAGAAGCACAACTAGTGTTTTACTCGATGATAAGCGGACTATGGAAATTACTACTTATAAACAACCTGGAGAAGATGACAAATTTGAAGAGGTATTAAACAATCCAAAATTTTCACTTGCCGTTATGTTAACTGAAAGACTACTGGCGGGCAACGTTTTCACTGAAAAACAGAAACGATTCCGAAATATGTACGTACCTGACCGACTTGACCTTCGTATGAAATATCGCTACACAATGAAAGAATTATGGGCTTTCCCAAAAATAGTATTCGAAAAGAAGGCAGTATCTCAGTTGGACTTTTGTCCGAATAACGGCGATATATTGGCTGTAGCTTACGGGGTTTTTGGATTCGCACCCATGCAACAGGAAAATAATGGATATTGTTGTATTTGGAGCATAAAGAATCCCGTGAATCCTGAAAGGAAATATGAGTATGAAGTCCCCGTATCGGCAGTGCAGTTCGCTGAGCACTGTCCCCAGCTACTTGCAATTGGACTATACAACGGAACGATTGAAGTCCGAGATATAACGAAATCTTCACAGAGTCTTGTTGCAGTTTCCTCATCTTTGACATCCCCAGTTTGTGAGCCGATCTTAGGTATGAAGTGGACTGGTGCAGAAGGTCAAGAGCGACTCCTGACCGTGTCTACAGATGGATTAGTGATGAAATTTTTCCTCGTTAATAGTCCCTATTTGAATGGGATAGCCCACATTAAATTCGACCGAGTCGTTGGCTCTCCAGAAGGACTCTTCGTTTATAGGAAGGAACAATTTATCGAAGCGAATAGAAATCCACGAGCATTGACTTTGTGTTTACATCCAACGAAATGGGATGTTAGCTACGTTTTAACCGATGAAGGTTGCATGCATAAATGTTCTGTGAATTTCCCGAATCAATCTCTGGAAGTTCTGCAGGTCCACGAAGGATGTGGTTATGGGATGGATTTTTCTCCCTGGAGTCCAAAGCTCTTCTTGACTTGTGGAAGTGATTGGTGAGATTTTTTTATATTAAAAATATAGCTACACAAGTTTCGCTATACTTATAATAATATATGTATTAATGTATTGTATACCCAAAGACCTTTAATATATTAAAGTAAGTTAAGTTAATTTTTTGAGGCAAGTTAAGGTCTTTGGTATAATTATAACATATTAGTAGAGTAATAGTTTGCGAAATTTAAATATTAAAATGTCTGTAAAAGGGAGAATCTTCCTAAAAGAATCTTTGTATTGTGGAATATTCGCATGCCAATAAATCATAAATAACTTGGCCGGTCCGTAGCCGATTGCGCACACTGGCGGCAATATACGCACGAGCGAAGCGAAGCGTCCTTGTTACACAATAAAAAAGCATAAATGGATAATAAGCCATTGTCCAACCGGAAAGGCTTGCGTTTTAGTGACACTTTACCCTCACTAATGGGGAAAAATAGAATGTGCAACTCGAGCGATGCGTAGCGATATGTGTGTGCGTGGTCCAGACCAGCCTATATACAGGGTGTTCAAAAAGTACCGGACCGGTCCAATATTTCGGAAAGAACACATCGCATTGGAAAACAAAAAAATAGGGGTAAAATTTTTTTAAAAGAAGTATTAAACTATACCAACAATAACCCCCACCCCCACCCCTGAGGGCGGGGGTGGGGATAAATTTTTTTTCAAATGGACCACTCATTTTTTTTGCAGATTCAGATTCTTCATGCAAAAATACGTAACTTTTGTCTGAAAAATTTTTTTGCAATTCGGTATAAGGAGTGCGGGGAAGGATGTGTATTGTGCTTTAAATATACATATAATAAAAGAAAAGACATAAGACCCTGAAAGTGGAAGCATCTAACGAATACAACCTAAGCTTGGCACTACATAGAAAATTGTTCAGTGCAGTAGTTAGTTAGTTAGAAAAAACGAAAAGGCGCTTTTGACATACTATTTATTGAAAAATGCTACTTTGATTAACATCCTTATATTGTTTTGAACAGTTAAATAAACTTATATATTATAATTTAAATGATTTATATTTTAAACCGTTCAGTGAGTCAATTGCTGATGGATTATGCGGCTATTTCCTAGAAAAAGAAACATTATTTATTTTATTACATATAATTACATGAAGTATATATTTATTTTCCTTAATGAAATTATGGCAGCAAATATGCTTCGATTTCCTATTTTTCCTCCAACACTTGCTTTCTATGAAAATAGAAAACTTTAATATTAAAGTTACCTTATTCTCATTTTTTTTGCTTAAATGATCAACTTCAAAGAAAGACTCCCTAAAAGAATGATATTTGAGTATTTGATAAAATTGCACATAAAATACATCTTCCCTTGTGGTAGAAAAAAATATTCTTAAAGCTGAAAACTACCACAAAAAAGTCCCAATCATCAATGTTACTATCATTCTAAATATCGAGCGAATTCATTCACACAACGAATTTAATAGCCTAGAATATTAATTAATTAATAGTCTTAATAAAAACTTTTCAAACTTCAAATGTTACCATATGGCAAGGTTTACATTCCTTTAAACTGAATAATTTTGTTAAATTTTTGTCGCAGGGAATTTTTTTCACTAAGCTTTTTGCAAATAAAGAAATATCGAGTGTTTACATAAGTACTTTTCAGCCACTAGTTTAATCAACAAGCTATAGTGGTTATTTTTTTCGAAATGATCAGTTTGATTTTTAAATAAATCTTTTCCAATGCACCACTTCTGGATACATATACAAATTTTGATGAAAGTTTTCTTATTTAAGATATTTTTGTCCTTTTCTGTTAACCTCATGTGTTTTCTAAGTTCGCCTTCAGCTTTTTTGCAAATTTCAATAGCACTATCTGATGGGTACTGCAGGAAGCCTCTTCCTCTACTCTTGTAAGCTGTAAGCGTATCTTCACAATATGTATTCACCTGTGAGGGCAGCAAGGTATTCGGGACAATGCAACACTTTATTTAATTTGAAAAGTATAAATCCGGAAATGTATTTAACCACATGTTGTATGTAATCCGATAGGTATAAAGTATCTGCACTGCAGCATAACTATGTTCCACTAAAAAAGTTTGATCCATATTTTCATGACAATTGGTTTCTTCAATAGATACCATTCCTGGTCGTTCTACTGTACTGTTAATTTCATTGAGCGACAAATAATTTATATTTTCTTGGGCAAAGAGGCTCCGGCGCTTTCTCCTTCACTCTTATGTGAAAAACGAATTCCCCTTCGAGCTCTGAAGAGGGGAAATTGCTTCACTCACGTACACGGATTTTACACGCAATGTCCTATCCTGTACTCTTTGATCTGAGCTGACGCCTCTTATTGCCGCAGTTATTTACAACACACTTCATTTTGTTCCACCTTGTACACAATATATAACAATAAATGTTATGCACACTAATTTCTACCACATTTTACCTACCTGTTTTACACTTTTATGTCACAAAATTCAATAAGCACCTCTGAATTACTTGAATTCACAAATTATTTAATTTGTCAAAGAGTCTTCTTCTTACCCAAGGCTCACTTCCCCTGAAATTTTCCCCGCCAGAGATGCTTCATTCACACAGACTACACGTACACGGTATAGCCGTTCCTTTACTATATGTATATTCAAAGGTATTGTGTAAAAAAGGTTCTGGAAAAGTCAAATATCTCACGATCTACACATGGGATCGAAAAAAGAAAAAACACGTCTCAAATATTTTTTGAAAAGCTATCCAATGGTATCAAACTCGACCAGCCACCACTGGGGTTGAGAAAAGGGGGGAGACCACCTACCGATGGGGTTGGTGGAGGGGGGTCGAGTTTGATACCATTGGATAGCTTTTCAAAAAATATTTGGCTGGTATAGTTTCTAATGCTTATAGATCTTATAGAAACATTTAACTATATGTTTTGTTATTTTCCAGGTGTATTCGAATATGGATTGAAGGTATAAATGAACCACTGATCAAACTGATTTGTGGCATTGGACCTGTTCATTGTGCCTCTTGGAGTATCACACATTCGACAATCATTTTATGCACTATTGGCAAAGAAATTCAAATTTGGGATATTCGCCGAAGTATCTTAAAACCTGTATCCTCGCGGAAACTTGGTAGTGGTTTCGCTAATCTTACTGTGGCAAGGTAATACAAATCTAACTTATTTTCTTAAACTTCAAATAAATTTCACTATACATATTTTTTATTGAAGATTCTCGAACTGCGGCAGATCTATTGTTGTTGGCGATGAATTTGGCCGAGTTTATTTATGTGCTCTAGAAGATATGCCTTTTCCACCATATTTTCAATATAACGAATTGGAAAAGGCAATTTTTAAGGCAATTCAAGCTTACCCCGAACTCACTCAGGAGGTGAAAAGCATGGGATTTTTTGGCTACGCACATAAAGAAAAACCTAAAGTCCTAGAGGATAATCCATGTCCGAAAGAGTAACTATTTTTCATTTAATGGTTGTATTTGAAATCTTTATTAATTATAATAAATATCTGATGAATTTACACAAATAAACACGTTATAGAAATAATTAAACAAAATTGCAATTTTTTCCAAAAATAATTGAAAATAGGCGAATTTTGAGGACAATTTTACACTAACACTAAAACTGCCTTCCTCCTAATTTTGTCCGCTGCCAATTTCGATCACCTCGAATTGGTTTTTTTTTTATTTGGAGCCGTGGACTTTTTGACTTTTATTCAATTGGTGTATTTGTGATATCGATGGTTGATTACAAATGTGTCCTTTTTCGCTTAATGTCGGATATTGGATATTGAATATCGACTTAGCAAGGATTTGAAAAACGAAAATTAAAGCTGAATTAACAGGCTATCTGGTCCATGGTCAAATAAAAAAAAAATTGTCCGAATCCGTGGACCGAACGAAAAAATATTAAAAATTTTAAAACATTTTTTTTTTTTGGCCCTATTTCTTTGGATTGCGTGAGAACCGTGGCCTTGAAAATTGTTTCACTGAAAGTTCCAAAACTAGAGGTTTGGAGTTTTAATACGCTTGTTTTAGATTCTCGATTTTGATACAACATGGGCACAACTACCAATGGTACGTCTGCCTGTCAGGCATGAACAATAATGTTCCTTAATAGCTGCAACTCCGATTTGAGTTCGATCTATCATTATATACATATGTATAATAAATTCGCGCTCTAGTATGGCGCGACTGCATTCTGCCCCTCAACAGCCAAAATGAGTCACTTGTATTTGGGAAGTCAGTAAGTTCATTTTGTCTATAGACCTCTATTGAGTATAATCCTGACAGGCAGACGTACGTAAGGGGTATAACTCCGAAAGTCCTAACAATTGACATTAGTTGCAATATTAACAAATGTTCTACTTATAGTAACCTTTCTAATGACATAACACTCATTGCTACACACCGACTTACAGTTTTGGTACAAAATGCCCATTCTCCTTTGTTGGAGATCCAGCAAATTGGCGTTTTCCCATAGAAGCTAAAAGCTGTCCATACCATGACGGATTCTCCGCCAAAATTACGGCACATTGCAACATTTTTCGTCAGATCGTACCGTAATTTTCCCCTAGATTCACAAAAATATTAATTACATGATGAGATCTCCCTATCTTTTTCACGATTTCACGATTCGATGATCCTGTCTTTATAAGTCGTTTTTTTGGTCCTTTTAGCTTCAGTAAATAATTTTCCTCTTGGCATTGGTCTAAAAGTTAAAAAAAAATGACTATTACTATCACAGTATCACTAAATTAAACTATGGAAATTTCCTAATTCAGTACGTGATTTTCTAGTCCTGCTTAAAGTATCTCGTAA
The DNA here is from genome assembly GCA_951509405.1 of Machimus rusticus. Taxonomy (NCBI): domain Eukaryota; kingdom Metazoa; phylum Arthropoda; class Insecta; order Diptera; family Asilidae; genus Machimus; species Machimus rusticus. The sequence continues at coordinate 18,876,141 of OX608050.1, read as the reverse complement.
ATATACGTGATCGTGGACTAAAACAACTTGGGAGTTGCTAAATAAACCGAAAAACATCTATTCACATATTGTTACACTTTTTAAAATAGCAAAGCAGAAAATGGAAGTATGGAAATTTCCATCAGTGTACCTTGGTTGATTAATTGATCATTGTCATCGAGAATAAGTCTAAATATCTATTAGAATTATTTGCATGATACTTAAAATCTTTAGGAAACGGTTTAGTTGAGGGCGAGGTATTCCGAATGAAAAATTTAAGGTTACTGAGCTGAGGGAAGGATGAAAAAGAGAACAATCCAAATAAAGTCAAGAAGTTTATTTAGTTACTGTTTTGGGCCCAATACAATATTATTACAAAACAAGAAAAATATACATAGGCGTCATCACTACACATAGGTACTTTAATACTAAAAATATTATAAATGGGTGTGCTGCGCACGTCAGTAATCGTAAAATAAACATAAAATAACAATTTTAGTAGTTTGGAGCAGATCATCACATAGTTTTCATTTTTCAATTTATAGCCGGCGGAATAGGCCCGTTCGGCGTCTGCTGAGTTTTGCTAGCTTACTTAGAGAAGAGATTCCAAAGTCCATTGGGGCCGTGGAAAGAGAAGGCTTTCTGGGATGTAGGACAAGGCTAGGAAAATTATAAGAAGCGGAAGGTCCCTGCAATTTATTTACATGAACAACAGAAAATAGGGATTCCGTGTGAAGCTGGATTAAATAGGATTTAAATTAAAATTACCACCAGCCGTCTGTACAATGCATGGCCAGCGGTGTTGGAGGGAAATTAGCACTTGCAGTCGCAAGCGAAGCGCTTAACTCGCTGCTTCTCGTCTGGGTTGAATGGAGCCGATCTGACGGATCTCGGTTGTACGACTGTAAAATATCAAAGGTTTAATTAATCGCTTAAATTTAAATGCATCAGTAGAAATTAGCAACAACAATTAAACTTTAGTATGCACATGGTTAAATATACATACTTACATACATATACCTCTACGACTTTTCTTTGAACATTTTTCTCCGCAGTTTAATATGAATAGGGAATTTAATACTAAGGTAAATATGTCCAAATATAAAAACTTACGCTGAGAAAATTTCCAGATAATTAAAATCTGTTTTATAAAAATCATCTCCTTTAGAAAGCATACTTTTACAAGAAAAAAATCCGGAAGCACGGTACATTTTATTTTAAAAGTTATTATTATACCTAAATTACGGCAAATAATTTTCATTCATTCTACACTTTGAAGAATAGAATTAAATAGACAGACTTTATTATTGAGAACAAAAAATAAACCCTATATTGAAAATTATAATATTAGTCAATGTTTAGACCAATATTAAGTATAAATAAGTATGTAATATATATGGGAAAAGTCAACTCTTTAAAGGTTCGATCTTTCCATCCAAATATTCACAGAACGAAGGGCCAAATTTAGGGCATTAAAAATACCATTTTTGAAGCTTGTACGTACATATGTATGTTAGAAATAGTGAGTTAGATTTAACACGTTAACGTAAATTACGTCTATTCAGCTTATATGTATAGCTTATAGCTGAGTAGACGTCGCGTGCGTCAACGTTTTAGGTAACCATTCTTTACATACTAAAATTTGCTAAAACCCTAGAAAGATGGGCACGATCGTTCACAAAGAATGATCATTGCCATCTCGTCTGTCACCGAGAATCGTATCGAATCGTGTCGATTGTCGAAGTATGAATTTACAGCTCTCTGGCTAAACTGCTGCAGATTATATGGTTTAAAATTATTCTTTTTTTTTAATACTCAAGCATTTAATAATTTGCGAACGTTTTTTTAAACTTAATATTCCTATATCAGTCGTATCTATTTCTGAGCTGTGAAAAATTCGCGACTTGAATGAAGTTCGCCATGTGTCATGCATACAATGAATGAAAATCTGAATGAACGATTATTCGTCGAACGTTCATTCAACTATGCCCGTCTGTCTGGAGGGTATAAAATTTCTGAAGATTGTCATTTAATGATATTAATACCCTTGAATTTAAGTTATCAACAAAATTGAATTATCTGTGCTTTTGCATGATACATACATACATATGTAGAATTTGCTGGCTGCTATTAAATTACATAAGTATATTGTGCATATCCATATCATATATATGTGATTAACAAAAAAACAAACTCACAGTGTTGCCTTGGCTCGGTAGATTCTTCGGAAGATTCCTGTTGTTGCATAGGTTGGTTCATCGGGCTTGGGAGTTGGACAGGGTTGGACAAGCTACGAGCAAATGGGAAACGACCAAACATACCAGGCCCCATTAAGAACGGATCGGGCATTGGTGGATTCAAGGTCTGCTGGGGCTGAGGTGGTTGTTGCATGGTGGTTGGATGCTCTTGGGATTGGGACTGGGAGTCAGAGTCGTTCTCTTCAGCGCTGCTGTCGGATGATTCGGCACTTGAACCACTATCGTCATGCGAAAAACGGTTTAGCTCTGCGGAAAGTCTATCTTCAGCCATTCGCTGAATGTTCCTCAACTCATCAGCAGTTATGCCAGCACGCTGCAGGGCTAAGCTTAGAGGCACCTTATGAATTTGAATTTGGGGCATCTCGTTCATATTGGGTGCTTGGACTGGCATTTGGGGCATTTGGGGCATTTCTTGAGAAAGGTGGATTTCATGCACTGGAATGCGTTGGACTTGAATACGAATTTGGGGTTCTGGACGAGGGGCTTGCATAATTTGTGGTGGTACTGGAGGGCGCATTGAAATCTGTTGGAACGGTGGGGGTATTTGGTGGATCATTGGTTGTGGGGACATGCTTTGAGGCATATGAGTAAGTGGAACTTGTTGTGGTTGTGGGCCAAAAGGAATTGGAAAGCGCTGAATGGGGAAGAACAATGGTGGAATTTGCTCAGCTTCCTCTTTGCTAAAATTAAAAATAATTTTTGCATATAAAATTTTAAATAAAATTTAGAAAATATATTACCGTTTATCTTCTTCAGATCCACTTTCACAGAAAATCGAGATACGTTCGCCGGTAATTCTGGCTTTCTTAGGATCGGTAGTAAGATTAACTCCAAATGGTAATTGCATTGTTTTAGCTGGTGAGTCTACAACTTCTTCAGCATGTTTACGTTCTACCACACAATTCATTCGAGATCTATAAAAAAAGTTATAACTAGTAAAACAAGAGAAAATATCTTTTTTGTAATCTTACTTTAGATTATTTTCTAGCAACATTGCAGCCAAATCACTGAAATCTAGCTCAAGAGGAACTTTCATGTGGGGTTTCTGCAAATCTTCCGTCTCATCGCTTTCAGAGAAGGACGAATCGCTTTCAGGCTCATTTTCATGAACAGGTGCTTCCTTCTCAAGCTTGGGCTCATCAATTTTCTTAATTGATTCCTCTTTGTCTAAGCTCTGAAGGTCACCCTCATCGTTGCTTCCTTCTTTACCAATCAGCGCTTCAGCACGCGGAATTTCCTATTAAAAAAAAAAGATTATTTAGCCGGTTAATTAAATCGTTTAATTATTATGACGTGAAGATAATTTGTGATTATCTAACAATCATAACCAGCTGAAACTGTCTAACTTTTTTGCATATATTCTACGATTAAGATCTATATCTAAACAGTTAAGTGATGTTAAATTTCTCGTAATTTCCATTTGTACATTATTGTTTTTCAAGCTTTAAATTAATTACTATGCTTTTTTAATAACTGCAAATCATTTAATTCACAATTGTTAACACTTTCCAATATTCAAGATCTTTGAACATATTTCGCAAAAAAGTCATAAGCCGAGCTCAAAACAAAGCTTTATATTATTTCTGGTTTCACTAGTTTTAGTAGAGATTTTTTTAAACATTCCATAGTAATAAAACGAGGCGGTCATTTGCATTCCGCGTTATGTTCGTATGAGATAATACCGTAGAGAAATCTATTATTCTCACTTTTTGTTTGGTAATAATACTTTTTATCAACACTAATTTATTGTAGTTTCCTCGTCAGAGGGTTTTGAGATTATTTAGAAATTAATTTATTTTCTTTTCAACAATGCATATCTCGAAGTGTCTATTGCCCTATTGTATACTTTTCTGAACTTTTACAATTTTCCTGTGGTTTTCATAAAATAATTAACATGTTCTTCTGTTTTTAAGCATTTTGTTTTCCTATTTTAATGGACTCAGAATTAGAAGGAAAAATGGTAATTTTTTGCGAAACAATTTTTATTATAATATTTTATTTTATAAATTCCAAAAGTATTATTTGAAATCTTCACAACGAGAGTACCTAATATCGTTTTGGTCATGCATCATTACAACATACCTACATATTTAAAAAACCAAAATATGAACGTGATTTTTACAATACCACCACAAATTTCAATTTATGTTTATGTTTTGCAGCAGAATTCATAAATCTTCGTCGTCATTTTATTCTTTTTATAATTTTTAATTTTTTCTTCATAATTTACGCTAATTTTTTTATTAGATTTTTCAAATTTTATAAATAAGATGTAATGTACTGGTTAGAATTGCCAAAAGTTTTTAAATTTTTCTCCAATATTGGTGATATCCTATATCAGCTTACACCTCATATCAACCTGAAATTTTAATATGTTTATTCTATGGACCTTTAACTATACACTACACTTCTTTTATTAATTAGAATTACATTTTTATTGAAAATTTTGTATTTTTCTAGAAATTGAATTTTCCACAAATAAATTATGACCTTAGCACTAATAGTTTAGCTACATACAATAACAAAGTTCATGCTTAAAGACATTGACCTGAATTTATAAATTAAATTATTCACGTATTTATAAATTTCAAGTCAATTTCTTTAAGCATAACATTGTATATTGTCTTCAATTTTAATAAATAATATCGCTGAACATGGGGATTAAATCGACGGTATTTAGCTCCCCCACTCTCTATGACCCTGCTTGAACTTGTCCAGCTTCAATGATACCCCCTGTATTCTTTGAATCAAAATGATTTTTATCATTTTGATTCGGCTGAACTTAATTTAACAGGTATTTGTTTTTTTCGCAAGACTTATAAGAAAGTTCATTGAGTGCTATTACTCTTCCTTTTGTCCATTCATAGAAGCAATGAACAATAAAATTTTCAAGCCAAATTATACAGAAAACTTTTGCTGTCAAGCGTCACTTGAATGTTAATAGCCAAAACCTTGCCAATTAATTACAACCGCTTCTTTTTAACTATCTAGCTGCCATTAACAATAGTGAGGATCAACGCGCGCATGCATAAAGCGATTTTATGTTCTTCCGTTTATAGTCGTGTTAATAAAGCAATTAAGTCATAATGGATAGTGCATGCACTGAATTTTCCGTTTTTACTTTCCACTACGTCCCATAAGCGCCATTTTAACAAATCCGAGTATTCCATGATATACTCGCCAGTACCGTGAAAAGTGCTTCATACAAAATAGCATTGAAAAGTAAAGGTACCGCAGACTCGAGGAGCGACATTTTTAATGCCAGTGATTGGATGCAATCATCATACTCTCAATATATCGTACCAAGTACAGGCAGACATCAAAACTTTCTATTACTTTTAGATGGTAATGGTGACCGGTTCCAACTTTTACTACTTTTTACAGAGGTTCGAAGATAGCACTGCACATAACATAGTATATGGTTAGTTTGTTCGGTTTAACCTTGACAAACACTGAATAGATCTAACGTGGTTTTCACCAATTTATAGATCATCTTTTTCTAAATATTTCTATATAATAAGAGTGAACATTTTACATTTAATAACGCTTAGTTCTTTAACTTTGTTTTATAAGTATATGTATCTTTTTTTTAAAATTAACAAAAAAAAAAAATAGATAGGTTTGTTACTAAAAGAAATTTCCAAGAAGTTATTTAATTTATGAAACATTTTTGTCATTCAATTTACTAATATTAAGTATAAGTGCTCATTAAGACTTTAAAATTCTTTTGGCATGGATATTTTTGTAATTATACATTATAAATATGGTATGTATGTAGTATATGTATGTATGTTTGTACAGACGTTTTCAAAAGTCTTTTCTTATTTAAATATTTTTCTGGTTATTTTTTCCATCAGAAACAACATTAATATTTTAAATTATAATGAAATTTTTAATAAATATTAAATTATTCAAATCGCAGCTAGGATATGAGGAGGTATTAAAATTGCAATTTTTGAAACATTATTATCTTTAATCTTGAGGGAAAGTCTTACGCTCATATAGAGAATCGCAATTTTTTAATTTTTATTTTTTACATTACACATTTCCTGAATTAAATAATTTTATTCAAACCTCATGACAAAAAAAATCTCAATTTGCACTCCTTCAGCGTGTGCACGAGGCGATTTTTGAAAAATGTGAAGTAAAATCCAATTTGCAACTCGATCTTGAGACGATCTATTTACTTTCATTTGTTTTGAAAGTAGACCCAACTTAAATTCTGACTGACTAAATCGCAGGAGCAAGGTCAATTCGTTTAGCGTTTTCACTTTCCTCTCCTCTGGTCAAGCAGAATCATTTCAGACAAATTTCAGCAAAAGATTGGGCTCAGGTATTGCGGTGACTTGCACAGTCTCTAGATAATGAGTTCGTGAGATAGAGACTGAAAGTAGAAAATTCATTTCTGATGGTCATTAATCATCGAGGTGCTATTTTTAGAGACTCAAAACCACGCGGAGGCTTGAAGCTTTCCCAAAATAAGACTGGTAAAAACATAATAAACGAAAACAAAAACAGTAGATCAGCAAAAACGTGGGTAAAGTAGGTTTCCTTTTACTTTTGACCTATAGTGATTTGTTGTCTTTACAGCTTTACTGCTTAAGATGGTATTATTTTAAATTGAAGATTTTTTTCCCAAACTTATGTAGATTATTCAGCGGGAGATGAATAAGTCCATTAACATTTAAAATTGCCAATTCAAGCTATTTCCAAATTTTTTGAATGTATATGATAATATCACAGATTTCTAGTTTAACTTACTCTTTACAATTCTACGTAAACGCCATTAATCTGCGAACCCTGCGGTTTTTGCTAATTTACAATGCAAATTTCGGTTTACGGCGGATAAAGCTGCTTCGATGTTTATAAAGAGTCATTATTACCAAATAAACGAATCCAATGCCAAATGAAATAGACAAACATCACACAAACCTGTCGTTACAATGTGTCTGCTTTACTCAAATACATTTGTATGTATGTATGTACAGACATATACTATATTGTATATTCTTAAGTAAATAATAAGATGTCTAATAATTGGCGCGTCATTCACCGACATAAGGGAAATGTGACAAAAATGAATTTCGAGTTCAACTTATGTAGATAAGAGTTCAAGTTCAGAGCACATTTTAAAGCATTTCATATGATTTTGTCACATGTTCCTGCGTGAATTGTAAAAATTTTATGACAAAAATGTCTATTCAATTTCTTCTTTAATTTGCTGCTGTTGAAAATTATGATTTTGAAAAGACTGACTTTGACCTTTTCTTATAATTGAAAATACGTTGTAGCGAATTATTAGTTACAAATAAAAGCAGATGATATTAATACTATGTCCATTTTTAAGCAACATTTCACATTTATTCGTGCAAAAGGATTTTTGTTTTCAAATGTATAATTCATCGCAAATGTACCCTTTTTTTATATCAGAAGTTCATAGTGCTTATTATTCCAAATTCAGTTCAAAACTTTTTATTATTTTTATTCAAAATGAAAGTATAAAATTGTATGGAAAGGAGATCTAGTTTTCAATATAAGAAATTGAAAATATTAACATAGAAACTCTCCTTATTTAGCTAAAATGGTTTAAATTCGAAGTACAACAAGCTTTGCTCATGCCAAAAATATGTGTGTGGTGTGTACCACATAAAAGAATTTTTAATTTTATCAGTCGAAATTTTTATGAAAACTGCTTATTTAATATAAGTCCCGATTCAGAAAGTTTCGTTCACTTTATAAAATTTTGATGCTTTACAGTTCCTCTTGGAGTATTTTGTTTTTTAAATAACTTTATTTGTTTCCGAATTTAATTCGATAAACAGATATTTGGGTAGTTTTAAATTTTTTGGCAACATCTCGTTCAGATATGGACTTGTTTTTATTGATGGCGACTAACACTTTTCTTTCAAAATTTTTTTTACAAGTCCTTTTGGCCTTCCACTTCTTAGCTTTTCCTTAATTGTTTGCTCTTCATTGAATGTAATACTGGTTCTTTTTACTGTCGGACGACTTGTTTTTGCCGTTTTTAGCGATCGTTGAAATACTCTTTTCCGGATAATTGGGCAAAATCAATTGACGCACTTGTTCGCGTCGAGAGCTCATGTTCAAAACTGTCTCAGCCAAATTAAGAATTAAGTTAAATTAAATACTACATCAGTATATTCTCTAATGCATATACTTAATTGAGTTATTTTTTCCGTATTGTTATAATTGGAGCATCGGGAAAAGTAAACGATAATTCCTGAATCGGATCTTATATGCATAATCTTAACAAATATAAACAATATAATATTATATTCCTCATCTCATCCACGGTAGAAAGCATTTTAAATGTAGAAACATGTGTACATATATGTATGTATGTATGAATGTATGTAGATAGATTGATAGATAGATAATATGTTACATAAAAATAGAATTCAAAGCTCAAAAATTGCTAGTGCGGAAAGACTCACTTCCGCATTAAGATACGGCAAAACCCCAGAGTCGAATCTAGACTGTATCAATACCATGTCAACACGTTTGAAGCCAACCATCCATCAATTTGTCTAAATTACGATATCTACCAGGTGGACAGTGATTAAATTTCAATGTCACATGAATAACTTGCACGCGTTAAAAATGACACGGAAAGAACTTGCGTCGATCATATTACACGGAGTGGAGAGAGTCAAAAACGAAATAAATACTCGCAGATTTGACTCGATTTTGCTAAAAATGTACTACAACAAATGTACAGAAAAAAATGGATGGATGAGGAAAAGATTGTACCATTGTAATTGTCCGATATAAGTGATCCTAATGGCGTCACTGACCTTTCTCAAAGATATTCAGATATATGTATGTAAATGTACACAAGATCAAAGGTCTTATTATTAGTATATTATAAATTTGTAACATTAGTTCAAATGCAAGGAAGAGATTTAATTTATTTCACCTAGGTAATATAGAGAAAAAAAGAAGAAAAGAAAAGCTATACATTGTATTATGGCACAATAATTCGAAGATAAAGGAACCAATAAAATGTATGCGAAACGTTTGATGATCTTCCTGCTTCCGATCAAGAAGCAAAAGTTAAAGACGCTAAAATTTTCCGCAGCCTGAATCAGTGGGGCATCGATTGCGTAAGGGAAATTGCATTAATTTGGCCACATCAACTGGCACAGCTGGGAGTAGTGTGGTTTTCACTTCCACGAATTTTCGCTATATTACTGATCGAAAACCGCAAGACTTCTTCAATTCAAGTAGTATTTCTGCAATTTCTTCCGCGCATAGTTGAACCACTCCTGAATATGGCCAATACCGCCACATTCAGTTCGATCTCTGCAAAATTCCCGCAAGAGTTAAAAAGTGAAGAAAATGTAAAACGTAAAAAAGACATAAAAAAATTCATGTTAAGCTGCTTCAAAGTGAAAGTCGAAAAGGTTGTTATAGCGGCTGCGCGGTTGCCTTTTCTCGACGCAACGAAACGACGAATTTTCTAAGACTTCTTTGCCAAGACGATTGTTCAAATCGCGCGAGGATTACGCAAGTTCTGCTGCGCTGATGGTTTGAATTATGAGATTCGCTTCTCTGCCACTTCGGCAAAATATAGCAATTTTCTACATGGATGGCGACGTTAGGAATGGAGATGTTTCCCAATACCTGGAGGCCGTTCACCTCGCATCAAAATTGGCATTTTACAATGAATTTACAGGAAGACTGCTTCCATTGTTGGTGATCGTTTTGTGTTGAGCCTTACCCTACGATTTTATATCGCCGAAGACTTTAGCGTGTAATTATTAATTTTAAAGACTTTAGTCAAGCACTTCTGCATAGGTGGAAGATTCAGTACTAGCATATGGGCTATATTAAAATTCTTTTGACTTTCCGACGGCAATTCCATTTGTATACAAACATATGCACATATGTACATATTTTGAGAGTGATTTCGTTCATGCTCATTAATCTGAGCTTTACCAATGTTTTCAGTCTGGGTATGTATGGGGCTATTTCAATAGTACGAAATGACTCCAGTGAAAACTGCAAAGTTGAGAAACTATAATTACTGACTGAGAACCTTAACACAATTTCCGTCTAAGTTTTATGTAATTTTTTCAAAATTGGTATAAAAATGCAATTTATATTGTAAGTGGCCATTAATTATGAACTTTTGAATTACTTTGAGATCTCCTCCAAAAATGTTTATAAGGTAAGAAAAACAAAATTGTGCAAACATTTGACCGTATTTAAAATGAAAATTTCATTTGAAAATACTAGATTTACGAATTTTTGCTTTTGGTAGTAAATTAGATTGCAATTGCATTGATTTTTGTAGCACTGCGCTGGTGCTGTTCCGATCGTATTTCTTAAATATAAGGACAGCCGAAATTAAAATAACTGCCTCACATATTGAAGGGGTGCAAAGATTGATTTTTCTACGTTTTTTCACCAACGAGTTTTCAATTACGCTCCAGCTCAGCACTGGACAAGAAGCAGATATGTATTGTATATAAGTATATTAAAGGACAGGTTGGTTCTTTCAGATTGAGTTTTTAGTTAATTTATGATACATTGCGGCATATTGGGCTGATTGTTTTTGTGGATATCTAATCAAAATTATGTTCAAATATATATTAAATTAACAATTATATTTTGGCAGAAAGTTCTAATTATAAAATACTAATTCGTTCATATTTCCTCGACACCCTGTAACACTATCAATTTCTTCAAATTCCAAGCTCCGATTCGACATTTCTCTCTTTATTCAACCACAATGCTTGAGCATTCTATCGACTTTTAGCAAATCATTGTATTGGGCGGAATAACTGTACCAAGGTCGAAAATAGATAAGGACATAATTGTCGGAGTGAACAGTCTGTAATATTAGTTCCATGGTCCATTACCTGGGAGTCTGAAATTTTTGCAGGATTACTTTTAGATCTGAAGCTAAAACTTAGACCTATGGTACCGAAGATGAAAAAACACCCTAATGTATACTATAAATCTTAGACTTGTATATTCGATAGATAGTTGGGGAATGGTATCTGTCAAGTCGAGCAAAAAAGCGGCACGGCCGTATCATCCTTTTCTCGAAACAGTTCAGGCCATTTTCGACCCCCCTATAACTTCGTTGTGGATAAAACTAGTAGCCTGAATTTTCAGTAACCAAGCAGGCATTGTATAAACACGGTATATTTCAAATTTCATTCAATTTGAACCAGTAGTCTAAGAATTATACCTAGTCAAAGTTTCTTAATTTTGTCACTCACTCTCTGACCGATCATCAAAACTTTAAGGCACTTCTAACAGACATAGAAGCTTCAAATTTAGAACACAATTAGTGTTTAGTGTATATAACAAGGAAAAACTAAAATATTTTGCAATTTCGGTCCAGTTTTCTAGATACACCAACTGCATAAATAACTTTGTAATCCCATATAAATTGGAGTTTTAGTAAGGACCTCTATTTTTTTGAAAATATAATATAGCCTATGTCACCCGGGGATAGTGTAGCTTCCCAACAGTGTAAGAATTTTTGAAATCGGTTCAGTAGTTTCGGAGCCTATTCAATGCAAACAAACAAACAAACAATCAAATCTTCTCTCTATAATATTGGTATAGATTACAAAGTTACATTTGCAGTGATTGAATAAGTGTACCTGTATACATATGTATATAATATAATGGAATAATAGGTGTAGATAGGTACCTTAGATATAATTATGTTCAAAGGTACCGGAAAAGAAAAAACCGGCCAAGTGCGAGGCGGACTCGCGCACGAAGGGTTCCGTACCATTATCTATAAAAACGGCAAAAAAATCACGTTTGTTGTATGAGAGCCCCCTTAAATATTTATTTTATTCTGTTTTTTAGTACTTGTTGTTATAGCGGCAACAGAAATACATCACCTGTGAAAATTTCAACTGTCTAACTATCACGGTTCATGAGATACAGCCTGGTGACAGACAGACGGACAGCCGAGTCTTAGTAATAGGGTCCCGTTTTATCCTTTGGGTACGGAACCCTAAAAAGTAGGACTATCTACAAAAAGAAATGAGATGCCATGAAAAACATAACTTGTAAGAAAAACCAAGTCTCGCAACTCAGTTCTTCTACCGTAAAAAGTTGTGAGATCCATATGTAATACCAAGTCGGTTAATTTATTCAGTCCCTACTTAAGGGACCTTCTGTCTTAAGTTATTACGTAATTTGCTAATCTTACAACATCTTATAGTGATCATATCAATATTAAACATCTTTTATGTTTTAAATAAATAGATTGACTTGGCAATCGCATTAAACAATATAATTTAATATACATAATATTATTACTTGTGAGATACATTGTGTTTTCATGCGATACCATCAAAAGTCAAAAGTAACTCTCCCTCATTTTTTAATTCCTTACCATCTAGTTGAATAGCATCGTCATTTATTACTGCCCGTTTCTTATTTTTTTAAATAAATTCTAGAGTAGGTATAGTTTTATTAAGAGCTTTGAGTTTACGCTATCGCAAAACTTACGAATTCATATCCTAAAATTTCACAATCAAGATTAAGCACACGGTAACAAACGCATTCGTTTTCATTTGAATGGACGTACACATTTTGAAAATTGCTCGGTTTTTTGACAACATTTGCTAAAGATTTGTGAGACGTACACACTACTTTTTACAGAAATATATGGTTTTACACATTTGTTCGTTCTTGATTGCAGGAACGTACATACCTGCCACATTTATTTGTTGCGATTGAACGAATTCGTTGCACATTTGGCCGCAGCATGGAAACAGAACACAGGGTAAAAACACATTCGTTTGTGTTTGCAACGCGTACACGCAATACTCAAAATCATGAATTCAAACACATGCGTTTGCATTTGTTTGCTTAGTCTGGACCGACCTTAAGGTGCAAAAAATCGGTTGCCATAGAAACAACTATAAAATTTAACATTTTGCACTTAGTACAACGATGCAATGGGATATACAACAAGGCGTGAAGACCCATAGTATATTTTTACAATATTCTTTCTTCTAATGAAAACTCAAACTCGTATCTCCTACTGAGGTGATACATTTACATACATATAAAAATAGAATTTAAAAAAATGCCAATAGTTAATGGCTTTAATTGTAAATTACTTGATGCAAAGGAGAAAATATCACACTAAAACTGCATACAATTTATCTAAATTCACCTTAACCTACATACTCAGGTTTGCAACAACATAGATATTCTCATCTTAATTTTATATTAAATAACATCTTGCAATCATGATGTTTGCATTTGTTATACGAAATTTATTAAAATGCTTGTTATTATTTTTTTAATAAGTGCTGCAAAAATACATATAAATGTTTTATGTTTTTATTTGATATACACTTTTATTAGGTATTTCAAGGACATTAAATTAATAGGGTTTAGTTAAATAAATAAGTCACAATTTTAATTGCCAATAAATAACAAACCATTAAGCATGGTACAAACCACAAAATAAATTAAAAGAAGTTTGACTTAAGTTTTCACTGATGTTCCATTTGGTTGGATAGCTAATCGCCCGAGGTCGCTTAATTGTTTTGAACGTTTTAACAAATAAAAAATATTCATTTTTCGTACCTGTCCGTGCAATCCCACTAGTATTTAGAATAAAAAAAAATTATAATAAAAGCTCTTCGTTGCGAGGCACGATAATACATTTTGTAGTTTCCCACTGATACGGCGTTCTAGCGATTCTATTGTTAAAACTTTCTCAGTTCCTTAACTTCTTATTTTCAGTTTTATTTTTTTATTTCTCATGATGTTAATTAATTATAGCTTTTTAATGGAAAATAAATTAATAGTTTTTCTTTTTGCTGTCTTTGTAAATCATTTGAGCTTCTTCACATGTCTCAGCACGATATGCGGTTATTCATTACATAAGAAGAGAGCCTTTTTGCTCTTTTTTCTCATATATTTTTTTAATATCAAGATGAAGTACCCAGAGGTTAACACCTAAATGACCTCTATTAATGCAAACGAGTACAACGTGAACAATGAAATCGAAAAAAGAAAAAATCGTGAAACAATAAGCACTAACCTTATTTACCTGCTGAAGAGTTTCTAGCATTAGTTCTTTCTCAAGAACGGAATCCAAGGCCATCATTTGGTCACATGATGCTCGGGCCTGCAGGTAAGCTGATGCCAAAATAAATGCTCCGATTATGAAAGACGATACAATCACAGTAAACGCGACGATTTTCGCTATTTGAACGGAAGTTGAGCGACGTTTGTATGCCTGCAAAAATAAATTGTTGATAAAATTTCATTAAACAGTTTAAAAAATGACACGAAAATAATATCAATTACAATAATATATAATTTTTACAAGCCATAGTCGCAGTATATCATATTTTAATCACTTAAAAATTAAACAAGAAATTCTCCTTGTTATCTCACCCTTCTCAAAATATCTTTCTGGATATGGTCTTGAGATTTAAAATTACATATACATATGTATTACATACATATATGAGGCAGATGGCCATAGTTGCGTCATTAGATTTGTATTTACTTGTATGCATAATTGTCAATAAATAAAAAAATTTGTTAAAATAAAAATAATAACTATTCAATGTATGTATAAAAGAAATGTGTAGCATCAATTTCAAATATGATACATATGTAGTACCTATTACGATTTTTTCGTTTTCTGGTTATAATTTTGTTTTTTTCAAAGTTTCACATATTTGCATTATCCTAACTAAGTTAACTAAAATCAGGCTTATTGGCTTGTTGTCTTCGAAAAGTTTTAAAATCATGATGTGCCCTTTATATATGATCAATGTCGTTTTCTCCACCATTACTCTTAAGTTATCATTAACTCTTGTTTGAGGCATGTGCCAAATTTCATCAATGCAATGTCTAAGCTAAAAATATATATATATTGCACTAACCTCGTTGCAAACGAAATATTTCTTATTAAGTCACGGCTTTTCTTCAAGCATAACATTGAATCTTTATTTGAATGACAAATTCCATTATTTCTCAAAAGTTAAAATAAGACATTTCTGCTAAAGCACCTTTAAGGCCATATCATTGGATACTAAAACAGCAAAGTCCACGGCCTTCCACTTAATTGTAATCATCCAAAAGCCTTCTATTGCAGCAAAATCTACACCTGCAATTTTTTCTATGGGAGATATTTAAGTTAGCCTCAACTGAGATAATTATGTAAAAAAGGCAAGCAACAATACACCCCCGCATTAAATTCTACTTATCTCAACTGTAGGTTCTGTTGCTTTTTCTTTTATGATGACGACATCGTGTCTGCACCCAGCAGTAATTTATGCTAAGCAGTCATATTTGACCACTATATCACTTTGTGGCGCTTTCCACGATTACAAGTGTACGCTTTTATTTGGAAACAAACTGCTTACGCGTTTACTTCCGCGTTTTATATTTACCCCCAAAAATTTTCAAGTAAAAAATTCGAACGCTTTTTCTATCGTGTTTTTGGTAAACGCCGCTTTCTTTTTAATGCTTTGCTAACAAATTTGCGACACTTCGTGAATTGCATCTCGAAGGCGCTTTTCGTACCAGGCCACTTTTGTTGTCTTTTACCAACGTTTCACCTCATGTGCTGTGGCCATGGGCAAGTGACCGTCGTCATGACGGAGAAAAATTATTGAGAAATGACAAGAGTTACAGAATCGACTTCCTCAATATCGTTCAATGATTGCAAGTTTAGTTTAGAAATTGTCTTCACTAATTCTGAAATTATTTCGACATATTATTGATTTCTTTTAATTCTTTGTAAAAACTTACAAAGCCAATATTACAAAGTACTAAATGGTTCTAAGGCATTTAGTAATATTTGAGTTATGCATTAAATTGTAAATGGCATTTACCCTCTCCACCCCTTTATTTCACTATGACTACATTTACATATACAGTAACCAAAATCTGTCTAGAATTGGGACTAGGCCTAGGTTTTTTTGGGGTCTCGAGGTAGTATAAATGTCCAATATCCCAGTTTGTGCCGTTTATACGGGTAACCCAGATATTGGCTTACAACCGGTTTCTGGTTCTAATTTGTGACTGTCGCATAAACGTAGTCTATTTTTTATTATTAGCTTTCTAATGAGACAGAACCCTATACACATAAAAACAAAACATAGCTTGATTTTGAATTGATGTTGCTAATATGTTTGACTCGCACCTCGGTTACATTGAATTTCTGTTAAGATGTTAGTAATTACCCCGCTCTCCTCTATTACCTACATACATGAATTTTCAGTTCAATCACATGAAATTCTATTTACAAGGAGACCGTCAAGATTGTCCGCCTCCAATTTCAACGAATTTAATGTACATATGTTGTTATAATTGAGTAAGTGAGTAAGTACCCAATGATGACCATAAGTCAGAGTCAAGTAGAGAAATTGAAATTCCTTTAACTATTAGCATAGTAAGTAATAATAAATAAAAATTGCGGATAGTCCATTTATTAACAAAATAGAATAATATACATTATATTTATTTCCACAATTATTGTTCATTTCACTATTGAACAAAGTTCATTATCTACAAGCAATATACATACATACATACATATACATATGATCTGGTACAAAATTTACGTCCGTCGAAAGAATAGAGTTATCCTTACCATCTTATTATAGACGCATGTGGTAGAAATAATTTTAAAACTCCTTTTGGGTAGGTACTTACTAATTTACTCAAGTATAACAACATACGTTAAATTCGTTGAAATCGGAAGCGGACAATCTTGGCGGTCGCCTTGTTAGTTAAAAATTCATTTGAGTCTACTACCACCAATTTTATAATGAAATTATCTAAAGGCGAAAAATATTGATTACCTACATATATTTTAAAAACTAATCAACTACTTGTGATATGGATTACTTTTTTAATTTCTCTCCTCGAAAAATATCGGGAGCTCATAATATCTAACAATCTAATCAACAAACATGTTATAATGCTGTAAAAAGTATTTTACTTTCGAGATTTATCTAAAGCTCTTTACAAATCGATAAGGAATCCTAAAATATGTATGTAGTAGTATATTTTCGAAATTTGTTTATACTTTTTTGGTTGTCTGTCTATGCCTTGATAATTAAACAACCATTTTCGACGAAGTTTATAATATGTATGTATATAAACATCTAAAATATAAATATTCGACAACAATTTTAATATTACTAGTGGTCGCCCTGTGGCCGAAATTCGACCTACTGGGGTTACTACGAAAAATACGAATGTACACAGCCTACTATATGTTTTGGCACTATCAATAATAAAATTACGACAGTTTGACCACAGACTACTATGCGTTTAAAATTGATAGTATGAACGTAAATAATGAATTTATTTAATTTAATTTAATGTATTTGTACCACATCTTATTCATAAATTTTAGCTTTCTGCACTTCTTCTCTATATAAACTTTAACTATGCCAAATCTCACACTCCTCCTTCCGCCCAATATGCTTAAAAAGGGATACAAAGTTTTCCCTTCACGTATTAATATATAGCTTATGTATATATATGTAGATATCACATATGTAGAATATAGATTGATTATATATTTCAAAAGAACAAAAATTTAATTTTCTTCCTTTCGAATTTTTAAATTGTCTGCACATATTTTGCTGAGATATTTTGGAAATACCCAGCCATCTAATTTATTCCACGTGCGTTTGTTCTTTCAGATTGGAACAATAGGTTTCGTAGACTAGAAACGCAAAAATACTTCGCAAAAGTCGTGCACTTGAGTCAATATAGCCACATACTTTTGTTAAAGAATTGCGACTTCTCCGAATTCACATTCTGCCAAGTATTTTAATTTCTTCATGCAATATTACGCAAGTTAAGCAAGAAATTCAATTTTTTTCTTATATTACAAGTAGATATCCTCCTCATTGTCCATACAAATTCGAAAATTTTTTGGGATGGTAAACTTTATATCGTGCGTCTAAAAGAAGTTGCGGTGAACGCACTCCATCGAGATGAGCAACTTTAGCTAATGGTCGGCGAAATCTACATAAATCAAGAAAATATTACGAAACGAATAAAGGTGCCAGCTCACGTACGGCGGTTAGCACTTGTCTGATGTTTGGCCAGGGATTTCACCATATGCCTCCGGGGGTTTTCCATCGCAAATTACACACCAGAATGCACTAAAGTAGCTACTGCAAACCCACTTAAGATTCAGGCGACAAATCATTAGATCGGAGACTTCTGGACAGATAAATGCGGCTGTCGCAAACCGCATTAAATAAATGTCCGTTTTTGTGTACAGCGACACTTCGGTCATTAGCACTTCGCTCCGAGGTGTTACATTCACTCATTCTTTTAGCAGAAATCTGGACTTTTACCAAACCCAAAGAAACGGCATTTTTTGTATAAACTGAGAATATTAAATTGAAAATACGCCAATTGTATTGACTTTCGTCCATTGCATCGCGATAGGGCAATAAAAACAAACGTAAACATCTTGAAGATCTGAGGAGTTTTCAAGCCCAGATTCACCTCTCTAATTTGACCTAAATTTGTTCAAGTTTGAAATTTAGACTTTGCGAAGCCAACTTGTTAAGCTCCACATGACATGCCACTATTGTGCACTCTTCCAACGCGAAACTCTCAGCTGCAAAAGTACCACTGCATTGAGTTAGTTACATGATATCGCGGTTAAAATGTGAGCCAGTTAAATTCTTTTCATCGTTAACTCTGGACTATGAGAAGAATGCGCTTTTCATATTCAATTTTTTAGGGTTGCATTGTTTAAGTTTTTCTTTAATTTTTTAAGAAACTGATTCAAGGTGAGCAACAATGGCCGCAATGTTGCAAAAAAACGATAAACGCATAATTTGTTTCTATTTTTGTTTTCGTTTTTCATTATTCTTGTTGTGGATCTTACACATTGTTTGGTAGTTATCTTTAGACGTGAATCATTTCCAATTATGTACTTCTTTGGTTGGGCTTACTCCGTATTTAAGTTATAAATTCCTACAACCAAACCTCTTTTACCGAACACATGTTAATTACGAAAATATTATGCTTATTAAGTAGACACTTAAAAAAATCCAAAATAAGAAAACCGTTGTTGGCTTAGAAGTCACCAAATAAATAACAAATAGTTACTCTTATCACGGAAAAAAATTTGTCGGGAATATCGCGTCGTTTCTGGCAATATCCCTGTATTTTCCGATGGATTTTCGGATAGTGCATTATTTTGGTAATATTTGTGAAAAAAACAGGGATTCTAACTAAAATTTAAGGATCAGCGTAAAATGTTGACATTATTTCCTGTAACTTTTAAAGAGAACTGCTGCTTTTTCAATATATGTATGTTGTGGATTTTATGGCGAAAACGTTCGAAAATTGGTTAGGGATTTTTGCTATCCAAATTTTTTTCCGTGATAAATGAACATAAATTAAATTGAAAACAAAAACAGATAAATTTGAATTGAAAGTATAAGTATAAGTTAATTAATTAGCTTATTGCTAACATTGTATGACTTTCTTCAAATAATTATAATCAATATAATCAATTTTGGCGGTCTTAGATTCGCCAGACAAATTGTTCCAAAGGTTTGCAGCTGATACACAATATTTTAATTTAAGTATTAAAATATTATTTACATATTTTTAA
The DNA here is from genome assembly GCA_951509405.1 of Machimus rusticus. Classification (NCBI taxonomy): domain Eukaryota; kingdom Metazoa; phylum Arthropoda; class Insecta; order Diptera; family Asilidae; genus Machimus; species Machimus rusticus. The sequence goes on along the minus strand of OX608050.1, from coordinate 18,856,269 downwards.
AATATTATTTGTAAAAAGTTTGTAAAGGAAAATATATATTCAATTACAAAGTAATTTTAAATAAGTATATGTAGGTACATATGTATATTCGAAAATTAAAATGTTCATTAAGAGGTTTGAAATTTTCAACCAAATCTTGTTTTTTCGAAAGAAAAGTATAAATATTCAAAAGTATACTTTAAAAATTGTATATGAAAATTCCTTATAGTTTTCATCAGTTCATTTTTCATCATAAGGCATTGAAACTTTAACCGCGTTTTTCTCAAAACGCATTTTTTTCTATACTCTACTATTTTATTCGCTTAGAAAAAAGTTACTGTTCGATGGAGCTGTACCCAATAGTGGTACATTGTAAGTGTTTGTATCTAACGGAATGAAGTGTTTAGTATGAATTTTACTGTTCAAAATAATTCAAAACTTTTTCATATTTCGACTTTAGGTGGCCGCCATTTTGTCAGAAATTCCATTTTTACTTGACATATTTTGATGTAAGTTTCTTTCAAATATATTACATATTTGACATACCTATGTATTTAAACAATAACCTTTCAAATATTCGAATATATTTATTTTCATATTTTTTTCGAAACAAAGTGATGGAAAAAACGAAACGTGGCGGTGTCGAAAAATACAATGCATATGTAAACAAGTATAAATCGTAATTAGTTTCTTTAGAATAAGCAGCCATATTGCGATTATCGATTTCGGAAAATACCTTTTTAGTTAATAAATGCGTCAATAGTCAAAGTATTGCGCACTAGACACAGCATTTTTCAACAATATCACGAAACATGTCTCCACTTGTCTAAATATAAGCTAAAAAGTTCATATTGTTTCAAAGTTTGTTTGCTTGATTTTATTCAACACATTGCTATTTATTTTGCTTTACTGAAAAACAAGTTTTGGTTTTGCATATTTGGAATTTCAGATACCTGTACGAAAAGTAGTTTTGTGTCATACTTCGTTTTATTTAATATAATTTGAAAGACTAGAATAATATGGAATACTAAACTTTACTATTGTGAATTGAATGAAATAACATTTTGAATAATTTCCTTTGCAGTTCCTAGTTGAATTTTTTATAGGTAGCTACATTTTAAATATTATTTAAAATTTCACACTGGAACGAAGAAAAAAAACAAATACATACATAGGTATATATATGTACATATACCTATTTTGATGTAAGGTTTTTTCAAAGATATTACATATTTGACATATGTATTTAAACTATAATCTTTCAAATATTCAAATATATTTTTTTATATTTTTTTAAACAAAGTGGCGAAAGAAACGAAACGTGGCGGTGTCGAAACCTCGGATACTAATGCACCCGTCAGAGTGAACCAGTTACATGTGGGAAAGCCATACTGATTAATAACATATGCATAAATCGTATTTAAGCAGAAACACGTGAAAAACTTGATGAAAAAATGCTTATTAATGTTTAAAATCAAAAATTTGTAACAGTAATGCTCCAAAATGGGGATGATGAATTTCCGATTAAAAAATACAATGCATATGTACGTGAAATCCCCATAATAGGGACAACAAAGGGATCGACCTTTTATACTGCCCCAATTTCCAGGTGTCCCTATTAGAGAGGTTTTTGAAAAGGTATGAAATAAAACTACACGGAAAAAAAATTTGTCGGGAATATTGCATCGTTTCTGGCAATATCCCTGTATTTTCCGATGGATTATTAAAGAGATCTGCTGCTTTTTCAATATATGTTGTGGATTTTATGGCGAAAAAATTCGTAAATTGGTTGGGGATTTTTGCTATCCAAATTTTTTTCCGTGTAATTAAAATTACGTATAAAAATACTGCACATGCGTTAATTAAAAATTACTAACTATTTTTATTTCATCCCAATTTAAGAGGTTCTAATCAGTTACGAAATTAATGCCATCGAGGATATTATACATATATGAAAATTCTAGAATTTTAATGTTGGGAAATGACAGTTAAAAACTAGAAGACGTGTACCTTTGTATATCTAAGTATAAATCGTAATTAGTTTCTTTAGAATAAACAGCCATATTGCGATTATCGATTTCAGAAAATACCTTTTTAGTTAACAAATGCGTCAATAGTCAAAGTATTGCGCATTAGACACAGCCTTTTTCAACAATATCACGAAACATGTCTCCACTTGTCTAAATGAGCTGAACAATTCATATTGTTTCAAAGTTTGTTTTCTTGATTATTCAACATATTGCTATTTATTTTGCTTTACTGAAAAACAAGTTTTGGTTTTGCATATTTGGAATTTCAAATACCTGTACGAAAAGTAGTTTTGTGTCATACTTCTTTTTAAAACATAAATAGGTATATGTACATACGTATACCATACTTGTAATTCACATTTTGGATTCGACGCTTATATCTATTCCTATGATTCAATATTTTGGCCGTATATTTTATATGTTTATAAGTTTTTATATATCCCTTATTTCATTAAAATAGTTTAAGGCGACTTTTAAATCAATTATGTAATTCATTCCCTTAATTTGAAAATTCCAAAATGGCCAAACTAAAATTATATCTTTTTCATCCCAATTAGTAAAATCTCATCAAAATATTTTTGAAAGGGTTTTAAATTATAGTTGATTTCAAATTCATAAACGAATGCCGCGGTCATTTTTCTGGTATATCTAAAGTTTTATTCTGGTTGAACTAATTAATAGTCTGTTAAATTAAAAATTTGTCTTCATATGTAAGTATATAGTTAATTTGTAAACTTACAAGCAAAAAAATAAAATATAAAAATATGGAAAACGCCAACTCCTATTTAACAGAATTTCACATTATACTTTATTAAATAAATTAATTAACCATACATACTTAATCTCTTATTTTACAATTACCAGTTGTTAATGCACAATAAACAATGACCAAATAAATTTCGATTATATGCCTTTCTAATGTCTAATAAAGGTGGAATTTGCGATTCCATGAAGCGATTATTTCAATTTTAAATTGGCCGCAAGTTAGAGAATTACCTTCCATCTGCTAGTAATAGATAAAATAAAGTAGCACGAAAAGATTGCACATCATCATCCAAGTATCATCATCATGAAATAGCAAACATTTTTAATATTTTCAAGTGCAATTAACCAATACCATGAATAACTTGAACCAAGTACTGTGACTGGCTCATGTTCTTTTTTTATTACACCTTTTAAGTTTTCATCACGCTGTCACGAAGAGCAGAACGATCTCCACGTAACGAACGGTTGCAAAATTCGTATATGTACATTCCTTGTGGAAAAATATTTATTAGCCGAGTTCAGAAAATCAACGAACCATTTCAGCTATATAAAATATACAATCATTATATACATACACGTTGTTAAAAACAAAAATGCAACTGTTACTTTCTGTACTGGTGGACTATAAAACGCAAGAGGTTTTCAATGTTAAAAAACATCAGAAAGCAAGGTATGATAATACGCCGTTTTATAGTAAAATTATCAGAAAAATAAGTGAAATTGCAATTTGCGGCGCGTGATTTGTATGTCGCTCCGCCGCAATAGCGTGGAACACGTCCATATCTACCTGGTTGAGTTCACCTTTCCCAGCGCGGCATTGAGGCTTTGATCAGTATTTGCTTATGTAAAACTAAACACTATGCCATTAATCTTTAGTAATTTTCACCATTTTGTGGGCAGGACACACACCCGCACATGGCCATGAGGCATCGATTTGCTTCGAAACAAAACGCGCTAATGGTTTGCGAGGCCTCAAAACATCCCGCCGACTTTCTTTTCCACATCCGCTCGTAATTATTGTTATAGTAATAATCAAACCTTTCTAAAGATATTGACTGACTAATTGGTACTCATCAGTCAATCCGATGAGATGTTTCTCAGAAATTAATTTGACAAGGCTCTTGGCGCCTACGCTTTCAAAACGTTCTGAGAAAAAGGTTTGTCGCCTAAATCTTTTGTTTTATGGTTTCATTTCACCTCTTCTGCTGTAAAGTCAGTCTCTCACCTGGTTGCCGTGGAAGATTTTATTTAAATAAACAGGAAATTCGTATTCATTTGCAAATTTCTTCTTTTTTCCCTCTGTTAATTTTCTGAAAGTTAAATTTCACTTTGCAGTGACTATGTGTGATTTTCCGGCACTTTCATGGGAATATTACACAAAAACGTCTGTTATGCTGCACCGGTGGTGTTAATTTAATTTTACAGGTAAATTTTTGTGCAGTAGAAAAAAAAAATCTAAAGTAAACTTGCTGGACAATAATCGAATTCGCTGTGCTGTGTTGTGTTGGTTGTGAAAAAATTTTCATCATCACTCCAGTCGTTGTTTTCAGATTCCCTTTCCATATTCATAGATCCATGGTGTTTTGTTGCTTCGTTAAAAACAGAGGGAGTCATATGTTTTGTACTTTTATTGCTATTACTAAAAAACGCATTAATAAAATGAAATGTTGTCTGCTCCACTTTTAATTACATATGTGTACTTCCTGGTATTGTATTATTTCATATAAAGAGAGACTTTCTTTTAATTAATCGTTTGAATAACAATCAACAATCAATGCCAGATTAAATTATGTGGATGATCTCGCAACCCCATTTCCAACTTGTTGCCTAATACGATTTTAATTTAAACAGTCATTCATTTAAAAAACCATTTTTGATTTTTTTCAATTTAATATAAAAAAATATGACTTAATTTTAATAAACCAGCCAAAGTAAAGGCAACAACAAATCCTACCAATAAACCAAATTAATTAATAAAACATATTTTATAAAAGACTTTCCTTCCAGTCTAGAAAAGAGTAATTTTCAGAATATTTGAAATGCAAAAGGCTTAAATTTCATGTCGAGTGGCAAAATCCGTGAGAATTAATTTTTGAATTTTTATATTTTTTTGAAGTAGTCGTAGTAGTATCAAGATCTTAAAAATACATATGGTAAGGTTGCTCAAGTCGTACCCCCTTAGGAAATAATACGCTAATATTCAGTGAAATTGGAATAAAACAAAATCTTCTGCATCTACTAAATCTTTATTTAGTTGCCTTTTAATCAACAATCATAGAAACTTGAAAATCTTTTATCAAAAAAGGTATTTTAACGTTTTTCAAAAATATACCTTCTGTACGATTAAGGTCCCTAGTCGCCTAATTCGTACCACCTATAGCCTTAGTCGTACCTACTTAGAAAATAGACTTTGAAGACATAATAAACTATATAATAGCAAAATACTCAATAACAAGAGATCACATGAACAAACAAAAAATTAGAAATAATTCAGTCTGAGATCAACTTAAAACATTTTTTTTAATTTCCCAGGTTTAGACAATTTTCTTAATATCTAAGTCGTACCGGTATACGAGTAAGGAATTTTGCAGAAGTACGACCTAAGCAACTTGCTCTTCTAAGTTTAAAACCAATCAAATTTTTTATCGAAAAAGTCGCAATCGGTGAGGCAAAAAAAATAGGTATATTTTTTTAATTTTTTTAATTCAAATAATTTCAAAATCTTCCTGACCTTACTAACTTAGTTTGTTATTTTGTTAATCTTTCGACTTTATGGTCTAATACATAGTTATAACAAAATATATATTTTTATCTACGCTGCTTTTTCGTTTTCTACATATATGAATAACATTATTTATGTTAATTATTTTCTTTTGGAAACTAAAAAACACTTACATTTAAATTTCTTCAACACTAAATTACTTTTATTTTGGATCATTATCACAAAAGACGTAGGATACATAAAATGCGCTACGAATATCTGCGTTAAATAATCACGCTAGTAAACAATGTTAAAGGCAATCAGAAGTCAGCCACTTTGAATTTTATAGATGTGATGTGATGTGTTCGGCAACCCTAGGTATTACCTGGAGCTATTAACTTTAAAGACGAACACGATTTGTTTAGGAACGACGTGCCCTATCAGCAATTGCCACGAATCGTAAACAATTTATCTCGAGTTTAAATAAATCTCGTCAGCATGATCGGTGATCGTGCTGGTAAATCCCATTCCCCTGTATCTTCTCGTCCAATCGAATCCTTCGATTACTGACGTGACGTCATAGTGTTCTCAGGTTTCTTTTCTTATCTTAACGACTATGTGCGCCGTTCGCCCGTTTTAAGAAAGCAATTTGCAGTCAAATCATGTACTGATTTGCGGCTAACTACATTTGGTGCCCAGAGCAACGGGTATATTCTTTAATGTTACCTGCCCAAAAATTACTCTTCAACCAACTTGCTTTTGTTTCATTAAACACAAATTTATATTCTTTACCAAACTTTATATCTCCTCTTCGCCGTATATTTTTTAATGAAAATGCACTGACGTATATGTGCCCGTGCGCGACCGCAAAAGATTAATTTGAGTAGTGCGCCCCGGTAAGTGAAGTGAACTTTCTGGACGGAAAACTGGTTTAAATTGGAAATCTAACGATTTTATATTTCACCTGCTTGCAGCTGATTGGTTGTTTGCCGGTCACCACAATTCTATGTTATATTGTGAAAGGTATTACAGTTTCTCTGATATATTCACAATTCCATTAGCAATTGCGGATTCATTCCGATAAATATTCATTTTCGTTGCCGTTTGAGCATAAAATGTGAAAGGTGGCACTGCTTCATGAATGTTTGTATCATTTTATGCATTGCTTCTTGATTCTTTTCAATTTAATATTTATTACAGAAACGATCTAAAGTCCAAGATAACTTGGCCTTGTGATGCATACAAGAATAAAATTTACCACGGCTTTAACAGGAAATGAACGTAACCCGGCATATGACAGAAGATTGTCTTTCTTATTGCAAATATTACGAGTAAATTTAGGAAATGTTGAAGGTGAAGATGTTTTCCTGATGGATTTTTTTCTTTCTTTTTTTCTCATTAATGAAGAGATGGCCGTGAGCTGAAACTGATTCGTCTGTTTATATATGTATGTAGTTACAAAGTAATTTTTAGTTGTTCAGTTTAGTTTAGTAGTATATAAAACTCTTTTTTGGTCTTTTTAGATTGTATATCTTATATTTACGTCTTTGCCACAAAAGAAGAAGTGTTAAACCCAGAGGCTTTATAGAAATACAACATACATACATACCCTTAAATTTGTGCAAGTAAGGTAAAAACTAAAATTCCGATTGAACGGCAGTGAAGAAGGTGTTCCAATATTAATATTATTAGGCAGCTTTGACAAATTATCATAAAAATTAACGAATATGTATCAAGTTTGTAGGGTTTTTGTCGATATTTTAAACCTAAAAATTATTATATTAGTATGATTGTACAACAACATACATATATAAATGTACATACAGCTATGGTCAAAATAATAGTTCTAGAGTTGTTTCTATTTGGTTGCAATAAGTTGTATAATGAATTTAAAATAAAGTGAATTTGGCGGAAACAAGGTAAGAACAAGAACACTCGTTCATAATTTGTATAAAATTTATCGCCTCAAAAAATAACAGTAGTGCTCTATTAAAATTCTTTAAAACGTTTTTTCCATTAAAACGATCTGTTAGTTTTTTTTATACTGGTAAATAGAAATGCTTTTTATTTTCATACATAAAATTAAAATTAAAATTGGTCGATCCAAAATTTGTTCTAAAGTTCAGTACTTTAAAGAAAACTAATTAAGAAAGTGAAAGCATGAAAAAGTGCATAATTTAATGTTTTGGTAAAATTATTTCAAATGCTTTAAAATGAAAAATGAACCGAAAAAACGTAGTAAGAAAAATCTTATGTCTTACGTCTAGAAAACAAATTGGAAAATCGTTCAATTAGTGAAAAAGATATTGTCAATACCCGCTATATGTAACTTTGAAAGATGATATATAGGTATTGACGAAAGTAAAATTGTAATTTTTGAATGAAAAGGTCGCAGGCAATATGTGTAAACCATGTACCGACTACAATACAATTTTATGATACTTTTGTCAGTCCACAAAATACTTATTGTAATCAAATAGGAACAAATCGGACTACTTACACAATATGTATGTACATACATATATTCAACCAGGTCTACGTTATTCGCAATTACGATCAAAAATCAACCACAGAATGAAAGAAAAGGCTGTTAGGTGAAACCATGGTGGCTTTAAAAACCAACCAAGTTTCTACATGTATATTCTATATTTTATGGAAACCAATTTTATAGAACATTGTGTTTGGATGGTTTTTAGAACACTACCCCATTTTGAATCTTGTATACAACACCCGTGTCGCTTTAAACAACTTGTTGAAAATTGGTTTAATCATTTAGATAACATCATAAACAAATATGTACAAAGTTAATGGGGACTCCGCTGTCGGATAAAGAGAATTCCATATTTTTATATTTCTTTCTACATATGGTTAGAGTTAGATCTTACAATATCTTTTGAAATTTTTTTTATCATTGCAAAGTGTTGAAAGGCAATTTTTTATTAAAGATACACAGATGCTTATTTGTCCCAAAAACCATTGTTGGAATTTAAATACAGTGTAAATGAAATGCGAACTGTTTTGTTTCTACAAATTTCTTTTAAAATATGTAGTCCACCCTTAACAAGGTTTTTTGTTTGTGGGACGCAATGTTTAACTACCTTAAAGGGAAAACCAGTTTAGGAGGCCGATATTTTAGTGATTTTCGTGAATCTTTTTTAACAGGGAAGGAATAATCAGAATTTGTTTAAACTTGGAGGATAGTTTATTAATGTTTTGAAGTACACGTTATAATTTTTTCAAGTGTTAAAAGTGGAGTTAGAAGCTCCTGTTCATATGGACGGTTGCCATCCGAGTTTGCTGCTCTGGGAATTCTAGCTTGAAAAGTTATTGTTCAATCGTTCTGAAAATGTGTGTGAATATTCTTTATTCAATTACAATCTATATGAACTGGGATAATATTATTATCTAAAATTTGTTTTTAAATGTAAAAAAGGTGAAAAACATGGTATAAAAACATGACATTTTGTTCAAACACCTCAAAAACATATGCAATTTTAAATATTTTTGTTAAGAGTTTAGTTCATATTCTTAGAAAATATGTTGGTAACGTGAAAAGAAATTGTGATGATTTAAGATAAAAATTGCAACTTCCAGATTTCCCACGAGCAGCAAACTCGGATGGCGACCGTCCATGAACAGCAACTTCTAACTCCACTATTTACAGCGAAAATTACTTGAAAAAATTACAACGTGTACTTCAGAACGTTAATAAAATAACCTCCCAGTTTAAACAAATTCTGATTACTTCTTCCCTGTTAAAAAAATTCACGAAAAACACTACAATATCGGCCTCCTAAACTGGATTCCCCCTTTTATCAAAAACTACTACATAATGATAATAGCCGTGTTCTTTTCACATCGGATTCAGTTCTAGGTTGTGGAGGAAATTTTCGATTGAATTCAAATTTTAAAAAACGTCACGTATATAATGATTTTAAAATTTTCGAAAGTCGCATCAAATTGCCATGATATTTATCCATCCAAACTTCAAAGCTTGAACCAGATAAATTTTTGGATCAAATTTTTGACGCAGAGTGGGTATAAATCCAGGCAATTTGATTTTATTTTCGAGAAATTAAAATTGTTTGATATGGTTACTGCTCACAAAATTCAATTCTATACGAAATTTACTGCAAAACCTAGAACTGGATCCGATGTGAAAGGAACACGGCTAATGGCACTTTGAGCTTCTGGTAATTCCGGATAAAATAAAATAACTTCCCAAATTTCCTCTATAAGTAAACCAAAAATCAAATAGGAATAGTAGTAGATTAAAATTACCCAAAAAAAAAACAAGATGTAAAATAAATTATCTTTCCTACTTTCGTAATCTTATGAAAGTAAAAAAAAAACGAAACATCATGCTGGGATAACATAAGAAGCGTTCATAATACTTAGATCTCATTATCAAATTAATTCCTAATTAAAAAATGAATTATAGCGTAATGCGATAAAAAAAAATCTGCAGAACCTGTTAGGTACTAGATGCGGGAAGAGGAAATTTTAGAAACTATTAAAAGTGTCATTGCAGCAAGAAGAAAATCCAATCATATTTCAAAAACCATTAAAAACATAATTGCGGCAACAGAAGAATTTATTCGCTAATCGTAAATCCTCAAAAACTACAAAAAACGTTTTAATGTGCCAAAAATCAAATCATATAATGAGTAAAAGGATTTATATAACCAATTCTTTATATTTATGGTATACATTTCAAAATAAACTTTTATATGAGCATGCCTATATCATTAGTAGATGAATATTATTTTCTGTTGTCGCGATTTTTGGAGAGTCATAGTTTCTTTTTAATCTTGTAATACATACATATAACAGTGAAGACGAATAGGGTTCAAACTTATTTTATACCAGGAATATAATTACCTACTTAATTTAAAAGTTGATTTTAACAATTAAAAACGTCTTGCATAAATGCAAAATTTTATATTACAGATAAAAGGTACTTAATCTTGCTAAATTATGACTCTAGGGCAAATTTACATTACGACGAAAATGTAACAAAGAAAAAAAAATCCATTTACTTTTCTCAATTTTTATACTTTTTTCTTTGCGTAATGTCTGTGCAGGAGTATTTTCATGTCCAGCGAATTATCACAAAAATTGCGAAAATTCCAACAAAAGGCAGCGGTCACGTCAATAGTGACCCAAATGACCTATATTTTCTCGAAAGTAAGAAACGAAAGCAATCGAGGCATCTTCTGGAACGATTACATAACACCACCAGCTGCAAACATGAAAAACCTGTCCGTTCCCCATGCCCACCGTCAAATCTATGCCGATCTGATGATGCTAAACACACAGTTTCATCAAGAAAACGACAATCTTAAGAGCCCATAAAAGCTTCTCTGCATAAATTGGCAGTTTCTTCTAAACAAACCTGAATGGGCTCAAGGACTCCTCGATGGTGGCTGTTGCTTTTGGCATTTTGCAATGTCCAAATTAAGAAGTTATGGTAGCATGTACCAAATACTTTTATAAATATTTTGAGGCATCAAACTTTGCATTTTTAGGATCTTGAATTACTTACCGGTGGCGGTTCACTGGTGGTGCTGTAAACCTCACTAGCTGCATACTCGGGCTTTATTTGGACAGTAGCCATCGAGTCGAGTTCCTTTTCCGTCATTTGACGAAATATATTGAAAGTTTTATAAAACACCGCGACGTTAAATTATTCGATCTATTAAATATTAATTCACACCCAACCGTTCTTCTTAAAATATATTTTGAATTCCTCAAAAGATCACTACAGTCCTTGTAAATTTGTTTCCACTAGTCTCTCTACGATTTCGCTTTTCCTCCACCGAATTTTACTTGAAACAAAAATTATCACAAATTCAATTTTCCAGCACAGATTGTAAAGTAGATAGATAGAAAGTAGAAAGTTTCGCGGATCACACTATAGAAAGAAACGTCTAAACAGATCGGATGCCTACCGACGTCTGAACCTTACCCAGTTGCTCGCTAATGTTTTTTTGAAAACTCACAGAAACTCTGAAAAGCTCCACCAAAATTGATGTGGTTCTACTGCGACAACCTTTGCCCACTTGAGCAACCTGTGTTTGAAGTTCCCGAGGCGAGCGGGGGCCGATCGCGACTTTTACATAAGAGAAATTCGCATCGGGGGAGCGGACACATTCACATTTACCTGTGCGCACCTTCCTCAGGTGGGGAGGCTTCTGAAGGTGCGTGTGGCTGCTTTTGCACGCCGCCGCCGGGCAGAGTGTTACCATCAACGATGTTAACTGGCTTTATTTCCCGTTTGGTCAATTCTCGGGAAAAATTGATTTTATGGTTTATCTTAAAAGAAGAAATGGAAATGCCAAGGGGCGACTTTGTTTATCATTTAAAAAAGATGAGTCTTTCACTTGTTACGCCGTATGGTCGACCACGCTATGTTAATTTTATCCGTATAACGACCATCAACGACACTAATCGCTAACTTTACTTGCTATTATTATTTTAAATGACCAGCGGAACTTTACATCCTAAGTATGATGAGTTTGCATAAAATATGAAAGCGGACTTAAAGGAAATAATTATTAAAATTTATACCTGAGTTACTTATTTATACCTATGTCAATTATACGTGAAATTGCTTTTCAGTTTTTATCCTGATGCCTATCACATTAATAAGTTAGTATAGTAATGAGTATTTAGTCAAAAGATATACAAAATCATAACTTAATATTGCAACAAATAGATATGCCCATTATTGGTAACGTTTTTCGAAATATAAACTACCCCAAATATATTTCGATCCATTGAAGTTAAAAATTAAAATATTTTATTATCAATTTTATGAAAAAGTTAGCCACATATGCCTTCATACAAAACGTTAGGTACTATTTGAACAAACGTGAGTTAAAAATTTCTAGTTAATCTCTTTCATGTATGTACGTATAGTCTTAAAACTTACCATACAAAGACACGGATTTAGAGTTTTGTCGGCCTTGGGCTAAACCAGTATTAGCCGCCCCTCTTCATTTTAATTTTCTAACCTTTACAATCTTACCATACCCAAATCTTCTTCCAAATGCCCAAATGGAAATGGATTTCCTATCGGCACATATATTGTAAATAAAACACTACTATATAAATTAGTTTATGAATAAGTTGTTATAGCAATATATTACTTGAACGCTTATATCGTTTTGTACAAATATGGTTGGTTGATTGGTTCATGTGGCGACTCCACCCACTGGTTAAATCCAATTAGCGCTAAGGTGCACCTATTTGATACCACGAAAACCCCATACCTCTTTGACGCTTTTGATGCCACAGCTGGTTACACTTATCAACATTTTTAATGTCACAGAACCAGTGATAGATAATTTTGATACAACTTTTTCCATATTACTCGTATTATGAATCCGAAAAGTAAAATTTTCCATTACGTCACGTTTTTAAGGAAAATATAGTAAAAACTAAAACAATTGTATTTTGAACAGTTTTGAAGATTTAAAAGAGAAATTACGAAACGTGAAAATTCTTCATGATTAAAATTAAAGACTAAATCCTTATCTAGATATATATATACTAGCTGTCCCGCATCCGGCGTTGCCCGGGCATCCCGGTCTTTCTTCGCTCTCTCCCCCCCCTCCCCCCCCCCCCCTCCCCCTCTCACTTTCCAATATCGTTGCATAGCCTATGTCACTTAGAAGGTTGCTCGCTACATGCCCACAGAATTTCATCTCCATCGGATAAGTGATTTTTGTGTGAGTCACCATAAACATATATCTGGCATTCAGAATTTCGTAACCTTTAACAATAGTAAACAATTATAAAAAAGTAGCCTATGTTACTACTGACCACCTCTTCATGTCTGTAAAGTTCAAATCGGTTCAGCTATTTCGAAGATGAGCCCGGACAGACAGACAGGCAGCGAAAACGTAGCCTATGTCACTGACAACCTCCTCCTCGAAAACCCCCAAGTACCAAGTTTAGTGCAAATCGCATAAACTTTCAAATATAACAACCCGCCACCTAGAATTCGTAAATCCTCACAGCAACCCCCAAGTACCAATTTTAATGTTAATCGCATAATCTTTTAAAAAATATCCGCCATCTTGGATCCGCTATTTTGAAGCATGCAAATAAAAAGTATCCTATGTCAATCTCCAAGATATTCTCTATCTGTGTTCCAAATTTCATTTAAATCTGTTGACCCGTTTTGGCGTGATTGAGCGTCAAAATTCCAAAAATGAAAATGAATAACGCATGTACATATATTCAACGTGTTCAAATACCAACGTACATTGAGCAGTCAGCTGTGGGTTTGAATTGTTGTCAAATGCATTTTTGGGGCATTTCTCCGTTTTAATTGCATAAACCCATCAAGTAATTACACCAAAAATTATTAAATAACTCCTTTTGTATATTAAGTCCCTTTAAAGGAATGCCAACATGAAATTACCCCTTTTTAAGATACAACTGAATTTTACACAATTTCTGAGTTATCGGCAGAAATTATGTTATTAAATTATGGAAATTAGTCTTTTAGTATCCCATATTGAAAATCCTTTTTATTTTATGTCTGATTTACCGACAAAAATGGCACAAAAACCATAAAAAAACTGGGTGGCGTAATGCGGCGAATTATTTCGGAATTGATTGCATTTATGTCCTTTTAATGTAACTAAATTAAGTGAGGATTACAGCAAAAACACAAAAGTGCTCTAATTGTTACTTTTTAGTTCTTAAAACAGTTGTTTAGCGACATAAATAGCATATTCAGAAGAGAGCATTTCGACGTCTTGCTGAGAGTTTTTCAATGAAAAATGTCTTATTCCACAAACTTTTCGCCGCGAAATTATTTAAGATTTTATGCTACTTTTAGGGCAATCAGATTTAAGCGTGCAGGTTACAAGTAAAAATAAATATAATTTTTAAATTTGCCGCCTTTCGAAGTGCCCTATTTCGCCTAATGCGAAAGAAATAGACAAATATATGCCTTCTATATCTGAACTCTCCTTAGGTGAGAACTGTCAAAAGGGTGCAACATTTGAGACAGCAAATCGAGTAGTCCATTTCTATATGTCAGTGGGTACCACAATTTCATAGCTCTTCACAAGCATATTTGGGAACTAGTTTCTTATGAGCGTATGCTAATTGTGATTTGCATTCACTATGTATGCAGTAATTGGTTAAAAAAGGAAACTAAAATTCATAGTTTTTCGGAAAGTCTTAAAGACTGAAAGCTGCGGTTTTTAATGAACTGTATAAGTTTTAGTACGTTTTCTTTTCTCCCCATGCGAATCTGAAAACACAGGTTTTGGATGTGGGAAATTTCTGAAATTTCCCCGTAACCTGGATAGTAACCCAGATAAAACCTTGGTTTTGAGATATTCATGCGGAGGAAACGTACTTAAACCTATGTATATATATATATGTATGTATGTACCTATAGTTCATTAAAAAAATAATATCTAAAGGTTCAAACTTTTTTTTGAGCTTCACTACAAGTTCCTACGATAATCAGTTATTTTGTAACGAATTTTAAAAACGTCAATATTACGAAATTCTACTCGCATTCTTCTAACCTATTTTTCTCGGCATCTTGGCATGGTGTGAACATTTCCGTTTGTTAAATTGTCATGTACGAAATAAGTTCTATAAAAATGATGTATCACATAATTTGTTCCATGGCAAAATTTTTGTTGACCAGTGTTACCAGTACCTACATTTATAAAATGCGCTGAATTATTAATGCAATTGACTAACAAGTTCAAATAACGTCAGAGTAAAAAGAATAACTAATTTTCACGACAAAGTTTCTTATTTCGAAGCTAAAAAATTTTTCTATTCCAACTCCCAACATATTTTAATTTACAATTTTAATTTGGTTTGTATGCAAAAGCAATGAAAGCCAATTACCAAGTGAGCGGTGAAAAATGCACAGACTTATGGATCAACATTTTCATGAAGCATTACTTAAACATATACATATATGGTAGCATTTTTTAGATTCGTAATTACGTTGTTTCTATTTTATAAGTTTTTGTAGAACTAAAATTGAATTTTCAATGGTTGTGATTTAACTTCGATGTTTGTTTTTTGTTGGAAAGTTGATTTCATATTTTGGGTTTAATTTGTTTACATTTTATATTTACAATGCCTTTAAATGATATAATGGATGAATTTTTCCGGACAACATTGTAAGATCACATTGAACGTTAGATAAATATCCAAAATGTTCCGTATACTAACATATTACTTTGCGTGTGCAGGTAATTTTTAATTCCTTTCACCAGTGAAAAAGTTCTTTCTTTGAACAATTTGATTCCGGGAAAAAAGATCTTTAAAGCGTTGTTAATACAAGGGTAAAGCTCTTAAAGGCCAATTTTAATAAATTATTTGACGAAGTCCAAATAATATTTTCAAAAGCCCAACAAAAAGTATACATTCATTAGGGAGTCTTCTTACCAGAGAAACTAATGACCGAAGCGCAGGCGGAGTATCCGATCGGTTGCCATTGTATTTAATTATAAATTGTTAATATATGATACCGAAATCATTTTTTTAATTATTATTAGTATAGTATATATACATATGTAGGTATGTTGGAATATCCACAATAGATTTCATTTGACTTACAAAATTGTTAAGTCAAACAAATAGAAAGGCAAAACGTTTTTAATTTTACCCGCCTAACGTAACGTAATGACTGTCTAATTTTCAAAGTTTTTAAGATGCATAGGTATGTTTATCATATTGTTTCATAAAATATGAACTCAAAATTTTGTTTAATAGTAGGTAGGTACCTACCTACAAAAGTTTGTTTTTAACAAATGTAATCTCAAAAATACTTATAATATTTAGCTATAATTAAAGTATCTACACAATTTATACTTATAGATGTATACTTCGGAAAGTATACTTCCTTAAGAAGCTAACGAAAGAAAGAATGAAATAAATTTCCAAAACTTTCAGTTTAATACTTTATTTCCTTTAATATTAGAAATAGAAAAAGATACATATCGGCAATATAGAATTATAACTTATTTACTACTTTAACGATAAAAGCCAAAATCTTAGAAAATAGCTTGACTACGAAAATTAAACAGTAGTCGTATTTTAACTATAAAATGAAAAAATATCTTCCACGATCTATCTACTGTAACTAAGTATTTAATAAATTATTGCGGTGCTTTCTTCATTTTGCGATTTACCTTCTATTGTAGAAATGAACAGTAAAGCAGCCTTATAGTGCTAATGCCTTCACTGCTTTCTTGAAACTTCTGCAAGTAGCTATTAACCGCAAAGAAGAGACTAATGCTATTACATCTAAACATAATACATATTAAAGAAAATTTTGCTTTCTTATACTGCTAACGATGGCTATGAGTCTGAAGGAAAAATCTGTGGTCACGGTCGCGGCATGTCGGATGCTAGGAAGCTAATAAAGGCCCAAAATTACTGCAGTGCATTCGAAAAACCGAAGAGGAAGGCGAACACTTAACCGCTCTTTTACAACTTCCGAATATTAAAAATTAGACAGGCTCTCCGCTCGATTACCGTCTTCGCATTCATAATTGCGTTAAAGAACACGATAAGCTGGTAATCCAGTTCGGTTTAGATTTAATCCATACCAATTACTTACTTCGCTCGAACTCAAACCTTCTCGCTTTGAACGAGTTGGTGGTAATGTCGTTGCTACAATCGAAACTCTCCACGGCTGATTGAGCTCGGGTGAAATCGTCGTTACAATATATACTATCATAATACACGGCATGGGTAAAACTCCGTAGGGGCAGGTGAACTTTCTGAAACTTGCTACGGTTGAAGAGGCTGTGCTATAAAAGCAAGACCTTACAAGCGGACTATGTTTTCAAGCTAATTAAGAAAGGTAAACCTCTGACATGATGTAAGATTCGTTAATGCAAATGGAGTGTGGAAACAAATTCAATTCTTGCAGTGCAAATGCTTGCGAATATTTTCGAAATTTGGAGGTCTGAACATTGCATTCACTTGCATACATAAGATCTTAAGTAGATTTAAATTGATTATCTATGGCTCTAACCATTTTTGAAGTTTTTATATCTGTTGTGTTATACATAAAATGGGCAAAGTTTAAAAAAAAATTCCTTTCTGAAAATAAATAGTAACGCAGCTATTGAAAAGTAATTTTAGGTATTTTATAAAAACACGAACATATATATTATATTATAATTATGCAACGAGGTAGTAATATACGAAAAAAAAATTAATTAATTTACCTTTTATGGATAACATTAAGCATGGGTTTACATAGCGAATTTTAATTAATTTTAATTAATGTCTAAAAATGCGAGAAAAATAAAACGACTTGTGATTCCAGTCTTTAAAAATTTTTAACAATATACTATTATATATATAGTTTTATATATTATTTCCTTGGAATGAAAAAGTCTAAACTTTCAATTACCGTAGATGCGGGTTACTTTAGCTCTAGGGGTAACTATGGCTCAAAACAAAAAAAAATATTCACCCACCTTTTCGTAGCCATGACAGTAAGCGATCTAGTTCGAGTCAGAATATGTTAGATGGTTTTACTGACGCCTATTTTTAATTGGTTGCACGATTTTTTTCAAAATTAAAACTGTAATTTACGCTTCGAACTTACCTTGTGTGAATATTAATTTACGTATTTTAGGTCTGCAAACTTTCTTGTGTAACAGAGTGCTGTAAAGAAGTTAATTTTTGTTTATATTTTGTTGAAATTTGATCGTTTTTGTACGTCGGATGCTTCATTTGTTTATTTTCTATTATTTCAAAGGACTTAAATTGACTCAATACTTACTTAAGTATATAGGTTTTGTGCCCAAACCATCTGCGAGCCAAAGTAACCCTCTTCAAAGGACAACTTCGACTCAAATTTAAAAATAATAAAAAATATATTTTGAGAAATTTTTGCTATAAATAGGATTATTACTGATTAGCTATTATCCTCATCTACCAAATGAAAATATTATAACACCTAGTAGTCTAACACAATCTATATATCAGAGCGATTTCTAAAAATATAAGAAAAAAGTAGCCAAAGTAACCAGCATCTACAGTATACCTCGCTCGTAGCTTCTTACTTAGAGAATAATTTTTAATAAAAAAATTCTAGCTAAGTTCTTTATTCTCTCTCTATAGTGAATTGATGAATTAATGGACAAAAATCAATGTCACAATTTTTGATTTTGTATGTATCTTATTAATCCTTTCAGACCTGCAACCACAATTGAGGACATAAAGATAAAAAATATTTAAGTATTAATTTTGATACGCTTACACTAGAAAACGGTTGTTTTCATTTGTTCATATTTATAATAAACTTCCTAAAAGGGTTCTAGTAACGCCATCTCTTTTTTAAATCTTTTTTTCATAGTTCCTTTAGCCTATTTAAGTTACAAAAAAATTATGAGATCATTCTCAGGGAAAAAAGTAATTCAAAGTCTGAAAGGGTTAAGCTGAATTGAATTATGGAAAAAATCGAACTCACATCAGTGAAGAATTTTTGTTAGCTCTAGATCGTCTCGCACTTTTCCGTCGAGATTTTTCGCATATTCCCAGAAAATTTAAGTTGCAATCAATCAAATCATCAAAATGTCTGACCGGACTTAAGAAACTTATTTCATTACATTCATATAAAACAATGTTTAATAATTTTCATAAGCATAAAATATTATATTTTATCTTGAGACGAGTTTTAAAAGCAATGACTAGCTTATTGATTTTCATCTTTCAAAGAATTGTAGGTACAATAAATTTGAAACAACGCAAAGATCAATGACTTGAATAGATTATTCGAAAATATTGTCGCGGTTGTCAATTCAATTGTATCGGTTCGTAATCTTTTCTACTTTATTCGCGAGATTTAAAAAAATTCAATACAATGACATAGAAATGGACGTTTGAAAAAAAACGCAATATTTATAAAAGAGCATGTGTTCGCAATAGCAAAATTCTCGCTCCGGATCCGCCATCTGGAAAAAACAAATTATGTTCTGCTTTGGGGTTTCCCATTCCGGATACTTTCCAGAGGATGTACATATGCAGTCGACATCTCAGAAATGCATTTATTATTATGTCGCGGGCTATATCCGTTCCAAAAACCGGACCTAAATAATTCCTTCCGGTCTGCCTGACTGAATGGCATGTATTCGAACCTAAAAAGTCACAAAATTCTTAATGTAATATTGCAGGTTTATTTACAAATGAAAATGCTACAAAATATTTTGCATAAATTTTTATTGTGAAACAAAACATGTTATTTGAATATCATGATGATCACTCATTCTAAAATGCCAATGAACCTTTACACTTTTTTATAAAAACCAATTTTAAGATCTTAAAAATTAGAAAAGTTCAAACTTCCATTATTGTATTCTTACATTTAAGCAAATTTTGAATGTTTGAAAATGTAAAACAATTCTTGGTTAACAAATTTAATTTCATTGGAATTTGCAACTTTAATCCTTCTGATGAGTCATATATTCAATGGTGTGGGCGAATTTTAAATTGTCTCTCCTGAATAATATGTGTGGCTTATAATTTATCAAACAAACCGGAATTTCTATACAAAGCTTCAGATTGTTTTTGTATACATAAACCACGAGTAAAGCCGACCAACAGGTTTACTTAAGATATTTTTTATCTTTCGAAATTATCATTATGAACACATACGGAAGACGGACATGAAGTTTAGTTCATCATATTCGTGACATTAAAATAAAAGAAAATTGTTTTGGACAGATTTAATTGATAACATGAGTTGTTGTCTGAAAGAGCAGAACATTGTTATTTTGGAAAAAAGGCAGTTAAATTTCATAACAGTAAACAAGCACTTAGCACTTTTACTAAACTACCATTTACCATCTAAATGGACTAAACATTTTGGGGAAATTACGTTTTCCGCTAACGTTTTTTGCTGGAACCATAAACGCGATGAGAATTAAGTACTCGTAAAGATGCTAACAACAAAAACTGACGACGTTGACAAGACACCAGCGGAGGACCAGGAATCATATAACGAAGGTGTTGCGAAACACTCCTCCAAACATCTAAAACCAATTACTAACATTTTTTTATGGACGACCATTGTCGTTTATGCTTGAGGGCAATGAACCTTGCAATATTGCACTGTAGTGCCCGAAATTTTGTATTTTTATTATTTTCCTGCTAATTATTTTCATTTCCATTTTGCTTTGAGAATATCTTCGACCCCCGGTGAGCTCTCTAATATTTTTTACAATCCTCTGCACGAAAGGAAAAGTTGATTTTTTGCTATTCTTGAGGCTTCTTCGTCGTCCAGTAACCGAGTATTCGCCGTATTTAGAGACTTTGTAGCTAGTTAATCAGCGGTGTCATCATCATTATGTGGCCAGAGCGGTACAGGCGAGTTTCTAACTTTCGCTTTCGTGCAGAGATATGGCGCGGACTTCCACTCATCGCCAGAAAGAAGTAGACTGTAGTTCTGCGTACTGCATCTATGTTTTCATCTGTAGTCAAGTGCCATAATTATCTACTGATGATAAACATAATTGGCCCGCACTTAATTATTTTTAACAAACTGCAGATGACTGGCAAAAGTTTTACATTGAGAAGCAACACTATTATGCATATTATAATCTTAAAATTCGCAACTATTGGACTCATCGTTCAAAGTGAGAGGTGTATACCTTGGTTTTTGCAAAAAAAAAGGTCGCCACAAATAAATATTATTTCTGCTTGGATGAAGAGAAATTTTCAATCTATCCTATGGTTTTTCACCAGACTACAGCAATAGAGCATGAAATGCATTTTTAGTTGACTATTTGCCGGCGACCAAGAGAAATTCATAACTCAACACGGTCGCAAGCATTGTTTTCTTCACTCCAATCAGTCCATTTAGGATGAAGTTTTTCACTTCCGCACCTAACGCTCTGATTTTAATTATGCGAAGTTGTAATCTTGATGTAACCGATTACATGGATCTAAGGCAGGTGGAGTTTATGAAACGCACTTCCCGGTTAGCATGGCTTGGACATTCTTGGACAACTACAAGTAGGGAATTTTCATCAATGTTTTTTTTTTCGTCTACTTTGCAAATGTTACGCAATCGATGGTCGGAAAAATATTTATACCTACTTCTTGCGTTAATCTTAAACCCTAAAAACAATTTTTAATTCCGCGGTATCATTTGCGAGAAAAGGCAATGAAAAACATTTAAAGTTTTTTAACCTTAAAATGCATTCTATAGTTTTTGTGCAAAGAAGGGTTATTTCCTTGACTTTGCAAAATTATTAGACATCCAATAATGGTAAAATGATTGCTTTAAGTTAAAAAAAAACATATAATTTCAAAATAATTATTATTATGTATTCGATTACCTGTAAGACCAGAAACTGATTTTTTTTATGAGAGCTCGAAATAATCATAACAATTTTAGTATGGTAAAATGTTTGATGTGAGAAATATAATACTAATATGTTATTACTCCTAGCAACTCGTAAACTTTTTAGGAATTCCATACTTATAATATTTCACATTTATTACTTATTTTATCTAAAGAACCTTGTGCATATATCTCAAGTATAATTTTTCTAAATTAATTGTGGCACGTTATCATTATCACTCTAATTCCTTGTTTTAAATTTCAAATAGCAATTAGATAAATTGAACTAAATTAATTAAATCAAAAAACAATTATATTTGTTGATTTAATTCATACCCGGAAAACTACTTCAATGGGTACTTATGACGAAATGTTTCGTCATGGAGGTTCCTAAACTTAATACCCGTTTTTTTTTAATTTTTATTTCGTTTCTAGATCAGTAGTGTAAAACCAAAAAAATTAAATTGGAAATAATTCCTACTAAGATTTTATTATTTTAATGGCTTCATTTGTATCCTAGGTTTTCCCCCGGCGGAGTTGTGAATAAGTGGTGGGGGGTAAAATGTACTCCAAAAGGGGTATTTTTGCGGTTTTACGATTGTATCTCGTAAAGGACTTACAATATCGAAAACTTTTCTCCATAAGAGTTCTAAGGCATTTAATCCTGCATGAAATGAGACCACGCTCATATTTTTTGGACTACCCGTCCTCATGCTAATACTCACCAAAATTGAACAAATTTTACATATTTATGAAAAATGTGTTATAACCACTATATATAATTATTATAGTACTGTAGCACTTACCAGCCTTGTACTTAATAAATATTATATAAGTATAAAATACTAGCTTTCGCTCGCGACTTCGTCCGCGAAAATCTTGGTAAAAAGGCCCGTGTAAGTTTCCTGTTATTTTTTCGAGATAAAAACTGGGTATGTATCTGTATGCCTTTTATTCGAATCCGTACAGCCGTTTTTGCGTGATTGAGTAACAAACAAACATAGAGACTTTTACATTTATAATATTAGTAGGAGTAGGATTAAAATTGTAGAATATAAAAGGAGATAATATTAAAAAAGTTTTTATTATTTCTTTTTCAATGATAGAGGCAGGATAAGGAGCACAATTCATGAAATCAAATTAGTGATGATTATATTTCATAATAACAAACATATTAGTAAATGTATGAAGATGAAAAAGGGAAAAATATCTAAAAGTAGGTAGACAAATTTCACAGACGTTGACGTTTGGCTGTCGTTGAGCCACTCGCTTCCTCAAAGTCTGGTATTTCCGATATGGAATCCGTCACACCATCGCAAGCCACCTCAAAGTCTGTAATTTTCTGCGCCTCCAGGTGTTCGTCAACATCTTGTTCGTCAATTGCATCTGGTTGGAGGGAATTAGTGCAGGAGTTCCTTTTGCAGTTGGCACAAGCCAATGAGCACTTAATTCTAGCCTTCCGACATTTGCGGCATTTGCGAAATATGTAAAACACGTCCAACTTTTATGACCATTAGTATGAGAATGGGTAGTTCTAAAAATATGAACCTGGTCTCATTCTATACAGAATTAAACGCCCTACAATTTTTATGAAAAACAGTTTTCGATATTGTAAGTCCCCTTTTGGGGTACATTTTTACCCCCAACACTTATCCACAACTCCGCCGGGAAGGAAAACCTAGGACTAGGATAGTCATATTGAGCAACAACTAAAGCCATTAAAACAATAAAACCTTTTGTAGGAATTAAATCCGATTTCAATTCTAGTTACATAGCAAATTTTGCTTTAAATTGAATTCTAAGAGTCATTATTTAGGTATATGAAGATTTTCATTTGTTTTTCAATATCTAGCCATCAAAACTTCATACTTTGAACCAGATAAAATTTTTGACCCAAAGTGGGTATATATGTATGTAGATATGTACTGTACATATATCCAGACAATTTGATTTTAATTTCGCGAAATAAAAATTTGAATGGTAAAAATTCATACAAATTTCAATTCAGGGTAAAATATGTATGTGCTAAACCTAGAACTGGAACCAATTTGAAAAGAAAGCTAACGTTTTAGGTCGTTCTTATTCATTTAAATCCTAGGGTGGTCATATGGTAACACATTGTTGTCGAAATAAATATAATCAATAATAAAATTGAGAAACGATTTCTTTAGGTGTGAAAAAGAAGTCCCCATTTTGAGTTGAACAAAAATTAATTCCTCGGTTAACAGGTACATTACGCAATTAAACTGTAAAGAATTTAAAAAAAACGTAAGGAATCAACATACTAAGTACTAAATAACAAGCCTTTCGATTATTGAAATATTGTAAATCATTTTGAAAAATTAAAAAAATATGTTCTTACAAAATGAATAGACACAGGCGGTTTTTTTACGTTTTTTATGCAGGGCCTTATTCATGAATCCTTAAGTGCCTATTGAGACGTGGGCACTAAGAGATTTGAATTGAAATGGAAACAATTCAAAAGTACTTTGAGTAGGTATATTGTACATTAATATTGTATCTAATCTTTACTTAATTAACCCGCCTAAACGATGAACAAGAATTCTTTTAATTTTAATGTACGTGTATTTCATAATAAAAACAGATGTAACGGAAAGCAGACAAACAGACTGAAAATACCAGTCTCGCCTTTTTATCTTTTTTTTAAAAACCCTTACAAAAATAGCACTATACTGTCACCGATGTTTAATAGCATTTTTGTACGAAAAGCTCTCAAAGTATCAATGCTTTTAAATTCAAATTAATACATTTATAACATCGTTATAATACTGATGATTTGCTGGAGGGTTTTAATTTAATACTATTTTAAACATAAAAAAATTGTATTAAATTAGAGTATGATACAACAAAACAGTTTAATTCGACGTACTTCTCGAATTTTGTTGTTGTTGACAATTGTACTTAATGCTCAGCTCGGCTCCTATTGTTTATTCTTTAAATTAATTCAAATACAGAGAAATAATGAGATTCCACACTTTCTTCAAGGCGAACATTTCCTTCTCAAGCGAGTAATTTTGTGGAATTATAATTATAATCGTTGGCCACAGCTGCATTCTGTTTACATTAGACAGAGGCGGTTCAATGCACCTCACAATTTCTGAAAGGTTTGAGAAATTTCAATTAAGCGGCAATTTTCGCTGGAAACCACTCAAGCTCGCAAATACATTCGGATAAAAAAAAGAATTATGCAGCATTAAGATTCGCGTGAGTTTCAGTAAAAAAACGAATAGACGAAATGCGCCTTTGTTTGCTGCCACGGCAGACATACATACCTTAAATGGAAGATTGTTGATCTCTAGCCGGTTGCGGCGGTGGCAGCAATACCAGCCACTGTCTCTTCAAATAGACAAGATCGCGTGATGTGAAACTATCAATGCAACTAAACAAGGTTTCACCACGTCTCAATGGGCACTAAGGGCACCACCGGGTCGTAAAAGACTTTCGCTTTCTTTGCAAAATTTGCGAAGTAATTAATAGAAGCTAGGTAGAGGCCAGAGGACTGTGCTATGGAAATTATTTTCGCTAGAGGCAAGACATTTGATAAATTTATAAGACCAACCGGAACAATGTCAAATCATTCATAAAAATACAATAACGTGAAACCCAGTTGGAATCGAGCAACGTAGCTCTATCATTCAAAGCCAATTTTTCTGTGAGAGAACAGCGAAATAAACTCAAAAGTAAATAGAGTAAAGCGACATTATCAGATCGGAAGAACAAAGTTCAAAATTACCAATCATCATTTAAGCCAGTATCATTATGAGCAAAATCGAAGAGTCATCACTTGAAAGGAAAATGTACACCTTAGACGAACCCATTTTAATGTATTTCCGAGTTTGGTGGGATAAGTCCCCATCCTCTTCTGCCTAAAACGCTTTGAGTTCCATCGTCACAGAATAGGTCGAAGATCTTGCAGACGATATTACTTTAGTATTCAAACAATTTTATTTGCAACTCAAATTCATGTAAACTTTCACCGAATATCGTTTTGCTGGCGCACCGCAGCTCTCATCTTGTCCCAACTGTGGGTGTTACTTGGCAGAAAATCCATACCCATGGGAATCCAAGACTATCTCCATAGGCGGCAAGTACGTAGTACGTGCTGCAAGTATCAGCTGGACCTGCTCTGGTGCACCTAAAAGGAAAATCGTTTTTGTATTACAAGTGGTTTCCTGGAAAGATACTTACTGCATTCATTCCGGGCTTCACGTACAATTTCTTGAAGAAAGCGCTGCGAATAAAGGTTGAGAAATCATATTTTTTCTTCGCGATCATGCCTGAGAATGCACATGGCACATAATATACACCATTCCTAATATGCAAAACATCCAATCTCGGTTAAGTTATGCTCGTATAAGGTTTTGTAAATTTATATTTTATTTAGTCTCTTCAATCATCAACCGGTATAAGGATTTATAGATTAATAAAACGTTACAAGCGTGACTGAAAACCCATAAAAATTCTTTTTAGGCTTTTAATTGAACGTATTAAAGATTTCAAAATCTATAATTTGATCAAAGCCTAGGCTACATGCAAATAAATTATGTTATGCCAGAGACAATACAGCGATGTGTTAAAGACGACTTAAAGATTGTCGAATTCTTTAAGACTGAAACAATTGTCGTATTGAAGACTACTAAAAGACGAATGTAGCAAATTCAGTCATCTTTTAGCCATTGACTTAAAGTAGTCTTTTAGCCAAGACGTCTTTTAGTCGACTTAAACATGGCAAACTTAAGGGGTTAGGCCACTGTAGGATTTTAAAAAAATCGATTTCTTTTTATTGCTTTAAATGGTCTCTTAGGACCTCAACTATGATATCCCAAAAGATTATGGCCCGAAAATATCTCTAAGTACTTGTTTTTTAAAGTATAGCACAAGGCCGCCTATATAACCGCCCTATAACTTGAAACTTTAAGCCCGTTTATCTGAAAACTGCATTTTGTAAGTTGGCCGGAAACATAACTCAGACAATTTTCAACCGATTTACTTGAAATTTTGAATATATCTCGAAAAATTTATTGTCCACAAAAGTACGTAGGATTTTTGTGATGATTTTTTAGGCAAATTTTGTATTTTTCACTTTGAAAGTGCGCCATTTGGCCAAAACTTAATATATTGAAAGAATCCTACGTACTTCTCTAGCTGTTATAGTTTACAATCAGAAAAACAATATTTCCTTATTATAATTCAAAAATTACAGGCGCAGTTTGTCCGGCCGTGAACCCTTACAAAACGAAGACGTCATCGGAAAAACGTTGCACAGCCGCCATTTTGAAATTAATCGCTTCAAAAAAATTTTTATGTACATTCTCTAATATATATAATAAATACCCTCTATTGGAATCTCGATTTATTTCGTAGTATTTCTGGAAAAAAAGTCCAAAAAAGGGAAATTTTTTCGACTTCTAGAGTGGCCTAACCCCTTAAGACATCTACATATTTGAGATGAAAAAATATACATATATTTTTTTTTTCTTCTAATTTTTCTTTTCCTATTTGTTATTATTTTTGTTCCTTCCATTCCATTCGCCATGCTCCAAAGATATCCTTTATCTGTTGTTTTCCAATGCATAACTCAACCAATCACAAAACACCCAAAATTACGCCATCTCGTTCCTTATATTGTACTTATCTCTCATTCGTGTTTTAGTCAACCTGGCTAACTTTATTCTTATGTGCGTTTTAATCAGGAAGAATAGTCACCTATTCAGCAACCATTTTGTGGGACTGAACCTCTGGAAGCATGGTCAATTTGGTTGTGGTGCCGGTACCAACTAAACTGCAGTAGCAGCACTATCGTGGGATAGTAAGAAGAGAACTACTAATAATAGATTTTTCTCATTTCGCAATTCACAGCGTATTGCTGGAAACATTCACCCAACTTTTCACTGTTACGGTACAAGAGTTGGGCTCTGTGCATCTTGTTGAACTTAGATTCCTAAAAAATAAAACAATCACAAATTTCATCCAAAGCGCTCAATCATATTGATGCTAGTATAAGAGCAGTTCTAAATTTTGGTTCTAAGTTACCATTATCATTCAATGTTTTTCATTTTTATCTTTATTTATCTATTTTTATCTATCTATTTTATCTATTTTTTTCCCTATTGTAAATCTCGATTGTGCTGATAATGAGTCCTGTGCGATTCCTTTCCATCCTTGCCTTTTTCACACCTAGTAGGTCCCTGATTTGTGTGTTATGGTTGTGTTCCCTGTCCTTTGTGAATACGATATTGTTTTTCACCGCGTTTTTTACTATTTACTCTGTGTATAAATTTGACTTTTTCTAATGTATTATATTAATTTTGTCAGTTTAAAATTGTTCGATATGTCATAAACTATAATACTTTTATTGGTGTGTCCAAAAGAAGACGATTCAGTACTTTTTAAAGCCCTGTTCATTAGCCTCTGTATGCGTACAAGATTATATTATGGAGTTTGGGACCAGATATTTATTAAATATCTAATATGTGCCAGAAAGTTCGAATTTTATATTAATTTGGCGACAAAATTATTAAATTTTCCTGTTCTACCAATTGCTTCTATGATTGTTGTAATTTTCTTTATTACGTATGATATATGCGACTTCTAATTTAGATTTTTATTAAGGTATTTTATTCCTTTGTTACTCAACTTCTTGAAGATGATAAAATGCCCAAGTGCTTTGATAGGTTACGAAAAATAATAAAACACGTATTTCTTAGATTTTCAAAATTTTAGTTATACAATAAAAAAAAAGCAGTACAAAAAAGGTAGTATGATAGCTATAATAATTTACTCTCTATGCGAAAACTACAAAATATTTTGCGAAACTAAAACGATTTTATTCAAACAAACATTGAACATATGTACATATATATGGGTTTACACAAAATTATGTACTAAATAGATAACACGAAGAAATAATGATTTGATTGATTGATTTTATTCCATTTTTGCAATTTTTACACAGTCCTTTTAGCAGTTTTACGGTGAATAAAATTCAAAACAACTAGCCGCCAAAATCACCAGTTTTTGAGAAAATGTGTAATAATGTTGCTGAGAACGGTTCGTACCTATGCTGTGTTGTGGTCAGGGACTCTAAGTCCCTCAACATATCACGCGAATAAATTTTACCGACGCCCATGGGCTCAGGCTTCGGGTGGCCCCCTAAATTTTGGCCGACTTTACACGGCGGCGATGGCAATTCCCGCTCGCAAAACCGTTCGTTGGGTTTCGGGCGAAGAATTTTGGTCGCTGCCAGGCAGCAAATTTGCCCAAAAATTCTTCGCCCGGGGCCCAGGGAACGGTACAAGAAGAGCTGAAATCCTGCGACCGAGCGAAGGCGAGCCCGCCAAAAAATTCGATATTTCTCGGTCGCATAGAAAAATTTCCGGACCGAGCGCGGCGCACCCAAAAATTTTTCGAGCCGCGAGGGCCTTCATATATCCGCGCTGCGAGCGCCGAGCTCGCCTTCGCCTCGGTCGCAATTGTTCGCGCCTCCTGATCCGTTGCCGGCGCCGGGCTGCCGGCTCGCGCACTCCTCGATGCTGCCAGGCAGCCTGCCCTGGGAGTGTGTGAGTAGGCAGCTCGGTTTCGGCTAACGGATCGGGAGAGTTCGGCCGTGGGGATCGGCGCGTGACTCGGGGAGTTGGTCTTTGAAAGCGGAGCCGTGCGGACGAATTTTTGACTTTGGTCGGGAGAAAAGGTTGAGTTGGATTTGAAAAAAAAAGTGAATGAGACGCTGTAAGAGAAAAGAAATTTATTTGACG
Organism: Machimus rusticus; assembly: GCA_951509405.1. NCBI lineage: Eukaryota > Metazoa > Arthropoda > Insecta > Diptera > Asilidae > Machimus > Machimus rusticus. The sequence goes on along the minus strand of OX608050.1, from coordinate 18,826,659 downwards.
CGCCGCGGAAAAATTAAAGATTGTCGGCCGCGAATGAGGACGTTACCTCGGAAAACGCTATTGGGCGGTAAAAGAACAGTTCCATGGGAATCGGACAGACATTCCCACGCGCGGGAAAGAGGAAAAGCAAGGGATTTGAGCAACTTGACTGGTCTCCCTGGAACCGCAAGTTGGGTGCACGGCAATCTGGCGTGTGATCGAGTGTCGTTAAAATTTGGTGATCCTCTAAATTTACAATTGTAACTAAAAAGCAGGGATGCCAACTCCTATTTGGGAAAATCCTCTAAAACGTTAAAAAAATACCGCTAAAAACAGCTAAAATTCCGCTTAGTAGGAAATATATCCCGCTAACGAAAAACGCCTGTACAATATAAGGCCATTTAGAGCCATTATTTTATTTAATATAAGTAAATGAAAGGAAATAAAGTAGGACAAATCTTTACCAAATAAAACAATGAACAACGAAAATATAATTTAATAAAACAGAACAAAAAGTAACAAAAATAGAAATAAAAATAACAAAACAAAACTTAAATTAATTCAAATAACATAATTAACCGGCCCTAGTACAGTGTCGAGCTATGTAGCATATCTATTATATACATATGTATTTCCTTTGCTTTCTGTTAGCAATGAATGTTATGTATTGACGAGTCGTCATCACTTGTCATACATTTTTTCCTTTTTTCCCTTTCATTTTATCAGAAAATACTCCTCATTAAAATATGTAATTATTCTTTTCTTCTTTTCCTTATACAGGATATAAAAGCCGACGAACATATAGTCATTGGGCCTTATTCTCGTCGTCACGCGAATCAGATCGAAAAGAGCACCTTTTGAATTGAAATTCCTTAATAAAATTCAAAATTTTTAGTAAATTCATTTCAGTTACCTTTGACTTTAATTAATATTCTCGTTCAAAGTGACTAATATAGTCGGATAAAAAATTTCAATTAACTATTTTAACCACTTTGAACGAGAAAATTAATTGAAGTCAAAGGTAACTGAAACTTAACTACTAACTAAAACTTTAGGAATGTTATTAAGGAATTTTAATTCAAAAGGTGCTTTTATAAGCCCTTTTCGATCCGATTCGAGTGACAACGAGAATAGGGCCCAAGATCTTAGGGGTGACTTTGATGAAGAGGTATATTTAGATGTTATACATCTAAATCTACCTCTTCATCAAAGTCATCTTTCTTTTTATATGCCTCCATTGTTCCTATTTTTTTTAAAATCTCGTTAGGAAACATGAAGTTATCGCAACATTTGTTTTTTAGTTTCATAAAATATTTTACGTAAAGTATGGAGGACATAACATTTAATGATAACCTATTCCTGGCTTTTGTTTTTATAGCATTCATGTTTCATTCATTTAGAAACTAATTGAAACATTCGATAAATTTACTTTCTTTTGGGAATGGATTATTATTTAAATTTGACGAAATGATTGTAACAATTAATAAGAGGACTTACCACCAAAAATCCGATAAATTTATTAAAAAACCGATAACTTAGCTTAGTCTCGCTAAGAACACATTTTTGTCAGCTAACTCGTCAGAGATTCCGTTAAATGTAGCGGAAATTCCGCTAATTTGGCAACCCTGCTAAAAAGTGTAGTCATTCCCGGCAATAGACCGCAGGAAGTTATTTTTCTCCCAAACCAACTTATAATGTTATTTTTATTTAATCCTTATGTAGACATGAGAGGTTAAGTGGATTTGCCCAAACTCCGTAAGTTCTTTTGTGAATCTAAAATAAGGCAATTCATTATATGGGCGACCAATGCTGTGAAGTTGTGAAATTAACTCACCTGAATTAATGGTTTTATGTGAATCAGAAAATAAGAATTGTGACTTTAGGGGTAGGGCTGCCTAGAAAAATTTTGTTAGCTTACCTAAACCTCAGTGCGGTGATTCGAAACGGAAAAGAAAAAAAAAAATAATTTTAATAATAATAGATAAAACTAAAGGAAGCTAAAGATATGTCAAGTGCACCAATCTTAGTTTAACTTACTTAGTAGCCCGAGAAGGGATAAGCTGCAATCCACTGTCCTTGCTGAACGTACGGTCATTGCGAACCTGAAAAAACAAGAAGAGGTATATACGTAGATTATATTAGGTTGTAATATTCCGAAAGATAACTTTCTTACCTGGTGAATGTACGGCGTCCGTGATGCCAAACAAAAAACAAGTGTACAATGTAAACAGTGGCGAAGCGTGGTAGTGTTCAAGGTGTTCACTGAACACCCGAGCAAACTGACGAATGAAATATGTAGACAAATAATAATCTAATTTTCATATTTGCATTAACATTAAAAATAAAAAAAAATATTACTGGAAAAACTCCATAAAAATTTATTTACTTTAATTTCGGAGTATTTAAAATGATATACTGGCTGTTCAAAATGAAAACTGAACATTGATACTCGATACGGAAAAATTAAAGAGTAAAGAGACTTTTTCTGTCCGGCTCATACGAATTTTAAATCTCTGAATGTTCAATTTGAGACTTGAACAGCTTTGTATCATCGCTTCGTATCGCATAAATGCGGATAAGAAAGAGAAGTTTTAAACTCTGAAGATTTTATTTGATTACTCTTCACACTTTCCCAGTCCCAGTAGAAAAAAACAGGAGTCAAATACAGCGCTCTTAATTTCTTGTGTGCGAAATGATTCAAAGGTGTTCAGATCTCAAGTTGAACATTCGGGGATTTTTACATTCATATGGGCTTGACAGAAAAAGTCTCTTTAATTTTCATTTTTATATGGAGTATAGGCGTTCAGTTTTTAAACTGAACACTTACCAATACAACTGTAAACCGCTGAGCGGTTGAGGTCGAAGGAATCCTTGCGCTTGCTTAGTATTGAATGTATGTAAAGAGAGGGAGAAAAGCTGAGAATTTAACAATTTTAGACTCAATGTGTTCCTGTTAATGAGCGATCATCCTTGCCTTGACTTTCAGCTTGATAAGAATTCTAAGTGGATTTTGCTGCGACTCTGCTTTTTTGGAATTTAATATTTTGTCTTGTCTATACTGTACAAGTTATGAAACTTTGTGTTTTTTCAGAAAAGACCTGCATTATTGAAGAAATTTTAACTATGCCTTTCTTAAGGTGAATAATTGATGAAAAATCGTATATTGTCAGGAAAGTATTTTAAAGCGTTTATTTGATGCTGAATGGTTTTTCAGAGTACAAGGACTCGCTTTAAATGGTCAACGTAAATACAAACAGGCTTAAGCCGATTTGTTTTAACTGCTCAAAATGTTAAAACAGATCGACTTTATTCTATCCGTCTTTACAGTTTCTAGATGTTTAAACGTCGAACTAAAACTAATATATAGAATTAAAAATTATTAACTGAACACCCAGGAGCAACTCTTTAGCTTCGCCACTGAATGTAAACTGTAACAAACCGAAAGCGAATTACTAAATTACGTGAAACTTAATTTACGACCTGCCAGTTAAACATAATCATATTCTGTGAATAGGACCAGACATAGACGTGATCTGAAAAAAAAACAAAGTAAGAAGTTACTGTTAAGGTGATAAAATTTAAGTTTGTAGTGTCGACTAAGATATACTTACCTGGTGTTATGGTGAAAACATTACCCTAAATCCAAAGCAGAGAAAGGGTTATAAAGTTAATAAATGTAATGAAGAAAGCCCAAGTTAATTAAATACTCACCTGTGGTTTGGTTTTTGTGAACTTATTCGTCGGAGAACTTAATAACTCCGTCGGTAACCTAAAGCTAAAGAATCTAAAAGGAAACAAAAAAGAAAACGAATAATTCAGAACTAAAATACAGTTATATCCAGTGCGAAGTTAGAAGTTGACCCTAAATAAAAGTAAATATCAACCTGAAGAAGGAAAAAACAAAAACAAAAAAAAAAAAAAAAACAAATAAATAATAATAAAAAAATAAAATAAAATAGATATATATATAAATCCGAACAAGCATACAAGACCCGGAATCTAGTCTCCAAGGCGGCGAGCACCACGACGGGGCCCGTATGAAGAGGCAGGGTGCCGCCGCAGCATCAGCAGTACCTCCACCCCCCCCCCAGCATCACCATCGCGGCAGCAGCCGCAATATCATCGCAGCAGCAGCAGCAACCTCATCAGCAGCATCATCAGCAACGGCAACGACGGCGCCCAACGATTTCAATATTGTAAACGTTTGTTGAAAAAAAAATAGTTAGGTATTGAATAAAAGAAACAGGTATGTTACAATAAATTAAGTTTTTTTGGTCCCTCCCTCCGCTCTACCTTTCAGCCGGAAGCCTTAGTGTGATTTAATTATATTTTCAAGGGACCTCCCCATAAATTTTTGGGCCAAGGGGAGGTCACAGGGTGGTTGGGGCTAGGCCAGGGGGGTCCAGTCCATCAGAACCCCCCCCCTGAGAGTCAATCACGGGCAGTTGCAGGGGTTCATCCCGCACTGTCCTTTTCCGCCCCTTTGACCTTCGGGTCCTTCCGTCTTGCGAGAGAAATTTTTCGTTATTGCCGGTGGCCGTTCCGGCGGCTGAAAGCGGTTTTTTGGCAAACCCCCCCACACTACCGCAAATGCTAGCCTGCCAGCTCTCGCGGCCGCATACCGTCGGACGGGGTGCTTTAGCCGGGCCCCCGAGGCACACACGGGCTTATAACAAATATGGCGCCCAACGTGGGGCGTTCCTATCCCCTCCCTTTGGAGCTAAAGGCTCCCCTATTTTTACTTACCTTTCCCCAAAATCCTTCGAGGCCCTATCGGTGAGTCCCGTGGCTGGAGCTTACCCGAGGCCTCTTGAGAATTGCGGATGCTGGCTTCTTCAGCCAGCAAGCCGACTCGAGGTCTCGGGGACAGCTTCATCCTAGGGATGAGCTGGTAGTGGGGGGGACCTTATCAGCAGAGCCTGCCGGGACTGCGTGGTCGAGACGTCCGAGGTCCTCCCTGGAATTACAGGGGTTGGCTATTTGGTGGGCCAGCCTCCTGTCCGGGAGGAAACCTTGGTCGTCCTCTGCCTCGTAGCCCCTGCAGGGGAACCTGGTAAGGGCCCTTTCCTCAAAATTTCCTGTCTGTGGGCTGAATGCTCGGCGGCCTGTGGTTGACTCTCAGTGTCGCAACGTAAATTAAAGTAGGAATCTTTTCCTTTATCTCTCAAGGCTGAAAGGGGGAAGGGGATAGGTGGACCATGGAAAAGTTATTTTGAGTTTACTTAACATTTTATATTAAATCAATTAATGAGAATAAGCTGTTAGAATTATTGTATCGAGCTATTTAAGTGAATTGAGATCAGAATATTTCCCTGTATGTAAATCAAGGTAGTTAGAGTTACTACATTGGCTCTTTGAAGTTCAATACTAAAAGTAGAAATTTAAGATATTGTAAAAGTTGTAAGGCGAGTTACTTTCATCCAGCTTTGGCGCGTACTTCAATTTGACTATTAACTTTTGGCTACCACTTACTTCCATTTGTCTTCTCCTTTCTTTTCTCTTTCTTCATTTTTGTACGATTCGCGCGATTCGGTCGTTATAATTTTAAATCGAGTCGCGATTTCCAGCTTCCTATCCATAATCGTTGGTTCTAAAGTCTCGATTTAATCTCGCTTACCTGCGCAACGCGTGCATTCGCCGAATCGTATATCGCATTTCGTGGTTCCGAGTACTCTATTCGTGATGCCGAAGAAACCGAGTTCGCCGTCGAAAAATCCGTACAACACGCGGCAAACAGCTCGGCCGCTGTTCCCTCTCGTGGCGCCGGAGGAAGCGGGGGCGACCGGGCCATTAAATCCGATTATCGACCAGCGGCCAATAGACATTCCAGCCGTGGAACGCCTTCGCGAACAAGAAGTAGTGACCCCGATGCCATCACGGCAGGCTAGGGAACCGTCGGAAGGGCCAACTGTACTATCGAGAGGAAAGGGCAATTTAGACGTTCCACTCAATCCTTATTTATCTCACGCTGTCGACCCTGATTCGGGATGGGTTCCCACACAATCGTTACTTATCGGCTTGCAACAGCAAATCTCTAATCTCGTGAGAGAGGAAGTTGCGAGGGGAGTGAAAGAAATAAAAGAGCAGGTGTCGAAGCCTAGCTTCACCACTTCATCACCTTCGGTGGCTCTGCCGGCTCCTCCCCATGTTCGGCCGGAAAGAATCAGCTTGCCCAATCCGTTATTTAATAGACCACCACCACCTGTGCCTGATCCTCAAGGTTACCATTCAACCCATCGTCGATGCGGTAGTCCAATTCGAACTTGGAAACTGCAATACGACGGGGATAACAAAAAACTAAACGTGGAAGAATTCATTTTCCGGGCGGAAACACTGACGCACAACACCTTGCGCAGTGATTTCTCCTTATTAGTCCGAAATTTCCACCAGTTGTTGAGTGAGTCGTTAATTAATTGGTATTGGACATTTTTGCGTAGTACGGTCAATCCAACTTGGGAACAAATTAAAGTCGCATTACGAGCTGATTGGGGTGACAGGTCGAGAGATGTAGACATCCGCAGGCAAATGCTGGGCAGACGGCAGCAGCCTCGCGAGACTTTTGTTTCTTACTATCAAGCTCTGATATCACTCCGTAACCAACTCAGAAACCCGATGTCGGAAACCGAATTTGTCGAGACGGTGAGGGCAGGGTTGCTCCCGTACATCCAGGAGCAAATCTGTCTCCACCGTACCGACACAATTGGTCAATTACGGGCATTGGTTACTGAAGTTCAAATTACTCGGGAGCGGTCTCGAGCGGCGCTGTTGCCGCCTGCCCAACATCGTGCTCGCGTTGAGGAGACCAGTTCGTTGCTAGTAGAGCCGGTAGACGTTACCGAGCCCTCCCTTGATGCTGTCGGAGTGGTGGCGCGATACCAGTCCCATAAAACCAAATGCTGGAATTGTGATGCCGAAGGGCATTTTTATCAAGACTGTGACAAGGAGCCAACGGGCTTCTTCTGTTACGGCTGCGGGCGAAAGGGGACAGTCAAACCTCGCTGTCCCAACTGCTCACAAAAAAACAGGACTCGGGTCGAGAGCAACACCACCAGTTCTCGACCACAACGAGCGATGCTGACAGCTGTGGCAGCGGAAGAGACGCTTCCCTTCCCTCCGCAACCCTAATTCGAAGCCCCGAGGTTTCCCCAGTTACTGACGAATTACCTGCCGTATCCGAAAACCCTGCTCATTTACCTGATGTGTCGAATTTTTCGAAACCAGATGTCGTCGATATAGTTACGATTGAAGATGTGGTTGACTCTGAGGATGAGAGTCCAGAGCCACATGTTACTCCCTGTCGAGCAGTTACGATTTTACCGAGGCCAGAACAGCCTGCCAAAATTCAAGTTCTTCCCGCTCCAGTCGTTTACCCACGTAAACCTTACCATCAGCGGTTGAAGGAGTATCGAGCTGCTCGAGAGAGAATATTCATGTCGGCTCTTGACTCTCTGAATCATTCTGAATCCAGTGTGCGAAATACAAAAAAATTCAAACGCTCGTCACTTCGTTTACGTTCCTTTTGGCGACGCGTAATTTCCAATCGTCGTAGACTAGCTACCGCTTTCGTGTCAGTTCACAAGGACGTAAGGCCTTATGCCGAAGTCCAAGTTTTAGGAAGAAAACTGACCGGGCTATTAGATAGCGGGGCCAGCGTGAGCATACTTGGCCAAGGATCGGAGAAAATGTTGTCCGAAAAGAAAATTACTTGGACGAAATATCGCTCTGCGATCGAGGTGGCCAACGGCGCCAAGCCCGAAGTACACGGGCATGCCGATCTAGACGTCACTTTTCGTGGACAAACCAAGCCTATACGTTTCTATCTCGTTCCTAGTCTGACACAATCTTTGTATTTAGGAGTCGACTTTTGGAAGGCTTTTGGTTTGGCTCCCGATGTACTAGGGTCGTTGGCTTCGTTGGACACACCGATCGTGGAGTCGACCGAGTCCAAACAACATATTCTACCTCCTTCTGAACATCGTCGGCTAGACTACGTCAAGTCTTTATTTCCATCCTTCGCCACACTGGGTTTAGGTAAAACCAATCTTCTTGAACACGTGATTGATGTTGGTGAAGCCGCCCCAATTAAACAACGTTTTTATCCTGTGTCACCTGCCGTTCAAAAACTGATGGACGCTGAGCTGAGCCGAATGCTCTCGCTTGGGGTGATAGAGGAAAGCCAAAGCCCGTGGAGCTCCCCAGTGGTACTTGTACGAAAGCCCGGCAAGGTCAGGCTGTGTTTCGACGCCCGGAAGGTGAACTCCGTGACCAAAAAGGATGCCTATCCCTTACCTCAAATCGATGGCATCCTGAGTCGCCTTCCGTCGGCTAAATTTATAACCAGCCTGGACTTGAAGGACGCTTTCTGGCAGATACCACTGGAGGAAAGCTCCAGAGAGAAGACCGCTTTTACGGTGCCTGGCCACCCCCTCTATCACTTCACAGTGATGCCATTCGGGCTCTGCAACGCTCCTCAGACAATGTGCAGGCTCATGGATAAAGTGATACCTTATAATTTACGCGAAAATGTCTTGGTCTATCTTGATGACCTCTTAGTCCTATCCGAGGATTTTGATACTCATTTAGAATTGTTGTCTCAGGTGGCCAGTTGTCTGAAAAAGGCAGGCCTTACGATAAATGTCGAAAAAAGCAAATTCTGCTTGAAAGAGACTAAGTACTTGGGGTACATCGTCGGAGAAGGGGGCATCAAGACGGACCCAGACAAGATCGCTGCCATAGTAGACTATCCGTCGCCTAAAACTCTTAAACAGGCTCGTCGTTTTCTCGGTATGGCCGGATGGTATAGAAAGTTCATTCCTAATTACGCAGACCTGACTTCGCCAATTACAGACACGTTAAAAAAGTCTAACAAGTATACGTGGACTGCCGAAGCTCAGACTGCTTTTGAAGAACTAAAGAAATTACTTACCACCGCTCCATTGCTGTCGAGTCCTGATTTTTCGAAACCCTTTATCATTCAGTGCGATGCGAGTAGTCAAGGGGTAGGAGGCGTGCTTCTTCAATTGGACGACGAAGGGAGAGAAAGACCAATCGCGTATGTCTCGCAGAAATTAAATTCTGCTCAACGTAACTATACCGTAACTGAATTAGAATGTCTGGCGGCAATCATAAGTCTGAAAAAATTCCGCGCCTACGTTGAATTGATGCCGTTCAAGATCATTACTGATCACGCTAGCTTGCAGTGGCTTATGACCCAAAAAGACCTTAGTGGCCGTCTGGCCCGTTGGAGTCTAAAATTACAAGGCTTCAACTTCAGTATTGAACACCGTAAAGGAACACTGAATGTTGTGCCAGACGCCTTGTCACGAGTTCATTGCGAACAAATTGATGCTAGCTCTTTAGAGAACCCTGGTCCAGAAATTGATCTTGAATCCCCACACTTCCAGTCTTCCGAATATAAAGATCTTATCGAACGAATTGAGAAAAATAAAGACCGTTTCCCTGATTTAATAGTTCGTGACAATTACGTTTATATACGAACTCAGCCTCGATCAGGTGATCCCGTTCAAGAAGAAGAAGCTTGGAAATTATGGGTCCCCAGCGCATTAACCCACGACGTAATATCGCGAGCGCATGATCCACCTTTGGCAGCTCATGGCGGAATAGGCAAAACCCTGGAGAGACTTCGTCGACATTTCTATTGGCCGGGTATGACTGTCGAAACCCGTGCATATATCCTTTCCTGTGACATCTGTAAAGAGGTGAAACCATCTAACACCACGTTAAGACCACCCATGGGCACACAGGCCAAAACTGAACGGCCTTGGCAGAGAATTTATCTCGACCTCCTGGGTCCCTACCCTAGAACCAAAAAGGGTAAAGTTTGTATTTTGATCGCTCTCGATCACTTCTCCAAATATCCTCTTCTTAAACCATTACGAAAAGCCAGTACCTCTAACATCTGTATGTATGTCGAAGAGCAAATTTTTCACCACTTTGGAGTTCCCGAAACCGTGGTGACTGACAATGGAACTCAATTTCGCTCTGCTCAGTTCCAGAACCTCCTAAAGAAATATGGCGTGCATCATCTTCGTACTGCCGTCTATTCGCCTCAGGCCAACGCCTCAGAGCGTGTTAATCAATCCATCTTGGCCGGAATACGAGCATATATACGAGATGAGCACACCAGATGGGATGAGAAGTTGAGTTGCATTGCCAGTTCACTACGCAGTTCGGTTCACCAAGCCACTAAGTTTTCCCCCTATAAAATTTTGTTCGGTATAAATATGATAGAGCATGGGTCCGCCTATGCATTGCTCCGACAACTATCTGGGGTGAACGAACCTATTGATGTGGACACCCCCGATAAACTTCGACTGATTCGTACCCAGGTACAAGAGAATTTAGACAAGGCTTTTGAGAGAGGAGAGAAGCAATATAATTTGAGAACCAAACCAGTTGAGTTCAGGGTAGGCCAAGAAGTATACCGACGTAACTTCCAGTTGAGCAACTTCGGGAAAGGCTTCAATGCCAAGCTAGGTAAAAGGTTTGTCAAATGCCGGGTACGAGCGAAAAGGGGTAATTCGCTCTATGAGTTGGAAACCCTTCAAGGCAAATTAATAGGCACTTTCCATGCGAAAGACATCAAACCGTGACCCCTATCCCAATTTGTGACTTGGTTTTTTATTTTTTACATTTTAACTATAGGATTTAATTTTTCTGAGTTCTTCGAACCTTCACAGCGGCAATCCGTAGTGGAGATTCACTCTCATGTTCTCTCTCGGTAGCCCTAATAAGGCATCCGGCCAGCCTAACTGGTACCAGGTTGTCCCTAAAACCGCCTCTGCTCGGTTATGCGGTGGACATACCTTTTTATCACCCCCTCTTCCTTTTCCCCATCCTAGTTAGAGTTCCCTTTCCCTAACCCTATCCCATCCACTACCTTTCTCTAAATTTTTCTCAATTTTATTCCCCCCCTTCTTATGTCGAGAGGCCCTGTCTGGAATTCTCTTGGTCGAGGCTGCTCCGAGGCCTCTTGAGAATTACGGATGCTGGCTTCGTCAGCCAGCAAGCCGTCTCGAGGTCTCGGGCTTCCTCTTCCTTGAGGGGTACAGGCAGGGAGGGGCCTTGCTTGCCCACTCTGAGGAACCGGCGTTCGGAAGACGTCCGGAGTGCTCCCTGGAATTGCAGGAGTTGGCTGGTAAATAGCCAGCTACCTGACCGGGAGATTTCTCCGGTCGTCGGCCGTCACTTGGCTTCCGCGGAGTGGGTCGGTACGGCTACCTTTTCCCCAAGACCAGTCTACTTCCCATACGGTGTCGTTGGAGTTCGTCCTCCAGCTATTCCGCTTTAGTCAAACATTTAAACCCGTTGCTCACCCCCCGTTTGATATGTCGGTTTAACCGGCATTCTATTTCAAATTAATCTTCTCAAACTTAACTATAATATCTCCTGTCTTGTCGATATTACTTTGTACTTGGGTACTCTTATATTAACTTTTTCGTTTATATACCTAGAATTTTTTGATATAGTTTTATATATTTTTTTTTATATTGCTCATACCTTAGGTAGTTATATTTCATTAACATTTACATGCTTGTCTTAGTACCTTATATCGGCCACCCATTTACCAACTATAGCTTAGCTGCCCAGGGTGGTCTTATGGTTCACTTATGTCATCTTAGGCTACGGATATCACCTCATCGTACATCATAGCCTCTTTTAATTCATCTCGGCACGTCACCAGTCACTCCAATCATGCTCTACCGCTCGAAGCGGCCACGTACATTTTCTTTCTCTTCTATATGATGCTCGACCATTTATTCGAGTCATCAGTCTTCGTTTTCCCCTATTTATTCACAATTTCTACCCTTCCCATTTTTTCACAACCCCTTACACATTTTTGTACTGACTTGGAGCTCCTGTACTCCAACTGTCCCATCCCCTAGTAAAGACTGCACGTCAAGGGATCTGACAGGGGATTCCCTTCCTGTAGGATTAAGTTTTTTCCAACCCACATTTCACAACAACCCCCACCTTCGGATGCCCGTGAACAGCAGCGCCCTTTAGTTGGCGTCTGGAGGGATGCGGATCCGCAGAGCGGGTGTTCATCTTGGGACTGGGATGACCGCGGGGGTTGGTTTACAGCCACCATTTTCATTTTTTTTTGTATTTTGGAACATCTTTGAACCCATCCCCACGAGCGGGGCTGGCCCGAAACGGACTCGGCAACTCTCTCGCACTGACAGAGAGTCCCGCCTCTCATTAGGGCTGGTCCTTTCTGTCAATGGGAAAGAGTGGTCAAGTCAGCATCGAAGCTACCTGACCTCTCATTAGGGTCAGGGAAGTTCAATGCTGACATCTGGCCAGCCGACTCCGTCTCGGGCTAGTCCTGAGCGTGGGTCGAGCCACATGTTGGGCACCCTTCGTCGTGAAACACCTTTTGGCCCGGTCTCCCAAGTCTGGACTGGCCCGAGATGGGTTAGCAGCTCCCTCTCACTGTCAGGGAAGCCTGCCTCTCATTAGGGCTGGTTTTCTCTGATAGTGGGAGTGAGTGGTTAAGTCGGCACTGGACCAACTGACCTCTCATTAGGGTCAGGGAAGTCCAGTGTTGATTTTGGCCGGCTAGCTCAGTCTCGGGCCTGATCTGGATCAGGGATCGACAATCTAGGCTAGGACTAGAGTCCGACCATTTTTCAGCTCCTTTGGCCTCGGTGGCGAGTCCAACGGACCTGTGCTGTTGTGGTCAGGGACTCTAAGTCCCTCAACATATCACGCGAATAAATTTTACCGACGCCCATGGGCTCAGGCTTCGGGTGGCCCCCTAAATTTTGGCCGACTTTACACGGCGGCGATGGCAATTCCCGCTCGCAAAACCGTTCGTTGGGTTTCGGGCGAAGAATTTTGGTCGCTGCCAGGCAGCAAATTTGCCCAAAAATTCTTCGCCCGGGGCCCAGGGAACGGTACAAGAAGAGCTGAAATCCTGCGACCGAGCGAAGGCGAGCCCGCCAAAAAATTCGATATTTCTCGGTCGCATAGAAAAATTTCCGGACCGAGCGCGGCGCACCCAAAAATTTTTCGAGCCGCGAGGGCCTTCATATATCCGCGCTGCGAGCGCCGAGCTCGCCTTCGCCTCGGTCGCAATTGTTCGCGCCTCCTGATCCGTTGCCGGCGCCGGGCTGCCGGCTCGCGCACTCCTCGATGCTGCCAGGCAGCCTGCCCTGGGAGTGTGTGAGTAGGCAGCTCGGTTTCGGCTAACGGATCGGGAGAGTTCGGCCGTGGGGATCGGCGCGTGACTCGGGGAGTTGGTCTTTGAAAGCGGAGCCGTGCGGACGAATTTTTGACTTTGGTCGGGAGAAAAGGTTGAGTTGGATTTGAAAAAAAAAGTGAATGAGACGCTGTAAGAGAAAAGAAATTTATTTGACGCGCCGCGGAAAAATTAAAGATTGTCGGCCGCGAATGAGGACGTTACCTCGGAAAACGCTATTGGGCGGTAAAAGAACAGTTCCATGGGAATCGGACAGACATTCCCACGCGCGGGAAAGAGGAAAAGCAAGGGATTTGAGCAACTTGACTGGTCTCCCTGGAACCGCAAGTTGGGTGCACGGCAATCTGGCGTGTGATCGAGTGTCGTTAAAATTTGGTGATCCTCTAAATTTACAATTGTAACTAAAAAGTGTAGTCATTCCCGGCAATAGACCGCAGGAAGTTATTTTTCTCCCAAACCAACTTATAATGTTATTTTTATTTAATCCTTATGTAGACATGAGAGGTTAAGTGGATTTGCCCAAACTCCGTAAGTTCTTTTGTGAATCTAAAATAAGGCAATTCATTATATGGGCGACCAATGCTGTGAAGTTGTGAAATTAACTCACCTGAATTAATGGTTTTATGTGAATCAGAAAATAAGAATTGTGACTTTAGGGGTAGGGCTGCCTAGAAAAATTTTGTTAGCTTACCTAAACCTCAGTGCGGTGATTCGAAACGGAAAAGAAAAAAAAAAATAATTTTAATAATAATAGATAAAACTAAAGGAAGCTAAAGATATGTCAAGTGCACCAATCTTAGTTTAACTTACTTAGTAGCCCGAGAAGGGATAAGCTGCAATCCACTGTCCTTGCTGAACGTACGGTCATTGCGAACCTGAAAAAACAAGAAGAGGTATATACGTAGATTATATTAGGTTGTAATATTCCGAAAGATAACTTTCTTACCTGGTGAATGTACGGCGTCCGTGATGCCAAACAAAAAACAAGTGTACAATGTAAACTGTAACAAACCGAAAGCGAATTACTAAATTACGTGAAACTTAATTTACGACCTGCCAGTTAAACATAATCATATTCTGTGAATAGGACCAGACATAGACGTGATCTGAAAAAAAAACAAAGTAAGAAGTTACTGTTAAGGTGATAAAATTTAAGTTTGTAGTGTCGACTAAGATATACTTACCTGGTGTTATGGTGAAAACATTACCCTAAATCCAAAGCAGAGAAAGGGTTATAAAGTTAATAAATGTAATGAAGAAAGCCCAAGTTAATTAAATACTCACCTGTGGTTTGGTTTTTGTGAACTTATTCGTCGGAGAACTTAATAACTCCGTCGGTAACCTAAAGCTAAAGAATCTAAAAGGAAACAAAAAAGAAAACGAATAATTCAGAACTAAAATACAGTTATATCCAGTGCGAAGTTAGAAGTTGACCCTAAATAAAAGTAAATATCAACCTGAAGAAGGAAAAAACAAAAACAAAAAAAAAAAAAAAAACAAATAAATAATAATAAAAAAATAAAATAAAATAGATATATATATAAATCCGAACAAGCATACAAGACCCGGAATCTAGTCTCCAAGGCGGCGAGCACCACGACGGGGCCCGTATGAAGAGGCAGGGTGCCGCCGCAGCATCAGCAGTACCTCCACCCCCCCCCCAGCATCACCATCGCGGCAGCAGCCGCAATATCATCGCAGCAGCAGCAGCAACCTCATCAGCAGCATCATCAGCAACGGCAACGACGGCGCCCAACGATTTCAATATTGTAAACGTTTGTTGAAAAAAAAATAGTTAGGTATTGAATAAAAGAAACAGGTATGTTACAATAAATTAAGTTTTTTTGGTCCCTCCCTCCGCTCTACCTTTCAGCCGGAAGCCTTAGTGTGATTTAATTATATTTTCAAGGGACCTCCCCATAAATTTTTGGGCCAAGGGGAGGTCACAGGGTGGTTGGGGCTAGGCCAGGGGGGTCCAGTCCATCAGAACCCCCCCCCTGAGAGTCAATCACGGGCAGTTGCAGGGGTTCATCCCGCACTGTCCTTTTCCGCCCCTTTGACCTTCGGGTCCTTCCGTCTTGCGAGAGAAATTTTTCGTTATTGCCGGTGGCCGTTCCGGCGGCTGAAAGCGGTTTTTTGGCAAACCCCCCCACACTACCGCAAATGCTAGCCTGCCAGCTCTCGCGGCCGCATACCGTCGGACGGGGTGCTTTAGCCGGGCCCCCGAGGCACACACGGGCTTATAACAGCTGTAACATTGGATTTAAATAGACTTATGTTTTTTTTTTAAATTTTGCGAGCACTGAAGTTATTAATTGTTACAGAACTGTCAGGTTATAGGGTTATTTCATTTACTCCTTCTTTTTTCTTCCCATCTATTTCAATCCTGGGGTCAACACCTACTACCGTTACATGTCGGATTGAGGACTTGACTTGAGATTTAACTGACAGTTCAATCCGCGGCGCCAGCTTTCCGACTTGAGGGCTTGACTTCAAGCTGGCTTGAAAATATATTTGACACTTCGTATAAGTTTGCCGCGAAATACGTGATGGAGGGCGCAATTTTTATTATGATTTCCTTCATTCAACACTCATAATCAGAAAATAACACAAAACTGACTTGAGACGCGACGCGACTAACAACTAAATATCAAAACTCAAGCGCTCAACGATAAATTTTTCGGATCGACTTGAGTCAAGCCGACTTGAAGTCGATCCGAGGCACTGACATATAGAAACTGGACTGCTAACACGCGTCTGAAAAACGAGACCATTTTTAGCCTAGGCTCAAATCTTTCAGGAAAATTTTGGCAATTAAAATGCTCTAAAAACCCGCACAATTATGTTTAAACACAGCTAAATAATAAATAATTAAGTTGTCATAAATCGATTTCTGTTGAATATGGTTCAATTTTTGGTATTTTCATAAAAAGGCCCCTGAAAATAATCAACGAACAACAGAGATAGATATAAAAGTTAGTGTTGCTACTTTTGTCTAACCTTCACATTTCACGTATATGCCAACATAATCTAAAATATGCGACGCAAAGTGCCGAAGCCATCTGTTGGTCATCGTTAAACTATTGCAACAGCCGATTTTAATTTGGTTTTTATTCTATTACTTTTGTGTAATTTGCGTTTTTTTCAGCACAAATAATTTTAATACGAAGAAAAAAGTGTTATGAAGTGGAATGGATTTATCGGGGATGCACTATTTTCATTCGGATACCAGAATAAAGTGCCATTAAGTTGTCTGCCTGGGGTATCAACGGGGGAGCGAGATAGTTAGATTTCGGCCAAAATTTGATCTCGTTTTTGAAGTGAGTCAATTCAATTCAATTTTTATTTGCGACTGACAGTACAATGATGGCTTAAATTGGTATTACAATGTTTTACAATAAGAGGCAGATTTACAAAGAGAAACCTATCTTACACTGTGAGGCGTTAGGTGCTGGTTACCATTGACAGAAGAGTCGGTGTGACTGTGAAACTATGATATGTGTGTGCGCAAGAGACACAAGGGGCGTGTTTGCGTATCGTGTGTACAGAGCTTACTACTAAGATAATGCTTAACTATATACTAAATACTATAAAAATTAAAACTAGATAACAAAATTTTGAATAAGTGTTTGGCCATTCAAGTCGTAAAGAAAGGTATGAGACTATGTTAGTGAGGGAATTGCCAAGTTGGAAGGGATTGATTAAAATTATAAGAATAAAGTGAGCAACTTAGAGAAATGAGTTTGACTCTTTTTAACCTCTGTGGTTGTTTTTGTTAGCTTTTAGATAAAATTGTGGTATAAATTGGGTTTCATCACAGTATAATGCGGAGTATGAGTCTGGGTGAAGAAAATTGATAGGGGAGGTGTAGTAGGTTTCTAGGATCGAGGTGTTTATGTTGTGGTCATAGATATCTTTTAATAGGCAGTTTGGGTGGGATTTTAGTTTGTCTAATTCATTTCGTAAGAGGCGAGTTAGGTGACAAGTTAGGGGTTCGATCTTGGCAGTAGAATAAATTTCAGCATTAGAGTAGTGCTTTTTTAAGTGGCTTCTGAAGCATTTGTTTGTACATACCCTGAGTATTTTCCTTTCAAGGATTAGGAGGTGACGCATGATTGTGGGTGATATGGTGGCCCAACACGGGAAAGCATAGGTTAGAATAGGCCTGATGAGTTGTTTGTATATTAGCAGTTTTGTTTTAGTGCTGAGCTCATTATTTGCTTTAAGGAGTGGGGAGAGAATGTTCTTGGCTTTGATTGCCTTATTTATGGTTTGTTTGGCGTGATAATTGAATTTTAGTAAATGGTGTAAATGTATTCCTAGGTATTTTATGGTGGTGCTGGGAGGGATGGAGTGACCCCACAGACATATATAAAACATGGACCGCTCAATCTCCTGTCTCAAGCGTCCGCCAATTTGACAACCTACTGCCACAGAGGGACGAGATGAGACATATCAAAATTTATATAGTGCTGTCTATTTTTACCGCATTGCATGGATGGGCCGATTCCGCAGATTTTCTGAATGCGGAATTGCTGAATGCTGACAAAAATATTTGAATTTAAATATTTGTTGGAAAAAAAATTAAAGAATATGTACTTTAAATGCAATTAATGTAAATAAAAATCATTATTAATGTCATAAATATGCTTTTAAATTTTTATCCTCGCAAAATTACCAATATTTTCGAGAATTTGTGACTGAAAAATTTTAAGTTATGAAAACATTAGATTAGATTTGTTTTTGTTCACGGAATCGAATGAATATGTTCATATGTTCAGAGCTAGAAATAGATAAGAACCATATCTATAAGCCAATAAATAATATCACTATAATATAATAATAAAATAAACTAATACCCATTTTCTACATTCCGAGTGCAATAAGAAGAACTCGCAAAACTCTGTTTGGATTGAACTTGCAATAAAATTCTTAAAACTGTAACAAATTTATTTCATTTACCTTTGAAGGCAGAAGCTGCCTTAATAAAGAGGAGGAGGAAAGTATCCTCCATTTCCTCTCCCAATGCCCAGCTCTTGCGATACGCAGATACCGCAGTCTAGGCTCCTCTTTCTATGATGCGTCGGATATGAGTTCTATCAGGATTAGAAGCCTGGAACAGCTCATTAGGAGCTCTATATGGTTCAAGGGTTAACTATGGGGGATCTTGCTCCATGTGGTATCACAACGGCCATTTTTCAGGTCTAAATGTGCCCCAACTGAGCACCCACTACTACCTAACCTACCTTTGATTTCAATTAATTTTTCCACAAAAACTTCGAACTATTTCGATTGGATTTTTCTATTGAATTATTTTAATTTTAAACGAAACAATTAATTGAAGCTAAAGGTTACTGTAATGAGTTTGTTAAATTCATAAACATCTTATTACGAAAATTCCATTCAAAGGGAGTTTTGTAAGCTCCTTTAGATTTTATTTCACTCGGAATGAGAGAACATGGGCTCTGGAATCAACTCCAGTGTTATTAAAGTAGCTCCTCAGAAAGTAATAATTAAAACAAATTGATCAATGAATATATAATCGTGCTGCCTCGCACTTAAATTTCAATTAAATTGCCTGTAACAAACAAATTCGCATTCATTAGACAATTCTCCAGAGAATTGTCAGAGAAAATCTTTAACGGAAATTCAGCCCGCTGAGAAATATTTGACATTATAGGACGTTAATTTTACGTCATTTCACGAACTGTCACTGCCACAGAGCGAAAGAGAGGGAACAAAAATCGCACCGTCCGCTTCTATGGGAAAACATGTACGTGAGCGGTCCATTATATTATACGTCAGTGAGTGACCCTGTAGGTTTAGGTGGAGTTTGCGGCTTTCGCTGGCAACCCCTCTTTTGCCTTTGGCGTAGGAATTCCTGAAGCAGATTACTTTTGTCTTGCTTGCATTTATCTTTAGGCCCCATTTAGCATAATACTTTTGAATGATTGTTAAGTGTTTGACCACTGAGGACATGGCTGCAGTTGGACTGGAATTTGTAGAGTAAAGGATTGTGTCGTCCGCGAATAGTAAGGCCTTTGAAGGTGACAGAGAAGAGGAGTTGCTGTCTAGATGGAAAGGAAGGTCCGATAGGTACAAATTATATAGCTTGGGACCGAGCACCGAGCCTTGAGGTACCCCTCTGAGTATGGGGATAGACGAGGAGGACTCGTTGTTTATGGTGATGGTTATGCATCGATTTGTTAAGAAAGAGGAGAGAATGTTAGTGAGGTAGACTGGGAAGTCATACTGGATGACTTTATAGATGAGGCCTTCGATCCAAACCGAGTCGAAGGCTTTTTCAATGTCCAACGAACAGGCAGCAGTGCATTCTTTGTTTCGAATGCCAATAATGACATCGTCCAAAAGTTTGAGGAGGGCATGGGAGGTCGAGTGTTTGCATTTAAATCCGAACTGTATGTCAGGGATGACGTTTTTATTTGCTAGGAAGGATAGCATTCTCCTGTCGATAACTCTCTCGAGCAGTTTCCCTAAGTTTGAGAGTAGGATAATTGGTCTGAAGTTTGCCACCTCGAAATTGTTGGGTTTTTTTGGAAGGGGAAGTAGTTGTCCTGATTTCCAAGGTGTGGGGAAATAACCGATGTTTAAGCAATTGTTAAAAAGAATGGTTAGCCAATTGATGATGTTATCAGGAGACTTGCGTAGTATGAAGTTTGTGATTTTGTCTGGGCCAGCTGATTTTTTATTGTTTATGGTGTTTAAGATTTCGGAGATTTCCTCAGGGCAAGTAAATTCAGGCATGTTGGCCTCGTTTAGAGCGGTGCAAGAGGTAGAGAATAAAGTTAGGGGTGAAGAGAGCGATGGGTTTATAACAACATCGCTATTTAGGTACGGAGCTGTCTGATTTATTATTGTGTTAGTTGAGGGGGAGCTGGGGTTTGGAAGTTGGTATTTGTATAATTGTGAGAAGAAGTCAGAGAAAGTATCGAGTATAGCTTTCGTCTCAACGATTTGTTTGCCGTTGCTAGTGAGTTTTATTGGGGTTACTTTGTGCCCTCCGGTGATTTTTTTTATTTCTCTGAAGGCCTCTGGCCCCGGGTAAATTTTACGGAGTCTGGCTTGAAATTTCTTATTGTGGTAGATGTTTAACCTTTCCTCTATGATTTTATTTAGCAAGTTAATTTGCGTTTTGAGGCTTTTAAAGGTGCTGTTGTGTGCGTTGGGGTTTCTGGTAAATAACCGTGAAAGAGTTCTTTGCCAGGTTCTTTTGGTACGGATGAGGGATCGTAAGTCCGGTGGTAATAATTGTAATCTGTTCTTGGATTTACTGTTTTTAGATCTGCCAAAGACTTCAGTGGTATTATGTAGGAGGTTTGTGATATGATGTATGGAAGAGTTAATTTCCGATACGGTCAGGTTTCTGTCGCATGGCGGCATAAGAAGTTCAGAGTCTGTGTTTAGGGCAGTTTTAAAATCTTCCCAGTTTATTAAGTTGAAAGCTATACAGTTTTTTGGAGATTTGGGAAGTAGTGAAATGTTGGGTAGAAGCAGGTTTAGATTGAGAGCAAGATGGTCAGAGTGACTGGTTAAAATGCTACAAGTCGGAGATTGGCCCGGCCAGTTTAATAGGCTATTGGACACAATGAAGAAGTCAATGTACGAGCCACTTTGAGGATATGTGGGTAAATTTGGGCCGAAAGTTTGCAAGTTCGAGGTGGGGTTGTTACTAAGCCAAGCAGTGATTGCCCGTCCATTTTGGTTAGTTACAGGGTCTCCCCAGAGGGGGGCTCTAGCGTTGAGGTCTCCTCCCGCAATGATAAAATCATATTTGCTATGAAGTGAGTTTAGGGTGTTTAGAAAATTGTTTATTTCGTTTAGAGGGGAAATGGAGGGGATGTAAATAGCCACCGCTGCAAGTTTTATAGGCCGGTTTGCTAAGGTAAGTCCTGAAATAAGTAAACCACAAGTTATTATGCTTGGGAAATCAAGGTTAGTATTATGAAGGTCAAATTGACTAACAGTTAAAGAGTTGTTGGCTAGAATTGCCGTGCCCTGACCCAGGTCGTTACGATAAGACTTATAGTTGGGGAAAGCTAAAGAGATATTGTGGTTTAAATGGGTTTCGTTGATAAGAAAGAGGTCAGGCTTGTAGTCCTCGAGGATATCAGAGATGGCATTTTTCTTTAGTTGTGAGATTAAGCTGTTGATATTTAACGCAAAAATATTTAGGTTAGTGGTCATTTTGGTACAGGCTGATCATGAAGTTTATGATCAAAAGGTCTTTCGACGCAGTGTCAGTGGCATTTCGGAATTTGGGTATAAATTCATGTAGTCTGTGCATAAAGTCAATGGAGTTCATTTTGAATCTACTTTCGATGTAGGAGAAGATTTCATTGCTATTTGGAGGTGAAAATGTCTGGGTAGGTTGGCCCTTAGTTTTAAGAACATCTGCGTAGGAGGTCATAGTGTGGTAATTTGAGTTGTTGATGAGATTTGGAACAGTTTGATTTATCGGGTAGATTTTATTTAGGACTGTGTTGAGATTCCTGTCTTTTACTTGAGCTTTATCAGACTTGTTTTTGTTGAGTTTGACGAGCAGGTCTTTACGGGCCTTACAGCCTAAGTAATTTGCTGGATGTCCATTTTTTTTTTTTTTGAAGTGAGTTTTTAGCCAGGACCAGCAGTCCAGTTTCTATATGTCAGTGATCCGAGGTTACATGACTTTCAAGTCTACTTGAAGCCGGCTTCAAGTCTGCATGTAACCGTAGTAATAGGTTTTATCCTTTACTTTAAAAATTTTGTGTTCCCAATATTTAGCGTCAGCTTACTGTAGTTTTATATCACAAACGATTTACCAATCACATACATGCATTCCAAAATTGTGTTGAATTTTGCACTTTGCACTTGCCAAAATGAATTTTTCGTTGAATTCTGCTTCGTTTCGTTCAAATATAATTGTCAATTAAACTGGCAACACTGCGTATTGTAAATGTCAGACTTAAGGCAAGAAGTCGCTGTGATTTCACTTTGAGAATCGACCATAGCATCTGTTTGTGTACGCCTTATTTCCCATCAATTTCTATCTTAAAAAGGGAATATTAAAATGGCAACCAAAGTTGCGAATGTAGGAAAAGGTTTTCAACCTGTAAGACTCACCACACATTTGATAAAAAAAACCAGAATCACCCACGCACTTTGTTTCTAACCTCTTTTTCCAGGATACCGATGTTCACGTTACCTTCGAAGATCAACAAAAAATTAATAAATTTGCAAAGCATAATGCCCGCCTTGAGGACTATAAAATCGAGTTGGAAATTAGAAAGAATGACTTGAAAAACTTAGAAGAAGCTGCAGATGAAATCGAACTTTTCGATGAGGATGAAATGATCCCGTTCCTCATCGGCGAAGTTTTTGTCTCTCACAATTTAAGCAAAACTCAGGTATAAATGAAGTTATTCTTAAAGTAATGTAATTGAAAAAATTATACAAACATAGGAACTGCTCGGCGTTGAGAAAGCAAAGAAACAAAGAGAAATTAAGGAAATTGAGGACAAATGCCATGACATCCAGCAGGTTATGAACGAACTAAAGGCTCAGTTGTACCACAGATTTGGAAGCAACATTTCCCTCGAGAACGACGATTAAATGACTCACGCATTCGCTGATTATTTAAATCACTTTATTCATTAAATCATAAAGTTACACTCTTTACTGAAGCCTGGCTGATTTCCCTTGTATTTGTTTGGTTTCCAAATATAAAGACAACATTCTCCTCGGCGTTCAACATTGATATATCCTGCAAGAAGAAAACATTCCAACATGTTTTTAGTCAAATATATATTTTCTGTACTAATCGAGAATTGTCTAGTCAAAAGGGTCTATTACCATCTTATAGTCATTCGAAATTTTTTTTCTACTAATTTAAGACCCTGCAATTGAATGTATATAATATGTTTCATTGAAAAACGCTTTCCCATTTTAGCATGGCTCGATCAGAATCAAATAGGACAAGAAGAGGTATTTCCTATGTACATTAATTCAACATTTATATTGGCTTTGAATAATTAGGTACTAATTAACAATTATTTTGAGTATTTATTAACAATAATTGTTGTGATTTCTATGGGATATTTGAAAAAAGTTCATGTGGAAGAAGGCTTGATTTCTGAAAGTTTGTGTGTCTAAGGGACTAATGATTATGATTAAAAAAATATAAATTACAAATTAAGGATTATCAAGTACGTACATAATTTTTATTCTTCGGTCGTTTAAAAACGATTACGAAGTGATTTTATTTTTCGATCGCTCGATGATTATCAATTGAATTTTATTTTTCGATCGCTTGACAACGGCTATCAAGTAATTTTAAACCTATATAATTACATATTTTACCGACCGAACACATTGAAGATTCCAAAACTTATACATAACTACCAGCCAAGAGATTGGACTACTATTGAAAATGAAACTAAAAAATACTTTCAGAATTTACATGTTTGCTACCGGGTACTTAATATAAAATGGAAATACCTTCAAGAAATCCTCCCGAAACGGCGGTTTGTAGTGTTCCCATTTCTTTAGTTCATTCAACTGCACTTGCTTTTCCTGGGTCGCATCAGTAAGTTTTATTTGGAAGGGATCGTCTTCTTTATCTAAATTCTCATCCTCACTTGCGATCTGTCATAGATTAAGGTTTATTACATACATATGTATAACTTGTTTAGAATGAAAAAGAAAACTCACTTCCCCATTGCCCTCACAATTGCACTCCAAACTATTGTGTGTCTCACACGACTCAAAATTCTCTTGTATACTGAACAAATCCTTGAGATCTTCCTCTGAAAACTTCAAAGCAGATTTTCCATCCGGTTGATTTATCACACATCCAGTTAAAGAAATCTTTTGTATTTGCCGTTGAAAAATTTTCTCCTCGATAGTGCCACAAGTAACTAGTCTAAAAATTTGAACATTTTTGGTTTGGCCATCCCGCCAAATTCTGGACATAGCTTGCAAATCTGTTGCTGGATTCCAATCGCAGTCGAAAAGTATTAATTTCGACGCCCCACAAAGATTTAAGCCAACACCGCCTGCTTTTGAACTAAGTAAGAAAACGTTGAAATCCGACAATGGTTTATTAAACTTCTCTACTATCGAATTTCTTTCTGTTGATTGTGTTGTTCCATCTAGCCGTAGGTATTTGTATTGAAATTGATCACAAAGACTCATTAGCATGTCCAGCATTTTTGTGTGATTAGACACGAGGACAACCTTCTCGTTTAGGGCAGTTATTTGCTTCAGCATTTTCGTTACGAGCTCTAGTTTTCCAGAAGCAGACGGACTAATGGAGTCTTTTGATGAAAGCAAGCTTTTTAAATATGTATTAAACACATTATTCTTCGAACTTCTTGTTATCAGATTTGGATGATTGCAAATTTTCTTAAGCGCTGTAATCATCTGTAAACGTTGTGTTTTATTAAACGTTAATTATTTAAAAATTAGAAAAAGGCAGATAGTTCTTTGATTTTGTAATCTGTCTTAACCAAGAAATTGGAAAATTACATATGTAAATACAAACAATATTTATTGAGAAAAAAAAAATTTTTTAAGTGCATACGCCGGCATCCAAGAGAAAGAAGTTTGCTAGAAACTATGTGTTTAACAGTAACACCGCAAATATTTTATTTAAAACCTATGCGATACCCTATGTACCTCTTTTTATTTTTAATTGTACGGTTGGTTGAAAACCTCAATTTTTTTTGTGATTCTTTAATATAAAAGTCATTTTTTAAAGAAGCAATAAAACGAGCCGTTTTTTAAGCCTTAAACCAACTTTTTGTTACTAAACAAAAAGATTACAATTAAAGTTTAAAAAATTGTGTATGAACGAGTTTTCAAAGATAAAAATATTCGAAATTAACTGATCAGTTTTAATTTTGGCGGTAGTTACGTATTGTCACAAAACGTGTATTACTAATAGATAATTGTTATATGTAGTTAGTTTTACACTTACTTGCAGGGAAACTGACTCCTTGGTTATAAGGTCTTCTTTATTTTCATACCATTGCAACGCTTTTTCTATTAGGGAAATCTGCAATTCTGACGGGCGCACGAAAATTACAAATTCTCTTTTCATTGGCAAATAGTCGATGTTCACGCTTTGTGTTCGTCTTATTATAAATTTACTTGTCATAAAATTCAACTCCTCTGCTTTTTCCTTTCCAATAGACTTACAAGAGCTGGATGCATTTGGGGCTTGCGATAATACAATCGGGTTCTCATATTGGCGCTTGTATTTTTGATAATCCCCCAATATACCAGGATTTACAAAGTTTACCAAAGTGTAAAACTCTTGCAGATCATTTTGGATAGGTGTTCCAGTTACAATAATTCTTTTTTGAATCTCCAGTTGCATTAAGGATCCATAAATCTTAGTACCCTGATTTTTAAGTCGATGTCCTTCGTCACAGATTAACATATCAAATGACATTCTTCTGAATTCATCAGTATTGCTGACAAAAGTTTCATAGGAGACGATCACAAATGGCATATGTTTTTGCCCCTGAAATTGACTTATTTTATTTTTTGCATCAACAACATAGGCAAACATTCGCTCTCTAGCGAGCCATTTTGATATTTCCCTATTCCATGTCTCAACCAAACTGCTTGGGGTCACTATTAAAATCCGTCCAATAACTCGTTCTCCACCATAAGGACCTCGCTTTAAAAGAGTGTGGCAAAGGGCAAGGCACTGCAGAGTCTTGCCCAGTCCCATCTCATCAGCTAATATCGCTCCAAAATAATCCATGTTCCTTAGCCCCAAGACGCATTCATATAAAAATTTCACTCCTTCTCTCTGATGGGGCCGCAAATATTTCGCAATAGAATTAGATATTTGAACCTGAGTCACAGGACGGTTTTCTTGGTTGAATTTCCATTGATGTATGATTGAAGGTTCCTCCATCACAAGAGGGTCAAATGACTCAGAGTTGTCATCTTTTTTAGGCAATTTTGGCATTTTAATAGGAGGTGTAGAAAGATGCAGGTTAGGGACAAACACATTGCTCGATTTCCTCTTTTTAACTTTTGCCTCATCATCTTGTACTTCAGAAATATCATGTCTGAAATAACCTTTTGGCTTGTAAGCAGACGTTGATTGGTTTGTCAGTTTTTCTAGGACTTCGACCTCTTTGCCGCCTATTACCAATTTGTTACCTTCATAAACCTCAGTGAGTTTACTAATACTTCCTAGATAATTTCCACTTAAATCTCTTAGTGTACCAGCATTATTTAGTATTTCAATAATGCCATCGTTTTCGTAGGTTTTGTGTTTCTTTGTGGTTCTTTTACCCCATAAAACACTAAATATGACCTTGTCCGTAGTATTACTATTTTCAGTTTTTTCTTTGAGTGGTGAAGATTCATTTGTAGAATCACTATTGCTTTTCGGTAGCGTAATGTTTTTTATGGGCTTTAAATCGAAAAGACAATTGGTTTTGTTTTTCAAGGATGGTGCTCCAGACCTTCGCATTGTGTTTTATACAGCATTGAATAATTATAATCCAGATGTAGAGCCTCTTTTAACTACAAAGTTGATAACCAATTGTTTTATACCGTCTACAATGATAAATAATGACATAAATAAATAAATACATAGGAAACCTACAAGATATGTATTATTATGTTGTAAAAGAGTATATTTTGGAAATGCATACATATCGTTCACAATTAAAGAACGCTAAGTTCATATCTTGGACAGTTTAGAGTTAAAGTAGTGAAAAAGGGAGTTAGTATAGTAAAGTAAGTAAAGAAAACATTTGAAATGAAGTGCATATTGCTATTTTCTGGCAATTTTTTCACAGATATCTATTATCTTTAATTATACTTTTAAATGAACTTTCTGTTGAACCCTATTGGAATCTATCCTATAATTACATAATTTCTAAAAAGAATAACAAAACATTTGTTGTCGTGACAAAAAAAAACATTAAACAAAGGTTAGTCATTTTTTATAGAGCTGATATGTTTGTAGTAAATAAATCTATAGTTTCGGTGGAGTCCAAGAATAATTCACAGAGTCGGCATATGATACAATTATACGCTTTATAAGCTTTGGAGTGAAGTTAGATTAGATTCTAATATAAAATACTTACATGATCCAGATTAGAATAGAATACGTTCAAATCTAAAAGCAAATTTTGAATTATAAATGGCTGGAACTTTGCAAATGGGAGACCTGGTTCCTGATAATATTTCTTAATTCGTAGGCCTAATCTATTAATAATTACAGTTCATTTTAGCTGCGTTTTTTTAATGAACTGGATCCAGGTTTTAGTACGTTTTCTTCACATGAAAACCCGAAAACCCAGGTTTTATCGGGGTTTCTATCCGCATTGCCCCATTTTAAGTGGGAAATATTTGAAATTTCCCCGTAACCTCGATAGAAACCCCGATAAAACCTGGGTTTACGGGTTTTCATGTGAAGAAAACGTACTAAAACCTGGATTCAGTTCATTAAAAAAACGCAGCTTTTATCTTATTCACAAAATACTACAATAATTGCGACAACGCAAAGCAACTCATACACAAATCCAAACAAACTACGCGAACTTTTGGAAAAACGTAAACAAACTTCTGTCAAATTGTTGTTAGAAATTTTCGTTTATAAAGTTGTCAGCCATTGTTTGTACATTTTTTGAACACCTGAAGATTCTGTAAAAATGTACTCATATTAGGGAATTTTTGCAAATTTATATATACCTTCTTGGTTAGTTTAATTAGTAAATGCATAGTTAATTGAATGTATTTGATGAATTCCCAGAACGACTGAATATTTCGTTTTATTGGCTTAAAACACTTGGCGTATGACTAGGATCGTGTTATCATGGCAACCCCTTTTTACCTCCTTTACCAAGAAGGCGACGTTGAGTTTCTGACGTCTCTTGGCACTGACACGTTTATTTGCATTATTTTGGAGTTCTAGTGATTAAAAAACATTGAGAAGTGAAGATATATAAGAAAAAGATGGCCCAATTCGATCTAACTGCGAGGAATTGCCAATTTCTTGATCGGCATCTTACTTTTCCATTGCTGGAATTTTTATGCGCTAAAGAGGTTAGGTTTGCGAGGCTTGACCCGTATGCAATGGCTTTTTTTTTATCTTATTGAAATTAATCAAATTTTTATTTCAATTCAATGTTCATTTCCAGATCTACAGAAAAGAAGAATTGCTTGAATTTATTTTAGAAACGGTAAACAAGACCAATATGATTGATTACACGATGGATACTCGTCAGCGTCTTGAGCTTGGTGATGAAGTTCCAGAAGAGTTAGCTCAACGAAAATCAGAAGTTCTTGCAACTTTAAAGGAACTTCAAAATGAAGTTGCCCCAATTATGAAGGCTACAGAAATGTTGAAAAATAGTGACAGTATGAAGGACTCCAAAACGTTTTTGAACGTTTTACAAAAAGAACACAACTTTAAAAGTGAAAATGTGGAGAGCGCTTACAAACTTGCTAAATATTTATACGAATGCGGTAACTATCAGGACTCTACTTCTTATTTGTACTTTTGTCTCTTAGTTATGTCTCCCAGTGACAAGGTAATTTCAAAGCTAATAAAAAATTAAAGACTACAATGTTTTCACCTACAGAACTATTTGAACGTGCTTTGGGGCAAATTAGCAGCTGAAATTTTGATTCTAAACTGGAATTCTGCTTTGGAGGATCTCTCACGATTACGTGAGTTCATTGACAACAGCAATTTTTCGAACATTCAAGCTCTACAACAAAGGACCTGGTTGATTCACTGGAGCATCCTTGTCTTTTTCAATCATCCGAAAGGACGGGACCTGATCATTGAAATGTTCTTGTACAAGCCGCTATATCTGAACGCAATTCAAACTATGTGCCCTCACATCTTACGCTACCTTGCAACAGCAGTAATTATAAACAGAACTCGAAGAAATGCATTGAAGGATTTGATCAAAGTGATTCAACAGGAGTCGTACACCTACAGAGATCCTATCACTGAGTTTCTAGAGTGTTTGTATGTAAACTTTGACTTCGATGGCGCCCGCATGAAGCTTCACGAGTGCCAGACAGTAATTTTGAACGACTTCTTTATAGTTGCCTGTTTGGATGAATTCGTCGAGAATGCCCGTTTGATGATTTTCGAAACTTTCTGCAGAATCCATCAGTGCATAACCATAAGCATGTTGGCCGATAAGTTGAACATGAAGCCGAATGAGGCTGAATGCTGGATTGTGAACTTGATTCGTAACGCTCGCCTGGATGCGAAGATCGATTCAAAACTTGGACACGTCGTCATGGGAACACAACCGTTGAGTCCCTACCAGCAACTGGTTGAAAAAATTGACTCCCTTTCAGTGCGTTCAGAGGCGCTAACGGGATTAGTCGAGAGGAAAAATAAGCAGAAGAATCCGGAATCGATTGACAGTTGGAAGTATTACTGAAGGATGGAATTACTTTAATTTAAACTAAAATAAACCGTATAAATAAACTGAGTATTTTAACTAATATTATTATATTAGTAAAATTGCTCTGTTTATGTGCGTTTACTTTATTAAGTGAATCCCTCTATTATTTTGTATGCGCTTTTGTGCTAAGGATAACTTCATTCAGTCGTTTTACTATATTAAAACTTCAACATCTGCTACATGTTGTTTTTCACATATAAAAATTCTCTTTAAATCGGATCCCTATTTCCTGATTCCTCTGTTCTAAAATTGGACTAGATTAAGAAGAAAATTACGTTAACCATAATTTAGCCATAAAATCCGGGACCCTGTCATGAAACACGTTCGAATCGAATCAAAAGGAGCTTACAAAATCCCTTTTTGGATAACATTTCCTTAATAATGTTCCTAAATTGTTGATAAAATCATTTCACTAACTTTTGACTTACATTAATATTTGCGTTCAAAATGTTAAAATAATTCGATTAGAAAAATGCAATCGAATTATTTATGTGCGGAAAAGTTAATTAAAGTCAAAGATAAAAATAATTTTATGAAAATTTTAGAAGTTTTGTTAAGGAATTTTTATCAAAAAAGAGCCTTTGTAAGCTCCTTTCGATTCAATTCGAAAGTTTCCCATGACAGGGCCCTTGAAGGAAGGTGGTGGAGGTGGAGGAGATAGAGGAATATCCAAGGACTTCATCCCAAGTGATAAAAAGTGAGGGCGGTGGGTGGAGATGAAAATTCTTATATTTGATAGCATATAGATGCCTTTATTGTATACATGCTCGGACCTTCGGTGGTAGGAGATGGAGGGGGTAGGGGAAGGTTCAAGGACTTTATCGCCAGAGGTAAAAAGCTGGGATTGAACAGTAGAGGCGCAGGGGATGGAGGTGAAAATTGTTATATTTGATTACATATAGATGCCTTTATAAATACTTTTATGCTTTTTGAATATATTCTATGTAAGGAGCGCAAATACATACATAATAATACTCGACCACCTTCATTCCAATTTTCCACTACCGCTGGGGTTGGGAAAGAGGGAGAGACCACTTACATGTGGAATTGAAGGGAGGTGCGGGATCGAGTCTGGTACCATTGGATAGCTTTTCAAAAAATATTTGACACGTATTTTTTCTATTTTCGATTCCATGTGTAGTTCGCGAGATATTCGACCTTTTCGGAACCTTTTTTGACAGAAAACACACCATCCCCCGCGTTCCCTGTACCGAATTGAAAAAAATGTTTCAGATAAAAGTTTCGTATTTTTCCCCGTAGAATCAGAATCTGCAATAAAAAATTACGGTTCCCATTTGAAATTAAAAAGTTTATCCCTCCACACCCACATGGGGAGGGGGCAGAGGGCTGATTTTAATACAGACAGATGTCCCCCATGGAGATATTGATTTTTTGTCTAGACAAGTTTTTTGTATAATGCGTGTTTTTCGAGTTATTTTGATATGTCAGGTTAAATGAAACACCCGGTATGTAAAGGTACCTGCGTATTTACAAGTAAGAATGATTTCACAAAAACTTTAAGCGCGTTATTCTCAAAACTACTTTTTTTTTAGCTCATAGACATCAGATCCCAAATTCTACTCGATAGATTTTAAAAAATCAAAGGGGCCTCGGGTGGCGTAGTTGGCTGAGTACGTCATTTCGGGGTTGTGGGTTCGATTCCCACATGAAATACCTTCGTTAAAAAAAGCAAAACCTCTCACATATAAAAAATATATAAAACAACAAACAATACAGAAGAAAGCCCTATATAGGCTTAAGCTCCCGAGTGCGCGAAGACAAAAAGCAAGGTAGAATTAATTCTACCTTGTAAAAAGAAAATAATCAAAAAGCATTCGATTCATTAACATAACTAGAACATATACCTATAAAAATGCATATATGTTTGTATGTTTGTATGTAAGTACCCCTTGTTTTTTTTATGCACTTACTTTTCCAAAAAAAGGCAGATTTTTGAAATTTTTCAGAAAAACAGCCGTTAAACATTTGAAAAAATTAATTTTTTTTTAAGTATATATATGTCCTAGAAAAACCTCTAAGGGACACAATCCATTTTGAATTTTTTCTTTATCAGGAAGGAAAGAACACCACAATTACGTGTACCAGCCAAAAAGCGACTTTTACAGCACGTCTTCTGCCACTGCCAAATATAACTAAAAATTAAACAAAAAAATGTTTGTATTCTTCAAAAGCTATAGAGTAATGTCTATAATAAGAGTGTTTTTCCTCTATTTTGAAAGCGAATGCCCCCTTAAGGGATCATTCTGGTTTATAATTTTAAAAAAATTGATTATTTTTGCATTACATTTTTCGGAAGTACATAATACAGTAGTGGCCAGATAAAAGTTACCACCTTAAAAATTTTGGGAAATCCACGGTTACGGTCACAAAACTCCTTTATTTGCTTCATGCGCTCTTAAAATATTATGACTCTTCCACAGTTTAACATTAATGGAACACATTTATGGCTTAGGCCGAGCTCACTTAATAGTTATTTGTTTGCCAAAACGCATTGTTGTTTAGGAAGTCCAGGAGTGAACATGGTGCGACAACTTTCAAATGAACAAAAGTGTGTTATTTGTGCACTAAGCCAGGAAGGACAAGCGGCTAGGATTATTGCCGGTAAAGTGGGATGTAGCCATGTTACAGTCATTAAAGTTTAAAGGTTGTTGCGTGGAAATTGATCCACTAACAGGACGAAAAGGACGGGTTTGCAGAATCGACATCAGGCTTAAGGCAGGATCGTGTTCTGAAAAATTTAAACCTTCGGAATTGAAAACAAAACGTCTTGAGAGTTGGCTATAGAGTTCTAGGAAAGTTTAGATATCAATTAGAGTGCGAGAACTGTACGATGAAGGCTGCAATCCTGTGGTCTATTTGAACAATTTTGCCTTAGCGTATAGATCGTGGTCTCAAAATGCCTGGAAGAAAGTCATCTTCATGGACGAGTTGAAGATCAACCTCTACCAATCCGATGGGCTGCGGTACGTTCGTCGACGGGAAGATGAAAATTTTCGAGATTACTGCGTTTTGCACAGGCAGAAATTTTCGCCTAGTGTTATGGTTTGGGGTTGCATTTCTTATTTCATTGTAGGGGATATTGCAATTCTCACAGGATCCATGAACACGGATAGCTTTATCAAGGTGATTCACGACCATTTGACCCCATCGATGAAAAGAATGTTCCCTGTCATTTAGGATCCAAACTTCTAGGACGATTCTGCACCATGTCATCACGCCTATAAAGATCTTTTATAATTTTTTTTATTGTTCTCTATGATGAGTTTTGGATTTAATCAGAAAAACAACAAACTTTCACCGTTTTCTCTGTAAAAGTAAAGAATTTGTATGACAATCCGTAATAATGACAATGGAATGGCCAGGAAACATTACGGATTTGAATCCTTTAGAGAACTATTGGGCAAAGTTTAAGGTTTACGCGTCGAACAGGCATGCAAATACAACAGAGGAACCTAAAATTGCCGTAATTGTAGCTTGGAACAACGACATAAGCTCGGAGTACTGGAAAACATTCATCCTTTCAATGCCGAGGAGGATCGAAGCCATCATAAAGGCTCATGGAGGTCCTACAAAGTATTGAAATGAGGCTTAAGATATTGCTCAAGGACAGCATCATGAATGTTTATAAAAATTTTAGAAAGAATGTTAGTTCCTTTTTTATATTTCCCTTTTTTTATAATAACATTTTAGTTGCATAAAATCGACTTTTTTGATATCTAGTCAAGAATAAAGTTAATGATCGGTTTTTATAACAGCATACAGTATTTTCTTAATTATAAACCTATCAAAAAGGATAATGCGTCCTTTTCTTTTCATTTAAATGCGGTTTAAATGATTGCAATCGATTTTTCCAAAATTTTCAAGGTGGTAACTTTTATCTGGCCACTACTGTATGTATGTATCTAAAAGTAGAGGCAGAAGGCATTTTGTAAGGTGCAGACATCGCTGATTAAGTTAAGACTTTTCATAATTTTTCATTAACAAAAGCTTTAAACGCGTTTTTCTCAAAAGTTTTTTTGGTCAGATGTAGTGATTCCTCCGAAACCACTGAACCGATCCTTATGAAATTTTAACCACATATTCTACACATGAATAGCTTCAGCGCATTTAAGAACCGTATTACAATTTTAATTTTTACTATTTTTTTTTCCACAAACTGAAGAAAAACCTTCTTTTTTTATTTTAAATTACCGCCATTTTATTATTTATCAATTAATATTAATATGCCTAGAGCGCGCAAGAGCCGCAGTCATACTGAATCTAAATATTTTTGATTTTTTCGTTTTTAATGGGCGACAATTTACTTTTCGAGTAGTTACATTTGCTTGTTATTTTTGTGCACTTAAATGTTTAAAATGAATAAAAAAATTTTTTTTATATATTTTGAGAGTGTATTCATATATTAAGCTCAATAAATTTTATATCAATATCTATAATAATACATTCTTAAAACAATTTACAAAAATAGCCCTTTCATTGAGCACCTAAACCAGAATGATCCCTTAAGATTGCTGAAGTTCCCTTTCTTGACTAGTCCTGTAACTTTTTTGCTTAAGCATGCGATACTGAAACAATTTCCACGAAAAATATATGTAAACAATTGCAAAATAATCCTGGAAAAAGAAGTAAGAGACGATATTATTTCCAAGAACTATTTTGATGCATTAACTATCTAATTGGTTTCTGGGTCTCTTCATATGTAATCGAAATCTGAAAAATTCAACATATATGATGCTGAATGGAATTGTATTTTAAAGGTACTAAATGTTAAAATAATTAATTAAACATATAAAATACAGTGTTTTATTACGTAATGTATAAACACTTAAAAAATTACTGTATCAAGTAGAGTTGCTCGTTAAAAATAGGGGCCATAAATACAACAATATTGGATTAAACCAAAACAACACAACATAGAAAGGTATCGGCTAGCACTTGTGGAGGTGGGAATTCGAATCACACAATTAATTGCTACCTGTTCTTGATAGCAGCACCGTTTGGTTTTACTACCAGCCACACTTTTAGCGGTAAACTCTCAAGATATCGAATATATCTTCTGCAGAAGTATAGCCACACCAGGCCATAGAACATGCAAATGAAGCATTCGATGTAGTATCCATCTATCAATGTGAAACATTGACCTCCCGCTGTAAGGCATTCCTAGAGGAAAAAAATAAATAAAATCAAAGCTTTATTTTAATGTACTTATCTTGCTAAGTAGACTAAGAGGTGAAGACACTTAATTAAAACACTAAAAGGGAGGATTTTAAATAATAATCAAACTAAACTTAAATCTGCGGTTTTAAAGGAAGTAATAATAAAGTTTCATCTCCAAAAGCTGACGTAGTATGAATACTAATTAAATAAATACTTACGTAAGATTAACCTTTTACATATGTATACTAATTAATTCAATATTTATAGCGCATCGATTTTAACTTAGTAACTGATCACGCGTTACCGCCCGATTAAAATTTCATGAAAAATTCAAGTTTGTACTTATTGAGCCGTTTTAAGATATTTTTCTTTTCGGTTTTATTCAATTTATTCTTAACTGCTCATATTTTATCGCCCAAAAATTACTTCATTAAAAGTCTGCATTTTGGAATTACGGTGGCTGCCAAAAACAAAATAAACGAAATTCAAAACTATCTCAGGGGATATGAAGGATGAAAGTACAATTTGGTGAAACATGTTTCAAGTTCCAGGTAAAATTAACTTTTGGGAATAATTGCATAATAGGAAAAAAATGATTTTAGAGGATGATACCTGGTAGCAAAATGGTACCTGCAAAACTGGATACGACAAATAAACGAACAGTTTAACCATTAGGCTTCATTGCCATAAACACTAATTTAGGATTTTATCAGGGTGAATAACGCTATCTAAGCTATGTCAAGAATTCTAGCCCAATAAAAATAATATTACCTCCTGTTGAGCCTTTGTGGAGCATTGGTTATCAGTTAAAGCCTCTTTGGGATGAATGCAGTCCTTCCAGGTAAGGACATCGACCAGCCACAGAACAACAGTGCTAGGCCAGTTGCCGCCAAGATTGCATATGGTGTTCAGCAAGGTCATATATGTACCGCCAACTGCTGGGTCTGATATCTTCGCGAAGAAAGCCATCACTGCCACGAACATACAGTAGAGGAATATTTGATATATAGCGTAGTTGACGAGCAGCAATATGTAGTACAAGGTGGGCACATTGTCCTTTGTTATTAAATAAGGTGTAAAGTAAGTGATTAGGACGGCAGTGACGCTGAACACCATTCTGTACGGAATGGCCCATATATAGACCTCCATCGGCTTTGGGCCAGTAGTGTATTTGCTTACGACTAATGGTAGAACTATTTGTAGTGGAATGAGAGGAACAGCCAACAAGGCTAGTTTGTCTTTGGGAACCCCAGCGTCTATCAGTTTTAACCCTGTCACAGTATCACAGGCAGCAAATGTTACTTTAACAGTGAGAAGAATGCCTATAAGGATTTGTATGGGCCGCATTTTCAGGATGTCCACGAGCAGCTTATATGTCTGTTTAATGTTAAGTTCTGGGTGGCCTGTCGCATCCTTTTCAGTAGCAGTGCTTTTATTTTCTGGTTTCAGCAAAGCAACCAGAGTTGTTACAAATAAAAATACAATACCCCAAAACCATAAAAAGACCGGTAAAGTGACCAGTCCAGAATCCTTGGGCTCCGCTCTTAGGTAAGAATTGCAAAAGTCCTTCGACTCCAAAGCGATGAACGCTACATATCCCAGGAAGTAGCCAGCAGTTTGTCCTACCGAGTTGCAGGTCGATGCATGCCCTACATTGTTCCGCTTCAGCATGGTAAGTGCCCACCCATCCACAGCGATGTCCTGTGTGGAGGCAAGGAAATTAAGAGCAAAGAAAATGCTTGTTAAAAATTGGACATTTGGCTGCTCCCCCTCGCCTCCTAGCCACTTATCGACGTGACTCGATAGGAACAGCATAAAAATTCCAATGAGATACTGCGTCGGCACAAGCCACGATTTTCTCCTTCCAATCTTGCTCCAATATACTGAATCTACGATTGGGGCCCACAGGAGCTTGAGACTAAAAGGCCATATAGCAAAGCTAAACTCGGCTTGCTGTTTATAACTGGCGCCTCTGTTCTGGAGAAGCATGGGAATAGCTGCTGTTAGGCCCAAGGGGATACCTTGAAGGAGGTAGAGCAGAAACAAAATAGCAATGTTTGCCTTGTCCCCACGAATATCGCTGCTCTCATGATTATCCTCCTGCAGCAATGGTGCCTTATCATCTCCCTGCAGCTCGCTGCTTCTCCTCTCCAGCGAATTTTCCGTCCTGCGGCGAACACTCATGATCTCATTCCAAAACTATCAGGTTTAATAACTAACACGTCAGAGGTGCACAACAGAGAAGCTGCTTATGTTTTTTCGATTTCTTCCAATCCTGCTGGTGTCCTTTATTATATTTAATGCCAAGATTTGCGTCTTCGTTTAAGAAAGTGATTCCGCAATAAAAAAATATTTCATTTATTTAATATTATGCAAATTTTGTGCACTTCATGCACGGAACACGTAAAAACAGAGATGCGTCCACGAATAATATTTTGACAGCTGACTAAAATTCTGCTAAAGTTGGTAACATGTGAAGTTTACTCCATTTATTCAAGTTCCGGTTGTATAACACTTTAACGAAAACATTGAAATTTATTTTTCCAACTTATCATATCTGGATAGAAATCCAGATAAAACTTGGTTTTTCGATTTTGCATGCGGAGAAAACGTAATAAAACCTATCCAGTGCATTAAAAAAAAAGAAGCTTAATTGTATTTTTGGGCACTCCTGAGCAAGATGCTGGAAATATTCACCTTATCCCGCATCTGCAAGGTGCAAGAGTTTAGGCTCTGTGGGTCCTATTATATTATTATCCTATGTTACAATAAAAATAAATTAAAATTTAATCTGCCTCAAAGTGCTGGTCTTGTGCTGGTATAAGAGCAACGCTGGTACTAGACCACTTAGACCAGTCAACAGTCGATCGGGCACCACTTTTATAAGTTTTATAACTTGTCAACAGTACTGTCAACAAATGTGAAAGCGTCTTTCCTTGCTTCTGGGAATTGTTAGGTTATAATTTTGAAGTGAAGAAGTTTTGGATTGATGGTGATAATTATTTCCGCGGTAATTAGTCAGGTGGGAGCTTAACAGCTAGCCTAGTTTATATTAAACTGGAACACGAAATGTCCAATAACACTAAATTGCCAGGTGAAGGAACTAGCGAAGAAGTTAGCAAAGAGGTTAGGGTTCCAAATTTTTCTCTGCCGCCATAGATAAATATCTCAAATTTCAGCCAAAATCGACCACAAACTTTAGCGAATCTTGCGAGAAAACATTTGCCCGCCTAAAGTTTTTTGTGTACGCCGACGTAGGCTCAAAAGGAGTTTCGACTGAGAACCATTTAAAGAGGTTGCAAAGCCTTAGAAAAGAACTAAATTATATCAAAGAAACTGAATGGAAATATGAGCCAATTGAAAAGCGCATAGGACAACTCTAGGGCAGATCAATAACCTTTGAACGAATACAGCAAAATGATTTCCTTACTTAAACATGCCTTTAGTTATTTTAGCTACGAAAGAAATAAGTTAGAATGTGAAAAAAAGTTGGATGAGGAGCTAGCAAAGCTGGAGGAGGAGACAAAGCAGGAGGACGAGCAGACTTTTAATAGGCTGCGTAAACGTGATGTTGAGGAAATTGTAAATGATGAAAAGAAGTGCTTCAGAAAAATTGGTAAGTGTAATTTCAAACTCACCCACAAGTCTGCAATGGCAAACAATTTCTTCAATAAATTAGATCAGTTGATTTCCGTGGTAGATGTGGTTAATTTGATAAAGTTGATCGTTCAAATTGCAACCATGTAACTATAGTTGTATTTTTTTAAGCACGATAAATATTCTAAATTCGTTAATCAATTTTCGGTACTCAATTCCTTTCTAGTATAACATATCCTATAAAAAGCACGTCTATTATATCCGAGGTTTTTAGATTTAAAACAAAACAATATGGAAATGCATTTAAACTACACATAACTTTATATTTACTGCCTTTTGTATAAAGAAAATCGTCAGTCAATAGAAATATTTTGTAAAAGGAAAATTTAATTCAAATGGCATTTTATTTGTACGTGGTTTCTGTTGTAAATAGGACACTATTTTTATGAATATCTCGAAAACAATGGGAGGTTGGTTTTTTTTCGTTTCAACTTTTTCATAAAATGTATTAAAAAGTAGTGAAACATTTACGCTAACGGAATAGTCATATTTATTATATGGTTTGCATATCAAGAGACTACCTTTGAATATTTTGTAAAATTAGTAGAGAAATATAATATATTTTCCTTGCTTTTGCACGTTTGGAGACGTCGACAAACAAGTGAGAGATTGCCCGTCAAACTTCCAAAACGGCAATTTCAATGCCCAAATTTTGGTTTCGTTCTGCCGATTTTTTAGGCCGAACTTCAAATTTTGGGCTTCATCATGATCTTAAGATTAGCTAGATTTGTCTATGCCTAAAATTTCATATAATTATGTCAACCCATCTTCGAGATAAGAGAAATGGAAGATTTGACATTTGATTCGGTAACAAGGAATCGCTTCAGTAATTATATCACACTTTCCTTTGACTAATCAATTATATTTATTCAAAAGCAACCTTTCTTATTTAAATGCGTTGTTAGTGATCACAAAAAATATAAGCAAATTTGTGTGCCTGCTACACATCGTTACTTTACAAAAGGATTTTCAATTGATCCAGTTACCAAAATTCGATTAATTTACATATATCGATTAGATCGTGATGCAATTTTTGCGACTTGAATAATCAAACGAATTATAAAAACGCCATCTATTGGCACACTTAATACTAAAACAAGAGGAGGGAAGTAGGTTACTCTAGACAGTTTTTATCCGAACAAGATAAAAATTTATATGAGGCTATTTTTACGCAATACTGCCGTAAGTGAAATAAGGGTCTCAAAATAAATTGTATGTAACTATATACATATATTTTGTATACAACTGTTAGGCTGTGTGTGGTGAGTTTCAAATTTATTTATTGATTACGATTAAAGCTAAAATTTTTCAGGGATAATCACTTCGATTCAAAGCAACCATGGCATAATTGACAAAATGTTTCTTTTCGATATATTAAGCGCAGCAAGCGATGTAGAAGAGTTGCGCATCGGATTCAAAGTTGAATACATCGCCTATAAGACGGACGAGAATGAATTTGTGAAAGTTGTAAAAATTCTTCAAGTCATAAACGATTATTGGGATATAGAACCAACGGAAGAATTCGTAAGGAATTGCAAAATAACTACACAATAACGCAAAATAAAATAACTTTTTCCAGATTAATAAAGAAATATCACAATTGAAGGATGCAGAGCCAGAGTACTTTAGCACCCATCAAAGAAGTATTCTGGGACTAATAATTCATAGAAATGAAAGCTTAATAACCGTTGACACGGACTACGACAAAATAGATGTTGATCTGGACGCTGTTTGCTTAGAATTTGTACCACAATTAGGAGATCGAGTTTATTTGAATTGTAATGTTCAAACTGATTTGTCTTTTGTGGATTCTGCTGGAGAAGTTCTAGAAGTCATAAGTGTGTATCCGGCGCGGTCAAAAAATATAAAATCGTCTATTACGGCTGTCTATGAGTCTTGGGGTGTTATTAATGGCGACTGTTTGTTTTCGTTTGATATTTTACCAGAAAGCTACAAACCCGAAGAAGGAGATATTGTTACTGGAGATGTTGTTGAGTGCAGTCGGGTATGTACAGTGTTAATCTAAATCTTTTTTTTGCTCCTTAACCCTTGTCCTGTGTTTATGGTTCAAAATTGCACACATGGCAGCCCTTAATTTAGTGATTTTTCTTCACTTCATGTTTTCTTGGTTCCGTTAATTTTTGCTTATTAGTCTGCTACATTCTAAATGTACGAATAATATCCTATTGAGCTGATTTGACCCATAAACATGTTGTATGTTAGCTTTTTTGAACATAGGGTGAGGGTTAATAATTTTTACTTACTCTCACTTCTAGGACAACTTTGTTTGGCGTTGTATTAAACTTGTACCTCTTGAAAAGACGAATCCAACTTTAATTTCACGATCATCTTCAGAAAATGATTTATTCTCGAACAAAGAAGGGATTGTAGTTGCAAACAACATTAAGTTTTGTTTCAATAATCTTTATGAAATTGTAGAAAAAGAGCTGGTGGTCTCAAATGAAAGTGAACGAGTGCACAAGGTGTTACGCTCAGCATTTTTGGGCAAAAAAGCAGAATCACAGCTAAGGTTATTGGAGCCAGGTTTAAAAGATAGTTTTTTTCTTAACCCTGGAGAGTCAAAGACATTTCGTCTTCAGGGAAAAGCTCTATTTTATGGATACAGCAAAGAAATTTTTGTCATTACGTTTGCTTCTGGGTTTAAAATTGGACGAAAGATTCATATCGAAGTGGGAGTAAATGAAGAAAATAATAAGGAAAATTGGCCTAATCGAGGGAATTCTGGGAAGAAAAGTGCCTACGCGAATCAAGTTTGGTCGAAAAAATACGATCTTATTCCTGGAATAAGTGTTGTAATTAAACCAAAATTTGTGACACACAAAATACCAATGTATGATGTACCGAAAGGACTTAGAGAAGCTGTTCTCACTTCACATAAAGGTGAAGTACCACTGAATGTGGAAAACATGTACCCATGCGTGAGGGAGGAACTCTCCAATTATAACTATACTTATCGATTCTCAACACTTCTGCATCTGGAAGAGATTGAATATTTTGTATCTATGCGACAGTATGATCGAGAACGAGCTCATTTTCTAAGGGAAAGTACATTTTTAGCTTTAGAAATAGAAAACTTAGCTGAAAAACGGCCGTCTTTGATAATTGGAGATAGTGTTAAGGTAACGAATCCTTGGGCTGAAGCGGCTGACAACAGGTGCTTTGAAGGAGTCATTCATAAAGTCCTCCACAACCGCATCCTTCTAAAGTTTAATCCTGGTTTTCATGAAAAATACAACGGAGAAGATTACAGGGTGGAATTTTACTTTTCACGTTTTGGCTTTCGCAAACAACATTACGCTGTGAAAAAAGTAATTCATCATCTCGGACCACAAATACTCTTTCCGTCGAAAATTAAAGTTAACGACAATATTCAGTTGAATGTAAGTTTAGATGAAGATTATAATCTTATACCTGAGGATATGTCTAGGAAGGTTAAGTGGTTCAATCCCAATCTGAATAGTATTCAGAAAATTGCTATAAAAAACATACTCCGTGGCGAGGCTAGACCTATGCCCTATGTGATTTTTGGTCCTCCAGGAACTGGAAAAACGATGACACTGGTTGAGACCATTCTGCAACTTGTTACTCTTCTCCCAAACAGCAGATTATTGGTGGGGACTCCGTCTAATAGTGCGGCAGATCTTATCGCTACTCGACTCATAGGATGCGAAGCTTTGAAACCTGGCGATTTTGTGCGATTAGTATCTCACAATTTAGTGGAACGAGATTTAATTCCAGATCACCTAAAACCCTACTGTTGCACAGCCGATATAGCTGCTGAAGGAAGCACTAAAGATAATGTGAGCGTTAAACTTTTTTTGAAACTAAAAATATTAAACTAACGGATGTGTTTTGCTTACAGATGATTGTCACAGACTCTGGATTAAAATTAAAGTGCCAATTAAAACACTTAGGACGGCATCGTATTACAATAGGAACATGTATAAGTCTTGGCACTTTGCTTCAAATGGGGTTCACTCCGGGTCATTTCACACATGTCCTAATCGATGAAGCAGGACAATGTTTAGAGCCTGAGTCTATGGTTATTCTAACACAGGTCGAAAAACTTTCAGGTCAAATAATTTTGGCTGGAGATCCACTTCAGCTAGGCCCAATAGTTTTGAATAAATATGCCGCTGAGAAGGGCCTAGAAACATCGTTTTTAGTGCGCATTCTTAATAGAGTACCATATAAAAAGGATAAGGAACGATTCAGTGGTACGGGATATGATCCTCGTTTGATCACAAAACTGGTCTTCAATTATCGTTCGCTTCCCAGTATTCTCAAATTATACAACGATTTGTTTTATAATTCTGAGCTGAAACCAATGGTAGATGAAAACGAAAGTAAGGATGCAAAACTTTTGATGTCACTGAAGGATATTTTACCTAATCCTGACGTCCGAGTCGATAATCATGGCGTGTTTTTTGTCGGTATTCGTGGCGAAAATCGCCAGGATCCAGATTCACCTTCATGGTATAACGCTGCAGAGGCACGAAGTGTAAGATAATAAAATATATTTTGGGTTCTCTTATTTTAATAATTTCATCGCAGGTATTTTTGTTTGTTCTTAAACTATACAAATTGCAAATAAATCCGAAAAGTATAGGAATCATTACGCCCTACCAAAAACAGGTCAGATGTATGAGAAATATATTCGCGGAAGCTGATTTGATCTTACCAAAAATCGGATCGGTAGAAGAATTTCAAGGACAGGTAGACAGCTTTGAAATATGTATGTTTGCGTAGAAACTTTAACCAATATTCTCCCTTAAAGGAACGAGACATAATTTTAATTTCTACTGTACGTTCAAAGAAGTCTCTGGTTCAAATTGATCTTAGATATGCTCTTGGATTCGTGCAGAGCACCAAAAGAATGAATGTTGCAATATCTCGAGCAAGAGCAGTTCTTGTTGTTTTCGGCAATCCTCATCTTCTCTCGTTGGATCCCTCCTGGAAGAAGATGATCAAATATTGTTTAGACAATGATTCGTACATTGGATGTGATCTCCCTGCTGATATGCTCTGAATTTACTTATTATATACATCTTATTTTTAAGGAATCTCATAAATAAATATTTTTAACAATTTATGCGTTTTATGTTTCAAATAAATTTTTAGTGTTTCCCTTTTGAGATTTCGATACGATAATAAATAATAACTGTGAACAATAAATAGTAAATAAAAATTGTAAATAATTAACAAAAAACACTGATAGCAAATACAACATAATGAACAAAAGACACGTACTATTTTGATTTGATTTTAAAATTTTAAAGTGAACAATTGAATAAACGAAATTTATATATATCCTTGGCGTTGTAACGCTTTTTAATTACAATAGATAGACAAATGCAAACAACTCGAAAAAATTGCCTTATACTACTCTGGCTATTTTACAAACAATAAGTAATTGTTTGCAAACAATATTAATGGATTAAAAACAATAGTAATTACTTACAAACAATAGAAATTATTTTTAAAATAGTAATTTTTTACAAATGGCGCTCTGGTGCAAAGCAGTCGCAAAGATTTTTAGCAGTATATTGAGGTTTTGCATGACAAGAATAGTGGAAAAAGGAAGGAAGCATAAAAATAATATGTATTTTCTATAAAAAATCAATATTACACCAAATAAGCAGATTCTCAATTTGGATGCATAATCTTATTTCGACCATTTTTGAATCATCATTTAAAAAATAAAGGATCATAGAATTTGGTAACTTTGTTTAAATTAAACCCTA
Organism: Machimus rusticus; assembly: GCA_951509405.1. NCBI lineage: Eukaryota > Metazoa > Arthropoda > Insecta > Diptera > Asilidae > Machimus > Machimus rusticus. The sequence continues at coordinate 18,782,395 of OX608050.1, read as the reverse complement.
AAGTAAAAAAAAATGATTGCCATTTGTCTCAATAGGCCTCTTTAACATGTCGAAGGAGTTTTTCATGTGTGAACTGACTGACCATGTTCTCTTTTCGCTATATATACATATATATATATATGAAACATAATTGGTTTATCGTAAAAAGTCAAATTCATGTTTCTTTTTGGAATGTTTTAAGGTATTTTAACAACATTAGCTGCGTTTTTTTAATGAACTGGATAGGTTTTAATACGTTTTCTCCGCATGAAAATCCGAAAATCCAGGTTTTATCGGGGTTTCTATCCAGGTTACTGGAGAATAGTAGAATAGATAGATACATAGAAACCCAGATAAAACCTTGGTTTTCGGGTTTTCATGCCGAGAAAGCGTATTAAAACCTATTTAATCCTGTTTTTTCTCCAAAATGCAGACTTATTGAGCATTTTCATTTACAAATTCATAATGTACGAAAAAAATCTATAGAAATAAAGTGATTAGAGCACTACAGAGCGACAGAATTAAAGAACGTAAGATATAAAAATGATATCGCAGTTGACTTCTCAGAAGGCATTAAAGGGCAAGAAGAAATGAAAAGTGCATCATTTTGATAAAGGCACTTTGTACGGAACGAGTAGTCCATTTCTATGTCATTTATCGTTTAAAAAAATTTGTTGAAGATTTCTTTAACGAACGTATTTTTATTTTCGGACCGTTCTCATTTTGTCCCACGAGCCGTCATTCGCTTTGATCTAGCCGATTTTTGTATTACCAACTAGTACAATTCGACATTCTCGGGGAGGACTTTCTTTTCTTGTCAATCCGGGTGTTGGTATCAGCCATATTGAAGTGCGAGTGGAGTGCGAGAGCTGGGTGGAAAATTGCAATAATTTTGTAAACCTGTGGCCTTTTGCTATTTCCTATAAGTAATTAAATTTTATATTATTTTGTGTGTTGCTCAGCGTTCGTTCCACTTGTAATATTTAATTTATAAATAGGCTGTGAGAAATAGCAGACTGTGACTCGTAAGAGCGACACGGTGAGACGAACAATTTATTTTTGTAGAATTATTCATTTTCGCAATCTTGCATGTGCACCCTCAAAAGCGTAGTCTAGCGTTACGTAGAATTGATTTTCGCAAGAGCATTTTTATGATTTATGGTTGATTCCCCCATTTTGAGTTTTTTTTTTTTTTTTCTTGTGTTTGTGACAAAGCAAAGCACATTTGGTTGAATTGAACTTCTTGTTAAAAAGTTCTTTCGCGGCAGTTGGTAGCGCCGATTTGTTTATACACAACACAGACTGAACTAGTAGATGTGTGCGGCAACGAAGAGCAATTGAAAGCAAAGTGCGAAGAAGTAAAAGGACTGATTTCTAGGACTCTGGTCAAGAAGGCTTCTGAGGCGGGTCATTTTCATCTGGTGGCTGTGAATTAAAGCGATAAGATGGCGTGTGCAACATTAAAACGTTCGCTGGACTGGGATGCGATCAACCAGCGTCCCACGAAACGTCGCAGGTGCAACCCTTTCGGTAGTTCGGGCGGTGCATCACCGTCAAGCTCTGGGGCACAGGCGGCATCATCGGGATCAGGATCGGCTAATCCTCAGAGTCCTTGTGCCCGATTGACCGAGCCGCAGCCCTCGCCTTTCGCAGAAGCCTCGCTGGCTAAGCTGTCTCCAGGTAAGCGAATTTACGAAACGATGTTTCATCTTTTAACTTGGCTGTTTATTTAGAAAAAATGGCACAAAATATTCGAGATGAAATCAAAAGATTGCATAGACGTAAACAGCTGCCTTTTTCAGCTAGTGCAATTGAAAGAATGCAGGACTCGGAGTCAAGCGGTTCGGAGATGGGACCAGACAGTCCACGCCGGCCTGACAGTCCTCCGAGCATAGTGAGAAATCCGGAGAAGGCTCTATTTACTTTTAAGCAGGTAAGTCAGACTTGTTTTTTTAAAATTAAAAGAAAGAAAGGGTCCGATAAAAAAGGCAGGTGGGCTAAAAAAGCGCGACATAAGGAAAATTCATTTTCTATGTTTAATTTTCATGCAGTTTTTGAAGCAAAATGTGTACTCTGTCAAATCCAATGAAATTATAACAATTTATTTATTTATTTTATAAGAACAAAGACTTGTCCTTTATAATTAAAATCGCTCTCGGTAGCAGAGCCTATTATTATAACAATAATTATCCGAATAATCTAACCATTGAAATAAACGAATAATACGAGAAGAGAAAAACCGATATTAAGAAGAAAGAAAACTTTATTCTTACTGAAAGGTTTTTTAGAGTTTGTCTCACAGGCCACTTATCACATTAACCTTTAAATAATTTTGTTTTCTCGAATTCAAAGTGGAACATTTAATGAGTTTTACAGAGACGAAACAACTATTTAGCCCCAGCATATAGTATATATGCTTGTTTTAGACGCTAATGGTTTGAGGACACCAAAAAGTTAGACATTAGTCTATTTTCGAGCCTTTTGATTTTGTTATTTAGGTTTTTTTCACATGAAAATCAAAAAAATTAGAAGGTCTAATGCGGTGAATTAATTCGGATTTATTTCTTTCGCGCAATGTCAAATCAATAGACAATTTTGTATTGAACTAAAATTTATTAACCCTTTGAGTAATGAGTTATGCGACGTTAAACGTTTGCTATGGATGGCCCACTCTTAACAAACAAAGCGTTGAATACCCCCATATATGCGTTCATAGTCAATGATGAATGACTTTGCCGAACGCATATATGGGCTCATAGCGCTCAAAGGGCTAATTAATTATTAAGTTCTCCAGAATATGGGTTGCAAATTTCCTTCAACAATTGATACATTGATTTTTTTATTCAAGCAAAACTTTAAATCTTAAATTGAACATTTTCAAATTATTTTATGACTTAACAGTCAGTCCTATTTTATGCTATTTTATGGCAATTTTATATCTTTTCTAAAGGTTATTAAAGATAAATTTAAGATTAGATTAGAAATACCCTATATCTGAACTATGTGAGAACTATAAAAAAAGGCAACCATTTAAGGAAGCAAATTGATCGTTTCTTTTTTATACAATGGTACGCATTTAATTAGCACACTAGCTCCTTTTGAACAACTCCTCATAAAAACAGTTCTAAAATTATTTTATTTAGAACCTTTTCTCATTTGACAAAAGGAAACATATAACATAATAATAAAAAATTCATAAAGCAAAATGAAAAAAAGAAATGATAAAAAATTAACCCTTCGGGTACCACGTATAACGATATCGTACGCTGTAGATTTCCCACTTCGTTGTATCTCGAATATGAGAAGTAGCCGTGGCTTGGACCCCCCCCCCTAAAAAAATTTACAGCCCTATCATGAATTCCGCCGGAGACTCGATTTCAAGTCCGCTCCACTGAACGCTATCATGAGTTCCAACGGAGCGGAATAAATTTTCGAATATTGTTCCAGTGGAAATTTTCGTATCATGGATCTCCACTGAAACGTCAAATTGTGCAATTTTCTCTCCGTTGGCTAAACGCGGTGGAACAGAATTGTTTTTACCGTTTTTTACGTATTTACGCTAAGTAAAATCTTGCTTTTTAACGCTTACTTTGCTTGTTAAACGAAAACATATTTAATATTGAAATTCCACTATTGTGTGTTTGGAATTATTCAAATAAATAAATAATTTGTTCTTGAACAGTTTTTATCAAACAATGGCGAAGACGACAACTGCTTCGTAATACAAAAAAATAATAAATATGTTATATAAAAGGGAGTGCATAACGAAAGGCTTCCCGAATGCGGAAAAGTTGTTATAAATTCGTTTTTTTCTTTAATTAAATGTATATTAGATTGAATAAATTATAATGAAAAATGTATGCGACGTTACTCAAATTTAATGGATAATTTTGGTTTCACCTCTCTTGTCTTAAATTTCTGTAGCTGCAAAATTATTTTCTTCTTCAGCAAACAAAAAAAAACCAACTCTATCCATTTTCACATAAAAACTATTCAGTTTAATTTCAAAAACAACGAAGAAATGTCTGACATTTGACTCGCAAGATAATTCGATCTTAAGTTACGTATGGCAATGCTCTTCATCAATTCCAGCGGAATTCATGATACTCTTTCGAACTCCGGCGGAAATTTCATTTCGAGCGGAATTTAATTCCGCACGGAATTCATGATAGGGGTGTTATAGTCACTAAATGTACACACCCGAAAGCACGTGAGTATACGTTGAGTTTCCATAGAGTTACAGCTTTTGAAATTTGTGCTGAGGACGAATTCGTCATACGTGGTACTCCGTGTAACTTTTTTCGATTTTTGAGGTAAGGGAGATCTTTACATGTTTTATTAAATAACCTTTTCTATCAACCCATTTTATCACTTTTAACTACTAAAATTAATTTGCAGTCATAAAAAACGGAAAAATGACTGAAAATATTCGCTATTTTCTTCGTGAGCGAAAGTCTTTATACTTTTTCTGTAGTTTTTTCAGTACAATAAATAATTTTGTGATAAAAATACAATTATATTGTAAATAATCAAATTTTACCTTGAATTTTACCTAAAATACTAAATAATAAAATTACGTCATTTTGAGGTATTAAAAAAATATGGTTTTTGGAGCTGACTCATATAACAACAATTGCTTTTGAAAGACTATCGTTTAAAGTATTAAACACTGAAATATTTTTTCTTAATATTAATTAATCACTGAAATATGAATTTTCTAATAAAATTGTAAAATTTTTACATTTTTATTTGTTTACAATTATTTGTTTATTAATTGTTTAAACATTTGCGTTGTTAAACTATTGCAATGTCAAGAAGAGACATTAAACTTATTATCTGATTTTTTTTAGAATTTATTTCACTGTTAAGTGGCTTGAATAACATCAAAGTCGAAATCGTCATACTTGGTACTTCGTGTATACAAAAAAATACTTGGTACCCGAAGGGTTAATAATGCAAGCAAAAGGAGACCATTCAGGTTTCATAAAAAGCTGGGCCGAAAATCGAAAATTCCGGCCAGTAAAAAAAGGTCTAAACTTGTTTGGGATATCATTTAAGCATTTGGTACTATGGCACCAAAACTATGGAATCATTATTGTAGCGGCTATATAGGGTGTAAAAAGAGTGCCGGAACGGTCGAATATTTCGGAAAGAACACATCGCATCGTAAAACAAAAAATAGGGGTAAAAGCGCTACCCCTGAGTCTAAAGTTAAAGGTTTAAGGCCCGCGCCCATAGAGTCCGGAATTTGTGCGGAATTTGCTCGACTCCGGTAAGCTTAAAGCTATTGACGTCCGGAAAACAGAGGTATCGCCCATAGAGTCCGGAATTTCTGCGGCAAGCTTTATCTCCCAAAGGCAAATTAAGATTAAAAAAACAATCAAGAAGCAAATTTTATTGAAAAGAAAACGATGGATGTTTGATTTTATTGCAGGGAAGGCGCCGCTTTTAGGTGCGACCCATTTTATCAGGTCACTGACAGGACTGCTAGCGAAGGCCCAAACCATTTAAGCAAACCACGCAAATTAAAATGCTCAAAAACCCGCACAATTATGTTTAAACACAACTAAATAACAAATAATTAAATTGCCACGAACCGATTTCTGTTATATCTCGGGACCAGCAGTCCAGTGTTTAATATTTCAAAATGTTTTCAAAGTTTAGAAACTTTCGCTGGAAGCTTTCCTTGCCGCATGTAGTACGGATCAAAAGTTAAGAAATGTTAAACTTTTCAATCCGGCCGCGACTGCGGCAGCGCGTTTCTATGGGTGCACCCCCATAAGAAAGCATGTAGTTCAACTTACGTTTTCCGCAGTCGGACGAATTCCGGACTCTATGGGCGCGGGCCTTTACACCTGTAGATGGCCTATTTTCTGTAATTTAAGTAATGGGTCGTATTTCCAAGTAAAAAGGGCGATTTTGTCCAGTGTCATTAGGGTTAATATGACATGTACATACAATTCATAACCGAATGGTGCCATAAAATTTATAATTAACACTTGTTTTTTTCCTTCGCATAAGACAAAACGTACGGTTGGTATTCGCTGGCTGGTAAAACTGCTGGGCAAAAAACGACTTCAATATTTCAGAAATTTCTTTTTAAAATGACTATAATTCTGCTGCATGGTCGGAGGCCTTTGATTAAGATAGCTCTGCAAGTCGTTCCTGTATCTCAGTTGAGAAACTTCACTTTTCTGTGACGTCACTTCGCTATTCTGTGAATTCACAATGCACATGTACAAAAACAGCGTGGTGGAGAATGACGTCAAATGGAGAATCTCTATTTGCTAGTTACAAAAACGAGCTGCTGTTTTGAAAGTTGATTTACCAAAATTGAAAAGTCAAGCCTACAGTCGTTCCTTTTTATAAAATTCTCTATACCTTTGCATACTAATATCGTCCTTCAGAGAACGGTTTTTTTCCTCTATAGGTTTCGAGTTGTTTTCCTATTAAAAGATTGTCATCTATGTGTTCGGATTCTTTAGCAATTAAACATTAATAAAATTTTTTTTTTCATTTTATTTCATATTTCAGGTGCAACTTATCTGTGAGCGCATGTTAAAGGAGCGTGAAGATGCTCTTAGGGAGCAATATGATGCAGTTCTTACAACAAAATTAGCAGAGCAGTATGATGCTTTTGTTAAATTTACATATGATCAGATTCAGAGACGCTATGAAGCCGCTCCTAGTTGTAAGTAGAATTTTCGTTGAAATTAATCATTAAAATAAAAAAAAATTTTTTTTACAGACCTATCGTAATTACACCTCAATGACGTGCTGCATCTAGTCGTCGTAGTTTCTTCGATTGCGGCAACGTCAACACTAAAACATTAAGGAATGATAGCGTTAATTCCAATAACTATACACAAACAAAATGCTATTGAATTAATTTAGTTCATAAAAGAAGGTTAGCAGAAGGGAATATATATGATAAATGTAAGCTATAAGACAAGCATCTATTTCTCAATAATATGGATAAATTCTCAGATAATCGTTTTAGTTTGCATAATCTCTTTTGTTAAAGTCACCCCTTTCTTTGTAATGCGAAACAATATTTTTATAAATACATAATGTAATTTACATGATGTGACATTTTTAAAACCAACAAATATATAGAATTACAAAATAAGCCAAAAACTGTTAGCAGTATACACACCACTTAAAAAAAAAGGCAAATAAACAGAAATAGTTGTGAAGGTTATATTTATATACAAGTAATAAGTAGTTGCAGAGAGTCGACGCAATAAGCAGTAAGGGATGCTTTCTTGAAACAGGAATGGCGTAATATGAAATCGATCGCTTTCAATGTCTGGTTGTGGTTTTTGTTAGCATTATAATTTGCAACTTTTTTGTTTCTTGAAAATTTAGTTAGTTCCATATTACCCCAATCTTGTTTATTAGAAGCATAAATTCTTGTGGCGCTATTATAAAAGCCAATTCCCCTCATCTCGACTAACGAAGACACGTTTTTAAAGCTGAGACGCCGAGAAAATGAATACCATCTTCGCTAGTTAAGGCGAGTGAAATTGACTTGCATATAATAGGGCCCTTAGTCTTAGGTTTTTCTATGTTTAATTTAATTTCACTGTTAATGCGAATTATTGCTCCTATCTTCGTTGCACGTTAAAACGTGCACTTTTTGCGTATAATGATGATAAGCTCGAAAAATTTGCTACAAATGGAAATTATAGTCTTAATCGATTCATGGATAATTTTTACTTTAGCTTTATAAAATAACCTTGTTTAATTATATTGGAGATCCATTGCCCGCCCCAATTTGATCTCAGCATTATAAGTGTTTTCCCGTCAGGGAATATTTAGGATTTGCTTTATGGAATATTTGTATTTAGTTAGAAAACGGACTTAGACGTTTAAATTCATTTAACCTTTAAGATAATGCCAGTTATTATATTCAAACTTATTAATTATAAATACAATTTCTATTCCACCAGAGTTGACTCAGAAAATTTGTAATGTTTTTAATTATTGCAATCACTTATTCTTCTTCATTTAACTACTGATTTTCTATTCCATTTCATTCTGCTGCCAAAATTATGAACACATCCCAAGTCGAGTGTATACGGTATGGGTCAATTAATTATTATGCTGCTCGCACTGTTTAGAGGTAAGGTCGATCTTACAAAATTCATTCAAAGTGCCAATGTAAATTACTACTTGAAAGAAAGTTACAAATGCATAAATGTTTTCTTTAATCTCAGTTCAAAAATCAAATAAGAAAATTACTATTTCTATTCATTTAAAGTTAAAATCACTCAATATTCGAAGTTCACATATTGAATTGTTTTTCAAATTCCATGAATACCTGCAACTGTACGATTTCAGTTTATGGCAATCAGTGGATTGCTTTTGGTAATAATAACATGAAAATTCATTACCTACAAATATGTATATCTTGAATTTCTATCGGTAATGAATGCACGATAGGATTTTACCATGAAAAAATAATCTAGCATGTTTTGAAAATCGTTCAACTTGCAGTAGCAATCTTTCAAAGATTCTTTAGCTAGCACCGTTTGTTTTTGTTTTTGAGACGAAAACCTTCCGCTTGCGTTATTTTACGATTATTTCTGTGATGCGTTGTTTGTTTTAAATTCTCCCTTAAATTCGTTATTTATAACTTTTAAGTTTGTAATTGGGATCCATGCCACCCTGACATCTTCAACAATCTGTCGATTTTAAACATAACAAATGCATGAGTGCACACATGAAAGAAATAGTTTAATAACATTAATGCTTTATGTTTTATAAAGTTCTCTTTTTAACTTCTTTCCCAGTTTTATGTTTCGTCATAGTTTGTACCGGAAATTATTAAATTACGAACCGAATAGTAGTAGGAAATCTTTGACTTTTTAGAAATTGAATTCGCTTATATTTGTAACAACTGCTACTAGCTAGAAAGAAAACTAGAATCGTATTTTATAAGACGAAATGAAACAAAAGTTAAAGACGTCTCTGCTTAATATTGCCATATAAATGTGTTGCCAAACATTCGATTTTAATTTTTTTGCGTTAGTAATGTTGATTCTTTTCTTAGTTATGTCAAATATATAACTTATTTTTGTTTTTAGTTATCAACCATATCTAAAAAGCCATTTAAGTAGACTATTCGTCAATACATTAGTTTCACTAAGTGTGTAGCTCGGCAGCTACACAGACATTTTTTAGAAGTTCGACATTTAAATCTCGTATTAAAAATAGTATTTTATAACTTCTTTCCACCACTTTCGTTTCTGTCTCAAATTGCGAGAAAAGTTTTTCACATTTTCGTTTTTTGTTACAAAAAACGGCATTGGTTTACAAATTTACGCGTAAACTTGTCCAAAACAAAATTTTGTAGAAGGTTAGTAACTTCATTCTATTATAACTATTAGTTGTACATATAAGATTTTGGAAAAAAATAAAGTTTTCAAATAAATCGCATTTTTTTGTTCAACTTGAGTCATGGTATCAAATCAACCTGTCAACCTTATACCATTTTTGTATTTTGAGACAATTCAATTCAAGTAATGTTTTTTTTGTTCTTCATAAATGCTGTCACGACAAACTGTGTGTGAAATGCGGCTAAAACCAGCTAACGCTAAAATTTCCTTTATAATAATATGTACATTTTAGCAGTTTAGATCGCTCGAAAATTTCCAAAAATTATAATACCGACTGCCTAAATGAAAATTTAGCTAATTCACCGCTTTTCGCACACAGCCTTAAGAGTAAAAACGATAAGCGAAATTGAAAAGCTTAAGTACAGAAAATTTCAAATGTTTTAAGATTTATTTTTGGTAGTTACTAATAAAGCAATCAATTACATTTAAGAATACTCGAAACATTGTAAGGAAATATAATTCAAACCAATTACTCTCGTATTTTTTAAAAATTTCGTTTTATGTAAAATTATCTATATTAGATTTTTTGTAGCCATCAATTATGAGAATTTATTTGGATGCATACATTTTGAACTGTATAACTGAATTTCATGGAACATTTCGCAAAAAATATGTACTGGCATCCCTCGAATAACACGACTAATTGGTTCCGTGTTATTCGAAATCGTGTTATTTGATACTAATAAATGAGCCGCTCAGTGCACAATTCGATTAACTCCACCAGTCACATAAAAATTGTAACATTACTGACGATCATTTTTTGGCTATTCTTTCTTATTAATTTTATATATGTTAGATGAAAACTACATCTGTATTTATAAGCTCTACAATATCTATTTCAATTTATATTAAAACGGTAATTTTAACAAAAAAAGTATATTTTTTCATCACATTTCTCAATTTTGGTTTTATGGAGTTAATCGATTTGTACAATGAATGGCTCAAATCATACAATTTTGGAAAAGAGAGAACTAATATTGCGTTATTGCGTCATACTACAGACAGTCGGTTTTCCTTGTAAGCCGACGACTTAATTTTTAACAGTAATTTTCGCGACTTCGTGTAATTCGAAATCCGTGTTATTCGAGGGTTTTCGCAAATTTTAACTGTGCTATTCGAGACTTCGTGTAATTCAAGTACCGTGCTATTCGAGGGATGCCTGTATTACAATTCTAATCCAGATACGATGAAATAATCGGTCATTAGATACGAAATGAGACGATTCATATAAATTCTCGAATAAGATGCCAAGTCAAATATAGTGGGTACTACAAAAGAAGATAGGAGCAATGGTTATTGTTATGTTCGTGCAATGGTATCGTGATGATGCACATTTTTATGTAATTTCATGTAACAATATCAAAAGTTTTACAATTGTTTCCCTGGGTCCCTTTGTATAATCGTAACCAGCATTCGTTACAAGTCTTCAGTAATATTAATTATAATGTACTTTTTTTTCATTTACATTAGTTTTAATGCCACTTTTATAAGACTTAGACCTAGTTAATAAAAACAGCGTACTATAAGAAATGATTGTCTTAAATTAAAAATTAAAAGAAAAAAGACACGTTCGATAGTTTGGTTTCTGCAGACGATTGTCTTAATTCAAATTGTGCGTCATATTTAAGAAATAAGCTTATATCACCCCATACACTTCAACTTTTTACACGGCACCGTTTGGACGGTTACATTGCGTGTGTGAAAAGGGTCTAAGGGGTATACCGTAGGACAGTTTGAAAGAATCAATTTTTTTTTTCATTGGAGTGAAACACCCCCCTCTGTCTGCGCGGCCTGTAATGCAGCTCGGTCCCAGGAATTGCTTGTGTTACAAAATGATGGAGATCGGTAAAGGAGGTGGGGGACTACATCCGTTTCTAAAAATGCATAGTTGCGTAAAACTTGCTTTTGCATAGTGTTCGATAACTCAACCTTCATGTTCACAAATGCAATCTGACCACGCAAGTTTTAGGCATCTTTGCAACCAAAATAAGAACCTGACTTCGCTGACTAAAAAGAGGAAGGTTCAGAGCTGTCAAATGTTCTAACGGTTTTCTCAAGTAGAGCTAGAGGTGCGAGAGAGAGGACATTTATGAATGCAATTAAAATGGCGGATTTTGTTCAAATGTGCAGTTGCGCAGCTGACTTGCGTGAAAGTAAACCGACTGCAAGTTTGACGAAATGCACGCAAGCAACCATGAATTTCTAAAAACGCCCGATTTTGTTACCGCGATAGCTGTCATATTTCTAAATGGATTTTGATCCAACTTTAGCGTATGCATTATGGATCGATATCTAGGTCATGTTAAGGGGGGGCTAAGGTTAATTCGTACGAAAAAAGGCATGTTTTTGTGAATTTTTTGTGACGACACAATTAAAATCTCTTTGTTAAAACTAATAGTACATTAAAGTATGACATTTGAAGAATATTGTATAAAACTTTCACGAAGAAATATTGAAAAACACGGCAATGACAGCAATTATTCGGACGTGTCTCGGAAAAAAGTAGAATTGCGGTGCCCCTCATAACTGGGTGCTGGATCATCCGAAATCAAAAAATCAAAGTTCATTCGTTAGATATTAGTTTTCCCCAGGTAACGCTGGGGGGGTTTTTCGAAATTTTAATTTTTCACTTTTTTGGAACACTTTGAAGGGAAAAACGCGATTTTTTGCTAAAAAAATCGACTAATTTGTTATTGTAAAATAAAAATTATTAACAAATTTGAAAAAAACTCTCCAGCGTTACCTCGTAAATTATGTACAGAAATAGTGTTCAAAATTTCAAAAGGATCGGTGCAGTAGTTTTGAAGTTATGAGGGGCAACGACTTTGAAAACGTGAGTTCTGGGGAAAACGCTTTAAAGTTTTGAACACTAAAAAATCTGGTATAAAACGTTCATAAGCAAGGTATAGAAATACTCGTAACTTCGTCAAGTTTGCTTCAATCGGCTTGAAATTTTGACACAATATTCTTAAGATATTATGCATTCAATTAAAAAAATTAAAAAAATTGTCAAACAAAAAAATTTAAATACCTTAGCCCCCCCTTAACAAATCGCAGGGTTTGGGGGAGAAAAAGAGGGACTTTTACTCGGCTATATCTTTTTTTTTTTGTAGACCGTATATTTCCTGCAGCCCCCATACACGATATGTTAGAATCGCTAGTCGAACCGTGGTGCAGTTCGATATAAGTTTCACCGTGTGTAGCGCGGTGCCTGGTGCGCGGAAATCAAACGAGTTTGATATTTTTTAAACTGCGAAAAGTTCGTGAACCCGCCTCGCTTGTGTGTAGGCTGGTGTGCGCACGAGCCATCGCACATCACTTTTTAACCGACGAAAAAAAAGGAGGGAGGTTCTAAAGTCGACGCGTATATATAGGGTGTCCCACGCAACCTGTACCAGCGAAAGTCTGTGGTTCGGAGACACCAATACCTATCGATTGGACCCCATCTATGTTCCGCGATTTTTTGCAGTTTTCGAGTTATAATTTTTTTGTTTTATTTTCAGTGTTTTTAACCCTAGAACTACAACCCGGGGTAAATATTTACCCCATGGGTTTCTTGTTCGTAAAATCGTTCTGAAAGCAGTAACTTACTCATTAGTATACACACATGAATTTTGTTTTGTTTTTCATGCTAAAGAGAGTGGTGAAGAGCAAATTAAATTTGATCAAGGTTTAGTTGGTGAAATATAGATTTTTAGGGCCTGTCCCAATCCATGTCTTCGTCTTCGTCTCGTTATTACAGTTTATGACGTCAGTAGACAAGCTGATCTAGTATTCCAAATGAGACGAAGACAAAAGCTAACCCGTTCGAATTCGTTTGCTTAGCTCGATATTTGATATTTTAAATTAATCAAAGTAAACAAAAAATGCACAATTCGACAGTATTCAAGGAATGCTCCTGCCTCCTGCAATTTTTCTCATTCCGTCTCAGGAAATCCACCCAGGCCCTGACTCGCTCATCAAGCTAAGCAATGTAAACTGTTATACTACGTAGGTAAGCTCACAGCATAGTCATGAATTCGGACAGAGCTTAGTTCGGTGTGACGTCATAAATTGTCATAACAAGACGAAGACTTGGATTCGGACAGGCCCTTAATAGCTAAAAGTGCTAAAAAACGATCAAACCTTCATTTAACACAGTTTGCCTGGAGTATACGGGGTGTTCAGAGGTGGGAGGTCAATACTGCAGGAGGTGAAAGGTCAGACCGAGACAAGCAAAAAAACGTATGGGGGAGGGGGGGGCATAGAAATAAGACATAAGGAAGTGCTGAAACGTTCATATATAGTGTACGTGTGCGTACCATTTTTTTGGGGTGCTCAAAGGGTGCTCGGTTGAGCGAGACAAAACTTGAGCATGCGAGACAGAATGAGGAAAAGCTGTAGAAATATTTTTGAATACTGTCGAATTATGCATTTTTAGATTACTTTGATTCATTTCGGAGTGCTGGTGCAAAAAGACAGCGTTAAATTTAAATTTTAGAGGGGTAGATGCACCAAACATTTTAATGTTATTTTAATATTAAATAAATTACTATTGCAATCCCGAGTGAATTACAATAAGTCTGATCAGAAGAGTGTAAGAATAACGACGTTATTTTGAAATACATACAAGTTGCGGTGAGGCCCTCTTAAAATTACTTTCTTTTTACGCCTGTACTGATGTTTCTAATACTAAAATGTGAGAACTCACACATAAGGGACTCTGGTACGCTTGACAAGTCTAATCGCACTTCCTTATGTCTTATTTCTATGGGGGGGAGGGGGGGGGGGGGAATGGCATCTCGCACCGTTTGGCAGTTACAGGGTGATTCCTAAATCAGGATGTTGCCTTATAGGGAACCGCTCTTGTATTTTTATCCTTTTTTCTACGCATCGCAGCGACCCCAAACCGATCTCAAAAAATCCCTATTTCGAAGCTCTCCAAAAAGCTCAAAACCGCCACCTATCCCCAACCCCTTGGCCACAATCACCCCTGGAAGTTGAACAAATTAATTTTTTTCACGATTTTTCACGTTTTGCCTCACTTTTCTCCGAAAGTCACGTTATTAACATACCTACCTTTTTTTTAAAGTTACCTATCTAATTACCTTTCCAAAAAGGTGCAACATGCCCAGGTAGAAAGGGTTTGCAAAAGTCCTGAAAATAAAATACCCTCACAGGTACCTAATTACTTTGTTGCACCATAATGGAAAAGGTCGTTAAGTAACCAATTTTTATGGCAGCAAGGTCGGAAATGTTTGTTTATGAAGCACAGGTATACATTTTTATTATTTCAGCAAAACAGTTATAAAATAATAAATGTAATCTCGTTTAAATGGCGTTATTAGTTTATGATATCCAGTATTGACTCCTAAGTATCCTGACGCTCCGTTTCTAATCCATTTTGTGAATTGAATGGTATAACAATGTATAAGTTTGCCGATGCTCTAAATTCATTTTTTATGAAGGTGCTCTGCTAAGTTCAGCTGAACTTAGCAGAACACCATGTTTTTTTTAAAATAAAGAGCAACAAATTTTTTTTTTCTACAACTAATTAGCAACTATTTTTAGCAACAAATTATGAGAGGGTTAGCTTTTTGATTCGTGAAAAGTGTTTTGCTAAGTTCAGGTACATATTTTTTTCTTTTGTGCAAAGAAAAATTAAGCTATTTACCATTATTACAAGTAAGTCCAGTAAACTTTAGCTTATCTTGTACATTCAATATTTACATGATAATTACTCATAAATGAAGGAGTTAATTTTATATTTAAAATCGGTAGGCAGCGTTATCCTAATGAAGAACACAAAAGCTGAACCACGTTCATGTTGTGGTTGTTACTATACTTTTCAAAATCAACACTTTCATAGTTTTTATTTTGACTACATATTAAAGTTAAAGTAAACTTCTTAATGGTAATTAGATTTTATCCGTCTCCGTCTGCATTTGATGAATATTAACATCAATATAAAGATACGGCGAAGTTTAAAATATGTGCGATCCGAGATTAAAATAAAAGTGATCTAATCGCAAAAACATATGTAAAAAACCAGTTACAGCCTATGACCATCAATGGTTTTTTATTTCAGAAAGCTTTTGTTAGTGCGACCTTTTAATCATTTCTGTGCTCATTTTAGTTTTATGTGCATCTTATCGGACCACTAATCTAATCGTATCTACAAAACAAATATTTAGAAGTTTTTGAAAACATATTTTAAAATCACCCGCCCTTAATAGGCACAAAAGTTCCATCTGGATCTGAAAAAGGGAAGCTTTAGACGGCGTTCGCACAAGCGCAAGCCGTGAGCCGATTATTGAAGTTTACTACACGATAAAGTTTGCCCTGCCAAGGAGTTAATTGTCGAGTGTACGAAGTAGGATATCTGCTTTTAATTAAATTATTTTGCTTCTGCTGCAGTTGCCCACAATTGTAACTTGCAATCAAAAGTTCTGGACGCAGTCGTGTCGTGTTACAGGTTTGGTTTTTAGTTCAAACTTTCGAAGAAATCGTGAAAAATGGTGCTGAAGGTGTACATCAGTGGTATGTCGGGAAATAAGGAGGTAAATATTTTATTTGGTCGACGTCTTCAATATTGTATGGGGCAAAATGACTCACGGGTCCCAAATGGGACGATTAGAAGAATGAGGGGATTTAAGTAAATTCGCGGATGACTCAAATCGAACTCTTCTCAGTTTTGACATTTGTTTTCATGGTTTTCCGATTAATTCAGAACCATTTATGGAGAAAATCGAATTATTTTTATTTCGCTGAATTTTAAAGAGTTTTCTATAAGTCCACAAGAATTTTCCAAGTCTGGGGTACTGTTGGAATGCAACAAAGAATAAGCCGCTTCTAGTCGGCCCATCTTAAAAACAAAAGTGACCTTCAGTGAGTGAGGTTGTTCTGAAAATGCTGACACTGGCACTCCTTGACTGCCCATAAAAGAAAATGAATTTCTTCACCTCACACTTAAGTGGGAGATGATGCTGTTCTAGATTCCAGCAGTGCTTTCTCATTTCACAGACAACTCGAAAACTGCAAAATTTTAAAACTGTTTGAACTTATCGCGCCCGGCCTTTGGTTCCATAATCACTAAGTGTAGATTTTACGTTGCACGGCGCTGCTCATATCAATACGATTCCTAATGCTGTATAATAATAAAACAAATCGATTCGATAACATACGTATTTCCGTCTCCCCAAAATCTCGAGGTTTTGGAAGATTTCGCGAACTCCATGTGATAAATCTATTGGATTTCCCATACAAGTAGGCGATTTTGAAATCTCAAAATTTTGAGAGAATCTCTAATAAAATCTCACTAGTTCATTTTTATTGTGACATCCCCAAAATGACCCTCTTACGAACAGCCAACACGAAATTTTAAAAGTTAAATTTATAAAATTTCAACTCCGCCAATCGTTTGCAACTCGTTTGTATCAAAAATTATTTCTTTTGTATCCCTTTAGTTTACTAGAAATTAAGGTTTTAATTAAGGCTTACGATTAGTCAACACCTTTTTCAAAATCATTTAAAATCCAGACAATTGAGGAGGCCCTATCACCCCTGTGTGATGATGCGATCGAAGAGTTAGTCAAATTTGTCGCTGCTGCACAAATTGCGGCTTGAGTGGTGAGCAGGGCTCTTGGTTTTCCCTCACACATTTCTGAAGCTGCTTTGTGGTCTCTGCCTTCCTCTTCCGGCAGCTACATGCTCTTTCTTTTTTATTATTGTTTTATCTCAGCAAATTGTTGCTTATTTTTTATAAACAAAATGCATAAATTTGTATTAATGTCAGTCCATCCACGCTTTCATTTGTAAACCAAGCTTACTTTAGTTTCAGTTTTTGTATTATTCAAGTATTTCTTTCAGTTTTTTGTTTTTCCTACTTGACAAGCACACATAGTATAACGTTAATGTACCGTGGTGTCCTCTCTTTGCTGTGGAGTATATCTAAGCAGCGTCTGCTTGCGCCTTGAGAGAACTAGAAAGTCGAGCCTGCCAACTTGCGGAGAGCCGTCCGCTTTCAGTGGGCCCAAAATCAGTCAGCAGCATCCGAGCGCCTCTACAATTGTTTGGTGGTCAATATGGCTCCTCTACCAAAAAGTCGCCTCCCATTGGTGACACCCGCTGGGCAAATTAAAAAACAACAACAAAAACAAATCCATTGTAAAATAGACTTTCGGGTACTCAATCGATCGGAAATCGTTTGTATCCTCCGAATATATTATTGAAAAGCTTTGTGTACCGCTTATTTTCCAAGAAAAAGCGAAAAATGAATTCAATTTTTATCTGTAATTATTAATTTCTTTTTTTGCCACTACATGTACTTGGCGTTAATGCTCAACGCCCTCTAGTGTAGCCACAAGTAAACTTGTAGTGAAAATGACAACAACAGCGGTATCAATAACATATTCGGAGAATACCAACGATTTCCGATCGATTGAGTACCCGAAAGTCTATTTTACAATGGATTGCAAACATAAAGAGCTTAAAAAAGAACTTTTTGGACAAAAATTCCCAATAAAGTTGTTAAATTTCTCACAAATTAATTTTAATTGCCTTTTACTTCATTTAATTTTTCCGCACATAACACCAAAATAATTAGATTGGATTCCATCGTATTATTTTAACCACTTTGAAAAAAAGAATTAATTGAAGTCAAAGGTAACTGACATGGATTTATTAGAATTTTAGCAACTTTATTAAGGAAATTTTGTAAGCTCTTTCCGATCCGATTCGAATGGATTCGGCAATAGGGGCAAGTATATAATTCATAATAATAATTAAGAGCAGCGAGAAAAAAAAATTAATTAAGAATCACAGCCTTAATCACAGTTCAGGAAGAATCAAGTTTAGTACTAAAACAGTCTATTTGTAATTGGTTGCACGAATTTTTTCAAAATTAAAACTGTCATTTGCGCTTCAAACTTACCTGCTATGAATATTTACGTATTTTAGGTCTGAAAACTTTCTTGTGTAACAGAGGGCTGTAGAAAAGTTAATTTTGGTTTATATTTTTTTGGAAATTAAACGTTTTTGTAATTCGGATGCTTCATTTGTTTATTTTCTATTATTTCAAAGGACTTACATTGGCTTAATACATGCTTAAGTATATAATTTTTGTGCCCAAACCATCTGCGAGCCAAAGTAACACTCTTCAAAGGACAACTTTGGCTCAAATTTAAAAATAATAAAATATATATTTTTATAACTTTATATATAAAATATATATAAAAGATTGTTATTGATTAGCTATTATATCCTCATCTATCAAATGAAAACATTATAACACCTAGTAGTGAAACACAATCTATACAGGATGTTCAGAGTTGGGAGGCAAATATTGCAGGAGGTGAAAGGTCAGACCGAATCAAGCAAAAAGTCGTATGGGTGGAGGAGCATCTCGCACCGTTCGGCAGTTACAGGGTGATTCGTAAATCAGGATGTTGCCTTATATGGGAATCGCTCTTGTATTCTTATCTCTTTTTCTACACACCGCAGCAACCCCAAACCGATCTAAAAAAATCTATCTATTTTGAAGCCCTTTCCAAAAAGGTCAAAACCGTCCACCTACCCCAACCCCTTGGCTACAATCACCCCTGGAAGTTGACAAAATTAATTTTTTTTCACGATTTTTCACCTTTCGTCCCACTTTTCTCCGAAAGTCACGTTATTAACATCCCTACTTTTTATTTTTGTAAGTTACCTATCTAATTACCTTTCCAAAAAGGTGCAACATGCCCAGGTAGAAAAAGGATATGAAAATTTATTTAAAAAAATCCTTCTACAGAATATCATGAATATTCGAATTTTTAAGAAATTATACTTAATTTAACTAAAAAATACATTTTATTCACTTAAAAACTAATTACAACTAAAACTTATGTCCTACAAAAGCTGTTCAAAGTGTTCTCCGCCAGTTTCGATGCATGAAGTAGCCTTATTCCGTAGTCTTATTCCGCGTTTGAGGTCTATGGTAGCCAGTAACTCCCGTATTTTCGTCGCTGCAGTCCCAATCCTGGTAACTAATTCTTCTCTGGTGTTGATTGGTCTTGAGTAAACTTCATCTTTCATCATAAGAAAAAGTCTAGTGGAGTAAGGTCCGGTGATCTAGCAGGCCAAGGAATCGGCCCACCTCGTCCAATCCATATGTAATTTATGTTTGCATATGACCGATCTGAATAACTTCGTCATGTTCACTCCGAACCAATCTTTTAGATCATCGAGCCATATCATCCTTTGTCAGCCAATTTTTCTATTCCCCCGTATTTTGCTTGCAATACGATTTGCAGAAGGTTATATTTGTTGTTCGTTAATAATATATATATGTCCAAGGTACTCCAGCTTACGCATTTCTCTTGTACAAGTTTCTCACCGCGTCGGTTTGCGCCGGCCTTTACTCTTCTCAGTTTCCAAAAGAATTTTGCTTTAATAGCGGTACTTTAATTATTATCAGAGCAAAACTCTGAAGAACGGTCTGAAAAAGTGTTTCATTGCTATAAACGAACCTGACTTTCGTACTGAAATGAGACAAATATAGGGAAAGTAAAGAATATTTAAAATTTATTTGACCACCATGGTTTTCGATGATATCACAAAGACGATTTTTCATTGAGTGGAATACGGTTGTAGGTGCTCTGGCGTCAAAGGAGACTACGCATTCTCTATAGCCCTTTTCAACTCCACTATGGTGTTAATTTGGGTATTTACCTCATAGAGTACCCTGACTAGCCATCTCCATACATTCTCCATTGGGTTTAAATCTGATGAACAGACTGGTCTTTCAAGCAGCCATACATTATGGTGTTCAAACCGTTCTCTTGTAGATGCACTTGCATGTACACGGGCATTAAACTGTTGGAAAATTACATTTTCTTCAGGAAAATCACGCAGGTACGGTAACAGACTGGTTTGCTGAATGTTTTGATAGTCGGTACTTTTCATTCGGTACGATGGAAAAGCCAAAGAAGTGTACCAAATCTGCATGCACCATAACTAAACCGCCACCGAAATTTCTTTTTGAGAAAAAACGGGGCTCTTTCCGAAGATCCCGCCAGAAACCATTCAGACCATTTGGCCCTTCCAGGTTAAACTTCTTTTCAAATTAGTAAATCGTAGTGCAATTGGTAGCAAAATTTGTTTTGCTATTTGATCTCGGGTTTTCTTGAAATCACACACTAACAGGGTTCGTTTATAACTTTGAAACAGAGTGTAGTTTCTTTAATACCGCTTTCTGTAGTGTCCATGTTTTCGCGCCATATAAAAGAAGTGACTACACATAAAACTTCACAAGATGTAATTTTAATTGTAGGCTAATATCTTTTCCACAAAAGGACCTTTTTCAACTTGATTTATGGTACGGGGTTGGCATTGCAGTTAGATTCGATTAAAGTTGGGACGAGAGGCACATGGCCTCACAGTCACCTCGACATGGAAGGTCTATTGTCTATTGTGATTCCTGGCATTGCAGTTAAGATTGGTACCTAGATATTTGAAACTGTAGACTCTCTCTACTTTTTCGCCATTCAGTTTCAATCCGGCCGTTGTGATGTCTTTCCTGGATTGCGCCATAAAGTTTGTTTTGGAAATATTGATTTTGAGTCCATACTCGTTGCTGATAATGTTGATTTTCGCTACCATTGTATTCAATTTCTCCTAAACTCTAAGCAATTATTACTGAGTCATCGACATATTTTATAATATTTATTGTAACACCGTTAACTTTTATTCCACATTCTGCTTAAGCTTCTTCGAAAACTTGTTCTGTGAACACACCTATTAGACAGTAACGGCAAGAGTATGCAGCCTTGCCTAACGCATCTTTTTATATCTGCTTCCCCTGTTTCTTTCTCGTCTATTTTGATGCTTGCCCTTTGGTGTCAGTTCAGGTTTTGTATTATTCTGCAATCCCAGTCGTCTATATTTTTACTCTTCAAGATATCTATCATTTTTGAACGACGGACTGTTTCGAACACTTTTTCAAAATCTACGAAACACATACATATCCTGGCTTATTTCTCTTCATCTTTGCATTAATGTGTTCACGAAAAACAAACTTTCTCTCGTTCCGGAACCGTAACTGAAACCAAACTGCGAGTGACTAATGTCTTCTTCTAGTTTGCGATAAATTGTATTTTGGATGATTTACAAGTAGAGTTTAAGAGTGTGAGACATTAGGCTGATGGTTCTGTATTCAGCATTATTTTTCTTGGGCAGTTAGGAATGTCGTTTTTAGCTTCGTAGCTTCGGCCTTTCATCATAGAAGAGATCTTCGATGTATTCTTTCCATCTTTCAAAATCAAAATCAAGTATAATACCCTCTGTGTTTTTTAGAACTCCTCGTTGTTTTCTGCGTTGAATCGCAGTCATTTGTTTTACTTTTCTACGCATATTAAGACTATCATGCTGTCTTTCAAATTCTTCTGCCTCTTTGCACCGTTCTGTGAGATATCCTTTGCAACTCTGATTTTTTGCCTAAAATTTCTATTAATTTCTTTATATTTGTTGGTATTATTTTTAAATTGCCTTCTAGTCTCCATTAGTCTAAATATCTTTTTTGTCAGCCATTCTTTCCCACTGTGAACTGTAATTATTTTAAAGTGCTTGTTTCCTGCTTGCAACAATATTTTTTGAAGCCTTTTTCCATTTATCATTGATATTCTTGGTAATTGTTTCGTAGTTCTTTCGGTATAGCATTGTTGATTTCCATTTTTACTTTTTCCTTTTTGTTTGTTCTGTAGCTAATATGAGGCTCTACTTGAACCAAACTTGTGATAATGTCATAGCAGAAAATGGGACAGAAAGCTAATCCTGCTTTTGACCGATCATTATTGTGTCAAGGGCTCACACAATAATGATCGGTCATTACTAGACTGCGGATTATATGCAAATGCGTATTACGTATTTATTACAACAACAAATAATTTCAGCGCAATAATTATTTATATCGATAGTAATTTCAATTTAGATATGCATATATGTATATACATATATATATGGCTATGTACTATGTAGTTATTAATATAAAAATTTGAGAAAATTGCATATTATCCGCAGTCTAGTCATTACATTAGTAGATACATGGTTGGTTGGTTGGTTGTTAGTTTAATTTGCCCAATGGGCGTCACAATATTTGTGACTTTTTGGTCACGGCAGGGTTGCCACATTGACCACTGACTTCCCAGAAGACTCTCATCAGCTGCAGTTATTGATTGTGTGAAGGCCCGCGCCCATAGAGTCCGGAATTCGTCCGACTGCGGAAAACGTAAGTTGAACTACATGCTATCTTATGGGGGTGCACCCATAGAAACGCGCTGCCGCAGTCGCGGCCGGATTGAAAAGTTGAACATTTCTTAACTTTTGATCCGTACTACATGCGGCAAGGAAAGCTTCCAGCGAAAGTTTCTAAACTTTGAAAACATTTTGAAATATTAAACACTGGACTGCTGGTCCCGAGATATAACAGAAATCGGTTCGTGGCAATTTAATTATTTGTAATTTAGTTGTGTTTAAACATAATTGTGCGGGTTTTTGAGCATTTTAATTTGCGTGGTTTGCTTAAATGGTTTGGGCCTTCGCTAGCGGACCTGTCAGTGACCTGATAAAATGGGTCGCACCTAAAAGCGGAGCCTTCCCTGCAATAAAATCAAACATCCATCGTTTTCTTTTCAATAAAATTTGCTTCTTGTTTGTTTTTTTATCATAATTTGCCTTTGAGAGATAAAGCTTGCCGCAGAAATTCCGGATTCTATGGGCGATACCTCTGGTTTCCGGACGTCAATAGCTTTAAGCTTACCAGAGTCGAGCAAATTCCGCACAAATTCCGGACTCTATGGGCGCGGGCCTTGAGCCTAATGGCTCAAGGTACCAGTTCTCTCTATTTTGGGCATCAGCATTAACCGCCATGTAATGTGTCACCACAGGGCGCAGAAAAACCAATCAGCTGACATCAAAAAGACACAAATTCGTCAAACTGTGGACCCAATCCAATGTCAAAGTCACAATTGCCAACTATAAAGTCACAATAATCGCACACACAATTAACACTGACTCGGTTAATAATAGAAGGTCCAGTATATAAATGTCAAGTCCGGGTATAAGAATTGATCACTTGATACTCCTTCACTACAAAAATTACTAAGTTCCGGTCACATAGATCTTTCAGGTAATAAAATGGCAAATGTAGGGGCTCCACATTAATTCACAATAGACCCCTCCGCAACCACAAATGACAAGTCCGGGAATAAAAATTTATCACTTGTTACTCGTTCACAACAAAATTCACAATTGCCAACTATAAAGTCTCATTAATCGCACACACAATTATCACTGGCTCGGTTCATAATAGAAAGTCAAGCATATAAATGTCAAGTCCGGGCTTACGAATTGATCACTTGATACTCGTTCACTACAAAATTTACCAAGTTCCGGTCACCATCAGATTTACAATTTATCCAAGTTTCCCAATGACAGATTCAGGACGCAAAAAACACAATGTCATATTTAATTGAAAATATTTGCTCAATCAGCCCACCGAAAAAGCTCAGTCAAAAACCATCCGAAAAAAACGAGACACCAACCTCAAACAGAAAAGTCACACAAACAACTCCGAGAAACAGCCATCAATGACCGAAAACGAAAGAAGGCGGGGCTCAGAACCCTAGTGCAGACACCAGGCTACTCCAGCCTCTCTAAGGAGCTTTAAAGTCTTACGTATCATACCCCGTGGTCGACCATAAATATAGTCCCGTTAAATTGATTTCACTTGAATTAACTAGAAATCTTCAATTATATCGCGTCATAATTAAAAAACCATAAACACATTACAGAAAGACCAACCCTAATGGGGGTTTTCTCCTCAAACTCATACTCATTTTTTCACTTTAAATTGAATATATTTAGTTCAATTCTCATATACATGGATTCTTCCAAAAAGGCACAATTCTCCACTTATAATTGGATAAATTTATTCTCTTCAAGATCAAAAGAAAAACATACAAAACTCACGAACATTCGAAAAGAGTCACATTCAGTGATCCCGTTGATCAACGGTAAGATTGTTCATGTAACGTTCTAACATGAAAATGCTAAAATTTCACTTCACTTCTCCAAATAACACTTGATCCTCCACTACAACTCAATTAAAAGTTTACAACATCAATTTCAATGATCAGATACCAATTTATTGACACGAACTCAATAAATTTGTAATTAACAGAAATTGGTGATGGTGAGACCACCACCTGAAGAACGAACTCACGTGAGACCCGAACGCTCTTGCCGTCAGACCAGAACTGGTAGATACATAATTAAATTCAATCTTTATGTAAATAAGAAATTTTCTATAATCGATTGACATATGTACACTGACGAGCAAAACTGTTCACATGTTTTCATATTTTGGATTTTGTGGGCTCTGTCAGCGTAACTATTTGTCGTAGGAATGTGAAATAAAATTTTTCTTATTCCTTGTAATCTAGGCAATAGCCGGCCACACACGGGACGGTTTTTGGCGTACAAGCACGCGTACAAACAAAAGATTGATCGTGTGTGGGCAACTTGGCGTACAAACTTAAAACCGTCCCAAATATTTTTCGCCTTTGATTTTTCCGTGGTTTTATTTTTTTATCATCTGTCAAGATGAATTGCTCCGACATTAGATTGTGGAGTCGCGATATCGTTCTTTAAATTTGTTATATCGCTTTAGGAATGAAAACCATCACCGTTTGTGGGCAAAATGGCGTACAAACAAAGTTTGTCATAAAGATTGTCACAAGTTTGTACGCCAAAAACCATCCCGTGTGTGGCCGGCTAATGGCACTTACAAATTTTTTTGAAGTTTATACCTACTATATTGTATTATATTTATGACTAACCCTTTATTTATGACAGGTTTGCTAGTGGACGCTTTCAAAATATGAAGTACCTACATATTGGTTTTCGAATTGTTAAAAAAATAGTTTATTATTATAACATATTTTGTGATTGTAAGCTCGATGCACTGATATCAGCTGTAATCGGGACGATTATGGCCAGGATGGCCGAAGTTATAAGAGGAAAATATTCGATAGACAGTTCAAAAGGCAAAATCTTACCTTTTCTAAGAGTTGTCTAAAACTAAAATTGTAATTGCACTTATTGGAAAATAAAGTTCTGATCGTCGAATAGCTCACTCGCTTTTGTTTGCAGCACAGCCTCCTACACTTCTAAGATCACACATTTTTAATTATGTAATAGGGTATTCAGATACAATACAAATTAAAAAAAAAAATCGTCAGATTAAACAAAATATATGAAAATTTTGTTGAAAGAGGATATTTTAATATTAATGCTGTGTACAAATTGGTCAAAAGGTTAAATTTTAAATGGTGGGGAATATGAAAATAAAATAGAAATAATATAGAAGGGCGGTGGGTTTGACTATCAAATTTTTAACCTTTCAACTTTTAATTGGATTTTAAACCATTTCGTATCCAGCTTAAGGCACAGATACGTATGTATGTAGATAGATTACTGCTGCTCCAGAGATTTTTTGTTTAAATAATGCGATCCAGGTGACACTGATTAAGGTAGATCACTTTTGCACGAAGCGAAGAAGTTAAATTGAAAAAAATAAATAGAAATCATTTAAGATAGAACTGGAAGATGAAAACTGCTAAATTTTATTCAATAGGTTCCTCATTAAATTATTCTTTTTTTATATATTTTAGGTGAAAAAGCGTCAGCAGCGAGTCCTTATGATAATGGATAGCAAAAACATTAAATATGAGGTGGTTGATATCACAGAGCCTGGAAAAGAAAACGAAAGAGAGTTAATGCAAACAAAGTCAACAAGCAATGGAGCCACAGTCAGTGATCCGAGTCCCAGACACCCTTTGCCACCGCAAATATTCAACGACGAAGAATATTGCGGTGACTACGATGCATTTGATTTAGCAAACGAAATCGATACTTTGGAACAGTTTCTCAAATTAGTTACCGCAGATACTACCAACGTCTCAACGGCCCAAATTGAATTGAAGAAGGAGAACGGGGAAAAGGAACAGCCGAAGGACGGTGCCGAGGAGAACAAAGAAAACGAAGAAGTCAAGGAGGTTTGAACTCGTTTACATTGAATGGTTTTCCTAATTCCTTCTAGCTATTAGAGGAATTTTGTTCTCTCGTTTCGGTGATGATTAATTAACATTGGTTAGAATAGTGCATGATTCATAGAAGCGACGCGCTTGTTTGTTACAAATTAATATATCCAATACTTTATAAGAAGCTATAGACTAGTTGCTTTGAACTCGGATCAAATACCTAACAGTTGACATAGTCATGAGAGAAGACCTTATAACATTTAAAAAAAATTAAATTTATGAATTTATGAATAATAAATACTGCCGATATGAAATGATTATAACATTTTCTTATGCGACACTAATAGCTATTGAAACTGTTTGGAAAATAAAAATGGTTGTTTCATTAACGTCTAATTTATTTTTAAGATTTGATTACGTTCAACATTCCATTCCAATGAATTTATGTTTGTATATATGTCTGGTTTAATGTGAATGATCGAATTTAAAAATCGAAGACAATAATAAAATCATGTGCATATTTGTGAAACATTCAGCTGCATTTCAATGAAATTTACTTCGCAAAAGTCAATACATTAGTGACTAAAAATCTCTCTGCATCGTCCATAAAATTTTCAACTTCGTTTTCGCGAGCGTTGTTACCTAATCCGATTTTTATAAGTATAAATTAAGTAAATTTCCTATTTCAATTTATGGAAAGCAGAGAATAAGCAAGCACACATTTACATTCCCAAGTGAAAAGATATCACACACCAACAATATGTTGTATTATTCATATATGTATTTTCTGTACGAGAAATTCGAATGAGCAACTTTTCAACATTGGCTCTCTAAATAAACTAAGCTAAAGCTGTATTCAGAAAGTAATTCCGGAATCAGAACGAGAAACTACTTGGAACCATCTGGATTGAGGCGAATTTCTGAACAACATGGACCGATTTGAGATTTGTATATAAGTAGTGGTAACTGTCACGGACAATTGTCATTTTAGAAGGACATTTTTATGAGTTAAACAATATGGTGTGAAATATAACATAAAGAGTTAAGGATAAAATAAAAGGAGTAAAATACATACTTGTTGTCACAGAACCAGAAAAACCGCCTGACAGTCCTTTTGCCGAACTGTCAACGTCACTAACACAATCACATCACGGCATTATTCCTGTCATTCCTGACAACCCCAGGAAAAAGCAGAACAATTGCAACCAAGTTCCGGATCCATAACGCCGATTTTCTGAACAGGGATGGAATCAACCCAATCGTTCCGGAATAAGTTTCTGAATACGGCTTAAAGTTCAGTCTCGGATGACCGATGATTGTTGCCAAAAACTTATTAACAATTCCACGGACATGAATATTATAGAATTCATTTTCACAATTCAGCAATATGACATGAAAGCTTTACTGTCCACGAATGTGTTAAAACAAATTTTAAAGAATATTTTCGCTTAATAAAACAATATTTTTCATAATACTATTACTATAAAAAAACAGAGAAAAGTGAAGCCGATTTCACTTCTTCGTTATTGACTTCACTTCTTGACTATAAATTTCCACATGGACATTTATGTGAAAATGTGTTCAAGATACTCCAGCTTTCATCTTTTGTCTTTGTCATCTCAATTTTTGTCCTATACATATTTGATATCCTAAACGTGCATGCGACTTTTAAAATTGTTCCATAAATCCACATTTCTTCAGCAGCGTTTGTGCGAGTACATATTTCTTCACCACCCAAACGGATTTACTTTTCACATTAAATTTTTTTATTTTGCGGAAGGCTTTAGTTTCCTAGGGTATGGCATAATATATTGTATAAAATTTATTTTAAAAAGACTATATAGCATTTCTTCAAAGTGCCGCTGTACTCTGAAGTCTAGTTATTATGACTTGCGCTTTTGATTTTGATCTCGCAAGGTGAAGTCTCGAATAGCTAAATCTACAAAAACAATTGGCCCAATATGCCACAATTTATCATAAATTAACTAGGAACTCAATCTGAAAGAACCACCCTGTCCTTTAAAGTAAACCTATCGGTTAGCGCCTCACCATACAATCGCATTTGCTTACGATGCTGAACTGGAGCGCAGAAGCAAACCTATGATAAAAAAGTGGACAAACCAATCTGTGTACGCTTTCAATGTGTTAGGCAGGCATTTTGATTTCAAGCAAAACTGGAGCGCCCCGTAATAGGTGAACCCTGTTTCATTATGTTTGCACCATTTTTCACTGTTGCCGTCTTTATTCTTTATTAGAAAATATAAATGATAATTCCGATTTGGAACAAACAGGCAAAGATTCTCAAGATTCTCTCTCATGCAAGAAGCATAAATTAAAAGTTGAATCTCTGAAAACTTCTGCTTTTTTAGATGACATGAGTTATTTTTTTCGGAAATGTAAATGTGAGTTTTTTTCTTTTAAAGAAAAAAAAATTAACCTTAATAGAAAATATGAATATCACATAAAATAATTTTTAGAAGAGTTTGGCATGTTTTATATCTCATATTATTTAAATTATAAAAAAAAAACCTATAAAATCGTTTACTAAAAGTCGCTCTTTATTCGAAAAGCTTTATTGGCGGCGAACAATAAGCGATTACCGGAAAAGTATATCCAAACATAAATTCATTAACCAATTATTTCCCTTCTAGTCTAGAAAATTTCTTAAAATTTATGAATTTGACTTAATACTAAACGAACATAAATATTTACAATTTATACATTTATATCGCTGATTTATACTATATTTGAATATATAAAATATATTTCTACAAAATAAAAACAATTCGCCTTTCACTAATCCAAGTGTTTGCTTGTCCTCTTTTCACTTGCTGTATATCTTTGCATTTTTTCATTTCTTTTTACCTTTTAGAACCTGCACAATAAAATTAATCAATTTCTGGTTTTTCCCCATATCCCCTTGGTAATATGTTCCTACTAAATCTACACAATTCATAAAATAATTCACACACGCACCAATGACGCACTATTTAAAAAAATATATGAATGGAACATAGAACGGAGAAGTTAAGGAGGAAGGTGATGAGAAAGAGGACGACAAGAAAAAAGACTTAGCTGAAGAGGCTGGTGAAGAAAAGACAGAAAAAAGTGATGATGCGGCGGAGAAAGAAGAAGATGAAAGTGCGAAAAAAACAGATAGTGAAAAGGAAGATAAAGAAGCAAAAGAAGAAGGTGATGATGCAAAGGATGATAACAAAGAAAAAGCAAATGAAACACCTAAAGTAAATGAAGCAGAAAATGAACAAAAAGATGAAAAAGAAAGTAAAGATGAAAAAGACGACGTAAAAGAAAAAGTTACAACTGAAAAGGACGAAGAGGAAGGATCTTCAGAAGAAGAAGAGGAAGAAGTAGATGAAAAAAAAGAGAAAGAGGTAAGGACAGAAGATAAAAACGTTGAAGATAAAAAAGGAGATTCAAAGGAGGAAACTAAAGATGAGAAAAAAGAAGAATCTTCAGAAGAGGAAGAAGAAGAATCCGATGATGAAGATGCTAAGGATAGTGAAACGAAAAAATCAGAGGAGGCTGATAAACTTGAATCGACTGATAACATAAACAAAACACAGGAAAAGACTAAGGTTTGATTTAACAACGCTAAGTTGCCAGTGCATGCGTTACTTGTGCGTTACAAGTTCCATGGTTTTTTGTTGTAGTTGCAGTAGAAATATTTTGGAAAACAAATTCCGCCAGCATTTAACATTGTTTTTTTATTATTTAGAAAATAATCAGAATTCATGTGAAAATCGCTCTTAATATTGACCAGCGGTCACAAAGCGTTCTTGATACTAGTTGTATTAAAAAGCAAAACGTTTGTAAGCACTGTTTAAATTTATTTTATTTTATTTTCTATAAGTTAAGCTCCGCTTGTCACCAAACACAAATATGACTGAAATATTGTTTTTAAAAAGATAAAGATCCAAAAAAGAAGGTCCTTTGGATCTACGTAAGTTGCAATTTCAAGAAAACTGATCCAATATGCCGGAATAAAAGTAGTGAACTTCATAAGATTTATTTCAACAATTCATTTTCATGTATGTATGTAGGATAAAATGTTTAATCTTCCAAGCGCATGTAGCATCATTTTGATCCCAATTTAATTTTATTCCTGTCCTGACTTCATAATTTTCCTTTAAGAGCATCCTAATTCAGGATTTTAGGTTAGAACTTAGTTCAAGTCTTATTCAATGAAAATAGGCACCTCGGGCCTTTTTTTAAATCGAAAAGGCTTCAAATTAATTTGAGAAAAAGTCATTACATATTAAACTTATGACTGGTATTGTAGAATCCTTAAAGGATTACTTTACTGTTCCTAAGATTACTAATAAGAAACATACATACAATAAAAATGTTTAACTGGTGCACATGTATGTAATGTACTGATTTTTAAAATTTCTGGCATCATTTTAATCAATTGACATTAAATTTTGTTTTATAAACAATGGAATATGATGAAAAATATGTCAAAAATATAAAGAAACAGAAAAGCAAAAGAGAGCTGAATTGTATTAATTCTTATGAGACATTTTGCGAAAATGTCAGCTATATCAAATGAAAGCAAAGTGATTTTTTATCTCATTCTGTTTTCTTTTTTTTCTGAATAATCAACTTACAAAATAATCCCTAGATATGGTCTAATATAGCGAAATTTACCTTATCCAATTTCTGAAAATTCCAGCCTCTGTTAGTGTAATTTATTTTTAATACTTTAATATCTATGACGGTTTATTCAAAGTTGGTCGAATATTTACAATCTGAATACTTTTCCTGTCGTAGAAAGATCCTATATTCGTCTATTTTCATAAAATCATATACCAATTTTGGACTTACTACTTTTCAAACGACAGAATATAAAGCGTAATTTCCAAAATTTTCTTGTCGCTTATTCAAGGTGAAAAATCTCGTCGAACAATATAAATTATTGAAATAAATCTGAAGATATTCCGGCATGATCAGATTCCTTAGAGAAGAGAACATATTTCAGTCAGTTAGCTAAGCTATACGTTGTCTCAATATTTCTTCAATGTCTATCTATGCTATGCTTTTTTACTTTTATCACAAGCATTATAATTACGTTTTCTTTCAAAAGTTCACTGATTTAAGTTCAGAAAAAAAACCAGAGACAAAGCCTGAGGAAGAATCATTGAAAGAAAGTAAACAACATGAAAATGAAGCTAATTCGTCTATTATAAAAACTACCATCCCCGATAAGGACGACGCTGAGGAGAAGTCAGAGGTCTGAAATTAAATACATACATATATACATATATGTACATATATTTAAATTGCAATGTCTGAATTTAGCCAGCGCTGAAAATTAAAATATTGCTTACAAGCTCGCACGTATAGGTGTAAATCAATAATATTTAATTACCGTATATTTGAATTAAATGACCAAGAAATATAAAATTTATTTAAAAAGCTTTTTTACTAAAAAAAAACAAAATTAGATATGTTTTCGTAATTCGGGGAAGTACAGAGTATACAAAATATTAATGGTATTCATGAAACTAGATAAGCTTAGTTATCACGTATTTGCTTATATGCGCAGCATTTTACGAAAGCACCATGTTTTAAATCTACTTACCTTGGACATTTTTCAGCAAAAATCAGTAAAAATCGTACAAATCAATTGTTTCTTCTTCTCTGACGCTTGTGTAAGTTTATCAGATCGTTTATACACCGCAATTGCCGCATAAAGTTATGAAGTTTGTGTATTCGATTTTCCATACAAATTTTGACGATTCATTTGAGGAGTGTCTGTTCAAAAGATTATATTGTATTTGCGCATTTTCCAAATGTTTTGAAAATGAAAAAAAATTTATAGAATACTAGCTGTCCCGCATCCGGCTTTGCCCGGGCATCCCGGTCTTTCTTCGACCGACGATTGGTTGAACGGTACAGAAGTTGATGTGCTGCAGCGTCATCTAGTGGCAGTTATAGCAAGACGGCGCGAAAATAGTCACCATGTTCAAGTATCTTCTTATATTGTACCAATTTTCATAGCGATCGGTTAAACGGTGTAGAAGTTGATGTACTGCAGCGCCATCTAGTGGCGAGCTATAGCAAGGTCAATAGCGCTAAAATATTGACCGTGTTTATGTATTCATGTATACCAATTTTCATGAAGATCGGTTGAACGGTATAGAAGTTGATGTACTGCAGCGCCATCTATTGGCGAGCTATAACAAAATAAATAGCGCTAAAATATTCACCATGCTGAAATACCTGCATATACCAATTTGCATGACGATCGGTTAAACGTTATAGAAGTTGATGTATTGCAGCGCCATCTATGTAGTGGCTCCTACCGGGTCCGATTGTAAATCTAAATAATATGGTGCCACTCAAACACACACCAAAAATTTCATCACAATCGGTTTAGCCGTTTAGAAGGAGTTCAGTGACATACACACGTACAGAAGAATTATATATATAAGATTGTTTGTATGGTCAGTGTTATTTATTTAATTTTTAAAATTGTAGCTTCTAATACACTTACAGCCTACTCAAAGTTTTTAATTAATTATTTAAATCAGAGTTTAAAAATAAAAGACATTACAAAATATAACCTTTTGATCGGACTGTTTGAAAAAATAATCTTTTGAGCAGACACTCCTCATTTATGAGGCTGGTAAACTTATGCGGTTTACGCGAATATTAGGTCAATATAAGTTTGCGTTTGTTTTATTAAGTAGGTACATATGTATGTATATTATATTTTCAGCACGAATGGTCCCAGTACATTTGTTTAAATAATAAGATTCTGTTTCGAAAAATAATTGTTTAAATCTTGGAGCGCCTATGCAAGGACCGCTTTGAAATCAGTATGAAGTAGCTGGCGCTCAAGAACCTGAAATGAAAATGATAACACTGGTTTTTCAAAAAATTGGCAAATCATTTCTGTAGGATTTTTCCGGTAGATTAACAATTCGTAAATGAAAACTCCCAAACAGCACCCGTTTTCGAGAAA
This sequence comes from Machimus rusticus, assembly GCA_951509405.1. Classification (NCBI taxonomy): domain Eukaryota; kingdom Metazoa; phylum Arthropoda; class Insecta; order Diptera; family Asilidae; genus Machimus; species Machimus rusticus. The sequence goes on along the minus strand of OX608050.1, from coordinate 18,748,970 downwards.
AAAAGGATCAAATACTACAAAATGTGATATTTTGACCATTTATGAAAAACCATTACAAAATAACGGATTGATCCGGAAGCTTATATGTAATATGTTCCTCAAATGACAGCTGAAATCTTAAGCTATTATGTACAAATACAGAACGCTTTGAAGAATTTCGAAATAATCAGTGAATTTTATTTCTTCCCATGAACTGATTATTTTATGGAATGGATAACGATTAAAGAACACTGCCAGTGCACACTCTTGAAAAACTTATTCGCCAAGTGTGATAAGAACTCAGGCTTTCCTTTAAGCCAAGTTAAAACCTTTTACGATGAACCTTTATTTTTCAATGATTTTTAAAAATGGCCAAAATATGATATTGTTCAAGTAGAGAAAAAATATGGAAATTAATTCGTGGGAAACTTATTTTACTAAATTAAAAAAAAGAAACTTATTTTTCAAGAAGTTAACCTATAATTAATCCCCAAATTATTTTTGCTCAATTAAAATCCGACTTAAAGTAATGCTAATATTTCATAAAAGTGCTCCAAATGTTCCCCGCCAATTTGGATACATACCAACCTCCTTCTATTTAACTCGCTGTTTAAGTTGGTTTGTAGCCAGCCTCTTCGGTATTTTCATTATTCAAAAGGTCAGTGGGATGCATTTGGCGGATTATTGTTCAATTGCCTTAGCGAAGTATTTAATACTGACTGACTTAACTAACTTTAGATTCGAAGTATAAAAACTAGATGATGTTATTTAGAAAAAAAAAGAAACCGATGGGGACGAGATTTGGCGACTGTACATTACTTAATAAAGTAGTGCCAATTTACCCAATCTATTGAGATATACAGCATTCTCGGATGAAATGAAACTATTTTTGGATTAATTGAAACCATTTTTGAATTAAAATAAACAATTTTCAAATAATATGAAGTAATATTCAAATTAAATGAAACTACGTATTTCCAAATGGAGTCAAATTAAAAATTGCATTCATTTATACATAACAAAATATTCAAATAAAGATAAAATATTTAGAATAATGTATAAGTTCTTATTTCGGTTATAATATTATCATGAGCAGCAATTTTAGTTTAAGTAGCATATCCAATCCACTATGAAAGGTTGTAAAGTTGTTTTTTGTCTTCTGAGCACGAAAATTTATTTATTTATTTGTCAGATCAGAAATAACCCTAAAGACTAAAATATAAACATAAAAAATTAAAGAATATAATGTTATAAATTGAAATTGAGTTGAATCTAACTTAGTCAGTTAATTGAAATATTTTCAAAGTATATCATTTGAAATTTGATCTACATAAAGAAAAGTCTACGAAAACATTGAAAATTTAAAAATGAACATGGTAATAACCTCTAGACCTAGACTCTTGACCGAAGCGGTCTTTCTGGTGCATAAATCATTATCAAAGTATATTTTATATAATATATAATTGAACAGTAAATCGTTGATAAACAAGGTACACTACAATCGCGTCTAAAATAAAAAAAGCGGCCAAGTGCGAGTCGGACTCTTCCATGAAGGGTTCCGTAGCAGCGATTTATGACGTATTAAGAAAAAAACTACTTACTAGATCTCGTTCAAACCAATTTTCGGTGGAAGTTTGCATGATAATGTACATCATACATTTTTTTTAGCTTTATCATTCTCTTATTTTAGAAGTTACAGGGGGGCGACACACATTTTATCACTTTGGAAGTGTCTCTCGCGCAAACTATTCAGTTTAGAAAAAAATGATATTAGAAACCTCAATATCATTTTTGAAGACCTATCCATAGATACCCCACACGTATGGGTTTGATGAAAAAAAAATTTTTGAGTTTCAGTTCTAAGTATGGGGGACCCCCAAAAAAAATTTTTTTTTTCTATTTTTGTGTGAAAATCTTAATGCGGTTCACAGAATACATCTACTTACCAAGTTTCAACAGTATAGTTCTTATAGTTTCGGAAAAATGTGGCTGTGACATACGGACGGACAGACAGACATGACGAATCTATAAGGGTTCCGTTTTTTGCCATTTGGCTACGGAACCCTAAAAAGTTGATAAACCAAATAAAAGACGTCGAAATTTATAGGATGGAGAAATATGTATATCTAAAAAGATTGCATTTGAAACATAAGAATCTAGTAAAAATTTTTTAGTGCTTCTATTCTATTAATATACATAAGTACTACGTATAGGGTACCAAATAAACGTGGCATATTCCAGCAGTGATCTAACAAGAGAGACATATAAATTTTTGATAGCAAAGGATCAGTAAACTCTCTAGTACTCCTTTTAATGAAACCAAGCGTTCTACACGCCTTAGAAAGTATATGATCAATATGAAACACAACAAAAAGCTTGAATTCCGATTTTGCATATGACGCCCTTGTTTTCGGTAAAAATTTACCCTTTTTTTGTGAGAGAGATAAGAAATGTATATTTTGACAATTAAGAATATTTATTGAAAAATCATGGATTATGAATAGAAATCAAAACGAAATTTGTAAAAAACGTACATATAGATGTAGCTATAAAATCTGATTAAGTTTATATGTAGTACGTTTTTTAAAGATTCCCCATACAATGATATTGTAATTGTATAAAATAAGTCAGTTTATGCAAAAAATCAATTTAAACCAATTGTCGTACGAGTTTTTAAACATTTCCGTCAATTTGCGCACTATAGAAAGAGTATGTAAAATGGGATATTGATTGAAGTATACATTTTATAGGCTAAAGGATTTTCTTAAAGTTACTTATAACTGTAACTTCTTTTTTTTTAAATTTACACAATATACATATACAATAGGTTTGGACTTTTATTTAAAAAACGTGAAAGGCTCCCATATATTTTTTTTAAACTTTCAAACAATACCCAAAAATAATATGGTTTTTGCTTTTTAACATTTTTTTTCTTAAAAACGGTCACCGTAGCAGATGTCAAATGAAAACGAGAAATCTCCTTTCTGGGCGTTAATGTGTTAAGTATTCTGAACATTAATTTGGTTATACATATATCATTTATAGTATAATACATATGTACAGTCATGTGCATGAAAATAGCAGTGGTTGAAATCTTTACAAGAATTAGACAAAATTTTTAATAAAGGTGATGTGGAAAACATTATATTGTTATTAAATTAATCATTATTATATATTTCATTATTTACAACTCAAAAACATAACATTCTCCGTTGATAATTTACATAAATAATACTTTTCAATTTATATGTGCTTATAAAAATGTTCATTAAAATAGCAGTCCTTTTATAAAAACAAAAAAAATAAAGTAAAAAGTGGGACAAATAAGAATTTTCCATATAATTTCTTCATAATACATTAGTATTTTGTCCCGTAACCATTATTTTGAATAACGGCTGTGCATCTACGAGGCATGGATTCAACCAATTGACGGCACCTGCTTACTGGGATACACTTCCACGCTGACTGAATTATTTCCCATAATTGCTGCTTATTTTTCGGTTTTGCCATAGAAACTGCCTTTTTAACATCTATCCACATATGCTCAATAGGGTTAAGGTCTGGCGATTGTGAAGGCCAGACCATGACGTTAATTCCGTTTTCCTCAAACCACTGTTTAGCCTTTCGGGAAGTGTGTTTGGGATCGTTATCCTGCATATAAACCCACCGTAAAGGCATTTATTCCTCAGCAAATGGAAGCATTACATTTTGCAATATATTGACATAAACATCTGCATCCATTCTTCCTGTAATGCAATGTATGGGACCTACCCCATACCACGAAAAACAGCCCCAGAACATAAGACTGCAACCGCCATGTTTTACTGTACTTCTTGTGTACTTTGGATTAAATTCTTCACAGGCTGGTCTCCGAACATACTTTTGGCATCCACTAGAATCAAAGAGAACTACTTTTGACTCATCACTCCACAGAATATTACGCCATTTAGGAGAGGGCCACATTACGTGCTCTCTGGCAAATGATAGACGATTTTTTCTTTGCCTCAAATTTAATAGCGGCACTTTCCTAGGACGTCTAGATCTCAAATTAGCCTCTATGAGCCTTCTTCTTATTGATGACGTACTGATAGGAAGATCCATATCCTGTTTAATTTGTGTCGAAGTCTTAAACGGTTCCTTTTTTGCACAATTTATAATATTCCTGTCTTGTTGAGGCGTAGTATTCCTTTTGCCGCCCCGCTTTTCAGGCACATTTTCCCATTTTTTCGCATTGCTAATCATTTTGGCTGAACATTTTAAAGTTTCTTGAATAAATTTGTAAGTTTTGCCATCTCTAAGTAGCTGCCTGATAATAGACCTTTCCTCAGGTGTACAATGTTTTGCTCGGCCCATTTTTCTAAAGATCAAACCGCATATTATGTTTAATTACAATCCTTACATTACACTATGTACCGATGAAGAGAATAAAGCGTAACTTTCGAATTTTCCAATAAATTTCTCAAAGAAATCAAATAACACTGCTATTTTAATGCACACCAAATTTCGCAGTTTATTGCTAATATAACGGTAAATTCCCCGAAAGCATTCTTAATCGATGTGTTGCCATCACATATTGGTTTAAAACAGTAAAGACATTATTTACAAGAGATATCCTTCCACTCGCTAAGGAGGAGATAATTAAAATTGGCTTTTTTTCAAAAATTCATTCGGCACTGCTATTTTAATGCACACGACTGTATATTCCATGTGATTTGTATATTACTCCCTAAAAGTAATATCCAATTAGACTATAAAAATACCAATTGTAAACACGCATATTAAAGTGATTACTAAATTATTTTTCATGATTATACATCTACACACGTCACCTTTCTTGATTTTTAACAAACCGCTAAATTTAATTTCAGTTCTAACCACTCAGCTTAGACAACTTCTACACTGTCAGCTATTGCGTCTTCTTTCTCTTCAAACTATTGAGCGTTTAAATGATTTCTAATTTGTTATTAATACGCTTTTTTAGCATTATGCTTATCTACTTATTTCACGTTTTCAATTTAGGATAAAGTAGAAGACGCTAACACTAATGGCACCACAGCATCAAGGGAGCCAACAGTTGAGAAAACATCATCCGAAAAAGACGCATCCCAGCAGTTGATTGAAAGTGAGCAGCAGGCAACAGAAGAGTAAATCTCCATATAGACCCCAAACATATCAAATTTAGAATCCGAATTAAACAACCGATTTTAAACATCAGCAAACTTAAAAAAAAAAATAAATAAATCAAGAACTGCACTTTTTAGCTTTCGCGCATTTAAGAAATGCTTATAAGGAAAGGATCGTTTTTCTTTGATATGCGAATACGTAGTAGGCACCTAAAGTGAATTTTATAAACGATTTGGAATTGTACTGATCAATTAAATTAAAGCAATAAGCAGTAAGATAGAAATTAAGAAAATTCGAATTTTAAAAAAATAGTATATTCGGACTTGTATGTAACAATAAATTTTTGCCGAATCCCAAAGTTTTGACGATCGAATAAATTAAACTACGTTAGTAGAATCAAAGGGCTGTAACGTGGAAGCATATTGAAATTAAATTACGTTTTAAGCTACCACATAACGATAATTGTCTTTAATGCCTTTAAATTGAAGTAGGAATATGTTGTAAGGCACGCACAACAATATTGCGTTCTCAAGCGATAAAAATTCTTTTTATTTCGATATTTCTAAAGTTTGAAATGATTTTGGTTGTTATACACATGTTGATTTGTAAATAAGAAAATATTTGTTTCGCTTACTTTTAAAATAAAGAACCCTTGAATTATTCCATTAAAAGCGAATATGTACGATCCAGTTTTTAAGAATAATAAAACATTTTTAATAACTGCCACTCTATAAATTTTAATTCAGTTTAATTTGTTTTGTGTGTACCATAGATCTCGCAGAAGTGTTTTCATAGCTCTTTATTTTTTCGATTTCTTTTGATTTAATTACATATTATGAGCCCCATTGCGAAAATCATCATTTCTGCGATAAAGGGTCGAGTGTACGAATCGAAAAGAGCTTACGAAATCCCTTTATGGGTAAAAATTCCTTAATAAAGGCCAAGGGGCAATAATGACCCAGAAACAACAGAAATAATTTAAGTGTAGATTTATTTCTTCTGTAAGTGCTGGGAATCAGGTAAAATCGAATAAAATTTAAAAAAAATTACAAACAAAAGTAATCGTAACACTAATAAACCAATAAAGAAATAGGTACCTTAATTATAACGAATAGCTACATTATTTATTTGTTTCTATAAAACCAACTGCACCGCACAATGTTCTATTGTCTTTTTCGCTCCTTCCTTTCGCTTTCTTATATCAATCTCGAATGAGAATGAAAAAAAACCATGCGTGATTCTAATTTGTGGTCAGGAAGAATATTTTCTTTCTTTAAGATTATTATTAAAACTTTCTTCTTCGCCTATGTGCTATTAAAAGGAGTCAATACCAAATTTTATTCTAAAGCAGCCCACGCCACACATCGCTTTATTAAGGTTCAATCGCTCAAAAGCCATCGGCATGCTATAGCTCAGTGGTAGAGCTGTTAAGCGGCAGTTCAAGATCACACGTTCGAGTCCAGCCAAAAAATCGCAGGATCAGTCATCGACAACATCACAGGAAAATTAACTTTTTCGTCAGGGGATGGTTAATTATAATTACTTATTTTTCGTTGTTAAAAAAAAACCAACTTTATTGTTTGGTGCCTTTTTAACCTACGATTTTGGTTATTTTGACCAACTCTTTTTTTCAATGTAATAAATTCAAATTTACTCATGTTAAAAATATCCTATATAATGTGTAACTGCTATATTCTAATTTGGCATTTGGATGCGACAGTAAGGATGTGGACCAAAACGATTTGAAAAATTAAAAAAAAGCTTAATATATATTTTTGCCTATGAAAATTATTTATACTTTTAATACTTAAAATCCTAAAAATTCTGTTGCATTCTGAAAAATAATTGCCGTCCAAAATAAACTCGGAATTATTTCAACATTTTGTAAGCAGAGGCGGTAGGTTGATATACATACATAAGAGCATCATCATATCGCTTTAGTGTTGGGTTCAAACCCCGGCCAGCAGACACGCCTTACCTACTAAATTTAAGTTTTTGACGGGTAATGGCACATTGCCATACATGGGCGTAATGCATATAAAGTAATGCATTGATCTTTAAAAAATCAATGATAATGAAAATCAATTTCATTAGCATTGAGGAATTTCAATGCTAATGAAATTTAAAAGCATTGTCATGAAGAATTTCAATTCTAATGAAAATAATTTCATTAGCATTGAGGAATTTCAATGCTAATAAAATTTAAAAGCATTGCCATGAAGAATTTCAATTCTAATGAAAATAATTTCATTAGCATTGAAATACCTCAATGATGAAACTGATCTTCATTATCATTAATTTTTAAAAATTAATGCATTATTTTAATGTTTTACTTTATTTAATGCATTGTCATGAACAATAACCCATTAATGGGCAATGTGCCATTATACGTCAAAAACTCAAATTTAGTAGGTAACGCGTGTCTGCTTTCCAGGGTTTGAACCCGAGAACACGAAAGCGACATGATGATGCTCTTAACATACCAGATCCGTTTCATTAGCATTGAGGTATTTCAATGCTAATAAAATTATTTTCATTAGAATTGAAATACCTCAATGATAATGTTTTTAAATTTCATTAGCATTGAAATTCCTCAATGCTAATGAAATTGATTTTCATTATCATTGATTTTTTAAACAAAATAATGCAGTACGCCCATGTATACGTGACAGGGAAAGAAGACAGCAGAAGCATATCCGGCAAAAGCTAGTGAAAAAACTTTAAGGTCTTATGAACGGTAAGATGTGTAATATATTAGCCGTGTTCTTTTTTCATCGGATCCAGTTCCGGGTTTTGCAGGAAATTTTGGATTGAATTGATGTTTTAAAAACCGTCACGTATATAAAGATTTTAAAATTTGCGAAAGTCGCATCAAATTGCAATGATGTTAACCCATTCAAACTTCAAAGCTTGAACCAGGTAAATTGTTGGATCAAATTTTTGAGCATAAGTGGGTATAAATCCAGGCAATTTGAATTTATTTTCGAGAAATAAAAATTGTTTGATATGGTTACTGCTCATAGAATTCAATTCAATCCAAAACTTCCTGAAAAACCCAGAACTGGATCAGATGTGAAAAGAACGTGGCCAATATTACATTAATTTAAAGTAATAAAGTTAAAGACTAGAGCGTAAACGGAGAAGTTTACATCAAAAACTCTGCTGATATAACGTTAAATGATGTTCAATTTAACTGATATATTTTAGTTGTTGTTTTTGTGTTTTTAAAATTGACTATCCTCTCAGGTAGGTAATGGACCAAAATTCGTGTCTTGTTGGTCCGAGCCGGTATGCTACAACGACCATGCATCTCTATCCCTAGCAGTTAAGCTTGTTATACTCAAATTGAGAATGGTAAAAAGGTTTATACCGCCAGTGGCCACAGTTTTAAATCTCTATTTTACGAAACCCTTCAAAATTATCACAATTTCGTTTTGTAATTCAAATTTCAGGTACACACTAGACAGAGAAAGAATATCAAGAAGGGATCACACACACTATCAAATGTTCAAGACTCCCCAGTCGGCAATGGAAATATTGCATTACGTTTTTGTTGGAGGACACTCGGCACTCAATTTTCCTTTATAAATTTAGATTACTTCTCTACACAAATGTCATTGGAAGAAAGATTTGTAACACCCATACCGATGCCTTTTTTGAAAGTTGATTTTCCTGTGAAATTCCGACTAACCCGTGGCTGGACTCGAACCTGCAATCTCCAAATTGGTGCTTCACAGCTCTACCACTCTACCATGCTGATTGAGCGATTCAACCTTAATAAAACGATGTATGGTGTTTAAACAAAATCCAGATTACAAGTACATCGAAAACTGGAAGTACCCTTTTTTCTTCTATACGGCATAATTCATTAGTAGCGCACGAAATGTTGGTAAGCATTCATTCAGGAAATAATCGATGAAATTTTCATAAACTCCAAAATTGCCGGCCTGATTTCCTTCCCATTTTAAAAATTTCAGTTATTCACCAATAAATCCAATTTAAATGCACCCAGACGGAATACTTTAGCAAACTGAGCTCGATAAAGTTTAGTCAGAGCAAACTAATAAATGTAAAGGTACAAAAGGACGATTCTATAACTTTTTTGTTACAATTTTTATGAACACGAAAAAGTGGTGTTATTGTTATACGCGGATGCCTCGAGACAATTATTTAAATTTTTTGTATTCTTGGTGGCGAAAATAAGATCAATGTACAGAAATATAATAAAGTATATTGGATAATTAATTCTGCCAAAAAGTGTTTTCTTCTATGATGGCTTTTAGAAATTATGACGATCAAAAGATAAAACTTTCATGAAAAACTTAGGGGTATTAAAATCATACGAATGATTGTGTGTATATATGTATGTAGTTACAGTAAGATTAAAATGTAATCAGTAGATTGACTGAAACTGAAACTGACTCAAAATAAATATTATGCTTTTTCTGTACTATGAAATTCGCGATTTACCGCAATTTTGTAGTTAGATTTGTAATTACCTGATTAATTCATTTTCTAAAAACCATCAATTGAAAAGATTTTCATAGACATTCTTTTTCGACTGTTTTTCCTTAGACAAATTTACCATCAGCATGTATTGTTTTGCCTTCGTCGGATTTTAGGTCTAAAAATATTATGGTGACGGGAACCAGGAACAATGAAAACAAATAAAATCCTCCAGTTAAATGTTTGTAAACAATTCCTTGTTTAATTATCTTAAATTGACAAAAATACATGAATTCTAATATGTTTACATATAAAAAACAGTTTCATAGAAGACAATTATTTTTATTGTGTTTTCTTAATTTTTCTCCTTTCAATAGTGCCCTAAACAAAAAAAAATCGTATGTATATAAAAATGTAAACCTCTGAATATCCCTCCATTACTTTTACATATTTTTTACGAGTATTTTGCTGAAGAAGCAGTACAGTAGAAAAGAAAAAAAAATATTATTCCAATTTTACTTCATATTACTAAATTGCTGTAAGCAATTTAACGATTTTTACTACAGAGATGGAGCCACATCGTCATGTTTCTTGCAGCTATAAGCACTTATTTATCATAGGCCATGCAATTCACAAGATACAAGACTCTTTGACTCGTGACCTACAAAACAGGCCCTGCATTACTTGTAAAATGTAATAATATATTAAATGCGGAAACGAAAGCTTTTAATTTTCAGTCTGTTCTTTTAAATGTTATATATTATTATTGTAAAGTCCTTCGGTTGAATTTAGCAAATTGCTCGAAGTAAGAAACAGCGAATACTACATCGTGCATAAGAAAATGTCTATCTGTAAATAAGTTAAACAGAAATCTAACGGACCAATGAAGTTTTAAACATTTTAAAATTATTATTTACAAATTATTATGATGACAATTATTTTAGTCGAAACAAATATATAAATGTATGTATTCCAAATCCGATACGTTGCCATATAAAGTAAAGATCTTCTTCAGTTTAAAAGCGTATATATTCGAGATGGGTAATTGAAAAATCATTGGTGTTTTTTATGTCTTATTCCGAAACTTACAGAAATGTAATAATTATAACGTTGGAAGTACTACTTGCTTAAGAAAATTGTCATTAATTTAAAGATCAGTAACTATAACGCCTTTTCCACAACTTATATGTATTTTAGCGTAAGTTTAATTTCGCGTCGACCAAAACTTATGTATGTTTAAAGTTCTGCTGAAACCAAAGTGATATCTCTGGATATCTCATTTGTACATGTCCCAATAACATTTCAATTATCTTAATGTTCTTTCGGGAATTCTTTGAATAAAAAGAAATTCATGTTGAATAAAAGTAAATGTTTGTCCGATTTACTGAATACACTATGAATTCATTATACCAATTATTGCTTCTATTTTCCTAATCGAAAAAAGTCGCAAAAATAATGATATCCCATTAATTTTTTCAGTAAAAGGTCAAAGGAGCGAAGTATAAAAATTTTCAATTACAGTGGAAATTCTAACTCAAATCGTTAGTCACATCACTACTTTTATAATATGTAGTTATAACGAAGTTAAACATTGATAGTTTTGAAATTATCGTTTTCTGAGATGCTTCAAATGACCAAACATGTCTCTTTCTAAATTTAAACAAAACATTTAAGATTTGTTATTCAAATGAACCAAACCAAATATATAGTGTCTCAATTGAAAATGTACGAATTTTTCTTTAAGTACAAATCTTTATATATACCTGATTTAATGTTCACACGTTTCTGAAAAACGTCCCAAGGTTATGGAAGTGACAAAAACAGATACTAAACATCTTGCAACAATTTTCAGCAGTTATTACATATGTACTTCTAGTTAAAGGATATAGGCATAATGGAAATTTCAACTTATTTTTTGTTCACTTGTTATTCTGTTACGCTTCTTACACCTAATGAAGTCTTATATAAAAAGAACTAAATGAGATTCTATTCAAAAATATATTTTGCAATCCGTTTATAAATAAATCTTGACTTCAGTTTTATTACATGTAAGTCGTAGTTACACAGTTGCCTAAAACTTTTTCGAATATAGACTTAAAAAAGAAACATCTTATTAAGAATTTATATTTTCATTTAAGAAAGACTTAAATTCCTATATGAATTATAACATCTTTTAATTGTTGTAGATTATCTTAAATTTCGTCTTATGAATGACAGAATTTTCCAGCCTAGAGCAACATTAGGTGAACGCCATACGGGAAATGCTCGCGCTTATTAAACCTTTGAAAAAACCAACCTTCGTAAGATTTATCTTGATTATTAATACAGACGAAAGTGCATTCGCGATATTGTTCAGTATATCATCGCCACGAATTGGTGCTATCCAAAACAAAGGCTCCCTGTCTTCTAAACTTTCCTGTGAGACACAATAAGTACCATGTGATATCAAAATGACGCTTTTGTTAATGATAACTAGTTCCTGCCTGGATGTGAGAATCTCCATTTAAACCAACTAATCAATTATGAGTACAAATGTAGAGATGGCAACGGTTAATAAAATGGGTACAAATATATTAATTTGATTTGATTACTCGAATAATCATATCGATGTCTTCCCTTTTGAGTAATCGACTTTGAAATATATTAAATGAATATTTTGTATCTATACGGCCAACGGCAAGAAATTACATGACCCTTTTTTGTTCGCCTCATTTTAAACTATATAAGTGGAAATAAAATTATATGATGAAATAATGGCGCCCAAAAACAAAGTCTAGATAGCTATACATTTTTTCCGAAAGATTAATCAATTTTTGTATAGGCTAGGATAGTTTCAATTATGTGACAAATAACTGAATTACGAAAAACTTGGTAGTGAAATCAGCGCAAACAATTTAGTCATAAACTGTCAAATAAGGTAACAGCCAGAATATGGGAGTTCCTGACGTCAATAATTTAACGGTAATGGTGAACCTAACAATCAGTTATATTTTTGATGCTATGGTACTAATAGCTGTTTAGCTACTATTCTATTAATGAGCAATTAAAATTTTTCTTCGATAAATGATTATAAATACTTAAAATCCCTTTTCAAACAAATTTTTACTTTTCTCAACTAAATAATTCAGAAATAGAATGTTTATGCTTGTTTTTTTTTGTAACCGGTGGGAAAAGTAATTAATATTATTTCTTTTGTTTATACAGGGTATTCAAAAAGTATCGGACCCCTCTCTAAAAATACCGTTCGGCGAAAAAATTAACAAAACAAAAGTTGTGGGGTTTCGAATGGGCGAACTAACGGTGACCTTGAACTTGACCTTAAAGGTCATTCTGAAATTCTGAAGGTTCTGTGTTGATCATTTTTTTCTCCGAACAGTATTTTACCAAGATAGGGGGATCCGATAATTTTTGAACACCCTGTATAACAATTTTGTTTTAGATTAAAATATAAATTTATCGCTTGATAGTAGTGACAACAAATCTACAACAAAATATCCTATTTACATTTATTTTAAAAAGAAGTATACAATAAAAATATGCTTTCCCTAATTTTAAAACCCAACACCTTTCTTTTGGCTTATGAAGAAGTAGATTGCTATTTATAGTAAGACTTTAAGGAGATCATCCGCTAAAATCAACCGAAGCTCTTAGAAAAAAAAAACACAATATAGTTCGCACTCATTTTAACAAGAACTAACTATAGGAATGAAATGAATACATAGTATATAAATTAATTCAACTAATAACTTGGTAATTTAAATGTAAACAATTTCTAAATAAATAATTAAACTCATGTCCCTGGACTGTTAGTTGTCCCATCATGTCTATGTTATATGTAAAAGAATTGCCTTTTAGACTTTCCCGTGCCCAGAAACTGCAGGCTTCAATCGGTTCTCTCCTATTCTTCGTCATCAGATGAATCAGTCGTGTACTCACTTTCATGGCCCTGCTCATCATTGTGCTCTGATTCTGACTCACTAATATCCCATTGAGGATGATCAGTTGTAATTGCAGGCGCTTTCTGTACATCTAGCTTAAGTTCCTGCTGCTGATCTAATCCGAGATAGGAGTCTGATATACGAAAAATATATAGTTTTTAATTATAAATATACAGATTAGAAAGAAGTAAAATTCTTACCTGATCTTAGACAAACGGTGAAAGTGTATACGCCAGGCCACCTCGGCGCTGTAAACTTGAGTTGAATCTCTTCCTGATCAACAAGATTTGTTACATGATAGGGAGCAGTTAGTAATGTTCTTGACTTCCTATCGCAAATATAAGTCCACCAATATTCTTGTTTATCTTCGGGGAAATACGGACAATGAACACTGTGCGAAATTCTTGATTTTCCTTCCAATTTTTCACGTTTATTTAACTTCTGCTGTAATTTCTCCCACTCATCATCGTCATCATCCTCCACAGATGAATTTTTCTTCTCGTCTTCTTCGCTGGATCCCGATTCTTTCTCTTCGTTATCGCTATCTTCTGAGTCCGCATCTGATTCTGTAGTTTTTGATTGTTCCTGTGATTGCTCACCTTTTTTTGTATCATTTGCCACAATATTATTGGTTTTTGCTGAGTTTGCAGTTGCATGTGTTTTATGCTTGGCAGCACCACTCTTAAATTTACCCTTGCCTTTGTGAGATTTCTTGTTGGATTTTGTCCACGCTGACTTCTTTGGTGCTGGAGCTTGTTGTTCCTCTGGATTATCACCAGCATTTTCAGTCTGATCATCTTCCTCCCTGATGAATATATTTTTAAAGAAAACTTATCCAAATCATATGAAAATTTATTACTTAATGCCTTGTTTCTCAGGCCTTTCCGTATCGCCGAATAGTTCTTTCATATTTTTCCTAACTAAAGTTACAGTCACTGTTACGATAGCTCCAGCCGTAACAACATTTGGATTCTCATCGTCAATAACTGAAAATAAATTATGATAGAAAAATACAAATAAAAAGCCAGCATTAAACTTTACCTTCACATCGGATGGAGAAGTCAATAAGGGGCATTTTCCCCAGAACTTTCATAACATTTTCATATTCAAACTCAGTTAAATTTTTTAATAGTTGTCTGCTCTCTTCAGGCTTAAGTTGTGCAAATTGCTGAAGATTTTTCACGTGCCTCTTTTTCATCATAAAATGTAAATGCTCTTCCGTAATGTGAGGCAGTTGCAAAAGTGAACTTTTGAACTCCCACAGACCCTGTATGATCATTGGTGAAAGTTTCATACAATTTTCTATTGTCTCAAGACTAGGCAGACGAGGTACTAAGGATTATGGAGTAGTTAGACGTATTCCGTTTTCACCTCAATTTACTTACTTCTTCTTGCATATGCCAGCATAACCAACTGATGAACGCAAGAGACCATTTCTTGTATCAAATATGGGCATTTCTTAACAATCAGCTGTCGATCCTTATCTAGTGTTTCTGGATTCAGGGACATACGACCAAGATGGGCGTGTATAATTGCACGAGCCTTAATTGAATACATTCGGCACAAAGGATGCTCCTTGCACTTCTCGTTAAGATTTGGAAGTTGCCTAATCAACTATAATAATACGAGTATTAATTAATTATTGTATATAGTCGGAGAATTTTAGTTGAAGCTTTAATGCGTTATATTGAAAAATTCATTTTAACAATTCGATCTTGTTTCAAAGTCTCTTAAATTGGGAACTATCAATCGCTTAACCTTTCATAAGCCTGAGAAAAAAAATTACTGGATTAACTTGGTATAGTCTAACATAGAAGTACATACAACATAAACACCATAATCCACATATTTATCCGGCTTTAGATCAAAGATTCGGAAGAATAGCTTGTTGCAGTTGATAGCAATAATATAATATAATATAAATAAACTTAACATGCCCAATTAGTAGGTTTTTTATGTATTAGCTTAGATGTTTTTAGATTGTTTAAAATTATGAAATTGGAAATGTTTAAATCAAAACTTTCTGAAACCAAAATCGCTAAACCACTAATTGGTCAGGACCATTTTTTCTCTTGAAACTGATTCAGAGCGTCAGCCGGATGAAAAAAAAACGTAGCTTTTCCTTCAAAAAGGTCTACATGGCCATTCAGGCTAACTATTTGTCAGTAAAATTTTTCTCATTGGTTTTTTGAAGTAAAAAATTATAGCTCGGATAATCCTACTGTGATTTTCTCAAACAACTTTAGGTTTGCTATGATTTAACTTGATATTAAACTTCTATGAACATAAATATTGACGTATGCAAATGAAATTGTAGTATTTATTAAGATGTGTATTATAATTATAATAAGATCAAGCCAATGGTCTTTTTGGAATTAATCTAACATGTTCACGCCGGCGCATGCCACCAATGTCTCGCACAAGACTGACTCATGGGCAGCGCGTACCACCGATGGCTTACTCACATTTGATTGTGCTATCAGGTGGTGCGTAACACAAAAATTTAGATCATTAATTAACTAAAAAAAATTGTCATATAGTTGGAAATTAAAATAATGAAAAATGCGAAGGCCGAAGAGTTTTATATGTAGCTGCCCATGGGAGAAAAATATAAATTGCCGTGCCGTCTATCACAGTAGGATAAACCCTTAACCCGTTGGCATTTTCTTCAATTCTTTTTTGCAGATTTGGATTCAACGGCGAAATTAAACGTTATTTCGGATGATAAAAAGTTTTTGTTGTAATTTGTGTTTGGTGTAATAGTTGAAAGTCGGGTCTTACAAAGGCAAAATGAAAAATACTTATCCGTAACAACGCTATGTGAGATAAAAAAAAAACTCTGTTACATTAGTGCCGCTAACTATACAGAGAGAATAATAAAAAAGAAACCTACAATAAAATGTTCATACATTTTTTTGAACTATTGCAAGACTTTTCTAAATGATTTCGAAAAATTGCCTTTATGATTAATTGCCAGAGGGGTTTCGATGTGAACGGATTTGTCCATTATGAAATTTCTGATTAAATATTGAACTTAAATTGATACTTACTGCGGGTACTTCGTCATTATCGGATAATCTTTCCACCACTTGAGAATTGTGCCTCTTATCAAATTCTAAGCTTGCAGCTAAGATCATGATAACTCGCTTCAGAGCCATGTGAGGAGTCTTATGGAAAAAGTAAAAGTACATCTGAGCCGTGTCTAAAAGAACTTTATCCCCAGAAAATCGAATAGAGCGGTACCACCACGTTCCTACCGTGATTGGTAGTGCAACCATAAAAACTAGGGCATAAAGTCCTAGGACCCAAACAGAGTTTTCTTTTTCAACGATCCATGAAGGCAACGCGATTCCGAAAGACATGGCACCCGGCCCATCTGGATTTCCGTATTTTTCCCAGTTTTCTCTGGCTTCATCATCTGTTAAAGCCTGGTACGCCTTTGAGAGTTTCATAAAAGCCTTTTCATCTCCGGTTTCCTTGTCAGGATGCAGGATCACAGAGAGTTTTCTGTAAGCCTTTTTAATTTCAGCTTGTGATGAGTCTGGAGGTATTCCGAGTATTTCGAAGGGATCAAAGTTAGACATTTCATAGTCAAATTGTGAGACTCTGTATGCTAGGTATAGAAGAAATACCCATCCTAAGATTATTGATAGCTTTACTAGACACGTTTTCAACGTCTTGTAAGGCTCTGCTGCGGCGATTATTACTTTTTTCTTTATGCAGTCTGGGCATTGGCATTCTTCTTTTAGCTTCTTTGGATCTGAAAAAAGATTTTGTTAATGGAGCCACAATTAGAAGAGCAGTGAACCGATTCCAAAGATTTGCGGGCAGGCACAATGGAAATGCCAAAAATGCGAAGTAAAGCTGTATTAAAAGTCGCCATAAAACGAACGATGGAATCTATTGCAATTCACTGCACTCTTTATAGGCATCACAGTATTAAATATCTTATTTTATGGGGATTTGTAACCGCATAACCTACGAGACCTTTACCTTCCTTCTTTTTCCTTGGCCAAGAGTAGATCGTTGTCGGTATTAAAACTAGGGCTAGAAACGAAAGGAGGAAATAGAAGAAAGTGCCGCCACTCTCGTCATATTGAAATTTCTGCCCGCCCATGGTTAATTCACTTTGGTATATCTAAAAAACTAACAAATTCGAACTGCAAAACTTCAATAGACCCCCACACTTCCACAACACATCATCATGAATGTCTCGCTCGAGTCGGCGAATATTTTGACACGTATGGAGCTGCGGCGAATTCGCCCAAATGATTGAAATCAGTGCCATCTATATTCAAGAACATTAAAATTAAAACTTGACAGCGGAAGTTGCCCGTTTCCATATTATTTCAAAAGTTTATTTCTTATTTAATTTTGTAAAGTTTTATTTAAAAAAATAAACATAAGTTACGTCTAAAATATGTATTTATTAAAGCATAGTACTAAGATCACATTTTTTCACATTTTCATATAAAATTCTGCCGGATTAAGTCTTCTGGCAGAAATTCGGTCGACAATTCCGCCAAAGTAGTACTAAGTTTACAAGCAAAATTTTAAATTAATAGCTGCGTTTTTTTAATGAACTGGATCCAGGTTTTAGTACGTTTTCTTCACATGAAAACCCGAAAACCCAGGTTTTATCGAGGTTTCTATCCGCATTGCCCCATTTTAAATGGGAAATATTTGAAATTTCCCCGTAACCTCGATAGAAACCCCGATAAAACCTGGGTTTTCGGGTTTTCATGTGAAGAAAACGTACTAAAACCTGGATCCAGTTCATTAAAAAAACGCAGCTAATGTTTGTCATTAAGATGGCACCACCGACAAGTCTCCATTAATTCTGCTTGAATTTAACCATCCAAGTCGTTCTGAATTTCCGCCAAACGGATTTGACTGACTTATCGGTTGTGTGTGTTCGTTTGCAGATATAGATGAATGCTTTCTTTGTTTTATTATTTCGTCATCCACTAATACTTTTACAAAAGAAGCCGTGGATATAATAATTCTGAATAATTCATCAATCATATTTGTTTTATTTATCTTTCTTTTTGTCAGTGTCATGTCACCACATGACAAAACATTCAGTTTCTCCACTCGTCTCCACTGAAAAATTCGGGTGGAAAAAGAACGACCAGATATTGGAGACTTGCCGAAACTCTGCCGGAACGTGATCTTAGGGCGTGTGCCAATTCAGCTTTTCAAAAGCAAATTTGTATGGGAGGTTGCTTTTCAGCTTCCTAATTGATTTTCGAAGGTTTTTGTCTAAGGAAAAGCCACCCTCTTACGATCAGCCAACACGAAAATTTAAAAGTGAAATTTTTAAAATTTCAACTCCGCCAATCGTTTGTAACTCGTTTGTATCCGTTGTATCAAAAATTATTTCGTTTGTATCCCTTTAGTTTACTAGAAATTAAGGTTTTAATTAAGGCTTACGTTACGATTAGCCAGCACCTTTTTCAAAATCATTTAAAATCAATTGTAAAATAGACTTCTTGGGTACTCAATTGATCGTAAATCGTTTGTATCCTCCTAATATTCTATTGAAAAGTTTTGTATACCGCTTATTTTCCCATAAAAAGCGAAAAATAAAATCAATTTTTATCTTAATTATAAGCTTCTTTTTTTTTTTGCCACTACATGTATTCGCGCTCATGTTCAACGCCTTCTAGTGTAGCTAAAAGTAAACTTGTAGTGAAAATAACAACAGCGGTATCCTGTACTACAGTGCGTTCCATATTTATAAGCCACCATCAAAATTCGAGTTATTTCTGCCTAAGAACAATTTACTGTGCCAAATCGTA
Source organism: Machimus rusticus (assembly GCA_951509405.1). NCBI lineage: Eukaryota > Metazoa > Arthropoda > Insecta > Diptera > Asilidae > Machimus > Machimus rusticus. The sequence continues at coordinate 18,729,682 of OX608050.1, read as the reverse complement.
CAATAGTTAGAGAAACAGTTTGTGAGGGAATTCCTCTATGAATTATTTTTAAGTATTTTTGCTTGTTTGATATTTCTAAGACAGTTCTACAGAAGTGCAGATCGAAGCATTAGTGATTTTTCAAAGAAAATCACCCGTTGCTGACGTCTTGTCCGTAATTTTTTAAAAAATTTCAAGTTATATGGGGAATCAAAGAGAAGTGGACGAAAGATTGATTCCCAATATATCTTGGAATTTTTTAAAAAATTACGAACAAAACATCGGCACTGGGCGATTTTCTTTGAAAAAACACTAATGCAAATATTTTCTTCCCTAAAGGCTAATATGCTGCCCTTTTTAATTTCACTAAGTGACTTACCGCGCGGCATCTTAAACCTTAATTAAATTGCCAATAAAAATAAAAATTTATTAACTTGTGCACAAAAGAGCTGCTTCGATCTGGAAATTTGGAAAATGGGAAAAGCTGAATTGGCACACGCCCTTAGTACATAAAACTTTGTAAGACCGAATTTCTGCCAGAAGACTTGATCCGGCAAAATTTTCATATAAAATTCTGCCGCAACGTGATCTTAGTACTATGCTTTAGTACTATGCTTAAATCTCGTAGTTATGAATAAACTACAAACGTAATTGTCATTTGAAAACAAATTTTTAATAATCCTAGTAGGCCTGGAAGGCAGTTGAAAAAATTTAAAATGGGCGAAGAAGGAGGAGGACGAGCATCAGGTTCATTTCTTAAAGATTTTATTGCTGGAGGTGTATCTGCTGCCATCGCTAAAACGGCGGCAGCCCCCATCGAAAGGGTTAAGTTGATTTTGCAAGTTCAACATGCTTCCAAGCAAATACCCGAGGACAAGCGCTACAAAGGAATCATCGATGCGTTCATCCGGCTCCCCAAGGAGCAGGGATTTTTATCGTTGTGGCGAGGAAATTTGGCGAACGTTATAAGATACTTCCCTACACAGGCGCTGAACTTCGCCTTTAAAGACTACTACAAGACGTTCTTCATGAAGGGCATAGACAAAAATACGCAGTTCTGGAGGTACTTTGCGGCAAACTTGGCAAGTGGTGGATGTGCGGGGGCAACTTCGCTCATGTTTGTCTATCCCCTTGATTTTGGTCGGACGCGACTTGCCGTTGATATTGGCAAAACAGACAACCGCATGTACAAAGGACTGATGGACTGCCTCGTAAAAACGTTTAAGAGTGACGGCCCCATAGGCCTCTACAGAGGTTTCAATGTCTCCGTTCAAGGAATTATCATATACAGGGCCTGTTACTTTGGCTTCTTCGATACGGCCAAGAGCCTCCTTCCCGATCCAAAGAACACCCACATCCTCATCTCATTCATGATCGCACAAGTAAGTTTCGCACTATGTCTGGGCTCTAGGGCTCTAGCCCTTTTGAGATATTTTCTTTTTTATAAAAAAGTTCTTTATGGTATGTACTTTTTTTAATTTGACCGTATTATTGCACACATAATAAGCTAATGTTAGGACTAACACCTTATATAACATCTTCAAAATGTGTAGGGCAAGTGGTGCATATCCATTTTAACCAAACGAAAAATAATTCGCCCATAAAACATTTTTAACATTTAATGTATTAAAAAAAAAAACGTTTACTTTAACGGACTAAAGATATATTCCATTTTAACATATACTGTTCTTTACTCACACAAAATATAGGGTTTTAAAATAAGGGAGATTTTGGGAGTGCTGATTACGAAAAGAAATTTAAAATTACATATCCAAAATTTTTCCAATTTTACACCCGGGCGAACTTAAATTTTACGCAAACCAGAAAGAAAGAGCTTACGGAAAGGTTTCTTCACTATGTTTCATTTGAAAGATATCCAGTTCCTCTACCGTTTTGAGTGTCCTTTTGTAAGATCATCAACGAGAAACGAAAAATTGGTTTTATTTTATTGCCATTTCCTTGAAAGATGTGTCAAAACCTTACCCACTTATGCCTTCATTCAATGATCAGGTCTACTTCATAATACGTCTTAGAAATTCCGAACACTAACAAAGTAGTATTAGTGAATGTATTATTTATCGTTAAACTAAACCTGTGTAAAACGTACATTACTCTACAAAAACAGCATAAACGGGAACATGTTTGCATGTTTGATATTAAAATATTTATATATCTTTCCACTGTTATGTTACCTGAATAATTCCTGAAACTCCACTTTACAGTAACAAATAAGTTATTATAGCAAATTCCAAATTGAAGTGTACGACATTATCAAGAAGAGTAATTCATAGAATTTACTTTACATAACTACTTTTGTGCTTATTTAATTACTGCAAATAAATTATTGCGTAGCTCACTATTATTAAAGACCTTTAATATATTTAAGGTATTTGCTATTATTCAACTTTATATAGAGTTAACATTTTTTTGACTTCTGTGTTGTTTTAAATTGTTATGAACACATACATTATGCGATATTTTACAATTTAAGGTTTTTAAAATTTTGCGGATGAATGTATATTTCTGTATACGATATAACGAATCTTTTGACTTTTATAATGACTACACTGTAATCCAACTTTTTCTTCAGGCGTCCACCAAAAGGTTTTTTTTATTACTACCCTGACGAAAAAATTAAATAGGCCAAATTCAAAATGCATCAAAACCGTATCAATGCACAATTCAGCAGAGACTACAGCTGAATCATACATCAAGCGGTTTTGATGCATTTTTTTAAGTAACTCATTATGTACCTAAATAATGCATATTTCAGAATCTTGTTACAATATTGAATTTACAGTGTTTTGAAAAACTTAATAAAATGTACTATTATCACCTAGATTGTCACAAATGTATCTGGCATAACATCCTATCCGTTTGATACTGTTCGTCGAAGAATGATGATGCAGTCTGGTTTGGCACCTTCAGAAAGGATGTACAAGAACACCTTAGACTGCTGGCTGAAAATCACTCAGCAAGAAGGACCATTTGCGTTTTTTAAAGGCGCATTATCTAACATTCTCCGAGGAATGGGAGCAGCATTAGTTTTAGTGTTTTACGACGAATTTAAGAAACTCATACCAGACTTTTGAATAGGTTCTTAACTTCAATAAGAATTTGATTATTATTGTACCACTTACTTAATACAAATGATGTTTTTGTGCTATTCATTTTATAAGAAAAAAATCGATTCATGTAATAAATTTGGATTAAATATACATATACAATTATTATTATTGTAAGTTTAATCTTCATGAGTAGAAATTACTTAGATAAGACCAAAGATAATCTACTAAACAAGATGTGAGACTCTCGAAATGTTTTCTTTTAAAAATTCGACCTTGGTACCGTTACTCAAACGAACTTGAGAATTAAATAGTAATAAGGAAGTTATGTGTAAGAAAGGGATAAAAATTTGGGTGGACATGGAGTGGAAACGGAGCGAGAACTGAAACACTACAGGGCGCCTCATATTTTGTACAACTTTTCTTTAAATACATTGCATTTATCATTTCTCATTGATTTTTCCTTTTAAAATAAATAAATCTATTATATATATAAAAATGGACGTGTGTGTGCCTATATTTCACTCTGCAGCCAAAACTACACATCACAGATGAAAAGTGTTTGTGTGGGGTAGTAACCCCAAGCTTCCCATCGTGCACTATGGTGGTTGCGAGTCGATAGCTATACGGGTGTAAAAGATATGGGGGTTGCAAAAAGTAAACTTCGAAAATGTGTGACTCTAATTGAGCCGTTGGGAATCATAGTGGCGTAGAAGAGAAATTTCTCGAAAGTTCGATTACTTTCTGGAACTATCTAAAAGATTTGAGAAATTACTCGAAAGTTCGATAACTTTCTGAAACTCTCTGGAAGCTTTGAGAAATTCCTCGAAAGTTTGATAATTTTCGGGAACTAACTAGAAGATTCGAGAAATTTCTCGAAAGTTCGATAACTTTCTGGAACTTTCTAGAAGATTCGAGAAATTTCTCGAAAGTTCGACAACTTTCTGGAACTATCTAGAAGATTTGAGTTTCTCGAAAATTCGACAACTTTCTGGAACTCTCTAGAAGATTTAAGAAATTTCTCGAAAGTTCGATAACTTTCTGGAAGATTTTAGAAGATTTTAGATTTTTCTCGAAAGTCCGATAACCTTCTGGAACTATCTAGAAGATTTGAGAAATTTCTTTAAAGTTCAATAACTTTCTGGAACTGGCTAGAAGATTCGAGAAATTTCTCAAAAGTTCGATAACTTTTTTTAAAAATGATTCCAATTGGTCTAGAACGTACTGAATTTTTCTATAAATTTCAGAATGATCTGGAAAGTTCTAAAAGATATTTGAATGTTAATTATTTAAAAAAAGAATACTAATCGGCCTCTAGAATGTTCTGGATTGTTCAACAAATTTCGAGACTTAAAAATGATTCGAATCGGTCTAGAATGTTTTGGATTGTTCTGGAAATTTCGAAAACATTGTGAAAATCCTAAAATATATTTAAATGTTTTAAATCAGTGAAATATGATTCTAATTGGTTTAGAAAGTATGTACTGCAAAATTCTAAAATATATTTAAAAGTAGTTAATCACACTAAAATTATCGGAACAATACAAAACATTCTAGAACGATTAGAATTAGTTTCAAGTGATTTACGACATTTAAATATATTTTAGAGCTTTTTAAAACGTTTTCCAAATTTTTTGAAAATTAAGTGGGTAGTGAGGATGGCTTCTGAGACTATATAAGACGAAATGTGATGCACATGCTTCAGTTTATAAGAAGTGTGCGACGAAAGATAATTTATAAAATTCATTAAAAAAAACGTGTCCTATGTTGTACTACCAAAAAATAACCCAGCGAAGCGGGTGTTTCCAGCTAGTTGTGAAATAAATCCTTACTCTCATATTATTGCAAGATAAATTATTATTTTCATATTAGCTTGGTTAAGTTGAAAAAATTCAAGCCCACCCCGTACTTTTTTCGCCACGCAAGCACACAGCCCACCCCAGTCGCCTAAAATTGCAGAATGAAAAAATGTAAACAAACGCATCCGTGTTTAAGGCAAGTGTGTGCTACCTGCCTCATCCCCCTTCTTCAATTCCAGGCCGTCCCTATACCTGGTACATTGCAAGGGGTGAGTACTAATACCAAGCACGCACGCACACAGTCCACGTCAAGCGCCTTTAAAAACGTGCATGTACAAAAAACGCTCACATTATTGTTTACAGTGTGAGCGCCGTGGGTGAGCATTTTCGCCCTGCCTCCTTTTGTCTCGTTCGCTCTTATTAGAACTTACATAAGGTATAAGAATAAGTAGTTCTTTACTGTCTGCACTAAGACAAAAAATTTCTTGATTCCGTTTTCGGGATTGCATTTGGGTTAAGCGGGAAATACGCGATACAACGGTTGTACCGACCGTCGCGTCGGCCCGATTTGCTGTCGCATGCGATGATTTTATCGTGTGTGCGCGTGAAATTCTTGGTCGGGCCCATATCGCACGGTCGCAAGGTCTGGACACAAAACTTGCGGTTGCGTGCGACGGGTTGTATGTAAATCATATCGTGTTTTCTAGCATACAACCGTCGCACACGATTTCATTATTTTGCAAGTCGCTTGCGCATCAGACGGACTACACTGAAAGAAAAGATTAGCAAAAATAACTATTCTTTCAGCCAACTAATTATATTAGTTGATAGAACTAACATAATTAGGAAAAACATTGGCACGTCTATTATATCCGAGGTTTTTCGATTTGAAAATGGTCCATTTTTAAAACAAAAATAATACGGAAATGCATTTAAACAATTTATTACTACATATTTATCTTTTGTATAAGGAAAATTCTCAGTGAATAGAAATATTTTGTAAAAGGAAAATCTAATTCAAATGGCATTTAATTTTATACGTGGTTATTGTTGTAAATTTGACATTATTTTTATGAATATCTCATAAATAGTTTTTTAATATTCTGACTCCGTTATTTTTAACTTTTTCACAAGATTCACGTCCGAGAATGTTGATCTTCCTAAAAGCCATTCCTTGGCTCAATTTCTTTTCTTTTTTTTCGAATTTTTCATTTTAAAACTAATATTGCACCAGCAATAATTAAAATTTTTTTTTCTCTTCAGTCGTCATAGCTTTTCAACGATTAGAAAGCGAATGACTAGAAATTCAGGTTGTACGAAAATCACACGCAAATCGCACCGTGTGTGTGCTTCCATGCGATCGTCGGACCGATATCGTACCGACACAAGTCATATAGCGAAAAATAACAATTTGTTCATCATCAATGTTTCCAGGCGGCGGCACCAACCATCTTTTGTTGACATGAGCACGGCGCATACATGCTCATAACTGGAACAAAGGGCTTGATAAAATACTTTTTACCAATGGAAAATTAAGCTCAAACCAAGCATACATATCCATCCTCGCATTCCCTGTACCGAATTGAAAAAAATGTTTCGTTCTATTCAGCGCTGAGGCTAGGACGTCTATTGGCGTGCCCGGTCGATAAAGTGTTAACCCTTAATACCTATAACGCCAAAATGGTATTAATGTGAATCCTTCAATTGTTTTAAACGATGAATAGGGTTATTCGTCAGATTAACCTTTTATGAACCTAAAGTAATTGGATTTTGGCAATAAGAGAAAATTGATCTAGAAACTCGCCAGATGAACGCGTTTGTCGTTTTCAAAATATTGCGTTAAGATACCAACCAACCAATTTAGAATGGAAAGTAGTTGATTGCAATAAAGAATGAACAATAAAATAATTATTTAATTTAATGGTTTCGAAAATCTATTAAATGGTTCAACATATTTGTATAATTTATATTAAAACAGGAGGTATTCATAAGATTTAAACTTTTATTTAGACCGGAAGGTGCTAATAATACCTCAACTAAATACGAATAAAATATGCGTAGAGCACTAATTAAGCATCGTTCGTCTATCATAAATATTTCGTCTTTGCTCACGCACTTGGCGCTTCCATTTATCCTGCTGGTGACCCACTCTATTCAAAACGTTCGCCCGGGAGTTGAGTTCCTGAGTTCCAGCCGTTTGCATAGGCGGGCCAATTGATGTAGTATCATCCTGTGAAAATTTTGACTATTACTAAAATTGTTCAACATGCAAATCAAACATGAATGGTGGCAAAAAGAAACAAAAAAATAAAATGAGTAAGTGCTATGAATCTGAGTCTTTATTATACTCAAGAAGGCTATATTTAACGGTGGGGAAAGAAATATCTACATCTTCATTCGTGTGCTCCTGATAGTTGGCTTTCACTCTCTTGTTCAGTAGTGGATCAAGGCACATCAAAAAGAGCATATAAATCACAAGAATGGAAATAACCCAAATCACGATGATTACCACGACCTGTAATTAGTATAGTTACTGTATATAAGAGCTTTAATTTATCAGATCTAACTTTAATCAATGTCGTATTGCGATTCTCATATTTACACTTGCAATTCGCGCAAATGTCACTTTCCTTTCCATTTTCTCCCACTCTCGGCAGGAGGGCTCCATCGCAAACACTGAATTTTTTAAAATACACAATTAATATCAATTCTGGCAATTGGTAAATAAAAGATTTGAGGAAGCAATGTTTACCAATTTTGCGTCGAATTATCTATGGTCTGTTTTATGGGATCCTGAGTCTGATTTTTGTTTTGAGACTCCGCCTGCAAGCAATTTGTGTCAGAGCTAAGTTATTGTTTTAAGTAGTTTTCTTACTTGCGCTGCGTATATTAGACACAAAGAAACACATATCACAAATACCGTCTTCATCGTTTCACTTCCTAACTTTGCAAATCAGCCTAAAAATTTGCAGCTTTGTGGCCATACAAGAACATCGTAGAAATGTCACTTTTAATTTCAGCTGTCAAATTACTTCACATATATGTCAGTGGATTTTGATAAGAAATTAAGTTTTCATTGAGAAAAAATTCTTATTTACATATTGTACTATTCATTCATTTATAAATAAAAACTCATTCAGAGAGCCGAGAAATTAAGTACTGTTCCTCAATGAAACATCCACTTAAGAATTTATAATAAAAATAAAAATCTCGGATTTTCGAACTCTTCTATTTTAATCATTCCAAAATGAATTTTCCGAACACGATATGCAATTCTTTGGAGGCGTTATTGAAACAATGCCGTCCACAGCGCAGGGTTGAGTAACAGATGACAAGTGACTGCCGGCCTAATGACAGATTGAAACGACAAATTTTCATCAATATTAACGTTTCCTTTTCATACAGTTGCATACTTTACTTTTATCATAATTTCAAATGGCTTCAACTCGGAATTCAGTGGGTGAAAGCAACGCAAACAGCTCTAACAGGACGGTGGCTTTAATAACTGGCATTACAGGACAGGTAAGTGTTCAAGATACTCGAATCAGCGAACAGGTGATTGCAGTAAAATCTCTAAAAAACATCGAAATTGGCTTCATGTTTGTTTAGCTGCTGCTTGTGCCGTTGCATTACAGGCGCACGCCAGTTGTTAGTATCTTCTGTTTACTGCTACGTGTATTCGAGATAGAATTGACTGCTCGTTGGAGTTGGACACGTAATACAAAAAGAGCAAACACAGAAATAAAATTCTGGAAGGACCAAATTTTAGAATTTTATATTTGATGACCTAAAGTAGATGCTAAATTAATCAGTTTTGAATATAATGCCAACGAAATGCTAAAGTTTTTAAGCGCCCTGTGTGAGTGCTCATAGATAAATGTGTGCATATACAGGGTGTTCGGTTAAGTTCTGAACAGGGGTATGGCATTCGATTCTAGGTACATATGGTCTACTGATCAACGTTTGTGCCATAGAAATATAAACTAAGTTTAGTTTATATTTCTATGGTTTGTGCAGGGATCCCCTTCCCTCCTAAAATAGGTCCTTCATTCTTGAAGTCGTAATTGAAAATTTGCAGAAGTCATAAAAAAAAAGAACTGCAGAACGAAGCAAAGATGATCAACTATATGTGATACTCGTGACGTATTTCCTCATCTAAATTTGACCTTGGTACCGCTACCCAAACGAACTTGAGTATTTTGCAAGAAGTAGATAGTAATAGGAAGTCATGTGTAAGAATGGGATAACAATTTGAGTAGAAATGGAACGAGAATTGAAACACTACCCCATATTTTTTTGCAACTTTTCTAAAAATGCATTGTATTTTATTTAGTATTGATGTTTCTTTTTAAAATATGTAAATTGTTAAATAACTTCTTACCCTCATATTATTGTAAGATAAATTCGTACTCTCATACAAACTTGGTTTAATTTGTAAAAATTCACGAAGGAAATGAAGTTTTCCCTGTACTTTTCATCGCGCACGAACACTGAAAGAGTCTTTGCGCTTTTAAAACTGCAGAATGAAAAAATTGGATCTAACGCGTCCGTATTTAAGCCAAGTGCGTGCTACCTGCGTCTTCCACCTAAACCTAAATATTGCAAGGCGCGGGAACTAATACCATCCATGCGCGCATACCCGCAGAGTTCTTGCACCTTTAAAAACGCGTAAAAAAAATGCTTACATTATTGTTTACAGTGTAAGTGCCGTAGGTGAGTATTTTGGTGCTGCTTATTTTTATCTCGTTCGCTCTTATTAGAATTTTTAAAATTTTAGATATTGTAGAATTTATAAATACAGATGTAGTTCTCATCTAACGTATATAAAATTAATAAGAAAGAATAACCAAAAAATGATCGTCAGTAATGTAACAATTTTTATGTGACTGGTGTTAATCGATTTGTGCACTGAGCGGCTCAATTATCATTTAGTCATCAGCAATATTTTCATGTCTGCATTCCGATATTATCAAAACCGTGTTGAAATCGTACTAACTTCTTTACACTCCGGAAAAAAAACGTTTTCGTTGCGTAGTAAAATTGGGGTTTTCCATGGACCATGATTAGTAATGGAAACGTATTTGGTCGAATTTTTTACGCAAAATTATCTATATTTATTATTTCATTTAATTTGCTTGGTTATATTCTTTTATATATTTATAGCGTTTGAAGATCGAGGTTTTAATGTGACTTTCACGAGAAAATCACATTAAAACCTCACTATTATATATTCCAACGACGCGACGCGACAATATAATTGAACTGATTTTCATCTTCATAAGAATGTAAACCAATCATTACGATATTATTGCAAGCATTCGGCCTTAACTCATATTAATTTTAATAACTTCTAGGATGGCTCATACTTGGCAGAATTCCTACTGCAAAAGGGTTATGAAGTGCATGGAATTATTCGACGTGCTAGTACTTTCAATACATCCCGAATAGAGCATCTTTACGCGGATCCGCAATCTCATCGAGAGGGGAAAATGAAGCTACATTATGGAGATATGACGGATAGCAGTAGCCTTGTGAAAATAATCACTTTAGTTAAACCACGCGAAATCTATAACTTAGCCGCCCAAAGTCATGTTAAAGTGTCCTTCGATTTAAGCGAATACACAGCTGAAGTGGATGCTGTTGGCACATTACGTCTATTAGATGCTATCCGAACCTGTGGCCTTGAGAAGGAAGTTCGATTTTACCAAGCTTCCACATCAGAACTTTATGGAAAGGTTGTTGAAACACCACAGAATGAAATGACTCCATTCTATCCAAGATCGCCTTATGGTATGAAATAAATACTTCTATTTAATAGCATACTTAATTAATGCTTTCAGCATGTGCCAAAATGTATGGATACTGGATCGTGATCAACTACCGAGAAGCATATAACATGTTCGCTTGCAATGGAATTCTATTCAATCACGAATCGCCACGACGAGGTGAAAATTTTGTTACTCGAAAAATTACTCGTTCAGTTGCAAAAATTTACTTAAATCAACTTGAATGCCTTGAGCTGGGTAACTTGGATTCAAAACGTGATTGGGGTCATGCTCGCGATTATGTTGAAGCAATGTGGATGATGCTTCAACAAGAGACACCAAAGGATTATGTAATAGCAACTGGCGAGACGCACAGTGTTCGAGAGTTTGTTGAAGCTGCTTTCAAGTTTATTGGTCGAGGAATTGAATGGCGTGGTAGTGGGATTAATGAAGTTGGTGTAGAAAAGGAAACAGATATTGTTAGGGTAAAAGTGAATCCAAAGTATTTTCGACCAACTGAAGTCGACTTATTACAAGGTGATGCTAGCAAAGCTAAGAGAGAACTCTCTTGGGTACCCAAGGTTTCATTTCAAGAACTTGTGGAGGATATGATGAAATCAGATATAGAACTTATGAAAAAAAATCCGATTGCTTAGTCTTAGTTTTTATGCTGTATATTGGATGTGCACGTTACGAGACTCTACTTATAGCTAAGAGGTAGACTCTGGATCGTTTTTCAATCGATTCAACACTAAAAAAAAACTAAAGTAGAAAGCCCTTATATATTTTTTCTACCAAATTGATAGAACATTTTTTCAATACGCATCTTAGGCATGATATGTTTCTTCCAACAGTCTTCTACTGCTAGTGTACATGCATTAAATTTTAAAATACCCTTTTATTGAAATCTCCATAAGTCGATATATCTTCACCATCTTTATTTTTATTGTGAAGAAGCCATTGGTAATGTTTTTATGGAACTTTAAATTATAATTTCACTTTCACATAATGATAGAAGTATAATTTACAAAAAGGACGACATTTTAAGCAAAACATGGCGCCCAATAATTAAAAGTAATATAGTAAAACACTTTTTTCGGAAGCTTTTTCCGTGTTCGAGAACTTTTTCTTTACACTATATAGGTATACACGTTTGTACTGCAAAATTTTATATGGGAAGATCAACATTTTTACTGAAAAAACGTTCTTGTTTTGTAACCTCGAATCCGACGTCGCGTTCTGAAGTTATATGTGCAAGAGTGGTTCAGTACTAAACTCGAATAAAATTTTACACAATAATGCAAGGGATATATAGGCTGTGTGCCAAACCGACTAAATGCTTGCTAAATTCCAGTTTGTATTGGTAATTTAGCCGACTAATTCCTGAGCTGTGCCAAATTGAAAGTGGAATTAGCCAAAATATCCAGTTAGCTTTTAATTTGGCATATATCAAGTTTTTGGCAGTTTTGTTTAGCGTACAAATTCTATTTATTAAAATGCATCCCCAAACAAATAATGTGGCGGTAACATTATATTCACAAGTTTTATTTGATGAAAATATGTACAAGTACTTTAATTTGTATTTTGCTATTAAATTATTCCACTTTGTCTTCAATTTTTCATGGGATTTATCTATCCCCGCTTTCGGTGCAACATTACTGCAATTTAAAATATGTGATTACATTTTAGAAATTCAAACGAATTATTAACCAACTCCCATGTTTCCTTAACATCTACAACCTTATTTGTAAATTGGTCATCTAACTTTATCCGTGCTTCAATAAATCTTTTAGATTCTTCACTTATCCCTGCATTTAAATTTTTAAATTTTAAATGTCAGAATCTATGAATATACAGTAAAGGAACGGACATAAATCGCTAAAAGTGAAGCATCTCACGAATACTAGTCTGAGCTTACTACTACCAGAGACAACGAATATATAGATGTGCAATCCTATAGAAATTTTTCGCGGCGTGAAATGAAAGCTTCTCAGGCAAAAGGGCTTTCGTTTAAAATTCTCTTATTATGGGCCACTCTCTTAAAAGCGATTAATTGGCTTGGCCAGGCTTGGATCTACAGCGAAGCAAACAGCAAAGAGTGATGTCGCGACTTCTCTGTGTCAGGGCTCGTCGAAATTGCGCTTGACTGTCGTGAACTGACATACACCAAAGTATTTTTAAAACTTGAAAATTTAGCTTAAAATAAAATAACATGTTTCATGCATCAAGAACAATAAAAACCACAGGAATCTATCAATCACATCGGCAAAAAGATTTCAAATTCCGGCTTACCGGTGAAAAGGAATTCGTTAATTTAGTCGCCGCTTCTCGCCGCAATTCTTTATCACCCACTTCACTATTTTGCACTAAATACACACCAAATAAAAGCCAGTATCATACACACTATTTTTAACCACATTTCACCTTCTGTATTTGCATTTTTAATTCTAAAAAAATGGTTAGAAAGGCTGCGATCCCTTCAAATCACAATTTTTTTTAAATTGCCAAAGTATCTTCTTACTCAAGGCTCACTTCCCCTGAAATTTTCCTCGCTGGGGATGCTTCATTCACACAGACTACACGTACAGGGTATAACCGTTCCTTTACTGTATATTCAAAGGTCGGAATTTATAAAGAAATTTACCTATTGCAAATTTACACCTATCGTAGCCATTTTGTCTTGAACTTCTCGAATTCATTTTCTGCTGCTTATTAATTATTTAACTCCTTTTTTGAATTGAAACGTTTTCATGTCAAAAATAATTAATTCGTAAGTCAAAATTTAGCGGTTTAGCAAAAGAAGAAGAAGCATTAGCAAGCTCGAAAATTTGCTAAATGGAAATTTACTAGAATTAGCCAACATTTAGCCGGGTTGGCACACAGCCATAATCTTGCATTCTCTGTGTTGGGGATTTCAAATAAAAAACTCGACATTTCCTTTAGCAAAAAATGCTGATTTAATGACAGAATTTTAAAAGCAATCTTCGATGCTGATGCTAAAACTTAAAAATGTCCTTTGATTTTTTCTTTCAAAATAAACATTTGAGGATAGCGACGATATAGGAAAAAGTGCACTAGATACATATATTACGTATTTATACAACAAAGACCGTCTGTGGCTTGCGCCTTAGTCAGAGTCAGAACCTATGTATATTTTTACTACTTTTCATAACTAATGTGAAGAAGATAGAAGGTATTATTAACACTAGATTGCCAAAAGAAGTTGTTTTGACTGCTTTTTCATTTCAATTAGTAAAAAAATTATATTTATAATGCACGATTTCTTGGGATCATGGGACTTTTTATAAAAAGGAGAAGAAGAAGAATAAATTGTAACATTATAAATATAATTTTCTTACTAATTGAAATTAAAAAGTAGCCAAAATTATTTCTTCGCGGGCAATCTAGTGTTAATATGAAAAATCAAACGATTATATTGTACAGTCGCATAGCCTGCAGTTATTTTACATTTTAGGTGTATTTTATAAGTACGCATTAAGAAGGCTATTTACCAAATTAAAAAAAAAAAGTAATAGGTATAAATAATCACAAACCGTTACTCGATGTTATGGTATTGTGCTACTTGTGCAGGATTGATTTTTCGAGACATTTACTAATATAATTTACAAGAATTCCTAAGACTGTATACATCAGTAGTCAAACTTACGACTCTCTTTTTACTATTAGTTATAATAAATCAATTTACAATTTCAATTTTGGTTCTGGTAGTTAATAATCTTAAATAAATTGCGTTGTTGTAGCAATAATTACATAATGGCTTTTTGGTATATACAGCATTAAATTTATTGATGTGCTTCTTTCTGTACATTCAATTCCTTTGCAGTGTTTTGCTTCTATCTCAAAGAGAACAAAGCTTAATGGATTTTGTTATATCACGAATATAGCACAATTAGGCAATGTTATTGTAAGCAATGTGTTGTGTAATTTGTGTACGTATGTCGAAAGCTTATTTAGCTTTTAGGACTTTTAATTAAGTGATCTGATCTGATGATGATCTGCTTTAATACACATATATTTAATAATAATAGTAAGCTTGCACAAATTTAAACATATCCAGTACTCATATGTCGGGATATTGATTTGCTTAGAGATAAGAACTTATATGTTGTGTAAATGTGTACATTCCATATTATGAAAAAAGTCAAAAATATAATAATTGAAATAATTGAGTGTTTTAATACTATTTTAGGCACGGCTATTACCACGTTTATGAATTTGTGCATGCGGATTGAAATTTTGCCCAAATTCGAAACTGTCTTGAGTCAAGCCTATCTCGAAGGTGATTACGCCCTTTTTCAACCTGCCCTATTCTCAACCTCCTCCGAATCGAATAAAAAGAGTTTACAAAAGCCCTTTTTGGGCAAAAATTGCTAAAATTCTCATAAATTCATTTCAGAAACCTTTGACTGCAATTAATTTTATCTTTTTAAATGGGTTAAATTCGAATAATCCGGATAGTTCTCTATCTATCTATCCCATCGAATTATTCTGACGTTATATTTGGAATAAAAGGTTATGTGGTTTTCTTATATATTATTTTTTTACTGGAATTCATGAAATATACAAAACACAAGCATTAATTTTTGTTTCCGCGAAAGAGAAAGGAACTGAAAGTACCATTTGTAAATTTCGCTTCTTATAAATTTGCGAGCATAAATGGGAGCAATAATCAATTAGTTTGACAAGTGTAAAATATTTTATTTTATACAACTTTAGACTAAGTAAGAATATGGAAAAGAAATTGCGCAGGTCACTTTCACTAGCCCTAAAACGGAAGGATCTGAAAAATGTTTGGCTATATTTTCGACAATATTCAACATTTAATTTTTTACATGTGCAAAAATTATAAGTTGAATATTGCATTTACATTTGCAAAAATTATAAATTGAATATTTACACTGCAAAATTCCTCTTCACCCACATAATTTCAACAAAACTAGAAATACAACGACCCCGTGTAGTGTACACGGCAAGTGAAGAACAGGGATTTCGTTTGCTGGTTCTGAAAGAATTTTGTGGCGGTCGGCTATATTTTCGGAAATAATCAACTTTTAAATTTGACATTTTGTAAAAATTATAAGTTGAATATTTGCACCGCAAAATTCCTTTACAACTGAACAATTTCAATGAAATTCGAAGTCAAACAAATCCATACTACACTTTACTACACACCTTTACTTGTGGTAGCTTGGGCCACATCGGACAATGACTGAATGTGAATCCAACTCCAAATAATAGTAATTTTAATTTCTGTTTTAGGTCCAATCCAATGCCATCAAACTCTCTTGTAGTCCACCTCTTCACGCAGTCGATTGGCAGTGCTGCTCAGTTGAAATCCCTGTCTCTTCACACAGTTTAAGTTCTTTCAGTTAACCTTTATCGTGTTTTCACCAAGAGCATTTGTTAGGACATCACGATACCTAGAAATATGAAGGTACACAAGAAGAAAATATTTAAGACTTGGAATTACATAATTTAAAGTGAGGTTGGTTTACAAACATGTTGGATGATTGTTAATCTATTTAAGGGTCACTGCCTTATATAGGCAGACACGCCAAAAGGTTGGGGGTGACCTCAAATGACTTCTGTAGAAGCTGCTTCAATGAGGAGGAGGAGAGTATCCTCCACTTCCTCTGCTAATGCCCGGCTCTTGTGGTGCGTAGGCACCATAATCTGGGCTCCTCCTTCTTTGGTGATCTGGCGGAACTAGATTCCGTCAAGATCAGAAACCTGGAACAGTTCATTAGGGACTCCAGATGGTTCGAGGGTTAATGTGTGGGGATACTAGCTCCATTGTGGTATCACAACGGACCTGCTCGTTTGGCCTAAAGTGTACCCCCTTGTGGGCAGCCACTACAACCTAACCTAACCCTAACCTAATCTATTTAACACATTGAAGAAAAGGAAAAAGAAATCTATTCATAAAACTTTTGTTTTTCAGATAGGCATTCTTCACTTACGAAGATATCGTCTATAATATAGTGACCAATCTAATAATACATAGGTCTCTAGTATGAAAAAAAAAACATAACTTTCATTAGATTGACTGTGTTATAAGGTTTCATATTATTATGCAGCAAAAAATCAACTTTAATCCCCGGTTGCAACAACTTATGAACCTCAGAACAACATGAGCGCATCACAGCTCAAGAAATAAATAAAAGAAATATGTATGTAATTCGAAACGAAGACAAATCGGCTTACCCGTCATTTTGTTGTCCATCATGACCTCTAAAGATAATGCTTCAAGCCGATCCAGTAAGCTGTCGAAGTTAAAATTTGATGGTTGCTAATAGCCATTCTCCAATGCGCGGACCAACCAACGAAAATATACTGAATTGGCTTAATCCAGTGTAAAGTACAAGCCCTTGCGCATAGTTGTGCCTGATGGCTGCCAAAACATTATCGGGCAAATATTTAATCTGGAAGATTATTACATTGTACATATTTTCGTATAGAAATGGTCTGGGAAAACTGGTCAATATGGCGTAATTGCCCGTTACAAAAAAAAAAAAAAAAAAACGATTATTATATATATCACTTTGAGCGAAAAAACTACTCTTCTTTTTGTTTTGTTCTGCCCCTAGGGCGTCACCCTAAGGTGACTTTATGGTCATGGCTCTTGGGCCATATTCCAGTGTCTCAAAAAACTACTCACTTTTACTTTTGGTGCTGGGCTGGAATTGCCGCACACATTTTGCAATTGATGGAAATGATTTTTTGACAACCGGTGGGACAGCTGTCCTTTGAAGAGGAAACTAACTGGAACGGAACACACGAGAAATTTTTGAGGCAATTTCTTAAGATGGGTCAGTGCAAACTAATACTGAAACAAAAAGCCATAGCAGTAGTTAAAATTTTTTCAGACTTGAAAGTTTTCAGTTTGCCCCCAAAAATTCCTGTGTAGGTTGAACTACGGCACTGATCCAAGCTACAAACAAACAAAATGGCAGCCAAAAATATTTTACTTAGAAGAAAAATCGTTTTTTCTAACACGAATAAGGGAATATTTCAATGAAAGAGACCTTGTAGTTATATAAACTCTAATCTTACGTTTGAAACGATATGCCGGGCGGACGGCAACGCATTATATTTCGACAACTCGGCACTACACACTTCATTGCCGATTTACGTTCTTTTCCGCACTGATTTTCCTAAATAAAAGCCAATTATAATTAGAACGAAGTTCTTTATGGCGCACTATGCGTTGAAAAACTAGGCAGGTGAACATAGAGAAAACGACAGAGTAACGTTAAATTCCCCTCAATTTTGCTTTGCTCTACGCAAGTCCAGTCGAGCCCCTTAGGGTCTTGGCCATCTGGGCAAAGACTATAGAGCCTACAAAGACTGTTCACTCCGGCAATTATCTCCTTATCTTTTTGTGACCTTGGTACCGTTATTCCACCCAACCCCACAATTTTGGCAGAAGTCGATAGCATGCTTAAGCACTGCGGTGGAAGAGAGATGAAAAATGTGAAGGCGGAGCTTGGAACTTGAAGGAATTGATACAGTCTTACAGGGTGCCGAGAAAATATGAACGAAAAACTGTTTTATAATTGACCCTTTATGCCACAATTTATTGTTAATTCAATATATGTTTAAGCATAATTTTTTTAGATATCTAAAAGAACAATTGGCCTAATATGCCACAATTTATCATACACTAACTAAAAACTCAATATAAAAGAACCACCCTGTCCTGTAAAGCGAATTACGCTCTAGCTCGCCTCACCATACAATGGCATTTGCTTCCCGTGCAAAACAAGCCCGCATAAGAAAACCTATGGTGAAAAAACGTAAACAAAACTTATCTGTGTACGCCTTCAATGTGTGAGTCAGCCATTCGTTTTCTGACAGTTCCTATATGAAAAGCACGGCCGGACCGGCACCAACACAGTGCCAGAAAAAGCAATGCTAAACAAGCCCGCACCGTAATAGGTGAACTCTGGTTTCATTGTGTGTGCGGCGATTTTGATTGTTGCCGTCCTTATTCTTTACTAGGCAATTTAAATGGGAATTCGGATTTGGAACAAACAGGGAAAGATTCTCTGTCTTACTAATGGGACAATTTTTTGTTTTATTTTTCCCAAAATGGGCTGTGGTGGGGATAACTGCGCCGCAAAAATAGAGTGAACATTCTTTGTAAGATAGTTCCATATTCTTTGATCTGGGGTCTAGTCGGTTTATTCGAGAGCTACTGTAGTAGTACTGTGAAGAGAGAGAGAGAGAGAAAAAAAAAGAGAAAATTCAAAGTTCCCTGGCAGGTGGCAGCAGCGCATGTTTACTTTATTATACTTTCTTTGATGAATCTTATGATAGTTGTGTGTTTGTATGAGGCATGTGTATGCTTCATATAGTGACGATTAAAATTCGTGTTACGTGTATTCAAATTTACGTGGATTATTATGATATTCAACAAAGCCACGCGTGCGCATGTGTTTACATGTTTATAACCTATTCGTAGTAGTTGTTGTTGTTGTTTTGCTTTGCCCGTAGGGCGTCACCCTGCGGTGCCTTTTTGGTCACGGCAACTTGAGCCACATTGACCAGTGTCCGAGATGTAAAAAGCAAGCTCTCCAGCAATTCAGTGGGTGAGATCCGGGGCCGAATTCGTAGTAGTGTTGCGTTTGGGTATTTTCTACGCATAAAGAATTTACGAATTCAGATGGCGGACTGTCAAATTTTAAAGTTAATGCGATTTGCACCAAACTTGGTAAGTGGGGGTTTTCGGGGTCGCTTATTACAAAACAACTGTCAAAATTTACGAATTCAAGATGGCGGGCTGTAAAATTTTAAAGTTAATGCGATTTGCACCAAACTTGGAACTTGGGAGTTTGCAGGGTGGCTTATTTCAAATCAACTGTCGGAATTTACGAATTCAAGATGGCGGACTGTCAAATTTTAAAGTTTATGCGATTTGCACCAAACTTGAAAATTGCGGTGTTTCGGGGTCGCTAATTTTAAAACAACTGTCAGAATTTACGATTTCAGGATGGCGGACTGTCAAATTTTAAAGTTCATTCGATTTGCATCAAACTCGGAACTTGGGGTTTTCGAGGTCGGTTATTTCAAGTCAACTGTCAGAATTTCCGAATTCAGGATGGCGGACTGTCAAATTTTAAAGTTAATGCGATTTGCACCAAGCTTGGAACTTGAGAGTTTGCATGGAGGCTTATTTCAAATCAACTGTCAGAATTTACGAATTCAAGATGGCGGACTGTCAAATTTTAAAGTTAACGCGATTTGCACCAAACTTGAAAATTGAGGGTTTTCGGGGTCGCTAATTTCAAAACAACTGTCAAATTTTATGAATTCAAGATGGCAGACTGTCAAATTATAAAGTTACAGGATTTGAAACATTATAGGTAGGGAGAGGTAATATTTTTCATTTCCACACACTGTCAGCTGAACATAATTTGAAATACATCGGGAATTTACTACGTATACCTGATATATGCTCAGCTGTGTGTACTCTGGAAAATGGCCTTAAAATAGTTATGGTTGTTATTTATGTTTCACCCAATCAGAAAATTGAAGACGTTATATTTCAAATTCATAGAAAATTAAGTGAGTACAGTGAGGAGGGTGCCAGAAAATTATGTTGTGATCATGATAAGGTCCCACTCATTTTGGCTGCAGATTTTAACAATAATTTTGCAGATGCAAGATCTGATAAACTAAAAAAATGTCTGTTAGAAACATTTAATTTGTCAATAAATAATAATCCGAAACACTCAACAACAAAGTTTGGTACAACTATTGATGCTGTTTTTTCAAGATATTTACCCAAAAAAGAGTCGCAGGCATATGTACAAATCTTACTTTAGCTACCACAAGCCAATAATTTCCATGGTTGAATTGTAAAATAAAAATACTTAAATATGTGAAATTTTTTTACCTTTTTATTATTTATATATTATAGCACAACTTCGTTCTTACCGGGGGTCCTGAGACCCGCACGTTTCTTTTTTTATACACCTTATCTTAACTACCATGTACCTAACTTGAAGCAAAAAAACCGTAGTTTTTAAATAAGCGAACTTTTTCGCGTTCAAAAAATTATTTGTTTATTAACTTGACAGTCAGCCTACAAACTACCTACAGAATTTTGTTAGCTGTCAAACACAATTTTTGCCTCATTCACATACAGCACACGTATCACTGACGTATAATATAATGGACCGCTCACGTACACGTTTTCCCATAGAAGCGGACGATGCGATTTTTGTTCCCTCTCTTTCGCTCTGTGGCAGTGACAGTTCGTGAAATGACGTAAAATTAACGTCTTATAATGTCAAATATTTCTCAGCGGGCTGAATTTCCGTTAAAGATTTTCTCTGACAATTCTCTGGAGAATTGTCAAATGAATGCGAATTTGTTTGTTACAGGCAATTTAATTGAAATTTAAGTGCTAGGCAGCATGATTATATATTAATTGATCAATTTGTTTTAATTAGGACTTTAAGAGGAGCTACTTTAATAACACTGGAGTTGATTCCAGAGCCTATGTTCTCTCATTCCGAGTGAAATAAAATCTAAAGGAGCTTACAAAAGTCCCTTTGAATGGAATTTTCGTAATAAGACGTTTATGAATTTAACAAACTCATTTCAGTAATCTTTAGCTTCAATTAATTGTTTCGTTTAAAATTAAAATAATTCAATAGAAAAATCCAATCGAAATATTTCGAAGTTTTTGTGGAAAAATTAATTGAAATCAAAGGTAGGTTAGGTTAGGTTAGGTAGTAGTGGGTGCCCAGTTGGGGCACACTTAGGCCAGAAAAAGGCCCGGTGTGATACCACATGGAGCAAGTTCCTCCATAGTTAACCCTTGAACCATCTAGAGTTCCGAATGAAGGTTTCCAGGCTTCTAATCCTGACAGAACTCATTTCCGGCACATCATAGAAAGAGGAGCCTAGACTGCGATATCTGCGGCATTGGCAGAGGAGTGAAGGATATTTTCCTCCTCCTCTTTATTAAGGCAGCTTTTGCCTTCAAAGTTTACTGAAATAAATGTGTTACAGTTTTAAGAATTTTATTAGAGAAACAGAGTTTTACGAGTTTTTTTTCATTTCACTCGGAATGCAGAACATGGGTATTAGTTTCTTTTATCTGAGTTTATTAGCTTAGAGATATGGTTGTTATCTATTTCTAGCTCTTAATACATATGTTCATTCAATTTCGTGAACAAAAACAAATTTAATCTAATGTTTTCATAACTTAAAATTAATTAATCACAAATGTTAGAAAATATTGGTAATCTGGCAAGGACAAAAATTTAAAAGCATATTTATGACATCAATAATGATTTTTATTTACATTAAATGCATTTAAAGTACATTTTCTTTAAATTTTTTGTTCAAGAAATATTTAAATTCAAATATTTTTGTCAGCATTCAGCAATTCCGCATTCAAAAAATCTGCGGAATCGGCCCATGCAATGCGATAAAAATAGACAGCACCATATAAATTTTTATATGTCTCATCTCGTCCCTCTGTGGCAGTAGGTTGTCAAATTGGCCATCGCTTGAGACAGGAGATTGAGCGGTCCATGTTTTATATATGTCTGTGACACGTATACGGTAGTTCCGTTCCAGTTAGTTTCCTCTTCAAAGCAGCTGTCCAAGGAAATAAAATCTAAAGGCACAATGCACCCGCTCCGCCTGTCAAAGTTGAATATTAGTAGTGCCAAAGAATATGGACTTACAAAGAATGTTCACTCTATTTTAGCGGCGTAGTTATCCCCGCCAGAGCCCATTTTGAGAAAAATAACACAAAAAATTTACCCATTAGAAGAAAGAGAATCTTTCCCTGCTTGTTCCAAGTGAATAAGGACGGCAACAGTGAGAATCGCCGCACACACAATGCAGCCAGAGTTCACCTATTACAAGGTGCTCTAGTGTAGCATATGGCTTTTTCTGTCACTGTGTTGGTGCCGGCCGGGCCATGAAGCCGTGAAGTGGTCCGGCGCACGCACACATCTATAGCGCAAAGTGGTCTGACAGTTTAAAGAAATCCCATTGAGTCTTATGGAGGACATCGCAAAATGGGAAAAAAATTCGCGGCAGCTTCCAAACTATAGCTCGCATCGAAAAATCATCTTCACTCAAGGTTACTTTAAGAAGTTCTCCTTGTAATTAATAGCACTTTTAATCACCTTTTCCAACAAAGAATATGAAATTTTCGAGTTTAACCAAAACTCAACAGAAAAGTCGGGCGCCGGACCACTAACAAATGTACGGCAAAAGAGCGAATTGGCTCCGAACCGAACCGAAGAATCGATAATATCCTGTTTTTTCGCTGGAAATTCATTAATGTTTTTGGCCTATATGGAGTAAAAGCCCCTATGGTTTTAATTTCTTAAGACTTGTGTGTCTCTAGTGTCCAAAAAAAACCGATTAAATCCATTTATCCAGCATATTTCATCCAGCGTCCATAAGACTAAATGTAAATTTCTCGAACTGTCAGACCACTTACGCAAACATGCAAGAGGCCACTTCATGGCTTGTAATATAAGGTCTGTTCTTTGAGAAAACTGAAAAAAAACTGGTTCGCACCGTGGCGCACTGGGTTTTCGTTTTAGCGTTCTTTGAGACTTTTTGACAGCACTCGGTGCGTCTCGGTGCGCACCAAATAAAACCGAGTTTTATGCATGGAGGAACGAACGAACATGGAGTGGAAACGAGCCGAAAAAAGTGAAGCCATTTCAAAGATGTGTGAGTAGAAACACTCACACATAGACATCACTCAGTACAGGCGTAAAATTTTGCTGGCATTGCGAAGGGGCAGGTGATTTAATCTGTTGGAACCACCCGTCCTGCAAGTGGACATCGCCTGGGAACATAAAACCCAATAAAAAGAAAGTATTAAGTAAAGTAATATTTCTATCAATCAATCTTGATTACGCATTATCCCCCCATAAAAATCTATATGGCGACGACTCTGACTCCATTTCCACATATTTGACAATTCTTCTGGAGGGAAAATCACTTCAGTTAAGAATGAATTTTTTACATAAAATCTTATCATTTACGTAAGTTTATCACACGAAATCACTAAGTGTAGTTTCCTTAAATACTTACTTGTGAAAAGAAAGCTCAGATATCCCGTAAATCTGCACATTTTTGCAGCCAGGCACGAAACACTTCTTAGGCATTTTTCGATAGTATTTTCTGCAAAATAACCATGGAGGAACGAACGAACATGGAGTGGAACAACCGTGTAAAATCCCTGTCGGTGAGTGAAGCCAAAATCCGGGACTCGAGATTGTCAAATGGGACTCGAGATTGTCAAATGGGACTCGGGATTGTCAAATTAAGTGTCAAACGAGAAATTAGCGGGCAATTCAATGTGAAGTTCGATAGTGAGCAGACGAGCGAAGTGGTAATTTTGTGCTTGTTTTCGCTTAAATGTGAGTTATAAAGTGTAATTTTTATGTTTTGATTTTGCGTTTATTCCTGGAATGTGCTTATTATATACATATATGAATTATTTTGCACAAAAACTATTGAAAACTGCCGGGAAAGTGTTTTGTGCCTGGCTGCGAAAATGTGAAGAATTACCGGATCTCTATGGTTTGTTTTCACAAGTAGGTACTTAAGAAAACTATATTTAGTGATTTCGTGTCATAAAGTTGCGTATAAATTATCAAATGTGCGAAAATATCATTCTTAACTGAAGTGATTTTCCCTCCAGAAGAATTGTCAGATATGTGGAAATGGAGCCAGAGTCGTCGCCATATAGATTTTTATGGGGGGATAATGCGTAATCAAGATTGATTGATAGAAATATTACTTTACATAATACTTTCTTTTTATTGGGTTTTATGTTCCCAGGCGATATCCATTTGCAGGACAGGTGGTTCCAACAGATTAAATCACCTGCCCCTTCGCAATGCCAGCAAAATTTTACGCCTGTACTGAGTGATGTCTATGTGTGAGTGTTTCTACTCACACATCTTTGAAATGGCTTCACTTTTTTCGGCTCGTTTCCACTCCATGTTCGTTCGTTCCTCCAAGAAAATAACACATATGTATATAATTAGCCATTTTCAGATATTAACACAACATTAAAACATAAGAATTACACCTTATAACCCGCATTTACGCAAAAACAAGCACAAAGTTACCTTTTGCTCGCTTAATCACTGCACTTGACAACTCGAATTGAACATTAAATTTCCCGCTCGTTTCTCGTTTGACACTTAATACACGGCGGACGGCCTGGTTTTTGACATTTGGTACACTTTTTTGACATTCAGTACACGGAATTTTGGCTTCACTCACCTACAGGGTTTTTACACGGTTGTTCCACTCCATATTCGTTCATTCCTCCATGGTTTTATGCTGGGGCGAAGTCGAGTTATAACGGCTAGCGGCATTTGAATTTGAATTTAAATTGAATTGATGTATTTATTGATTTATATGCTCTCAAATCCAGCCATATTTATATGTATGTATATATTTTTCTCAACGGTTTTTTTTGCATGCACCGAATTTTATGCTATAAATCTTACTTGTTTATTTAGAAACACTTCTATTTTATTTAAACACTTAACTGAACTCAATTCTCGAAAAATCGTAAACATAACTGACAATTCTACTCTTCTTCTTCTTTTTTGCTCTGCTTTGCACTGAACTCGTTCTTTGAGATACGAAAACCCAGTGCGCCCCGGTTTTTTTGACAACACTCAGTTCGCACTGTGGCGCACCAGTTTTTTTTTAACGGATTTCTCAAAGAACAGACCTATAGAAGTGTTAAAAGGTTTTGCTCGTTTCTACTCCATGTTCGTTCGTTCCTCCAAGCTTGTGATGCAAATATTCTATTTCTAGTTTTTATAAGACGACTACGCAAAATTTTTCCAGAACCTTCCATTCTAGGGCAAACGGGTAGGCACTTGCAAAATTTCATTGAAATTGGAGCGCAAACTCTATTATTACTAGTTCCCAAATTTAAGGTTTGATTGTAAGAAAATTAGAAAAATTACATATATTCAAATTATTAATTTTCTGCCAGACTGTACCTACAAGTTTTACACTTTTACAGTAATGCACTAATAACAAACAGCTGATGGTGGGCTGCACAAATTCGCAATAATAACGTCAGTCGGCTAGGTTTGCTGGGCTATTTTTGTGCTTTTTAAAGTAGTTTACACATAATTTTGATTTAACGGCAAGCGTTATCTAAAAATTGCAGGCAAATACTGCTTTAGTTAGAAATTAGTGGTACGTGGGATTTCCTTGAACACATCACGATCGCGAGTCCCAGATCCAGTGACAAAAGTTGTAATTTGTATGCGAGGCAGCTCCGTGGGCGACTCGGGCTTCAATGCGGGGGATGCTCGTTGCTCACGTCTGGCAAAGTCAAGTAATCCGAAATCCGATCAACAGTATCCAGTTTCAGCAGCACGCGGCCAAAGCTCGAAAATAAGATGAAGTGAGAAGGAAAAAAAATGAGCTGTGGAAATTTCCTTTCCGTTTCGGGCCTATGTTGTTTGCATAAAGCGAGGGCAGTTGTACGAAAAATTCAAAAGCATTTTCTTGGGCAAGTGAAGTTAAATTGGGGATCCGGACTGGACCTAGGGCTCACAGTCGTGGGCAGAAGCCTCCGGGGGCCTTGAAACGTCGGGCCCCGGGCGCACTGGTCGTTCTATTAAAGCACCGCGGCAAGCAAATCGAACCAAAACAAACGAGACCGGACTGGGGGAGAAAGCGAGCGGTGTTTTTTTGCGAGGGGAAGTCATATGATTTGTGATGATAAAAAGGCACGTGATAATTTTGTGTCTGTGTGCATGCGTCTGTGACGCGCTAGGTAGTGTATAATTTCATCTCGGCGCGTAAAAACGACTCCAATCCAAGTTTGAATCTGGAGATTGGTGGACGCGAGAATCTTAGTTTGGATTTATATTTTGAGTGTTCTATTTGCATCTTGGAATCTGCGTAATACGGCGAATTCAGCTCAATCCTTGGTAAGTAAATTTCTTCAATTCTGGTTCTAACAAAAAAGCGGCATTCACTTAACGTTTATACGAACAATTCAGCCAGTGTTATAAAAGATGCATTCTAAAAATTATTTCCAAGCGCAGCTGGTGATGTAACATCCGTTACTAATCGAGCTATTACAATCTAGAAGCAGAAACAAAAAAAAATTTGATTAATTGAATTGTAGATCAATCGCCACTTATAAATTTAGGGATTGTTTTATTAGCCATTTCACTAGTCAGGTTCCTATAGAGAAATTGATCAGCTTGTAATGAATGAGAATGAGACTTTAGCGCCACGTTGCGTAAATGAGAAAATAATGAGTAATTTAATGAAAAAGGGTAAATGCATCAATTTACATCCAATTCACCTGTTTTTAAATTTAAAAATTATTTAATTTTATATTGCCATGTACGTTCATTGCCTATATTGTAAGAGTTATATCACAACTCAGTTCATTGAGTGCCGGCATGTGAAATAGTGCGCAAGTGCATCAGTTGGGTCGTTCTTTTATGACTAATGGAACTTGTCACCCCAGTTTAACTAATTCCTTTTATATAATATATACCTACATATACTATTATACAAAAGTTGAAATTGTTCAAAAAAAGTAGATATTATGACTTTATTTGTTTATTGTTTATGTTGTGATAGTATGAGGAAATAGAGTAAATTCAGCAATTTACGTCTACTACCCAGTTTGCGTCCATGCGCTTTTATTATAGGGACCATAAAAGCAACACACAAAAAAAAGTTAAGAAATAAGAAAGTCCTTTGTCTCGCCAAGATACCTGGCTGTGCCTGCTGTAAAAATCGAAGAAGTGACGAGAAAACTGCGTGCGCGGGGAAAGATTCAATTTCCGCCGATACGTGAAATAGTGCCTATAAGCCAAAGTGAAATTTCCTTTAGAAATTTTTATTGTGGTGCTCTAAATTAAAATACATAGTAAGAAAATGTTATTTCAGTATTAATTGATTGTATTATTATAATCTTACTAGTTGTGTCCCGGTGCGCTTTGCTGCCCCACAGCAGAAATTACTTATACCAATTTTCGTGACAATAAGTTGAACGATACGCGAATGAACCCGATACCACTCGTTCGCCACCTATTGGACCGCATTCGCACTATGTGGTTTACCGAGTTTGGTGGAAATCGCATAAACTTTTAAATTTGACAGCTCGCCATCTTAAATTTGTAAAATTCTGACAGTCGGATTGAAATCGGCGACCCCAAAAACACCCAAGAACAAAGTATGGCGGTAATAGCATGAGCTTTTACATTTGACAGTCCGTCATCTTGAATTTGTAAATTCTGAGAATTTTGAAGTCAGCGACCCCGAAAACCCCTAAGTATCAATTTGAATGGAGATTGCATAATCTTTTAAATTTAAAAGTCCGCCTCTGCGCAGGTAGAGAATATTCAATTTCATGATATTCTCTATCTGCGTACCAAACTGCATTTAAAACTCATGACTCATTTGGCGTAATTGAATGTCAAACATCCAAACGCACAGGTTGTAGCAAAATGGATAACGTGAAAATATTCATCGTGTAAGATACCTACGTATACCAATTTTCATGACGATGGGTTGAACGGTACAGAGGTTGATGTTCTGCAGCGCCATCTAGTGGCGAGTTATAGCAAAACGGATAACTTGCAAATATCCAACGTGTTTAAATACCGTCGTATACAAATTTTCATGACGATGGGTTAAACGGTACAGAAATTGATGTTATGCGCCGCCATCTAGTGGCGATTTATAGCAAAACGGATACCTTGAAAATATTCACCGTGTTCAAATACCTATGTATACAAATTTTCATGACGATAGGTTGAACGATACTTACATGAATGAATCAACCCGATACCAATCGCGCGCCACCTATCGGATCGTATTCGCTTCGCACTATGTGGTTTACCGAGATTTAGTCAAGATACACATTCTGCGAAAGTTTCAGCTCAATCGGCCGAACAGTTTTGGTATTTTAAGTGGCGTTTCCAATGCAGCGTACGCTGTGCGCCAGCGTGGGCCCTGTTCCAAATGGCAGCGTAGCGCATGGTCGAAAGTTCAGTTTTTCGAAATTATATGATTATCTGCCACTTCACTTTTGCTTCGAAATTGTGATTTTGCTAATGTTATGAGTGGTGTTAATTGTCCTGCTGTGATGGCAAACCAACGTGCAACTATTGTTGCTGTAGGAAGTTGTCCTACTTTATTAATAATATTACTTTTCATTTTTTTAATAGATAAATTTATTAATTTATTTAAAAGAAAGTTAAAATTTTATAATTGATAAAGCTTTTGTAAACTTGACGTCAATAGAATAAATTCACGACCTCTAACAATTGAATTCACATTTTTTTAGGTTGCTTTAACTAAAAACATATTTTGGGAAAACTTGATTAACTTTTTGAATTGAGGTGGTTTTTAAAGGTAGTTGAGTCGCCACAACTTATTCCCCCCCCAGTGACGTGCAAGCGGCACGAGATAATGGTAAGGAGAAAAGGAGAAGCTGGGCGATGTTGGTGTTAAATTCTGCTGATGAGCAGCAGTTGAAATTGCTAGTTATGTAAATGTAGTTATGTTGCTCTGCTGATGTGCAGCAGTTGAAGTTGGTTGGATGTTCTGCTGATGTGCGGCAGTTGAAATTGTTGAATCTTGGTAAGTAAAGTTGTTGTTGGAACTTGCTTCGTAATTCAAGTAGGATGAATTATAATGTTGATTGTTGAAATTGTTGCTGATCTGCAGCTTCGGTTGGGTTGATTGAGTTGATTTCTTGTTGTTTGTTGCTTAAAACTATAACGACAGTGATGAGGTCGTCGTTACTGGCAGTGAGGTCGCCATATTTTATGTTTGCGTAATTTAAAATTGTAGGGTTGAATGGATACGAATGTTTCTTTGCGTAATCTTCGTTTCTTGTGAAGAGGTTTCGTTACTTTGAGGTTGTAGAGGTTTCTTGTTTTTTTTTTATATCGGTTTGGTGGGTGGTTGAGAGATGGAATCCCACTGTGATTCTCCCGTTTTTTAAGTGGAAGAAACGATTTTTTGGGTCGTTTAGGGCGTTTAGCATTATTTGAGGTCTTGAAAGTCTTGGCTCCGTTGAGTATCCTGGTCTTTCAGACCTGTCGGGGTCACCAGTTGTAGGAAGTTGTCCTACTTTATTAATAATATTACTTTTCATTTTTTTAATAGATAAATTTATTAATTTATTTAAAAGAAAGTTAAAATTTTATAATTGATAAAGCTTTTGTAAACTTGACGTCAATAGAATAAATTCACGACCTCTAACAATTGAATTCACATTTTTTTAGGTTGCTTTAACTAAAAACATATTTTGGGAAAACTTGATTAACTTTTTGAATTGAGGTGGTTTTTAAAGGTAGTTGAGTCGCCACATTGCGATTATGCATTATGCAAATATGGTTAATGCAGTTGTAAACAAAGTCGCGCTTGGAAGTTCAAAAACAATTCGAAAATGCAGATCCAGCTGATTCGAAAATGCAAATTTCAAGAATATAATAATGACTGAAACAATTAGAAATTTACCAAAAAACCTTTTCCTAATAACAAATTATGCAACACACAGTTGAATTTTATCAGCCGAAAATAGTTTTATTTGCAAATTTACTCACTTAACAGGCCGATTCCATAGGTGCTCCATCTTTTGTGAAAAAAGTGAAGCTCAAATTTCGAAATTTTTCGCAGTCGCCAGCGTGAGAGTAGAACTAGAACCTACTTTTGCGCTGGCGCAAGGCGCGAGCGTATGCTGCAATAGAAACGCCGCTTTAGTGTCGCATTACAAACAGACATTCATTTTTATATATATAGTATAGATGTAAATAAAGATACTTGAAATAATTTAAATATGGGTTGATAATAACTACATTTTGTTAATAAAGATGGTAAACACAGTGGTCGCAAAAGGGAACAGTAATAGTAACATGGTCCGATCTGCGCACCCGAATATCCGCAAATTAGTTTAATTTTTTTTAAAGTCTGCTTCAAAGTACGGTCATCTGATTAAAATTTTAATTATTCTTTTTTAGGGATAATTCTTTCATTTCTTTCGTGTTTGGAAAAATCATTTAGTTAATAGCTGCGTTTTTTTCACCTGGGTTTGTGACCAGGTCAGCGTCAAATGAAAAAAACGACTCAGGTCAAAAACACGGATTAGCGATTTATTTTTAAGATGTTGGCAGTCCTTCCTATAATAACTCACATTACCATTATCACATTTTTAATTTTCACTTACTTTTTATTAGCCATTATTTCAATAACTCTAATAGATTCAGATTCAGATACATTTATTCACCTTTAAATCACCAATAACTCTAATAAATCAACGTAAACAAAGCAGAAACGTCAGAATTGTCAGAACTGACAACATTTTAAAGACGAAATATGGGGAAAGCGCTTCTGGTAGAATTTTTGGAACTAATTTTCTGGGTTTATGACCGAAACCCTGGTCAGAGACAGGATTTAGTGATTTACATGTAAAACCGCTGATCTGGTCACAAACCCTGGTGAAAAAAACGCAGCTAATATCAAATATCGCTTTTTGAATTAACATTTCGTTGATCGATGATTTGTATGTATGTATCTTAGGAAATGGTTTACGTTAAATATTTGAAGATTTCAACTGTTTCAGGAGTTTTTATTAGAACTCTTACTATATTCACTATTTCACGCATTTCAGTTAAACAATTACGTAGAAATATACTAAAGAAACATTAAATAAGGCTTTATCGGATATCCGACGGACAATGACATCTATTGTATAAGAGCAGCTGGACTTAAATATGGCATTTTAGAACTACATTACAAGATAAATATAGCAATAAAAAACGAAGTGTCGGAAAAAAATTCACAAAAGGCGAGCTGTGCAGATTACGGAGAAAAATCTTAGTGATGTTTTTTTTTTTAAACACATACTTATGAATAAGTAGAATGAATTATTGGAGAAAAATTTAAAGATTCCTTGATTAAAATAATTTTCTTTTCTGTGTAAAATTACAAATATATTTTCTGCTACAAATATTGGTAAAACAAAATATGTAATTTGTAACCATATATTCTAAAACATTTACTTGTCTATACACTGGACGCAAACTGGATCATGCGTGGACACAAATTGGGGAAATGAGGACGAAAATGTTATGCTAGGAATTTTATTTATTTCCACTATATAATACGTATTATAAGTTTGTACTTGGTGTTTAAATATCACAGCAATATTTATTATTGCATTATCAATTCTACAGAAAGAAAAATGAATCGCCGAAATGTATGTAAGCGCATAACTTCCAAACGACTGCACCAAATTTGATAATTCTTATTTTATTGTTTTCGTTATTGTCAGGACAAGGTTTGTATAAAAGAAAATTGGAAAATCCACCCACTAGATGACGCTGCAATACATCAATTTCTATACCGTTTAACCGATCGTAATAAAAATTGGCGCATGCAGATATTTTAACACGGTGAATACTTTAGCGCTATTCACTTTGCTATAGCTCACCAATAGATGGTGCTGCAGCACATCAACTTCTATACCGTTTAACTGATCGTCATGAAAATTGGTTTACGTAAATACTTCAACATGGTGAATATTTCCCCGCGTCTTACTATAACTCGCCACTAGATGGCACATCAGATTCTGTACCGTTCAACCGATCGTCATGAAAATTTGTTCAAATACCTAAGTTGAACACGTTGAATAATTTGTTTTGCCCTGAAATGAACTGAAATCTTACAGTTTTATGAATTTGTAACTAATTGAAATTACGTTGGATACGTAAATAATATAGTCTTTAATTGATATAAATTGCTGTATCTTTACGAGACACATATAATATAATACATTTCTATACTGCTACATTTTGTAAGTGAAATTGGGAACAAAGATGGCAATGGCAGCCCCCGACGGATTTTCTTGTGTTTGTAATTATATTAATAGGTAGGTGAATATGTGTAGTAAGTATATTTTATATTATTGTTGTGTCTATCTCTGCAAGAAACAAATAGATACATTAAGGTAGGAAGGACTAAGGAGAGTCATATTTAGTTGTTTATATGACAGACTTCGCGACATGTCAACCCTTTTTAAAACGCTTTTTTTTATTTTTATCTTTCGTTATTTACTTTCTTTTAGTCGATTACAACGTTCGTATACATCCGCCGTGGTTTTTTTTTTTTTAATTTTAAATTTTGTTTTTATTTTAAACTTTTTAGAGAGTTCCAAAGTTACTGTCTAAATATGTCTATTTGTCGGTTGCGTCCTATTATATACTTTCTAAGAACACAAATATGCTATGTGACATCGATAAATCCCCGACAGTACTTTTTATATATGTATGTATGTCTGTTTGGTGCTTCTATAAGTAACATACATATCAATCCCTATTAAATTAACGAGCGAAAAAATGTTTATTGCAGTGCACCATGACACCTATTTAAGTACCATCGTTGATAAATCACTAACCCTTTACAGAAAAAAACCGTATGTTAATCGACCAAACCGTTTTGGAGATAATTAGCAACATTCCTTTTTGCAGCACCCCCTGGCGAGTTAACACCATAAGAAGAAAAATGGCAACATTCGTTTTCATACACAAACAAACAACTTCTCACTATAAACGAGTACATGTTTTCCGTTCTGTTGTGGGTAAAAATCAGCGGCTCCGGCCCTCAAATAGGAAGTTTGATGCAAATCGCATAAACTTTAAAATTTGACAGTCCGCCAACTTGAATTTGTATATTCTGACGATTGGTTTGACATCTTCGGCTCCGAAAACCCCCGTCAAAATTTAACAGTCCGCCATCTTGAATTCGTAAATTTTGACAGCTGGTTTAAATTCGGCGATCCCGAAAACACCCAAACACCAAATTTGGTGAAAATCGCATAAACTTTAAAATTTGACAGTCCGCCATCTTGAATTTGTAAATTTTGACAGCTGGTTTGAGATCTGCAACCTCAAAAACCCCCAAATACCAAGTTTGGTGCAAATCGCATAAACTTTAAAGTTTGACAGTCCGCTATCTTGAATTTTCCAATGAGTTAACACCATAACACCTATCCAAGAACATTCGCCGATGAATCACAAACCCTTTACAGAAAACCCTATCTAAATCGGTCAAGCCGTTTTGGAGAAAATTAGCAACGTTCGTTTGCACACACAAACAAACAAACAAACAACCTCTCCTCTCCGTTCCGTCGTAGGTAAAAATGGTTTTCCCTGAAGTTAGCGAATCGGCGGATGTGATAACTACACCTAGGATGAACCGAATCAGAAAAGCAAAAAACATTTCTTTAAATATACACTTAAAATTAAGCATTGAATCAAAATGATCGAAAAATACTGAAGATTAGGAAGATGGCGTATTTTTTGAAGGAAAAAATGTAAAATTGACAGAAATTTGGTAACTTAAGCAATTTAAAAAATAGAAAAAATTATCTTATCACGTTTATATCCTTTCACAATTATATAACGACCTAAAAGTTTCTTGGGAGGTGTCTGCGAACAAACGTTAATCAGGAGAGAAAAAAAAAGTTTGAAAATCGTTTTAATAATTTTCCCGAAATCGCGTCCGCGATATTGTTTTTAGATTAATGCGTTTAAAGTTTCGGATTTCACCATGAGAATGGTGACAAAAAAATTGGTTCATATTGACATCTGCTATCTACAGTCGTTAAAATTTTAGTCATGGATAGATACACAGTAGTACAACGCGTTAAAATTATCGAAGCCTACTATGAAAATGGGCTTTAAAAAACAAATACGTGTAACGCACTTCGTGATTCTTTTGGTGTTAATAATCGACTAATCAATTGGCCACCGAGATCGTGCGATTTGACCCCCTAGATTTTCTTCCTTCCTTGGGTCATCTCAAGAAAGTATGCTAATAAGCCACCGAAAATTCAATAACTAAAGGATGAGAAATTCCTTAACGAATTAATTTAGTGAAGGTTCACTTAGCTTTGAAATAATTTATCCTGTTGTAAGTCACTGATGCGATGCCAGGCAGAGTAACATTTTACAAGAATTCATTAAACAGATATGTAATTCTTGT
Organism: Machimus rusticus; assembly: GCA_951509405.1. NCBI lineage: Eukaryota > Metazoa > Arthropoda > Insecta > Diptera > Asilidae > Machimus > Machimus rusticus. The sequence continues at coordinate 18,695,002 of OX608050.1, read as the reverse complement.
CTAATTTATCTAAAGAGAATAATTTCAAAAATAAATTACTTAAAAAATCTCATTTTTAACTCATTTCAGATCACATGACTTTGGATATAAACAATTTGCGTCCGTCCCGCACTGTCAGCTGCAGAAAGTTTGTTTATAGTAAGGAGAACCCGACGATCGCGGTGTGGTGTGCTGTGTTGTAATTAATGACACAAATGATTCTAAACTTAAAAACGACTCTTGCACAGCTGTGATGATCTCAAAAAGAAATTGCCTACTCCGACGTCTCGGCACATCTAATTCTACATTCAGTAAGTGCTTTCATTTCGGACGGACGCGACGTTCAATTTAGTGTTGAAATAGCAAACCAATTTACTCGGCTGTGTTATTTATTTTCTGTGTAAAGATAAATATATAAAGTTTTGCGTATTTTTTTTTTTTATAAATAATTTTTATCGGAATGGTTTTGCAGATTTTTTTAAAATGTTAGTGTAGCCAAGTGTAACTGAAAAGTCGAATTATTTCTAGAATTCTGTAGATAGCAATGTGTGCACAGTGAATGATACTCAATGCCAATGTATCCGTTTCATGCAAATATGATATGTATAGTATAGTATAAGAAATTACATAAAAAAAAATATTGTGACTGACATGGCCCTACTCAATAAGTTATTTTTTTCATCGTCGAGTAAAAGAAAGGGTTCCACCTCACATCAGTCCCAAACTTATATAAGGTAAGAAGAATTTTAATTTTTTAAGTGTACGCATATATGTTGTTTAAACATTTTCGATAACATTCTGTAAATGAGATGAAAATTTTGAGATCGTTCCCGGCAATCATTTGCAGTCACAAGACTTCTACAAATCCCATGACGAATTCAGGAGATTAATGAGCTTCTGTAAAGCTCGCAGATCTGGGAAGTAAAATCCACATAATATATTTATTACCATAACAAAATTAAAATTGTTTGCGATTACAGATTTTATTTTCGGTAATTTTCTAGAAAAGATTAAGATAGTACTAAAAAAAGACAGACAATTACGAGTAGGACTCGTGCTTTGAAGGTGAGGGTATAGAATTATAAATTAATGGTTTTAGAATTTTTCCTTTCCTAGACAATGAGAAATGCCCTATAGGTTTTTTATGTCAGCAATTCAGTGAGTTAGTCTGTCAATATGAAAAATCATTTTAAAAGGAGGAGCTCCGTTTTTTCATTTCGAGGTACGGAACATTACAAATTAATATTTAAAGAAGGAATGGACGCTTCTGGCTCATCTCGTGTAGTATTATCGTGTGTTATATCTTGTCTTGTCAAATACCATTAATATATACTATATAATTTTTTTATGTCACTATTAATTCAAACTTAGAGAGAAAATTCTATTTAATTTAACTATGAGCAAACGATTGCTGTAAAAATGTATTAAAGTTCATCTGTATATATAATAACCATTTTTACCAAATTATTTTAATTAATTTTCCAAGAAGAAAGGCATAATATATATCGAGTTGGTCATGTAACTAAATCGTATAATCACCAGACTCAAAGATGCCATTTTTAAGTTAAATTCCTTGTGAAAAATACTGTTGTTTTGCAGAATTTTTCTCTGATATGTCTCTTGAATTTCTCAATTATAAAAGAACGTGTGAGAAAAAACACCAGTATATTTTTTTCTATCATTCCCATTTTGTTGGAGGTTTTCAACCAGTTAAAAAGTACTGATCCAATCTATAGGGATCTATAATGTAACCCAAACTGTAAAAAAACATGCACATTTGAAACACGTTATCTAAATTATTTTAAATAGGAATTTTGAATTAATCATTAAGGAAAGCACTTCTGAAAGTCTCAGATCAGAAACATGATAGATATATGTGGACATATAGGTAGATATTTTTGATTTTGCATATCCCTACTTTTAAATAATAAATTTTGATCTTTCATTTGTCAATGGATATGTTGTACAGTCTAGAAAAATAATGTGTTACTGAAAAGGAATTATTACTATTCGAGATATCAACGAAGTTTGGGAAAAGTGGTCGAAAGTCCTCTTTATGAAGCAACAATTATACCTATAGCAAGATAGATTTCTTTTCGCGACTATACATACATATATGACAATGTCTTCTGAATTAATCAGACTAAATTCTAATCATCCATACAATTTTTATAACGTAATGCCCTATTTATCTGAACCCACTTCGCATTTCAGACTGACGTAACTTACTTCGTAGGGCCAAAGAAGGTAATTTTAGTGGTTTTGGGTAATTTTCCAGCAGTTTATAATTGTAAAGCTAAAAGCCTTTTTAAATTGCAATTGCGTTAACGAATTAAAAAAAACTGCTAAAATTTCTTTCAAACCAAGTCCAAAGATTAGGCAGAATAATCACAATGACTTGATTTGCATGCCTAGAGGTTACATTTGAACTTGACATAGGGGTTGGTATACACAAATAGTATCGCAATTAAGTCGATGAGAAACAATCGATTTTATTATAATATAATTAATTGTAACTGGAGTATTTATAACCATTACCTCAATAAAAAAAATCGGTTCCAAAAAATGCGTATACTTCTTTCCTCTTTTTATTTGATATTGAATCAAAATAACCGATTAATTGTCCATTAATCAAAGGCAACAATTGTCTTATGATTGTTTAGAATACATCAAATCAAATCGATTATTGCAGCTTTTTGATTAATCGTTGCTACTCGTATCTCTAGGTATAATTATGAACATCTACTCAATTGTAGAACTAAGCTTTGCCTATTAATATATCCGCAAACTTTGTAAGCTGATGGAGTTGAAATCGGTTGCCTAATCAGAGAGAATTGGACTTGGAATTATTCTGGATAATTACAAGGCTAATGTCGGGCAGTACATTAGATTTAAAATCGAAAAAAACCCTTCTGAGAATTCCTAAGTAAATATTAATTTACATGTCAATCCTTTGAGGTGAGTCGAGCCACACCCCCCACTCCACGAAAATCGGAAATGAACTATGAGAATTATGTGCTAAATATGTGCTAATTATGTATCAGAGTCAATAATTATATGCTCGTTGATTTATATATTTTTTAAAATTTTTAAAATTGGGGGTGTAGGTCGACGTCGGGCTACACCCCCTCAGCCCAGATTGCACTGAAATGAATTTGTGACCTCCCAAGAATTAAGTGCTAATTATGTGCTAATTATGTACCAGAATCAATCATTATGTGCTCATTAATTTATATATGTCTTTTTTAAAATTTTTAAAATGGGGGGTGCAGGTCGACGTTAAGCTACACCCCCCTCAGCTCAGATTGCACTGATATGAATTTGTCACCCTCTAACAATTAAGTGCTAACTATGTGCTTCAAGAATATCCCAAAGATATTGCTCTAAGTTTAAAATTGAAAAAGATATGAGACTTTTTGTAAATTCAGACAATCGGAGGTGCGACTCTACCTCGAGCTACATCACACCCGCCATTCAAACTGCATTAGAAAAATTTTTAAGCAACTAAGAATTATGCCCTAATTATGTGCCTTAATGTAACTACAATACAGTTGTAGAAAAAAGAAAAGAAAAAAAGGTATCATTTACAGGTATTTTGCGCATTTACAAAAATCATCCAGTAATTAATAATAATAATATCTATTAATAATCCATGGATGCTTTTTTACTGAAGCATTTTGTAGAAAGGATCTGAAGATCAGAGTTCATGCGGGGCTATCTGAAATTTATCCCGTGCTAATCCGTTACTGAGCACGGGGCGTGGGAGGGCGTGGGAAAAACTTTCCGACAAAAAAAGTGGCGAAAGGCGGTCCCACAGATATATAGAAATGGACCACTCGTCCCATACAAAATGTCTAAATAGAAATGTTGCACTTTTCGTTCCCTCTTGCTCCCACGGATTAACGGGTTTTGAACAGTCAGCTGTACACTTAAATTGTTGTCAAATGCATTTTTGAAGCATTAATCCGTTTTAATTGTATTAATCCATCAAGTAATTACACCAAAAATTATTAAATAATTCCCTGAATTTTACACAATTTCGAAGTTTTCTTCTTCTTAGTTGCTTAAAAAATTTTCTAATGCAGTTTGAATGGCGGGTGGGATGTAGCTCGAGGTGGAGTCGCACCCCCGATTGACTGAATTTAAAAAAAGTCTCATATCTTTTTCAATTTTAAACTTAGAGCAATATCTTTGGGATATTCTTGAAGCACATAATTAGCACTTAATTCTTAGAGGATGACGAATTCATTTCAGTGCAATCTGAGCTGAGGGGGGTGTAGCTCGACGTGGACCTGCACCCCCATTTTAAAAATTTTAAAAAATATATAAATTAACGAGCACATAATTATTGACTCTGGTACATAATTAACACATAATTCTTATGTAGTTCATTTCCGATTTTCGTGTAGTGGGGGGTGCGGCTCGACTCACCTAATCCTTTGGGGTTTTCGGTCGTCATTTTTATTATTATATTTTGATAACACATATTGTTGGAATTATGACACAAAAAGCATAATAACATAAAGCCTTATATCCTTTGATCAGTGGTTCTTCCTTTTTTGGTTAGGAGGTTAGAATTTATGGCAAAACAAACAAAAAAATTTGCACTTTTATTATTAGTAAGTATAAAGAAAACATTCTTATATATTTTTAAATTGACGGATTCTAAGCTTAAGGTCAATTTTATACACAATGTAATCAATTGCTGATCATTCACCTGACCGATTTTAAAAATAAATTCAAAGATAAATGTAGGATTTATACGTCAAGCTGAAAGCGTCACAGCTTAATTAAATGTGTCGTAGATTATATGAATGATGTTAAAACAATTTAAGTACGATCCGTAGATGTGTTTTTCTTTTTTATTAAACTCGTAATAATATATGTGCTATATAAAATCCAGTTGCTAGAAACGAATTTTTTGAACTTTTAGCACTCGTTTTTATTTAGAAGTCCAAAAATATTTCCTGTAACAAATCAGAGCTAAAAATAGATATATTTTATAAGCTTGCAAATTGTCACCGCTATCCGGCGCGTGTTTATGTTCTCAAATTGGCGAATGAATGCGAAAGGTCGATATCTATGATTTAACTAGCTGTGAATGAGAATTTGCGTATCATTCATTGTTGAGAGGACTTCGAGTTAACCTGATATATGTTTTCCTGCAAAACTTTTGCATGAAATAGATTTTAAATACTAAGCAAGGCTGATCTTAATGACATCATTTGAAACATTACCAAAATTTCTTAAGTAGTGCAGACCCTTGTGGATTAAGAAATCTCACACATCTATAAATATAAATTCAAAGATCGAGTCACAAAGATCGCACGTGTGGTGTCTTGAAGGATTTTGCGAAACTTAAACTCAATTCGTTGCACATATGTACGTATTCAATCTTGGAAAATGTATATATCCATTTTGGAATGAAGACATTCATAAAACACCGTTTTTGTGAGAGTAGCTACATATTAATAGACTTTCTGGTGTTTCGATAAATGGCATTTCTCTGTATATTTATGATTTTAATAATTGCCACTGCCAGTAGATTTGATCATAGCGGGCGGGCTCGCGACAAAATTTCGATTTAGTTTTTATAAACAAGAGTGAGGTTATGGCCAACTAAAAATAAAAGCAAGCACGTGAGTGTTACTCAAACCGAAATTTGTCACTGAAAACGAATTTTCTTATTCGCGAAGCGTTTGTAAAGTCCCATGACGGAAAATCTCATTCAATAAAACTTTGTTTATTTTAAAGCATTTATTGAGGAGAACGGCGACGGTGGCGATTATGTAATAAAATAGTGAAATTTATTGCTATTGGATTTAAATTCGGTACCACGTCGGCAACTAATTTTATTTGTCTTTGCAAATTGTTTAAAAAATTTGCTGTTCATAATTCATATTTAGTAACCGAAAAGTTTTCGTTGCAATTCAATTGCAAATTGCCTTAAACCCCAGACCTCCCAGACTCTTACGCCATAAAATGTAATCGATTTTAATTGCGGGAGGCTCCGTCTCCCACACCCCCCTTTTCCTTCCGCCCTCCATTAAACTCCTAAACCTCCCAGCCATTAAAATTAATCGGTATATTATACTTACGCTCCCTTCCAATACCCTGCGCCATATCTTGTTATACGCCATAACTAAACAATATATGCTTCTTCTTTTAAGAAGAGCACTCTGAAATCTGTTGTTGTTGATTTTAATCCGCCCAGCGGGCGTTACCAGGGGGAGTGACTTTTTGGTCACGGCATAAAGAAGCCATATTGACCACCGAACAATTGTAGAGGGCCTCCAATGCTGTTAGATGGTTTTGGGCCCAATGAAGGCGGGCAGCGATCCGAAAGTTGGCAGGATCTTCTTTCCAGTTCTCTCAAGGTGCAAGCAGCGTCACAAAAAACTCCAAAGCAAAAAGAGGACACCACGGCACATTAATGTTATACGTTATACCCAAGAATATGGACTTACAAAAAATGTTCACTCTATTTTTGCGACGCAGTTATCCCCACCACAGCCCATTTTGGGAAAAATAACACAAACAATTTATCCATTAGAAAGAAAGGGAATCTTTCCCTGTTTGTTCCAAGTCCGAATTCCCATTTAAATTGCCTAGTAAAGAATAAGGACGGGAACAGTCAAAATCACCGCACACACAATGCAGCCAGAGTTCACCTATTACGAGGTGCTCTAGTTTAGCATGGCTTTTTCTATCACTGTGTTGGTGCCTGCCCGGCCGTGCTTTTCATATAGGAACTGTCAGAAACCGATAATGGCTAACTCACACATTGAAGGCGTACACAGATTAGTTTTGTTTACGTTTTTTCACCATAGGTTTTCTGACGGTGCTCTAGTTTATCACGGGAAGCAAATGCGATTGTATAGTGAGGCGCCCTAGAGCGCGGTTCGCTTTGCAGGACAGGGTGGTTCTTTTATATTGAGTTTTTAGTTAATGTATGATAAATTGTGGCATATTGGGCCAATTGTTTTTTTAGATATCTAAAAAAATTATGCTCAAACATACAGTTACGTGCACGTAATCAAGAACGATACACACAAATTTGGGTTTATGGCAATATCATCCCTTCGCGTAAACAAATTAGTTCCCTTAGTGGCTCCATTTGAACTTCGAACAGTCCTGAACAAAAGCAACATCACATCCATTGCCATAAGTAACTGTTATCAGTTGCATTCAGTATACGATTCAGTGAATTGCATTTGGATTAGATCGTGCAGCTAATTAAGAACGAACTCTTTCTAGAGGTACGCAGTCGTTTTTTCGCGAATTGTTCGGTCGGTTCATTACTTTTATTAAAACTATATAGTCATATAGTGTTTCTAATATTAATAAATTAAGAAAAAAAAAAATGGGTAAAAATAAATCATGTGGTCCTGAGACTCTTAAGGTTAATGTGAGAGTGTATAGGGATAAAAATTCTTACAGTCAAATTGCAAAGGCATTGAAGTGTTCTAAAACTATGGTATTCAATGCAGTCAAATATTTTCTAAAGTATTCTACAATAAATAATGTCCCCGGAAACGTAGACCCCGGATAACAACTCAGAGAGAAGAAGAGGCGATCATACGCGAATCAAAAAAACCCAACACACAGGCATATTATCATCTGTATATGGAAGCATGGTGTTCTGTAGGATGTCAGTGTATAGGAATTTGTCCATAAGTCCCTCAATTTTTTTCATTGGACCAACCCCACGCCATGACATAGCATCCCATATCATAATACTGCCTCCGCCAAATTAGACTGTGGGACAAGTGTACTTCGGACTAAATTCCTGAGATTTTGGTCGCCGTACAAATGTTCTGCCATCTGACCATACTCTATTTATTTTTGTTTCATTCGAAAACAAACCTTTTTTCCATTGCTGGACAGTCCACTCACGATATTTTCTCGTTAATTCAAGTCTTTTCAAGCGATTTCGTTTTGAAAGAAACGGCTTCTTCCTGCAAACGTGTCCAAATAAACCAACTTTTCGCAAATGTCGTTTAATAATATCAATAGATGATGTAGATTCATTTCCACCAAAAACCGAAGATTTAATTTATTTAGCTGATTTATGTGGATATTTTTTAATTCGCATATGTTCGCTTTGTCTTCTCTCTCAGTTGTTATCCGAGGTCTACGTTTCCGGGGGACATTATTTATTGTAGAATACTTTAGAAAATATTTGACTGCATTGAATACCATAGTTTTAGAACACTTCAATGCCTTTGCAATTTGACTGTAAGAATTTTTATCCCTATACACTCTCACATTAACCTTAAGAGTCTCAGGACCACATGATTTATTTTTACCAATTTTTTTTCTTAATTTATTAATATTAGAAACACTATATGACTATATAGTTTTAATAAAAGTAATGAACCGACCGAACAATTCGCGAAAAAACGACTGCGTACCTCTAAAAAGAGTTCGTTCTTAATTAGCTGCACGATCTAATCCAAATGCAATTCACTGAATCGTATACTGAATGCAACTGATAACAGTTACTTATGGCAATGGATGTTGCTTTTGTTCAGGACTGTTCGAAGTTCAAATGGAGCCACTAAGGGAACTAATTTGTTTACGCGAAGGGATGATATTGCCATAAACCCAAATTTGTGTGTATCGTTCTTAATTACGTGCACGTAACTGTATATGGAATTAACAATAAATTGTGGCATAAAGGATCAATTATAAAACAGTTTTTCGTTCATATTTTCTCGGCACCCTGTGACACCGTATCAATTCCTCCAAGTTCCAAGCTCCGCCTTCATAATTTTCATCTCTCTTCCACCGCAGTGTTTAAGCATGCTATCGACTTCTGCCAAAATTGTGGGGTTGGGTGGAATAACGGTACCAAGGTCACAAAAAGATAAGGAGATAATTGCCAGAGTTCCCAGTCTTTGTAGGCTCTATAGTCTTTGGTTATACTTGCAATAGTGAAATTAACAATAATTGTGGAAATAAATATAATGTATACGACATATTCTAAAAAAAAGTGGAATTTCCATCCAAAACTGACATTAATTCCGTACTGGACTGTGGAATTCCACAATTTGGACCTTGAATTTGTGATCGGCGACCCAAAAAACTCCCTAAAGCCCATTACCGGGGCGAAATATTCATTTTTTATGACAACTAATTTTGGAGAAGAGTTCAAACCCCCCTAACTTTCTCATTTTCAGAGTTAATGCAGAGGTCATTGCCGATGAATGTTCCTGGAGGTCTAGGGAACACATGAAAAAATGAATTTTTCAAATCGGTGCTGTTCCACCACTTTCCCACATTTTACACTTTTTTCCGGCTTATTTACTGGCGTAACAGGTGTTTTACGGATCTCTCAACCAATTTTGTTTATAACTTGTAACCGAACGAAATAAATGTTCTGTATACAGATTAATAAAGCCGCGTACCTATGACTTATCATTGTATTGTTTTAATTCCATAGATTTAAATAATAATTCAATAGAATTATTTTTTTTTTTGTATAGCAGTTCATCAACCTTTAATAAATATTTAACTAAAATCCCCTAATAAAACAAAAAAAAAGTGTTTGCTATCATATCACACTTTTCTGATAATTTTCCGCGATATCATCTGTTATGTAATACGTTAACAAACATGATAAAGGAGATAATTATATAGACGCATTTTGCATAATTGTTAAGAGGTATGCAGTAACAATTTGTTTCCTGTTTTTACTTATTTTGACTTACTTTGTTAACAAGAAAAAATTATAATTAAGTATTTATTGCCGGGGGGGTAGACTATCACTTCAAGAATTTTATAATCATACCAAATTGGGGGCTATTAACTCTTAATGTCCTGTGACATCATCCAAATTCTAATATTTAAGTCAGAAATGTGAGTCAGTCAGCGTTCTAAAAAAAATTGATGAAAATTGTAAGTAGTAATTGTATTGTTATTTCCGTTAAAAAATTTCAGAATAATATTCTTATTTTTGGAGAAGTTTCACATGACTGTGTCATTACAAAAACGCTGTTATGCTTCTGGCCAGATGCCAGGCCTCAAAGTCTTAGCGAATTATTTTATGTGGTTGACAGACAAAGACGACTTATGTAATAATAATAATAAATAATAATAAATCTTTGTAAATTGTAAACGAAGCAAGGAATTTTTCATATATAACATTAAATATTTAGTCAAAGATTAAATGACATCTATTATGCATTTAAGTATTATCATCTATGTACATATAGGATATAGGAAGATTTGGCACTTTTCAGATGCTTTAGTTTAGTGTTTCTGGATAAAAACGTTATTGCTTCATCAAATGCAAAGTTTAAGCGGGATATGGGTGGTTTCATGAAAATTGGTTAACTTGGATGAAAATATTTTGGTAACAATTGGACAATTGCGACTAACTTCAGGTAGAAACATTCAAAACCTATTTGATTTCGAATGGGCAAATAAATGGCGACATTTGCACAAGATAATTATGAGGCAAAGTGGTTCACATTATTTAATGCGAAATAACACAATTCACACTTACCTATCTGGCCGGGCGGCGGGCGTGAAGCAAGAATCAATTATTTACTCGATCGAATTTCCTTCACCAGTAGCTAGTGCTTGATTTGACGAATTTTCATTATCCTGTTGTGAACTTTTAAAACATTAAGGGGCTATACCCTATTTCGAATTTTTCGGAATTTATTTCAAGAAAACTACTTAACTAAATGTTTTGAAAACTTGATAATCTTATTTAGTTATATTTGACCAATATTACATAATTTTTTCGTGTAAAAATATTGCGATGTAAGCGACTTATGCGCTGTTTTCGGAAGCGCCAAAAAAAATGTACCCCAAATGCTGCCACGATTCCGGTCGGTTGAGTAACTTAAATAAAAAAGAAAAGCAAAAAAGGCGTTAAACTAGAAGGTATATCGGGTATAGGATACTAGGATTTTTGAAAAATATCGAAATCTAACAAAATGGCGTAGTTTTGAATAAAAAGTCTGTTTTTTTGCCTATAAAATAGTCGGTTTTTTCAATGCCAAATTGTCAATTTTCATCCAATTAAAAATATCCTAGTTCATGGTATGGCAAATGTAGTCAAGAGCATTCAGTTAAAATTTCAAGTCAATCGGATAATTAGACTTCGAGTTAGAATGGCAGCAAATTGGAAAAATCTCATTTCGAGGAAAACACGTTTAAAGTTTTCACTATACATTATATTACCTGCGAGCAGTTGCTCTTTCGAAGACTGCCATTCGGAAAGTATTATAGATACGGCCTTGAAATGTTTACAGGATATTCTTGAAAGTATAAACTCTCGAATAAGCCAAAGAAAAAAAAAATCAATTTTTTCAAAGTATGTATCACACTGGTATAGCCCTTAAGTAAACGTTTTTGGCAATGAATTTGGTTCTAATACGACGGTAGATCAATAAGTACTCGTATTAGGAAGGAAGACACAAGTTTTTGTTTTTAGGGTTCCGTACCTCGAAAGGAAAAAACGGAACCCTTATAGGATCCCTTTGTTGTCCGTCCGTCCGTCCGTCTGTCTGTCAAGACCCTCTTTCTCAGGAACGCGTGGAGATATCAAGCTGGAATCCCTCGGAGCTGTGAAAAAATCAAACTTCTAAGCCAACGTAATCAAAAGATACAGCCGTTTATGCCGCAAATTTCCGCAAATTTTCGACACTCGCAAGGGAATCAAAACCTACAGGGTACTTCCCGTGAACTCAGAATCTTGAAATTTGGTACGAAGCAACGTCTTATAGCACAGATAAAGGAAAAATTGCGAAAACCGTAAATTTTTAGTTACATCATGTAATAAAAATATTTTTAATAATTTTAAACTTACTACCCCTTTCCTCATGAACGCGTAGAGGTATTAAATTGAAATTCATATGAAATACTCAGGTCTATAATACCTTCAAGCTGTAACAAAATCAAACTTCTATGTCAACGCAATCAAAAGAAACAGCAATTTAACCCGCATATTTTCAAACTCGCAACTACTCGCAAGGGAATCAAAACCTAAAGGATACTTCCAGTCGACCTAGAATCTTGAAATTTGGCATGAAGCAATGTTTTATAGCACATATAAAGGAAAAATTTCGAAAACCTTAAATTTTTAATTACATTACAAAAAAAAAATATTTTTTACGGAACCCTCGGTGCGCGAGTCCGACTCGCACTTGGCTGTTTTTTTTTTTATTTATCAACGTAATCTCCTTTCAGGAAGATTAATTTTTCTCAACGTCCCTGCCTTTTTATAAACCCGATGCGATGCGAATGCGATTTCGCAAACTCTCCAAAATAAATTTTTGCCTCATTGATGACTCCGTTTGAGTTGGACTTTTTTTCCCTCAATTCACGTTTGTTGGGGAACAGAAGAAAGTTGCGGGTTGGGTCCCCATTAATACGATTTGGCCTCGGGATCGTGGTGGAACAGACATTTTTCCTTTGCCAAATTAGGTCGTGGCTTTTTAAATTCCTATCAAATCTGTCCAATAATTTCGTGATCGTGCTTCCTTTTCCCAAAAATTTCTAGATGATTATTACCATCGAGTCCCAAAAAATTGTGGTTGCGACCTTTCCGGGCAATTGATTTGTTTCTGACCTTGCTACTTTGTGCACTTTCGATCGATTATCAGCAAGAATCATGTTGTGGGTCTTTTTAAGGATTTCTTCAATAACTATGTCTGCCCAGCAGCCTGGGTGATCCTCATAAAAAGATGTACGGCCACATTTAAATTCGTTAAAGGAGTCTACCTAAACAGCATTTAATTTCACTTTTATTTCTTAGGGAAAGTACGCCGTACAAAGATAATTCCATCTTCCATCAACGACAACGGCGAGTACTTTCTGATCGATCCTCGTATTGTATTTAAAGTGTTATAAATTTGAATGAAATAATTAAAGAATAAAAACAAGTTTTTAATTTATAAATATCTTTGAAGGATCACTTTTAGGATAGCTTCAAGCTTGAGGAATAGTATTTTTTGTAATTGTTTTTCAAGCTTAATAAGTTGATTTTGATGAGAGACGCTTATGAGCTTTAATTTTACTGTATGGAAAAATAAAAATACTCTTACCAAATTATTTCAATCCCAAATTTGACACATTGCTGTTGCAGTTTTAAATGATAAACTTTATAAAAGCAAAGAAAATGACAGTGTCATCCAAATCCGCACCAACAAACATAACAGACATTTTTTTCTATTATGTATAAGAAGACTTTCAAGAGAGGAATAGACTATTAGAAGGTTCCAAATTTTGACTTTCCAAAACAGAAAACTCCTACTGGAAATTAACTATTTCGTTCGAAACTTAATATGAAGAACTCCATTTTCAAATAGACTTGAAATGTAGATCAAAATATAGAAAAGTGCTGAGATCCCGAATTTGTTTGATTTATAACTTGGTAAACTCAAGCTACTTATATTTATAGGTTTGGGACATAAAGTAGAACCTTGTGACATGCGTGTTCAATTGAGTCAAAGAGAAATTATGTAGTTTCTGTACTCTTTCTTTTAATCATAAGTAACACCAATAAATTACGATATTATTATTTTGTCTTTACAGTCAATTCCCATTTGACAAAAACCAGATAAGAATAATTGTATACCGAGAATGTGATAATCGAGGACGTCGCCTTTTGTTTGATTCGACTGCAATAAAAAAGGTTAATTTAAAAGAATCCTGTGATATTCATAAAACAGGACGTGCAAATGGACAGCAAGGACGTACTCAATTCACGAAAAGCGGACGAAGTTTTGTTCAAGTATCCAACGAGTACTCATATGAGGTAAGAAGAACTGCAATTCGTAAGAAAATTGTTAAGTATATTTGCTCCTGTAGCATTGTCATCCAACTGCAGACATCACAGAAATTGGGGAAATGATATTTGGTGCCCTGGCGATGTCTTTTCGTGGTACAGCCCTTAAGGTCCATTGGCTTCAGCTCCCCAATCGAATTTTGTGTTCTCAAGTATTTCTTTCTCCGATCAACACAAGCAGCATCGCAAAAGGAAAACAATCTAAAGATAATTCGGGCCAATTTTTGTCAGATAACAACTCCATAACTTCACTTTCAATGCCTTATTCTGTTTGCATCAACCAAAATCTAAATCGGACCGGAGATAAATCGCTGACGAGCCCCTTGGATGTTCCAGTGTTCGAAATATGCGCAGATAGTGCACAAAGACAACCGGCATTCAGCACGAACGACTCTGGATATGAGGGCACAGAAAATTGCACTGCATCAGTGTCATCGTGCTGCCAGTATTCGACTACCAGTAGCCTTGGCTCAGTTTTCGATGACCACGATAGTTCCAGAAAATTGAGCTTAGACTCCTCAACTGGAGAGTATTCATTTTCAAAAAATAACAAATGGAGTGATGGTAATATTCAGAGGAGGATTTCTCGAAATATGTACACCTCGTTTGAAAATAAGACGTCCACCAGCGATTTTATAGGATATCTGGGCGACAATTACGAACTATTGACGAATGGAGGAAGCGACGGTTGCGTAGCACGATTCCAGAAAGTTAATAAATACACTGAAAATCGTAGCAATCCAGAAATAAGACAAAGACGTTGCAGTGGAGAAACGGTTCTTAATATAAGTTCTCATGGGCGTCATTTATTAAAAAGAGCAAAAATTGGTCTAGCTGTCTGCATCACAATATCTGAGCAATGTGAAAAAGAAATGGAACAATTTATTTGCGAGCACATTGGCCTTTTAGAGTCGATGCTTTGTCGTTTGAGAGCCTCCGTCGAGAATGCTTATATTAATCACAAAAACTTTTTGCAAGTAATATTCATATTGTGCATAAATATAAAATTAACTAATTGTCGCAGTTTAGATAATGGTCCAAGCGTGGCAGAATGCAGTCACTTGGATTACAGATTTGTTCACATCACCACGGTTACCTCTTCCAGTTTGGATAGACGTTAGGACCAGTGATAAAAAGAATTCGAAAACATTGGCTGATTCTTTTGTTAAGGAGCTCTGTTGGCTGCTGTCTTATGCTGATACAAAGGATACAAATTTGTAAGTAGATTATTCAACTTTTTATATGTTTCCTAATAAATAAAGTATTTATAATACATGAAATATTAATTACAGAAGTACATTGAGTGAAATTAGGATGTTACACAATTAGGTTGAATTTTAAATGAAGAGAACAATTCTAATTTAAAATTTTTTGCTCTTGGTAAAGTTGCTAAAATACTTTTTCAAATTATTGGGTATTTGATCTTGAATTCAAAACATGACTTGAGCCACAAACTTTGGAGAGGAAGGAAAGAGAATTTAGATTAAAAATTAAAACAAAAATAGTGCTAAAATGTGTAAAGAATAACTTTTCACAAGAGTTTCTTTAAAGTATGGTAATTAAATCGATTAAGATTACGTTTAGCTCAATAGTAATTATAATAATCAAAACATTGCGTTATATACGTAACATATTGCATTTCTATTGTATTGTGATAAAATACATCTGTGCGAAAAAATTTAAGGCCACTACTGATTTTTGTAGTAATTCCAATATAAGATCCTCTATTTTAAAGTGTCGTAAATTTCTACCAGCAAAATAAGGTTTTCTTTAATATGTATAACAATTTAAAACAACAGTAGCTTTTTCAAGAAATTCTATTACAAATTTACCTTGAATTTTGAAAAGAGAAAGTACATCACATTATCTTTTCGCTTTTCTCAAAAACTCGTTGGAAATTATATTAACGCCCATATGTTAAAAAGGTTTCCAATTTTTGCTTAACAAAATTTCCGGAAAAATGAATTAAGCAAATAACTTATTCAATTTATCAATTAATTCAATTTATTTTTGGAAATCTTTCAGTGTGTGTTTACTTAGAAAGAAAATGGAAATAGGCAAAGATATTCTCCAATTTCTTCCATAGCTTTAGGGAAATATCCAGAATATTGCGGCAAAGAATTTTTTTTTAATTATCGAAATTTGAAAACTAAATATTATAGGGAATACAAGCGACATGTGATCGAAATACATATGAGACCTCAAATAACAAATTGTTTAACAATTAAACCAATCCTGTGTACTGCAAGCAACATTCGGACGGGCATTATCCTGCTGGAATAAGCAACTATGGGTTCAATTTTTGTATTACACTATAGAATTGCTATCATATGTAGGTGATCTTCAATTTTTGCTAAGCTTACTTAAATTAGAATTTTTATTGAATTTACAGATAATATTTTTGAAAAAAGCTTCTGGCCTCCGATTAAATTCGTGGTTGGGGTTTAGATATTACTTAGCAGGGTTAAGAAATAACGTCGCTGTTCTAAGATTCGTGCTATCAAATACATGTAGTCGAAGGCTATGTTTGTTCTTAATTATAAATTGATATTCTCTGAGAGTGTGCCATAATTTGATAGCCTTTATACAATTTTCATTAAAATTCGTTCAATCCAAGAAATTTAGCCCCATGATACTTTTTTTTAGTATACATAGGGTTATTAAAATATATTTAAAAAAAAACTTAATATTAAGAAGAGTACATACATATGTATATTAATTGACAAATGCATTATTTTCAGTTTTATCAGCAAATTGCTTTCGGCTGTGTTGACAAATCACCTAGGTTGGGTTACTATAATTTTAGCAACAAAGCACAACCCAAAGTTAGGCGTTAGCCAGAAAAGTCAATTAGATGAACTTTCGTACAAACATCCATATAATGCCCTTTGGGCACAAATTGGTGATTTATATGGAGCGATTGGTAGTCCTACACGAATTTCAAGGACAATTGTTTATGGAAAAGAAAAAATCTGTCTTGAACGGCTATTGAAGATTTTAACGTATTTCATAAGAAGCGGAGAAATAAGACGAGCAAGTAAGAGTGAGATATTTAATAAGGACACCATTGATGCGCTATTCTTAAAAAAACAAAAGGAACAATCCATGTCTTTGGTACCAGAAATCAAAAAACTAAAGCCGGCTTTAACCAGGAGTAAAACGTGCTTGAAGACTTTGGGAGAACTTAATTACGAGGATAGCAATGAAAATGATATGACTATGCAGAGTTCCGCGTTAAAAAAGAGTGTTATGAACGATATTCCGAACGTATTAGCTTTCAGAGATTCGCACTTTGTTCAACAAGAATTAAGAATTGGAAATCATCTGATGGATACAGGAATTGAAAGAAACCAACGACGAAGTAGTTGCAGTACTCAACAGGAAAGTAAAATACATGTAACTTTGACTAATCCTGATAATATTGAGATCGCTGTTGATTGTATCGAAGCAAAAATAGTTAACAATCGGGGAATTGCTGAATCTGTTAGCAATGAAAATTGTTGTACGGCTAAAATGTCTGATAATCAAAAATGCTTTTCGCTCAAGGATTTCTCCTGGAATAATGATGCTAATGGTTTTACTTGTAAAGAGGTAAAAAAACAAGTAGAACTTGAAAAACCGAAAGATGTCTATTATTATGAAAATGCATCTGAAGATAACAAAGAAAATGTTCAAACACAAAATACTGGTTGCAAATTAAAAAAACACGCTAGTCTCTCTGATCTAATAACTGCAAATAGCGTCGGACAAAGCGAGCGATTTACGTGGGGAATTGAGCCTATGAAAGAAAAGGTATGTTTGGAAGAAGAAAAACATTTTGAACTGGGTAAGAAAATAATTGAACAAAAGAAAAGTTTAAAGGAAGGAAACAGTTCTGTTGTTTTTGTTCTGGGCGACAATGAAGCATTAGTGAACATTAAGAAGAGTAGTGAGAATTTACCAGAAACAACCAAGACATCAACTCCACCCAAATCACAAACACATGTTTGTAGTCATCACAAGAAACATTCCGGTGTTAAATTTAATTTTGAACAGTATCCTCAAATAGCCACCAATTACATGAAGAGTAAAAACCTCGATATTGCAGATTATAAATTTTTTGAAAAATCTAAGTTGGAAAATTTACTTGAATATGAACCAAGTACTAGCTCATTCGCTATTGAACTACCAAAAAGTGATGATAATTCATTTGAGAAATGTGAATACTGTGCAGGTATTAAAACTCTTGAAACTCCATCAAATGCAACGGAGCTCGAATTTGAGACAAATGACAATTACATAGTGCTTCCGCCTAAGCAAAGCGATCCTCCTAGCAACATAAATTTACCAACATCACAAAGTGAAACTTCCTCAATGCGCGGTCAGATCGTCGAAATTGGAAATGCTGTTGGTGCATTGGAAGAAAAGAAAAGCGGTTTAAATTTAACGGAAGTGCCGATTCCAAACTTTAAAAATGATGAGCCAAATAGCCGAACTGAAATTATCCAGAGGTCTGGATTTGTACCTTCGTTATTTGTTGGGATCACAGACCACTATATCTCAGACATGGTTCTACAAGTAAGATTGCTTGTGTTTTCAGAACTAAAGAAACTAGGAGCATATGTTTTTATATTACAGGGCACGTCTTCCATACCTCAGATGTGGGAAATCAAATTGAAGCAAGACTTATCACTTGCGTCTCATTGTGCGTCATTTACTTCATCGCCAACAGAAAATGTAGCAATAATCGCAGACATGGAAAAATGGTAAGGATATTGTAGTTCACTTAGTAAATAAAACTGTAGTGTAGTTAGTTTTCTAATAATAATAATTTGTTGCTAGACCCACATATGTATAAATTGCGAACGAAAAATTCAGATACAAAATTTCATACTGCTCAGTGGAGTTGAGATGGGAAAGTGAGACAGACAACTAAATAAACAAACTCCCTTTTGTATTTATAATATTAGTAAGGCTTTTTTTCCGAAAAATCTATTGAAAACTTGTTATTTGCAGTATAAAGTGGAAAACTTATTAAATTAATATAATACTTCTTGAAATTGAAGTATAGACTTAGGAACTGTCCGAATCCAAGTCTTCGTCTTCGTCTCGTTATGACAGTTCATGACGTCACACCGAGCTAAGCTCTGTCCGAATTCATGACTATGTTGTGAGCTTAGCTACGCAGTATAACAGTTTAGATTGCTTTGCTTGATTAGCGAGTCAGGGCCTGGGTTGACTTCGTGAGACAGAATGAGAAAAATTGTAGAAACATTCCTTGTATACTGTCGAATTGTGCATTTTTTGTTTACTTTGATTAATTTAAAATATCAAATATCGAGCTAAGCAAACGAATTCGAACGGGTTAGCTTTGTCTTCGTCTTAATTGGAATACTAGATCGGCTTGTTTGCTGACGTCATAAACTGTAATAACGAGACGAAGACGAAGATGAAGACTTGGATTCGGACAGGCCCTTAATTTCAATTTTAAAGAGAAAATCGTTCTTAAATGTATGCTTGTAGGTGTAAAAAGCGTCAGCTAATTTTGTGCATTTTGAGGGCACGTTAGACCCCGTTAGACATACAGCTGACTATTTTCTTTATTATTTGAAAAGTATGAGAATTCAGCTGTATAAATTAAATAAAGTATAAAATGACTTAGTACTCGAACATTTTTAATATATGTTGTTCTTATAGGTGACCGACGTATAATCCCCTCTTCTACACAGCTGACGATGTTTTTTATCGTAGCATAATTTTTTTCGCATAATCTCACCTTTCACTTCAACTCTACTAGAGTAGCTGACGATCAGATCTCTTATATATTAGAGAAAAACTATTATTGTTATAGTTTTCAGCAGGTATGAAATGACTTTTTCAAATGCTACATTACCTCCCGGACTGAAACCCTGAGTAGGTACTGAGATAGAAAATTGTTGCTTTTTTCGTCATCATCATAGTTGCTAAAAAAACAAATGCTTTTATGTTCACTTGTAAGACAATTTTTACCAATAAGACCTACACTTTCAAAATCACTTTTGCGCGCGTTCGTTTAAATACTATTGAAATTTTCCAAACATGGAATGTTCCAAAGATTTGTTGATTGATAAATTAATTGGGCAGTGTTCCATGTCCATTTTGTTGTTAAAAGGTTTTTTTAGACATATTTTACAAGCTGCTTCCCTATAAATATCATTAAGAGTTAAAGCAGATTAATTTGCTTTGTAAGGCATAAAAAAACTCATTATTTTTCCCGAAATGAGTTTCTTGAACTGCTGATAAAAAAAAATTTCTTGATAAACGGACGACTGATCAAGAAATGTAATTACTTCACTAATTTAATACTTTAAACAATTATAATTTGAAACTGTTTTATAAATAATATTATTTTTTAATTACTCCATAGGGATGTGAGAATTATTTCTTCGCAAGCACATCCTGTGATGAATGCCGGGACTATTTGCGGTTCGGTGGATATGTCTCAGTTAGTGGCTACAATGCTTGAAACAGTGCTTGCTATGAATAGCTCCGGAATATCGTCGTACGAGGTAAGCTCATTTCAATAAAATTAAAGCAGTTTAAACAATTCTGGCACCTTAGTGTTTGTCGTACATTGAATCGAAACTACAAGAGATGTATCTGCAGTCGGAGGTGCTGGCGGCCTTCCTACTAGCGACTGAGTTTTGCTCTTTGAATACGTTGACTGCAGCCCTAAATCTCTCCGCCAACGATGTGCCTTTGCTACTGTCCATCGCATCAATCCATTCACCACAAGTAACTAAAAAATATGGCATCAGCTTTCGGTGACGAACTCGCCGGACGTTCTCCTAGCATGCTTTTAACCACCAGTTTTTCTAAATTTAGCGCACATATCTCTGAATATTTATAAATTCTCAATGTGATATCTTCATTAGTATAGAATTAAGCATCTTGCAAGAGCTTATACTCATATTTAACTGAATATTTATTAAACTCATCATGATATTAGGCTACTTGTTTTGAAGTAGCTTTTACTTTGTACATAGAAATTCTCCTGACAAATGTTTGGAGACACCCAATTTTATACAAAACCAAAATTTTCTAATATTGAATGTAATGAATAATGAAACGTTCCTTAGAAAGTAAGTTATTTGATGAAACTGTAATATAAGAAAACGGACATAATAATATGTTTTTTTTTACAAAAAATCTTTTATTTCCTAATTTTTAACAACTTTTACATCATTAATATTTTGGAAATTGAATAAAAATTCATACGCATACAATTTGACTTTAAAATATTTAAATACGCAAATACAAAATAGAATTTATGTTGTAAGAAGCATGTGATCATGGAAATAAAATTCAGATTATGCGTTATTTACTTACTTACCATTTTGATATTAAATTTTGCTAAAATCGATACAGAGGCTGATGAGTACTTCTGATTTCAATAAATTCGATTTTGACACCCGTAATGCGGTTTCTTGTTTTTTAATTTTTTTTCCCATTATTTTTAGATTACATTTGGCAATATTATTATTTTTATACGAATTCGTAAACTATAATGTCCTATCTAGCCACATTTTGAGAAAAATAAGTTTGAAAAAAAATAAGAAACTATTTTTTAAGCATTTTTGAAATTCCTAAAACGGTAACAAAACGTTAAAGAAAGTTCGAACATAACCTATAGTATTGGCCTATTGAACATAATTGGAAAAGAAAACAATTTGCCATATGTTTTAATTTTTTAACTACTTGGAGTCGTTAAACATTTGTTTTTGATAACAAAACTAATCATTTTAGTTATCATAAGTTTTTTTTTTTCATTTTGCTAAACAGTTAGTCGGTGTATGTAATTAGACGAAGTTTCCGAAATATTGTTTTAAAAAGTGTGAAAACCTCCAACTAATAATTTAATCCACCAGTTTATAACCTTCCAATGGATCATGGTTTTTAGAAATTTTTCCCGAAGTACGTTACTTTATTCTTTTTATATAGTCGTTTATGAATACGTAATGTACAAGTTATGTATTTAAAAATGATAAATTGCTTGTGTAAATTGTATAATTATATTTCCCTTGTGTAGTCTGCTCATAAAATTCTGCTGCTTTGGAAATTAATTATTATTTACATTTTTAATCAGTTAATTAATCAATTGGTTAAGAGTTTTTGCCTCTGTGATCTAATTAGTTATCTACGTTTATTATTATTTTTTTTTTTATATTATGTATATCCAAACTCATCCGCATTTTTGACATTTGTTCATAAGATTTGTTCCGCACACAAACGGTTAATTGAGCAGCCAAATAGAAATACAAACAGGAAATTATCTTCTGGCCTGGTAAAATGTGAAAAGGAGCAGGAAAGAGCTGGGCAATAAAAGTAGAATTTACTCAAAATGGTATTTAATATACATTTCTTGTGCGAATAAAATTTAAAATGTTTTAAATACATATTACATCCAAATCTGCGATACAGGGTAACAAACATTTTTGATAAATATCAATAAGAATTCAAACAAAATAACAACAGAATTTCACCATGTTTAACGCAAATAAAAAGATTGAGAAATTCTTTTAATCGTGAAGAAAGCGATG
Organism: Machimus rusticus; assembly: GCA_951509405.1. Classification (NCBI taxonomy): domain Eukaryota; kingdom Metazoa; phylum Arthropoda; class Insecta; order Diptera; family Asilidae; genus Machimus; species Machimus rusticus. Next base: position 18,672,661 of record OX608050.1, on the reverse strand, counting down.
TTAGATCTTTTTTATTGCTTTCTTCTAGCCAAATTCGCTTACAAGATTGCGGTGAGATATCATCACAACAAGAAGTTGCATATCGAAGTCAGGTATCAAGTATTTCTTAACATGTCCGGTGACACCAACGTGATGCCATTGGCAAGCCATTTGCAAAGCTTTTCAGAGCATCAGTTGCTTAAATGTTTTCAGAGTGTTTATTATGTTTTAATGAATTTTGTGTTATATTTGTATACTTTAATGAACAACTCTGCAAACATTTCCGGCGACAGACGGACGTGAAAGTGTTTTAATGGGCCTTATTATGGATATTAGAAATTGCCTTTCACAATAGGTCACAATAGGATTATTATTTTTTCTCGAAAATTATAAAATTTTCATGTAACATGTTTTGTCTTTTAATCTTAATATGTAATCTCAAAATAAAATCTCGTTCTTTCTTAATTAGTAAGGATAATTCCGCATTAGTGTGAAGATTTGCAAGTAACTAAACTTAAAAAAAAGTTGTATCTCGTGCAATGAGTACAAAGTACATATGTACAAAGAAGGAGTTTGCAAATTTATAAAATATAAATAAAAGAGACGTAGCAGTCATTTTTGGAAAAAAAACATTTCGGCGAAGGGTTTTAGTATGCACCATTAAATTTATTATCAATAAATATTACTACTAGAAATTATTTTTAATTTATTTTTTATTGACTGACAAAAGTAATAAAATAAAGGTTATAAAATTAGTTTTTTCTCCATAAAATCCCGTCAGGTTGGATATTTCTTTGGCGCTTTCGATTCATCATTAAATTTTCTGCAGGAAATTGTTCAAGATTGACTATTGGAAGTGTAAAAAAGAATTATTCAAACGAGCCGGACAAATTTTCGTTCTTTTTTTTTAATGAAAAATAATTAATCGGCACTGGGTTTTACTATGCACCATTCGATTCGTCATCATATTTATTATTATAATTATGTAAACTAAAAGAAACAGCTACTTTTTAATGGGAATATGGATGGTGCAGAGCAAAATTGATCAATATTGGTCTTCTTCCTTCAAAGAGTTAGAAGAGTTTTAGAGTTATACACAATAGATCAAAAATCGACACCGACCGACCGACCGAGGTATTTAAGGTAAGGTCATGGAAATTAATTTTTCGTGAAAAACCTCGCTTTTTATCGATTGAAAGTCGTTGGAGGTTCTTTTGAAAATAATAAATCATAAAATTGTTTACAAAAAATGTTACGTATGTATTTTTGGTAGAAAGTTTAGTTCCGTTGCGTGCCTATTGTTTTTTGATTATACTAATTAAGAGACATTTTTCTGCCGTTGTTGGTAATTTTCGATTGGTTATTCCTTTTGGCCGTTGTCCTGGTTCCAATGTCCTGCTTTTTTTCACGATTTCTGTTATTTTAGTCTTTATCATTGGAGAAACATACGATCTTCTCCAACTTGTCAAGGGTCTGGATTTGAATCCCCGTTTGTATTCTCCTACAAAACGCGTCAGTATTTTAACAACTTTAAAAAATAATAGTTTAAAAAACTAAAAAACACGCTTGACGTGTGAAATTAAAGGACAATGGGCATTTTTGTATGGAACAATTACCCACGCCAAAAAAAATGGAACAGAAGGATATGTAATTACATCTAGATTACAATGGTATAGGTCGCATTTTTGTGGGTAATGGGAATAACGAGAAAATGAACATAAAAAATTCAAACAAAAACTTAATATATTTCTGCATAGTCATAGTATCTTTCGAAAAAGAGTTGTGTAAGTCGGTGTCTTCTATGGCGTAGAACAGATCATTCACACGACAAACACTTATTTTGTTGTTCCATTTTTCAACAAAATCCAATCAGAAAACAATAGGCACGCAATCCGAGTGGAGTAAAAATAATCAGCAGCTGAACAGAGGCTGAAAATCGGTCACTCAGATTTTTTAGAGACGTACGCGGCCTGTACAAGTGTAGAAAAATCTGAAAGGCTGTACGTTAGGGCGTACGGCGTATTTAGAATTAAAATCCAATCGACCATAGTTTGGGTCTTACATTAGGTTGTACCAAGGCTACAGTCTCGTGCGCCCAAGAAAAATGTTTAAAACCCTTTGTAAAGCCGCATATTTAAAATGGATCATTTTTATTCGGGAACGGAAATACAGTAAAATACGATCACTACGATATCAAGCTCAGGTAGAAATACCTCTGAGTGATATTTTAACTTACTGGGTGGTGATTTTAATTTAAAAAATAAAATTAAAAATTTGAAGTAACCCCCGACACAAAAAAAAAACTAAAAAGTAAAAAAATAAAATTTTTCTATCGGCCTTTTAACTTCATTAAAAGAACATATGTATTTGTATTTTTAAGATAAATGTCGCCACGTCGGGGGACCGCAAATCATTATCAATATTCTTTTTATTTGTATTCTGGTTTCGTCTTATTTACTTAGCGGTCCCCCGACGTGGCGACATTTATCTTAAAAATATTAATATGTTCTTTTAATGAAGTTAAAAGGCCGATAGAAAAATTTTATTTTTTTACTTTTTAGAGTTTTTTTTTTGTGTCGGGGGTTACTTAAAAATGTTTAATTTTATTGTTATTTTATTCTTTTTAAATGAGGTCACAGATATGTTTGAAAGTAAAGTAAGTATGCGTCTAAGATCCTCAGTGCATATAACAAAAAGAGCTGATGACCTTGAAACGCCTTAACAGACTTTCATAAATTGTAGCTAAGAACCATCTCGATCACGTCAGCTTTCAAACAAAAAAAACCCATCATAATCGGTCCATTCGTTTAGGAGCTACGATGCCACAGACAGATACACAGACACACAGACACGTCAAACTTATAACAACCCTTTTTTTGCGTCGGGGGTTAAAAATAGCCAGCATAAAATAATGATTTATCTACAGTTCACTGATTATTTTCGTTTTCCCATTGTTATTCATTAAAAAACATTACTACAGAAAATTAAATCTAGTTGGAAACTCTATGTTTTAAAGGTATTTCGGTTTTTGTTCGCGATTTTTCAAAAACCGGGTAAATAATGCTCATAGATCATAGTGTACAGGATACGCCACAACGTGTAAAAGTCCTGTATGTCAGCGACAAGATTTCTCCTTTCGAAAATACGAAGGGAAAAACTACTTCTATTATATAAGATAATACCCAATGTCCTGTGTAAAATTAATATGGATGACAGTTCTAGCGAAAAACACAGAAAATCAATTTACCCTTGAGTTCCTTCAAATAATATAATTGTACCTTCGAAATACATTGTTGATCCTGGCGATCCTGTTAAGGATAATGGGACAAACTTATTAAATTATTGTATTGTCATCAGTCCTTGATAAGTGTGCAAAGTTTGAATTTTATCTGACGTTTTGAAGTGGATTAAAATCACGTTCAAAGATTCTATTACATGCAGGTGAAGCTAATAAAAGTTTGTTAAAAAAAATATTATAATTTAAAAAAACTAAAAAACACGCTTTAATTACGCACTAAAAATTAAAAAATAATTAAATTAAATAAACTTTTATTTGTTCCGATATACATATGCATGTTACCCTTGCCAAAATTTTAACTTTATTGTAGAGTAAACGCAAAGATATATAGTTTTTTATTCAATACGTGACGAATTATAGATATGTATGCTAGGTAGTTATTAGTAAATTCGTCACTTCTTTTATGAACAATGATTAATTCAAAAAGTGTGGAGCGCTTTTTGTTATGTGTACTTTTCATTAATTTAGGCAAAGCGCTCCACGCTTTTTGAATTAATCATTGTTCATAAAAGAAGTGACGAATTTACTAATAACTACCTAGCATACATATCTATAATTCGTCACGTATTGAATAAAAAACTATATATCTTTGCGTTTACTCTACAATAAAGTTAAAATTTTGGCAAGGGTAACATGCATATGTATATCGGAACAAATAAAAGTTTATTTAATTTAATTATTTTTTAATTTTTAGTGCGTAATTAAAGCGTGTTTTTTAGTTTTTTTAAATTATAATATTTTATTTTATACTTTTCAGTCCTAAAATAACTTTGTCGCTCTAACGATATTTGCTAACACCATTGCACAACATTGCACTCCTGCAAAACCTGATGTAAATATTGAATTATTTGCTTGATGCCACGAAGCGCGTACGATTCTTGATGAATCACTTACTGATGCATATGCAAAATTCTCCTGCTGAGGTTCGTCAATAGTTTCAATATTATTTTGTAGAGGCTCCTCATATAATCGTACTATATCTCGTTCGTTAAATTGAACATTGTTGTCTATAGTAACATCTTTATATAGTGGGTTATTTGTAATCAACCATGATAATGCCACGTTGACTCTTTGCCTACATATGGAGAATTCTCTGGTGACATTAAGATTCTCTAAACGTTCAGTTATGACGATAATACCTGCATTGTCAGATGATCTTGGTAGCATATTTGGTAGTTTTTCTGTTACCTCGAATATATCCTGAGCAAAAAGTACAGCTTGGCCGCGAAAGGCATATTGACCGAACGTCCCACTCAATTTGATAATTTTAACGAAGGGAATTATTCGCGAGAGTACGCGTTGCTCAGCTTGAGATAAACCTGCAATGACATTTGGCACAATACCTGGGTCAAGATTGTTCCAAAATGCTTTTGATCGAGGTAAATTTTTCCTGCTATTTAAGTGTCTCTTGCAACGACTACACAAAATCAACGTTGATTTTCGCTGCAGTTCATCAGGTAAATAAGGCGCATTTTCTATATTCACAATCCATTGACTGATCTGGTATTGATAGCACCGTTTTGTACAAATTTCACATACCTTATCACAAAATGTGTAAATATCTTTTTCAAAAGCAGTAACTGAAGCCTTTTGTAGTACCCTGCTTTCAGCATTATGCTCGCGTAAGTACTGTAGACGGGCTTGCCGTTCGTTCTCTGATTGTGAATCTCTTGCTTGAGAGTCATACTCTCATAAGTATTGCAGTCTAGCTGACCTTTCTTCTACCGTTTGTGAAGCCCTTAATTGAGAATCATACTCTCGTAAACCGTTTAATCGACTTGTCCGCTTCTCAGGAATTTCATTGGCTCTATACTTCCTCATGTACAGATTTGACTGCTTTTTTTTTTCTGTCTGTCTCACTAAATTTCGCTTTTTTTTCTTCGCGTTTTTGTTTTTCTTTTTCTAATCGTCGTTTTCTTTGCGTCGCTGTTTCCAATGGTTTAAGTATTTTTGTTTTGTTTGTATTCATTTTATATTAACAGGCTTTTACGATATGGCAGAAATAAATATCCGTCCAAAAAGCTCGAATTCATTGCATAGATTTTAATGAATGACAGTTCTAGCGAAAACACAGAAAATCAATTTACCCCTGAGTTTCTTCAAAGAAAAAATGTACTTTTGAAATAAATTGTTGATCCTGGCGATCCTGTTAAGGATAATGGGACAAATTTATTAAATTATTGTATTGTCATCCAAACTAAACGTGTATGCAAAATTTCAGCTTAATCGGAAGCCGGAAAGTGGGTCAAATTTAATTTCCAAGATTTGTTTACATAGTTAGTTACAAGTGAAGCTAATAAAAGCGTGTTAAAAAGGTATATAACGTATTTTGTACACAATTTTATGATATAATTTTCTTTTTCGAAAGCGAGATTTTCACAACTAACCGATTTCCATGACCAATAGTTTTGCCGATTTTTGACTATTTGTTTGTAACGCTTTAAAATCCAACACACTGGGAATTTTGCAGATCAAATTTAAAATACCTGGGCTATAAAACAGCGTTCGAGTTTAGCACATGGAAGAAATATTCGAATGAGTCCAGCTATTTCAATTAGCAACAGTTGTGGAGGATCAAAATTATTAGAAATTACGTAATTTGTTTAACAAAATGCACCTCTTTAATTCTTGTTATTTTTATCTATTGAATATGAAATCAAGTCCAGTTCTAGTTATTAGTCCTAAAGATTATTTCGCAACAAACCAAATTGAAAATCACAATTTTGTGTCAGAAAATTCGGAAATTCTGGGTCTAGAAATCACTATAGTAGAAGTATGTAGTTCCGAAGAATAAATACAATAATTATTAATGGTGTCACGAGGAAATTTATATGTCACTCCGGGAAATTTTTTTTTTTAAATAACAAGGTATGTTATGTACTTTACTCCGTTTATAATGAAATGAATTTCGCAGAATTCTCTTCAGAGATCTTTATGGATTTCAAATTTTCATTTAAGGGGAGATACCTTTAGAATTATTAAAAAATCGGTTTTTAATTTTTTAATAATATGTTAGTAAAACATCTAAAGAATAAATCACAAAAGTTTTAAAACTACATAAATTCAATGTACATACATCTGATGCTATGTTATAGCCTATGAAATTGACTCTCTGATAATAATTTTTATAAAGTGTTTCATTTCATGATTTTTTTATTTATTTTTTTTAGATCCATCCTATAATGTTAATAATAATACAGATATTAAAAATAATTTAGATCAATACAGAAGCTTACGCCATTTCACAACTCTCTCCGCGACCATCTCAATAGGCATTACTCTAATTGCATCAGTTTTAATTTTTTAAAGGAACAAATTGTAATGCCTAAAAGTATCAATAAACAATACTCGAAGTTTCAAAAATTTTAAATAAAACATTCTTTAAAAAAAATCAAAAACAACGACTTATATTTATCAGTCTAAAGATATCCCCCTCTTAATATGTAGCTCAAAAACGGCTCAATACGCGCAATAAATTCGTTTTCATCCTAAATAACATTAAACCCTGCATATCATCAAGTAATAAGAGGCCTTAACATAAAGAATAATGTATAGCGAGTTCTGGTTTCCATACTTTGACCTTTCCTTAAATTTGTTTACAGACGATTTAATTGCTAAGTTAATAGCACAATAAAAATAATAATTTAACTTCTCTCTACAATTGTAAAAATGCATTTACAACGTTAAACAGTCGAATTCATATAAACCTTAAAGCGAAAGGAAGACGTGAATCACACTAAATTAATTTTCGCAACAAAAATAAATGATTTTTAATTAGTAATTCACAATTTCCGTCTAAATATAACTAAAATTTTGAAATGGATACATATACAGTTGAAAATTTATACCCTGATTTTTCCTTAATATATTTATGGATTTTAATGAAGGTAATCCACCTCAATAAACAACACGTTCATGTCCCAACAAAATCACATAGATGCGAAAAAACTTAAATAAACATCGAAACACTCACCCTTCTTCAATTTTGTACTAGGTGGCTGACGAATAACTACAATAGCACGATAGCATTCATTTGCGAATTTCCTGCCAGGTTATATCGACAGAGGCACGCACAAGACAATAAATACGTTAAATAAATTAAAACAGATAACGAGCATTGAATAGACACTTACTGTTGCCAGAAACGCCGATAAGTCCATCCTGTACTTTGTTGTCGATTATTGTTCATTGAATTAAAGTCACGCAAATGTTTGCGCACCATATTTAAAATTCGATTAAGCTTTGTTAAGTAAACCAGAAACATTTCATTAATTCTTCGTATACTCTTCAAACATCAATTTAAAATATTTCTGACTAGTGTACACATAAATATCTATATATTATATTATAGGATGTCCCAACAAGGCCTAAAAATTTAAAATTTAAATAAAACGCAGTATTTTTGTGACTGACCGGTGATGTTTTTTATTTTTTTGCTAAATTGAAAATCCACGATCAATTTTTATTGAAGGGTCACATACCTCCAGAGAGCCTGATTTGAGAATGTTTTTTAAGAATATCTTAAATGAAAATAAATTTACGTTATTACTTCCTTAAAATTAGGTAGTTTTTTTTACCCTTAAAATATGAATGATTACAGCACATGGAATCTGCTTATCTGAAATATTCAAAATTATTGTTTTGCTTTCACTATAGTCGCTCGTGTTCACTTAATAAATTCTACCCTTATATTGATTGATTGAAGATTAATCTAACGATAATTTTAAAAAGTGGGTGAAAGGACTGGAGAAGAGTGTTTTAGGAAAAAAAAAAACATTTTAAAGAAATTATCAATGAATATTGAAAACTTTCCTAATCATCAGGCCGTGGGAAAAATAAAGTTTACTCATTTTTAAATTTGTTTCTTATATTTTTATTATTTCTTTTAAAATATTCTACACAGTATAAAAAGTGATAATCAAACAAAAAAAAAACAATTCTTTTTAAATACTGGAGGTATGTATGTACCCCCTAAACAAAATATTCGCTGATAAAATTATCGAATATGTTTGATTAAATCTCATTGTCAATGGTTCCTTGATTGCAAAACAAGTGTGAATTCTGCGCGCTTGTTGGGGAACCCTTTACGTACATGAACATTAAAAGGGAAGTAATCATCTTTGGTCTTATAAAAATAAAATAGTATGTTAAGTCTGAGACACAATGTTTCTATATCGAAAATGTCTGTTTTCATTTTTATAAGATAGGAATTTTAAGCGTTAAATTTTCGTTGATTAGGGATATGTCTTGAGAAAAACATTCCTTTTAGATTTTACTGAATGTTTTTCCAAAGAGAAAGGCATATAATTTGTAAAAATTTTCACAATAAATCGGATTCATTTTCCTTTTTTCTTAATTTTTCTCTACCTAAATCAGTCGTCGATGAATGATAAAAACAAAACAAAAATTCTTAAAACTAAATTTTGGTAAATTTCTCTGTAAAAATGCACAATAATTGTGAAATATGGAAAATGAACACAATTTTAAGAAAGAGTAACAACACTTGTCACCAGTATTCACACTCAATTCCTTTCACGGATTGGTGATTAAAGCATTAATCCAGCATTTGGCCAAGAAAAAATTATACTTAAAAAAATTTTAATGAAACTACTTGTGAAAGTGAATTATAAAATCTCGCTTATACGCAAATATAGTCTACATGAAATCAAAATAAGTTTATAGTCCTATAGTAAGATTTAAATAGAATCAATTCCTACTAATATTCTATAAAACAGTTTTATATGGTCAAATTTACTGGAGTAGGTACACTTGATGACTCGATTCAGAGGCGAAACAAGTGAACAATTGGAATGTGTTTACAAGACAAACCCGAATATAAGTCAAAATTTTAATTTAGTCATAGCCATCGCTTAAAGCGACTGGGATTTAGAAAATAAATATTCATTATTCTAAAATTCTACAGTAGAAAAAGAAGTTTGTATAAACTAGTATTTAACTTGGCCTCCTGGACTATCTAGTTTTCCTTCTTGGCATTGTTTGTATTAATTGTAGCTGCATTCGATTCGCCACATTTCAGGTTCTCGTCACGAATATCGTTATTCAAAATTACAAAGTTTGTCTTCGACATTGAATTCTTTTGAATTGAGTTGAGAGGTTTGCTAAATTGAGCATTGTTCAGATTTGATACAAACTGGACATTCTCTGTTGCTTGCTGATTAATATTATTGCTATTCATCGTGGAGGAAGAACTTTTTGGCGTGGATGGCTTTAGAAATGTTTTCGAAAGCGGTGGAAGATGCGGATTGTTTATCCAGAAACGTCTCGCAGTTAACATAAACGAGTCCTTAACGCAAATCACACATGAGAACACATTGGAGAGTAGCGTCGATATGCTGTCGTACTCATTTGGTATAATTCCGTCAACGGATGCCTCAAAGTAGCTGAACATTGGAAACCAAATTCTCGTCCGATTTGAATCGTGTGACATCAATGCCTAAAAACATTAATTCGAATTATGATTAAGCTTGACTTGACTTAACTTGCTAATTTACCTGATTATTTGCGAGGGTGTGGTAATACAAAAACAACCTGGATGTTATATAGAAGGCAACGAAAACATCGATCGAATAATGTTCATGGGCTGCCAGGATGAAAAATATTCCAAACATATTTAACAGCCATGTCAGCGTATGCAAGAAATACAAATTTCTTGGTGTATCTAGAAATATAATAAAGTATAGTAAAAACGAAAAATTTTACTCTTAAGCATTTACATTCAGTAATGAAAAAATTAAGCAGAGTCAGGGCAACTGTATGTCCACTAAACATGTAATCGCCACACGTTCGGACACCTTGGATTGACATCCCCAGTCCACTCCATATAGTGTAAGCTCTAGAAATTCGAAGTTCTAATGCTTCACTTATTGTTAAACTGTAATATATAAAATAACATAGTTATGGTAAAAACTGTCGATGCAATGATCTTTCTGGTTTGAATTGGTTTTTACATACAACATCTATATAAATAAAATCGTAACTCGCTTCGTGTCGGTGCGCGTATGGCGCAAAAACTACTGGAGATATTCAAATGCTACCATTTTTAATTTCTTTATAGGAGTCCAGTGATTTATTTAAGCTACTATCTAATAATACGACCAAAGAAAATAACTCAAATATGAGAATAAAGTAAAAGGAAAAATTTGTAGCTTGCCTGCTACATCCAATGTACTTTTGTAGTTTTATTCTATGAATTATGACTTGTTTAATTTCAATTATTTCGAATTGCGTAAGCGCTTCTATACTATTGAGAGTTCAACTTCTAGTGACGGCAAAAGGACACACGAGTATAGCCAAGTAGTTAAGTATGCCGGTCACAAGCATGTGTCGGGATTCTACATAAAGAATTATTTTTGTTTTATAACCTTACAAAATGTCTTTTTCTTTTTTTATATAATGCTAGTTAAACATGTGTAGAAAATAATCAATAAAAAAAATATGGAGCGTGAATGCTACTGATCCCTGCTCGGCTTTAAAGCTCGCAGCAGATAAACACAGATATTTTGGATTAATCTGCAGGTAATTTAATCACATAAGTTTTGAGAATTCAGATTTCAGACGTGCTTTCCTCAAAATCGTTTTCCTTTTGTTCGTTTTTGTTTGTACAAGACAACTCAAAAACTATTTGATCAATTCAATTTCGAACTTTTAGATAACATAACTACTTTCTATGTATTTCACATTGAAAATTAAAAAAAAAAACTGTTTTCTCATTAGCTAATATAAAAAAAAGGATTGAAAAATGGAATATTCAGTTTCAAATACAATTTTTCAAATAAGTAAATATTTACTTTTCTTTACATTTTAAAGGTTCACATACTGTGAGCGCAATTTCTGTAAGCGTACGTCTGATTTTAAAGTGAAATTTAAAATTCATTGAAATAAAACAATATGGTCATATAGGTTCTTTAAAGTCATAACTGTTAAGTTATAATTATAATATAACTAACTATTCATAAAAGCAATTGAGCAATTCCAAATAGCAATCAATGCGTGAAGTGCGCAATTTCTATAGACGCAGTTCTTTTTGTAGCATTACTCGATAAAACCCAGAGTAACTTTGTGAAATTTCAGGAACAATTCATTTAAGTTTTATATTTGCTGTTCAACTGTTGTTTAAATTCTATATACATATGTATATAATTACGGCTATTTCTTAAATCTTATTGAAATGCCCATGGGAAAGACGACGATCGCTTCAGATTCCGTGCTTTTAGGGAAGCTTAATCAATATCATTATATGTTATAAAAGAAAGTGTACAATGCGTGTCGCTAAAACTCAGAAATGAGTCCCGGTACGATCAAGGGAGTTATATGGTATGGTAGCCCTCTATCTCCCGTCCATGAAGAAGGTTCCCGTTTTTACCTGAAGGGCATGCTTTTGAAGATATAAGGGCTGTAAGTTTCGCCCTCTAGAAATTTCTAGAACAGCCCAGAACATTCGAGAGTATTCGAGAGCATTCCACAACATTCTGGAATTTTGTTGAATGTTCGAGAACATCTCAGATCATTGTAGAGTATTCCAGAACGCTCTCGAGTGGGTTCGAACGTTCTAGAACATTCTGGAATGTTGTGGAATGTTCGGGAATAGTCTGGAATGTTCGGGAATATCCCAGATCATTGTAGAACGTTTCAGAACACCTTCGAATGTTGTGGAATATTCTGTAACATTGTGGTCCATTCGAAGACTTTTTTGTATGAGTGGAGCTACCTACTGATAGGGGTATATAAAGCAAGATCTGTCGTGAGTTCGAACGTTCTAAAATATTCTGGAATGTTGTGGAATTTTCAGAAATATTCCAGATCATTGTGGAACGTTCCAGAACACTCTCGAATGTTCTGGAATGCCACACAATCTCATATCAACTCCCTGAGCGAAACCGGGTACCCCAGCTAGTTTGGTATAAGAGAAAGGCAAATTGGAAGTTCAGACTGTCCAAAATTTTATTAAAAAAGGTAAGAGTTATGGGTTACGGGGACATCCAAGAGGGAACACCAAAGTTGCCAAATGAAATATTGGGAATATAAAACAAGGAGCTACGATTTAACCTTTAACTATGGACGTTCCATTTTTGTTACACTACTATGGACGTGCGGCCTCACAGACCGCTATCTTACGGGCTGCTTTCTATCTTGATGAGCAAGTATTGTATGATTTTTTGTTTTTATCCCTTAGAAGAGTTACTAAATGTAAATAAAAGATGTAATTTTAATGAAAAATGTATTTATTTTAAACTAAATCTAACGATATAACAATCAAAGGTACTTGTCACGCACGAGAATCACAAACTGCAGGCGGCCTGTGAGACCGCACGTCCATAGTTAAAGGTTAAGGATGCTTGTTGTTGTTGTGGGGTGCTTTTTTTTATTACAGAAATAAGTTTCGAATGAACTTGTATATGGCACAAAGGCTTGTGCACACTATAGAATATGTACGTCATAAAAATTCTTAAAAAGGTCACCGATCTAAGTCGAATGGTGGGGGTGAGGGATTGCACTCATTTTTTAGTCCACCCTTGAAAAAGAAAAAGTGATAATTATATTATCGGACCCGCACACCTCTAATGGCTTTGAATTTTAATATTGAGTTTTTTTTTTAAATTTGAAATCGGAGGAGAGGGTGTGTACACTAAATTTGAATAAGCATTTTTACACCTCCCTCCCTCACCATCCATAAACATACAAGACACATACATACATTTACACACATACAGCAGAGACAAAATAAATATTACACCTACTGTTAATTACTCAATATTATGAGAGATTTAAGCAGAGTAGTAAGCATTTGGTGATTAAATAATATTCGCATAATATAGCAAAAAATATAAAAGAATTTCCAATTTTTTGTTCTTAACTAACTAAAAATTACAGCCTTGATGTAGTTGAAAGGGCAAAACAAATAGCAAAACGGAAATAACTTAAACTAGTTACGAAGTTATTTTGGAATATTAAGATCTTAGTATTTTATAGGGAATTTATTTATATCAATTAAAACCCTACTCTTTGTAGTCATTGACAACACTAGCCCTTGGATATATTCTGGAACGATCGCATACCGGGCGGAATTCAGAGAGAATTCAGTTGGATTGAGACCGGGGGAATAAAATTGGTTCCATAATAAAGTACTGGTGCCTAGGACGCCGTCATTGAACAGTCGATCAATGAAAAAATACAAATCATAAATAACTTGTCTATTATTTTTAATATCCCGACTTGATGCGAATCTGTTACCTCTTACAATTTTTATAAACTTTCTTTTAGCCTTTTAAGACCTTTTGGAATGTCGTCGATGCTCCACAGTTCCAATTTCTTTCTATCTATGAACAGTTTTTGCACATAAATTTTTCTGACTTTAAACGATTTTGCAATTTCTCTTTGAGATCAATCCAAAAAATTCAAAGCTACAATCTTTTCAAAGAGTCCTCATTATTTTCACAACAATTTTAAAAAGAAGTAACATTTACGTGCCAAGGTCAGTAATATCAACTGAGTTGGACAATGGACAATGTAGGGAAATTTTTATAAAAAGTGTTAAAACTACCGTATAAACAATACCTTTCGCCAAGCAGATTGCAGCGTCCACTGATCTAACATCAGCTTAAAAATATGAGCCTCATGCAGAATGAGAAACGGAACCTTTATTTGAAAAAGTGTACTAGAGAAAAACGAGACATTATTTGTAGAAATACCACTGGTCTCAAACTTTTATGCAGTAGTATATTTGAGTTTATAATTTTTGATTTTACTGGTTTTAATAAAATTAAACAACTTTTATTATCTCCCCAGCTTGATGTACCCCTTTGTAGAAATTTTAAAAATGAAATTGAGATAAAACGTGTGGAAAATATGACTTTTAGTACGAATAATTTCGACATTTTCTTAACTATTGAATAATAATAAATAATAAATAAATAATTTCAAAAATTAATATTAGATTCGTAGTTAACGAACCCGAATATGTGAAGTAATACCGGTTCTCCAATGCAGAACCCAACCAAAAACGAAACATCTAAAAACACGCCATCCTATTCTTTATTATTTGCTTCATCTTCTCTCTGCTGCTCTGCTTCAGCTAACTTTATTCATATGTGTCTTTTAACGAAAAGCATTCAGCAACCATTTTATATTTCAGCCAATTCAGCACTTTTGTTGGTTGGTTGGACGGAGCATTGGAGAATGAGCAAAAGAGTTTGAAGTATTTTTTAGGTTTTCTTGTATCTATTATTAACAAAATTAAAGAAGGTTGACTCAATTTCATAAAGAAAACAAAAAACAAAAATTTAAAGAAAAGAGAATCGTTGTGTTTTAATATGTTTCACAAATTTAACATTTGCAAATGTTTTACTCTTGATTTCCAAAAACTCATAACTTTCACACTATCATAATTTGAAAAATATTGGGCGTTCAAAAAACACGACCGAAAAGTCACCACCATTTTGTCAAGTTGTTCAACCAATTGACTGTAACAGACGCAATAACTATTTAGAACCCGCCAGCCACGTAGAATTTGCCAGGGGATTGTTGCTGGAGGTGACTATTTTTTTTATTAATTTTGTTTAGTTTTGTAGCATAATAAAAGTATTATAATATTGAACAAAAATATTGTTGCGTTCATTGATTTTTCATTGAACTCTTTAAATAAGCTTATGACCGATAAAATATGGAAAACTATCATCAATGATCAACTTCATAGTATGTCAATAATAGGCACAAAAATGTTTATAAAGTTATTTCAAAGACGATGAATACAAAATTCCCCATTTAATGCTTAAATGGTGTGAAGCCTAATTGAGACCGAAAACATTTAATCATAATCTTAAAACATAAAATTATAAGAAATTGATAAATTTTATGATGATTTACTTGCTTTTACACTTTTTGTTTCAAAATGGCAGCGATTTGCTATTGGACTACAGTGTGTGACTAACTGTTAGCCCAAAATTTGTTTTCTATTGCAAAGTTTTAAGTATAATAACTTATTCATAACCAAAATAGCCTTGCATATCCAGTTAGCAAAATGAATTGTACAGAAAAAAAATATAATAATAATAACACTAGCTTACATTGATAGATTTTGTCTACTCATTACAAATTTAGAAAGTAGAAACAAAAGACTTCATCACGCCACGTTTTATACATAGACAAATTAAAAATTTGCTCTAAAATATCCAGCTTAAAAAATTGCAATTGTAAGCTGAAATGAAAATGTTCCCTTTTAACTTTTGAAATAAAGAATAATACCATGAATTTCACTGGAATCGAATCGAAAAGAGCTTAAAAAAACACGTTTCAAATTGAAATTTCTTAACAAGCTTCCTAAATATTTAGGAAATTCATTTTAGTAACCTTTGGCTTAAATTAATTTTTTCATTCAAAGTGCTAAAATAATTCCATTAGAAAAATCTAATCGAATTATTTTGATGTTACTATTAAAGTTACTGACAATGAATTGTCAAAAATTTTAGGAATAAAGACATTTTTATCCAAAAAGTGCTTTTGTAAGCTCCTTTCTATTCGATTTAAGTGTAATTCATGATTGAAGTAAAATATACGAAAAAAATTTGTTGCGAGACATTTTGTGTAGTCTTTACTTTCTATGAACGAAAATAAATAAAAATCAAAACTGATACAGTTTGTGAAAAATTGTTCTCCAAAATACATATCTATTTAAGTAAAGTACATGCTTTATACAAATCTTTTTAGTGGCGTTTATCAACTTTTTCGAAAACCTTATTTTCACTGGCTAGAGTAATTTCAATATGGCCCATGCTTTGAATAATAGGACTTATCGAAAAGAAGAACCATGAATAGAAAAAAAAGGAAATAAAATTCTTGAATTTTGAATTATGTATGTACAGGGAAAATCTGCAAATTGCAGGAGTATATCCTTTTTAAAGTTTTTGTTTTATTCTGTGTGATTTTAGTGTTCTAAAAACAAATAAGTATCATACTTACTTGGTATCATCAACCTTGTAATCATTTGGGTTACACTGAAGATGTGTTCCAGGTACGCTGAGCGAGGTAATTAACATTGTAACACAGCGAAGAAGAAATACTGTTCCAGCAAGGGCGAAAAAGCGACGCAATAGCACCAATCTATATTTATGAAATATGCAGACGCATAGCCAAATTGTAAAAAGCAACGTGCCCGTTATTTCGCACATGTGAAAGGCCCATGGTATGTGCGGAACATTGTCTAGAAATATATCTGGAAGAGGTGGGTAACGTTTCATATCCGGTACACGTTCGTGTACCACCACCATTACGAAGGCTGTTATCCATGTTACCAAGAAGGAATATACTGAAAGGAGGACAATATAAAGATTAATAAATTATAAACTACAAGACCACACTAAATCTACACAGTTCTAATCAATTTGTTCTAATAAAAAACCTGTTTTAATTTCCATAAACCCATCACGTCTAATGTTCGCCAACAATGTCTTACATGCTTACTATCATACATTAAGCACCGCATGCAAGGGTTCACCATCGCAGCATCGAGAGGTTAAAAAAGAGCTTATGACTTTTTATCAATAGACAACAGATTAATCACAACTTCCTCAAGTTATAATTCGTAACGTGCTTTTTAGGTCACTTCATGGTACAATTCAATTTATAGTCTGCTGGAAAGTATCTAGTCGTAACCTTCACCTCTCTCTAGACTTCATTGAGAAAAACTCGTATCGCATCATAACAAAATCACGCGAATCAACGAGGCATGTTTATTCTCTGGGTCAAGATTAGAAGGCAACGACCACCGCAGAAGGTTCAACATTTCTATACGGAAATATATTAAAAAGCGAATCGCACATTCTGCTGAAATGTTTCCTTCTTTTTTATCTATCTTATCCAGCCTTGCTTTATCAAAAAACATATTTAATCCGAAAACACTAAGGGCGATGGTATCATATTTTATTTTGCGAGCATTGCAGCGTCCCGGCAACTCGAGGAAATAATCTTTAATTTCCATGAAGCGTTTATTATTATATCAATGGCATTATGGAATCATTCTAAGGAATCTTTTATAGTCAGATATCAGCCAATTTACACGTAATTGAAACTAAACAAGACGGAGTCGTACGTTGGCTATAAGATTTTCACTTGTATTACTCGGAAGAAAGTTCATTAACCTTCGAGTAATGTTATCAATTTTTGAAATTCTAAACTTTAAAATCAGAGCGATTGATTCTATGCAGCATCTACTGTGAAAGTTTAGTACACTTTTATGGGTCAATATAATTTTTCGCAGCCCATTTTGGTATGATTTTCATATCTTATCGAAAAACCCTTGTCAACTCGCTTAATCTACTTCATCAAAATTTAGCACATATTTTCACAACAGTATATTTTTGACATCTTCTGAATTTGGGACATTAAATTTCTTTAAAAATATATATACTTATGTTTACAATGAACATTTTTCATGACATCATGACAGAAATGAAGTTAATTTTTAATTAAATCTGCTAAAATAAATTTATTTTTTAAGAATATCTTAAGGATTTTGTGAAACCTTGATTTGCCACTTATGTATGTATTTATAGTCTTCTAATTCTCAGTTTTGTTTTTACTCTTTTAAAAATCAGGTTTTGACTGGAATAGTAATCCGTTGTGGTTATTTTTATATTGAACTATAATTAGAAGTAATTTTACGAAAAGCCTTATGGTGACTCTTGTACAGCGACAATTTTGCTGAGAATAAAATTTGAGAATTCTATATTATAAATATCAGCTGTAAAGTGTAAGGGAAAGTTGAGTAATTTAAAAAGGCATATTCAGTAAAAAGAGAAAGCCAATTTTGTAGTAAGAGCGTTTGGACCTTCTTTTTGTTTTCCGCATACAATCACTGAACCACTTTTAGATAAATGTACAATAGGCCTTTATATAACTCGGAATTTATGCACAATAGAAATGCCGCAATTTACATTCCCATATACATATGTACATCGTCTAAAAAAATTAGGATTAAATTTCAAATTCGTTTTTTTATCCAATAAAACTATGTATTTTTATTTTAATAATATAATTCACGTTAAGAACATACAAAAATTCAAATCTAATTTGTACCAACATATAATGTACCTACCTTAAATATTTCAAAATTTCAAAAATGGTTTTATCTGTAAAGCCAGGAGATTTTAAGTTATGTTAGACCAAAAGTGGTTTATTTGGACAGTTATTATTTAGCTCGTTAGCCATTTTCTTTGGGACATTAGGTTTTAAGAACATCCTTATGTATTCGAGGAAAAACAATGCAAGTTCTCTTCAGTTTGAACACACTGTATAGTTCAAAAATCGTTCATTAAACTCTCTCATCCCTAGTGTTTTTTGATGGGGATAAAGTAATAATGCATCACACTAAAATTTCAGCCTTTTTCAATGGAAAACATGCAGCGTCTTTTGTTGTCTAGTATGTATAAGTAGCTTCGGAAATAGTACGCGCGATAAAGAGACGAATAAACAAACGAACGAACGATATAAATTTTATATAATACTTTTATAACAAAATATAAAATTTGTGCCCGTTATATTTGAGCCAATAATTTTATCTCATGAAGGGGTCATTATTTTTTGTCTTATTACTAAAGTCTTTTAAAACTTATGAAGACACTTTTATTCTTTCAACCGAAAATTACTATTAAAATGGACGTTTATTATTTCCGTCTTTCATAAGAATTTTTTAGAGATTTTTATTTTTTCAATAGTTAACAATTAGTCTGATGTAACAAATTGTTACACAAGCAAATGCGCTTGTATTCACTATTAAGATCATCAAAATTAAAAACATTTCTTAGCTTTTAAACATTCGAACTCCACAAAACATGTTTGCATTTACATAGATGAATATAAGCTTATTCGAAATCTTGTGATTCTTACTATTAAAGCTGTTCAACCAACATTTCTTGTTTTTCTTTACCTTAAAAAATCCTCTTAAGATACATATGCCAAATTACACATCGCTGCAATTTTTCAATGATTAAATGTATGATGAAATTCACTCACATTTTCATTCTTTAATTTAGGAACCCTCTACTTTAGTAGTTCAGATAGATTAGTAAAAAACTTCGTAGAAAGGTGTTAAAAAAATCATTTTGCCGGCTTAAAATTGATATATTCGAATAATTTTTGTGTACTTATTAAATTTCATAAAGAATTAAAAGATCACTTCCTTTATTTCTTAAGGACTATAGTTGAGAATGAGAAATTTAGAGTTAGAGTAACAAAATTGTGAATAAGACATATTCATTATTCATTTAATAATCCGATCATTTTTCGCGAAGATACGAAAGTTTGGAAAGAAGAATAATTTTTCGATTTTTTTGGATGACGCCTTCATCTTCAACGCCGGTGTAATTATTCAAAAATTGTTGTTATATGAAGGTGGTATGTTGTAATTCCTCATAGTTATCGTCTATCTTCCCCTGAATCTCTTGAATTTGTTAACATAGTAAAATATCATTTTTATCTTTGATTTATTTATTTCAGTTATGCCCAAGGTCTTATTCGGCAGTCCATATGGCACTCTAGAGTATTTTTATCTTTGAAAAATATATATATTTTTATCTTTTCGAAAACCACACTATTTATCAAAAAAATTAATTTCTTTCACAAAATTTTTAATAGACGGCAGTATTTTTTTAAATTCTTTTATTTAACTTACACTACGTGTCGTCAAATCTTGCAATGCAAAATTTTTATATTTAGACTTTACCAAACTCAATGAAATTTGGCGAACATGTATAACTTCGATGACAATACAAGTTAGTGAAAGATTTTTTTTAAAAATTTTTTTAATTTTGATATTTTTGATATTTTTCAACATGAATTTTCTACTTCGTCAAAAATCAGATCAAATATATATTTGTTTACTGTAAAGATTTATATTCGTAAATACCGAACAAAAAAGCCTTTTTAAAAGCTATGGGATATATTAGTTAGTAATGTATGTTTTTCTAACATAGTTTCACAGAAAATTGTACACTACACAGTTCCCTTTATATTCATCAAAAAATATTAAAAGCAGAGCTCGATGAAAATCATTTAATAAAAGATAAAAAATAAATGTTTTTAAACGTTGACGTCCTCATATTTTTTGCTAATTAGAAATAAAACAATTTTTTACAATATCAGTAGCCATCGCAGTAAGAAATGTAAATAAGAATAAAAGCGACGTTTCGGAAACTCGTAGCAACTTTTTCTTGCCTTTTTTATTCTCTTAGGATTGGATATACAAGATAATGAAAAATGCTGCTGAATGCAGGTTTAAAATTTGAATAATGTCATAATCAGAGGAATTTTAATTATTTTCTAAAAGCTCCAAACTACCAAAATTATATTATATATAAAGTACATATATGAGTTAATGAGAATATGTTGCAAGTGAGAGGGAATAATAAGTAGGAGTTATTCTGGAAGAATACTTAATGAAACCGAAAGTTTTTTATCTCTGATACTATTAAAATTGTTTTATTCATCTCACGTAACATAACGATAAATGTACATTCATACTCACATGAGCATTATGAATTAGCTTTAAGATAGATATGTGCTTTGGACTACCACACAATTCGAGGATAGAGTATTAATATGTTCCCAACATAGATCCAGCTTTTTAATATCATTAGAAAAATTTTTTTCATACTAAGAAATCGTTCACTAATTTAATTAATTAAGCTTAGAATATTTTTCAAAAGGAAAACCGGTTTAGATGGCTTTTTTTATAAAAAAATATTTAAAAAATTGGTTTCGATGGAATTTTAAGTACAATTGACTACTTTTATATAAAAAATAATGTCTGTATGAGAAATGTTCGAAAAATATTAATATTAATTATTTTGAAGCAAAAGTATAATATAAAAGATATTTTCAACTTAAAAAATCAATATTTTATTAACAATGCATAGAAACTGACCTTTTACATTACAGGAATTTAGAGTTAAACTCCAGGTGTTTCACCTACTCTCTTTTGTTCTTGCTACATATGTATCTACAATAGATTATTTAATTTTCGTAGTGAAGTTTTGAGCATGTTACTTGAATTATGAAAGGCTCACTTGCGTTGTTAGAAAAAGTGGTCTCTTAAAAAAGTAATTTAGGGGAGAGTGGGGTAATTACGAACACTAAAGAAAAATTTGAAGTCATGCTTATACAATTGCAAAAAGTCGAATTCTAATTAATTACATACTTACATTGATTACCTGGCTATCATGTAAATACAAATTTTGTTTTGCAATAGCATGTCATAGTGTGAAATGGGCAAGCGTGGGGTAATTACAGATTATGAGGGGTAATGAGTGACAGACATAGTATTAGCTAGTTAAAGCTGAGCAGCTTTAATAACTATATATTTATTACTTAACGATTTCAAATGCAGCCAAAAAATAAAAGTAATAATAAGGTGTTTTTGAAAATAGCTCTAATATCTATAATTATGTCCGTAATTACCCCATATTGATTCAAATTGAAAATGCACTGTCCGCAACTACCCCTCGAGCACATAAGCAAGAAGACTTAACATAAAATCTATTATAATGATCCCATTCCCAACAAAACTCGATACGGACCTGATAATTGTTGATTGAAATAATACTAGTAACAGGTCAAAATAATTCATCGGATGGTTATAAGAAATGACTGAAAATCATATAATGTAAATTTGCCAAGAAATGAGTAATGCTTTGGTAATAAAAATACCTTATATTAATGTTTTGCAAGAAATCAATTACAATCGAACGACTTTATGAAATAATTTCGTGATATAAACACCAAAACGTTACTATCCGTAATTACCCGCCGTCCGTGTTTAGTCCACTCTCCCCTATTAATTTATTTAATTTATTTTACCAATTTTAACAATTTTGTTTACAAAATTTGATATATGTATATATTTTAAGTAAAATATTGAGAAACTTTCAAGGAACATTCTTACATTAAAACAGTTCGGTATTAAAACTTTTTCTTTGTAATTATCACTATATTAATCCAACATTAAAATATTTTCTACGTTAAAGAAAAAATTTTCATCTTTCGTCGTATTAAAATTGAAGTCTAGGATCATCATATCAATTGACTTTAAATTTAGGAATGAATATTAAAAAAATTTAATTTATTCGTACTATTTAATAAAACTTCTACACTTCTATTTTTATCTATTATTACTAAATTAATTGGCATACTTATAATATGTACTTAGAATATTTAGGGGCCCCATTGTGTAATTCGATCGAATTTTGATCGAATCGAATCGAAAAGAGCTTAGGAAAGCTCTTTGTGGGTAAAAATTCCTTAATAAAGCTTGAAAATTATTATAAAATAATCTCAGTTAACGTTGAGTGCAATTAATTTTTTCGCTCAAAGTGGCTAAAATAATTCGATTGAACGTCAAAATATTCGATTGGATTTTTCTAATCGTTTTATTTGAACACTTTGAAGGCAAAAATTAATTGAAGTCAAAGATTACTGAAATTAATTTATAAGAATTTTAGAAACTTTGTTAAGGAAGTTTTACCCACAAAGGGCTTTCGTAAGCTCTTTCAATTCGATTCGATCAATATTCGATCGAATAACACAATGGGGCCCTAGATATATCGTTATACTTAAATTGCAAATCAAAACTGAGATGGATTTTATATACCCTCATTTTTATTATAATTTAACCCAGAATTTTTAAACGTGCAGTATTTTTAGCAGAAAATACGAATAAATAATTATGAAAATGTCTTACCAAGTGGTAAAACAAAGATTTTTCCTGACTTTTGCTTCCTATTATAATAACAATACGATAGGTGAAGTGATTCATATCTTGCGATAAGCGTAAGCATTTATTTCGCACTTTAACGACACAAAAGAAGAATGAAGTCGGATTAAAGTCCGAGTAACGCGGCGTGTAATGCGTCATGTGTGACAATAGATAATGAGTTGAACAAAACATTACTTTCGAGTGGCAAATGATATCTTTTCGCGTTTTTTACTATCGGAACTGGTGTACTGATAGAAATAGAATAACATCAAATTTTAAGGCCAAGGGTAAAGTTCGTGCGAAAATAGCGCAATAAGATAAGACATCGTTAAATATTCTCTGAGTGAACATTTCGATCATCATTAAATTACAAAATTTAAAAGTACATTTGAAATTAAACATTGCTGAAGTATTATTTATTATTTTTTTCCTAAAAAGATAGAATTGTCGTATTTATACATTATCCCCGTTGATAAGATAATTTGTTGTGCATTAAATTGCTTGCGGTGCTTAACAAATGCATTAAGCGTTTTCCTTTTTTTGTGTACACAAATCTATATATAGTATTTTAAATTTAGTGAAATTACCTTACATTATTTTGAAATTACGCATTTAAGAATTTGGTTAGCGTAATACGATGGCGGAGGTGGAGCTCGGAGTAAATAATAAAGGTAGTTTTAATTCTAAATTCCGCTTTACACTTTGGACTTTTATAACTTCTTTTACGTGAGGTACTAGTTAAGTCTCACAAACAGAATCAAATAGTATGAATTATCATCAAGGCAAGTAAGGCGCGTACTTAGAGCGCTATGTTTTCTGGGGGTGTGGATGTTTTTACGATTACTTCGGCAAATGCATGTCATTATTTATTGAATAATTTTGAAGCCGTGCAAATCGTGCAATCCGGCAATGCATTATATCTTTTAATGGATCGAGCGGGTTGTATTGTGAGCACAAACATACATTAATAGGGATGAACCACCTAATTGCCTGATCTCTATTTTTTCACAGGACAAACTAGAGTAGGATACGGAAATAAAACCAATCGTCAAAATAAACTTTTGTTTACATTTATATGTATGTATGTAGACGTAGTCGACAATTTCTTGAATATGATCTTTATTTATGCTCGGCTCGTAAGATAAAATTAAGAGGATTCAACACTCCGACGAGCATTTTTTCAGACAACCAGGATGGGCTTGGGCAAGTCGCTATAGGGTATTTTACATCCGGCACTAAACAGAAATCACATATGGATTCCTTTTCAAGTATGACTAATGAACTTGATCTAATCCAACTGTTTTCTCAAAGCCAAAAGGAACATAATAATTTCATAATTCCTGCAGTAAATTAAATTTTTTGAAAAAAAAAGAGATTAATTAACTCGTTATAAACGATGCAATAATATAATAATTGTCTGATCGTCCTGCTCATTTAAAGCGTTACATTTCTGATCAAGAGCAGTATGGACGAACGTGAATAAACACGCATTCTTGAGATCATTTGCAAGAACTCCAGTCTCCAGCATATATTCGTTCGGCTGAGATCGGAGCACTGACATATAGAAACTGGACTGCTAAACCGCGTCTGAAAAACGAGACCATTTTTAGTCTAGGCTCAAACCTTTCAAGAAAATCTTGGCAATTAAAATGCTCTAAATTCCCGCACAATTATGTTTAAACACAGCTAAATAATAAATAATTAAATTGTCACGAATCGATTTCTGTCATATCTCTTTGAATTTTAAGTTTTTACATAAAAATGTCGCTGAAAATAATGAACGGGGTATCTGCGAACAGAGTAAGATATAAAAATTATTGTTGCTATCTTTGTCTAACCTTCACATTTCACGTACCGTAAGGTCGGGGTACATTAGCCCAGGGGTGTAACTTTGGCCATGGGTGCCACTTTGGCCCAATGCGGCAAAAAGTTTAAATTTCCCGCCACTACTACTTCGATAGCTCCTGATGTGCGGCGTGGCGGGAAATTTAAACTTTTTGCCGCATTGGGCCAAAGTTGCATCCATGGCCAAAGTTACACCCCTGGGCCAATGTACCCCGACCTTACGGTATGTATATGCCAACATAATCTAAAATATGCGAGACAAAGTGCCGAAGCCATCTGTTGGTCGTCGTTAAACTATTGCAACAGCCGATTTTAATTTTGTTTTTATGCTATTACTTTTGCCCAATTTGTGCATTTTTCAAAACAAAACATTTTAATATGAAGAAAAAAGTGTTATGAAGTGGACTGTATCTATTGGGGTTGCATTATTTTCATTCGAATACCAGAATAAAGTGCTATTAAGTTGCCTGCCTGGGGTATCTGCGGGGGAGCGAGATAGTTAGATTTCGGCCAAAATTTGATCTCGTTTTTGAAATTAGCTTTTATCCAGAACCTGTGGATCGAAGGCACTAATTTACAAAAATCATGACAAGATCCAACTCTTTACTAGTTCCAAACTTCTCAGGATTTCATATGGAAACATCAAAACATAATAATTGAAGTTTTCCCTTTATTTCAATACTATAATGCTATTTAATCAGGAGATTTATTGAGTTGCTTACAAACATTTTCATCTTTTATTAACACAAAAGGTTGACTTACTCTCGCAACTCTAGATTACTTTTCCCACAAGAGAAAGATAACAATCAGCATAAGTAAAGCCCTGTATGAAATAAGTTCATTCAGCCAGAAGTTGAGACGAAAATCAAGATGAGCCTAAGAAAGCCTAAAACATTTTTGCTAAGCAGGCTCAACTCATAATATTTAGTATAAGTACACATACATATATGTACATAATTTTAAAACAATCCAAAATAATAGTTTTATTCTTGAGATAAAAAATAATGGATTTTTTCCGGTCTCTCTACTATTTAGAAACAGAAACAATTCAAGCTATTTTTATCACTTGATTTGGAAATGAATTTGTTAACTGTCTTAAACCAAAATCTTCCTGCAGCTTGCGGTGACCTCAACACGAATCTTACCTTTATAAGTGCATTTGCTCTCAATCTCTTCACCTATGAATCCAACACCACTCATATTAAAAATAAACTTGTTCGCTTTTCTTTAGTTCAATGAATCTTTAAAATAAGTTACAATACGTCCCCACACTGGCGACATTTTATTCTATTGATTTATCTATTCTATTCTATTTCAAGCTAATTGCTCTTCGCAATACGCGGAATGTGATCTTATGTGTAGGATGCATTTCGAATCAATCTATTTCTAATGTTCTTTTTGTGCACGAATAACTGGTACCCGTCTGTTAATTAATTTAAAACGGAAATATTATTAATTATCTGCGCATACAATACAAATTAAGTTTCTAAGTTCGCCTTTCTTATCAATATTATGATTTTGTTTTGCGAATTTAATCAAAATTCTGCGTCATATGTACATATAAACATATAACGAATAAACAAATATGTAAGTTGTCTACTTTTCAATTTAGCCAGATTTGATGCGATGAATGAGCTTGACTTCAACAGAAGGAAATCAATCGGTATTAATTAGTTTGATTACAATATCGAGTTGTTATGAAATGCTTAAATTGCATACTATTTAGATCTAATTCAACTAAACCTTTTATAATTTAAATTTTTCAAAGTATTAATAATGAGTTATTGCAATTTAATTTTCTCTCCAATATAATTAGGGTACAACTGAGTTGGCAGCACTTAATTTAAATATTATAAAGTACAACCTGTTAAAAGTTATATAAACTGCTTTACAAAATCAATATTAATGTTTTCAGCAGTCCAAAGGTACACTTAAAGATAATTTCGATTATTTGTATTTCACAAGTTCTTTACATAATACGCAGAAGTGTTGTAATTTTAATAAAACGTAATATTGTTACTGAAGTAAACCACTTATGAATTTATGATAAGATAATTTTTTAATTAATAAAGCGTACTAATAAAGTGGACAACAATTTTTTGGTGACTTAAAGTTTTCACTAATTGAAAAACATAAATTGCCAAATCTAATGAAAGGTAAGTACATACATATATGCATGTACTTATGCACATATATTTAATTTTTTCTTCTTTACTTTCCTAAGAAGTCTTCTTGAAATTAATATTTACTTGATATGTTTTTTTAAAATAAATCAAAAAGATCTCTGCCACGTAGAAATATGTATATATAGAACTTTGGAATTTTAACCTAATGATTGAAACCTAGATTTTTTGGGTTAGGTTACCATAGTTGAGATTAAAACGCAAAGAAAGGAAAAAAAAAGTGGAAAAGATATACAGAGAAGAAATTAAGTTGAACTAAAACATTTGTAAAGTGTATAGGTTTACAATAAGGTTATAATTGGTTATTGATCCTCCTATTTCTAATAATTGAATTGAATATTTCTATTTCAAATAGCTGATTAAAGTATGGACCGGTAATAACAACTTTTATTCATTGTACATATATTATAAAATCGTTAAGAAGGAGTGGTCAGATGTTTTAATCAAATAGATACAGATCGTCCGTAGGAAGCATTCTTTCCTCTACTAACACATTTTGCTATTTGTAATTTTTAATATACAAAATTAAAAGTCGTTGATTTATACAAAACTTCATAACAACAGATGATTTTATTGCTTTCGAACAGGAATTACAAATTTTCACCTAAGCGTCGTGTTCGCTGATGTCACTGGTTTTTTTTCAAAAACTATTTTTTCAGTGTTTTGCAAACATTGTAAAGAGCGAATTATCCAGTAAAAATGTATCTTTAAAAATATTAAAAGCCAATCTTAAATGAATGCAATTAAGATAAATAAAAACTATCTTATAACTCTTATTCTTAATTGAATTTAATTTAAGGTCAACTGACATCTTTTATCCTTGATCACAAAAAATGAAAACCATCTGGTAACTTTGATATTTTATCGAAATAAAAATAAATCAACATAATAAAAATTAAATTGCAACTTTTTATAGATTAATTACAACAGTTAACCTGTACCTCCATTAACCAATTTTAAAGAGTTGGCAAAACTAAACTTTTTTTAGGCTAAAAAACAATGTGAGGAAAATAAATAAAATTAAATTTACCATATAAAGGTAAAAACTAAAATATTACGCTCCGCAAAAAGACGTTAATCAATTATTGTTTGTTCATTATAAATAATTGTATGTATGTGTTTAAGCTGTAATAAACGAAAAAGCATACCTGAACAAACTAAATTTGCGAAATACAGTTCATGTAAATAGAAAAATTTCGTTATATCGAATCATAGACGTATAATATAATGGACCGCTCACGTACACGTTTTCCCATAGAAGCGGATGGTGCGATTTTTGTTCCCTCTCTTTTGCTCTGTGGCAGTGACAGTTCGTGAAATGACGTAAAATTAACGTTCTATAATGTCAGAGATTTGTCAGCAGACTGAATTGCAGTTAAACATTTTCTCTGAGAATTCTCTGGAGAATTGTTAAATGAGTGTGAATTTGTTTATTGCAGCAAGTTTACTTGAATTTTCAATGCGAAGCAGCACGATTACACATTAATAGCATTGACACATATACCGGTCATTAGCACGAAAAGTGTCCTTAGCACAAAAAATCAAATGACGGGGTAACACATATACGTTTTCATCATTTTGAATTGTTACCTAGGTAACGAGCTATCTCATTGTAAAGATGATTGTTTTTTTTAGCAAAGTGAAGTTTGTTCGCATGAGTGAAAATTTAAAATAAATTTTTGATTATGCGATCAGTCCGTATAACATACATATTTTATTTTTTCGCTGTTCATACTTTGGAGTATTTTTAAACAAATTTTCAATAATATTTTTTTCGGAAATCATCAACTTTTCACGGTAAACCACAAATTCAATTTTAAATTCAAATCAAAGAGTGCCAAATTTTATTTCATTAATTTTACAAAAGGTGGCTTCTAATTATTCTATCCAAATATAGATGGCAGTATTTCGTACTTATTGAAATAAGTACGGTCATTTTTCGTACTTATCGCACTGTCTTTATGATGGGGGTTTTTTGTGCTAATGACACTTTTATGTATGTGTGTCAATGCTATAATTAACCAATTTGTTTTTATTAGGACTTTCAGGGAAGCTACTTAGTTAATCCCAGAGCTGATTTTCGCCCATGTTCTCTTATTCCGGGTGAAGTAAAATAGAAAAGATCTTACAAAACTCCTTTTGAATGGAATTTTCGTAGTAAAATGTTTATGATTTTAACAAATTCATTTCAGTAACCGTTGATTTCAATTAATTGTTTCGTTTAAAATTAAAATAATTCAATAGAAAAATCCGATCGAAATACTTTGAAGTTTTTGTGGACAAATTAATTGAAATCAGAGGTAGGTTAAGTTAGGTAGTAGTGGGTGCTCAGTTGGGGCACACTTAGGCCGGAAAAAGGCCCGTTGTGATACCACATGGAGCAAGATCCCCCATAGTTAACCCTTGAATCATATAGAGCTCCTAATGAGTTGTTCCAGGCTTCTAATCCTGACAGAACTAATTTCCGACGCATCATAGAAAGAGGAGCCTAGACTGCGGTATCTGCGTATCGCAAGAGCAGGGCATTGGGAGAGGATACTTTCCTCCTCCTCTTCATTATGGCAACTTCTGCCTTCAAAGATAAATGAAATAAATTTGTTACAGTTTTAAGAATTTTATTAAAAAAGCTCAATGCAAACAGAGTTTTGCGAGTTCTTTTCATTTCACTCGGAATGTAGAAAATGGGTATTAGTTTATTTGATCTTAGTGAGTGATATTCTTTATTAGCTTATAGATATGGCTCTTATCTATTTTTAGCTCTTTAATATGTTCATTCAATTCCATTCCATAGATACCCCACACATATGGGTTTGATGAAAAAAAAAAAATTTTGAGTTTCAGTTCTAAGTATGGGGGACCCCCAAAAAAAAATTTTTTTTCTATTTTTGTGTGAAAATCTTAATGCGGTTCACAGTATACATCTACTTACCAAGTTTCAACAGTATAGTTCTTATAGTTTCGGAAAAAAGTGGCTGTGACATACGGACGGACAGACAGACAGACAGACATGACGAATCCATAAGGGTTCCGTTTTTTGCCATTTGGCTACAGAACCCTAAAAAGGACTTGAATATGGGGCATTATTTTTAAAACGATTTAAGAAACATAATGATTTTAAATTCCGTTTCAAGGATACGCCACACGATGGGATAAGTACCCCTTACCCCTTTTGCAAGATGGCGGCCAAATCGGGGCTTTCAAACCCGAAAACCGAGTTTTATACTTACACTGACCCAGTACAACCCAAAAAAAAAGGCTTGTCCTATCCAAAATGCAAGGCCAATGCAATTTAATGGACTATATAACCCTTTAAGATGTACATTTTGTTTAACTCAGCTATAAAACCAATATCGGGCTTCATGAGACAAAGTAAATTTTCATCTAAATATTTCGTTTGCCATAAATTATTTTATCTCTGTGAGCATATATTGTATGTAGTGGCATTCTTTCGATTAATTTGTCTCTGAAACCAAGGCAAGAGAAAAGGAAGTGAAAAGTGCAATGATTCTTTTATTATTGTTTATTTTTGGTTCGTTTTTTCTCGTTTCTCATTACTCTTTAAACGCTTTTTGTAGGACAACGTATTTTAAGCTTTTTCATTTTTTGCCCCTTATTGAATATACAATTTTAATTATTTTTATGTTCAATATCTCAAAACCAAGCGACATTGTAACTGCGTCGAGGTAGGGCTGATTGATAAAAGTTTATGCCAAAATCCAAAGGCGTGGAAACAAAACGTTGGATTGTTGAAATTTTCTTATCAATAATAAATCACTGGAGAAAAATTGCATTGTGAAGCCCTACAGTCTAGAATGATTAAATGTGGTTCCCTTCGAAAGTTATGTCTGGCCAAATGAGGTACATGCTTTATTGCAGTTCAGAACGAACCAGGCTTGCACTTGCATAACGTGCGAGTATTACATATATCTGAGAAAGGTAGGTTGTAAGAAGCACGTGCAACAGAGCCACCTGCTTTCATCCTTAATCTAATTTATAAAAAGGGCATCCACATCGTATTGCTTTAATTGAACATTTTCTCTTTGATTACATTGTTAAA
The DNA here is from genome assembly GCA_951509405.1 of Machimus rusticus. Lineage (NCBI taxonomy): Eukaryota > Metazoa > Arthropoda > Insecta > Diptera > Asilidae > Machimus > Machimus rusticus. Next base: position 18,641,537 of record OX608050.1, on the reverse strand, counting down.
TGTAATAAGGCAATGAAGAATAAGCACGTTTTTAGCCGGTTTTGTTTCGCTTCGGTATTTTTCTGGCGGCCCCCCAAAAATCCACCTTGCATGCGGCGCTAGAAACGTCACTATCAGCTGATTATGTTTACCAATGTCCGCTGAGGAATTTGGTCAAAAGGTGAGAAACTTACCTAAACTAATAACTGTCTTAAATACTTCTGGAGGCACATTTGTCGCTCTGCCATCGACGGACAGAGGCGGCGTCACGCGATCTATGTCGTGGAAATGCATCAACTCGGCTGCCCCCGTGTGGTACGATCCCAGTTGGCCAACCAGGGGGAAAGTGTTGCTCGTGCCTTGGGAAAGCGTCTCATTGAGGCCCAGGCAGGCCACAGACGGTGCATTTTCTTTCTGCAGGGTTCTTACGGCTATCCAAAATCGCTTTATATCACCTATAGTTAGGCAAAGGTGGCATTTGTCCCGAAAATCACGGATATCATTTTCACTAAGCGCGAGCAAGGATTTTCCGTCTATATCCTGATTGCGAATGCACAAAACCGATTGTTGGCCCAGTTTTTCGCGATGCGCCCATTCGACAACTCTTTCCGTTGACCAGTCCATCACACCCGCGACCGTGTCGCTCATTATGCCCTGATTCATTTTAACGCCTAGAGCCAGCAGAACCTCCTCGGATCTTTCCGCATTTCTCGAAAACTGTGCAACAACCTGCTCGTCGTATACTCCCGCTTTCACTATTTGACGTTTCCTAGCCCACTGACGCTTTTGCGTTCACACCAAAAACTGCAAGCAGAAGGGGCTGCCACCTCTCCACGATAACGGCAAATGAGCTTTTAGCCGATATTCCAACTTCCAAATTGCGTCACTTGTGGCTTAAAGGCTCGAAGCTCGAAGTGCAACGGTTTCATATTTTAACACATTTTAAATTATAATTGTTTTACATGAGCAATTTCATATTGTGCAGGTACACGATTACAAATAAGAAGATGGTCTATTAAGAAGTGCTCCCCAGGCAAATTAAATTGGTATGAAGGTCACACTGCTTAATATCCTACTATACCGTATTTAATAGTTTCTTAAACGGTGGTTTTTACGTGAACCTTGATGGGTTTTTTTTAATTCTAGGATGTTGCGAGCAATCCGGACCTCTCTTGGTAGACTTTTAAAGTAAGCTATCGCTTCGTCAATAGGATCATTCTTTAGCTTATTCGTTCTAGTAATAGGCAATGGCCTAAATTATCGGAGGGCTAGGCGGTGCTATGCACCAGACCCCGCAAGCTCAGGGGGTCCCTGGCCAGCAAACCTCGAACTGACCTCGCAAAAATTTCTCCCATCTTCAGAACATAAATGCTACATTAAAAATACGGACATAATTGTTTTTAATGAATTCAAAGTAACATAACTATAGTAACAACGAAAAAAGTTACTAAATTAAGTTCATTTCGCCCCTAATATTTAAGGATTAAAATGAGCTGCCCTGGCAAAATATCAAGGTATCTATCTAACGAATTTTCATTCATAAACAAGTTTGGTGCCTCGCATGCAATTTTATGACACCCTCAAATGCTAGCTCAAACTCTCAAAAAGAGCTGCGCGCATAGTTAGGCGACGCACCGAATCTCAGCTCTCGAGCTTCGAAACAAAGAATCGAGTGCATACAATGGGCAAAACAGCCCTGAAATTTAAATACTAAATTTTAAGTTTGTGTTACTTTGTGAATTCATGCACCGTGTATTGAATGACATCAATTATGTATTTGCATGCAAAACTTTACAAAAATTCCATATTGATTTGGACGAAGCAAGTAAAGCTTTAGCAGAGATTAAAGCAAAATTGATAAATTTACAAAAATGACTTCCAATCATTCAAGTGTGCAGCTAGTGAAAATGCAAGCAAATATGATATATGTATGTAGATCCCAATTTTCAAGAAAAAGGCAAAGGAAAGTTAAAAGACATTTTGATGAACTAGTTTCTGAATACCGATTTCGAAACAGGAAAGAAATATTTAAAATAATTTTCAATAATGTACTAGGCACAATGATATGTGGCACAATTAAATACACTTTTTACTTGTATGAGTGCAGGCTGTCAAATTCAATTTTCTAACACCAACATTTTTACTAGATGTGGATGGAAAAGTGTGATCAATTCCAATGTAAATATTCTGATAGGTCCCAATTTTTCCCTTCAATTTCTTAATATTTACCACCTAGTTTTACCTAAATTAGCCCAGGCATGAACTGTTCACCAATTATGTAATGAAATAATGACCAAATTTTTAGAAGTTATAACGATAATTTGCGATCAGTTTTAGGTACACGTGCATAGTTATTTATGAACATTTTATATTCAAAACAAGTGGTTTGAATTACCTTTATGGTGACAGGTTTATAATTTGTTAAATATTTTTTTAAAAGCTCAGTTCGGCGATTAGCTAAAATTTTACCGATGATTTCCATTTACCGGACACTAAAATTACTTTCATCGATCAAGTTTTATTCAAAAACTGCCTCAGTCGATTTTCCTAATTTTAATTGAATTGCATGTTTCATATGATTTAATTTTCAAAACAGATATGCGTAAAACAAATTATAGTAACGATGACCTGCAGAAAGCCCTTCAGTATATCAAACATAAAAAAATCAGAGCAGTATAACACATCAAAATCCACACTTAAGGGGGCATTTGCTTTCTTTAAGAAAAAAAAAATCTATTTTTTTTTTTTTTACACAAAAGTGTTCCTTAACATCATAGCAATACTGTCCTAAAACCATTTTGCGAAATTCAAAACAAAACAAAACTTATAGCTATATATGTAACGGAAGGTACTTCGTTTTACAAGTAAAAATTATTGCACAAAAACTTTAAACGCGTTTTTCTCAAAACTACTTTTTTTCAACTGGTACACATCTCAAGGTCTACTCGATAGATTTAAAAAAATCAAAACGCATTCGATTCGTTAACATAAATACTAGAGCTTATACCTAAAAAAATGCATATAAGTACCCCTTGTTCTTTTTTATGCACGTACTTTTCCCAAAAATAAGGCAGATTTTTTAAATTTTCAGAAAAAGAGTCGTAAAACAATTAAAAAATTTTTTTTTTTTTTTTTTTTAGGTATAAGCTCTAGAAAAAAGTCTAAAGGACAGAATCCATTTTGAATTTTTTCTTTATGTTGTCCAGGAAGACCACAATTATGTGTACCAGCCAAAAAGGGACTTTTACAAGACGCCTTCTATCGCCGCTAAACATAACTAAAAATTAAAAAAAAAAAGTCTTTTTGTATTCTTCAATACCTATAGAGTAATGTCTATAAATAATTTTTTCAATAAATACAGTAGCCTTTTTAAAAAAAAATCCCAAAAAAGTTTGTTTTTCTTCAATTCTGAAAGCGAATGCCCCCTTAACAATAAATTAACTAGTGAAGTAGCGGAATATTTAGCAAGACCGGGCCCCAGCAGAAAAAAAAACGCTTTGTAGAATGGTGCATATGTCTTACAAAATTTGGATTTCCTTGCAAGTAAACTGACCTTCGTAATACTTTTGCAAAAATATTGAAAGACGATGGACAACAAACTATGTATATTTAAGGACGGTCGCTGCGGCAGCTGTGAGACCGTGATGCCCATGAACGCATATAAAAATTCCCTTTAACCCTTTGCACCCGAACATTTTTTTAGTATGGGTAATTAGGTACCCGACAGTATGTTTTGATAAATACGTAAATACCTTTAATTGAAGTAAATAGGATGCCGCGTGAGAAGCACGTTCGGGTGCAAGTGTTTAAAATAAAGAATTGAAATTTATATTAACGATCACTAAGCTGAGATAATTTCCGATCATGATTACAATTTCTTACTACGCAGGGTGTTTCGTTAAGAGGATCCAGTGGTGAAAAATTTTCACAAAAACTATTTCTTCTCTTTAATATTTCGAAAGTATAGTCCTTCGAGATTATATTGGTAAACTCCCAATATGTCACCGTTCGTGATCAGACTTCGAGCAGTTGCCCAGTTAGTTGCGGCGTGCCGCAAGGATCTGTGCTTGGGCCGCTACTTTTTAGCCTCTATATTAATGATCTGCCATCCAGCATTAGAGCTGGTGTTGTTCATATGTATGCGGATGATGTCCAGATTTTGTACTCGTCGCGCTTAGACTTGCTGAGTGATACTGTATCCTTAATAAACCAGGATCTTGCGGCCTTATCCAGTTGGGCAACCTCGAATAGGTTAACTCTGAATCCTGAAAAATCCCAGGCGATGGCAATCTATAGAGTGCCTGTTAGACATCTTATGGACAGTATTGTCCTTGATAATAGAGTTATCCCTTATGTCAAAATGGCCAAATATCTTGGAATCGTTATTAATGAGACGTTGAGCTGGGAGGACCATATCTCATTCATAAGGCAGCGAGTTTTCTCAGCTATGCGGAGACTTTACTCAGTAAAAAACTATCTTCCGCTCGCTTTGAGGATCATCCTTATCCGATCCCTCATTTTACCCATCTTCACATATGGTTGCGAAATCTTCGCTGGGTGCACTGAACGGGAGATGGATAGCATCAGGGTCTGTTTCAATGTTGCTGTTAGGTACATTTATAATCTGAGAGCCCGGGACCATGTTTCTCCCCACGTCTTCCGTTTCCTTGGCTGTTCGCTGAGTGATCTCTTTAGGCTAAGAGTTCTGCTTCTGACCCGTAAGGTTCTTGTACTGCATGCCCCGGTTTACCTTTTCCAGCGTTTTTCGTTCCTCCGCTCGCCGCGTTTAAACTGCCTTTTAATCCCCTCCCATTCGTCGAGGGTCATGGAACTCTCTTTTGTAGTGAGAGCAACCCGTTTATGGAACAGTCTGCCTTCCTCGATTAAGAGCATTGTTTCTCCTGCCGCCTTTAAAGATAGCTGTCTAAGGCATTTGTCCTGCGAGTTTTAGGAGGTCGCCTTAAAACTAGCCTGCCTGTTTGCCTGAGGTCCGTTTTTCATCACCGTTTTTGTCCTTACTCATTTATTTTTCTTTCAGCGTGGGCTGTTGGGTGTGGGTGGGGTGTCTTGGGGTGAGCGTTTCTATTTTCTATTTTGATTTACCTCTATTCATCAATAATATTTACTTTAACTTAACTGTTGATAGACATCTGCTTAGTTTTAGATAGATTTAGTCTAAGATATTTTTGCTACTATGTTTCTACTTACACATAAGTTTCTTAGCAGTCGCGATAAGACTTCTGTCTTTTGATTGTAGAAATACTTTTTTGAAATAAATAAATAAAAATAAATAAACTTTTGTAATGATATTGACGGTATTGTAGGTCCAACAGCTTTTCAGAAGGAAGTGAATGGTTGGCCCGTCCGCCTTATAAATGGATAAATACTTAAAACGTTAAACTCAGTTATCTCGAAACTACTTTTTTCTGCACGGCGGGTCGAAAAACAAAAAACTATTCATCCGAATCATCTTAAATTTTAACCCCTTACCGCATCGTGGTTCATATATGAACCAAACCATATTAACTTAAATATATTTAAGTTTCAAACTGATTTTCTTATTTTATGCATACTGTATCAAATTTGTCCTATACGAGTTTAATTTTATGTATAAAAACGCCATCCATAAGCAAGTTGTGTGAACTACATACATATATCGTTCATCAAAGTCGACGAATAGGTACGAACCGACGCGGAGCGAGTTTATGAAATTCGAAATTTTGTAAAAAATATATAAATCTCAGTGTTAGCGCTTGCAAATAAATATTCCAGGAAAGGAAGTAATCTAAATATTGGTTCTAAGATAAATTTTTATTGTTTTAACAAGTAATAATTACTTATGAGTGGTTGTAACTGAATGGATCCAAAGAGGAAAAGTGTAAAATTTTCCAAAATTATTCAATAAAAATAAAAATCCTGAAACACGTGTCCATTTATTTAGTGTTTCCTACCAAATATATTTTTTTCATGAATAAATAAAAAATCATGCAGTAAGGGGTTAATATGTTATTCAGTACACCAGAGTACACCAGTGATTATGGCCGGTGCCACGAAAACACTTTTATGTTAAAAACTTGTTATATTTTACGTGCAAAACCTAATTAAAAATAGTCTGTTCGGTATTCAAATTTCAAAACGCGCTATTTTGCCAAGAAAAAATGCTTTTTCTTTCTTTCAGGTTCTAGCGACAGCTACACTCATATATGTATGTAGGTTAATAATTTTTATGTTTTTTTATCTTTCACATATGCGAGAGAACAAAAACCTCACCCACCGCCCAGGTCCATTTTTTTGAGGGGGTCATCTTCAGCGCCATTTTTAAAATAAGTTTTTTTTTTTTTGTTATATAAAATTGTTTTTGTATGCTGTATAGGTTAAATATACCTAGAAGGTTAAAATATCGTTGCTCATTATTTTCGCCTTCAAAAAAAATGTCTTAAATTCATGGATGCTGGACCACCGGGTCCCCTTAAGGTCTGAACGGGGTTATGGCAATCGATTCTACATGGCCTCCTGATCAATGTTTATTTATTTGCATGGGAAGATTGAAATGTTTTCCAAGAACAAGTTTCACCATCTTGTAACCGGGCCTTTCTCAGAATAACTCAAATTAGACGACGGCGCGTTCAGAAGTAATTTGTATTACGGGTGGATCAGCAACATGGTCCAGGTGGGTCGCTGGAGCCTCGACCTCCTCGCGTTGGGTTCAGTAAGCCTGTAATTAACACGAAATTTTTATTTTTATTTTGAAATCCGATGCGTGAGGTTGTTTTAGGAGATTTCGTGAGAGTTGGGGATGTTTTTACGCAACGCACGCATTGGAAGCTCTCAAAAGGATTACTTTTTTCCGTTTTGCATCATTTTGCTCCGCTCCTATTGGTCGTAGTGTGATGTTATATGTATATCCCTGTGCCCTTCCCTTCGAATGTTCCAGCTGTAGGGACGGCATGAAATTGAAGAAGGGGGAAGAGGCAGGTAGCAAACACTTGCCTTAAATACGGATGCGTTTGTTTACATTTTTTCATTCTGCAGTTTTAGGCAAAGATAATGTACTTAAATAAGATGTGACACTCTTTATACAAGCGCAAAGCTCTAACCGAAATCAAAGACTATAGAGCCTACAAAGACTGTTCACTCCGGCAATTATCTCCTTATCTTTTTGTGACCTTGGTACCTTTATTCCACCCAACCCCACAATTTTGGCAGAAGTCGATAGCATGCTTAAGCACTGTGGTGGAAGAGAGATGAAAAATGTGAAGGCGGAGCTTGGAACTTGGAGGAATTGATACAGTCTTACAGGGTGCCGAGAAAATATGAACGAAAAACTGTTTTATAATTGACCCTTTATGCCACAATTTATTGTTAATTCAATATATGTTTGAGCATAATTTTCTTAGATATCTAAAAAAACAATTGGCCCAATATGCCACAATTTATCATACATTAACTAAAAACTCAATATAAAAGAGCCACTCTGTCCTGTAAAGCGAATCACGTTCTATCTCGCCTCACCATACAATGGCATTTGCTTCCCGTGCAAAACAAGCCCGCATGAGAAAACCTATGGTGAAAAAACGTAAACAAAACTAATCTGTGTACGCCTTCAATGTGTGAGTCAGCCATTCGTTTTCTGACAGTTCCTATATGAAAAGCACGGCCGGACCGGCACCAACACAATGCCAGAAAAAGCAATGCTAAACAAGCCCGCACCGTAATAGGTGAACTCTGGTTTCATTGTGTGTGCGGCGATTTTGATTGTTGCCGTCCTTATTCTTTACTAGGCAATTTAAATGGGCATTCGGACTTGGAACAAACGGAAAGATTCTCTGTCTTACTAATGGGAAAATTTTTTGTTTTATTTTTCCCAAAATGGGCTGTGGTGGGGATAACTGCGCCGCAAAAATAGAGTGAACATTCTTTGTAAGGTAGTTCCATATTCTTTGCCGAAATGCAAATTCGAAAAAAATTTTTTGCCTTAGTGCAGGCAGTAAAGAACTACTGCCTGGCATTCCTTATCTAAATTCCGATAAGAGCGAACGAGACAAAAGTAGTCAGCTCACTTACGGCGCTTACAACTGTAAACAATAATGTGAGCGTTTTTTGTACACGCGTTTTTAAACTGCGCCTTGGGTGGACTGTGTACTTGCGTGCTTGGTATTAGTGCCCGTCCCTTCCATGTTCGAGGTATAGGGATGGCCTGGAATTGAAGAAGGGGAAGAGGCAGGCACACACGCATTTGCATTAAATACGGATGCGGTTTGTTTTCATTTTTTCAATATGCGCCTTGGATGGACTATGTGCGTACGTGGCGAAAAGTACGCCGGGTGGGCTTGAATTTTTTCAATTTAACCAAGCTAATATGAGAATAAGAATTTATCTTGCAATAATATGAGAGTAAGGATTTATTTCACAATTTATTTATTTTAAAAAGAAAAATCAATGATAAGTGATAAATGGAATGCATTTATAGAAAAGTGGTAAAAAATATGAGGCGCCCTGTAGAGTGTTTCAATTCTCGGTTCAGTTCCACCCCATTTCCACCCAAATTTTTATCCCTTTTTTACGCGTGACTTCCTTATTACTATCTAAATCTGAAGTTCGTTTGACTAACGGTACTAAGGTCGAATTTTTAAAAGAAACAATTTCGCGAGTGTCACATCTTATTGTAGCTAATCTTTGGTTTTAGGCGACTGGGGTGGGTTGTGTGCGTGCGTGGCGAAAAAAGTACGGGGTGGGCTTGAATGTTTTCAACTTAACCAAGCTAATATGAAAATAATAATTTATCTTGCAATAGTATGAGAGTAAGGATTTATTTCACAATTTATTTATTTTAAAAAGGAAAATCAATGAGAAATGATAAATGCAATGTATTTAAAGAAAAGTTGTAGAAAATATGAGGCCCCCTGCAGTGTTTCAATTCTCGGTCCATTTCCACCCAAATTTTTATCCCTTTCTTATACATGGTTTTCTTATTACTATCTAATTCTCAAGTTCGTTTGGGTAACGGTGCCAAGGTCAAAATTTTAAAAGAAAAAATTTCGAGTGTCACATCTTATTGTGGATAATCTTTGGTATAAAGTAACAAAAGCTGTATTCAGAAACTAATTCCGGAATCGGAGCGAGGAACTACTTGGAACCACTTGGAACCATCTGGGTTCAGGCGAGTTTCTGAACAACATGGAACCATTTCACATTTCTATATAAGTAGTGGTAACTGTCACTAAACTAAATAAAATATGAATTCGTAATTAAAATTTCCGTTCGCAAATTTATTACACAAACTAATTTTCATTTAACATTTTAAAATAAACCGCCGGTACTGCACAAAAATCAAGCCAGAAATGCCCCCTGACAGAGCTTTTGCCGAACTGTCAACGTCACTAACACAATCACATCAAGGAATCATTCCTTTCAACCCCAGGAAAAGACAGAACGATTGGAACCAGGTTCCGGAACCATAGTTCCGATTTTCTGAACAGGGATGGAACTAGTTCCCTCCATTTTCTGAACAACTTGGGTTCAACCCAATCGTTCCGGAATTAGTTTCTGAATACAGCTAAAGAGTTAGAGGTGTGCTTTAATATGCAGTTGCGCAGTTGACTTGCGTGAAAGTAAGCTGACTACCAAATTGACGAAATGTATGCAAGTAACGATAAATGTCTAAAAACTTCCATGTTACAACTAATGACCAACCAACATTAATTACCATCATTGGTTCAGTTTTGCTCTTCACTGTATAAATAAGACAAGGAAATTGGTGATAAAAAGACAAGAAGATAAAGTGAATAAAGGAATCTTTATTTTGTTCCCTTTGGGATGCCAACATGTTCCATATATTTATACTCTTAATTTGATTTTGAATCATGCAAACGATGTTAAGCTATCGAAATTTCAAATAAATAAAAAAACAAAAATTAACGTTAAACGCCGTAAACAAAAGACTTGTATATGCATGCAGTAAAAATTCAAAGAGAAAAAAAATTGTTATCTTCAAGAAATCTTTTACAACTTACAAATATTTTACGATAAAAGGAGGAGTTCATTACAGGCTGCGGATAGAACATGAATATATTATATATAAAAGGCTCCTTTAACAAGCGAAGCAGGTGCGACCGTGGAGGCACCTCGCTCAATAGGTAAACCAGTCAGGGTGTCTGACAGCTATAATTATGTAATCGATTAACCCTATTCGTAAATGCGCCTTTATTGCATATTTAAAGAAACTTGATTACGTTTCGTTTCAAAATAGTAAACCACGATATTCTTATGGATTATTCTCGTGCGTCACCTAATTGCTTAATATTTTATTGTTATATATATATAATATAATAATTCTGCAGTTTAGTATGTATGAATGCTGAATAATGGTAGGAGAAATTCTCGATTTAACGCAGTCTGACCAGTCCAGGACGAACCCTACTCGGCTTCCTCGCACAACTCGTTCATTTGACTACACTAAATAAAGATTTAGAGAAAAGCAAACAAAACAACGGGCGAATGGATTATGCAAGAAAGAAGGCAAACACTTATTCCTTGTAGACAGAGGTGTCCATGGGGCTAGCTGGCTGCGTGAACGTGCTGCTTGGAGCGTTAGTTGGAGTGAAAGCCAAAGACGAGTTGCTTGCATTCACCGGGTTACTGGAACTACTGGACGAATTACTTAAGCTAATATTCATTGGATTCGATGAAGCGATATTGGAATTTCCGATGCCTCCTGGTGGAAGCCGATCGCTGGCACCACCGCCGCCACTTGAAATTACTGTACTGGATAGAATCCCAGAACCGATTTGCTGAACTGAGGAGAGCACATTCGGAGCTGACGTGTTGAGGCCTAGCGATGGAGTAGGAATAGCTGGCTTAATGAACCGCTCACTCGTTCGGCGTCCCTTTAGTAACGTAAATAACAACATTTACCACTGTAAAACTATAACAACTAAAAGCCTTACCAGGAACTGACCACAAGCGTAACACCTATTCGGCTGCGCACCGGCTGTAGTCCCAGGGCTTAGTGGACGGCTACTAGATGGACTATGTGGCACAGGACTACTAATTGTGCGTTGGCGGTGACCCATTCCAAGCAAATTCTCATTGTAGAACCTTTCCTCTTCCATCTCAAGTGATGATTCCGATTCGGATAAGTGACGGCACAACGCTTCCCGTCGCTCAACCTCCATTTGGAGTTTACGCTGAAGACGCAAATTTTCCTCACGAATGCATTTCTCCTCCTGAGCGAACTGTTGCGTTTTCTCATTAGTTTCTTTTTGAGCTGCGGCTAAATTAGCTCTAAGGCGGATAACTTCGGAACGTAATGTCTGAATGTGAGCACTAAGATTTGTGGCAGTGTCACCGTTAGCGTTATTAATGTCTTTGGGAGTTGTCGGATCAGACACCGGCTGGTCTAACTTTATTTGCAACGAACGCTTTTCGGCTTCTAATTTATCCATTCGTTTCCATAGCTTATTCACTAGCGCTTCTTGCTCTTGCTCTAGAGTATTTTCTAGTTCAACCATTTCACGACGAAGTTGCTCAAGATTCGTTTGCTTCGCCAAAGTCTCTGCCTCAAGCTTTTCAATCTTTCGCATTAATTTGTTAACTAAACACTCCTGTTCTTGTTCCAGTGTCTGCTCCAACTTGCATTTTTCTTGTCTTAACTGGAAACAATTTCGAGCAATTTTATTTTAAGTCAAATTAAGATTATTATTAAATTTACTTGATCCAATTTGCGGGATAAATCATTAGTAAGGCATTCTTCCTCCCTCTCATAGTGATGTGCTAAAGTCTCTTTCTCCTTCTTGAGTGCCTGAATCTTCTTCAGTAGTGTATTTGAAATGTATTCTTCCTCCTGCTCTGCTTTTGCTTGCTGTTGGTGAGAAGACAGGATCTTTATAAGCTTAGATAAAGTAAAATATACGTAAAAATACACACAGGTTGAAAGCAGTAGCAGAAAGTAGACAATCATTGAATTGTGGTTAAATGTACCAAATATCTATTCAAAGCAAAAATTTAAATAGTAACTACTTTGTTGTCGTTGTATGTAAAAATTTTCTTCTGTCCAAAAATCGATTATTAAAAACTGATCTTTTTTTTTATATTCAATATAAAGCATTCCTCGTTATTTTCACAGCATACCTTATGGAAAATAATAAAACCTATTTTTTAACTCATAATTTTACAAGCACATACATATGACACCCCACACGGTGACATTGAAGATAAAATTTGCTTTGTCTTCCGATGTCAGCCCCCAAAATTAAACCCCAAATTCAATAAAGCCTGCAAAACGCTAACGAAGAGGCACCAAATTCTGTCTGGCCTAGTGGTAAACATTTCACATAAACAATAGTCTAAAAAATACTTCTTCAGGATCGTCACGTCCAACCAACCGTAAAGTTCGGCGGTGGTAATCTTATGTATCCCCAGAGCATAAGGCCCGATTTAGAAAGTTTCGTTCACTTTTCCCGATACTCCAATTAGAACAATACGGAACAAATAACCCAACTAAGCATATGCATTAGAGAATATACTCCTGTAGTATTAAAATTACCTGTAAATTCTTAATTTGACTGAGTCCGTTTTGAACACGAGCTCTCAACAAGTGTGTCAATGGATTTTGCGCAATTATCCGAAAAAGAGTATTTCAACGATCGCTAAGGAGACCAAAACAAACCGTTCGACAGTCAAAATAATCATTTTTACATTCAGTGAAAAGCAAACAATTAAGGAATAGCCAAGAAGTGGAAGGCCGAAAGAAACTTGAAACAAAAATTTAGAAAGAAAAGTGTTAGTATTCATCAATAAAAAAAAGTAAAAAAATTTAAAACTGTTGCCAAAACATTTAAAACTTATGTAGCTAAACAACTGTTCACCAAATTAAGGTTCGGAATCATATAAAGAGATTTAAAATACAAAATATTCCAAAAGAACGACAAAACAGCAAAATTTTATAATGTGAACGATACTTTCTGAATCGGGTCTAATCATATGTACATATGTATGTGATTCCATCGGGTTGGGATGTGATAGAGGATTATTGCCAGAATGGCTATCAAAATAAAATATTGCAATCCTTCAGGATAAATTGCTTGGAGCACTGTTGGTGGTTAAGTCCAAAAGGGCAAATTCTAAGACCAACCCTGTGAATTGCGGGCTTCGCCAGCCCCAGGATGAATTATTGATATAATTTATGGCGTAGGATATGGTTCTAGACGAGTGTGAGAACATCGTAAGACAGTCATTTAATTAAGCGAAAACCGCCATTAATACTTTCAACCACGAAAAAAACTATTACAATATAACAAGATACATATATGAAGTCAGCCCTATTTCACAATTAATTTGTATATAATTATATTGGATAATTCTTTTCATAAGTTCTGAAACACGTTCTATACATGAGAGCTTAATTTCTTAAAATTGTAATCGTTTCTTATTCAGATTTAAGACAACACAAACACAAACTGACACAAGGAACAATTTCAATTTCCTTACCATGTCTTGGTTGTTCTCTTATCTATCCATAGCAATCTGTCCCAACTAGAACTGAATAGGACATCGTTGGAGGCCCCTTATTTTTAAAATACTGGTTCAGCTTAAAAGAAGTCTCTGCTTTACCCCATTTTACTAGTCTAGATTCCACACCTTTAATTATTATATTCAACATCTTGGCGAAAAATCCGATGTTACAAACCACGAAACCGCAAAGAAACCTTCAAAGACCTTTCCCTTATCTACGGCCTCTCTCTTGAAATGTCTGTGTCCTATTCCTCAACCAGCTCACCATGCTCACCTAGAGAATGGCGTCCGCAGTTCGCATGTAGTAACAGCAACGTTCTCATTCCCCCCGCCTCTCCAGGAATACAACCAGCCTTCTAATTCTTCCTAATGCCCCCATGGGGAGACCCAGGGATTGTTCGTCTTCCCGTCCAAGGTCCCACAACATTTTATGACTATCACTATCACTATAATTTTATCACTATCACTTTCTTTCAACCCTAAGTAGTCGCACTAGGTAAAATCCACCCCAGCATTTTTTGACCTGGAATACGACCCATTAAATTTTGTAGAAAAAATGGGACTTATGTCGCCATGCACCTTTAACTATAGACTCAGGTAAGTATTATTTGTATCGGCCCTTCAATTCTCTCTTGACAGCGGTTTGAAGTGGAGCATTCGAAATTGTAATTTTTTTTACATACTCGTTAGTCAAATTCAATTTTTGATTTTATATCAATATGTTCTTGTAAAAAAAACACATTATTTGTTAATTTTTATTTTCTTCTTATTTGCATTCTACAATCTTTTATCACCACCGGAGTTGTAAGAAAACAACATTAACAGTATCATGCATTATCATTACAGCTAATTCAATGTATAAATAGATTACCAATACCATTACTACATAGTAATGGTAATTCAAAACATCGAATTTCCACTACCCCTCACGCACTGCGGTGAAATTTAGAATTTTGAAGCTAATTTCGCTACCCCTTGATACACTGAACTATTTTTTTATTTTTGCACCAAATTGGGCAGTAAAAACTCAATTTCCAAATTGAGTTGAAATGTGAGCTGAAATTGAGAACAGAGCCGAATTTCAAAATTTCGCCGACGTGTCTTAGGGATATACAATTGCAGATTCTGTTACTTCACCATAAATGTAGTCGCGTGTGCATTATTTAACACACGTACACTATATTTGAACGTTTCAGCAATTCTTTATGTCTTTATTCTTAGGGTCAAACTTAACTAAATTAAGTTGAATAATTAGTTCTTGCGGTAGATTTCGAGGAGGCTCATGCCTACGAAAACGAACTAAAAATGTTTTATTGTTGCTATTTAATGATCAGCTTAATCTTAAATTAAATTAATTAAATAATCTTTATTCCCGGATGATAATTTATATAATTTCCGGATGATAATTTATATAATTTATCTCAGTTTTTCATTCATTGGGGTAGTTGTACCCTCTCTGAGGGGTGTATTTAACAATGTTTATACATTTTTTTTGTGTTGTTGACATTTCTGATAAACCTTTTTATGTTTTCATTCTTGAGAAATCTATAAGATTTTGAAAATTAAAACTCTTATTCAACTCGATTTAGTCAACTTTGAAAATCCATTTCTAAAAATTAAAACAGATACTCAAAACAACAAAACAAAAGAAATTAAATTATACAATTGTTATTAGAAATTTAATAATTAATCAACTTCCTCATTATTGACACTTTTTCTATTTGAATAGCACTTTTTTCAATAATTGAAAAATTGTATAATCATTAATGCATAAGCCCCTCCGAAAATTCCTTTTTAACGCCGTCAATAAATATTGGGTTCCCTTTTATAGTGACGCAGATGGTTCAGCGCATTCGTCTCGCTTACTCATTGAGTACCTCTCTTTCTAGAGAACCAAAGGGAACCCAATCTTTTTTACTACGCTCACGTACAGGGATTTTACACGATACAGCGTTTCCTTAGGCTTTATCTTCAAAGATTTCAACATGGTGAATATTTTAGCGCTATTCATTTTGTTATAGCTCGCCAATAGATGGAGCTGCAGTACATTAACTTCTATACCGTTCAGCCGATCGTCATGAAAATTGGTATACATAAATACATGAACACGGTGAATATTTTAGCGCTATTGACTTTGCTATAGCTCACCACTAGATGGCGCTGCAGTACATCAACTTCTACACCGTTTAACCGATCGGCATGTAAATTGGTACAATATAAGTAGATACTTGAACATGGTGAATATTTTCGCGCCGTCTTGCTATAACTGCTCCTAGATGACGCTGCAGCACACCAACTTTTGTACCGTTCAAGCAATCGTCATGAACATGTGTGTACGTAGGTATTTGAACACGATGAATATATTTGCGTTATTCATTTGTTACAACCTGTGTTTTTGGAATTTTGACGCTCAATCACGCCAAAACGGGTCAACAGATTTAAATGAAATTTGGAACACAGATAGAGAATATCTTGGAGATGGACATAGGATACTTTTTATTTGTATGCTTCAAAATAGCGGATCCAAGATGGCGGATATTTTTAAACGATTATGCGCTTAACGTTATAATTGGTACTTGGGGGTTGCTGTGAGAATTTACGAATTCTAGGTGGCGGGTTGTTATATTTGAAAGTTTATGCGATTTGCACTAAACTTGGTATTTGGGGGTTTTCGAGGAGGAGGTTGTCAGTGACATAGGCTACATTTTCGCTGCCTGTCTGTCTGCCCGGTCTCATCTTCGAAACAGCTAAACCGATTTGAACTTTACAGACATGAAGAGGTGGTCAGTAGTAACATAGGCTACTTTTTTATAATTGTTTACTATTGTTAAAGGTTTCGAAATCCTGAATGCTGGAGATATTTTTATGGTGACACACTCAAAAATCACTTATCCGATGGAGATGAAATTCTATGGGCATGTAGCGCGCAACCTTCTAAGTGGCATAGGCTATGCAACGGTATTGGAAAGTGAGGGTGGAGGAGGAGAGGCGAAGAAAGACCGGGATGCCCGGGCAACGCCGGATGCGGGACAGCTAGTAAACTAATAAATTACTTCTTATTCTGTCCTCGTATGGTAACTCAAGATCACACAGCAGGCAGCAATCGCCAAATTAAACAAATTTTAATGGCTTATTTGGGTTTCCATTGCTGGAACTATGAGGACCTGTCCAAAACTTGCTATGGAGGCAATAGTAGATGCACCCGTAATGTAACGCTCACATCATAGCATTATTAGTTTTCTTGTTTTCACAATCTATTTGAGTTCGAGTGAGTTATTTTCATTAGAATTGAAATTCCTCAATGGTAATGTTTTTAAATTTCATTAACATTGAAATTCCTCAATGCTAATGAAATGGATTTTCATTATCATTGATTTTTTAAAAATCAATGCATTACTATAATGCATTCCGCCCATGTATGGTGTAAAGGCTACTTAACAGACTACATGACTAAGGGAGTATGCCTTGGCAAAGGATTCAGGATTTTTATCGCTGAACGCACTGATTGGGTGAATTCTCAAAGATAAATCCCAGAAGCCTCACCGATGGCTTATAAATGGAACATGGTGCTGGAACTGGATTTTTCTTGTGGGAATCGAACCCACAACCCCGGAATGGCATACTGGGCATTAGCCCGAACTACAGTGCTACGTACAAGTTTAGTTTTATTCAAATGTTCCTAAAAATTGATCTAAAATTCATCATTCTAATAAAAAAAGGTATTCTTGAATTTATGAAAAACAACTTCATTTGGCTCTAAGTTGTAAACAATAACAAGAATGGACAATTTTTAGTTTAGTACCTGCGTAAAAACATAGGATCAAACTTTTTTTTTCTTCAGCATATTAATTTAACCTTTAAAATAATAGCCTTTGGCTCAAATACAAGCAGCAATTCTGAGAGCAAAGATTCAAAAGGGTTTTTAAGCATTTCATGTAGTAAATCTATCCATTCTTCAAGTAGCAGATTCTTCAGTTCTTCTACTGATTTTGGCCTTCTCTTTGAAACTCCATCGCCCAGAACATTCAAGATTATATTCAGATGTGGACTGCAAGCTGACTACGGTAAAACCGCTGTGTTGGTCATTAAGTGCCCGTGGACCGCCGGTGGTCCACACCAGGCTAAACGTGTTTTAAATTTTGTTATGATTCAACAGCAACTTAACCAACCTTAAGGGCATTCGACGAAAAATCTTAGTGAGCCTTAAGAACATTATAGGTCGGGCTATTCCGATCTCGAAGTGTAAAATCATAAACACGCTCCATTCAAATATTTGGTTTGGTTTTTAATATATTTTAAGTGGAAATAAAATCGAATCATATGCAATAGCTTGCAATATTTGAACAAAAAGTCAAGTCAATGTACCTAGTTGAGAAATTGCCAGCAAATGTGCGTTACTGGCAGCATTTCAAATCTCCTCTCAACAATGATAACAAAGTGCAGTTTAGACTGAAATGGACAATTGTGAAACTTTGCTTTTGCCCCATGACTCGGTCCGGCAGTTTTTGTCCACGAGTGTCAAAAAGATTGCCGAAAAGATGCGCAATTGCCCGAAAAATGTCTGATCTATTCGACATGAATCATCGCAGCTTGCAAATCTCCAAGAATAAAGCAAAAAAAAAAATCACCTTCTACAAGTGCAGCGGGTGACCATCGAAACTTTCTCCCACTGATTAGAAAGCGAACATGAATACCATTTTTTCAACGCCGCAGCGGCAAAAAGTAAGTAAAAGGCAAATGTACTCACAATGGTTACTGAAGCCTGTCTCAGCGTACGGTTGTCCTCCTGCAGGGCCTTGACGCGAATCTTGTAAGTCTCGAGCTCCACCTTAAGGACCCTAATTCTCAGTCAAGTTAAAATTTTAATTTTACAAAGACAAAAAGGGTCATTTACCTATTCTGCTGGGTCAGGCTCTCAATTCTCTTCTGCAGCTGCTCCCTGGACACAGGACTCGGTGGCAGCATGCTTCCTCCGTCTAGGGAACTTTCTGATTCGCAGGGGCTCTCCATAATTTCACTTGTAAATATTAAAAGGAAAGTGAAAATTAGGATCGCTCCGATCGGATTTTCCGGTTGGGCTTTCAATGAATTTTATGAACTTGCCGAATATTTCGCAATATATTGTTTTTTAATATTTTTCTTTCGACGCCGAATCGAAAAGAAATTTCCAGCGAACAATACCCGGAATATTTCGCGAAATTTCTTAAAACGCTATTTCCAAAGTTCCTTACACTCGAAAAAAATCACGGATGTAGTAGTATAAGACGGCAATGCACTTTTCTTTTTTTGTTAAAAAATTGCTGCAGCAACAGTCTCGCCTCTTCGGGTAGGAAGGGTATTTTTTGCAGCAAAATTCACATTTTTCAGCGGCCTTACCTCGAATTTAAAAATGCCCAATGTGTCTACTGCGGTTTTAGTGCGTACAGCAAAATGCAGTGCTATTGTAAAGCGAAGAAAAAAACACTTTTATTTCGTAAGAACGTCGCCATATGCAGTTTTTCGCGTTTTTTTCCTACAAGTCCAGCTCTAGCCGCCCGTCACTGTCGTCCCGTTCGACATCAAACAACGTAAAACACGAGTAGCGCAGCCAACATCTTAAAATCGAACGAAAATTTTACATCTGTCAAAATTAGGGTGGAGAAAGTTAACGTCAGTAACTGAAAATTAACTCTTGAATATTTCTCATTTGTTTTCCCTTAATTTCAATTAATTTATGATAATTTT
Organism: Machimus rusticus; assembly: GCA_951509405.1. Classification (NCBI taxonomy): domain Eukaryota; kingdom Metazoa; phylum Arthropoda; class Insecta; order Diptera; family Asilidae; genus Machimus; species Machimus rusticus. Next base: position 18,622,322 of record OX608050.1, on the reverse strand, counting down.
TTTCATCTTTTAATTTCTAAATTACTATAATAGGTTTAAAATAAGTGTTTCCCTCAATTTGGAGTAAAATGATCTATTCCAATTAAGCAGTTATTGAACACACCCTTAACAGGTGGTTGCCAAAGTTATCGTACAAATTACGATATTTCATTGAACTCACCTTCCCATGTATGGTGCTTACGGTAAAACCGGTAGGCCTGCTGGATTTCGTAATTACGACTTAATGAGCAACGAAAATTAACTCACACATTCAAAGACCTTTCATTTCAGAGCACACAAATAAAGACTGCCATGTAGGCGATTTCTTGGGATTACCTGTAATTTAAACGATTTTTCCGTAAATCTAAAACAAGAAGAGATACATTTTATTTGTATTCATTTATTCCATTCAGAATTACGTACAAGAAAATTAAAATAACAAAATGTGGACAACATAACCTTAAAATTTACCATGTATGATGTGAGAAGTGTCAATCGAATCTCATGTAGCAATTACTTTCTTACAAGTGTTTTTATCTGATTTTACTCTCAGTTTTAAAACAAAATAACAATTGTTTACTTATTTGAGCAGTTGAAGAATGGTGTGTATATGAACATAAGCGAATATCCCACTTGACATTTTCTCAAGATAGAGTTTGTTTATATACTCCTACATGATACGATCAGCTGACAAGGTAAACAATAACAAACTTCAATCCCTAACCGCGCATATTTCCATCTAGCGGCAAAAATCCACTTCAACGATAAGCAAGCATTCAGAAAAATCCTAACGTTTGGATTATGTTAACGAAAAAGACACCCCTTGCTTATTTCAAAAAGTCTTTCCTTTTAAATTTATTTAATAATTCTTTTTTAAGACTGTAATTGTTCATATCTAACCCTAAAACGGTATTATGACAAAGTCCTTAACGTCTATAGCTCTCCACTTTTGCATTTCCGTTTGCCTAAAAAGCATCATTTACAACTTCCTACGTCGTGTGGTCTAATCGCGCTGATTTCCGCACTGACGAATCGTGTGTCTTGGCAAGCTCGTCAAGACTCCTTTTCCTAATGTCCCTTCTATCACTGTTCCCGTTTTGAATCTTTTCGGGCGATCCCTCGCCCTCTGTTTCTACTCCGCAGTCTTCCTCCTCCTGGAAAAGAATAAGCAAAACGACTTTTTAGCTTACGTTCAGTTAGGCAAGCAAATTCTTAATACAACTGAATATTTAATATGGAATTCCTATAAGAACTTTATGTGTAATTTAATTCGCCTAAAAGATCAGAACAATTAAAACATGCTGTTTATTTGCGCACATAATTTTCACAGTGCAGCAAATTCTGTCCTTCGTTGTCACTGAATATTTTTATTTGCCTGGATTGTACGAGTACATAAAAAATAAGACTTCAGTGGGTGTTCTACAATAATCACAGATTAGATTCAATTAGCCAGAAGTTTGACGATCTAGTCAAATTAAATTTCCCTCACTCCCAATAACAATTTTATTAAGAAGTTACAGCACCTTGAGATTTTCAAAAAATATGTAGTTTAAGTTTTATCAAAAGCGGATAAGTAAATCTTTATACATATATCTTGTACTGGTGTACACCAATGTATGCAAATAATATTTACTAGCGCACTCCTTTCAATGGGCTGTAATTCAGATAATAATTGAAATGTTGATATGAGCAAACGCTTAAAATATGTATATTTGAAAGGAAAAATTTTTGGGAACGAGTCAATCTCGCGGTAAGTAGCTCGATGTGAATGAAATTTTGTATAAGGAAAATCTTCCATCAGTAGGAATTTTGTATAGGGAAAATTTCATTCACAACCGGCTACTTACCTCGCGCTTGACTTAAGCCAATTTTTATTTTTTATTTTTTGAACATCCCAAAGTGGTTAAAATAATATAATTCTTAAGTAAATAACTCTCCTTCAGACTTTCTCCTGTTGCGATTTGTTAAAAAAAGGTACAGTACACAAGTAAACTTTTGTTAAAAAAGCGCCTATAATCTGGAAAAAATACATATTCCCATAACCGCATATTTGTAACAAGTTTAAGATCAAGAAATTTTCCGCCAATATAATTTAGCTTTAACAGAAGTAGATTCTAGGCTTTTTAATATGAACATCGCGCATAATTTCCTAATATTTAAATAATTTAAGATGCTAGTCTTCAGAATTTCATGTAACATATAAAAGGAAACTTTTAAGTAAAACACAGGACAAAAATTACTTTTGGAAAGTTATTTGTAGATAAATCTGGATTACTCTAAATTTTTTATTACCTCTTTTTTTAATATATTGTACATTGACCTCTTGCAACATTAATAATTTTAATATAACACGTGTAGAGCTGTAATTACTATTCGGCTCAGCATCGCATTTTTTTTTTTTTGTAAAACAATGGAAAAAATACGGCCATTCACATACAAATGCGATGAACGTGTGTTTAAAATAAATATTTAATTGGAAAATTGCAACGAAAAAGGTTATATTTTACTAACATAATGTTTGTTTGTATTCAAAATTCTCAAAAGTTACTTTTGAACACATTGTATTTAAGTAAAATACTTTCTCTCAGCACCGAACAACGATTTTTTAGATTAAAAATAATACAATACATATTTCCATGCGAATAAAACTTCACATCGAAATTCCCTCTTACACTAAAAAGGAATCCAACTGATAATATGGTCTTTGATTAATATTAAAAAGTTGTGACTTAACCCAGATGACTTTTGTGAATTTAACTTAGGAGAAACAATTATTTTTAGAGGTAAAAATTATTGACTGTTGAAAAACCATTCAATGATTGAATGCGAATAGAACCTCGCAGAGCTAAAAATTTTCAATTGCAAAGAAACAGCGCTCGTGCAATGATAAATCACATTCAACCCTGTTAGCAACCAAAGATTTGAATAACAAAACGTAGAATCCAAAATTTTAAATAAATTCTTTGAAAACACAATAAGAAATCTTACCTCCTCCTCCAATTCTTCTTCCATTTCCTCTTCCTCGAACTCTGCCTGTTCGTCATTGTAACTGTCGTCTGGCTCAACGAGTTTTCCATTTATAGTGGGAAATGATATTTCCGGCAGTGGCAGCCTATTGGGATTAAACTGTTCCACTAAGTCTCGCAGCAAATTAGAGATCTCTTCTCTTTTTCGCGTGACTACAATTGTTTCAAACCAATTAACGAGTTGTTTTATAGGCAAGTGATAATCTCGGATTGGGTCCTTGAAGAATTGTTCAACATACTGAAGCAGATACAGACCACAATCAGTGAAGTTATTTTGTTGCGGAACTTTAACACAGTGCCCTGGCATTGTAAGTTTAGTAAAGACTGTCGAGTCGTCCCGCACCTTAAGCTTATATTCACATGTTAAATAATCTCTTAGGGTGGCCACCACGCGACTCCGAGATGCACCAGGCAATGAATCGAAGATGAGAATACACGGTTGCTTGATTCGACGATGTTCCTCACAGTTGCTGGGTGGAGTTCCACCTTCTGAGTCGCTGTCCTCACTCATTAGATCACTTTCATCACCTTCAGCCTCATCTCTCTCACTTTCTCCGTCATCCCCAACGCAAACAGACTCCAGATCCCTTTTGGACAAGGGCGTTATCGTCGTGTTGCCGATTTGCAAGGATATCTTTCGCTCCGCGTGCGTCTCTGTAAAAATAATTTAACGACTTAAACGGGACAAAACTTCCAAAAACTTATTTGACATACTTTTCTTTTTAGTGATAGTCTGTGGTAAAACTGGTTCCAATGTCTCGTAGTCAACAGGCCCCCGTAGTTTAGGGAAACAGATAATCGCTAAGAACCAATGAGACTGCTCGTTGATCGGAATCACAATAAACTCTTTTTCGAAGATGTTTACATTCTTAGTCCAGTTTTTTACACGCGCATGCCTTTTCTGCGAAGCAGTCATTTTTGCATCCTTCTCCGACTGACGTTGCCGCGTTGTCATTGTAGTTAACCGCTTGTAGAAAAACGAGCTAAACATGTGCGTATTCTGCCTCTGCTCATCACTTAGATCGTGTAAATGTAAATACTTTAAGTAGAAGTCAATTATAACATCATTCAAGTATTGGTCGATGGCCAAGCACATATAGTCTTCAGTGTTGATCGATATACCACCCTTTCCTTGGGGATATATCAGAATCTGTCGAATGTTTTCCGCTTCTAATTTTATATTGCTCCCCCCACTGTAACATGTGTTGTGAAATTAATGCAAAATGATGAAGAAAAATTAAACATACCTGACATCAGCCTTAATAAGCTTATCCTTAGAACACGATCGCAGCAATAGCTCGTTGGCGTCATTCAATGATATTTCCTCCAAGACTTGAGATGCGAAAATGGATTTTATCACAGATTTAAAATGATTCCGAAAATTGTCCGTCATAGTATCCAGCAATAGAACAATTCTTTTATATGGTTCAGACCGGTCGGTGGGATTGTAATATGGCGCTGAAAAAAGTAGAAACTAGTTAGTACACATCCAATCAGTAGAGATGAAGTCCTACTTTCTCCATTCATAGTCTTCGGCTTCATTTCCAAGCTTTCTCGCACGTAAACACCACAGCGTGGCAAGGTGTAAATAAATAGTACTGTTAAGGTTTTCGGGAAATGGGCTATCACCTTGACGATCTCGTTTGCCTGGATATTAAGGACTACATGCTCACTAGGATTGCTGCAGTTTGGCGCCACTATTCGCATGCCCTTGGGCGTGAATAAAACCTGCAGAACAAGAAGTCATGTATTATGGAAATTCGCAGTATTGCACATTCCTTCTTACCTCCTCTTTAGTCTCATAGCGAAGTGTACCAATTCTAATTACTTTGCAGATTACTGCAATAAACAATTTGTCTGTGTTGCTTCCAATATCACCAATGTTTTCGCGAATCTTGTCTGCAAAGAATCGAACGTAAACTGGCTGCTTCTTAATCTAAACTTGTTAAACATGCATGCCACTGGACTCTCAGTCTGTTCTTCACAATAAATTAGTTAAATTTTAAAGGGAATTAACAGTTTAGATAGTGGAATCACAAAATTATATTTAAAAAATTATGTAGGATCAGAAGCGTGTTTTGACACTTCTGACATGAGATTTTCGGTGCAATAAGTGAGCATTTCACGAAAAGTACAGGCAACTCAGCAAAAATACTGACCCATTTTTCAAGAGCGCGGTGTCGAAAAATAAAACTTTCTCCCCTTTTAGGGTGAATAACTACCCTAAAACGAGATTTTTAACAACTTAAAAGGTTATGTGCTTCTCTCTGCGTTTACTGAAAGAAAACTTCACATATGAATATGGCGGATGATGTCGAAGCGGCGCGAAGCTTGACCTGGTTCGGGAAAACCGACTATAAGTGTTGCCATGTCTGCTATTTAATGCATGACAGGAACTCTTTTAAGCGATTACACTTTTAATTTTTGCTTTCATTGATTATAATCAATAATTATTATATTTTATGTTTATGCTTAATAATTTCCAAGTTTTCTTTATGTAAGAACGGTTTCTAAAGTTTTTTCTAGAAGGGAGTAAACAAGAAGAATTAAAAAATCTACTTTGCATTATTTTCAAGTAATTTTACCTAATAAAACGATGGGCGCGGCTCTATCATGAGAAACGTTCGAATCAAATCGAAAGGAGCTTACAAAAGCCCTTTTTGGATAACATTTGCTTAATAATTTCCTTAATAATGTCCCTAAAATAATTTCAGTAACCTTTTACTTAAATTAATTTTTTTCGTTCAAAGTGTTAAAATAATTCGATTAGATAATTCCAATTGAGCCATTCTGATGTTATTTGCGGAAAAGTTATAATAAGGACTATTTATCCAAAAAGCACTTTTGCAAACTCCTTTAATTTGATTCGAACATTTCTCATGATAGGGCCCGTTATTCTATCCGCCAACGTTGACCTGCCCTTACTTTTTTACTTATTTTGACCAAGCCATAAGATTTATCTTGATGAAAAAAAATGCTCTATAGGTCGCTAATTAACAATTCAAATGCATTTAAGTTCAAGAAGTCTTAAGTTTTTAATTCTAGTAATAGTTAAGTGGAATAGTTTTTCATTGGGTTTTTCCACAAAACGAATTTTTCCCAAACATTGAACAATCATCTTAATTTCAATTACACATTCTGCTAGACTACATATATAATATCATAGTTGAATGAACATAGATTCCGACATTAATTATAAGACTTTTTCATTATATGAAATTTTATATATTATATTCCGAAATAAATAAATAATAATAATAATAATAACTAAGTTCAAAAAAATTTGACGTCAGACTTGGTCAAGATTATCGATTTTATAACAAATTCTTAACATTCCTTCAATTTAAAAGGTTTTTTTTAGATATCTCAACAAAATAAAAAGTGAAATGTAGCTTTTAATTAGGTTATCCATCGAGGTATAAATTATATCAATCGGATTTTTCATTACAAAACTATAGCTTTTTTTAAAAAAAGTTCAGGAGTAAAATACTAATATTTATAACCTTGGACTGCCAAATTTTAAAGTTTATGCGATTTCCACCAACTTGGAACTTGGGGGGTTTTCAGTGTCGCCGATTTCAACACGACTGTCAGAACTCAAGATGGCGGACTGCTCAGATCAAAGACTAAAGGATAGGACATTAGAAAATTTAGGTGAAGCAATTGCCGTGTTGTGTTACTAACTTTTCGTTTTGTGTGTGTGTGCACAGTGCCGTCGAAATAATTAGAAAGAAGAAAAAAAGGGCACTAAGCCAACATGAATCGCAGCTCCATTGTGCAGTTTTTATGCGCGCCGTCACTACGGTAGCCCCCCACTATCACGCCGCGGTAAAGGCATTTTTGACAAGAGGCTCCTTTGAAGATAAAGCCCAAGGAAGCGCTGTATTGTGTAAAATCCCTGTACGTGAGCGTAGTAAAAAAGATTGGGTTCCCTTTGGTTCCCTAGAAAGAGAGGTACTCAATGAGTAAGCGAGACGAATGCGCTGAAATTTCTGCGTCACTATAAAAGGGTACCCAATATTTATTGACGGCGTTAAAAAGGAATTTTCGGAGGGGCATATGCATTAAAGAGTATACAATTTTTCAATTATTGAAAAAAGTGCTATTCAAATAGAAAAAGTGTCAATAATGAGGAAGTTGATTACTTATTAAATTTCTAATAACAATTGTATAATTTAATTTCTTTTGTTGCCCCCCCTAAAGAATATGTTTTTTTTTGTCGCCGTCACTAGTTGACTAATACAAAAACTGTCTTCACTAACACTATTCGGATTTTACTACACTCCGAGAGCGACATCGCTGTTCCTTATGCCCGTTCTCCAATGCGCCGACCAACCAACGAAAACACTGAGGCTGTGTGCCAAACCAGACTTTTCTTTTCAAAAGTCGACTATTCAACGAAAAGCATGCTGGCGAGTAGACTTTTCAAATAACAAATCAGTACTTTTCCTTATAGAAGGCTATGAGCATATCGCATAGTGATTATCCTATTTTGCATGAAATTCTTAGTTTCCCCTCTTCCCCTTTATGTAATTTAAATAGTTTATTAGTATTTGAAGAAATAAAATTATAACTTCGATACCTTCTTCGTCCATTTCCCGATTTAATATCAAATATGCTAATTAATATCAAAGTGTGCTTATACGTCGATACAAAAGTCACTTGGAAAGACTTTCCTTGTTTGGCACAGGCAAATTAATCTAGTACATTTTGAACGAACTTTTGAAAAGAAAAGTCTGGTTTGGCACACAGCCTGAATGGGGCTTTCCACACGAGTATTCTTAAAAGTGCTGCAAACCGGTTTTCTGGGTAAGAGGCAAGAGAGGCGAGGGAAAATGTCTACAAAAGTGCTGCACATTGGAGAGAATTTGTGCGGCACAAATCGAACCTATTTCACGTGATGCACGCACCAATCCAAAGAAAGAAAAAGTTTTGACTCAATTCGAAATGACAGAAAAACACATATACATTCATTAGCCTCGCATGAAGAGAGTGCTGCAAAACGACCCGTGTGGACGCGACGACTTGTCGTTAAACCGGTTTGCAGCACTTTTCGTGAATACTCGTGTGGAAAGGCCCAATTGCCTGAATTCGCGTGTAAAATACAGGCCCCTGCCTGTAGTTGTGCCTGCCTGCCGTCACAACATCCTCGGCCAAATATTTTATCTGGAAGAGTTTTTATCACTATTTGAGCGAAAAAACTACTCACTTTTACTTTTAGTGCTGGGCTGGAATTACCGCGCACATTTTTATAAGCACTTTATGTTAAAATTAGCGCACTGAGTTTCTGGCAACCGGTGGGACAGCTGTCTCACTGACAGGTATTCTAGTACAACACAACCGCTGAATGGGCGACTAGTTCTATGTGGTTAAAACGCACACATGAAAAAGTTAGCCAGGTTGACCAAAACACGAGCGAGAGGGAATATGAGGCCAACATAATGTGTGACGCGATGGCGCGATTTTGGTTCGTTCTTGGTTGGGTGGTCGGTGCATTGGAGAACGGTCTTTAGGCTTTAGCAAAGAATATGGAACTACCTTACAAAGAATGTTCACTCTATTTTTGCGGCGCAGTTATCCCCACCACAGCCCATTTTGGGAAAAATAAAACAAAAAATTTTCCCATTAGCAAGACAGAGAATCTTTCCCTGTTTGTTCCAAGTCCGAATTCCCATTTAAATTGCCTAGTAAAGAATAAGGACGGCAACAATCAAAATCGCTGCACACACAATGAAACCAGAGTTCACCTATTACGGTGCGGGCTTGTTTAGCATTGCTTTTTCTGGCATTGTGTTGGTGCCGGTCCGGCCGTGCTTTTCATATAGGAACTGTCAGAAATCGAATGGCTGACTCACACATTGAAGGCGTACACAGATAAGTTTTGTTTACGTTTTTTCACCATAGGTTTTCTTATGCGGGCTTGTTTTGCACGGGAAGCAAATGCCATTGTATGGTGAGGCGAGCTAGAGTGTGATTCGCTTTACAGGACAGGGTGGTTCTTTTATATTGAGTTTTTAGTTAATGTATGATAAATTGTGGCATATTGGGCCAATTGTTTTTTTAGATATGTAAAAAAATTATGCTTAAACATATATTGAATTAACAATAAATTGTGGCATAAAGGGTCAATTATAAAACAGTTTTTCGGTCATATTTTCTCGGCACCCTGTAAGACTGTATTAATTCCTCCAAGTTCCAAGCTCCGCCTTCACATTTTTCATCTCTCTTCCACCGCAGTGCTTAAGCATGCTATCGACTTCTGCCAAAATTGTGGGGTTGGGTGGAATAACGGTACCAAGGTCACAAAAAGATAAGGAGGTAATTGCCGGAGTGAAGTCTTTGTACGCTCTATAGTCTTTGGCTTTAGCCAGAAACAGAATCACATGCAGTGCAGTGCAGTGCAGTGCTGTCAAACTTAGAAACAGTGTTAATAAATGGGGTAACACAGATTGAACGTATTGCAGTGCAGTGCAGTGCACTGCGCTGCAAAATTTAGCCTAATTTCTAAAAACACTGCAGCACTGCATCTGTTGACGTTTGACAGCTATATGAGCAAAAGAGAAATGGAGATAGAAATTATTTAATTTATTTAATAAATAGTTAAAGCACACAAAACGAATAGCTTTCTTCGCTGTGTATCTCTCTGAGACACTTTTAATTTTCCTGTTAAAAATATAATTTCAGTTACACAGTTCTGGATGCAGTGCAGTGCCATCTCATTCTGTTTCACAAATAAACACTGTAGCAGTGTTGCAGTGTGCTGCAATGCATTGCGCTGCACTGCATGTGATTCTGTTTCAGCCTTTTATCTTCAAAGAGAGGCTCCGGCGCTTTCTCTTTCATTCTTATATGAAAAATGAATTCCCCTTCGAGCTCTGAAGAGGGGAAATTGCTTCACTCACGTACACGGATTTTACACGAAATGTCCTATCCTGTACTCTTTGATCTGAAGCGGACTGTCAAATTAACGCGAGTTACTACCAAACTTAGTACTTGGGGAATTTTGGAGATCCCCGATTTTAAAGTTTATGATTAAGAATAAATAAGATAGATAGATAAGCGAGGAACAAACAAACAATGATTATTGGTAGTTTAAAAAATTAAAATACCTTTTTATGAATAGTAAATAAGAAGTTAAAAATGAGTACCGTCTTATTATGTTGTCACCAGTGTCGCAATTTTCAGATCGATACAACAATTAATAAATTACCAAACAATGCACAAACTTAAAAATGTCATTTGAATCAAGATTTTCCTTTCATAAAATGTGTTTTGACTGAGATTATACTTTTTACAAAATGTCTTATTCACTAAAATTCTTATATAAAATACAGTAAATATGTACATAGTATAGTAGGCCCCCTTATAAAACCGGTTGGTATAATACGGCGGAAAAACTATGACCGTGTTCGTACAAAACGGTATTTGTATAACAAGTGTCTCGTACAACACAAATCCAAAAATTCAAATTTCCTTTGCTTTTTTCGCAAATATTTACTTCGTAAAATAATTATCAAAGAATTTTTGCGAGATAAAAAGATAAAGATATAATGTGTTGAATGTCGGAGCTCTGCTTGGCGGTCACCAATTGAAAAAACTATTAGCTCGTTTTTTCGAAACAGAATATTGTAAATAGTACCTACGATTTTAACAAATCTACTAAATGAATGACTCTCACATTTTAAATACAACTATTATAGTTCTTGCCTGAATTAAAAACAAGTCACTGTTTCTTTTTATTAATTTTACATTTCTTTGAATAACAAAAAACATCATCCAAGCTATTTTTCTACTTTTGCTTATCATTTTAAAACTCTGTTTGAATATTTTGTTTTAGATAAACAGAACAGTTGCAATTATGGATACCTAAGGATAATTTATTTTAAAAATGCCCTTGTTACTGTGTTGAACAAAACTTTTTTTTTTATTGTAAGAAAAAAACAAATATACTGAGAGATGTTCAAGATGCGTAATAGTACGTCTTATAAATTCTGATAAACTAAAAAATGTTGCAATAAAAAATAGTAGACGTAATCTAAAATAATTGCATTAATTCATCAATAGAAAGCGATGATTTTATTTTCTAATTGTTTTTCTTGACGTTAGGTATCTTTTACTGTTCCGTTGTGTTACAAAAAAGGTGCCAAAAATTTAGGAAATTGTTCAGCTTATTAACACTAGGATTACCGAGCTCATTGTTTACACGTATTTATTATACGGGGTGTTTTGTTAAGGTCTGAACAGGGGTATACCAATACCAATCAATTCTATATGGTCTCCTGATCAATGTTTGTTCGGAAATAAAGAGGGTAAATTTCATCATCGTTTCTTTCTAGTATGGAATTTTCAGGAAAATACAATATAATTTGAATAAATTTACTTTAAGATTTTTGAGTATTTTCATATTTTCAACCAGTAAATTTCTTATTATTGACCGCAGAAATTCAGTTAAGATTTTATTTGAAAATAGACTCTTTGGAGTTTCAATTGATTGTTTAAATGAAACATATAATTAAAGCAAATATTAAACAATCAGACATATTCCGGTATTTCATTTTTCTATTCGATCAAAAGTCAAAACACTTTCAAAGTTAATTTTCTTGTTGTCTTTGCTTTCGATCGAACAGAAAATCAAGTACCATAATAAGCCTTATTCTTACATAATTTTTTAAGTTTTTTAAGCAATTTTCTGAATGACTCGAAATATGTTTAGAAAGTTGTTTTTTTCAATTAAAAACGAGGCAATTACACTTTCCACTTCACATTTGCAATTTTTCATAAGCACTTTATTATTTTCCTTGCACCATAGATCACTGCGTAATCTAAAGTTCAAGCATATCTCATATTTAATTTGCTTAAACCATTTTCCATGCCAAATATACCCACTTTGAATAAACATCTATATTTTGAAAAATAAACTTTCCTAAATCTTAATAAGAGGTATAAAAGCTATTATTTTTCCACAATGGGATTGGGTAAAATATGTGTAAAGATGTCTAGAAATTAAAAAGAAATCTGCTAAAAATATGTACATTTCGAAATAATCAATTTGAAAAAAAAAATAGATTTAATTTATTGTGAGATATTCAGACCAATTCCCGTATTCGATTCAATCGAAAGTCAAGATACATTTCCAAAACTAATTTTCTTGGTTAAGTGCCTTAGCTTATATGTAGGTTCTCGGTAGCTCAATGCTAAGCGAGTCGGGCTAATATTACTGAGGTTACAGTTCGCTTCCCACTGATCTTTGACCATTTTGTAGAAGCCTATATTAAAACAATATAAGTGCCTTAATTTTTGATCGAATACCATAATAAGGCTGAATTATCTTCTAATTCGTTTAGTTTAAATATACATATTTGTAATTTGTGGATAATAGTTAACACTCTTCTCCTTAAAATTCAGTGCATATTTTTAATAACAGAATGGAATTGCTGCTATTCGGACTAAAGTTCGTGTGATTTTCAGCGTGAATAGTGCAGTCTCATGCACGACTATAAGGATTTTTTGAGCAGACCGGGGAGATTAGAGATTGAGGACTCCAAACGGCAACTGAAGGTAATTTCCACGACGAATAGAGAACATGTAAAATAAAAAGGTACTCACTTTGAATATTTTGATCGTCATCGTCCTCCTGAATCACTGGCTCAAATGGGAAGGGGGGTTTTTGGATAGCAGCAGTGGTTTCAGGCATCACCTAAAATTGGATTTAAAAAAAAGTCATGTTCAGTGCATTTCAATGTGGATTATTTCTAGCTCTAATATACCTTGCCAGAATGATTAGATTTCTCATCGTCACCTTCCTCATCACTGCTAAGTTCGAGAATAACTGGTTCAACTTCAGCAGGCTTAACTCTGGGCACAGCTTTACCTCTGCCCCTAACCGCAGTAATAGCACCTCTTCCTCTATGCGCTGCAATTGTTGCGAACGCCTTTGAAGCTGCCTTGTTGAGAATTTCCGATTGGATATTTTGTCGCTTAATTTCCTCTTCCTTTGCTTTAGGAACGATAGTATTTTTCGGATAAGGCATGCGCTTCGGTTCTTCATGGAATACTCGTCGGCATCTATGGAGAATAATTTATTATAAAAATAAATTAACTTTATATGTTTCATTTCTTTACCTGTCACACTTAGCATGATCATATCCACAGTACCCGCAAAACTGGCAAACTGCATAAAATCCTTGAATATATTTTGTAGCAACTTCTTTAACATCAGAACTAGTCGTAGTTTTGTCGACCGGTAAAGCCATAGTTTGTTGCTGAGAACTCTGAGAAGATTCCGGTTTCTCTTGGGCTTGACCTTGCTGGGGCTCTCCTTTCTGCTGCTTTGAGAGCTGCAGAGTTTGTTCTGCGGCCGATATTAATTCACTTGTGTTCTCCTGAACTCCGATTCCCACAGTAACTACATAATCAATATTAGCCCCTGGATTTGGGACACATTGGATGTTGGTCTCTGCCGTGAAAGGTACGCCTACTTGCTCCAGCAGCTCCTGAACAGTGCAACTTTCCTTAGGTAGTGTAAAAGTAATAAGCCTCTGTTCACCTGTACTCAAAACCACTAGCATCCTAGCACTTTTTTGAGTGTCCCCTTCCTGGATTTGGAGTTGTGACCGATTGTTGGCGTGTATTATGTGGTGCGGGTGGACCTGAGTTGTTTGCGAACTTTGTGGCTTACTAGTCGCTGGAGCAGCGACCGGCATGGGGGCTACTCTATTTACCGGGATTGTAAGATTTGGAGTACGTGTTGCTGCGAGATTCCTTACAGGAGCGGGTTGACGCATTCTCTTATAGTCTGTCAAGGTCATCACTCTACCATTTGGTATTTTAACTGGCTTTTTATCATCATCTGACTTTTCAGCATAGTAAGTAGTTAAAGTTGTGTCGACGGTTTTAGGTTCAGAAACAGTCGTAGATGTTGTTGTTGCCGTTTCTGTATTTTTGGAAACAATCACAGCTTGGATTGTATCTTCGAGATCTACAGTGCCTTGATAATTGCCAGTTGCTGTTGTTTTTGTCGCAGTTGGTGTTGGACTCCGAAATTTCAACTGATGCGTCTGTACGCCCGTTTGGATTCCAGTAGTGGAACTAGTGGTGGGTCTTTGAATTTGTAGTCCCAAAATTCTGTGATGAACTTGACTGCTAATAAGTCGATGCTGTGCCAATGCGGCACTACTAGATATTGAAGTAGGAATAATTTTTTGGGTACTAGATGTTGTCTGTGTGTTAGCCGTTGGATTCTGAGATTGTGACTGCGATGTTACCTGCAAAGATGTTGCCGTTTGTAAATTTGACGTATTTATAGATCGGTTAACCATCGCTTGAGTCGTTGGCAATTGTGGTGAAGATTTTACAGTTTGGTTCGCGGCAGCTCGACCACCGCGACCTCCTCGAGATTTTGCTGTACTTGTTGCTCGAGCTCGAACAGGTTTGCTCTGGATAGGCGGTACCTGAGCAGGCGTTACCTGGGTGGGTGTTGACTGTGGCGTTTGGGCGAGTGTAGTCACAGTTGTTGGAGATTGAGACGTAGTGGTTTGAATCAGATTGAGGCGTATATTTGAACGGGCTTGCAACTGGAAACGCGGACTTGGACTGACTTGAATCCGGTTAGTTGTTGGAGAGCGGATAATTTGAGGGCCCCTAGTTAGGAACGTTTGCTGAACTTGTTGATTGGTTTGCTGAACAGCATCTTGCGATGTTTGTTGACTTTGGGTACTCATTTGGCGAGCTTGTGCTTGCTGCTGTTGAGGAACCGACGTGAATATGATATTGGACATTGGAGACTGGACTGTAGTCTGTCGCTGCTGGACGGCTCGTATCTGAGGACTGGGTTTTGCTGCTTCTTGTTGAGGTTGAGTTTGAGTCTCGGTTGGCTGCTGCTGTGATTGTTGCTGCTGAATTTGTTGCTGTTGTAGTTGGTGCTGTTGGAGTTGCGGCGAAAGTTGATGAGTGAAAACAACCGTCCTAGGTGGTGTGTAAATTATTCGGGCCTGCCCTAAATTAGTCGCTGGAATTTGATGCCTCATTACAATTTGTTGCTGCTGCTGAGGCTGGCTTGTCTGAGTCTGTACAGTCTGTGGATTTTGGTGTTGCTGCAACACGATTTGCTGAGTCGGTTGCTGTACAATAACGTGTTGATGTGTAGTTTGCTGATTAGAGGGCTGTACTAACACCTGTGCCGGTACTACCTGTCTCAATTCAGAATCAGTTTTCTGAACCAAAATTGATTGCTGTGACTGTTGCTGAGCTTGTTGATTGGGATTTGTTATATGTTGAAGCACGACTTGCGATTGTTGCTGCTGAACCATTTGATGCTGTTGCACCATTTGATCTCCGTCTACATCAGCCGCGGAGTAAAATATTTGTGGCTGAGAAAGAGTAGACTCACCATCCTCCTCCTGTTGTATTATGTAATGTGTGGGTGTCTGTTGTGCTTGATTCTGCTGTTGTTGTGGCTGTTGCTGATAAACTAACTGAGGAACTTGACCGTCGTTTAAAACGAGGGAATCATCTTGGGTTATGATTAGTGGCTGAGAATTAAGACCAACTTCTTCACCGCCCATAGACACTACTTGAACATTTTCCAAATTTAAGTTCGGACAAATTCTTTTGAGATCGTCGACATTTTGCACAATTCGGAAATATTGTGCCATCTCGAAAGCTGTAAAATAAATTACATTTATATAAAAAATATTTTGTGTAAAGTTTTGCTAAATTTTGTCTTAAAAGCCTTAAAATGTCTTCAACATAAAACTTTCTTAAACTTTATAAAGCAATTGACTTTAACTGATTAACGAAATTCATTAATACATACATAGAGATGTTTTACTTTTTAATAAATTACCAAATAGTTTACAAAGTGAAAATAAATGAAATAATTATAAGAGAGGATGTATACAATATTATTTAAATTATTATAATCTAAAAAGCAAATAAGTGCGAATTGGCCTGTCTTAGAGGACTGCGTAAAAGATGTTTTTTTCCCGAAGCTATCATATATGTAAATATCAGACACATGTCACCTAATCCTTAAAATCGTTTTGCTGCACATTATTATAACAGCATATTTAGACAAAAATGTTAGAAAAATCCCCTCTTGAAGAGGAATCTTTATGATTTCCCAATTTGTTATGTAAAGGAGATATTTATCTGTTCTGTAAATATTCCTTTTTGTATTGTACATCTTCACAGATATCCTCTGAATTTATATCGTTACATTTGTAAATGTCCTCTTTTGAAACGTACGCGCTACGGTAGATCCAATTAACTGGGAACTTTTTTTTCAAATTAAGTTTACGAGATTGTGTATTTCAGCATAGAGAACAAGATCTCATACTCAGTTGAAAAAAAATGCAAAATGTAAATATCCACTTTTGAAAAGACGATCCTCAAATATTAAAACTGTTTCAGATTGTGTAAACAATGCCCTTTCATCCATGGACTAGGTGTGGACAAAACAAACATTTTACTATGAACAATTTGAAGTCAATGGCATGTGTAGTTTTTGATAAATACTCGAATATATCGAAATCTCACCATAAGGGTTTCATATTTTCTACTTTATTATGTAATTAAGGGGTAATATCACCTTGTGTGTATGAAACCAAAGGTCATTTTCAAAAATTTATAAAAAAACAATGGATCAATATTTTTTTATTTTTGTTTTTTCTTTTTACGTGATTATATAGGTTGTAATGTACAAGGAACAAGTTTCTTTAAACTATTTAAACACAAAATGGCGGCGCTACCAGCGATGGAAGGAAGCTCCTTACTTTTCCATGGGCGACCAACCACAGGTCGTAATTTTTGATCTTAAATAAAAAACCAAAAATATTTTTAAAGTAGATACCAAAACGCAGTGAAGTACGTAGGATTAAAGGTGATAAAATAAAACTATGAAACTTTTTCGAGACACTTTATGAGATATAAATTTCTTTTTCTAAGGTGAACTGGTTTGGAACTCAATCGTCTACATTATACTGAAAATATCTCCCGAAAGTTACTTATTTATTTTTGACTAGCTTGCCGGCGTTACTCGGGCTACCTATCTGACTTGATAGTGTAATTGTCCGTTTATGTATGTTAGAACAACTGTGAGAAATTACCACTTAGCTCCGCAAATTTTGAATGCTAAATTTAACTCAAATTTGGCCTAAGCCTGCCACAAACCAACTCAAATGAACAAGTGTTTCACAATAAATCCTATACGAATGTGTAATAATTCAAATTCATTGAAATGTCTATTGAAGAGCTTAGAAGTTATGGTTTAACAGAAAAACAGCAAGAGTTTTATTTTAAGGACTTCAAACTTTCATAACATTCATAACATTTTAAGGACTGGTCTCGCGCTGTCGTGGAAATTCGTTCATTAATAAAACGTTGTGATGATTTTACTCAATGTTAGAAAAGCAAGCTATTTTGCTAAAAAATGTGCGGTTCTAATCGTATATCTCATAAAACAGAGGTTCTTAAGGTTTTCTGCATCAACATTAGTACAAATTTATACATATACATATGTATGTACTCTACCGCCATTTATGATATAAAATAAACTAAGCAATAAGTTTAGTACAAGATACTATGAATATTTTCGCTGAAGTGCATTTCCGTTCTTTAGCGGAAGTTCATTTTCCTGAAACATGTCAATTTCGCGTGGTCAAATGTATTTATTTACATCAATTTTATTTGAGGAAAATCCTTGTCGGGGTTTTCTCATTTGTAGCATCAGGTAACAGCGAATATTATTTAAAATAATCAAATCTGCATATACCCTACTTGTTGAATTTCTGCAAAAAGGGGCGCTAAATACAAAAGCAAAATTTATATCCAAGAGTCGCCAGAAAAGTTATCTAACAAGTATATTAAAAGCAGTTTAAAGTTTGCATCTGGCCATATCAACTGCGATGGATCCTGAGGGCAAAAAAAATATGGAGGAATATTTTGTGCACGGATGAAACGAAAATAAATTTATTGGGATCCGATGGTCGGAACCAAGTTAGAGGGCTTCCGCATAAAGAATATAATAATGTTAATAAAGATGCTGTCTCTTTGGTGGGATTTTAAGGGAAAGGTTTTTTTTTATGTGAGGACTAGTGCACCGAGATTCTATAGATTTTGATAATCAGTCTAACAGTTACAGTTACAATTTTTATTTTTTAAATGAAAAAATATTTCATAGGACGAGATTGATTTGATTGTATTTTTTACTTGGAAATGCTATTACTATGTATTATTGAAGAAAACTTCCATAGTCGAAAATAAAACATATTCGATGATAGCCGTTAATCTCGAGCGAATGATAACTATTGACAAGAACCAATCCAAGACCCTGTTGCCTCAATGAGGAAGAAGAAAATATCCTTCACATCCTATTGTAATCCTAATACTCATTTTTGAAGCGAAAATTACGTACAAAATCGTCCTTTAAGACTATAAATCAAATATTTCATGAATGTATTTTATTTTTTCTGCAATCAATTATTTCAAATGTTATTTTTTAGAGTTGGTAGACTTTGATTCTAGTATTGGTCAAAAAATTATTTTTATTAAGTAAATTTTGTATGAATTCAGAATTATATGCGAAATCCTCGCTTTTGCAAATGCGAAAAAGTTGCACATTTTTATGATTGTCTCGAAAACAATTCCATGTTGATTTTTTTTCACTATTTTTCCTTTCTACAAAGTGCTTTCAAAACCGTTCTAAAATCGAAAAATCTCGGAATTAATAGAATCTCTTAGTGCTTACTTTAACGTAAACGTCTACCATCGCAAGCAGAATAATTTGCTCACGACCTCACGATTCGAAACGAATATAAGTATGCAGCGCTGAAAGAATTTCTATCAAAAATAACTATTCAGAAATAATCCAGTTTTTCGCGGTTAAGCAATTTTTAAATAACTGTAGCAATTTCTCTTGAGAAACTTTTTCAAATTTTTTTCATGTAAAATAAAACTGGGTAGTTGAGGCTCGCCCAGTCACGGCGAGGAAATCCGCAATTTTCCCGACGGTAATTTGTATGCCTGCAATATGCCAATTAGAATTTTCCTTCCACATTTAATTAGATCCTTTGCAATAAGGTAGGTATAAAGTGCGGGAGGAAATAAAAACAAATTTAAAGGCGCATCGGCAGCATATGAAACTGCGTTCAGCAACACGGGCTAAAATGATGCTCTCCTTGCCACTGACATTTCGCAAACTCCACAAAAAAATCGCCATTGGGGTGCAATGATATCGACCTTTCCAATTCATTAAATTTTTCCTAGTGCCCGAATACGAATAAACAGAGGGAAAAGCTAAATCTTTTCATTTTGAGTGAAAATAGAATCAATTCTATTAACGCTATTTACGAACGATGAAGATAAAACGAAAGCTTTGCCGTATAAAACCATTCACAGGTTTGTCGACCCAAATTCCATCACATCTTACTTGAATGAAATACTTGCCTCGGACGTCGCGATTTCAGTAAAAAAAGAACGCCGAACCGTATCGTCTCAAGCACAAAAACTCATTTTATCGGTTAAATCGCTTAAAATGACAATAAAATCGAATTATTTTCCACAATTACTTGATGCCCAACAGAAAAACATGGCGTGGTGCAACTATTGACATTTGATTCCCAAACCAGCCGATGCGCCATCTCGTGGAAATTGTCATGTGGCTACCATATGAAGCTAGGAATTCGTGCGATTTTTGAAAAAAATCGATAAAACCAGTATTTCCATGGTTGGTACATGGGATGTCTGTGGGACCACTTTCGGAAATGGTGTCAACGTTATTGCCAGTGGGACCACTAATCATTTTTCTGCTTTTGTCGCTTAATCGACTAGCAAATCCGCGATTTTGAGGCGTCATCATGTAATTTATGGCTGTTTCAATAATCGTAAATTGTGTTTGGCGAAAATTAATATCACATCACTTTGGACTCGCGGGCAACCGTTGAATGTGAGCGGAGCTCGGCGCGGAACGAGTGTTTTGTTGACAAGCTACGGTTATACTAATTGTGGTGTTGCAAGAGTTGTGGTACTTGCAGTACATTATGGTTAATATTTTTATCGAAAAAAGTTTATGGATATATCGCTTCCGCTTGGTGGGGGAAACTCAAGTACTAAATTATGGGGTTTTACATAATTTTTATTCATTATTTATTACATTATGAGTGTTATAAAAATTTAACAATGACCCATGCCCTACACGTGCGTTTAAATCTTTAAGCGGAGAGTTCCGATTCACTTAACGTCCCGAGATTAAAAATGTTTCTGATTTAGGTAAGACTGCAATCGCTGTCGCTGTCTGAAGTTGGTTGCATTTCGAAATTTTTTCACGCGCAGACAAACACGCATTTGTGGAATAGATTTAAAACAAATAGCACGAAAAAGAACTAAGCAAGCAACAATTTGTGGAGTATGTAAAAATCTTTTTAATAGCACTTTATTCTGGTATTCGAATGAAAGCTGTGGGTTTGAATTGTTGTCAAAAGCAATTTTGGGGCATTAGTCCGTTTTAATTACATAAACCCATCAAGTAATTACACCAAAAATTATTAAATAACTCCTTTTGTATCTTAAGTCCCTTTATAGGAATGCAAACATGAAATTACCCCTTTTTAAGATACAACTAAAATTAAGTTCCAAGTTCAATTTCCGAGTTTTTGGCAGAAATTATGTTATTAAATTATGGAAATTAGTCTTTAAGTATCCCATATTGCAAATTCTTTTTAGTTTATGTCTCATTTACCGACAAAAATGGCACAAAAACCACAAAAAACGGGCCGCGTAATGCGGCGAATTATTTCGGAATTAATTGCATTTTCCATAACCATCTCGATATAGGCATTTTGTATGGGACGAGTGGTCCATTTCTATATGTCCGTTGATTATTTTCAGCGACATTTGTATGTAAAAATTTTAAATTGAGCGAGATGAAATCAATTCGTGACAATTAAATTATTTGTTATTTAGCTATTATTTAGGGATTTTTGAGCATTTTAATTGCCATGATTTGCCTAAAAGGCTTGAGCCTAGGCTAAAAATTGTCTCGTTTTTCAGACGTGTGGCAAATCACCTCTATAAGATTTTTTTCATAGATTACCAATTCGTAAATGAAAATGCTCAATCAGCTCCCGTTTTCGAGAAAAATAGGATTAATTACTACAAAATATGATATTTTGACCATGTATGACAAATCATTACAAAATAACGGATTGATCCAGAAACTTATAATGTTGCTCAAATGATAGCTATTATATAAAAATACAAAAAGCATTGAAGAATTTCGAATGATCAGTGAATTTTACTTTTTTCCATAAACCGATTATTTCATTCAATGGATAAAGAAAAGTGTGTAATATAATAAGGGCTACAGAGATAAGTTGTACTATGGTATTCATAGATTAGGAATCAGACTTTCATTTAAGTCACGTGAAAAATTTTTATGATTAACCTTACGTACTTGTAATAAATATTTAAAAGCGAAACATTTGATTTATTTTCCCACTTTTACTCTTCACTCTATATGTAAGAGTAATTGGTACAAATTTTGAGTAAATATTTATTTCGAAGCTATATACGAATTTGAAATTTCCATTTTTTGCGAGGTAATTTTGTCTGGTCATAGCGACATTTGAATTCTATAAGTTAAATTTTAAAAAATTAGCAAAAAATCCTTTCTTTATTATTATTATAAATTTCTTTCTTTCTTTCGTTTACCCGAGTAAAAATAAAATCAACGGCTGAACAGAGGCTGAACGACGGCCACTCGGATTTTTTAGGGACGTACGCGGCCTATTTAGAATGAAAAATCCAATCGACCACAGTCTGGGTCTTACATTGGGTTGTACTAAGGCCACACCACATTACAGTGAAAATAAAATGATCGTACACACGGGCGTACAGCGGTTGAATGCAGTGTTTATTTATCGTTTCTCATCCGATTCAATTCTATGAGGAATGTTGCTAGCCCGCTCATTTTTATTTTTAAAACAGCCCATGTACAGCCATATATCGGACGCGACGAAGTCTTGTAAGGCCAAAATGTCCTTCAAAACAACTCGTAGGACCGTTGTGCACCCAAGAAATATTATTAAAACCTGTCTCTTGAACGCCCTTTGTACAGCCGCATTTTTAAAATCGATTATTTTTACATTTACTCGGGCATTATCCACTTTTTTTTTAATTGAAAAGCATCAAGGAACACTATTTCTTGTTCACTAAGATAAATTCCTTTAGATTTGTAAGACTACTATGAAAAGTCACCTTATAGGGAATATCCCCTGGAAACTTATTTCTGTTTATAAACAAGGCCGAGGCTTTGTTATCGCAAAAAATAGCAGACTCCGGATAATAGTAGAAGGAAAATTTGGAATACCTTGAAGAGACTGAGTTCGGTTGCTTTGCTTCAGATAAAGGGATTTACGGGCCTTTCTCAGTTTTGTTGTTGATTTTATTGAATTGGAACACTATGAACTTTGCTGTCTTGTCGAATCAGTTCTTTTTTCAGAAAGAGCTTGAACTGTTTCAACAAGAGCAAACATTGCCGCTCTGTGGCTTTTGGTGGGCCGCTATCCTCGAGCGTCCTCGAATTCTGCAAAGCCGCATAATAGTTTTTTGGCCTTCGGGCATTTCTTTTTGCAAGAAACCCTAGAAAAACTGCTTAGAGTACTTAGCTAGATATTATAATCTTAGGTCTAGCAAGTGTGTGATTGAATTATAGGCTTTGTCCGCGCCCGATTTGCCCCAAAGTCGTGCCCACTATGGGGAAAACTCCGGCACATCGTCGTCTCTATCGATCGGTTTAATTAATTAAACAACACAAAAAGTTATCGGGATTTTTTTAATAAAAAATTATGTAATTGTTTTAAGATTTAGCACTACTAAATTCTATATAAATAAAACATAGTTTTGATAGCTCTGGACCGCAAATCTTGATCCTAACGGGTCTTGACCGAGGTTGTACCATTTTCAAAAATTTGAATCCTTATAACTTTTGGGGTTCCATACCTCAAAAGGAAAAAAGGAACCCTTATAGGATTCATTGTCTGTCTGTCTGTTTGCGGGTTAAGACCCTTTTCTTAGGAACGCGTGGAGGTATCAAGTTAAGATAAATTTCAAATACTCAAGTCTGCAATCCCTGCATTTAATCGAAAAAGTCGAAGTAACAAAAACAAAGATGAGGAAATTGTCAGGAAAATTAAATACTATATTTGATAAATAAACCGTTTTATATTTTATAATCAGAATAACAATTATCTAACACATTTGATTACGAAATAAGTGCAAGCTGTGTTAGGCTCTCGTGGTATAATGCGCCATGCAAGTTATAGGAAAAATTGTTCTTAAGCAGATATTGAGCTCATTTTCGCTTCTTCAGGTTCTCAAATCGTCGTGATAACTCGTCAAAGTCGATTTCATCTTCATCCTTCTTTTCAGATGGAGGCTCCGGTAAATCAGATGGTACGTTTGGTAGGTCTGGAAAACTCATGTTCGCACTGGGAGGTCCTGGATTTGGAGTAATCTTGGAGCGCGGCTGTGGTTTAGGTTTGTTCGATTTCTGTAAAATAATTTTATAGAGAATTTTAAAATAATTAGCATTAACATTGTTTTACAGTCGCATGTTTTTGTGCACCTTTGTATACTGATTATTAGAAGCATGTTCTCTAGCTCTTTTTTCTAGTTTATCTACTAAAGCAAAAATAAAGCATAAGGACAGGTACCCAAATTCTTTCCGTGCTTTAAATTATAATATAACTTTAAGGGCCTTATTCATCAATGCAAACGAGTATTATCGTTGTTATTAGCTTAAATCAGTTTTCGAATTTGATATTCACCAAGTTGTGTCAATTACTTTTCGAGTTTTTGGACCCTGTGTAAAATAAAGGTGAAATTACTGAAAAATATTCAATTAAGTGTAATACCAGCGACACACCAGTCGAAATTTAGAATTTCGAGTGTTCTCAATTTCAGAAATATATCATATTACCTCTGAATTTCTAAAAAAGTTTCAGGCGAATATTCTGTTAAAAAGGAATTTTGACAAAAATTTGACTTTAATTTCAAAGCAATACAATAATATTGCGAAATTGAATACGCTCGAAATTCTAAATTTCGGTTGGTGTGTCGCTGGTATAAAGATTTTCTACTCGTCCTTTGAATTTTCATTCCCAAAAGGATCGATGACTACTCTTTGAAATGCTGTATCGTGTAAAAGCACTCTACGTGAGCATAGCAAAAGTATTTCGTTTGATTGTGGATTTTTATCAGAAAAAAAATAAAATAAAAAAACGGGGTGCCCAAAACGGAAAGAGAAATACGATTTTAATAAACCAGAGGAAATCCTGTCTTTACTGCTGACTAATACAGCAATTGTCTGCACTAACACTTTTTTGTGCAACAAGAATTTATTGAAACCATTTCTATACGTTCCGAGCTCCGACGCGAAAGAGATTTTCAAAATAATGAAATCTTATGCAACGGTCGTATGATTGAAAATACACCATACAATTTATACACAACTCGTTGTATGCAATCGCAAGTTTTGGGTCCAGACTTTAAGGCTCAATCGAAAAGTTAATGCGCATACAGGTACAACAAATGTATCATGTAAATATTTCCCGCTTTATAGGCGATGTCGCAAAAATGGAAAACAAATCGCAACAGCTTCCAAACTATAGTTCGTATCCAAAAATGATTTTCACTCACTGTTACCCTAAGAAGTGCTCCTCTTAATTCATAAGACAAAGAATATAAAATTTTTGAGCTCAAATGAAAATCAACAGAAAACTCAGCGCCAGATCATTAACAAATGTATAGCGGAAAAAGAATTGGCTCCGAACCAAACCGAAAACCGGAAAATTACATTTTCATTAGAAATTAATTAATATTAAAAGTTATGCAAACATGAAATTACCCCAATTAGAATTACAATTTCTAAGTTTTCTGCAGACATTTTTTTATTAAATTATGAAAATTTACCTTTTAGTATCCCATATTGCAAATTCTCTTCATTTTATGCTTCATTTACTGACTAAAATGATATAAAAACCAGGTTGCGTAATTTGTAAACTTTTATTGTAACTAAATAAATTATTTATTAAATGGAAGTTATAATAAAAGCACAAAAGTTCTATAATTATGAATTTTGAGTTCTTAAAACAGTTGTTAAGCGATTTAATTTAAACCCCATTTCCAGTAGTGAGCATTTCGACATTTTGCTGAGAGTTTTTCAATGATGAATGTGTTATTGCAGAAACTTCTCACTGCGAAATTTTTTGAGATTTGATACTACGTTTAAGGGAATTAAATTTAAGCGTGCGGGATACAATAAAAATTATTACAATTTTTCGCAAAATGAGCGAAGTGCACTTTTGGTGTTTGTATTTAAATGAGGTTATTTTCAGAACAGAAGTATTTCACATTGATATTCTCTGAGAAATCGAGAAGGTTGTATTTCAGTATCTTGAACGTGTAGGACGAATATGCTTATGCTTAATATGCTTCAGCAATTCTGTAAAATGTATTAAAAGTTTTATAAACCGATGGAACTGATAACACCATCATAAAACATTAACAATAGGTAGTTAACTTATTAAAATTATAATCGAAACCCTGTAACAGGCATATTCTCTAAATTGTTGTCCAAATATTTCAATAAAAAATGTTCTCTCAAATTTTAACCAGATACACGTTTTTCAATTTGATTTGTTTTTGGTGCAAAGGTGCACAAAAGTATACGACTATAACGATAGTGCAATAATTATAAAAACAAATGTGTTAAAAATAATAATAACGCTCAAATCACCTGCAGGTTATCATTTATTATTACAGATGAGTACCTAGGTGGTAGTGATTCAAGGAATGCATTCTGTGAATTCTAAAAAAAATAATAAAGAGCAAACGTAACAAAAGTTAGTAATAATAAAATGACTGAAATATAAATGCATCATATTGAATGTAATCAATCATTATCGAATGTCAGTTGAAAAAGTGTAAAAGCATAATTTTTTAGAGAGCGATGTTACTTTCATTTCGATTAAAAATATTGATTACATTCAAGTTGATATAGTAAATAGCATTTGATATAAGCGAGTTCATGTGGTCTACATTGATTGGGCGATTACGATTGCAGCTGATTTTAAAAGATTTTTAATAATTCGTTTACGTTGAAAAGAAATGAATTTACCATGGATCTATAAAAATTTCATTTAAAAGATATAATGTCTTATTGGGAAACTTCGTAATAATTATAACAACTTTAATTAATAAAAATTAGCGCTAAAGATTGTGTTGCATAAACCGTTTAGTGAGGGATGACATTTCTTGGCATAATTTTTCCAGATTTGCCACCCGAGCAATTGGCCAATAAACAGCCCGACTTGCCCTCGCTTATGGTCTCGACTTTTTAAAAATTAATTTATCCACTGCACTCGAAGTACGCTCGAAATTCTAAAATTCAGTTGGTGTGTCGCTGCTATAACAATATTAAAACCCCTTTATAAATCGAGACATGAAAATGATTTTTTGATCGATCGATGTCGAGTTACTACATATAAAGGGAATGCTTTCTCATATAAAGGAAATACGAGTCCTACATTAAGAACTCTAATGTACTGAAAATTCTTTTAACATTATTATATAAACTTAAACATACACGCATTACTGCACTATTTTAGATTAATAGTTATATTATGGTGAAGAAGCCCTGATAGTTACTAAATATCATAGTTACGTGATAGACAGTTCAACGTGTACGAGCATGTGGTTTCTATTTCCTCATTAGAGTAATTTTTTAGTAGGGTTGGTTGTTGAACAGTGAACTAATCCGTCATATCAAATATTACAACGTTGCCATTCTTCAATAACGTATACATAGTTCCAATTGAGTTGTGAACCCTTTCATCTTGCCTATTTAACTAGCGCTTACGGATTATTAAGAATATGTGCAAAGGAAAAGATGAGATTTATATTACGACCGGTAATCTAAATCATTATAGGAGAAAATTAAATACATAAATATTTACAAATTCTATAAGAATTTTCGTTAATTTTTCTAAATTTACCCCTTAGCAGAGCGAGTTTTGCCAGCGTATTCTCTAATGAGCTTAATATCAGGGAGTCAGTCGAAATGCTGGCGATCATGGAGGCTTATTACGCCTTATCTAAACTGGAGCGCGTTCAAAAACTTGACCATAGTTAACTTTGGTTAATATTTGTCGTTCAGAGACTCAGAGGTTAACCACAACATAAAAACGGGCATAATCTTCAGCCGTTCATATACTATAGTAGTTAACTACGCCTGATGGTAAAAACCAAATATATTATTATGACCTTAAGAGTTTTATGTAAAAAATTGCAAATAAATACAAGGACATCCTCAAACTGCTTAAATGTATGTACATATGAGTAAAATTATGAGGAAATATTCATCAGATTTGTGAAAATGATCAACTGATGTATGATATTGTTAATACTCAATGAGAATACGAAATTCATTGTAAATAAAAATAAGTAAAAATATTTCACAAAACAGAACTTGTTTTCACAGCTAAAACAAAACCATGGCTTATTTAACGTCAGTCGTTCAAAAACTTCGTGGTTAAGCATAACAGTGCAGCTTCAATGAGCATAGCTTACTACGTCGTTAACTATAGTCACTAAGCATATAACATATTCTTAGTGCTATAGTTTAGTTTTTGAACGCATTTCTGGTCGAACAATGTCCCGAAGGGCTGGCCGGCTTAGATAATCGCTTGTTCATCAATATATCTAGAGTTAAATTATTGACAAGCCTGATAAATTGGAACTATGTAGATACAACTCTTGGCAAAATCCATAAGAAGCACGTTCCCCCTTAAAGGAATTTACAAATATCCAGAACAAGAATTGGAGTAATTGTTCACTTATTGAACTTCACCAGATGGCTTTGGTCTGTGGAAGTCGTTCAATGCACTCGACTAGCTATTTAAAACACAACCTAATTTTGTATAATAACATTAGCTATTGATTGTTTAAGATTAAAAATAAATATTAAGCCATAATGCCTGTGATTCTATTTTAACTAAATTCCTGGCTCTCTGCGTAATTGGTAGTGGTTACATCTGCACCAGAGGTAACAAATAGTGAGCCGATCAGATTTTTTTAGAATAAAATAATAGGTCTGTTCGATTAGAAAGTCGTTAAAGAAATCTGTGATGCCCTGGGTTTTGGTGTCTAATCGAACTCAAACCGAAAGACAAAGAAGAAGAAAAGTAGAGCTGCCGGTTGTTCACGACTTGCCGCGACATGAGTTCATTTTCACTCGTGTTTAGAAAAATTTTCAAATTGTCTTTTTTTGGTAAATAAATAGATTTCTCAATTTAAATTCAAATTTCATTTGCCGAACATTTACCCAAGCATAAAACGGCGTTTCCAACGCAGCGTAGAAATTCACGCTGTTTGCTATCTCCATTCTTCATAAGACAGATTCATATTGTTGTCTCCCTCTAAATTTATCTGGTTTTTTTTCGCGCTGGCGCACAAATTACGCTGCATTGGAAACACCGCTTAAATCCAAAGATTTATCCACAACAAGATGTGACACTTTCCACATTTTTCCTTAACAAAATTTGATCCTGTTACCGTTACCCAAACGAACTTGAAAATTAGATAGTAATAAGTCATGTGGAAGAAAGGTATACTCTACAGGGCGTCTATTATTTTTTACAACTTTTCTATAAACACATTGCATTTATCATTGATGTTTCTTTTTAAAATATATAAATTGTTCAATAAATCCTTGCTCTCATATTATTCTAAGATAAATTCTTATTCTCCTATTAGCTTGGTTAAGTTGTAAAAATTCAAGTCCACCCCGTACTTTTGGCCACGCACGCACACAGAAAATTTAAGGCGCCTTTAAAACCAAAGATTAGCTATAACAAGATGTGACACTCGCGAAATTTTTTCTTTTAAAAATTCGACTTTGGTACCGTTAGTCGAACGAACTTCAGATTTAGATAGTTATAAGGAAGTTACGTGTAGGAAAGGGATAAAAATTTGGGTGGAAATGGACCGAGATTTGAAACACTCTACAGGGTGCCTCATATTTTTTACAAGTTTTCTATAATTGCATTGCATTTATAATTTAGCATTGATGTTCTTTTTAAAATAAATAAATTGTTAAATAAATCCTTACTCTCATATTATTGCAAGATAAACTCATATTCTCATATTAGCTTGGTTAATGCGAAAAAATTCAAGCCCACCCGGCGTACTTTTCGCCACGCTCGCACACAGTTGTCGCTCAACGCCTAAAACTGCAGAATGAAAAAATGTAAACAAACCGGATCCGTATTTAAGGCAAATGTGTGTGCTATGCCTCTTCTCCTTCTTCAATTCCAGGCCATCCCTATACCTGGAACATTAGAAGGGGCGAGCACTAATACCAAGCACGCACGCACACAGTTGTCACTAAGAGCCGTTTAAAAACGCGTGTAAAAAAACGCTCGCATTTATTGCTTACAGTGTAAGCGCCGTAGGTGAGCATTTTGAGGCTGCCTATTCTTCTCTCGTTCGCTCTTATTGGAATTTACATAAGGGATGGCAGGCAGTAGTTCTTTACTGCCTGCACTAAGGCAAATTTTTTTTTTGATCTCGTTTTCGGAATTGCATTTGGGTGAGAGCTTTGTGCTAGTATAGAGAGTGTCACATCTTGGTTAAGTACATTATCTTTGTTTAAAACTGCAGAATGAAAAAATGAAAACAAACGCATCTGTTTTTAGGGCGTTTGCTACCTGCCTCTTCCCCCTTCTTCAATTCCAGGCCATCCCTATGGAACATTGGAAGGGGCGAGCACTAATACCAAGCATGCACGCACACAGAAAATTTCAGGCGCCTTTAAAAAAGCGTGTAAAAAAACGCTCACATTATTGTTTAAGTGGCGTGAGGGTGAGGGTGAAGGTGAGCATTTTGGAGCTGCCTATTTTTGTCTCGTTCGCTCTTATTGGAATTTACATAATGAATGGCAGGCAGTAGTTCTTTACTCTCTGTATTAAAGCGACATTTCTTTTGATCCCGTTTTCGGAATTGCATTTGGGTTAGAGCTTTGCGCCGGTATAGAGAGTGTCACATCTTATTCTTTAGATTATCTTTGTTTAAAGCTGGGGGTAAGCTCTGAGGTTTCACGGCACCGAGGGTTTGTTGTCAAAATTCGTAGATTGATAGTTATTCTCACCAAGATCAAGCAGACTTAATATCGGCTACATTTTATTTCAGTTCATATCATTTTCCATAAAACTACTATAAATCGGAAAAGGAAGTTCAAAAATCACTTCTTAAAACATCCGTTCTTATCCAAATGCTGATTAGTAACACACTGATGCAAAAAACAAAAAAAAATATATTAAATAAATGAAGCATGGTGCCTTACAACAATAAACTCGTTAAAAAAATGTAAACTCTAATAAGAAAAACAGTATGCAATATTCAAATGAAATGCGCAAGGAAATAGTGAATATGTAGAATAGGTCTGTTCGATGAAAAAGTCGTTACAAAAACCTGTCGCCGTCTGGCGTCTTGAGGAGCAAAGGAGAAGAAAAGTAGAGCTGTAAGTTGTTTGCAATTTGACGCGAAATGAGTCGAATTTCACTATTATCAGTAAATAAAAGTGTGAGTGAGTAAATATAATTTATTTCTCTGATAAAAAAATAGATTTTGCACCTTAATTCAAATTCAAATGACGCTAGCCGTTTCATTTACCCGAGACTAAAACTCGGCGCTACGGATTTGCTATCAAAATTCTCGTAGAACCCTCTCAAGGCGCTTTCTGGCGTCACACGACACTTCGTAACTTGGCAGTTTTTGTCATTGAACAGACCTAATATATAAGTTTGAAGAATGTTAAAGTTACTTACATAACCATGAGTTAGAGACATTCAAAGAATAACATGATTTAGTACAACTATTAAACACCACCAAATAGATCGGGCACTTACCTGAAAGTTGTCATCGGGACTATCCACGGAAGGAGGAATATTGTGAATTTCCTCCTACAAATTATATTTACGGAAATTTCTACACTGTATTAACGGCATGCAAATAGAACTCCAAAGCTTACCTGAATAAAATTCGTATTTATATTCAAATCTTTCTTTTCGGGCTCTGCTGCTTGTGGTGGAGGTCCAGGATTTGGTGGAATGTTGTAAGCAAATGGGGGCGCGGTAGCTCCACCTCCACCGCCACCATATCCTCCACCACCAAATCCTCCTCCTCCGTACGGAGGTGGATAGTTAAATGGAGTGTTGGAAGGAGGAGCTGGCATTGCAGGCAAAACAGGTGGTTGAGGATAGCCAATAAAGCCCATTTGTGGAGGTTGAGGTGCTCCGCCTAAATTGTTTTTGTCTGATAAATCTATTAGGTATCCATCTAAACCTGAAAACAGAAACATATATTTAATTATTTATTTCAAGGCAATTAAGAATTACACACTGATGATAACTTGAGAGGATGAACTTAGAAAATTCTTTATACATTCTTATACACTGTAAGATATTTGTTGATAGTGTGTTAGGAAGCCAAGCCTTCAAATTTTGTAATGATACTTCTTACGACCCAATGCATTAAAAAGCGAGCGAGAGGCCGATTCAAACATCAAAATGGCAATTACAATTCCCAGAATATGACTTTGGCCCTTTGTTCTGTCGATTTTTTGTATGCAAACATCGAAATTTTTTCTGAACATTCGAATCCGACGTCGTTTTGGAAGTTTTTCTTGCTAGAGTGATTCAGTACCATGGACCAGAAGCTCATTAAAGTAAATAGCTGTTCGGCCACTGCATTTTAATGAGGTAACAATAAAACAATCAGCAATGAAAGATCGGCAAATGGATTTTTGTAAACAGTAATTTTATATTAAATATCAATCCATATTGCTCCAAAAAACTGTTGTGAATTTAATGTGTTTCCCTTTGACAAAATTAATATTTTATTAACATGCTTTCCTTTAATTTCTTTAAAATTGATTTTTATGGATTTGTTTTATCACAAATGGATTCCTATCAAAAAGTATTCTCATATACATAAATGGATTCTTATGGGAAATTATTTCCATGAGCAAACCATCCAAATCCACCATACGGTAATTCAGCTTAAAATCAATGTTAATTTTTCCAATTTTTGTCCTCTTAAAACAGTAATTGAAATATATCCGAAATGTTGCTGCAATATAATTTTAGTGAAAGTATCGATGTACATTTTCGAAGTCTTTGGATCGATAGTTTAGAAATTAGAGAATATCGAAGTTAACAGCATAACAGCAAATATCGCATGACTGAGATTAAATTGAAAATATTTTTGTTGCATTTTAGGAGACCTATCGAAAGATACTTTACTCAATGGGGTCCAAAAAAATTATTATTAACAAAAAATGTCATCATTACAAGCTTTTATTTAGTTTCACCTGTCACGGTGTCTGTAATGAAATCTTGCAAGTTAAATTTGACCCGCTTCCCGGTTTCCGACTGAGCAGAAATTTTGCATGTATCTATATGTATATCGCGTGACAATGCAATATTATGATGACATGGAGCATCAAAAGCTAGTTTTTAAAAAAGTTTTTTTTTTTTTTAATTATTGCTTGTTTTTGTTTTTGGGTCATATGAATAAATGAGAGGATGGGATTCAGACAGACCGAAGTCAGGGTTTCTTCCTTGTCGCCGGGAAATTTGAAAATGTCGACTGAATTTCTAAAATGTATGTGGGAATAATTTTAGCTTGGATTGGGGACACAAATCCAACCGATTAACACTTGTTCTATTTAATTGCTTACCAATAGGCCTGTTGTTATCATCTTTCATAACTTGAGGATCGGGTTCGTACTCAATATTGTAGTTCTTAGCTATTTCAATAAGGTACTTCTCGACTAGCAGCTTGGGTGGCGCCTGTATGGCAAGCTTATGCATCAACTTCTCTGAAACTTTATGATTTCCCGTGGCTGTTCTGGCTTGTTCTGCGAATTCCCCGCCGTATTTACTAATGAACAACTCCGATATCACCTTCAGTTCCTGGATATCAGTCTGCAGCCGAGGTGAGACCCAAACAAGACTGTAAACAGCCTCAGCAATTCCATCGTCAAGTTCCTTCATTTGAGTGACTAGGCCAAATCGGGTTAGTAAGAGGTCGCAGTACATTTCAACTACCTCCATTGCTTCGACGAGATAGTCCTCTCTGAGGTAGAAAATTTGTTCATTTCTGATTGTAAAGGATTTTAAAGCTTTAAAGTATACCTTATTATGTGTTCCACTCGAATGCGGGCCCTCTCAACTTTCCCAGTCGCAAGATAATCAGCAATTTCTTTTCTGGCTTTCTGCGCTAGTTCGGTTTTCTTTTTTTCGATCAACTTGAGGCGATTTAATGCCAGGCGAAGGTGTGTTTTTAATTTCGTGTAATTTGGGCCCGACGAAAACATATTTAATCTATTTTACAGCACAAATTTTACTAGTTTCTATACGAACTGTCAATTAGATTGCGACACTTTTATGAGTCATACATGAATCATTTGCAACGACCTGATAAATGTTTTTTGAGTGGAAACAACATTTGTTGGGTTTTTGGTATGTTGGTCTATCATATCGAAGGATTTATGTTATTGAAACAGGTGTTGTCTGTCTCATGGTGTGTTCAGAAGAGAAGAAAAGGTCACGGAAACGAAAATGTAAAACATAAAAGAGAGAAATTTTATTAATTTATTGAGCTCTTTTAAAAACAAAAGTTTTCATAATGAAATCGAGACTCGTTTCTGACATTTGGGAGAACGTAATTTCATGTGTCAGTTGTGATCCCATCTCTTTTATGCAAACAGATTTGTGCGAAGAAAAATAAACATTTTCCAGTAAATATATATCAATTGTGGCGCATGTGTGTGAGTTTTTTATATATAAAACAAGTTATATAACATGAGGAAAATCTATCAGCCAAGCCCGTCTTTGTGGGGTACGCAAAACTATTAACGTTCTGTTTTCGAGTCGTGAGTGACGTAGTTGGTGTGATTTCTTATTTGTTTGCTCCTCTGTTTGATGAGGAATTCCACTGCATGTATTTTTACTAACCGTGTTAATTTGAGCTCAATTATAACACGGAGGTATTTGGAAATTTGAATTTCATTGATTTTTTCGGCGACGAGCACAACTATTCGTGACCCAAAGAAAAAGGTTCAGTTTTGAAACCTCTTGGACATAGTCCTTTGTTCTTTGGGGGAGCCACGCAAAACAGTAAAATGGCGGATAATATAATTGAGTCGGCCTCAAGTTCCTCATCGGTGCAGCAGCCACCCACGTCGACGAGCCACATTAGCCCTGTGATTCCTCTGATCGCGGCCGAGATCCATGTTGAGAATCAGATGGCTCCCAGGCCGTCGTCGGATCAGGGCTCCAGCTCCAGCGCGATCAACAAAGTGGACGAAGACGAGCCAGAAACGAAACGTACCAAGCTGGATGAAAGTCCAGCTGGAACCTCTGCGGCCGCTCTCCACCAGGAAAAACTCGAACTTCGCCTGGGTGGAATTCTTTGCTGTGCCGTTTGTCTGGACCTGCCAAAAACAGCCATGTATCAGGTGAGTACCATGGCCCGTCGTGGCTATTTAAAAATGAATAAAAATCTCCACCAGTCTATCTGGGCGATGTGACATTTATTACATAAATAAAGTCGTCCTTGACTGAAAACGCACGTTCCGGGGCGAGCGTGCGGCGGTACCCAAACAGGGCGGCTCGGCTTGGAGCTGCTCTTGTGGTGCTAATCGCGGCCATAAATTGTCGCTTTTGCGCACTCGCCATTATCGCATGGCTGCTTCCCAATCTGCGTATCGATTTTCTTGTTCTCGTTCTTCTTCGTCCGTCGTGGTCTCGATGGTGGTGGTGTGGTTGCAGGGAATTTTCCTCGGCAGTAAGTATGCATGTAGTGGTGCTGGGGCACATCTGGGCAGACTCTCTCTGTTTGTTTTGGTTTCTCGGGGACCAGCCGTCGCCGCCGCAGCAGCTGTTTTTGACGCATTTCAGCTGGGGAACAACTGGCACTAAGTCGAACTGACCTGCACGAAGCGGAAAAGGGTTTCACGAGCCCATTTGCATTCGCACGCGTGGCATTTTATATTTTCTGTATATGTTTTTCCCCACAGGGCTTATTAAACAGAAAATAACTTCTCATGCGTTTCCTTAAACTGCTTCTTGTGGAAATCTTCAGTATTTAAGTCTGGATCGAGTTCTTTTCATATAACAAAATTATTTCTTCTACTTTGACTGAGTTTCACCACTGCAACATAAAACATTAGAAGTTCATTTTCCTTTTCTTACTTATATTTTTCAATTCCAGTGAGTTGTCTCATAAGAATGGAAATTGTATAAAATATAATTTTTTGCAAATATATTAACTTATTTTTATTATTTTATTCATTATTTATTCTCTTTCCAAATTGTAATTACCTATGTACATCGATTTAGTGCTTTCGAGTTTCACACCAAAAGTAAGCAAAAACTATTAAATAACCAAATTTATATGCAGTGCACAGATTTCGCGTTTTTTATTACTTTAATGAACTATTGTAAACTACATTTAACATGTATATTTAAAATTTATCTTATTTATTTATTATTCTAGTTTTGCAGACGTAAATTGTATAGGAAATAGAATATCGAAAATTATATCAGAATAGTAGTAAAATAATTGTGATAATCGTATGTTGTTTAAACGTGAACGTTTCATTTATAACTTGGGAATCATACCCAATTCTCGTTTATTCAGATTAATAGAGAACTTATGTAGTATTGAACCGAACCCGAAAATCTCAAGATATTTTAAATGTAGAACCTCTAAAATTATATTCGTCATTGTTCATAACATAAACTTTATTTAATGTTTGGTAGAATTTAAAGACAATTCATTCCTCAATCTACATTTCTTTTAATTGTTAGAAAAACAGTGCAATTCCAGAAATACGTACAGTAGGGTCGCGCTTGTTTGACATATTATTTGCATGCGTATTGTCAAATGAAAGAGGCTGCCAAAGTAGGGTTGCCTTAGAATTATTATTGTTAGGAGAATCCAGATCTGTAATAATAAATGAAAGTAAATTAAAGAAAAAAAAATTTGCAAAAATTAGTTTTTGTAGAGAGAGAAAAGAAGACATTTGACTGTTTATAGGACTTAATATTGAATATTGAACTCTTGTACGTCGAAATTTTGTGGGTTACTACTCTTAATAATAATAATCGTTTATTAGCTTTTTCGTAGCTATATTTTCAAAGCAAAAACTATTACATATAAGTGTCAATTCAACTAAAAACATTTCTTTCAATCTAGATAGACTAGAAAAACATAGTATGTGATTTAGTTTGCTCTGAAAAATTTATTTTGGTAATAAGCGATATGTTTTGCATTACATTAGCAAATTACCTTTTACAGTGTGTCTTGATTACTGTTTTTAATGTGACAAACGCGGCCACGGGGGATAGTTTTTGGCGTACAAACATAAGATTGATCGTGTATGGGTAACTTGGCGTGCAAACTTAAAACCGTCCCAAATATTTCCCTCTTTTGATTTTTCCATGGTTTTACTTTGTATATCATCCGTCACAATGAATTATTCCGACATTAGATTGTGGATTCGCTATTTTTTTTAAATTTAAATGTGGCTTTAGAAAAAAAACAAACACCGTTTGTGGGTAATCTGGCGTAAAAACAGAACTTTTTACAAAGCTTGTCACAACAATTTTCTACGTCAAAAACCATCGTCCTGTGTGGCCGGTTAAGCGAGTTGTAACTTCTAATGACGAATCAGCTGTTTTAGAGTTATAATGATAGTAGTGAATATCAATAATATAAAATCAAAAACATTCACAGCACAGCACACACTAAATTTTGAAATCCTAACGACAACCTATTCTGAAATGGCTAAGACTTTTATAGCCAAAACTATTAAGAAATTGTTTAAAATTAAGATAATAAGAAGGGAGAATTGAGAAATTAAATCGGTACTTTAGATTTTTCTGTATTTTTTTAAAGTCCAGTCGTTAATTTAATAAATATTGGTGGTAGACTATGTATTCAATTCTAGGTTTCACGCTATTTAGTTCTCAATATACCCTCAAAATTAAATGAAAATGAAACATTAATACCGAATGCGACCTATTTACTTATAAATGAAGCATTGAGATGATTAATTCTGATGTTCCGTATCCTCAAAACGAATAAAGAAAATAAATTTTAAGATTAATCAAGATTTTTAGTTAATAAGTATGTGATAAACTACACTGCATATGAAGATAAAATTTTAAATATTTTTTTACGATTTTCCGCATACTGTAGATTGGTAAGTATTTGAATCAACATACTTTCACTTTTATGTATTGGATATTAATTTGATATGTTTTGCACTTATTGAAACAAAAACTTATGTGCGCTACGTATTGTATTATATGTATTTTTAAATTAACAAAATTTAGTGGTGAAAATCAGTCAATTTATGTAATTTAAAAATCATGTTTGAAGAAAGAAATGTTGCGATAAGTTTGGATCTAAAAAAATGAAAACACTTAACAATCATTTACGCTTTGTTATCATATTAAAGGTTTTTGTGTAAGCGCTGTTGGTATAGAAGTCAATGCAACAACGCATAACTTTGGTAAGTGTCTCAAGGATTGCGGTCCGGCAGCTAAAAGGTTGGGATATTTCTCATAAGTGCGGTGTATAAATCAATCTTCCGATTTTCAGATAAGACGCTCTAATAATTTGCGTGTTCTTTTTGGATAGTTAGATGTATGCCCTTGTTTTGCTCAAGATGGCAAGTTATTAATAGATAAATGAAAAAATTAAAAAATAAAATAAAATAAAAATATAAATAAAACAAAAGAAGAATAAACGAAATTGGATAAAAGTCGATTTTTATTTTCTCAACTCCCCTATACCCTCGATTTCAGAGAATGTAGCTTTTCGTTCTCTCCTCTTTGTTTCGTAATAATTTTTGTAATTTTACTTTTATTGTTTAGACAGCTACTTAAGATTATTTTTCCGATTTATCGAACGACGAATTGTTTTATACTGTTTCATTTTCATTATAATTTCACAAAGGACTGAGATGTTTTGACTTGTAATATGTTCTTAATAACATAACTGTTGATGTTGCAAATATGAAATGTGAACTATTTATTAATAGTCGTACAATAAATCAGTGCAATGTTTAAATAAGTAGGGTCCAGCTAGAGTCAGATGAGTCGTTCACGTATCTTAAGAAGTAATGTATTTACATAAGGACTGTTTTCTACTGACTGCTGTGTAAGAAATCTTTTTGCCAAATGTTACTTAAAAACTTAGGAAGTATTTGAAATGTCAATGTGATTTAGTGCTGATTTTCGAGAAAAGAAAAATGTAAAAGCAAGGAAAGCATTGCTGCGTATGTATCGATTTTTGATGGGGAAAAATAAACTTTTTCGAGGTGGCTTATAATTTTTTGTTTCTATTATTAGACGAAATGCAATTTACCCTACCCTATTTCCCCACTTGCCTGTTTCATTGCAGATCTAAGTAATTTTTCACATTTCGTAGGTTGTTTTACATTTTACATAAAATTTACTTTAAACATTTTTTAAAATCATTAATATTTTTTGTTTTATTTTTTATTTGGTAAGTAATTCGAGGTCATATTCGGAGGATACTAACATCTAAATTCTTTTGCAGTGTCAAATGGGACACCTTATGTGTGCAGCTTGTTTTACGCATTTATTAGCTGATGGACGGTATGTTATTGACTTAATTATTTTTTTCCCCTTTAGAAAACAGTTTTTCAAATATTATTAATCAATTAAGCTTAAGGGACCAAGTTGCTACTTGTCCTAATTGTCGCGTTGAGATATCCAAAAGTACTGCATCCAGAAATTTGGCGGTTGAGAAGGCTGCGTCTGAGTTGCCAAGTGAATGCCAAGTATAGTAATCATTTCTAAACATCTGGACATTTTTATATTTATAAAATGTTTGCTTATTTCATTCAGTTCTGCGATAAAGAGTTTCCCAGCAAATCTCTGAAGCGCCATGAAGAGATTGAATGTCAGGAGAGACCAATTGATTGCAAATATTCAAGAATAGGATGCCAATGGCGCGGACCTCATCATGAAGGTAATTTTTCTTACAGTCATATACACATATGCTTTTTCCTTTTGATAGCATCGATAACATTTTATGTAATGAAAACGTAGAGCTTGCCCTACCACCGTAGATTTTTCCAGGTAAATTATTCTTTAAAAGAACGAAATGAATGCTAGAAATCTTCCCGATTATTAACATAATTTGTTCTAGTAAATGGGAACTAAAATAAAATTGTTTTATTTCTTAGCGTTAGGTCTTTCAACAATTTGGGCGTTTATACATAGATGTAGAAAATATTTCATATTCTTCGACAGGCTTCATTTGAGTTATTTCCTTAAGAAATTTTTATCTAATTTCAGCTGCTGAGCACGAAGCGGTTTGCTCCCACCCACAGAAATCAGCCCATGAAGTCATGTCCGCTCTGGAAGCGCATGATGCAAAACATGAAAAAGAAAGGAAACTCTTCTCTACGCTAATTGATTTGCTCAGCTATGAAAAAATTATCTTCAATGGTATTTAAACACAGCCTTTGTATTATCCCTTCTACTACTGTAATGGTGATGTATGTAGTAGCCAAAAACTATTTTCAAATAATTACATATGAGTTAGAAGGGATGATTTTTTTAATAATTTATCTAGTGAAGAACTTGATATATTGATAATGTATTTTTTTAATTTGAGTTGGATGTCTTTCAAGTAAGTCAAGATATCCCAAATGATTGAATTATCAAGTTCTTTTTAACCATTTGGCTTGGAATATAATTGCTGAACGTGTGATATCGTCAAATTTGTTTTGTCGAAGTTTTGTTTGATCCAAGATAAGACGAAACATTAGGCGTTAGAAACGTTATTCCAAACTAAGTTTTAATAATTTTTTAAATTGGACAATAAAGCGCTGTCGTTAATAGAATTATCCGTTTTTTAGATCTGCAGCTTAAACCGTACCGCACTGATGAATATGTTCACAGATTGTTCTATGAGACTTCCCGATTTACCGCGTTCAATAGCCAATGGGTCGTTAAAGCCCGAATAAATAATAGTCAAAGGGATCCACATCAATCAAACGAAAGACAAATTACTTATCAGGTAAATTCGAAGTTTTCTATTAACCTGATCTTACCATGTTTTTATTTCAAGCTTATTCTTAAAAGTAAAACAAGCACGCCTCTTCCCATCCACTTTTTTGCTCTGAAAGGACCCTTCTCAGATATGAAAGTAGACACACAAATTTATAAGCATGAGTTCACAGATCAAGTAAGAGTGTACTATTCACATTTGAAATTTTAGGTAACTTTAAATTTTGCATTTTTTTACAGAACAATGAAAGCGAATACTATTTGCTACCTTTGCCAGACAGTTCAGAATGCAACCGTTTATTAGCTGCGAAAGCCATTAACTTCAGGTAAATAACTTTTTATAGTAGTTATGTACAAAATTAAACCTAGAATTGAGTTAAACAAAAGGGAATAACTTTCTATTAAATTACTTGTACCACTTAGCTCAAAATTAACAAAGAATCTACAGTGTTGTGCAAAATATAAGCAACTGTCTCGCTTCCTAGCTTCAGTTAAATATTTTACGTTATTTTAATGATAAAAGAAAAAAAACGTTTGATAACTTATTACATTTGCGTGCAAAGAAATCGACTCACCCCGTACGCATCGATTGGAAACACAAAATTAAAATAAAATGTTTTTACTATTGTTTGCTAGACAAAAAAGGAAGGTTTCATTAGACGTGTTTAAACTATCACAGATTTTTTTTATTGATTTTACAGACTTAAAAACAAAAAATCTTGGAATTGCTATGCAATATGTGGTCGGGCGTTATCCTGCATAAGCATGAAATCTTCGCCCACAAACCAGCGTATGGTATGACATGCTGCTCTAGCATGCACGATACATCCAGTTTGGCAGTTAGAATGCCTAGACGAAGCCCGGATATGAACTAAAGATCAGTTTTTCCTTCCAAAGAAGTGTTTTTGTTTATAAGTCTATAAAATCAATAAAAAAATCTATGCCAGTTTAAACACGTCTAATGAATCCTTCTCTTTTCGACTAGCAAACAATAGTAACAACTTTTTTTTATTAAATTTGTTCCCAATCGACTTGTACGAGGTGAGTCGATTTTTTTGCACGCAAGTGTAGTTTAATTAGTACAATTTCAAAAACATAATCACTATTCAGGCATTTATAAATAAAATAATCATTACCTGTGCAAAATGTAAGTATGTAAGCAACTTTGGACTAAAACTAAAAATAGAGAAATATTCAAAATACGAAAAATTAATTAGTTTACTTTGGTACAGTCCTTTCGAAAAAATTCTTTGCTACAATTATTCGAGTTCAGTATCATTCCAGCTTCAAACTGAAAATTATTACTGACAACAATGGAAAACCGCAAATTTACTTATCAAAACGATATAATATTTATAAATCTGTTATTGCCAAACTAATTAATAAGTTTAAAGAAACAAGCTCAGTAGATAGTCGACAATTATGTGGTTATGTGGACAACGCCGTAAAACCACATGTCGAACTGATAGGGAAATATATTTACTTATTAAAAAAGTACCGTTCATCAGTTCAGCGGAAATAGTTATAAGGCACTAAATTTAAACGTAAACTCTAGTCGGTAGCATACCTTTAAGCGGAATAACTAATCTGAAATAAAGGATATTAACGAAATATTAAAAAGTTGCTTACATTTTGCACAGGTCATGACTATTTTTTTTTTATTTATAAGTGTTTGAGCAATATATATATGTTTTGAAAACATTATGAATTAAAAAGTTCACATTTCAAGACAAAACTTTCCAAATGTTTTTCTTGTCATTTATGAAAAAAGTATGCAAAAAATCAAACTGAAGCCTTACAGTGCGACGGTTGTTTATATTTTGCACAATACTGTAATTATTCACTGTTACCATCAAAACGCGGTATTTTCGATTATTGCAATTATATTATGTAATTAAGATAAGACAAAAAGTTTCAACAATTCCGAGTATATTTGTGTTGTACTGGATCTCATAAATATTCTTTATTCTCGCACCTCTACAAATTTTTAGTAAAATTGTGTGAAAACGTCTTTACGACTCCAGAGAGACCCCTCCCCCCAACTCCACCGGTAGGTGATTTGCCCCCCTTCCCCAACCCCAGCGGTAGGTGATCGAGTTTGGTACCATTGGATAGCTTTTCAAAAAATATTTGAGACGTGTTTTTTCTTTCTTCGATGCCATATGTAGATCGTGAGATATTTGACCTTTCCGAAACTTTTTTTTACACAATACACATCCTCCCCCGCACTCCCTGTATCGAATACAAAAAAATGTTTCAGACAAAAGATGCGTATTTTTTCATGAAGAATCCGAATCTGTAAAAAAAAAGGGGGTCCCGTTTGAAAAACCAAAGTTACCCCCACCCCTGCCAACAGGAGTGGGGGTGGGGGGTAAGGGTTGGTAGAGTTGAATACTTCTTTTAAAAATATTTTACCCCTATTTTTTTGTTTTCCGATGCGATGTGTTCTTTCCAAAATATTCGACCGTTCCGGGACTTTTGTCACACCCTGTACATGCAAAGGCAGACACACACACACGTGGGATGCTGAACGGACCGTACCTCCGCGTAGTGCATCCTGGGTTACGCTAAAATTGTCCAAAACTTATATAAAAAACTATTCTTTCAAATCTGTAAACAGCATTATTTCATTTTATTTGGTTAATTATAGCAATGTTCCCACCACTTCCCCAGCCATAAAAATATTTTTTTCTGTCACTCCAGGACCCAAGCCTAAAATTTATAACATCCATTCACTTTCCGCTCGAGGGGCAGAAATCGGCACTTTTCTAACATCCTCCTTTCATGTCGATTGATAGGCGGTCTTAATATTTTAATCAGAACTGTACTTGACAGAGTAAGCTGTTAGCAATGATTGAATAATTAATACCAAATAGGACGTCATCAAGATTATTGTTAAAACCAGGCTCACCTTAGAAGTTAAAGTACTAATTTTAATTAATTGGAATATTGAATAATAGAGAAGAAAACTACGCCTTTACTTGCAAATGTTTTGCACACCACTGATTCATTTCTGTGCATCTTTGCATTAACGTGTTCACGCAAAGCAAAGCTCCTCTCATCTCATCCCGAAACCGCATCTGAAACGAAATTACGAGTGGCATAACTACAAATTTTAATTTTAACGATTATTTTGGTCACTTAAGTAGATCTCGTTTAATAGATATGTCAGAATTGCTATATTGTTGTAGCACCGCCCAAAAGACACCTTCTCTTTCCATCGTTCCAGCTTTTCGGACATAGCCAATAGTAGTTGCGTTTCATTGGGCTGTGTAAAGTACTCTCAAGTACTTCTGGCTACACTCAATTACTCGAGGTCTTCTTGGCGAGTAGATGATCTGAGTAGTTACGCCACATGTTCCCGCCAGTTGGATGTTTTTATACTGGATTTGCACAGAAATTAAAGCTTTTTCCTCATTGTTGGTCCAAGTTTTAGCTATTCTATATTCTAATTGGTTGATCCGATTTAAAAATGTTTATATTTATTTATATTATAGAATTTTCATAATTTTAATATTTGATTTCAATATTTTGCAGATTACTGATGTTTTTGCTTACCAAGTAAACAGAAGAGAAGGGAAGTAATCAACAGTAAATTAAGGGTCATTTCTCAAAATTTTATCAGATCTTTTTATTTGATAAATTTATATATATATATATATACCTAATACGAACATGTTTTATTTCACAAAGGAGACAATTTATTAAACATTATTTTATTTTCATATATTCAGAGATATTTTGTTCAAGAGTAACAAAGTGTATTTTCTAGATCAAATTAGTGATACTTTCTAATTATAGAAAAATGTTCTCATTTTGTATAAACACGTGTATTACATACTATTTTGCGCATTACAAATTCAATATTTTATCATTGACCGTTTTGTATTAATACTTGACACTCATCACCTTTTTCTTTTATACAAATTGGTGCTTGCCCGCCGATCACTTTTTGTTTTTTATTCAAAGTTATTATTAAAATGTTTGATCTCATTGATTTATATACGATGTTTGCAAGTTCCAAAACAGATTAGATATAAATGAAAATGAAGATTATAAAAACATGAATAAATTCATTGTGAATTCAAATGCGCTTTTAATAGTGTTCCATCGATGTAAACGTTTGGTTATT
The DNA here is from genome assembly GCA_951509405.1 of Machimus rusticus. Taxonomy (NCBI): domain Eukaryota; kingdom Metazoa; phylum Arthropoda; class Insecta; order Diptera; family Asilidae; genus Machimus; species Machimus rusticus. The sequence goes on along the minus strand of OX608050.1, from coordinate 18,578,013 downwards.
TTTAGTGTTTTCTTGGAAAGATTTCGTATAAGAACAGATTGGAAAAAATAAAACATAATTGAGGTCTTCGTTAGTAATAATTTACAAGGTACTTTATGTACATGATTTCGGTCACATACGTTTAGTCAACCGAATACAATTTTGGGTTAAGTTTTTGATGTGAAGTCTATACCCAGGAAATTTTAATTTATTTTCGCGAAATAAAAAATGTTTGATATGGGTTGTCGTATTAATATATTTCAATTTAGTGCAAAGTTTCCTACTAAACCTGAAAAAAACATAACTAGTATTTTAAGAGATGTTCAATAAACCTAAAGTGAAATGAACATTTTGGCTGCAGACAATTATGTATGTACATATTATGTTATTTTATTCCTATGTACCTACATATATTCAAATTTCTATTGACTTGCTTCCACTGGCACTTACATATATTTCCAGCTATATTTAAATTCTATTTTAACCATCGAACCATCATGAAGTACTGAAATTAGTAAACATTTTGTTTGAACATTTTTCATTCAACATTTTCAAATCAAATCCTATGAACTGATATTCAGCGTACTTAATTCAATGTTTGAAGTTATGCTTTAAACTTCTATTTTTTTTCTTTTGGTTTGAGTGCTGTTTTTTTGTTGCAGGGATTCTGCAAGAACAGTTTTATGAATAAAATTATGAATGTAAACATAAATAAAATCCTGTTATATACAGTAGGGCCTCGATAATCCGAACCCTCGCTTATCCGTACATCTCTATAATCCGAACAGCCCCATATATGTACATAACATTGACAACATCAGAAAAATGCGAGATTTTAGACAAGATTAAAGAAGGTGTTTCCTTAACAATTCTTGCGCAGCAGTATAACGTTAGAAAGTCGACTATTTTTGACATCAAAAGTAAGGAGAAAAACATACGGTCATTTGTAATAAATGCAGAAAATCATCCAGGAGCTAGAAAAACTGTAAAAACTCCTAAAAATCCCCAGCTTGAAGATGCCTTATTTATGTGGTTTTTATATAGAGCAGCGAAAAGCCATCCCTTTGTCAAGTGATATACTAATGTATATCATTTCAAAAAGTACATATCAAAATTTCTATGTACATACTGTAATCCGAACGCTCCATTGATTCGAACAGGGTATAAATTTTGGGTGTTCGGATTATCGAGGCCCTACTGTACATATAATACATATTAATAAATTTAAAACTAAGTATTTTTATGGTAAGAAATTTATATATTTTAATATTCAGCTATTGTTATATACAAAATCTGAGTTAATTAATTAAGGGGATTTTTTATTTCATCATATTACAAACAGGCTTTATTAATAAGCCTTTGGATAGGCAATTTATGCTTCGAGTAGAGAAACTCACACTTTGTAGTTTCAGTCCTCCGACTTCTAATATTTATTACCCGCAAGAAATTTTTTTGTAATTTGGCAAGACGTCATGAAATGTTAACTTCATGAAATTTCAATAGCTCACTGGCAAATTCTGGTAAGACATTTAATTTGCAATAATGAATCTCAACAGATAGCAACGAGCAGCCATTCTCACTTTAGATGCTTTAAAGAGGTTAATATAAACTTCTACAATTGGCCAATTTGAGAAGATTGAAGAAAAAACAATTATTTTGGATCAATCCATGTCACGAAAAAAGAGCCTTACATAAATCTCTGCTTAATTTAAAATTCGCTATTTTCAAACTTAAAATTTATACATGCAATTCAGGCAGTTCAGGAGACATGATTTTAAGTCTGTCTATGAAATTAGACTCTACTAGCCATTTTGCGAGCAAAACATAAATCATGTCTTGGAAAATGTCTATATTCTTGTTATAATTTTTAGACTGCGTAGAGTTATAACAGTTACTATCTATTCTTTCACGGCATAAAAAGGCTTTTCCAACGCCCTCTGCCGCCATACAACCCAAAACACTACGTTTCTTTCACCATGTTTGGCGGCAGGCAATACACAGTCAGAATGATTTGCTTCTCTACCTCTTCTCCGAACAAATATCGCGCTAAGAGTTCCGAAAACTTGCACAAGGAATGTTAGAAACGTCCAACCAACACTCCAATCCTTATGTTATTTGGCCCATTTTAACCGTCGCTTTTTGTTACGTTCTGAAAGCCACGGTATTTTTTCTAGCTACGACAACTTTTAAACCTTCTTTTAAGGGGTTATACCCGTTTGAAAAAAAAAATTCAATTTTTTTTTTTTATAGTCTTAAATTACCCCAAAGCAACTCAAAATTGATAATCGATAACGTCTATGTATGAATATAACAGGAATTTTCTCGGAACTGATTTTCTGGTGCTACTCTGACGCAAATTTATAGCATTTTTAAATTTCAAATGCATTTTTCTTTCTAGATACCGTGTTTTGAAAATCGGCAAGCAGTAGAACTTAAACAGTTTTCATCCGATTGACTTACAATTTTTATAAATTTTTCTTGTAGCTTCTTCGTTCAATTATCTAGTGAAGTACACACAATTATAATGATTGATTGAAACGCTTTATTGTTAAAAATCAATGCAAGTCGATTTATTTCATGAAAACACGACTTTTTTTTAACACATTTTATGTAACGTTAACTCAGTAATAGAGTTAGCTCATCATCATTAGCGCACGGTCAGAAGGGAAGGAATCTAACTGAATTCAGACTAGGAAAAGCTAGTAGAGAAATTAGTTCCTTGGGGGAATAAGTCAAAGAAGAAAACACTTGAATGATGGTTGGAATAGGAATTTTTTAATATACATTCATTGTCCTCTTTTATAACAAATTAATAACCTACTTACAGAAGAATGAGAACACCAGAAATTTACAAATAATTACACAATAATATTACGGCAACGCCGCAGCCATGCACCTTTTAGCTAGTGCACTTGCCGGTGGCCAGGTCAACGCCGGTAATGCAAGCGCGTTTGAGAGGGCGACTTTATCTCGGTCAGCAGAGGAGGGCTTGGGCGCCTTGTTGACTAAATACACACGTATTTCGCGAAAGAAATCATGGATATTTCTCACTAGCCAAACTGATGTAGATTATGAAGAAATTATGATACCAGGTAGCGATGGAGAAGACTAGCCATGGAGGGCCTTTGAACAATCTTGTTTTGTATTTGCCAAGTTGGCGCAAAATTAATCATTCAATTTTGTTTTTGTATAACTTTTTTACTAAATAAAAAAATGTTTTTGAGTGATGGAAATCTTTACTAGGACCTTTACAATTTTTTCTGTTAAGTGGAAAAGATGATATCCATCAAGTGGCTGCCGCCAGTGTTGATACACATTTGTGCGGTCAGCAGGCATTAACTGATGCACTGTTTGCATTTTGTACGGGAACATGTGTAAATCTTTCACTAAAGTCGCTGTGGTCCGTCTGGTGATGCCCAATTGCGTGGCCCGTCCTCTAGTTGATGTTTCTTCGTTCTCAGCGACGCCGACATCGGCAGCCACAGCTGCGATATTCTCGGCAGAACGACCAGTCCGGTGGCGGACACGTCCTGCAAGGTCGTTTGTGGTTCCAGTCTGTTCGAGTCGAGCAGCTAAACGGCGGAAATAAAAAAAACCGACACAATTATTCCACGCTCGGGACAACTGCAATCGCTGTCGCAGACTGACATGAAGTTGGCGGCAATTCTTACAAACTGCCTTTTACAAATTGCCTATTGACTAAAGATTTTTACATACTACACAAATTGTTGCTTGTCTTAGCATGAAAAAGGTATTTGTTTTAAATCTATTCCACAAATGCGTGTTTGTCTGCATGTGAAAAAATTTTTAAATGCAACCAGCTTCAGACAGCGACAGCGATTGCAGTCTTACCATCTGATTGACGACGACGCCATTTGCAAAAATTATAACATCTTCCGGCCGATTAATTTTGTGCCACCTTGTATGTACAGTGAAGAACAAAAGTGGAAAAATGATCCAAACTTTTGCTTTTGAATATCTATTACAAAGTAATGGAAAGGCTGACGGAAATGAAAAGAATGTTATTAACTATTTGCAAAAATGGCTGTATATTCAGAATATGTTGCCTTTACTGTTTACCTCATCTAAATACTAAAATTTCAGCTTAATCGGAAACCGGGAAGTGGGTCAAATTTAACTTCCAAGATTTTTTTACTTAGTTAGTTAGTTACAGGTGAAGCTAATAAAAGCGTGTTAAAAAAAACCATAATTATGTCGAAGAATTCCACTTTTGCACCACACTCGGCTTACGTGAGCAATTCGTAGTTAACGTTATTTCAATAAGGTTTTTGTAAAGCCATCAAGTGAAAAAAGTAGTTTTTCGACGAAAGTTAAAAGAAATTGTGAAAATCTGCACTTTAATAAGAGTGTTAATTCAAACTTTAAGTCATGAAGCACAGTGCACACTAACGAAAATGTCCTTTAACTTTCTTGCGAATTCCAATTTTCAAGAGTTATTGCTGAGAAACATAAAATATCCCATAAATTAGTTCAAAAATTCAAAAATGAGCGAGCGAGGAAATTTGAAAACCAAAAAATGACCAACTCGTAAAAATGTCTGATTAAGCTTGGCGAGAAATGGCTCGGTCTAGTGTCTGGAATAGCAAAAATTCCTCAGTAAGCTGCTCAACAGATCAGTAATGAAATAAAGTAAATGGACTTTTCGTAGGGCCTTGGGGAGAATTGGTCTGGAGCCTAAGGATAAAAAGAAGAAGCCCGCTCTCTGCTAAAAATATTTTAGCACGCAAAAGGTTTGCTGAAGCACATCGTAACTGGATAATTTTATAAAGTTTTTGCTTGACACTTTCTCTAAAACGGATTGTTTGTTAGTCAACCTATTTAATATTCAACATGCGATAAACCACTAATAAAGTACGCACTCTCGCAAAAAAAAGTTCAGTAAGAGTAGTTTGCCGTTTTAAAGGTTGTATGTCGTACCGGTTCAAATCTTGCAAGTTAAATTTAAACCACTTCCCTTTACAAGATCAAGCTTAAATTTCATCTCACATTAGTTAATGTAAATTTAGTGCAAAAATTCTATATACCTACATATTTCCAGTTTGAAGATTCAACTCTCTTCAGACAAAAGCAGATTTTTTGGAAAATTATCTCTGGGTTTCCCCTAGTGTGAACAATTTATTTAACGTATCATTTACACATTTCTTAGCCAATATTTTATCATTGAAATATTACTCAGCATGTGTTGCACCGTTTTATGCATTTAATCAAAAAAAAATCGGTTGTCTGTAAAGTCGGTTTACTGACGATAGTTGAACGTGACGTCATAAGAAGCCGCAATTATCGTTGCTATAAACAATTGACACCACATTCACTTTTCACTGCACTTCATTCTTGACGAAAATATGTAAATGTATTATTGTATAGCAGCTGTCCACGCGGACGCATCGCTCACTCAAGTAGGAGAGAGACAGATGTCGAACGCTGCCGAACGCGGAGGCCGATTGTGCTCTGTGATTGTGCTTTGTCGCTCGTTCCGCGCTCTCGCTTGCACTTCAAGCCTTAAATGGAACGCCTCAGAGCGAGGTAACGCCGCATGAGTCATGTTTTTTCGTGCGTGCAGCCGGCTCAATCGAATTATAAGACGTTGTCACGTCAATAAAATAAATATGGTCTACAAATATTTTTATACTATTCTCGAATCCGACGAAAATCAAATCCGATCGGAATGTAGGAAATTTCTAATCAGAATGGAACATTTAAGATTTTTAAGAGTCGAGCTCTCTGAAAAGTGCCAGCTTACTTGTGAATCTCCTACAATCCGGTCGGATTCGAGAATAGGGCACAATATAGCCGGAAGTCTAGAGATTAGAGAAAAGTGTTCCCTAGTAATTCGTATATCCGATCAGTTTCTTAAAATAATTCATAATATCAGTCTAAAACGTTACAATTTCTGTGGAATTTTGGAAAAGATATATTTACCGATGCGTAGAATGGTAAACATACCACTTATTTTAGTTTTATGAATTTATACACGTCTACGATTCTATATATAAAAAAAAAGAAGAGCTTCTGTATTATGAAATTCTAGATCTTTAATGGGTGCTGTAGGATATCATAAACTTTTATAAAGGTTTTGCTACGTTCAAAATCCTAATTATATTGTATAATGTATTATCCCAACCTAATAAAAATAAGTACTTACGACAAGAAATAATGTTGCATTGCTCTTCAATCTTTTTACTAAATCTTCTAAAGCCACCAACAGCCCTTACATCTGATCTGATCTTGCTTTATTTTCCAAGATACTTGAATAGTAAAGATATTCGGTTAAGTGATTCCACTTGAAGTAATTACACTTATTATAGAATTAAATCTTATCTTCAATCATTAATGTTAAGCCCTGAATCAGACTTATTCTCGTGCCTGTGAAACCCCAGACGTGTTATCATAATGACTTCCTTACACAACAAAATACTCCCAAGAAATTTCTATATTATCAGTAAGCTGCATGAAAGCGCACGTACTCTCGTATCAGTATGTTCTGCGTAAAGATAGCACTCATGATCGATTTTAAAAGTTCGCGGACGTACTCTAGCCGCTTCAGTGTCACTGGATAGTTGAATCGAATATGTTGCTTAAAACTTTCACCATTGACGAAGTAAGGGCTAACAACGGGAAGAATGGCTCACCCGTCTGGATTATAATTAAAAACTCTGTGTACAATGTAACTACGTACATTGAAAAGGTATAACATTTATGGGAAATGAGAAATAACATGTGGACTTAAAAGTGATGATAATCTAGCATCCAGGGGGCAGTGAACTACTGGAGGAATGGGCAGGAAAAGATGCAACAAAAGCCTTTAACGAAGCCGGACACTCAAGTGATGCCACTCGAATGTTAAAAAATTACAAAATAGGAGAGGTGTCAAAGGTAATTTTTGTTGTTAACAAAAGTTGGCTATATTTTTTTACTGTTTAATATATTTAAATAGGAAATCTCAAGTCCATCAACGCAATGTGGGAAGGAATTTGGAAATGTGAAAAAGGAAAAGCGACGAATTAAATTATTTTTCTGCATGTAAACAGAAATATTTTCAATACTTGATTATGCTAATACATTATTCTCTTATTTATACATTATAAAGTAATCATAAATTTAAGAACCAAAAACTGTCGATATATATCTATTTTGTTTAATTTTCGTTATTCCTTTTTATCTATAAGCATTGAACAAGAGTTGTCGAACAAATCGGTAGAAAAAGAGTTCAAGTTATTGCAGGTGTTCCGCAAATAATGATAAAATCGTGATCCTCGTCGCTCTACATGGGACCTGTCTTTTTCGCTACGACAAATTGATCGCAGACAAGGTTCATAATCCAGTGCCACCGACCGTTTTGGGCGAAGTTGATGTAACGATATGTAAGAAGTGAGCAGTGTCCTGTTAACGAAAAATTTTGCAATAAATATTAAGACTTCGTGCATTAATTCATTTCAGCTGAGATTATTTTCTAATATATTTCGGGGTACGTAGCTCAGGTAAGGTTTAGTAGGATAAGTGCGAACTAACAACATTTATTTTTATTTACCTAGACTCTAGGCCTCGATTGATCTTACGTTAAAATGGCGACAAGAAATAAAGCAGTCTTTAATCGAACTCATAAAAATTAAATTCCTTAAAAATCACAACATATAGAATATTTATAAATTAAATCACCACCCTCAGATGCGGACAATTATTGATTTTGCTGATAAGAAATGAAATTAAAAGTAAATTACAAAAGACCGTTCGGTCGCAGTGCTCACCATATGGGTAGCCCCCCAAATAACAATACATTTAGGAAAGAGCAGACATTTTTAAGGCGCCAAAGTGTGTTATTCTTGCTTTTTAATAAGAAATAATTCCTCCTATTCAGCAAACAATGAAATTCGCATTTTATTTGTAACTTTTTGACGATGAAATTTCGTTTCAGCGAGTTTGCTAATTTACCAAGTCTAAAGGTTGAAGTAAATGAAAGCAAAATGGGAAATATTACAAGTTATTTAAGAAAAATCAAAAATGTTGTTGTTCTAAATTATATAAATATGTATTGCAATTATTATTAATTCAACATAAAATGTTCGATATTAATGATTATGAGAGGTTCCCATCCAAAGAAAAAAAAACGAAAGAAATATGAGATGCAATATTGATTTGTAAATAAACTACAATATCCGCTCCTGATTCGGGTACTATATAGTTGTAGTCTCCACAAAAACTTACTTATACCTAGCTATTAAAAAATTTCAATTTTTATAGCAAAATGTATTTTTTGCACGTGATATATACATACATATGTATATTCGTTATGCTGGGCCCATACCTGCGTTAATGTCTAACGCCCGCAAACGCACTAATTTAGGCGCTAAATTAGACCGCCAAATTACGCGTTAAATACAGTGGCTACACTTGTGTTTAACGAACTGTCATTTTATTAGCGCGTTAACCAAGATAGAGATTGAAACTGCAGCTCTATTGTTTTTAATGAATGTCAACACTTATTTTATAAATTTGTAGCATTCGGCGAGAGAAAAATCACGGCTTAAATTTTTTGACACGTGACGCATCCACCGCATTCAAGAAAATGAACATAGTGTAGCCACAACGAAATATTTAACGCGTTAATTATCGGCAGCCGAGCTATCGCCTAATGCCATTAACAATGACGTTATTAAATTAACGCGTTAACCGCCGGTCACACCTGCGGTTAACGTCAAATTTAATGGCATTAGACGCAGGTATGGCCCCAGCATTATTACGCCAAAGTGAGACGATGGCGATGATCAAAGAGTTTAAACAAAATTTGTTTACTACTTTACTATGTTGCACCTTTTACGAATTGGACAAAGGAATAAAGTATAATAACAAATGAAATTAAATAATTACCTATCTTTTTCTTTCGAAAACAAATTATATGAAACCACGCCTGCATTTAAGTTGATCTTGAGAGATTTTTCCACTAAGTGATGAGAGATCTCGTCCGCCAGCCTTGGTTGACAAAAATCATTCTCGACATAACCATTCGCTGTGATATATGCTGCAGTAGATATGTTCTCATAGAAATCCGTCAAAGTTTGAAGCTCGTCTGTTCTCTTGGGATTATTCTTTTTCCTCGGACTGATTCGCCGACCAATTATTTTTGGAGAGAGAGAGCTCCGTAAGTCTGGTGATATTTTAAAAATATCCCCCAAATTTTCCCAAAGAATATTAAAATTTATAGGAAAAGGTACGATTCTACCAACATTTTGGCATGTTGTATAGAACTCAAAGAGCGTTTTATGAACGTAGACCTTTGGTGAGGATTTCTCATTATTTTCAGCTAAGTGATCTTCCTGATCATCTTTCTTACTATTGTCACTCTCGACAGACAGTCGAGTAGTTGAGGTCAGTACAAAGTGAGGATTGTTGGCTTTTCGTCGCACGCGGTCACCACCACTTTGAATAAAAAATTGCATTTCAAGAAGAGTTTTCCGCAAATTTCGGTGATTGTACAAATATAAGCTAACAATATCATCCAGGTCGATGGGGCAATTCTCAATGAGGGAAAGAATTGACAGAAATTTCGAAATATTCAATACGTTCGGTTTTGCAAATGTAATAGAATGCTGATTGATCAGTCTTAGTAAGTGTTGACAATTGGGATCACTAGCAATGATGATCACAGGGCGTTTAGAAGTAGCAGACAATTGATAAATTGCTTCGGTAAAACCAGCATCTTGATCAAAAACAATATCTGCATCTTCTACCAATATTAAAGATAATTTGCTGCTATTGCTGGGGGAGTGGTCCAGGGAGGAGTTACTATCGTTTATTTCTATCCTCTTTTTCAAACCATTCACTGATAATTTTAATAAATTGCTCTTTCCATTGTCTTTACCGACCTGATGGGATTGAGTTGATTCTTGTAATTCTTGAAGCAATTTCTTGCCCGTCCTTTTCATACCTGCATTTATTTCCAATACGTTGAAGTTAAGTTCATTTGCTAAAGCAAATACTGCATTTGTTTTTCCACTCGAACTAGGTCCGAGTAGTACCACTGAATTGGACAAACCAGTTGGATTGCTACCGGAGTCATTAAATTCGAAATCACTATACGAATCATTCAATTTAGAATTACGTCCTATTTGCCAGGAAGACAAAAATTCTCTCAATTCCTGCACTGGCGCTATATTTACAAGGACTTGTTCGGACGTCATAGGCTTGTACTTATCTGTGAATAAAAGTTCTCCATTAGGCGCCGAAAGTGGAGGTTTATCATCGTCAGGATTACTAGTATCAGTCTGTTTATGTCTATATCGCCTTGAGCTGCTCGTAACGACAAATGATTCAGTCAGTTGTTGGGTGTCCAATTCAGTATCTTTTGCGCTAAATGATCGGTACTTTTCCCTAAGTTGATTATAACAGCGATATGTTGGAAATTTGTCGTATTTTCCTTTAAGTTCTTTAACGAACATTCTCTTATTTTCGATATCGGGAAGTTTCTGTAATGGAACGTAGCTCAATTTCAATGAGGACTCTATCAGAAATGCTGATTTTAACTTCCGAACTTTGTTAATAATTGGACTATTATCATCTGGTTTAAGAGCTACTCTATTTTTTTTATTACTCAAATGGGGTACACTTTCCTTTTCTATCTGAAGAACATGGCTAACCTTCGGGAAATATTCAGCTTCATTCTCATAAAGTAATTCAAACTGCTTTTGTTTGGCCATTTCAATCCGCATCTTTTCTGGAACTCCAGACATGAGGAACTCTTGACGAGCTCTTATCTTCTCTGGGTCTGGTGCAGGTTTTGGAACAGCTTTAACGAAAACCGGAGCTAATTTTTTTCCAACCTTTTCTTTTAGACAACCGTTATTTTTGGAAATATTTTCATCAATACTAACATCTAAGTCAATAAGGTCAATATCCTCTATCGAATCGATTTGCATGGTGCCTTCAATTGCTACAGGTTTCATTTTGCTGTGCCTTTTACTTCGTCGCTTTGAGTTTGCTTGTATATCACTACTTTTGCTTGGACTAACTTCTAAATCGTAGTCGTACCGCGCTTTTCCAGCGCACGATCTTTTCGGTCGATTTGAGTTAATTAATGTAGGAGTTGACACCGAAGTTAATGATTTATTTAATTCTGATTTACGCTTAGATTTAGTTTTAGACACATCCCCACTTAACTGCAATTCTGTTTCAATTACCTTTTCTGTTACTTCCATTGCTGTTTCTGTAGGCTTAATTTCGAATTTTGAAGATGAATTTGGTGACACTACTTTTGAAAAGTATCCAAGTAAACTGTCTCTTTTTTTAATAGGTGATGAAAGTTTGGACACAAACTCAACATCCTCAATTTTACCAATTTCTTTAACTTGGGGGTCGTCTGCGTCACTAGATGAAATTCGTCGTATTCGCTTTTTTGTTGGTCCTTTGGTCGCCTTCTGCTTTTTTAATTTCTGCTTAGGTTGCTCCTTTACGGGTTCATCGTTTTTCCTTATATCCGAGAACACCTTCTGCTCATTTTTACTTCGCTTTGATCTATTGGGGACGTCTTTAGAAACATTTAATTGACTGGTTGAAGAATCCTTCCCGTTTAATAGCATACCTTTCAACCTGCGAGAAGGAAAAAGACATGTGTTACTAATTTAAATATTTTATTTGGAGTATACTTTCACATTACGTACCGTGAGCGCATACTTTAATTATTTAATTACTTATTATTGAGAAACTTTGTATAGAAATAACAATTTCCAATTACACTTGAGCCCCCAAAAAACAAAGTACACAAAAATTCCATGGATATAGAACCTAATGACTATACATATATGTAAATAAAATCGTAACTGGCTTCGTGTCTGTGCGCGCATCACTCAAAAACTACTAGAAGTACCAAGATATTTTTAGATTACTGGTAGGGGTCCAGGCCTTTATTTAAGCAAGCTATATCTAATAACAATTTAAATTAAGAACTCAGCGAGTTTGGATAAGTTTAATTGAAAAAAATCAAAGGGATTCCTTAACACATATTATTTATTTTAAATAGTAATCTCTGTTTTCTCGGATACAGCAAGATATTATTGAATTAGAATTATTATATCGGTTTTCAATATTGAATTAATAAAATTTCCAAAAGTATACCGTTACTCAAAATCATTCGAAATTTCGAAAACGGAATCAATAGATATTTCGCTTAAGTTAAGGCAGCAAAGAATTACTGCCTGCCATTCCTTGTGTAAATTCCAGTAACAGCGAACGAGGCAAAAATAAGCAGCACCAAAATGCTCACCTACGGCGCTTACACTGTAAACAATAGTCAGCATTTTTTTATACACGTTTTTAAAGGCACAATATCTTTGCGGGTGTGCGTGCATGGTTGATATTAGTCAAAGATGATCAAAATAATAAGATGTGACACTCTCTATACAAGCGCAAAGCTCTAACCGAAATGCAATTCGGAAGACGGGATCAAGAAAAAATTTGCCTTAGTGTAAGCATTGAAGAACTACTGCCTGCCATTCCTTATGTAAGCTCCAATAAGTACGAACGAGACAAGAATAGGCAGCCCCAAAATGCGCACCTACGGCGCCTACACTGTAAACAGTAATGTGAGCGTTTTTTGTACACGCGTTTTTAAAGGCGCTTTGGGTAGGTTGTGTGCGTGCGTGGTTGGTATTAGTGTCCGTCCCTTCCAATGTTCCAGGTATATAGGGATGGCCTGGAATTGAAGAAGGGGAAGAGGTAGGTAGCACACACTTGCCTTAAATACGGATGCGGTTGTTTACATTTTTTCATTCTGCAGTTTTAAAGACGCCTTGAGTGGGTTGTGTGCGTGCATGGCGAAATGCGCGGGGTGGACTTGAATTTTTACAACTTAACCAAGCTAATATGAAAATAAGAATTTATCTTACAATAATATGAGAGTAAGGATTAATACCATTTTCAAGCAACATTTCACCTTTTCCGGCGCAAAAATATCTTTTTCCATTTCAAATGTATAAAAATCCATTTCAAAAGTGCTCTTTTTTATTTCAAAAGTACTGAATTGCAAAACATTAGTATCGAAATTTAACACGAAAGTGCTCATTATTCCAAATGCAAAGTATCGAATAATGAGCACTTTTGTGCTAAATTTCAATACTAATGTTTTGCATCGAATAATGAGCACTGTTGTGCTAAATTTCAATACTAATATTTTGCAATTCAGTACTTTTGAAATAAAAAAAACACTTTTGAAATGGATTTTTATACATTTGAAATGGAAAAAGGTATTTTTGCGTGGGAAAAGGTGAAATGTTGCTTGAAAATGGTATATTTCACAATTTATTTATTTTAAAAAGGAAATCAATGATAAATGCAGTGCGTTTATAGGAAAGTTGTAAAAAATAATAGGCGCCCACGCCCTGTAGTGTTTCAATTCTCGGTTCATTTCCACCCAAATGTTTATCCCTTTCTTACATATGACTTCCATATTTAATTCTCAAGTTCGTTTGATCGACGGTACCAAAGTTAAATTTTTAAAAGAAAAAATTTCGGGAGTGACATCTTATTGTGTGTGTACATAATCTTTGGTATTAGTTCCCGCCCTTTCAGATTCAATGTTCAGATATAAGGAAGATCTGAATTGGAGAAGGGGGAAGAAACAACAATTGTTTACTTCAGTCATAGTAAACAATTTATTTAGAATTTAAAATTACCGTAAATACAGTTCCGTTATAGAGAATTGCATTGTTGTGTAAATGCAGGTTTCGTATCTACTTGTAAGTTTTGCGCTCTTTAGACATACAAAATATATGAATAGATAGAAAGGTAAGATTACATCTACGATTCTCACCTTTTGGCTCTTTTATTCATTTCCAGGTCAATGTATTCTCCGCGAGCCTCATCGTCTATTTTCCGTTTTGAAGCGCCTTTTTTTTCTGCCCATTCTTCAAGCACGAGCTTCCTTTTTACAACAGCTAGACTTTTTTCACCTGTTGGAAGAACCTCACTGTCAGTTTTATCGGAATCTTTGCCTGGACTATTAGATCCGATGCTTTTATTGCGAGCGTTCATCATCACCTCAAAAGCGTTCATCTTTTTGTTAGGATTTCCTGTTCCGTCCGACGTAGAATCGCTGGCTTTGAGTTTCGGAGAAAAGTGCGCTTTTATGGAACCAACAGCTACTGGATCTCGGCACAGCACCTTTGTTCTGCTGTTTCTTTTCTTGTTCTTCTGGTTCGCGGCACTGATCTGTGTGGAATTTTCCTTAAGAGGAGTTTTATTATCCTTGGCCTCTTCGACACTCACGTTGGGCGAAACTATGTTGAGGGTATGATTCATTATGCTCGAAATATCAGTGATTTCTGGTTCAAACTTTTTAATATTTTCTTTCTTGCGTCGATGGTGTTGTCTCTCCTTCTTTTTGGTGGAATTTATCACATCCCTCATGTTACATGCAATTCGACGATTATCTTCTTTTGGAGTCAATGAAACCCCGTTTTCCGAGCAGGCGTTCCCATTTTCAATTATTTCCATCCTAATTTCAGCCCTCGTAATTTAACATTCCACAGCACTTAGTTGAAGCGGACGTAATGACCCCATTTATTTCGCAAATTCTTATGAAAAATAGCAGACAGAACTAGTTACAAAGATACGTTAACTTATTTCACACCTAAACATTTTAATTGAATTATCTTAAGCGGAATCCATGCAATAAATTTGAACAAATTTCTACTTTATTATTAAAACGGCAGCTCAACTCCAACAAAGTTTATTTTGACGTTAAAATTAGCGGGAACATTTTTACACCTAGAAAAAAATTAAGTGCTGCCATTAGAAATAGGGAGCCGCTCAGCATTTACGATATTTGTTAGCATTCAATTTTATTTTTAAGATAAATAATGCGATAGTTGAGTGTCATTATTTGTTTTATATGCTGTTCATATCGATATAAATAATATAAAGTAAGTTAATAAAGAAAATATCAATTTTACTGAAATAATTAATGAAGCGACATCTGTGATATTTTGACACTAAGATAAGGGCACATGGTGAATGGGATTTTCGATTAAAACAGCTGATTTTCCCCACAATCTGTTGACAGATTGGGAATTTTAGCAAGATTATTAATTTCGCAGTTTTATTTCTGGACGGTGAAGAGTTTCATCATTCTTAATTAATAGAGAAGTTCAGCTCTTTAATTAGCAATTGTGGTATTTCGGTATACTATAAAATCATCAATTTTCTTAAACAGTTAAAGAACTTGTTTCCAAGGTTATCAAATTCCCCGGTACAGTTTAATCTCAAATCTAAACTTTTGTTAAATAAGTACATAAGTCATGTTATCGAGTGTTGCTACAAGGATCATTTCTCGCTCCCAAATATGTGGATTGCGGTCGATTGGCACCTCCGCTGCAATGCAAGAAATCTTCAAAGTACAAAGCGCTGAGGAGTTTGAAATGAAGGTTAAGAAGAGCGAGAAGCCAGTCATTGTGGACTTCTTTGCAACGTACGCATTAAATAAAATGATTTTCGCAGCCCCATAAAGCTAACTAGTCCCTTCATAGGTGGTGTAATCCCTGCAAAATGCTCACCCCAAGAATTGAATCGGTGATCGGCGAAACGGAAGGCGCCGTTAAACTGGCAAAGGTTGACATTGACGAGCACAGTGACCTAGCCCTCGACTACGACGTTGGCTCCGTCCCTGTGCTGGTGGTAATTCGAAATGGGAAGGTGGAAAATCGACTGGTGGGCCTCCAAGATACCGACAAGCTGCGCGCTTGGGTCGACAAAGTTGTTAAGGAAGGCAAGTAACATTTTGAACGTCACACTGTCTTTTCTAAAATTGAGTTAAGCATGTAATGTATATTAGAGAAATATAAGAATTTACACAATAAAATTTGGAAGTTTAAGTACAGGTCCTTTCCTTCCCTAAAACATTATTTTTAATTTCCTCCCTCATGCTTAAGAGAGGTCCAACTGGGTTAAGCCCAAATATCTTTTCTTTTTCCCTTTGTACGCTTAAATTATATACTTACATTATATGTACGTAGTAGAGAATAAATATTTACCCGTTACCAGTTCTCGTATTAAGTAATAAGTGTAAAATTTGGATTTCACATTAGTTAACTTCCAATTCACGACTTTATCTTGAAACAACACGACAGAAAAAGAGAAACTTTTTAAAATTATTTATATGTACATATATAAACAATTTGAGAGAATTTTTTCCCATTTTAAATTCCACTAATAGTTCAAAATGAATTGACGAAAGGCCCAGAATTTGGAGGTTTATTTTAGGAAGTACAACATGACTCTTTATTTTTACTAGCAAATAACCAAATTAAATGGTCGCGTTTTCAATATTATTCGATGGTCGACTTTGCAAATCTTTCGAGTTCTGAAAAACTATTTTAGTTTTATTTGTTGCAGGGAAATACCTAATTTAAAATCGGAAAAGCCACAAACAAGTAACAAACTTTCTTTTAAAAATTTCGCACTAGCGAATCGCGTTTAATAACTGACTTGCGTAAAAATTTCTATATGAAACCCATATATGGCATTCAAATGCGATTAAATATAAAAGAAAGAACAACATCAAATGTGGACCCCTTTTTGGACTGTGGTTAATTCAGGAAACAAAGGTTTGAAATCTAGAAAGAATAAAATTAATAAAAATCTTGCAAATTTGCAATATGTGGAAGAAAAGAAAAGCTGGAACGCTTATTATTACTTATTTTATTGTTTGCGAAAGTAAAAATAATTATTTGCTAATTATATAGTAATAATTAAACATTAACAAAGAGAATAAACTTTGGGGAACGTAGGATTCGTTATGTAAGGGGTTCTTCATCGATTGTTTCTTACGATTCATCCAAAAACGGGAGAATTAAGCTACAATTCCAGCAGAAGTGCCCGGCTCCGTTGATGGTGTCTCTTGTTTCTTTTTCCGATGCTCATAGTTGACTAACCGCTGTCCGACTAGGTACTTGTCATTTTTAATCGCCGTATAAAGCTTTTTAAACTGTCTAATTTGGAAGTAAATTATGGCGATTATTACTACTACGATAAGGAAAAAGGGATATATTTCCCTTGCGATTAAACTTCTTGTCTGTTGATTTGTGAAAAATATTGGCATTATCGAGTGCGCAATTACATAGGGAATGGCTAGGGCGAGTCCAAAACAGGCAACAACCGGCATAGCCAATTCTCTGACAATAAATTTTAAGTCAATATCACGAAGTCCGTCTCGGTAGGCCCTTTCAATGGCTCTTTTGAATTTCCAGTCTGGCCCCATCAGTGTAAGTGCGCACGCTATTTTTGTGTATAGCACACCAAGCGCCCAGTCTTGCCAAAGAAAATGAATTGGAGTTTGATCTAGCGGCACCCGCAGTGGAATGACCAAAACAAGTTCGAGCAATAGGCCAAATAGTAATGGGATTACCCCAAGCATGACAACGAAAATTGATCCTGCTAACGTATATGATGCCCCTATGGATATCCAGTGCTTCACTTTTTGTATAACTGCAGCACGTCCTTGTGGAAATAGATTGACCGCAAGTGCTACAGCCCTGGACAACAGCCAACATAGATAGGTCCCCATCGCAGCAGTGTATAATTCATGAGGACGGGGAGGTACTTCATTAGAATTAGATGCCTGGTTGGATATATGTGTACCAACTGACCAAATTGCCATGACCTGCCGTCCAATCCAGACAGGCACTGTAATCGTAAGAAGGGAACCGATTACTAAACTAGCGCACATCAGTGTTATAAGTCCAAATAGTCGAACTGGGAAGAAGGTTGGTTTCTCAAAGGGTTCGTATCCGACTGGAACGTCTCTCTGCAGAAGTGCTTGATGGGCAGCTCCTAATCCTTGACCGTGCTCAGGTTGTGGCCTAGGCGCAGTATCATCTTCATTCCCTTGTGGTTCTGTACCAAGTAGGTAGCTACGAATACCTAACAGCCACGACACAGCATTACACCATATTCGAAGGAGTCCTTTCAGCCAAATTCTTGTGTGCGATTGCTCAAAAAAGCCGGGCAAAATAATCTGTAACTAATCGAATTAGTGGGCATACAATTTACATCAGCGAAGATTGTTAACCTGGAGGAGAAGAAGTTGCAAACTTAGCTCGTTTACTTCGGAGTCACCTGAGAGAGTGTAGGGCAAAAATGATGGCCATACGGTTTTCAGCACTTGAATGGGCAGCCAGAGCATCAGTAACACTGCAGAACCAAACATTATCGCAGACGCGGTGAGTCTTCGAGTGTGCCTCAGTATGGACAAGTGAATCATTTCCTTAAAAAATAGAAACTCTTGTAGCTTTTTTAATTGCAATACCAACATTTAGAGAAAAAATACTACTACTGCATATATAGACAGGAAATTAAGAAGGAATGGAAAGGAATAAATTTCTATGTCCGATTCTAAAAAATGACTCCACCACTATTTGTTTGAGATTTCCCCATTTTTAAATTTGCTAATACACAAACATCATCTTGATCAAAAATCAAGAAAAATAAATAAAATATCATGAAACTGAATTCTTTTATTTAAAATTTTTCCGAATTTTTTATTTGTTAAATACATTCAATATACAATGTACAATGATTCGTAATTGTCTCCCAGCGGATTTTGATGATATTTTGCGAGAAGGTTTAATTTCAAGTGAAAAGTGACAAAGATGCAAAATATGTTTATCGGTCGGTTGTATTTCCCGAAACCGAGATATTTAACTTTAAAAAACGAAAATTTACATTTTTGTGTCAGGATTTTTTTCACAATGCAGTAGTTTTTTTTTTCATCTTTTGCAAATATTTTAAATAACCAATGTTCCCACTTTCATATTGCAAAAATTCCACAAAATGAAATTAATTAATCAGATGAAAATACTTTAAATAGATTTAACGCCGGGTCGAGATTAATCGTGGCATGTACATATTTCTATTGACATTGCTCGTCGAGACTCTTCAAATTGGGATTTTGTGATTTTTAATAACTTTAACTCTATTCTAGCCATATGGAGGCTTTAAAAATCAAGCTTTCGTGACTTCCTTTTTAAATATGAAGAACTTCCTTTTTACTTATGAAGAGAATATATTTATATGCTAAAAGAAGCTTAAATGTTTTTCGAATTCATTCATAGAATGTCAATTACTTATTTATTGTAAATATAAACTTTATGCTAAATTTTATTGGTTTTTGTTTTTGACTTCCTTGAACTTTTAAAGATATTTAACAAAACAGCTATATTGGAAGATTTCTAGACTTACCTGTATCGGACTGAAATCGGGATCATTTAAATTTCGAAGAAACCATAAAACGCCTGGTCGCAATACTTCCCGCAGAAGGGATATGAAAGCTGCGAAGTAATAAACATATACCATCCCAAACATCCAGTGGATAAATAGAGAAGTTCCTGGAGCAGCATGAAAACTCGCTTTTCTGTCCTTAATTGTCGCATCGAACATAGGAAGCGAGCAAATGTCCAGCCACCAACCGCAAACCAGGGGAAGCACACCAATTTCGATCACCGAAAGTAACGAGACTTTAACCACTATATAGCAGAGTCCAAGAAACCATCGCACCCTCTTCATCTTAAAAAGTCGCGCTAGTGAATGTAAGACCACTAGGGTTAAGCCAATGTTGCAGTATCCGAAGAGTGTTGTAAGCAGTCCGTGAAAGTGTAAAAGAGGTTTATCCGGGGGTATTAGGCCGAGAGAATTTATCACCGTGTTCCCTATGCAATGCGGACAGAAGGCGAAGGTTAAAATAAATATAGTATTCAGAGATATGACCCAGAAGACGTGCTCTAGAAACACCATCGAACCGTCCAGACCTAGTAACCTTTCCCATGTCAATTCTTCAGCTCTGTCCCACTCCATTGGGTTCCAGTTCGCTTCATCGTTTCCGTTCGCAAGATCTTGATCCGCATCCCGATCCTCCTGGTCAGCTGGTGGAGGCTCTGCATTGTCCATCGGCACATCAACTGGAGCCTCTAAGTTTACCTCATTATTATTATTTTCATTATTGTTATTATCGTTATTCTCTGCAGCCAAAGGTGCTGGAGCAACGTCAGGGACGGCATCGTTTGCGGCAGGAATTTCATCCCTCTCCAGCCAGTCCGGCCCACCACCATGAAGAATTTGCTCTCTTAGCCATACTAGACCAATGAAAGATAGTAAAGTGCAAGTCACCACGAAGCAGCCTCGAAACACATCAGCTGCAATGTTCTCAGTCGAAAGAACGTCGAAGGGCAGCGACAGAATCATGTCAAAGGTGGATCCACTGAACATGAAACGATACGTTCTATACGCAGAAAGGGGCACGATTCCCAGCCAAGCAATCGCCACCAGAGTGTAGTGGAGCCAATATTTAGCAGCCGTCCCAACCGAGCTGAGCAGGCCTCCAGCAACATCTCGCAGGGGGAGCACCCTGGGCATATCTGGTGAATAAATTGGAGTGAATGAAAACCGGTGTCCGCATAGTTCGCAGTATTCCTTCCTCGAATAGCGCATCCATTGCATGAGGCAATCTTGATGAATCCATTTTATACTCCCAGTGCAGATGCACGGATGGAAGAGCGGACGGTCAGTTTGGCCCTCTGACCGGCAAACTCTGCAGATATCCCCCTGTGTTAAATCATCCATTATGCGCCAAAATTACAAATTTTTCAACTGATATGGCCTGCTAGCGAGTTGTGTATTGTGAAAATTCCAGAAAAAAGGATGTCAACGTCAAGACGTCCAATGCGGGCTTGTCGTTGTTTTCACATTTAATTTTTGGAGGACTTTACATTTTCCACACCTCTTTATTGTCCGACATACATTCAATATCGCTATAAAAGTATCACACAACTTGATCAATTTCTGCAGCAAAAACGAACGAATTGCACGAAATTAGGTAAATTTTGACATTCAGCAGTCACTTTGGTTGCGTTCTTCTTCTTTTTCTAACCTAAAGTAAAAACAGTTGCATTCAGGAATGCTTCTGGAATGACTTCTCAAGTTCTGAGATGTTCAGAAATTGATGTGAGCTACTCAAACGGATAAAAAAGCAATAGGTAAGTATGAGGAGTTGAAACGCAAAAGCAGCAAATGTTGCAGAAATGGATTTTTTTTCAATTAAATAGGGTAAAACTGCAATCGCTGTTTAAAGTTCGGGTAAGACTACAATCGCTGTCGCTGTCTGAAGTTGGTTGCATTTCAAAATTTTTTTTACGTGCAGACAACCACGCATTTGTGGAATAGATTTAAAACAAATACCTTTTTCATGCTAAGTCAAGCAACAATTTGTGTAGTATGTAAAAATCTTTAGTCAATAGGCAATTTGTAAAAGGAAAATTTTCAGTCAGAAGGCAGTTTGTAAGAATTGCCTGCCAACATGTCAGTCTGCGACAGCGATTGCAGTTGACCCAAAGTTCGTTACATTTCAGCATTATTAGATGTAAAAAAGGAAGAGGATAGAAACAAGAGTTTAAAAAAGAACAAATAGGAACTTTTTAGACACCCTGTATGTCAGTGTTAATATGGAAGAAATATTTGTTGTAAATTTTTTTAAAAACTAATTTAAAGATCTCAAGTCTTTGAAAACCGTTTTACCACCCTCCCCGAATTAGCCAACATAAATTTCAAAAAATTGAATTTTTAACTATTTCTCAATACCAATCGTTTGTGAATCGTTTGTGAATGTTTGTGATACTTTTAATTTCGTTTGTGACTAATTAGTTCATTAGAAATTTAATTGTTAAATAGGGCGTACCGATTAGCCAACACTTTTTTAAAATTGATTGTAAAATAGGCTTCCGGGTACTCAATCGATTGGAAATCGTTTGTGAATTCCGAATATAACTATAATAAGGTTTGTGACAACGTAGTTTTCAAGAAAACTTAATTTTAATATATTGCAAAACTATGCTTATTATTGTGGCCACTGGGTTCAGTTGGCGCTGGTGCTTGCATTTTAATGCCCTCTTGCGTGATTATTGGTAATTACGTAGTGAAACTGACAGCTGCAGTTGGCTATCAACACTGACATATAGAAATGGACTACTCGATTTGTTGTCTCAAAGGGTGCACCCTTTTGACAGTTCTCACCTTAGGAGAGTTCAGATATAGAAGGAATATATCTGTCTATTTTTTTCGCATTGGGCGAAATAGGAGGCTTCAAAAGGCGGCAAATTTAAAAATTATATTTATTTTTACTTGTAACCTGCACGCTTAAATCGGATTCCTCTAAAAGTAGCACCAAATCTCAAATAATTTCGCAGCGAGTAGTTTCTGAAATAAGACATTTTTCATTGAAAAATTCTCGGCAAAACGTCGAAATGCTCTCTTCTGAATATGCAGTTTGTATCGCTAAACAATTGTTTTAAGAACTCAAAAGCAACAATTAGAGCACTTTTGCGTTTTCGCTGTAATCCTCACTTAATTTAGATACATTAAAAGGACAAAAATGCAATTAATTCCGAAATAATTCGCCGCAAGACTCCACCCAGATTTTTTTTGGTTTTTGTGATATTTTTGTCGGTAAATCAGACATAAAATAAAAAGAAGTTGCAATATGGGATACTAAAAGACTGATTTTCATAATTTAATTATAAAATTTCTGCTGAAAACTTAGAAATTGTGTAAAATTCAGTTGTATCTTAAAAAGGGGTAATTTCATGTTTGTATTACTTTAAAGGGATTTAAGATACAAAAGGAATTATTTAATAATTTTTGGTGTAATTACTTGATGGATTTATGCAATTAAAATGGACTATTGCCCCGAAAATGCATTTGACACCAATTCAAGCCCACAGCTGACTGCTCAAAATCCGTTAATGGTGTGAGTAAGAGGGAACGAGAAAGTGCACCATCTCGATATAGGCATTTTGTATGGGACGAGTAGTCCATTTCTAAATGTCAGTGTTGATAGCCAACTGCACGGTATAGGAAGACAAGGTATAGTAAAGAATTTTTTGGCGTCTAGCTGTGACGTCACTGCCCACGAAATTGTATGAAAAGCAATGAAAATATAAAATAACTAGTATTAGGTGAAATATATCTAAAATTTAGTGATAGGAGGTCAAAGTCAATAATATTACTGATATTTTACGCGACTTTTGGAAGTTATAAACAATCAGAAATAAAAGAAAATCCTAAAATTGATTTAATAGATTTGCCGATTATTAATTCTTCATATAAAAGATTTTTATACTCAATCAGATTTTCATCTTGATATTTGTAATAAATAATAAACGTGCAAGAACCGTTATTCAAATTCGTGTACGCTCAATTCTTTGGTATTAGTTAAACGCTTTCTAGGAAAGGGTCTCTTGCTTTTTATGTTAAAAGTGTTATCAGATAGTTTTTTACTAATATTATTTTAAAAGTTTTATAAGAACATATTAAATTGTATATATAAATAAGAAATTGCAACAAATTACATTATATTATAGGGTAAAAGTTGCTTCTGATGAATTTTCAAGGGTTGTACGTTCAATTTTTTGATCCACTGTATATATATTTGTAATGCATACGGGTAAATGTAAAATTGTTTTTAATATAATTGATTTGCCGATAATTATTCTTCATATAAAAGAATTTTATACTCAATCAAATTTTCATTTTTATATTGTACTTGAGTAAATGAAAAATAAAATTTTTTACAAAGTAAAATTGAACGAAAAAATGAAATGAAATTTGATTCTGTTTACAAATATCAAGATGAAAATCTGATTGAGTATAAAAACCTTTTATATGAAGAATTAATAATCGGCAAATCAATTAAATCAATTTTAGGATTTTCTTTTATTTCTGATTGTTTATAACTTCCAAAAGTCGCGTAAAATATCAGTAATATTATTGACTTTGACCTCCTATCACTAAATTTTAGATATATTTCACCTAATACTAGTTATTTTATATTTTCATTGCTTTTCATACAATTTCGTGGGCAGTGACGTCACAGCTAGACGCCAAAAAATTCTTTACTATACCTTGTCTTCCTATACCGTGCAGTTGGCTATCAACACTGACATTTAGAAATGGACTACTCGTCCCATACAAAATGCCTATATCGAGATGGTGCACTTTCTCGTTCCCTCTTACTCACACCATTAACGGATTTTGAGCAGTCAGCTGTGGGTTTGAATTGGTGTCAAATGCATTTTCGGGGCAATAGTCCATTTTAATTGCATAAATCCATCAAGTAATTACACCAAAAATTATTAAATAATTCCTTTTGTATCTTAAATCCCTTTAAAGTAATACAAACATGAAATTACCCCTTTTTAAGATACAACTGAATTTTACACAATTTCAGCAGAAATTTTATAATTAAATTATGAAAATCAGTCTTTTAGTATCCCATATTGCAACTTCTTTTTATTTTATGTCTGATTTACCGACAAAAATATCACAAAAACCAAAAAAATCTGGGTGGAGTCTTGCGGCGAATTATTTCGGAATTAATTGCATTTTTGTCCTTTTAATGTAACTAAATTAAGTGAGGATTACAGCGAAAACGCAAAAGTGCTCTAATTGTTGCTTTTGAGTTCTTAAAACAATTGTTTAGCGATACAAACTGCATATTCAGAAGAGAGCATTTCGACGTTTTGCCGAGAATTTTTCAATGAAAAATGTCTTATTTCAGAAACTACTCGCTGCGAAATTATTTGAGATTTGGTGCTACTTTTAGGGGAATCCGATTTAAGCGTGCAGGTTACAAGTAAAAATAAATATAATTTTTAAATTTGCCGCCTTTTGAAGCCTCCTATTTCGCCCAATGCGAAAAAAATAGACAGATATATTCCTTCTATATCTGAACTCTCCTAAGGTGAGAACTGTCAAAAGGGTGCACCCTTTGAGACAACAAATCGAGTAGTCCATTTCTATATGTCAGTGTTGATAGCCAACTGCAGCTGTCAGTTTCACTACGTAATTACCAATAATCACGCAAGAGGGCATTAAAATGCAAGCACCAGCGCCAACTGAACCCAGTGGCCACAATAATAAGCATAGTTTTGCAATATATTAAAATTAAGTTTTCTTGAAAACTACGTTGTCACAAACCTTATTATAGTTATATTCGGAATTCACAAACGATTTCCGATCGATTGAGTACCCGGAAGCCTATTTTACAATCAATTTTAAAAAAGTGTTGGCTTAATCGGTACGCCTTATTTAACAATTAAATTTCTAATGAACTAATTAGTCACAAACGAAATTAAAAGTATCACAAACATTCACAAACGATTCACAAACGATTGGTATTGAGAAATAGTTAAAAATTCAATTTTTTGAAATTTATGTTGGCTAATTCGGGGAGGGTCGTTTTACCATTTGTTCTCGAAAAATCGGAACACTTTCAATTCGGCTATAGTGGCTATAGCTTTAGAATTGTATTTTAAAGACGTGAACCCTCTTTATTCGTTTTTGCTTGTAATTCTGAACGCTACCTCAGATCCCTAGGCTTGACAATTAAAATATTTTTTTTGGGAAACTGTTCGTGATTGCGTTCTGCGGCGGAATCTTAATAAATTAGTGAGCGTAATAGTTTTAATAAGAATACGAGCCTAATTGAATAGAAATGGCAGAGTCTAGGTCCAGTTTCAGCCGAGATGATTACAAATACTGTGATGACCCTCCTATGTCGAGACTTTTTGTTATTTCCAATAAAAATTGCACTGAAGACGATTTCCGCGACAGCTTCGGTAAATATGGAGATATAGAGGATATTTGGATCCTAAAGGATAAGGGGACAGGCGAGAACAAGGGTGTCGCATACATTAAATTCAATAAATCTTCGGAGGCTGCGCGCGCTCTCGAAGAACTGAATGGGAAATGCATTGGCGTTGCTGAGCGGCCGATCAAAGTGCTTATTGCCTCAAGGTAGACCAGTTGATGTTTCGCAATGGGTATCTAACGAAGATAACTTGATTTTACTATTTCAGTCGTCAAGCTGGCTCGAAAAAGATGCAAGAGAATGAACAGGAGAGGTACGCGAGGCTTTTTATAGTGGTCCCCAAGTCTGCGACGGAGGATGACATCCGAGACGAATTCTCAAAGTACGGTGACGTGGAGCACGCTTCCATTATCAAGGATCGGACGACTGGACAGAATAAGGGATTTGGTTACGTAAAGTATCATAGGTTTGTCCTTTGCAGTAAACTAATTAAATTGTAGTAAAATATGTGCTATTTAAAGGCTCTACCATGCTGCTCTCGCGTTTGAGAACTGTCCGAGCAAGTACAAAGCGGTTTTCGCTGAGCCAAAATCTAGTAAACCACCCAGCTCAGATTCGTCCCGAGATGACTCTTCTACTAGTTTTGGTGGTCGAAACTCGGAAATGGTAAATTTCCTTAAGCTTCAGACAGCTGTAAATCAGCCTACTAGCCTCGAGGTAATTTGCAGCAATCGCGTTAATCAGGATCAACTTTGGCGTCTATTTGATATAATCCCAGGTTTGGATTATTGTCAGGTTAATAGAGAATGTAATAAAACCTTTTAATTGTCTAATAGCAATTCGTTAAGTTTTTTCGTTTTACCCAGGCGGCCCAAGGAACCTAGAAGCTACAGTCGTTTTTAATAACCCGGAAGCTGCGTTATATGCTAGGTTTGTAATAAAATATTTATATATATTTTTTAAATATTAAGTTTCTAAACCTGAATTTTGAAAAGCCTTTTAAATCTCTCGTATTGAGCATTTTGTTGTTTTGGGTTTATATAGTAATGCAGTATTGTATGGGTCATTCTACAATAAGAGGTTTTGACTCCATAGAGAATGCGGCCAAGGGGAAAAGTTGGGTTTTTTTTATTAAAAACATATATTACGATTTAAGTCCCTTTTATATACACATTCACTTAAGGGCAAGTGAATTTATACATATTTAGTTACTTTTTAGGAGGCCAGGGTAGATACATCGGGCAGGGTAGAGACTTTTTTGACCAAAGGAGAGACTTTGACGTAATAAAACAATGAATAACAAACTTTTATTAAACATTGTACTTAACTTATCATTTTCTATTAAATAAAAAAAAATATTGAAATCGGATCATTAACAAAGAATTTATCCGATGAACACACATAAAAAAGGGCGGAGTTTTTCGGTTTGAGAATGGTCTGTTTTTGAAACAAAAATAATGTGGGAATGCATTTAAACTACTTATTACTACACTTTTACTGCCTTTTGTATAAGGAAAATCCTTAGTAAATAGAAATATTTTGTTATCTTGCCAGGGGAGATACGGCAGGGTAGAGACGTTTTCGTGAGAAATTTAAAATTTGTACTTCACATAAGTTAATATTGGGTTAATAATATATCACACCTCCACTATCCCAGTATTGTTGAGCTGAGGCAGAAAATTCAAATAAATTAAGTGAATTTTATAATTTTTACGACCTGCCAGGGGAGAGACACAATTACCTTGCGAAACCACTGCACCGCACTGTTGCGTCGCGACAACTAACAAATTACAGCAATCCAACGACTCGCATGTTTATTATTACTAACTTCAGGTTGATACGCATCCTTGAAACCTATTGTGAATATGGCAGTCTAATATTTCTGTTTGTACTAACGGACCAAAATTCGCCAGGGTAGATACGCAAAAAAAGCGGGACAAAATTGAAAATCGAAAATTATTGAAAATAAACAAATATTTTTGTATTTTACGTTTATAATACTTAAGTATGCTTCTTTAAATTCGTGCTAAATATAATTTAATTTGGCAACTGCGACAAAGAAGGTATGTACTGTCTACATGTTTAACTGAAAACGTCAAGGGGACAGGCCAGGGTAGAGACTTTTTCAGCCTTAAATGTGGGATTTCATGAAAATGAACTTTAATTGGGCATTTAATCATAGTGCTATTCATAAAGTACATTAAGATGCTGCGATTTGTTGCATAAAATGACAAGACGTAGAATAAAAAAAGTATTTTATAATGATGGACGTACACATTACCTCTTATCGTAGAATGACCCGTATATAAGTTTATAATATTTCGAAATATGTAGCTTCATACTTCAATAATTACAGTCATCCATATTGGGCCAATTGTTTTTGTAGATGTCTACAAAATTATGTTCAAATATATATTGAATTAACAATTCTATTTTGGCATAAAGGACCAACTATAAAACAGTTTTTAACACTGCACTAATTCCTTCATATTCCTAGCTCCGCCTCAGTATTTTTCATCTCTCTTCCACTGCAGTGCTTAAGTATGCTATTGACTGCTAGAAAAATTTTAGCGTTGGGAGGAATAACGGCACCAAGGTAAAAAAAAATACAAAGAGATAATTACCGGAGTGAAAAGTCTTTGCAATAGGCTCCATAGTCTTTGATTTCGATTCCTACCTGTTCCTATATGAAAAGTATTACCGGGACGGCACCAACACAGTGCCAGAAAAAGCAATGCTGAACTGGAGCTAGTATTATATAAATGTTATACTGAAATTTTCTAAAAATCATGACATAGATCTAGGTGCGTACATATACATACATGTTTCATTATCCATAAGCACATATAAAGAATTTTTCTTATTATATATTATAACTTCATATTACATGTCCTTTTTGGTTTAATCAACCTAATCTAACCACTTTTTAATTGTTGTAAACATACATATAAAAGGAATATATTTTTATTTTAGAGAGAAACTTCATGGACTAGAATATCCTCCTGGGGAGCGATTAATAGTGAAAATCTCAGCGCATGATTCTAGAGGCGATTCAGATTATCCCGAAAGTAGTTATATTGTAAATATTATTAAACTTTTCAACATCAAATTGATTTTTTAGAAAACATTCGAAAAGACTCCTTGTGCAATGTAGAACTTCCACCTCAAGCTCCTATGGCTGCCTCTGATGCAACTGTTGCTAAACGTTGTTTTATAGTTCTTCATTCGGTACAAAAAATGTGTACTATTTATATAATTAAAATGTATCTTGTATATTTTTATTAGACCTTGCCAGATAAAATCCTAAAGTATGTATTTTCTACGTTCGGAAATTTGATCGATGTCTACCTGCTTCCCAAAAAGAATTGCGGCTATGCAAAATATGCGACTGTTGAAAGTGCGCAAAGAGCAATAAATACATTGAATGGGGCAGAAGTTTGTGGTGTTAGGATCAAGGTACGTGCTGATATAATTAAAAAAAAAATTAACGCAATAAATGTGTTTAAAAGGTAATGGAAGCACAAGAACCCAATGAAGATGGACGAAAACGTATGCGATGGGACTGTGATGGGTAAGTACTAGTTTCGCGATTCGGGCCATGTAATAGAGCTAAATGACAATAAGAAGGCTCTTAGACACCTGAATCATGAAATATTTGATTTCTTTGTAACGTAACGTCTATCTCTGCTACTAGTTTATTACGAGTACATAGACATATTCCTCTTGTGATTTCCGAAACCCGCCGTGGCTTTAAATATATATTTTATTTGCACATTCGCAGCTCTATTGAACATAATTAAAAGACGTGCACTGACTTTAAATGCAAAGATGACGATGACGACTACGAGAACCGAATTACTCGTACTTTTGACCACATAACAAACTCAACAGCAACCGCAACAAATCAACGAATTATTTGGACATTCGGAAATTAGATTTAAAATAACTATGAAAACAATAAAATATTATCAGACGGACTTACGGAATTTTACTTTTACTTTTCCATTTTGAATTATTGCGACATTGCCACAAGATACATAGTTGCCTCATTAACAAGACTATGAACGATTGACATTTTTTACACAATTGCCTTTTCTTTACGAAATGTGATTTTGTCATTTTATGTGTTCTTCAAGCTAATAAAGTTTTTATAAAAGAATTAAAAATGTTTTGTTGTACTTGCCTTTCTCTGTCATATCCAGTTGAAATCTGCCTGAGCTTCGCGGGGTAAACACTTTTATTAAAATTGTCTGTCGTTTCAAATTGATGAGTTACAAAATTTTCTTTGTTTGCATTAGTGCGTGCATCAAGTGAAATAGGTTCGTTTTGTGCCGCACAAATTCTCTCCAATGTGCAGCACTTTTGTAGACATTTTCCCTCTCTTCTCTTGCATCTTACCCAAAAAACCGGTTTGCAGCACTTTCAAGAATACTCGTGTGGAAAGGCTCTATCGCATTCGTATCTTCCGTCTGTTACCCCGAAGGCCAAACATGCGTGTGAAGAATGCGTGTCTTCCTTGTAATATGAAGAAGAAACCGTCAGAGCATCTTGCCATCGTTTCTTACGGCGATTTTTTGTCGTATTGAATGGAAGACATCCAACAAAATATTGGTCAAAATAACCAAAATCGTTTGTGAAAAAGGTGCCAAACAATAAAGTTGGTTATTTTTAACCACGGAAAATGGCGAGAAAAAAAAAAGTTAATTTAAGAAACCAAAAAACTCAACTGACCACAAAAAAGAACTAAAAAGATGTAAACAAGACACATTCATAATTAAATCTATAAATAAATTAGTAATATTAAAATTGTACTTGTGCCGTTCTAGATGTATGCTGATAGTGAGTGCACCTAAAGACATACATAGTATATTGCTAACATAAAGTACTGATGTGTCTAGGTATCTAATTGGTGAATATTTGTAACAAACTGACGAAGTATAACTAATTGGCAGTCGGAGGACACGCATATTGTTGTTAGTCTGTGTAGCTTTTCTATTCGCCCTCAATTTTTGTTTTGTTTTTGCGGACCCCATATTTAAATATTATACCCTATGTCACTCCTCCAATTGAGATGAATCTAATGACACCTCACTCTTCAAAATCGGTCAAGCCGTTTAGGCTACAGGAGGTTACAATGAAATGGACATACAAACATACATACATACACGTAAAAAACATTACCCTCCTTCTGAGTCAGTCTTTGATTTTCCTGAGATATTGCCGACTTACCATGAGTAGGTATGAGGAAGACTTGTCCAATCGCCAATGACGTCACAGCGGGCGTGGAAACTGAAACAAGCTTTGCGGCGGCGGGGTGTGGCATCCAAATCGGTTTGCAAAAGGCGGGGCTGTATTGGGGGGCTGTGGCCGCGACCGTGGCTTGGGCTGTGGCTTCGGCCGATGGCTGTGGCCGGGGCTGGGGGTTGTGGCTGGGGCTATGACTGAGGCAGGGGCTGCCATTTTTATACCATAATTCATAGGAGGTATTAGAAACGGAGCGTTAGGATATTTAGGATTCAATCCTGGATATCATAAATTATTAAGGCCATTTATTATTTTATAACTGTTTTGCTGAAAGAATAAAAATTTATGACCAGTGTTTCCTAAACAAACATTTTCGACCTTACTGTCATAAAAATTGTTTAACGACTTTTACCATTATAGTGCAATAAAGTAATTAGGTACCTGTGAGGATGTTTTAATTTCAAAACTTTTGCAACCCATTTCTACCTGGGCATGTTACACCTTTTTGGAAAGGTTAATTAGATAGGTAACTTAAAAAAATAAAAATTAGGTATGTTAATAACTGTCAACTTCCAGGAGTGATTGTGGCCAAAGGGTTGGGGTTAGGGGCGGTTTTGACCTTTTTGGAAAGGGCTTCGAAATAGTGATTTTTTTTAGATCGGTTTGGGGTCTCTGCGATGCGTAAAACAAAAGATAGAAATACAAGAGCGGTTCCCATATAAGGCAACAAGGTACGAGCGTCGGTGAGTATGGTTGAAATGGAGTGTCCTGTTGGGGGAGTGTGGGCTCTGAGGGTGCAGGGGAGTCCCGAAGTTCCTTGCATGGACGTGAGAGTGGAAAATGAACTTGAGGCTCTTTGACGAGGGGGACGATGCACCCTTTGAGGTGACTATTTTGAAGGAATGTGTTGAGGAGGAGGAGATGGCGACGATCAACCCATTGAAGGTGGGAAGAATGTTGGCGGAAAGGTTAAGGGGATTGCAGGTACATATGTATTAGGAAAATAGTCAAGAATAAGTGTAAAATTGCATTCGACGATGCACATAGTGCAAATACATTTCTTAAAAATCCTACAATAGGGCAGAATTAGAATTATTGTGCCTTCATACCGCTGAATCAAGTAGCGACAGCTATCTTGATTCACGATGGTAACGAAGACCTGACAGAGGCGGAACATAAGGAGTTTAGAAAGGAGAAGAGGAGAGAAGAAATCAGTCAGTGCAACACCAACTAACAAAATTGTTGAAAATTTACAGATTTGTAATTTAACAATTCACGTTTTTTCGGTTATTTTTAGTTTTCGCGGAAAAAATAATCAATCATCTAACCCTTTTCTCAATATTTCCATGTTTTCATGAATTTTTCTCTTTAATGATATCGCATTGATATCTTCTAAATGAAAAATATATCATAGTTATTGTCTGCTTTTCTTCTGCATTCAAAATAAACGAAAAGTCTTTTATTCGCCTTTGCGAACCCAAGAAGAAATCATTTTAGCCTTTTCGCCTACATTTCTACCTGAGCATAGTTTGGCAATATCATCCATATTTCGCCGTGGCGATTTTTCGCCCAAATATTTGTTAGGAGAGTGAACATTCTTTGAATTGAAGTTTCCAATTGGTGTGTAACGCCAAGAATCCGTAGCTTGGTCTTAAAAATTGAAATAGTTGTTAATATTAAGTATAGTGATTAATATGACAAAAATTGGGGTTCCTGATTTTGTTTGGTGTTATTAAAAAAGTGTCTCCAATCTGCAGCTGGATTCAAAATGCGTCGAAGAGGAGGGAAACGGATCCGTATGGATGATCCTCCACCCGAATACGAGAAGGAAAGATAAACAATTTAAATAGCTTTCAGCGTTCCAATCAAGGCATTAATTTAGCGAAAGTTATCTTTATCCACTTTCTCTGAGTAAAAAGTGGCTTGAATGCAAAAGACGCAAGAATTATATTATTACTTTTTCTTTAAATCTTCAAGTACACACTAATAGGTTAGAAGTTTTCCCTCCATAAACTGCAGTGACTAAAGAAACAGAATATTTCAGGACAAAATACATAACATTTACTTATTTGTTTTCGAAGGAAAACTTTCAACATCAGCTTTCAAATAGTAATATCAAAGGATAGTACGTAATTTATTAGCCACAATGATTAACTACGTAGCTTTATAATCAGAATTCTAAAAATTAGAGAAGTTGCTTTTGTACTAATTTGTCTATAATAATCTTCAAAATGTCCAAAGTTTAGACAAAGCGATGCGAAATTTCTTGAGATGGAATAAGCTTACATGTACTGGGACTAAGCTTGATACTCTTAAATAGCTATTTTTACCTTTAAAGACAGCTCCAAGCTATTTCACAAGTAAGAACAGATATGTGGGAAATGCGGAATATGGAAGGATACATCGTCCTCATAAGCTCAAATTACGATTCTTCATAATTAACTCGGTTTATTTGCATCTTTATCAAAAGATAAAAATAAATCATATTTGAAAGGAAACTTAAAAACTATTTAACTATCTCTTCAAAAAGCAACATACATAGTTTGTAATCATTTCAAAAAAAGATACAATGACGAATTCTGGACCTCATTTCTAAAATATTCAATAGTTCAATTCTTTGACAAGAAAAATAGTACAACTTTTTACTTTGAAAAATTCAATGAATAGAATATATAAAAGGTTTGTTGGTTAAAGTTATTACGATCATCAGAATATATTAAAGATTGGTGGGTTACAGTTATCACTATCATCAACCGTAGTCTTCAGACGGTTTTTAGAAAATTAGAAATTAGAAATTAAAAAAAAAGAATTTACATATTACGAGAATTGCAATATACCATAATCTATTTTCTAGTTTTTATTTTATTGATCCCCCCGATTGAAAACAATGGGCTCCTTATGGTATTATATATTTAAATATATACATACGTGTATAGCAACTAAAAAAACAATTTGTTTTTTAGAGAGAATTTTAATGAGAGCTTATCAGACGGTTTAGAAAATGATTCCACAAAAAGGATGACTAGACTTCGGGCCCGTGGAGGAGTTAGAGATAAGCCACCCATTATCGACGACGATGAAGACGAATTTATTCCTGTGCAGCGAAAACGAAAACCAGGTCGAAAACAGCAACCTGCGGAAAGGCATAAAGTGGAGAAAGAAAAGGATCGCGAAAAGGAGCAGGAAAGGTTAGATAAAGAACGTGATGTCACAACTGACGAAACGAGTTTATATTTCACGGTTCGCCACTCGAAGGCAGCAATCGCGGTAAGTATCTAATCCTCTTTAAAAGTTTAAATACGTACACGTCAGGATTTTAACAATTCCAGAGTATTGTCGACGACTGGATTGAAAGTTATAAACTAAATAGGGATACAGCTCTTATAGCGCTAATGCAGTTTTTTATAAATGCCAGCGGATGCAAAGGAAAAATAACTGCTGAAATGCAACAATCAATGGAACATACAGCAATTATAAGGAAAATGACGGAGGAATTCGATGAAGTACAGAAAAATTAATTACACAAAAATTTTCTCTTATGAAATTATTTCAGGAATGTGTAGAGTACCCTCTCATTATGTCTGGACAACAGTGGAAAAAATTTAAAATGATTTTTTGCGATTTTGTACAAACATTGGTTAAACAATGCCAGTATTCTATTATATACGATCAATTTATAATGGACAACGTTTTATCGCTGCTCACTGGTTTATCAGATTCACAAGACCGTGCTTTTAGACATACAGCAACATTAGCAGGTAGATGCAATAAAGTTACTTGAAATTGAATTAATAACTTTATTAATATTTTGAAGCAATGAAATTAATAACAGCATTGGTGGATGTGGCTCTTCTGGTATCAGTTAATTTTGATAATGCTGCTAGACAATACGAAGCAGAGAGGCTCAAAGTAAGTCGAATGAACGGAGGTATCATTATAAAAATAAATAAATCAATTTAAATTTGTAGACGAGGGATAAACGTGCGACAGAAAGATTAGAATCACTGATGTCAAAACGAACAGAGCTAGAGGAGAATATGGATGAAATTAAGAATATGTTAACTTACATATTCAAATCAGTTTTCGTACATAGATATAGGTAAGATTGTCTAATGAAAATAGTTTATTAACCCCTTGAACTGCAATTTATTTTCAGTCAGCACTGCTCAGGCAGACAATTTAATTTTCTTAATTTTAAGAGGAGGGATTGATATAGAAACTTACGGTTTTGTTGCTCAAATAATTTGTTATTATTAAAAATAATATTTGTTTAACACATTTATATGAATATTTATTGTTATATATACATATAAGAACATAATTAGTGTCGGGAAATTCTTCAGTAATGTTTAACAAAAATACTACAGTTCTACATAGTATTTAAACGAACAAAAGTAAGTGTTTCAACATAATAAATATTTATATATACTTATCCTAAGTTATATTCGGATTAATTTTAAAGTACTAACAAACTTCAAGTGTATGGAACTTCTCAAAACACTCCGGAAGATGCAGTCGCTATTGCACTTCTTTAGCATGTCGTGTCGTTCATTTACTTTACGTGATACTGGCTGCATAGATTTATACCAATTACATTCTAACGGTTAATAGAAGCATGCACACAAGTGTATCAACCCAATAGACTCGATATGACTTACATATACTTCCCTCATAAAAAGCATCAACCCTCAATAATTTCTGCTGAGTGCAGCTCGTCATGGTCAGTTTGCTCAAGAAAGTTCATGACGAGCTGGACTCGTCATTTCAGTTCAAGGGGTTCGAAATTGTTAATAGTTGTATCGAAAAATAACTTCCGTATCATACGAAATTTAAATCTGTTCGAATTTTAGATTTTCTCAAAAATTATAACGTCAAAGCTGAATATTTAATAGATCTCTGACTCTGCCACAAATAGACGTCACGATAGTGTCTTATCTTCAATCGTGATATTATTTCCCTTATTACCTTATAATATATCTTATAATGAATTTTGTTCATATTACATTTCTGTGAGGGCTGAAATAAACTGAAGAAACTCTGCAGCCATTCTTTGTTATTAATTTAATAGAGATTTTATTGAAAAATATTTTCATTCTTTGATAGGGACACATTGCCGGATATTAGAGCAATCTGTATGACAGAAATTAGTGTATGTATGCAGAACTTCTCTGAAAACTTCCTCGACGACTCTTACCTCAAATATATAGGCTGGACCTTGCATGACAAAGTTGGAGAAGTGCGACTGCGGTGTTTGCAGGCACTTTTGCCTCTATACGCCTGCGAAGAGCTAAAAGGAAAATTGGAGCTTTTCACTTCAAAATTCAAAGATCGCATAGTGGCAATGACTTTGGATAAGGAATTTGAAGTGGCTGTTCATGCTGTAAAGTTGGTCATCAGTATATTAAAGTAAGTAATATATTTGTATAATTTATAATTTCGTTAATTATTTCTTTTTTCTTTAAGAATCCACCCTGAAATTCTCACGGATAAAGACTGTGAAATTGTATATGAACTTGTTTATTCGTCGCATAGGGGAGTTGCGCAGGCCGCGGCGGAATTTTTAAATGTTCGTCTGTTTCACTTGTCTGAAGGAGATTTGGAAATAGTGAAAACAAAACGGGGGAAAACGAGGCTACCAAATACACCACTTATTCGTGATCTCGTACAATTCTTTATTGAATCTGAATTGCATGAACACGGGGCTTATTTGGTTGATTCTTTCATAGATAACAACACTATGGTTAAAGATTGGGAATGTATGACAGACCTACTTCTTGAAGAACCTGGGCCAACTGAAGAGCAATTAGATAACAAACAGGAGTCTACCTTAATAGAAATTATGGTAAGCAGTGTGCGACAATCAGCCACTGGAGAGGCTCCTGTAGGTCGGGGCAGTAATCGAAAAATGACTCTTAGTGTGAAAGAGTTGAAACAAGTTTTAGACGATAAAATAAAATTGACAGAACATTTTATTGTGACCCTGCCGCCGCTTTTAGAAAAATATCAGGCTGATGCAGAGAAACTGACGAATTTACTATCAATTCCACAATTCTTTGATTTGGACATATATACTACATCACGTCAAGAGGCAAATTTGCAAGCGCTTCTCGACAAAATGGGACATATAATGTCAATGCATACAGATCGTGATGTTTTAGAAACTTGCGCCAAAACTCTGGAATATTTGTGCTCCGAGGGAAGTGCTACGTATACTAAATGTGATGTAGCAAGATCTAATATAATTGACCAATGCGTAAACAGATACCGAGAGGCACTTGATGAGTGGAGAAATCTAATTGAAGGTGAATTTTGTACATCATTATTACACTTTGTATGTTTAATTTTATATGGTTTTCTAGGCGAAGAACTACCCAACGAGGACGAAATTTACGCTATTATAGTTTCATTAAAAATTGTATCAATTTTGTATTCTTGTCACAACCTAAATCCATGGAGTCTTTTCGATTCTCTTTACCAAGATATTGATGAATGCCAATCACGCACAAATACCGACAGAGGACTCCCACATGAAGCTTTGGTTTACTGCATTGAAGCTGCTTTTTTCTCCATTAACTGGGGACTATTTCACATTGAAAATAACTGCGAAACATCCACGTTAGAAGAAACGTCTCTTGAGTTGCGCTCTCATTTGTACAAGTATATAAATGCTTGCTGTGAGCTCGTAAGAAATGGTCCAACAACACAAATTCAAGAGGCGGTACTATAAATTCATAATTAAGCATGCAAAATGTTTTAAGTATAATTTCTCCCAGGCTTACATGTCCATATGTGATTTACTCATCATATTCTCGGATCAGTTGGCAACTAACGAGAACGTTGGAGTGCAAAAGTTAGAATACAAACCTTCGGCTGATCAACAAGGTATTCTCAATGAGTTTGTACAGCAAATTGTATTTTATTTACAACACGATGGTATGTACATTAATTATTTCTCTTGAGAGAAATCGAAACATATTATGATTTAGATGGCCAAGATGAGACTCGTATCGAAGAACTACACAAAAAACGAAATTTTCTTGCTGTCTACTGTAAGCTTATTGTCTATAACATTATACCAACGAAGGTTGCTGCAGATATTTTTAAACATTACGTGAGAGTAAGTGTTTCAATCGAAATAATCTAATAATATAAAATAAAAAATATTTCCTGTTTCAGTACTCTAATGAGTATGGAGATATTATCAAAACGACTTTAGGGAAAGCCCGGGAGATAAATAAGATAAACTTTTCAATGGCAATATGCTTGTGTTTAGTAGGTGTTTTTAAGGACCTCCAACAAACATCAGACCACAGTCAAGTATCAAAAAACTCACAAGAATTTGTTGAATTGAAAAAACTTGCAAAAAGATTTGCCTTATCATTTGGACATGATGCAGTTAAAAATCGCAAGCCTCTAATAGCACTACACAGAGCAGGCATTCTGTTTGCTGTATCTGAGTTCCCAGATGAGCCAGCAGCTGCACCAACTCATCTAGGATTTTTGGAAATTTTTAAAGAGTTTACTAATAAATTAATAAAGCAAGATAAAAAGGTAATATTGAGCTTCCTGAATCGGAGAATATCTCCAGGGATACCTTCAAGCAGAAATAAGGAGTGGCAACCGTTGGTATCATACAGAAATTCTTTTCTGCATGGGGACACCGATCAGCCCCCAGTGGTAATAAGAAAATCATATGTACGGCGAAGAAGAGATCATGGTAAGATTTTCAAATTTCGGTTTACATTCAAATTTGTTTGTTTGTTTGTTTGTTTTTATGGTTGACTATCCTTCCAGGTAGTGCTACAAATGAATTGTGTCTTCTTGGTTTGAGCCAGAAGGCTATAACAATCATGCGTCCTCAAATACAGCCAAAGGCAGATGCGACACAAAATCAGTAAGTTTTTACGGGCCTTCACGACCCACATCCACAAAGTCGCCAAAAACAGATCCTCAGTCTCTCCAGAACACCTTCACGCGTCCGAGCACCTCCTTTATAAGGCTTGTCTTGGTGAATTCTCTCTTATATCAGCCCAGAAAAACTGCAGGGCCGTAGTCCTTGCTCCAGTGGCATCAATAAAATGAGGACACCACAAGATGCTGACAGAACAAAACATCAATACTACAATGTAATACAAGTGATAGTTAAAACAGGACGTGAGTTGGCTGTACATAATTCTAAAAGGTCGGATGTTAAAAACAATCTACATTATACATATATGCGGTTACCAGACTATTGTACAGTATAGATCAAGTGACAAGCAGCAGAGGAGCAGGGGTAGCACTCCCCCACTTCCAGGGCATAATATTAGGGATCAAAACACAAAATGACACACAGGAAGAGGTAGAGATTCATCAGATATTGACCTTTGCATCAATTAAGAATTTAGCTATCATATTCACCTTACTTTTGCTGAAGGGTGCAAGGACCTCTGAAAGATTATCAGCTTGAGTGAGAACCGGAAAACTGTCTCTAATTAGGGAATACCTACCACAACTCAAGATTACATGTTCAGAACTCTCAGTCACCTCACAGACTTCACACAAATCACCATCAATCAACTTCCATTTGAATAAGTTCTTTTTGTCATAAGCATGACCCGAACTTACCCTATTGACCATTCTGATGATTCTATGGGGCAAGTCTGAATCAATAAACCATGGGGGTTCACCTACTCTGGTGAAAAAGGCGCCAAAAAATCTTCCCTTGATCCTAGAGAGTTGCACAAACTCATCATTCCACCTCTCCATCAATCTAACCCTCACATTTAAAACTACATCCTCAGCTGTGAGATAGTGACTTAGGGGAAGTCCCACCATTCTTGCCTCATCCGCCAGCACATCAGCTCTCTCGTTTTTGTAGATGCCCCTATGCGATGGCACCCAGACCACCCTTACATTCTCCAGGCTTTTAGCCAATTCAAAAATATCATGTGCAATGTGATTTCTCCCCTTCTCTGCCAATAGCCTGCACGCATTCAGACTGTCAGTGATCCTACCCACTCCAGCCCTCTTAGCCCTCTCAAGGGCCAACTTTATACCAATCAACTCCGCCGATAACGTAGACAGTCTCCAAAACAACCTATATCTATATTCCTCTCCATTTGCTGGGAAAAAGACTCCAATACCAACGCAAGAGCCCACAACTGAGGCGTCAGTGGAAACAATCACATCCCCATCGGGAAACGTCTCTCTCTTTTGCAACATCAAACATTTTATCATTTCCGAACTGGTCGTCGCCTTCCTGTGACCCACGTCAAAAACGTTGCAATCCACCTCAAGTACATCTTCTACAAAATTGCCCACTCTGTCCGTTTTTGCAATGTCTATAAGTTCCTTGTATTTGTGGGCACACTTGTCAAAGTTTGATTTGGGGTTTCTCAAGTCCAGAGTCTCACGAAAAGTGGGTCTTATAGAAAGTATTCTTAAAATTTCTTTCACCGTCACTAGTTCAGCTCTCAGATTCGGGGGAAGCTCACCAGC
Organism: Machimus rusticus; assembly: GCA_951509405.1. NCBI lineage: Eukaryota > Metazoa > Arthropoda > Insecta > Diptera > Asilidae > Machimus > Machimus rusticus. Next base: position 18,537,671 of record OX608050.1, on the reverse strand, counting down.
AAGGGCATAGAGGACATGATTTGGCGTAGAGTGTGTTAGACCTAGACATTTTCTAATGGCCCTAGAATATTCCACCTTTGATCTGATGAGTGATCTAAATAGCATCATCGCTGATTTTGGTGCCATACCATATTTTTTACCACTTAGGATTCTTATGATTCTTAAGTTTCTTTCCAACGAGTTTAAGGCTTCCTTGTAGTGAATCACACTTTTCATATTTTTATTGAAAGTCCATCCTATGAATTTAAGGGATGTCACAGCCTGAACTAGGTGATCCTCCATTCTCAAAGTGATGTTCCTCCGCGAGCCCACAACCATAGACTTAGATTTTTGATGACTGATAGACATGCCCAAGCTACGAGCACAAGAATTAAAGTTGTCTAAACTCCTCTGTAATTTGTCCTCAACCTCCATAAGCGAATCACCCGCTGCTACAAAACAAAAATCATCAGCGAACTGATACAAGTCGACCCCAACAACAACCGTCTCATGCAGCGGGGAGCTGTATAGATTAAATAATATCGGACTCAGGACACTTCCCTGAGGAATCCCACCAACAGCCTCTACATTCGCACCTCTTAGGCATAATCTCCTTTTAGAGAAGAAGTTGAAGATCCAATTGATAAATGTGAGCGGTAAGGCAACAGACAAAAGCACAGTATACATCGCAGCCAAATCCACACCATCATAGGCACTGTCCAAGTCAAACGAGAGCATAGCTACATATTTGTTGTTCCTTTTCATTTCACTAATTTTTTGTTTCAACGGACCAAGACAGACAGATGAAGATCTCCCTTTCCTATAGGCAAAGGAGTTCGCTGGCAATTTATCACCACTCTCAAGAATCTCATCCAAGCGCAGTTTAATTAGACCATTTATGATTTTCATCGGGACGCATATTAAAGAAATCGGCCTATAGCTATTCACCTCGTTAGGATTCTTACCTGGTTTTAGAATAGGTGTAATTCTAATATTAAGCCATTCATCCGGAAGCCAACCCGTCTCAACACACTGCACTAAAAATTTGACTAAGGCTTCTTTACCAACAGGAGACAAGTCTTTGATCATGTTGAAGGTAATCCCATCAACACCAGAGGCAGTATTACCAGATTTCTCCTTCAAAAAATTGTCGAGATCCTTAACACTCCAGCTCAATGCCACAGCATTATGACTATCCATTAAACATGGGTAAAAAGAAGGGGTCACAGCCTTAGAGTTTAACAGTTCAAGGTACTCATTGACTAAAGCCTCCTCTTCAAAGTTATCCACCCTCTCCCTACCTCCCCTAAATCGATTAATAACCGACCAAAATTCGTTTACTTGCCCTCTCCTACTCAAACACTCAATCATCTCATACCAACTCTTTCTTTTGGCCTCTTTAATCTTACGTATGAGTAAGGCATTCAACTTGTTATGCTCCAACAAGTGTCTTATCAAACCCGTTTTATGAAATTTAATCAATTCCACCGAGCGCCTTCTATATATACCTTCCAATCTCTTCCGACCACCAATTTTTAGGGACATATTTAGCATTTTCGAACCCACCCTGATTGACGCCTTTTTGATTTCCTTCTTAATTTTGTCAATTATGTGATTAGACTCACCCTGTTCAATTGACAACTTACTCAGGCTTTTTTGAGGGTTTTCTTCGCTACGAAGCTCTTATTGGTTTCCATCACATCAGAATCAAATTCAATTGTGATGGGCAGGTGGGGGCTACCCGAAAGTGAGATGCCAGAAGTTTTCCAACTAATACCGAGAAGATTCGTGTTACAAAAAGTGAGATCGATCGCACTTTTAGTATTTCGATTGCATCTAGAAATGCATGTTGGTGAACCAGTGTTGCAAAAACTGAAACCAAATCCCGAAGATACTTGACTGAGGATTTCTCCTCTACGATCCGTGAACATATTACCCCATAGGGAGTTTTTGGCGTTAAAATCGCCTGCTATAATTGCATTTCTATGTCTAGCTGCCTTTTCAAATAGACTCTCTAGAGATCTTTTGAAATCTCTATTACTACATTGCACATTCGCATAAATGGATACCAACAGAACATTGATATTCAGATTAAGTGTTTCCACCGCACATGCTTCGAGAAGTCAATTCTTTTGACCTTTATTGAGTTTTTAAGAGCGATCGCTGTACCACCAAAACCATCCGATCTGTCTCTTCTGAATAACTTAAAATTCGCTAGAGAGACCCGCTCTGACGGTGTTAGCCAGGTTTCTCCAGCTAAGAAAACATCATAGTTATTATGATTGAGATAATGGTCCAGAGCATCGATATTTGGTTTCAAACTCTGCACATTCAATTGCAGTATCTTCATATTATTGAAACAAGTTTCGAGTTGGCAAAGCCCCCGCCCAGCACCGCTAACACATTTTCAATCAGATTCACCAACAGATTATGAATTTTTTCCACAGGATCCACTGTATTGCTCTTCAGGGATTCAACAATCAACCTGGCTACCTCAGTAATACTAGAATTAAGTTTCGCTTTCTTCTCAGCCCCTAGACCTCTCAATTTCTCCTTCTCTCCACTGCCCCTCCCCCCGTTACCGGATCCACATCTCCATTCTCCTCCACACCACCCACCCCATTGCTGTCCATTCTCTCTCCCGTACGTTGCTCACTCTCTTCTCCCATAGGGGATCCTTTCCTCACTGTCCTAGGAATAATTTCTCTCTCCTCACTCCTCACCTTCTGTCTGGCCTCTCTTCTGGACAATCTCTCCATCGTCATCTTGTATATTATTTTTTTCTCCATTTTTGCCACTGGGCACTCCAAATCAAAGGCCTTATGTTTACCTGCACAGTTTGGGCATCTAATCTCATTTTTACATGAAATTCCTCTATCTTCATGCATTTGTCCAAATGCCACACAAATCTCCTTGCTGCTTTTGCATTCCCTACTGTAGTGCCCAAACCTTTGACATTTGTAGCACCTGGTGGGGGATGGAATAAACCTGTGTACCCTGTAGTAGGTGTATTGCAGCTTTACTCTGTCAGGTAGACTTCTGCCTCCAAAATAAATTTTAATTTTATCAGTGGGCATCTTAACCATTGCGTCCTTCTCAAACCTTTTTTTTACAATTCTGAAGACTCTTTTAATTTCCACATCCTTATTCCAGTCTCTCAACCTCCTCAGGACCTCCTCCTCACTCAATCTTTCTTCCACATCATGAATCATGGCTGCCGTTGCAACTCTTCCCAGTGGAATGTACGCTCTATAATTGCTCCCGAGGGGGCGCTCCTTAACAAACCTATTAGCATTCCTGCTAGTGTCAAAAAAGATAGCACATTTCCCCATCGTGCTTCTTCCAATACTTTGAATACCCCATTCTGCGTCATCTAGCTTTTCCCCCAAATTCAGAGGGCTTATGGAACCCCGGCTACCCTCCTCCACATTTTCCTTCACAATCATCACCTTAAATGGTGCCTCATCATTCGCCCCATAGAAACACTCCCCACTTTCATCTACTCCTGACTGACCACCACTCACACTCCCAGCTACCCCATCAACCTCATCACTCTCACCCCCCCCCCCCCAACAAATCCGAGGTCCCAGCATCCCCAATACACTCTTCTCCCACTTTAGGGCCAAATCTCTCCTTTCCACAATCTCCACCAGTCCTGATGCGCTCGTCCGTGCCCCCCCCTGAGCCACCTCTGCCACCCTTACATCTATGGCCCTGTCCGGCCTTTTCACACTTTGTCTTGTCTGAGGCTTCTCTACTTTGCCTAAACTCACTTTTGAATTACTTTTGGTAACAGGTGCTTTCCTTTCACCATTCATAATTAATGGCAAACAAAATTATGCAAAATACAAAGAAAGCAACTTAAGACTAATAACAAGAGCAACAGGAATCAAAGAAAATAACATGTACAATTTACTAACTGTAAAAACAAACAATTTATAACCGTAAATAAAATGAACAATAAAAAGAGTAATAAAACTTTGCAACTAAATAAAAGAACAAAAGAAAATACACTCTTTCAGAGATAAAATAAACTTAAAAAATAAAAAACAATGAAATAACTAAAGACAAATCGAAAAGATGCAACCAGGGCTATTCCCCAGAACAAAAGAACAAAATACTGCGCAGTTACTTTCCTAAGCAAGTTTGTCTTACCACGTGTAAAATAAGAAATCTCACCAAATCTTCACAAAAAACCTATCATCCGACCAAAAGAAGCACAACTCACGTACCTCTTAAATTCCTGTAAAGGAATTTATCCTTATTTTCAAAGAACTTTGCTCACTAAGCACAAAACCAAAAAATTAAAAAGCAAAAACTTCAAAGTTAGCACTGCACTTGTGGAGCCTCCGTTGATTAGCTCTTGATGCCTTCACGGTTGGAGACGATTTGCCTACATTCAATTTTAAATACTCATTATTTTAGACGACGATGTCGAGGAAGAAGAAGATGGCCATAATGATCCGGATTTTATGCGATAAGGTTGTGTAGATTCCAAAAAAGTAAATAAATAAGGAACGTGCCCTTAAATGGTTGAATATTGAGTCCTCATATTTTTATAATAGATTTATGTCGCACTTCTCACCATGAAACATTCACCTAATTCAGTGCTTCCAATGCGCTACAATTTAGGCTCTGTGGATTAAAATCCTAATCAACCTAAAGAAATATTTATTTCTTATTAAAAAATGCTTTTTAAATTCCAAGTTTGCGTATTAACATGAATTTTGATAATCCTTTTAAATTCCAATATTGGGATGGGGAGGCGCGAGGCCGGTGGACAGCTCGGTTGATTCCGCAGCTGGACATCTTGCTAGACCGTCAGCATGGTGAGGTTGATTACTTGCCTCACCCAAATGCTGATGGGACATGGGCACTTTCGGTCTTTCTTCCACCATATGAGGAAGGTGCCGAGCCCGTGTTGTCCGCTCTCCACACATTCTTTGAATGTGTCCAGTGGGGAGCGGAGCGGGCCGAGCTAGAGAGCGCGATGGGCAGCATAACCCCAGACAGCATAGTCGGGGTTATGCTGCAGTGTGACGACTTCTGGCGGAGGATTGCCTCGTTCCTGAGAGGGATCCTCCGCCAGAAGGAAAGAGACAACAACAGCGGTTCCTAAGGGTGGGGGTGTATCTAACTTGTTGGAGTGCCTACCTGTTTAGTGTCTGCCGACAAAAACAGGGGTTCCCTAGAGTGCCCCTGTTGGCTGTGCGGATGAGGATAGATGCCTGCGTGGAGTGTGTGCCGACTAAAACAGGAGCTCTCTAGGGAACCCCTGTTGGCTGTGTGAATGGGGACGGTCGTCTGAGTGGAGTATGTGTTGGCTGGCGAATCATAACCTCCCTCAGGAGGGAGTGCCCTCGCCAGCAGCGTGGAGGAGGGCTGACAACAGCGGGTGCTGTCTCGGGGGCACTTATTGGCTGGCTCAAGAAGGGGGTGTGGACAAAGGCAGGGGTCTCTTAGGGTACGTGCACAACGACACATCGATCATCGATGAGGGTGAATCTGCGAGCTGAATCTTAGCAGCGCTTCATCGCAGGGTGTGCATAACGCATTGTATGAAGCGCGCTTATTCTTCCTGTTAGTTGTGAAGAGGAATTATTTTTAATGCAAAATAGTGCTTTGAAGAGGCATTTATTGAATCGACGTCGACGATTTAGAAGGTATCCAGTAAAGAAGGAAACTTAATGTCCAAATATAATTTATTTAAAAAAGTTAAAAATTACCCAGACAAGTTTTTGGAATTTCTTCGGTGAACTTAGGTACATTCATTTAATTATATATTGACTGCAATTACCCCAAAATTGCAGAAACAATGGGAAAATTATCTTTTTTCCCAAACAAAAACAGAAATTCTCAAAGGACAGTGCGCTAAAGATCTCTCTTCAGAGATATTAAAAATAACAGCGCGCTGCAAAGCATAGATTTAGGCGATGATGCGATGTGCGTTGTGCACACTTCCATTTAAAAGCCTTTGAGAGTTTTGAGAGCGATGATGCGCGCAAATGCTCTCAGCTATGATCTATGTGCGTTGTGCACGTACCCTTAGGCTGCTGTTTTTGTTTGGGAAAAAAGATAATTTTCCCATTGTTTCTGCAATTTTGGGGTAATTGCAGTCAATATATAATTAAAAGTAGCTAAGTTCATCCGAAGAAATTCGAAAAACTTGTCTGGTTAATTTTTAACTTTTTAAAAAAATCATATTCGGACATTTAGTTTTCTTGTTTACTGGATACCTTCTATATCGTCGACACCGATTCAATAAATGCCTCTTCAAAGCACTATTTTCCATTAAAAATATTTCCTCTTCACAACTAACAGGAAGCATAAGCGCGCTTCATACAATGCGTTGTGCACACCCTGCGATGAAGTGCTGCTAAGATTCAGCTCGCTGATCCACCCTCATCGATGATCTATGTGTCGTTATGCACGCAGCCTAAGGGTACGTGCAGTACGACACATCGATCATCGATGAAGGTGGATCAACGAGCTGAATCTTAGCAGCGCTTCATCGCAGGGTGTGCATAACGCATTGTATGAAGCGCGCTTATGCTTCCTGTTATTTGTGAAGAGGAAATATTTTTAATGGAAAATAGGCATTTATTGAATCGGTGTCGACGATATAGAAGATATCCAGTAAACAAGAAAACTAAATGTCCGAATATGATTTTTTTAAAAAAGTTAAAAATTACCCAGACAAGTTTTTCGAATTTCTTCGGATGAACTTAGCTACTTTTAATTATATATTGACTGCAATTACCCCAAAGTTGCAGAAACAATGGGCAAATTATCCTTCTTCCCAAACCAAAACCGAAATTCTCAAAGAACAGCGCGCTAAAGATCTCTCTTCAGAGATATTAAAAATAACAGCGCGCTGCAAAGCATAGATGTAGGCGATGATGCGATGTGCGTTGTGCACACTTCCATTTAAAAGCCTTTAAGAGTTTTGAGAGCGATGATGCGCGCAAATGCTCTCAGCGATGATCTATGTGCGTTCTGCACGTACCCTAAGGGTACGTGCACAACGCACATAGATCATAGCTGAGAGCATTTGCGCGTATCATTGCTCTCAAAACTCTCAAAGGCTTTTAAATGGAAGTGTGCACAACGCACATCGCATCATCGCCTACATCTATGCTTTGCAGCGCGCTGTTATTTTTAATATCTCTGAAAAGAGATCTTTAGCGCGCTGTTCTTTGAGAATGCCTGTTTTTGTTTGGGAAAAAAAGATAATTTTCCCATTGTTTCTGCAATTTTGGGGTAATTGCAGTGAATATATAATTAAAAGTACCTAAGTTCATCCGAAGAAATTCCAAAAACTTGTCTGGGTAATTTTTAACTTTTTTAAATAAATTATATTTGGACATTAAGTTTCCTTCTTTACTGGATACCTTCTAAATCGTCGACGTCGATTCAATAAATGCCTTTTCAAAGCACTATTTTGCATTAAAAATAATTCCTCTTCACAACTAACAGCAAGAATAAGCGCGCTTCATATAATGCGTTGTGCACACCCTGCGATGAAGCGCTGCTAAGATTCAGCTCGCTGATCCACCCTCATCGATGATCGATGTGTCGTTGTGCACGTACCCTTAGGGTACGTGCACAACGCACATACATAGATCATAGCTGAGAGCATTTGCGCGCATCATCGCTCTCAAAACTCTCAAAGGCTTTTAAATGGAAGTGTGCACAACGCACATCGCATCATCGCCTACATCTATGCTTTGCAGCGCGCTGTTATTTTTAATATCTCTGAAGAGAGATCTTTAGCGCGCTGTTCTTTGAGAATTTCGGTTTTGGTTTGGGAAGAAGGATAATTTGCCCATTGTTTCTGCAACTTTGGGGTAATTGCAGTCAATATATAATTAAAAGTAGCTAAGTTCATCCGCAGAAATTCGAAAAACTTGTCTGGGTAATTTTTAACTTTTTTAAAAAAATCATATTCGGACATTTAGTTTTCTTGTTTACTGGATACCTTCTATATCGTCGACACCGATTCAATAAATGCCTCTTCAAAGCACTATTTTCCATTAAAAATATTTCCTCTTCACAACTAACAAGAAGCATAAGCGCGCTTCATACAATGCGTTGTGCACACCCTGCGATGAAGCGCTGTTAAGATTCAGCTCGCTGATCCACCCTCATCGATGATCTATGTGTCGTTATGCACGCAGCCTTAGGGTAAGTAAAATCATAACACCTATCGCCCATCAGCCTAACCTGACTAACTGACTGAGAAAAACAAAATGATTTGTATTGAGCTAAAGCCGATAGTCAGCTAAACTTGGCTAAACCCGAAGCTGATTAGTGAGCTGCCGCACTATGCGTTTCCTCACTTATTATTATTATACTTACTTTGTTCTCTCAGTCAGCTGAATAATCACCTAAACCGCGACCGTAACCTGCGCGTTATGATTTTACCCTTAGGGGACCCCTGCTGGCTGTGTGAATGGGACGGATGTTTCCGTTGGAAAGATGTTTGCCTCCTTGCGAGGCGAGTTATATAGGGCTCCACCCCGGAGTAATGTCTTCTAAGATGGTTCCGGGGTGGAGTTCCTGGACAAGGGGAACGGGGTTTTAGCCGGTAGACCTGGCCATGGCCCAGGGAGTCCGGCACAGGGGTGGCTTCGACAACTTTTCGTCCTTGGTGCTGGCAGATTATAATTTCCTATCGCTACAGTTCTTGCATTTTATCTGTGGATGTTCGATCTCAAAGAAAAGTTTCTTGATGATTTAATGCTCCCTTTGTTATGTTGTTGTAAATGGCCCTGGCCATCTCAACCTCAATTAGATGCTTTAGGTTTTAATTTCCTCTATTTTTATATAGAAATATAGTAGGAGTATCCTGAGGAAGATTAAAGACCGCTTACAGGGCTCCATTTAACAGTTTAGATGTAATAAGCAGGTTCCTTTCTGACATTTGGCTCTGTACGACTAGTACATTAAGAACGATCTTACTAAGCAAGAACGCGATCAACGTAGAAAGCTCCGTGAATTTGAAAAAGCTGAAGAAATCTAACAACTAAGGCAAACGGTTTAATAGATGAAAATAAAAAAGTAAAGGAAGGAGAATCACCAGGAGATTCAGAATCGTCGAAAGATTTTCAGAAAAGGCAAAGAGGTGGCCTACAGAAGCTGAAGAAGGTATCTCAAAACACAAGAAAAATTACACAGGGTTATAACTTAAATAACTTTCATATGTACAAGAATTTTTAACTATTTTTTCGTAGGTGGCATTTTCAAGAAAACCGACTTTGGGCGCCATTTAATAGAAGATAAATTGTCCTTTCCAAGTGATAATCCATTGCCAAATAGTGATATAGCTTTCCCGTAATACATTGTAGGTGCAGAAGCTTTTCCTCTGAAGAAGCGCCTTCTATGTCCTTATGGGGGAAATCTGACTCCTCAGCAACAAAATTTTAATACACGCCTGTCGTTAGCAAGAAGAACTATTGGAATAACGTTCGGTATTTTAACTAGCCGATTCAGGATTTTTCATACGACAATAATAGCGGACGTTCAAATTGAGAAATCCATAATTAAGGCAACAGCGGTTCTTCACAATTTCATCAGGAAAAGTAGGAACTCTTCTTTTCCTTCACATACAATACAATACAAACACAACCTTGCGGAACATAACCAAGTTAGGATCGAATTTCCACTCTCGTGAAGCAGCAGAATACTGGGACATTCTAAAAAATTATTTACACGACAGAAGGAATCAGTAATTTTATGTAAAAACTCCTTTTTATTTTTTTCTTGTGTTTTATTATTATTTGTAAAATCTCGGTTTCCATTATCTTCACCCTTTCAGGAGAGGCTTCTTCTAAACTTTGCCTGATATATTCAGCAAAGGTGCGAAAGGTATTGGTGCTGCTGATGTCTGGGTTGGTGGAGGCATAAACGATTTTAATTAATTCACCAAATGCGAAGTATTTTCGCTGAAAACATTTTCTAGGCACGCAATTCTGAGTTTATTCTTTCGAGCAGATGGGCCGCGACTTCGAATATTCAGTCTCCGAGTTCCCTGCTGGGAGCCGGTATTGTCTACAGGTGAACTGCGTTGTGAGGCTGGATGTGTTGTGGAGGTGGGTCCTGCTAAAGATAAGCTTCTACTGCTGAGGGACGATGATGTTGGTTTAGAATTCGGTTATTAAAAGTTCAGAATTATTTATTGTCTGGAATTGATTGGATGGACAAGAAATTTGGGAACCGGATTGAGTTGATGAAAACGGATTGAATGCTAAACAACCATCAGAAGGCGTTTCTGCTGTAGAGTTCTCATAAGTATGTGAGATCAAACTAAAATAAATTTATATTTATATATTTATTTCTGCAAAAAAAAAAAATACACATTCTTACACTCATTGATTCGCTGCTCTCATTTTCTGCTGTTTCTGAATGTTTCCCATTCTTGAGTTGAATATACCCTTTTTAACGAATTATTTAGTTTGCAAATGATATGTACTTGAATTGATTACTTTCTTTTTTTGTGTGATTCGTCTAAGAATCTTAATGTCTCCATATGAGACCACTTGGGGCCTCTGTAAATGCCCAAGCCGCTCCTTGTGTTTTTTTCCTCTTTGTCCTTTTCCTTTCTGTATTTTTCGCGAGGTCCCTAAATATCTTGTAGGGCTTTGTCTCCTGGTAGAAGATTTCATAAATTTTTGTTCATATAATATAAATACAGCAATTACCGCCAATATTAAATTTTCCTCCAATCCTTTCTCAAATATTTTTTTTCTGCATCTCCATATTCTTTTGCGGAGATATTCCATAATAAATCTTTTCCATGCACCAATTCAATTAACCGAGTAATTTGGCTGCTTGTTAACGCGGTTTTTTCAATCACAATATTTGAAAATTTGAAACAAATTAAACTACCGCGCAATTGTTAACAGGATAATTTTTGAAAATGTATCCATCTGTTGATGGATTAGTGCAACTCTTTCGAAAATACAATTTCTAAGAAGTAATTATTGCTAAAAGAGTGAGCAATTCTGCAGTTCTGTAGTCAAATAATAAATGTGTTTAATCACAGATAAATAACTATACAGATGTCGCCTCGGCATAGGAAAACGAGAACGCATTTCTGCTCCTGTCGTTATAAACAAGTTCGGGTGAAAAATGTTTCAGCAATATGAATCGAATTTGGAGCCTCTGCACTTGCCCATGGTCGAGCGTCAGGACACGAGAGCAGCGAGGTGTTCGTGGGCGACGACTTGAATGAAAGTGAGGCGTGACGTGAGGGAATTTCAATGTTGCAATGGTTCCATCCTATTCTGCGTCAATATACACTGATACAGAAAAAGGGAAAGCGAATGCGCAAGGGGATTATTCACGCATACTAGACAAATTAGTGAAGCGCGAACGAGTGAAAAATACAATGGTTCGCTTGTATTTGATCAATTCGCAGAACTAGACTTTTTCCTTCTTTGGACGACTTGCGAAATTTTATTTTTGGAGGATTTTAGATTTTCGATATTTATAATTTACTTGGAAATTTGCTTATTTTACAAGGAGCACAGCTGGTTTCAAGACTCCACAAAAACAGGCTGAAAATATATAGAAAAGTAAAAAAGTAGCATCGAAATCTACATACCGAGGAAGGATTGAACCCGAGCGCCTTGCGTGATAAGCAAGTCTGCTAACCCCGACACTACTCTTCTTCTTCTCAGGCCGTATTAAAAAGTTGTATATAACTTATGAGCTCGCTCATAGATTCTCTAACTGCTCTAATGTTCCTATATCTGTATATTTCCATTTCTTTCGCTCCTTCAGATCAATTGTGACATAAGTTGCAATAATATCTAGCAACCTACTTGGCTGCGATTTGCTGCGCAACATACTTGGCTATGAGTCTGGCTACAAACTTGGCTATGAGGACGATTTACTTGGCTATTGGAAATGTTGCTACCGTGCCTCTTTTTTAACATGGCATGCGACATCTGTATAGTTATTTATCTGTGGTTTAATGCATAAAAAGAAATATTTGTGCTAATTTTTCATTCCAAGAAATAAAATTTGCATTAGCGCCCTCGAGTAAAATTAATTTCGAAAGTTTTCGACGGTTCCAGCGCGAGAATAGGATTAGGACCCACTTTTGCGTTGACTCTAAGCTGCAGAGTAAGATTTTTAAAGAGACAAAAAATACAATTCTGTCGTGTGGAGTGTGGAGATAGAAAATAATCTGAATTTCCACGCTGTATTGGAAACGTGCCTTAACGGGTTCAAAGTGACCGTTTATTGGTTCGGTGGGAATCAAGGCGAAAGAAAGGAAAGGAACTTACAGTGCGCTGATTGGTGTAGAAGGAGATGTTATGTAAAAGTTCGGGTCGGTTGATGGAGCCGGTTAGAATTTGATGAATAAAGATTATGTCAGCAACATCGCGGCGGATAGAAAGAGGTTGTAGATCAATCAGTTTCAGACGATTCTCACAAGGAGGGAGATTAAGACCGGAACAGAATGTGTAGCGTGTAGTACGTAGCTGTAGCCGTAACATGTAGCGGTTAACAGCGCTACATGTAGTACCACAAGTGGTGAAAAGTAAAAACTTCAGATATCCATATAAGCCGTCACAATGTGTAGCTGGAGCTGGTAGTTGTAGCTAAGCTACAAAAGAGAAAGAGAGAGAGAAAGTGGCATCTTTTCTGCAGGTACAAGCCACACGCACACAAGCCTCCTTATTACAACACTGAAAATGAAGTGATACATCCGAGCGATGATTCCTTCTAGTAGGTACGTGCAAAATATATTGTACTATATACAGTAAGCAATTTTTAAATACAACTAATTATTTAAGTAATAAGAAAAACTCTACATTAATCCTTTCCCGAAAGGGTATTTCAGGTAACAATTTCTCAAGGAAAGGGATATTTGCAAGAATATTAGATTGTTTAAAAATTATTTCTTTGTATTTCAGGTACACTTTGCAAACTATTATACTATTTCCCTAGAAAAAGGATGCAAAGGAAATTTTGGAAACTAGATTAATGTGCTTTTTTAAAGAAGTAAATCATTTGGGCACATCGTATTCTGCAAATTATGCCAACTTATCACATTCAAAATTATACATCTTTAAATATGATAGTTATAAATTTAAGGAAAATTGCATCGCGATGCCCTAAAAATTTTATAAGCAACTAATAATGCAATTTAAACGAGAAATCATAAAAACAAATAGTCGCCTATTCGTACATGAACGATAATTCCCCTTATTTCCCGACTGATTAGGTACATGCCGTGTGGCTTGTAGCTGCAGCGGAAAGTAGAAATGATCCTACTTTGAACTACAGGTACAACTACCAGCTACAGCTACAGCTACACACTGTGATGGCTTATATGGAAACCTGTGGTTTTAACTTTCCACAGCCGACAGCGAGTGGTACTACATTACCATACGCTACAGCTACACATTTATGTTCCGATTTTTCAGCTACAGCTACACATTGTGACGGCGGCTGAACCGCTTCAATTCTGCATATAAGAGTAGGCTGCGAAGGTGACCAGAACTGGGGCCTTATCATGAAATGCGATGCGAAGGTAAGTACGAACCGAAACTAAATTACGATACGAAGGAATCTACCGATCATCGGATTCGTTTGCTATGAATTCGAATTGGGAGGGAGTGTTGCCCTATGCAACTGGAATTTTTTTCCAATAGTGGAAAGTAGACAGCTTCATGTCAATTTTTGCATACCTCAGTGGGTAGTAAGGTATTTTTCATTTTTGTTTTTTTATATTAATTTACAACATGTTAAGATTATTGTGTCACAATTTGAAGTCGATTGAAGTAAAACTAACGTAGATATGGGGTTGTAAGTCTGTAAGTTTCCCCTCTCCAGTACGATTTCGGGCTGCAACGAACTTTTAAACGCATTTTCTCACACTTATGCGTTTCATAGGCGGTGCCAACTGTAATTCAAAATCTACTGCACCGATCGTTTTTAAATTTTGCACATCCTTTCTTTACACACATAAATGACGAGGAAAGAACGACGGGTTTTTTTTAATGTTAACATATTTTAAAATAACACAATTTTCGGTTTTTTTATGAAAAATCGGTATTTTTATTTCTAAGTGCTGTAAGAAATTTAAAAATCACTAAAAAAAAACTTGACGATGCTACCTGCAGAAACTTATCAAGTAATAAAATCGTTTTGGTTTTTTGATTTCACATTATCCAATGATGAGTTCTGACTGTCACCGCAATAGCACTTTTTTTGAGAAGTCGTGGATATTCGCTGTCAATGGCTCATTTCTTCATAAAAATTAATGAAAATGTATTGAAGAAACCCTTGGCTAAACTGGGATTTTTCTGCGTCCATTTTACTAAAATGTCGGATTGTTTTTGCGTTCTAGCTTTTCCCCTGGAATTTTTTTTTTACCAACTAAACAGTTATTATATAATACAAAAATATTTCAGAAAACTTACATTTTTTGTATTAATAACGACGCACCATTAAACAGTTACGAAAACGAAATGTCAAATTCGAGCGCTGTATAGTCTTCGGCAATCGTATCGAACTAAGTCGAATTCGGATTGAAAGATCGCTTTTACCGATTTTCAAATGTTTTCATTTTCGTATCGCATTTCATGATAAGGCCCCTGGCTAGCATATTCGAGGATCAGCCTGACAAGAAGCAGAAGTGGAGACATTTTGTGACATGGGGATAAGAGAAAACCTTGGACCATCGTTTTATAAAACCTAATGCAGAATTGGCTTTGTTTACGATGTGATTGATATGAGAGCGGAAATTAAGTTCGCTATCACAGATAACGTCCAGGTCACGTAAAGAATTGACAGAAGGAATGGGTTGTCCAGAAAGCAAATATATATATATATATATATATATATAGCGATAACGTCGATCTCGTCGCCATTTTCTATAGCTTGAAGAGTGCGAGATACGAAAACTGTTTAGTGGTTGTGGACCTACCTTTGACAAAACCGTGTTGGACTGGCGAAAGAATGAACTTACAGTAGAAGGACAAGGAATCGTAAATGATGCTTTCGAGAAGTTTGGGAATGCAGAAGAGTTTGGCAATGGGGCGGTAGTTTGAAATATCCCCTTTGCAACCTTTTTTATGAATAGGGACGATGAATGAGTCCTTCCAGAAAGAGGGGAAAGTACCCTCAGAAAGGGAAAGCGAGAAGAGAATTGAAAGAGGTTGGGACAGGTGTTCGGAGCATTTCTTAAGTAGAATGACGGGGATACCATCAGGGCCAGGGTTGGAATCACCTGAAAGGGAGCTGATTTTGGCAGCGACAAGGGAGGGATCGATGTCAATGGATGAAAAAGAGGTTTTAGGGCAGTTGCGCAAATAGGAGAAATAGTTAAGATCGGGGATCGGAACAGGAAGGAAGGATTTACTGAAGAAATCAGCAAAAAGGTTGGCGATAGGGGAAGGGTCAGATGATGAAGAATCACCAAATTTGACGATCGACGGGTAGCGGTTGATAAAATTGTAGAAGTGCTTAGGGTCAGAGATATTCTTATATTGCATGCGGTTTAGGTATTCATTGTAGAGAGATTCGCAGCGATCGGAAGAGAAGAGTTAACGAGGTGGCCAAAGTTTGTTTCTCTTGTTGCGAAGCGATCGAAGTACTTTTTTTGTATCAGGCAGGGGATGAAGAGTGGATTTTTCTAGGTTCGAAGGGAACGCTTAGTTAAATAGAAAGTCGTAAAAGTTATCGATAGCGTTGTTAATGTTTAATTGGGGATTATTTAGTGTGGAAGATAAGTTAGAATTGTTTAAGAGGGAGATTAGCTTTTTAAAGTCAGCTTTAAGGAAATTAAAGTGGAAATGGGTTTCAGAGAAGGTGTGAGTGAAGAGTCGTAAAATAACGTAAGAAAAAGAGGAGGGTGATGAAGATCAAAGGTGGATAGGTGACTGCTTTTTACAAGAGAATTAATAGGGTTGGATGAAAATATCAGGTCGAGTTGACGATCTAGGTAATATTTTACACCACTTACTTGGCAAAGACCGGAGTCAGAAAGGTGATCAATAATTAACTTTTCGGAAACAGAAGATATGTTCGTGGGGAAGAAGGAAGAGTCATCATCGGAGAGTGACCACTGTAGACGATGGAGACTCGATTTCAAGTCCACTCCACTGAACGCTATCATGAGTTCCAACGGAGTGGAATAAATTTTCGAACATTGTTCCAGTGGAGATTTTCGTATCATGGATCTCCACTGAAACGTCAAAATTTGCAATTTTCTCTCCGTTGGCTAAACGCGGTGGAAGTGAATTGTTTTTAGTGTTTTTACGTATTTGTGGTAAGTAAAATCTGCTTTTTTAACTCTTACTTTGATTGTTAAAGGAAAACCTATTTAATATTGAAATTATACTATTGTGTGTTGGGAATTATTAAACTAAAAAAATAATTTGTTCTTGAACATATTTTTTTAAAGAATGGCGAAAACGACAACGGCTACACAATACCAAAAAACGATAAATATGTTGTCAGAAAGGGAGGATATAGCAAAAGGCTTCCCAAAAGATGGAAAAGAAGGTATAATTTCGTTTTGGGAAGATGTTGCAAAAGAGTTAAATAGTTTAGGACCTCCCACCAAGGATGCGCAAAGTTGGCGAAGGGTATTTTAAATGTAATATATAAAATCCATTTAAAATACGTCTTATTTTGTAGGTCTGGACTGATTATAAAAGTTATATAAAGAAAAAGCTGACACACAACAAAAAAGAATTATCTGCGACAGGGGGAGGTCCCCCTAGACTCCATATTTTATCACATTTGGAAGAGGAAGTTGTACGGATAACATGTAAACAAATATTATATAAATAAATTATAAATATGTAATATATTTCTTAATACAGGCATGCAAAACAATGTAGATGGTGTGAAGGGTCTGGCTTTTGGGAAGGACATTGCGGCAACATCGACATCAGCTTCTATAGAAGAAGAAGAATTTGAAACTGGTAAAGCTGATGAATCAATGATTTCGATAAGCTCTGAGAGATGTAGAAAAAGTAGCACCGGTGTCTGTGGAGCGTCATCTAAAAGCGCAGATTCAATCCAACTGTTAAAGGAGCATATAAATTTACAGAAGGAGTTTATGGAAAAAATACACGATGCTGTTAAGACCATTGGATGCAAGCAAGACGAAATAAATAAAAATTTGTTGGATTTAAATAACAATATAAAAAGAGTATATAGAGGTACGATGTTTAATGTTCATCATTCAAATTTAATGGATCATTTTGATTTCTCAAAATTCTCCTCTCTTCTCTTAAATTTCTACTTGTTGCACGATTATTTTCTTCTTCAGTAACTAAAAAAAAACCAACACTATCCATTTTCACATAAAAACTATTCAATTCAATTTCAAAAACAACGAAGAAATATTTGACATTTGGCTCGCAAGATAATTCGATCTTAAGTTACGTATGGCAATGCTCTTCATCAATTCCAGCGGAATTCGTAATACTCTTTCGAACTCCGGCGGAAATTTCGTTTCGAGTGGAATTCTATTCCACACGGAATTCATGATAGGGGTGTAAAGTGACCCAGGACAATAATGTCATCAAGAGGGTTGGCAAGAGCAGACAGGGCACTTTTTCTAGATGTGTTAGAATTCACTGTGTTAGTGGTGCTTAGCCAGTACAGGCGTAAATATGTAGACATAATAAGAGGGGTATTTAAAAGAAAATTTGAAAGGCTTGCACCCCTATCATGAATTCCGCCGGAGACTCGATTTCAAGTCCGCTCCACTGAACGCTATCATGAGTTCCAACGGAGCGGAATAATTTTTCGAACATTGTTCCAGTGGAAATTTTCGTATCATGGATCTCCACTGAAACGTCAAATTTTGCAATTTTCTCTCCGTTGGCTAAACGCGGTGGAACACAATTGTTTTGACCGTTTTTACGTATTTGCGGCAAGTAAAATCTGCCTTTTTAACGCTTACTTTGCTTGTTAAACGAAAGCATATTTAATATTGAAATTCAACTATTATGTGTTTGCAATTATTAAAATTAAATAATTTGTTCTTGAACAGGTTTTTCCAAACAATGGCGAAGACGACAACTGCTTCCTAATACAAAAAAATAATAAATATGTTATATAAAAGGGAGTGCATAACGAAAGGCTTCCCGAATGCTGGAAAAATTGTTATAAATTCGTTTTTTTTCTTTAATTAAATGTATATTAGATTGAATAAATTATAATGAAAAATGTATGCGACGTTACTCAAATTTAATGGATAATTTTGGTTTCACCTCTCTTGTCTTAAATTTCTGTAGCTGCAGAATTATTTTCTTCTTCAGCAAACAAAAAAAAACCAACTCTATTCATTTTCACATAAAAACTATTCAGTTTAATTTCAAAAACAACGAAGAAATATTTGACATTTGGCTCGCAAGATAATTCGATCTTAAGTTACGTATGGCAATGCTCTTCATCAATTCCAGCGGAATTCATGATACTCTTTCGAACTCCGGCGGAAATTTCATTTCGAGCGGAATTTAATTCCGCACGGAATTCATGATAGGGGTGTTGAATTTGGTGGAAAATTTGAAAATAGCGCAATTTAAGACAAGACGATTTGTGAAATAATACGGTGTTGAGTACGATTGCGTTAAAATATCATATAAAAATATACTTTAAAGTGTCTGATATAAATTCTACGCCCCTCCGGATATCGACTTTGGAAGCCACCATTCAGGCGATAAGCTACCCTGTTTCTGCGAGATGTGAACAAACCAGCGGCGTGAAAAATATGATGGTTTTTTCAATTTGCTGAAGTTGATTTAACTTCTTTTAGCAACATTTTATAAGGTATAATAACTATGCTGTATTTACAACACTCCACGTACCTAAAAAACGATTTCCCGCACGATGCTTTCGTGTTGTTTAGGCAACTTAAAACAGAGCACTTAATTTCGCAAATTAGCGGCTATTATAAGTAAATCGCTCTGAAATAAGTATTTACTAAAAGCGTAAAAACGTATTTCACACAGTTCTTAACAACTTTGCACCAAATGATACCTAAAACCGCTAAAACTTGCAGTTTTTGTGAGCACCGAAGAACAAGAGTTCATCTGACAGTTCGATCATCCTGCGTTCCTCTTGCACACTATTGCTGTACTCTACACAAGCTACTTTTGGAGTGGACTATATTCTAAGGAGTGGACGCTCACGTACAGGGCTTTTACACGGTACAGCCGTTCCGTGTTTAGTTTATATTTCTATGGTTTGGCGAATGTAATAGCAAAGGATGAGGAGACGGGAGCTGAGGGTGATTTTAATGGAAATGGATTCAAATAACGATGAATCAGGGGAGGTGATTTGGGAGGAATTGAAACGGTTATGAACCGCTAGAAAGACGCCACGACTAGGACCAGAATTGCCGCCTTCGGAGCGAAAGATACTAAAGTAATAAGCAAATAGTTCATGACTATTAATATTAGAAGTTAAATTAGTTTCAGTAAGAGCGAAGACGTCGAAGGGAAGAGATTGGGACTTTAGGAAAATGTGACGTTTTGGAGCGTAACCCCGTAATATAGGGAAAGGTAATTAGTAGGAGGGTTACTGACAAGAATTGAGAAACGATGGTTGGGGAATTTGGGAATTAGGGGAAGTAGAATTGTTAGTGGTGGCAGTTGAGGGAGAGGAAGCTGTAGGCGCTAAAGAGCAGAGGTTCGAAGAAGTTGTTTCAGTTTTATTTGTGACCACAGTTGAAGGAGGGGAGAAAAAAATGGAAGAAGTGGAAGCAGGTAGATCGGGAATGTTAGACTCAGCGAGCGAGACAGAGGAGGACGGAATAGAGCATAAATCTATTATAAAAATATCAGGATTTAAAAATATCAGGATATTCAACCATTTAAGGGAGCGTTTCTTATTTATTTACTTTTTTGGAATCTACATAACCTTATCCCCTAAAATCCGGATCATTATGGTCATCATCTTCTTCTTCATCGTCATCGTCGTCTAAAATAATGAGTATTTAAAATTGAATGTAAGCCGAAATTTGAAAATCTTACCATGATCTCTTCTTCGCCGTACATATGATTTTCTCGTTACCACTGGGGGCTGATCGGTGTCCCCATGCAGAAGAGAATTTCTGTATGATACCAACGGTTGCCACTCCTCATTTCTGCTTGAAGGCATCCCTGGAGATATTCTCCGATCCAGGAAGCTCAAAATTACTTTTTTATCTTGCTTTATTAACTTATTAGTAAACTCATTAAGAATTTCCAAAAATCCTAGACGAGTTGGAGCAGCTGCTGGATCATCTGGGATCTCAGAGACAGCAAACAGAATGCCTGCTCTGTGTAGTGCTATTACAGGTTCGCGATTTTTAACTGCATCAAGTCCAAATGATAAGGCAAATCTTTTTGCAAGTTCTTTCAATTCAACAAATTCTTGTGAGTTCCTTGATACTTGACTGTGGTCTGACGTTTGTTGGAGGTCCTTAAAAACACCTACTAAACTCAAGCATATTGTCATTGAAAAGTTTATCTTATTTATCTCCCGGGCTTTCCCTAAAGTCGTTTTGATAATATCTCCATACTCATTATAGCACTGAAATAGTTAATATTTTTTATTTTATATTATTAGATTATTTCGATTGAAACACTTACTCTCACGTAATGTTTAAAAATATCTGCAGCAGCCTTCGTTGGTATAATGTTATAGACAATAAGCTTACAGTAGGCAGCAAGAAAATTTCGTTTTTTGTGTAGTTCTTCGATACGAGTCTCATCTTGGCCATCTAAATCATAATATGTTTCGATTTCTCTCAAGAGAAATAATTAATGTACATACCATCGTGTTGTAAAGAAAATACAATTTGCTGTACAAACTCATTGAGAATACCTTGTTGATCAGCCGAAGGTTTGTATTCTAACTTTTGCACTCCAACGTTCTCGTTAGTTGCCAACTGATCCGAGAATATGATGAGTAAATCACATATGGACATGTAAGCCTGGGAGAAATTATACTTAAAACATTTTGCATGCTTAATTATGAATTTATAGTACCGCCTCTTGAATTTGTGTTGTTGGACCATTTCTTACGAGCTCACAGCAAGCATTTATATACTTGTACAAATGAGAGCGCAACTCAAGAGACGTTTCTTCTAACGTGGATGTTTCGCAGTTATTTTCAATGTGAAATAGTCCCCAGTTAATGGAGAAAAAAGAAGCTTCAATGCAGTAAACCAAAGCTTCATGTGGGAGTCCTCTGTCGGTATTTGTGCGTGATTGGCATTCATCAATATCTTGGTAAAGAGAATCGAAAAGACTCCATGGATTTAGGTTGTGACAAGAATACAAAATTGATACAATTTTTAATGAAACTATAATAGCGTAAATTTCGTCCTCGTTGGGTAGTTCTTCGCCTAGAAAACCATATAAAATTAAACATACAAAGTGTAATAATGATGTACAAAATTCACCTTCAATTAGATTTCTCCACTCATCAAGTGCCTCTCGGTATCTGTTTACGCATTGGTCAATTATATTAGATCTTGCTACATCACATTTAGTATAAGTAGCACTTCCCTCGGAGCACAAATATTCCAGAGTTTTGGCGCAAGTTTCTAAAACATCACGATCTGTATGCATTGACATTATATGTCCCATTTTGTCGAGAAGCGCTTGCAAATTTGCCTCTTGACGTGATGTAGTATATATGTCCAAATCAAAGAATTGTGGAATTGATAGTAAATTCGTCAGTTTCTCTGCATCAGCTTGATATTTTTCTAAAAGCGGCGGCAGGGTCACAATAAAATGTTCTGTCAATTTTATTTTATCGTCTAAAACTTGTTTCAACTCTTTCACACTAAGAGTCATTTTTCGATTACTGCCCCGACCTACAGGAGCCTCTCCAGTGGCTGATTGTCGCACACTGCTTACCATAATTTCTATTAAGGTAGACTCCTGTTTGTTATCTAATTGCTCTTCAGTTGGCCCAGGTTCTTCAAGAAGTAGGTCTGTCATACATTCCCAATCTTTAACCATAGTGTTGTTATCTATGAAAGAATCAACCAAATAAGCACCGTGTTCATGCAATTCAGATTCAATAAAGAATTGTACGAGATCACGAATTAGTGGTGTATTTGGTAGCCTCGTTTTCCCCCGTTTTGTTTTCACTATTTCCAAATCTCCTTCAGACAAGTGAAACAGACGAACATTTAAAAATTCCGCCGCGGCCTGCGCAACTCCCCTATGTGACGAATAAACAAGTTCATATACAATTTCACAGTCTTTATCCGTGAGAATTTCAGGGTGGATTCTTAAAGAAAAAAGAAATAATTAACGAAATTATAAATTATACAAATATATTACTCACTTTAATATACTGATGACCAACTTTACAGCATGAACAGCCACTTCAAATTCCTTATCCAAAGTCATTGCCACTATGCGATCTTTGAATTTTGAAGTGAAAAGCTCCAATTTTCCTTTTAGCTCTTCGCAGGCGTATAGAGGCAAAAGTGCCTGCAAACACCGCAGTCGCACTTCTCCAACTTTGTCATGCAAGGTCCAGCCTATATATTTGAGGTAAGAGTCGTCGAGGAAGTTTTGAGAGAAGTTCTGCATCCATACACCAATTTCTGTCATACAGATTGCTCTAATATCCGGCAATGTGTCCCTATCAAAGAATGAAAATATTTTTCAATAAAATCTCTATTAAATTAATAACAAAGAATGGCTGCAGAGTTTCTTCAGTTTATTTCAGCCCACACAGAAATCTAATATGAACAAAATTCATTATAAGATATATTATAAGGTAATAAGGGAAATAATATCACGATTGAAGATAAGACACTATCGTGACGTCTATTTGTGGCAGAGTCAGAGATCTATTAAATATTCAGCTTTGACGTTATAATTTTTGAGAAAATCTAAAATTCGAACAGATTTAAATTTCGTATGATACGGAAGTTATTTTTCGATACAACTATTAACAATTTCGAACCCCTTGAACTGAAATGACGAGTCCAGCTCGTCATGAACTTTCTTGAGCAAACTGACCATGACGAGCTGCACTCAGCAGAAATTATTGAGGGTTGATGCTTTTTATGAGAGAAGTATATGTAAGTCATATCGAGTCTATTGCTTTGATACACTTGTGTGCATGCTTCTAGTAACCGTTAGAATGTAATTTGTATAAATCTATGCAGCCAGTATCAAGTAAAGTAAATGAACGACACGACATGCTAATGAAGTGCAATAGCTGCTGCATCTTGAGAAGTAATATTTTTGTTAAACATTACTGAAGAACTTCCCGACACTAACTATGTTCTTGTATGTATACATATATAACAATAAACATTCATATAAATGTGTGAAACAAATATTATTTTTAATAATAACAAATTATTTGAGCAACAAAACCGTAAGTTTCTATATCAATCCCCCTCTTAAAACTAAGAAAATTGAATTGTCTGCCTGAGCAATGCTGACTGAAAATAAATTGCAGTTCAAGGGGTTAATAAACTATTTTCATTAAACAATCTTACCTATATCTATGTACGAAAACTGATTTGAACATGTAAGTTAACATATTCTTAATTTCATCCATATTCTCCTCTAGCTCTGTTCGTTTTGACATCAGTGATTCTAATCTTTCTGTCGCACGTTTATCCCTCGTCTACAAATTTAAATTGATTTATTTATTTTTATAATGATACCTCCATTCATTCGACTTACTTTGAGCCTCTCTGCTTCGTATTGTCTAGCAGCATTATCAAAGTTAACTGATACGAGAAGAGCCACATCCACCAATGCTGTCATCAATTTCATTGCTTCAAAATATTAATAAAGTTATTAATTCAATTTCAAGTAACTTTATTGCACCTACCTGCTAATGTTGCTGTATGTCTAAAAGCACGAACTTGTGAATCCGACAAACCAGTGAGGAGAGATATAACGTTGTCCATTAAAAATTGATCGTATATAATAGAATACTGGCATTGTTTAACCAATGTTTGTACAAAATCGCAAAAATTCATTTTAAATTTTTTCCACTGTTGTCCAGACATAATGAGAGGGTACTCTACACTTTCCTGAAATAATTTCATAAGAGAAAATTTTTGTGTAATTAATTTTT
The DNA here is from genome assembly GCA_951509405.1 of Machimus rusticus. NCBI lineage: Eukaryota > Metazoa > Arthropoda > Insecta > Diptera > Asilidae > Machimus > Machimus rusticus. Next base: position 18,513,605 of record OX608050.1, on the reverse strand, counting down.
CTGTACTTCATCGAATTCCTCCGTCATTTTCCTTATAATTGCTGTATGTTCCATTGATTGTTGCATTTCAGCAGTTATTTTTCCTTTGCATCCGCTGGCATTTATAAAAAACTGCATTAGCGCTATAAGAGCTGTATCCCTATTTAGTTTATAACTTTCAATCCAGTCGTCGACAATACTCTGGAATTGTTAAAATCCTGACGTGTACGTATTTAAACTTTTAAAGAGGATTAGATACTTACCGCGATTGCTGCCTTCGAGTGGCGAACCGTGAAATATAAACTTGTTTCGTCAGTTGTGACATCACGTTCTTTATCTAACCTTTCCTGCTCCTTTTCGCGATCCTTTTCTTTCTCCACTTTATGCCTTTCCGCAGGTTGCTGTTTTCGACCTGGTTTTCGTTTTCGCTGCACAGGAATAAATTCGTCTTCATCGTCGTCGATAATGGGTGGCTTATCTCGAACTCCTCCACGGGCCCGAAGTCTAGTCATCCTTTTTGTGGAATCATTTTCTAAACCGTCTGATAAGCTCTCATTAAGATTCTCTCTAAAAAAAAAAGAAATTGTTCTTTAGTTGCGACTTATGTATGTATATAAATATGTATATAATATAATAAGGAGCCCATTGTTTTCAATTTGTATTATGTATTTTGTTATTTTTTATTTTTTTTTAAATTTCTGATTTCAAATTCTGCGGAAAAGGGCTACAGTTGATGATAGTAATAATTGAATATGCAATTTCGAAAAGGGCACAACTCGCATATTTTAAAAAATACATTTTTTCACATAAAAGTGATCTAAATACCTTCCTGCACCTATTATGTTTAGTAAAATGGTTTTTTCTTTAAATATTTTGTATCCAATACCGTAGATGCGGGTTACTTTGGCTTTTTTTTTTTTTTTTTTTATTCAACATAATAGATTTAGTGTACATGAATCAGCTTAGTTAGCTCTAACATGTAGTATTTCAGATCTTAACCTAGGGTATGAATGCTATTAGACTCCTCATCTAAGTAGCTTTATTGCACTGTTGAGGGTTACTTTGGCTACTGTTTTCTTATATGTATTTATTTTTAGAAATCGCTCTGATATATAAATTGTGATATACTGCTAGGTGTTATAATTTTTTTTTTTTTTTTGATAGATGCGGATAGTAGCTAAACAGTAATAACCTTTTATATAGCAAACAGTTTGTTAAAATATATTTTTTATTGTTTTTAAATTTGAGCCACAGTTGTTCTTTGAAGAGGGTTACTGACCGAAAGTTAACCGAATGTATGAGGGTGAAACGCAAAAATAATGTTCGGGCAGTGTAAAAGAAAAAACAATTTTTTTTGTTATTTTTTGTTTTACTTTTTATTTTTTGTTGAATTACAGACAAAGCACCTATCAAGAGTTACCCTATCCATAACTTTGTTAAATTCTAAAATTAATTTTAATGTTGCTTTTAATGATGATTGAAGCACAAATAATTTGGGAAAAAAGAGTTTTCCACGAAAATTTAGAGGTTATTTTTGAATGATTGGAGGAAAAATGAATTCATTATTGTAATTAAAAATAGGTAGTACTTAAGTTATATTGCTTTTAATTGAACTAATTAAAGTATTCTTGTATGAAAGACTATTTTTCGTATTTTCTGTGGTATATTTGGTCTCTTCTGTGGTCAGATAAAACTGAAAATCTCCTTTTGTTCCTTCAATTTGGGTGAACGATTTCTATTTCTATTTTTCTAGTAAGCAACACGTCCATTTACAAATTAATAAGAAACATAAAAAAAGTCGGGGCTGATTTTAACTTATTATATTTATATCGTCTGTTTTGCGTTTGACCCATGAGTCAACGAATCCCCATACTCAATATTGAATATTTTAGTATCTCAACTGGTGATAAAAGAATCGTTTCTATCATCACTGTACTCCTAAGCATATTTCTGGCCCCAATAAATATAAAATTAAAGGAAACTTACCTTAAAAACTCTGTTACAAAAGAAAGTTTGATACGTAAAATACGCAAGTATTCACATCAGGTAAGTTTGAAATGCAAATGACAATTTTAATTTTGAAACCAGTTAAAAATAGGCGCCAGTAACACCATCTAATATTTCCGACTCGAACTAGATTTTACTGTCATGACTACGAAAAAGTGAGAAATTCAATATTTTTTTTTTATTTTGAGCCAAAGTCATCCCCTAGAGCTAAAGTAATCCGCATCTACGGTGCAGTATATATAATAAAGTTTAACATCAAAAATTTCTGTAATTTTCGATTGCTAATTGAGCCCAAAATGTAACTCAGAAATAAATTTTATAAATTCTACACTAGTTTAGAATATATGTATATAATTAGTTTTTTTTTCATTTTCTGAACATTTAACATTTTCTGATATGTGCCCTTTTCGAAATTGCACGTTCATTATAACTAAACGACCTTTTGTATATTCTATTCATTGAAGTAAAATGGTACTATTTTTTCTTGTCAGAAGGTCTTGTATTGGAGAGTTCTAACACTTCAATTCCAGTCATAATATTCGTAACATAATAAAGAATTGAACTATCACTGAGTACGGGTGAACATTTGGAAATGGGATCTAGAATCCGTCACTGTATCTTTTTTGAAATGGTTAAAAACTATGTTTCCTTTTAAAAACATAGTTAAATAGTTCATAAGTTTCCTTTCAAATATGATTTACTTTTTATTTTATGGACGTTAGGACGTTGTATCCTTCCACAGTTTTTAATTTGTACTACGGTTGCGCATTTCCCGCATATCTGTTCTTACTTGTGAGATAGCTTGGGGCTGTCTTTAACTCTAAAAATAGTCATTTAGCCATTTAAGGGTATCAAGCATAATCCCAGTGCTTGTAAGCTTATTGCATCTCAAGAACTTCGCATCGCTTTGTAGGGTTTGAAGCCCTTCCATAGGATTTATGCATGTACTTATATTGCGGCACATTTCCAAATGAAGTGGCTGAGATGAGATTAAATATTAAGAGGTCTCTAAACTTTGGTCATTTCAAGAAAAATTGGTAAAAAGGCAACTTAGAATTGTGATTATAAAGTAGTTAATCATCATGTGGCTAATACATTACATGTATTGGTTGCAACCAAGAACAGACGTGCGGAAAGTTGGCTGAACAAAATTTGAATTCAAATTTAAAACTGAGGCAGTATAATTTTAATAAGTTGGTGATAATGTAATGATTAAAAGCCCGGTGTGCCGAAATAATTAATAAAATGAGCTTATCGTGCAAGTTATGCGATCGAATAACGAAAAACGCAAATATTGTCCAGTGTGGTGGAGTGTGTGGGGCCGTTTTTCACGCAAAGTGCGTTGATCTTGCGGAGTATGATGCTAGGATAGGAAACAGAATGTACTATTTATGTGCACCGCGTGTAGAAACTTCGTTAAAGTTTGCATGGAAGGCATCCCGAATAAATTAAATGAATTGCTAAATATGGTAAAGGAGCAATCACGGTACTTGGGGAAGAATGCAGAACACCTAGATAAAGTGTCTCAATGTGTCGGTGAATTAACGGCTCAAAGACCTGCTACTGCAAAAAAACCAACGTATGCTGATCGGGTTAAAGAACCTCCAATTATTGTTAAGCCCAAGGCGCCGCAGGAAAATGCTATAACAGCCAAAGCGATTAAGAAAACAATCAATCCGGCAAGTTTATCTGCCAAGGTAGACAGTATGCGTAGACGGCAAAATGGGGCAATCGCGATAAGTTGTGGGGACATAGCATCAAGAGAAAAATTGCAGAGCGAGATCATGGAGAAAATGGGTAGCAGTTACGATGTGAATGTGCCTAAACTCAGCAAACCATGTGTACTGGTGTGCGGATTAAGTGAGCCCATGGAAAAGGATGAGGTTGTGAGGGCGTTGAAGAGTCAAAACGACCTAGAGGGGGAAATGAAATGTTGGAGACTCTACAGTGGTAAACAAAATTCGTCGCTTAGCGCTGTGATTGAATTGGAGCGAAGTGCGTACAGGAAAATAATGATGATGAAAAAAGTTAACATTGGGTGGGATAGATGCCATGTTTTTGATTATGTTCCTATAAAGAGATGCTTCAAATGTTGGGGTTTTGATCATATGGCAAGGGATTGTAAAAATGAAGTGGTATGTGCGAAATGTAGCGGTAGGCATGAAACAAAAACCTGCGTTAGCACGACGTTGAAGTGCAATAATTGCGTAACAGCCATTGGAAATCTAGGAATACAACTTGATATAAAGCATGATTGCCGAGATAAAAATTGCAGTGTATTTCTAAGGAAACTAAAAACAACAAAGAATAGAGTGGATTACTAGCAATTAAAGACCATCGAGTTCTTATATTTAAATGTGCAGGGTCTAATAAATAATTTCAATGAATTTGAAGAAATAATTCGGGAAAATACATTTGAAATAATTATGCTTTCGGAGACACACTTAACTGTAGATATAGACAATGCGGAAATAAACATTGATAATTATGATTTACTAAGATGTGATAGTGTTTCAAAACATACCGGTGGAGTTGCAATTTTTATAAAGAAAGGGTGGCAGCACAGGGTTGTTGAAGAATATATGCATGAAGGAGATTTTTGGTGGCTAACAGTCGTATTGTCAATGGATTCATTTAAAACATACATATCAGTAGTTTATAAGTCGCCAAGAGCATCAAATAGGGTTTTTTGCGATAAGTTCGAAGATCTGATACTGAACCTTAGTGAAGTGAATAGCGAATTCTTCATAGTGGGTGATCTAAATATTAACTGGCTAAACATTAATGATACGTATAGAAGGGAATTGAGTAATATCCTACAAGTGGCTAACGCAAAGATGATTCTGGACAAACCGACGCGAATAACTGAGGTATCCGAAACGCTAATCGATTATGTAATAACAAATAGTAAGAATATAACAGCGGCAACGGCTCCCGAGTTATGCGTGAGTGATCATGAGAGTATAACTATTCAAATACCAACACATGTGAAATCGGTTAACAAAATAGAATATTATAAACAGTTAAAATATAAGAAAGATGAATTTATAAATAGAATAAGGGAAAGCGGACTAATAAATATCGATAATGATGGCACGGTGAATGAAATAGCTGACATAGTTGAAAAGGAACTGGCGAGAGTGACGAATAAATACGTGGTTAGGAAAAGAATTAATAAGAGAAACAAACCATGGTTTACGGCAGATATGAATGAACGAAAATTAGAGAAAATAAAAGCAAGACAGCGGGCAGTTTTCACGAATTTAGGAGCAGACTGGGAACGTTATAAGCTACTACGAAACGAGCACAAATCGGAATTGCGGAAAACAAAGATGACATACATAACAAGAAAGCTGAATGAATGTAACGACCAGAGGAGTATGTGGAGGACGATAAAGGAGCTTGTTTTAAACAATAGGAAAAACAGTATTGACCATATCAATGTCGAGGGGGTAGTTGTGACAACCGAGGAGGAAATGGCGAATCAGTTCAACAGTTTTTTTGCGGATAGCGTTGGGAAAATTCATAGATCCATTACGGATGTAGAGTATCATGATGCTATTAGTTATTCAGGGAACGTTTTTACCCTGAAAGCAGTAGCGCTACTAGATATAAAAGAAACCCTAAAAGAAATGAAGAATAAAAGGGATTATAATTTCAATAGCCCTAGCATGCTTTTAGACGCTTTCGACGTAATGGGCGAGGTGTTATTACGTCTCATTAATAAGTCGCTCGAATCAGGAGTTTTCCCAATAGGGTGGAGGGAATCAGTTATAACACCGATAGCGAAAATTAGGAATCCAGAAAGGTGCGAAGATTATAGGCCAGTCAACACGTTACCTACCATGGAGAAGTTGCTGGAAAAGATTGTACACAAGCAGTTCATTCGACACATAGAAGAAAATGACATCATCATTGCAAACCAATCGGGCTATAGACGGCAGCACTCATGCGAAACAGCTATAAATATGGTGTTAGCCTCTTGGAAAGAAGAAGTGGCCGCGGGGAAAAAAAATTGCATGTGTGTTTTTAGACTTCCGAAGGGCTTGATATTTACGGAGTTAGGTCAAAGGAACTTGCCTGGTTTGAGGACTTTCTGGAGAATAGAAGCCAAAGGACGAGAGTTGGTCAAGCCACGTCAGACCCTGTAGCTGTTGACTTAGGGGTGCCACAAGGATCAGTTCTCGGTGCTCTTCTTTTCGTCCTTTATATTAATGACATGGATAAAGCTATAAAACACTCCAAGCTTTCACTTTTTGCGGATCACACTTTAATTTATATTGCGGGAAGGGATACAAACGAAATCAGGCTTAAACTACAGGAGGATCTGGATAGCCTTAACACCTGGCTAAAAGCGAATAAATTGAAGCTTAATACTCAAAAAACAAAATCAATGTTCGTGAACAGTGCTGAGGATTTGCAGCTGTCAGTAAACGGGGAAAAGATAGAGACGTTGAGAGAGTTCAAGTATTTGGGAATTCTAATCGATAATAAGTTAAAATTTAAGCCTCACGTAGATAACCTTACGACCAAAATAGCGAAGAAAGTTGACTTCTTTAGGAGGATTCGTGGTGATATATCGACAGTCACAGCGATCAAAATCTACAACACGATTGTGAAACCACATTTCGAGTACTGCAGCACAATACTGTTTATGTGTAGCCAGCAGATGATAAGGAAACTGCAGCTTCTTCAGAACAAGGCGATGAGGATTATCCTGAGATGCGACAGATATACTCCCATAAAGCATATGCTTGATTCCTTACAATGGCTTAGTGTTAGGCAGAGAATAATGATGAACGTTTTTATGTTCATCTACAAAGCGAAGTGCAATTTAATGCCAAAGTACCTAACAATATATATTAATTTGGTAAAGGACATGCAACCGTATTTTTTAAGATCAGGGGAAAATTGTAGATTACCGAGTTTTAAAAATGCCACTGCACAGAACAGTTTGTTTTTTAGAGGGGTACAGAATTTTAATGAATTACCAATAGACATTAACACAGAAACCTGTTTGAGGGTATTTAAAACAAAAATTGTTCAGTATGTGAGAGAAAATTTTGTATGATATTTGTATATTTCTAAAATGGCTCTGAATATGCCAATAAATTATTATTATTATTATTAATAAATTATAACAAAGAAAGTATAACATAAAGAACTTGCAAGCCGAACAAGAAATACTGTACGAAAATTTTCGACTGGGGTCGCTATATAAGAACCATAGAACCCCAGTCGTATGTTGCGAGCTGCTTTTCAGCCGTTCAAGTTCTTGGCTGCCTGAGTTCCCAACACGCTTAGCTGACTGACTGAACATATTCCCTGAACGCGGATGGCGTTATTTGCGGCAAGGGGCTCATAGCCACAGCCACTGACATATAGAACTGGACTGCCAATCGACGGTCGAAAAGTGAGACCATTTTAAGTGGAGATGCAAGCCTACTTTAGAAAATTCATGCTATAAAAACACATTAAATTATTTGCAATGTATGTTAAAATAAATAAAATAAATAAATATAAGTTGTCACAAAACGGCCCCTTTAAATTCGCCCTATATTTTAAGTAATTGTTAAAAAACATTACGACACCAACCAGTTCGGGGCCGGAAGAACACAAGAGTCAGATATATAAAAACATATTCTATTTTGTCTTACATATGCATTTCGCCTGGGGGCCGGATGGGGGAAAGAGATAGGAATCTTATGTCAAAAAGTCGTCTTAGTTTTGAGGTGCGATTTTGCATTGGATCGGCGGTCCAGTTCTATATGTCAGTGGCCACAGCAAAGTAAGAATTCGTTGCTGCGTCAGCGCTCATTACTCGTCGGCTTGTCCTGCGCTCTATTCTAGGAACTCTTCGAGCATTTCAACGACAGTTCACAGTACAAGCAGATGCAGGTCCACTCAAATAACTCAGCTCCTCTCAATGAAAAAAAGCTTCAGCTATTGAGTGAGCTGTTGCTATCAAAGAATATGGACTTACAAAGAATGTTCACTCTATTTTTGCGACGCAGTTATCCCCACCACAGCCCATTTTGGGAAAAATAACAAAAAAAATTTACCCATTAGAAAGAAAGGGAATCTTTCCCTGCTTATTCCAAGTCCGAATTCCCATTTAAATTGCCTAATAAAGAATAAGGACGGCAACAGTGAGAATAGCCGCACACACAATGTAGTTAGAGTTCACCTATTACGAGGTGCTCTAGTTTAGCATGGCTTTTTCTGTCACTGTGTTGGTGCTTTAAGCATAGTACTAAGATCACGTTCCGGCAGAATTTTATATGAAAATGTTGCCGGATCAAGTCTTCTGGCAGAAATTCGGTTGACAATTCGGCAAAAGTAGTACTAAGTTTACAAGCAAAATTTTAAATGAATGTTTGTCATTAAGATGGCACCACCTACAAGTCTCCATTAATTCGGCTTGAATTTTAACCATCCAAGTCGTTCTGAATTTCCGCCAAACGGATTTGACTGATTTATCGGATGTGTGTGTTCGTTTGCAGATATGGATAAGTCCCTTCTTTGTTTTATTATTTCGTCATCCACTAATACTTTTACAAAAGAAGCCGTGGATATAATAATTCCGAATAATTCATCACTCATATCTGTTTTATTTATCTTTCTTTTTGTCAGTGTCATGTCACCACATGACAAAACATTCAGTTTCTCCATTCGTCTCCACTGAAAAATTCGGCTGGAAAAAGAATGACCAGATATTGGAGACTTGCCGAAATTCTGCCGGAACGTGATCTTAGTACTATGCTTTAGATATAGGAAATTGTCAGGAATCGCGAATGGCTGACTCACACATTGAAGGCTTACACAGATTAGTTTTGTTTACGTTTTTGACGTGACAACGTCTTATAATTCGATTGAGCCGGCTGCACGCACGAAAAAACATGACTCATGCGGCGTTACCTTGCTCTGAGGCGTTCCATTTAAGGCTTGAAGTGCAAGCGAGAGCGCGGAACGAGCGACAAAGCACAATCACACAATCACAATCACAGAGCACAATCGGCCTCCGCGTTCGGCAGCGTTCGACATCTGTCTCTCTCCTACTTGAGTGAGCGATGCGTCCGCGTGGACAGCTGCTATACAATAATGCATTTACATATTTTCGTCAAGTATGAAGTGCAGTGAAAAGTGAATGTGGTGTCAATTGTTTATAGCAACGATAATTGCGGCTTCTTATGACGTTGTCACGTTCAACTATCGTCAGTAAACCGACTTTACAGACAACCGATTTTTCACCATAGGTTTTCTGACGGTGCTCGATATTTAAAAAAATTATGCCCAAACATATATTGAATTAACAATAAATTGTGGCATAAAGGGCCAATTAATAATACAGTTTTTTGTTCACATTTTTTCGGCACCCTGTAAGACTGTATCAATTCATGTAAGTTCCAAGCTCCGCCTTCACATTTTTCATCTCTCTTCCACCGCAGTGCTTAAGCATGCTATCGACTTCTGCCAAAATTGTGGGGTTGGGTGGAATAACAGTACCAAGGTCACAAAAAGATAAGGAGATAATTGCCAGAGTGAACAGTCTTTGTAGGCTCTCGCTCTATAGTCTTTGGTTGCTATTCAACTGGACGCAAGATTTCTCCTTTAAAAATCCCCTTGCGCCGACCGCACAAGGCCCATTGCAGCAAGAATTTCGTTAAGCGCGAACTTGTACCGGTTGCAATTTTTTTATGTTTACATTTTCTTTGATTATACGTAGAAATTCACGCTCTTTGCTATCTCCATTCTTCACAAGACAGATTCGTATTTTTGTATTCCTCTAAATCTCATGTTTGCGCCTTGCGCAGAATTTACGCTGCATTGGAAACGTAGTTTTATCCTATGATATTACTATTTGAAACCTAAAGTTGAGAATTTTCTTTCGAGAACAATAAATGTTGCTATGTATCCTGTCCTGTCCTGAAATTTTCTGTTTATTCCTTACCTTTAGTCGCTGCAGTTTATGGAGGGAAAACTGTTAATCTATGTATTAGTGTGTGTGTGCACTTGAAGATTTAAAGCAAAAGCAATAATATAATTCTTGCGTCTTTTGGATTCAAGCCGCTTTTTACAAAGGTAAAGTGGGCAAAGATAACTTTCACTAAATTAATGCCTTGATTGGAACGCTGAACACTATTTAAATTGTTTACCTTTCCTCCTCGTATTCGGGCGGAGGATCATCCATACGGATCCGTTTCCCTCCTCTTCGATGCATTCTGAATCCAGCTGCAGATTGAAGCGAAGCCGCTTTTTTTATAACACCAAACAAAATCGGGAACCCCAATTTTTGTCCTGTTAATCACTATATTTAATATAAAGCCCAAAATAAACTTGGGTGGTTGGTTTTTTAATTTGCCCGAAGGGTGTCACACCTCTTGTGACTTTTTGGTCACGGCAGGGTTTCCACATTGACCAGTGACTTTCAGGTGGAATCTCCTCAGCTATATTTAATAAGAAGCCCAAAATAAACAACTATTCCACTTTTAAGAACCAAGCTACGAATTTTTAGCGTCGCACACCAATTGGAAACTTCAAACAACGCTGTCAACCTTTTTCTCCAAAATAAGGTCGTAATTCTACACAACAGTCAAGGATATAAATACAGCCCCCTTCAATGGACCACTAATTTGACAGATGAAGACAGCTGATCATTGTCAAATAACCTATGCGGCGATTCGACCTCAAGATCCCGCACAAACATGTTACGTATCCGGGGGCCTAGTTTAATTTACCGGCATTATTCTAGTGGTGCATTTAAAGCTGCAGATATTAGAAGGATATTCTTAGACTATTTTATGAAAACGCATGGGCACAAATTCGTAAGATCGAGTCCCGTCGTTCCATTCTGTGATCCAAGTGTTGCTTTCGTGAACGCCGGCATGAACCAGGTAAAGTTTTGAATTTAATTCATTGGACAATTAATTATTTGAAAAGTATTTCTAGTTTAAATCCGTGTTTTTGGGGAAAACCACCGCAGCCCATTCAAGAGTTGTTAACTCCCAGAAATGTGTACGAGTTGGCGGGAAGCACAATGACCTCTCCGTTGTTGGTCGTGATGGATACCACCATACCTTCTTCGAAATGTTGGGCAATTGGTCATTCGGGGATTATTTTAAGGTAACTTAATTCGCTATAAATACGCCTAGAGATTATAAAAATAGCATTACTAGCAGAGGCTCTTCCTGTTTTCAAGAAAATTTTAGATAACTTTGTTAATTAAAAATTCGTTGGCAAAGTTATATTCTACACAATATGTATGTAATAAAAGATAAACAGTTTGCTGCCGATTTGATTTTGTAAATTTGTGTTACTGCAGATGTCAAGAGCCAAACTGTGGAACAATAATAGAAAATCTGGGTTTTCCTTTGATTGCTTTGTCGGCTTTCTTGCCTTCTTCTTCTTCATTGTAAAATTATAGACCTAAACATTGAAAATGATGTAGTATAATTATTTTGATTTTATTTGTGCCTAAGTTGATTGCCTTATCTTTGACCACTTTTGAGATAAGGTGTTTTAAAAATAGTAACCAATCTATTCATCTTGATCGTTGATGAAAGTGTGTAATGAATTGAATTGTAATGAATTGAAGCAACTTGAAACTAATTTTGAAGATTATTCGAATTGAATCTTCAGAATGGTAAGAGATCAGTCACAACACCTAGGCAGCAAATGAAAAAATAGGACATTATAATATTTATATATTTATAATTTTTAAGTATGTATTCCTCTTTGAAATTTCTAAATGAACTTTTTTTCAAATCCATTTGTTAGTAGTTCGCCTTGTCCTTAAAATCTGTTTATATCAACTAAATTCACCTTACTTGAAACGGCTCCGGGCTCGGATCGTATATAGTATTTAGCGCTATTCAATTTTAAATTTTAAAACTGAATACAGGCATCCCTCGAATAGCACGGTACTTGAATTGAACGAAGTCTCGAATAGCACGGTTAAAATTTGCAACAACCCTCCAATAACACAGAGTTCGAATTACACGAAGTCGCGAAAATTACTGTTAAAAATTAAGTCGTCGGCTTACACTACAAGGAAAACCGACTGTAGTATGACGCAATAACGCGTTAGTTCTCTCTTCTCCAAAATTATATGATTTATTAGTATCATATAACACGGAACCAATTAGCCGTGTTATTCGAGGGATGCCTGTATAAATATGCAAGTTAAAAGAAAGGGTTTAAAAACAAATGTGGAATATTCCTGGAAAGCAAGTCTGAAATGAGAATTTCTAGAAAGAGGCGTGTGAAATGGCATTGGCACTATTAGAAGGCCCCTTTAACATCGACAGATCCAGATTGTATGTTACCTATTTTGGAGGCGACGAACAACTTCAACTTCCTGCGGATACGGAGTGCTTCGAAATCTGGAGAAATCTAGGGTTAGATTAAAAATTATTTATTATTTATATGGCATTAATAATTTATTGCAGGTTTTCTGATGATCGAATAATTGCTTTTGGAAGTTCAGAGAATTTTTGGGAAATGGGTGCAACTGGCCCTTGTGGGCCTTGCACAGAAATTCATATAGACCATTTTCCAAAATCAGATCCCTCAGAAAGAGCGCGGTTTGTTAATGCAGGAAGGTCTGACCTTACTGAATTGTGGAATATTGTTTTTATACAATATAATAGGTGAGTACCGCTGAAGAATATTTTTGAAAAAAAAAAAAATTGGTAACACTTATCCAGAATTAAACTAATAACGTCGGTTTTGAAAGTGTGTTAAGATTTAAATAAAGAGGTTGTAGAAAATAAGGTAAACTTTAAGAAATAAAGGTTCAAAGAAGCGCTCATATTGTAAGCGATATCTCCTTACGAAAAGCTAAAGAGAAGAGTAGATTGTGTTGTTCTTACAAAACATAAAGTTATAGTGATAGTAGCAATATGCGAGAAAAAGGAAAACACAAGTCAATCCACTGGCTGCAGTAGTCAAATTATAAAAGGAAAAGGAAAATCCAAATGAAAGCTACGTCAAACTACTGGATGCAACAAATTATCGAGTGGTCAAACTGCCGCGACCGTACTGTAGTTACAAGTTATTCCATGTTTCCATCTCCCCAAAATCTTGGGATTTAAAATAATTAATTTAAAAGTGTTTATCATAGTAATGCGATTTCATTTCATTTTTATTATTACTGTATCAGCCTTTGAACATACACATAGTCCAGTCAAAATAGACATTCAACCTAGACAAAATTCCGGCCGAACTGAAAATTTGCACAGACCTTTGAATAATCATTTTAAATAAAATGTGAAAAGTCCCCATCGATCCAACATGTGTTAAAATTTTTATTCAAGATCAAAAGTCATGAAAATCAGTTTTTCGCAAATATATTTTAAAAGGTTAGTTTTATTGTAAAAATAGTAGTTATTAAATTTATAGAGCATGCGATTTCCGGCAAAAAAGGTTCTTACACTTTTTCTGCTACAGACGATCGTTCGCATGTTATGGCAATTTTGAAAACTGCAAACTTGGAATTCTCATAATATGCACTCCTTTCCACACAACCTTGGCGGTAGAGTACTTGACGCATTTTTTTTATGTGGTGTGCCCTGTAGGCATAATCTACGATCTATGTAGATGATCAAATGATGATGATTATGAAAAAATAATAAATTATTTTGATTTGGAATAAATGGTGCCAGCTACTAATTGGCTACTTTCCGCCCTTCTTGCACAATATACTATATCTTTACAGTTATCAGAGTTTAATAAATAAATACACGATTTCATCTGATGTTTCAAGTATCATGCTTTAATTGTTTTCACTTGCTTATATATTTTTTTTTTTTGTAACTACTTGCTCTATTTCAATTCACTAATGACTGAATATAAATTTTAATGCTTGCTGAATAAACTTTTTGAGATTTTGATTACTTTTCTCTCGATATCTCACGATTTCAAAATGGTCTACTTGTATGAAAAATTCAATAGATTGTCATGTGAATAAGAAATCTCACATTTTGAGATTTTGGGGAGATGGAAACATGTTATAAGATAGTTGTCATTTTCTTTTTACGCAAAACTGTTGTATAGAAAAATAACTGAGACCTTTTCATAATTTTATATTTCAGAAATGTAGACAATACCATCACATTATTGCCTCAAAGGCACGTAGACACTGGAATGGGATTTGAACGTCTGGTAGCTCTGTTACAAAATAAATCATCAAATTATGATACTGATCTTTTTACACCTATATTTAACACAATAAAAAGGGTATATAAATTTTTGCTGCTAAAAGTTTATTATATTTACACACTTCTTAGGTATGTAATACCACTCAGTACAATGGAACATTTTTAACATCAACAGAAAAGATCGACCTAGATACAGCATATAGAATAATTTCAGATCATAGTCGAATGATAACTGCTTGTGTGTCTGACGGAATGTTACCTGATCAAAAGTATTTAAATATTTCTTTTTAATAACAAAATGTACCAATTATTCAATTTTGTTCACTAGTCAAAAATTGCGACGAGTATTAAGAACAGCGTTACTTTTAGCAGAAAATGTTTTTGAAAAAGAAAACCTTCTCGATGAGATTATTCCTGTAATTGTAGAAATTTTAGGACCAACATACCCAGAAATGGAATGTAAATTACAGGACACGTTAGAGATAGTTCATCACGAACAAGAGATATTTAAGCTACTGCGAGAAAAATCTGCAAAAGAATTTTTAGATATTTTAGCAATTAATCCTAAGCTTCAATACATTGACCTCGTAGAGTCTTCTGGTTTTGTTCCTGCTTTTAAGGAGCTTCAGAATCTAAAGCGTAGTTTTCTAAATTCAATTATACCGGGAGAATTTCTTTTTAAATTACGTGACACATATGGCCTCAACAACGAATCCATAGAACATATGGCTAAAGTTGAAAATTTAAAGCTCGATGAAGAAGGCTTGCGTTTAATTTTGCACAGTAGAAAACAAAAACATAAGCTATTTTCGAGTGGCTCTCAAGATGATGTTAGTAATATATTATTAGACGCCACAATGAAGGCAGATGATACTGATGATCGGTATAAATATGATTATGATTTTCAACCTGAATTAAACAGATATCACGTGCGACCGTTACAAACCTCCGTCACAGCAATATTTCAAAATGGCAAAGAAATAACTGAGATATTACCTAATAAAATGGACAATTTCCAAATAATTTGTGAAAAAAGTAATTTTTACTGCGAAGCAGGAGGACAACAAAGCGATACAGGATATATTCGCATTGATAATGACGGCAAGGAAGCAATTCTGCAGGTCACAAGTGTGAACTTTATAAATGGATGTGTAGTCCACTCTGGAAAGTTCCTTAATTATGGGCAACAAGAAAAGCTCAAAGTCGGTGATAAGGTGGTATTATCAGTGGATAGCACTCCTAGAACCTTCTGTACAATTCACCATACGGGTAGGTTTTATTTTTTTTAGCTTTTATTTTAAAATATCTAACAATTTTCTGTTTTAGCCACTCATCTGTTAAATGCAGCAGTTCGTCAAATTTTTCAAAAAGTTACTTATCAAGTGTCTAGTGTCGTAACCTATGACAATCTGAAACTTGAGCTTGGTATTATAGCTCATCAATTAAATAAGACTGATTTAACTAAAATAGAAGATTTAATCAGGTAAGATCTTGAATAATGCATTTCAATTTCATAATAAACGAATCCATATGCAAATTTTTTTTGCCGGTGTTTTCTATCAATCTAACCAGGGAAATCCGTGCACATTTTTGCATCATGAATTTATTTTTTCCTGGTGTTAATTTTGGTTAAACTTGGTTAGAACTTTTATGTCGTCTACTCATTATAAGAAAAATATAGAGAATATTATACATCGAATTTTTTCGTCTTGGTTCCTTAACTATGTATGAAGATCAATTATTTTATTAAAATAAAATGCGTGTTTTATAAAGTACAATAAAAGTAAAAATTTAAAAAGCCCTTCATGAATTCCATGGATATTCTCTTTAACTGCTGCCAGAAAAAACTGATCTCGACTCCTAATTTTGAAATAAAACTTTTATTGTGGTATTGAACATTTAATGAATTGGGCACTTACATTTTGATTTAATTATGATTATTATTTTTGGGAGGGTTACCCATATGGTGGACAATGCGACCAGACCGTCTTTTGTACCAAAGCCCCGATAATGCAGTAGACGATCCGCTATCCTAAGGAATGGCAGATTGTCACCCACAGAAGAATTCAGCCGAGCTGAAGAACTCCTTACCGAAGGTTTTACTTATAATTCGCGCTAGAATACACAAGAGATGTTGTTTCCTCGACATTCTGTCTCAACTGACAGACCTAAGATGGCCAGATAAGTAATCCACCAGCAGCCTGAGATCGGATTTACTCAAAGTGGTGGTGTTGGTATAAGCATAGGGTTTATAGGGCTTACATATATCGCGGAGCATTAATTCTGCTGAGTTTTTACCCATCCGTCCACCACAGTCTTGTCTGGAGACCAGCCAGTGCTGCAGTAGGGTTCAGGTCCTTGATACCTAGTTAATGATCCTTCTCTGGCGAGTTCATTAGCGGCTTTATTTCTCCCAACGTCCGAGTGGTCAGGACCTAGCGAAAAGTTTCCTACAAGCCCACAACACTCTTGTAGCCTTGTTTAAGGTGTTATTTGGATGGGCATTCCAATTTAGTCGTTTATCGAGTGTAACACCCGATATCATTCGAGTACCAAACGACCGTGCTTTGAATGGATATTGGATCAAGATCCAAGCGATACCTATTAGTAAAAGGTACAAGGACGGCCTTAGTAGGTTTGATAGTGAGGCACACCACACTATTACTACGTTTATACTAGAGTAGGCCAAAGTCCGAATTTTTTTAGCGGCCAAAGTCCGATTTTTTCTAGCATGCAATCCGAAATATGGCCTAGCCCCAATTGAATTGGGCTTTAGCCTGATTTATTTAAATATGTGTGTCATAAAACAAAAATGGAGTCTGGTATAAGGAAAGTTTTTTGGAGTCCCGAGTAGGTCGAGCGTCGAACGGGAATGCTTTGGCAAGTTTCAGAGGCTTTGGTCTGGGGAAACCATGACATTGCTTTCTTGAACCTTCTCTGTTCCGTGTTGGTAAACATGATGAATCTCGTCCATTGATGTGTGATTGAATCTGTCTGAACACAGGCTAACACCGACGGGCATTGCAGTACAGACGAAGTTTGTGTGTAAGGACTCTTCCTCTAACGACAATGCGGGCAAAGTAGGAGAACTGATTCTCGCCTGCTCTGGCGGTGGTGCTGCAGTGGATGGCTCCACTACAGAATCCGAAAGAAGATTGTGGCTCACTAACTGAGAGCTTGGCTGATACAGTTTAAACTGTATAGTGTTTCTTGAGGGTTTGTAAACAAACCCATATTTTGAGCCCACGAGAAATTCGGGTCCAGAAATCATTCGCACGGAGCCTGTACACACATGGAGTCCACCTGTATACTTGATGGCTGGCAGCCAACATTTTGATATAAAATAAATAATAAAGTTATATTGCTGTTTTCCAGTTTCTTACAAATTTTCTTTTTTTAGAGAAGTGATCAATAAAGGTTTAGAGATGAAAACAATAGTCACAAATACATCAGATATATTGAATGATCCGGATGTTATAAGAATTCCTGGAGAAATTTATCCCGAGACCAATGTGCGGTTGCTCTGTTTGGAAGATAATACTATCAATTTTCGATCGAAAGAATTGTGTTGCGGTACTCATGTAAGCAATACCTCTGAAATTAGGAATTTCTGCATAACAAATTTTAAACAAATTAGTCGCTCAAGGTATGCATTCACTGCTGTAGCAGGTGAATTAGCAGAAATGGCTCTAGAAAGAGCGAATAGTTTAAATTCCCTAATTGATTTGCTTGAAAAGGAACTTAAAGCAGATAATGCGTACGATTCAGTTGAAACGGAATTGCTAAAAGTTAAAAAACAAATACAACACTCCGATGTAATCCTTCCCTATGTGTTCAGAATGAACAGCTTGGAGCGGATAAACGCGCTTTCGAAAGTAATTTTGGAAAGCAGTCGCACTATTCTTAAGTAAGTACTTTTTAGGTATTTCAAATGAAAATCAACGTAATTTATTTATTCCTTTTTTTGTAGGAATTTGGTCGAAATTGAAATGAAAAACTTACTTCAGGAAAAGTGCTCTAAGGAACATCCATTTATAATTCATTTTCTTAAAGCGTCGGCTTTCGTTAAAACTCTGCCGTTGCAGAGGGCTACTAGGTTATGTTCAAATCGGCCGATTATTGTAATTTCCTGTACTGAGGGTATCCTCAAAGCGCGGTGCTGCGTGCCATCAGTAATTTATTTACGCATTAACTAGAATGAATTTTCTTTCATGTTTGTATTTCAGGATAAAATAAATGATATGTTTACTGCTGAACAATGGTTGAAGGAATTTGCTGCGGTATTCAAAGCCGAAGTATCCCCTCCAAGAGGGCAAAATCCGAAGGAAGTGTGTAACATGAAAGCCAAGAAAATTGTTAGATCCATTTTCGATGATCAACTAGAAGTAGCAGTTAAAAAGGCTAACAAATTTGCAATGTCGTTTCTGTGATCATCGCTGTTGTTAAAATAAATGTGATGTTTTTTAGTAAATATCTTATTTACGAAATGCAGTCTAGTAGTGAAAAAATAAAAAAGTAATGTTATATTTAAATTTTACCGCCGTTTTTATAAGCCATTTTTTTAATGACTTTCATCTGCAAATATTGGGATACTATAGTAGGCCCGTGCGAAACTTCGCAAGCACCCACTTTTGTTCGCATCCACTAAAGATAGCCTCTGGTATTATTTTTTTGTATTTAAACGCAAATAGCGTATCGGATGCGATTAATATGCGATGTCAGAAACGGAAACGAAACGCGATCATATGGTGTTTGGTTTAATGAGTTTGGCGACATATTAGTGGAGAAAAAGGGATGTTGACAGTAGAAAAATCCAGCGGGAACCGGGATGCAGTAGGCATGAAGAAGCAATATTTTGGAAGCATTTCTTACTCCTCGTTTGCCATTTTTAGAGCTTTTTGCCCAAGTCCTTCTTTAGAAGATTTTTAGCAGATTTAGGACTTTGTGCCGAAGTCCTTTAGAAGATTTTTAAAAAATTTAGAACTTTTGGCCTAAGTCCTTTAGAAGATTTTTAGCAGATTTAGAACTTTCTGCCTAAATCCGTCTTTAACACGTTCCCGCCGGCGACCGAATTTGTTGTTCTTGGCATCTGGCGGCTAGTGGTACATGCCGCCCGATGAGACAATTGCGTATGTACCACCAATGGTACAAGCCCTCCAATGGGACAGGCCTCAATGTACCACTAGTGGTACATGCCGGCGGGAACGTGTTAAAAGATTATAAGCAGATTTTTATACTTGGAAGCAATTGTCGAGGGGAAAGGGAGAAGTTTAACAACGGAATATTTGACAATTGCTGGCTTTGATTAAGCCGCTATATGGCGTACTCGTAAGTTTGTAAGGATGAGAGAGGAAATTGGAAATCGCGTATACAGTAATAGGACTAAGTTTAAGGCCATCTTACAAATTAATCAATCTATGATTACTTATAATACTTGCTGAGTTTCTTGTAGAATCCAAATTAAATTTCGCACATAGGCAATCATATTATTTTTGAATTGATCCATTTTCAAGATGATCTTAAACCAAAACAAAAACTTTTTTGTTAAAAAACATAAACAGATACAATAAAAATATTTGAAGTCAAAAAACATATTTTACTTTAATCAAAAAAAAAAAGACAAACAGTCTTCTTTTAGCAGTCTTTTCAGCATTAGAAATTCATTTTAACAAAAGCAGCCACTTTTCCTTTCAAATAACAGATTATGATAAAAACTTTTTAAATTAGATAGTTTTCTCAGGATGTATGATTCGTTGAACATTAATTTGAAATACTTTGATAGTGGCGCTTTGCCTATTCTTCCCTATTGTAAGAGATCTAAAAATTAAGATATTTTATATACATATCAGTTTACATAATTACATTGGAATTTAATGACTTACAAACGCATGATTTGGAATATATTTAATTGCTTTGTCTATATCCATTAATTCAAATTCAAAGCTCTCAATTGGAAATTTTTTTATACATGTTTGATGTGTTCGTGAATAGTTCAGTTGAGATCCTTTTTATCAACACGGTATTCCTGGCCAATATATTTTTAATTTCTGTTATTTCATTTTCATTCCATTCTAACATTTCCAATATTTTGTTCAAAGTTTAGTTTGAAGTATCTAAAATAGAACAAGAAGAAATATGTGTGTAGTTTATAATATAGTCGAAATTATGTTTTGCTACCTGAATTTTCCTCGTTTTCTTCACATTCAATATTGCATCTAATAGTTGTATTGCATCGAAAAACTGGTGTATACTCGACTGCTGGTTTAATTTTTTTTTATAGGTTCAAGTATTTGATGTGGAGCTCAATGGACAGAAGGTATAGCAGCACGTTGAGAGCCTCAGTCGGCCAGGACCACATTGCTCCTGTAGTGCCCACGCATTTTATGGGACAAAAACTACTTAATAAAAAATATTATTGTATATGTAACTTAAGTGTTTTATTTGATAAAAGTCAATGTTTCAGATAAAGAAGAATACAAAACAGTAATAAAATTACTCTACATGACAGAATTGGTTAACAAAAAACAGTCTTAATAAAATATAATTTATATACATACATACATATGTATATATTTAAATAATAACCCCAAAAATAGCCCGTTTGAGGGTTCGAAACTTTTGAATGATTTATTATTATTATTATTATTAGGTTTTGTAATACGGAGGAACTGAAGAATTCGCTGAAAAATCTAGTAGTGGAGTATGACGATGCTCAGTCGATCATTAAACAATTTGATAATGAAATCAAAAAGAGCGACGATTAAGCTAGATAATAAGAAGACTAATAATATGTATATTCCGAAAAAATTATGAAATAATGAGATTGGCAAACTGATTGAAATCAGTCGAATTAACAAAGTTTAATAAAAGAGGTCTTATAAAACATCTCGGAAAACATAATCGATTAAACGCAATATTCAAGAAGAAATTCAAGCTATCAAAAAGGGTGAACCGGTATAATTTGATTGAGGGACTCAGTAAGAATGATCAGGTCATGATGATTTCTGGAACATAATTAATAGACTTATAGGCATACAGGCCATAATTTTGAAGAAGAAGAGTCCGCAGGGAAATACTTGGAGCTCTTGAACAGTAAAGTCAAAGCCCCCCTTCATTCCATGCATGACTGATGACCTTGAGAAGGTTTTGAGGCCACAGTCTGATGAAACTGCTCCTGGTGTGGCTGGAATAATTTTCGACATGAAAAGGAAATCGTCTGAAGAGGGTAAAAAACCTTTGGTGAGGCTTCTTATGGGAAAGGTGGAGGCGGGAGTAGTACCTGATTCGTGATTAAATATAAGAATTGCATCTACATACATATTTTAAAGCCGAGGAAAAACCCTAATATGTAAATAGTTATACCCGATCTCCTTAATTTGTGTACCTTTGAAAATTGCTAACAGTATGATTAAAACATTCCTAGTAGACATGTTAGAAAAAGGTAACAATTTGCCGAATAATACATTTGCGCATAGAAAGGAGAGATCGGCCTCCACCTGTCTGAGTCTGCTGAATCAAAGGATGTGTGACCTAAAAAAAGAGAAATAAATTTGTAGCTATACTGTCTGTAGATTTAGATGCATAGTGCGTACGACAGGGTATACTTAGACACTGCCTAATCGGCAGACTCGCCGAGTAAAAAAATCAGGCCGACAAAAATTAAGACAATTTCGCTGATTTTTGGTTCTGTATGTTTCAATGGCAGAAAAAGCCGGAAAACGCCGAATACAAACCCAGGTAGTGAACAAGAGGCCGAAAAGTTGCCTCAAATACGACTCAAATAAGCCGAGCAAAACGCCGAGAAAGGATCGAGGATTGGCCGCACAAGACCGAGAATAGGCCTTAAAAATGTCCAGAATAGGCCTCAAAAACAGAACAGGCCGCAAAAGGACCAGAATAGGCCTAAAAAAAGTCCAGAATAGGCCGAGCTAAAAATACGCCTGGATGTTAGATCTTTTTATTAAAAATAAAAAACCACACATCTATATATTAATACGTGAAGGGAAACTTTGTACCCCTTTTTAAGCATATTGGACAGACGGAGGAGTGTGAGATTTGGCATAGTTAAAGTTTATATAGAGGAGTGCAGAAAAATAAAATTTTAATATAAATGTGTTACAAATACATTAAGTTAAATTAAATAAATTCATTATTTACGTTCATACTGTCTATGTCAAACGCATAGTAGTCTGTGGTCAAACTGTCGTAATTTTATTATTGACAGTGCTTGCTTATTCACTTCATATTTTCTTTAATTTTGTTACTACTTCACTTCACGTCATTTCGCTTTAAAGTTGAACTTGCAACTGAGATACTTTGTTTTCAGGTCCTTTCACTGCGCCTTGCTTATTTTGCTTAGGCATCCACCTACTTTTATTGTGGTGCAATCCTTCTGCATCCTGAAGGAACCCAACAAGATAAGACAGTTGCGCACACGCTTGGACATGCTTTATTACCCTTTGTATTTGTATCTTGACTTCTTCTTCTTTACCTCTGAAAAAGTTGGTGTTTTGTCGGTCTGAAAAAGACCAAAAATCGATCTAAATAGATTGTCAGTCTATTTTGTATTATCGTTCTGGTCTGCATTTTTTAAACAGGCATTTTCTCGGCCTCTGAAAAATTTTGAGCGTTTTGCCATCTTAAAACCGGACTAAATTCGGCTTAGCATGGAACTCCATGCTGGTTTGCAGCGTTTTTCAGGCGTATGTTCGGATTCTCATAAAGGCTTACAATGACTTCTGCAGAAGCTGGCTTGACGAGGAGGAAGAAGAAAGCATTAGGCACTTCCTCTGTTACTGTTCTGCACTTGCAACCCTAAGGATGCCCTGTCTAGGTGCTTACTTCTTCGATAACATAGCTAACCTGAGCCATAGACAAATAAATATAAAGATGCCCCGCTTCGAACAACAGAAGTGTAATCGAAAATTTCTGATGCCTCCACCCTGCGTTGCTGCGCCAGCCAGTAACGAAGAGAAGTTCGGGCGCGCAATGTTATGGGCTCCTGCGTCGTGGTGTTCCGAATATGCGTCGAGGTGCCTTTGGCTGCTGGCATCGACATTCAGCTAATCAAATTCTAGGAAAGGACGGGAGAAACCCGAAATCGGAATCTTGCATTTAAGGAGCGATTTAAAGAAAAAAAAACTTTTTTTTTTGTTTTTAAAAATTAATTATTTCAGCCTACCTTAAATGACACTCCATCAATATCTTAATTAAAATTTACATTATATCTCGGGTTGGATGCATATTCACAAATTTTAATTTATTGTTTTATTATTTTAAGTTTGGATTGAGTATTGCTAACTTTTTCTGTATAACAAGTGAACTTAGCACTTTCCCAGACACAATATTTCCTAAGCAAAATCAATATTATACATTCCAGAATATTGATATGGTGATCTTTGCAGATATTTTCGTCTGCGAACCAAAACGAAAATTCTGAAATCCGAGAAGTCTCTAAAATACAAACAGGCATGAAGTGAATTAAAATCCTCTTGACTTCTCACGATTCCAAGTTCGGGGTTCTCCCGTCCTTTCCTAAAATTTGATTAGCTGAGTGTCGATGCCGACGCATATTCGGAACACCACGACGCATGAGCCCATAACAATAACATTGCGCGCCCGAACTTCTCTGCGTTACTGACTGGCGAAGCAAAGTAGGGTGGAGGCATCAGAAATTTTCGATCACACTTCTGTTGTTCGAAGCGGGGCATCTTTATATTTATTTGTCTATACCTGAGCTAAATGACAATCACATTTTATTTACTATTTAAGTTTATAGGTATTCACGTTCTAGTATGAATAAATATATTTTTAATTTTCTTAAATGCTGTGAAAATAAAAGTATATAACTTTGAATAACTGTATTACAAAAGTTGCTTTGGTCTTGCACAAAACTGTACGTAGATTTTGAGATTTTGTGCGAAGGGCATCAACGGTCCAGTAAAAATAAATGTCACATTTTAAGTGCAGCCTTCTTAATTTCTTTCAACAGTTTTAAAAAATAACTTTAAAAAAATTGTTCAGTATAATCATTTGATGACGACGTTTTGTCAAAATAATAAGGTTATTTAAAAACCAAGCTTTTTTATATCTTTAAATTATTTCAAATCAGCACTTTTTATTTTTCAGTTTTTCAAGGTCCCGATATTCAATATTGTGAATTTTTTGAAATGCCAATAAAAAACTTGCGTTTCAGTTAAACATAATTTTTTTCTCGTGGGCTAACGTAGCAGTTCCGAATTGAAAAAAATTGACTTATATAACATTCAAGTTTTATTATCAAAATTACAATTTGGCTTGGTAGTTTAAGAAACGGACAAGATTGTAAGAGTACCATTCAAGGAAGTTAAATATGTAAATAAAAACCATTACAAAGAATCATCACTTAAAACACAATTCCTTTCGTTAAAACTTGTTTGAATATTAATATGCAGGGATTTCTCAAATTCGTCATTATCATTGCAAACTTTTCCAAAAAAATAACTAACATTACCTTCGTCCTCTCGGGGAAAGCTAGGCAGATGATTGTTTTCTATAACACTGTATATGTTCTCCACAGAATCGGAAAGACAATTTTCTAGAAATTCTAATGATTGACTTAACATTGGCTTTTTGGCAGCTTTCCCTGGTGACATAATAGATCTGTTTCGTTTTAAAATATCCAAATCATCCTGGCTTCTATTAAAATTCGAACAAAAATTGGTATCTACATATTTTAGTCTTTTTCCTGAAAAGCATTTTAAGGGAGCGGGTTGCGATATTATACTTTTTATAATCGCGGACATATTAAAATCATATTCATTTTCGCTTTCTAGATTAGATATGAATGAGTCATTTTTAGGAGTAGAGCAATTTCCCGATAAGAGTGCTTTTTTACGAAGGGAACTACTATTCTGCTTGCGAACTAAAAATGCGTCAAGCTTTTGGATTCCCTTTTCATTTGTTTTTTTCTTTTTTCGTATTTCCTTAGCTATTTCTTCTGTTGCTTCAATAATTCCGCTCATATTATGAAGTGAGTCAAAGTCTTTTGGCTTTTCTTTAGACACCTTTCGGATCTTGTTGTTCTTCGTTTTAGATTTAGGTTTCATTTTCGCCATTTCAAATACTTCAATTAATTCTGGGTATGTTTTTTCAACAAATTTAATTGGTTCTATAGTGCTCCATAAAGCCTCCGTGCCATTTGGGTTTTCATTTAGTAAAGCTTTAAGTTCCTCATCTGGAATTAATCCATTGAAAAATCGCTCAACATCTTCCCAAATGATCTCATAACTTTGAACACCTGGAAAATACAACAATTTCATATCAAAGCGTACGATTTTAAAATTCTCACCTTTTATGGTTCTTTTTTTCTTAATACATTTTGGTATAAGGTACCCAGTGGTTGGATTTACTTTTCCCTTATAGATTATATGCCAACGTGTCAACAAAGGTAAAAACTTCTGAAAACAATAAATTTCTGTCCATTGAAGCAATTTCCCAATCGACCTAACAAATTTAATCATATTTGGCTGTTTCCATTGTAATTCCGGCTTTGGTAGATTTTGCGGATCTGACAAGAACTCATCGATTATTTCTTTTGACGGGAAATCCTGCATAGAAAGAGCCTTTTTCCTTAATGTTAATTCAGCCTTTAATGAGAGCCGCTCATCTCTGAAATAATTTAAATTGTATGTGCCTTAGTGTCGAAATTCGGTTAGTTTTTGGCTTTGTAGCAATAAAGTACATAGGTATATACAAAAAGGTGAAGTTCAGTCTCCTATAAAGAGCACAATAAGGTATTAAGATTTTAATTCTTTGTTTGTAAATAACGTATCCAAGGGTGGCGCACAAAGAAAGTATATGGCTTTTTAGTTAGTTAGTTTTTGTTAGTATAACAAAACATTTTAAGGAACTAGTATCGGTTTCTGAGGCCAAAATGAAACACATATTGCAATATTTTAAATAAAAATTTTGCGAAA
This sequence comes from Machimus rusticus, assembly GCA_951509405.1. Taxonomy (NCBI): domain Eukaryota; kingdom Metazoa; phylum Arthropoda; class Insecta; order Diptera; family Asilidae; genus Machimus; species Machimus rusticus. The sequence continues at coordinate 18,487,504 of OX608050.1, read as the reverse complement.
GAAAGGTGAAAAAAAACGTGATTTTGACCTCACTACTTTCACAGAGCCGCCATTTTGTTTATTTATCATTTTTTGCAATTTTCTGGTGGATTACGGTAAAGGAAGTGAAAACAAAGGAAACGCGACCAGAATCAAAAGGATCCGTCCAGTAGTTGCAGAGAATAACACAGCGCCATGAGCAGCTTCGTTTTTCGAGGAGTCGGCTTTAGCACTCTAAAAAAAAGAATTAATGAAAAAAATAATAATAATCTTTTCAACCCAATAGTTTGTTTATAGATTTACCGATATATTCATTACGAAAAAAAAAATATTGAAATATGTGCCATTTTTGGCCTCGGAAACCGGTACTAGTCCCTTAATGTTTCCATGTGTTAATAAATAATAATATATTGATAATGTAAACTAATTTCTATTTGTAGATCTTGAATAATTTTCATACTTGGGGGCTTTTTTGAAGACATATTTCATCAACTCAAAATCATTTCATAGGTAAATTAATAAAACAAAATAATTAAACGTTTTCCACGTGGGATTGGTTCACTCATTCAAATATAATAGCACCAGTGTTTCTTTTTTATTCAAATTAGTCTCGTGACACAGCTCGTACTAAAGCTACATGATATAAATACAGGTATAAAAACAATGAAAATGTATAGTGTGTCTTTTTCTTGACAGTAAGAATATAACGAGCAGGTTACGGTCGCGGTTTAGGTGACTGTTCAGCCTGACCTGACTAGCTGGGTGAGAAAAACAAAATGATTTGTATTGAGCTAAACCCGATAGTCAGCTTAACCCCAAGCTGATTAGTTAGCTGCCGTACTATGCGTTTCCCTATTTATTATACTTACTTTGTTCTCTGTTTGCTGGATAGTCACCTAAACCGCGACCGTAACCTGCTCGTTATGTTCTATAAGCTAGTTTTCTGGGTTTTTTGGTAATATGCATTTTAGTTCTTTGTCAACTATATAGTATTGTATGTAGGTTTAAGTCGAATTTATAAAATTTACCTCCATAAAGTCTCATCGCAGCCTTTTGAAGTTCGGCATGAACTACAACCGGTTTTGGAATGAGAAATCGTTTTTCCCAAATGTCCACAATTGCCACAGATATTTTTATCGTTTACCTTCATCTCTAGCGATGTGTAATACGAATCAGAACTCCTCCAAGATTGAATTCTAAGAAGCACAGAAGGTAAAAATATATATATTACGAAAAAAAGAAAGTGACTAAATGCACCGAACGGTTCGCCCGTCTAAGTCCGTTTTACCCGGTTTCGGGCGTCTTCGGTTTTTCGGGTTAATCCGCGTCATATGAAATAAAACGGAGTGGCGGAATAAAAAATCGCGCGATGTCACTTTATTTACAATATGAATGCAATGTTTGCAGAAAGTTTTATTGCAAGGATTTTTATGTTGGTTTCAATAAATGTCTCTATTAAAATTAAAAGAACGTAATTCTATACTCGTGTTCCCCTCTCTCTTCCACGTTTTACTACTATGTACAAATGTATAGGAGTCACTTGAGGAAAACCTACAAACGTCTTTTCCACGCTACCGTCCTTTTTTTATCTTAAAATACAAATACTATAAATAATAAAGTTCGATAAAAAATTGTGGCGTTTGAAACCGCGTGATTCCATTCTATTCCGTGTGATACGTATTCATGCGGATTCACCCGGTGATTAGGTAAAGGTCAGCTCGTTTTCACCCGGAAAACCGAAGACGCCGCCCGAACCAGAGTGAAACAGACTCACACGGGGGAACCGTTCAGAGTATTTAATCATTTAAAAGAAAAATTATTTTACAAACCTATTTAAAATATCATTGTCTTTATAACGCGCAAATAACTTAAGTACAGCATCTTTTCCCACCCCTTCGACGCCATCAGGACAATAATCACAGCCGCAAAGAAGAGCCATCGCTATGATTTTATTTTGGCCAAAATCTAAAAATACTTAACTTATAAATTATTTGAATTTTCTTCTTTATTTTACCTATATATGTTTTGATTTTATCCATATCGTAGACATCAACAGCACCTCCTTGAGCACTTGAGTGACCTTGCGTGGAAACTGAAAAGTTTCTATATACTTTGTTAGCACCATACGCAAAACAATCAGAGTCTTGGCTTATTATTCCATCAACTAACTGCAATTTTATTTCATTATTAAAGGTAATTACTTGTAATAAGTTCAAGTTACTCCGTGTTTATTGAGGTAGGCACAATAAGCTTCTGCTTCCCCTGGTCCCTGGACGCACTGAATTCCCATACTTTGCAACAAGTTTTCGCATTGTTTCAATACATGATTGAATCTCGTTCGTCCCTTTGGAGCATCCCCGTGAGCCCTGTTTTGACCGGATTGTGTTTGAGCATTATCTCGGGGCTTGACACCTCTGAACTGGATTTCGTTCCTTTTAGCTATGACTTGCTCTTTAAGTTTTGGGGCTTTTCCTTCCAAAACGAAAACTGGAGTAACACCTTCTAGGAGCAGGTAACAAGTGCGGAAAAACAAATTCCTATATACTAAAATTATTTGAAAAGATCCTCTATGTTATTTTGTGGACTTACTTTAAATACTGCCGCGGATGAACGAAGTAATCAACTACATTCAAGCTCTCGCAAACCCATCCTGCTAAGTCGATTGCAACAACTTTGCCTTGAAGCTCGTTTATTGGTTTTCTTTCGCAGTAAGGAGTCAATACGCTCCACAAGTCTTTTACTCCCATCCTTGTTTTGCTGTGGACATTTTATGGAGCAGCGAATGAGCTAGTTTTGCTTATTTACGACTTCAATACAATAAAGTATTTCAAGCGGAGGCAGGAGATGCAATAAACGAAAAAAACTACCTAAAACGGAGCACCCAACGAACTACTTGCTTTGAAAATTAAAATAAAAATGTCAAAGGTCCAACGACTTTTCTTTTCGCCACCTACAGTTGGATAGATGCACTAACATCGCATAATGCTGGATTCTCATGACGCTGTGCGATGTTTCTTGTAAGAATAGCAAAAAAATGGTACATTAAAAAAACACGTTAGGGTATTCCACTGCATCACTGACATATAGAAACTAGACTGCTAACACGCGTCTGAAAAACGAGACCATTTTTAGTCTAGGCTCAAACCTTTCAGGAAAATTTTGCCAATTAAAATGCTCTAAAATCCCGTACAATTATGTTTAAACGCAGCTAAATAATATATATAATTAAATTGTCACGAATCGATTTCTCTTGAATCACGCTCAATTTTTAGTATTTTCATAAAAATGTCGCTGAAAATAACCAACGGGGTATCTGCGGGGAACCGAGATAGATATAAAAATTATTGTTGCTACCTTTGTCTAACCTTCACATTTCACGTATATGCCAACATAATCTAAAATATGCGACGCAATGTGCCGAAGCCATCTGTTGGTTATCGTTAAGCTATTGCAACAGCCGATTTTAATTTGGTTTTTAAGCTATTACTTTTGCCCAATTTGCACTTTTTTCAAACAAATAATTTTAATATGAAGAAAAAAGTGTTATTAAGTGGACTGCATCTACTGGGGTTGCATTATTTTCATACGAATACCAGAATAAAGTGCTATTAAGTTGCCTGCCTGGGGTATCTGCGGGGGAGCGAGATAGTTAGATTTCGGCCAAAATTTAATCTCGTTTTTGAAGCGAGTTTTTAGCCAGGACTAGCCACTGACATATAGAAATGGACTACTCGATTTGCTGTCTCAAATGGTGCACCCTTTTGACAGTTCTCACCTAAGGAGAGTTCAGATATAGAAGGCATATATCTGTCAATTTTTTTCGCATTGGGCGAGATAGGGGGCTTCAAAAGGCGGCAAATTTAAAAATTATATTTATTTTTACTTGTAACCTGCACGCTTAAATCTGATTCTCCTAAAAGTAGCATCACATCTCAAATAATTTCGCAGCGAGAAGTTTCTGAAATAAGACATTTTTCATTGAAAAATTCTCAGCAAAACGTCGAAATGCTCTCTTCTGGATATGCGGTTTATATCGCTAAAAAACTGTTTTAAGAACTCAAAAGTAATAATTAGAGCACTTTTGTGTTTTAGCTGTATTCCCCACTAAATTTAGTTACATTAAAAGGACATAAATGCAATTAATTCCGATATAATTCGCCGCATTACGCCACCCAGGGTTTTTGTGATTTTTGTGAAATTTGTATCGGTAAATCAGACATAAAATAAAAAGAATTTGCAATATGGGATAATAAAAGACTGATTTACATAATTTAATTACATAATTTCTGCTGAAAACTTAGAAATTGTGTAAAATTCAGTTGTATCTTAAAAATGGATAATTTCATGTTTGTATTACTTTAAAGGGATTTAAGATACAAAAGGAATTATTTAATAATTTTTGGTGTAATTACTTGATGGATTTGTGGCGCCCCAATCGACAGCACCAGCATCAGCGCCAACTTCACGGCGCTCTCGGCGCAAGCAGGCTCTCGTTCCGCGGAACGTGGAAAGAACCTGCACAGTTCCTGTTTGGCAGCCATCCTAGCTGGTCGCGTCTTACATCGCCCTCGATTTTCATCCTCACGTGTGGAGACCTTTTATAACGCTAGAAAGCCAATAAAGACTTTAAAATAAAATCCCCGGTTTTTGTAATTACGCTGCACCTATTAATAGGAAATCCCTTCGCCCTCACAGTGGCATAATTTCCATTCCTAAAGTGGTGACCCCGGACATTTGTGCAGCACTCGTTGTGACGCATACTTCGGTCAATTTCTTTTTTCTCTCGCCCCCTTGCACCTCAGGGCGTGGTGATTCCGCGAAATCTCGTGAGCTGTTCCGTTTTTCTACGAACTCTTTGCCGCAGGCGTACACGTTCGTGCTCGCTGGGTAATTTCGGGCTGTCGTTTTGCTTGTTCGTGACACGCGCGCTCCTCGCAATTTTTTTGGCTTGGTGCGCACACTTTTTGGGCCCTTTTCGCCCGCTGCGTGCCACCATTTCGACCGGCCCATCATGTTCGACGAGAGCACCGACGGCAACGTGACTTTTGTTTCGGCCGAGCACACCGAGGCGGCCCGATTTGTGGCCCCGCAGGCGGCTCCGCCGGCCGCAGATGTCAACGCGGTCGGCCGATGCAAATTGCCACCGTTCTGGCGAGCCAGCCCCGAGCTTTGGTTTTTTCAGGTGGAGTCGCAATTCCAGGTACATCATGTCTCGAGTGATGCTACCAAATATCATCTCGTTGTGGCGACACTGGACCACGACATAATCTCGGACGTGTCTGACATAATCCGCTCGCCGCCGGTTTCCGACAAATTTTCCGCCATTAAGGCCGCCATCCTTGCTCGTCTCACGGACTCGCCAGACGCACAGCTCCACAAGCTCCTAACGGGCTTGGAGCTCGGTGACAAGCGCCCATCTCAGCTGTTGCGTCACATGCGCTCTCTTGCCGGCGCGCGTGTCGGGGACGATGTGCTCAGGGTCAAGTGGCTTGACCTGCTGCCAACGCAAACACGACGCATGCTTTTGCTCATTAAGGGTCAAACGCTCGAGGAACTCGCCGCCGTTGCGGATGAGGCTCACGATATCGGGCCTTCAATCATGGCCGCCTCATTCTCGCCTTCACGAGCTTCTACTCCTTCCTCCGGCTATTCTACGCCGAACCAGCCCACTGATTTGGTGGCCCAGGAGCTGGCCGCACTGCACCAGGCCATCGTCCAGCTGACCAACCTCACCCGCGACGCCCTGCAGTTGCAATCTACCAGCGGCATTCATCGGAGCCGCTCAGCTGGCCGCAACAATCAGCAGTCTCGCGAGCGCTCGTTAACACCTGGTCCGAATGCACGGACGGGTTTCTGCTGGTACCACACCAAGCACGGTACGTTGGCCATGCGGTGCAAGCAGCCTTGCACCTTTGCTCCTCAGGCCAGCGCGGTCTCATCGTCGGGAAACTAAGGATGCCGGCGCTGTTTTCGGCGGTCGCCGCCGGCACCTCTCCGGAAAACCGCCTTTACGTCACGGACCGTGGGACTTCCACCCGTTTTCTAGTGGACTCGGGTTCCGTTTTATCCATTCTCCCCAAGCGAATCATCCACAGGACTCTGCAAAAGCAGGATCTCATCCTTCAGGCTGCTAACTCCACACCTATCGCCACTTTTGGACTTCAGCGTTTGAACCTGGACCTGGGCCTGCGGCGCTCTTTCCAATGGCCTTTCGTGATCGCGGATGTACATACGGCCATCCTCGGAGCCGACGCTCTCAGTCACCATGGCCTGCTCATCGATCTCCGTGGACGCCGTCTGCTTGACGGTCTCACCGGCCTCTCGACCACCTGCGTGCTCGGACCGGCACCTGACATTCACAGCGTCAGCATCGCCTCGCCCGGTGTCGTTCCAGAGGGTCCTCTTGGCGAAACTTATAATCGCCTGGTCAGCAAGTTCGCGCATATTGGCTCGCCGCCCGGCGAGATGGCCGCACTGCCCGACTTGCCCGTTCATCACCAGATCATCACCGACGGCCCGCCGGTTTTCGCCCGTCCACGACGCCTGGCGGGGGAGCGCCTCGCGGCGGCTAAGAGGGAGTTCGATTTTTTGCTTGAGCGGGGTATCATCCGGCCGTCATCCAGCCAGTGGGCCAGTCCGCTGCACATGGTGCCCAAGCCGGGGGGTGGCTGGCGCGCCACCGGTGACTATCGTCAACTCAACACCTGCACCCGGCCGGACCGTCACCCACTGCCCATCATTGAAGACCTCCTCCAGGACGTTCAAGGTAAGGTTTTTTCGGTTATAGACCTACACCGTGCCTTTTACCAGATTCCTGTGGCTGCTGAGGACATCCAAAAGACAGCAGTTGCGACGCCTTGCGGACTCTTCGAGTTCGTGGGCATGCCACTCGGCCTCCGAAATGCGGCACAGACCCTGCAGCGCACTATGAACCACCTCCTTAGGAGACTGGACGCCGTAAAGTGCTATCAGGACGACATTCTCGTCGCCTCAGACGACCACGTGGAGCACCAACGCCACCTAGGCGAGCTCCTTGCCATTCTGCAGGAGGCCAGGCTGCGCATCAATTGGGGCAAGTGTCATTTCGGGCAATCGGAACTGATCTTCGCCGGATATCACATCTCCAAAGACGGCATCCGCCCGCCCGCCCCCAAGACGCAGGCTATCCTTGACTTCCCTAAGCCCGAGGACTCCATTCAGTTGCGGCGATTTATAGGGATGGTCAACTTCTACCGCAGGTGCATCCCACATGCTTCCGCTTTACAGGCTCCTCTGACGGAGCTCCTCAAAGGCTCTACCAGCAAAAAGTCTAAGCTCACCTGGACCTCGGAGGCCGACACCGCTTTTGAGCGTAGCAAGCAAAGCATCGCCTCCGCAACCACCACAGTTTTTCTTTCGCCGTCCAAGCCGCTCGCCCTGCGTACAGACGCCTCCAACACGGCCATCGGAGCGGCTTTGGACCAGCAGCAGCCCGACGGCACTTGGGCCCCGCTTGGGTTCTTCTCGAGAAAGCTGTCGGAGACGGAGCAGCGTTACTCCACATATGACCGAGAGCTCCTCGCCGTTTTTGCGGCAATCAGGCATTTTCAGCGCATCCTGGAGGGGAGACAATTCATTGTTTTTACCGACCATCGCCCGCTCACCTTTGCCCTCGCCCAACGCTCGGACAAGGCTTCGCCCCGGCAATCGAGGCAACTCGACTTCATTGCCCAGTTCGACACACGTTTGGTTTATACGCCTGGCTCCGACAACACCGTCGCAGACGCGCTCTCGCGGGTGGAAACTATATCAATGCCGGCCACTCTGAGCTTCAGCATCATCAGCGCGGCGCAGGACAGCGACGCTCAGCTGCCACACCTGCTGAACAGTCCTCGTCTCAAGTTACACCGAATCGACATCGATGGACACCCCGTGTGTTATGCAGAGTTTGACGGTGCGATGAAGCCCTATCTTCCGGTTGCACTCCGCCGCCAGGCTTTCGACACAATTCATCAACTCTCACACCCCAGCGGACGAGCCGCTGCCAAGCGAGTGGCGCTGGGGTTTTTCTGGCCAAGTCTTCGGAGGGACGTCCTCCGCTGGGCCAAGCAATGCGTGCCGTGTCAGCTCTCAAAGGTCCACCGCTACAACCGAGCCGAGCTTGGAAATTTCACCACCCCGGACGGTCGTTTCGACCACATACACGTGGACCTCATCAAGCTGCCGGAATCTCGTGGTTTCGAAAACTGCCTAACCATCATCGACCGCTACACCCGGTGGCCTCAGGCCATCCCGGTATCTGACACCAAGGCCAGCACGGTCGCTCGTGCCCTTTTCGATGGTTGGATCGCTTTTTTCGGTACACCTCTGACAATTACATCAGATCAAGGGAGGCAATTCGAGTCCGACCTCTTTGCCCGGCTCGCTCATCTTGTGGGTGCTACACACGTGCACACTACGCCTTACCATCCGCAGGCGAACGGTATGGTGGAGCGCATGCACCGTACGCTCAAGGCCGCTCTTAAGTGTTCTCCCCAGACGCCTTGGACCCAGGCGCTTCCAGCGGCCCTTTTGGGCCTTCGCACCGCCTTTAAGGAGGACCTGCAAGCCTCACCGGCGGAGCTCGTTTTTGGCACCTCGCTGCGCATCCCCGGCGAGTTCATCGCCCCTCAGGACACATTAGCTGGCAGCCCTGCGGAGTTTGTTTCTGACCTCCGACGCCTTTTCAGGGCCATCCGCCCGGTAACTGCTGCCAGACACGTCGAACACCGCCCGTTCGTTTTCAAGGATTTGCGCACCTGCGAGTATGTTTTCCGTAGGGTTGACGCTATCCGTGGGCCATTGGAGCCAGCCTACACTGGCCCTCACCGAATCATCAAAAGGGTTGACGATCGCTCCTACGTCATAGACGTCAATGGAGTCCGCAAGGCTCTTTCAACTAATCACCTGAAGCCAGCTTATCTCGAACCGGTGGACTTGCAGCCTTCACAACCCCAGTTGCCACCTCCACAGCCCCCGCAGTCTTCGCGGCCTCAGCCGTTGCTTTCGCAGACTCCGTTGACTCAACTGCTTCCGCCGCAGGGGCTATCTCAGCCGCCGCGGCCTTCTTTCTTGGACCAATCCCCGATGAAACCTTCACCGTCTTCTCTACAGCGCCAGCCCAATATCACCTCAAAGAAGCATGTCACCTTTTCATTCCCTTCGCAGCCCGCGAAGGTCATTGGGGAGGGAGTGGCTGTGGCGCCCCAATCGACAGCACCAGCATCAGCGCCAACTTCACGGCGCTCTCGGCGCAAGCAGGCTCTCGTTCCGCGGAACGTGGAAAGAACCTGCACAGTTCCTGTTTGGCAGCCATCCTAGCTGGTCGCGTCTTACATCGCCCTCGATTTTCATCCTCACGTGTGGAGACCTTTTATAACGCTAGAAAGCCAATAAAGACTTTAAAATAAAACCCCCGGTTTTTGTAATTACGCTGCACCTATTAATAGGAAATCCCTTCGCCCTCACAGTGGCATAATTTCCATTCCTAAAGATTTATGCAATTAAAATGGACTAATGCCCCAAAATGCATTTGACAACAATTCAAATCTACAGCTGACTGCTCAAAATCCGTTAATGGTGTGAGAAAGAGGGAACGAGAAAGTGCACCATCTCGATATAGGCATTTTGTATGGGACACTGACATATAGAAACTGGACTGCTAACACGCGTCTGAAAAACGAGACCATTTTTAGCCTAGGCTCAAATCTTTCAGGAAAATTTTGGCAATTAAAATGCTCTAAAAACCCGCACAATTATGTTTAAACACAGCTAAATAATAAATAATTAAGTTGTCACAAATCGATTTCTGTTGAATCTCGCTCAATTTTTAGTATTTTCATAAAAAGGCCCCTGAAAATAATCAACAGGGTATCAACGAACAACAGAGATAGATATAAAAGTTAGTGTTGCTACTTTTGTCTAACCTTCACATTTCACGTTTATGCCAATATAATCTAAAATATGCGACGCAAAGTGCCGAAGCCATCTGTTGGTCATCGTTAAACTATTGCAACAGCCGATTTTAATTTGGTTTTTATTCTATTACTTTTGTGTAATTTGCGTTTTTTTCAGCTCAAATAATTTTAATACGAAGAAAAAAGTGTTATGAAGTGGAATGGATTTATCGGGGATGCACTATTTTCATTCGAATACCAGAATAAAGTTCCATTAAGTTGTCTGCCTGGGGTATCAACGGGGGAGCGAGATAGTTAGATTTCGGCCTAAATTTGATCTCGTTTTTGAAGTGAGTTTTTAGCCAGGACCAGCAGTCCAGTTTCTATATGTCAGTGGTATGGGACCATAGAAATATAAACTAAACACGGAACGGCTGTACCGTGTAAAAGCCCTGTACGTGAGCGTCCACTTCAAAGTAGCTTGTGTAGAGTACAGCAATAGTGTGCGAGAGGAACGCAGCATGATCGAACTGTCAGTTGAATTCTTGTTCGTTCGGTGCTTAGTCACAAAAAGTGCGAGTTTTTGCGGTTTTAGGTATCGTTTGGTGCAGAGTTGTTAAGAACTGTGTGAAAGAAGTTTTTACGCTTTTAGGGAATAATTATTTCAGTGCGATTTACTTATAATAGCCGCTAATTTGCGAAATGAAGTGCTCTGTTTTAAGTTGCCTAAACAACACGAAAGCACCGCGCGGGAAATCGTTTTTTCGGTATGTGGAGTGTTGTAAATACAGCATAGTTATTATACCTTATAAAATGTTGCTAAAAGAAGTTGGGTCAACTGCTTGGAGGAACGAACGAACATGGAGTGGAAACGAGCCGAAAAAAGTGAAGCCATTTCAAAGATTTGTGAGTAGAAATACACACATAGATATCACTCAGTACAGGCGTAAAATTTTGCTGGTATTGCGAAGGGGCAGGTGATTTAATCTGTTGGAACCACCTGTCCTGCAAATGGATATAGCTTGGGAACATAAAACCCAATAAAAAGAAAGTATTAAGTAAAGTAATTTTTCTATCAATCAATCTTGATTACGCGTTATCCCCCCATAAAAATCTATATGGCGACGACTCTGGCTCCATTTCCACATATCTGACAATTCTTCTGGAGGGAAAATCACTTCAGTTAAGAATGATATTTTCGCACAAAATTTGATCATTTATACGCAACTTTATGACACGAAATCACTAAATATAGTTTTCTTAAGTACCTACTTGTGAAAACAAAGCACAGAGATCCCGTAAATCTGCACATTTTTGTAGCCAGGCATGAAACACTTCTTAAGCACTTTTCAATAGTATTTTCCGCGAAATGACCTAAATATATAAATATTAGCCCTTTTCAGAAATTAAGGCAATATTTAAACATAAAAACTACACCTTACAACCATTATTTAAGCAAAAAAAGCACAAAATAACCTCTTCTGCACTTTAAATTTCCCGGTCGTTTCTCGTTTGACACTTAATACGCCTGGCTTTTGACATTCGGTACACTTTTTTGACATTCAGTACACGGAATTTTGGCTTCACTCACCGACAGGGTTTTTACACGGTTGTTCCACTCCATATTCGTTCGTTCCTCCAAGGTCAACTGCAATCGCTGTCGCAGACTGACATGAAGTTGGCGGCAATTCTTACAAACTGCCTTCTGACTGAAAATTTTCCTTTTACAAATTGCCTATTGACTAAAGATTTTTACATACTACACAAATTGTTGCTTGTCTTAGCATGAAAAAGGTATTTGTTTAAAACCTGTTCCACAAATGCGTGTTTGTCTGCACGTGAAAAAATTTTGAAATGTAACCAACTTCAGACAGCGACAGCGATTGCAGTCTTACCAAGAAGTTAAATCAACTTCAGCAAATTGAAAAAAATCATCATATTTTTCACGCCGCTGGTTTGTTTACATCTCGCAAAAGCAGGGTAGCTTATCGCATGAATGGTGGCGTCAAAAGTCGATATCCGGAGGGGCATGGAATTTATATCAGGCACTTTAAAATATATATTTATATGATATTTTAACGCAATCGTACCTAACACCGTATTATTTCGCAAATCGTCTTGTGTATAATTGCGCTATTTTAAAATTTTCCAGCAAATTCAAGGCTTTCAAATTTTCTTTTAAATGCCCCTCTCATTATTTCTACATATTTATGCCAGTACTGGCTAACCACCACTATCACAGTGAATTCTAACACATCTAGAAAAAGTGGACGCTTAATATGCCTTACAGCCGTTCCGTGCTTAGTTTATATTTCTATGTATGGGACGAGTAGTCCATTTCTGTATGTCAGTGCCCAATGGGAAATCGAGGCAGCGATTCTCAATGAAGGTATTCCGAAGTATATCCTAAGATGACTTATTGAAGGTATACATTCGATGTATTCCTGATTACTCAATAAGAAGCTAGGAGGAAGGAATACACTTGCGAACGACGTTCACTCTGTGAAGAATTCAAGCTTTTCCCCCTTAACCGCGGTTTTCTAATCTCCCCCATGCCTATGAATTTTTAGCATGTTGCGACCTGCGTCCTATAAGGGCCCTGACGCGATAGTTCTCATTCCGGTGTTGTGAGTGCAGTATTAGTGAAGTTTTATTCTTAATTAATGTTTATTGTGTTATTTTATTAATTTTAGCAATTTATGTTTTATGTGGAGTGTTGAGTTTTTGTTTAAATTTTGTATACTCATATTTATCAAATAATACTAAAATCAATGAGAAGATCGTTTTGTTTTTATATTTTCCTAATTTTTCCATTTCATATACATATTATGGGCGTGATTCTTCAGAATATAACGCCTGGATTCTGTTTGTCATCTCGGATTCCGTGACGTGACAGCTTATGACTGAATAACGAAGAAATTTTCATTAAAGTAATAGAACAGTCAATTCAGTCATAAGCTGACACGTCACGGAATCTGAGATGACAAACAGAATCCAGGCCTTATATTCCGAATCACTGAAAAAGGAATTCAAGGGAAATGATTCCGAAGTGCTTCCTTGTGTTGCCTTCTGAATTAATTCTGGGTAATCTAGTGGGAAGGAATATAAAAAGCGTTTGTACTGCTTCGTTCCGCGGACATGCCTATGTTAAAAAGATATGAGAGAGGATACGGCAGGTCAGGCATTCTTGCCTTCCAGAGAAGGCTTCGGAATGCCTAATTGGATGCTTCAATTTCCCATTGGGTGGGACCAGCAGTCCACTTTCTATATGTCACTGCCACAGACATATATAAAACATGGACCGCTCAATCTCCTGCTTGGAGGAACGAACGAACATGGAGTGGAAACGAGCCGAAAAAAGTGAAGCCATTTCAAAGATGTGTGATTAGAAACACTCACACATAGACATCACTCAGTACAGGCGTAAAATTTTGCTGGCATTACGAAGGGGCAGGTGATTTAATCTGTTGGAACCACCTGTCCTGCAAATGGATGTCGCCTGGGAACATAAAACCCAATAAAAAGAAAGTATTAAGTAAAGTAATATTTCTATCAATCAATCTTGATTACGCATTATCCCCCCATAAAAATCTATATGGCGACGACTCTGGCTCCATTTCCACATATTTGACAATTCTTCTGGAGGGAAAATCACTTCAGTTAAGAATGATATTTTCGCACAAAATTTTATCATTTATACGCAACTTTATGACACGAAATCACTAAATATAGTTTTCTTAAGTACCTACTTGTGAAAACAAAGCACAGAGATCCCGTAAATCTGCACATTTTTGTAGCCAGGCATGAAACACTTCTTAAGCACTTTTCAATAGTATTTTCCGCGAAATGACCTAAATATATACATATTAGCCCTATTCAGAAATTAAGGCAATATTTAAACATAAAAACTACACCTTACAACCACCATTTAAGCAAAAAGAGCACAAAATAACCTCTTCTGCACTTTAAATTTCCCGGTCGTTTCTCGTTTGACACTTAATACGCCTGGCTTTTGACATTCGGTACACTTTTTTGACATTCAGTACACGGAATTTTGGCTTCACTCACCGACAGGGTTTTTACACGGTTGTTCCACTCCATATTCGTTCGTTCCTCCAAGATCTCCTGTCTCAAGCGATGGCCAATTTGACAACCTACTGCCACAGAGGGACGAGATGAGACATATAAAAATTTATATGGTGCTGTCTATTTTTATCGCATTGCATGCATGGGCCGATTCCGCAGATTTTTTGAATGCGGAATTGCTGAATGCTGACAAAAATATTTGAATTTAAATATTTCTTGAACAAAAAATTTAAAGAAAATGTACTTTAAATGCATTTAATGTAAATAAAATATCATTATTGATGTCATAAATATGCTTTTAAATGTTTGTCCTTGCCAGATTACCAATATTTTCTAACATTTGTGATTAATTAATTTTAAGTTATGAAAACATTAGATTAAATTTGTTTTTGTTCACGAAATTGAATGAACATATGTATTAAGAGCTAGAAATAGATAACAACTATATCTATAAGCTAATAAACTCAGATAAAAGAAACTAATACCCATGTTCTGCATTCCGAGTTAAATGAAAAGAACTCGTAAAACTCTGTTTCTTTAATAAAATTCTTAAAACTGTAACACATTTATTTCAGTAAACTTTGAAGGCAGAAGCTGCCTTAATAAAGAGGAGGAGGAAAATATCCTTCACTCCTCTGCCAATGCCGCAGATATCGCAGTCTAGGCTCCTCTTTCTATGATGTGCCGGAAATGAGTTCTGTCAGGATTAGAAGCCTGGAAACCTTCATTCGGAACTCTAGATGGTTCAAGGGTTAACTATGGAGGAACTTGCTCCATGTGGTATCACACCGGGCCTTTTTCTGGCCTAAGTGTGCCCCAACTGGGCACCCACTACTACCTAACCTAACCTAACCTACCTTTGATTTCAATTAATTTTTCCACAAAAACTTCGAAATATTTCGATTGGATTTTTCTATTGAATTATTTTAATTTTAAACGAAACAATTAATTGAAGCTAAAAGTTACTGAAATGAGTTTGTTAAATTCATAAACGTCTTATTACGAAAATTCCATTCAAAGGGAGTTTTGTAAGCTCCTTTAGATTTTATTTCACTCGGAATGAGAGAACATGGGCTCTGGAATCAATTCCAGTGTTATTAAAGTAGCTCCTCTGAAAGTCCTAATTAAAACAAATTGATCAATTAATATATAATCATGCTGCCTCGCACTTAAATTTCAATTAAATTGCCTGTAACAAACAAATTCGCATTCATTTGACAATTCTCCAGAGAATTGTCAGAGAAAATCTTTAACGGAAATTCAGCCCGCTGATAAATATTTGACATTATAGGACGTTAATTTTACGTCATTTCACGAACTGTCACTGCCACAGAGCGAAAGAGAGGGAACAAAAACCGCATCGTCCGCTTCTATGGGAAAACGTGTACGTGAGCGGTCCATTATATTATACGTCAGTGGTCACTGCATATAGAAATTGACTACTCGTCTCGTACTCCCATACAAAATGTCTATATCGAAATGGCTCGCTTTCTCGTTCCTTCTTGCTCAAATCATTAACGGATTTTGAGCAGTCAGCTGTGGGTTTGAATAGGGTATTCCATTCTGTTTGAAAAAGTGCTTCAAAATGTTGATTTTGCTAATAAAAAGCCATAAAAAATTATATTTCGGCCTTTTTTATCCCGCCAAAAACGCTGTCAGCCATTTTCGTGACGTAATATTGGTAAAAGCAACAGTCGGGTATGTACCACCGGCACTCTTTCAACGTTGACAGCTCGAAATATTTGGTGTTTTTTTGGGAAAATAATGAATTTCAATCGCTATCATTGGTGTGTAGTGTCTAGTTGTAGAAATACTAGCATTAAAACTCCAGGAAAGTTGTTTATCAAAGTGCCAGATGATATTGAAAGGAGGAATATGCAAAGAACTTTGCAACCATCATTGAATCAGTTTTTGGCAGATTCGTACTATCTGCTTTTACAAAACCGGTTTGCATTTTAATAAATAAATAGTTACAAATAAAATGCACTAACGAAGGAACACAATTATTACTCCTTGAAGTAAAAGTTGAGAGATATGTACCAGCTGTTTACACTGAACTGACAGTTGTTGCCTGTATGACGTCACACGATGGCGGCTCGTGTTTTAGGTCACGTGATATACAGAGTAAAAATTACGACTTTTAATTTTAATATTATAAAACAATAACGTGCTTTTATAACTCAAAATCAGAATATTTAAGTATATTTCTACATACATTTTAATTTTTATCTAATTTCATAATTTATTTTTGACTAAGGCAACTACCCTATTGCTGTCAAATGCATTTTTGAGCCATTTAGTTGATTTTAATTGTATAAATTGTAAAGTAAAAGTGAAGTATGAGAGAGTAACGGCTGTTTACTCGGAACAGGTTACAGCACTTCGGGGTGACGGCGTGTAGCCAGACTGAAGAGGGTGCTCGACCCAGAGTCTCAGGAGCGCCTTGCGCGGCACGAGCTAGCTCGCCGGATGGGGGGGGGTTCGCGGACTCTGAGCCAAACGAGCACTAAGGGAGTCTTTGTTTTCTACGCTCCTATCGGAAGGTGGGAGAGAATCCTTCCGTTGTTTTTTTTTTCTAATGCCCCACACATTAACAGCTATCAGGAGAGGTTGGATAAACGACCAAAAAAGAACAAAACAATCAAAGGGGTGGAGAAAAAAAATAGGGGGATCCGCCCATCCCGGTGTAGAGGTAAGGATGCTGGGTTGCCTCCATGGACCCAGCCTCCTTCATGCCCGCCTCCTAGTATCCCAACCCCCTACAGGTGGGTATACCCCTGCCTATATCGTCGACGAAATGATTCGCTTATGCCTCCATCCCGGACGAAAGAAAAACTCTTAAGTTCGATGCATGATAACTATAATTCACAAAGCTAGGTTGAAGTTACAAGGGTTCGACTTTGAGATCGAACATAGAAAGGGAAGCCAAAACGTCGTGCCCGATACCCTGTCCCGTGTACACATGGAAGAGCTGGACCTTGCAAAGGCATTGGTGACAGACGTCGATCTAACGTCGCCACATTTCTCCTCAGCCGAGTACGAAGACCTGAAAAAGTCCATCACGGAAAACGCAGACCGCCTGCCTGACGTGTGTGTGTCCGACGGATACGTTTACGCTCGGCGACAACCTCGGACAGGAGCCTTGGAGGACGATGAATTATGCTGGAAGTTATGGGTGCCTAAACCTTTGACCGGCGAGATAATAACTAGAGCTCATGACCCGCCGCATACTGGTCATGGAGGTTTCCACAAAACTCTGTATAGAATCCGTCAAAAATATTACTGGCCCGGAATGGTCAGTCAAGTTCGAGATTACGTCCAACGTTGCGACACCTGCAAAGAAACGAAAGCTAGTTCTCAAGTACAGCGACCGCCCATGGGAGGGCAAATGAAAGTTCTGAGGCCTTTCCAATTTCTGTATATCGACTTTATGGGACCTTACCCTAGAACTTCTCGAGGGAATTCGTGCATTTTCGTTGTTTTGGATGCCTTTAGCAAGTTCGTGTTCCTGAAGGCTATGCGCTCTGAGTCCACTGATCTTGTAGTTCGGTACCTAGAAGACGAAATCTTCACCACATTCGGAGTGCCGGAAACCGTGTTTTCAGACAACGGGAAACAGTTTGTATCCAATATGTTCCAAAAATTCCTTGGCGACTATGGAGTACGTCATATCCGCACCGCTAAGTATTCTCCCCATCCAAATGCTTCAGAGCGTGTGAATAGGTCTGTTTTAGCCGCTATCCGCGCATACCTTAGAGATGACCAACGACATTGGGACCTTCACCTACAGAAAATTGCTTGTGCGTTGCGCAGTTCTATTCATCAGTCAATTGAAGTGGAGCCATACTACGCACTCTTTGGCCAGCACATGATGTTGCACGGCTCGGCCTACGCCCTCTTAAAGAGGATACGTAGCTTGGGAGAAGGCGAGGCACGTTGTCTAACAGGATCGGACAAGCTGGCTCTGATTCGGGAACGACTGGAAAATCAGCTGGAAAGCGCTCACGCCCGTCATGAAAACACCTATAACACCCGGTGCCGGGAGGTGAGATACCTACCCGGACAAGAAGTCTTTCGACGCCTATTCCCGCAAAGTAGCTTTCCGCAAGGCAAGAATGCCAAGTTAGAGAAAAAATTCGCCAAGGCCAGGATAGTGAAACCAGTGGGAAATTCCCTCTATGAATTGGAGGATTTATGTGGCAAGTCTTTGGGGGTCTACCATAGTAAGGACATTCGACAGTAGCTGATAAGACTACAAATACCTCCTCACAGGGCGCTCGTTCTTCTGTCTTCTTCCTCGCGGTAATACCGATCAGAAGCCGACAGCCTTGTGACGTTCGCCTGCCAATAAATCGGCAATGAGTCATTGAAACCCAGCCTTAGGGTAATCACAGCCTTCTGACGATGCGACGCCACCTGGCCGTTGATAAAGTCAACATCCAACTCACACGCGGGCACAATTGACAGCTCGTCTTGAGAGGCCGGAAGGCAGGAGAGCGGCCATTTTGTCATTATCCGTGGTGCAGTAAGGATCGCACTCCGCACTAGTTAGATAAAGTAAAGAAGAAACTAAGTGAAATTGTGCACACCCCAGGATATTACAGAAGGTGAGTTGGTTGCAGCACGAAAGCAGCCCTTCAAAATACCAAATAGTAAGCGAAGCAAACAAAGAAAATTTTTCCCCTTTTCGGTGGCCAGGGACCGATGGTTCCTCTCAGGCGTGGATGGAGGACCCGCGATTTCCTGGTTCACCGAAAAGGGGAAAAATTTTCTTTGTTTGCTTCGCTTACTATTTGGTATTTTGAAGGGCTGCTTTCGTGCTGCAACCAACTCACCTTCTGTAATATCCTGGGGTGTGCACAATTTCACTTAGTTTCTTCTTTACTTTATCTAACTAGTGCGGAGTGCGATCCTTACTGCACCACGGATAATGACAAAATGGCCGCTCTCCTGCCTTCCGGCCTCTCAAGACGAGCTGTCAATTGTGCCCGCGTGTGAGTTGGATGTTGACTTTATCAACGGCCAGGTGGCGTCGCATCGTCAGAAGGCTGTGATTACCCTAAGGCTGGGTTTCAATGACTCATTGCCGATTTATTGGCAGGCGAACGTCACAAGGCTGTCGGCTTCTGATCGGTATTACCGCGAGGAAGAAGACAGAAGAACGAGCGCCCTGTGAGGAGGTATTTGTAGTCTTATCAGCTACTGTCGAATGTCCTTACTATGGTAGACCCCCAAAGACTTGCCACATAAATCCTCCAATTCATAGAGGGAATTTCCCACTGGTTTCACTATCCTGGCCTTGGCGAATTTTTTCTCTAACTTGGCATTCTTGCCTTGCGGAAAGCTACTTTGCGGGAATAGGCGTCGAAAGACTTCTTGTCCGGGTAGGTATCTCACCTCCCGGCACCGGGTGTTATAGGTGTTTTCATGACGGGCGTGAGCGCTTTCCAGCTGATTTTCCAGTCGTTCCCGAATCAGAGCCAGCTTGTCCGATCCTGTTAGACAACGTGCCTCGCCTTCTCCCAAGCTACGTATCCTCTTTAAGAGGGCGTAGGCCGAGCCGTGCAACATCATGTGCTGGCCAAAGAGTGCGTAGTATGGCTCCACTTCAATTGACTGATGAATAGAACTGCGCAACGCACAAGCAATTTTCTGTAGGTGAAGGTCCCAATGTCGTTGGTCATCTCTAAGGTATGCGCGGATAGCGGCTAAAACAGACCTATTCACACGCTCTGAAGCATTTGGATGGGGAGAATACTTAGCGGTGCGGATATGACGTACTCCATAGTCGCCAAGGAATTTTTGGAACATATTGGATACAAACTGTTTCCCGTTGTCTGAAAACACGGTTTCCGGCACTCCGAATGTGGTGAAGATTTCGTCTTCTAGGTACCGAACTACAAGATCAGTGGACTCAGAGCGCATAGCCTTCAGGAACACGAACTTGCTAAAGGCATCCAAAACAACGAAAATGCACGAATTCCCTCGAGAAGTTCTAGGGTAAGGTCCCATAAAGTCGATATACAGAAATTGGAAAGGCCTCAGAACTTTCATTTGCCCTCCCATGGGCGGTCGCTGTACTTGAGAACTAGCTTTCGTTTCTTTGCAGGTGTCGCAACGTTGGACGTAATCTCGAACTTGACTGACCATTCCGGGCCAGTAATATTTTTGACGGATTCTATACAGAGTTTTGTGGAAACCTCCATGACCAGTATGCGGCGGGTCATGAGCTCTAGTTATTATCTCGCCGGTCAAAGGTTTAGGCACCCATAACTTCCAGCATAATTCATCGTCCTCCAAGGCTCCTGTCCGAGGTTGTCGCCGAGCGTAAACGTATCCGTCGGACACACACACGTCAGGCAGGCGGTCTGCGTTTTCCGTGATGGACTTTTTCAGGTCTTCGTACTCGGCTGAGGAGAAATGTGGCGACGTTAGATCGACGTCTGTCACCAATGCCTTTGCAAGGTCCAGCTCTTCCATGTGTACACGGGACAGGGTATCGGGCACGACGTTTTGGCTTCCCTTTCTATGTTCGATCTCAAAGTCGAACCCTTGCAACTTCAAGCTCCAGCGGGCGAGTCGGCCACTCAAATCTTTCTGGCTCATGAGCCACCTCAGGCTGGCATGGTCTGTTATGATCGTGAAGGGTTGTCCCTCGATGTATGCGCGAAACTTTTTGACACTCAGCAGGGCGGCGTAGCACTCGAGTTCTGTAATACTGTATTTGGCCTGCGTAGGGTTAATTTTTTTTGACATAAAGGCGATGGGGTGTTCCACACCTTCTTTATCCTTTTGGAACAGGACACTCCCTACACCTGTAGTGCTGGCGTCGCACTGAATGTAAAATCGCTCAGAAAAGTCTGGGGTGTACAACTCTGTGGCAGAGATCAGGGCTGATTTTAACTGCTGGAGGGACTTCCTACCTTCCTCGTTTATTTTAAAAGTCTTTGTTTTTTTCAGGCAATCCGTGAGAGGGGCTGCTATCGAAGCATAATTCGGTACAAACCTTTGGTACCAGCCTGTCATACCAAGAAACCGACGGAGCTGTTTGGGGGTTTTCGGTTCCGGGAATTCTTTTATAGCTGTAATCTTATTCGGATCTGTCCTGAGAGTTCCGTCTCCTACTACGAAGCCAAGATATCGCACTTCCTGTACGCAGAACTTACTTTTACTCACATTTATTGTTAAGCCAGCCTGGTGCAATCGTTTGGCAACTTCATCCAAAATTTGGATATGTTTTTCGAAGGTGGGCGTTACTACCAAAAGGTCGTCCAGGTAGACGAAAACATTTTCCCGCAGGTGTCCAGGGATGACTCGGTCCATCAGCCGGCACATTCTTTGGGGCGCGTTACACAGACCAAAGGGCATGACCGTAAACTGGTACAACGGTCGCCCAGGAACCGTAAAGGCAGTCTTCTCGCGACTATGTTTTTCCAGCGGAATCTGCCAAAACGCGTCCTTCAAGTCTATGCCGCTGATGAACCGGGTATCCTGGAGTCTTCCAAGGAGGCCGTCAATATGTGGCAACGGATAAGCGTCTTTGATGGTTACCCGATTAACAGCTCTTGAGTCTAGGCAAAGTCGGTTCTTCCCCGGCTTCCGCACCAGAACTACTGGGGAGTTCCATGGGCTGTCAGACTCCTCTATGACTCCTAGAGCCAACATTCTGTCCAGCTCCTCGTACATGAGCTTCTGGATCATTGGTGAGACAGGATAGTGGCGTTGTTTTATGGGTGGTGCATCTCCGGTGTTAATGACATGTTCCATCACGTGGGTCTTTCCGAGACCATGTGTAGCGAAGTTGGGAAATTTTGAAATAGCCCCCTCCAATTGCAGTTCTTGGTCAGGGGTCAGGTGATGTCGTGGCTCACTGAAATTGTTCGCCAGCGAAAGCTCCGAGATTAATCCTGGGGCCAAATTAAAGGTGCGCCAAAAATCTATGCCTAGATAAAGAGGTTGGGCCAATCCTGGTACAACATATATCATCAGAGGTCGGGTCACGCCTCGGTAAGCCACCTGGGCCTTAACGTACCCAGTGACAGCCTGTCCTCTCCCGTCCGCTGTGATAACAGATCTCCTCAATCGTATTGGAGTTAGATTCGCCTTTTGCATAAAATGTTCAGCTCCTTCCCCTAAGCAAGTGATGCTGGCTCCGCTATCTAAGAGACCAGTAATGGGTGTGTCATTTATTAGCACGCTAACATAAGGTCTATCATCTCCGTCAACTCTGACTATGCTCGACGCTATTTTCTTCGTGACACGTTTTCGTTCAGCATACAATTCCCGCAGTCTCTTCAAGGCTTGCCGTTTTCGCGGAGAGACACATTTTAGATGAGTACTCGCAGTGGCAGCTGCCTGGAGACTGGAGTTGAATATTCGTTGTCTCACTATGTGATAGTTCTTCCATCGTTCGTGCAGGGTGGGTTTAGGGACTCTTTCCGGGGCAGACATGGTTACATTCAACTCCTCAGTTATATTGGCTGAGGAAAGAACGGTATCTGTGGTGGGAGGATCCACAGACATTGGGTCATTTAGTTTTTGCGGGGTTGACCTGAGAGCAAGGTTTTCCCCGTCTCGGGTTTGGGTGCCGGTGTAAGATGAGCAGGGCGTGGCACTCCGGCTACCGTGCTGCCCGCTGACCGGTTTCCCGAACAGTCACTGCAACGTGGAGTGGTAGTGCCGGGTTTACCACATCTGTAGCAAAAGAGTACTCGTTGTTCGGAGGGGCACATCTGAAAGTAATGTCCCGACCGCTGGCAGTTCCAACATTTCATTTCTATCGCCCCACCACTGAGGGCATCGATCGAATCCTCTAAATTATTTAGTCCTTGAGCGATGTCTTCCACCGGGTCCAACTCCTGGACTTTCCCAATAGCGAATCGGGGTTGCATACCAAAACGGACTGAATTGGTTTGTAGCCGTTCTGCCTGTCTGCAGGTTTCCCTTAACTCACGCAGTGAGTAAGCCGGCTGAACATAAACCAGGTGGGCCAATCGAGGAATGAGACCATCCTTGATTATTTTCACTAAATCTACTTCCGGTAGGGGTCTGTCCAATTTGCACTGTAATGCAAGTACACGCTGCTCGAAGTCGGCGTAACTCTTCGAAGGTGCCTGTCTAGACGTCATCAGGGCCTGCAATATGCGATGGTTCGATTGTGGCGGCTGGAACCGTTCCTGGAGCTGGGACTTAAAGATGAGCCATGTAAAGTTTCTAAATTGTCGGCGAAACACCGTCCAAAACCAGGTTTCAGCTTTGTCCTTCAACAAGAAGTGAACGTTTGAACAAAGCTCCGTGTCGCTAACGCCACTGGATCGAGAAACACATTCGGTGCGGTAAATAAAGTCTTCCGCAGACATCCCCTTTGAGTCGCCGTTAAAAGTAAAATTCCACGAGAGCACGACAGATTTTCTGGTAGGTATATAATCTAATCCTTCGCCTGGAGATGCTATAAATGAGGGACCTCCTGACATCAGGCCACTACGTTGAGAGCGGGGGCTAGGTTCGGAGGGAACCCCTTGACCTCTAGGATCGGGTACATAGGTTTGGCGTTCGCCAGTGAAAAGTTGACCGTTAGTAGCTGGCTGTGGTGAGTTCGCGAATTGTTCTGCCCTGGCAGCTTGACTCCTCAGGCCAGTACGGGTACCAGTTCTGGGAGGTCGGCCTCGGCCTACGCCTCGACCTCCGCCTCTGTTGCCAAACACATTGGTGTTGTTCCTCGGGGGTGTATTGGCTACCGGTATTAACCCGTAACCGCTCCTTATGTCGTTGAGGGCATCCCTTAGGGCGTGCAGTTCGGTTCGTAAATTATCCAGGGCTGGAAGGCTTTCTCCCGTTACCTGGGAAGGTGCGCCAGAATCTCGAGAGGGACCACTACCAGGCCTTTCTACCACGGTATCATCGAGACTGCCGTCCCGTGAAGCACCTTGCTTACCGGTCATGATTAAAAGAAAATAATTCCGAAGGCGATATCTATTAACTCGTGAGGTTGGTTGATTTATATAAGGACTTTATAAGTCACGTCCTTAAGAACGCAGAGAAAGGAAAAAAAATTTGCAGGTGGGCGTGTGCAAATAGGCACTCCCACTCAAGAAAACAAGTGTCGCAACCGAAAGTTTGAAGCTTGGCTTCTTATCAATTCAACAAAAATTCAGTATCGGAACACTTCACGTTCCAGACTACTCTCACGTATATAGCTAAACTAGTCTCCTACTGATGCTTAGCTGAACTAAACTCGTACTCAGGTAATCAACAAGATGAATGCAAAACTTAAGAAAATCTGAACCTATTACATGATATCCGGTGAGGCAATAAGCGGATCATTCCTACGCGCAACATGAACAAGATAACAACGAATCAAAAAAAACAATATCTTTGATTTGTACCATACTCAAATAGACAGTGTTGAAATTATTGTCTGCAAACAGGAAAGCAATATTGACAGTGCTAGAACCACGTCTGCACCGAATCTGAAATAGAGGACTTTTTCCCTTTTCCAACCTCACAGTCGGAATCGGTATAAAGAGTTTACCTACAACACGGTAGAATATAAAGGAATGGGATGGGAAAAGCGGTGGGAAGAAGGAATCCTAGCGCCGTTCGCAAGCGCATCTCGTGACCATGGGGTACGTCGAGGCAAGTGAGCCAGGCAGGGCCTAAGCAACACCGAACTCTCGGGTTTCCCAACGACCAGAAGAACGCCTACCGAATTACAAGTGCCTGCCCGAGAACGTCTGAGGCCATGCAAGGGAGGGAATTTACCCGCCCAAGTACGATCTCTCAGATCGCACTCAGTCATCCACCAGACTCGCGGAACGGTGGTTGAGATGCTACACTCAGGGTCAATGAAGCGCAGAGGCATGTCGCAAAGATAGCATCCTGTGGACGTTGATCTTGATCTGGCATGCGACCAGTACTTCACCAACCACAGGCATGAACCTCCCTCTCCCCGTCCAAGAAGCCTCATCGAATCGCAAGGAATGAATTCGAAAACTCTAGACCTGTTCTGACTCTTTGATCAATCCTGGAGAAGAGAGAACATACCCAACCGCTAGGGGGATGGTAGTCAGGGAACCTAAAGCGCTCCTCTTACCACACTACCGACGTGAAAAGAGAAGATACTGCACTTGGCAGCACGAGTATTATTTGCGGCCGTGTAGGCCTAATGTGGCAGCCCTTACGAACAGGGAATCCTATCCGTTTCGGGCCCCACGTTGGGCGCCATTTTTGTAAAGTAAAAGTGAAGTATGAGAGAGTAACGGCTGTTTACTCGGAACAGGTTACAGCACTTCGGGGTGACGGCGTGTAGCCAGACTGAAGAGGGTGCTCGACCCAGAGTCTCAGGAGCGCCTTGCGCGGCACGAGCTAGCTCGCCGGATGGGGGGGGGTTCGCGGACTCTGAGCCAAACGAGCACTAAGGGAGGCTTTGTTTTCTACGCTCCTATCGGAAGGTGGGAGAGAATCCTTCCGTTGTTTTTTTTTTCTAATGCCCCACACATTAACAGCTATCAGGAGAGGTTGGATAAACGACCAAAAAAGAACAAAACAATCAAAGGGGTGGAGAAAAAAAATAGGGGGATCCGCCCATCCCGGTGTAGAGGTAAGGATGCTGGGTTGCCTCCATGGACCCAGCCTCCTTCATGCCCGCCTCCTAGTATCCCAACCCCCTACAGGTGGGTATACCCCTGCCTAAATCGTCGACGAAATGATTCGCTTATGCCTCCATCCCGGACGAAAGAAAAACTCTTAAGTTCGATGCATGATAACTATAATTCACAAGCTAGGTTGAAGTTACAAGAGTCCATATAAACAAATTCTAAAGGTATCAGTAAAATTTCCCTTTTTTTTTTCTATAATATAAGGTAGAGACAATTCTTACTCTTTAAATTCCCTGCAGTATCAAATTCAAAATTAGACTGCTCCCTAAAAGTGATAGGTGATTCTTATGCGAATCTATTAAATAATACTAGGTACGAATGACAAATTAGAATACAGCCTTAAGATTATTAGTCGATATAGATAAACTCATCGGCTCTTATAGTGATTGAACAATGGCTACTCAGCATGAATAAATTATTTGGCTTGGCCGGTATTTACACTGTTGGACTTAATCAAATTTTACGGTGCTCAAAAAAAACCAATCAACAATTTTGGAACCGAGAACATTGGCATTTAATCTATCCGGAGTACAAATTAATTTATTTACGTGAACCACGGGGGAAAAGATGAGGTAAATTCGGAATATCAGGTGATAACATGAGTACCGGTTCAAAATTTTTTTGTTTGTTTGTTTGTTTTTGTTTAAAGAAAAACCTCCACGAAGGAGAAGGGTTTCTACAGGCCTTACACGTGTTTGAGGACTTCACCGAAGCTAGTTGAGCACTTGTACTTAAGACCAAAAATCACAGTCAGCAGATATTTTAAAATTCTAAGGACGCAAGGCAATTGCAGCCGAGGGCCATGGCCACCACAGATGCCACACAAAAAATATATCAAAATAGTTATTGCAAGGTAGGACTTACCCGGGAATCCGTTGGAGTCGACTCGGCAGGATCCCGCGACGAAATCTGCAATGCAAGGTAGTTAGCTTTTGAGGGGGCCAAGTCCTTTGCGTTATGAAGCCTGGGGGGGGTGAAGAGCCTGAGGAAACGTCCTCCTTTCGCTTACGCTTACGCGACCTACGTCTCTCTACCTGGCTGTAGCTGATACTTTACCGGGGGGGTGAGGAGGCCTTAAACTATCACGATACAATTTAAACCGAAAAAAAAAGATATGAATAAAACAAAAGAAATCTTGAGGTTTCTTGACTGGCTGTCCGGTGGCGTCCGAGGGGTCCGGCGAGCATCCCACGGCCGATGCTGGCTTCCTTAAGCCTGGACGTACACGGTTCCAATAGGGGTCGACATGGTGGGGAGGTGCAGCAGGTGCGGTGCTCGAGACTTCGAGTTACTTCGAATTGACAGGATATCGTGTCGCATCTAGGTGAGTTCCGGCGGCGCAGCCCCGAGTTATAGGATCCGGCAGTTGCTGGGCTTACGCACTCGGTTTTTTTTTTTTTATCGTCTGCCTTCGGCGGATAAACCCCGGAATCAAAAAAAAAGAATAATGCGGGTCCTTCCTAACAAGTCAGGGAGGGGAGCACCGAGACCAAGGACGTTCTTCTCCTTTTTTTCTTCTGGCTCCTTGGGGAGCTGGTTAAACTAGCTCGGGTTCCCTCGTGGCCAGGGACCGATGGTTCCTCTCAGGCGTGGATGGAGGACCCGCGATTTCCTGGTTCACCGAAAAGGGGAAAAATTTTCTTTGTTTGCTTCGCTTACTATTTGGTATTTTGAAGGGCTGCTTTCGTGCTGCAACCAACTCACCTTCTGTAATATCCTGGGGTGTGCACAATTTCACTTAGTTTCTTCTTTACTTTATCTAACTAGTGCGGAGTGCGATCCTTACTGCACCACGGATAATGACAAAATGGCCGCTCTCCTGCCTTCCGGCCTCTCAAGACGAGCTGTCAATTGTGCCCGCGTGTGAGTTGGATGTTGACTTTATCAACGGCCAGGTGGCGTCGCATCGTCAGAAGGCTGTGATTACCCTAAGGCTGGGTTTCAATGACTCATTGCCGATTTATTGGCAGGCGAACGTCACAAAATCTATCTTGTAATTACACAAAAAATTATTATTATAGGTAAGGTAAAAAAGAGATCAGTGTATCACTCATTTATTTACTTCGTTTTAGTAAGTTGTTCTTTTATTAAGTGTTTCATAAATGAAAAATTAATGCAGAAGTTCGTGCTGCATTAGAGGAAGGTAGGTATTTAATTGCTAAGCTGTTTTTGATATTCGTTTATTGTGTCATGAAACTTTTATGCAGATTTTAGTGATCATTTTTCTGAGTATGAGCCGGACGAAAGTTATGATAAAAAAACGATTGCACTGTTTTTGAAAATGGCGAACAGGACTATGGATCTAATATTATTTTTGTAAGATTTAAATTGAAAAGAGCTGTGATTTGTTTACTTTTGGAGGCAAAGAATTTGAACTTTGTTTTACGAAGCAGTTTTATTTAAGTTTACTTTTATTTTAGCGATAGTTGTGCCCGGGCAACGGTGCGGGTCAGCTAGTTTATGATGAATTGTGGTTATTGGGCCAAATGTTTTTGTAGATGTCTAAAAAATTATGCTCAATTATATTTTGGCATAAAGGGGTAATTATAAAATGGTTTTTGTTCATATTTCCTCGGTACCCTGTAACATTGTATCAATTCCTTCAAGTTCCAAGCTCCGCCTCTACATTTTTCATCTCTCCTCCACTGCAGTGCTTAACACGTTCGCGGACAGAAAGCTTTTCGGCCCATATAGCTCAATGTAAAATATGGATGCTAGAGCATTCACGTCCGCGAACGTGTTAAGCATGATATCGATTTCTAGCAAAATTGCGAGGTTGGTAAGAGTAACGGTAACAAAGTCAAAAATAGATAGGGGGATAATGGCCGGAACAAACAATCTTTGTAAGGTTTCATAGTCTTTGGTTTTGGCCCTCTGTGCTAAACTGGAGCGCATAAGAAAACCTTTGGTGAAAAAACGTAAACAAATCATATCTGTGTACATCTTCAATGTGTGAGGCAGGCATGCGTTCCTATATGAAAAGCACGATCGGGACGGCACCAAAGCGGAGAAACCTACGCTGAACGGCTTCAATTCTGCATATAAGTTTTGGCTGCGAAGGTGACCAGACCTGGCTAGCGTATTCGAGAAGGGGGCTAAGCTAACAAAGCAGAAGTAGAGAGCTTTTGTAACATAGGGATTTGAAAATTCCTTGGACCATCGTTGAACAAAACCTAATGTAGGATTGGCATGTTTACGATGTGATCGATATGGGAGCGAAAATTGAGTTCGCTTTCACAGATAACGCCCAGGTCCCGTAGGGAATTGACAAAAAGAATGGGTTGAGGAAGAGACCTCAGACGGCGATTCCGTCTGCACCGTGGTGCCCGACGGTTCCAGCCTGTGTTCGGACAGATCCGGACTAACAGCTATCGGCGCGAAGGTAGGCAACATTACCATCGACGAACCGGGGTTTGTTAAGCTTACCAACGCGGAAAGGAGGAAGCTAAGAAAGGCAATGGTAGAAGGCCTCTCAAAGCTTGTCATAGCAACCCCTCCAAAGGAGAAAAGAAATAGATTGGAGGAAAAGTCCCCCGACCTACCGGCCACTGGGGGGTCGCTCAAAGCCACCTACAGTCAGGTGGCTAAAAGTGTGAGGCTAGGGCTCATATCGGTTTACATGATCAATCGTCCTCTGTCAGCGGAGCAGATGGCTCTTTTGCAGGAGGCGATTGTCGATGTCACAATTGAACGTGCGGAAGGGAGTGTCCGACCGGAGTTCGAGGATTGTATCCTTCGGGCCGGCTGGATCCTCCTTGTCTGCACTCACGCTCACACAGCTGATTGGGTCAGGAAAAACTTCGAGCATATCCGTGCCAATAGTTCTCTTGACATCGCCCTAGTTGAGGAGGGTAACTTTCCTAGGACGCATGTGGTCCGGGGTTACTTTCCTCAAAGCCTTTCCCTCACAAACGAGAAGGTGTTGGCCACAATTGGTACCCAAAACACCCTCTCAACGGCGCAGTGGAAGGTGGTGAAGAGGATGGCTCACGGGGACCTGCTTCACCTTATCTTTGCCATTGACGATAGGTCAATGGCAGTACTTGCGGAGTTGAAAGGCAGGATAGCCTACCGCTTCACTCACGTCAAGTTGATCCTCAAGGGCTCGACCAAGGATCATGACGCACCGGAGGAGTGTTCTTAACCCGAAGAGAAGGGGGTAGAGTCAATGGACCTATCTTTTTCCAGGGTAGAGGCAGAAGGCAATAGTGCCTCAGGAACTAAAGGGCCAGTGGACGTTCCTCCCATTGCTGGGCCCTCATCCAGTCGTGCCATTAGGCAGACTAGCACGCCAGCCATAGAGGCTGCGACCCCCAAAGTGCTGACCATTGGGCCAGCACCAGCGAAGGCTGCAAAGGCAGCCGGACAGCGGAAGCCGCAGCCAAAGGGACAGCGGCCCTCTCCAAAGGGTAAAAACAAGGGACCTCGACAAGCCAAGGCAGCGAAGCTTGTCAAAAAGTCCCTTGCGAAGGAGGGGCACTAATGAGCACCATAAGGGTGCTCCAGGCGAACCTGCATCATGCTAAAGGAGCATCGGCCACACTCTGCAGGACCGTCGCCGAACAACGAATAACCCTTGCGCTCATCCAGGAGCCCTGGATTGTTAGTGGACAAGTCCGTGGACTTAACATCGACTCATGTAAGTTGATCTATTGTAGAGGAGAAGAGACGCCAAGAGTGGAACTCCTGATTGATAAAAGTGTCAATCACTTACCAATGAATAATTTTATTTCCAGGGACCTTGTAGCTACCTTGGTGCAGACCCCCGCTCTAGGCGGTCTGCGGGAAATAGTTCTAGCTTCCGCCTACTTCCCTGGGGACACCACAATTCCACCTCCCGAGGTCCAAGAATTTGTCGCGTACTGTCAACGTGTCAACCGACAGTTAGTTATAGGCTGGAACGCCAACGCACACCACTCAGTGTGGGGTAGCAGTGGCATTAACGAAAGAGGTGAGTCCCTTCTAAATTATCATTTTAGCTGTAGTTTAGAAATAATGAACAGAGAGTGCAAACCTACTTTCATCACTGCGGTCAGAGAAGAGGTTATAGATCTCACTCTGGCCAGCAGGGTTCTCTCCTAGTTCATAGTGAACTGGCGAGTCTCTGATGAAGCTTCTCTGTCGGATCATCGGATCATCAACATAAAGGATTCGACATCCATCCAACCATAGTTCATTTATTCCAAGAAAAACTGATTGGAATGCCTTTAGGGCAACTGTGTGCTCCAAGGCCGGTATGATGGTCACCAACATCAGTTCAATTGGTGAACTGGAACTGGCTGCGGACCAGTTCAATTAATTACCTCCTACCATGATAGCAACGTGGCCGTTCCAGTCCAAGCGGTACGGAAGGTGCCCTGGTGGAACGAGCAGCTATCGGACACGCGCAGGCATGTAAGGAGGTTGTTCAATAAGGCTAAGCGTACCAAGCAGTGGGACGAATATATGTCCGCTCTCACTGACTATAACAAAGAACTAAGACGTTCTAAACGTGAGTCCTGGAGGAAATGCTGTGAGGGCATAGAATCGCTGCCAGATGCAGTTCGCCTTCAGAAGGTGCTGGCAAAGGACGTAACAAATGGTGTAGGGCTCCTGAAAAGACAGGACGGCAGCTTTACCAGCTCACAACGGGAAACTTTAGAATACCTACTGCAGGTGCATTTTCCCGGTTCAATTCTAGGGGAAAGTGTGCCCCCTCCCGCGGTCACCGATTATCGGATCGGTCTTAACCGCAGGGCTTCCAGCAAGTCCGGTGTCATTTTTGACAAAGAAAAAGTTAGGTGGGCAGCGGCCTCCTTTCAGCCTTTCAAGACCCCTGGGGGTGATGGGGTCTTCCCAGCTCTCTTACAGAACAGTTTGGAAACGATCCTAGACTCTTTGGTCGCTATGTTTAGAGCCAGCTACAGATGGGGACATATACCACTCTCGTGGAGGAAGGTAGTGGTAGTCTTCATCCCCAAGCAAGGTAATCGTCCGCTTGAACTGCCTAAATCCTATAGATGAATTAGTCTAACTTCGATCCTCCTTAAAAAAATGGAGAGATTATTGGACCTCAACACCACTCCATAGGACACAGTTTGCCTACTCTAAAGGTAAATCCACAGAGGCTGCCCTACACAGTCTCGTTGGGAAAATAAAAAAAGTTCTTCAATCTAAAGAGATTGCTCTGTGTGCTTTCCTGGATATTGAAGGTGCTTTTGACAACACTGGATATGAATCAATCTCTAGGGCTCTTGTGAACAGGGGTATTGATTCATATACGGTTGCATGGGTGGATGCCATGTTAAGAGAGCGTGACATCTCGTCCACTCTGGGCAGTTCTTCTGTGTGCATCAAGGCAGTCAGGGGATGCCCACAGGGCGGGGTCTTATCGCCATTGCTATGGTCTTTGGTAGTGGATGGCCACCTAATTAAACTATGTGAGCTTGGTTATGAGGCTATTGGCTACGCAGATGACCTGGCAATCTTAGTCGCTGGAAAATTTGGCTCAACTGTTACAAGTATAATGAGGTCCGCTCTTCAAATAGTCACTGACTGGTGTGCCAGCGAGGACCTCACTATCAATCCTTCTAAGGCTGTCCTTGTTCCTTTTACCAAAAGGTATCGTTTGGATCTTGATCCAATTACCATTCAAGGTACAGTCGTTGGGTATTCATCAACAAAGCTACTAGAGCCTTGTGGGCCTGCAGGAGACTCTTCGGTAGGACATGGGGTCTTAACACAAAGATGATCCTCTGGTTATACAATACTGTTGTAAAACCCATTATCACTTATGCCGCTCTCGTTTGGTGGCCTAAGATCCGACAACAGTCAGCAACTGCAAAATGCAATAAATTGCAACGGCTTGCTTGTCTCTCCATAACTGGAGCTATGCGGACCTGTCCCACACTCGCCATAGATGCAATACTAGGATTTGTCCACCTGCACATTTTCATTATGAAAACAGCTGCTATTAGTGCTCTGAAAGTGCAGGTTCTATCAAATAAGCCTGTGGTTGACAATAGCCGGCCACACACGGGACGGTTTTTGGCGTACAAGCACGGGTACAAACATAAGATTGATCGTGTGTGGGCAACTTGGCGTACAAACTTAAAACCGTCCCAAAACCGTCCCAAATATTTCTCGCCTTTTATTTTTCCATGGTTTTATTTTTTTATACTCTGTCAAGATGAATTGCTCCGACATTAGATTGTGGAGTCGCGATTTCGTTTTTTAAATTTGTTATATCGCTTTAGGAATGAAAACCAACACCGTTTGTGGGCAAAATGGCGTACAAACAAAGTTTGTCATAAAGATTGTCACAAGTTTGTACGCCAAAAACCATCCCGTGTGTGGCCGGCTAATCGTCACATGAGCATTTTGAAGCACATTCCAAATGTTGGGGTCTGTCTCAACTCGGACTACATGAACAAGGAACTGTGTTTCGGTAGGAAATTCAAAATCCTAATTCCTGACCGTGCGGAATGGATGGGCGAGGGTTCCAAACCAAATCCAAAAAGCCTTAATTGGTATACGGATGGCTCAAAATCGGAGCATAGCACTGGAGCAGGTGTCTTTGGACCCAACTCTTCGGTCTCGATTGCAATGGGTAAATGTCCCAGTGTTTTCCAGGCCGAAGTCATTGCCATTAAAACCTGTGCCCGTCTGAACCTCGAAAAAGGACTTAGAGGGGCTACAATTAATATACACTCTGATAGCCAAGCGGCTATTAGGGCGCTCTCTTCGTAGAGCTTTTGTTCAAAACTCGTCAAAGAGTGCTTTGACTGCCTCCAACGCCTGGCTGCCACCAAGGCCCTCAACCCTACTGCAGCATTGGCTG
This sequence comes from Machimus rusticus, assembly GCA_951509405.1. NCBI lineage: Eukaryota > Metazoa > Arthropoda > Insecta > Diptera > Asilidae > Machimus > Machimus rusticus. Next base: position 18,454,049 of record OX608050.1, on the reverse strand, counting down.
GTCTCCAGCCAAAAGATTGGTGGTTAAATAAAACCAAATCCAATATTGGAATAATGTTCCGGGGTTACGACAAGCTAAGGAGTTTATTAAACCTTTTTCATATACCAACACCATCGATTTGAGTAAAATGGATCTCAGACTGTTGGTGGGTTATTTATCTGGCCATCATGTGGTTAGACACCACCTTAATAAACTAGGTCTGTCAGTTGAGACAGTATGCCGACTCTGTCTAGAGGACGGAGAATCAACAGTTCACATCTTGTGTGACTGTCCGGCTCTTGCGCGGATTAGAAGTAGGATCTTCGGAAAGGAGCTCTTGAGCTCATCTAAGGTCCGTAATTCTTCTGTGGGTGACCTTCTGGCTTTCCTTAGGGTAACAGATTGTCTACTCCACTAATGGCGCCATGGTACAAAAGACCGTCTGGTCGCAGTGCCCACCATATGGGTAGCCCCCTCACTAACTATAACTATAACTATGGGTTGTCCCAAAACCTTCCAAGCCATGAAGTGGTCAGGTGCACGCACACATCTAAAGACAAAGTAGTCTGACAGTTTAAAGAAATTCCATTGAGTCTTAAGCGGCCGTTCCCAATGCAGTGCAGAAATTCACGCTGTTTGCTATCTCCATTCTTCACAAGGCAGATTCGTATTTTTGTCTCCCTCTAAATTTCACGTTTGCGCCTTGCGCCAGCGCAAAAGTAGATTCTGATTCTCCTTTCGCGCTGACGCAAAAATTACTCTGTATTGGAAACGCCGCTTAATGGACAACGTCGCAAAAGTGGACAAAAATTCGCGGTAGCCTCCAAACTATAGCTCGTATCGAAAAATTATAAGGTTACTTTAAGAAGTTATCCTTGTAATTAATAACACTTTTAAGGATCTCTTCGAATAAAGATTACGAAATTCTCGAGTTTAACCAAAATTCAACAGAAGAGCCGTGCCCCGGACCACTAACAAATGTATGGCAGAAGAGAGAATTGGCTCCGAACCGAAGCGGAGAATCGGAAAATTCCAGTTTTTTCGCCGGAAATTCATTAATGATCTTGACCTACATATACATATGTATAGAGAAAAGGCCCCTATGATTTTAATTTCTTAAAACTTGTATGTCCCTAGTGTCCAAACAACCTGATTGAATCCAATTTATCTAGCTTATTTCATCCAACTTCCATTCACGAACTGTCAGACCACTTACGCACACATGCAAGAGGCCAGTTCAGAGGCTTGTAATATAGAAGGTTTTGGTTGTCCAGAGAATAAATATACCAGAGGACTAGTGGGAAGACGTTTGCGGGAATAGGTGATAGATTGGCACTTGGTAATGTTCAAGAGAGAATTTTTCTCGCACAAGGTCGAGAAGCTGTGGAGGTCATCTTGAAGGAGTAAAGATTCGGATAAGTTGGAGATACTTTTGAAGATCTTCATGTAATCGGCATATATTAGTAGTTCAGAATGTTTCAGTACCAGCTTGACCTCGTTTATGGACAGAATGAAGATTAATGGGCCAAGATGACTACCCTGCGGGACGCCAGAATTAGATTTACATAAAAGGGTTAGAAACCGCTGAGTCAAATCGAATTCTATATTTTCGATTATCGAGGTAGGATTTGATCCAAGAGACAAAATGGCGTTGGAAGTCCAGGATAATAAGTTAGAGGACGATGATTTGATGGGAGATTTTGTCAAAGACTTAACTAAAGTCAGTGGTGAAAACGTCGATCTTGTACCCATTTTCCATTACTGTTAAGTTAGTGATTGTGGACCTACCGTCTGAGCGAGAGAGAGAGAGAGGTGATCTTGGCAGCGACAAAAGAAAGCTCAATGTCAATGGATGAAAACAGGATCGCCGAAGAAATCGCTAAAGGTTGGCGATGGCGGTAGGGTCAGATGATGAAGAATCATCGAGTTTAACGGTCGAAGGGTCGACGGGTAGCCATTGCATTTTGTCTTTGTCTTTGAAATTGTAGAAATGCTTAGGGTCAGAGATAAACTTATATTGCAAGCGGTTAAGGTATTCTTTGTAGAGAGACTCGCGACTTTCTGAAAAGAGAGAAAAGATTTTAGGGTGGAAGATATGTTTGAATTAATTAAGAGGGAGTTTAGCTTCTCTAAGTCAGTTTTATGGAAATTCAAGTGGTAATGGGTTTCAGAGAAGGTGTAAGTGTTGGAAGAGTAATAAAATAATGTAAAATAATGTAAGAAAAAGAGGTGGGCGATTAAGATCTAGGATGGATAGAAGGTGGCTGCTTTATACAACCAGAGAATAAATGGGGTTAAATGAAAAAATCAGGCCGTGGCTGCTTTCCACAACCAGACAATAAATGGGGTAGGATGAAAAAATTAGGCAAAGTTGACGCTCCAGGTAATTTTTGACACCGCTGACTTGACAGAGGCCAGAGTTAGAAAGGTTGTCAATAAAATTAGCGTTTGTGACCCAGAAGCACTGACATATAGAAACTGGACTGCTGGTCCTGGTTAAAAACTCACTTCAAAAACGAGATCAAATTTAGGCCGAAATCTAACTATCTCGCTCCCCCGTTGATACCCCAGGCAGACAACTTAATGGCACTTTATTCTGGTATTCGAATGAAAATAGTGCATCCCCGATAAATCCATTACACTTCATAACACTTTTTTCTTCGTATTAAGATTATTTGTGCTGAAAAAAACGCAAATTACACAAAAGTAATAGAATAAAAACCAAATTAAAATCGGCTGTTGCAATAGTTTAACGATGACCAACAGATGGCTTCGGCACTTTGCGTCGCATATTTTAGATTATGTTTGCATATACGTGAAATGTGAAGGTTAGACAAAAGTAGCAACACTAACTTTTATATCTATCTCTGTTGTTCGTTGATACCCCGTTGATTATTTTCAGGGGCCTTTTTATGAAAATACTAAAAATTGAGCGAGATTCAACAGAAATCGATTTGTGACAACTTAATTATTTATTATTTAGCTGTGTTTAAACATAATTGTGCGGGTTTTTAGAGCATTTTAATTGCTAAAATTTTCCTGAAAGATTTGAGCCTAGGCTAAAAATGGTCTCGTTTTTCAGACGCGTGTTAGCAGTCCAGTTTCTATATGTCAGTGCCCAGAAGACACATTCGTGGGGTGAAAGCTGTTCTAAGGGTAAAAGGAAGAGTCATCATCGGAGAGAGACCACTGTAAACGAGGGAGATTAAAATAACCCACACGGAAAACATTTCTGGCAATTATTCCTGTATTTTCTGATGGATTTTAGGATAGTGCATTCTTTTGGTAATATTTCCTGTAGTTTTTAAGGAGATCTGCGGCTTTTTCAATATTTTCAATATATGTGGATATATGGATTTTAATGGCAACGTTCGTAAATTTGTTGGGAACTATTTTGCTATCCCAATTTTTTTTCCATGTAGCACAATAATGTCATTGAGAGAGTTGGCAAGAGAAGACAAGACATCAATTGCTTGAATTGCTTGCTTTAGGCGTCAAAAAGTTGGGCTGGGCGAATGTAACAGCATAGGATGAAAAGAGAACGACGGGAGTTGAGGGCGACTTTAATGGAAATACATACATAGACTCATTTAATTTAACTAATTTAATTGCGATCGCCGCGTGCTGGCTTCAGCAGCACGAGTTTGATATCTGAGTCCGTCAACAGCTAACTGAGTCTCACGCATATCATCGGTTTAAAGTAACCGATTAAGCCTCATTCTTTTCACTGCTCTAGATTGTCGTGAGAGATTACTTCTTTTTCTTGATGGCGTATTAATTTTCTTTTCTTCCCTTTGTTAGCAATAGCTGAAATCCAAACTTAACTAAAATCAGTCTGTAAATATTCCCCTAAATATATTACTTCACTTCACATACATATATATGTATATGTATATATGTAGAAGTATGTGAAAAGTTTTTTTTTGTATCATGATGATTTATGTCGCAGATGTTGACCAGGTCCGTAAACTGTGAGATTTTAAAGTTTCATCAATATCCGTCTTTTGGTTCCGTTTCGGGACTTTCGTTACTGTATGTAGATAGTAAGCAGGATAAATTTAAAGATAAATTTAAGTGCAGTAATGGTTTATTATCATTTTTATATAATTTTACATATATAGCATGTATCTTATATACAGTACTATATATCTATGTAATTATTAGCACACATATACATTTCAATAATTTTATTTATTTTCATAATTGTCAATTATCTGAATAATAATTCATTACGAAACAAAATCAACGAATAAATGTCGTCTAATAAATAATGTCTCTTTAATTTACCATAGGTTAATTGTCTTAAATACATTCGCTTTATCATTTTCGAATATAACCGTTTCTAGATTTCTGAATTCAAAATGTTTACGATATTCTATTCTTTACTATGTTATTAAATGGTGTTTTCTTTGAATCTTACAGAATAAGTCTGTAGTCCTTATTGATCTATGAGACTGGGCACTGAAAGAGACTAGAATAGCTTGAAAACATAAATTCGTGGCCTTTTTAGGAAAAAATTTACAGCCGAATAAACAAATAAGATTTTTCGAATTGTTTTAGGGAAATTAAAATCACAAAAAATTTGTTGTTACCTGTCTTCGAAAATTTGATCTAGTTTTATTGTACTTTATATTTTACAAAATTGTAATTAATAATAGATTAATATTAATCATATTCGATTCTTGGTTATTTGAGTAAGTAATTTCTAATGAGAATTACGAGTATCTTTGGCCGGTATGATATTTCCCTCGTGTTTTTTAACCGAACCTTACAGTGTATGGGTATGTCTATGTTAGAAAAAAAAAAAACATATTCATGCCACTGATTGCAACTTGTTTAAATTTTTATATGTTTGAAACCAATTCGGAGTGAAATGAAATACTAACAAAACTCCTTTTCGAATACTATTAACAAATTGAATCATAATTATTAATTGATGGATCTTGTTTCTGTTTGATTGCAGTTTTAAAGTAAATGCAAGAGTTTACGCGCAGTTTGTGTTTGGGGAAACCTTTTTAAGTAAATAAGAATGAACGAGGCATTACGCCAAAAGGTCTCAATCTCAAAGCAACTTGAAAATATGTTTTCGATTTTTAGCGGTTAGCTAACTTTTTTCGTTTCGTCCTAGTAAGAATTAAGATTAACTGTATTAAAGTTCACTAACACCTGAATACAGTTGTTAGTTTCCAAGAAATTATAGTATAAAGCAGTTTAAGTTCACCAATATTCCTCAGGGTACGGTGAACATAAGCAGAGTAGTCTAACTACTCAAGTATTAAAAATAAATATCTCCAGATAGAATTCATCTTTTCGTGCTAATTGGAACTTTAATTTGTTACATTGTAATTAACCGACATTAGGCGAATTGTCTTACCTATAATTATAATTATTAATTCAATTGTCCGGTTGCGGAAGCGTAAGTGTTGCAAATTGTTCATATTTTCATAACAATTCAATAAACATACATAAAGGTGATTTGAAAAATCTCTGCAAGTTTTTTAACAATTAATGCTCAATTTCATTTATTAGTATAAAACTATATTTTACCTAAGTTAAAGTAAAGAGCTTTATAAAAGAAACGTGTTTGCCCTAAGTTTAAACAATTGTAAGTTTAATGCTGCTTAAATCATACCTGCGGTAACGCCATAACTTTCCCCTAACACGGTTCACCAATAGCTTTTATATAGGAAAATGAAACATACTGAATTATACAAAATGCATTTATACTATAAACTTTCCAGAAAAAGGAGCGTCTTGAACGAAGGACGCTTGAGCCTGAACTGGGGCTGGAGCTCCCGGTGGAGGCGCCACTTGCTGAGGAATTTGTTGAGGAGCCATCATCACTGGTGGAGCTGGGTTATCGGCTGGCATGAATTTTGCTAATGGTTGGAATATTTGAAAAAAAGAATATCATGAGTTTTAAGCATATAATTTGTACCAATATTATTTCTAAAAGTAGCAAATAAAATATATTTCTTTTAATTTAGCTACAACACATCGACACAGTGGTAAGGCAATCAGCAAATTAGATATTTGGGCTGTTGTCATTTGTTTGTTCTGTAAGATTTTTGCACTGGAACATATTTTAGCAGGCTATTTTAGAACCAGTAGAAAATAAGGAAATAAACTAAAACTGTACATAAATCAGTTGTGTGTTTCATATATAAAAAATTTTGTGACTGTGGTTTTAAAAACCAAATTTCAATTGATATATATTATGGATTTTAATGATAGTTTGTTATACTGTTCGGTTTTCTATGTTGACTGAAGTTTTGTATTACTTATTTAATAAAAGCGAGTTTTTTTATGGTAAAATCAAGTGAGAAACAACAAAATCGTTTGACATTAAAATAATTAATCAACCAAGGTAAATAAAGGAATATGTGTTAAAATTTGAGTTTCAGTTGATATTTTTAAGTATTTTCAAGTATTTGATGTATTCTGTTGTCTTCCTTATTTGTAACTTGCACTTGGTAGCATGAAGGACTATTCAGTGGTTTCTGTTTATTTTTATATATTTTTTTATTTCTGACTAAAGGTTAACCGAGTTTTGAATATTCGAATTTGTTTTTTCTATAATGATAATTTCTCGTATTCACGATTGAAAGTTTGGATGACAATTTGATGCGTTGTTCTCAAATGTTTTAATTAAGCTATACGTAATGATTTAAAAAATTTAATTCAATATACAATTTCTTATTTGAATGAATTATGGAACTGCATATTAATGCTCTTGAAGAGAGACGTGGGTATTTTTGTTATTTTTGGATTTACAATAAGTTTGCAGTATCTTTTGTGTCTAAAATCATTCACATAATTGTAACAGAATCTTTGAGTAAGCGGATTAAATTTTTACGGGAGTTATTTACATTCGCAAGATCGCAATTAGTACTAATTTTGTTCTTGTTGTTTTTATTTTTATTGAAGTGGATGTGTGGTGGATGTGGATGTAGAAGCCATTATTTCAAGTCAAGTCCAAAATGCTTGGATTCAAGATTGATCATTAATGAAGTTTAAGAAGCCGCCCTTAAAAATTTGCAACAAACACAATTTTTTTAAATACAAAAAATAAATAAGGATAATTCAAGTATGGGTACAAATGATTTAAATTTTAATTCACCTACTTTTTGATGTATTTCCGAAATAAACCCTAATATTTAGAAATTAGGGAATATTAAAACTTCTGTAAGACTTTTAAAACTGACCATTTTTAGTTTGAAATTCCAGGTAAAAGTCCGTTTTCGGACTAACATAATTATTTCGGTTAAGGGCAGATTATAAAATAAACTGGCATAAAAATGAGGAATAATTGCGAAATATGATTTTTTTAACCGTTACCCTTAAAATCAACTAATACAATAGTAGTTAGTGTTTTTATCAATATTAAAACTAACCACTGGAGAGTCCTTTTTCAAAATTTAAACTTCTTTCTACCTGTACCATGCAGTTATTTTCAATCGTTATAAAGATCAAAATGCATCAATATATGTAAATTTCAATATTGGTACATACTTTCCGTTATTATTAAATTTTAAAACACAACTAATGTGCTTAAGTAGTATTGCAATATATGCAGAAGATTACTTTCAAAGCGAATAAAAAGCATTTTCACACATTAAAAACCGTAAATTTATCAACACTACGCTTTTTTTATTTTCATAACAGTGGAAATCACATAAAAAACATAACAAATGGAAACGTAAAAAATACATGCATGTTGTGTACACTTTTCAATATTAACTTGGGCCGAAACACTTCACTTATGCCAACTTGAACATTTTACAAAATTTGGAATTTCTGGCATGCGATCGGTAATTTTTTTTCTCAAATTAAATTCTTTCCAAAACACCTCACCAGCGCCAATGTTAAAGATTTTGTTAGTAGATGCTTGTTTGGAAATTTAGATAACAGTATGATGATAAAATGAGCATTTAGAAAAATTTTCTTTGAAGAATAGATTTTAGGGAAAAATGCAGCATTTGTGAATTTTTTGTATATACATATGTATTTCTAAATTTCCAACCGCTAAGTAACCTGGGATGTAAACAAATAGACTCTTTTAAATATAATTCGTATATAATTTCTTGCAATTTTACTAAATCTATCAGCGTTTATATTTTGTTTTTAGTACATACATAATTGCTAATATTTCAAACAAATAAAATTAAAACGACTTCACTTTTGCTTAATTAGGACCTGGAAGGAAAAAATCGAGAACCAGAAAACACAGATTATTTATTATAATCATAAAACAAGAAGACTCTTAATTATCTAAAGAATCAATCAATTTCGGAGACCAGGATGCTTAAAACATGAAACTTTGTATGCACTCTATAAAAGATGTTTACAGATCTTCACTATTTTAAAAAAAATGTGTAGGTGATGTCGAGCATCTAAAAAAATTATGTATCGAACTAGTGTCTTTAAACATTCGCTCTTTAGAGAAGAGCAATTGATAAACTGAAAAACCTTAAACCAAGAAAAAAATATTACAGATTTTTGTTGAAATTTAACATTTCGAGCATAAAGTAATTTTTGGAAAAATTTCTTAATATGGAGCTAAAAGTATCCAAATCTTTGCACTTTTTGCTTGAGTTGAGTTCAAATTGAATTATTGAAATTAAGCTATTATGGAAAGATTATCAGGTTCAAAAAGTATCTAGTAAATCTTGAAAGAATTTGTTTTTGTATATTTATATAATTTTATATTTTATTTAATGGTGCGCTGTCAACTAAGAGCGGAGCGCTATATCGAATATATGTACGTAGACTAGTGGTCGCTCTGTGGTCGAAATTCGACCTACTGGGGTTACTACGAAAAATACGAATGTACACAGCGAACTATGTGTTTGAAATTGGCACTTTCAATAATAAAATTACGACAGTTTGACAACAGACTACTATGCGTTTGACTAGACAGTATGTTAGCTGTCTGCACTTCTTTTCTGTATAAACTTTAACCCCTTACCGCATGGTGGTTCATATATGAACCAAACCATATTAACTTAAATATTAAAATCACCCTGTAACTGCCGTTTCGTTTGGCAGGGGTGATTGTGGCCAAGGGGTTAGGGGTAGGGGGGTGATGTTGACCTTTTTGGAAATGGCTTTAAAATAGTGATTTTTGAGATCGGTTAGGGGTCGCTGCGATGCGTAGCAAAAAAGATAAAAATAGCCATATAAGGCAACATCCTGATTTACGAATCACCCTGTAACTGCCAAACGGTGCGAGATGCCCCCCCCCCCACCCATACAATTTTTTTGCTTATCTCGGCCTGACCTTTCACCCCCTGCAGTATTGACGTCCCACCTCTGAACGCCCTGTATGTATTTCTTCGATTTGCCATTTCATACGCCATCCGATATACATATACGTGATTATCGTCATCGATTAGTCAAATAAGCATTTGTCTTTAATTCGCTTATTTTTTCGAAAATACATATTTTAATGCAATTTCCAACGAAATGTTGGGAGTATGTAGAAAATTGAAAAGGAATACTTAATACCTATCCTTTTTCGAAAATTCAATTTTCAATAAGTTTTTTACATACAGATTTGTTACTTTTGAAACTAAATTAATATTTTTACAATGTTTCATCCTCGAGGAGAGTTCAAATTCAATTCAATTAGCAAAAAGAAATTCAAAATGTTGGAAATAAAATGAGTTTAATTCAAACCAGGTTTTATTTAATACAAAGAAGATTTTGTTAAAACTTCATTATATATAGTGTAACCAAAAAAATGGTTAGTTTCTAATTAAAATTAAATTAATAAATTTGTTGAGGAAGTTTTTCTATTTTTGTTTTAAAGTTATAAGTTATAACGCTTTTTAATAATTTGAAATGGTTTGAAGTTACACGATATATGTAAATATCTCGGTGAAAGTTCAAGTTAATATTTTAAAGTTCAACATACGTTCTACGTTCATATTGGCATAAGTAAAGTAAGTATATACATGAAAATATATGTCACCTGAGGCTAAACTTTTCTTTATTCAAGATCTAAATTCCTGTGTCGTTTTAACTTTAGCGATATTATACATATTTAGGCCTCTAGCGATATTCGAAATTTTTGCTATAATAATACCTTAAAATTTACTCTTCTTTATTTTTTCCTGTGGATAAAAATCATGCATTAAAGTAAAGTAGATATTGAAGTTAAGAAAACTCGCTGCTGTTAGTTTCTTTGAAAATGAATTACGTGCATGTGGTGATTTAACGAGCAGCTTAATTGTGTTTGGAGCTTAAAAACTAAACATATGTTTTGTCCATTCTAGATGAATTTAACCTCAGATACATGAAAAAGATTAACAGGGACTTTATGATTTTATCACGATTTAAATGAATAATTTTAATGAAAATACTGCAAAGAAGACATCAGAGTTGTTGGTTTTTACAACATTATGAAACTTAGAGAAATTCTTAATCAATTATTACTTCGGAGGCAACACAACATACATTTAACTGAAGCAAACAAAATATTTTACTGAGTGAAACCAAAATGCCGACTGAAAGTGTTAGCTATCTCGTTTATACAGGTTATATACACGGACAATACAGTATATCAGTTGAATATGTATAAAATAATAAGGAGAAGACGAAAGGAAAATGTTGTTAACGATGTAATTTATAAATGTTAGGCAGCTGTTAGTACAAAATCACATAATCGTAATAATTCTAGTTTGAGGCATCTTGGAAGGCAAATGAAATTTGTCGAATGATCTAAATTAGGAAACGCAACCAAATCAGTTTTAACGAAAGTACTTTAAAATGAATATGAGTAACGACATATATAACTTCTAATTATTGGCTCGTAAAAGTAAAAAGAATGTAATATATAAATGTATAAATAATAGTACTAATTAACGAATATAATGCCGAACCTGAGTCTTTGGTATGGACTTAATTTAGGCGAGAACTGATGATTTTTTATTATTTGCAATTTATATGACATTTTGCATATTTGATTTATATTTATTAGCCGTCTACATGAAGTTAGCTATAATGGGATAAAATTTTATCAAAATGATTGTAAAATCAATTTAAATTAGAATATGAATTGTTGTTGAAATGTGTGCTTTTCTTTTATCAAATTTTAATTAGCCTTTTTAAAATAGTACTTCTAACAACTGGAATTTAGATTTAAATGTCTGTTTACAAAATGACCATATTTGGAATGAGTGCATTTACTTACCTACAATTATCAGGAGTGTTACCAACGCAATTACTCCCATTATTATCATCATCTAAAAAGATAAAATTAATTACATTAAATTAAATTAATTCGCCTCATCATCCATTCTCAATGATCGGGTTCTAAAGAAATTATTGATAAATTGCTATATTTATATGTTTTTAAAAAATTTGACAACCTTAGCAATTTATGTATTTTTTCTTCTATTATATTGCTATGGGCAGTAAATTCCTTGAATTCAAGGACGATGTATTTTAGTCTCCAACTATATATGTTATACATTATATGTATACAGTACGGTGCCAAAAAATTATAACCACCAACATTTATACTTCCATACTTTATTTTGAAAAAAAAAATAATTATATTCGTACGTGTTTAAAATAAAAATGAAATTAAGGGTACATTCACATATTTTGCATATAAATATTTCTAGTATTTAGTATACTCGCCATTATTTTTAATAACACTTGCTAATCTCAGCGACTTTCTTCGATGAAACTATTTATGCTTTCGGCGTTAAGTAAAATGGCATGCAATGTAACACTTCTTGGAAACATGAAAATTTGTTAATTGATATTTATATTTGATAGAACTGGAATAAATGAATGGGGGCATACTTTTGCATATTACATATTGGTTCATAACGTAATGATTATTTATTCTTCAAACAATGATAACAAAGAAAGATTGCAACTTTGCAAGGAAATGTTAATCTGTTTGATTGTTTGCGAGAAATAGGTAATCAGAGTTCAAATTTTGAAATTTGTTAGAGTGGTAATAATTTTCTGGCACTATACTGTATATGTAAGCTATTGTTACAACATTTTCCTTCGCTATAATTCGCACTTGAAATTTTAATAAGTGGATATAGGGACCGGCGTTCAATCCGCACGATCGTGGCGTATGTGGCAGGAGCACTGGCCAATAGCCACACTGATGAGGTCATCTGCCATGACGGACGAGCACTTATCCTTAACACAAATCCATATATTCGAATTTTAGCGAAGGACAAGCATGGAATTTTGTCCGCTAGCCGCTCAGCGGGCTAAATTGTAATAATATTTTAAATTTAACTGTTCATCCATTAACTATGTTATGCTACCTCGTATTATTATATTATTATCTCGGCAAATTAATAAATTGCAGCATTTAGTTTTTGTAACCGATGTCCTTTCTCCGCTAGGACCAAATAAAACAAACAAAGCGAATTTTATTATGTCATCCTCATAGAATTTCAAAGGAATTTACTTCAATATATTTTTTTAAGCTAAAAAACTGTTTGACCGTTGAAAATGAAATTTTGATTTTTCAACTGAGAAGATACATACATATGCATCTTGAGAACTCAACTAACTTACATATTTTGAATTGAATTGAAAATCGATATCAATATTTCAGATTTTTCCTTTTAAATAAGTTATGTGAGAGTACCATTAAAAATGCGAGTATTATGAAAGTTTTGTAGTTTGAAACATTCTCAAATTATGTTTAAATTTTGTAGCGAAGGAATCGATTTTATTCTTTTGTTTGGACAAGCATTTAGATTACCTTAAGATTTTGCAACCAGAATTTTCGTTTAAGTTTTCCAGCCTGTTGTTCAAATTGCGAAGCTCCCTGTTGTAAGGCATCTGCTCGATCATCTAATTCTGATAGTTTCTGATCTCTTTCAAGTACTTTTTCTACATTCGTTTTCATAATATCCACCACCTATGATATTTTGATGAAATTTATTAATTTATTTTGCAGCATTTTTACGCGATTCGCTTTTACTTACCTCATCGACCTGTGCTTGTGTTTGCTGTAATCTTTTCTGTGCAGCAATTTGTTGAGGATTTCGTGGACCGCCCACAATTTCATCTGATCCACCCTCGCCACCTGCAGGTGCTGCTGCCGGAGGTGCACTAGGGTCTGCCCTAGAAGGTTGGCAATAGAACATAAGTTAGAGGGATGTAAGTTATAACACCAGTTCGATTATTGTTTATATTGTATATAAATGACAATTTTACAATTTTTTAATGACATGAAAAAAAAACCATAGGAAGACCAAACTTAATTACTAAATTGCGAACAATTTCGTGTTTTTTTGAGATGAAAAATGATTGAAAGTGAATGGGGTATGTAAGGTGTGACTTTTCATTTCTATGGCAATAAAATCATTATAGGGTACTCGTATCTAATATCTTATTTAATGCTATTTAGATTTATTCCCATGATTACGTTCGTAGCTAATTAAGCTTATTTCCAAATTCGATGAAATATTCTCGGTTAACATTTCGTATGACGCACTTATGGGTTGAATTTCGATAATATACCTATGTATTTCAATAGTTGTTTTGTTTTATAGAGTAAAAATTCGAAAAATCCTGTCCGAATGTTTTTCTTACGTTTACGTCTTATTTTTTATAAATGTTCATAGGTAGGGGAGACCGGGTACAAGAGTAATGGCGGGTCGAAAGTAAAAAAGGCACTGTAGGTCTATGCAATAGTCAAAATACCGCTTCGCTGCTATCAGGTGATGGCCGGTGGCGCCCCCCTCTCTTGCATTCAGTACCCGCGCGCGCCACGCGCTGTTAGGTTTTATGAGAGGACAATAAGTGATTTCACAAGTGAAAAGTAAGTTTTTTGAAGTTCACTTATTTTATGTTTACGTAGTATTAAAAGGATGATATTAATCTGAAAATTTGCATATAAATTCTAGATTAGATATTAATTCATTTTTGTCTAGCACGTTCCGTTTTCAGGTTGTCGTCCATGTTTTAACAAAAATGTGGTAGGGTACAAAAGTAACATGGCCCTATGGGTAGACAAGTAACATGTTACTTTTGTCTTCGGATTGATTTACTGATTGCGAGTCTGAATAGAAGACTGATACTGAATAGTGTGATTAGAAAAAATTATTATCATACAATAATTAATGTCATTAATTACTAAACACAGTTTCTAAGGAGGAGTTAATAATATTGATTTTTTTTTTCGTAAAATATATATCTTTTTAGCATTTAAAATGAAAGTGCTTATTTGTGTTATTAATAAAAAAAGTTTCTAATAAATAATTTGTTGATTTAATATGTAATATCATAATTATTACAAACCATTTTGTCCTGTTACTTTCGACCTGCCAACGTGGTCGAAAGTAACAACGGACGAATTTTTTTAAAGTCTCTGTGATTCATACAAAATACACAATAATCAGGCAAATCAAGATACTAATGTAAAGAACATGAACGGAATTTTTATATGGCTATATTAATTTCATCAAAATAATAACACCTAACCAGTAATCAAGGTAAAAGTAAAAAATGTTACTTTTCTACCCGGTCTCCCCTATACAATACATATCATTCTTTACTTAAGTGTTTGAAACGAATTCATTCAATTACAATATTATTAATTGTTACTGAAATTTATAAAACGTAAGTAAACTTTTACTGTCCAAGCTTCATAGCTCAAGCTTTAGCTGGAAGAGATGATATGTCGATTTATATAAGTATATGTAGCTTACTCCAACCTGGTATTGCTTAGAATAGTAAATTTTTTAATTTTCCTCCTGCGACGCAAGGCGCAGAAAAAGCCTAAAAATTGTGCCATTCGATTGAATTCCGAAAACCAAAAATACCTTTTTCCCATAAAAACCATACCGTTTGCAATCTTTTATTTTAAATTTAGGGAAGTGATGAAACACGTTAATAAGTGCTTTATTATTTGTATTGTGGAATAGATGTGCTAAATCTCAAAGAAATACGAGCAACAAATATTTTTTAAAACGTTTACATTCCTTTTAATCCTTTTAGTTGTTCAGTTTCGATCTCAGTCTCATCTTTTCCTCGTCAAAGATTACATTGTCTGAGCTGACGATTTCTCCCTTGTCTTCCAGATAAACCCTGTAGCAGGGCGAATCAATGTCATAGCCAACCAGAATTCCCTTTTCTGATTTTCTATCAATCTTGCCTCTATTCTGTTTTTGCGTCAGCACATAACATTCACATCCAAAGGTTCGCAACTTTTCAATCTTTATCTTCCTTCCGAACCAAAGTTCCGCTGGGCTTTTCCCTGGTACGTTGCTGGTTCCAGTCTGGTTGATCGTGAAGATCGCATGGTTCATTGCCTCTGCCCACAGTTTCTCGTCCAACTCGTTGGCGTGTATCGCTGTTCTGGCTGCCTCGACAATCGTTCTCATCTTTCTCTCAATCCTTCCATTCTGTTCCGGTGTGTATACATTCGTGAATGTGTGAAAGATTCCCAGCTTGTCCAACATCTGTTTGGTTTTTGTGTTCTTCAGTTCAGTACCCTGGTCAGATCTCAGACTCTTCACTCTCCTTCCCAGCTGGTTTTCCACAAGTCTCAAGTAGCTTTCCAACTTCTCTGGGGCCTCACTTTTCGTCTTCATAAAGTAACAGCTTCGGTAGTGCGTGAAGTCATCTTTGAACATGAGCCAATATTTTGCTCCTCCTAGCGACGGAATGTTCATTTCGCCGGTGTCAACATGCACAAGATCTAATGGCTGCTGAGCTGTCTTGGGGTTGGTTGGGTGTGAGGATCGATGTTGCTTGCCATATGAGCACCCTTTGCACACATAACATAATCATTCCAGTCGTCAATATATTTAATTCCTTTCCTTTTCAGAATGTCTCTCACATACTTGACATTTTGATGGGCGAGTCTCTCGTGCCAGGTTTTGATTGACATGGCCATCAAGCTTGTCTCTTCTTCTCTCCTGAGCATAATTTTGTAGAGATTTCCTTTGCGCTTTGCTGTTGCCACAATTTCCCTGCCATCTTGACTGTAGAATGTTGACTCGTTTCCATTTGCCTTCCGTACATGTCCCTTGTCTAGCATCTGACTTAGTGAGAAAAGGTTAAAGTTGAGATTTGGTACGTAAATAACGTCCTCCAGTACCACTGGATACCACTTCCTACCATCAAAAGCCTCCATCTCGGTGTTCCCGACTGCAACACCATCAAGCCTGGTTGAGTCTCCAATCACAATTGGAATTGGCTCGTCCAGCTCGACAAGCTGAATAAACCACTCTCGATGAGACGTCATGTGTTGGCTGGCTCCACAGTCTTGATACCATGAAGTTGCCCTGTCCTTTGAGATGTCGTTGTCCACCGTCGAGAGTGCCGTGGTCAAAAATGCCCTCCTTGATGGTTTCCCATTAGCTGGCTTGTTTGTTTCAACTTGGGATTCGCAGTCTTTTGCGAAGTGTCCCTTCCTTTTGCAAATGTTGCACGAGTATTTCTTCTTGCAGTAGGCAATGTATTTCTCACACGGTTTGCCTCTGCACTCCTTGAGCATGTGACCTTTTCTTCCACATTTGTAGCATACAAGTTGTGACTTGTCCTGCTTGCTGTTTGACGACTGTCCTTGTTTCTCACGTCTTGCCATGAGAGCGTTGCTAGTGCTGCCCTCTGAATTTGTCGTTATTTCTTTAAGTCGCTCGTCCTCGAGTCTCAATCGTTCAATGAGAGTTTCCACATTCTTTGTTGCTCCGGTCACATTGTCCCAGGATGTCCTGAAATGAGCCAATTTTGATGGTAGCACACTCATGATCCTTGTCATGATCCAACTTTCCTTCATAGGGTCATTTTCAGTTGACACTTCTTCAGCGAGATCCAAAATCTCCATACAATTTTCTCCTGCTGACTTACTTTCATCGTATTCAAAGGTAAAGAATTTGATTCGAGAAGTTTCTAAAGTTACATCAGTCTTTGTACCATATAGACTAACTAACTTGTCGATCATATCTTTGGCAGTTTTACAGTTTGCAATTTTGTTTGCAATCTTACCGTTTACATTTAAACCTATCAACGTTTGAGCTTCGACATCTTTCTTTATCCAAGCTGAAACGGTATCTGTTGACGCAGCACCTGCTGGTCTGAGCTTTGCACCTGTCACCATTTCGTACAGATGTTTATTCTTTAGTGCTAGGTTTAATTTAAATCGCCATGAAATGAAATTTACATTTCCTTGACTATCCTCATTCAACATTTCCAAGTGATATTTTACAGTGTCCATCTTGAATCGTGCGTGGCGATTTCCTGACTTAAACCGACTTGCGTGTACGTTGCTCAACGTTGCCTTGCTGTGCGATGGCTGCTTCAATGTTGCTGATTTGTAACTTATCTCGTCCTTGCCGGTTCTGACTTTCTGAACTGCTTTTCTCGACTTGCCTGTCCTTTCCTCACTTCCAAAGAAACCCTTTTACAGCTGCCCTGGGCCCATAACCTGTTGTTAATTTTTGTGGATCTAAATTCTTTGGCTAGTAAAAGATGGAGTTCAAAGTTAACAAATATTTAGTTTATTGAACAAAATTTCAAAGACTCCCTCAGACAAAGAAACAAATTCAATCTACTGTTTTTCAATAGCTCCTTCGATTTTACACCCACTTAAAATTCACTCCTGTGAACTACGATGTTAACTTTTCCGCACACTTTACTTGAGTACAGAATTGCCAACCTTGACTATATATAAGGCAAGTAGAATATGAAGTTAGAATAGATTTAAGTCAGCTGTCAATTGATCAATTTTCAACATACTTGTACATGTTAGATTAAAAATTAGCGATTTTTGCATAAATAGAATATAATATCTTGTGCAAAAAATATTGAAAAATAGTTTTGTCTCGAAAATTATTAATCTACAAATTAACAGAGAGCACCTGCCTACGTCCGATTATTAGCACTGGTCGGCATCAACATAATAGCAAAACAATGTATACATATGTGGACTTAATATATTCCAACACGGAGAATCTTAATATGTACATATAGGCATAATGTCTCTAGCACATCACGTTTTCGAGAAATATTGGGTTGAAAAGTGAAAAAAGTCATATATTAGACATATTTGAAAACCTCTTCAAAAATAACGGGTTATCGGACGATTGTGAAACATACACTGAGAGAAAAACTTTAATAACTTCATATATTTTATGTATGTAGTTATAATTGCTATTTGCTAAAAAAATTGATAAATTGATAAATTGATAACATTTCAGTTAAATTTAACTAACAATTTTTACGATTTGCAACAAAAAAAAAAGTTTTTTAAATACCGCGCCATACAAATCTGTAAATTTTTAACAATTCCGTTGGTCAAATGAACTTAAAAATAGTCAATCCCAAAACAACACATCGCTTTATTAACATTGAATTGCTCAAAACCCATTGGCGTGTGGTGGCTCGAGGGTAGAGCTACGTGTGAAGTACCAATTCAGAGTTCCCAGGTTCGAATCGTCGTAATATCACAGGAAAATCAACTTTCTTAAAAAGGAATCGGAATGGCGTAGCTCGGTGGCTACAGAGCAGCCAAGCCGCCAATCCGCCAATCCACCAATCCGCTTGGTTCCACGTTCAAATCTAGCCCCGGTCGGCAATATGAAACCTGAATCTTGAAAATCATTGCTATAAATAGTTAATTTTTTGTATTCGTTTATAGTAAAATCAACTATATTTTTTTTCAGTGTAACTATAATAAAAGATTAGATCCTTAACTATCCATGTACATATAAAATCAGTTATTTATAAACTTCCTTCAAATTTGCTTGCAGAATGAGTTTTTCATGAACCTTTGCTTAGGTCCTATGAAATAAATGAACTGCGGGCATAAGAGGAGGACTTCCATGCAAAACTGTATCTTGTGAACAAATCTTGATAGACCTTTCAAATAACTGATATTTTATAACTGCAGTTAAACATTTAAGTTGTTTTTGAGATATGTTTCGAGCTTCTACGTCATTCCATTATTTTGTAATAAATTTTTAAAAATTGCCAAAATAATGATTTCTTCACATTTCGTACTATTATTACTCAAAAAATAGACGTGTTAGCATAAATCTACGGAAAGATTTGGACTCAGCAAACCAAACCCGATAGGAATCACATAGCAGGGTTGTTGCTCCCGGTTTTTTATTTTTATTTATTTTTTGCCGACCAGTGTAGTTTGCGGAAATAGATTAATTATTATTCCTCATTTATTTATAACAGAATTGTTCGTTGCGAATAATGATTTTATCTTATATGCAAAACAAATTATGTATATTGATAGGAGGTTAAACACATCATATTATGGTACTGTTGTTATTCGGTCACTCATTCTATTTCATTTACGAAAATTTTACGTTTCTGAATAATCTGCAAGCCGCAATGTATTTACATATTAGTTTAGGTAGGGACTGAAAATGCAGCACTGAGTAAATTTGTTGGAGCTTATCCAAAGGTTAGTAGGCCGACGACTTGGAGGAACCAAAAGACATCGCAAAACGATTTTGGCCGAAATACAATAATATAAAAATTATTCTCATTTATAACTAACCTAAAAAAAGAAGGTTATCAAATTCTTTCGTATATATACATAGAGCAGGTGACCCGGTTCTGGCCATTTTAAAAGTTTTTCACCCACTCAAGCGTTTGGTGATTCATCTTTTTTTAGTTTTCTCGGACTTCATATTCATCTTAAGTCATCAACAATATATTAATCTTATCCTATAGAACCTTGTAATTACAAAACTCGCAATAGATGTTTTTTTTTTGTTTTTAAACAAATGTCAGAAATGTTGTTAGAGCCACTTTTGGCCACATTGTACCCATGGCTGCTATCATCTCAGTGATGACGACTGACAACTGTATTAGTGTTGCCACAATTCGTGATTGTAACTCATACATATACATACTATAGACCTGTTTAGTTTTGTACCTTGTAAACATCACTTTTGAAATATTTGATATAAATACAATAAATATAATTTTTGAAACTTGTGTGCTATATTCTCAACTGCAATACATAGAGACTGGGGTAATTTACTTCATTAAATATTTCAAAATTAACTTCAAAAACCTCACAAAATTACGATATGTTCTTGAAAAAACGAATTTTTGGTTTTGCATTTTTGTCATATCTCTAACCACAGCCGTGCTAACCTAATATGTAATTGAGTTATGTTATAAAAGAAAGAATTTTAAACATATCAACCCTAATTGGATTCTAATTCTGAGAAAATAAAGGCACCTCATTTCATTAGCCTTCATAACTTTGCCCACTCTCTCCTATCCGATTGATATTTTAAAATATGCTGAGTTTAATAAATTTGATAAATTCTAAAAGACACACACACATTATTTCATTTTGCTCATAGAAACCGCCCTAAATTCATGGATAAATCGATTTATAAAAAAATAATTCGATTTGGAGATACAAAATCGATACAAAAACGGATTCACTTATGTATTTAACTTTAATTAGTCTAGCACGTTTTGGAAATTTGAATTGGCTTGATGGAAAGAAGTTAGAATGGATCTATAGAATTGAGTTCAGAAATCGAGATTTTGGTTTACAGTATTAATTCGTCACGTCACATATAAATCGGAGACTGAGATTACAATTGTTTTATTTAAGTTATTAATATATCGTATTATTATAAAAGCATAATATGCATTTACCGGAACATATTTGAGATATACATATGTATGTACATATGTAGTATATATGTATATATAAATACAGTCGTATTGTGGAAAATTATTACAAGAAAGTAGCAAGTACCTACAGTTTTCTGATGCCTTTCAACTTCTACCAGCTACCAGTAATTGTTATAATGTAAATGATACACACTTTTTAATTGTGTTGAGCGGATTTATATGTTTGGTTATCAATAATAATCAATATTTTACAATATTGTATTGATTAAATGTTTAATTTAATGAGTTTATCATCTTTTAAACTTGGCCTTACGGTAAACTTTTTATCTTTAATAATGATGACTTACGGGATGGGCTTACTGCATAACTTGCTTAAGAATAATTCACTGTTTTTTTCTAATTTACTACTTCTATCAAAAAGTGATATTTTAGTAATTTTTCGACGATTTCATAAGGAACGAAATATAATAGATAAAAATGTATATCCGGTTGAATTTCTGCGGTACTTCCATTCAATCTAAAAAGTTAAGGATTCCATGTATACTATCGATGTTATGTATGTACATATAGCTAGTAATATTTTTGATAAATCAAAATACTTGTTACTTACAGAATCTGTACGAAGTTTTGCTCTTAAAATGCATCATATATGTTTTAAGCTGTAAACACTTGGACGGACTGCATAGACATATAAAAGGAGGTTGGCCATATAAATTACATTACATATAGTTGAACATCATTTTTTAAACGTTGTTGTACGCCTCTTGTCTCTTATCTTATCTTGTGGTGTTTCCCCAAAGCAGTGGAAGCTCTCTATCACTTTACCTTTGCATAAGAAGAGCAGTAGAAGCGATATTATTAACTACTGTCCGTTTGCTAACTTAGTGTTGTGTTGCTTATTATTATTATTATTTTATCCTTTCATTGCCTTTTCTGTGTTCTTTCCAACATGGTTTTATGAAAATGAAAGATACATATATCTACTGTAACCAAAACCAACTTATGGAATTTTCTAACTTTCCCATTTCTGCTATCGAAATCCGGTCGCAAGTCGATTGCATCTTTACCAAGTTTAGTAAAACCTTCGAAAGAATTAATCATATTTTTCTTATCAAAGAGCTCTTTGTTCTTGGCTTCCCCGCTGTCTTCATGGATTGGACTTACTCGTACTTGTCTAATCGTATGCACCGCGAACCCATATCTAGTGAAATATATAATACTTCCGGGGTCTCACAGGGCAGGTATCTTGGACCACTTCTTTTTATAATTTAAATGAATGATGATTTTTTTTATTTGAATAACTTGAACATCCTTTATTATACCGACGATGCAAAAATTTTCCGGCTATCTACTGGACGTGCGAAATTTTAAACTCATATTTTATAAATTGCAGTTCTGTCAATTTTCTCCCTCTTTATGTCTTTTTCTTGCCTTTAACATTTCCATATCTGCGCGCGCCCTGAGGGTCTACAATTTCCTCTTTGTTCCTTATCACCGTACCTACCAAGTACCAACTATGGAATGTATGAACCGATTTCTTCGATAACGCGCCTCTTTAACGGCCAGTTCGAGATCATTGACTTCAATCTCAGATAAACAAAGAGTCAGCTTATTTAAGATGGACTTCGTTCTCGTGGTATTAATTTTATTGCTTTTAAAATGATCACTGACCTAGATATAACAAAGAAATTAAAAAAAAAGAAACCGCATCTCGATATCTGCAGTAGTTTTTGTATGATGAGGTTATACAAAAGGTATGTACATAAATCGATGAATCCGAATATTTCAAAACGATTCTTGTAAAGTAATATTTTCATTATAATCTGTCCTGCCAAATTTTGCAATTTAAAAAAATAAAGATATGTATTATAACATTTTCAAAGAAAATTACTTTCCATCACTAGCGCTCGTTAGACTATGTAAATATAAAGAATTTAATTCTGAAGATTAAAAAAAAAAACAAATGTTAAAAATTATTGAAAACTCTTATTACAGATTGTGTCGAAAAACATACATAGTCTCGAGTAAAAAGCGTTAAAAGTTGCATTAGCCAATCCCCTGTGAGGCCAGAGTTACCGTTAATACATAGGTATGTACATATGTTCCTTACTAAATGGAATGGAATATTTCAATAAGTTTTTGTGTATTTTATTGGACTAAAGCATTTTAGATATAAAATTTAAAACACAAAAAAAGTTTAATTTGTTTTCAAACGGCTCCAAATTGTGTACCTACTTAATAAACAAAACAATAAGTATATATTTGCTCTAGGAAAACTTACAATTTTATTATTATTGTATCATTAGAGTAAAAAAAAAATTGATATATATTTATATTTAAGTTTTTTATCGTTTTTACCTTATAAAAATATATTTACCTAAATACATATATATTATATAATAGATATTTCGGGGGTTGCACATGTTTGTGGTAATTTATAAATTTCAAGTAAATATGAATTCTGAATACAGATCTTAAAAATAAAAACCAATATATTTCAATAATCCAACAATTAAAAGGTACATACGATAATACATTTTGGCAAAGATTTAATAGATTGTATAATCTCTACGTTCTCTTAATGCCAAGAAATTATATATATGTATGTACATATATATGTATATATCATAAATGCTAAAGGAAAAGACACTACATAAAACGATAATACTCTTTATCTTTCGAAGGCAAAATATAACATATTAACTGAAGTAGTAACTAGCCAGGCATAAACATTAATACGATAGTTCTTATTTCTTATTTATCTATATATATAAAAATGAATGTCTGCTTGTAATACGACACCACTGACATATAGAAACTGGACGGCTAACACGCGTCTGAAAAACGAGACCATTTTTAGCCTAGGCTCAAATCTTTCAGGAAAATTTTGGCAATTAAAATGCTCTAAAAACCCGCACAATTATGTTTTAACACAGCTAAATAATAAATAATTAAGTTGTCACAAATCGATTTCTGTTGAATCTCGCTCAATTTTAAGTATTTTCATAAAAAGTCCCCTGAAAATAAACAACGGGGTATCAACGAACAACAGAGATAGATATAAAAGTTAGTGTTGCTACTTTTGTCTAACCTTCACATTTCACGTATATGCCAACATAATCTAAAATATGCGACGCAAAGTGCCGAAGCCATCTGTTGGTCATCGTTAAACTATTGCAACAGCCGATTTTAATTTGGTTTTTATTCTATTACTTTTATGTAATTTGCGTTTTTTTCAGCACAAATAATTTTAATACGAAGAAAAAAGTGTTATGAAGTGGAATGGATTTATCGGGGATGCACTATTTTCATTCGAATACCAGAATAAAGTTCCATTAAGTTGTCTGCCTGGGGTATCAACGGGGGAGCGAGATAGTTAGATTTCGGCCTAAATTTGATCTCGTTTTTGAAGTGAGTTTTTAGCAAGGACCAGCAGTCCAGTTTCTATATGTCAGTGTACGACACTAAAACTTCAAAACTGTTCGGCCGATTGAGCTGAAACTTTCACAGAATGTGTATTTTGACTAATTCTCGGTAAACCACATAGTGCGAATACGATACGATAGGTGGTACGCGATCGGTATCGGGTTCATTCGTGTAAGTATCGTTCAACCGATCGTCATGAAAATTTGTACACATATGTATTTGAACACGGTGAATATTTTCAAGCTATCCGTTTTGTTATAACTCGCCTCTAGATGGCGCTGCAGAACATCAACTTCTGTACCGCTCAACCCATCGTCATGAAAATTTCTAACGTAGGTATTTGAACACGTTGAATATTTTCTAGCTATAACTCGCCACTAGATGGCGCTGCAGAACATCAACCTCTGTACCGTTCAACTCATCATCATGAAAAATTGTATACGTAGGTATCTTAACACGGTGAATATTTTCACGTTATCCATTGTGCTACAACCTGTGCGTTTGGATGTTTGACATTCAATTACGCCAAACGAGTCATGAGTTTTAAATTAAATTTGGCACGCAGATAGAGAATATCCTGAAAATGAATATTCTCGGACTTTTAAATTTAAAAGATTATGCAATTTCCATTCAAATTGATACTTAGGGGTTTTCGGGGTCGCTGACTTCAACACTCTCAGAATTTACAAATTCAAGATGACGGACTGTCAAATATAAAAGCTCATGCTATTTCCACCATACTTGGTTCTTGGGTGCTTTGGGGTCGCTGATTTCAACCGAACTGTCAGAATTTTTCGAATTTGAGATGGCGAGCTGTCAAATTTAAAAGTTTATGCGATTTCTACCAAACTCGGTAAACCACATAGTGCGAATGCGGTCCAATAGGTGGCGAACGAGTGGTATCGGGTTCATTCGCGTATCGTTCAACTGATTGTCACGAAAATTGGTATAAGTAAGTATTTAAGGACGATGAATATTTTTGCTTTTCACATGGACAATTATATGTTGCGTGCTCCAGAGTAGGAAAACCATGTGATTTATTCATTTACGCACTGGATGGAAGAACGAGAAACATTGTATATCTGCGAGCATTAGAATAAAAACTTCACATCTGTATATATTCTTTTCTTTTTTATAATAAAAACGCAAAGAAATATACAATAAACACTGATTAAATTTCTGCTGTGGGGCAGCAAAGCGCACCGGGACACAACTAGTACATAATAAATATTACTTGGGATACTTAAGAACTATTATATTTAAATCAATAATAAAGTAAAATAATTTTATTACATTAGCTGTTGGTTGGTTCAAGTAGCGACCCCAATTCCACATCGGGGTCCAATTAACGCTGTTGAAATCAAATTGTTATTTCTTTTTAAACAATTGTTAAAATTGAATAAAGTTAAGTAAAATAAAAATAAAAGACTATTTTTATCTTACATTAACTTTTCGCCTTCACCAATGTAAAAAGTATGCTCAGACGAGCAGAAGACACCGGAGTATTGAAATGGTTTTAAAAATATTCAGAGCATTGCATATGAGCTTATATATGTATGTATGTAGGTATGTACGTATGTATACTTTCCTTGGAAGGATTTTTTTACACATCGGCTTAGCCACTTTTGTGAATGAATGACGTACGTAAAATCTTAAATAGGGTTTTTTTTAAAGTTATGTAACATTATTGAAGTTGATAATTATTTTATACTAAAATGTTTTGTTCTTGTATAAATAGCTCTGGTAAAATGCATGAGGCCGAATCTGATTTTGATATGTAGGTACATATGTGTGTACACTATCTAAGTTAGGTACACCATTATCTTTTCTGCACAGCCCACTAGCAGTAAGAGCCGGTAAAGGCAGGTAGCTATACGAATAAAAATGGTTCTTATACATCGAAAAATGCAGAAAATAGACTTTTAAACTCAATTAATTCATGACCGAGTTAAAGAAGAGGAAGGCTGTCTGCCATTCATCAATGATATGAAAGAGTTGGGAAAAGTGACAAAATTTTTACTTTTAGAGTAGCTTAGAAATTGTCTTCTATCAATCTCTTCAAATAAACGTATTACGTCAGGAAGAGTTAGTTATGAGGTGTGTTTGCATCGCATGCTCCACAGCAAACACTTACATACATAGTCAACTACCTTCATAAAATTTTAATTCCTATCAATCGGCGAAAGGCGGTTTTAAATTCAGAGCATCGAATAGAACGGACGTCAGATTTGTTTATTTTAAAACTGGATAATTGTAAAATCATTATAAAGGTATGCCGGTGAGAATGTGAGTCACTGTTATGATGTCATTCTAAAAATAAGCTAAATGCAATTCTCCTTCCCCGGCTTTCTAAAATTCAATAGCGTTATATCAGTCTCCGCAAGAATCTTTCCTATTCCTACCTAAAGTGCGGGGAATAATGCGCGTGTACTAGTCGTTGTGGCCTGAAGAAACATTTTCGCACCCTATCCTATCGATCGCGAAAATGGAATATGCAACTCCATCCAACTGACACCCTTATGAATTTAAGTGTTACACTAAAAGTACAAAAACGACATTTGCAGCCACAATTGACTTGGGGCGGTGGTATACGATTGATTTCGGGTCACGAGCCCAGGTATATGTTTTATGATTTCTAATGACCTACAAAATAGCAATGTTCGTCTGACCGGGAATAACCCATTTCTCTCATCTTAAAAATCTTTCAACTATTTGTCCGTAGTAAATCCCACTATGGTCGTTTCGACCAAGAAATTGTGAACAAATCGATACTCTACTTACATTTTTATGTGAAGTTTGCGCTGTCCTTTTCACTCCTGAAGCAGAGGCAATTTTCTTATAAAATATACAAAATGTCGTCCTTAGTGCCAATTATTTTCCTTTAATTTATCGCTCTAAATCAGCGATGCAATTTAAACATTTAGATTTAATAAACTATACCACAAATGTTAAAACTTCTGCACTTAATCACAAACGCTTATATTCCTTCACGTTGTACCGATTCGATGATAATTTTTCCAGCAATTCAGGCGTATTCCAAAAATTTTATATTCACCGTGAAATAAAAACGCGTTTTTCCTTAGTTCCAACTAAGAACTCCCTTCAGGGTAACAGGAAACCTTTTTTCAGTATAACTATTCTGTCTTTTTTCAGTTCGTACCACCTGAAGTGAATTTTACGGAATATGTTAGTCGACTGGCGAAAATCATTCGAAATTTTTTCGTAAAGGGTAGCCCACACAGTATGATTAGGGTTGTTCGATGGTTCATGCGTACTATGGAAAATTCTCAAGTTTTCTTTTCATATATCGGAAAAAGCTATGGTTGAAAAGCTTGAGACCAATATTGTTGAAATTGGGACACTAGAAAACGTTAAGGCAGGGGTTTATTTAAATGATATCTGTAGTATAAAAAATTACGGATTTTTAAAAAAGTGCCTATTTGTACAATTTTTATAAGTACATATACCTTCCTTGCTTGTCTATGTATTATAATAATCTGTTTTTAGTTGTTCATCGAGCACTCCAGTTGACGATTTTGAAAAAGGACCTGAATATATCAAATCGATTACCATATGCGGTAACCATAATACGTCAACCGAATTATTTTTTGAACAATTCGTTTTGAATTGAAGAATATATCTAGATTTTCTGTTAATCCACCAATGTCTTCATTTATTTCTTTCAATTTAACTCGATCAGGTTATCGGTTTTTTCGGCACCTTGTCAGGTATCGTGGCTCGCTGGAGATCTGTGGCATATTTTAAGAAGTAATTTCAAATAAAAAATTCTGATAAAACTCGTGAACATTCTTGAATACTTTTACTTTAAAGACAAACTATTGAAATTGGAAAAAAAAAATTGTTTCATATTTTCTTTTTTGTCACAAACACACTTACCTCCCAAAAATGCAGGCATCGACTAAGAAATTCATAACTTCTCAACAAATTGAGATATTTGAAAAATTCAGTTGCATAATTATGCTTAAGAATTGTACTTTTACGAAAAAAATACGGACTTGATGACAATAAAAGAAATGCTTAAGTTAGTGGTGCCAAATAGTACATTTTTTCAAACGGGGAAATTAAGGTTTGAGAAATAAATAAGTATATTTTTATCTTTTATATTAGTCAAAAATTATCAAAAACTTTACAAAAGATAAAAATTGCACAATCTCTTAAAAAAAATAAAAAACATACCTCGGCACTTTGTTATGGTCGGGGCATAAACATTAGGCGGAAAACATTTTTTTGCCTCCGCCTATGTGCAAGCGCACGCCGGGGCCCCCAAAATTCGCCCGAACAGTCACGGCGCTCAGGGCAAGTTACCGCAGCCTAACGGCTCGGCCAGCGGGCCGCGCCGCCCATCGAGTGCTCGGAGGCCACAAATTGAGGATTTCAACGCAAAATATTTTCAACTTGTGGCCGCCGAATGTTCGAGAAGCAGCCGCGAGCCGCTTGCCGAGTCCTCGGCGGCGGCTTCAGTAGTAGAAAGATAGCGGGGCAGCCCTCTCACACATCGGCGGCACGCCTGACGGCAGCCGGCGCAGCTGATGTGTGAGTGAGTTGCACCGGGACCTTTTGATGGCGTGATCGGCGCGAAGGAGCCGGCGGAGAGCTCGGGGCAGCGAGCCTCGGGGGAGTCTTCCTCAGATCATCGAACCGGGCGGACGTTGTGGTTACCGGGAGAAAAGAAAAAGAAAGAAAAAAAAAAGTAATTTGTTTGGAAGCGGGTGTAATTCGGGACGCGAAATAAACCAAGGGATTAAGTTTTCTTTTTTTTGTGAGCGGCCGGATCGGGAAAAATTTTTGGAATTCGGGCGAAAAGAAAAAGGAGCAGACGGAAAAAATTTTCTCGGAGGGTGATCGTGAGGCCGGCGGAGACGGAGTCGTAACGAAGCCTTGGAAGCGTTCCCGTGATTTTAGAACCGTTATTCTGAGATTAAACCGATAAAGTTTTAAAACGCCCTCGGGAAATTTTTACTGGGGTGCCCTGTGAAAAGAGAAAAGAAAAAAAAAAAGAGGGGAACGTGTTTTTTTTTGTAAAGCAGAGATCCAGCATTACATACTCACCGAGTGGACATAATAAAAGAAAACCCGAACTGTGCCAGAGGGAATATATCCGGTGATAAATTGAAAATGTGACACGGGTGCCTATAAGTTGAAAGTACTGTAAACCAAAATCCGAATTACTTTGGACAGTTTTACCGTTAGGCTTTTTTGTGAATAAATTTCATTAGCAACAGTGACAGAATGTACTTACCTCTGTGAAAACTGAAAGTTAAAAGAAATAATAGTAATTAATATAGTCGAAATTAAGTTAATTTAGCGATTAAGCCCTAATTACCAGATAGAGAACCCTGTCCTGCAAAGATAGCCTTAAGAACATTGAAGTGCACGTCAAGAAATTATAACAACAAGTGACAAGAAAGTTAAATGATAAACAGAGAGTTTATTTCAAGTTGAAAGTGTAAAAGGGAACTTGGTGATAAGAAGGATTAAAACAAGAAAAAAAAAAACCAAACGATTAGAAGCAAAGTGAGAAGATATTAAGTGACCAGTTTAATACTCAACTCAATGAACTTACCTGGTGATTTTGTAACCTGTAATTTACGTTGTAGAACGGTGATTTTTTTTAGAAGAAGAAGTATTTAACTGTATGAGTCCTTTCAAATTTTTTTTTTTGTAACTATCAGTGAACCAATAAGAAATAAGAGTAATCTAGTAACAATTAATTGACATATTGAACTCACCTTTAAGGTCTAATTAGCGGTCCCGGTAAAGAAAAAGAACCGAAGAAGAGAACGAAAGAGAAGCGAACTTTGAGTTTTTTTTTCCTTTTTTTTTGGGAGAAAGGAATAGTGGTGTGTCTTAGAACCGGGGACCCTGACCAGTAGAAGTAAAAGTGGTTACGTGATTTTGAAAGGGATAACTTTATAGCTAACTTACCGTAAATAAATGAATATTTTGCGTCTTGACCCTGTCGACTAAAGGTGAATTTCGTTAAGTCGGTAATTTTGAAGATAAATCGAAACGTGCTCACCTAATAATTTTGAGAGTGCCACCTGTTGAAATCTTAAAGCTAAATACTCAAAGAACCACGAAAATTGCAACCAGAGAAGAATAAGAGTAAACATATGCACCACATCGGGGCCAAAAAGAAGAGGCCGGGTGCCAACTTTAATCAACACTTCGCCAGCAACATCACCTACAGCAACGTGGCATTAACAGCCGCATCCTTTTCGTCGTCATCAACTTCATCAGCAGCCGCATCCTCGCCGTCGTCATCGACTTCATCAGTAGCCGCATAATTTTCATCGCCAGCAGCAAGGCGCCCAACGATTTTTTTTTTTTTGTGTAATCATTTTTATAAAAATATTTTAAAGAAAAAAAAAAGAATATAAACTCAGGTATGTAAACTTGATCTAAGTTTTTTCTCTCGGTCCCCTCCTCCTCACTTTTCAGCCGTTGGTTGAGGTAGCTTAAAATTTAAAAGGGACCTCCCCATAAAATTTTGGGCCAGGGGAGGTCATCAGGGTGGTTGGGGCTCGGCCATTAGGGGGGTTGGTTGTCATCTTACACCCCCCGCCGAGAGTCATTCACGGGCAGGGACAGGGGTTCGGTCCCGCCATGCCTTCTTCCCTTACCCTTTTGTTTTCCGTCCGCGCGAGATAATTTTCGTTATGAGGTAGTTCGTTCTGGTGGCGAAGTGTGGCCTTTCGGCAAAACCCCCCCACACTACCGCAATGCTAGCCTGCCAGCTCGCGCAGCCACAAACCACCAGACGAGGCGCTTTAGCCGGGCCCTCGAGAGCATACCTTTCATAACAAAATATGGCGCCCAACGTGGGGCCTTCCTATCCCCCCCCTTTGAAGCGAAAGGCTTCCCAATTTTCACTTACCTTCCCTTCTTCCTTTCGAGGCCCTATCGGCGACTCCCATGGCTGGAGTTGACCTGAGGCCTCTTGAGAATTACGGCAGTTGGCTTCTTCAGCCAGCCAGCCGTCTCGAGGTCTCGGGAAAACTTCATCCTAGGGATGAGCTGGTAGTGGGGGTATCCTTACCGGCAGACCCTGTGGGTTCTGCGCGGTGGAGACTTCCGAGGTCCTCCCCGGAATTACAGGGGTTGGCAGTGTTGTGTGCCAGCTACCTGTCCGGGAGGATACCTTGGTCGTCCTCCGCCTCGCAGCCCCCATCGGCGAAACTGGTAAGGGTCCTTCCCTCACCATTTCCTGTCCGGCGGGCCGAATGCTCGGTGGCCGGTGACTGACTCTCGGTTTTTTTTTGTGGTAACGTAATTTGTTGGTTTTGGCTGAAGATTGAGAAGGAGAGGTGGACCAGAGAATGTTAAATTAATCCGTAATTTAAAGTACATAAGAATTTTTCGAATTTGGCATGTTTTTTGGTATCATGATAATACAGTGTATTAAAACCGTACTTTGTCCTAAATTTATAATTGAGATAAGTAAATGACGTTCCGGATAGCTGTCTCTAGTACCGATAAGGCTCTCGGGATAAATTGATAATCATTTTTTCGTTAGTGTTCCAGATAATTTTTAGGAAAAGATCCCAAAATAAGTCTAACAATTGTAAAGAATTTTCTATTGTAAACCTTTTGGCACTTCGATTCTTTTTTTTGTCGAAAATTTTTTCCGTTCACACCACTTTTTTCCTCTTTTTGATTCCTTCCGTTCTCGAATTCACGGTTATCAGAAGATTTTTTTTTGTTTTTTTTTCCCCTTTTTTTTGACATGTCGGAAAGTGACCTCGGCGCGATTTCGAAGAAATACCGTACGCGACAAGCCACGCGCGAAGAACGTTCTGAGACGCCGGCTACGATTAAAGCAAGTAAGGTGGGGGAAATGGATTTGGATAAAGTTCATGACGAGGCGCGAGCGACTGTGGAACGCGAGATACGAAACGATACGACGGGTAGAAGACCTTCTGAGGTATCAGAAGAGGCGGACGAAGGCGCTACCGGTCTAAAAGGAGCGCTTGACCGAAGTTTGCGGTTCCGTGTAAGTGATTTGGTACGTGCCGAATTGGCAAAAATCGAAAAAGAATCTCGCGAACAGTCCGCACAAGTTTCACCCACAACTCCATTGTCACGCCCGCCGGTTATTCATAGAACCGATGATTCGCAGCCACGGTTTTCTAGGCCTAGGCAGCCGAATTTCGACCCTAGCTCCCATGATTTGTCAAATGGGCGTGAGGCCGCAATACCACCAGTGCCAGGCAATCGCCCACAACCACAGTTCGCCACAAGTCGACGGTCGAGTAGCCCTATTCGCCACTGGAAAATTCAGTATGATGGCGATAACTCCCGTCTACATCTCGAAGAATTTTTGTTCCGAGTCGAAATGATGACTCAGGGCACGTTGAGAGGTAATTTTGATCATCTCATTAATCACTTTCATCTACTGCTTGGCGAAACTGTGGCGAATTGGTATTGGACGATCCGTAGAGGGCATCCGTACATCTCTTGGCAAGATCTGAAAACGGCGTTACGTGCTGATTGGGGAGAACGCTCGCGTGACGTTGACATTAAGCGGCAGATGCTGAGCAGGCGACAGCAGCCTGGCGAAACGTTCACGACGTACTACATGGACCTGGTGGGATTAAGGAATCGGCTTTCCATTCCCATGCAGGAGATGGAATTTGTTGAGATGGTGAGAGCAAATCTGCTCCCGTATATACAGGAGCAGATTTGCCTCCATCGGATCTATACGATCAGCCATTTACGTGATCTAGTTACCGAGGTCCAGGTGACACGACAAAGAACGAGAAGCTCGTTGCTGTCGACTGCTCACCGTCCCGCTCGTGTCGATGAAACTTACGCTTTTGATGACATGTTTGAGTCCCTACCCGGAGATCCAGTAGAACCTGTTGACGCCCTTAAAAAACTCCAATCTTCGTCGACGGTGAAATGTTGGAATTGTGACCAATCAGGTCATTATTATCAAGACTGTTCAGTAGAACCGACGGGGTTCTTTTGCTACGGGTGCGGCCGACAGGGAGTGGTGAAACCGCGATGCCCTAGCTGTGCTTCAAAAAACCAACGTCGGGTCGGGAGCAACAACACCAGCTCCCGACAACAGAGAATTCCGGCAATCATGGCAGCAGAGGCGGACATCACCCCCTCTCGCCCGCACACATAGCTCCCTCCCAGACTGTCCCCGACAGTTCACTACCATCCTCGACGCCTTTTGTAGTTTTTCCACCAAAATATTCTAATAATCAAGCTAATCCGGAGGAGCCATTGTTGCAGCCCGTTGAACCTGTTCGAGAGGGAACTCCGAGTCAGCCGATTACTATACTTCGTCGACCCGATACGGATCGAAAACCTAATCCATTTCCGATCAAGCCATACCATCTTCGGCTAAAAGAGTATCAGGCGGCTCGTGGGAGAATTTTCTCCTCGGCTGTGGGTTATCCGGTTTCAAGATTGAAAACGACACGACGTTCGACGTTGCGATTAAGAACCTTTTGGAGGCGAGTGTTAGAAAATCGACGCAAATTGGCCACAGCCTTCGTTTCTGTCCCTAAAGACGTTAGACCTTATGCTTCAGTAAAAATTTTGGGCCAAAATGTCATTGGCCTGCTCGATAGTGGCGCGAGCATCAGCATATTGGGAAAAGGGTCAGAAAGGCTGCTGCAGGATGCAGGTTCCAAGTGGGTCAAATACCGATCCGTGATCGAGGTGGCCAACGGAGCCAGACCAGAGGTGCACGGCCACGTCGATTTGAAAGTCGCTTTTCGAGGAGAAACTAAAAGTTTACGGCTTTATGTCGTACCTAGTCTCACTCAGGAATTATACCTCGGTATAAACTTTTGGCGTACTTTCAACTTGGCCCCGGACATCCTCGGGCTGGTGTCTTCGTTGGACACCCCGATCTCGGCGACGACTAACCCTGCTGAACACTCGCTGACTCCTCAGCTACAACGGCGACTAGAAAAAACGAAAACATTATTCCCGTCCTACTCTAACTTGGGCTTAGGAAAAACCCACCTCCTAGAACACGCCATAGACGTTGGGGACGCTGTACCCATTAAACAAAGATTTTATCCAGTTTCTCCGGCAGTGCAAGAACTCATGGACGCTGAGCTGAGCCGAATGCTATCGCTGGGAGTGATAGAGGAGAGCCAGAGCCCTTGGAGCTCTCCAGTTGTTCTAGTACGGAAGCCAGGCAAAGTCCGACTGTGTTTTGACGCCCGGAAGGTGAACTCCGTCACGAAAAAGGATGCGTATCCTTTGCCTCAAATTGATGGCATTTTGAGTCGCCTTCCGCCGGCAAAGTACATCACCAGTCTGGACTTGAAGGACGCCTTTTGGCAGATTCCTCTAGAACAGAGCTCCAGGGAGAAGACAGCCTTTACAGTGCCTGGTCATCCCCTCTATCACTACACAGTGATGCCATTCGGTCTCTGCAACGCTCCCCAAACCATGTGCCGGTTGATGGATAAAGCTATTCCTTACGACCTTCGTGACAATGTATTGGTGTACCTCGACGATCTATTGGTCTTATCCCAAGATTTTGATTCTCACCTAGCTCTTCTTGCCCGAGTGGCGGACTGTCTGAGGAGGGCGGGACTTACAATAAACGTGGAAAAGAGCAAGTTCTGCTTAAAAGAGACAAAGTATCTAGGCTTCATTATTGGTGAAAACGGCATGCGTATGGATCCCGACAAGATCTCTGCAATTGTTGAATACCCTGTTCCCAATACCGTAAAGCAAGTACGTCGATTCATGGGAATGGCAGGATGGTATCGCAGATTTATTCCTAACTTTGCAGATCTTTCGGGTCCGATAACTGATACGCTTAAAAAATCCAGTAAGTTCACGTGGACCGAAGCAGCCCAAACCGCGTTTGACAAGCTTAAGCAGCTCTTGACTACCGCTCCCGTTTTAGTGACTCCCGACTTCTCCAGACCGTTCGTTATTCAATGCGATGCGAGCACACAAGGTGTGGGTGGAGTCCTGTTGCAGGTCGACGGTGATGGTAATGAGAGGCCAATTGCATACGTGTCCCAAAAACTTAATTCAGCCCAGAGAAACTATTCGGTGACAGAACTGGAGTGTTTGGCGGCGATTATAAGTGTCCAAAAATTTCGTCCATACATCGAGCTCATGCCGTTTAAAATTATTACCGACCATGCGAGTTTGAAATGGCTTATGTCACAGAAAGATCTAAGTGGCAGATTGGCGAGATGGAGTTTGAAGCTTCAACGCTACGACTTCACCATCGAGCACCGTAAGGGGAGCTTGAACGTGGTGCCAGATGCGTTGTCGCGAGTGGAGTGTGACGCGCTGTCAGCTCTGGAAGACTTCGGGCCTGAGGTCGATCTCAGCTCTCCACATTTCGCCTCGGCGGAATATGTAGAGTTGGGTCGACAAGCCGAAGAAAACCGGGCCAAATTTCCTGATCTGACGGTTCGTGACGGCTTCATTTATGTTCGCACTGTCCCACGTTCTGGTGATCCGGTGCAGGAGGACGAAGCGTGGAAACTTTGGATTCCTCCCGGCCTAGTTTCAGATGTAATTTCCCGTGCTCATGACCCTCCATTGTCTTCTCATGGTGGTGTCGGTAAGACCCTTGAGCGAATTCGTCGTTATTTCTATTGGCCACGCATGGCAGCCGATGTTAGATCTTATGTTCTTTCGTGTGATACTTGTAAAGAAACCAAAGCGCCAAATACCACACTCCGACCGCCGATAGTTAATCAACCCATTGCTGAAAGACCGTGGCAAAGGATCTACATAGATCTCTTAGGCCCATATCCCCGCACTAAATCTGGCCATGTCTGCATTTTAATAGCCCTAGACCATCTCTCGAAATTTCCGTTATTAAAACCCTTACGTAAAGCTACGACGTCTCAGATTTGTACCTTCGTCGAAGAAGAGATTTGCCAAATGTTTGGTGTTCCCGAAACAATTGTTACCGATAATGGTACCCAATTCCGTTCGGCACAATTCGCTAAATTACTGGAACGCTACGGAGTCCAACACCTGCGCACGGCACTTTACTCTCCTCAGGCTAACGCTTCGGAGCGAGTAAATAGATCTATCTTAGCCGGTATACGCGCCTATATTAAAGACGAGCATCAAAAGTGGGATGAAAACCTCAGTAGCATTGCCAGCTCACTTCGGAGCTCTATCCATCAGGCAACAGGTTTTCCCCCGTATCGGATGTTGTTCGGACTCCAAATGATAACCCATGCGTCCAGCTACGAGTTGTTACGCCGCCTTCAAGGAATTGACGAACCGCTAAACATTGACATGTCTGATAAGCTCAAACTTATTCGAGCAAAAGCCCAAGAAAATTTAAAGAAGGCCTTCGACCAAGGAGCCAAAACGTACAATCTGAGGACAAAACCCGTAGAGTTCAAAGTGGGCGAAGAAGTTTATCGCCGCAACTTCCAGCTAAGTAATTTCGAAAAGCAGACAAGTGCGAAACTCGGCCGCAAATTTCTAAAGTGTAGAGTCAGGGCAAGAAAAGGAAATTCGTTATATGAATTGGAAGACCCCCAGGGGAAACTAATAGGAACATTTCATGCCAAAGATATTAAGAGGTGAAGATGAGAGATATTTTCTTTTGGTTTTTTAAAATTAATTTGTCTTTACATATACTATATCGAGGCAATCCTTGATATAATCTCTAGTATTTATATATTTTTCGGTCGAATTCCTTTGCAGGCTATCTTTTGAGCACGGCTCACTTCTCTCACGTTTAATTTCGGTAGCCCTAATAAGGCATCCGACCAGCTTATCTGGTACCAGGTTGTCCCTAAAACCGCCTCTGCTCGGTTATGCGGTGGACATACCTTTTTTACCCCCCCTCTTCCTTCCTTATTCCTAGTTAGAGTTCCTCTTCCCTAACCCAATCCTACCTATTTTTAAAAGTTTTCTTTCAATATCATCCCACTCTCTTACTTCGAGAGGCCCTGCCTGGAATTCTCTTGGTCGAGGTCGTTTCGAGGCCTCTTGAGAACTACGGAGGTTGGCTACGTCAGCCAGCCATCCGTCTCGAGGTCTCGGGCTTCCTCTTCCTTGAGGGGTACAGACAGGGAGGGGCTTTGCTTGCCCACACCGCGGAACTGGCGCTCCGGAGACGTCCGGAGAACTCCCTGGAATTACAGGAGTTGGCTGGTGATAGAGCCAACTACCTGTCCGGGAGATTCCTCCGGTCGTCGTCCGTCGCTAAGTTTTCGCGGGGTGGGCCGGCACGGCTTCCTTTCCTCGAGAAGTGTCGTCTTCCCACACGGTGTCACTAGAGCTTAGACTCTAGTTATCCCGCTTTCTCTCCATTTTATCCTTTGTTAACTTCCCCAAGTCATGATGGTTTCCATCATCATATTCAAAATCTTCTTCAACCACAAATCACTAGCTGCATTTTCCCGTCATTCGTTTTAAATACCTTGCTTAATTTTGTTTAAAATGGCTTAGTCTAAGTTTGGATTTTGTCAGTACAATTTCGAAGTCGTTGTCTCATCATCACCTCTTGATCTCTTTATCGTTGACCCTTTCTTTTGTCATACGTATGCATCTCACTTCACCATCTGGCTTGTCGATCTGCAATGGGCTCTACCATCATCAACACCACCTATCGTCAAATCTTATTGAGCGTCAGCGTCTCTCCTCAGCAGCAATCGCGTATTCATACTGGTTCTTAGATATACACCCTATCCTCTCTCTATTTTTGCCCTTTCCCCATTTTTTCATCACCTCTTCTTACACCCTTGTTCCATGATATTACCTGTACTTGGAGATCCTGTACTCCAACAATTCCCCCCTTGGTAAAGACTGCACGTCAAGGAATCTGACAGGGGATCTCCTTCCGGTAGGTTAAGTTTTTTCGACACACAATTTAACAACAACCCCCACCTCTGGACTCCCGGAACAGCAGCGCCCTTTCGTTGGAGTCTGGAGGGATGTCGGATTCGCGGAGCGGATGTTCATCTTGGGACTGGGATGACCGCGGGGGTTGGTTTACAGCCATTCCTAATTTTTTAGTTTTTTTTGTCTTGTCGTATCAGTTCGTCTTAGAACATCGTTAACCCATCCCCACGATCAGGGCTGGCCCGAGGCAGGATCAGCAACCCCTTCTCACTGACAGGTAGGCCTGCCTCCCATTAGGGCTGGTCTTCTCTGCCAGTGGGAATGAGTGGTCGAGTCAGTATTGAATCTACCTGACCTCCCATTAGGGTCAGGGAAGTTCAATACCGACATCTGGCCGGCTGATTCAGTCTCGGGCTAGTCCTGGGCGCGGGTCGAGCCACAGGTTGGGCACCTCCCCATATTTTCTTTTAACATCTTTCGGCCGGTTCCCCAGGATCTGGGTTGGCCCGAGATGGGTTAGCAGCTCCCTATCACTGTCAGGGAATCCTACCTCTCATTAGGGCTGGTTTCCTCTGCCAGTGAGAGGGAGTGGTTGAGTCGGCTCTGGACCAACTGACCTCCCATAAGGGTTCAGGGAAGTCCAGGGTTGATCTTAACCGGCTGGCTCAGTCTCGGGTCAGACTTGGGTCATGGGTCGAACCACATGTTGGGCACCCGCAAGAACCCCCAACCCTTTTTCAGCTCCGTTGTCCTCGTAAACGAGTGCAACGGACCTGCGCTGTTATGGTCGGGGCATAAACATTAGGCGGAAAACATTTTTTTGCCTCCGCCTATGTGCAAGCGCACGCCGGGGCCCCCAAAATTCGCCCGAACAGTCACGGCGCTCAGGGCAAGTTACCGCAGCCTAACGGCTCGGCCAGCGGGCCGCGCCGCCCATCGAGTGCTCGGAGGCCACAAATTGAGGATTTCAACGCAAAATATTTTCAACTTGTGGCCGCCGAATGTTCGAGAAGCAGCCGCGAGCCGCTTGCCGAGTCCTCGGCGGCGGCTTCAGTAGTAGAAAGATAGCGGGGCAGCCCTCTCACACATCGGCGGCACGCCTGACGGCAGCCGGCGCAGCTGATGTGTGAGTGAGTTGCACCGGGACCTTTTGATGGCGTGATCGGCGCGAAGGAGCCGGCGGAGAGCTCGGGGCAGCGAGCCTCGGGGGAGTCTTCCTCAGATCATCGAACCGGGCGGACGTTGTGGTTACCGGGAGAAAAGAAAAAGAAAGAAAAAAAAAAGTAATTTGTTTGGAAGCGGGTGTAATTCGGGACGCGAAATAAACCAAGGGATTAAGTTTTCTTTTTTTTGTGAGCGGCCGGATCGGGAAAAATTTTTGGAATTCGGGCGAAAAGAAAAAGGAGCAGACGGAAAAAATTTTCTCGGAGGGTGATCGTGAGGCCGGCGGAGACGGAGTCGTAACGAAGCCTTGGAAGCGTTCCCGTGATTTTAGAACCGTTATTCTGAGATTAAACCGATAAAGTTTTAAAACGCCCTCGGGAAATTTTTACTGGGGTGCCCTGTGAAAAGAGAAAAGAAAAAAAAAAAGAGGGGAACGTGTTTTTTTTTGTAAAGCAGAGATCCAGCATTACATACTCACCGAGTGGACATAATAAAAGAAAACCCGAACTGTGCCAGAGGGAATATATCCGGTGATAAATTGAAAATGTGACACGGGTGCCTATAAGTTGAAAGTACTGTAAACCAAAATCCGAATTACTTTGGACAGTTTTACCGTTAGGCTTTTTTGTGAATAAATTTCATTAGCAACAGTGACAGAATGTACTTACCTCTGTGAAAACTGAAAGTTAAAAGAAATAATAGTAATTAATATAGTCGAAATTAAGTTAATTTAGCGATTAAGCCCTAATTACCAGATAGAGAACCCTGTCCTGCAAAGATAGCCTTAAGAACATTGAAGTGCACGTCAAGAAATTATAACAACAAGTGACAAGAAAGTTAAATGATAAACAGAGAGTTTATTTCAAGTTGAAAGTGTAAAAGGGAACTTGGTGATAAGAAGGATTAAAACAAGAAAAAAAAAAACCAAACGATTAGAAGCAAAGTGAGAAGATATTAAGTGACCAGTTTAATACTCAACTCAATGAACTTACCTGGTGATTTTGTAACCTGTAATTTACGTTGTAGAACGGTGATTTTTTTTAGAAGAAGAAGTATTTAACTGTATGAGTCCTTTCAAATTTTTTTTTTGTAACTATCAGTGAACCAATAAGAAATAAGAGTAATCTAGTAACAATTAATTGACATATTGAACTCACCTTTAAGGTCTAATTAGCGGTCCCGGTAAAGAAAAAGAACCGAAGAAGAGAACGAAAGAGAAGCGAACTTTGAGTTTTTTTTTCCTTTTTTTTTGGGAGAAAGGAATAGTGGTGTGTCTTAGAACCGGGGACCCTGACCAGTAGAAGTAAAAGTGGTTACGTGATTTTGAAAGGGATAACTTTATAGCTAACTTACCGTAAATAAATGAATATTTTGCGTCTTGACCCTGTCGACTAAAGGTGAATTTCGTTAAGTCGGTAATTTTGAAGATAAATCGAAACGTGCTCACCTAATAATTTTGAGAGTGCCACCTGTTGAAATCTTAAAGCTAAATACTCAAAGAACCACGAAAATTGCAACCAGAGAAGAATAAGAGTAAACATATGCACCACATCGGGGCCAAAAAGAAGAGGCCGGGTGCCAACTTTAATCAACACTTCGCCAGCAACATCACCTACAGCAACGTGGCATTAACAGCCGCATCCTTTTCGTCGTCATCAACTTCATCAGCAGCCGCATCCTCGCCGTCGTCATCGACTTCATCAGTAGCCGCATAATTTTCATCGCCAGCAGCAAGGCGCCCAACGATTTTTTTTTTTTTGTGTAATCATTTTTATAAAAATATTTTAAAGAAAAAAAAAAGAATATAAACTCAGGTATGTAAACTTGATCTAAGTTTTTTCTCTCGGTCCCCTCCTCCTCACTTTTCAGCCGTTGGTTGAGGTAGCTTAAAATTTAAAAGGGACCTCCCCATAAAATTTTGGGCCAGGGGAGGTCATCAGGGTGGTTGGGGCTCGGCCATTAGGGGGGTTGGTTGTCATCTTACACCCCCCGCCGAGAGTCATTCACGGGCAGGGACAGGGGTTCGGTCCCGCCATGCCTTCTTCCCTTACCCTTTTGTTTTCCGTCCGCGCGAGATAATTTTCGTTATGAGGTAGTTCGTTCTGGTGGCGAAGTGTGGCCTTTCGGCAAAACCCCCCCACACTACCGCAATGCTAGCCTGCCAGCTCGCGCAGCCACAAACCACCAGACGAGGCGCTTTAGCCGGGCCCTCGAGAGCATACCTTTCATAACAACTTAAAACAGTTTTACAACACAGTTAAAAGTTATCGTGAGTCGCTGGTGACCCGACATAAGATCAATATTAAGAGAATGCGGTTTAGCGTGGATGACTCTAACATTCAAAAGTTTTTTTACGGAAGGGATAGTTATTCCTTTCTCATTTGGATTCTGAGAAACGAAACAAAACAAAAATGACTCGGGTCTCCAGCGACCCACGAAACCGAATCGGGTTAATACATCGGTTCTCGGGTCATAACCGTATGGTAAACCGGCCGGGTCATAGCCTTATCAGGTAAAACTATATAAGATTTTGACTGGGAAACCTAAACATATATGAGTTATTCCGTATGAAATCAGCAAATTAAGTATGCCGCATAATTTTTAATTTTAATTAAAAAAATTGAGGATAATCTTTGTGGTGCCAGCAATGCTAAACGACCACCAATTATTTTTTTTATTATATAACTTCTGATCAGTATTCATCCGAAGTCAAAAATTGGATCAAATTCATACTTGTATATAATGGAATCTAGCAAAATCGGAATACGTAGAGATTTAGTTTTCTTTTTCTTTCTTAATTATTCCTAAGATATGCCTTCAATTATAAAGTGTTTATAAAACCCATGCATCTTGCTATGTGATTTTGTACAGGTAACTCCTACACCGGTTTTAATAACCAATTCTCATTCACTGCTCATTCCATCCTGAAATCTTAAAACAAAACAACACGAATTGACTTCCTGACGAAATTACAGATTTCTGTTGACAAACAGATCTCATTGATGGACATCAGTGAGAATGACTCGCATAGGAAATTGTCATTAAAGAAGAAGAGAACTACACCATAATACTGGTCTCCCCTGAGGAAAATCCTTTAATTATTATAATATAATCCTTTAATTTAAATCCTATACTCTCTTGCAAGATATGTAGGTATGTATGTACATACATATATCCGCCTATAAATTCGGTTTTTTTTCTATTTCAAAATGAAATTTTCAAAATCTTTTTTCTACGAAAGATTCTCACTAATGAACAAGTAAGTATTTTGTAATTACATCTTAGCAAGAGTGCATTAATGCTAAAAATTTTTAAATTCTTTGGGAACTTCAAAGTTCCTACTGTGCATATTTATAAATCCGCTAGTGAAAACATATTTTATTTTACTTTAAATAATTTATTTAATTTCCTTTATGTTTTATAAACAATCTTTTGTTCATGCTTAAAGGTGACGGCAACGGTGTGGAGTGGAGTATTCAAATCGAACGGAGGTTTCGCGTGTAATTAGTACTCAGTAAGTGTGTTCATATATTCAAACCGTAGAGCGAATACTTGATCATTGCTGAGAAAAAAATCCTAAAGTGCGAATGCGAATTTTAAATTTCCATGTGTTTAATCTTTAAAGAGATATAAATTATTAAATTCGCGGTTCAATATTGTACAAAGGATTGTTTATAACGAATTATCAAATTTTAATAAAAAAACAAAAATATCAATCCAACTCAAGCTTTAGGATTTTTTTCGGCAATGACCATGTATTGCGCTCTATGGTTTGAATATATGAATACACTTACTGAGTACTAATTACACGCGAAACCTCCGTTCGATTTGAATACCTCACACCCTTGCTGTCTTCTTGTTAGTTAAATGCTTCTAAGATGCTTAATTTTGGTACTTCACTCAGGTTATGAAGTATGAAGTTTAGGAGTATTACAAAAATTTTTGGATGTGGTCCAAAATTCATTACACTTCGTCTGCCTAAACGTTTCGTTACACATGTAAATATTCAATTAATTATTGGGTATGAAATCAACCATTTTACTTTATTTTCTCATGATATAACTTTGAATCGTAGACAATTTGGTCGCCATATTGAGTCAAGTATTTTGATCTCTAAAGTTTTAAGGTGAAATTAGCATCTAAAAAAACTCCAAATACTAATATTCACGGTAGTCTATTATATGTATGTATGTAGTTATGAGTGCTGTCGGGCGTTTAGAAGACAATAAAGTTCAGTCGGAAAATATGGTAGCTTAAAATATGGATGGTTATAATGTTTAAAACATATTGCTTTTTATTTATTGCAGGGGTTTAGAACAATCCTCTGACGGACTGATAAAATTGAGGGGTTTAAAAAAATCTTCTAACAGCCTAACGCCGCTTAGGCCTTTAGAAGAATCCTCTAACGGCCTGACGATTCAAGCCGTTGGAAAAATTTTGACGATAAATAATCGAATTCTTCTAACAGTCGGCGTTCGGCCAATGGTCTACTAGTTCTTCTAAGGGTCTAAGACATATATCTATATATGTACCAATATAAAAAGTTAAAATACATTAAGGGATCATTCTGGTTTAGAAGCTCAAAAGAAGGGCTATTATTGATATTTATATCAAATTTTTTGAGCTATAAATACATTCTCGAAATAGATAAGACATTTTTTAAATTTATTTTAAACATTTTAATGCACAAAAATAACAGGCAAATGTAACTGCTCGAAAAGTAAATATGTCGCTAGCGGCGTTGATATCTCGATAAAGGCGCATTAAGAACGAAAAAATCAAAAATATTTAGATTCACCATTACTGTGGCTCTTGCGCATTCTATGGATATTAATATTTGAGATTGAGCTGTTATTTTTGAAAGTGGTATAAATCCACTTTTTGAACATAGCATTTTAACAAATTTTCTAATTAAATCTTATCTTGTAGATACCCCTCATGTGAATCTTTCAAAAAGTGGACTTATACTACATACTTTCAAAAATAACTGCTCATTTATTGATAATAATAATATGGAGGAGATTTAATTAATTTAATTTAATTTTGGAAAAACAAAAACAAAAAAAAAGTAAAAGTTAAAATTTTAATACAGGTACATATAGAATGCACTGAAGCTGTTCATGTGTAGAATATGTGGTTAAAATTTCATAAGGATCGGTTTAGTGGTTCCGGAGAAATCACCGCTGCCGATCGAAAAAACGTTGTTTTGAGAAAACACGTTTAAAGTTTTTTTAATGAAAAATAATAAAAAAGTCTTACCTTAATTTAATCAGCGAAGCCTTCACTTTACAAAATTTCTCCTACTGTCTCTACTTTTAGATGCATATACTTCCGAAAATTGTATTATTAAACAAAAAGAAATCGAGTTTTTGAAAATAATAACCAGAATGATCCCTTA
This sequence comes from Machimus rusticus, assembly GCA_951509405.1. Taxonomy (NCBI): domain Eukaryota; kingdom Metazoa; phylum Arthropoda; class Insecta; order Diptera; family Asilidae; genus Machimus; species Machimus rusticus. The sequence goes on along the minus strand of OX608050.1, from coordinate 18,409,636 downwards.
AAATTTAGGTCGACTATGTACATATTTATCAACATTGAGACGTCCCTGTTTTTACTTGATATACAAGTTATACATATAGTATGCTTTGCATACATAAATATCTCCGAAATAGCTTCGAGTTTTCATTTAAAACTGGTGCCTATTCTCGATTCTGCATCAAGAATCAAGAGTAAATATTAAAAATAAATTGATTTTTGAAAAAATGAAAGGCTATTCATTAATATACCGTCATTAGGTAAATGCACTCCGACGGAATACTTTAGCGAAAGCTATGAAGTCTAGTCAGAGCAAACTAACGAATGTAGAGGTACCTACAAAAGGACGATTCTATAACTTTTTTGTTCCAATTTTTGTGAACACGACGAAGTGGTCTTATTGTTATACGCGAGTACTCCGAGGCAATTAAATAAATTTCTTATGTTCTTGCTAACGAAAATAAAATCAACGAATGGGAAAATAATAAAGACCATTCAATAGTTAATTCTGCCAAAAAGCGTTCTCCTCTGATGGTTTATAGAAATTATAAGGTTCAAAAGATAAAACTTTCATGAAAAACTTGGTCTTAAAGTTATAGGCATGACTGTAAGTTCAAGTAAGTAAGTAGGTCATATGTATTCCTCCAGATCTAAACCCGAAAAACTGGGATATAATTGCCGACGCTTTGATGAATGGGACAGCGATGGAGAGAAGTACAAACAGGATTAAGGTGGACATCTAGTGTAGAGGGTCGAAAAAATAAATTTTTGTTCTACTATAAAATGTTCTAAATCTTATGTGGAATAAGCCTGTAAAATATTATAGAGATCTTCGAATTATTTTTCGAGTTATACGACATATGCGTAACCGGTTCTCAAAGCCGCTCCAGCTCTCTACATTTTTTTAAACGCGTTTTTGTCGAAAAAACATTTTCTACATTTGCGTGCAAAATATCTGAAAAACTATTTAAGATTTTTGGCAGAAATTTTAACCAGTTATATGTACAAAACTGTTTCTAGGTGAACCTACTTGTTTGGAAAAATATTGTTGTAATCTTTATAAATGTTTATAAGTCGACATTTTATACTAAAAACGCAACTTTTTTTTTCAAACTTTAAATTTAATACTTTTTTTTCAATTTATTGTATATATTACTGGTTCACCTAAGAATCATGAATGTTAGAAAGGAAATTGTTCCCCTGATTGTTTAAGGCTATTCTAAAGGAAGATACAATATTTTGCACGCAAATCAGACATCACAACGACGACATGTTTGACCTCACCGCCCATAACACCGGCATTTTGGCCATAAAAATATTCTTTAGTTCTTTATAATATGTACTATAAGACCACTACAAATAAAATTTGTTGTAAATTACTGTGTCAAAAAGATAAAATGTCGCAAAATAGCGTTTTTTTTTCCTTTTACACTGGATACCCCTCTAAATGCTAAAGAAAGTCAAAGCCATAAAGAACATATCTTGTAAAAAAAACCAAGTCTCGCAACTCAGTTCTTCTACCGTAAAAAGTTGTGAGATCCATGTAGGTAATACCAAGTCGGTTAATTTATTCAGTCCTTACTTAAGGGACCTTTTGTCTTAAGTTATTACGTAATTAGCTAACCTAACAACATCTTATAGTGACCATATCAATATTAAAAATCTTTTATGTTTTAAATAAATAAATTGACTTGGCCATCGCATGAAAACACAATGTATCTCACAAGTAATACATATTATAATAAATTGTTTAGTGCGATGGATTGATGGATTGATGGAATGATGGATAGATGGATTGAAGGAATGATGAATTGATGGAATGATGGATTGATGGAATGATGGATAGATGGATTGAAGGAATGATGGATTGATGGAATGATGGAGTGATGGATTGAAGGAATAGTGGATTGATGGATTGATGGATTGAAGGATTGATGGATTGATGGAATGATGGACTGATGGAATGATGGAATGATGGATTGATGGAATGATGGATTGATGGATTGATGGATTGATGGATTGATGGATTGAAGGATTGATGGATTGATGGAATGATGGATTGATGGATTGATGGAATGATGGAATGATGGATTGATGGAATGATGGATTGATGGAATGATGGAATGATGGATTGAAGGATTGATGGATTGATGGAATGATGGATTGATGGAATGATGGAATGATGGAATTATGGAATGATGGATTGATGAAATGATGAAATGATGGAATGATGGATTGATGGAATGATGGATTGATGGAATGATGGAATGATGGATTGATGGAATGATGGAATGATGGATTGATGGATTGATGGATTGATGGAATGATGGATTGATGGAATGATGGAATGATGGATTGATGGATTGATGGAATGATGGAATGATGGATTGATGGATTGATGGAATGATGGATTGATGGATTGATGGAATGATGGAATGATGGAATGATGGATTGATGGAATGATGGAATGATGGATTGATGGAATGATGGATTGATGGATTGATGGAATGATGGAATGATGGAATGATGGAATGATGGATTGATGGATTGATGGATTGATGGAATGATGGAATGATGGAATGATGGAATGATGGATTGATGGATTGATGTAATGATGGATTGATGGAATGATGGATTGATGGAATGATGGATTGATGGAATGATGGAATGATGGAACGATGGATTGATGGAATGATGGAATGATGGAATGATGGATTGATGGAATGATGGATTGATGGATTGATGGATTGATGGAATGATGGATTGATGGATTGATGGATTGATGGATTGATGGAATGATGGAATGATGGATTGATGGAATGATGGATTGATGGATTGATGGAATGATGGAATGATGGATTGAAGGATTGATGGATTGATGGAATGATGGATTGATGGATTGATGGAATGATGGAATGATGGAATTATGGAATGATGGATTGATGGAATGATGAAATGATGGAATGATGGATTGATGGAATGATGGATTGATGGAATGATGGAATGATGGATTGATGGAATGATGGAATGATGGAATGATGGATTGATGGATTGATGGAATGATGGATTGATGGAATGATGGAATGATGGATTGATGGATTGATGGAATGATGGATTGATGGAATGATGGATTGATGGAATGATGGATAGATGGAATGATGGAGTGATGGATTGAAGGAATGATGGATTGATGGATTGAAGGAATGATGGAATTATGGAATGATGGATTGATGGAATGATGGAATGATGGAATGATGGATTGATGGATTGATGGATTGATGGAATGATGGATTGATGGAATGATGGATTGATGGAATGATGAAATGATGGAATGATGGATTGATGGAATGATGGATTGATGGAATGATGGAATAATGGATTGATGGAATGATGGAATGATGGAATGATGGATTGATGGAATGATGGAATGATGGAATGATGGATTGATGGATTGAAGGATTGATCGATTGATGGAATGATGGATTGATGGATTGATGGAATGATGAAATGATGGAATAATGGATTGATGGAATGATGGATTGATGGAATGATGGAATGATGGATTGATGGATTGAAGGATTGATCGATTGATGGAATGATGGATTGATGGAATGATGGATTGATGGATTGAAGGATTGATTCAGTCCTTACGTATTATTAATTATTAATTATTACGTAATTACTAATTACTATTAATTTATTCAGTCCTTACTTAAGGGACCTTCTGTCTTAAGTTATTACGTAATTAGCTAACCTAACAACATCTTATAGTGACCATATCAATATGAAAAATCTTTTATGTTTTAAATAAATAAATTGACTTGGCCACCGCATGAAAACACAATGTATCTCACAAGTAATACATATTATAATAAATTAGATTGTTTAGTGCGATATTATAATAAATTAGATTGTATAGTGCGATTGCCAAGTCAATCTATTTATTTAAAACATAAAAGATTTTTAATATTGATATGGTCACTATAAGATGTTGTTAGGTTAGCTAATTACGTAATAACTTAAGACAGAAGGTCCCTTAAGTAAGGACTGAATAAATTAACCGACTTGGTATTACATGGACCTCACAACTTTTTACGGTAGAAGAACTGAGTTGCGAGACTTGGTTTTTTTTACAAGATATGTTTTTTATGGCATCTCATTGCTTTTTGTAGATAGTTCTACTTTTTAGAGTTCCGTACCCAAAGGTAAAACGGGACCTTATTACTAAGACTCCGCTGTCCGTCCGTCTGTCTATGGGCGTGTTGTTAAATTCAGAATCTTTAAGATTTTTCAAGACAAAGTGTTGCTATGTCAAGTGTTGCTAAATTCAGATTTAAGAAAAATTCTTTAAAGAACATCCAGACAGAATCAAACGCACTTGAACCGTCTGGATGTCAAAGACAACTGTCAGTGCCGATTGTCAATGAGGTATTTTTTGTTATAACGTTCCATATAGTAGTTCGTGAATTACTTTCATATGTAATTTAATGTTTGAAACAATTCAGAACACTCCATCATGAATTTAATTTATTTTTAAATATTTGTGATATTTGCCGTCTAACGCGTGACAGTTGTCAAACAATCACTGCAGCCAAAGTGTTGCAGAATTCAGCCAAATCCCAATTCAGTCAGTTTCAGCTAGTTGCCGTAAGAAAAAATCTGAATGTAACAACAATCTACACCTATTATTCCATTATATTATACATATACAGGTACACTGACTCATTCACTGCAAATGTAACTTTGTAATCCTATATACATATTTATATGGGACTACAAAGTTATTTATGCAGTTGGTGTATCTAGAAAACTGGACCGAAATTGCAAAATATTTTAGTTTTTCCTTTATTTATACACTAAACACTAATTGTATTCTAAATTTGAAGCTTCTATGTCTGCTAGAAGTGCCTTAGAGTTTTGATGATCGGTCAGTCAGTGAGTGAGTGAGTGACAAAATTAAGAAATTTGACTAGTTATAATTCTTAAACTACTGGTTCAAATTGAATGAAATTTGAAATATACCGTGTTTATGTAATGCCTGCTTGGTTACTGGAAATTCAGTCTTCTAGTTTTATCCACAACGAAGTTATAGGGGGGTCGAAAATGGCCTGAACTGTTTCGAGAAAAGGATGGTACGGCCGTGCCGCTTTTTTGCTCGACTTGGCGGGGGCACTGCCGTGCCCCCAGATTAATATTATAAAAAGAAATTAAATGTATTTACAAATGAACTTATAATTTTGCAATACTTGGAAACATTTTTACTGCTAACATCCGCTTTGCTAAATGAAATTACTTCATTGATAGATGGGAAATTTTCATGGGAGAAAGTATCTCAAAATTTTATTAACAAATAGTAAAAAAAGCCTATAGCCGAAGAGCCAGAGCCAAAAAAATGGTCTACTAAATCTGATCTTTTGCTAGTTGATTACAGTAGTTGTGTAGACAAACATACTGCGGCCAGTCAACCGAACTGTAGAACAGGTGTCTAAGATACGCTATCGAACTTGTTATGATTACGGCGGTAATGAAATGAATTTAGTTACTAAGGCTGAAAATTGTTATGCGAATTATATGTAAGTATATTGAGTATAACTAACATACGTATATGTCAGTCAGTTAGTTGAATGTGGGGATGGAGCTATGGGCAATCAGCCCCAATGTATGTATGCGCAGTAAATAAATAACGTACAATTCGTTTACTTAACTTGAAAATTGTTGTAAGGGTACTAAATTATATATTTATCATAAATAAAATGGTCAGTTACCTACATATATTGTGGGATAAGCCCCGTCAGTCAGCCAAAAAACATATATGTATGCACTTACAACTATTATATTAGATATTCAATTGTATACAATAAGAATTAAAGTATCCCTTAAAGTATTAAAGGTATGTAATATTAAATTGTATCTTACCTTAACAATTGTGCTCTGTACTTCTGTACAGATTTAGTAAATTCGGAGCATTTTTTGGCCTTGGTCTGGCTAATATTTTCCGATTGGATTCATAAATTTAGCAACGATGTGTATTTGATTTTAAGAGGTGGCGTTTTTCGTGGTACAAATCATATAATATCTAAGAAAAAGTGTCCGTTATGGTTTATTTGTTGCTTAGACTGGGAAAAGTGCTGCATATGAAATATTTTGCCAGTTTGCCATTCATTCGTTAAAATTGGATCGCCAAAATTGTTTACGCAAAGGCAAAGCAGCCTCCGTGATCACGATTAGAGTCGACTTTCTTCGTTCGTTTTTTATCAGCCAATTTTTTCACATCTCAGCATTTCTGGACCTCTTGGGCTGATGAAAATGGGCCGGACTGGCAGTCGTCATGCAGTTCACGCGACGGTTAGGTCCCAACCCGCAGAGGGTACCCGTCGGGTATATTTTAAGAATTATGCAAATTGTGGTTACTGAAGTAGTGCCCTCCTGGCAGGGACCCATTAGTGTAATATGGTGCAACGGGGAGGATCAGGATGAGCATGATCTTTGGACATCCTTGGACCGATCAACACGGACGTACTCGACAGACATCCGCCTATCCTCAGGAGAGGTTGTTCGCACCAGCGGTAAAGCATACATAATTGTTTCTGTTATTTGTAAATACCTGGAGAAAGTTGAGGATCGTATTAATATCATTTAATATATAATATTTATTGCAACATATTGATATACAATAAGGGCCTTATTAAGATAATTCCCACTGAAAAAAATTATTTAACATTCTAAAAATAAATGTATTTTTTTCGATTCCGCACAAAGAAGATTTTTGATGCCGAGCGTTTCAATCCGAAACAACAAGTCGATTTATTCTCTTTAGTGTGACTAAAACTTTGTGTTTGGGCCTATTCGAAAACTTCGGAAAGCAGTTGCAACAAAGCAAATGATATTTACCTTTTCCCATTTTATAGTATGAAAAACCGTAAAGTTCTAACAGCAGCACATATGCGCCTACTTTATCATTAAAATTAAATTTTTGGGCAACTCTACTACATACATTGCATAAACGTTTTTGGACTATATGACACATGCAAAACATGAGAACAGAATTTTTGAATATACATATACCCTTTCCCCTACAGACGCCACAATTGCGCGAACTGAACGCCGTTCCCCTTTTTTGCTTGATTCTAAGTGTGAATTATAAGCGAAGGCAAATCTTGTAACAATATCTTAAACAATTATTTTATTTATCTGTTGCAATCCCGATTCCGATCTGATCCCGAAATTTATTTACTTCGAAGTTTTTTCGAAAATTTAACGCGGGACACGAGAATCTAATGGCATTTGTTTTTTCTTTAAGAAGATACATACATAAGTATGACTGAATAAAAGGAAAGTGAGAATGTAGCTTTATCAAAACTAAATTGAAAAATAGAAACAGATATTTAAATACATATTATATATTATAAAAATTCATATGTACATATAACAATATATTTGGTGTATCTATTCCGGATTTCAAAAATTAAATTTTTGACAAAATTTTGGGTGATTAATTGAAAGCAATGCATTTTCAGTCGAATTCGAATTGGTTCCTTTGATGTAGGCGTAAACTGATTTTGCCTATACACGAATTGGTGATTGTCGTATGAATTGTATTTGCAATTTTTCGAGGAAATTACACAAACTTTTTAAATTTGTTATTTATATTGAGATATTAACAAAGGCTTGTATATGTATATTAAGGGGAGGTTCTCATCTAGCGCGCCTAAAAGTAGGTAAAGTTCGTGATTTATTTGATGGCGCCCGTAATTCAGCTTCTCCGAAGGCATGTTTTTCGAAAATTGCCCAGCTGTGTACAATATAGGGGTCGCAAATTAGCCTGAAATCAAATAATGATGACATTATTGTAAACTAGATAAAATTTGTCTCAGAAAGAGCGAACGACTTTCAAAAAAATTTTAAGATTGACGGAATGGCCATTTTGAGTTATCTTGTACACAAATTTGTAAAATCTTGAAAAAAAAGTTCTGAGATAATCGTGTTTGAAGTTTATGTAACTGTAGCTGCTATCATGACACCGCGACAATCAATGGGCTGTAGAATCCGTTCTAGTGCTCGGATCAACAAAATATTTTAAAGCAACATTCTAGACATATTAAACTTTAATAATATGAAATAAAAAAAAATCTAGAATTTCAAGATTCTAGATGAGAACCTCCCCTTAAAAGGTTTCAATGTAATGATAGGCGCAATGAAAGAGATTGAAAAAGTTCCATAACTTTTATATGATTCCTGGTTGATTAAATGTTATTTTGTTTTTGTTTTTCTATAAAGGTTGCTATGTCATTATCGTGGGCCATGTCTTCCCTATGCAAAAAGAGACGGTCTCCCTATTACGGGTTGTCGACTGGGAACGAAAAACACCCATTCATGATGCTGCTCCGGCGACAGATCATGACGTCTCAACTTCGAGTTTAGCCCGTGAAGCCGAGTCCAACCACTCCAATTTTGCAGGCCTCGTCCCCAATACATCTGGATCCACATTTAGCAACCTAGAACGAAGGTACTTAGATGGGCGCTCCGAAAATGGCCGGGGAGCCTGCCCAATTGGTCGCGCAAGGACTTTTTTCTTCGGATCTGTTCGCACTCCTCTGGCCTGGCAAGGTCGAGGTCGAGGTCGACGATCTCCCACAGAAACCTATACTGAGAAAAAACCAATGTAATTATTTTTTACCTTACCACAGCCGAAAGTTCGAATATTTTTCCTGTTTTGCGAGATCAAAATGCCACTTTCTTACCTTGGTAACAAAATCTACGGTGTAATTGTATGGTAATTTTTACCGGACAAAGTAATTGCATTATATTAAGTCAATTTTGTTCTTTAGGTACAAATATTAAATGAAATTGTATATTTTTTTATAATAATCATTTTTTGGGGTTTAATTTGGCAGAACCCATTAATAAGAGGGTTATGAAATATAAGTACATAATTAAGTTAGAGTTATTATTATTGCTGTATCTAGTTTCAATTTTTAGTCCAACTTCAAGATTTGGTTCAGCTCTTGTCAACGTACGATTATACGTATACTTATTAATTTTTATTATGGACTTTCTTTTTTATATTTTTAATATGTAATTGTTTTTTGTTTTATGTTTTGAATCATAAATTGCACGATCGTTAAATGAGATACCAGACGATTTCCAAACAAAATAACGCAAATACTACAAATATTTGGACATGAATCTGATTATTGTGAAATTAATACAATACATCGGCTCACACTGCGACTGTTAAAATTTTGCATGTGATTTCATTCATTTTATAAAAAAATACAACAATTATCTTGTATTAAATAAAAGAACTTTGGTGAGTTTTCTTGAAAAAAATTTTTATTTCAGCAGCGATTCTGTCGGCAACTGATTACAAGAAGCTACACTTATAATTCTACCAGCTTAAGTATACTTAAAATTTTGCCGACGATGTGTTTGGCTGAGCAGGTGAACTGGATCAGCAAGATCTGAGTTTACCAGGTGAACGATGTCGCTGACCAGGGTGACAATAGATTGCGTGAATTCAATTTAAATGATGTTAACTTTCCTAGGCATGTCACGTTTAACAGTTATTAAGGAACTAGACTTAAAATATTTTGCTCTATAAAATAGAAAAGTACTTATAATTATAGCTAGGAGGTACTTACATATGCTGGTCCATCAAAGGATAAAAGCAAAAAAAATATTTATAAAAGCATTTGAACTTATGGAACACATCAAATCTTTTGCAGTTATTCCGTATAGATTCTTACATATATTTAAATCAAAATCAAATCAAAATTATTGGAAATAAAATTTATTTTAAATAAAAGAAGTAAAGTAAAGAAGTAAAACCCGGCTATAACTAAAAATATTCATTAAAGAACAAAAAATACGGAAAATCTAGTGAAAATCAGTGATTTCAATTTTTTATTTACATGGGGAGAATACTTAATATAAGTACACACATATAAATTGAATTTTTTTTTAATGTTCTTGTGAAGACCTAAATAGGGTAGATTTATTTTAAATTTAAATTTTAATTATATCCGCTATACTGAACTTAACGCCATATATAGTTTATACGGAACATCGCGACACATGAAATAATATCTGAATCTGCGCCAAATTTATATTTATTAGAGCTACGGGAGGAACCAAATGAACATTAAAACTTATATACGTAAATACATATATATGGAATGTTATATTACATGATTATCATTATTATTATCATATCATCATTATATCACAATCATAATCCGTCTTTGGTTTTTCCTGATAGTCGTAGAAATTTCAGTTGTTAAAGTTTACTTCACAACCACTTACATAGATCTCAATAATTTGTTGACAAAAACGAGATTTATTATTTGTTGAGACAACAATAAAGAAATCTCGTTTTTACGTTCGTTAACTAGATGTGAAATTTTGGAATAGGAACCTATGCCATGTGCGAACTCAGTATGATTCACATGTGAAATTGTGTAAACTCGGTTGAGTCAGTTTTAATTGACCGTGACGAGTTCACCCAACTCCCCCGAAAGTTAATTAATCTCAAACATCAGTATCGATATTAAACACATTTTATCGAAGCATGTGTGTGACTTTGAATGGTAAATCGCTTCGACTGTTAAACAAATCGAGCTGAACAATGAAAGTGCGGAAATACGTAATAGAGCATTCACATTTTAATACCAACTGTTTTCGGTGTGACATACAACATTTTGTTCAATGAAGTAGTATGCTGGTGTCCTACATTCGTTCATAAGTATAGGAGTACTTATAGCATATGAAAATTACAACAACCTTCTAATAGAGAGAGTAGTTTTGATTTGTTAAGTGGTTTCTTTCTTTAGTTCTTCAATATAAATATATTGCAACATGAGACTAGGTAAGTACATATAAATTAAAATAATAATATAAATTAGTTTAAAAATTGTTAATTCTATACACAGAGATTTGTTAAGATTAAAACTTAAACAAAGGGAATTATATTTTTTTCGCTTCGCTTGGCTCGTGAGTTTATTGCTGCCAACGTACGCAGTCGGCTGCGCAGCCGTCCTTGTTGCACAATATAAAGCTCGAGTGGGTAATAAGCCACTGTCCAACTGGAAAGGCGTGCGTTTTAGTGACACTTTTTCCTCACTCGTGCGCAATTGGCTACTTTACGCCCTTGTTGCACAATATACTATTCCGAGGTTTTTTCGATTTGAGAACGGTTTCTAAAGCACTTTGTAGTAAAGAAGAAGGCAAAAATAATGAAATAAAAATTACCTTCCATTATTTTCCTCATAATTATAAAAAAAGTGGAACTTTTTCATTCAACAATCACGTAGATACAAACCAAATATACAGGGTGTAAAATAGTCCCGGAACGGTCGGATATTTCGGAAAGAACACATTGCATCGGAAAACGAAAAAATAGGGGTTAAACATTTTTAAAAGAAGTATTCAACTCTACCAACCCTTATCTCCCTCCCCCACCCCTGAGGGCGGGAGTGGGGGTAGCTTTATTTTTTCAAATGTGACCACCCATTTTGTTTGCAGATTCGGATTCTTCATAAAAAAGTACATAAGTAACTTGTCTCAAACATTTTTTTAAATTCGGTACTGGGAGTGCGGGGGAGGATGTTTATTGTGTAAAAAGGGTTCCGGAAAGGTCGAATATCTCACGACCTACACATGGGATCGAAAAACGAAAAACCTGTCTCAAATATTTTTTGAAAAGCTATCCAATGGTACCAAACTCGACCACCTATCGCGCTCAGGGGGGGTAATGTCGGAGCAATTCATCTTGACAGATGATAAACAAAGTAAAGCCGTGGAAAAATCAAAGACGAGAAATATTTAAGATGGTTTTAAGTTGCACGCCAAGTTGTCCACACACATTCAATCTTATATATTTGTACGCATGCTTGTACACCAAAATCAGTCCCGCGTGTCGCCGGCTAATCAGCTTGAGGCTCCAGCTTTTTAACACGTTATCAACCAAAATTCTATGATGTCTCTAAAAGAACTTTTATAGTACCTACCTATACTGTTTACCAAGGGAACAAAATAGCATATTTTTACCCGGGTGTAAAATTAAAAACGTCCTATTGTGTTCACGAGGTGCACATGCTTATTAAATGCTTTTATTTCACTAAAGTATAGTGTTAAATCTTGCAATTAAAAATTTTTATATTTTTATCTTACCAAACGTTATAAAACTTTGTGCACATGTTTAACTTCGATGACAATTAAATGTGGTGGCGTTTGTAAGTGGATTCCACCCACGCATACCCACCCTTCTATGCAGCCGCGCTATAAAAGCATTTCTTAAAAAAATTGATTTTCTAAATAAGTACTTATTTTTCCATACCATCCGCCAATAGGACTTTCGCCCTGGTTTAAGGGAGCAAAATGGCACTTTTTTCCCACAAGAAAACAAACTATGCACTTTTGTCTGGTCGCCGGTTTAATTCTCGAGGTTAAGGGGACCCGTGGTCTAGCACTCGTGAATTTAAGGCATTTATGGATCTTTTGAAAGTGAAAATAATTAACAACGATATTTTTACTTTGTAGATATATTTTAATACTTAAAAAGTATACAAAAATATTTTTATAATAACAAAAAAAAATTTTAATTGTTTAAAAAATACTGCTGAATATGATCCCGTCAAAAAAATGGACCTGGGCGGCGGGTGATTTTTTGGCTCTACCACTTATGCGAAAAATGAAAATTAAAACAATTATTAATCTATATGAGCATAGCTGTCGCCGGTGTTAGAAAAAAAGAAAAAAAATTTTTTTTGACAAAATAGCGCTTTCTTTAAATTTGAATTACCGAAATCAGACTATTTTATTTTTGTACGTACAAAATAGGAATTTTTTAAAATAAAAATTTTTTGGTGGTAGCGGCCATAGGCTGTGTACTGAATAACATTACAATTTGAGATGATTCGGATGAATAGTTTTTTTTCGTCCCGCCGTGCAGAAAAAAGTAGTTTCCAGATAAATTAGTTTAAAGTTTTAAGTATAGTAGGTATATGTATGACGCGTCGATCCGTTTGCCTCCTGCTAAAAAGGCTGTAGTTGTAGCTGTTGCAAAATTAAACAGTATATTCTCAAAGGAGTGTACTTTCGAAATATTAAAGGAAAAATAAACAATTTAATTTGATTTTCTCCAAAAACTTCAATTTTTTTTAAAACAATTAACTAATGGTTTTTTGTTTGAAAATCAGCGAGTAAACTTTCAGAAGCCGCCATTTTGACAATTTTGAAAGAAAAAATAAATAAATAGCTTCGATCAAGGACAAGATTAACTATTAAACTAATGATTCCCTTAATTTGATTGATTTTAGATGAATCAGTAAAATGTTATGATTGTTACCGCAAAACACGACTTGTGGGACAAATTTGACGATAACTGTTTTAAAAATAATTTTTTTTTCAAATGTTAATAAAATCAAGTTAAAATATGATGTAACAACTCTACATAATTAGTTTTCTTTAAAAAATTTAATTACCGCTGGAAAAAATTATTAAAAATAGTCATTTTTTCAAATCTCTGACTACACCCAACCCCGGCGGTGGTGTCGTAAAACCGAATTTTCTGGATTCAGCCTTTTATTTATTATTATTGGTTGATTTTCTGCGAGTTTTTAATTCTTTAATCATAATTAGTAAGTATTATATCTTTCCAAAAAAATTGCTACATTTTGAAGTGAACCTGGTAATTTGTTCAAAGTAAAATATTCAATAGCTTACTCGTAGTAAGCATTTAGCATTCTATAGTAAATGGGGTACTATCTATATGTCTCAGTGTGACATCTATGCGAATCTGAAGAAATGTTAATATGAAAAGAAAAAAAGTACACTGTAACGGCCTAAAAATCATTTTTATGATGTGTTTTTGAAGAAAGTAAGTAGGTAACCGATTACGCCAAAATATTTGCTAATTAAGGAGAAAATAAGTATTACAAAATATAAATTGAGACGCAGAGCTAAAGTACAGAATTTAATTTCGACATTTTGTTTTACTTAATTTTGGTTCAAAAGTAGACAAATCTTCTTAATTTGCTTTGTTTTTAACCCCATCATATTGCAGTATCTATCAAAAGAGTTGAATAAATGGATGTTACAAAAATATAAGATTAATTTACATACATATATGTATATCAAAAACTGGCATGAATGCCTACATATATCCTCAAATTCAAATTAAAAACTTCGCGATATTTATTGCGAAAATTTAAAAGATTTGTAGGAAAGCTAAAGTTAAAGTGACATGGCGTCTCTTCTATAGAAGTACGTATTTGCTTAAAATTACAAGATCGATTAAAAAAGTCACTAGACGAAGGTAATCAAATGATGTATCAACTCATACTTAATAATTGTTTTTACTTTTACAGTTCTTTTAATTTTGGCCTCAACTATATGTTTTTGTATCGGAGACCTAACATTTTTTGCTGACAATTCTTTTGATTACAAGTTAATTAAGGTAAAGAAGCTTTTTAGCCAAAGCAAATATATTTATTAATTACCTTTTGCTACAGACAGTTCTTCGGGATGCAAAAGATAACGTTGTGGTATCATCCTTATCTATCAAACTTTTACTTGCAATTTTTCGCCACACTATCAAAGGACCAGCAGAAAATGAAATTAAAAATATGTTGCTACCTAACATAGAGGACCGACATTTAGCACTATATTTTTCGAATATTTTGGAGAAATTGCAGGTAAGTTGAAGTGTATTTTGTCCCTAGTATTGCATAGGGGGTCACGTGGAAGCCAAAAATTTGTTTAACGTGAAATATGTGACCATGCATCGTTAAAAATTTTTAAATTCGTTTTTCTGAACTTACGAAGATTCTACTGAGAACGAGAAGTACATCCTCTTAACTAAAAAACTCCTTATAACATAATTTGTACACACAAAAAAAAAAACATAATTTGCGAGATATAGCATTTTAAAAATGTTCTGCGGCCGACTTGACACGGTAAGCTTGGAAGCGCTTAAAATTCTAGGCATAAATTTTAAAAAAATTTTATTTAAAAATACATATAAATTTACAATTGAAAAAATTTTTAACTTCTTTCAATGCAGGACAGACCGGGAATAATGAGCAATGTTATTTAAAAACATTGCGTGACGATAATATTTTTTGCATCAGAATAAGTAATAAATTAATACAAAATTTCGCAGTTGCTTAAGAGAAAAGCTTTTTAAGAAAAATACAATTTAGTGTAACCCATAAAATGTTTAAAAAGTTAAAAATATATTTTTTTTGGCCTGTTGTTCTACATACATATGTATGTAGATAATCATAATGTGATGTCATTATAAAACATTTCCGATTTAGAAGAAAAAGTTCTATAGACATTTCTATAATTTGTTCTTTCTGTATAAAACGCAATGTACATATATGTATATTTAATAACATAACTATTTATCATATTTTCGTTAGGTAAAAACTCAAGCTTTTGGTCTTGGCATGATACAAGAAATTTTTATCAACATGGAGTACGTTGCAGTAAAACGGAAAAGCTTTGAAAAAGCATGTCAGCATTACTACGGCACAAATATCTTAAAAGCAAATTTTAGTGAGTCAGATATTTCTGCAAACAATATTAATCGATACTTTGCTCTTCGTTCGAAAGGCCAAATTACTGAAGTAGTGACTCCAGGTTAGTATAATAAATCTTAACTTATCCTTTATTTTGAAATAATAACTATGACTATTATTACAGACCAATTACAAGAATCTGCAATTCTTATGATAAATGCCCTATATTTTAAAGGAATTTGGAAAAATGCATTTAACAAACTGAAGTCCAGAAAGTTTAATTTTTTAAAGTATGGAACAGAGAAAGCTCTAGCTAACTTCATGGTTCATACTGACACCTTTAAAACAGCCAGACTTGAAAAGTATTCGGTTCTAGATCTTCCATATAAAGTAAATTTTATTTATTTATTTAAAAAGCAACTAATATTAAACTCTCTTTCTGGTCATTCAGGATGGTAATATTTCTATGATTATTGTGCTGCCACAGGAAGGTGTCGAACTTAATGAGATATTAAATCCTGATACGCTAGAAAGTATAATCGAGGGTGAAATTGATTTAGTTGAGAAGGAGATTGAAGTCATTATTCCTAAATTTGAACTAAAAACTAAAATCAAATTACCCGTTATTTTACAAAAGGTGAGGCATTTTTACCTCATGGCTAAAGAATTTTCCATTGAATTCTTATTGTTTTGATATAGATGGGAATTAATACGCTTTTCAATGGAGGATATGAAATATGTGAATTTTCTCCCAAAGGACTTGTGGTTTCAGATATTATACATGAAGCAAAGATCGCTGTTGATGAGGAGGGAACGAAAGCTAGTGCACTATCAAGTAAGCGTAATAAAATGTTATATAAATAACACTAATGGTTGGTTCTCTTCCAGTTATTGAACTTATTCCTTTATCTGGAGGTTTTACACCCATATTTCACGTAAATAGACCATTTGTTTATTTTGTAATTGAAAAAAGTGCTAAAACTGTGCTTTTCTCCGGAAAAGTTGTAAATCCTCTGTAAAAAATTAAAATAACTACAGGTAGAGTTTACTCTGACTTGAATTGTGTTTGAGTCGCAGGTTGAGGAAATGCAAATCCACCCAAACTGATGGAATTTTACCGATTTTTGTAAAAGAACACTTATTTAGAAATAAAAGAAGATTATGTATACATAAAACATTTTTTTTTCTGAAGCATATTGCAATGGATCGATGCAGGTTCGTTATTTTTTTTTATTGTTTATTATTATATTTCTTAGCATAAACGCAACCTTTTCCGAAAGATAACACAAACCAATCAGATCAAAAAATGAATTTTTACGAACACAATATTTTGCTTATTGAAAAAAATTTAAAGTTAAAAAACTAAAAACCGACCACGGAAACAATGAACTGAAAAGTATGAAAAAAGAAAATATTTTTGTTTGAAACCATAGCCTGAATTTGTCTTCTAAACTAAAGGAATTTAGTGTTCTGAAAAAGCAAATTGATTGAATTGAATTCGACACAAAGGTACGGTGATGTTCAAAGTATGGCCATGGTCTCATGCCCCTAATAACGTATTTATGAGTACCTACCTACATAAATATGTTATTTTTGGAATCTAAACATTAAAACCTTTCATTTGATGCCACACTCAATACATTTTTATATTTGAGACTTTCGGTATTTTATGGCTTTTGTGGTTGGATATTACGTCATATAGCATATGTTACCCAGACCATAATAACGAATCGAATAGTCGGGTAAAAATTTCAAAACACAAAAGTTGTGGCTTTTTCTTTTTTTCTATCTGACTTAAGTTACAATATAGCAAATTTTACATTGAACTTCTATTTAAAAGAAGTTAAGTATATCAAGATTTCAGAATTTGGACCCGACCTAACGATAAAAATAAAACAAAAATACATTAACTGCATCAATTTCGTAGAAAAGCTGTATTTTAGGAAAATTAAAATTATTTTTCAAGTTTCGAAAAAGACTTTACCTAACACTTTCGGAAAGGACATTAGAATAGTGGATTTTTTGCGTGATTTGGATGTCTCTGCGTTGAGTAGATTAAAAAATAAGGAGTAAAATATTGATGTGCATACCATGGAAAATTGGAATTTAAGAATCGCCGCGTAACTCCCAAATGGTCGACGTGCGCCCCCTTCGCCCCTTGCCATTCAAATATTTCTTTGTCTAGGTCAGATCTTTCATCCCAATCATTTATTCACACGCCTTATGAAACACCCTATATATAGAAAAAAAAAGTTGATTGTCTGTAAAGTCGGTTTACGATCGATGTTTACGTGACAACGTCTTATTTGTTGTGTAAGTTTATTAAAAAACAATGGTTATGGGGTTATTTTCAATATTTTCCGCCATTTCGCACTTAACAAGTCACACTAAGCACTTTTTAATGAAATCCGAACAATAAAATATTGAGAAATTTAAATAAGCCACTCATTACGACTGCGCTCCACCTCACTTTACAGCACATTTTGCGCATTTAACTGAACAAGTTTAAACATGCATTTCTTAAGAGGGGATCTTACAATTTTCGTTTAATTAACAACAACATCCTATTGAAAGGAATAAGAAGTCTTTTTAATTTCAAATAGGTTTCTTAAATTAATTTCTAATTTATTGGATAGGCTAATTGTTTCGTTGATGTAAGAGGAAATTCTTCTAGTTCCCACTCCTTAGAATTTATAATGAATTTTCATATTGAAATGAAACGTTGTCTTTTTAATTTCTAATAAGATTTCCTCATAATCCTGCTCACGTTACCGGCTCGTCGTTACGTTACGTTACTTCAGTTTTCGTCAATGACTCTCGGGTCGACCAATTTATAAGACGTTATCACGTCAATAAAAGTAATTTTTCTTTTCAATCACGTTATTATGTCTCTCACAATGAAATTTTTGAATGGCTATGTAACAAAACTGAAGCTTAGAATTATATGGTGATAATTGAAGTATAAGCTATCAATTGTTGGTGTTAGCGCTGCTGCCATCTAAACGGAAATAGTTGAATAGAATAATTAAAGAAATGGATTTTATTTTTGCGCTTGTTTTATTTCAATTTTTTCAGATTTACAATTTTTACATACATTAAATGCAAATAATTAATCTTCGTTTCATTAAGCTCAATGAAATTTAAGGTGGCCCATCTTTGAGTTACTATATAATTAGTAGCATGTAATAAAAATCCCAAACTTTACATTTCAGTTGTTAAAGTATTTTATTCATGTTGCGCATATTCGACTAAAATGCTTCTTTTAAATAAAAAAAAAGCAGACCACAAAAATTTCACATTTAAAAAGCGTTTATAAAAGTAGGTATACATATAAATATATAAGATTCAACATTTCTAATGAAATCTAACATATAAAATACATGGAAAACTTCACATTATCGCTGCATAGGCAAAATATCTTGTGCTCATTTTTGGAGAAAAGTCTTTATCTTTGGAGGGTATTAATTTAAAACATTCCAGGCCTATCAGTTTCTTGATTTCCAGATTTTTCGAAGAACATTGCGTCCTGTAAGGTAAAAAAATAATGTAAATCACTGTTTTTATGCTAACGTGAATTGAACTCACTATAAGGAAGCAAGCTCCCATTAATGTAGCTTTCATTCTGACATCCAAATCCAGTGGGAAAGTAATGCCAAAGTAGTCAGAGTCAGTAAACACTTCTCGCACCAACCCCGACCATTGTTTAGAGATCTTTCCAATTTGCTCTCCAGTTAGAGACAGTACCTTGAAATTTAAATAAATAGATTGATTTAAGTTAAAAGAGCTTGCAAACAAACATTTTTTTTTTGAAAAACACAAAATAATACTGTGCTGATCAACAGGTAAAAATAAAAAAGTTTGCTTAAGTACTTTAAAATTTGATAAAAACCTTCAAAAAAGGGCAATTAATTACTTGGACACAATTTATGTAAAATTATTAGAGTTGTGTTTAACAATGATGAAATCACATTATATATTATAAAACAACTCGAAAATCTTCAAGCTTTTAGTAATTCGATTTTTATTTGTGAAATCCAGTAAAAGAGGAACCGCGATGAAAACAAATTATCTTTTTTAAATTCTTAGTACTCGGTAGCTTCCATGAAAGGTTTAATAAAGCTGTTTGACAACTAAATTAGTGGATATATAAAATAATAATTTCAATTAACTCTTATGTTTTATGAATATGATGCTAATGCCCGACCTCTGTTTATTACAATTTTTCAGAGCGTTGTGACCGATCACAAGTCACAAGATTTTCCATTAGTCGCCGCACTCTTGTGATTCGATTGTGACTTGTGACCGGTCAGGGCCCATTGTGTATCTTTGTACCCTAAAATTGAGTTTGATCAATAAAGCATATTGCTAATTAAAAATTCCATTAGAAGGAAAATATTAGCAACAGAGAAATTTATCTGATCTTACTCAATTTCTTATAGCAAGTTTTGGATGTGATAAAAACTGAAATAATGTAAAAGACAAAATAACTAACATTAAGCAAAAATTGAACAAAACTAAATTCAATTAAGCCATTGGGGAAAAAAACTTAGAAATAGTTTGAAATGAAGCCACAGCAAACTACTTTCTTCAGCTTTACGAAGGTCTAGCAGTTCCAAATTCACACTGTAAAACCGGGCAATAGAGGTGTAAATATTACTTCGCATGAACTAAAAACAGACATTGATGTAGTCTCACGATTTTACTTAAAGGAGTTAAATCAACTACTGCACTCTTGACGTCATATCGCAATATAGTTCCATGTAATTAAATAGATATGAGCGATGGTTCTTTTTAAATAGTAACAGGATATAAATAAGTAATTTAACAATATTAACAATATTTTACCTTAAACTCAACGTCCCCACAAATACTCCAAGTGCAAACCGGACCCTCAATGCGAAGAACAACCTCTCCCATATGATTTTTAATGGCAAACTGAGGATTACAAATGCTCCACTCTTGTTCCACTGTTCCAACTATGGTACCAGGGGGTGCAGATACTTCCATTGATTGAAGACAGCATGGGAAGCAGCAAGAGGAACACGCTAGCGGCCGATATAAATGAACCACTTCATTTCTATAATTATCAAGTATTTTCATATCAAAGGGACGTGCTGGACCACAGCAATTTCGTGTACAACAGTCATTATCTTCAACTGCGTAATAAACTTTTTGTCCTAAGCTATTTTTAATTGTAAATTTATTATTTGTTTCGAATCCAACCAATGCCTCCAGTAGTTCAACTTTTTGCTTAACCAAAAGCTGGTCTATAGTCGTAAGGTACTCCAATCCTGGTGGACAATTCATGGTTCCGGATGGCACAGTCATCCAACCTCCTGAAAAAAAGAATTTTTGAAAATGAGTTTTGATGAATAAAAACTTTTGTTTTATTTATTGTTGGTGCCTGGCATTGTTCGCGATCCCTATTATTTTTATTAAATATTAAAGGCATTAAAAATTTTAAGTAGAATAATCGCTGAATTAACGCATAGGTTCTACAAAATGTTTACTTTTCGCGCTTAAGTAGATGCATTTTTTACGGAAAATATCGTAAGCACAAATTATAAGATAAAATTGACTTACAGAAAAGGGTATTCAGGGCACAGACCTTAAATTATTTTTCGGACTTGATTAATTAGGAATAGAGCAGTACATACTTATGTATGTATGTGTATCCATAAATACAAAATAAGGTAAATAACAGCACATAAATATACTAAAAACATAATAAAACTGATCGTTAGGGCCAAAGAAAGACTCTTGCACAATAAAAAAAAAAGAGTTAAACTAAAATATATTTATAAGGGATTTCTTTTCGTAAATCAACTGTAATCCGATATGATACCTACATACATACATAAGTACAATGAACATAATCATTCAATTGTGGAGGATTTAGTTTAAAATGGTAATTAGTTTTATATAGGTACGCAAATTCAATCTTAGATCACAAGCGAGCGTTTTATTCGTACAATAATGTGTATGGGTGGTCACTGGATATCTATTATTTTATTTTCAACCAACCTAAGTAACCTCTGAAGACCTGATCATGAACCAAATGGGATAATAGTGTTCTAAAGGGGTTTTTATAGTCTTTGGGGTATAAATTAAACACACATTTTTTATTGTATTTATTTTTAATTTGAAGTATCATGTTCTCTCGTAGAGCCATCTATTGATAGGATTGGAAACTCTGCACTTATAAAAACTTTTTCAAGTGCAATTAGTTGTCGCAAGATGTCACTACTAATTTCGATAAAAAAAAGGTGCACATATGTATGCGTCCCACGGTCTTAAGACGTTAATAACTGATATTTTTCTTTGTTTAAAGAATATAGATTCTCAAGCTCACCTGCTAAGTAAATTTTTTCATATACATACTCGTAAAAACACATAAATGGAAAAAAAATATGTAAATGGGTATCGCTTTTCCAATATTTTCTGAATCAGAGATGTGCATTTAAGCATTATCATTGATATTTCATTGTCATTGAGGTATTTCAATGATAATGAAATTATTTTCATTAGAATTGAAATTCCTCAATGGTAATGATTTAAAATTTCATGATCATTGAAATACCTCAATGATAAGGAAATTTTTTTTCATTATCATTGAATTTTTAAAAATCAATGCATTTCATTTTTCATTACATTGTTTTCTTTAATGACAATGCAAAAAGTTTTCATTAGCATTGCAATGCCTATGCACTAAAATCATCATTGATTTTGTCATTAAATTCGTTGTGGTCTGGTCAGGAAGAATATTTTCTTTCTTTTAGATTGTTTGAAAATTTCGTCTTAGTCTATGGGCCCTGGTCTTTTTCTGTAACAGAAAAAATTATTTTGTAAATTTTAGGTCGGTTCCATACAAAAATTCTGCACATAGTACAAAAAAAAAACTAAAAAAT
Organism: Machimus rusticus; assembly: GCA_951509405.1. Classification (NCBI taxonomy): domain Eukaryota; kingdom Metazoa; phylum Arthropoda; class Insecta; order Diptera; family Asilidae; genus Machimus; species Machimus rusticus. Next base: position 18,387,232 of record OX608050.1, on the reverse strand, counting down.
CGGAGCATTCTGCAGTACTTGAAATCACACATTCCGCCGTGGCAGACCTTCGCCAGAACTATGGTGATATTAAAAGGAGTCAATTCCAAATTTTATTCTTAAGCAGCCCACTCCACACATCGTTTTATTAAGGTTCAATCGCTCAAAAGCCATCGGCGTGGTATAATTCAGTGGTTGAGCTGTAAAGATCACACGTTCGAATCCTGTGATATTATCGATGACTGATCGCAGGATCAGTCATCGATAATATCACAGGAAATTAATTTACCGTCAGGGGATGATTAATTACTTATTTTTCGTTGTTAAAAAAATCAACTTTATTGTTTGGCGTCTTTTTAACGATTTTGGTTATTTTGACCAACTCTTTTTTTCAGTGTAATAAATTCAAATTTACTCATGTTAGAAATATCCTATATAATGCTTAACCGCTATATTCTAATTTGCCATTTGGATGCGACAGTTGGGATATGGACCAAAATGTACTTCGAAAAACGATTTGAAAACTTTTTAAAAAAGGGTCAACATTTTTGCCTATGAAAATTATTTATACTTTTAATATTTAAAATCCTAAAATTTCTGTTGGATTCTGAAAAATAGTTGCCGTTCACAATAAACTCGGAATTATTTTAACATTTTAGGTCTGTTCGTTGAGAAATCCGTTAAAAAAAAAAACTGGTGCGCCACAGTGCGAACTGAGTGTTGTCAAAAAAACCAGGGCGCACTGGGTTTTGGTATCTCAACGAACGAGTTCAGTGCAAAGCAGTGCGAAAAAGAAGAAGAGTAGAATTGTCAGTTGCGTTTACGATTTTTCGAGAATTGAGTTCAGTAAAGTGTTTAAATAAAATAGAAGTGTTTCTAAATAAGCAAGTAAGATTTATAGCCTAAAATTCTGTGCATTAAAAAAAAACCGTTGAAAAAAATTACGTTATCAACCGGTCGGGTCTAATATTTCTCTCATTGCATTGACGGTAAATGAAACAAAATGCGTGCACATATAAATATGGCTGGGTTTGAAAGCACATAAATCAATAAATACTTCAATTCAATTTAAATTCAAATTCAAATGCCCCTAGCCGTTACAGCTCGACTTCGCTCCAGCATAAAACTCGGTTTTAGTTGGTGCGCACCGAGACGCACCGAGTGCTGTCAAAAATTCTCAACGAACGCTAAAACGAAAAACTGAGTCGCACCGAGACGCACCGAGTGCTGTCAAAAAGTCTCAACGAACGCTAAAACGAAAACCCAGTGCGCCACGGTGCGAACCAGTTTTTTTCAGTTTTCTCAACAAACAGACCTTTTGTAAGCAGAAGCGGCCATGAAGAGTCATGTCGCTTTAGTGTTCTCGGGTTCAAACCCCGACTAGTAGAGCAGACACGCGTACCTATACTAAATTTAAGTTTTTGACGGGTAATGGCACATTGCCCATTAAGGGGAGGTTCTCATGAAACTCGATCCGAAAACTCAATTTTTTTTTATTTCATTTTTTGATAGCCTATTATGTGTAGAATATATTCCCCAAACCGTTTGACTGAAATCAATTTAAAAAAAAATTATGGCATAATAATTCAATTTTTTTTTTACGCGAAAATATTGTTTTTGCGGTAGTGTGCATTCTACATCAATATTTTTTAAATGTGGTCCTATATGTACGTTTTATGGTAAGAATAACTACCTAAAATGCCACCAGATGTCCAATGATACGCTCTTACTGTGAAAAATTGGAACTCAAAAAAATTGTTAGCAAAATCTTTAAATGCGTTTCCTGAAAAACGATGTTTTTTATATCGGGTTGCACGATTACTCGGAAACTACTCAATGGATCACTATTTTTTTATTTTTATTTTGAAGTTCATTTAATTTATCGGCGCCTGAACCTAAATGCAGATAATATTTGCCGTTATTTTTTTTATAGCACTTTAAAGAGCGAAAAAAACGTGAAAAACCGGTACTGAAAAGTTGAATGTCCGCCATTTTTTGATTTTCAACTTTTTCTTTATATTGTTGGTACAAGCGCCGACAAATATTATATATTTTATAAAAACTTTTGATTTTTTGATTTTCGATAATTTTTACAAGTGCTACGATGTAAACCGATAAGTCACCTTTTTTTGAGACGGTCATGTTACAACACGTATAAACAATTATCATGACGTTGTTATTTTTTCGGTCCCTTGATGAGAACCTCCCCTTAATGGGTTATTTTGCATGACAGTGCATTAAAATAATGTAAACCATTAAAATAATGCATTGATTTTTAACAATCAATGATAATGAAGATCAGTTTCATTAGCATTGAGGAATTTCAATGCTAATGAAATTTAAAAGCATTATCATTGAGGTATTTCAATGGTAATGAAATTATTTTCATTAGAATTGAAATTCGTCAATGGTAATGATTTCAAATTTCATTATCATTGAAATTCCTCAATGCTAATGAAATCGATTTTCATTATCATTGATTTTTTAAAGATCAATGCATTCTTATTCTTATTCTTAAAAGAAAGGGGGAGGCGTCAACCTCGAGCGCTCAGACCACGGTCCATTGCACTCGTCCCCTACCCTATCCGAATTTTTTAGTCATCTTGAAGAAACTAAGAACATCAGATAGAGATTGAGAATTGAAGTCTTCCATTCTCATTACATCGGCGCCAAACGTCGTCATGCGCGCGCGGGAGAAGGCCGGGCAGTTACAGAGGAAGTGCTCTGTGCTGTCCTCGTCCTCCCCACACGAAGGACACGTTTAGTCGCTGATGATCCCTAAGGTGTTCAGATGCTTGCCGCATGTGTTATGTCCTGTTACCGTCCCTACAAGCGTTCTGCAATCTTTTCTGCCTAAGCGAAGTAAAAGTTTTGCATTGTTACTGTCTGGACGACTAATGAACCATTTGGTGAATTTACAGGTTGATATACTGGACCATCTCTGACCATGTATTGAGTCCATGAATCTAGTTATCCAGTTTTTCAATTCTGTAAAGCTGACACCAATAATGGGCTCCGGTCCCAGGGGAGGAGAGCTTGCGCCCTCTTTCGCTAGAGCGTCAGAGGCCACATTGCCATCGATTCCCTGGTGACCGGGGACCCATATAAGATTGACCTGGTTGTGCTTGGCATCAGAATTAAGTCTATTCTTACATTCCTGGACAATCTTTGATCTGGTGGTGGGGTTAAGTAGGGTGACAAGAGCAGCCTTACTATCGATCATTACTTTAATGCATTGACAAAATAATGCATTACGCCCATGTATGTTCTGAATAAATACTAAAAACAACGGTTAAGAGCATGTCGGAACTTAATGCTTCTGAAGGGTTCTCTAGCATTGTTAGAAACAATAAAGTAGTAAATAATTACTTAGCGTACATCCGGAAAAAACGGAGCTTATGTTAGAAACTAAGATTATTAATGACCTAAAAACTTAAGCAATTGATAAACAATTTTCTAGCACTGACCAATTAATCAAACTAATTGACCTTTTATGACCACCTTCTGACCTTTTAGACGGTATAATTGGTGTTCTAAAATTCCACCCATGAGGTGCTAAGATCCCGAAGCCCGCCCCAAGTGGTATTACAATGGACCTAACCTAGGGATGATCTTAGTGGGTCCGAGAGGCTGCAACATCAACCTAACCTAACCTAAATAAAATAATAATGCATATACATATACAGTAGCGGACAAAATTCTGGAAACATATTTTGCTGTACATATCGCAACGTCGTACTTCTTGTTTTTTTCTGAGGAGAAAAACGACAATTATTCATATATATCAACTAAGCTCCGCCCTACTTACATATATGCAACATTTCCTCATTGTTATCAAAAAGAGATAACAAAAAACCGTTAAAAACTTAAATATTACCCTTTTTGTAAACGACAATAATCTGGAAACATTTGCATGTACACTATAAAATTATATGCGTAGTGGCTTAAATCATCTGCGAATAAGTTAAAAATGGTACAAGTATGGCTCTGAGAGTACAAACAGCTGATAATATTGCAGAATTAATTGTTCGATTACTTGATCAGGATAAACTTACATTAAAAGAAATTGCAGAAAATTTCATATGAGTAAAGGAGTAGTATTGAAGGTTTATCGTCGGACAAAGAATCCGTCTGTATTCAAACATCTAGGGAGGCCTAGCAAAACTAATAAAAGGCAAATTAAATATTTCCGTAATTTTTTCATAATATATAATATCATTCTATTAAATGCTGGTTCGCGAAAAATGATGTTCGAGTAATGGAGTGGCCGTCGCAATCTCCGAACCTTAACCCGATTGTAAACTTGTGGGAAGATATAAAAAGACGTTTAAAAGGAAAGCGCTCCCGGAACGGCGATGAATTTTTGACCGCTGTTAGTCAAGAGTGGAATCCTATACCAATTACAATATTACAAAATTAGTGGAGTCGATGCCTCACAGATGTAAAGCTGCCACTAAAACAAAAGGTGCAGTTACAAAATATTAACCCTGTAGTTCTAAGATAAAATGTATTTGACAAGTTTTTGGGTAAAAACTTTTACTTAAAGTGGAAATAGTTTAAAAATAAATGTTTCCAGAACATTGTCGCTTGTAAAAGTGCTTGAATTTCCTTGTTTGTTTCTGACTTCTTAATTTAATCATGTAACCAAGCAAACATTGTTTGTTTATAATAAAGACGGCTTGCATTATTGAATGCAATGTTTTTCTGCTGTTGACCATTCTTAAAAAAGTTGGAATCGTAATGCTTGTTGCTTGTTGATGATAGAAATGTTTCCAGATTTTTGTCCGCTACTGTACATATGAACACACATACAAATACATAAATATCTGCGCATATACATATACACACACATACAAACGCGCGCTCGGTTTTTTCTCAACTTTTATTTGAGCCCGAATAAGGCATAACTTGGTCGGTTATAACTCGTGAACTATTCGATTATAGTAAGTCGTTTTATTTTTAAAAGTAAATGCAGTATATACATATATATGTGTATTCTAGATATTTTCAGATTTTGTTCGAGATTGCATTCAGGGTGATATCTTGACTGACACAAACCTAATCGAAAATAGCCACTTTGGAGTTGAATATTTCTAAAAGGGGCATAATTTTGGAAAACGGTTTAAGAAACCTTCCGTTCAATGAAACCCCACTCGGTGGGGTATATCATGATTTCTTTTTCTCATCGCCACTTTGCATATAGGGAAGGTAACCCTTTTGCTCCCCAGACATTTTACTGCATATCTTTCTAGCTGGTATAATGATCTATACGTGTACCAAATTTCACCGCTCTAGTTTTAATATACTCTGAATGAAATGACTGATATACACTGCGGAGCACTTGAATAGGTACACGGTTATAAATAGCAAATAAGGATATTACGCGCACGTGCAAGTCAATTTGTTTTCATATGTTTATTCTTCTAGGAGTTACAATTAATTTCAGGTACTTTCCCATTAACTAGGAACTCTAAGAAAAAAACTACCTTCATTTAAAAAAAAATCCTCATAAAAAGGTGGTGCATTAGAATAGGTACATTTATGGTTTTGTATGAAATATTATTTCTGTTTACATAATTTTTTATTACTAACATAATTATCTTAATCTAAGAAGTAACAAGTATCATTACAAGTACTTTTAGTGATGTGTTGGCCCCCCGTTCTTGGAAATTAATTCGAAGAGTCTGTCAGGCATACTGTCGAAAACACTCCTGATGAAGGTTAGTGATATTTCGTTCCAAGCAGCTAGGACACCTTCTTTTAGTGCACTAATACTTTCATACTGTTTGCCATTATCGTATACTTTACGAGTGAGCCATCCCCCCACATTTTCTATAATGGTTAAGTCTGGAGAAAAGGATGGCCAGTTGAAAACGATGATGTCTTCGGGCCGAAAAAACTCTGTTACTTAGCGAGCGGTATGGATAGCTGCGTGGTCGTGTTGGGAAATCCATGACATGGATTCATCAAGTTCATCTACGTCAGCGGCTGCTCGTTGAAGAAGGTTATGTACTTTGCAGCATCTTCTTTTCTATTTAATATTATAAGCTCCAAAGGTCCATTATAAGAGATTGCTCCCCATACCATAATTGATCCTTATCGGCTATGATGGCGGCTTAAAAATTGATGTTCTCTTCGTAGGTCATGAAAATAGTACGATAGTCCATCAAACCCATCTAATGAGAAGCGTTTTTCTTCAGTAAAACTACACTATTCGATTCCTGGTTCCAACTGATGTGATTTCTGGCAAATTCTAAGCGAGAACGTCGATGGCGTTGTAGAAGACCTGGATTTTTCTCTAGCCGAAGACGTTTTAAGTTGAGGCTAGCCTTAATAATCCGTCGAACAATCCATACGCTGGCTGAGGCTCCTACTTCTCGTCCAATTTGACGGGCAGATTGTGAAAACTTTGAAGCAAGTTGCAAAATTTTCCTCCCTTCTCGTTCTATAGTGGCTGTAACTACTCGTCCTTTGTAGCGTGTGTCATATCCTTCTGGATATCGCAGAAATGAACAAACTACGTTCGCGCTTTGAATGATTTTGAGAGCAGTTTCCCTCGAAGAGTATCCTTCTTTTTTCAATACTCCTATTCTGCCGATCTCTTCTTTTGTAAGCTGGTTTTGGCGCCCCATTATATTTCTTCTTGCACAAATTTAAATATTTGCTGATCCAATAACTCTTATTTTAAGATTGCACTGGGAAATAACACCAAATAGACTGATGTACCTATTCAAATGCACCACCTTTTTATGAGGATTTTTTCTTAAATGCAAGTAGTTTTTTTCTTAGAGTTTCTAGTTAATGGGAAAGTTCCTGAAATTAATTGTAATTCCTAGAAGAATAAACATATGAAAACAAATTGACTTGCACGTGCGCGTAATATCCTTATTTGCTATTTATAACCGTGTACCTATTCAAGTGCTCCGCAGTGTATATATAAATATACGGACGGACTTGGCGAAACTCTAAGAGTCCCTTGTTTTGCTACGTGCTATCAGAACGCGAACAAATCAAAGTCTGAATATTTATGGAGGGTTTTTAATGAGCAATATATATCCGCTCCTACTGTCATGGCAGGATATTTTTCATTAATTTTTTTAGGGACTCACGTATGCAATGGTAACACGGAAATCTAAGAAAACTATATATACTAAAAAAAAACAAGAAACTAAGTATCCTTCTAGATTTTAGCCTAGAGGCTTTTCACGTTAGAAGAATTTGTGTGCTTCGAAAAATCTGAGATTTTCCATACATTGAAATTTCTAAAAGAAATTTATCCTTACACGATTATGAAATCATCTTATCATCAACAGAAAAGTAATACAAAGCATAAGTGTATGTATAGGTTTTAAATAAAGATGAATTCATTGTTGTTAATAATAATGAATAATTTACATATATTTTATAATTTCTCAAAATTGCTGCCTCAACTTACGTCAATTTCGTTCGTTTCTTGGGGACGAATCGACAACGTAAGTCTATGATTGTTTGTATTTGAAAAATTAGCTTACGAAGCATAAAAAATCGCGGCAAAATTATGCGTTTTACTTTGGTATGTGTGTTGTCTTTCTCAGTATAGCAATTTAAATTCCCATATTATCGCATATCACAGCCGATTTTGATAATTTGCGTTGAATTGAATCGAGTTTATTTTGTCCCTTCACAGTAAAGCATGAAAGCTTTATTTTTATTATTATTTCGTTGTTGCTTCATTAATTAATTCCCTTTCCTTTCAATTCAAAAATTCATTCAATTCAATAATTAATGATAGTAATTAATAATAATAATTAATATTGCTTACTATATACGATAACAAATCTTTTGACTTTAAATAATTGTTTAATAAAAACAGCATAAGCAGAAAATTTATGAAATTATCGTATCACATTTCTTATAAATTAAAAATCTCGCATGAATGAAGCTATGCAATCATGAAGTGAAAGTCCGTCATCACTTTAAAACATACCTTCTGTCTTCATCGCTCAGGAACTTCCCATATCCTTTTTTCTTTGGAGATTTATTCAAATGAAGAATTTTTCGTAATGTTTTGCCACATCTCTTCAGGTTGGAAATATGAAAATTTGTTCGTTTGATAATATCACATTTTCCACTCAGTGAATTAAGAAAGCTTTTTAAAATGCCGCCCGACGTATGATCTTGACCAGTATTTAATTCGAGCACTGAGTTATTTTTTTGACCTTCAATCATTTTGCCCGATTATTCACAAGTTTCGTTTTACTTAGTCAACTTTAGTGGTCACACCTCGAGGTTTGCAAAAGAACTGACCAAAATTATGGGAAGGCATTAAAATCTAGCTTCTTTCATAAATGTTAAGTACAACTGATTTACATCTTTTTTAGATAAGTCGTTCTTGTCTGCGTGATTGTGTACACTCCAACTTCATGTTATCAACTTTTAAATATTCCGTAATCACTTTGAGGCATTCAACTTGGGATTTTAGTGAGACAAAACGCTTTCGCATAAATTCAATTAATTGTTATAATTTTGAAGTTCATGTACTATTCAAAATTTAATTAAAAAGTCATTGAGGTCGTTTTAAATTAAAAGATTAAAAATAATAATCGTACGCAGGTCACACAAGCTAGTTGATAACAAGTCAGAAAAGGCAAATAAACTTTATTTGCTCAATTTGGAGACATTCCCATTATATACAGATGTTATTTACGGGATATAAATGAGATAAAAGAGGGATCATTTCACATTATATTTTTGCTTTATCAATAAAATTTCTCGGAGATTCGTTGTCAACAAGAGTAAACTTTTATGATCTACTTACGTTGTTCATAAGCTCTTAAATTAAAACGCACGAATGAATAATAAATTTAAGTATATTTTTAAAGGTTCCACTCGGCTTTGCGGTCTTGAGTTTTTTATAAAAACCCGAGTTTCAAATTGACATCGACCTCTTTTTTTTTTATATAGAAATCGAGACCGATCTTTTGCTGTTTTTCAGAACATGAAGCTATGTTATTTGTTTCATTTTAATTTAAACTTTCTTATTGATCTTACTTCGCATTATGGTTTGTATTTATATATGTATATGTAAGTAGTACATTATTTTCCTTATACCTATCTTTTATAACTGAGAATAATAAGTTTTGTAAGACACTGCACCATAATAATGTCAATTCGTTCTGAAATCTTACTGTTTGTGCAATGAAAGATGAGTAATTTAGGATTGCAAAATTGTTAAAAGTACATTGAACGATATTTTATTGTTTGTTATGTCTATAATATTTGATTTGGTTTATCTACTAATTAATAATTGGCTATTGTTTACTTGATATTTGTATTCATTTCTACATTTTATATATCTGTAAGATTAATCTTATCTTTAATTTATCGATACGAAACTTTGTCTGCCACCTACATAATTTTATTTATCCAAGCATGTTATCAATTCACAAAAAGAAAAAAGAAATGATTTTCAAAAGTTATTTTTCTAAGTATTACAGACACCTGGACGTTCGTGAGGACCCTTCTTAAACAACGAGGGCGTGTTAAAAATTAAAAGTTCTAAACATTTATGATTTTCTTCATTTAATTTATTTTCCTCTTTTCATGAAACATTACATAAAGTTGGTTCGCAACAAATTCACAATTCAATTTAATCGTTTGACTGCTGCTGTTCATTTGTCTCGAAAACCGCGAAGCAGCGCTTTTGCGCTGCGAGTTTCAGTGTGTCTTTGTTATGCTCCGTGAGAGTGAACGTAGTCTAACCTCACGCGTACATTGTAACACGAGTGCATTCTAAAATAACATCAAGTCAAAATATATCCCGCAGTTTTCGTGCGTTCTTCCAAAAATTGCTTAGCAGTCAAACGGTTAAATAACCCTTAGCGGCCACACGGGGTAACTAGTTACCCCAGGCTCAGAAAAGTGAAATTAGAGGTCTAAAACTTTTGAAATTGATACAAGTAACGACATCTGCCGGCAGTAGACAAGTGTGAGATGTGACTCCATTACGTAGCAAGCCGAAAAAACGTGTGGCGGCGTTTTAAGCGTTCGTTTTCTCGGCGTGGGGTAACTAGTTACCCCAATATGGCCAAAACTGTGCCTCGGCACAGATTTTTTTTTCAAATTGACTTGTTTGTGGTGTCAAAATTGATCGATAAAAACCATTAGGAATGTTGAAGAACTCTGCAACAATCATGAAACAATCGGTTAGAAGTCTTAAACATCCATATGTCTTGTACAACTTGGTTTTTCAGCGTGGGGTAATGAGTTACCCCATGTGACCGCTATGTGGCCTGGCTGAGGTGTGGCCGCTAAGGGTTAAAATAATTTTACAAATAACGAACTTCGGTACATTTTATTGTGCAAAACTAAAGCAACCTTTTAGTTGCCTCCCTAGTATTGCGTGTGGTAGTCTTTATTTTGAATTACCTTTGTGACATAGCTGATACTAAATTCATATTAAGGTATGCTTTCCCATTATTTTTTTAGTTTTTCATTTCCATGTTTTTTTTCAGAAATGATGAATGCAGACTCGCTGTTGAAGGGTCCCAAAGAGATTTCCAACAGGATTCAAATCTATCCATTCTCATTTACCAGCTTCGATATCGATGTGTGTTTCGGGCCGTTATCATGCTGAAATACCTATCGAAGTGGCGTCTCCCGTTCGGCATAAAGCAACATTTGCATCTCCAAAATATGTTTGTTAATAAAACAATCCATTATTTTCTTTATTACAAAAAGAGGGACTACGCCGTTCGACGAAAAACGGGTCCAGCAAAAAATAAATTTCAATAAATCTTTTGAGATACGTTAAACTGTATTAATTTTTTTTGTCCAGTCAAAAATCACCACCAGTAGAATTTTGTTTAAATTTCTATATTAACGCAGGGATGTTTTGTATCTGGATAAAGTCAGTGCGTCGGCCCGTTCAGTAGTAATCACAGTGTGAATTGTGAAATTAGTTTAGTAGAGTTTTTGCAAGAAAAAGGTGCCACTAAATAATTTCACCTGAGTGTATCTCATTTTTTTTTTTGTGTATAAGTGAATTTTAAGAATTTTCAAATCTTAAACTTGGATTTTTAGCACACTTAAACTTGTCGCACGAGAGTGTCCTTACATATAAAAATACTTAGACCTAACGTAATTTAAGGGATTATCTGCGGAAAAATTAGTGAATAAATGGGATATGTTAATTAATGTTATTTTTCAAAACTGTTATAAGGTCAATTTTTTTAAACTTAATTTTACATTTTTAAGGTACCTACATAAAAAAAGTTTTGAATTGAATTGAATTGAATTGAATATAAAAAAAAAACATTCTTTATGATAAATAGTTGAAATTAGGCATTGAACTCAAAGGCTTAAAAAATATTGAATATTAAGTAAATATTGTACCTTTGAAAAAAATTATAAAATTGACGAAAATTTGGTGACTAAAACGCTTAAATAGCGAAATTTATCCGATTCATATACAAAAAAAAGAAATAAATAAAAATTGAAAATCGGTTCAGAAGATTTCCCGAAACGACCCCGCCAAATTCAAAAATATCTTTCAGAGATAAACGCGTTTAAAGTTTTTATTGCAATACATTATGTGCTGCGGCGTTCACTTTGATAAGTTGTAGAATTTTTAATTTTAGCCGGATGGATTAACATTTTTTGTTGTTGATATTCTTAAAACCTTTTCCAACCAAATTTAATAAAAAAATGTTACTTCTTGAAAAATTCTGCCACAAATGTTCCCTTAAACTAGAAAACTATACATTCGAAGAAGGTAAGTAGCGTACGTAAGTATAATTTGAGCGGTCATACATTTGAAAATTCAAGTTTTGATTTTTGAAGTGAATTTGAATAAAATTAACGGCTTTATAGGTGTCAAAGTGTACCACACTAAATCATTTTTAGATAATTTACAGATAGTATATTTTTGATTTCTCACATTCTAAATCTGAGCAGTAGGAAATAAGGGGGAAAAAATCTTGCTTGCGAAGTTGTTCAATTAAATAACATTTTGAAAAGTCCCCTAGACATTATCAGTTTTGTCTTCAGTTCCGCGTGAATGCGTGGTGCCTCGAGGCACATGTCGTTCCGGCGACCGAATGGACCTGAAGCGGTGGAATCAGTTTCGCCCGACCGTATCGTTATGGATGCAGTCAGGCCAAACATTTGAGCAATAACACTAATACAGCAAAACAGATCGTCTCGTATATAAGTACTTATTTGCAAGCACCTCAGTAAATGTTGCACATCTGCATAGGCAGAAAATGTATTGTTCTGACGAGCACATTTTTCTTTTGATATGCTCAGATTGTAGGAGGACTAATGTTTAATGTCCCCAGAGCAAGGTCACGCAATAATGAAAATTGGGGGAAGTTGGGGGAGGAAGTGGACGCTGACACCTGTGGACTTGGCTAAAAAATTGTAACGAAGTAACTGAAACTGGCGTTTACCCCGCGAATCGCATGAGCTTACGCATACGGGCTCCGACGTGGGCGACATACAGGAAATGGTGGAGGCCGTGGAGAGGGCTATTCAACTCGACAAGGTGGGTTGACATGCTGGAGGCGCTGGGGACGTTCAAGGTTACTGAGTATCTCATGCGAGTTAGTCGGGATTATCTGGTGGATCAGTCCTGTTACCCGATCTCTGGAACGTGGCTTACGACGGCCTCTTGGGTGCCTGATGAAACTAGATTGATCGGTTACGCAGACGACGCCGCAATGCTGATAGCGGCTCAGACTGTCGAGTTGGCACAGCTCCACCCACGGTTTATCGCTTGCCCTGACCAAGATCGAGATAGTCGTACTCACGAAGAGGGCGATCAGCACCATCTACACCTGGTGGTGGCGGAGGAGTGTGTGCGGGCGAAACCCGTCAATAAGTACCTGGAGGTGATGATTGGCTCGGAGCTAACTTTCGAAAAAGCTAAGCAGGGCAGGGCGGCTGGGAAATCGATAGCCATTGTCGCGTCTGCGTCTTCATTAGCTTGCTTTACTGAGAAGCCTCACCTTCAAGCCTATCAGTAAGCAAACTAATCCTTAATCCCACCACCAGATCAAAGATTGTCCAGGAATGTAAGAAAAGACTTAATTCTGCCGCCAAGCACAACCAGGTCCATCTTATATGGGTCCCCGGTCACCAGGGAATCGATGGCAATGTGGCCTCTGACGCTTTAGCGAAAGAGGGTGCAGGCTCTCCTTCCCTGGGACCGGAGCCCATCATTGGTGTCAGCTTTACAGAGTTGAAAAACTGGATAACTAGATCCATAGACTCAATACATGGCCAGAGATGGTCCAGTATATCAACCTGTAAATTCACCAAATGGTTCGTTCGTTAGCCGCCCGGACAGTAAGTAATAACGCAAAACTTTTACTTAGCTTAGATAGAAAAGATTGCAGAACGCTTGTAGGGACAGTCACAGGACATAACACATGCGGCAAGCATCTGAACACCTTAGGGATTATCAGCGACTCAAAGTGTCCTTCGTATGGGGAAGACGAGGACAGCACGGAGCACTTCCTCTGTAACTGCCCGGCCTCCTCCCGTGCGCGCAGGACGACGTTTGGCGCTGATGTAATGAGAATGGAAGACTTCAATTCTCAATCTCTATCTGATGTTCTTAGTTTCGTCAAGATGACTAAAAAATTCGGATAGGGTAGGGGGCGAGTGCAATGGGCCGTGCTGACGCCTCCCCGTTTCTCTTTAAGATTGAAGATTGAAGCAAAATAATCAGTCGTGCTTTATTCCTGTCGTTGGAAAGGAATTGCTTCTGATTCATGGTCACCGTCATTGACTAGGTAAAGATAACCTCAGGAGTACATAGTTTGTCTTTTGCTTCGGTGGAGGCGCTCAGCAGATTTGATGCTCTTGCGAAAGCTAGTATTCTATATATTTACTAAGTACAAGATTGCTACAATTTAGTGTTACAGTACCATATTTAATGTAGTGTAAATAACATATTTTTCATAAATATGTAAAATTTGTCCACCTTTGATGAGCATTAGCATGAGAACGGGCAGTCCAAAAAATATGAACCTTGTTCATTCTAAGCAGGATTAAATGTCCTACAACTTTTTGTTTTGATATTGTAAGTCCTTTACGATCTATAATCGTAAAACCGCAAAAATACCCCTTTTAGGGTACATTTTTACCCCCCACCACTTATTCAGAACTCCGCCGAGGGAGAGGGGGGAGTGGACTAGGATAGTCATATTGGGCAACTAATGAAGTCATTAAAACAATAAAACCTTTTTTAGGAATTATTTCCAATTTGATTTTTTTTTTTGTATACTACTGACCTGACTCTCACCAGGAATTTTGAAAACATGCCATTTTTGTAATCAACGTCCCAAGAAACCTCAATAACGATACCCATATCGATTTTATTGTTTATTTACCAAAATACGTATTCGCCTATTTCTTTGGGGTTGAATTTCGAAATATCCTTCCTTATTCCTTTTATACATCATAAGAAGAACCTCTGTGCAAAATTGCAGCTTTCCAGGTCCAAGGGTTTGGGCTGTGGGCGTTGATGATTCATTGAGTCGAGCTTTTCTTTTTATATTAATAGGAGATAGATGAAAAGTTATGTGGATTTACAGACAAGCTTTCGCTAGCCAAACCTAGCGCACGCAACTTTAAATTCCATTTTCTTGAAACCACATATTTTGAACTTATGTAAACTACAACTTTATCGAATCAATTAGGGTATAATATTGCAATATTATTCATTTTAAATGTTTCTTATAAGAATAATGAAGAAAACGAGTGGCCTTTTGTTAATTTATTTGTATTTTATGAACATTTTTGAAAATTTTATTTCAGATAATTTTTACAAGTGCTACAGCTTAAATAAAATAAACCTTTGTTGACACTTGAGTTTCATCGAATATTATAGGCTCTACAGATATTATTTTTATTGTAGAAAAGTTACTGTTTATATTTGAACTCATAATAAATATGTATGTGGCAAAACACCCGAACGCCAACATGAAAAAAATGAAAATTGAAAATTACGTCATTCTTTGGGTAGCTAGATGAGAAGGAGGTATTCCCACATAATTAAAATCACGAATCGTGAAACTACAGACTAAATCACTAAGGGTAATCATTAGGTGTAATTGCGCATAGATATCATTCTACAATTATAGTGAAAGCTCGGTATAAACCGGTTTTTAAGTTAATTTTTACTTTTATTCATTGCAACAGAAGAAGAAGTGATTTGTGGTATTTGAACGATCAATTTCCTAATAATTATTACAAATAAATTAAATTTTAAACTCAAACGGATGATTAACTGAGTTTCAAGAAGGTAGATTAGTTAGTGAAGTATCTTTATCTTTAAGTGACGAGGAATTTCATTCATTTTGGAAATAAAGTACTATTACTATATTAAAAACATATTTCCCTCTCCACTATTTAGTGCTTTGACTGGTTTTTGTGGATTGTTTATTTTGCATTTTTTAAAGGCTGCTTTTACACATTTCCTTTAAACAAATACATATCATATAATAAAAATAAATGTTTATCACTTCTTGCTAAATTGGGATTTAATCAAAGAATATGAGTCAAAGGCTTTCCGTTTGTTTGATTTATATTTTGTAATTCAAGGTGCAGAATAACAATAATAAGAAAAAAAAAACATTTTCAAGCTTTTCAAAGTGGAAACCTTATCAGCGATATGAGAAGTAGATTATTATCTAGCATGTGCAGAAAGAGTTATTTTAAGCTAAGTGGCTCATATGTACATTTTTAGTTTTCAAATGAATATATTTTACCTTGGTCTCCCATGGGCTGAGTAACAATAGGTTGGTGGCCTCCGTATGGAGGTTGCATTCCAGGTGCGCCATAAGGGGGTTGACCACCTGGAGGTGGGCCGTAAGGTTGCGAGCCAGGTGGACCGTAAGGTTGGGAGCCCGGTGGGCCATAAGGTTGAGAACCAGGTGGTCCATAAGGCATAGGCGTCTGTTGTGGCACTGGTTGATATCCTTGACCCTAGAATATAATATTCAAATACATAGTATGACGATTATGGGTTGTCTCAGAAAATAAGTATTAAACTAAAAAAACTCTTAAATATTATCAAATATAATATTAACTATTTTCCTTTTACAAAATGAATATTATAAATCTTCCCCTTTTACAAAAAGCCTATTAAGAAATATTTCAAAAATGTAAATAAATATAATATTTTGATATCAAAGGAGTTTTTTACATTTGAAATCTTGTTTAGCGGACGCAGTATGCCTCTGCAGTCACCAGCAAAAGCGGAAATCACATTAATTAAAAGTAAAGTGTTATGGCGGACAACGAAGTGATAAAAATGACTGTATAGTCCGGAAGTCGGTGGCACTAAAAGTGCACTTACATGGATTTTCAAATTTTGCACATAAATGGATGGTGTACAGTACTGACATATAGAAACTGGACTGCTGGTCCTGGCTAAAAACCAAAGATTTGCTATAACAAGATGTGACACTTGCGAAATTTTTTCTTTTAAAAATTCGACCTTGGTACTGTTAGTCACACGAACTTGAGTTTTAGATAGTAATAAGGAAGTCACGTGTAAAAAAGGGATAAAAATTTGGGTGGAAATGGGGTGGAAATGGACCGAGAATTGAAACACTGTACAGGGCGCCTCATATTTTTTACAACTTTTCTATAAATGCATTCCATTTATCACTTATCATTGATTTTTCTTTTTAAAATAAATAAATTGTGAAATAAATCCTTACTCTCATATTATTGCAAGATAAATTCTTATTCTCATATTAGCTTGGTTAAGTAGAAAAAATTCAAGCCCACCCGGCGTTCTTTTCGCCACGCTCGCACACAGTTGTCGCTCATTGCCTAAAACTGCAGAATGAAAAAATGTAAACAAACCGGATCCGTATTTAAGGCAAATGTGTGTACTATGCCTCTTCCCCTTCTTCAATTCCAGGCCATCCCTATACCTGGAACATTAGAAGGGGCGAGCACTAATACCAAGCACGCACGCACACAGTCATCACTAAGAGCCGTTTAAAACGCGTCTAGAAAAAACGCTCGCATTTATTGCTTACAGTGTAAGCGCCGTAGGTGAGCATTTTGAGGCTGCCTATTCTTCTCTCGTTCGCTCTTATTGGAATTTACATAAGGGATGGTAGGCAGTAGTTCTTTACTGCCTGCACTAAGGCAAATTTTTTTTTTTGATCTCGTTTTCGGAATTGCATTTGGGTGAGAGCTTTGTGCTAGTATAGAGAGTGTCACATCTTGTTATAGCTAATCTTTGCTAAAAACTCACTTCAAAAACGAGATCAAATTTTGGCTGAAATCTAACTATCTCACTCCCCCGCAGATACCCCAGGCAGGCAACTTAATAGCACTTTATTCTGGTATTCGAATGAAAACAATGCAACCCCAATAGATGCAGTCCACTACATAACACTTTTTTCTTCATATTAAAATTATTTTTTTTTTTAAAAATGCACAAATTAGGCAAAAGTAATAGCATAAAAACCAAATTAAAATCGGCTGTTGCAATAGATTAACGATGACCAACAGATGGCTTCGGCACTTTGGGTCGCATATTTTAGGTTGTGTTGGCATATACGTGAAATGTGAAGGTTAGACAAAGGTAGCAACAATAATTTTTATATCTATCTCGGTTTTTCGCAGATATCCCGTTGGTTATTTTCAGCGACATTTTTATGTAAAAACTTAAAATTGAGCGAAATAAGACAGAAATCGATTCGTGACAATTTAATTATTTATTATTTAGTTGTGTTTAAACATAATTGTGCGGGATTTTAGAGAATTTTAATTTGCAAGTTTTTCCTGATAGGTTTGAGCTCAGACTAAAAATGGTCTCGTTTTTCAGACGCGTTTTAGTAGTCCAGTTTCTATATGTATGTCAGTGGTGTATAGTCATAGGTACAACATAACTCCGGTGTGCTAGGATGTATCCTGACAACAGTATTTAATATCTTCTTCTTATGGTTCCTCTTCGTTCCGAAGGTTGGAAATCTTCAAATGCAATTTATGTTTGCAGACGACCGGTCTGAATAATTCCGTCATGTTCACATCGAACCAATCTTTTAGACTTTTCCCCCGTATTTTGCCTTGCAGTATCACTTGTAGAAGGTAATATTTGTTGTTCCTTAATACTCGTCCAAGCTACTTCAGCTTAGGTAGTTTGATGGTATATAGAGTTATTTCTCTTTTCCAAGTTTCTCATATTCTTTGGCATGTCCAAATTTCAGAGGCTTAAATTGTCTTTAATACCGCTTTCTTTAGTGTCCATGTTTCCACGCCATATAAAAGAGATGGCCATACATAACACTTCCCAAGACGTAATTTTAATTGTAGGCTAATATCCTTTCCACAAAGGACCATTTTCAACTTGCAAAAAGCTCCTCTAGCCTGTTCTATCCAGCTCCTGATTTCTGGTATTGGGTTGGCATTGCAGTTGAGAGTGGACCCGAGATATTTGAAACTGTCGACTCTTTCTATTTTCTCATCATTCAGTTTAAATTCAGCCGTTTTGTTGTCTTTCCTGGATACTACCATAAATTCTGTTTTAGAGATATTGATTTCGAGTCCAAATTCGTTGCTGGCACTATTAATTTTCGCTAGCATTGTATTCAAAGTATTTTATATCAATTTTTTTATTAATGAGCAATAGTATTTTTGCACTTACATACATGGAAATTAATTGTAAGAAGACCACTATATTGCAAATTTTATATATTCTAAGAAAACTTTGGTGTGACAACTGCCATCGTAGCAAAAACGTCTGTCACAACACACACCAAAACATACATTTTAGCCCTATTGCGAAATTTAATTTTTTTGTTTTAATTTGTTTGCTCTAGCTCTAGTTTCAAAATATCTCTGTTTCAGCTCAAAACTTGACCAAACTATCTGTCACACCAGTTATATCTAGATGACTGTCGGAACATGGATTTTCTAAAAAGCTAATATACACTCTGTTGCAAAGCTATAGCCGCACCCATAAAAAGTGCGGTACAATTACTCTGAATCGAGAGGGGAAAATTTGTTGTTCATCAAAAGTATTGTTGAGTCAAGCAGTCTCAGATAGTGCAAAAAGAATTTCCACATGGCTGCAACAGAACGAGTAATACGGCAAAATAATGGAAAAGTTAAAAAAAACAGTGTTTCATTATTATAACCGCATTGATAATTTCATTGTTTTTCCCCATACATCTACTTCAAAAATATCGATTAATAAATCAATGGCACGACCACTGTTTGCTACGACGTCCAGCATCCTTTTCGCACAGATTCCACATAGGGCTTCAGCTTCTCTAGGGTTAAAGAAGTCCATGCTGCCTGAATGGTGTCTTTGAGGTCATGAACTGAGCTGAACTGCTTTCCGTCCGCGTAAACTCTCCTGACCAACCAGCCCCAAATGTTTTCCATAGGATTCAGATCGGGAGAACGTGCTGGCCAGTCAAGAACTTGGATATTTTGTCTCGAAAACCAGTTCTTCGTTGTACTACTTACATGGATCCTGGCATTATCCTGTTGGAAAATCAAATTTCCTTCAGGATAACGCCTAATGTAAGGAAGTAAATTTGAAACAAGACCTCCTGGTACTCGAGACTGTTCATCCGACAGGACGGAAAAGCAAGTTCGAGTGTCCCATGGCTACTAAACGCCCCCAGACCATTAAAGACCCACGACCAAAATTTCTTGTTTGGAAAAAACGTGGTTCAGGTTTGCATAGATTCATTCCCAACCCAAATCTGATTGATTGATTCTTTAGATAATTTTCTTAGATGAAAAAGATTTAACCTTGATGGTCCAGACGGCCTGGTTTTTCCAAACAAGAAGTTTTTTCCAAACAAGAAGTTTTTTATTAATCGATATTTTTGAAGTAGATGTATGGGGAAAAACAATGAAATTATCAATGCGGTTATAATAATGATACACTGGTTTTCTTCACTTTTCCATTATTTTGCCGTATTACTCGTTCTGTTGCAGCCATGTGGAAATTCTATTTGCACTATCTGAGACTGCTTGACTCAACAATACTTTTGATGAACAACAAATTTTCCCCTCTCGATTGAGAGTAATTGTACCGCACTTTTTATGGGTGCGGCTATAGCTTTGCAACAGAGTGTATTACCCTGCCCATCTTTAGACCAACATTTCCCATATTATTTAATGATTCCAATATTTTAATTAATTTATTTGGAACAAATTTTGAAAAGCCAAAATTTGAAATAAATACATAAAGAAATTCATGTGATTTTTTTATTGTTTCTATATTTTTTCTGGACTTTTAGGTTTCCCGATTATTTATTTGTCCTTCCTGGATTTTGTCTTTTTAGGTTCTGTGCCCAACCCAACCTTCAATATAGAATTTGGGTGAGGCGCCTGTTGGATATCAACACTGCGCCGAACGAAGCCTATTTCAGCAACCGTGAGGGTGAGCTCATTTCAGTTGAAAGTCTGACGAAAATAAAAAACCTTTGCAGGCAGCTTTCTTGGATAAACAATATATGTGGAAATGTCGCTGTATTCATTCCACGCACGCTGTTTTGGATTCACCGAGAAAGTGTTTGTGCCGTTAGAAGGCCCTCTAAATTTTTGGCAAAACACTGATAAACTTTGAAGTAGGCCAGCTCATAGTCCGAGTCGAGGCAAATCAATTAAGGGCGAGCTCAGAGCTTGACTCCGAGAAGTTGGTTTACTTACAGGTGGATAGTAGGCGCCGGGCTGCTGGTCGATGGGTGCAGTCGGAGGGTATCCAGGTCCATAGCCGGGCGGCACGAACCCGCCCTGCTGGATGTTATTCATGGGCATCATCTTTTCTGAAATTATTAAACAAGGAGCTTGATGAACGCCTTTTTCTGATATCTGGCCTCAGTAGGGCATTACAAGCGATGATTAATAGCCGCGCACTGTCACAACTCAAAGCTTTGGTTCGCACAAATTCCGAGCGAATGGAATAGCTGCTTCTATTTTAAGATATCTGAGAACTGTTACGCCCTTCAGATATGGAAACTATATTCAAAATTACAGTATAAATCTTCTTACTTGAGTATTCACTTACAAAGTAGCCAGGCCGATATAAATTGAGATAAAAGAAATCACTGCAAGTACTCGCGATAACAACCGCTGCTACTGCATTTTTTGACAATTGCGAGCTGACAAGAAAATACCGTCGATTCAGTCGATGCACTTCCCTCTCGTGAAAGTGAAACGGTGAAACGCGCTCGCAATGTTTAAGAACTCGATACAACACTCCGAAAAATGAAAGAAATTTCGGAAAAGTAAGCTGTTTTACATCGGGAACGCAAACCGTTCTGTAATCTTTCAAAAGTTATGCAAAAGTTGTGTACAAAAAATATTTAATAATTATTATAATTAACGAGTCAAAATATTAATTCTAAGTAATTTTCAATTAAGAGTATGGTTTCTACAAGTTCCACTGAAAAGTTGTTCGTACAAAATGCTTACTTAACCTTTTGACAATTAGTTGTCTTTAACATGAGTAACTAGAGGGCAGGTATGCAGCTTGTGAATATTTTACTTTCACCGGGAAGGGAAATGCAGAACTCTTAAAGGAAATTGACAATGGACCGCTAGGGAAGAACACCATCCTAACAGGATGAAAATATGTGTTTTTTCGGAATTATTTTACATATTAGATTATTTATTTAGGAAAAAAGAGATCTCTAATATTTAGTTGGGGAGTTAGAGGCAATTTCGGTATATAATCATTTCCGTAATTCGTTAATGATACATATGAATTGTTTTCATTGTGTGAATACGGAAAAGCTAGCCACAACCTCACATCGCGCTGATTTGTCTTTTCATCGAATTTCGAAATTGCAAAAGAATAAAGCTACATTAAATCGTACATCGCGTCTGTCATTGTATGTAATATCGCGTTAAAATTACCCAAGAAAATTTCCAGAAGGTAGATGTGCAGAATGTGGTATTACAGTGTAATCTTAATATTTATAATGACCCTCAATATAACGATTTCCTCAATTTCCTTCAAAATTCCGTAGAGCTGCTCGTAAGAGCTAATGCGAAATATACCTTTCCATTACGAATACCTACATTTGTCAAAAACCTCTTTATAACCAATTTTCATTCATTGCAGAATATAAATAGAAAGTATTATTTACCCCTATTTAACGAATTTTGTCAACTTACAACCTTTACATAACGTAGGTATCCTATCAATTATTCAAACTCAATCCCACTTAAGCCCAAACCAAAATGAGACGTGACTTAAGGTAAGAAATGTTAACCGTTGCTTTCATTTAAGTTTCGAGCGATCCTCATATGCATACATACATATGTATGTAGGTATATCGCAGTTGTTTCAAAAAATTCTATTCGAGCGGCAGAAGTGGCTTTATAATTTTCCTAATTAACACAGTCCGCCTGACGATGAAATAACTTTTATACACGGGTACACGTACAACCCATACTTAGCCAGTCTTTTTTTTAAACAAATAAAATATTACTAGGTAACCAAAACAAAATCGAAACTTAGATGATAACGCAGCGCAGCACCAACGAGTTTTTCTTAATAAATTAAATTGTGGAAGCATGCATAATGTAAATTTCATATCTATGTTAACAACGTATGTATACTTCAATGCCCTTTTAAATTATTTGTTAGAACAAATTAGTATTGTATTAACCAGTAACGATTTAATTTATGTTCTTGTTATCAACAACTTGACCTCCTTGCTCGGTCATTTTGATTTCTTTCCTAAAAAAAATTTATATGTTGGATGATGTGATTCTTATTCTGAGATGGGGCTATTAAGCACGTATGCAATTTTCAGCTCACTATATTTTATAAACTAAATAACGGTAGGGAAAATAGCAGCTAATCTATAGCTAGTCAATAAAAAATGTAGAGTAAAATATGTTATATTTTTGTTTGGATTAACATTAATCTAATTGTTTTTGTAATAATTGTAATTGAAAGAGAGTAACCGAACTCAGTACTTGTGAAAGAAGTAAACCACTTTGGCGATCTAATATCTTTCTTCATAATAAATTCTTAAAATGAGCGGGAAAACATGGTACTCGGAAGCCAGGAAGATTTGAAAAGCCGTAAATAAGTTGAGACGGAACATTTCATTTTTTAATAATTTTATAAAGACTTAAATTCTCCTCCAGAATTGGGTTGTGTCAAATTTTGTTCCCGATTTAGAAGCATTTACTTATTAAACAAGTTGATAAGCTCCGTTTTTGTAAACCAAATTCTTAATAGCTTCCTCAAAATCAACAATTGCTCCAACTCCAAAATGTAGGTATGCTTAATAAAATATTTCTAAGTAAAAGTACAACAGTTTTGTCTAATATCTCATAAATTAGTCTTCGCAAAATTTGTTGATGTTCCAAATTGCTCCTTAAATGATTCTTCGAAACATACATACACTGAGAGAAAAACTTTAATAACTTTAACTATTTTGTGTAGTTATAATTGCTATTTGCTAAAAAAATTGATAAATAGTAATATCAATTTACATTTCAGTCAAATTTAACTAACAATTTTTACAATATACTATTCTTATAAGCTCGACTATTTAGAATAGCCATATGTACAATTCCTAGAATTGTCAAGTCAACTATTTTAAAATAATAAATTTTAATTTGACCAAAAAAAATTTTTTAAACACCGCGTCATAAAAATTTCGTTGGTCAAATCAACTATTACAAATAGTCAATCCTTTAGCCACACATCGCTTTATTAATGTTGAATTACTCAAAACCCATTGGCGTTCGGTGGCTCGAGGGTAGAGCTACGCGCGTACCAATTCAAAGTTCCTGGGTTCTCGAATCGTGGGAACAGAAGTCAACTTTCTAAAAAGGCATCGGAATGGCGTGGTTCGGTTGAGTTACAGCAGCCAAGCTGTCAAGGTTTCAAATCTAGCTCCGGTCGGCAATATCGGAAAAAATCAACTTTTTCTCGTTGTCAGCAGATTAGCTATTTTTCTCACTGAAGAATTTTAAATTTTACTAATAGTTGTAGTTGACTTAATTAATTCAAATAGTTGTTTCAACTTTCTTCATAGTAAATATAACGTTTTTGAATTTATAAAATTTATTAAACAATAATTGGCTGAAAATCATTGCTGTAAATAGTTAATTTTGTATTCGTTTATAGTAAAATCAACTATATTTTTCTTTCGGTGTACATTTTACATTCTTATTACCCGGTCATTCATAAAATTCGATGCGCCGACAGCTTAAACGTGGCGACGCATAATCGGTACATAAAATCGGCTTTGAAATTGTACTCTCAACGCGTCCAAAGAAGTTTCAATTCAAAACTGAAAAAAAGGAAACAGACTAAATATTTAGAACAGGAGCGTGCTCAAAAACTTGACCATAATTAACCATAGTTAACTATGCTTATATTCGATGAGAATACCAAAACTATTTTAAATAAAAATTGGTGACAATGCATACATAAAACATAACTTTGTTTCTAGCATGCAGAATGTTCTTCTTCTTCTGCTCGAACATAACATGGAATAGTTCTACCAATCGCTCGCGGTAAAGCATAAGTCTGTAAATAAATGGCTACGATGAGCATATCTATGGATTACCACGTTATTGACTATAGCTTAGCTTTTGAACACGCTGCAGGTGTGTAGAATAGTCCGTAAGAATTACTTAATACAATCAGTGACATTTTTGATGGTTTGTCATTTTATTAAGAAATTAAGAATTTAACTAATATATACAATTAATTTTTTTTCATTTCATCAATTTGTATCATGTGTATGACTAGATTTACCATCACTTTTACAGAGTTTAAGATTGAACTAATTCATCTTATCTTATCTTATTTATCTTAAGAATCAACTTTAAATACATTATCATATTTAATTTTTTCCCAAAATTGAGACTTGTTAATCGTTAACATTAGTTTACAAACTTAAGATAAAATATAAAATTAATGCATATGTTTTTCTTTTCTTACTACATACTAAATGTGGTAAACATAAACAAATTCATGTCACATTTTTTAGACATCAATTATTTATCCACTTTATGAAGTTCTAGTAATATGTATGTAATATTCACCGAGGAGCTATAAATAACAAGATTGTTTATTTATAAAAATAAAATAAGTTAAAATAAAGTTTACTCTTAATTAACTCACCATCATGATAAAGAAGATAAATTCCAACTGTTACCCCAGCTATGAACACAAACAAAATTAAGCAAATTTTTATATCCATAAAGTTGTCTTGGAATTGATCTTCTGCTGTTATCGAATTTAAAACGTTTCCTTTAAGAAGCGGAGTACATTCCAAAGGCTCAATTTCTATGGACACCATGGCACTGGAATTTCTATCAGCTGACGGGATAGCTGCTACGAAACCTGTTATATGTATGAAAAAAATTGTGAATATTAATAGAAGTAAGTAAAAAGACAATGTAATTAAGAATGCTAATACTAAAAACGAAAAAAATTCGTTTTGCTTAAAATAAAACTTATTAGATAACGTTTAAGATATATACAGAGTATACAAATGCAAAGTGATAACCGTATCTGTTAATTATGTATTTAATTACCTGGCATTTTGATAGCATTCCGGTTTTTGCAATCCGTGTACGAGCAGAACTAACCGCTCGAAATTCTCATAGATGTCTTCCTATTCTTTCGCAACTCAAAACATTTATGATAATATTAATTAAATAAAACATATGTAGTAGAAAAACCCCTAATTGGAACAGCACATCTAAAAAAATTAAGGTCCGAAACCTTTGCCACAACAAAGTTGCTCATCTTCTATGAATAACGAAACGAAATGAATCACCACACTTAATTCCGCCAAGCACTGCTTATGCTCACGTATGTAGCGAAGAATTCAATTGTGCTCTTTGTTTTGATACAAGTTAATTTATGTAGTTGCCGACTGAGACTGAGTGAGATTCAGATTTCTTTCATTGATGCAGTAAGTCATATCAAGGTTTACTGAAGCACGATTAAACGCAACTATTGTAAATTGACGAACTTCACGCTCACAAAATTTTTGGATTTTCTCGAGCATGAGACAATCGAAAAGTTACCAGCCGGTCTTAATCAGGTCTACAAAGTTCAAAACTCAAAGCGTGGCTCCTTATCAAATGCAAATAAAAATTTCTAAACACAATGTTTATTTCACTTCCACTCTCAGTTCTATGCTCAAGGCCCTATGTACGTTTTATTACAAAATAAAAAACTTGCCTGCTAGAATGAAGACAAGATATAATTTAATAAAGCACGGGCACTAGTTTAAGTTTACAACTTTAAGAGTTGCAATAGTGTTAAATGTATTTTAAGATTTAGCAGAAATTTAATGTTTGCGGCACACTTAATATGTAAGACAAACTGGAAGAAAGTACCTACAATATATTTTTTAATTTTGTTTTCATATGAAGAAATTGTTACATATTTAAGTACTCATAAATAGAATTTATAAAGTTATTGCTTTTTGAAATAGTTTTTCAGTAACTAAACAATTTCTACATAAATAAAGTCTAAACATATTGCTGAAAAAGTGCGTCAAGATCACCTTGCTACTTCTTCCTATCATATCATGGAAACTATAATACTAAAATTAAAACTCTATTCTAAAATATGTATAATATTATCATTTCGAGACAAAAAAAAGGAAAAATTACGAAATTAAGGAAATGTAATAATAAAAATTGTTTTCCAGCCATTTTCTGATTTTTTTTTACTTTTCTTCTTAATCACCCCTTCACCCCATTTTTTTTTTAAGTTTAAGCCCAGAAAAATAATGATAAATTTATCTGTGGTTTAAGGTTTTGTTTAACTCAAGGATCAGTAATTTTCGGAAGACCTTTAAATCACAAAATTATTGTTGAATTGTTGTAATTATTTTGAAACTTTGGTTACTATACTTCCAAAAAATAATGAATCGCTGGAAGTCTACAACAAGAAGGTGCTATAATTTTTATTTAAAAAAAATGGTATTTGATCCCACAACGAGTAGTACAGTATGAATCATCATATCCCAAGTAGAAATATTACGAAGAAGTCAACCATATTAAATATAAAGTTGATAAAATTGATGTCCAAAACTTTATCGATATGATTTCAATTTAGTTTGAATTTTAAGACGTCTAAAAAACTTTATCAAAAAGACGCCTATTTTTGAACATCTTTTTTTCCAGGCTTGGAGATAGCCAAAATATATCTTTTCAGTAGTTTCAAAGAAGTTTAATTTTTAAGGGAACCTGGTGGTCTAGCACCCGTGAATTAAAATTGAATTTGAAGGTGAAAATAATGAACAACGATATTTAAACGTTTTAGGTATATCATAATACTTAAAAAGCATTCAAAAACATTATTATGATGACCAGAAAAAAAATTTAATTGTTTAAAAAATGGTGCTGAAGATGACCCCTTCAAAAAAAATGACCTGGGTGGCAGCTGATATTTGGCTCTTTCACTTTCACTTATGCTATTATATGCTATCGCCGGTGCCAGAAAGAAAAAAAATATTTTCGACAAAATAACGCGTTTTTGAAATATGAATTACCGAAAACCGGCAATTTTTCATTACATTTTCTGCATAAAAAAGAAGAAGTTTTTAACATAAAAATAGTTTGGTGGAACTGGCCACTGGTGTACTGAATAACATTAAAATTTGAGATGATTCGTATAAATAGTTTTTTGTTTTTGTTTTGCGTCCCGCCGTATAAAAAATAAGTAATTTCGAGATAATTTAGTTTAAAGTTTTAAGTATGCATGGCGGGTCAAACGTTGGCTTTCTGCTAAAAAGGCTTTAGAACCTACAATACCGTCAATATGATTACAAACATTTAACAGTATTTTTGAGGGATTATACGAGTACTTTCGAAATATAAACCCTTTGCGGTCGTATGTCTACTCTCAGCCACCATAGTAAGGAACCTTACTAATCTTATATTTTATTCAACCATGTGTCAGTTTATGCTTTCTCTGAACGAACCTGAATGTCTAATGAACCTATTCACGAACCATAACGGTGCTCCTATCAATTGGAGATAACGGAACCCAGTATCAACGAAAGCTGCCACCCTTCACCCCATGCAAGACGCCGTGTGCTGAGCCAGTCGCCTCTTGTGCGTAAAGAAATCGACAAGGTTCGAAGATACTTTGTAGAATTATAAATAATATTTTACAAATTGTGTTTAATTTAAAATATTTCAAAATAATACTCCAAAATGGCAAAAAAAAAGTTACCGAAAGAAGTGTACTGTGAAACTGAAAGTACCTAATGATAAAGAGTTTTGTTTTGACTCCTTGAATACTGACTCTGATATAGAAACTGATAACGTTTGTACTGATTCTGGTAGTGACATAGTTTCAGTGAAGCAACGAGTGGGGCAATTAGTAATATCCAGCGACAGTGAAATAGAACAAAATGATGAAATTGAGAACATAATATAAACCAATTTATTACTTGGAGAGACGTTACGCACAGAGATCACCCACAATTAAAAATCAATTTTTCGACGGGATCTAAGATTGTTGGACCTAATGTACCTGTTCATTGCACCGAACCTATCCACTTTTTCAGACTCTTTTCCACAGATACACTACTTGAAACAATTGTACTAGAAACAAATAAATATACCAAAAGTAAAATAGAACAGCAGAGCTGATCTGATCGATCAGATAAATAAAGATAAGAGAATAGTAACCATACTAAGCAGTTACGATACCTCGAGCACGACAACTATAGAAAGATGGATGAAACAAGGTGGCACCTTCAACATTAGCAAACCAAATGTTATTATAAATTACAATATGAATATGGAAGGTGTCAATAAGGCTGACCAATTAACAAGTGCAATGCACATTACTATACATATACATGCATCATATATTTATATATGGAAGGTGATATTGATTGGGTGGTATAGTGGTTCAGCCATTGCGGGGTTGTGGGTTCGAATTCCGTGGGATAAAAAGTAAATAATAATAGAAAACGAGCACAAATACAAATAGGAGAATAAAAAAAAAGAAGATAAAAAAATGCAATTTGAAAAACACAATGCCTTTTTCCGTCTTCATCTATCTATTTAGCCTTATATTTATTTACGTTACCTTTAACTTCAATAATTCAATTCAATTTAGACTGTCGGGACTTGCTTTTCAAGGCAGACATTGTACACTCCTACTGCAGCGGAGAAGTGAAGTGAACGATATCAAAAATTCTATGGCAACTTTTAGAAGTTCACAAAAAGACATCGTTTAAAAAACAAATTTCTAGTTGTGATGGTAAACACTGAGTCTAATAGGTATAGCATGTATTAAAACAACGATTTCTAATAAAACATACTGATGATATACATACATATTTATGTGATATACTGTGTTTCCATGAACAAGGTTGAGTTTGGATTGAGTTTTCGTTGAGTTTTAAAGTACTGAGGTTAACCCTGCGGGTTTCCATGTACCTGGGTTAGTTTGACAGCTCTTGCTTTTGTGTATTTGCATCACATTTAAATTTATTTAAATTTTGTGTTTAAAAATTGATTTAGCAATGAAAATTATGCTATGATATACAAAATACAATGTATAAAAGCTGAATGCCATTATTAACACAAAAGCAAGTAATCTACCAATACATTTGCATAACTCAGCTAAATCCGACCCCTTTCGTTGAGTTTAGCTGGGTTTAACGAAACTTAACTCAACCCTGGTTTCCATGGGACTTTAACTCGGGTTAACCCTGAGTTAACTCTGCATGGAAACACAGTAATAGACAAAATAAATCACACACCTGTCATACTTTTTTTATTTTAAAACTAAACAGGTTCGTATATACTGAAAATTTAAGGTATTTTTAAGTACTTTAGTGACATGTGATAAAGTAATAAAAATCCTCTGCAATTTTTTGGTAAACAATTTATTTGTTAATATACATATATATTATTTTTAACCTGGACAAAATAAATCATACACTTTTAGATACAAAAAACATGAAAAAATAATGAAATCTTCAACAATGTTTAGTATTTAGTTTTTAATACGGCTTCTAGCCGACGTTGCATATTTACTTTCGACAAAGGTTTTTGAATTTAAATATTCAGCGTCGCGTCGATTCGCACCCACGCCCTTTGAAGTGCCTCAAAATACGAATTTTTGTTGGTAACGTCAGTTTTAACGACATTGTTGACCAAATAGACCCACAGATTCTCAATATGGTGGAGATCGACTGCGACTGCGGTGGCCATTCCAGCGTTTTAATTTTCGTAGATTTGAAAAAAAGCTGTGGTTTTCTTCGCCGTATGCTTGGGATCTTTATCTTGTTGGAAGATAAAGTTGCCCTCCAAACCCAATTTAAGCAACGACTCCTCCAGATTTTCAATCAGGACGTCAATATATCCCTCTGCCGTCATCGTGCCTTCCATTCGAACCAAATTATCAACACGCGGCCAAACAAAACACCCCATACCATAACGTTACCACTTCCATGTTTAACTTTCTTCTGAATGTTAACTTTCTTGAGAGCCTTCCCACGTTTTCGCCACACTCAAGTCCACAAAAGTTTTTTCCAAACATATAGGACATTCCCACGAATTTTTTAGCGAACTCAATTCTTTTCTTTTTACCCGACTGCCAGGAGGGTTATGTTTTTCGAGTGTTATGTATGTATATTTCTGTGGCACGCTCTGTAGCCTAAACCAAAGATTAGCTATAACAAGATGTGACACTTGCGAAATTTTTTCTTTTAAAAATTCGACCTTGGCACCGTTAGTCACACGAATTTGAGTTTTAGATAGTAATAAGGAAGCCACGTGCAAGAAAGGGATAAAAATTTGGGTGGAAATGGACCGAGAATTGAAACACTGTACAGGGCGCCTCATATTTTTTACAACTTTTCTATAAATGCATTCCATTGATTTTTCTTTTTAAAATAAATAAATTGTGAAATAAATCCTTACTCTCATATTATTGCAAGATAAATTCTTATTCTCATATTAGCTTGGTTAAGTCGAAAAAATTCAAGCCCACCCGGCGTACTTTTCGCCACGCTCGCACACAGTTGTCGCTCATCGCCTAAAACTGCAGAATGAAAAAATGTAAACAAACCGGATCCGTATTTAATGTCGAATTCGATTGGTCGTCGATCCGATCCAGATCCGCTCCAGATCTGCCCGAAGTGCTGTCAAAGTGTTCGAATGGGCGTTTAGGTCGGATCCGGATCCGCTCGAGATCCAACCTAAAAAGCTACGGATCCGACCTGAACAATTTCTCGGGTTCAACCCACACAAATGCAAGAACTGTCATTGACGTAAAATATCAAGTGCGTGAAGTTTTATTCTTATTGGAATATTTCTCAATTTGTATTATTATGACGAATTTCGATTGTTTATAAATCGCAATGGAAAAAATTTTTAATCTGGGGTTGTAAAAACTAATGATACGCTTTTGACAGCTTGTGTAATCTTTGGTTGTGTGCGTTGTGTGATCGAAAAACGTTCGGTTGGAAAGAGATTCGGATCCAGATTCTCGGGCGGATCTGGATTTGCCAATCGAAAACGACATAAGGCAAATGTGTGTGCTATGCCTCTTCCCCTTCTTCAATTCCAGGCCATCCCTATACCTGGAACATTAGAAGGGGCGAGCACTAATACCAAGTACGCACGCACACAGTCATCACTAAGAGCCGTTTAAAACGCGTGTAGAAAAAACGCTCGCATTTATTGCTTACAGTGTAAGCGCCGTAGGTGAGCATTTTGAGGCTGCCTATTCTTCTCTCGTTCGCTCTTATTGGAATTTACATAAGGGATGGCAGGCAGTAGTTCTTTACTGCCTGCACTAAGGCAAAAATTTTTTTTGATCTCGTTTTCGGAATTGCATTTGGGTGAGAGTTTTGTGCTAGTATAGAGAGTGTCACATCTTATTATAGCTAATCTTTGGCCTAAACGGCTTGATGGATTTTAGCTTGAGAGGCGTCGTTAGATTCGTCTCAATTGTGAGAGCGACACTGGGTATATAAAAATTATGAAAATTAAAATGGCCGATTTTCGGCGCCATATCATGTCATCAATTTTTTTTTTTCGCAGTCGGGTTTTTTTGTTTTTTTTAATAATATTTTTATTTGCTGTGCTTATGAAGGGACGTTTAACTGCTAAACAACTTTTTAGCCCAGCTTCCCGAAGTCTGTGACGCACAGTGCGAGTGCTAATGGTGAGGTCCATAGATTCTACAATGTTTCGTGATGAGAGTTTCGGATTTTGTTGCACCATTTCCAGACAGGTTCGCCAGTATTCCTTGTGATTTAAATTTCTTCCATTTTTGTGCTGCACTGATCCAATGGAAATCGAGTATTTTTCGGAGATTTTGCGAAATAATACTTCTTTCTGGCGATCACGAATCACAAGATTGCGAATACCACCAAAGGGAACCAAATCTTTTTTACTACGCTCGCGTACAGGGATTTTACACGATACAGTGTTTCCAGGCTTTATCTTCAAAGGATTTGAGAGCAAAGCGGAGGGCAAAAAAAGAAGAAGAATAGAGTTTCAGTTGTGTTTGCAATTTTACGCGAAATGAGCTCAATAAAGTGTTTAAATAAAATAGAAGTGTTTCTTAATAAAGAAGTAAGGTTTATAGCCCAAAATTCGGTGGATATTTTGGGAATTGAATGTGATGAGATTAATACCTGTGCGATAAGCTTTATTTTTGGTATATCAATAGTATACGTATAGATTTTAATACCTAACCATCCGGTCGGGTAAAATACCCATTTAAAAAAATTACCTTAACAGCCGATCGGGTATTATATTTCTGTCATTCCATTGACGGTAAATGAAACAAAATGTGTGCATATATAAATCTAGGTGGGTTTGAGAGCACATAAATCAATAAATACTTCAATTCAATTCAAATTCAAATTCAGCCGTTACAGTTCGACTTCACCCCTGCATAAAACTCGGGATTAGTTGGAACGCATCGCGGCGCTCCGGGTTTTCTCTCAAATAGTCATCGAGCACCGAACTAAAAACAAATAAATTATCAACAAATGTTTAATTTTCGCCCTCTGGCGCTCTGGAGCTTTTTAGTTTTTTCAACGAACAGGCCTAATGCTAATTTGGAAGCAGTCTACGAATAGACCTTGCAGTTGCAACTGGCCCTTGCTTTTGACACGGAAGGTACGAAGGGAGGTGTAGTGCATGGCGGTGAATCCTGGAATTAAGAAAATTCACAATAGTCTCGGTCCAGTCAAAATAAAAAATGGTTCAGAATCCCGATGACAGGTATGTGCTTTTTAAAGTAAATATTTCGTAAGTTGAGGCGATTCTTTGCACGGATCGAATTTAGTGAGAATTTGGTGAGCAGACGGTGTGGAAATTCGCGTCGGTTTATAATTTACCGCTCCCGGAAACAAACAAGTCAAGTCGATGCCCTCCCGGGCAGTTGGTCGCATATTTTGACATATTTGTTACGTCGGTCGGCTCTGCGCCGAGTGTGAATTGGTTTTCCTCCGTTTTCCGTGGGCGCTTATTCTGCTCGACACCTCTTAATCTAGTCAAGATGACCGTTCGTTTTCTGGCCGTTTGGAAACAGACATAACCTTGCATAGTTATTGAATTTTTCCATGGACAAAAGGGTCCTGCTTTCGTCGATCGCGAACTACACTTAATTTGTGGAACTGCCAAACGAGCGCAGACAATGTCCAGTTCTTCTGAGTGAGTCGCCCGTTTGCCCCCTGTTTCGTAAAATATTGCGCTTTCATTCCCGGCTTAAAATTGAACAATTTTTGTTATCTTTTCAGTGAATTGAAAGAACCCACGATTCGCGTCATCCGCGAGGTTTACGACAGTGGAAATGCCCACGAGACCTTTGAAGCTGAACTCGAAAAGGCTCTGGAAGCCAAAGTGGATTATATAATAATTGAGCCGACACGGTTAGGCGATGAGACTGGACGTTGGATAACCGTCGGCAACTGCCTCCACAAAACGGCTGTGCTCTCAGGAATATCATCTTTAGTTTGCGGACTGATATGGCAGGAGCGACCCATGTTCAGCGCCCCACTTTGCGCTGTCTCCATATTCTGCACCGGATTGTACACAGTGTCATGGAACTACGATTCCTGCGTACAATATCAGGTAGGAAACTCTTCAATTATTCTAATAAATTTTAGAATCTTGTTTAGCTAGACATGTGCATTAAATTCAGTTTTGGTCTGTTATTCTAGATTACTAAATCGCTTATCCGATAATTCTACTGACCATTGTACAAAGACAGAATAGGTGCTTCCGCGGTGCAGAGCTATTCCTGTTAAAAATTTATATAAATTTATATAAATTTCACATTAAAGGGTATTCCAAGCCTTTCGCTTCATAGTGCGATGCGTATAGAAATCAATTATTCGTTCCTGGACTTTCCATAACCTTTGGACGTTGAGCTCATAGTTCTAAAAATATCGCTTATATGAAAAAGCTGTATTATTAATACATATATTGCTGCGTCCCTCCGAACAAAATAAATAATTTGATGGCAGAAGCCACAACCTTTTGGACCTTTCCATTTCGAAAGTAGAGTATATTTACCATATAATGAATTGTTATTGTTATTGATGAAAGACTGCTATGTTTTTATTTCGGAGGTCTTCTTCGAATAGCGTTTTCTTAAGTTTTTATTTTAATTTGTCACTGTATGAGAGAAAACAAATCATTTTTAGGGATTTGTAATTAAAGCCGAGCATTATTTTTTCGAGTACACCTTCAGTGGTATTGAACAGGTTTTCGAAAATTAAATTTAAGTTCTACCTATTAATTTTCTTTTATAAAGTTTGCAAACTGATAAGCTACAAAGTTAAGTTGAATGTTTAGATGTTTTCGATTAACTATAAGTTAATATTTTAATTAGTTAACTGCAAATATAAGCAACGATATCTCCACTTTTTATGAACAGATAGGGTTTTTATTCTAAAATAATTACTTCTGTGTATCGTTCTTCAATCCTCCTAAAAAATAATTTATGACTTTTATGAGCATGCATATTTTAAGGACATAATATGTATTTAAAATTATGATTTTCGTACATGTGTGTGCGCTATCCAGCGTTTTAAAACCGTTGAAGCATGAAAACATCTATTTTTCCTGAGCATTTCAGAAGCTGTTTTTTACACGATTTCCCTGTTATTTAAAAAAAAGGTGTTATTTAAGAACATGTAGTAAAAAACGAAAAATTTAGCTTTTTTTAGGAAAATATTAACAAATTGGACTCCACAGTGCCAGGTATGCGATTTTGCGGAGGTGTGTCACCTAAAGGTTAATTAAAAATGAGAATTATGAATGAATAAATTTTTTTGTTAATTAACAACCCAAAGTAGCACTTTTCACACAAAAATCACTGGGATTGATGCCATACTAGAATTTGAGAATTTTGGCTAATATCACCTGTTATATCTGAACTATATTATTTCGTATTATACAGTGAGAGGCATGTTTTGAAAGATCAGGTATACAAATCTAAATCTAGGACCAAATTTCGCCTGGGGTTAGGTATATGGAGATTAAATATTCTTAGAAATTCGGAAGGCAAATTAAGTAAAGTATAAAGGCTATTGGCTCATTAGAAATTTATATCAGGATATTGTTCTAGCTGTTACTAATAACTGTTTTTCTTTTCCAGGTTTTAAGGAATCCAAAAAAGCTCCAGAAAGTGCGAGTATTGAATGAACTTTCGTCCCCAACAGTCCTAGCGTATTCAGATAATACAAAAACAAAATATTTTCACAGAGGCATAACGTTACTAGCGTCGGCATTCTGCGCCTGGCAGATATATCAGGCCTACAAGTAGCTCAAAATCGCTTCCTTTTTACATGGATATCAAAAAAGCAATTTCGTAATTAATGTGTTTTTGTGTAGAATAAAAATTGTGTAAAATTGTTTACGGTTAGGTATTTGTTAAACGAAATTTTTGTCTTCAGCATAACACTGAGAGACGCGATGAGAGTACATAAATAGATTAATATCAGGAGAGAGACCTGTGAGTAAACACATTTAGCCGTAAAATGATGAAGAGTGAAAACAAATAGACACATATTACGAGCATGCAAGTTAGAAGGTTGATATACTTTTCGTTTCTAGTATGTTGTAACAGCTGGATATATTTTTAATTGAAATATATTTTCTTAAATAAGTTTACTTTTGTGATTACGTTGATTGGGTACTGAAATAAAAATGAAGGGAGCTATTTTTGTATTTCTAGTGGCTTGTTGACTGTTTAGGATTGTCCTTGCAGGTGACAATATTCACCCCTATTCCCAATTCCGTCGGAAAACTTATACGTTCGAAACATGTATTTTGAATGGAATTAAAGTTTACATTCTGAAATTCGTACGGAATATTTAGATTCCGAAATCGGCTGTTCGCTGTCAATCTGCCCATTCGGTGAAATATTTGAGTTTTTCTAAATTTTGTTTTTCTTTTTCTTCATTATGCACGCATTTGCACTTTATTATGACTGGAATATAACAGGTAATCCTAAACTATTCAGCCCTTTTGCTGCATTTTCCCAAAATGGAGCTTGATTTACTTCGCAAAATCTCTTAATTACATCTGTTTTGTTTTGTAGCAGTTAAACTAAGCGCTCATATTGCTGCTTCTTTGTCTTTTTCGTCCTAATTACAAAATGGTCAGCGTATAAATATATAATAAACAAAAATAAAGCACTTATATTTTGTTACATAAACCATTCCGCAACTTCGGGTTGGCGGAATAATTTTACACCCACTCCACATTCCTAACGAAATATGGAATGACTGCAACTCCGATTGAATATTTTTTCGGAATTGAACGGAATTCGGTATACCAAATATGATCTCGTTCGAAATTTTTCGATTCCGTCTGAACTGCAAGTTTAATTCACACATGAGGTTCTATCGTGGACAGATTGGTAATTTTTGAAAACTATGATAAGCACAAATTTCGTTTTATTTGTCTTGCAGCTTCAATCTTTATACCTACCATAATTATCTATATAATAAAAACATTTATATTGAGGGTTTTGGAAATCGGCAGAGAGTCGTTCATATTCCTCTCGAACGATTTTAATCCTTCATTTTCAGTAGTGCTGAAATCCATTCTGGGAATACCTTTTATCTGGTATCGAAAAGGCGAAAATATAACCTTTTATGTTCAACCCCCAATGCTTAAGTGTAAAAAAACCTCAAAAATGATTCCTATTTTCTTTTTTTTGACATAGACTTAAATAATGTAGACTTTCGAATTGTGAAAAAGATTTGCAATTCTCTCTAGTGGGTCTTAATATTTCCGATTAAAAAGTAATTTTAAATAAACTTAAATTTCTGTAGCAAATCAGAAAATCCGAAGCCTTTATTACATGCTTTTTTAGCTATTATTTTTTAACTTGATCCTTTAAAACATTCTGTTTCAATTATGGAATTAACTGAAAATACTTTAACTTTACTTGGTAGAAAAATTGGCTTTTCGGTTTTGATATTTTTATATATGTATAAAATCTGTAGAATCACCAGGACACCTGCAGCCTTCATGTTTATTTAACAAAAAATATCAAAATACACGAACCAAATTTGATCTCTTAAAATATCATAATCATGTTTTTCTCGATTCCCTGAGAATAATTCAATTCCTGTGAAGAAGACAAAAACAAAATTGAACGTAAAGATTTAAAGATTGGGTTACGAATTTGATTTAGGACATAAATATGTGTTACAATTTGTGAATTAAACGAAAACAATGTCGACTAGCTTCTTTAACTATCCTATTTACAAAATAATTCACTCTTATATCGATTATTTGTTAGTGCTGGAGCTGGGATCCTCAGAATTGCTAGAATTGTGATGAAGAGAACTAAAATCGCCAGTATTACAAGAGATAGACGGAATATCAAAATGCGAAAACCCTCTGTAATCTGGCACAGTTGGTTTAATTGGAGACGGAAGCAGAATTTCGCTTGGTGAATCACTTTCGATTAAACTCTTTGGTTTTTCAGATAGGGTTATTGGCAAGGACGGCTGCTTATTAGGAGCAGTTTTTTCGTCTCTCTTAAGTAAAGGATCAAATTCCTGAAGATCTAGTTTTGATATAATATTTGTATCTTCTGTAGCACTATTTTCTCCGCTGTGATCAGACAAATCGAAGTCGTAATTAATGTTTGTAAGACCTCCAGTAAAATCAGTTGTGTTGAGAAAATCATCTGGAGTAGAAGTTTCCTCTAGAGAGCTTGCATCAAAAGTTTTGTAACTAAATATTGGGGAAGCAAATAGTGGGTCTCCCGAACTGCTTGTTGATATGTGCCCGGACGGCGACATCGTAGGAGTGCTAATTGTTTCTTTTAAATTATCCGCCAAATTACTCAGTATTTCCCCTTTCTTCCCTTCAAAAGATTCTGATGCGAAAATTGGAGTCAGTGGCATTGGTAGGGATGATTCTTTGAATAAAGTTTTTGTTTGTTCCTCCTGTTTTAGAACCGAGAATAAATTAGCTTGGAAGTGTCCCCCGGTTGAAGGTTTCTCTACGCTATGTACTCCATTCTGCAAGCGATTTCTTACACATGCTGGTGTCTTTGCAGGCCGAATTGACCAAGGTGCTTTGCTGAGTGTTGCTTCTACCTTATCTTTTATATCACGCTGCAAAATAACTGCTATTAAATTTGGTCTAAAATTAAAAATAAGGTCGTCGCTCAACCTCATACTGCTTCAGATCTGATCTCATCGTTTCTAAGTCCTGTAGAACTTTGTGATTTCTTTTCTTCAGAGTTTCCATTTTTTTCATATTTTCGGAAATCAGGTGAAGGCTTTCGCAAGCCATAAGTGCACTTTCCCATGGAGAATTGTAAGATTTCTCTCC
Organism: Machimus rusticus; assembly: GCA_951509405.1. NCBI lineage: Eukaryota > Metazoa > Arthropoda > Insecta > Diptera > Asilidae > Machimus > Machimus rusticus. The sequence goes on along the minus strand of OX608050.1, from coordinate 18,348,430 downwards.
GGACATAAGCGATCTAAATTCATCTGCAGACATCGAGAGGCTTTCACAGGTCAAATTTTCGATAAATGAAATGGCACAGCACTAAAATTTAAATATTTATCATTACTATTGCAATACGATTTTTTGTATTTTTACCAAGTTTGTAAAGTAATAGCCACCTTCTCCACTCATTAATCGCGATGCATTGCTAAACCTAGTTATGTAATTAATGTTACTGTGCAGTCGCACTGGATTTGCTTTAAGCACAACAAATATCAAGGCTGGGAGAAATTCATCAGCGCTCGCGGGTCCACCTACTGCATGCTTCAATAAGGCAAAAATATTTCGACAGCACCTAATAATGCACTCAAGTTTTTCCTGGGGAGAGTAGTATGAATCCATTGCGACCAGCTCTATAAAAAAGAATACAAATCTTCTCATAATTATAGCATAAACAAAATCATTACCTGTTATGGCGTTGTAAACTAAATCTCGGGATTCTGAGTTTACTTCATCTATTGAACAAACTAAATGCTTGGCTGTTATCCAGCTCAGTTGTCGAATGCGCTTTTGGATTTTTGAATCGCTTTCCTCATCAGAAGTGAAGTACGGTGAAAAAAGGTACCTACAATTTATAATTAATTTGATAGATTCGTATGAGCAAGCTTATATTCTGATAACTAAATCTACGTTATTTAAATGTTTTTCATAACACGTTTGAAAGATTTACGAAAAGTACCAAGCAATTTGCATTTTAAATTTACACGAGTTTCTGTTTATGCACGGTACGCGTAAGGGTTCATGAATTCGTCTAATTGCTCGAATTTATATAAAGTGGATGTGCGTGTATTCCTTAACTTTTCGTTACTTGTGGTTTTTCGCTATTTTTGCCGGGAATTTTTAAATTTCATCAATAGAGGGACTGGAAGAGGTGGAGAGAATTTCATCAATATATTTGAGCTGTATTCAGAAACTAATTCCGGAATCGGGGCGAGGAACTACTTGGAACCACTTGGAACCATCTGGGTTCAGGCGAGTTTCTGAACAACATGGAACCATTTGACATTTCTATATAAGTAGTGGTAACTGTCACTAAACTAAATAAAATATGAATTCGTAATTAAAATTTCCGTTCGCAAATTTATTACACAAACTAATTTTCATTTAACATTTTATAATAAACCGCCGGTACTGCACAAAAATCAAGCCAGAAATGCCCCCTGACAGAGCTTTTGCCGAACTGTCAACGTCACTAACACAATCACATCAAGGAATCATTCCTTTCAACCCCAGGAAAAGACAGAATGATTGGAACCAGGTTCCGGAACCATAGTTCCGATTTTCTGAACAGGGATGGAACTAGTTCCCTCCATTTTCTGAACAACTTGGGTTCAACCCAATCGTTCCGGAATTAGTTTCTGAATACAGCTTTGAGTTGGATTCAAGAACTTGATAGACGAATCGAATTCTGTAGAGTGAGATGGGGTATTTTATTTATTAAGACAGCAATCGTCCAAAAGAGAGAAGAAAAAGAGTTCAAAGGAATTGTAAAAATGGGGGAAAAAGTGATTTGATTTTTGCTAGTCTTTTTGTTACAATTGTTCAAAAAAAATATTATGTAGTTTTAAAAATTTAATATATATTATAAATATAACCTATAACTGATTCTTTTTGAGGTTCCGTGCTCCAAAGTTGCTATTACTGAGGCAGCAGCTGCGTTTTTGTCATCCGGGTCTGGGTCTAGTTCAGTTTTAACAGAGAAATACAACAACAACATGAAACCCAGATATTTATTGGGGTCTGGATTAAAGAACCAGATGATTAATTCGAAAATATTCCACCAGAGGTGCTGTGAAACTACTTTAATTTTTTGTTGTTGGTAGCATTGCCACTTGGGGGAAGGTTAGTTTGTTTTGACAGTGAAAAAATTGAGAACAATAAGTGGCTGTTACAAAATATCTAAATAATTTTGTTTATTATGGTTTGACTCCTTTCCTTTTCACGTTGTAAATTTTATTTGTCACTTGAATAAGGCAGGTATACCAACCTTTAAGAAACAAAAAACCTTATCTGGGTAAATAACCTGGATCGTTTTTTTATGTAACACTGAACCAGACCCAGACCCGGATAAAAAAACACAGCTAGCGATGCTGCTCAAGGCTCTATCTAAGTGATGGTAAGAGGTAGTAGATTTAAATTTCCGCAGATTGTGTTTTGATGTGGAGTGAATCATAGAAAATAATAAAAAAAATCACAAAGTTTAATTCGAAAGAGTAGTAGCGAAGTGAGCGGTTGAGAGTCGTACTCGTACGTACTACGTACTCGTTTTTATTTTGTCTAATATAGGTTTGTGGAAGCCAATATACGGCTTAAATAAAAGTGATGCTTTTTAATGTCGCAAATGTTGAAAAAACGGAATTTAGATATTAAATATAACGCAGACATTAAGAGTTGCTATTATCTGCTGATTTACTTCGCGTTTTAAAAACCTTAATTTTAAAAGCTTTAGAGCTTGTTCTGAGGCAATTAAAAAACTTTAACCCTAGAAGCCCAATCTAGGTCAATTTTACCTACACGCAAACGTATATTTGCTTTGCTATCCCTTGCGCACGTTTCGTTCGATCGCCGTGTTTGACCAAACCAACTTAGTGCCCGCCAAGAGCTAAAAGGAGACGGTCGTGTCGCTTTGGTAAGTATCGTCATTTTGTAGTTATCGTAATGTTATAGGTCAATTGACCTATTTTTGGGCTTTATAGCTAGTAAAATATGATTGGGCTTCTAGGGTTAAGCAGATGTAACTTGATTTATGCAATTGATTTCATGATCGTATATCAATCTAAATAATTTTTGCACTGATTTATAAATATAATCTTTCTGTCACGATAGTTGCAGTACTTTTTAATCGATCCGATAAAACTTGGTTTATGCATTTTATCATCACTTTTCAGTTTATATTACAAAATTGCGGGATTGGTGAGTATGGCTTCTTTTGTGTTGTAATTATTTTAATTTAGATATTTTTAAATAAACGTAATCATTTTAATTTATTTATTAAATTAAATTTATTTAATTTAAAAAGATAAATAAAAAAATAAAGATAATCCTTTAACATAGGAAAACAATTGCTACTTTAAACAGTAAAAAAAAAATCTACATTAAAAAGTGTTTGAAGATACGGTTGCACTTTTTAAAAGGCCTAGAGGCTCCTCAAAAAAGAAAAAAAAAGATTAGAATATCATGTCATTTTTTAATCTCCCCACAATTCGCATGTCTGTAAGCCTCAAGGCTACACTTTCGTGAGTAATTTAGACAATATGATGAAAAAGAAATGTGTGAAAAGAGCAAAAACGTTTTACGAAATTGCGATTAGAAGTAAGTAATGAGTATTTAAGTGATACCGATCTAGTTTAGTTATTGTAATAACTTCCTTATAGCTACAATTAAATCATAAGCGTTAATATGATAACGAAATAATTGTATTCTTCTTAGTTATAAATAGAACCAAAAAATATGTCTTAGAAGCAAATTATTTTTGTGTGTATCCAGAGAATGAAGATTTTTAGGTAAACTCAACATTGTGTGACAATTTTCGCAAAATAATTATCTTTCGGTTAGATAAAGTGAAAAAAGCAATAAAATACGTGCTCTTATCTTACTTGTGGTTCTGTGTCATGATGACCTTTTCGAAAAAGTCCATGCATTCCTCGCGCACCTCCGGACGTACGATGGCGAATTTGGGGTCATTATTCACGACTTCTGATAACTTCACGTATGCGTTCTGCACTGTCTCCGATAGCTCGTCTATATTTTTGTGATGACTGTTTATGTAACCCCGAATGCTGGCATCTAGCCGCTGAATATCGCTCTTCAGCTTCCTTTTTGCGTCATCAGGGATGCGAAGCTGTTTCAGAATAGTTATGAATTCACCCTCGACTCTGTCGGGGACATAGTGATGTCGTTCGGATCTTCCGGCCGTAGCTGCAAAATGAATAAATCCTTGCTATTAAGACTCGTCCAAAATGAAAGTTGTTTTTGCTTACCCTTATGACTGGAGGTTTTTTGGAAGACCGATAAGAGGGGCTTTTTCTTGAAGGTTCCAATGTCTTCACGGTCAATTCGGCTCGGTGAATGTGGCCGTCTGGAAGGTGAATGTTGGGTCTGAATAGTATTCTTCTGGGGCAGCTTCGGCAAATTAGGGTCAATCCTGGATGTGCCGGGAAATGCGCGTTCTGCAATCAACTAATTTGTAGATATGTTCACGTTTTATTTAGCTAAAAAGTTACGTTTTTTCTGCTTATCTGCGGTGTTTCTTTCCCGAAAGCACTGAGAGCAAAGCCCATCGAATTGAGCATTTCCATAATATCCGCACCCGTTTCGGCATTTCAGATCGTCTTGATCGATTCGCGGAGTGGGCACTTTGGTCGAATACATTTTCTGAGGACGCGCTCGATAACTCGATACTAAATTAAAAGCCAACTACACAAGAACCATTTCCCTACTGCAAAATTACTGCAATCTGTGACATCGTAAAATCCTGACAACTTGACAAACGCCACAATGAACAACTGACAGCACATCATTCACAATAGAGTTCATACACTGTTAAAGAAATAAATGATCACCAACAATTGGACCGGAAGTGACTCAGGCGCCAAATCTATTATATATATAAAAATGGACGTGTGTGTGCCTATATTTCACTCTGCAGCCAAAACTACACATCAAAGACGAAAAGTGTTTGTGTGGGGTATTAGCCCCAAGCTTCCCATCGTGCACTATGGTGGTTGCGAGTCGATAGCTATAAGGGTGTAAAAGATATGGGGGTTGAAAAAAGTTAAATTCGAAAATGTGTGACTCTAATTGAGCCGTTGAGAATCATAGTGGCGTAGAAGAGAAATTTCTCGAAAGTTCGATTACTTTCTGGAACTATCTAAAAGATTTGAGAAATTTCTCGAAAGTTCGATAATTTTCTGGAACTCTCTAGAAGCTTTGAGAAATTCCTCGAAAGTTCGATAATTTTCGGGAACTATCTAGAAGATTCGAGAAATTTCTCGAAAGTTCGATAACTTTCTGGAACTTTCTAGAAGATTCGAGAAATTTCTTGAAAGTTCGACAACTTTCTGGAATTATCTAGAAGGTTTGAGAAATTTTCGAAAGTTCGATACCTTTTTGGAACAATCTAGGAGATTTGAGAAATTTCTCGAAAGTTCGATAACTTTCTGGAACTTTCTAGAAGATTTGAGAAAGGACCCCGCACAGATTCTATGGCAATCCGGTTTCCGTCAAATTGGCTAATTTTTCAGTATGTTGTGTATTTTAGCTCCCTAATCAAAAGTCTCTATGGCCGCTTAGTCCTACGTCAGTCACTTACAGATTTACAGTCATGGCAAAAAAGTTGAGAATGACCCACTAATTGAGTCCATGTACATACATATGTATATGATATGTTTACATTTATTTTTAGTCAAATCTATGGGAAACCAGATTTTTCGAACTTACGCAGCTGATGGTTCTACCACTATGGTGTTATTGTAACAATTGCTTAGGATGAAGTTCCAAACGGATTAAAAACATGTGTAGATCGTAAGAGATTCGACCTTTCCGGAACCTTTTTTGCAGAATACAAATCCTCCCCCGCACTCACTGTAGCGAATTGAAAAAAATGTTTCAGACAAAAGTTACGTATTTTTTCATGAAGAATCCGAATCTGCAAAAAAAATGGGTGGTCCCATTTGAAAAAAAAAGTTACCGCCACCCCCGCCCTCAGGAGTGGGGGTGGGGGGAGGGGTGTTAGAGTTGGTAGAGTTAAATACTTCTTTTAAAAATATTTTACCCCTAATTTTTTGTTTTCCGATGCGATGTGTTCTTTCAGAAATATTCGACCGCTCCGGGACTTTTGTTACACCCTGTATCTCAAAATCCTGGGGTCCTAGGACTAAGCGGCCTAGAGACTTTTGATTAGGGAGCTAAAATACACAACATACTGAAAAATCAGCCAATTTGACGGAAACCGGATTTCTATAGAATCTGTGCGGGGTCCTTTCTCGAAAGTTCGATAACTTTCTTTAAAAATGATTCCAATTGGTCTAGAATGTTCTGGATTGCTCTATAAATTTCAAGAATGATCTGGAAAGTTCTAAAATATAAAAATAAATTATTTAAAAAAAATACTAAGCGTCCCTTAGAATGTTCTGGTTGTTGAATAAATTTCGAGACTTTCGGATTGTTCTGGAAATTTCGAAAACACTGTGAACAATTCTAAAATATATTTAAATGTTTTAAATCAGTGAAAAATGATTCTAAAAATTTTTAAAAACTGCAATATTCTAAAATATATTTAAAAGTCGTAAATCACACTAAAATTATCGGAACAATTCAAAACATTGTAGAACGATTAGAATTAGTTTCAAGTGATTTACGACATTTAAATATATTTTAGAGCTTTTAAAAGGTTTTCAAAATTTTTTGAAAATTAAGTGGGTAGTGAGGATGGCTTTCGAGACTATATACGACGAAATGTTATGCACATGCTTCAGTTTATAAGAAGAATTGTGCGGCGAAAGAAAAGTTATAAAATTCATTAAAAAAAACACGTGTCCTTAATACCAAAAAAAAAACTATAAATTATATATCAATAAATAGGTACTACCAAAAAATAACCCAGCGAAGCGGGTGTTTTCAGCTAGTTTTGAATAAAAACCGACAAGGAACGCCATGATAGGGTCTCGTGCTTGCTGAAAGTACCAACTAAAGTGTAAGTGTGTGTGTTGTAAGTAAAGTGTTTTTAAAGATAAAGAATGTTTGCTCTATTTTTGAGACGCTATCTCCACCACGGTTCATTTTGGGAAAAATAAAACAAAAAATTTTCCCATTAGTAAGAAAGAGAACCTTTCCCTGTTTGTTCCAAGTCCAAATTCCCATTTAAATTGCCTAACAAAGAATAAGGACGGCAACAGTGAAATCGCCGCACACACAATGAAACCAGAGTTCACCTATTACGGTGCGATCTAGTTTAGCAATGCTTTTTCTGGCACTGTGTTGGTGCCGGCCCGGGCATGTTTTTCATATATATAGGGAGAGGTAAAATATTTGCCTGCCTCACACATTGAAGGGGTACACATTAGGTGTTTACGTTTTTTCACCATAGGTTTTCTTATGCGCTCTTGCCCGGTTCGCTTACAAGATAGGATGGTTCTTTTATATTGAGTTTTTAGTTACTGTATAAATTGTGGCTTATTGGGCCAACTGTTTTTTTAGATATCTAAAACAAATATGCTCAAATATAAATTGAATTAACAATTTTATTTTGGCATAAAGGACCAATAATAAAACAGTTTTTGTTTATATTTTCTCGGCACCCTGTGACACCGTTGCAAGCTCCGCCTTTACATTTTTCATCTCTCTTCCACCGCAGTACTTAAGCGTGCTATCGACTTCTGACAAAATTGTGGGGCTGGGTGAAATAACAATACCAAGGTCACAAAAAGATAAGGAGATAATTGCCGGAGTGAACAGGCTTTGTACGTAGGTCGCATAGTCTTTGCCCACAATGCTCACCTATGATGCTTACACGGTAATGTGAGCATTTTTTTACACGCGTTTTTAAAGGCGTAAAAACTTTGCGGATATGCGTGCATGGTTTGTATTAGTGCCTGCCCCTTCAAATGTTCAGGTATAGCGAAGGCCTGGAATTGAAGAAGGGAAAGAGGCAAGTAGCACACACACTTGCCTTAAGTATGGATGCGTTTTTTTACATTTTTTCATTCTGCAGTTTTAAAGGAGAACCTTACAGAAACATTTCCATTGGCTTAGAACGGACGAATATGGTATACAAACATTTTTTGTCGTTTTATAGTTTCCTTGATATTTTACTTAAAAAACTTTTTTAACTCGGAGTTTTCCAGCAAAAATTCCTGCATATTTCACCCGAATTTTTACAACATTTGAATTCGGTTAACACTACAAGGCACTTACAACACTTATTTTATCACTATATGAACACTTGAAAAAAATAAATTGTAAATTAATTATTAGAGATGAAACGGATACCGGATAACTATCCATATTTTCTGTAAAATCTCTATCCCCCTAGTGGATAAAGAATATGGTTCTCTCTTAAAAGGGTTTTCCCGCTGCCAGTATCAACTAATAACAGTATACAATTGTTTTATGAAATACATGACGAATTTCTATTTACGGACGACGGAGCTAACAAATTCATCGCAGTTCCTACCGAACAGGGGTTAAACTCCTGCAGAAAAATTTCTTTGAACCTCAGGGAACAAATCATGGTTTGTCATTTAAATCTTCCCATTTTTGCCTCACCCCAGGATAATTGCTTGCTGCTGCTATATAAACAATGGCCAGAGGCAAACCAAATTTGCAAACACTATCCAATTTCCGCAAGACATAATACCGTAATAAAAATGGTAACGGAAAACACATGGCTGTACAACTTACAAAATGAAATTAACGTTGAAATTAACTGTTCGGAATTTCACACAACACTCAGATTAGCAAATGTCGGAATATTAAATTTAAAACCAACTTGCATTGCAAAAACTGACAACATCATTTTGAAGACAACTAACACTATAGTAAAAAATTTAACAATAGAAACATTGGAGAAAATACCCAAAATTAAAATACCTTACGAGCTACCGGACTTTGCCCATGAACAATACAAAGTTGAGGGCTTAAAAATAACAGACCATAAAAAACAGACGCACCTATTAGAGCAAAGAAAAAATTTTAATAACCTAGTAGAAAAAGTAGAATCAACAGAGGTTGACCGTAAATTACGCTCCCGAGAAAAGGTTCAAGTGGTACACACAGCGATAACAAGCTCCGTATTTGTCATCCTAATTTTTGTTATAATAATAGTATGTATAAAGTTTAAAAATTTAAATCAGAAAATAAAACATATGTTCAAGACCCGGACAAGCCTGCATAGAATAAGTCCGGAAATAAAAGTCGTATCTAGCGACCGAGGCGGAAAAGGTGAGAATAGAAATAGTGAAATTGATTTACGCGAATTGAGTAATAATAGTGGGACGGAACAGAGAGAAAGGGTCAGAATAAATGACTTCGAAATTTTATAACTTTCTAAATATGTAAAAAAAAAAAAAAAAAAAAAAAAAAAGTAATAATATCAAATATATATATAGGTAATGTAATATGGGTACAGTAGAAAGTAGTAGGAATAAAAAATTGAAAATAATGTAAATAAAAAAAAAAAATATATACATATATATACATATATGTATATACATAAATACAGCTATTAGGAATTATAAAATGAATTAGTAAAATTTTACATATGTATTTCTTGATGCATGTATATAAATATTATAAAATGGAAAGAAGAAAATTTTAAATAAGAAAGAAAAAATTAATAAAATAAAATAAAATAAAGATGAAAAAGAAATGCTTATAAAAGATGAAGTAAAAAATAAAATTCTTTTAAATATATACTATTAAAAAGGAAAAGAATGTAATTCATAATGCAAACAAAAAAGAGGAAATTGTCATTGATGATATGTATTAGGAATTTAACTAAGGCATTTTCTATAAAGAAAATTGGGCGAAAAAAAAAATAATAATAATAAATAAATAAAATAATAATAATAATAATGTACAAATAAAATACCTCCGTGATTGATCAATTAAAAAAAAATAGCGATTGTCAAAAAAAAAATATTTCATACAAGCTGTGAAAAAAAAAAAATGTATACCCATATCAAAATATTCAAATGCTGTGAATGCCACATACGGAAATAAAATTTGTAAACAGTTTACTGATAAGTGTATTGTAACCATTGTACAAAATTAAACGTCTGTACCGCCGTCGCCCCGCTTTAAAACAAAAATAATAATGGTCAACTTGAATTACAAACTTTCAAAAAAAAAATTCTTGAGTGCCCCGATAACCGTCAGCAAACTAATCACCCCCATTATTTTCGAAGATCTGAAGATCTTCTTTTTCGAAAAGGGGAGGAATGTCATGTATCGGCCGAGTGACCCACTCTAGTACCCGCTGCCGGGTTGCCGTAATACTTTCGACCTGGGTTAATGTAAACACTATTACAAAATTAATCCAGATCAGTACAAGCGAATAAAGCAGGGCACATATTTTGCGACATAAGTGCGCGTGCCAGCACAGCTGAGCTCGCTGCTAGGCGACACCAAGCGGCGAACAGCCTGGGTTGTGCTTACTGCAAAAGCTTACGCAACTAGCCCACTTAGGCAGCATAAAGCCCGAAATCGGGTTCGGGGAATTGGGTCAATGCCGATGGCAAGGTGTGAAGCTACGGAAATCGCGAGTACTCGGAGAGTCGATTTGAAACCACAACAGCGGGCGGTACGGTCGTCAGTTGAATCGTTGAATAAATCGTTAGTTTTGGAAACACGACCGCGTTTAATTTAATCTACCTACATCACATGGGCAGAAAATCGCAGGCCCGGACGGGAGAGCCATAACAGTGCAAAAACATACAGGGTAAGGCCAAGTGCAAGAGCACTAAAGATCAATTTTTGCTTCAGTCAAAAAGTTCGCTAGGTCGGTGATCGTTTCGCTATTTAGGGGTGACAAGGCCTCCACAAGGGAGCTCGAGTCATAAAAACGAGGGTACCTCTCTCTGACCGCACCAAACCTAGAACACACAAGTAAAAGGTGCTCTTCGTCTTCAATCACACCGCAACATTCACACAGTTCGCTATCAACCCGCTTCCATCTCGCCAAGTGTTTTCTAGCATATGTATGCCCCGTAATGATCCTGTTGATCCTGCGAACGATGTCAGATCTAAGTTCCATTCCAGTAAACCAAGGTCTGGTGCCAACGCCAGGATGAACACTCGCAAAGAACCTTCCCTTGTCAGCACTAATCCTATTCACTTCCTCCCTCCACTGAAGCAAGATCCTGCGCTTAATGTTGAGAATGACATCATCAGGGGTGAGCTGAGCCGTGATGAGGTCTCCGTTTAATCTGGCCGAGAAGGCAACCTCATCAGCCGAAGTGTTCTCACTAATCCCCATATGAGAGGGCACCCATACAAGCCTGATCCACTCGAATCTTCCCGCAAGTTCCAAAAGCTCCGACACAATGTATGTCTTCGTCTTCTTGTCCCTTACAGCTCTGCAGCTATTAAGACTGTCGGTAATTACAATTACTTTTCTGGCTCCCACAGCTACAAGCTGTTCGATGCCCTTCTTAATAGCAAGCAGTTCTGCTGTAAGAGTGGACATAGACCACATGACTCTCCTTCTGACAATTATGTTCCTATTCGGGATTACAATTCCAAGTCCAACAACGCCCTCCGCAACAGACGCATCGGTGGCCACAACCTCAGCATCCGGAGGGAAAGTCTCCCTCTTTTCCGCCATCAGTTTCTTGACAATCTCCGGGTTTACATTAGACTTAATGCCGAAGTCCTTAAGAAAGTCGGTCTCAACTGAGATATTGCTGTTGCCCGGAACCACATTGTCATCCGGAAGCCGCACAAGCTGGAACAGATCTCTATGCTTCCGCCACACGGCCTCTAGGGGGGTCGAGCCGTCACCATTGCTCACACTGGCCAGGATATCGTCCTTGATCATCATAATTCTTAAAAACTCTTTAGCTGCGACAATAGTAGCTCTGAATCTGGGAGGCAGCTCATCAGCAAGAACGTACAGCGCATAATTCGGGGTGCTGTGACTCAGACCCATGCTTTTCCTGATATATCTGTTGGATATTGTGTCAATTTTCTTATCAATAGTTTTCGACTCATCAAAGGACATAGACCTAGCATATTCAAACTTGGACCTCACCAGCGATTTAAATAGCAGGAGCGCATTTCTCGGGTTAATCCCAAACTTAGTGCCACTCAATAGCCTGATTACTCTGGCATTTTTCTCAGCAATGTTAAGTGCATCCCTATAGTGTTTCCCGCTCCTCAAGTTTCTAGCAAAAGTCCAGCCAACAAATTTAATATCATTGACCGACGCAATCGAGGATCCAGACAGGCAGATTTTCAAATGTTTCCTGGAGCCAATTACCAGACTTTTAGACTTTTGAGGACTAACCTGAAGTCCCAACTCACTCAACCTCCCCACAAAGATATTAATCCCGTCCTGTAAAGCACGCTCCAAATCACCAACACTTTGTGCTCCAGCCAATAACAGGAAATCATCTGCATATTGAAAAATTTTTATACCAAATCCGACGTCATCATGTATTGTATATAAATTGAAAAGAATGGGGCTCAACGAACTGCCTTGAGGGATACCCCCCACAGCAGCAATTTTCTGCCCTCCAAAAATAAGAGATCTGTCTTTAAAAAAGTTGATAACCCAATTTATGTAGTTTAGGGGCACCTCACAGGCCAACATCCTCTGGAAGAGTAGACCCAAGTCAACCCTATCATAAGCGCTATCGATGTCTACTCCGATCATACCAACTACCTTGTGTGTGCGCTTAAGATCGGCAATTTCTTGCCTAATAACACCAAGGCACACGGATGTGGATCTGCCCTTCCTATAGGCAAAAGAATAATTCGGCAGCACATTTTTTTTTTCCAGTATGTCAACAATACGATCCTTGATTACAGCATTCACAACCTTGAGCGTCACGTTGATGAGTGAGATAGGTCTATAGCTAGCTACGTTTGTTGGATCCTTCCCCGGCTTTAAAATGGAAACCAGCTTAATATTGAGCCACTCCTCCGGAACAGTACCAGACAAGAAAGTGCAGTTGAGGAAATCAACCAAGGAAGCCTTCGCCGACTCAGAGAGACATTTCAGCATCTCAAAAGAGACCATATCAGTCCCAGGCGCCGAGCTGGTCCTGGTAGCCAGAAAATCATTGAGCAGCTCAGTGGTGAGATTCAGGGGCCGCACATTATCCGCATCGTAAATGCAGGGAATCAAAGACGGGCTGTTGGCCTTTCGAACAACCATCTCCAGGAACTCTCTAATCTTACCCTGGTCGCGAAAAAGGGACTGCTTATTACCGCCACCCTTAATTTTTCTGATCACCTTCCAGAAAGGTGCTGAGACACCCCTTCTACCCATTTCCTCAATAAAAACATTCCAGTCAGCTCTCTTAGCCTCCCTTTTTTTCTGAAAATGGCATCCAACCTATTATGTTCAATGAGATGAGACACCGCACCATATTTATTGAACAAAGCGAGAGCATTGCTTTTTAATCTAAATAGTTTCTCCAACTCGGCATTCCACCATTTCTTGGGAGTAAACTTGTTTGTCTTGCCATTCACATAGAAAGTGGCCTTCTTGACAATCGACTTAATCTTATTCATAATTATAGGACTCTCTGCGGAGTCCGTCTCGATCTTGCTAAGCTCATTTTTAAGATAGTTATTGGCAATTATCCTCCTTCTGACAAGTTTGACGGACATTTCCAGGTCAATCAGAATGGGAAGATGGGGGCTACCACCAAAAGAAACATTCAAAACCTTCCAGCCAACCTTGATATGACTGAAATTGACTAACGAAATGTCTAAGACACTCTTAGTAGGCAGTCTCTTTCTAGTAATGCACGTAAAATCACCATTGTTTAATGCATGAAAGCCATAGTCATTGGCTATCTTGAAAAGGATGTCACCCTTTCTGTCCGTGCAGCTATCCCCCCAAATCACATTTTTCGCATTAAAATCACCTGCAACTAGCGCTTTCCCAGAGCAGACCGCGCTGTGAAAGATCGAATCGACTGCAGTCTTAAAAACCTGCATGTTGAGATAAACAGATAGCAATGAAAGGTTGCACTCATCCATCTTGATAGACAACATGGTGGTGTTGCTCACATTCAAAGTGTGGAAATTGACAACATCAAGGCAGTTCCTAACTGCGATCGCAGTACCACCGTACCCATCGGTTCTATCCCTTCTGTACAGCGAATAGCCCTGGAGCGAGACCCGGTCTGACGGTAAGAGCCAGGTCTCGCTCGCCATAAGGCAGGAGATCTCATATTCATTCATATACTTGTCTAACGTATCCAAAGTGGATTTTATACTTTGACAATTCAACTGGAGTATTTTCATATCGAACTGAGTTGGGAATGAGCAACATTGACCGCCTCAATGTTATTGACCGATTTGATCAGCGAAATCAGTAGACCAACTATTTCGTCCTGTGAACTTTTAGAATTAACACTCAACAGTTTAATAATTTTATTGGTAGACTTGACCAAGGACTCTTTCAATTGTGGTAAAGTTTTAACGTTCAAATAATCCAGATGCCTTTGAAGACGTGAACCACCAGAAACTGCGTTCCCACCCTCACAAAGCCTCCCATCACCACTCAATAAACCGACTCCGCCCCCATCCAGGTTTCCCTGGGGTGTCTCAACAACCTCCATCGCACAGGTATCCAACAAGCCAGGTGTCATCTCCGCACCACACTCCTGCCTGGCCAGCCTTCTCGCCATCTTTCTCGAGATCTCCTTTGTCGTCATCAGTTCATTGGCCTTACGCTCCCATCGAAGGGCCGGGCAATCCCAGTCAAATGCCGGGTGTTGTCCACCACAGTTTATACACCTCACCTCCTCAACGCATTCATCCTCCCAGTCAGCATGAACCTTCCCACATCTTGCGCATATTTTGTTATTAGATTTACATTTACTGGCCATATGACCGAATCTATGACAGTTATAACATCTCGCCGGTCTTGGTATATAATTATGCACCGCAAAAACAGTGTACTCAATCACACTCTTCTCAGGGAGCCTGGTGCCATAAAAATAAACTTTCATCCTCTCAGTGGGAATCCTTTTCACCTCACCTTCCACCTTTACACTCCTGTACTCCCTAAAAACTTTAGCAATTTTAACTTCCGGATTATGATTTCTTACCAGCTCTAGCACCTCCTCCTCCTCAAGCTCAGGATCCACTCCCCTGATAAGGCCCACCTTGGCAACCGCGCCCAAAGGAATGTATACCCTGTAGTTGTTATCAGCTTTATGTGACTCAACGAAATTATTGGCATTCTGTCCACTTCCGAACTCAATAAGGCATTTGTCAAAGGCAATTCTTCTGATCGCTTCTATGCCTTTTATCCCTTCTGCATTGAGCCATCTTCCAATCGCCAGCGGGTTGATACCTTTTCTCTGTTCACCCTCCACATCAACTTTGGACACCATAACTTTATATCTTAATCTGTCCGCGTCGAAATATCTGAAAGAGCTGTTGCTCTCAACATGCATCCGACCAAGAGGAGCGCCCCCCACACCGACACACACACCACCCTCATTGACAGCCGACACGTGGCCTCCCAAGCCAGAGGCCATGTCACTCCCCCTACAGAAATCTTCCCGGTCCCCGAAAATCACCCTATTTATGCTGCTCTCCCGCATCTGTCTCACCCCCACTGCCGGCTCACCTCCGGCCGAACCTTCACATAACATACTCTCATTGTCTTCCTCAAGTACAGCTCTTAACTTTTTATTAAACGGTTCCTTGTTTTGTAGTCTATCCGACTTGTTAATAATATTCGTAACATTAGCATTAAGACTTCTTTTATTTGTTTGCTTCATCTTGGGCAGACCCTTAGTTCCTTTTCTTTTACGAAAAGAACCTATCTTCGCTTGAATATCAAGAACAAATTGATTTACACAAAAAAAAGAAAAAAAAAAAAAAAACTAAAATTAAATACAAGCAACACAAATACCTTTCTTATTACGTATTCAGATGTTCTTCTTAACCTAGACCTATTTTCGTGGTCTTATAGAAATCAACAAACAAAATAAAGTTACAGCACTTACTGAAACAATTTTCTTTCTTTTATCACACAAAAAAGGGCGTCAAACACGATGAATAACTAACGGAGCCAAGCTATCTACCGTTAGGACAAACTCTAATGAAAAAATCCTGTGCTCAGACAGAAAGTCAAGTAAAAGAAAACAGCCGTTATCTGCGCAGAAAATCATCCGCACAGGCAAGAGTCTGGTACAGCCTAACCAAAATGTACGCTTGGCCCTTGATAATTAAATCACAAAAATCCTACAAATTAAGCGACCCAAGCTCACTTACCTTGGATTCTTCGTGAAAAATTGAATATGCAACCGCACAAATCCACTTTATGCACACAATAAACTAAAAATTACAAAACCGAACAAAAAGATAGAAGATTGAAGTTTTAGAATGCGAGATAGAGAATAGGTCGTTTCTAATTGCATTCTATGAACGGATGAATCGCAATTCATTAAGGATGGTGTCACAAACTTTCAAAATTTTAATACTTTGTCCGATACTAATCCCCATAGGACGAGGGCGACATTATCCTTACTACCTTACTAATATTATAATGCGAAAGTCTGTCTGTTTGTTCGGCTTTTACTCCTAAATAGCGCTGAACCGATTTTGATTAAATTTCGTACGGAGTTAGTTTGACACCCGAGGATGAACATAGGCTATCGGCGGAGCGCGTTCAAAAACTAAATTATAGAGTGCCGGCGCGCAACTGTGGAGTATGGAAGACCACCAAGTCGCTGTGTATTTCTTTGGAAGATATTTCTTTCAAACAGAGGTACTTGATGAAACTTCAAAAATCGTTTTTCTCCATTTTCATGTTATCCTTTTGACGGTTTGTATTTAAATGCATGTACCTCGCTGGAATCGTGGTCAATTTTTGTGCTTTTTTTATGCTGACTTAATGGGCATATAAGCAAAAAAAAAAAATTATTTTTGGATTTTTATGTGGACTTGAAATAACTGACTATCAATTACTTTTGGATCACCCCTCGTATGGTTAACTATAGTCAAGTTTTTGAACACGTTCCGGTTCAGTAGTATTTTTTATATGAGCTTTCATTTCCCATTCATTAATTTTTTTTTTTTTATATGAGCTTTCATTTCCCTATACAAGCATTTCCTATACAAATTTTTATCAACCATTTTTGAAAATGATAATTTTTGCATACCCATTAAGAAAAACCCGGTACATCACGCAATATATTTCAAAAGTAACTAATCTTTAATGCTATTTCAAAATATAAGTATGGCAAATCATTTCGGAACAATCCCATAGTACTGATCCGTAGAAACCAATACCTAGAATTCCCTGAAAAAAAAATATATATTGTATAATACCTTTTGAAGATAAAGCCTAAGGAAGCGCGATATCAGTCTCCAAGCGTAGTTAAGTCGAACTATGTAGTGTTAGTGCAGTTCATTTTTGTATTAGATTAGTCATTAGTTTTAGATCCGGATCAATTCAATTCGGACGCAAATTGTCATAAACGATGTAATAATTACTCCGGCTTTTCTTAATTTCTTCATTATATATGTATATGTACATCCCTATATTTTTTAATCTGTGAGTATAAGCTTCCCCCGAGATAGGTAAGGATTAATTAAAACAATCGCGAAGTGTTAAAATTATTTTGATTTAATTTCATCTCCATTTCTGATTTACAACTTCTCTACGACTAACTACTCAAGGCAGAGAAACTTTTTGACAATTATGTAGAAACACTTTTCACTTTCTTTCGAGCAGGTTGTGTTATTTATTATTACTGTATTACACAACATCGTTTTAAATATTTAACTGTGCAGAGAAATTGAAGTATTCTTTTCTATAATGTAAGCTTATTAACTTTTTAAATCTTTTCATTTGATCATTGAATGTGATAGAATCTGTTAGGATTTTAAGTTTTTGATTCTCTGTTATATAAATTAGGACCTACTATATGCTTCGCAAAATAAATACAAATAGTTAAATTTTTATGTATCACTCTACGTTGTCTTATGTATATATATGTATATACTTTAAAATGCCTTTTCTTTAAAATTGCTAGTTAACTAGCTCTTATTATCGCATGCTTTATAAAATAAGATTCTTAAAGCTTTAATACATACTTATATTCAGTTGCTTACAAATATTGCATATCCCTTAAAGAAAAACTGCCTCGCTTTATTTCGAAAATAGTTAATGTGTACGCTTCTCTTAAAAAAATTGCTATAAGCTCTCATTGTTCTACTTATACTGTTTTAAAAAATTAGACTCTTCTTGATTCTTTAAAACATTTTTCATATGTAAATATTATGTATTGTAAGAAAATTTATCAAATAGGAAATAAAATGCTAATCTATTGTGGATTTTTCCTATTTGTTGACGAATAAGAAATAAAATTGAAGATGTTGCCTTGCCTCTGTTTTTGTTAATCTATTTATAAAAATATGTAAAATGTGTATGTTTTTATAAAGTAAAAAGTAAAATAAATGGTACCACAAAACTCACACTTCAACTTCGATTAGGCCGAAGTCTTCAGAGGCACATAACTTTACTATTTTTATTTTAACTTGTCACTATGATGACTTTTGTCTTCTTTAATTTTTGTTCGTGATTTTAATTTTTGTAGAAAGAGTTGGGCTATAAATTTGTTACCTTTGAAAATTACTCATGTTTTTAAATAAATAACAGCTTGTTTCCATTATGTACTTGTGATCGTTAGGTATTCTAACATAGTAGAAAATATGCCCTGAAAATCCTTTGAGCAATTCGAAATTTTACAAAAATTAAAATTTGTTTATTATTTTCTATGTTCAAAATTCTGTTTTGTTTTCTTTTATTTTGGTTGGTTGATTGTTCCATTGATTTCAATTCTAGTTTTTCGATTTGCGCGTACATAAGATAACTTGCATCACATTTTTGTCCATTTTGATTTTCAGATGTTTGATTATATATGTATATGAATTCCAGGCCAAAGTAAAATACCTTGATACTTGCGAGATGGAAACCAATGTTTAAAAATTTTATGTTCGGATTTAGTTATAAATAACATAACACTTTTTCTGCACCAGCATAATAATTTTAGGAAAATCAAACAAACTATAAAAGGTTTGTGTTATATCCTATAGTAATTTGATTTTCCAGTATATCAAGTGTTGTAAGTGAACAATTTAGCTCACAAATGTTAATTTACAGGGTGCACAAATCTTTCAAAGTTAAATTAAAAATATATTAAAATATACTGTTTAACATAATGAAGTATTTTCTCATTATATATGTATAACTTATTATATGAGTATCTAAAATTTTTTATTATCTATATATTATTTTCAATTTTATGGATTTTAGCACCAAATTCTTTTTATTTTGAATAACCTGAAACTCATATATTTCTAAAAACATAATATAATTAGCAAAATATGCAATCAGTGTGAATTTGCTTTTAACAAGCGAATATTTTAGTATGAAGCATTTGAAGCCAAATATTTTAAGTGCACACCTGTAGAATTCGTATGCTGTAAACATCGATTTTTAATGCTTTAATTATTTTAAATGAACAAACAATTTAAATTTCATTTAAATTGGAACGGTTTCAAATGAAATACATTTTACGTGGGATTTAAGTTTTTACTTCCCGTAGAAATTGACGTTATGGTAAAACAAACAACATTACCTAACTATCTTGTACTAAAATAAATGTAATATGCAGCTACAAAAATTTCACTCTATTTTTAAAGGACCTTGATGTCCGGTAAATGAAAGAGTTGAAGGTAAAAAGAAATCACATTGGGTTTATTATTTTTAGTGCTCTTAAAAATCATAATGAAATTAAATAATATATTTGAAATTATGAATTTTGAAGACCAATGTATATCAAAATAATACCCATAAATGAATCATATCAATCCCAAGGGATGATTCATAATTATGCTCAAGTATATACATGTATGTTAAATAGTATTCATTTAATAATTTTTTAAACCTTTTTATGCTACGTTTCTAAGTAGCTGAAAATAATTGAATGAAAGGCCGAATGAATTACTTTCCAGTGTTTTGCAGCTATCGTAAACGAGCAAAATGCTCACTGAAATGAATGAATTGATTATTAACGAATCATTTGATTTACTGGGACAAGGTTCAGATTGTTGAAGACTTACTTATCTGGCTATCACGGTGAAACGTGAAACCAATGCACACATTGTGTGGAAATTTTGCTGTTTATTTTAAGCTCTTCTGACGTTTATCGTTTTTGTTAAAGAATTACTATCTATCTTTTTAGGGTAGGGGAACGTCTTTTACATTAATGCGACTTTGGCATAAAATACATATAACAAGTCAGGGCCCCTATCCAAAGAATAGCAATTCGATATTTTAATGCATTGATTCTATAGGGTATTTAAGAATTGAAATTTTTGAGAACTTATAATAAATTATATATATGTATGTATATCTCCAATTTTTATGGCATATATATATTGCATCAAAATGGAAGTATCCTACTGACAAACACTGATGGAAGTGTAATTATCTTCAAAGCACATAATTTAAAGAAATGAGCAAAAAGAAGTTTGTGAGAAAAATAAACACTCATCTCTATGGCATGACATATGAATCATTAGTCCAACCGTGCTACAAATGTATATTTTATTCGGACAATATAAAATTTAACTTTCATTCTTCCAAGCTTCAGGGTTTGTTAAATACCTTAACTAACAAAGACAAATTGTTCAACAGCTCTTAAAAGTTTTATTACTTTTGAAATGTATCCCAATTCCTTCACAAAATTGTTGGCTTAGTAAAATTCAATTTAAACCTTTACTGTTTTTCTTTTCCCTTTATATTTTGTTGATTTTTTTTCCAAAATTGTTTCCTTCCTAAAAGTTTTATTAGGAATAGTTGTAGCGAAATAAAAATGTTTGCGTCAACATAAGATTTTCTATTAGAAAGTGGAAGACATCTGTATAAATATGTATAAGGTATATATTTTATCCGGGGTAAAAATTGTGTAATTTAAAGTAAAGTTAAGTTTTGCGTATTTAATCATAAACGGTTCTATATACAGACATAATTAAAAATGTTTTATACCTGGATGTTTTACATTTTTAGCTGAAATCTAAATAACTGTGAATTACAAGAGCATCGAATTCTAATACTTCCCACTAATATAATTCTTTCCATAGTTGTATAATCATATATTAGTATTTTGGAGAAACGACACTTCGCCAATTTAATCATTGCAAAGTCAAACAAATGATAATAAAATAAAAAAAAACGTTAAAATTATTTATCCTTTGTTGCTTTATACCTGATTAAACGTACCCCTATTAATATTGTTTTATGTTTTGAATAAATTTTGTAAAATATGCAACTACCCAAACTGACTCTAATTATTGAGACTAGTTAAACTCTTGTTTCAATTTCAATAACTTTTAGTTATATTTCCTTAATTGTACCCGCGTGTTTTTTAAATCTTTGGTAAGCTTGGATGGATGTAGGATGGCTCAAATTAAAGTAAAGGATCATCATAAGAATCGAAGAAACTTGGATGCATTTTAGCAATTTTTTCACTTACATTTTAGTTCGAAGTGATCTAAATCAGCGTCGAGTTCCGGCGTTTGATTTAAGTATCGAAAATGCAAATTAATTGTTTTAGGAAAACCTCACTCTGTGAGAATGACTTAGTTATTATACTTGAACTTGTTTTTACAAAAATTCTTAATTGTAGCACTAAAAATTAGATCTACTTATAAGTATAAAAAGTTCTAATGTCTGTTTATAAAAAGTTCGCCTATCGATTAATCTATTACTCTAGGAATAATTAATTGACATAATGCTCATAAATAAATAGTCGCCCTTGAACTCGTAAGCTTTCGATACTTTTGATCTTTTATCCTCAAGGAGAAAAATTACGTTCACAGAACTTTCCTGCTTCTTCGACCGTTTTCGAGGCAATTATAATATTTTATGCACATAGGCTTAAGATTTATCTCCAAGGTAATTAAAATTAAAGAGTACGTTTTAATAAGTCCACGGAATAATTCCAGCTAGCTAAAGTACTTTAATCCTGCAACTAGTAAGAACTTCTCTATGAAAAGTTCCGAATCCAAAACAGCAATATGAGCTGCTCTACCGATGAGCGCATTTGCTGTATGGGGGAGAGCATGATGAACATCAAACCGAGCTAGGGACAACTCTGGGCGTGCTAACATCGGCGCAATTATATTATGGACCATTTCCCTGTAAAAAGTCGCTTTAGATATTTAAAAACTGATAAAATATCGAACTTACCTGTATACAGTTCCTAAATTCGAAGTATCTCGCATCGCGGCTTTGCATAGTTCAAGTCGAGCGGAATGTGGCGGGACGTATCGGTCTTGACTCGATCCGCACAATAGCACGTTCTTGAAATGATGCAAAGTGCTTCGTTGGCTAAGACGATATAAAAAACTTTGTCGTATGTCTGCAGCATCGCGCAAACAAAGTTGTAGTAGGCTTCCAGACTTTTTCCATTTTTGCATGAACCACATTCCTGGAATAAAAATAAAATACAAATTAGTGTGACTGCCTTCAAAGTTCTCAAATTATCCCTTATATGTGTGTATCTACACTGAGCGAAATTCATATAAAACACCATTTATATATCTAAAATTTTAGAAAAACATTGTAGTAAAGTGATCGAAAAGCTGTGTATTTTATATAATTATATTAAGTCTTTCATTTTTACCCTAAATATTTTATTTAAAAACTAAGAATAGATATTTATATAAAAAAACCATAAACCATTTAGTGAACAGAGCGAAATTCATATAAAACACTTTATATAAAAATAGAATAAAATGCACTTTTATTTAAAAAAAAAATATGTAAGGGACTTTTCAATTACGGGTAGCATCTCTATTTTGTTAAATTACTTGAAAAATCCAACGGGGCATAGATTTTGCGAGATGTTTGCACTAACGGTTGGATTTTGAATTCCAGGTGGCCGTTATGGCGCATTTCAATTCGCTAATGCTATAGTATTGCCGCCCATTTTCGTAAGTAAGCCTTGCAAGAAGTCCCCATAAGTTTTCTATGAGATTTAAGTCGGGACTTCTTGCAGGCGAGTTCAGAGAAGTAATATTTTTGGAGCTCATCCATTCTTTTACCTTCCTTGCAGTATGCATGGTGGCATTATCTTGCTGAAAGGTGAAATCCTTGCTTCACAGTTCTTCTGCCTGGTCTACCATCATGCACTCCAACATCTCTTAATAAACATCCACTTTCATTTTACAGGGTAAAAAGACGAATTTATTAGTACCGTTGGTACTGCATCCTCCCCAAACCATTACGCTGCCTCTACCAACATTTCTGGACATTCTAACTTGCAATATTAAACTTCTCATCCAAAAATAGAAGTTTTTACCATTCATTATCCAACTTGTGTGATTTCTTGCAAAATTTAGGTCTTGCTTGTTTATGCGCTTCAGTAAGAGCTGGTTTTCTCAAGAATTTTTTGAAAATCATGTTTCATCGTTGTGCAGAATTTGCTGCACATGACATGCAGTGACAGAAAGGCTCAACTCCTTCACAATTTGTGTTGCATATGAATAATTTTTTTTGAATTTAAGAAACAATTTGCCTTTTTCCAATTTTTGTTGTTGTTTCGATGGTACTTTTTTCCCGTAGTTTTCTTTTAGGGTTAAGAAATTTCGTACAACGGCCCGAGAACGATTGATTTTTATCGCAACTTGCTGCAGTGGCATATCCATATCGTGGTATGCGATCATTTTACCCTTTTCTACTCTGTAAAGACCTTCCCACGAGTCATGATTAAAAAGTAATTATATTCCCAGGATAAAGCATAAATTGAGAACTTCCAATTTACTAATATTTTTAAGAACATAGCTTTATTAATTTTAATCTTAACAATTTTTAAAATCCCGTTATATTTCCCTACAATTTCAATAACTTCCACTGTTTTAAATGAATTTCGCCTCAAAATGCTCACTTACTCTTTGAAAGAAAAGTTAAATGTGCTGATTGGAAGAAGAAGAGTACATTTCAAAAAATTCTCTTAACGGTTTATTGACAAGACTCTGATGATTCGAAATGTTACCATCTCATGCAATCATTTCATTGCAAGGCTAAAATATTAACTTCCAAATATGAGAGGGTGAGAGTTTTTAGTGATGTTTTATATGAATTTCGCTCAGTGTATGTATATGCCTGTAGGTGTATAAAATCGAAAATTAGTTTATTGTTTATTTTCTGGCAATCTGAATGCGTATCCACTTACTAAATTTAAAAATTCTATATTACGGACCAAATATGGTGTCCAACACAGTGAGTACAGAAGAGCCAATAATTACTGATTGAAAGGTTTGTTATATTTCTACAACTCAATGCATTTAAGGGTTAAGGACTCTTCGGAGCACTAATATAGCTGGCTGTGATCACTAGACCAGATATTATTTTTCCAGTGAATTTCTTAAGCCAATTCAATGTGAATTAGGATGAGAAGCACTAGCAAGTAGCAAAAAGATTGCTTCGATACTTGCGAGGCACTACGGTTCATGGTATAATGTACCATAAGACATTGGAGAAAAGTGCCTTTTAGTGACGAAAAAAATTCAACATATATGGTCCCGATGGTTTTCAGTACTATTGGCACAATAAAGGTTAAATGAAGATGCAAGGACGAGCCGTAACTTTGGGCGTTGAAGTGTGATGGTGTGGGCTGGCTTTACTGCTAATGGAAAGCCGAAAATTGTATTTATTCCAGGAAAAATTAATTCCGAAATATGTATTCAACTGTTAGAAGAAGTTATGGTTGAGCGAGCAGAAGAATTGTGCGGATTGAATTTCATGTCCCAACAGGACAATGCTGCTATCCATGTATTTAAGAAAGTGTAAAAATGGTTTGAGGACAAGAAAATCAAGGCATTAAACTGGCCTACAAGAAGTCTTGACTTAAACCTCGTGGAGAACCTCTGGGTCGTTCTTGCAAGACGTGTTTGCATAAATGGACGGCAATACATTATCGTTCGGGAGCTTAAAATCGCTATAAAAGAAGCGTGGGCTGCAATCTCGGTAGGATAGCTCCAAAAGTCAATGCCACGACGATTGTTGGTAGTTGTTCAAGAAAAAGGAGGCTCCACTTCATATAAGGTAGCAACAGGTATATCTTAAGTGCTTAAGTGCTCGTATTTTGTTAAAAATATTAGGTGTTTTTATATGAATTTCCATTTTAATTTTAATAATTTCCTTTTTTCCTAATTTTCATTTTGTAATTAAATTGAAATCTGAATCAGCTTAGAATATCTATCCACGGAAATAATAATAATAAACGGCAGACATACTGACAAAGGGATTAAACAGAGTGACACATCACAAATTCAGCGAGTGGTTGGGTCCCCAGTAAAAATAAGAATCAACGGCTGAACAGAGGCTGAATGAAGACCACTCAGTTTTTTAGGGACGTACGCGGCCTGTACAAGTGTAAAAAAATCTGAAAGTCTGTACACTAGGGCTTACGGCGGCCTATTTAGAATGAAAAATACAATCGCCCATAGTTTGGGTCTTACATTGGGTTGTACCAAAGAACTTCTTTAATTTAGAACTGTTGTACTAAGGCCACATTACAGTGAAAATAAAACGGTTGTACACACAGGCGTACAGCGGTTGAATACAATTGGAAAAAGTTATTATTTATCGTATCTCATCTGATTCAATTTTCTGACTGAATGTTGCTAACCCGCTAATTTTTATTTAAAAACAGCCCATATACAGCCATATGTACAATATATCGGATGTGACGAAGTCTTTTGAGGCCAAAATGTCCTGCAAAACAACCTCGTACGACCGTTAGGCGCCCAAGCAAAATTATACCAACATACATAACATGGCCGTTGAACGCCTTTGGTACAGCCGCATTTTTAAAATTTATTATTTTTACTCGCGATAGTAAATGTGTTTTTACATTGCGGAGTCGTGTTAGAAAGCAATATAATACATATACATATATGTACAATATACCTTACTTTGGTCTCAAGCATATGATTATCAAAAGATTCTGATCGGACTGATATTTTGTGTCGACGATATCTTAATAAAAAGACATGAATACAATTAAATCCGAATTAATTACGCATTACGCCACTCAGTTTTTTTGTGGAATGTCTACGGAAAACTTGTAAATTTTGTAAAATTCACAAGATACAAAATGAATTATTTAATAATTTTTGGTGTCATTATTTGATGGATTTATGTAATTTAAACTAATACTCCAAAAATGCATCTGACAACAATTCAAACCCACAGCTGACTACTCAAAATCTGTTAATTGTGAGAGTAAGTGGGAATGAAAAGTGCACAATTTATACATATATGTACACCCATAGAAATAAATATACTAACCCCCGCCGCGCATCACGCTTTACGTAATTAATTAATTTGCTTGTTTGGCGCCGACTCAAAATTACTTAGGTATACTTACATTAGTTTAAGAACTTACTTATTAAGGTTAAATAAAAACTCAAAATAATTACAAAAATATATACTTAGGTATACTTACATTAGTTTAAAGACTTAGTTATTAAGGTTAAATAAAAAAGGTTTATTATTTTTTGCTTTTCAGTTTTTTCGGCGGTTTAATTTTTTTGTTAAAAAGTTTTTATTTTATAATTTTTTGTGGCTATAATCTACTAATTATACACACAAGAGACTGACAGGTCTAAAGCTCATTCATCGTGAGGTTTTTTTTTTGTAATATACAACTTAGCATTAAAATCTGTGAGTGAACAATAAATCACCCCTATTTTCCCGCCCTTAGGGTAGGAATTTGTTTTCCAAATTAATATGAGACCAACTTCGAGGTATACCCTATCCAATAAAAAAAGAATTATCAAAATCGGACTACTCTGTAAAATGTTATGCGTGGTCATACATTACAATCAATGAGTGAACAATTACTCATCCCCTGTTTTTCTACCCTTGGGGTTGGAATTTTTTTTCCAAATTTATATGGGACCAACTTCAGGGTATACCCTTTCAATAAAAAAAGAATTATCAAAATCGGACTACTCTGTAAAAAGTTATGCGTGATCATACATAAAAAAAATAAAAAAAAATAAAAAAAAATATACGCGTCGACTTGAGAACCTCCTCCGTTTTTTTTCGTCGGTTAAAAATTAGGACCGTCGTACGCAAAAACAAAACGTCCAGGGCGACCTTCAATAATATCCTCACGCCAGAAACGTGAAATTATCATAGCTGCAAGCTCGGAAAAACTTACTTCTTCTGATATCCGACGTGAGATAGATTTACAAGTCTCTACAAGACGTATTGCTCAAATTTTGCACAATTCGGATACTCTTACTATGAATAAAAATAAAGGTAAACCTGAGTTGCAACAACGTCAAAAAAACGGAAGTAAACAATTTTAGTTTTGTGTTAGTTATGTTTGTGTGTTAGTTAGTTATTACTTTTTTCCTTAGCGGAAGTACAGTACATATATTAGTTTCTATTTTGTATGCATTGGTGGGTCTGGTGAAGGGTGTGGTCGTCGAATTGTCGGAGGAAGAGATTTTTAGGCTGCTAAAGGAGGGAAACCCAGATTTAAAGGTGGCGATAGTTTTCAGAGAAAGAAGAGTGATTAGGGATGGGGACGAGGTGAGGGGCGTGCCAACCCAACGTGTGAAAATCTATATGTACTGCAACCTATTGCCCAAAGAAATACACTTGGAGTACACAATTTTAAGATGTGGGAGTATATTCCGAAGACGATAATGTGCTACAAAGTCCCAGAGGTTTGGAGACAGGGCGAAGGATTGCAAGAGCAAGTATGAGACATGCCCTGGTTGTGGAGAGGTTCATGACGGGATGGAGAAGACATGTGACAGACCAAGAAAATGTGTGAAATGTGGAGGCCAACACCCTGCCTTCGAGAGGAACTGTCCGGCGAGAATCAAAGAAGAAGAAGCCAACTTGATAATGGTCAAAAATGGAGTTTCACGCCGAGAGGCGAGGAGAATGGTCGGATCTGAGGGTGAAGAGGGAGTTGGGGTGGGTTTAAACCTTCTGGTTGAGGAAGGGATTGGGTTCGATAGGGGCCATAATGGTGAAAATTAGGGTTTTGTCAAGTCTTCAGGAAGTGAAGGTGGCAATGCTCAAAGAAATCTTGATTACTTAAAAATTAAAACAAACGCTCTACTTAACCTTCATAAGGCCTTCAATATTACTGACTTTACCGTGCTTTGGGTCAGATTTGACCTAGTAATAGAATTATACATAAATAAGAGTTAAAAATAAAGAAAAGTTTTTCATTTATTATTTTATATATTTTTCTTTAATACAGAATTATTTCATATTTATTTATTTATTTATTTATTTATACATATATCTAAAGATAAGGACTTTTTAACTTTATCTCAAAATGGGTCAATTTGGACCCCGAGGACCTTATGAAGGTTAAAGACTCGACCAGGAAGATTATTGAACTCCTCGGCGAGAACTCGAAAGCATCTCATGATGAGATAGTATAGTAAGAATGATGATTTCACTTATTAAGTGCTCGGCAAACATTAAGGCGGTTAATGTGATTGAAAAGAGCTTGAAACCTAATAAAGAAGGAGTCGAGGTCTACATGAACAACAAAGAGGTTTGTGGCCTGTTATTAAGTGAAATCTGGCTTCTCCCGCCAGACCAGGATTCATTTCAAGGCTGTACTGTGTTTCGCAACGACAGAACGGATGGATACGGAGGTACCGCTATCGTTTGTAAGAATTTTCTGAAACCGGCGGTAATTCCCACTTCAAATTGTGAGAACATATGTAGTGTTTCGATCAATATCAATGATTGTAAGATTTCGCTCATCTCAGTTTACCTGAAACCCAATCTTAGTAATCAGGCATTTAAATTGGCCACGGAAAAAATCTTCCTTGATGCTATCAGAAATTGCAAAGCGCTTATAAGTGACTTCAATGCCAGAAATTGCGCACGGGGAGATTTAGTAACAAACAAAAAAGGTGAGAACCTACTCGATATAGCTTGTGACTATGGGTTTAGATGCCTGAACAATGGCAAACCTATGTAATTAAGTGTTGCCCGGCGGGCGTCACAAGGGTGTGACTTTATGGTCAAGGCAACCAAGGCCACGTTGACCAGTATCTTCAATAGAGATGCAACCCAAATTGATAATAAGTTGTGTTTGTTAAGCCAACAAACAGGCGGGGGCCAAGCAAGTGCCAGCAAAATCCAGTGATTAATATCCGCAAATTCCAAAAAACGTAGCCACTTGTGTCTTTTCTCTCGTTCACCGGTTAAGAGGGCTCCAGTGATTTTGGTATGATAAGTTCTCTCAAATAGTGTATCGTACTGTGCAGCCTCTTTTGCACCACAAGCAAAGATTGGGACATCACGTTACACATATCCATATGTAAGAGAAAACATTTATCAAAAATTAGGCCGTTGATTTAACAGGAAGTGAGCCTGGTTAACAGCAGCTCTGGTATCATAGAATTAGATTAGTTTTAAACAGACCTTTTATATGACTACAATGCTTAACTTAAAAATTAAATTATGCCAATAATGACCACTCTTATAAGGTACACATAAACAATATTCTATCTCATATTCAAGAGCCAATGCAAACAACTAAACAGATATCACAGGTAGGGGTTCGTCAGTTGTTCAAACTCTGAGCCACAATCCAATGCCAGCACACTACAAGTCAACACCATTTTCAGTTAAAAAGAAGCCAAGTCGTCAATAACCTAGTGAGTGGAGATAGGATCTCCTCCAATGAGGGCACCACTGCAAAGACTAGGGCAACCATTTCTGACTCTTTCATACTTCGGGCATCTCATTAACAGATGCTCCTCGTCATCACACACACCACATAAATCGCATGAATCAATCTCAATACATCTCCAATTCGCTAAATGTTTCTTGGCATAGGAATGCCCAGACACAATCCTATTAATCTTACGTCTTACGTACAATGCTATTCTTCAATTTCACTTTCTCAAACCAAGGCCTCGCACCCACAGTCGGTCTGGACGTCGCAAACATTCTTCCCTTTGATCTACCCACAACTTCGACCTCCTCCCTCCACTTAGAATGGCAACCCCGTCAGCCGTCATACTAATGGTTATTACGCTTTCTCTAAGTCTTGCCTCCTCGGCCGCCTTGTCAGCCTCACAGTTTTCGTATATATCCATGTGGGAGAGGACCCACAAGACCTTTACCAATTCAAAACTGGTTGATTTTTTGATCAACTCTGCAATTAAATGGTTTTCCGCTCCATTGCCCCTTTTTAGTGCTGTACAGCTGTTCAGGCTATCAGTGATAATAAGTAATTTCGTAATGCCCTTACGCATCGCATGATCCATACCAATACTAATCGCAAGCAACTCTGCAGACAGTGTCGACAAGTGCCACATTACTCTGCTTTTAATGATTTCGTTGTATCAGGAAAGAAAATACCGACTCCAGCAACTCCATCCAAAACCGACGCATCCGTGGCCATTACAACCATGTGTTGGGGGAAATTAGCCCTTTTCTCACTCATTAACGATCGTACCATTTCCTTGTTGACATTGGTCTTGCTTACTCCCTTACCCAAGAAGCCCGTATCAATCTCAAACTTACTCTGCACCTCGCACAGCTCATTGCCAAAAACAACCGACTGAAAAATTTCCTTGTATCTAGACCAACACCTCAAAAGGGATTTCTGCAAAGCTTCCATTAGCCGGCCACACACGGGACGGTTTTTGGCGTACAAGCACGCGTACAAACAAAAGATTGATCGTGTGTGGGCAACTTGGCGTACAAACTTAAAACCTTCCCAAATATTTCTCGCCTTTGATTTTTCCGTGGTTTTATTTTTTTTATCATCTGTCAAGATGAATTGCTCCGACATTAGATTGTGGAGTCGCGATATCGTTCTTTAAATTTGTTATATCGCTTTAGGAATGAAAACCATCACCTTTTGTGGGTAAAATGGCGTACAAACAAAGTTTGTCATAAAGATTGTCACAAGTTTGTACGCCAAAAACCATCCCGTGTGTGGCCGGCTATTGATCCTTTCAATAAACTCCGGGAAAAACTTTCCCAGTCTCAAGCTTTCTTTCGCAGTGATTATCTCTGCCCTATATTCTGAAGGTAGTTCATTCGACAGGACATATAAGATATAATTTGGGGTACTGTGCGTGAGACACAGGTTTTTTCTAAAAAATCTATTAACAAAGGTACTAATCTTCGTATCCAGGGATTTCGATTCATATGCAGATATGGATCTGGAAAACTCGACTTTAGCTCTTACCAGAGCTCTGAGCAATAATAGGCTATTCTTGGTACTAATGCCGAATTTCGCACCGCTCAAAATTCTTATCACTCTCGCATTGCTTTCAGACAGGCTCAACGCTCTCTTGTAATGATTTCTGCTCTTAAGACTTTTAGAGAAGGTCCACCCAATGAACTTTAGTTCATTCTCTCCCCTCAACACAGCGCCGGATACATTCAACTTGAGATTTTTGCGAGAACTCAACACCAAGCTTTTCGATTTCTCCCCATTGATTTTTAACCCGAGTCTGTCAGTTTCCAACTTGAAGCCAGAGATGGCCCCCTGTAATTTAATCTCCACCTCATCATTGCTCTGTCCACCCGCAATGAAGAGGAAGTCGTCGGCAAATTGGAATAAGGACACCCCCATTCCCACTCCCTCATGTAGCGTCACTGTATATAAATTGAACAACATGGGGCTTAGAGCGATTCCCTGAGGAATCCCACCCAATGTAGCCTGCGTCAGCCCATTCATTGTTAGAACTCTGTTTCTAAAAAAGGAGATTATCCAATTGATATAACTTAAAGGAATCCTAGAAAACAATCTACCCAAATCAACACAATCGTATGCATTTTCTAGGTCCAACGCGACCAGGCCAACTTTCTTGTATACTCTTTTCATGTCCGTCATAGTCTGTCTAATCAGCCCCAGACACATTGAAACCGATCGTCCCTTCCTATAAGCGAAGGATTTATCTGGGAGCAGCTTGTCCCTTTCCAACTTTTCAACAATAATGTCTTTGATAACCGCATTAATAATTTTGAGGGCCACGCAAATCAAGGAGATTGGGTCTGAAGTTAGCTATATCGCACAAATATCTGCCAGGCTTAGGAAGTGGAACAATTTTGATTTTTAGCCATTCCTCAGGAATCACCACATCATAAAATATATTATTAAGGAAAGCAATTAAACCAGCTTTCGCTGAGTCCGACAGATTCTTAATCATGTCAAAGGATATCCCATCAATACCCGGGGCAGAGCCAGCCTTGCGATTGTCACTATCAGTGAGCTCAGGGATGAAAGAAGGTACCCTAGCTTTGCCTACCACAAGGTCGAGAAAGTTTTCCGCCCTGTTGAGGTCCCATACGACACTGCCACCTTTATCAGAGCCCTTTAATCTGCGGATTAAATTCCAAAATTCCCTCATCTCCCCCCGTTTTCCCAACTCCTGAATAAGTCTATCCCAAGATTTTTTCTTTTCCTCCTTCACTTTTCTCTTAAAGATTGTTAAGACTAAGGGCCGAATTCACAAACAAGGCTTACAGCAAAAACTCAAGTCGAGCTTAAGCAAGCTTGCTCTCAGTTTCCGTATTCTTAAACGCGGCTCACTTAGCAACTATTCAAACCAGATTTTTTATTTCAATAGTTGGATACACTGCTTTAGTGGCGGAAAAAGTATGACGAGCTGCTCATTTTTATCACAAAACCGAAAGGAACGAAGTGTTCGAAGACGAAGAAATTGTTTATGAAGATGAAGAGATGCTCATTTTTACCACAAAACAACACTACATAAAAATCCATACTTTTTATTAAAACGTCAAAACTGCGTATTGACTACACTGGTTTGCGCCTATGATTCTAATTATTCAATCTCAAGCCAGCTAAATTGGAGGCTTAAGATATGGCTTTGGAGACGCGACTGTGAATACGAAAATAGAGAGTGAGCCCAACTTACGGCTTAGCCTTGTTTGTGAATTCGGCCCTAAGATTGTTAAGCTCCACAAGAAACCTTGTCTCACCAGTTTTATTGAATTTGGCAAGAGCGTTGCTCTTTAATCTGAACAACTTGTCCAGTTCCTTGTTGCACCAGGCTTTAGGTTTGAAGTTTTCCCCTTCTCTTTGATAACAAAAGTAGCCTTTTTAATATCTTTCTTGATTATGTCGATAACCGATGCATCGCTATCAGCGTTATGAACAAGGCACTTTAACATACTGTTGAGGTAATTACGAGCAATAATTTTTCGCTGTTTAATTATCAACGATATGTCTAACTCAAAAATAATTGGAAAGAGAGACGTTTACTGCCGACCAAAAGAGACGTTTACTACCGACCACTTAATGGGAATGTTGTTAAAATTAACGAAGGTGATGTCTAGGACACTTTTGGTGGGGTTCTGATTTTTAGAAATATATGTGAAGTCTCCATTATTCAGGCAACGAAAGCCATAATCAGTGGCTATTTCATGTAGGATACTACATTTCCTATTAGTTGACACATCTCCCCAGCGAGAATTTCTCGCATTGAAGTCGCCGGTCACTATGGATTTACCACTTTGCACTGCCTTTAAGAAAATCTTATCGACAGCAGCCTTGAAGGAACGAATGTCCAAATTAGGCTTCAGGTATGTTGATACAAGGAACAAGGTAAGGTCATTGATACTGACTGAAGTCATGCAAGTATCTTCACAGTTCGATAGCGGTATATTTACAGCATTCAATTGTTTTTTGCAGAAGATCGCGGTACCTCCGTAGCCATCGTTTCTGTCTTTTCTTGTAGCTGAGAAGCCTTGAAACGAGACCCGTTCCGGCGGTAGGAACCAGGTCTCGCTTATTAACAGGCAGCTAACATTATGTTTGTTAGTGAAAACTTCTACCTTATCAACGATGGGTTTCAGACTTTGGGCATTTAGCTAAAGAAATTTCATATCGTAGGTGCGTTGCTAACTTCAACATTAACCGCCTTAATGTTGCTCGCGCTTTTTATTAGCGAAATCATTAGCCTGACAATCCCTTCATGAGAAGATTTAGAGTTTTCTCCTAGAAGTTCAATTACCCTTCTGGTTGTCTCAACCAAGCAGTCTTTAAGTTGCGGTACAGATTTGACCTTTAGGAAATCAAAATCTCTTTGAATACTACTACACTTCTTACTCGGGCTCGATTTCTGAGCTTTATCAACAACACCTGTATACTATTTAGTATTATCCGGTCCTCACTGTATGACCCATTCGACCCCTCATTATTCACCGTACTCTTGCAATAAGACCGTTCTCCTTCCTCACCTGCCTTCTAAAGTCCCTTCTTTACAATCCCTTTGTTACTATAAGATAATTCACTCTTTCCTCCCTCACTCTCGCCGGACAATCTCTGACAAAAACGGGATGATGTCCCCCGCAATTAACGCATTTACTAGGGTTTTCACAGATCTCCTCCTTCCTCTCATGCTCCTCACTACAAACGGGGCATATGTCATTTTTACCTTTGCAATCTCTCGCCATGTGCCCGAACCTTTGGCACTTGAAACATCTGATAGGCCTAGGTATGTACTCTTGCAGCTTGAAGATCGCGTATTCTAACAAAACTTCTCTGGGGAGCTCCTTACAATGCAGATAAACCTTAACTCTTTCAGTTGGAGTCTTTCTTACTCTGCCTTCCTCTCTCACAACTCTCACCTCTTTAAAACTTTAGCAACCTTCAACCCAGGATTTCCAGCCTCCAACATCCTCATAATCTCATCCTCAGACAGATCAACATCCACCCCCCTTAGCAAACCAATCCTGGCCACTGCACCCAGAGGGATACATACTCTAAGACTTCTGTCCAACCTGTGGTTATTTTTGAACTCGTTAGCCACTTGCCCACTTCGAAAATCAACTAGACACTTGTCGAAAGCCACTCTTCTGATACATTTTAGTTCCTCGGCCAGGTTTTTGTACATCATTTTACCAAGATATAATGGATTGATTCCTTTTCTTTCTTCACCACTCCCATACTCCCTAACTACCATGACTCTAAAGCAACCCCCTTCTTCCCCTACATAGTCATACGAGCTAACCCCTCCACCCTCATCATCCACACCAGACACACATCCCCCAGACACTGTATCCTCATTAAGGGAATCACCCATCCCAGCCTTCTTCGCTGAGGGACCACTCACCAGATCTCGACCTCTAGCGTTTTCGCCAAAGAAAACTTTATCAATATCCTGCGCTGTCACCACTGCGACCCCACCCCCTGTGAGGCCTTCACATTCGGTGCTTCTCCTTCTCTCCTCTTTACCTATTTTTGCCTTCTTAAGAAACGGGCTTTTTAACTGTTTTTCAACTTTGTCTCCGCCACTACTAGCTTTCCCGTTGGCGAAGGAGCACGTCTCCCCCTCCTTCATTAGGAAGTCGGACGGAACGTGGGCGGAATCGGCCTCCGAGTCCCTGGCACTCTTGATGGATGCGCATTTTCCGGGCAGCACGGGCAGCTGTCCAGACACCCCGAGCTCGCAAGGAGTCCGGCAGCTGTCTTGCGATTACCTCGAGGAAGTTATAAATGAGCAAAGTACGTCTTTGGCGGTCAACAGCTTCTCTCCGTTTAAGTCGCCTGGCCTAGATGGCATCCTGCCGGTTATGCTGCAGAAGCTACAGAGTACTGTAGTTCCTTGGCTTGTTGCTTTCTTTAGAGGCTGTTTGACTCTTCACTACATCCCTGACTCGTGGAAGCGGGCACGAGTAGTTTTCATCCCCAAGGCTGGCAGACGTGGCCACGAACTGGCGAAGGACTTTCGTCCAATCTGCCTTACTTCCTTCGTGCTGAAAACGCTCGAGAGGATTCTCGACGTACATTTACGCCGGACTCTAGTGGATTCACAACTTAGTCCTGCGCAGCATGTGTACCTCAAGGGTAGATCCACGGAAACGGCTCTACATGAGGTGGTGCGGACTATTGAGCATTCCTTGCAATACAAACATTTTACCCTGGCGGCCTTCCTGGACATTGAGGGAGCTTTCAACAACGTTCGTACGGAAGCCATCCAGGAGGCCCTTTCTGCAATAGGGGTGGAGGAGGGTCTTTGCAGCTGGCTAGTTGCCTTGCTGCGTATGAGAATTATTCAGTCGGAGCTGGGTAACTGCCAACTGACCAGATTCGTCAGTAGAGGAACGCCCCAGGGTGGCGTAATTTCTCCTCTACTGTGGCTGCTGGTAATTAACAAAATTCTGACTAGCCTTGATAGAGATAGGATCAAGGTAGTTGCTTATGCCGATGACCTGGTGGTCCTGGTATCGGGTCTTTTCCCCTCCGTGTTAAGTGATATCATGCAGGGAGCTCTTGCTAGGGTTGATCAGTGGGCCAAGAGCTGCGGCCTTGGAGTCAACCCGAGCAAAACTGAGCTAATGCTCTTTACTAACAAGTCTAAAATACCAAACTTCAAGTTGCCCGTGCTTAATGGGCATACTCTGAACCTTTCTATGCAGGCAAAATACCTTGGTATTATTCTTGATACAAAGCTCAGGTGGAGGCTCAACATCGACGAGCGAATCAGGAAGGCCTGCATAGCTTTTTATGCATGTAAAAAAGCCTTTGGTAGACGCTGGGGTCTCCAGCCTAAGGTAATTTATTGGATGTACACAGTCGTAGTACGTCCAATCCTCTCTTACGGGGCACTAGTCTGGTGGCCCTGCCTAGACAAGGGTTACATTCGCTCCAAGCTCGGTAGGGTACAGAGAACGGCGTGTGTGGGCACTACGGGAGCAATGCGGTCATGCCCGACCGAGGCTCTCAATGTGCTGCTGCATCTCCTTCCCATCGAGCTCCACATTAAATACCTGGCGAGCTGTAGTGCTCTTAGACTAAAAGAGACAGGATGCTGGAGCGCCAAGCCATACGGGCACGGCAATATCCTGAACCAGCTGCCTAAGGGGTTAGCAGACTGCCGAACTGATTATATAGTCCCCACGCAACCTGGCGAGAAGTTCTTTAGTGTGAGACTTCCCACCAGAGAGGAGTGGAGTGCGGGCGATTTAACGCAAACTTTCGACCACGTTATCTTCACGGACGGGTCTAAATCCGTGATAGGTAGCGGTGCTGGTATTTTTTCCGATACACTTGCCACTGAGAAGTCGTATCGTCTTCCTACGCTGGCCAGTGCTTTCCAGGCGGAGGTCTTCGCTATCATGAAGGCCTGCGAAATCTTAGTTGGTCTCGCACCAGCATGTAATACTGCAATCCTTACGGACTCGCAAGCCGCAATCAAAGCTCTTGACTCGGCCTGTGCCTCCTCTAGACTGGTAGTTCGCTGCCGTGAGTGTCTCGCCCTGGCAGGGCGGCGTCATAGCGTTACTCTACTCTGGGTTCCTGGGCATAGGAGCATAGGGGGTAACGAACGGGCGGATGAACTGGCTAGGACGGGTGCCTCTCTCAACGTGTCGATGGAGGAATTAGTTTATGCTCCGATGGGGGCCGTTAAGAGGGACATCCGGCTACATTTCTTCTCAATTGCGAACAAACGCTGGGTTGGTCTGGAAACCTGCAATATTTCCCGAATGACCTGGCCTACCTATAGCTATAGTAGAACGCTTGAGCTACTTAAACGTAGTCGTGTAGACATTTCCCGGGTGGTGGCAGTGCTCACTGGTCACTGGCCTATAGGGGAACACGCAGCCAAGCTGGGAATTCCCTTTAACAACCACTGCCGCAGTTGCAAGGATCAGCAGGAGAAAGAGACTCTTTCCCATTTTGTCTGCAACTGTCCCGCTTTAGCAGGGCCTAGACATCGGGCGCTGGGCGAATACTTTCTTGACAACCTCAAAGCTTTATCCGCCTCAAGGATCGGAGAGATAGTTCTATTTTTGAACTCCACTGGTTGGCTGTGATCCTTGGTGGCCCCACTCACTCACTTATTGGTTTACTTTTAGGGGATTTCTTTCTTGTGGTATCAAAACGGCGCGCTATAGCGCTACTTGGACCTGCCCAGCCGGCGGGTCGCCACTTTGACCAACCAACCAACCAAGCTTTCCCGTTATACTCTCTTTTCGACACATCCAAAGATTTATTTTTCTCCTTCTTAAAACAATCTAGCTTTATTCCCAAAAAAGGAAGAGTCCTTATTCCCCTTTCTCCTCTTAGCAGCTTTCTTTACTCTTGTAAAATTAATTGACAATTAATTAACCTTTCAATTTTTAAAATATGTAATTTCCTCTGACAAAATCAGACCCAATGGGAATTTCTACCTTTTTTCACTTTTAGCTATATTAATTTAATCGCTGCGCAAAAGGAGAAAACGGAATATCGTAATAAAAGTAGCCGTAAAAAAGGAACTCTTATTTCCTCTTTTTTTTTCCTAATTTCTTAGCCTTTTCCGCTTATTCCTAAGATATTTTTTTTAACAAAAATGGCCAGAAAATTGTAAATTTCACAAAAATATTCACCAAAAATTGTTATTTAATGCAAAAACATAAAAGAAAGAACTTTGTTCACTTTTTATTATTCATAGAAGAAGGAACAACTGCAACCTCAATTTACCGTAACAATGCCTACTTGCTGTGGTACAGTCTACGCAAAATACTAAAAATGCATCCAGGAAAACCCAGGCTCACTTACCTGAATATTCCTATTACCAGGACTAAAAAAACTCACAAACTAATTGCAATAAATGCAGAATTAAATTACTTTAACATTAAACAGTAAGAACTAAAAAACTTTAAAACTGCACAACCACGTGATGCCCTCTTTATCTTTCCTAAGCTTGTTCTTTGGTGACTGCTGCGAGAGAACTGAACTGCAAACCTACGTGTATCACGAGATGTAGGAATTATGCCAAGAGTGTTCTCGATTTGACGTTTGTTAACGTTGACATGTTTAAAATGACTTGGTCCGTTATGGACTTTTCGTTTGGTGGTAGCCCTCACCTACCAATATTAATTGCTTTTGAAAGTATCAGAATACCCAAAAGGAAAAGATTCATTGCAAAAAACTCCTTGAACAGAGCCTTGGGTTCACTCGATGGTAATTCTATAATCAATACGAATATTATTGAGGTCATTAAAAGAGAAGTGGATAAAGCAACCTTCTTTATTAGTAAGAAAGGTAACAAAAGTTTTATTCCTAAAAAATAGTGGAACAAGCAACTTAATAAATTATGGAGACTTAAAAACAAGGCCCTAGCAAAGTTCAATGAATACGGCAATGTCAACGATCTTATTGAACACAACAAACTAAATGTAAATGCCAAACTTAAAAGGACAATTAAAGAAGAAAAAAGAAAAGATTGGAACGCCCTCATTGAGACACTGAGTAGAAAAGGAGAGGTTATGGATTTGGAAAATCTTCCAAATAATAAAAGGAAGGGAAATACCAACAATTCTTCCTGGAGCCATACTACATCTAGGGGCTTTCTTGATTTTGTTGTAGATAGAGCCAGTCCTCCCTCATCAATCCCAGTCTTAAAAGATAACAGTAACTGCAGGAGAGCAGGAGGCTTGATCTCACCCTTGTCAAAATCAACAATTTTCTCCTACTTAATTATTAATTCAGAGATCAAGGAGAGGTTTACCTGCCTGATTGAACGTAATAATATACTTCTCAAACTGACATTTGTTTCTTTCTTTGGTTTCTTTGTGTCTAGGCATGATTAGACAATTTGTTGCGGATCTACGAAAAAGTCATAAACAAGTAGGTATTGTTTGCATCGATCTGGAAAATGCATACGATTGCGTTGACCTGGGAAAGCTGTACTTAAAAATGCTTGAGTCCGGTATCCGTCTGAACCACATCAACTGGGTGATCACCTTCTTCAGAAACAGGTACTTAACCTTCAATTCACAGAGCAAGAAGTCAGTTGGTGGAATTCCGCAGGGAGCTCTTTGAGTCCCATTTTTTTCAATCTTTATACGGCTTCCATACATAAAGTAATACACAATGACGTGCAGCTGTTGCCGACGATTTTCTACTTATGACCGGAGGGAACAGTCTGGGGGAGGTGGAGCTTAGACTGCATAGCGCCTTGGGGTCTTTCGGGCGTGAGTCATGCCCGTTCTCCAATATGCGGACCAACCAACCACGAATCATCCAGCGAAAATGCTGAATTGCCTGAATTCACGTGTAAACTACAAGCCCTTGCCTGTAGTTGTGTCTGCCGGCTGCCAAAACATCCTCGGGCAAATATTTTATCTGGAAGAGTTTTTATCACTTATTGCGCGAATAAACTACTCACTTTTACTTTTAGTGGTGGGCTACAATTACTGCGCACATTTTTACAAGCACTTTATAGCTGCGTTTTTTTAATGAACTGGATCCAGGTTTTAGTACGTTTTCTCCACATGAAAACCCGAAAACCCAGGTTTTATTGGGGTTTCTATCGAGGTTACGGGGAAATTTCAAATATTTCCCACTTAAAATAGGGCAATGCGGTTAGAAAAAGAAAACGTACTAAAACCTGGATCCAGTTCATTAAAAAAACGCAGCTTATGTTAAAATAAGAGCACTGAGTCTTTAACAACCGATCATAGAAATATAAACTAAGCACGGAACGGCTGTAAGGCAGATTAAGCGTCCACTTTTTCTAGATGTGTTAGAATTCACTGGGTTAGTGGTGGTTAGCCAGTACAGCCGTAAATATGTAGAAATAATGAGAGGGGCATTTAAAAGAAAATTTGAGAGTCTTGAATTTGCTGGAAAATTTGAAAATAGCGCAATTTAACACAAGACGATTTGCGAAATAATATGGTGTTGAGTACGACTGCGTTAAAATATCATATAAAAATATACTTTAAAGTGCCTGATAGAAATTCTATGCCCCTCCGGATATCGACTTTGGACGCCACCATTCATGAGATAAGCTACCCTGTTTTTGCGAGATGTAAACAAACCAGCGGCGTGAAAAATATGATGATTTTTTAAATTTGCTGAAGTTGATTTAACTTCTTTTAGCAACATTTTATAAGGTATAATAACTATGCTGTATTTACAACACTCCACGTACCGAAAAAAAGATTTCCTGCGCGGTGCTTTCGTGTTGTTTAGGCAACTTAAAACAGAGCACTTCATTTCGCAAATTAGCGGCTATTATAAGTAAATCGAATTGAAATAATTATTCTCTAAAAGCGTAAAAACGTCTTTCACACAGTTCTTAACAACTCTGCACCAAACGATACTTAAAACCGCAAAAACTTGCACTTTTTGTGATTAAGCACCGAACGAACAAGAGTTCAACTGGCAGTTCGATCATGCTGCGTTCCTCTTGCACACTATTGCTGTACTCTACACAAGCTACTTTGGAGTGGACGCTCACGTACAGGGCTTTTACACGATACAGCCGTTCCGTGTTTAGTTTATATTTCTATGCAACCGATGGTACTGCTGTCTCACTGAAAATTATTCTAGTACAAAAAAAATTGCTGAATGGGTGACTAGTACTATGTGGTTAAAACGCACACATGAAAAAGTTAGCCAGGTTGACCAAAACACGAGCGAGAGGAAATATGAGGCCAATATAATGTGTGACACGATGGCGCGATTTTGGTTTGTTCTTGGTTGAGTGGTCGGCGCCTTTCAGCGTCGTTGGGGCTAAGGATTAGTTTAGAGAAGACAAGACCAGTAGTCTACTGTTTTCATCGAGAAAGTATTTACATCTGCAAATATCGGGAAACAAGTTAAAATGTGTGAATAGCTTAAATTTATTGGTTGGACGTTTTCAAAAGGTCTTAAAAGCAGAATTCACTACAATAAAGCAATTAACATTACAGAAAGAAAAGCCAGAGTTATCAGATCGGCTCCAAGTTTGGAATTAACCCAAGGAATGGGTTATTTCGCTCGCTCGTAAGGTCGAAAATTGAATTTTCTAGGTCTCTGTCCGCCAATGAGTCCAAGGCGCTTGAAAAGAGAATTAAAACATTCTTAAACAAGCACAATAGGAAAAGCCTGGGGTTGATATATAGCACGCCCACTTACTCATTGTAGGTATGTCTTGGCTAATGAGATGCCCCAAGACTCAGACCTCAGCTGATCATAGCAAAGGAGATTCTCAGAATTGGACGCCTGTTTCCGGAATTTGTCGATGGTTTGGACTTTGAAGAGGAATGGTGATGGGACTCCTTTCGGAATTTTTCGGGACAAATATAAAGAATTTTTCAGATTACCAGGTTCAAAACAGAGCAATACGACACGCCATATTGTGTTACAATAGATACGGAGTTTTTTGGTCCAGATGTGAGTAAGGAAATGGTCTGTGGTCTTGGTGTTTACTTTCCCCAAACTGAAATATCCTTAAAATATAAAGTGATGTGGACTCTATCTACATTGTCGGCGGAGCTCTTAGCTATTGTTGAAGCAGTCAAATATGCCTTCTCTATAGATGTTGCGAAACTTGTCATTATTACGAACAGTATGAACAGTTGCCTCGCACTTGAGAGGAACAAGGAAAGCAAAAACTACATTGTGGTTGAATTGCTAAAACTTTTACTCACTTTGAGTGGGTCAGAGCTTTGTGGGTTCCTTCCCACAAAAGCATTGCGGAAAACGAGTTGACGGCTTCTACCAGACATTATGGAGAGGTAATCACAACAGAACTTACACCAGACGATGTGATCTTTAACATAAAACACAAGTTGATGAATGATTGGAGGGGGGATGTTCAAAATGAGTGGTAGAATTGTTCGCAAGATCAATAGAGTTATGAATGGGCATTCTTATGCTAAAAAACACCTTGCAAAGTGGAAATGCGTGAAGAGCGACTTGTGTGATTAGTGTGGCGTGGTGGAAGATGAGGAGCATCTTTTACTAAGATGTACTAAATACTCTAATATGAGGAGTGAGGAGTGAGTGTCCGGCGTTGGTGGGTAGTGCCTCTCTTTCCTTTCTCAACTCAAAATTGACAAAACGAAAGAATTGGCAAACGTTTTGAATATGTAGATCCAAAGTCGATCTGTAGGTGTACGCACTGCTCTTGTGTCCGGTCCTTTGTACATCATTGTGCCCCTGCCTACGGAATTTTACTTGACCATAGTTAGCTATATAGTTAGCTAGATAGAGTACGTTAGAATTTTACAGATATTGACAACTTGTGACATCGTTCACAGGGATTCACTCCTCATTTGTGTATACTTTCTTCATAAATCAATACGAAAAAGTCATCCTATTATAAATTTTTGTACACCAGGCTCACTTATAATTTGCTAATGTTTCCCGTTATTTATGTTTATAATATACATTGTAACGTCCTGATAACGCCTATTGTGTCGACATATGCTGCATAATATTAAACCACAGAGAGAGAACTTGATGCTGTGTACAGAGTGAGAGCGATGGAGAAACAACTGGAGTTGATGGGCACTTGTTTGGCCCCCACCATAATTTGCCCTAAGGAGGAAGCCTGCTACAGTTTTGAGACCCCTGGTCAATGTGGCCCGAGAAGCCGTGATCAAAAAAGTCACTCTGTGGCGCCCATTGAGAAACTAAAAATAATAACAACAACAACATATATGTAGGCATTTTGTATGGGACGACTAGTCCATTTTTATATGTTAATGGTTTGTCCGATTGCAACAATCTGTTTCCGCAAACATTAGTAAATGAATCAAACCCAAGCTAATAGATTCAAACATGGCGGCCTCTCCTATCTTGCTGGGCGAACACTTGGGAATACCATGTGTTGTTGGTGTTCGTTTTTCTACTAATTTTGAGCATTTGCTGATAAATCTTAAAATATGTACAGTTGTCAAAATCTGTTAGCACAGCACGTGTCGTTGACCCACCTTAAGTCTAATTTTTTACACTTTGTAAAGCATACAGCCTTTTTTTAGCAGTTTCTGTTACAATTTGATGTTTTTGCCACTTGCTTTACTTTATAGGCATATTCCTTTGGTCAAACAAGCCTTTCATATTTTAGATGCTGTTTCGGTAGATTTCATTTGAAATACCGTAAATTAAATAAACGAAATTCTTTACGATACGATATCGCTTTGTAAACTCCACATCCGCCAAAGTTTTAATTTTTATTGTTTCAGTTGCGATCAAGAATTTAACTCTGGCCATGTTTACTACAAAATGAAACGCAGTTAAATTAACATACACAGATAAGATACATACAAATCTGGAACATTATACTACATACTTAAATTAAAGAAAGTACGGAAATTATGCATCAATATTTTACTAATTTCTTATTTTCCACGATTTTTTACTAATTTCCAGTACAGATGGTTTTAATGAGGCGAGTTAACGAAACGAAACTTACAACTTGTTGTAAATATTGAGTACGAGTACATATGTATATGAAACTTAAGAGATAATAAATTGATAATTAAATAACCCTTGGTATAAACATTTATCATTTTCCAATTATCAAGTACATATTTAAGTATACGTTTGTTTTTATAATATCGTGCTTGTTTTTTTTTTTAGCAATGATACTTTATTTTTGTTATTTTGCACATGCCTTTCGACGGTAAAAGTGGTAAAAAGACACAGTGAGAAAAGAAGAAGAGATAAACGATATTACGTTTACCTACTGTAAGGGAAAACGATGTGCAATGCATCTGAAATATGATGGAGATTACACTCTACTATCAGGGAATTAGAAAGTAAGGATGAAAATATCCTTCATTTCAATAAAAATTCCCTAACTTTTCTCTGAAAAATGGGGAAAGTTTTCAAGGAATTTGCCAACCTGATGAAAGAACTCAGAGTTCTAATATACCGTAGATGCGGGTGGCTACTATTTTAGAAGTCGCTCTTATAGATAGATTGCAATAGACTACTCAGTGTT
The DNA here is from genome assembly GCA_951509405.1 of Machimus rusticus. Classification (NCBI taxonomy): domain Eukaryota; kingdom Metazoa; phylum Arthropoda; class Insecta; order Diptera; family Asilidae; genus Machimus; species Machimus rusticus. The sequence goes on along the minus strand of OX608050.1, from coordinate 18,303,937 downwards.
ATAATATTTTTATTTGATAGATGAGGATAGTAGCTAATGGGTAATAATCAAGAAGTTTTAATTTAATAAAAAATCGTGCAACCAATTAAAAATAGACGCCAGAAACATTATCCAATATTTCCGACTTGGACTAGATCGTTTACTGTCATAGCTACGAAGAAGCGTGAAATTCAATATATTTGTTTGTTTTGAGCCAAAGTTACCTCCTAGAGCTAAAGTAACCCGCATCTACGGTATACTTAATACATATAAATATACATGTATTATGTATATTACTATTCACATATGTAAGTATTTAATGCCGTCCTGTGTCATATGTTACTTTTCAGCATATTTCTTCATCTAATAAAGTAGTATGATGCATTATGTATATCCAATGCAAATCACTTGGTTTTTTTTATTTGGAAAGCATTTCTTTAGGAGTGTACTTTACTTACCCATGTTAACCAGTCCACTTGAATTGTATAACGTTCCAAGATGTGGACCTGAAAGTGACAAAAATGTATGCAGCCTTGGAAGCAAAGGTCTCATTTGTGGTCTTGCTAATGCCGAGCGCACTATTATTGTTCCGAGAGAATGAGCGACAAAAGATATTCTTGTCGGATTGAGGCCGCACGTTTCAATGTGGTAGAGGATTTCGGCAACGAGTCTGTAAGATAGAACATATAGAATAAATTTGTAAACTGATATTTATGATTTACCTATCAGTCATTGTGTCGAAATCTGAGAAAGTATCTCCTTGATTGCGCTCGGACATTAAAAATTCCAAATTTGCCCCGGGAAGCCCCAATTCCAAGTAAGTTCTTACAAGACGTAGATCTGCAGAGTTCCCGTCAAGACCATGAACACATATAATCAAATGCAAGCCATTTGGAGAGAATGCTCTATATTCATCACTTATATGGAAGTATGGCAGTTCGGATGCGAGTTTCATAAAGTCAGAATAAATAGAGCCGCTATACTTGATTTGTCTACGAAACTCTTCGCGGCACTTTTCGAATTCCATAATTGGAACAGTCAAATCCTGGTGCTTCTTTTTGCTATGTTTTTGAGATTTCTGACTGTCTGTTCGATTGATGGCTTGGTAGGCGTGTTCGCTGCCTTCATTTTCTGGAGGGTTTGGAGTTTCGACTCCATTCTCAATGGTCCCTGCTAGTTCTGTGCTGCTTTGTGATTTGAGAATGGGCTTACAGGATGGCTTGAGGGCTTCGTAAATATGGTAAACAGGGTTATCAATTGCACCAACAGGCTCCCTTTGCGGAGTGTTTGTTTTGACTATAGTTTGGTCGTTTTCTTGAGAGTGCCCGATGGGGGGATCACGAAACTCATCTGGAGGCAGAAGATCATCTTGAAATTGCTGGGGTGGAGGAACTCTTAGATTTTCAAAAGGGTTGTCGGTAATGTTTGTGAGATCAAAATCTGATTTTGATTTTTCTGTAGTTTTCCGCCGACTCTTCGTTTTGGAATCTAGAATAGATGGGTAGTTATTTGCTATGCTCTTTCGCATGTGTTGAATTTCTTTATGAATATAGGGATGATGTCCATTTTGTACAGGTGGGGTTTTAATCCATTCGTCCTCAAGATTTCGGATAATTTTCCTGTTTGTATCTTTCGCAAAATGATTTATCTTGTCTAACTTGAGAGTAATACTAGATGTCTTTTTGTGCACCGGGATATCACCATTTTGCAATTTGTGATGACTACTGGAAGATTTTGTCGGATGAGGCTTTTTAGTGGACTGTTGCTCAAGGAGCTTCTGTAACTTTTCGCGTAACATTTCGCCGTTTAAAATTTTATTTTGCATTTGCTCTTGTTCGTCCCTTAGCGTCTCAGGACTAGACGGTCCAGAACTTCTGTGACTCGATACCCAACCACTTTGTTCGCTTAGTGAAGATGTCGAACTGCTACTGGGTTTAGGTTTTGTACCTGGAGATGTATCAAATTGTGGAGGAGGAGCAAGATTTGGCAGACTTTCACTGAATCCACTATTCTGTTCGACATCAAGGGATTCTAACTTAAAGGGTACGCTAGCAGAAGAAAGCATCCGATTTTCTTTGCCTTTGCGAGTTTTTAAAGGAATATCACTCTCAGAACTACTTGAATCCTTTCCCAAAGTTCCATTTTTCATCATCTCTTTTAAATCAGAAACTCGGACTCGAGCTATTTCAACAGCTCTTGGAATACCTTGGGTATTCCTTAGGGTTTGTGAAGAGTTACTTCGAGGAATTGTGCTTATTTGATGTGTGTTGCTCATGTTTCCGCTGCAGTAAAGTGTTTGCTTTCTTGTTCTCACAGGAGGATACGAGTTTCTAGGTGGTACACTCATCCCGCTGCCTTTGGGCAATGAATTGTAGTACGCACAAGGTGGTTGCGTCGGATTCAGTAATTTTATCTCATTCAAATAATCTAGCTTTAAGGGTTTTGACCTCTCATTGTTATTAGTTGTTTTCTTTAGATTTTCTCCAAAGTTTTGCGATTTTTCTGAATAATTACTATCACCATTCGTAAGCAAATTTGAGGAATCCAAAAGTTGCTGCAAACGTCGATTTGGATCTCCGGGGTTTTTATATTTCTCCCTGAATTCGTTTATGTTGCGCATTATGTCTTCAGCCTGAACCTTGCCCTTCCGAACCATCGTATTTTGGGATGAATTGGCCGAATATGCATTTCCATTCATATGATTGTAGCTGTAATTGCTAATACAAAATTGATTTTGGCCTGTTTGATGTCTCGGTAATGAGGCGGTTTGGTGAGACGTTTCTAGCTGATCTAAAGATTTACTGTGTCTGGCTGGCAGCGTACTACCTCCTGAAGTAAAATAGTTAATTCTATGATCGTAGTGACAGTCTTCACCCTCTAGGAGAGTAGAAACTGAGTGTCGCGAAAGTGTCCGTCGCCTTAAACTTTTATTACTTGCAGCAGCAGGTGTGATAGTAAGGCTAGCCTGCAAGACCTCCCCACCTAACGCAAATCTAGGCGTCATCACACCTAAGTAATTATGTCCCTTGGGATAGTCGAGGCTAATTCCACAGGAGCATTCTTTACGGGGATTCAGGTTTATAACCGAATTAACTTTTTCGCTTTTAACGGTGGTTGATTTACTTAGTGATGAAGTATCATATCCATTTAAGTGTGGGTCACTCCCGGTTCTTCGGCGAGAATATTTGGGTGGATCCTGGTACCGATCCTCAAATATTAGTGGAAGGGAATTGGCGTCCCCATCAAGGGGAGTGCAGTGAACTGGCAAAGGAGGTAGAGATTGCATGTATCTACTTCTTCGGGCTATTTCACACACCGCCACGTAGCTTTGGTAGTTGTTATCGTAGCACCCGGAGGCTGTGTGGCGAGGATGTTCCATTACAAAAAACCCTTCAGCAAATCGCCTTACACGTAACACATGGTGTTTTTTCGCTAGCAATGTGTGGATGGATGGCTGTGTTGATGCAGCGAGTATTCTCCGCCAATACATTATACATTCTGCGCATAGCTGCGCAATATCGGAGTTAGCTCTTATTGCAAAGTCTTCCTCGGAATCATGGAGCTTAAAAAATAAAATTGAATGATAGGTTTAACTAAAGGCTTTAAAATGCAATAAGTGTTTAAAAATAAGGAACCAGAGTTATTTTTCATGTCATGAAAATAGATCATGTCAAATGTACATAGCCTATAACATTTAAAAGATCTTATGAACTATTGAGTTTGTAATTTAAGCTGATCAAGTTAGATTAAGTGCATAATTTTAAAATAATGGATCACACTAATAATGAACATAATCTAAATTTACGGTGAAATCAGATTAGAATTAGAAGGTATACATGCGCCTACAACTAGCACGTATAGCGAACAAATGCGCCCAGTACGTTTATGGTACACTCCCGCTACGGGTACAAAAATGGAAAAATACGCCTGCCACACGGTCATGCACGCTCCCGCTACGGGCATAAAAATGGAAAAATTTACTCTTCAGAGAGGTATGCACGGTCCTAGTACAGGTATGAATGCGCTTGTAATCGATCAATATGACAGTAAATTTGAGTGCGATTTAATTCATTTTTATAAAGATTACGATACAATAATAACACAAAAAATACAAAAATTTGAATAATATAAAATAGAGACTTCATAAAATATATATGTATAAGATAGTTAAAGAAAATGTTCGAATTGATGGCACTCAAAGGCATCCATAATAATCGATGGGAAATATTCTATTTATTTTATGAATTGTAGGTGGCTGTAATCCACGAAAATAATTTCAATATTTTCATCAAACGTAAAGTACCATGCTTCGCTTGCACTATTTCGTGTGTATTTTAATGATACGCACCTGTAACAGGCTGCATTTTTAGAAATTGAGTTTGTACTCGGGGCGTACCGTGCCTCATTATGGCGCTGTACAGTCGTTTTGACGCTATGCGGTTCAAATTAAAAGCGGGCGAGTCTTAGTTTTTGCTTATATTATTAAAACATTAAGGTATTTCCAAATAGGTGACAACATCGATCGTTTTAAAATTTATTGTAATGATAATAATCATTTAATGTAATAAATATAACAGCAAAAATAATTTCAGTGTCTTTTCAATTTAAACTTGGATTTTGTATAAACATTTTATTTTCATTTTGTATCGAACTCGTATTTCTCATCAATCACTCGAAGTTGTTGTTCAAATCAATTTTTGCGATAGTTGTGAATCATCATAAAATTATGTAAGTGCGTGCTTTTTACCATCTGATGCCATATAATTCTTATTGTTACATATATAGGTAATAAGAATCAAATCAATTTTTAAAAAATTGATCTGAGCTTTGAAAGACGATCTGATCTCGTTGACTTGACATTTTATATGATTATTATAAACATACCTTAGCTTGGTCTGCTAACTTCTGTAATCTTTCTGCAGTGTCAGTTTCCTTTGATGCTGTTGAGCCAATTAAAGAGCTCCACTGGGGCGGAAGCACTGTACTAAATTCAGTTAAAGTAATTTTCAGGGCTTCCACAGCACTAAGGAGCAAGGCACAAATTTCTCGATGGACGTGTCGAGCCTGAAGTAATCGTCCTGCAGCACCCCCGTTACACTTTGTACTTCCTCCTACCTGTGGCCCAAAAAATACTGCTTCCAAAGGTCCTGGCGACATACTTCCCCGACAACTTAATTTCCCGCTTCCTATCCATGGCTTTGAACTTTTTGGGGCGCTGAAAGAACATTAACGATAATAATTTTATCATTTGGTTGAGAAGAGTGGTAGTCAAGTACTTATATGAAGCAAATCGTGAAAGGAGATGAAGACACGAACGGATAATGAAGAATCATGCATTAAATAACAAATAAGATCTTAAAAGCAACGGAATCTTAATGGGGACAAAACAGAAAAAACGGCTTACCAGCTCTGTACATAATGCAAAAGGCTTTTCCTTCGGTTAATGCATTAATTTTTACATTCACAAGCAGTGTACGGATTACATTGGTTTAACATTTGTTTAACATTGATATAACATTCGTTTGTTTGTTTGTTTAAGCCCAAGATAATAAGCAATGAAATGAGATGAAATAAGCTCATTAGAATTTTTTACTAGATTTCATTAAAACTAGATTAGATAGAAATTGTTATAAACAAATTGTAAAATTGTTTCGGTATAAAATATTATAGTGTTAAAAATAATAAAATCGAAATAAGTTATTTTATCTTAGCTGTAATAAATATCGTAATGTATTTCCTCATTTTATTGACACAGCTTTAGTAAGATAATAGTACATACAGTGAAGAGCAAAAGTGGAAAGGTGGTCCACACTTTTGCTTTTAAATATTTATGACATAGTAGCGGAAAGGCTGACGGAAATAAAAAGAATATTGTTATTTACACTTATGGTTGCATATTCAGAATATGTTGCTTTTATTTTTCACTTCATCTAAATACTAAGACAAAATTACAATTATGTCGAAAAAGTCAACTTTTCCACTTTTGCACCACACTGAGCGTACGTGGACATTTCATATTTAAAACTATTTCAATAAACTCGTTACAAGACAATCGAGTCAGATAAATAGTCTTTTAAAGAAAGTTAGAGTAAGTTGTAAAAATCTGCCGCTTAACACATAGTAACTTAGTGTTTTAGCAAACCTTTAACATGCTTAAATATTTTTATGAAATGTCCACGTACGCTCAGTGTGGTGCAAAAGTGGAAAAGTGGACTTTTTCGACATAATTGTAATTTTTTCTTAGTATTTAGATGAAGTGAAAAATAAAAGCAACATATTTTGAATATAAGCCATAAGTGCAAAAAACAATATTCCAACATTTCCGTCAGCCTTTCCACTCCTTTGTAAAAAATATTCAAAAGGAAAAGTGTTGATAGTAAAATTTCCACTTTTGCTCTTCATTCTTTATTAAATGTTATTTTCTTGAGCTAGTTCTCAGTTTATACATAAAAGAAAAATTGATTTATTAAATGTTATCTTTTATAATCGGAATATATGTAAATGAACGATGCTTCTCATGTAGCTCAATTAGTGGATCCTATTAAGTTTTTAGTATTATTAAATAATTAAAAGTATAAAAGTACAACGTACTCGCCTGTCCGAAAACAGCTCTAACGATTTGAGGAAATTTACGGAATGAGCATGTGAGTCTTCATTTGTAGAAAAATTCGTTTACCCTATAGTTATTATTAAATTAAATGCTCAGTTATAATTATATGAGGTAATGGCGAAAACGTTAAAGATTTAAATTAGTCTAAGGTCAAGCTTAAATCACGCTTGAGAAATGTTTGAAACTACATAAGCTACATTTAAGAAAGAGAAAGAAAATAGAAACCTCTATCACCATTATATATATTTAAATAACCGATATTCAAAAGATATCGGTTTTGTAAATATCCCTTTGCAAACGATACTAGGATTTTTCAGAACAGAAGAGGAGTCTATCTCTCAGGAGCTTATTTTTAAAATAGAACTCTCGAAAGCAATTCAATTTTCCCTTTATCTGAATGAAATTACATACTAAAATTATTTAGAGTAGAAAAACAGAAAATGGTAAAGCGGTTGCACACAAAACACTGCAATATAAAATTCTTTGTACGTATTTAAATCAGGGACAGAAAATAATGATTATTTCTGAAATTTATACTCAGCTATATTCACTTATTTAATTTGTAGCCTTATAAATAATAATCAAAAATATTTGGAAAAATAAATTAATAAAAAAATAAATTCATTATTAATAAATCAATAATATTTGGAAAAATTATAAATTGGATAATCCCAATTATAAGGTAGTTTTTACTTTTTGATAGTTGGATAACGATTACAAAGTAATTTTTATTTTTCGAACGCTTGACAACGATTTATTAAGTAATTTTTATTTTTCGATCACTCGATAACGATTATCAAGTAATTTTTATTTTTCAATCGCTCGATAATGAATTCAGATTTAGTTTTTTTGATTGTTTGAAATAAAATTCATTTTATTGTTTTCCTTCCTTTAAGGGGTGAGGAACTAAAACAAAAAAATTGGAACGATTCAGAATGATAGTCCCTTTTTTGTTTAAGTTGATTACGAAATAAGTAAAAAATAAAAATTACTTGATAATCATTATTGAGCGATCGAAAAGTGAAAATTACCGTTATTTTGTCATCTCAGTTTTCTTGATAATAATCATTGTAGTCCTTGATTTAAATATTCAGGTCAGACTTCAGAATATAATGTGTTTCATTAAGTTTTCATATATGAAGGTATATAAATAATGGTTAAACTATTTTCATCAGGAAAATTTATGTACCTAAACCTAAACTACATGTATAGCTATTGCTTAACAATTATTATTCTAAAACAGTTTGTATTAAAACCTTATCAATGTAAAAAATATATAAAATCTTAAAATAGATATTTTATATGCAAATTCAAATTGAGATATTTTAAAAACGGAGAAACGGAAATTGATTGGAAGTAAATTAGCTTTGCTAAAGTGAAATCAAGTTATGTTAGGTAACTTTTTGATTTTACTGACAGAGAAAAATTCCGCTGACATGACCTATTTTCTTATACATATTTGAATAAAGAGACTTTCATCTTCACTCCTGTGAACACGACAAAGGTTCATGTACGAAAAAGAGGTAAATATCACAGTGGCAATCAAAACTTCAGTATATTTTGTCAGCACTGCCCTTCATATAGAAGTAGAGTCCTAAAATAAGATTACTGATACGTCATCCAAGCACGCGATTTACAGAACATATCGAAAAGACTAGTGGTGTGGTTTCAGCAACTGAAGTTTTATCTACTTCCTAGTTATTAATAACCCCACATTTTTTAGTATTTGTTCCTAAAATTTTATAGAAATTAAATTCAAAAATACTTACTTAATGTAAGGCTGATGGAGGGCTACTAAACTTGCGTGGATTCCCAAGCTAACAGCAGCCAAGTGGAAGTAATCAAAGAGAACAGGTAGATTATAATGTAATCCTCGTCCAGGATGGAAGTTCAACTGTAGAATTCTTGATGAGGCCAGCGATAGACTGGAGCCGTTAACTTGCTCTCCGAACCATAATTCTAGATTCAAGGAAAACTCCGCTCGTTCAATGGACTCCTTTAAATGTCGGCTGTCAACTGCAAAGAGAAAAAGAAAAAGTAATTGAAATATGCCCTAAAAATTAAAATGTTTTTTTTTGTCGCCTATGCGAAGATTAAAGACTTTATGCTGTCCCAAAGTTGTAAGTTTTCCCAAAAGAGTCGTAACAAAGCAACGCACTCAATATAATGACCATTTTCTTAACCCATTTTCTTTGTGCCATTATTTTGTGCAGCTCCCGTCTGTTGTATTTTTCCCCCCAGCTACATACATTATATCTGGAGCCTTCTAGATACCTAAAATTCTCAGACTTTCGACAAAGGGCTCAAATCTTGGCTTGTTCTCGTCACATTCAACGACCCGCCAATGTTTTCTTACCCAAAGACGAAGATGAACAAAAAATCAATATGGAGAGCTTACAGATAGATAAAATCTAATCGGTACATAATGCGCGTTAATTACCTTTCACAATTACAAAATAAAGAGATTTTTATCCTGTAATCTGTCTTGAGAAAAGGGGAGCAAAGAAAACATCTCGAAGTCCCTTTTATTCGCAGATTATAGCAATGCGATGGCTGTCGTCCTTTGTTTTCTTCCATCTTGAAAAAATCGTAACTTTACCTCATTTTTTTGTGCTGAAGTTCATGTTATCATTATACTTTTTTTCAGATTCAAAGTTGGCTGACTTATTTTTATTAGAAAATATCTTTTTAGAAAAACTTTTACGATTACGATCTTAAAAGATTTGGCCTAAGTTGAGTTTAAAGTATACCCACAGATTTTAAGAGAGACTTAATATGGATATTAATTTGAGATGAAAAGAATATGCATCTACCTCAATAATTTTTGCTAGTCGCTTTGAATTTTTAATATACCTATTCAATTTTGAAATTTCAAAAAGTGATGAATTCTAGCAAAAATCGTGAAAATTTTAAAATCAAAAACATTTATGTTTTTTCCCTTTAAATAACTTCACACAAGTATTGAAAGGATTAAAAGGAAACATATACGGTTTGGGACACCCTGTATAAAATGTAGTATACAGGGTGTCTCAAAAATCAACGTCTAAACAATAAATTCATTACATATTCACAGATCAACACCACATTTGCGGCTGAACAAATAACATATCATTTTTATGTACAGAATTTTTCCGTACATTTCGAATTTGGAAATAAAAATATTCAATTGGCTTTAGTTTTCCATAAAAATAGAGTTGAAAAGTACAAAAGATCATATTTCTATCATTTATGAAAAGTCTTTAAAAAATAACGAATTGTTCTCACAGTTAATAACATAACTTAAGTAAAAGCTTGAATCTTAAGCTATTACATGAAAACCAAAACAATTTAAAACTGGTTGAAAAATTCCTTGTAAATTATATTTTCTTATAAACCAATTATTTCATACAGTAAAAGGGAAATTGAAATTATAACAAATTGTTCAAAAAGATTTATAGATGTTACTTGTATTTTATATTTTTCGATTATGATTCAGGCTTCCAATTGAGCCATATTAGAAGCATCTGTGATAAACATTTATTTTTCGATTAATTTTCAAATATAGATAAAATAAATATCATAATCCGCTTAAAAAATGTTCTGGAAATGATCTATCATATATCCTGCCGTAGCAAAAAAAATAAAAATTTGTTCCCCTGAGTTATAAAATTAATGCTATAGTATTCACGTCCGTGGACGTGTTAACTTTGAGCAATTTTGTTGGTGTGATATTTGTTATTTTATTTTTTTTGCAAACAGTTCTATCAAATGTAATTAAAAATATTTAAGGCTGCAGTTTTCTTACAACAAAAAAATCACTTTCAATTTTATGTGTATCAAAATTTTTTCCCTCAATTTTGACTATTCATTTCATAAAAAAAATATACTGAGCTTGTTTTGCAAATTGACCTAAAAGTTGGCGCATGTAGTCTACCTTTCTGCCACTTTTTTAATTAGGGAAAAATATATTGATATTTAAGTGAAGTAGGAACACCACACCGACAAAATTGCTCAAAGTTAACGACTTTCTTAAATTTCAAAGAAATGTTAAGCCTTTGTTACACAAAGTTCATGGGGAAGGTTAGATGCCTCTTCTGCTTCCTTCTCCTTGCGTAAGTCCATGTACATATATTTTGCTCTATATAATCAGGTTTCTTATTTCTATTTTATTGGACTTATATAGGAAATAATGTTTTTGTAATAATATCGTATGTCGCACTTAATCAAAATAATCAGAACATCGTTTGGATTATCTAAAATTAAAGTTATGCAAATTTATCTTTCGTGTTTTCGAAGATTTAATTTACCTGCAAGAAGAGATGAATATAACATTTAAGAATTCTGAAGTAAGATTACCTTTCACGTTAATTGAAAAACCTTCATAACTCCTAATTTCAAGTAGTTTTGTTTTTAAATAGGTCATCTCTGACCATTTCATATACATATGTATGTACATATGGGTATAAATTCCTTTTTTTCTCCTCTCGTATGCACATACATGTGAATAAAATTCTTTAATATTTCATTTGATGAAGTAAAACCTCATTAAAGCACCATGTAGGTCAGAAATGCAGAAGTGGAATTTACACAAATGTATGTATATGTGCATCTAAAAGTGAAATTTCTGACTAATTGAAATATCTAGTAAAGAGGTTCTAAATGAAAAGCAGTGGGACTACTCAAATTATAAAAACAAAAAAAAAGGATTAAATGACATAAGGAGATTAAGGACTTAACCCCAGGACCTGTTTTCCCTGGAGAGTACGTCCTTTACCTACAGAGTTTTTCTTTTAAAGAACCCTTCTGAAAGAAAGTATTGAGGTCACCTAGAGTGGGAACGTAACAAGGAAATTGGGAAATAAGGGTTATTGCATTCTAGCCGACGAGTGCACGTAGTTCTTTTGAGGATCAGACAAGTATACCTGAATGCAAAACATTTTTACACTATTTTCACTTCCTTTAAAAATAGAATTTCTTATTTAAGGAAAGTGGGAGATTGGTTTAAAATAGCCAAGTTTCTTTCTGTTGATTACTAGAATGTGGATTATATGTAACTTAATAGGGTAAAGTATGCTAAATGCCCCAGTGGGATAGACGTTCCAAGTATCAAAAGTAATACATTCAAAAATAAATTCGAATTAAATTGGTACCTCTTTTATTGGCAAACACTCATGTGACGCGTTACCGCTCAAGAAACACACATACATACAACTCTCATTTAGTGACGCAAAAATGTCCATATTATTTTTTTGCCGTGACAAAAATATACAGAATCATCATTTTCTATATTCGATAAGTAATGATATTTTTGTTTTTTGTATCTGATTTAAATGTAAAGTGTATATTAAATGCCGAATCCGCAAATAAAAATGGGTGTTCCCATTTAGAATTTTTCCACCAAGGGATGTGGGGTCGAATTTGATATCAATTTATTATGTAGGTAGGTATTCAAAGTTTATGAAAAAATATTTTGCGTGTGTTTATACTTTTTTTTGATCTGATGTGTATTTTGCGAGTTATTCGACTATCCCCGAAACTTTTTTTACACGCTTTATATCTTTCCTTCAAGAACATTTCGAAGACGTTTTTCTCAGAGTGAAACCAAAAAAATAACTCTAGGTTTATTTTATTTAAATATGGAACCATAATTATGATATTCATTATAAGGACATCTATCTCAGTATCTAAATTTCGCATCGAGATATTAAAAAAGGAATTTGAAAAACGCAAAATCGATAAAAATTTTTTTTGCAATACATTTTGAAAACACTTTTTCTTTTTCTTTCCTTTGGTGGTGTTTGTTGCTCGATCACGCCTAAGCGTTTTATGCGAAATTGATAATTTCTTCACTGAAGGTATGAATAGTTAATGTGACGGCCAACAATTGTTAATTTCAAGATTATTCTATGAAAATTGGTATTTGGAGGTTGGATTGCGAAACCACTGATGTAAGTGAGGAGGGAATTATAGGAATAGTTGTGGCCGGGCAACGCCGAATACCAGTCAGATAGTTTAGAATTAATTATTATATGAATGTTATATTTCCCTATTTTTATATTTCCTTCTTTAAATTCAGTACCTAAATTATATAAATACATTTTCTTTTTTAAGAAAAATATACATACATACATACATATATGTATATTGTATGTACATGTACATATTTAGTTTTAGATGACCTTATAAGGTATTAGTGTCTGTTAATTTATGTATGTTCATATGTATATAAGATAGAGTGAAATTTTAACTTAATATTAATATTGCGTGGCATGTTGTTCTTGCCTCAAGAATTTTATAAATAATTAAAACCATTTTCCGGAAATTTCATTAAATAAATTTTTGCAGGTTACAGCACCCTGCCCGTTTCGCATAATTTTGAGAAAGCTTCAAAACTCGAAAACTTCAAAAAATATAACACAAGGGTACCACAATTAAGTTACAAAATACTTTATTATCTTGAATGAGGAAGGGAAAAATCAGAGTTCAACATTTTCCATTAACTTTTAATGAATGTTAATGTAACTTTACCAACTAATTTTAATGCCAAAAATTTAGTATGGGGGAACCGCTTTAATTAAATGCCATCGTAGTGTAATCTCTGTTTGAAATATTTCAGGAATGTGTTTCGTAGTCTCTAGAGTGCCAAATGCCTAAATATTTCACCTGAATCTAGCTGGCACCCTATTTGATATTTTTGGCTAATAAATAACTGAACCTGAAGGGAGTCACTCCATAACGCCCTTCTTGCGAGGAGATCTGGGCAACAAATTAAATCTTGGGCTGGCAAAAATTACACTTACCTAGTAAATGAGCTCGAAATAATATCACGTCCCGGAGGGTAACCTCCTCATTTCTGTAAAGTATCTGAAAAACACGTGACGCCCCGGACCCGCCAACGATACACGCGGAGCCCGGCAGAATGTTCTGCTGTTGTGTCTGCTGCGGCTGCTGCTGCTGCTGGTTGGTCGGATGCTGCGAATATTGCTCAGGTATGCTCGTCTCGACCTGGACCGGCAGTCGCGGGGAAACTCTCAGGGAGCATCGCACTTGATAGAGGCTGAAAATAGCAACACGCGACATGAGCTTCTATTTATAGTAGAGGCCATCCAAGTTGTAAATAAAATAGTGGGAAATGAACTTAGTATGGCTCATTAAGAGTCCGTTGATTCTGATAACCTATTTGAAGCGGTTGGCAAAGGTTAATTATAAGAATCTGACACATTTGAGAGCGGCCAGGCCACTTGCCAAAAATAATTTGTGCTAGCTTGATTGTTCAACTTGAAATAATTACGTAGTCAAAGCACAAGCATAATGCAAATTGGTTGCAAAATTTCATATATATAAAAATTCGTTGAGTCGATTATAATATTTTCAATGTGCAGATCGAATTTTAAAAGCAATTTTTTACTCTTTAACACATCACCGTTAGTAGTTATTTTTAATGTTCGATATTGCAATACGGTATAACTGCCAAATTTTTCGAAATTGAAGGGATTTAATTGAATGAATAGAGCAAGTACAGTAAAATTTGGAATATTAGTTTGTTTTTATAGAGTAATGAATAGTCATTTAAAGTTATTTTCTAGGGACATCAAAATTATTGATACTATACTGACTACAAGTATCGATAGTTCATGGCATTGAAACTTTGCAAAATTTTCTTATAAATATGTACAATGAAAAAAATAAGTCAATTTAACCAAAACAAATTGTTATAAATGACCGCGTTGTACATACATATAAATTTTTAAATATTTTAATTTTTTTTTAACTATTAAAAATATTCAATTTCAAATTTTATTCTTAAGCAGCCTACGCCACACATCGCGATCGCAGGTTCGAATCCAGCCGCGGTTTGTCGACAATAATATATCACAGAAAAATTAACTTTTTCGTCAGGAAATTAAATATTTTTCGTTGTTAAAAAAAACCAATACGCTTAAAAATTTTGTAGTGAAATCTAATATTTTTGTATTGTATATATGACTACACCAGAAAAATATTAAAAACTAATAAATTGTAAATATTAAAACGAGGGATTTAGTAATGCTGACCTTAGAACTAAGTACATAAAAAAATGAAATTTTAAGAAAGTTGATATTAAGTTTTAATTGGTCAGGAGAATACCCCGAATTGAAAAAATTATTAAATCCGGTGCTGGGTTCGAAACCTGCGACCTGCGGATTGGCGGGGCTCTAGACCCACCGAGTTACTTCATTCCGTTGCGATGCCTCTTTAGCAAGTTGATTTTCCTGTGATATTCCGACTTCACCGTGGCTACATTCGAACCCGGGTTTTCCGAAGTGGCGGACCGATGCTGTAGCTCTGACCTATCCTGAACCATCAACACATCTACGGTTTTACGGTTTATGAGTAGCGTATTTGTTGCAAAATTTCCTTTCTCTTATACTTCACACTTCGAATTTCAATCGGGCGGATATAAGGACTGGCCATCGATTTTACCGTTTTTTTTACAAAGCAATATATTGTATTAAAAATATGTAAATACTAGAAAATTTATACTTAATCCGACTTGATGAAAATCAATGCCATCGATATTAGTTTCATAAATGAATACCATAAATATTATACTGTAATGCAAAATACATTACATTTACTTTCAATATTTAACAATAATTAAAACTAAATACAGATTGCATTGCATTTCGGCTGTAATATTAAGGCAGTATTAAAATTAACTCTAAGATTTTTAACCGTGACCTTAATTGTTTGGCGCCTTTTTAACCAACAATTTTTTTAGTGTACTGATAACTTACCATAACTTCTAAAATAGCGATAAAAAATTCGACCGAATCGTAAAATGTCTTATGCGACGTGTTTCCTAAATATGTTGTCCCAACCATGAACGCTTCATTTCGGTTCTTTCTAATTGGACCGAAACACAAAATCTGTCCACTTTAGAGAAATTGCACTGCGCGTTGAGCTGCGCTACTTAGTAGCTGTCGGCTCATTTCATTAACATATCGGGTATATTAGACACATTTTTGTAATCTGAACTTGATTTTAAAAATGCCAATCGAAACGTTTCAATTGGACAGATTTTTTTTGGGCACAGCAATTTTGGTTCAATGTACCTAATTGAAATAATTTTGGTACAAAAGTATCATTATGAAAAATCAACCGGTATAGTTCTGACCGAAATAATAACGTTATTAAAACGTTGATGGTTCCCTGGTACAAATATACATACATCGGCGACATTAATTTCGAGCGCACTATCAAAATTTGAAATTTATTAAAGGGTGAATATAATTTTTTGAATTCAAGTGAAATTAAGGTTATGGTGAAGCCAATAATACTAAATGGATACTCAAAATGACCGATCCGGTATGGCGACAACACATTTTTGGATTTGACGATTTTTTGAGTGAAATTAATTACTAAGAGTATTTTGGAGCTACTTATTTCGAATCTACTATACAAATTTTGAAACTGAAAATGGCGGACCCAATATGGCGACAATGCTTGTTGTAATGCAAGTTATTTTAATGAAAACTGACCTAAAATTAATTCGTTAACACTAACATCGAGTCTACTTAAATATTTGAAAATAAAGCTCATACGATGCAAAAAAAAAGAAAGAAGAAGAAAAAACGTTTTCACTAACGGTGTTGTGAATATCGAACATGAAAATTTTTCATTCGATCCTATTGTGCCACGAATAAATTACTTTAGAATTTTAAAAAGTTTTGTAACGTAAAGTTATAAGCTTTGCGTAAAACTCCAATGTTATATCTGTTATAAAAATTTAAATTGTAATTTCATAAAAATAATCCCTTTATTAAACTTCATACTCAAATAATCCTGCTTGTAATTATTTCCACGTTAACGAATAGCAAGCAATCTGGTACCCTTCTGCGCTTTCAGATAAATTAAGTATTCCGAAGGCACGACGAGGTGTATTCAAACACCTTCCAGGCTTGGAAGGGTTGATGTACTTTTATGAGATAAGAAGTTATTCACCACCAGGGAAGGAAAATCAGAGGGGATTCCGTCAGATTCTATTCACAAATGAAGCTCGTCATCTTGAGCGCCACTACAGTAGGTATTTTTGTTTACCTACGTAACTGGAGGAATGTGATAGAATATTCAAGCAGGCTGGGAAGTTAAAGGCGTAAAAGGTTGGAAGATAAAATGTTCCGTAATTTAAAATTTTCAGCATGAATAAACAACAACCTACCTAAAATTCGAAAATGTGTGGATGACAGTGATTTGAAAAATTACTATAGTTACATACATTGTCTTTTACTTTTATCCTATTATTTCTTCTAATTTGAGAAGAGAAAACGAAGAACTCGAATTTGCTCCTGAATGAATTTGAAAGCTTATATATCAAATGCGAAAACTTTTATGTAATCTGAATTTTTTTTAAATTTTGATAACCTAACATATTCGTAAAATAGAATTGTGGTTGCCATATTGGGTCTGCCATTTTGAATTTAGAAAGTTCTATTTTAAATTTTAAATAAGTTTTAGCGAATAATTTGTACACCAATGTTAATTAAAATACCTTGAATTTCGAAAACTACGTTCACCAAATGCAATTTACAAATTGTGATTGTAGATTGAAAATAAGTGGCTTAAAACAAAATACCCTTATTACTTAATTTCCTTTCAATTAATTGAATTTGAAAAATTGTGGTGATAGTAGGCTCAAAATAAGCGTTATGTACCGGTTTACTTTTACACTAGTTTATACATTAAAATCCTTTTAATTTACAAAAAATTCGGTCGCAAAACAAAAAATTTAAAATTTATTCATACATGTGCCTACATATATGAGGTATCGTTAAAAATAGCCTTTTGATTAGGTGAACGTTTTAATTTGTAATAATATATTTTACTTGTTACGCTATGAAAGTTTCTATTTTAGGCACATTTAGTTAACTGGTCTACAAAGAAAATGGTTGTTCGTAATATAATTTATGTGTAAAAACATGAATATTCTACAGTTTAGCAATAAATGCTAAAAATAGTCTATCATATACATACATATCTATGTAATAGAACAAAAATGTAAATAATTTACGCACGGCTTTAAAATGTCCCTTTAAAATAAAGAAGTCCAGAGAATTTTTGACCTTAACTAAAACTTTTTGAGGCTTTCCATAGTATGGAATCCTCAGTGCACGAGTCTAACTCGCAATTGACCAGTTTCTGTACTTTTATTCGAATAAAGCAGTTTATTTTATTTAAAAGGTTATGCTTTTAAACTCATTTTTTATTTGAATTTAAAATTAAATTATTTTCACAATGAAGTATTTAACAGTTTTTCTGCTACAGTAATGCTATGGGACTTGACTGATTTTCAGTGACCAATAACAGAACATTTCTGAAATAATTAAATGAATTAAAAATCGTGCTATTGGTAAGATTCTGGTGTTATTTTATTGCACTTCCCAATTTTTTATAGTTACTGATTTATTAAGATGAAAATATCCTCACAGAATTTTTTGAAACTTTGTAGGAATGTTCATTGAAGGTTAAAAGCGACGGATGTGCAAAATAAGAGTACAAGGGGCCGACAACGTTTTCTTGCATATCTGTCGAATTTGGACTCCAAATGAACACTCCTACAAAATTTTATCAAAATCCGTGCCACATGCTTATTATTTTTCTGCTAGTTAAAATATCATCATTGTATGTATACCTATTGCAAAAGTTGTGTGAACTTGTTCTTCAAAAAACAAGTATAATTTGTTTCCATTGTTTCAAGACTATTCAAAAGCTAAAAATGGCAAGAAACAATATACGGCCGAAATTCAATATAAAATTAGGAAAATTTAAATCTAGCTCTCCTGTTCTTTTCTGAAATAAAATACTTCCTTGTGGGCTTACGACTAAATAAACCGCGGCTTCTATTGCTCTTCTCATAATTGTCTGTTCACTAACTAACACATTAAAATCTTTTATAATCTGAGAGGAAGAAATTGTAGGATCATTTTAAATTTTTTCAATTAAATAGTCTTCTGCTCGCGAAATTTTGCGCGGTTCTCTTTCAGAATCTAGAGGGGAGATATGACCCATCACCTCATATATTTTATTTAGCCGTGATTTAACGGATGTATTGATGTACTATTTTTTACCAAGTTTCTATAAATCTTGTTTCTAAGCACTTTTAAATTAAATTTCGGTCGCGTATTTGATACTATTTTTTTTTAATCCTGACACAAACACAAACTATTACTTGTTTTCTGGAGAACAACTTCGCACATATTTTGCAATAATGATGATATTTTAAGAGCAGAGAAAAATGGAAGGAAAGTTTTTCGCCTATGCGTTGTTTTAACGACTGTCTTTTACTTAATAATGACTTAAATCACTAGTTTACAAATTGTTTGTTTTTTTCTACACCATAATAGGTGTTTTTGATAGAACTATCTCGGTAGATTACAAATCCGAAAATAAAAATTCTCCAGCACATCCGGTTTTTGAGTAATAATAGTATGAAAAGTGAAAAATCCTTATTTTGGCCATTTTTGAAAATTTATTAAAAAATAATGGAATGACGTGGAAGTTCGAAACATATCTCCAAAAACAACTGAAATGTTTAACTGCACTTATAAAATATCAGTTATTTGAAAGGTCTATCCAGAGTTGTTCAGAAGACACATTTTTGAATGGCCTCCTATGTCCGCAGTTCATTTATTTCATATAGTCTAAGCAAAGGTTCATGAAAAACTCATTCTGTAAGCAAATTTTAAAAAAGTTTTTAAATAACTGATTTTATATAGATAGTTAAGGATCTAATCTTTTATTAGAGGTATGTTTCACAATCGTGCAATGACCCGTTATTTTTGAAGAAGTTTTCAAATATGTCAAATATATGACTTTTGTCACTTTTCAATCCAATATTTCTCGAAAACGTGATGTGCTGATGATGTTTTTATTTGAAGTACAATTTCGTTGTAAACCAGTGTCATTTTTCTATGTGGTGTGCCTTAAATTGTCTACCGTTGAACGTGAGTAACTGTACATTGGTGTGTTTTACACGAAGCAAAACACCTATTGGTTACCAATATTCCATGGGGCATGGATGGTTGTGAACTCTCACGTCTTACCTTAGTAATAGATTTGGGTGTTACTTTTAATTCTAAGTTTGTCTTTTACGAGCACATAAATATGATTATCAATAAGGATAACTCATTATTGGGATTCATTGAGATGGACTAAGATTTTTGACGATTCTTATGTCACAAAAACTCTATTTACTTCATTCGTTCGACCCATTTTAGAATATGCAAGTTCTGTATGGGCGCCTTCTTATAAATTCCAATCTGACCGCATTGAGGCTGTGCAGAGAAGATTTTGCAATTCGCCCTCAAGGGCTTACTGTGGGTTGATTCTCTTTGCTTACCGCCTTGCAGAGACCGCCTAGGGCCACCATGCAAGCCCTAGCGGATAGCCGATAGGCATATGATCTCCAGTTCTCGGCTCCAAGATTGTGAATGTGACTGTCCGCAGTGTGTCCTTTATTTTCGTTATCTGTTCCTCACCCTCTGGTTTTAGAGTTAAGGGGACCTGGTGGTCTAGCACCCGTGAATTTAAGGCATTTTTAGGATTTTTTTAAGATGAAAATAGTGAACAACGATATTTAAACTTTTAAGATATATGTTTGTATTATTAGACTTACGGGTGTAGCTATGGTCCTTGCCAGAAATAAAGAAAAAGACGTTTTGTTGACAAATGTAGCGCATTCTTGAAATTTTGAATACCGAAAACAGATTATTTTTCATTAGTTTTCTTACGCAAAAAATAAGACGTTTTAAAAATAAAAATTTGATGGTGGCACCGGCCATAGCCACTGGTGTACTGAATAACATATTAAAATTTGAGATGATTCGGATAAATAGTTTTTCTTTTTTCATCCCGCCGCGCCGTGCAGAAAAAAGTACATAGTTTCGAAATAAATGAGTTTAAAGTTTTAAGTATGTATGGCGAGTCAACTGTTCGCTTCCTGCTTAAAAGGCTGTAGAACTTATAATACCGTCAATATCATTACAAAAATGTAACAGTATACTCTCGAAGGACTATACTTTCGAAATATTAAAGAAAAAAAATCGATTTTTCGAAAATCCTAGACCACCGGGTTCCCTTAATAGAATGATAAACATATGTACCTTATCATCGTACTAATTATGGACTATATGAAGCAGTCACAGGCATCGCTAAATGTTAAATTTGCATCATGATATTTTTGATTTTAAGTTATCGTGCTTCTATGTTCTACATTGAATATTATGTTTTCTTGTTTCTTCCCTTTCGTTATATATTCTTTGTAAACTAATAGATATTGTATGTCTTACTGCAAAAAAATAAATAAATAAAATACATGTCTAATCAAATTTTCCTTTACAGATAAAGTTTTGATAGTTAAATGCAAGTTGGAATAATAATCTAGAGGGTCCTATACTATAGTTTTGTTCAAGAAAATTTGGACTGTTGCAAATTAATATTTGTGTTAATTTTTGTTCTTTGTAAGACTGAATTGTTATTGCTATGTTTTTTTATTGTATTACGAAGTTACATACATACATATATACGAATAGGTACTAAAAACTAAGGACTGCATTTTTTCATGTTGTTTTTTTTTGTAACCAATACGGTATGCTGTTTGCAAGGGGGTGCTTTAGTTTTGGCCAATATTTGTATTGCAATGATTCTAAAAAATACCTTTAATCAAGGCGAACTGAGAAAGGATTAATTTGAGAGTCGGTTTATTGCAGTTGGAAAAGTCTGCTGTCCTGATTAACTTTTGCCAACCGCTTCGAGAGACTCACGCATACTGGAGTAAAATTATTTACTATTTGTAAAACTACAAAACTTACCCTCTTTGGAAAAGATCGACGTTGTAGAATTTATATAACTCAACGGAAAATTCAATGGTGGCCTGTAAATCTCCCATAATCCTTTTCAATAGCGCCAAACAGAAATCTGAAGCTGGTAGTAGTTTTATCCGTATACCTACGTAACGTTATATTCAATCCTGAGTAATTTCTCCCTGTGGGAAGCTCCTGGCAAAATGTCCCGGCGAATGTAATATCCGGCCCCAGTGACCTCTCGCTCCTCGTCTCCCGCAGCTTTTCTTTTTTACGTGCACCGTCGCGTCCATTTACGTGTGTATCCGCATCACACTCAAAAATCACTTCCACTTTTCCACTTCCTGCGAAGCCCTATTTCCATTTACACTGTTCATCACTCATTGTCTTCTTTTCGAATTTTTTAGAGTATTGAAAAAAAATATTAGAAAGTTATTCGTGCCGAGCGCATGTTTTTAGAATGGGAACTGAGACAATAGCGCCTTCAGAAGTAGCACCATCATTATTTCTTAAAATAAAATAAAGCATCTTTGAAACGCGCACTGTTAGCACTTATCCATCCAAGTTTTTCCGCTCTAAAAGCGGATCCCAAAATTACACTGTTTCTGAGCCCACCCTCATTTGCTCAGAAGTCATCCAAAGAATAAACGTGTCTTAAATGCACTCTCCCAGCCAGTCGGTCCCGCAATTTGTCTCGAAGGATGTCGACTTGTTTTCATCCAGTCTATTTGTGCGGTTCACAACAAAAGCTCGACAAACACTGGCATGCCCGCAACGCAAAGCTTTTTATTTTGATGTCTGGAGATAGGCACACAGGTGAAATTAATCCGAGAGCACCCTCGGCACGAGGCTGGAATTAATTGGGTGACGTGACGTTGTCCCCAACTAATGACGTCCTCGGCTCGTTATGCCCGTGAAAGTGCTCGTTTCGTAGCCGCGGCTAAAGAGAGCCTCCGCAAGCTTTCGGCTCGAAGGTCTCTTCGGGGGCGCTGTGCGCATGCAAACAACTCGAGGTAAACAAAACTCGAATGACAATTTGGCGACAGGGCGCTTTACACGCTTCCAATTATTCTGCCCGTCCCGCCCGTCCCGCCCGGCCCTAGCTCCACCGTGCATTTTCGACCGATTGCGATTGCATAAAAATAGTGTCAATGGCACTAGCGGATGTGAAATGGGACCTATCTTGATAGAGTAATTACTCTTCCGAACCGTGTTTATTTTTCAGCTTTCCAACGAGTCCTCGTCGACGGAAACATCTTCATTAAGAATACTTTTCAATTTCTTGAAAACCCCTGAGAGCTCTTTGCGAAGTAGAGCTTTCTTCGGGTGCGTGCCATTTCACGGAGCTGAGCTGTTTGCTTTCCTACTTTGCTCTATAAACGTAGGGTGATTTTAATTTCTAAGCCCATGAGGCGTTTCGACTTTCGAGAACAACCCCGGCTACGATTTAGACGACAGCAAAATATTCTTGGGTATCCCGGATTTTGTACTATCAAAAAATCATAGCCTTCCTTTCCTTTCCTTTTACACTGTAGATAGGTATGTACGTTCCTTCGAAAACCATTAAAAAAAAAAATCATATAAAGAAATACGTGCGACATATTGTAAAGGACCCTACACAAGATGTATGAAAAAGTGTGTACAGCCAAATGGACTGAAAAGTTAGTATGTTGTTCCTACTTCATGATATCTTGATCAAAAGTTCTCATAGGCGCGACGTCTGAAAAAGGCCAGTTTTAGAGATACAGGGTGTGTCATTTTAATAGACGCACCCAAATATCTCGGAAACTACGCACCCTAGGAAAAAATATTTCGGGCAAAAGTAGAGTACCGAAGAGGTCAACTAGCGGTAACCTTGCATTTGTTGACCTTGAGATCAAAGATCAACGTCATTTCAAGGTCAAATAATCCTTTACATAGGGATCCCTACTTCTGACCCCGGAAATGGAAAGAGCGCAACTTTATAGATATGCCCTTGATTCCGATTTTGAATTTGAACGTCATGTGGTAAAAAAACGATGCATCCAAATAAAGTTATGTATCCCTATTTATTATGAACAATTCGGCTTATTTGAATTCAAAATGTTGCGCTCTTTCCATTTCCGGGGACAGAAGTAGGGATCGCTATGTAAGAAACTGATTTATCCTTGAAATGATTTTGATCCTTGACCTCAAGGTCAAGAGCAGGATCACCGTTAGTTGACCCCTTCGGTACTCTACAACTTTTGCTCGAAACATTTTTTCCTAGGGTGCGTAGTTTTCGAGATATTTGAGTGCGTCTGTTAAAATGAGACACCCTGTATCTCTAAAACTGGCCATTTTCGGATGTTGCGCTGAGAACTTTTGATCAGGATATCATGAAGTAGGTACAACATACTAACTTTTCATTCCATTTGACCACGCACTTTTTCATACATTTTGTGCGCGGTGGGGATCCATTGGGGATACGTTCCACAATTTTAAAAAAATCGTGTAAGATGAAAAGAAATAATGAAATCTATATTACATATTTATAAAACTTTCTCTTTAATTTTGTAAGTGTAAGTTTTATTTCAGTTTTGAAGGAAATTGCTTGTCTCTTCGGAATATTTTGTTGTTATTTAGGCATTTTATTAATAAGGGTACTATAAAATCAATGTAAAATAATAATTAATTAATTAATTAATTAAATTACCTTTTTTAATAGCAAAAATTATCATCCATACAAATTATACTGGAAATTTCACCATAGAATTAAAAAAAACTCTAATTTGAACATCAACTTTTAAAACTTTATTGAATTACTGAAGATGATCTGGATTAATCCAAAATATTACATTTGATTTCGTTGTGAAAGTTTTGGGTAGTTTAAGACTTTTAGGTTACTTATGATCTTTCCAATGCTATCATAAAATGTTTTAATTTAATAATGACTCCACTTAAATAAATACACATATTCAGTGAAAAAGTTTATTTTAGTATTCTTTAAAATTTAAGCAATGCAAAAATATCATAGTGAATGATTTACTTAAATTTGGGTCTCAAAAACGTTAATAAGCATTCATTTATTCATGAGTTGAGTATACAAAATCCCCTTTCATTTTTTCTAAAATTGTAGCAGACTTTAATCGGATATACTATTATTTTATTGAAAAGTGTACTACAATAACTAATAGTTTAAATTATAATTTTGGCCCTTCTGAGCAAATTGAATATTCCTATGTTTCAAGATCCTTTAAATATGTACTTTCGGGTTATTTAATAGACACTTACATTTTGTGCGGGGTCCTTTGGAGATATGTTCCACAATTTTAAAAAAATCATGTAAGATAAAAAAACTCAGAATATGTTCCCCGAAAAACCGTGCAAATAAAGTAATAATGATATCCATATTACATATTTATAAAATTTCCTCTTTGAGATACTCTTACCAAAATTTGGCTGATTTGTTATAAAAATGCTTATTTCAAACGATAATTTTAAAATCTAACACCTTTAATGATAGTCTATTAAGGAACTTAGTTTTAATTATAGTTAGATAAATGCAGTCTATCGTTTTAGTAGCGATGTCAGTAATTCAATATAGCGAATTTACTTGACATGTTTTTTTAATATATTTCGAAGTTACATTCTTGACAGTGATTACGTCAAAATAAAACGGTTTTAGTTTAGTATATGTACATACCTATGTATTTTAATTTATTGAAATATGGTTTCGGGGTTTGAGGGGAGAGGTTAGGAAAAAATACATATTCTTATGTTTTGATACGTTTTTTTGATTTTGTTCATTTTAAGAAAATGTTAGGAAAATGAGAAAAAATTACATAAAAACTGAGTTCGATCTTAAATTAGAAACTTGATGCTTTACTACAAAAATTGAGTCTGAGATTTTGCTTAGTTTTATTCGAATATGAGGGAATTGTCTTAAACTTATTAGGTAACTTGAAAAAAAAAGTTGCAAGGAGGGGATGATAAATTCGTTGAAAAAGAGAGATTAAATTCTTCGATTCTTAATTTTCGATTAGTCCTTTTCTTTAATAATTAGATAAAAATATTATGGATTTATTTTTGAAGAATACCTTTTTTGTTTAATAATTTTTGATAATACGCTTCCCCTTTGTTTAGAACTTCAACCCCTACAATTTTACAAAAATATTTCCGATGATATTAAATGGTATTGTTTCAAGATTTAATTGGATTAGATATGTTTTTTGTGGCAATAATTGGTATCTTCACCCACCACAGTTGATATTTAGGTCAATTAAATTGAAAGGCCTATTTTTCACCTCTTCAGTATCTGACTGAATTCTGACGAATGACCCTCTTTGAAGCTATCGTGCAATGTATTTATGAATTCAAATCTCATTTTGATTATGTTGCTATAATTCTGTTTACCCAATTAAAGCATCTTCTATTACGTAAATTTTTAATTCTGTTTTCACAATCAGCACAAACTGTTTTAAAATAGATTCTTAATTCCCAATACGAAATTAATGAATAATAGATTAATTATTTCCTGTCGGGAGTGACGTAAATTACTCCAAAAACACGCATATAATGTATATATATTTAATGGGTAAAAGATATATCTTTTGTAATGGATACGACACATTTGCTTTAGTCTATTGCCGAGAAAATCCTCGGGGGAGTGTGACGGGGATGTGTGCAAGTCCCTCCGGAATTCTAGGCCAAGTCGTGTCCCCATTCTTTAAAGCAGTATAAATCATTTCACATTGCAACTCGGCGAGTCTGGAATATTTTATGGGTTTGAGTACTGACCTTGATTACTCATTAACGACAACTTTCACAGGTAGTTGAACATAGTTGCCGAAATTCTATGAATTTAATGAAAAAATAGTGTCAAACATTTATTTTCGGAAAATGAAGATATTACAGGAAACGGATGTTTTTTTTCCGGGTTTTGATTAATAAATGATTTAAATCAAAGCTTGAGCATTTTTGTTACGCGTCGTCTCTTCATCTCTTCCGCAAAATTCTCTTATTTTCGTAATCGTCCATAAGCCCAATTTTCACACTGTATACGTTCAATACGTAAAAAGCACATAATATAATACGAATCGGGGGTGGCCCTTTGGATAAGCTTAAAATTATATATATTTTTTAATTTCTAGAACATATTTAAATGTTTTCTTTTTAATTATGTTCATAAATAAATTCCGATTCATTTTTTTTAAACCTGGATTTTATCTTTATTGAAGTATTTGGGTCGGTCAAGTTGTTTCCACTTTGAACGCATAAAATAGTGAAAACTAGTATTTTCCGAGGTCAAATCTGCATCAATTTAACACTTTTCACTTGATTTTTGCCTTTGATTTTGATTCACTGCTTCACGATATTACTAAAGAAAATTTTGAAGGTCGGAGCACTTATTTTTAAATACAGTAGGTCACATAATATAATAACTGAAACCATTTTATTTCTTATTCATCTCTTTGCTTTAAAATCGCGTCCAAAAAATGTTCTTGTTCCAAAGGAATTGAGCCTTTTTAGTTTTCTTCCAAATAGAACAAGATTTTTTTGCAGAAATTGCCACCACTCCGAGCAAATGAACCGACGGGAAACGATTACTAAAATCTGTGGGCAGGTCGTTTGCTCTTGGTCGACACATCTTTTTCTAGTCGCGGAAAAATGTCTCTTGTAAGAAAATCTGCCAAATTTTCCTCGGGCTTTTCCAATGGCACTTCTCTTAATTATCTTTAGAATCTCTTAGCAGCGTAGGGAAAGCGAAAAGCTTTTCACAGATGGTACTGTTTACTTCCAGTTCTGCAGCTGGTACTGTAGCCGGAAAATTTTAAGTTTCATTCGGATTGAACTTTCACTTGAAATTCTGCGCACACATTTTGGCGCTGTGGCTCAAGACACGCTGCAAATAACGAGTGAAATGCTTCCTGGCAACATTCAGATCGGCGCTTTCACTCAAAAATGTTCTCAAACTACCAAAATGTGTAGAGATATTAGGCTTAAAAGGCAATAATGTTTACAAGTTCTCGAGAAGCTTCAATTATTTGTTAAAAATTGTGGAGCCGACGAATAAACAATCTAATTGCGTAAAATTAAATTTTCTCAGGAGGAGCAAAAAACTGAATTAACTTATTTATAATCGACTTTTATCGTGGTTTGGTTTTCTCCATCATATAGTAGCTGCGTTTTTTTAATAAACTGGATACAGGTTTAAGTACGTTTTCTCCAAATGAAAACCCGAAAACCCAGGTTTTATCTGGGTTTCTATCCGCATTGTCACATTCCAAGTGGGAAATGTTTGAAATTTCCCCGTAACCTCGATAGAAACCCAAATAAAACCTAGGTTTTCGGGTTTTCATGTGGAGAAAACGTACTTAAACCTGGATCCAGTTCATTAAAAAAACGCAGCTAGTGTTTGTGACCCTATTTGACATATTGTTACAAAAATTTCCTTCGTTGTAACAGTCCAGCACTAAAAGTAAAACAGTAGTTTTTTCGCTCAAAAAGTGTTAAAAACTCTTCCAGACTAAAAATTTTCCCGAGGATGGTTTGGCAGCCGACAGACACAACTACAGGCAAGGGCTTGTACTTAACATGGAATTCAGCCAATTCAGCATTTGCGTTCGTTGGTTTGTGGTTGGTTGGTCCGCGCATTGGAGAACGGCCATAAGACGCTGGCCATTCAGCCACACTGAAGAGCCAGTGCTCTGAATCGAAACGCTGATAACACTGGTCAACAAATTTCTTGTTTTTTTCTGTCACTGGAAGCATAATAGGTGTTTTTGAAAGGACTTTTTCGGTAGATTACGAATCCGAAAATAAAAGTTTTCCAGCACGTCACGTAAATGCTTAACTGCACATATAAAATATCAATTATTTGAAAGGTCTATCAAGATTTGTTCAGAAGATACATTTTTGCATGGAAGTCCTCCTCCTATGTCCGGAGTTCATTTTTTTCATAAGGCATAAGCAAAGGCCCATGAAAAACTCATTCTGTATACAAATTTTAAGAAAGTTTATAAATAGAAGATATTTGAAATTTAAAAATGCAATCATGTCGTTTTGTTTGCAACAGAGTGCAATTGTTAAGTTTAGATTGTCATTTGATTGCATTTAAGGAGACACATCAACCTGAAGGCAATGAAAATGGACCGTTTTTAGGAAGCTCAAATTGTCATACAAAGAAGAGCGAGTCGACTGTATTGTTACCTCATTAAAAACAGAATAATACGTATTACTACAAAGGTACAAAAATTCAAAAACGAAATTACATAAATAATTACTTTTTTCAAAAAGGTAAAGTAAGGGAGGTATTAAGAGATATGTATATGCATATCAGGACCACACGCATCTTCTTCTATAAAATAAATCTCAAAATATTTACATCGTGGTAGCCCGTATTGTTCTCAACACTTGTTGGTGAAATAATGACTTTTTATGTGTTCATTTACCAAGGTCAAACAATTTTTGTGGGTTCTTTGTATATCCTTAAATATTTCACTTTAAAATTTCGGAAAGTAACATTTTCCTGCTAAAAGATTCCGAAAAGTAGAGCAATTGAGAGAAATGTTTTGATTTTTTTCATTCATTATTTCCTATTATTTCCAAAAAACTAAAAAAATTTTCAAACCTCAAAACAAATGAGTAAAAAAAATGCGTTCATTTTCAAGTGTATATCAAAACAAAAAACTGATGATAACTTGGATTTTTGAACAGAGGTAAATTAGTCAAAATTTAAGGAAGTACATCTAGAGGATTTTTATGAAGGTCTAACTCGTAATAGCACAGACTGTATAACTATAGTTATACAGTCTGTGGTAATAGTCACTGAGGGTCTAAAAGACCTCAAGGAAAGTTTACGGCTTCGTAGCTCATAACGTATATTTTAAATTTGAATTTGTGCTGCCATTATTGTTCTTCTCATATTTTCAGTGATTCTTAATAAAATTGAAATTTTCAAAATGATACAAGTTTTTTTTTACCTTGTTTCATTCCTCATATATCTCATGTTAGAAATGTGTCAATTCAATTTGCAGTATACATAAATATA
The DNA here is from genome assembly GCA_951509405.1 of Machimus rusticus. Classification (NCBI taxonomy): domain Eukaryota; kingdom Metazoa; phylum Arthropoda; class Insecta; order Diptera; family Asilidae; genus Machimus; species Machimus rusticus. The sequence continues at coordinate 18,274,518 of OX608050.1, read as the reverse complement.
CTTTTGCCAGTACTGAAAATAGCACTTATTTTTATACGAAAGGAACATGAGAAACATGTCTCTAAACATTTAACTTTCGAGTTGGATAAACTGAAGATCTCCAAAAACGGTAGCTGTCGAGTAGGTAATTTAGTTGGTCTTCTTCTTGTCACAAAATTAACTGACGAATAACAACCTGTCGGTTTAAGGCTATAATAGCTATTTTAAATCATAGTCAAGCTAATTATTGGGACAATTTTATGACGACGATTGAAAAATTGGCCCTACAAGTAATACATAAATTTCATTCTAAATAGTATGGACAAATTGAATTTCTCGCGAATGTACGTAGGTAACTACACGGTGCAATTCATTAATTAGCTTCACCGATTCACATTACTTTGTCGGCAAACTTTCAATTTATCTTCAATCTTGTTTGGAATATTTTTCCTACAATTGTATACCCTACATGGCTGATTTCAAAGTAATGAACGCTGAATGTTTGAATCAATTATAAATGACGGAAATGCATTATTTTTATATAGGTAGTAAAATACTTGAGGCATGGTACATTGTAATTATGTAATATATAAGAAATTCTTAAGTAAAAAAAATTATATAAAAAAAGAAATCTGGACCTAAATTTTGAATAGTTCGTCAGAAACTAAAATATGAAATTTAACATAAAATAATTGGTTCACATGGTAGGTTTGGCGCATTACATAATAGCATTTTATAATGAATACGTTTATTAACTTTAAGAAGAGATCAGCCACTATTTGTATATTGTAAAAGAGTTGGATCTTCGTATTAAGTACAGAAGTTATGATGAGGTTGGACGAGCGCTAAAACTACCTTAACTTTACAACAATTTTGGATTTCTCAAAACATTTTCTATCTTACTTAGTCTATATAATTTTAATGATACCTACAATGATAAGAAGTTTGACAAACATATTAGCATTAAAAGAAACAAAACTAATTGCATTTGAAGAAGTAAGTAAATAAAAAATGTGAAAGAACAGGAAATATCAAGGTCTAGAAATTCTCACCTAATTTTTAAGTAACACAAAAGATTGTTTATCTTAGATACATTACCGAATTTAAAAGATTTGATTTTCGATTTGTATCCTTTCCTTATAAAATAAACTGCACTTAATTTCATGAAGTTTTTTTATTAAAAAAGCGCATTAATTATTGTGAAATTTTATTCTCACTTCAGTTTGTACAAGTGTAAGACACAACAACATTTAGCAGCTAGGCTGATTCTATTTACAGTTTACACGACGAACTTACCTAAGTTTTTCGTTTTCTTCTTTAATTATTTTCTATAAGAAAATTAAGGTAACATCTAGTCTAGAGCCTATTTTAAATATGTCTTAGGTATAAGATGGAGAGGACTGTATTACAACAGTAGATTTGAAATTTTATTTTCTTGAATTGGATCCTCTTGCATTTACTGCACTTCGCAAACAAAGAAGGTTTCAAAGCTGCACGGTGAATCATTCCATTTTAGTCCTTTACCATCTCTGTTCCACAGTTCTAGACAATTTTCTTCTTCTCCATTTTCATATCGGAAGTTGTTTGGTTCACCAGCATTCCAATTTGTGAACGTGATCGGTCGTCCATTCGCCATCCAGAAGAAATTGCCTTCATCAGCTAAATCTGTACCGGATATCCAAAAGTGCTCATGTCCGAGACCTGCAATTTAAGCAATAATGAGAAAAACTATTTTATTGAGTTATTTATTCAGCATATCATTTTAAAATTTAAATTAGTTTTAAGCTCTTAAGACATTCGATAAAACCAAGAATTTTATTAGACTTTTAGCACAATTGAATTTGTGGAATTCGCGCCGAGGCAAATGAGACCCGAAAAAAGGTCGGCGTTTCGATCTGGGCAGTGGCCAGATCTCATCAGTGTGGCTGATGACAGTGCCCCTAGCCACAGACGCCACGATCGTGCGGATCGAAAGCCGATCCTTATATCCACTTGATCAGAGCTTCAAGTGTAAATTATAGCGAAGGAAAATTTTATAACATATTTAACAAAATTCCATTTCGTACAAGGAAAAATCAATCTAAGTCAAAAAAAGCACGGAAAAACAGTTTAAGTCCAATATAATGCAGAAAGATGTTTAAACCTCATCTCGGATCCCGGCTAGAATTTATAAGGAGCATGCCTCATATAGCGTGTGGGCCTCATGGGGCAAATGAAAGGGAATGCCGATAGAGGGATTTCCCCGTAAATTTCTCAAGAGGAACCCAAAAAAAATCAGCAACTGAAGTGAGGTGTGGCTTAGGAGTTTTTCATAAGGGGCTTATGAGGCAAATCTAACACATGTATAACTTACAATGGAATGAACAATCCCACCATATGTCTCAGCGACCCCAAAAACCTCGAAGTACCAAGTTTTGTGCATTCATATGATGCGCGAATGAGGCAAGGCGTTATATGCCTGACAGGTAGTGTGGCAAGCCTTGTAGGGGCCTTAACTGCGCAACCCAAAAATTCTAGTCGGGATGTTTCAAGAATGCGGTAATTTTTCGAAAAATGTCCGGGCCACATCCCGGCAGTAGATTTTTAAAGCCTGTAAATATTTATATTTTGCTGTACATATTAGCTGTGTTCCATTGGGCTGTGTAAAGTACTCCCGAGTACTTTCTCTATGGAACGCTACTTTGATCGTCAGGAGTAAAATATAAATTCAAATTTTGACATTTCATCGTATTATATTAGTTGCTTTGATTGTGCCTTATTTATTAAAATGGAAATATTTATATATACATATGTTTTGCTGCCTAAACTACTTAAATTTTATTATTTGAATCCTTGTGATAACTCCAGAATAGCTAAAGCTGCAACCAATAATGAGGAAAAGCTTTCATTTCCATGCAAACCTAGTACAAAAACCACCATCCACCTGGCGGGAAAATGTGGCGAAACTACTCAGAACTTCTGCTCGCCAACTATAGCTAGAGTAGTTCAGCGTAGCCAGAAGTACTTGGGAGTATTTTACACAGCCCAATGGAACACAGCTATTGATAAAGATTTGTTGTACAAATTTGAGGGTGTTCCACTGGCAATTTCAATTATGGAGCTTCTATTTTCTACGTGTTTATTTGACATTCAGTTACCTTGAATGGCGACAGATAATGACGTGAATTTCTAACATGGTTGTTCGTTTACTAGGAAGTTCAATACGAATATTTTGTTCGATTTGTCCCATATTTGTAAAATTCTTATTTTGTCCAGGGCAAGAATCGCAAGAAAGCTTAATACTTCGAACATTACAAGGCAAATGATTTTTAAAATAAAAGCCCAAGATAGATGCAACATCATCAGTCCCTTTCCGCGCAACGGTTTAATCATATGTGAAAACGTATGAATCATTAGATGAAAGTACATGGACATTAAACATATGTGTAAAAAGAAAGCTGTCACTTATAATATGCATCTTTCGTTGAAATATTTGGAATGGAAAAATTTTTCGTGAAGTCAAAACAGATTGCTTCTTCAGTCCTTGAAGACTTTGAGTCTCTTTTTATTTTCGTTTTCTGACATAGAAAATATCTGCATTTAACTTATGATTTTTGTCTTAATTTTAAGTTGTTTAATCTCATTTTCAGTTTCATTTTTTAAGTATTACTTGAAATACACTGGCATTATTTTTGGTAGAAATAATAGTAAATATAGAAAACAAAGTATGAGTTTTTTGATTTTATAAAAGTTTTTGCCGGCCACCGACTTACATTTTTTTTTCTTCCTAAAATATTTGGACTTAGCATGTTCTTATCATATACACTATTTTTAAGAGATAATTTTAATAATTTTTAATGAGATTTTTAATTAAAGTACTTTGTTTATCTTTTCAATGGTATCATTATCTCGATTTCGAAAAAAATGTGACTTAGCTTGTTCTTCTCCTGTACCCTTCATGTATAAATCGTCTGATTGAAGTGACTAATTTGAGGAGGGAGATCAAATTATCCACGCCTAAAGCCCCAACCAAAATGGGACGTAACGTAATGCAACAAACCTCAACGTAAAGTACGAACATGTGTAATTAAATGGGGCCTCTCCAAAATAGACGTAAGAGCGTAAGACACTTAACGAATTTTCGTAAAATCCAGAAATTTAACTTCAGCCGTAAGTAAGGTGCAGTAACGATCGTACCTTGCGTTACGTCCGGTCATTTTGTTCATTAGGGCTGAACCAGGGAGAACAGCTGTGATTTAAGGGGGCATTCGCTTTCATAATGAGAAAAAAATCTATTTTTTTTTTTTACACAAAAGTGTTCCTTAACATCATAGCAATACTGTCCTAAAACCATTTTGCGAAATTCAAAACAAAACAAAAGTTATAGCTATATATGTAACGGAAGGTACTTCGTTTTACAAGTAAAAATTATTGCACAAAAACTATAAACGCGTTTTTCTCAAAACTACTTTTTTTCAACTGGTACACATAATATCTCAAGTTCTACTCGATAGATTTTAAAAAATCAAAACGCATTCGATTCGTTAACATAAATACTAGTGCTTATACCTAAAAAAATGCATATAAGTACCCCTTGTTCTTTTTTATGCACGTACTTTTCCCAAAAAAAAGGCAGATTTTTGAAATTTTCAGAAAAAGAGTCGTAAAACAATTAAAAATTTTTTTTTTTTAGGTATAAGCTCTAGAAAAAAGTCTAAAGGACAGAATCCATTTTGAATTTTTTCTTTATGTTGTCCAGGAAGACCACAATTATGTGTACCAGCCAAAAAGGGACTTTTACAAGACGCCTTCTGCCGCCGCTAAACATAACTAAAAATTTAAAAAAAAAAAAGTCTTTTTGTATTCTTCAATACCTATAGAGTAATGTCCATAAATAATTTTTTCAATAAATACAGTAGCCTTTTTAAAAAAAAATCCCAAAAAAATGTGTTTTTCCTCAATTCTGAAAGCGAATGCCCCCTTTGAGGTGTTCAATAAGAGTTATATTTCCTTTATTATTTAACGTCACTTTACGTTTCTATTTCAGGCAAACTGTCAGTTTCGACGTGCCGCAAACTCAGTTTCGTTGAGACGTAAAGCAAAGTTGCTTGCGTTTCTGTTCTGGTTAGGGCTTAACATAAATCATCCTTATTCCCCCTGGAAATATTTTTCTGGCTTTGGACGCGCTTCGATCATGTGATACAATAAATTTCTTCTTTTTTAAATAAAAAGAGGTTTGTGCATTTAAATAATTAAGTAATTCATTATTTCATTCTTAACGTTAATGTTCTTAGGTTGAAGTCACTGACATACAGAACTGGACTGCCAGTCCAATGCAAAATCGCACCTCAAAACTAAGACGACTTTTTGACATAAGATTCCTATCTCTTTCCCCCATCCGGCCCCCAGGCGAAATGCATATGTTAGACAAAATAGAATATGTTTTTATATATCTGACTCTTGTGTTCTTCCGGCCCCGAGCTGGTTGGTGTGGTAATGTTTTTTAACAATTACTCAAAATATAGAGCGAAATTAAAGGGGCTGTTTTGTGACAACTTATATTTATTTATCTATATATTAATACGTGAAGGGAAATCTTTGGACCCCTTTTTAAGCAAATTGCACGGACTGAGGAGTTTGAGATTTTGCATGGTTAAAGTTTATATAGAGAAGAAGTGCACAAATCTTAAATTTATATATAATATGTGTTATAAATACATTAAATAAAATAAAATAAATTCATTATTTACGTTCATATTGTCTATGTCGAACGCATAGTAGTCTGTGGTCAAACTGTCGTAATTTTATTATTGAAAGTGCCAATTTCAAACACATAGTAGGCTGTGTACAGTCGTATTTTTCGTAGTAACCTCGGTAGGTCGAATTTCGACCACAGGGCGACCACTAGTTTTCTTTATTTTACCATACATTGCAAATAATTTAATGTGTTTTTATAGCATGAGTTTTCTAAGGTAGGCTTGCATCCCCACTTAGAAAGGTTTGCATTTCCACTTAAAATGGTCTCACTTTTCGACCGTCGATTGGCAGTCCAGTTCTATATGTCAGTGGTTGAAGTAGAAACCTTTCTCTATCTTCCTCTGACTACATACATATGTGTTACGTATTATTTATGTATATGTGCTTATATTGGGTTGAAACACTTTTATATTGAATATTAAATTTGTTCCAGCATATATTTTTTACTTCCTAAAATCACTAAAATGTGTAATCGTGCGTATAATCTCAGTTCATTATTGTTCTTCGATATCCTCTTCCCTCTCCGACATTTCCCACATTAGAGATTTTTCTTTACTCTTTTCTCATAAAAGTAAAGCAACTGATTGGTACTAGCCAGATTAATTGTTTTTCTGTTTATAAATAGATACAACAGCTTATTGTTTTTATGAAAATGTTTGTATTTACAACTTGCTGCTGTAAACTTTTAATTTTGAATTTTTTTGTTAACGTTTGAAAAAACTTAACCTATTTCTCACAACGATAAAAAATTCACGCTTTAAAGTTGAACTTTCGCTGTTTTCCATTCAATAATTCAATCCGCGAAAACAGACCCAATGGCGAATATTTCACAATTCAAGTGGCTAAGTGGAGATTTATAACTTTGTTTTCTAGTAGAAATATCACAATGCTTTCGGACACCTCCGGTTATACATTACAAAACTATTCACAACTTTGCACGGAGCGCCGCGTTCTAGTCTGGTGGTAATAATCACTGCAGTTAAGCTCTCGTTGAAATTTCAACAGCCGAATATAAAACGACACCACTTGCAATTACTGCACGGATGGGAAATCCGCGATGCGAGCGAAATATGTGGATGGCAGAAGGGACTGCTACTGACATACGAAACTTTTAAGTCGCAATATTTAATTCCTGTAAGCTCTTTAGCAACCCGGAAAAGCAAACGTTGCAGATTTCCTGATTGGTCTTCATAGGTGCACTTTTTATGTAGCAACTGTGATAGAAAGGACGTGTTCCGTGTTATTTGATATTTTAGCTGCGTTCTTTTTATATCTCCGAAACAATAAGAAAATTTATATTGAACTGAATTTTACCTCAGAATAATAATTATCAATTTGTATCAAAAATACATGAAACTGCCATGATTTTTATTCATGCGAAACTTTACATCTTGAACTGAACAATTTCCAGATTAATTTTTGACTTAAAAGTGTACATATAAAAGTGTTGGTTTTTTAGAAAATTTTTAATTTTTTCTGTAGGTTATTCCTGATAAATTTCAAATCTAAGTAAAATCACCTTTTGTTCAGGATAGACTAACAAAACACAGCTTTTGTGTATGTCCGTGCGGTGGTACATAAATGCAAAAATGGATGATTGAGCAGAGATAAGTACGCCTTACGACAAATAAAGCACTGTTCAAATTAATTTACTGCAATATTATTATTGATAATGATCGCTCACTTATGAATAACAAGTTCGTTAATATTTTAAACCTAATTTAAAAAGAGGAGATAAAAGTCCAATCATTATATTAGTTTTTTTTCATACTATACATTGGAAAATTAATCAGAATTTTAAACTTAAAAACCAGCTTCCAATTAATGTTTAAATATACAATCTCTTTCAAATGTGCAGGATAAAAAAAATATTCCCTAACACCTTTCGATAAAAAGACTTCTATTGGAATATTTAGAATTCGTGGAACATGTATTTGAAAACATCATCATAGCTCAAACAAAATGTCCTAGAACTAAAAGCAATATCAAAGATTTTCATTCATCTGAAATTAACTCGCAATTATTTTTAAAAATTTAGTCTAAAAATTTTAAGTTATTGATAAATTTTAAGAAGAAACAGGGAATTAATTTTTAAAGGAAAATTTCAAAGGTCTTATTGTAGTGTATAGAGATAGGAAAACGGTAGTTAAAATGTGTTAAGTTAAAGGAATTTTTGTAAAATTCGTTCGAACAAACTAACTAGAAAACTGATGAACATACCTTTTGGTTTGAACACATCTTAGTAAGTAAAACGTTTGTTGTAAATCCAAATATGGAATCAACTTACGAAAACTCATTTCATATGAGGTACAAAAGCAGTAAACTCTACTTTTTCAAATTTTACTGAAGTTATTAGAACAATTAATCTCTGACTTTTTAGTTATTACGGTATGTATGTATTTATCTGTGGCAGGAACGCTAAGCCCTAGTCACACTGAGAGAGTTTGGTGTTTTGGATTGAAACTGCAACATTTTTTAGGCTCGTCTGTCCTGGACGAGGAACATTCTTAATAAATTTTACAAATCGATTACATCGTTTGCATCATAATCGAAGGCAAGTCGGGCCCGCCAAGCAACAATATCTTTATAACAAACCGAATAATACAGTGCGTTTCATAATTATAAGGCCACCTTAAAAAATGATGATTTCTATAAAACGATTGTGTTTAGTGAAATACAATATATGACGAAAATTATGAAAGTAATAAATAGGAAACCAATACTAGTAATTAATAAACCAATCACTTCATGACTTCCATACGGGATGAAAAAGTGATTTTAGCTTGTTTCATTATTAAAACGCCACTTACATAAAAATGATATTAGAACACGGTAATGTAAAGTTTATTTACGAAGAGTGGCTCCTTTCTTCAAAATCGTTTTAAAGATTCTGGTTTTAATGAGTTTTGTGAGATTTTACATTAAGGGGACTTAGCACCTTCAAATTTTCAAAAAATTGTTTTTTTCAAAGGTTAATTTTGAATTGAATAAAAAGATATATCTTAATGAAACTATATACATATACTTAATTGTTTTCAAACTACACGAAAACATTTTTTAAATATTTTTTGTGGCCTACTGTCGTCTGCTACAAATTTATTAAAAAAACATCAAAAAACCACGGCGTGCATGATAACTGCCCTCAGCGAAGTCCGAAAAAAAAACAAAAAACGGGGTTTTAATCAGCATCAAAGCGGCCTTGGAATTAACTAAAAGAAAAAAATTTGGTTAGAAAATAACAAAATGGCGGCGTTTTTTCGAAAATCGATCTATTTTTTCCCCGAAAATCGGTTATAACTCAAAAAATTTAATGCCGATTTTTTCATCCGTAGTTCATTCTGAGCAGTAAAATGTGTAGATTAACGTGTTAACATTTCAGAAGGATTGGATAAATACTTTTTTCTTAATCATGCACGCCAACTTTAAACACATTGTTTCGAGAAAATTGCGTTTTAAGTTAAAATACAATATTTTTTTTTAATAAACCTTACCGATATGTAATCTGCGATGCCTAGACCATACAATATACCTAACTTTTTTTGTTTTTAAAGGTTCATTCTAAGAAATTCTATCAAAAAACAAAGATGGATTTTTTGAAAATTTGAAGGTGCTAAGTCCCCTTAAATTAAAATCGACAGCATTCAATTCTTCCAGAATTGGCTGTTTTAAGTCCCAAATGGGCGATTTTCGCTATACACCGATGTTCTGAAACACCCCAGAAATTCTCAATTGAATTCAGGTCTGGAGAGCATGCTGGTCACTTCAAAACCTCAATCAAATTTAAAAAGAATCTGGACCTGGTTTCGCGACTAACATGCATGGATGCGAGCATTATCCTTCTGAAAAATCCACTATGCTGGAAATTTTTCCGAATAAATGGGACTAAACTCATCTGGAGCACGTCCGTGTAGTGCTTGCTCTTCATTCTTATTAAAGTGAACTGCAAGTTTAAACAGCCGAACTCAGAAAATGTGCCCAAATCATCACAGTTCCACCACCAAAGTTTCTTTGGGGAAAAAATCATAAGGGTTCTTTTCTTAAATTTTCCCAATATCATCGAAACCCATCCGGTCCACCTAAATTCCACTTTTTTTCATCGGTGAATATCACTTGAGAGTTGCTTTTTTTAATTTAGGGGCGTTTTAGCTTTATTTGAACTGGAAACTTACTGTATCTTAATTTCTATCCATATTTTTTATTTCGAATCCTGCTCTAGATTGTTTATGTTATTTATCAAGGAACTAAATTCATTATTGCATGTTGATTATTTTCATTGCGATTCAACACTCTCCATACTGTAGAACATGAAACAAATATCCCAGGGCTAATTGTTTTACCTCCTGCAAGAGTTTTAGCTAGCGTTACTTGCTGCATATAAACATGCTTTTCAATTTTCCTTTTTCTTACGAGTCACTTTAATTGTCCATCATCGGAATTTTTCAAAAAAAGTTGGATAACTATTTCACGAAAACCAATATTTTATTCTTTAAATGCAAGAATTTTGCTTTTTTTTATTATAAGGCTTGGTACCATATGTGGTATGATTATTCTTGGTAATTAAAATAACCTTACCACATACTACCAAGGACAATTAAGCGCGAGGTTATCCCCCAATAATTATGAAACAGTCAAAAACTGTTTTTTCTTATGAAAACGGACAAATTTCTTTATCATCAGTTTCACAATTTTCTTTAAATATTGTATCCCAATAGAATCAATAGTTTTCCCAAAATCTTAAAATTGTTGGTGGCGTTATAAATGTGAAACGCACTATATGAAAGCACTTTTTGGGATGAGCTTCCAAAAACCCCTGTGGTTGCTTTCTGTGATGGATAAAAACTGTTTCTCCTGTTCATTTTTCTTACTTTATATGACCGAAATTTGGTTACCTAATTTCATAGACAATTAAATTATTCCGTATTTATTCTTGAGTTTAATTTTTCCTTCCGTGCAAATTTTGAGAGCAATAACCGTTTTAAATAAGCTCCTTCTATTCATTAGTATCAATTTCCTTGTTATTTAGGTAGCTGAAGAATTTTTGCATACTTTAAACACGCAATTTACGTTCATTAATATGATGACTTCCTATATGTAAAATTATTCAAATGCCAATACTTTAATTATCAAAAACGTAAGAAAAATCACCAAGTTGCGTAATACCTTAAATATTTGACTCCAGGAAATAAATTTTGATACACGAATTAAGGTTGTGAGTGAGGATATTATTTTAATAAAATGTGAAATATTGGCAATAAGTTACGAATGGTAACTGTAAAGAATTCTTTATTCTATAAAAACAAAAGATATTATCAAATAGCAAACATTCATTTATGAAAATAAGAACAGAGTTGTCTTGTATATATTGTTTAGTTAAACGGAAACAAAGACTCTCAGTATTCAGTTAATGAAATAAGATTTGTATCCATCACGACATCTGGTCTCTCTGGAGAAAAGGTAAATTTGGAAGTGGATCTGTAGCCTATAACTAGGAAGGCTTTAAAGTAAAGTATGAAAATAATGTCGACCCAACGTCTTCTTATTGTTTCTAGACTTGTCTAAGATTTCTAGTCAGTCGAGCTGATATTAGAGCATATTCCATTTCATCAGAACCAGTGAGTAGCAGAAGAGGGAAAAGTTGAAACATAATAAGATGATACATAAGATTGCCCTAGAAAGTGAACAAAAGAATTTTCTCCAGTTGGTAAAAGCAATTCAGCCGTAAAATTTCGAGTGACTTTTCATGCAAATTGAAAACGTAAGTGTTCGTGTTGAGAAGCACTCAGAATTATGATTTTTCACCGCAAAACAAGGGAGAACGTGCGTAGCTAAGCAACGTTTCAAGCTCCGAAAGAAAAGATTTTGTTACTTTTCCACATTGTATGTAATTAAATTTTATGCATTTTAAAAAATACCTATTTTTTTTTTGTTTGGAAAACCTGGTATTATGTTACTATTAAAATATTATTATATAACATATAAGCAGGATATAAATTGCTGCGGATTTTTTCCTATTTTTGGCTTATATTTGAAATCACCATAATATATTATCTACTGAAGCATAAGATTCCGTTATATTTTTTTATTTTAATGCGTATAAAAAAATACCTAAACAGAGATATGTACATTAGAAAATATTTAAAAAGTTGAACTACTCGAAAAAGTTTGTTAAATATGAAATTATTCTTTACTACTTTAAATGTCATTTGATATGATTTCGCAGGTGTTTAAAATCTTGCGACAAGTGATGATCAATGATATAATTCAAAGTAAGAGTTTTTAGTATTTTATATGTATATGATTCAGGTTTTTCAAGATCACAGCATAGAAATTCAAAATTTATAGTATTACATTACAGAGATTATTATGCCAGGTGTCTTGCTCGTTTTTAAATAATAGATAAAAAGTGCACTATATCACTTTTCTATGGTAAATGCGAAACTTACCAAAGTCTCTAATGTGTTTTTCTAGTCGGTCGTTTTCCTCTTGTGATGATATGCTGGCTAAATGCATTCCATGAAATCTGCAATATTGTGCTGCTTTAAACCAGTTTGCCTGTGAAGATAAATTAAAAATTACTTATTGTTATTAGTTAAAAAGAATGAGTAAGTTTTGTGAAGTATTTAAAATAAAATTACTTTTTGCGGGACAATTATTTTGCTTAATATTTTATATATTAAACTCCACTTAGGCTATTCTTTTTTCGAATTTGTAAGGGTAGGATGCAATGTCTAGCGAGCCTAAACAAACAAAACATTGATTAAACATATATAATTAACCGTATCTTCACTCATACCTAATTGTTTATATAGATATCTGAATGACTATGAAGAATGAGCATTTTGCCTCAATATTAGCACATTGCAACTTTTTCGAAAAATTGCATACGTAAATATCATGACTCTAGAGATTTAAATCTTCCGGAATTTCAATAAACATTTTTGTAACCATCAAAAAACACGGAAATAATTTTTTGTTGTGTTTTCACTCTATGAATACATTACACTATAAAACATTAATGAGACCCACTTGGGTAATTTTGACACTGTACCTATATACACTTGACAGCAAAACAAATAAGCAGAGCCACTCGCTACTTTGGAATTCTGATTCGATTTTCTCAAAAAGTATAAAACTTACAACTATCAAAGTTATACCTAACCTACAGAAAGTGCGTTTCATGTTGATTAAAATGAAAAATGATAAATTTATTCTAAAGTACCGCGTCAACTCACATTGTAATCAAGCAACAAACACAATGCCAACGAGATGCTGTTTTGGCTAGAGTTCGCGATTAGCGTTCTTTTTTTCTAAAATGAGGGTAGTCGTATATTTCTTATCATTTCTTTAGTTTTTGTCCATCGTTTGCTCAGACGCGTGTATTTTTGCTACTTTGTTAGGTCAATAATGGATACGACACCTCAGGAAGCAGCTCAAGCTGTAGCACTACTTCAAGCAGGCGAAGACTTCGAATCAGCAGTTCTTCGGTGCCACGAGTTTACAGACGATCCCTAGAGACTGTAGCATTCGATCGCCGTCCAGGTACGGGCAGATCTAGGACTACATCAGCAGCAGATGACCCTTATATCCAACTTGCTATTCTGCGAAATCGCCGTCTCAACGTAGTTCAAGTCCAACAAAGTCTGCGTGAAGAACGCCAAGTGGTTCATAACTTCAGACAGATACCGTCAGAAGGAGACTTGCTGAACGGAACCTGACTTCAAAGATAGCTGCAACAGGCCCAGCATTAACGGTAGCCTACCTTCGAGCCCGACTTGAATTTGTTCGAGAGCATAAGGATTGGACGTTAGACCAGTGGAGTAATGTACTCTTCACTGATGAGACCAGGGTGAGTACATAGAAGAGAAGAGTATATCATCGCCCTGGAGAACGTTACGGATAATGTAATGTAAAAAAAATCTTCCGAATCTGAATGATATTTGGGTTAAAACAAAATTGTCCGCATAAAAAGTAATTTATTTTAAAAATATGAAATGCGTGCTTGTCTGCGTGTGAAAATAATAAAAAAATATGTTCAATTTAGGTGGAATTTTGCAAAAATAAAGGAATTTTGCGGTGGAAAATGACCTCTTTATTCACATTTTGTCAATAATAAAATAGGAATATTTCGGAAACTACAGAGCAAACGGAAGGCACCTGCTCAATTGCATTGAAATCCGAGCGGTGACGCTATTGTATATTTGTTCCAATAATTCTTTCTACTAGTTATAAAATCAACCGAATCCTATGTATATTGTTTCTATTGATCCAGCTTAAGTGGTTTGTTATGATTTATTTTAAAAGCTTTTAGCTGTTTTTTATCTGAGCAATGAAAAGTAGAAAAATATTCGGTGAAAATTCAATATCTCTTTCCGTTGGTTATAAAATAAATGTACTATACATAAATATAAAAGAGTTTTTATTAAGCCGCAGGAATGAGATCGCGGAAATTAAAATGTATTTAAAAATATGTGGCATGAGTCACTCTTTAAAAAAGCAGGACCTTCAGCTAAATGTCAACGAACCACCTTAATCGAGTAAAATGTATAAAGAACCAGATTCAAATGACTTCTGCATATAACCGTTAGAGAATGTCTTAATTTATTTTATTTTTTTGGTTCGCAAGGAAATACCAGAAAAATGTCTTACGCAACACCGATGAAAACTTTTATGGTGCTAGCTTGACGAATCTTCTTGAGCTTTATAAAACAAGTTTCCGGCACAAAAATGTGAATTCTGCAAGTTGTTGAAAGAGGCGTTACTAATTGATGATCAATGCTGCAGGTGCAAGTGGGGCAAACTTGCATTTATTGGTCAGAATAATTAGCATCTGTGTGCACGGCATCCAGTTAACATATTCATTGATTCATTGATTAGAAAACACGGTGATCATCATGTGCAGTTTTGTCATTCAAAGTGACCGGAATGCTTCGGAGGAATGCGTGCGTAGGTTTCGTTGCTGCCCAGGTAATTCAATAAACGTGCCTTTCATTGGAACCTTGAACTTTGATTTTGTTCATGGGAGTCAAAATCGGCTTGATCATTTCATTTTTAGATTTCCCGAACAGCGGCAGCACTAACTTAACTTTTTAATGACTAGGAAGCACTTTAAGTACTTACTCTGAAAAAAATTCCGAGGTAGTAGCGCTTTTCGCCTAGCTTCAGAAGAGGCATGGTCCATTTATTTGTAAATTGTGTCTCGTCTACACAATTCGGACATTCTGTAACCAAAGAAATGCTTTTATTAGTAAGTAAAGGAAGTTAACAACTATAATAGTGAAAGAATATACGCGAAAAATTAATACTTATATACTATTCTTAATATTATATATTCCAGCTATTTTTATTTTATTAGTATAATATGTATAAAGATTATTTTAGAATAATTTCAAGGTCTGAATCCGGGCCTTTTTTAAATTTATGTGGGCTCAAGGGCATTTTGCTTGAGGTATTGCACAATAACCTAAATCGTCATTATAGTTTACTAATTACATTATTGAGATATTGATGAGGCATTTTGAATAAGTAGTATACATATGACCTTGACTGCCAATAAAAGGAGAAAGGAATTTACGAATATTTGAGAAAGGAAAAAAACTGACGTTAAGCAGACCTAATTTTATCATATGATGGCATATTTTGGTTATGCATATTATGAACATTTTAATTTAATTAAGGACAGAAGATGTAGCCCAGATTTCAAATCTGAGTGTCATAAAGCAAAGCATATTATGTTTAGACACATTTATTTAGATTAGAATTTTTGCATTTTTCTTTACCCAGAGGAATTGCTGAAATTGGTGCGAGTTTGTTTTATATATTTTGAAGTGATTCACAAAAACTACATTTGTTACACGGAGTAACGAAAAATAAATCTTTTACATTTTAATCGTCCAACTGATGCATTTGTATTGGAAAGTGTTAGCAAAACTGTTTAGGGTCTTTATATGTAGATAGAAAAATTATTTTTATAACTGTGTAGATAAATCTCGTATGCCAAATAAAAAGTTTATCATTAATTTTACCAGTTAACTGCGTTTGACGCGTATACACTTCAACTCAAAGTTTTAATTTTGGAGTTCTTGTTTGGCATTTTTTTTATTTAATAATGATGATAAATTCCGCAGTTAACTGATTAGATATGATCATATAAATAAAATATTATTGTTATGAAATTGTTCTATTGAAGATGGCAAGTATGCCCAAAGTAAGATTAAGTCAAAGCAATCGGAATCGTCGGAATCGTCAATAAAGGAGTTTAAGTTAATAATAGTTGGCTAATAGCCACAGAAAAATACAAAAGAATTAGAAAAACATTATGCGAAATGGTTGATCTTCAGTTTCAATATTCATTAAATTTCTAATATTGTGCGTGTAAAATCATTACCTTTTTACCCAACTGCCCCAGGCAGGTAATGTACTGTGGTGGCCAACTAAATAAGACACCCTGGTGGTTTGCTTTCATGTTTGTTCTGAAACTTTTTTAAGCCACTGTATTGACTGCTTCGTGCTATTTTTATTTTCTGTTATTTTATATAATTAAAATCATGTACTGCTAGGTTCCCTCTACAGCAAGTAAATCTTTTAGTATGAGACATTTGCTTCAGTGATCTTATTACCTTTGTTCACATAAATAAGACAGTTTAATTTATTTTGTTTTAAATCTTAACTAATAAAGGTATTACTTTTGTAATAATATATACTAATAGCTTACAACTTATACTTGGTTTCACAAAATCTGCAAGGCATGCTGTGAACAAGATCACTACAACGTTTCAAAGGTATAAAGTACCATTCCTCTTGGATTACATTTCCCAATTCCTTAAGTCTTTGATGTACAACTTTTTATTTTATATTTTATATTTCTCCATAGGTGCTCAATTGGGTTTAGATCAGGCCTAGTACTCTATTATGTGCAATATTTTTCAGTTCTCTTTGAGTTTTAATGTTTTGTTGTTATTCTCGAGGTGTAATTTAAACAGGCATCACAACTTATTAGTACGTATTTAAAACAGAGGTAGGCATAAGTTGAAGATTGATTTGTGCAGTTTGTGTTTTTCGGTCATGTTTTTAATTGCTTAGTTATTTTGAAATAATAGTTGATTTATAAAAGCTGGAAGTATGAATTTTTGTTACTATATTACAATCCAGTAAGTAAAAAAAAATTAGTTCAGAGTATTTATAGTCGAATTTAGTGAGATGCAATGTTTTTTTAACCACTAATATATTAAAACGGGGATATAGTTCACATATTACGAATGCCAAGAAGCTTCATTTTAAAATTAAAAATTTGAAAAAAATGCAACCTTCATTTTACATAATATCCAATTTACAATCTGCAGCACATAGAAAATTAATTACATTTTAATGGACAGATTATAACTTTGCCGCCTGTTAATTTTCTTGGCCTTAAGGCCAAAGTTCAACTGTGTTTTGAAGAAGAAAAAATTCAGGAAATATGGTTGTTTGATACATTGTTTTGACTTTATAAAATAAAGTGTGTGTGAGTTTTCACATATATTTGTTTTTTTTCTACAATTTTTATAATTATTATGAGAAATTTGTCTATGAATATTTATCAGCAGGAAGTGAATAAACTCTACGATACAAAATTCATTCAGTAAACCTCTTCGAAGAGAAACAAAATTTTGTTTAAATTGATTGAGTGAAAATAAATTTGAGCTCGTTTACCATGTTCGCGGCGCTTTCATTGCCAAAGTGATAAAAGTTCAACATTTTGCGAAATGTGCATATTAAGGAAGTAATATATCAAGTCTACAGTTTGAATTGGTAATTTAGGTAACAGATGGCTGTCTAGGACGCTTTTCTTGCGTAGGCAAAATATTTAGAGCAAGATAAAACTAGGTCAAAACTAAATAGTTTCTTCAAAATTACGTGGTATGCCACAAAATGCATAATTTGTCAGAGACATCTTCAAGAAAAATATTTCAAAATTTCATATGATGCTTTGAATTATCGTTTAAGGCGCGTGGGCGTGAGATAGCTTAGGTACGTATTAAATATCAAGGTAATCTAGTTTTTTTACTGATTTATTTTCATTTAATTTTATATTGTTCAAGTTTTGACGTCATTTACCAAACGAAAAAAAATACGTAATTATTTTATTTGACATGTTTTCCCAGAATGGCCAATTAACCTTTTGGGACTTTTCATAAATGTCAATTTTGTTCGAACAGAGTAAATCTTTGATTAAAAACAGTTTTTTAAACTGATATATCTTACCTATTACAAAACATGTGTCGTTAAGTAAAGAACATTTATGCTTACATTTTAGGCCTTATTGTTTAGGGCTTAACATTATCCAGCAAATTCGCTTAAGAATATATGAACCTTAAAATCATCAAAAAATTAATTTTTATGCAAGGACATTTCATATGCGCCAACAGCACGGCAACAGGAAGGTGGTCATACAGTTTAGGTCAATATCACACATGAAAGCTATACCAAATTTATTTTACAATGTGATTTCAAATGTTAAAGACGTTTTCTCAAAATACAATTTTTTGAATTTTGCCTCAACTTTTTGAACTTAAACTCTCATGAGGCTAAATCTGCTTTATGTGATTTATCAAAAATTATAGGTTTGGCTTGGAATTTTTGGTTTGAAAATAACAAGCCATTATTCTCATAGTAGCAAAATAAAAAGATTATTAACTTAAAAACATTTTGGTTAAATATTTATTATACAAATATTGATTAATTCTACTTTGTTTGCTTTCTGTAGTTTCAAGACATACTTTGGATAACCATGGTTTGATTCGCACGGAATTCGCTGAATTATTGTATTATAAACTGCATTTTTTATCTATTAACTACAAAATAATAATACAATTTTTAAATATTATTTGTAAAATGAGGTTTTTCATTTTTTTTACTAATAGCACTTTACTGTCAAATATGTCAACCTAATTTCTTCTTTTATACTCATTTTTTTTTCAAATTCTTCTTACTTACCAAGCATTTATTGGTTAAAAATAAGTAAACAAATAGGTAATCAAATAAAACATTTAAAAAATTCGATCCAGAAGTGGTTTTAAAGACTTTAAGCTTCACTTCACTGATTCATAATTTTAAAATAAGTATTCCGAGTGCCTACTGCAATGGCCAATTCTTTAGAACTTAAGAAAATTTACCTTTTTTAATAGAATTGTAAATTTTTAAATTATGAAATTGTTTAGTTGTCAGCATTGAGATTTTTAAGTTTGAATTCGTCTTGTTTCTTCCAAACTCAATGTGAAAGGAGAACCGGAATCAAAATCTACTCCAGTGATAGGGTAATGACGTTGCTATCCTTAATAACTACTTTCCTTAATAAAATTCAGAGTGATATGAGTGATAAAAACATTTGGGATATTCGCTAATCGCTGATCAGATGACGCGAATACCATTGACGCATCAATTTATTCTGTTAATATCTCTTACTCTTATTAGCACGCGGAGGGGATACAACAAAAAGGTTGTCCATTTGAATTTAGCGAAATAACACCGAAAACATATTTGAAATTGCGAATAAGTCAACGACACGAAAAATTCTATTTTCTTAATAAATCAATCGCGAAAAAATGTCTCCGTTACATATAATATTCAATTCATCAAATACCTACATAAATTAACTAAACCGCCACAGTAACATTGAAATATGAAAGGTTCAATAACTTTATTTTCAATATTAGATAGAAGAGATGAGCGAGGGCGTTGATCGTATCTTGTTAAAAAAATACAAAATAAATGGAAATTTAAATTATGTAAAGCGCCAATTCTCTGAAAAAATTATTATGGAAACATGATTAGTATGGCAATTTAGTTGATCATTTACATTTGCTAATACTTTAAGTGTTTCTGAAAAGCTTTAATGCCGCACATTTTATTTAATTTATTATCAACATTGCAAAGTTATGTTTTGGGAATTTACCATTTTGGAATTATTTCGGGTTCGTTTTATTCTACCTTCCAATGATGGTGTAATTTATTTTCATAGATTTGTGGCATTTATATTTATTCAAATATACATATGTACCCCTTGCAAATCTTGGGAGTGTCAAATATGATTTGATCAAAAATAAAAACCAACAAAAGCACTTTCCAATCTGATTAAGGTGTTGTTAGACAATAAATGATTTGACCTATTGAGGTGAAGAATTACAAAATTGTACCTGCTTTCTAAACGTATTACTGTCAAAGCCTGACTTTCACAAAAGTAAACCAAAATAGTTAATTGTATATAAAATATTGTATATATATTATATATGCGTGTATATTATTTTTTTGACGCACTCCAGCGATAAAATTAAATTCTTTTGAAATGTCACTGTGAATTTTATGGCTAAAGTCGATATGCAGATTAAAATGGAAATTTAGCATTAAGGCAATGCAAATTGTTTGCATTCTTGGGAATGATGTAAATATGATATATTTTGCGCATAGTCAGAAAACTAGTTTAGTAGCATTTTTTAAACAAAACACTAATTATGTCGTTATACTAAATAACGAAATTCGAGATTGCATTCGCCAAATTTCAAAAGACGGAACAAAAGTGATCGGAATAGGTACCTTACAGAGATTTTCGATAAACCTTCTTTTCATTGGTAGGGATTTTCATGAATATTGGTTTGTTGGTTTGTTTTTTTGACATGTTGATTGCGAATCCGCTTTCGAAATTTAGAAATCAAGATGGTGAACCCAATATGGCGGCCAAATTTTCCACCATACTAAGCAATATCATGAGACAATAAATTAGAATGGTTGAATTTAATAGCCAATAACTTAAAAATGTGTGACGAATTATAATATGGTAAACGATAATTTTAATAATCAATAGGCAATTAACAAGGTTTGTAGTTTGTAGCTTTAATATTCTTTCATAAAGCAAAAGATGCAATAACAAATTCAAGAAAAAAATGAATTACTTTATACATACATATATTTATTTAAAACTTAATAATAATTAGTAAATTAGTAAAGAAGCCTTCTGATATGGACCGTGGTAGCAATGAATTCTGGACTATGATTCTATTTCACATCTACAAATTTATATAACATTTCCAAACGTCCTAAATTGGGTGAGGTACTAAAAATGGGCGTTTTAGAAATTTAACTAAATAGCATTTATAATAGAATATGTATTATAAAAATGTCATAATAAAGCATTATCAGTTTATAAGAAGTAAAATATTGGGCCTATTTTGTTGTCACGGTCTCCTTACGTAATGCAGAATGACTGAATTGCCTCCTTTCTTACAGGAAAATATTTTCGTAATTTGGATACAAGTTTTAAAAAGTGAAATAACATCTAGAACCAGACCAAATAAAAGCCGCTAATAATTTTGATTTAATTTAATAATGTTCCTTAATCAATTGAGTGTATGTAGTATATATAATACTTTTGAAGTTTTTTATTAAAACACATACACATATGTATGTACCTATACATATGAGAGAAATTCACCCGGCTCATCAATGGGTTTGTGTTAGGAATAGGATTGACGCGATGTGGACATGTGCCAGGTATTTTATAAAATTGAAGGGAAGTGGGAAACACCAGCATTAATCATGTTATGATAGAATTCAGAAAGGGTCAGGTGATTAGTGCTTTAAACGAAGGTCAATACTAATACCTGAACACATGCACACACAAAATATTAATGATCAAGAGAACGCTTGAATTCAACAAAAAGGTGAAAGTACAAAAGAGTAAACAAACCAAAAAACATCGTGCCGGACAAGTTTCACTTTTAGTCTGTCACGACTGTCTCGTTGGGTGAGGAAAGTGAAAATATGTATGGGTAGGTAACGCTCCAGGTGATGATTGAAACCTGAACAGTGTTCAAAGATACCTGCGCAGAGCCTGAAACTAAAAACGAGAAGACTCTATCGATGCTTTATGGTCTGATGGCCTGACGTTATGCAGAACTGAGTAAATGGAGAAGTAAGAAACCGACCCAAGCACACTTGACGTTACTTGGACTAAAGTATCGAAATTCAGCTCTCAAGGTGTTACGAAATTAGTAACATTGCAGGCGGATGGGATTAGGAGGTCAGTGTCAAAATGCATAAAATTTCAAAATTCCACTGAGAAAATACCTCAGGCAAACGGTCCAGCTGAGCAACGTTTCGTTAGGCAAAATTACGACTGATACCAAAGCAGCGAAATTTATGTGAATTCATCATCCATTCTCGTTGGCCTTTCTCGCAAGTTAAGAAAATATGTCTGGCGGTTTTTTTGACAGAACTTATAGTCAGGTGCCAGTCGATATGATTTATTAATTTGAGTGGACTTACTTTCATTAATAGTTGAAGGTTCCGTCATCTGTCTAAGACCTTTGCAACAAGAATATAAAGAACGTAATTGCTTAAAATTAATTTTATACTTTCTGACCTCCTATTATGCATAATTTTAATTAACAAAAAGCATTGTCCGACATAATCAATATTACGAAAGAAATCACACATAATATTCATCTAAAACCACACAATTTAACCCTGACCTTTAATTATTTTAATGCTGTGAAATATGTTGTGGAATTTGGTGAAGAGCAACATAATTTTGGATATTAAGGAATTGTAACCATAAAACCTGCTAGAAGAAGTGGGTGGCTTTTGTTATGCAAAATGTGCATTTAAATTAAATTCTACATCATTTTTTTTTTTTTTTTTTGCAAATAATATATAGCTCTACCGATTTGTTTATTAATATCTTTGATATAAAACTTTATATTGCTTCACAAAGGAATGTTAGAAATGTTACAAAAAAAGTGATGACTAAGTAAAGAATGCATAAACCGAAGTGACAATTTCCGTTTTTTACACAAATTGAACTACCAATGTCATATAGTTGTGATTGATGAAGCTTTTAATCTTAATTTTCAGTTAACAAGATCACAATTGTAATACACTGCTTAATTTTTTTATTTTTAGATTCACTGTTTTATTTTAAATATACATATATTTATACAGAATAACCAACACAAACTAAACCAAATATCTAATTATTATATGCATCCTTAGGTAATCTCTTTACTGTGTCAACGCTAGTGCATATTTATAATAGCATTCTTCAAATAATGTCTTATAATAACGAATTATAAATTAAAGTTGATAATTAATTTAGAATGGAAATTCAGTGACAAACGCAGTAATTTTGATATTTAAAAAGTTTGGTGTTTTGAAAACCTATGTATCAATTTTGTAAAAAATTGATACCTATACTTTAGTATTTGATTCTAATTTACCAAATTAAGTAAAAATATAATGATATGCCTTAAGAAATAAAACTTTTATCAATGGCTTCAGTTATTCGTTAGCTTTAATACTTCTCAATATTGTAGTCAACAGAATCAGAATTTTATATAATAAATCTTTGCAAGAATTTATCTAATCACGGAAGAAGTTCTTATCGTTTAACTTGTGTCCAAGTCCAGAGATTGATAAATTGGCGAGAATAATAAGAAAACATTTACATTGCATAATTTTGAACAGTTATGCATTAATGTATTCTGTGTGGACCATTTCGGTATAAAATATATGCACATAAATCAATGTTGAGCATAGCAATATATACATATAATCACAGATATAATATAATAATATAACTTGGTAACAAAAAAAATCCTTTTCCCTATTAGATTTCAGAACGAGTTTCCATTTCTTAAAATTAATGTAAAGGTTTTTTTAAGCTCAAGTTAAAGACTTTATTACCAATGTTTTGTGAACTGTGTTGTGGAAAATAAATACCATTCTTCTACAAACTCTATATAGCAATTAATTTTTAACGAACGAAAATTAAAGAGAATCGTCTTGATAGTAAATCGCTTAAGGCATTCCATCCGGAATTTATTGTTGCCTGTTGTCATGCAATTGCAACAAGTATAGCCAGGCAGTAATAGCCTTGAAAAATGGTCAATAAGCAGTTAATTGAAGTCTTTGCAACGAATAATGAAACTTTGTCTTCTTGAACATGTTTTCATGATAACAGGTTTTGAATTTACAGAGACCGACTACTGTAAAGATAATTTCAATAATTATGCACGTGTGAAAAAATAAAAGCATCATTAATTGGTATTTATGATAAAACTGACAATTAGTCGTAAAGCAGGTTATAAGATATCCTCCTAGATAGACCTAGAACTAAAACATTGGCCAATGGGATCGAAAAAAAAACAATAAACACACACTTACATATATGTAAAATTCGATAGATTAGCGCTGATGGCGCGAACTCAAATCGTGTGTGACCTACTTGATCTAAAGTTGCTCAAAAACTACTATAACTATCGTTTTTTTTTCAGAAAACTGTGTATTTTAGGACCTTTCTGAGTAAAATATTTTACTTAATCTCTTAGGTTTAATTCAAATTATCTATGTTTGTTTTTTGACAAAACTCTGAGGGTTTAGTAAACAATAATTTTTTTGTGATGTCACTACAAATTTCTATTTTTTCCATGATTCTAGGTCAACGGGAAGTACCTAGCCTAAAGGTTTTGATATCCTTGCGAGTGTCAAAATATGCGGCATAAACGGCTGTATCTTTTGATTGCGTTGACTTAGAAGTTTGATTTTTTCACAGCTCCAAGGGATTCCAGACCTGAGTATTTGATATTAATTTCAACTTGATACCTCCACGTGTTCCTGAGAAAAAAGGTCTTGACAGACAAGACAGACAGACGTATAACGAAGTGATCCTATAAGAGTTCCTTTTTTCCTTTTGAGGTACGGAACCTTAAAAAAACATGAAAGTTTTGGACCATAATTGTTTAATTGAACATTTCCTTATACTTGGAATTTCTGATCAACTGATTAGTACGCCTTCTATGGGAATGCTTTTTTATATGCCCTAATAATATGAAGTTATTACATAGCACATTTACATATACAAAATGACGCTAACATTTCATGTCAAATGTTGCGGATTGCATCCAGAAATTGTTATTTTAAATGTTTATCTGTTGCGAAAATTATTTAAGTAAAGCCTATATGAATAAGGGTGAATTACAATTGTTTTTACATTTGCTCAGATGTATACGCATAAGCTCTAAACTAATACTCTTTCAAAATCTACTAATTGTGTATAACTAGACACATTTTTTAAATTTTTCAAATTGTTATATTTTTTTCTACCTCTCTATATAAATTCTTGTTGTGGAAGAACAACTTTTTAAAATCATAGCAATATGTGAGAATTTTAATTCCCTTTGAAATTGTTATGTTATAAATTAAATTTTAAATGCGTGTTCTTACAAGAAATTATGCGCTATAGTACATAGAATAGAAATATCCTTTAGATTACCAAAAGTCCTGGTCCTGGTATGTAGCTATAAAACTTTGTAATCGAGTAATGCATAAATTAAGACAGATGTTAGGTATTGTTGTTATACCGTATTACGTCAAATAAAGTAAAAGAAAATCTCTTTTATTATTTTTTACCTAATAAAATTGTAAGCTAGTTGAAGTAGATTGTGTTTGGTTTTTAAAAATCAACATAAAAAGTAAAATACGAGATTTATATTTGGTAATCCAGCTTTCTAACCAATTTTGATCACATGGTAATGATTTATGTTTTTTAGTTTTAATTGCGCTTACACATACATACAGACATAGAAAGAAACTTCATGCATACTAAACGCAAAGTTCAAATAGAATTCTGCATTACCTGATTTACTTTGGTTTATTATGTAACTTATCAAGAATAATTCCCAACGGTCGAAAAACATTAAAGTTTATTGAATTTTAATAATTATATTTTTTTTATTGGTAATGTTACCTGTAGTATAAAATATAAATGAAGTAAACTAAAATAATTTAAGCCTCTGAAAAATTTAATTGCTTTTCTCAGCGTTAAAAGTTCTGGTAAGACTTTATGAATTATAAAGTTTATACTTGATTGCTATCGCAGTAGTCGCTTTGGAGAGCTTCTTCGGTGATAAAGTCCTAAGACATTACCGATAGTGGTATCTAAGCACACAACTTTAAATACCTGTAGCGTTAAATCGTATCGAAGTATTTAGAATATAGCAATTAATGTATAATATAATCATCATATTTAAATAAATTTAGTATGATATATCTTTGTGAAACTGATAAATGTATAAAAACTAATTAAAATACAAATAGGTGTTTTCCATTATCACAGTTAATCAAACATTTTATTAAAAAAAGAAGTAGTATATGTCCATTTGATAAATTAAAAAAAAAAAACTTTTTAAAAGATGGAAAAATAAAATGACCCCAAGAAAGATGTTTGAAAACATATATGTATTTATTTTATGACCACACGAGTTGGTGGCGAACTCAATGAGGAAGTAAGAATTAACCTTTCTAAATGGCGAAATAGGAATTTTAAATAAGTTCTCTAAAATGCGGGGGTTTAAAGAAAAGATGCAACAAATAAAATTGCTTGCGAAATTTCAAAATGATTATGCCATTTTTATTTTAAGTTATTTCCTACTTTAAATTCTATAGAAACAATTCAAAGCAAAAAAAAAAAACAAATCGCAAATTTATAATAATGTTTAAAGGAAATGTTCACTTTTTTTGAAAGGGAACTTCAAAATTCTAAATATTATACTGAAAATTCGTAGGGATTATATTGTAGTTAATGAAACGTACCTACTAACGTAACTATGTACAAGGGAACAATTAATTCGCAAAATATCTAAACTGAGTAAGCAATATAATTCTTATCCCCTATATATTGGCGTTAAAATGTAGTTACGTTGTAGTTTACATTCAACGTGTAATGCATAAACAAAAGATATTTTTTTAATATTTAAATTTATTCTATTAGTTTTTAAACATGCAAAAATAACTATATCTATTTATTTTAGTTATGGCCATGAAAAGATGAGTTTTGAACTTTAATCACAAAAGGAATGAATAGCTTTGAGAAGTGCTTTGTAGAAACCCAAATAAATCGACATATTAAATCAAATTTATTGCCAAACATATTTTGAAACCCGCAATTGGCCTACTTTGGAACGTTGAAAAGTTGGTCACAGAGTTGAAGATCGCAACTGAAGGTATGAAATATAGTCTAAGTAGTTACCGCCAATAGGCTCGAGAGAAGTCGAAGAATGCAAGCGGTACGTTTACGTAAGATGTGAAACATCATCATCACCGCAGACGTTTTAATAATTGGTCAAAGAGCATAAAATAATTGCGATTGCAAAACCATCAGCAATGTGGTTAAGTAAACGGAGGGGTTTCCCCAGAAAGCGTCCTTCTGGTGGGAGTCAACTGGTTGGCCAGTCGGTGGCAGGCAAAGTCGCATAAATAATGGTGACCATATTTTAATGTATCCCCAAATAAGTGGAATACCTTCAGCGAATGAGGAAGCCCACCATTTAGAGGTTTCCAGATGTGACGAATAATTCAAATTAAGAGAAAAAAATTTTCTCGATGAAATTCCACAGGTGTCGACTGAGTTGCGATTATCTTTAACTGATGCTTAATGGAGTGGAGAAAGCGATTTCTCATCTCGGCACTTTTCTAGCGTGTTCCGTTTCCTCGTGATACAAGTTTTAATTTTGAATGTTTATACATATCCGTCTTTTTAATTAAAGCAACACTATACACTAATGGGCTGATGTTAGCACATTTAAATCTATAATCGTTAAACAAAAGTCGTCTTGCAAGATACTAAACCTGCAGTTGCAGTGTACATTTGGGAAACCAACTAATATAAACATTCAAATAAAATGATGATGAGTGATCATACCATGGTTGTTCCTACCTCCTGTTGTTGTCGACTTTGCGGATTGTGTGACTGTGTATCCTCCAGATAGATTTAAAAATATCACAGCTAAGATTGTGTATCTAATCATATTGGTAAGAGGTAACTACTTGTAACTTAAATAAGAGCTAAGCAAGAACTGAAATTTTTTTTCCTAATTTTGTCACCAAATGAGAATCCTTTGCAAGTGCATTTCTCTAAGAATTTGCTAAACTACGATTAGGTAGGTTATGTTCTCCTGGCAGCCGAAACTGATTCGATCGACGCTTCAACTTTTCACTAACCTGCGCGCGCACTCTTTTCGAACGATTGAGAAAAAAATACCGTCAGCGTTATGTGGTCCAAAGCTTAAGACGCACACGTATCTTTTTACCGAAAGCTAATGAAGAACTGACTTCTTTTTCTGCGGACCTCGGCTGGTATCAGACAGACACCGAACCAAGCACCACCAGCTCAGACATGTCGAAGCCCTGCTCTCCTTAGTTTTTGTTGTTATGTTCTGCTGCATGGTGTTTGGCCAGATTCGCTAAAGGCCAGCAAGAAGCGGCAATCCGGTTTGAAGCTGAATCTCATTACCGCCGTAGTGCGCGCGACTTAGCGGCTTTCAAGTAGGATTCACTTCGTACTGGAGTTTGTCTTCGGATAATGGATGCAGCCAGTATGTAAGTATGTAGCTGAAGCGAAGAAGAAAATCCCGAGATGTCGCAAAATCCTAACTTGAATCGCCTTAATGTCAAGAAAAACACAACGGTTATAAAAGTTGCACGGAATTTGGCTACTGTTCGCGATCAGAGGTATGAGGATGACGTAAAGTTATGGCGTAAATCAGTTTCCAGAGAATGGGGTCTCTGCGATGGACTCGAAAAACTGCGGGAAACTAGATCACCCGACGACGTTCTGTCTTGTAACAAATTATAATAACAATGCTCGAGGTAAGCTATAAATTAGCAACTTATCGGTATCATTTTGTCTTTTCAAATGGCTTTGTTATGCATGTTTGTCAATTAGCTACTGTTAGGCACATATATCGATGAAATATTTTAATATTATCTGGCAGATCTTATTTAATGATTTAATTTGGTAGATCTCTCAACATCGATGGACATTTAAGATCACTTAAGTGCAAAAATATCAAAGTTGAGAATTAAGTAGAAGACTTAAAAAATTAAAAATGTAACTGCTTAAAAAACAAACTAAACATCCTTTACTCTTGCTGAAAATTGTCATGGTTCTCAGCATTGGAATGTGATAAGATTAATAATGGTAAAATAAGTCGAAGCCGAAGGCATACCATTAATAGACTTTTCTGTTTATTCCTACCTTTGAATATACAGTAAAGGAACGCACATAAACCGCTGAAAGTGAAGCATTTCACGAATACCAATCTAAGTTTACTACTACATAGAAAATTGATTAGTACTGTGGTAACAAGACATATGTACTTAATTTAAGAAATATTTTGGTGCTCATTTCTATGACCATTTAAAAATATTAAACGGCTTCTCTGTATCAGGGCGCATCGAAATTGCGCATGATTGTCGTAGGCTGACATTTACCAAAATATTTTTAAATCTTTAAAATTAAGCGTTAAATTAAATAACTTGTGTAATGCGTGAAGAACAGTTAAAGCCATAGCTACCTAAAAATCACTTCTGCAGAGCGATTTCAAATTCTGACTTGCCGTTAAACAAAAATTTCTTTATTTTCCTGACACCTCTAATGCCGCAGTTATACACGGTACCTACACTTCATTATGTTGCACTAGGTACATAAAATATAAAAATAAATTATCTACACTAACAACATTTACTACCCTTTCTACACTTTTAAGTCATAAAATAAAATAATTAATTCTGAATGACGTGAAATCACAAATTTTTTAATTTGTCAAGGTATCTTCTTCTTACCCAAGACTCACTTCCCCTGAAATTTTCCCCGTGGGAGATGCTTCATTCACACAGATTACACGTACAGGGTATAGCCGTTCCTTTACTGTATATTCAAAGATTCCAACGTATAGGTACATAATCTATATATATTCTAAAATATACCCATGTAATTTTAAGGCTTCGCATAAAATCCTTTAATTTGATACCTAACATAAACTTGACAAAAAGAAAGATCTTAATATGTATAAGAAGTAGCTAAATATAGTTGCTTCATATATGAGCCAAAATTGATGCTATTTCAATGAACTCTGCTAGCTTGCAGTTTACACGGTTCCTTTATTTCATATTTAGAAGATCAATTCTTTCATTTAGTTTTAGTCGCCTATCTGAATATTGCTAAATTTAGATGCTTGAGGCAATATCTATAACTGTAAGATTGCTATTGTCTTCCTTCAATTTGTTAGTTAATATTTAATGTTTAATAAGGACTTCTCTATATTTTTTTTAAGTTTATAGTCATTTTGTGTTTAATGTCATCAAGGGTATATTTTCTTATATGTATATTGTAAATTGTTTTTATTTTTTTATCAAAAACATATACATACATACATATACCTTCCTATTTACTTGCACATACACATTAAAGAATGATTAAACTTGCAATACAGTTTTCAGTTTAGATTTGTATGTTGGCTTCACAAACTTTCGTTTCTTTTATAATGTGATCATATGATATATGATAATATGATATGATCGTCAAAGAGTGCTTTGACTGTCTCCAACACTTGGCCGCCTCTAACAGAGTCACACTTTTTTGGGTACCGGGGTACTCTGGTGTTGGAGGAAATGAGATTGCTGATGAAATGGCCAGAGAGGGATCATCTAATAGGTACCAAGGCTCTGAACCCTACTGCAGCATTGGTTGGTCTACAGCCAAAAATATGGTGGACGGATGGGTTAAGAAAATGCAAATCCTATATTGGAATAATGCTCCGGGGTTACGACAAGCTAAGGAGCTTATCAAACCCTTTTTATATACCAACACCAACGATTTGAGTAAAACAGATCTCAGGCTGCTGGTGGGTTACTTATTTGGCCATCATGTGCTTAGGCATCTCCTTAATAAATTAGGTCTGTCAGTTGAGACAGAATGTCGACTCTGTCTAGAGGACGAGGAAACAACAGCTCACATCCTTTGTGACTGTCCAGCTCTCGCACGGATTAGAAGTAGGACCCTCGGTAAGGAGCTTCTAAGCGCGGCCGAGGTCCGTAATTCTTCTGTAGGCGACCTTCTGGCCTACCTTAGGGTGGCGGATCGTCTGCTCCATTAACGGGGGTTTGGCACAAAAGACCGTTTGGTCGCAGTGCCCACCATAAGGGTAACCCTTTAACTAATAATAATAATAATATGATATTCTAATAGAATATAGTATATACTGCATCACAACGTATGGATATAAAGTCTTCAAACCACTTCTTTATGTCTTTAGTAAAATCGATTGAATTTTTATATTCATCCCCCATATTTAAACCGTCATTTCACACATATGTATGTATATAGTACACATACCTGCATATATGTAGGTATATTACATACATATATTTTGGCAACAGATTTAGCATCAGTTACGTTAAGTGAAGAGCAAAACTGAACCAATGATGGTACTTGAGGGTTTTGAAAGTTGTTCATTAACTGTAACAGATATCGTAAAAGTTAGGTGAAGACACTTGCCCCTGTCGGAATAAAAATCAGCGATTTTTTGTAGAAAAAGAACATAATATATTGGGCAATAAATTTTGAAAAACAATTTTATCTTGAAAATTATTAACCTACAAATTACCTGAGAACACCTGCCCACATCAGATTTACAGTTAGCAGAAATAGATTACATGTAGAGAACTAACTTCTGCAAAAAATTGATTATTACCATCTTTTCCCGTAACTGCGATATTTTTTGAATTATTTGGGAAATAAAAGTAATGAAATTTTACAATTTTTTTTATAAATAACTCGAGAATGGTTAATCGAATGTCAAAATTTATAGGAGCATTTCCATAGACAATTTTACCCTCTACAATATTACGCAACCAGTTTTACGATATCTGTTATACAGTTAATGAACAACTTGCAAAACCCTCAAGTACCATCATTGGTTCAGTTTTGCTCTTTACTGTATATTATGTACTATAAATTTCAGCATACGATTCGTAAACATGCGAATCGTTTTTTTTTTGTTATTATTAATATTTATGCGTAGGTATATGCATATGTATGTATAGCTACCTGTATTTAACTGATTGATTTATGTATTTGAGCCACATTTTCAAGGTAATTTCGGCGGTTTTTGGAAGAGCTCTGCAAACAAACAAATTTTACAATTTAAATTTTCCGCTAATTGTATTCTTCTCTTTATCACAAGCAAGAACTTGTACCTACTGGAACTTGATTTCGGTCGGAAGACCAAACTACAACAGTAAGCTATTAAAACCATTAATTGTCCATTTTTACCTGAACACCGTCTAGTATAGCTAAAACGAAGTACGCAATATCCGCTTTTCGCAATTTTATACATTTGCTGCATGATTTCAAGATATGTATAGTTTTGGCTCGTTTCGAAGATAATCTTTTCAGCTCTTTAATTAATACATTAACAGTCGGGAAATATTTTGTTTTCAAGCGCGCTCCTTTGCCGTTCAGATTTTAAGATTAACATAATCAACTGCGTCCTTGAAGATGAGATCATTGACTGGGCGAAGTTTTAGCTCGGGGAATCTTGAGATTAAAACAATTTATGGGATTGATGGCAGGAATCTGATGACTTTTTTCTTACATATATGTATAAATAATAAAATGGGCTAAACCGGATTAGGATCAGAGTTAAAGAAAATGTATGAAAAATAAAATCGATCTAGACACTCCCTATCATGATCAATTCGCGGACTACCTTCCTACATCCACAAAAAACCCACGCTGTAGAGGTAACTCAGGGTACGCGGAATCCAACTAGTTTCCAGTAAAACCACTTTCTCTGCAGTTCGGCCGCGACAAGGTCTTTCAGCAGATGCGTCAAATTCTTGTTTTACAGAAGGCATTCGCATACTTATGACAGTTGTTAACAGAACTCAATATAGATTTATTTTTGGGTGCACCTTTGATATTTGTCTAAACCAATCAGTGTCCATTATCCAACTTTATCTTGCCATTCTACTCTGATTTGATTTTGGGTGCGGAAAGGTTGATGTCTTGCAATAACTTAATTTATGAATTAGGTAAGCCTTCAATTTTGGAAATTGACTAACAGAACGTGACATTTAAACGTCAATCCAAAAAATGAAATCATGGTCCAGAATAAATTGATGCATTTAGTCGTTGGACATTTGTCTCCCTTTTAAATACATAGGTACATACTTACACTAAATTAGTCACATCAAACATTGTGCATCACCAAACCACTTCGCAAGCAAGTCCTTCATAGCCTTAAATTAGTGGGAAAATAAATAAAATTCAATAAAAAACCGAAACTGAATTGGCAGTGAAAGCCGTCTGGAGGATTCATTGATTACGAGTAAAAGTTGTCTTAAGAGTAGGTACCTATATATTTTAAGTTGCCTCAGTTACATAACTTTGACGTTGTGCATGAAAAGATGTAATACAAATTATGATACATAATAATTTCAGAAATCCTAGTAGAATAGATGCAGATGTATTTTATCAAATGTAGTTCATTTGTTTTTATGCAGTTTTAAGTAAGATCTTTAAGATCGCTACACTTTGAAAATAGATTCCCAAACAAAAGTGAGCTTTTTTATTATAGTATTGATGTGTTACCTCAGCTATAATTAATAGACCAACAACATGTCACATAAATATAAAAATAATAAAATAGAATAGAACAATTAAAGTCCACTTCTACCAATAATACGTAATATAGTATTTTTGTGTTGAATATAACTTACAACTCTAACTAAAGGAAATTAAAGTTTAATTATATTACTTAATATTGTTTTTTTTCTCAGAAGAATATGTTTTTTACTTTTAAGAAGTTCATGATGCTTTAAAATCCCACTTAAATCAAATTCAGTCAATTCATTTACATATGTACTTATGAATATACCATAGGAATCATAAAATTTAGTGCCAGAATCCAAAATTCACTTTATTATGTACATATGTATATAATTATTGGTGCGTCTGTTAGTGATCGTTTAACTTCTGAAAGCCGAAAACCGATTCAGGTCATATTGCATAATATATTTGTTTTGTCGAGACGATGGTTCATAGTTATGCCAGATTTCAATAGGTGGAGCTTTAGTTAAGTTATCTCATATTTACACAATGTGACATATGAACATAACCGATTTACTGACATGAAGAGTAGGTTGCCAGGATTGACAGAGGCTACTTTTTTCGTGTCTGTCTGTTGGGGCTAATCTTCTAAACGGCTGAACCGATTTCGATGAAACTTTACAAACATAAAGAGGAGGTTGTCAGCAGTGACATAGGCTACTTTTTCAACTGAAACTTCTATAGTCGCATGCTGTACCTTTAGAATAGGGGGTAAAAACCTCGCATAGCGGCCCTCCGTACAGCATGAGCACAGACAATTATTTGTCTGTGGCATAAGGACTTGAAATACCACTTTATGAGTTATAAGTTTATCTTCCAGGCTTATAGTGGATCTGCTGTTTATAAATGGGTACAGTGCAGGGTTTCCTCCCTAGAGAATGAAGCTCTGCTCTGTAAATTTTGATTTTCTGAAAACTTATTTTGAACAAAGCGTAATTTATGTTCTTCACTTGCAACTGAAGTCGACTAAGTACTACTTTTTGCATACTGATACGGACGTTATTCTCATAAACTCTAATTTATACTTCTAAATGACCTCTTAAATATGTATTACGATTATTCATATATTTTTTATCCCAAAACATACACTCATGGACAACAAATTAGAAACACTAACACGGTACACGGGACGACGATTTCCCTATCTCCTATTGCTCCAATTCTAAACGAATACAATCAACCGTTATTCTGTCTCCCATCTGTTTTTCAGAGTGAGAGTGAAATGGGGCCTGATTGTAGAAAACATATTCGTCGGCCCAAAGGTGCTGCATTTGATCCAATATAAACCACACACGTTGTAACACATGGGGGAGGCAGTATCAACATGTGGGGCTGTTTCTCTTGGAACGGGGTTGGTCCGATATGCCAAATAGAGGGTACATTAACGAAAGAAAAGTATGTAGAGAAACTTAAAAGCGTGATGTTGCCGTGGGCAGAGGAGAATTTGCCTGTTATTTGGAAATTCCAAAAGGATAATGATCCGAAACATACGGCAAATATAACGAAAACATTCCTTCAGGATAATTCTGTCGAAATCCTTGAATGGCCTTCCTCAAGTCCGGATCTCAACCCGATTGAGCACCTTTGGGCGGATGTGAAGAGAGCAGTTTCTTGTCAAAACTACAAAAATTTTGACGATCTTTTCAATGCTGTTGAAACAGCTTGGAAAGATACCTCTGTAGAAAAATGCATATGGCATAATATAATAACATAATAATCGAATCGCTATGAAATATATGCGAAGAAGTATTACGCTAAAAAGGATTTCCTAAAAAATATTAGTCATAGGTGCGGATAAAGACATTATTTTTGTATTAAATTACGCTGTTTCTAATTAAATGTCCAGGCAAATATCGATACGCAAACGCATTGGTAACTAATACTAAGTAAAGTTTGATGGAATGAAAAAAATATGAGTTTTTATGTTAATTTTAGACTATTTAAAATGCACCTTAATTAATTTTGCAAATGTTTGACGGAAGAAACTGACGGAATACACAACACATTTAGTTTTATAAGACTTGTTACAAAATTTTCCTTCGCTATAATTCACACTTGAAATTCCGATCAAGTGGATATAGGGATCGGCTTTCGATCCGCACAATCCGGCGTCTGTGGCTCGGGGCACTGATCATCAGCCACACTGATGAGATCTGATCAGTGCCCCAGATCGAAACGCCGATCTTTTTTTCGGGCTTGTCTGCCTCGGCGGACGAGCCTTTATCCCCAAAAAATAGCGAAGGAGAATTGTACAATTTTGTCCGCCAGCCGCTCGGCGGGCAAAATTGTAACAGACTGTTTCTAATTAGTTGTCCATAAGTGTACATATACTTGGTGGCTGATCAGGCATGCTGCATTTGTGACTCCTTTCCAATACTTGCTTTATAAACGTTCATGAACAGTCTATTTACGTACCGGAACAAAAGTCATCGTGCACACAATCTTTTTTGCGAGCACTATAAAAAATTGCCCCTAGCTATTTATCATGTAATTCATCTACTGAGTCGTGTGACATGATTTCCTTATCAAATGCAGCAGCAGCAAACTAAGATGAATAATTTGAAATTGTGTTCCCATATTGCGATATTTATCGTGATGGTAATACAGTTTATAGCTGCAGATCGATCATTATATACATATGTATGCATAAAGCGTGATTTTAATTCAAAAGAATTTTCTACCCACCATTATTACTAGGCAAGGCTAATATCAAGCAGCATGAAATAGTTTCCAGCTTCGAATTGTTTTTGCACGAAATCTTTTCCCAATTTACTTTCAGCTTTTGTTATGTGCTTGAGCAAAGCGCGATAAATCATTTTCAATAAAAGTATTAAATTGTTTTTTGCAATTAATCATCGTGTGCCGAGTTAAGAATCTTACGACAAAACGAAAATGTTAAGAATAAATTCTTGTGTCGTTTTAAAAATGAAGCCTGTAAATAAATCAAGGTCATTTTAATAGCTACACTGACCGAGCTACCTTGGACAGTGTTGCAGTGATAAATAAATTAATCCTAATTTCGCTTTTGCGAAGGGAACGAATCTTTGCATATACGTTTTTTTTTGGGAATATTGCAAATATATTTTTTTTGGAATACCATTGAATTCCCTGTTTTAGTCACCATTTTACTCGCGTTCAATTGTTAAATTAAGGGGTAATATCAGGCTGTGTGCATAAAATAATTCTATTAGTAATTTTCAACAATTTATAAAAAAAAACATATGGATCAATATTTTCTATTTATGTTTTTTCACGTGATTATATAGGTCTTACCTTAAGGTATAAGAAACAATTTTTTTTTAAACTATGTATTTAAAAACAAAATGGCGGCACAATCAGTGATGGAAGGAAGCTCCTTATTTTTCCACGGGCGACCATCTAATCTACAGTTCGTAATTTGAGATTTGAAACAAGAAACCAAAAGTATTCTTAAAGTAGATACCAAAACCCAGTGAAATAGGTGCGATTTTTTTGATATACTAAAATTTAACGTTTTTATGACCGATTTTGTACCGATTTGTTCGCAAAAAAAATTGTTTGTTCCTTAAAATCGACGCCATTGTTTTCAAATGTTTTTATACTTTTAATAAGTAAAATTAAGCCAAAAGACTATGACATTGTCATATAATATTTTCAATATATTGTATTGTATCCTGCCAACTTCCAAATATCATTTAAATTTGATTAAAAAAATCAAACAAAAACTATGTATTTTTTATCGTAGAATCCGAATTTACGGTAAAAATATACACATTCTATTTAAAAAAAAAAGCTACTTCCGGTTGAGATCGGAAGCTGAGAATAGCGCCAATCAATAAAATGCACCCACTTTACTTATAAAGAATCTTTTTTTTTAACGGAAGAAACATTTTTGGACGATTTGGATTGGAGAGGATGAAATCCGTTATAATATTCATATATAAAATTTGGTGACGGATTTCAAATTTGCAGCTCCATAATTCTTCTAACCGAACCGACAACATCGGATTTCATAATTATCACATTGATTTGGTTTGTATTCAAATGATTGTAAGAACGCAAGTTTATACTTTTGTGTTTCATATGATTGATGGTTAAGTAATTGATAAAATTTTGCCGAAATAGTATAATTGGTTTATACATACCTCTGCAATACGCAGCACAGGCAACATGTGGATCGAATTCTACTCTGCTTTCCACAACTTCATTCTCGGAAGGATCGGCAAACTCGTCAGGATAGAACTGATCATGCTGTTTGGATTCGACACTCTGAAGAGACTCAGAGTCAGAATCTTTGTCATCAAACTCATCAAGTTGTGAGTCTTCAGTTGTAGCCTGAGGCTGTTCTGTTTCTTCTTGTTGTCGCTTGTGCTGCCTTAATTGTGCTCGTCTTGTCGATTTTGGCATAAATCTACGAGGAGTCATTGTTGACGTTGGAAGTATGTCTTCGATGGTTGGAACTTTCTGCTGTGGTCGACGATATGGGAAAAGCCTCCGTTCTAAGAAATTTGCAAATATCTGCTCCGTTATTCGATTTTGTCGTTCTATCTCTTGAAGATCAATTTTTCCTGTTAATAGTTAAAATACAATTCCATTAGTTCAAGATCTGTCCATTGCATATCAATGTTTTGATGAGTAAGAAAGAAATTGATTTTTGATGTACATAATTGAGCTACAACTGTTCCAAAATCATTTAACACAAAAATGAAATAGCACTATTTTGTGTTTCGAAGCACATCTAAATAATTTTTCCTAATCAGAATTCCTCTAGACTAGATTTTTATATATTAAAGGTTGTATACATACATATACATATGTAGGCAAAAATGGAAAGTCTGAATTGAATTACTTGTATAGAAATGTTGTAGAAATAAAATAATGTTTTGCTCTGAAATGTCGCTGCAAAAATATTACTGTTTAAAGAGATTAGTATTTCATTACGTTTGCAAAATGTCACAAATTGATCATTTCAATATTAAATATAAAATATTTCAATTCCCAATAATAAAATAACCAAAACTAAAACAAGAATTTCGAAAGTTTTTTTTTTTACTCAATTACTACACTGCATAATATATTAAACATATTTTATTATATCTTATAAGTTGATTTGCAGAACGAATCAGTAAAATTACAACTTTTACAGTTTGCCTCGTTATTTTTAATTGTCGATCATATGATATTTTCAATAATAATTCAATATGTTTTACTAACTAAATTTTTGCTGGTCACTTTGAATATTTTGCTTTCTGAAACTGTAATAATAAAGTTTTAAACTGTATTAACTGTCTTTTTTTCGTAATAGTTTCGTAACTGTAATAAAATGAATGATCTCGAGAAGGTTTTTAGTCGAGGAGCGTCTCGAAGAAATGTTGGTTGGGTTGGGAAAGATAAGGAGTTTAAAAATAGTTGAAGTTTGTGAGTGTATAACAGACTCGAAAAGTTTAGGGATGCAAGAGGTTTTCGCAATTGGTCGGTAGTTACACACTTTTGTTTTTACTGCTCTTTTTATGAACTGGTATAATATATGATTTTTTCAGAATTCGTTGTTCATCATTTATATTTAACGATTTTTGGATAAGGGTTGATAACGCTGTTAACAATTCATTAGAGCTAGCACAATTTTTAATTTAAAAACTGCAAGAGGAATACCGTCTGAACCAGACGTAAAGTGAGTATAATATCCGGAGTGATGCAGTTGGGGGAGTCAAGGGAAGCAGGAGCTGTATTGAGGTATACAAAATAGTTCGGATTGGGTTGAAAGTCAGGGGAGGAAAACGAGTTTTCAAAAAAAGAAGGCAAACATGTATCGCTTATGGCTGATGTCACGCCATTAGCAACATCCTCATAACGTATGGACGCAGGGTAGTCATCGACCCTCTTCTTAGAGTTAATGAATTTATCAAAAGCTCTAAAGAGGTTTTGAAAGTTATTATAGCATTTTACAAATTGATTATAGGATTGGTCATCCCCTTCTTGATAGGTAAGACCTCCAAACTTCCTTACTAAACCCAGATGGTAGAGAATTATACTATTGCAATGCTACTTTTGCAAAGGAACTTAAGACTCAAAATCGTTAAAAAGTGAGGCGTAGAATAAAGAAAAATTGACATTAATAAAACTATGGGGTAACAAGGAGGAAAAGTTTATAGAAGTCAACTTATCAGAAAGTTTATCGTTTTTCGCCTTTCTGAAATTATACGAATAATTAATGCAGAGAGGATGAGGGATATTAGAAGAATTACAGAAGTAAACAACCTGAAGAGGCGTTGGTATGTATCCAAATATTGTATAAAATAATTTTTCTATCCTCAACGATTGTGTTATTGCAGTCAAAAGAACATATCAAATTAAGTTGCCGACCCATCTCATTCTTATTAGTGCTTACCTGTGAGAGCGCCGAATCGAAAATGGAACTTCGAGAAAAAGATTCTTTAATCGTAAGACTATTATTAGCGGGATGGTAGCATTCGAGATTCCATACCACTGTACATTAACCTTTTCAGGGGCACATTTTTTAGTTAGACCCACAAGGAATATGATAATTTTGTAGGTTTTTGGAGTCGCTGATAACGAATTCGGTATAAGATTATCAAAATTAAAGATGGCAGATTCAATATGGTGGATGAGAAACCCGTAACACCTACAAACTTAATATTTCCAATTGAAATTGTTTACATATTCATAAAAATTTTTAAAGCCGCTGATTATTATTTATAATACATATTTCACCACCGTTTGTTTAATTCAATATAACGGATCTAATACTGCTAATTAGAAATTTGAAAAATTAATATATATAAATATTTATTATTATTAAATACTTTTTATTTAAGGTTTTTTCCATATTAAGCCAAAAGATTTTGGGGGCATCGAGAAACTGCAATGGAAAACTAACACTTTATATGAAGCACATATTTTAAAGTTAGATATCTTAAGAAATATAAGCGATCTGCAAATTATTTTGCATATCCGGCTCTTTTGACGATAGATGAAGATTCTTAGAAAGATTCTTAAAAGTCCTTGAGGAGACCTCAAACTCAACTTATACCTCCTCTCATTTTATTCACAAATTGCTATTTTCAGACATTTTTTGTTTATGCGTTTTAGTTGATTTTCCAAAAAAAGGCCTCCAAGAAATGTTGATACAGGGCCTCTGCTTTGGTAGTTAGCTTAATTAAACGATCGTCCACAAGCTTTCTCCTTGTGAACGTTCCGAATGTGAATCCGAAGTTGATAAACTCCTTCGCATGGAATTTAAAGGTAACAATTTAAATCAGGTTTCCGTATATGTATGTGCACTCCTGTTGCTTTTATTAACTGCATGAATTTTATACAATCGAGCTATTTCTGGTTCCTTTCACTCAATTGTGAATTTAGGTTATAATGCAGGACGGCCACATTGTTTCTTGGTCACGCCGCCTTCAGAAATGAGAATCTCTTTCGAAATCAAAACTTAAGTCCAAAAGTGGTAATGCAAATTCGCACATTATTTCACGCTTTTAGGAATAGCGTGATCTGGTTTACGTTAATGTGTACATTCATAGAGAAAGTGAATTTCGTGTTTAAGTTGATGTAACCGCGTACAGCTAAATAAATCATGCATGCTTCTCCGGCTATTTTACGTTTTCGTTTTTATTAAAGGTAGTACCAGAAACGATCACCGTTAAAATTATATTAGAAAATACGCGATTTTTCGTAAGAGCGCTTTCCATTCCACTGTCAATTTCATGCAGGAATTTCAAATTATACCTACTTTTCTTAAAGTATCCGCGTTTCTTTTCTTAATTTTGAAGAAAAACAACGAATCTTTCACAGTTAATTTAATTCATTTAATTTAATCAGCTAATTACGAGTTATTTTCGCACATTGGATACATGCAACTAATAAACAAATTGGTAATCATTCCAGAAAACTTTAAGTCACACTTGATAAGGTTTTTCTTGTATAATCTCTATTCAATTTTTTATTACAAATATGTTTGAATATTTTGGGGTGAGTAAGAGAAAATACATTTGAACGCTTTGCTATTACATACACAGTAAAAAGTTTTAGAGTAGGCAATAAATTTTACATCCCGAAAAATAGCTACGTTATACTCACTTGAAATTAACAAACTTTTGAGGGAAATAGTTACTTTCGTTTGTAATATTAAATTCGAGTTATAACTTAGTTAATCAGTTGTGTGTAAATTTACAAAACCCATATAATTTCATTAAACTGCAGTTGGATGTAAATCTACCGCCAGCATTCTAGTTTTGTCCGCCGAATATCTCGATCGCCTTTAAGTTTGCCAATTTTTGTATAAGTTCATCAAACTTTTTGACCTTTGTTTGACTAATACGTTTATATTAGTATATTATCACTGATTTAATAAAAGACAACAAGTTTCAAGACCCTGTATAAAAAATTGCAAAGCTAAAGATGATCGAAATATTCGGCAGAGTAAAATTAGGATGGTGGATATTCAGTTCAACATAGTATATGTGTTAAACGATTGCGTACGAAAATTGCAAGATTTAATATCAAAACAAAAATAATTTTATAATGTGCAAAATATAAGTTTTTATTTGATATGTAGGTACTCTACTTTACTTTAAAAAAATGTTCCTTTTGGCCTTTTGCAAAGGAAAAATGTGCTAAAGGAACAACAGAGTTCTTTGAAAAAATCAAAGTATGTATTTGCAAGTCTATGTATATTACATACTATTTTATTTACAAAACGCGTCCAACTTAAAGTAGATCATTCTTCTTCAAAAGGAAACTCATTTTGATTTATTATTATTACATGTGTATTTAGCTACTAAAATTAAATACATTTCGTTAAAGAAAATCGTTGGGTATTAATGACCATATAATGAATTCCAAAATGCAAATGAAAGAGAGAACTTGCATGGCGCCTCAAGCTCTTTCACTTTCGTCGCACTTTCAACTCGGTATTCGAATGAGCCTGATCGATTTGCACAAATCGCTGAATTTTTTTGTTCGTGGAGGAAGCGCATATTCTGTGTGAAATGTATGCATATGTATTTTGTAATGTGGAAAATTCATGCCGACCTATTTTAAACGAGTTTTCCAATGTGTG
Organism: Machimus rusticus; assembly: GCA_951509405.1. Taxonomy (NCBI): domain Eukaryota; kingdom Metazoa; phylum Arthropoda; class Insecta; order Diptera; family Asilidae; genus Machimus; species Machimus rusticus. The sequence goes on along the minus strand of OX608050.1, from coordinate 18,232,261 downwards.
GCAGCTACGCTTCACTCACAATTTACGCATTCGAAATTTTATGGTGCTCATGAATGAAAAGCTTGTCCATGAAGCATTTTAAACTCAGGTGATACAGAACTTGCATCATTTTTTATTCTATGTACCTTCATTCATGTGGGCTAAAAAGATAGGATTGCATTCAACTATTTGACTAATTGCGGATTATTTATAAAAATCTAGGGAATGTAAAGGGGAAGTAAACGACCATTTGGAGAAAAAACGACAGTTGCGTGATATTGTTGCGCAAAATATGTTCGCGTTTAGAGCAATTATTAGCCTACTTTTGTGACTAATTAGTTATTTAGCCACATTGCAATTGCAATGAAAACCAGTTGTTAATTTTGTCACATTTAGCTGGTTTTTAGGTAAGTATATCATAGGGTTTTATGTCTGTTGCTTAGAGTTTAAGCGCGGAAGGTTGTCCATATTTCAAATTTTATGAATAACTCGAGAGAAATTTACTTGAAAAGACTGCTTTAATTGATGACAGCAGTAGTGACACTTTATTCGACACAGAGATATTTATTGGAATATTTTTATGCTTTTAATAATATGGGTGGATAAATCCAATCTGTCGTGTTAATTATTTTCCAATTATTTTCAAGCTGGGTAGACGATTGCTTCGGTTATTTTTTACAACATTTGACGTGTTACCTACTTAGTCATGTGAATAATCTATGTTTATCATAAAATTAAAGTTATTCGTAATTACATATATAATTTATTGTTAAGTCGGATTAAATTAAATATCATTTTAACATATTGTACCTTCACATTATTTTTCCGATGTACATATAATGTATGTTCTTATAAATACTAAAATTAAATTATAGTTATTTTCATGTTTTGTGACTTTTTATTTATTATTACATTCATCTGCTTGTATTTATTTAAAATTAAATTAACAATTAGAAGTAAATATAGTGAAATTATTGTGATTGTTCACTAATTCACTACTTATCGATTTCACTTTTTATTATAAACTGTTGATTCTTACTTTCATAAAATTTATCAAAAAGCTTGAAAACCCTAGCTAATTTATACAGATACGCAACTTTCATTAATATATATAGTGATTTCAGACAAACTTCAATAAATCTTACATGAGAATTGATAGTTCCTATTGTATTAATATTTTTCCGGTCGTTGGAAAAAATGTAAATTGTAACGTTATCGGTTGTCACAAAAATAGCAATGAAATATGATATTTAGTATACAGCACAATTATATTTTATATTATTCATTCTAACGTTCAAGTAAGTTTATTTCAGAATCTTAAAAAACATAATTCATTAGATATCTTTCTGCGCCTATTATTTTCCATGCAAATCGCGTAGAACATCGCCACTAACGATGACTAAATCACGATCGGCTAGAATTAAGTGCATTGTTTCTCCTAACTTGCATGAACATAATCCGTTCTATTAAATTTGATGAAACCATGGGGTAACATTATCTTTATGGTTTTTCGAAAAGAACACTTAAAATACACTGCAAACTGAGCATCACTTTGGCAAGACACTTGAAAGGCTTGTCTTCCGTATCGCTAAGATATTGCAATCTTCTTAGAGAAGAAAATGTGGGAAGGCTTCTGGTTAAGGTATGTTTCGAAGTGAACTGAAATATTGCGAAAGAGAATCTTTCGTAAACAAAATGCAGCAAGCGGTACAAGTTTGCATCAGCTTAGGCTAGTTGAGATAAAACATGATCTGGGTGACAGCACAAAAAACCATGCAAATCTTGGGCGCCAAATACCAATGAAGTTCGCTACGATTTCATTTTCAAAATCTCAATAGAAGATTGACGAGAACTAATTACGCGCACTGCTGGTTTGACCCAGCTAATGATCTTCGTCTTCAGCTTCAACACGTTTTCTGAATCACAACTAGGCCCAGCGCTGCGCGAGGAACCTTTGAGTCACGGCGGCATGATTGATATTTCCTCAGTTCTTAAGGCCTGAAACCATCTTTCAATTATCTGGGGAACTTCGCAATAAAAATTCATTGCGGGATAATTGCACCGATTGTGTTTTATGCTCTGTCGCCACCAGCAAATAAATGGCTCGGTGGCCTTCGTGCTGCGGCATTGAAGAGCTTTTTACTGTCAGTAAATCAAAGAGTTGATCGATCTTCGCCATATGCCCGAATTTCTTAAGTAAGGTCACTTGTTGAGAATAAAATGGTTCTTAAGGTAATCACTGTTTTCACGGTGGATTAAGTACATACATCGTTATCGTTAGTCTCAATCTCCTTGAACAAGCAACCTTGAGAGGTTGAATTGGAAAAGATGGAGGCATCGTCTTCACATCAGCAATCCTTGTGTCGTGCTCTTGCTGCTGTTTGACTGCATATTTTATTTTAGTCAGCTATCATCTTTTGTTGCAGAAGCCGCCGATGCTATGTAAAATAGTATGCAAATATTCAGTTGCCTAATTATGATTAATTGCAATCTTTCAGTATCAGTGGATGTTAATTAAAAATATTCTGCAAAATATACAAGTAGATTTATTCAACCACATACTTTACATACTACATACATATATGCACTTATAAATATACTGTTCAAATTCAAGAAAATTATCATTAATAACAAAAATTATACTTTTTAATTATTGATGTAAAAGCCAATCAAATAATAATTTTATTCACAATATCACACCCTCCCCGAATTAGCCAACATAAATTTCAAAAAATTGAATTTTTAACTATTTCTCAATACCAATCGTTTGTGAATCGTTTGTGAATGTTTGTGATACTTTTAATTTCGTTTGTGACTAATTAGTTCATTAGAAATTTAATTGTTAAATAAGGCGTACCGATTAAGCCAACACTTTTTTAAAATTGATTGTAAAATAGGCTTCCGGGTACTCAATCGATCGGAAATCGTTTGTGAATTCCGAATATAACTATAATAAGGTTTGTGACAACGTAGTTTTCAAGAAAACTTAATTTTAATATATTGCAAAACTATGCTTATTATTGTGGCCACTGGGTTCAGTTGGCGCTGGTGCTTGCATTTTAATGCCCTCTTGCGTGATTATTGGTAATTACGTAGTGAAACTGACAGCTGCAGTTGGCTATCAACACTGACATATAGAAATGGACTACTCGATTTGTTGTCTCAAAGGGTGCACCCTTTTGACAGTTCTCACCTTAGGAGAGTTCAGATATAGAAGGAATATATCTGTCTATTTTTTTCGCATTGGGCGAAATAGGAGGCTTCAAAAGGCGGCAAATTTAAAAATTATATTTATTTTTACTTGTAACCTGCACGCTTAAATCGGATTCCCCTAAAAGTAGCACCAAATCTCAAATAATTTCGCAGCGAGTAGTTTCTGAAATAAGACATTTTTCATTGAAAAATTCTCGGCAAAACGTCGAAATGCTCTCTTCTGAATATGCAGTTTGTATCGCTAAACAATTGTTTTAAGAACTCAAAAGCAACAATTAGAGCACTTTTGCGTTTTCGCTGTAATCCTCACTTAATTTAGTTACATTAAAAGGACAAAAATGCAATTAATTCCGAAATAATTCGCCGCAAGACTCCACCCAGATTTTTTTGGTTTTTGTGATATTTTTGTCGGTAAATCAGACATAAAATAAAAAGAAGTTGCAATATGAGATACTAAAAGACTGATTTTCATAATTTAATTATAAAATTTCTGCTGAAATTGTGTAAAATTCAGTTGTATCTTAAAAAGGGGTAATTTCATGTTTGTATTACTTTAAAGGGATTTAAGATACAAAAGGAATTATTTAATAATTTTTGGTGTAATTACTTGATGGATTTATGCAATTAAAATGGACTATTGCCCCGAAAATGCATTTGACACCAATTCAAACCCACAGCTGACTGCTCAAAATCCGTTAATGGTGTGAGTAAGAGGGAACGAGAAAGTGCACCATCTCGATATAGGCATTTTGTATGGGACGAGTAGTCCATTTCTAAATGTCAGTGTTGATAGCCAACTGCACGGTATAGGAAGACAAGGTATAGTAAAGAATTTTTTGGCGTCTAGCTGTGACGTCACTGCCCACGAAATTGTATGAAAAGCAATGAAAATATAAAATAACTAGTATTAGGTGAAATATATCTAAAATTTAGTGATAGGAGGTCAAAGTCAATAATATTACTGATATTTTACGCGACTTTTGGAAGTTATAAACAATCAGAAATAAAAGAAAATCCTAAAATTGATTTAATTGATTTGCCGATTATTAATTCTTCATATAAAAGGTTTTTATACTCAATCAGATTTTCATCTTGATATTTGTAAACAGAATCAAATTTCATTTCATTTTTTCGTTCAATTTTACTTTGTAAAAAATTTTATTTTTCATTTACTCAAGTACAATATAAAAATGAAAATTTGATTGAGTATAAAATTCTTTTATATGAAGAATAATTATCGGCAAATCAATTATATTAAAAACAATTTTACATTTACCCGTATGCATTACAAATATATATACAGTGGATCAAAAAATTGAACGTACAACCCTTGAAAATTCATCAGAAGCAACTTTTACCCTATAATATAATGTAATTTGTTGCAATTTCTTATTTATATATACAATTTAATATGTTCTTATAAAACTTTTAAAATAATATTAGTAAAAAACTATCTGATAACACTTTTAACATAAAAAGCAAGAAACCCTTTCCTAGAAAGCGTTTAACTAATACCAAAGAATTGAGCGTACACGAATTTGAATAACGGTTCTTGCACGTTTATTATTTATTACAAATATCAAGATGAAAATCTGATTGAGTATAAAAATCTTTTATATGAAGAATTAATAATCGGCAAATCTATTAAATCAATTTTAGGATTTTCTTTTATTTCTGATTGTTTATAACTTCCAAAAGTCGCGTAAAATATCAGTAATATTATTGACTTTGACCTCCTATCACTAAATTTTAGATATATTTCACCTAATACTAGTTATTTTATATTTTCATTGCTTTTCATACAATTTCGTGGGCAGTGACGTCACAGCTAGACGCCAAAAAATTCTTTACTATACCTTGTCTTCCTATACCGTGCAGTTGGCTATCAACACTGACATTTAGAAATGGACTACTCGTCCCATACAAAATGCCTATATCGAGATGGTGCACTTTCTCGTTCCCTCTTACTCACACCATTAACGGATTTTGAGCAGTCAGCTGTGGGTTTGAATTGGTGTCAAATGCATTTTCGGGGCAATAGTCCATTTTAATTGCATAAATCCATCAAGTAATTACACCAAAAATTATTAAATAATTCCTTTTGTATCTTAAATCCCTTTAAAGTAATACAAACATGAAATTACCCCTTTTTAAGATACAACTGAATTTTACACAATTTCAGCAGAAATTTTATAATTAAATTATGAAAATCAGTCTTTTAGTATCCCATATTGCAACTTCTTTTTATTTTATGTCTGATTTACCGACAAAAATATCACAAAAACCAAAAAAATCTGGGTGGAGTCTTGCGGCGAATTATTTCGGAATTAATTGCATTTTTGTCCTTTTAATGTAACTAAATTAAGTGAGGATTACAGCGAAAACGCAAAAGTGCTCTAATTGTTGCTTTTGAGTTCTTAAAACAATTGTTTAGCGATACAAACTGCATATTCAGAAGAGAGCATTTCGACGTTTTGCCGAGAATTTTTCAATGAAAAATGTCTTATTTCAGAAACTACTCGCTGCGAAATTATTTGAGATTTGGTGCTACTTTTAGGGGAATCCGATTTAAGCGTGCAGGTTACAAGTAAAAATAAATATAATTTTTAAATTTGCCGCCTTTTGAAGCCTCCTATTTCGCCCAATGCGAAAAAAATAGACAGATATATTCCTTCTATATCTGAACTCTCCTAAGGTGAGAACTGTCAAAAGGGTGCACCCTTTGAGACAACAAATCGAGTAGTCCATTTCTATATGTCAGTGTTGATAGCCAACTGCAGCTGTCAGTTTCACTACGTAATTACCAATAATCACGCAAGAGGGCATTAAAATGCAAGCACCAGCGCCAACTGAACCCAGTGGCCACAATAATAAGCATAGTTTTGCAATATATTAAAATTAAGTTTTCTTGAAAACTACGTTGTCACAAACCTTATTATAGTTATATTCGGAATTCACAAACGATTTCCGATCGATTGAGTACCCGGAAGCCTATTTTACAATCAATTTTAAAAAAGTGTTGGCTTAATCGGTACGCCTTATTTAACAATTAAATTTCTAATGAACTAATTAGTCACAAACGAAATTAAAAGTATCACAAACATTCACAAACGATTCACAAACGATTGGTATTGAGAAATAGTTAAAAATTCAATTTTTTGAAATTTATGTTGGCTAATTCGGGGAGGGTCAATATCACTACTGTGACGAAAAATACAAAATAGTCAAAAGTAGAACCCGTTTGAAAACTAATATAATTAACAGATTTTTTTAATTTGCAGAGATGTAACGATATAAGATAGGTATGTATAATCGACAAAAAATAAGGTCATATAAAGATCAGTTTTAGAATAAAGTTTTTCCGTAGAAACTTTCAAGATATTGTATTTCAAGATTTTAAGAGAAGAATATTAAGTATTTTTGAACTTTGCCTTTAGTTTTATTTACTTATCTATCTGAAAAGTTTAATTAGTTTTGTTAGGTTTCAACTTTCGAGAAGTCAACATTAAAATAAATTAATTTATAAATTCTTTCATTATTTTATATAAATCCAATTATAATTTCAGCTACTTTTAAAATTATAACATCTCGCTATATGTTTATTCTACCTATGAATGTATATATATACATATATGGGAACAATATAGCTTTCGTAAAATTCGAAAGTTAGGAAATTTTAAATATGTTCTTGGAATGATAGGAACAAATGTTGCCAAAATGTTGCCAAATATTTCACATTTTCTTTAACCTTGAAAAGTTGTGTTTAGCATATTCCAGGATTTATGTTTAGGTTTTTATTAACAAAAATTTTAAGCAAAATTTCCAATTTTCATTAAACCAATCAATTGTAAATTATCAAAAGTAATGTTTTTTCCAACATTTTTTCTAAGGTTCCAAAATATTTAGTACCGTGTAGATGTGGGTTACTTTAGCTCTAGGGGGTAACTTTGGCTCAGAACATAAAAAAATTGAATTTCCCACCTCTTCGTAGCCATGATAGTAAGCGATGTAATTCGAGTCGAAAATGTTAAATGGTTTTACTGGCGCTTATTTTTAATTTTTTCAAAATTAAAACTGTCATTTGCACTTCGAACTTACTTGCTGTGAATACTTACGTATTTCGGGTCTGCAAACTTTCTTGTGTAACAGAAAGAAAAGAAAAGGTCATTTCTGTTCATTGTTTTTTTTCTTGAAAATTAAACGCTTTGTTTATTTTATATTATTTCAAAGGACTTACATACATCTGCAAGCTAAAGTAACCCTCTTCTAATAACAAGTTTGGCCCAAATTTCAAAATAATAAAAAATTTATTTGCTATATGAAAGATTATATGATTATTAGCTACTATCCTCATTTATCAAATAAAAACATTATAACACCTAGTGGTGTATGTATATATCAGAGCGATTTCTAAAAATATAAGAAGAAAGTAAAGTAACCTGCATCTATTATTACTTATATTTAAAAATTAGCAGACGATATATGTAAGTATGTATGCATGTTTGTATTTGGTGCATTTTTGAAAGGACAGTCAACTCTATTAATGTTTTAAGCAAATATGTACCTAATTATTAAATAAGAATTCAAAAATATATGAATTTTAATACAAGCATATTTGATAATGAAAAAAACAATAATGGATACATAAATCTAAATCCACTACAAATAAACTAATATTTTATTATGAAATATACGTGCAGTCTTTGAACCATGAAGACATTGATCTTAACCCAGAAGATTAATTTAGAGGTTGCTAGATGTTTAAATAAATGCCGATTATAGATTCTCAATGGCCCAAAACACGATACTTTTTCATCTTATTTAATGCAGGGTGCAACGCGCTGGAACTTTTTTCTCCGAAACAAAACCAAATATCGCGAGTTCGTTGCATTTTCTGTTCTCACGGTTTAGAGGCTAATTAAGCCCATAGATTAATATCTTTGCCTTTAATATGAAAAATTTGACTAATTGCCATATCCGTAGCGGAACAGGTGTGTGAACGTGATTTTATTGACCTTTGGTAAAATGTTTGTGTATATGGAGTACGCAGCAATGCTGGTGCGGTAAAAGAGAATGTGTATCTTTTTTCATCGTTAATTACATTAATAATCTTGATAAGTTTTATTTACTACATATCATGCGCGTATGTAAGTAAGCACTGTTCAGTAATAATCCGAATAAGAAAATAATAGATATATACATTAAATATCATCATCAGATAATGTGCATTGAAAATTATCTAATATGTAATTGTTCGTGTTTTCTCTTTATTATTAATGGATTTCAACAGGTAACATTCCTTCCAAAAATAACAATGTCTTCATGTTATTAATTGAAATACCAGAAATATTGTATAATTACTCAATATTGAAAATTGGCTCACTCATTCTCATGGTTATATATATTTTTTTCTCAAAAAAGCTTTGACCTCATTATAGTTATATTATATGTACATATGTCTAAAAAAAATCAAAATAACAATAAAAATATATATCTAGGTATTCTGTTTGAATGATGTTTGAAATAATTACGATTTCCATTGCCATTCTTCTTCAAATGACATAAAAACCTTGATGAGCACTTCCATTGGAATTTCATTAATCTAGTCAGGACAATGATGGCTTTCTTTTGTAGGTTCAAGTACACGGAGTCAAAGAAGTAAATGCATAATTATCTTATTAAATCATAATCTAACTCCTGCTTTTTTTGCTTGGTAAAATACTAAATAATATTGAAAATTTGTACACAATGGGAAATAAGCTTCTATTAGCCTTGATTGATGTACTTATCTGATTGAGTAATTCAAATGCTCTTTTAAATATGACAGGCTATTTTTATGAATACGATTGAGGTGATTGTGTAACCATCTGCTGTTTTAAAGTAAAAAGAAATTAGATTGTTAAGTATAAGAATATATGATAATTTTTGTAATGTGCGTCCATTTCCTTTCAAATAAAATTAATGAACCTAATTGACCTCGAAAGCACATCATTTTTGAAAGTAAAGCAGTTTCAAAAGAATGTTTCTTTTGGTATTACCGTCACACTAGTTTCAGCAACTTTACTAAATTTCAGCCAGTTCGCTCATAAAACTGACCTAAAAAGGTAAAATTTGTGGTAAAATCATTCCAATTACTTAAAATGTGTGTAAACTGCTTAATTTCAGAGAGAGTTTGTATAGAATGAATGCTATAAATGAAATCTCACAATAAGCTAAAAAAATCTCCTCTTATAAGAAATGCCTTCTTTGCAAATATTTCACAACTCATGCTAGGCACTCATCAATGATTTCCAATCAAAACACCTCTAAACTGACCTCGTTGAGAGCAGGTACCTATTATGTAGGTTGATATTTTATTGGATCTATCAGAGCAGAAGTAAAATTATTGATCTTGCCTAATTGGAGGTAGGTAGGTACTTATTGCGGAAACTGGAACGATGTAAATTTAGATTTTCATCTCAATTTTTAATTGCAATTCAATTAGAGAATTATCATATCGATAAATATCTACTACATATGTAAATTGTCATGATCAAGCACTTAGAAAGCATTATCATCACTTGGACTTTTTTCGAGCCCTTTTCAGTAAAAATTAGGGAAAAAACGTTGTTGCAAATAAAGTCATTTCAATGATGACACTGAAAATTATATTCAACAATTTTAAAACTATGAATTATGAATAATTACAAAAAAAACAATTAAAATTAAAAATAATAATAGATTATAAAAAAATAAATATTTATATCAATAAACTTCCAAAATCTAATGCCTGTAATCGGGGAATTGAGTACAAAAATCTTTTTTATCCAATCTAAAACTGTCGTCCATCAACAAGAATATGTTAAAAAAATATTTAGAATTAAAAATAAAATCTTGTGTTCGTTTCTGTATGATTTCACATTTTCTGCATAAAACTGGAGCTTGCAAAAGCAGATTATTTGTTGAGATACCTCAGCATATGCACTATGTATAAATATAAATGTTTGCAATAAACCTGAACTTTACCCAAAATTATACTCGGTGAATTTCAACTTTTTTGACGAATAAACCAACTATAGAAGTTTTCGAACTCGAATGATTTTATGCATTTTATCATATGGAAATATTTCAACTCTTATGTATAGCTTATGTATAGCCTTACGAATTTGTTTAAAATAATCTCTAACAAAGACAAATAATTATGTAGTTACAATTTCGCTGACTGTATAGGTGTATTGCCTTTAAATAAAAAAAATCTTTAAATCCTGCAGTTATTCTAATAACGCTTGTTTTATATAGCAAGAATTACTACTTGTACCTACAGTGAGGAGCAAAAGTGGAAGAATGGTCCACAGTTTTGCTTTTGAATAACTATTACAAAGTAATGGAAAGGCTGACGGAAATGAAAAGAACGTTGTTATTTGCACTTATGGTTGTACATTCAGAATATGTTGCTTTTACTTTTTACTTCATCTAAATACTAAGAAAAATCACAATTATGTCGAAAGAGTCCATTCTCCACCTTTGCACCACACTCAGCGTACGTGAGCATTTTGTAGTTAACGTTATTTTAACAAGTTTTTTTTAAACCAATCTAGTGAGATAAGTAGTTTTCTAAGGAATGTTACAAGAATTTGTGAAAATTTGCATTTTAATAAGAGTGCTAATTCAAATTTGAAGTCATGAAGCTTGTTGCAGTGCACACTAGGAAAATGTCCTTAAACTTTCTCGTGAAGGCAAATTTTCAGGAGTTATTGCTGAGAAATGTAATATAACTCATAAAACAATTCAAAAAATTGAAAAATGTGCCAGCGAGGAGTTTCCGCAGCCAAAAAACGGCCAATCCGTGAACATTTTTAATCGAGTTGCTCGGGAAATGGGTCGATGTATAGTATCTGGAATAACAAAAACTCCTCAGAAAGCTGCTCAACAGATCAGTAATGAAGCAAGTAAGACTTGTCCTTGAGCCTTGAGCATAATTGGTCTAGGGTAAGGAAAAAAAGCAGAAGCCTGCTCTCTCTGCTAAAAGTATTTTAGCATGTAAGAGATTTGCTAAAACGCCATCGTAACTGGACTGTGCACCAAATTATCCGTATGTGAACTATTATAAACTTACTTAATTTTAATCCTTCCCACATGAGAAATACAAAAAAGTAGCTTATGTCTATGTGTGTGCACTCCTTTTATTATAATTTCAATAATTCATGGCAAAAATCTGTTGATGGTGTAGAAGTCCGTTCGTGCCAAACACACACACAAACTTTCGCTTTTATATGTATATACAAATTAAATATTTTGTAAAAGGAAAACCTCCAGTCCAGAAATTAACCACCCTGAAAACCCCCAAATATCAACTTTGTTGGAAATCGCATAAATTTCAAAATTTGACAATCCACCATTTTGAATTCGTAAATAATATGTAAGTGTTTGGTTGAAATCAGTGACCCCGAAAATCCTGTACTTGGGAAAATGGTGGTGGAAATCAAATAAACTTCAAAATTTGACATTCCCCCATCTTGAATTGGTATGTTCTGACAGCTGGGTTGAAATCAACGATCCCAAAAACCTCCAAGTACCAATTTTGGTATAAATCGCATAAACTTTAAAATTCGACAGTCCGCCATCATGAAATCGTAAATTCTGACATTTGCTATGAAATCAACGACCCTGAAAACCTTCACGTACCAAGTTTAGTGTAAATTTTGTAAATTTGAAATAACTTGACTACAGCGTCACCTATCGGATTCTAGATAGCTACAAACTATCGTCTCGACAAAACAAATACAATTGTGGGAATATGACCTCAATTGGTCAAGTCGTTAAGTAGTTACATTAACAGACGCACGAACAATTATTGTATATGTATATATGTATAAAGATTTAAGTGAAATTTGCTAATTTATTATAATTAATACGATTAATAATTCACAAGATAATTTGGAAAGCAAGTAACATTAGACTTTTGAAAGATATATAAAGAATGTAAACAAGAATAAATACTGATTTTGAAATAAAGTAAATAACTTAAGTGTTAAATACTCTTTCTCCTATCTCCAAGTCTACGTATGTGTCATGAATACACCGAAAGAAAAAATAGCAATACTGACTAACCTTTTGTTGACTATCAGCCAATTAATTGAATTAGTTGTTATAACAACTTAAAGTAGTGAAATCAACTGAAATAGTTGACAAACTAACTAATTTTGTAAATGTTTTTCTCACTGTTTTAGATTAATCAACTAATTTAATTAATTGGCTGAAAAAATAGTTAATTTTGCTGCTCTTTTTCTTTCAGTGTAGTTTCGTACCAATATACCCTATAAATCTCCGTTACATCACATAATGAGATTAACGTAAACATTTTTAACCTTGACATAAATGAATTAGTAATATCGAAAGTTTCAGCTAATTGTAGACTTACGCCTCAGCAATGTGGCAGTGGACTACGCAGCTCTTAGGTTCTTCCTCTTATGTTAAAAATAGACAACAATGCATAACTTTATTTTATGTACCTGGTCCGCGAATCGCTCATAGAAAGCTATGCCGAAAATGAAATATGATGAGTGCAGTGCATCTTCTAATCTCAGGCCGTCAAATGTAGAAATACAAAGCATAATGTGGCACATCTCGAAATAACTTGTTGGCAATGTTTTAAAGTTCTCTTTTGATAAGGCTCTTTGTTTTTTCGATACATCTAATAACTTTTATTTAATATTGATATATTTTTGTTTTGTTGCACAAGATCGCCATGAGTTAGATAATTTGAAACGGGTTACGTCTTAATAAACTGTCCAGTTTTTTTATTTATTAATGAATGTAATTACCTCTTGAGGTATTTCAAGGCCATAACAGGTTCTAAATAATGCACCCGAAACGTACAAACTGGTTCTTAATTTAAGTGGAATAACTGTATATATAATTTTATCAAATTTACTGCCAAATTAAAAAGTCTCCTTTAATGACGCTCATCTTGGCGCCTCATCTGCGACACCAAAACATCCAATGACATTGTCCCGGTAACATGTAAATTTCTCGGTGGCTATTTTTTTATTCCCTAAACCATTTGCAAATAATTAGTTTATAAGATAATTTCTGAGAACACGCTTGCTATATCTTTGCTTATGACGATATGGGAAGAAATGTCTATACAAAAAATAAATCTCGACCTTAAATACTTCTGCAGTAGGGACATTAATGTATTTTAGGTGATTTCTAAACGGACGTAACATTTTCGCTCTTCGCATAACACATTAAAAACGAGACACATAATATGCCGTCTAAGTTCTTTGAATGTTCCAAAATGTAATCGTGATCTACCATCGTGTCCCAAATCGCAACACTTATATGAGGTGGTATCACGTCATTGTACGCGAAAGGGTTAGATATGCAATATTGTGGTGCCCTCAGCTTCGTTTGCATAAAGCACCAAAAAGTGGACGGGTTCCTTTGAAAAATTACATATTTGGGCAATTACATATATCTTAGATGGAGAAGAACGTGAAAATCCTCAAAAAAAATTCTTTATAAACAACATATCTAGTTTTTGGAGCTTAAATGTACAGATTTGCAAGGCTACTGACGCGAAACAAAGCCCACATAAATAGTTTTGCGCTCGTAGTTTTTTCTTTTTGGTTGGATTGGATAAACACTAAACAGTCAGTTTCAATTTTTGCATACTCATTCACCAAAAACCAGCTAAAAGGGATGTAAATGAATGTACTCATTCAGTCGAACTTGGATTAACTAGTAAATCTACAAGCATGTTTTTTTGTTGCAATTTGGTACCCCTGTTTGAGGATCCCCCAATAATGAATGTTCTCTAATTAACAACAATCCGTATGCAGTTTGTATAAAAAAATCTTCAGTCAGTAGGCATTTTGTAAAAAGAAAATCTTCAGTCAGTATGCAGTTTGTATAAGGATATCAGACATGTAATATTTACAGTGAAACACATCGACAACGGGTATTTGTAACTTGTAGCTAAATGCTTGAATAAAAATATTATTGTCACCGAGAAGTACTTGAGTATTTTAAAATTTCTATGCCTCAGAATTACGAAATACTTGAGTATTTGAAAATTTCTATGGCATGAATTTTCCATTGCTTGATTACTGCAAAAACTGTGGCTCGGAATTACAAAATACTTGAGCATTTTAAAATTTCTTTGCCATAAATTCTCGATTGCTTGAGTAATAAAAAAATTATGGCTCAGAATTATAAATATTTAAGTAATTCAAAATTTGTCATTATTTTTTCTTTAATATTTCAGTAAGATTAGATTGCTTAGCTTGACGAGCGAATCAGGGCCTGGATTGACTTCATGAGTCGAAATGAGAAAACTTGTAGGAGCATTTCTCGAATAGGTACTTTCGAATTGTGCATTTTTGGTTTACTTTGACTAATTTAAAATATGAAATATCGAGCTAAGCAAACGATTTGGAACAGGTTAGCTTTGTCTTCGTCTTAATTGGAATACTAGGTCAGCTCGTTTGCTGACGTCATAAACTGTAATAACCAGATGAAGACGAAGACGAAGACTTGAATTCGGACACCCCCTAAGGATATGCCTTACGACAAAATCTGTCAACAAACGAAGAAGGTCGTGTCAAACTTCGAAAATAGCAATTTCAATGCCCAAAATTTGTCGTTGGCCCTTTGTTTTGCCGTGTTTTTGTATGGAAGCTGAACCACTCTAGCACAAATAACTTCAGGTTCGCGTGTGGTTTTTTTTTCTGAAAAAGGCTGCAACGCAAGAAAACTTTTTCTCGGAAAATAATAAGGCCCCTATTATGGTTAGCGAGTCGCCAAATCACATTCGAGTCGAAAAGAGCTTAAAAAAGCCCTACCTTCCTTCTAAATGTCAAAACATTTGTCAGTTCGATATTTCTTTGGATGTCCAGGGATGTCTCGCTCCTAAAAATTCTAAACAGCATACTTTAAATTTGTAATATATATATGTATATGTATAAATTTCACTTTAGATTCAATTATATCCAATTTTTTTACCCGTCTCATTTAATAAGGGTGTGCAACATGGGAGCAAAGGTAGGACATTTCAACAGGCGTGTTTACCACCCTCACCTTCGCCTCGGGTAGTAAACTCCCACGGGGGTTGAAATGTCTACTTTTCTGCCTAGGTGCTTAGTAAATTTACTGGTTAATAAATTACCATAATAACAGTTTTAATTTTTACTTACTTTTTATTCAGTGCCGTAACTATAGGATGGCAGGACTGGCAAAATGCCACGGGCCTTCGACCCGAGAGGGCCCCGGCCCAAGAGATCGTTAGCTCAGAAATAACCTAAAATTTTTAACAAACTTTAATATACCTAAGTACTTAAAAATTATAATTTTTTTAAGTACTTAAAATCAATCAAAGTGAGGCACAACTAAAGACCATATACAAATTCAAATTAATCATTAAAATTTCAACACATTCAAAACTAAAAGATGTCGATTTTCATTTCATTGGCTGCATCATTTTTTGTCGCGCTACATTGGTGGCGCGGGCGAGCTAGTGACGGTTGGGGAATTCCCTCATTTTGTTAACCAAATAGGCTAGGAGCCGGTGACACTGAAAGTCCCGTCATCGCGGATTTGAAATATTTATATGTAAATGTAAATCGATGGTTAACAATTATACGAAAAAAATCAACTTGGTACGCTTGGTTCTCTAGACACACGGCACTGTCTAGAGACAGACAGTTGGCACAGCCAAGTTCGCAAAATAAAAGGGTGACACACCAGCCGTGGATTATATTACGCGAACCATTTCGAACTTTGCGAAGATGAGTGTCTCCAAGATCCAGAAAGTTCGTTTAAAGTGAACATACATATTTTGTCGAGTATTAGACATCAGTTATTAATCAACTGAAATCGCGTTTCCTTCCAATGAATGAAATTGTTTCCAATTTCAGTGTTTTGCAACCTTCCACTTTGCAAATTTTAAATAACACTTATTTATTAAAAAAAGCTCTAGAATTTGTTGGTGAAAAAAACGCAGCTTTATGTAGTTACGTTTTAACCAAATTATTTTGCTGAGAGTAGTTGGTGTTTATTATTTTATTTGCTGATATTTATTGAAAAAAATTTTTTTTTTAACTTTGTAGAGTCGGGGAAAATAACTTGAATAGAAATATAAATAATGTTCCAAGTAGCATTTTTAAAAGCCTATAGCAAAGATTTTATAATTTTGCTCTATAACGATTTTAAAAGAGTACAAAACGAAGTTGCCCGCTTTGCACACGGTATCCCAGGCAATCTGTACCAGCGAAGGTCTGTGGTCTGGGGACACCAATACTCATCGGTTGGACCCCATGTAGGTACATATGTTCCGCGATTTTTTGTAGTTTTCGAGATATGAATTATTTTGTTTTATTTTCATTTTTTTTTTAATTTTTGGACGGTTTTAGCTATAACTTTTTTTGTGAAGTGATTCTTTCATATTTTCTTTGTTAGTATTATGGCTAGCATGTGTGTTCGTCTGTCAAAGCACTAAACACCAAAATTCTAACTACTAGTAGCTCAGATCTTGATCACAAAATTAAAATTTCTGTTTGAGAGATATTTTTATTTGATTTCAACTTGAAAAAAAAAATACTTAACCCTGAATGAATAATAACATCCTGATAATTTTAAAGTTTTTATGGGTTTCTTAGCTCTCAAAATAACACAAAAAAGTTGGTACTTTAAAGGCCATTTTTATGCGAAAACGGAGTTTAAAGTCGATACAGTCGAAAATATATAGTGAAATTTTTTTCATGCATTTAAAATGACTTTTCTCACATTTTCCGATTAATATAGTGAATAATTATGAGCGTTAGCTAAAAAGATGTAAAATAACGTATTTACATAAAATTTCACTCGCAAGTACAATTTTTATAAAGCCCGAGACCCATCTCATTTTTTACCTAAATTGTGTTTTAAAGACCTTCCTGATAAAGACGACATTTTGTGGAACGCCAATTTAGCGGCCTTGCACTTCAAACTGGAGCAACTCCTATGTACATATATATAATAAATATTACTAGCTTTTGCCCGCGGTTTCGCTCGCGTGGGAAACCTTTTAAAGTCCCTTGGGATAATATTATTTCTCCATAAAACCTATGAACCCCCGATTCACACCTACAGAATTTTAATTTCATTGATGCCATTACATCCATGCCATGACATCTCAAGAAACCTCAATAATGACACCCATATCGAATTTTAGATTTAGGTATTTCCGCCATTTCAATCCTGAGATTGATTTTCCAAAAATCGCGAAATACGTTATTTGCTTATTTGTTTTTAGGAGTACTCCTTCGAATTTTCGAGTTAAAATGTGAATTTATTGTTTCTCCATACAAACTTTGAAGCCTCATTTTACCCCTTTAGGGGTTGAATTTTGAAATATGCTTCCTTTATTCCTTTATGTATGTATGTATATAGATTATGAGAAGAAGTAGAAAAAGTTAATGCCTAGTGGAAAATCAGTTCATGCAAAGTTTATAGGACGAGTGTGTGAACCTTTTGTAAAAAACAGAAATGCTACACCTTTATAGGTATCTATAATTTATTATATTCTTCAAATTATGTTGTAAAATTGATTAACTTTATTTCCAGCTCTATATAAGGAACGTTTAAATATAAAATAAAAATTTAGGTCGTAATTGTTTCAAAAATTCCTCCAATCCAATAAGGAAAAAGCTCTCGCACGTGAATTAACAATTTTGATTTCCTCTTTCCTATACTCCTATATTAAAATTTTCTTTAAATATCTTCGCGTTAACCTTGGAGCGTCTGCCGCAAGTAACACTCTTCGCGGCATCACTTCGATTGCAGACGAGGTTAATGTCACGTGCGGTGTTTACAAAGTTTGCACGTTTTAATAATTATCATATTAATTCTTTTCCCTCATCTTACTTCATTTAAATTTAATCAGATTCGTAAAAATACCAGATTAAAATTCCTTACGGCATTCTTTTTTTTTTGATAGAATGTATGTACTTTTAAAATACCTATAAATTATAGTTTATTATAAATGTTATATCTGATATCATTATAGAAGCATATACACAAAAATTAATTTACTTACTTTTTTAAAATTCGTTGAAAAGAAGGAAGTCTGAATATTTACATGATTTTGAATGGCGTCAACGAACTTTAAATGTCAGTAAGTTAGCGAAAGTTAACTCTAGATTCAGGATGGCTGTGGGAAGTGCCGGATATGAAATCACCTATAAGACGTTGAATTCGTAATTTAAAAGGGAACCACAAAAATTAATAATTATGCAACGACTTTCCATCGGGGAGGGTTTAAATAATTACTAATCGTTTCGGGTTTTGAGGATCCAAAATTATAATATGTTTGCACTATTGTTAACACTTTTTTGTATGTAAAATGTTCACAAATATCTGTAGTTAATATAATGTGGGTGTCGTAAACTTAAAAGTATTTACATTAAATTTCGAATAATATTCAAAAGCACTATTTGCACGAAAGAGAATATTTACACTTACCGGATGTATTCTTAGAAGACGTTATATTCCGTTGAGCGATCGCCATAGATATACACAGTATGAAAACGTAAGCACGTGCCATGACTATGATAACCACACTATGCCAAGTATCCGCAATGAGCACGCAAATACCGAAGTGTTAATATTGCAGTTGCAGAGAATTACTTAACCAAAAACCACAGCCTTCAATCTCTTCAAAGTCCACTTTTGATCACTAATTAACGAACATCTTTGAAGTCGATGGTTGAAGCTGAAGAAGAAATTTTCTTCCAACCGGTTGGGGAAGTCGTAAGCAAAACCTGGCGGTCTCGATTTAACAACAATGAGACCGCAGCAAGCAGTAACCGAAGAAGTCTTCTTCTTTCTGGGGACGAACACCGAGGGAATTTCGCGCCACTAGAAAACCGCTTTGCGCCAAAACCATTCGTGGAGGTATTTACGTTAGCAGCTCCTTCAATTAGACTTTGAAAATTGAAACGGAATGCCGGGAGGCTGTAGTAGCACTAAAGAATCTGTGATTCGAGTTCAGTGGAATAAGTTACGTAGCCCCAGCATTATCTGCTGATAGAATTCACCGCGTTCACCTTACTAACTCGGATCCAGTCAAGGTAGGTATCAGATGTTGCCCTCAGGCCGTTGTATTTCGTTTTCATCACATTCCTCCATACGCCGATATTTCGCTTCTCATTTCTCCAGTTTTTTTACGCTGCACCGGGGAAAGTGTTTTGTTTTTCTATCTGAAATGATTTATACGCTTTTTGGTAAAAGAAACTCATTTTACATATCATCTCCCCTTGATACACTTCGATGACAACAAAAAAGCACCTACTATGCATATCGTCATACATATCACTGAAGATGACCGATTCTATCTTCCAGTGACAGGTGCATATCACCTGAATGAATAGCAGCCCCCCCGGACGAGAGCTTCTTATTGGAATGTTCGTCTTCTATCATTTTTCTTCGAGAAAGTGCCAGTTGGTGATTTAGAGCCTCCTACGAAATTTCTCTTCGGAATGAATAAGCTCTGAAATTTTTATTAATTGGCAAACGTGTTCGAAGGCGGATTGCAAACTCTGGCACCTTCCACCTTAGGTCGTAACTTATTGGAAATTTTATATGGCACAGGTAATACAAGATCATGCAAAATTACAACACGTAGCTATTGGATTTTATTGAAGATATTTAATTAAAGAAATAATAAGAAAAGTACTACTAACGAATGTAAGACTTTAAAATTATCTTCATCAGATGACAATATACATATGTATGAAACTTTCTTATTTTTAAAACGTTGGATTAAATATTTAAATTATATAATTGGGATCAAATTGTTTCATTAACTTCTAGAATAAATTAAATAGCATTTCCTCGTCATGCATAAGATGTCGCACGACAGGCTTGCTTTTTTGAAAGGTAAGTAAGCTGAGCCATCTTCAAATTGAAAGTTGGATCATTTAACGGTAAAATGTGAATATTACTCGGCATAACTTGAGCAATATAGTGCCTTCTCTAAAAGAGAGTGGAAACTTAAAAAAGACGACTGCAATGAGAAGTGATAAAATAATAAACAATTATAAAAGTTAAATTGTACACAGACGGAAGCATTGTCACCTGTTATTTACATAATCAGTTACGTTACATAACTTATTTCATTCATCATGTTAAACATTAATATTTTTAATGTTCACGTTCCATTAGTGAGTTGATGTTTTATGGCCGAAATATTACTTAATACTTTTTTCGTATTTTTCTTAACTAAATATTGAATTGTTGTTCTTGAACTTAAAATGTTCAGGCCATAAAACAAAATTAAAATTTTAGCGCCCTTATTAAGATATGAAGATTATTTCGAAGAATTTATTTATAATGTGATTTGCAAGGATGAAAAATTTAATGTTTTATTTATTCTTGAACTACTTACGATGAATTGTTAACTTGAATGCTGCCTCTCAGAAAGAGTCCTATAAAATTTCGTGGGTAGCTCAATAATACTAAATTAAAATAAAATTTCGGGTGGATAATTTTGAGGTTATGAAATCAATGTTATTTGTTTCATTTTTGAATAAAATAATTTAAACTTGGTTATTTCTGGGTGGTAAACAATTTGGTGTTTTTGGATATAGAGAATTTTTTCTATTACTTATACTGACTACATTTTGAGAACAAAACCTGTTATTTACTAATTTTCTAAAAATTATATAAAACACTAGACTTTTTCTGCGCATACTACATATTTTCAAAAAGTTTTGTCTCAAATCAATTCCAGGGAAGACTTATTATCAAAAATGACTATTAATTCCAGGGAAGATATTTCTCAAAAATTACAATTGAGCATATGTACATAATTAAACTCCTTTGATGCAGACATTTTCCTATTCAATATTATTACGTGTATGTTTGCTTACTTGGGGGATTTTGAATTCCATGATCATGAATTTTAAAACCAAATTTGCAAATTTCGTCTTGAATTAAAAAATAATAAACATGGGTTTTGGGGTCGCGCATTATACGAATGTGAAGACAAATTCAATAATTCTTAATTAAGATGACGAATTCAATATGATGACCTTAAATTTAGGTTACCCTTTCATACATTATTAATTTCAATATCAAAAATGCTACTTTTTTTTTAACTACACACCACACTACAGCGAATTCGAAACATTTTTTTATTCTGATATTTTCCGCGTATTAGGTACTCATGTCAATAAAATGTTGATGAATTAAAGAAACAATATTAATTTCGTGTAGGTTTGTATGGCGATTAAATTCAAGTGTCCCTGAATTAAGAAGATAATTAAAGGAAAACGCATTTAAAGAAATTACAATACCAATACCTAAATACCGCCATAAGAATGTCTGAGGCATATCTTCAATTGTTTTTCTTTAGTTCAAGCAATGAAAACAATTCATAAAAGAAAATGGAAGTGTCAGGAAACAAATTAGTGCAAGTATGTTCAACACAAAGCCATACGTCTTGCCTGAAATTTCCTGCACTTTTCCTCATTTTACGTGCAAATTGTTTGGCAATTAATTGCAAGAGCATTGACATTGACGAGGTGCATGCACGACGCCGACGTTAATCCATTGCCTTAAATTTATTTCACTTTAAGGTCCTAGCTGTAAGCACGCAAATTTTCCAGAAGTCTGCTATATTGAATAATGTAATTTTATTTAAGACATGACATATTACATATATGTATGCAGCTCGGCTTTGAATTAAAAATTTTGCAACTAGTTGGCATGTTTACTGATAGTTTTACATGCCTGGAGAAAATTAAATGCAATAGGGCTGTTGGTCGTTTACCTTTCGTAGAGTTAAATATTTTATTACCCATCAAATTACGTTACACGATTATTTGATTTTCTATAAAGCAATGTACATATGTATATTTCATCGCATGAATTCTTGTGTATAAATGAAGTAGGTATATGATTAAAAAAATAATAAATTGTAAAATATTTAAAACATTATTTCAGTTGTCGATATTGAGTTATAATTGCACAATTCTTTCAAATTAGTAGAGAAGTAACACTTTCTGATGCAACGGTAGGAGTAGGATATTTTCGATAAAGTTAAAAGTCGCTTCCAATAATAACAAAGACGTGTATGTATATGTTGTAATAGAGTTCGGAATGGCGTATAATCTAAATTTTTTAGAACGAAGTTCTTTATGGCGCACTATGCGTTGAGAAACTAGGCAGGTGAACATAGAGAAAACGACAGAGTAACGTTAAATTCCCCTCAATCTTGCTTTGCTCTACGCAAGTCCAGTCGAGCCCCTTAGGGTCTTGGTCTTGGCCATCTGGGGTCTAGTCAATTTATTCGAGAGCTACTATAGTAGTACTGTGAAGAGAGAGAGAGAAAAAAAAAAGAGAAAATGCAGCGCATGTCGTGTTACGTGTATTCAAATTCACATGGATTATTATTATTCAACAAAGTCACGCGTGCGCGCGTGTTTACATGTGTATAACCTTTTCGTGATAGTGTTGAATGTGCATATTTTGTACGGATAGAAGAATTTACGAATTCAAATGACGGACTGTCATATTTTAAAGTTAATGTGATTTGAACCAAACTCGTTACTTTTGGCCTTTCGGGGTCGCTTATTTCAAAACAACTGTCAGAATTTACGAATTCAGGATGGCGGACTGTCAAATTTTAAAGTTAATGCGATTTGCACCAAATTTGGTACTGGAGGATTTTCGAGGTCGGTTATTTCAGATCAACTGTCAGAATTTTCGAATTCAAGATGGCGGACTGTCAAATTTTAAAGTTAACATGATTTGCATCAAATTTGGTACTGGAGGATTTTCGAGGTCGGTTATTTTAGATCAACTGTCAGAATTTTCGAATTCAAGATGGCGGACTGTCAAATTTTAAAGTTAATGCGATTTGCATCAAATTTGGTACTGGAGGATTTTCGAGGTCGGTTATTTCAGATCAACTGTCAGAATTTTCGAATTCAAGATGGCGGACTGTCAAATTTTAAAGCTAGTGCGATTTGCACCAAACTTGAAAATTGGGGGATTTCGGAGTCGCTAATTTCAAATCAACTGTCAGAATTTACGAATTCAAGATGGCGGAATGTCAAATTTTAAAGTGAGTGCGATTTGCATCAAACTCGGTACTTGAGGGTTTTCGAAATCACTTATTTCAAATAAACTGTCAGAATTTACGAATTCAGGATGGCGGACTGTCAAATTTTAAAGTCAATGCGATTTGCACCAAACTTTGAACTTGGGAGTTTGCAGGGAGGCTTATTTCAAATCAACTGTCACAATTTACGAATTCAAGATGGCGGACTGTCAAATTTTAAAGTTAATACGATTTGCACCAAACTTGAAAATTGGGGGTTTTCGGGGTCGCTAATTTCAAAACAACTGTCAAAATTTAAGAATTGAAGATGGCGAACTGTCCAATTCTAAAGTTACAGGATTTGAAACATTATAGGTAGGGAGAAGTAATATTTTTCAATTCTACGCACTGTCAGCTTAACATATTTTGAAATACATCGGGAATTTACTATGTATCCCTGTCAGAGTCTCATCAATATGTATAAAATCGATTGGAAACATTCACGCGGGCATAAGATTAAAAAGCAGGAAATAAGTAATAAAATAATTTTTTAAAGTATTATTTGTTTTCTTTTATGAATTTATGTTCTTCAAAGGTTGTTGTACAACATGACGATTGGAAAAAGCATACTGTTTTTATTTTTAAATTACTATCTTTACTTTTAGCAAATCCACGGCAAAAACTAGAACAAAGACCATAATAGATTTTATTTCAAATAAAAAAGGTGTTTCGATCTTCAATTTTAACTGCCAAAGTTTAAAAAGCCATAGTGTTGATTTAATTGATTCAGTCACGCAAGAATGCAATGTTTTATTTCCGAGACTTGGATGAGTAACAATCAACAATTTGACGTGCCAAATTTGAGGACAACACAGCAACAAAAATACAGCTAACAATCTAACATTGTTATGTCTAACATGGATGTAACATTACGCAACAGCAGAGATATTAAAGTTCAAGTTACAGATGTTGCAGATATATGGTCAGCTGTGTGTACTCTGGAAAATGGCCTTAGCATAGTTATGGTTGTTATTTATGTTTCACCCAATCAGAAAATTGAACACGTTATATTTCAAATTCATAGACAATTAATTGAGTACAGTGAAGAGGGTGCCAGAAAATTATGTTATGATAATGATAAGGTCCCACTCATTTTGGCTGGTGATTTTAACATTAATTTTGCAGATGCAAGATCTGATCAACTAAAAAAATGTCTGTTAGAAACATTTAACTTGTCAATGAATAATAATCCGAAACACTCAACAACAAAGTTTGGTACAACTATTGATGCTGTTTTTTCAAGATATTTACCAAAAATAGAGTCGCAGACATATGTACATATCTTACTTTAGCTACCACAAGCCAACAATTTCCATGGTTGAATTTTAAAATAAAAATACTTAAATATGTCAAATTTTTACCTTTTTATTATATATATATTATAGCAGAACTTCGTTCTTACCGGGGGTCCGGAGACCCGCACGTTTCTTTTTTCTATATTCCGCTCCATTATCTCAAAGATTTTTTCTTTTTAGTTTTAAAACCCGAAGGAAATATTCTTCTTCCTAATTTAAATTAAAATACATATTTGACGCAGAATAATGTTTTTTTGCAGTGCTGACAACAATTTCAAGCAAAATTTTATTTGTTATTGTTATTAATTTTGCAAATCTTGTATTTGTTCTAAATATGTATAAACAAAAGATACTTAATGTTAATTATTTATCAACGAACCCCTTCTAGTATACCAATAGTTCTTGTGACGTACTATTTTATATTTCTTATTATTTAAGTATACATATATCATAAATATATAATATGAATGCACGATTCTTTAGTAAATATTGCTATTTGCAAACAAACATTTATGTGTTTTGACGAGAAAATAACGAGACGCCAGTCGTTGACTTTGAACTGACTAAATGACTAAAAACCTGTCTCATATGTATTTATAAAAACATATGAAGAAGTGGTAAGAATTATTTAACAGTTGGTTGGAATGTTATCAAGATGCTTGTTTATGAAACATGCAAATAACTTGGCTTACTAGAAATTCATTTGCAAGCAGAAAAATAAATTAATTTAATAAAAATTTAAAAATTTTCTTATCACAAATTAAATTTAAAAAATGTTAAGCCTATTTTTATCTATGTATATATTAGCATAATAATGTAATTTGTAATAAAACACTTGAATATTTGGAAATTGCAGATTTATAAATTTTGCAAATTTTTATTCTTATCTTGCTGGCCTTGAGTTTGCTGTCAAACTGATATTTTCTTCATTAAAATTCGTGGCAAAATCACATCTCTTTGTGATGTGAAGAAGAACTTCCTACAGATGTGGAGAAACGCCTTCTGTCAGTGGAAACGAAGAATTTAGCTTAGTTCAAAGATAGTTTAAAATGATAACATAAATTCGCCTTCATTTCTTTGCTATCAGATCGAGTTGTTATAATGCATATATATATGTACATATGTATGTATATATAATAAACAAATGCGTGAATACATATGTATGTGTATCTGTGCACATATTTTTATTTAAATATCTTTAAATTGCACTGAAGCTATAAAATGATGTTTTTATTACTTTTAACCGCAGCTGCCGTAGTATGTAAGAATAGCCTTAGTTTTATCATTTGGTTTTCAAAAATAGATTTTCCCCAACAGTTATATATGTTTTATAAATATTTATTTGTTAATACAATCCTAGTAATAATATAGATGAATGAATTTTGGATTCTAGTACTAAATTCTAAAATTCCTACTGTATATACTTTTAAGGTTGATTTGAAATAAATTTAAATTGAATTGAATTGAATTATTACTTTTAGGATTTTCTGTGAATCTTTCAAGTATTAAGTTAATGAATGTTGGTCTTGTGATTTGTCATGGCATTTTTTAAATACCTTACCTACTTTCATTAAACAAACTTGTACCTGCCAGCTTCCCAGGTAACTCGTAAATTACAACTGGTTGACTTTGAATAAGTTCAAGGAAAATACTTGCAAGCTCTCCATATACTTACAATAAGTTGGGTTTTAATAATTTTTCAAATAAGGTCTTCAATGATAAATTAATAAAAAGTAAATAACAGAGAGAGACTTCTATGCGAGATATGGCTTTTAGACTTATGATCTAATGGGCGACGAATAATTCAAATATTTATGCACATATATTATTTATAGCAAACAAAATTATATACATACATATGTATGTATGTATTTAGAAGAAGTATTTATCAAAAGTGATGTTAACTTTCATCGAACGTCTATAAAAACACACAGCTGAATGACAAAACATATTGAACTAAAATTGAATGGAATCAGAAGAAATAAAAACATTTTTTTGTTATGGAAAACCACTATTAGGAATTCACAATTTCTTACTTAAAATATAAATTTCTTTGCAACAAAAGTACAAAGAGCTATTTTATAATAGCTTAAGAATTTCAATTTACATATATCGATGAAGAATTTTTCAGCTTAATAATAAAAAGTTCAACAAAATTTTTCACATTTCAGAAAATGAGTTTAACGTTCGAGCTTCGAAGAATCAACAGACTAAACAATTTTAAAAGGTAATGTAAATAAATTGTGGAATCCCTAAATCAGAGTTAAACAAGATGCATCGCAACTGAATCAAATGTCACAAATTAAAATTTATGGGAATATTATATTATATCATAATTGATAAGATATATATAAATACATATATTATATAATAGTTTAAACATATACATGTGTATGTGTCGAATGATCAAAAAATTGCCCTTTTTTCAATTAATTTCACTATTATTGTTGGGAAATCTCGATTACATATTTCATGCGGTATACTACGAAAATGTTAACCGCCGTTGAATACCTATATAAAAAATAAACACGGTTTAAAACAAAGTATTTGAATAGAGATGAAGTTATATAGGGTAAAGTTCAATATCTCGTCTGATACTTATAAATTGCACTTTCTAGTGTCGTCAACCTGAACTATTTAGTAGAGCGAGCAAACGTAATCAAGTGGTTGGCCGGCCGGCTTTTTGAAGCAAAAATATATAAAAAGTAAGATTTAAGTAAGAATTTTTGACTCATTTATAAGCTTTTTTTTGGCAAGAATGTAATCCTTACCTGTTTTCTTTGCTAACATACAGTGACTCTCAAAACTGATCACAATATAGTACTTTGGGATTTTGCAAGTTATTCGTTAACGGTAACAGATATCGTAAAACGTAAAACGCGTAACATCGTAGAGGACAAAATTGTCTATAAAAATGCTCCGATACATTTTGACATCCGATTGACCATTTTTGAGTTATTTATGAAATAAAACTGTCTAATTTCACTATTTTTATTTCGCAAATAAATCAAAAAATATCGCAGTTACGGGAAAAATGGTTATAATCAATTTTTTGCAGAATTTAATTTTCTACAAGTTAGGCGGGGATAATAAAATTTTGTTATGCTTTGTTTTCGAAATTTCTTCCGACAGTTAATGTTCTTTTCCTTAGAAAGTAAAGTACGTAACTTCCATTTTTCCTTGCTAATTTGTTAATTATAGAGGGCACTTTTACAAATATAATTGCATAAACAAATAAAGTAAATAAAGCACATAATACATAGTACAGTATGTGCTTACCTCGACTGAGACGTTGTGCGTTCCGTTTTCATGAATATATCAGAGAATATTTGTGTAATATGTACATACATACATATATAAGTTTCGATTGTAGGAAAAGATTTCATATAAATAAACGTTCAATGAGCAAACACCATAGCTTATCGTTATATATGTAAGAAGTAAGTACATATACATAATTATAATAGATATTATATTATACAATTTTTTTTTTTGTCGAAATATATGAATTGAACTGAATTGACATACTGCGTGTAACAAAAGTCCCGGAACGGTTGAATATTTCGGAAAGAACACATCGCATCGGAAAACAAAAAAAATAGGGGTGAAATATTTGTAGAAGAAGTATCCGACTCTGCAAACTCTTAGCCCCCATCCCAACCCTGAGGGCGGGGGTGGGGGAAATTTTTTTTTTTCAAATGGGATCTCCCATTTTTTTTGCAGATTCAGATTCTTCATGAAAAAATACGTAACTTTTGTCTGAAACATTTTTTCAATTCGGTACAGGAAGTGCGGGGGAGGATGTGTATTGTGTAAATAAAAAAAAAAAAAAAATTAAAAATTTTAAGTAATCCCGGACACATATAACAAAAAGAGCTGATGACCTTGAAACGCCTTAACAGATCTTCATAAATTGTAGCCAAGAACCATTTCGATCACGTCAGCTTTCAAACAAAAAAAAACCATCATAATCGGTCCATTCGTTTAGGAGCTACGATGCCACAGACAGATACACAGACACACAGACACACAGACACACAGACACGTCAAACTTATAACACCCCTCTTTTTGCGTCGGGGGTTAAAAAGGTTCCGGAAAGGTCAAATATCTCACGACCTACACATGGGATCGAAGAAAGCAAAAACACGTCTCAAATATTTTTTGAAAAGCTATCCAATGGT
This sequence comes from Machimus rusticus, assembly GCA_951509405.1. Lineage (NCBI taxonomy): Eukaryota > Metazoa > Arthropoda > Insecta > Diptera > Asilidae > Machimus > Machimus rusticus. Next base: position 18,203,470 of record OX608050.1, on the reverse strand, counting down.
ACCAAACTGGAGTTACGATGGAACAAAATACTTGTAAGTAGGGGAAGGTGGGGTAAGACGGTGACCCTAAGGTATTTCATAAATAAAACCTTTTGTTTTTGATTGCACATTGTAGGAACTTTTATTAAGAAAATAATCAGTCTGTCTTCCTTTAAATTCTAATCAGTCAAAACAAAAAAATATAATTCTTTTTATAGAATCATTAAATTTAAAAAAAAAAAACTAATTTGACCCCATCTTGCCCCACCCATAGGGCAAGATGGTGTACCCCCTTGGGTAAGATGGGGTATAGAATGTTTAATCTTCGTTATCTTCACAAAGCGGGCAGGATATGGACAGCTTCCTAGAAATACAAAATAAGGGGGTAACATGGGGTACCCCGTCTTACCCGCAAGTAGGTACCCCATCTTTCCCGAACTGAACTCCCAATTTGTATTTTTTTTTTTTTTTTTTTTTTTTTTTGAGGTTATGAATCGAAGCAAACCGGATCGAGTTAATGTGATTATAATAGTAAAATTAACAAATATCAATAAAAAAATATTACATACACCTTGTACATCATACATTTTGAACAGTCACGCACTTTATATACGTCAAAAATTAGATCTAACCACAAAAAAAATACTTACAAAATCACAACGTGCACACCTTCGACCAAATTATTTGTAACACTAATAACTTCTGCTAAATACCGTCAGATAGCTTTAGAAGAACATTTCTAGCTACATTGTATCATCAGTTTTGTAACGGTCCCCATCTTACCTCGCTACCCCGTCTTACCCCACCTTCCCCTAATGTTATAACCAAAAAAATTTCCTAATTTCCTTATTAATCTTATTTGTTTTATATATTTTAGTCGAAACATGTCTGAAGTGAGGCGATATAAAATGTCTTATAGACAATTAGGAAAAATTACATATGAGTCACTTCAAAACGTTACAAAAGGAAAAAGTTTGGGAGGAAATACATATGTATGTATCTATCGAAATACAAAGGTACAAACTGTTTCGTGACACCTTGGCTCTTATGCATAAAAACTGAGTAAATGCTCAATCTTTATTTTTATATAGAAAACTGGTGCTCAATCTCAATTTGGGTGAGATAAAACTCGGGTTTTCCATATAAAAATTGAGATTGAGCATTTGCTCAGTTTTTATGCATAAGAGCCCTTATTTTATATTTACTTCCTTAATATGAATATAAATTGCAAGCAATTGTATGCTTTTTTATTGTGTGTGTTTCCTAACCAAAATGGTCTCACTTTTCATCCGTCAATCAGTAGTCTAGTGACCAGTACTATTTACATATGTATGTATATGAGTCGTTATTTTTTAAATTAGTGGGTTTGTTTCTTTATTCATTCGGAATATTCGGAACACTTAATAAGCGTTTCTTTTAACATCTAAAGATTCTAAAGCATTCTAAACATTCCGTTCCGCGTTTCTTTACTGCGGAATATTTAGAACGGATTCTTTTTGATCCGTCTCTATAGATGGACTTAAAGGATTATTCTCGCGTAAGCTGTCAAATAAAAAAAATAAATAATTGTGCCTCGAATTAACTATGGGTGTGTTTCTTTATTCATTCCATGGAAAGAAAGGTACGAATATAATTTTCACGGAATCTATACCATATATATTATGAATGACGAAACGACTTGGAAGACTTGGAATAAGATTTTGACATTTATTTGTTCTAACAGTTCACATTTTTGAAGCAGGGCGATTTAAATATGTATTTTTAATGGAACTTTTTGTATTAAGTCAATAGCTGGGACCAAAATACTCCCAATTTTTTTTTATTATTTTCACTTGTGCTGTTGTTGTACCTACCTACTTAGTGTTTTTATACATGGATTTCAGGCCTTTCCATTTTCCCATGCATTGATCCGGTATAAAACTATTTCCAAAAATGATCATGATCATTAAGTATTAACAACCAAATGCATGGAAGGGCGCAAGAGTCAAATACATACATCTGTATATATATATAATATATATATATTCTTCTTTGTTTAATACACAGTTTTGCTTCAGGGCCGCATGGCAAAACGAGATAGCGTATTTTACTTACATATATCGAAAAGTGATTTCAATGTTATCCTGGATGAAGTCCAGTTAGATACATGTCATTCATTGACTTGGCTTCTCTTTTCTCATCAGGTACCTAACCTAAAAAATGCATGAAACAGAGTGGACTAAACTTGAGCTATCTTTTAACTGGTTAAAGCGGGCGGAAATTTCAACTGGCAGACAATTATTCTTAAAACAGTATGTATATATTACTTATTTTTATGTATAGTATATTTTTGACTTTTGAAAGAAAAAATGTTTAATATATATATTTTAAAATATGTGCTTTGGTGGTATTAACAGATTTAGAGAGAAATGGAAGCATACGACTTTGAGGTTCAACTGGTAAAACATAAAAAAATAGCAATTTTATTTTATAATATCCCTATATTTGGATCTATTAAGTAGTGTTAATCCTAAAATTAAGGAATTTCTCTCAGTTTATTTATTTGTTTAGTTTTGGTCAGGTTTCATTCTCCATAGAATGACCCTTAACATACCATTAAAATTCAATAATTATAAAGACCATTGATGTATTTAAAAATTTATGTTTAGCTTAGGTTGTGCAACATTGTTTTCAACAGGAAAATTTTTAATTTATAAACATGTATTTTAGTTGAAATCCTTGCCACTTCAAGAGTAATTTTCTTTTACAAGTCATTCTTCAGCTGCAGACCTCAGTCATAAAATTGCTTAATTTTTATGATGATATTGATTATTTATTAATAATTTCCTGTAAACTACGAGCGCGACCAAACTGCTTTTCAGCAGTACAATTTAAATGATTCCGGAGGATTCATGTTAAATTATAGTTGAGATCTCCACTTAATATGTTGTGGTTTAAGCCGGTTATCGCGAAGGTTAATCGAAACTTTTGTGTTTTTTGTTTAAAAATTTAATTGCTTAAGTCTAATGGAATCGGAAGTAAAAAAAAAAACTGAAACTGAAACTGTACATATAAAGTGCTATTTAATTGCCTTCTACATTGGAAATAATTAATGGGGTTCGTTAAAACGTTCTCTAGATTTTTATTATAATAAACATACTTATAATTGCTTTATTTTGTACTCAGTATTCAATAGTTAAAAGTGTAGAAAAACTACCTACTGTTTTCTTGTATACAATATTTGAATAAAATTTAATATTTTTCGTTAATAACCTTTAACATTTTCATTTCCTGTTTTTTTTTAATTTTAAACGTTTACGTCTTTCAGGTTACTTAGTCAGCTCGTCGAAATTTTTTTTAGAATTGAATATGAAATCGATTTAAAGTTGTCAACAAATAAAAATATATGTACATTGTTTTTATTAAGTATGTGGAACAAGTTTACAATCGGATAAAATCGCGGAATTGGATGAAATTATGTACAAAAATTAATATCATCTCAAATGGAAGATATATGAAAAAAATTGTCCGCTCAAAGCAATACTTTTCGGGCAATTTAACTTTAAAAATATCGAAATGTCACTTTCACCGAACCCAAATTTTTCCACTTTTATCTACAAAATTTCATATCGAATTATTGGATGGAATAAACGACATCTTCTATACAGACGGATCAGAAATCTCAACTGGGTCGGGCGCTACATAGATGGTACTTGGACGAAGAAGTCAAAATGGGCAAGTTACTCGGAAAAACCGCAAGGGTTTTCCAAGCTGAAATATGCGCTATTCTCAAAGTGGCTAACTGGATAATTATCCCTAGATGGCACAACAAAGAGATTGGCACCTGCAGCGACAGAAAAGTTGCTCTTGTCATCCTAATTAACCCCGCCGCTAAGTCAACGATTAGTCAAGAATGTAGGAAAAGAGTCGAAATATTAATTTTATAAATTTTTTTATGACAGCTACTTTTTGAGGCATTTTATGGGGGTTCAAACCCCCCTAACTTTCCCATTTTCGGAGGTAATGCAGAGATCAATGCTGATGAATGTTCCTGGGGGTTTAGGGAACACGTGAAAAAAGGAATTTTTCGAACCAGTGCTGTTTCACCGCTTTTCCATATTTTCCGGCTTCTTTACTAGACTATACCCCGGACACACTAATTATTATCTTTATACATACATATATGTATATCTGGTATAGATACCAGATATTGATGTTATTAAGAGAGCTATACTGCGCCTATGTGACCCCTTGACATACATGGCTTCGTGGTATAGATTGACGTTAAATTGTCAACAAAAGTTCCTTCTGAAAAGTGAACTTGTGAAGTCATGGTTGAGTTATTTTTAATTTATACTTACATATGTATAAATAATTTGATTATATGGTATACCGCGATTATTGCTGGTAGGTTGTATTGAGTGACACACATATGGCATACTACGTGGTATTCGAATACTGGGTGCTGCAGGTGTCAATACCAGATCTGTGTCCACAGTATTAGCTTGCATGTTTTTGTCTTATTAGTTCATTTACAAATAAGAGCTTGTTCTAAAAAAGTCTTTTTTTTCACTTTTTTTTTTGTTGTTCTGACTCCCCATCCCTAAGTCTGCACAAGGAAACTTCACTTCAATTATTTAATGTGTTCTATGGCGAAGAACTAAGTATTGCCGTTTTAAGACCGATTAACACATATCAGGGTCCGAACCGTGTCAGCAACATGCCGTACCCGGACCTAAGATTGTTACACACATTTAGCATAGAATCATTCATACTTCCGTCCGGGTTCGTGTTTTCCGTGATGCATCCGTGTCAGTGTAAAGGCCAATTCACACATATCAGGGTCCGATCCGATAAGTGCATAGCTTTTAACGAGTAAAATATATTATTAAAAATCAGTGCGCATTTTAGAAGATACTAATGCCTCGTTCAAACTATCAGTATAATAACACTGGTCTACAAATTTTGACTTTGAGAAAGTATTCTCCAGGTAAAGTAACTTTTTTTATTAATTTTCACATGCTGATTACGAAAATAATAATTATATTTTAAAATTATTTTCCGTTTTTTAGAAAAAAATATTAATTTTTTGTAAAAATTAACAGAAATCATAGCGTTCTTTTATTCATTAGCAGAATTGCGACGTGGTTTTTCCTCTGCCCTCTTATATTCTGCTTCTGTAACATCTCGACAAAGAGTTCAGCAATAATCCGCCAACATTGAAACGTTCCCCTTGCCCTGATATCGTTTTTCCACTCAGCCAATTTTTCAAACTTGTAGCACATGGATTGCAACAGAAATGTGAAACCAAGCTTTTATCCTGGTGTTTAATATCTTCGTTAAAGTAGGAAGAATAGGTTTTTTTATCTTAGGCGATACAGAACATCTTTGTTTACTAAAAAACAGTATTTTTAACTTTTGATGCCAATCTATTCAAGCAAATATCAACATTATGAAGTTGAATGAAGGTAGAGTCGTTAAATTCGAAGACATCAAGTATCCCGAAAACTTAAACAAATAAATTATTTTTACTTATCAATCAGTATTCAGTATGCGTAGACAAGCAGAAATTAGTTAAAATTATTTCGAATACTTTTTCACTGTAGACTAGTGTTACCGGAATAAGTAATACAATTTTTTTCGAGACTTGTAAGCTAGTAGCCCGGAAAAATGCTGATTATCTGTATCGGTATTATTTTACGTCCATAAATGAAATTACGGCAGTAACTTTCATGGTTGGGTTTGCGTTTGTTTTCAGGCTACATGATTGTACGGGCGCAAAAAACACCGATACTGACAACCATAGTTTAAGAGAGGTTTAAAAAATCTTATCTCTTTAAACAAGAAAAATAATATCTGGGTGCTAATTTTTTGATGTGATAAACAAAATTAGATGAGAACCATAGAATCGATTCGCATGAAATTATGAAATAAATATGGTAGCGGCTTTTCAGCGAATACTTCTTAAGACCGAAAAATTACATTCAGAGTTTGAAATAAAAAAAATATTATAAAAAAATGAGAGCGAATTATTTCTTTCATCAAATTAGGTACGCTAGGTATACCTACTACCATATTTGGAAACACCGACTTTTTGTATAATTAATTTTTAGAAGATTTCTTTGCAATTCAACAATTTTAGCGTAGCGTAGTTTTAAGTTTTTATGTTCGAAATAGTCTGTAATATAGGGTATTTCACATATGTGAGGAAAAATCCTACGTGAAAATGTAAACATTTTCTAAACCGCCATTCTGCTTTGGGCAAACAAACAAGCCACCAATTTTATGGTTTTCTCAAGAACATCATGTGAGATATCAAATGAAATACTGTTTAAATGGACGATTTACAAATATGTCTATCTCGTTGGACAAAGTTTATCTTCCGTATGAGCCGTAATCTGAAATTAATAATTTCTAATTTTTTCCCCCTGGATAGCACTAAATATTCGTTACATTAAATAAAGACAGCAATGTTAACAATATACCAATTACGAATATGTATAAAATATTTTGCATTTTAACAATAACTCGTTGAAATTTAAATCATCGCAAAAGCAATAAAGATTCATCCCTATAAATTACATATCCACACACCGAAAGAAAAAATAGCAATACTAACTAATCTTTTGTTGATTATCAGCCAATTAATTGAATTAGTTATTATAACAATTTAAAGTAGTGAAATCAACTAAAATAGTTGAGAAACTAACTAATTTTGTAAATGTTTTTCTCACTGTTTTAGATCTATCAAATAATTTAATTAATTGGCTGAAAAAATATTTAATTTTGCTGCTCTTTTTCTTTCAGTGCATACAACCAAAATCTGATACACATCTGGAAGATATGCGATTTTATCCATTTATTAATAAACATAAACAAACTTTGTTAATTCAAAAAGAAATCAAGTAGGTATCTTTACAACATAGGTTTTTTTATTTACCACAATTTCGAAAACACAAACATAATAAAATTAGACTTAACAATTTTTTCATTAATAAAAGAAAAAATAGGTAACACATATGTATTATATGTGAGTTTGGGTGGCACCTGACCGTGTCTTTAAGTTTTTTATAACTAGTTTAATAAACATTATAATTATAATAATAATTCCTAAATTTTGAAGATTTGTTATGCCCGGTTTCACAGTGTCGGTTTAAGCCTTTGCTCAGGTTTAAGCTTTTGCTCAACTCATTTTACTGTTCCAAAGCTCAGGGTTTAAGTGAGAAAAACGTCGTTCTTTTGTGAATAGTCGTAGTGAAGGCGTGCTTATTTATTGTGTTATGAACAATGATTGCAATCCTCCACCACTTGAGGGAAACCTACAATCTGTAGTGAATATGATTAACTCCACAGATTCAACGTCAATGGTGTATTATTATGACACGACTACGAAACGAGCTCTTATTACAAAATATTTTCGTAACCAAATTCAACAAGATGTAGAAGATTAAAATGCAAATAAAAACACATATTAAATTAAAAAAAAATCACTTTTATTTGATCGTTGAATTCTTCAACATTTCACAAATAAACGCATTACGATATTTCTTCTGCATCCTTGTTCAGTTTTGGTGACTTCAGTGGTCCTCCAGTAGTTCCATATAAATATTTTTTTTCTTCGGCAGCCCTCCGTTTTGCCTTTTCCAATATTCTAATATTCTCTCTGACTGAGAATCGATATTCAAATATATTTAAAAATTATTTTCCCATAAAATGACAAGCTTAATTCAATCACAGTGTACTGCAAAAACCCACTGCCCTAAGTTCAGCTGAGCTGAGAATAAAAATAAACTGTGAAACAGTTTTGATTTGAGCTAGAGCTTAAACTTAAATCTCAGGTTCAACTGAGCGAAGGCTTAAACCGACACTGTGAAACTGGGCATTAATGTTTTTCAATATTAGGACAAATAAATAAATAATTCCTTCAGTTTGAAAATCTAAATTTAATCGCCTTTAAAGAACTAAAATTATATATTTTTAAGGTTTACTGCACTACCACAAGATGCAAGTAAATAATTTTATTTGAATTCTTGCGTTTATTTTCATTAAATGTTTAATTTTTATTATTTAAGGAATTTCTTAATTTATTTTCTGTTGGTGGTGACAATCTAGGAAAGTTTATCCAATTCTACAACCAAATTTAAGTGAGGCCACTTAGTTAATATTTTCCGCGCTCTATGTAATAAAAATAAAAGAATTGACATTAAAATATTAAAACCTTTTGAAATAATTGCAACTAATTGCTTTTTGAATAATTGTAAATGGAAAAAGTAAAAGAATAGCAGCTCAAGAGCTTATTTTTATGTTTATACTTCATACAGAAGTGGTGGTATTCTCGTATACTCTGCATTCTTTTTAGCACTTCTTGAAGTTCGCCTAACTTCAGAAGGCAAGCCCCAACTGTCATTCGCAGTTTGCAATGGTTCGGGCAGGTTTTGCGTTTATAACTTGAAAAATATTGAAGACAAGTAGACTATAAGTAGTGCTCGCATTTCAAAAAAATTGTTAAAGTATAAAAAATCTGCAGGTCTGTGACATTTGCAGTAATGTCGGCTTTCACGGAGAACGCCCTGATTAAGAAACTTCTTGAACTCAACTCCAGCCAGCAGAGCATTCAAACACTGTCGCTGTGGCTGATCCATCATCGCAAACACTACGTAGGAATCATCAAAACCTGGCTACGTGAGCTCCAGAAAGGTAAAAGTATCCAAAATGTCTTAGGTTAAGACTTTGACTAACTCGCTGTGATTCTAGTTCCCGAAAACAAGAAGCTCACTTTCATGTACTTGGCAAACGATGTCATTCAAAACAGCAAGAAAAAAGGGCCAGAATACGGCAAGGAATTCGGAGTTGTCCTGCACAAGGTATTTGCCCATATCGGAGAGACTTGCAGCGGCGAAAAGTTATTCAAAAGCTTAGACAGAATTCTTAAAATATGGGAGGAGCGCGGCGTTTATGATCCCGAAGTAATAACCGAATATAAAAGCAAGTTGTTCCAAAATAAGGAGCTAGACTTTCGGCAAAAACCAGAAACAGAAAAGCGGAAAGCCGATGATGTAACACCCCCTGCGAAGAAGTCGAAATCTGCTCCCGTTACTGCAGAAAAGAAAGACAAAAGTTCACGATCGGAAGTGGTAGAAGTAAACGGAAAAGTTGAAACTCATGTCACCCTAAGTCCGCATGTCCCCATTGGAGATCCCCCTGAGCCGGAGGAACTTATCAAAGCCTTAACAGATTTGGAGAATTCTGCATCAAGTGATGCAGTTGTACGGGAAACGATTGCTAATTTACCCCCCGAGATATCAGAAATTTCATCATTGTCGAAGTTAGAGGATAAGGAAGATGCTATAAAACTTTCAAAACAGGTACAGAAGTAAAAACATTGTTAGTGGCCCAGTCTAACTGATATGTTTTAGGTCAACGATGCTGTTCATTTGCTGAATGAATATAACACGAGGTTGGCCAATGAAATGGAAGACCGCAAGAAACTCGCTACAATGTTGAGGGATTTTCATGCAGAACAAAAGGAGCTGTTGGCTCAGGCCGAGCAGCGTTTAGAGGTCTGCTCCACTTAAAAATATTGTAAATACGGAAATTTGGCTGTGATATAGCAATGAAATCATTCCCCTGCTGAAAAACTCACTTTTCTTACTCCATGCAGTAATTTTCGTTAAATGCACGCACATGGGTTGCATGCGTTCAAAATACGTTTGAATGGTCCGTTTTCTCAATGTTTGCATTTTGCTCTTAAGAGCCATAATATCTTGCCTCCAAACACTTCATATGAAATCGAAAATTGGCGGTTACTCTTCAGGTGTCCTTCAATACTAAACAAATCTAATCAAATTCCTTTCTTCAATGGTCCTGATATTCTGATTGTTAAGATACTAAGAGCGGCGATTATATCGTAACTCAGCTACATGTAATAAATAGGGGCCAATATTGTGGAGATACATATTTATGTTATATATTATATTTTGTTTTGGACTATACCAAGTTAATAAAATTACTAAATATACAGTAATTTCTACTTTTGGGGAAAAAACCAATATGGAAGAACTCATAAATACTTAGTACGCTAAACAAGGTAAAATTTCTATAATTATAATCCCGCATAAAAATAACGCAAGAATAAACTATTCATAATGCACTTCAAGCATTTCGAAAAATTACAGTTTTGTGAAGATATTACAAAATGCCTCTATAATTGCGTATTTTTCGCGCCTCCCGCTTGTGTTCAAACTGACCAAACTGAGTTATAGCATTTATGCTCTGCTCATGAATCTTCTCTGGTTCTAATATTTCAAAATTGGGAATGCATTTTACTTGGATTTCTTTGTCATTTGTAAAGGTTATTTCAGATGTGTTTATATCGACACCTTATTCAACTTATTATTTTGACAATAATAAAACCCCTTTCGTGTACTCACTCACTAAAGCTTACAAAGTAGCTATCCATTAGAAAGAATGGAGATCATACTTTTGTTTATTTTAGTACTTTTTCTTTCCGCATGCCAATTCACTTGCTAACCTCTGCGCGAATATTAATTCTGGTCGATAAATATCCGTAACACTATACGTAGTTATAAAAAGCTGAATACTCATTTGAAAAGATGCTTGAAAAACACTCACTTTGTTGAGTTGAAGCATACTGTGACTTCATAATAATAATAGGTTTCAACGTCATTAGGTCATTAGAAAGCGCTCACAGTTGTGATGTGACTTTATTAATGATGTTTTCAAGGTCGGAAAGAGTACGAATGCTTGTATTTTGTCTATAAGTATAGTTCTCATATTTTTCATTACTTAATAATATATAGTAACCAGCATTTCAGGAGTTATTAAAATGCAGCTTACTATTCGTATACATACATATTATACTTTTTAAGGGATTTATTAGGGCACTCAGTATATCTTTAGCGTGAGTCCTAAAGGAATATAATATGGGGTAAATTTGATCCCATGCAATTTTCATATAGAAACGTTTCGAGAGCAGTATAGGAAGTATTTACAGGCTATATTTAATTTTAAAGTATTTATTATTAAATAACAAATATCAAATCATATGAGTATCAAAAAGCCCAAATAAAATAATAATTTTGTGAATAAATCAAAATGTAAAAAGAATTATAGTCTACGAGGTTGTGGAAAAAAGTGCAGACATTTTATAAAAGCTAAGAATTTGATTTTAAGTTGTCTTTAAAGTTCACATTAGCATTCAGGAAATAGTGAAATCAAATTCGTGGCGTTGGGGTACTGTCAATGATAACTAAACTGTTTCCAAACCTTACACCATCTATAAAGAGGAGAAAGCTAGGGCTGTGTTTTCATTTTTAGCTCATAATTTAAACTACATTTCCGTGTTCTTAAGATTGAACATTACATAGCGGAATTGTATGAAGATTACTTCAAAAAATTATAAATTACATTCGGTCAAATTTCCTTATGTAGTTAAAATAAGAAAATTTTTCAAATATTTTTTTAATATTTCGTCAAATCAAATAAAATATAATATTTTATTTCTCTTTTACAGGAATACAGTCAAAAATTAGCGAAGATGAAAGCTGTTCAAAAGGAAATTCGAGACCATCTCTCAAATCTACCCGATTTAAGGCAATTACCCGACGTTACAGGAGGTTTGGCTCCACTTCCGTCTGCTGGTGACCTTTTTAATGTTCATTAACAGGAACTGTTGCATGAGTTCTTCTATCACTGAAGTTCACTCGTGTTGCGATATTTAGATTTTAGTTTTCCCCTAGTACGAAGGAATGTTCTTCTAGATTTTCAATTTCATTTGTGTTGAAAAAAAAAACAAAAAAACGCAGTTAATTATGTTTTTGATTTTATCACGTTGCAGCTGCAAATTACCGTTTCTTCTTCCATAGTTCTTTGGAAATAATGATGTAAATTTAGTTTATTACCTAATTTATGGGATTAGGTCTGGTGTATAAACTAGGCTTGAAATATTGCTGTATGACTGCTCTTATTTGTATTGAAATAAAAAAATATATAAACTAAAGTTAATAAATTTGTATTTTATTTCGATTTCAAACATTCTGAGAATTAAATTTATAAAACTGATTTTTTGTTATGCACTTTATAGAACACTTCTTCACTACCACACATTTAGTTTTAATATTTTAAGTGGACACTACGAAAATAAATCCGAATGTATCCACTTTTATTTTGTGGAAAATCTATAATTTTGAACATTTTTGCACTCAAGTAGAAAGTTTCAAATTTAGAATTTATGGAAATCTTTAGAAATTAAACATATTTCTTTATACATATGTATTACATTTGCTGTATTGAATTGAATGTATATATTCTAATGTTCGTTTTCAAATAGTAGATTAGATTAGAAACTTTTAAAATCTATAATAAATATGTACATACATTTTATTTATTGATCGGTAAAAAAAAAGTATGAAAATACATTTTGGAAGGTTCTCTTATGTCGAAAAGTTTTGAATATTGAAAGAGTTATTAATCTTTTTTATAAGCTTCAGAATACCTTTCTCTATTATGCGTCGAGCCACTCATTTACTTATTTTTGTTTTAAACTTTTATTATTAATTAATTATTTAATTAATTCTTTTACGTGCAAAATGTTGGTTTTTAATTGCTTACAACAAATTTTTAACCAAAAAACTAAAAAAAATTGGTTCATCAGATGATAGAGAAAAGTACTTATTTTAACGGTTTAAAAAAAATTTAGTAAAACCTGGGGGTATGGTAGTACCCCCAAGACGAGCACTACCTACCTTTTCTCGAAGCACTACGTCGTTTTTTTGAACCCTCATAACTTGGGTTTAGATTATACCAGATAAACAAAATTTTGGGGATATGATGTCAATAGTGGAGTTATTAAACATATACAGTTTCAATCGCATAGCTCTTATACTTTAGATTTAATTGATATCTAAAAAAAACCCGATTTCGTCACTGAATCACTGATGATCATCACAATTCTTAGGGTACTTCCTGAAAGCTGAAAGGACCCCGCACAGAGTCTATGGAAATCCGGTTTCCGTCAAATTGGCTTATTTTTGAGTATGTTGTGTATTTTAACTCCCTAATCAAAAGTCTCTAAGGCCGCTAAATCCTAAAACCCCAGGATTTTGAGATACAGGGTGAAACAAAAGTCCCTGAACGGTCGAATATTTCGAAAAGAACACATCGCAACGGAAAAAAAACAGGGGTAAAATATTTTTAAAAGAAGTATTCAACTTTACCAACCCTTACCCCCACCCTCACCCCTGAGGGCGGGAATGGGGTTAACTTTTTTTTCAAACCCATTTTTTTTTGCAGATTCGGATTCTTCATGAAAAATACGTAACTTTTGTTCGAAAAATGCTTTTGTATCCGACGTAGGTGGCGCTGTATTCGTAAAAAAATTAAGAAAATCCTGATATGCTCGAATATTTCGAATGGGAAACTTAGCACCGAAAAACAAAAAAATAGGGGTCGAATATTTTTCAAAGAAGTATTCAACTGTATTAATACTGATTCCCTCACCCCTTCCACTCGCTGTGGGCGGAGGAAGAGGTGAATGTAACTTTTTTCTTGAAATTAGACAACCCTTAAACTAAGGGATGAAAGTTTGTATGAGACTTCCACGAATTTTAATGCTAGAGGTTTGAAAATTGATATAGGGACTTCTTGTTATAAACAATAAAATACATCTTTCAGGATTTTTAGTTAATGACCGCCCACCCTTTATATTAGGGGATGGAAGTTTGTATGGGTTTTCCCATACAAAGTTAATTTCATGTTAGTGATCTGAAAATTATTCAAGTACACAGACTTTTTATTACAAATTAAAAAATACGTGTTTCAGGTTTTTAAAAAGAAATCATTCCTTAACCCGTTAAATTAGGGGATAAAAGTGTATATGGGGCTTTCGTCAGGTTTCAGAATATTACTACATTATTATACTTATACATATTATACGAAGAATATTACTATACTTATGTACTTCGTTAAAAATTAAAATGTGGTGACAAGCATTTACAAAAGAAAACTTCTATGGGGATGGGAAATCACAATGTTGTAGGCCCCAGTGGTTGTAAGATAAAAGTCGTAATAAGCTGTATCAGAGATCGGATTTAAAAATCTGATGACATAGTAAACCGATCGACTTATGCGAATATAGTTTTTTATAATGTTACTCTTTATAAAAGAAAAAAAAAACAATAAGTGTTTAATCTATATTGCCATAAGCAACTTACAAAAAAAAGTGAAATATAATTATGTTTCCAGAAATAACAGTTTTGGCGAGCTAGAAATTACATCATGATTTTTATTTCTAATGAGAAACATAAAAATAATTATTATTTCTAATCAGAATGTGTGTACATAATTTCATAACTTTTATGGGCAATTGTGAAAAATAGAAATGAGCATTTGGATTTTTAAGATAGTTATGAAGGATAATTGCTTTGATATAATTTTTTTTTAGAAAAAATATGAAATTTCTGACGTGCAATTCTTTTTTTTACAAGCTTTTATTTACTTTCACCTGTCCCGGAGTCTGTAATAGAATCTTGAGAGTTAAATTTGACCAACTTCCCGATTTCCGATTGAGCTGAAATTTTGCATGCAAATGTATATCGCGTGACAATGCAATATTATGATGACATGGAGCATTAAAAGCTTGTTTTTAAACAAGTTTTTTTTGCATATTGCTTGTTTTAAATGAAAATGTGAATTGGGAAAATAGCCTTTTTTTCAAGCAACCTTAACTTCTTTCCCCCTCATCGGATCCAGACCTATCCTAGACAAAAATTATTGTGAGACTCAAGCTTTATGAATCCATCATAGAAATTATTTGTTATTTTTTCAATTGACCTTGAACTTCCGGTCGCCCCAGCGACACTTCCGGTCAAAAGGATAGACCAGCGGCAAGGTTTTACTTATGCCTAAATCTAAATAAAAAAACCCACCCAACCAAAACATCTGCAGCTCTTTCTTCGCATTGCAATTTCGTCACCTATCTCGCTCATTTCAGAAAGGAGAATGGGCATTTTGGATCAAAATTGTGAAGTCGGTGTATAGCAATGAATGATATGTCATTAGAAAGGTTTCTATAAGTAGAACATTTCTTAATATTGCGAATAATGCCAATTGTTAGGATTTTTTTTATTTTTTTTTTATTCACTAATTTTTGCTTCAATGCCGTAGAAAAAGGCAATCAGGTGGACGTAATTTACACAGATTTTTCTAAAGCTTTTGATAAAGTTAACATAACCATTTTAATAAAGAAACTTTACCATATGGGCATTCACTCTACTTTTCTTCAATGGATATCTTCTTACTTGACTAACAGGAAACAAATTGTAGTGATGGATAACGTACGTTCTAGGGTAATTGCTGCCGATTCGGGTGTACCACAGGGTAGTCATTGTGACTCTATTTTATTCATCTTATTCATAAATGATGTAGTCAAATATTTCTCGAATACAAATTGCCTTATCTATACGGATGATTTAAAACTGTTTTCTGTCATACATGATTATAATGATTGCCTAGAGTTACAAGAGGACTTAAATAAGTTATCCGAATGGTGTATTACTAATGCGCTGCACTTGAATATTTCTAAATGCCGGACTGTTTCATTTTATCGCTCAGCAACTCGAATAGTATTTAATTACTCCATAAATGGTCAGCTGCTGGAGCATGTCAATGAGATTGCTGATTTAGGGATAATTTTGGATAGGAAACTCTCTTTCTCTCAACATATTGACAATGTCATATTTAAGGCAAATAAAACGCTTGGTTTTATTAAGAGAAACACCAAAGAATTTACTAATATTTTTTGTTTAACGGTATTATATTAGTCTTTCGTGAGATCTCTTCTTGAGTATGGTGCTATTATATGGAGTCCTAGTTACGCTGCACATATTAACAGAATTGAAGCGGTACAGAAGTCCTTTACCAGATTTTTATGTCATAAACTAAACTGGCGGAAATCAGATTTGCCTAGTTATGATTCAAGACGCCTGTTGTTTGGCTTAATATCGACGTTACTGCTGTTGCGCTTTGTTTATTAAGGATTTATTGTGCTACGATATCCATTGTCCCGAGCTTTTGCAGTTAATCAATTTTTACGTTTTGGAGAGACCTCTTCGCCCAAGAAGTTTGTTAATTGCTCCCTCACATCGAACTAATTACGGACTTTGTGAAGTAATGTCTAGATGTATGAATAAGTTTAATGTTTTTAATCTGGATTTTTCAGTACCTAGATTAGAATTCAAACGTAAACTTATATACCTGGAAAATGTAAAGAATTAGTGTTACCACTTATAGTCTTTTTAGTCTGTAAAATTAATATGTAATTGATAGACTAAATAAATAAATAAATAAAAAATAAATAAATAAATAAATTTTCGGCGTTAAACCCCATTTAATTGCGTATATTTTCTTAATAGTCATACTCTGATTTTTTCTTCTTTATTTCTTATTTATGACTATAATGACTAATTTATCATTGAAATAATGAAAAATAGAACCCATTTTATACCAAGGAAAAATATTTTTACTTTAAAAATCTCACGCCAAGTTTTAATAAAATAAAGAAAATGTTTTTTTTTTTTGTTATTTATTACTGATGATTTAATTTTGTGGCAAATTATCACTAAAACAATTATAATTGAAAATCAATTAACAATATGTTTGTTTTAATAATCATGTCAATTTTTTATAAAGTCGAAACAATGAGTTTTTTCTTTCTTACTGATGATTTATTATGACTAATTATTACTAAAATAATAATAAATAAAACTCGTTTTATGGAAACTAACATAATTTTTATTTTAAATATCGTCTTTATAAAGTGGAAATAATGATGATAACAGCAGTGTGAGGGGTGGATAAGGGGCGCACGTGGTGATTTGTGCTCTGTGGCTACAAAGACGTAGTAAGAACATTTTGCGCATTACATGGTTGTAATACTAGCAAGTGTTCTACGTTTAGTAGGAAACCTTTATTTTCCATGAAATGAGTTTAATTTTTCATTAATTCAGTGATTATTAGTTACAATAAGTCATAAGTAAGAAATAAAAAAGAAAAAATGAGAGTTTGAGTATTCACAATATATACACAATTAAAGGGATATAACTCCGAAAATCCTTAAAAATTGACATTAGTCGCAATATTAAGAAGTAGAACATTTTCTTCTTTCCTTTCTAGTAACCTTTCTAATGACATATCATTCGTTGCTACACAGAGTTGGTCCAACTTCCATACATTTTAACCCATCGTCCTTTGCGCTAGTTTAACCATTTTGAGCTGCTACATGCTATTCAGCGCATTGTCAGAAGAAATGCAAGAGCTATTTTACAACTAACTACATTGCTTATAATGTATACAAACTTGATTTGTCAGCCAGTTTAGATATGAAATGCTGAAAGCGTACGATGAAGATGGTGTACGTGTGCGTACTTTTTTTTTGAGGTGCTCTGAAGAAAGAGACAAAACTAGAGCAAGTGGGGCATAATGAGAAGAAGCTATAGGAATATCCCTGAAAACTGTCGAATTGTGCATTTTGGTTTGCTCTGATTAATTTCGGGGTGCTTTTGCTCACATACAGCGTTTATTTTAATCCTATTCAAAAATTAAATCAAAATTATTATTGCAGTCCCGAACGAAATACAAGAAGTCTGATTAAAATAGTGTAAGAATTACGACGTAATCTTTAAATATATGCAAATTGCGGTGAGACCCTCTTAAAATTACCTTCTTTTTACGACTGTAATGATGTTTCTAATACTAAAATGCAAAAACTCATACATAAAGGATTATTCATATTTTAAGTTTTCGAATAAATCATAAAACATCTATAATTGCAGTAATTGCGCTACCAACTAATACATACATATCTATTATTCAAAGTTTAGTGTATGTAAAGCCTTACAAAGTCCTTTCTAGAGTTCTATGTAGGTACATGCTATACAATTTAATGCGATATGTTAAATGAAATATCTGGATGAAACGCAAACTTTAATGAATAACAAAATTAGCAGAGCCACACCACTTTTCAATAAATTCTATGATATCAGGAATTTCACTGCTAGGTGCCATTTTTGCTGCTACAGTAAGTTTGCTCCATGCATCCCTATTAGCTTGTTTGTTTGATCTTTGAAATAAAACTGGTTGCCGCCCGCTGACGGGATAGCCTGAAACTATACAAGGAACATCGGACATTCCTAAACTCGATTCGAATAGGTTTCTATCATCAAGAGGTAGTATCTATAAAAAAAGGTTTTTTTTAAAAATTATATTCATATGTATTCAAAATTAACTTATAAATTACTTGATCAACTTTTTGATCCATACTGACTGCAAGAACCCATTCTCTGACCTCCTCATGCAAGTTAATTTCATTTTTCAAATGTAAGTCCTCCGGTAAGGGAACCGAACTTGGAAAATCTGTGGCAGATAAATCAGAGTGGTCAATTAAGTTTCCAGATCCTTCTTCTATAGCTTCACATAGATCCAGATAGTGGTTCAGAATCACAAACGCTTCAGACTCTCTTCCCACATTTCTCAGATCTGTTCCAGCTTCAAAGAATCCTTTATCAACCGGAATTATGTCGGTGTAGCGAAGCAAAGCGACCGATATCTTCACAGCTATGCCCTGGAGAGCTTGAACTTGTCTGAAGACCGCTCGACTAGTGTAATAATGAGCAATCAAGAGGAGCTGATCGACTTTGTCTGATATCTCAGATTCAGAAAACTCGGAATTTTTAATTGTCTGTTATATAAAAATATGACGAATTACTTTAGTTCATTTTAATCATTCTTCACTATACCAATGAAAGCTGGAAAAGAAAAGTTCTCAGATCCTTCCATATATTATTTGCAAACTGTTCGCGGAGAGAGAAGCAATCCAAGGCGATTCGGTTGTAAATGTTGAAATTCTGCTGCAACGTTGGAGCACCGTGAGTTAAATACAGTGACAATGCCGCTGGACTGTCTCCGTCTCGAATAAGCTGTGCTGCATATAGGGCTAAATATTTATGAAGTACCTTTACGTTCATTTGTTTGGCTTTCTCGAGACACCGAACCCATTGGCCTTGCTCAGCGAGCATATCCAAAGCACTCATTATGTCTAAAGATAATAAAACATGTTTTACATTTTAATTATTTTTTATTTGGGGTATCACCATCGTAAATGGTCTAAAAAATAAAGATTTGTTTTTAAAAGAACAACTGATTCTTTTTAAATCGATACCAACGTTTATTCAGAAAAAAAAAATCAGGATTAATTTAGACGTTTCAGTGCGATCCAGCTCTCATAATTAGTTGCTATTTCTAGCGGTTTTAAAAGATAAGTCAAAGAATTTATTGAAAAAATTGGTGTTTAACAAAGTAACGAACATTTCAAGTTCGAATTTCCTTGTTGTACCTCCTCCTTGTACCTTTTTGGAAAGGTAACTAGATAGGTAACTTAAAAACAATAAAAAGTGGGTATGTTAATAACGTGAATTTCGGAGAAAAGTGGGGCGAAAGGTGAAAAATCGCGAACAAAAATTACTTTTTTCAACTTACAGGGGTGATTGCGGCCAAGGGGTTGGGGGTAGGGGGTGGTTTTGGACTTTTTGGAAAGGGCTTTAAAATAGTGATCTTTTGAGATCGGTTTGGGGTCGCTGCGATGCGTAGAAAAAAAGATAAAAATATCCATATAAGGCAACATCGTGATTTACGAATCACCCTGTAACTGCCAAACGGTGCGAGATGCCCCCCCCCCCCCCACCCATACCATTTTTTGCTTGCCTCGGTCTGACCTTTCACCCCCTGCAGTATTGACCTCCCACCTCTAAACACCCTGTATATATAACATTTTCGAAAAATTGTTTATAGAAATTAAAAAGATAAAAAATGTGATTTTTCGCGAATGAACCCAATACCACTCGTTCGCCACCTATTGGACCGCATTCGCACTATGTGGTTTACCGAGTTTGGTGGAAATCGCATAAACTTTTAAATTTGACAGCTCGCCATCTTAAATTCGAAAAATTCTGACAGTCGGGTTAAAATCACCCCAAAAACACCCAAGAACCAAGTATGGTGGCCACTGACATATAGAACTGGACTGCCAGTCCAATGCAAAATCGCACCTCAAAACTAAGACGACTTTTTGACATAAGATTCCTATCTCTTTCCCCCATCCGGCTCCCAGGCGAAATGCATATGTAAGACAAAATAGAATATGTTTTTATATATCTGACTCTTGTGTTCTTCCGGCCCCGAGCTGGTTGGTGTGGTAATGTTTTTTAACAATTACTCAAAATATAGAGCGAAATTAAAGGGGCTGTTTTGTGACAACTTATATTTATTTATTTTCTTTATTTTACCATACATTGCAAATAATTTAATGTGTTTTTATAGCATGAGTTTTGAGGTAGGCTTGCATCCCCACTTAGAAAGGTTTACATTTCCACTTAAAATGGTCTCACTTTTCGACCGTCGATTGGCAGTCCACTTCTATATGTCAGTGATGGTGGCAATAGCATGAGCTTTTACATTTGACAGTCCGTCATCTTGAATTTGTAAATTCTGAGAGTGTTGAAGTCAGGTACCCCGAAAACCCCTAAGTATCAATTTGCGCAGGTAGAGAAGATATCTGCGTGCCAAATTTCATTTAAAACTCATGACTCATTTGGTGTAATTGAATGTCAAACATCCAAATGCACAGGTTATAGCAAAATGGATAACGTGAAAATATTCACCGTGTTCAAATACCTACGTATACTCATGACGATGGGTTGAACGGTACAGAAGTTGATGTTGTGCAGCGCCATCTAGTGGCGAGTTATAGCAAAATGGATAACTTTAAAATATCTAACGTGTTTAAATACCTTCGTGTACAAATTTTCATGAAGATGGGTTGAACGGTACAGAAATTGATGTTATGCAACGCCATCTAGTGGCGAGTTATAGCAAAACGGATAGCTTGAAAATATTCACCGTGTTCAAATACCTATGTATACAAATTTTCATGGCGATCGGTTGAACGATACTTACACGAATGAACCCGATAACAATCGCGCGCTACCTAACGGATCGTATTCGCACTATGTGGTTTACCGAGATTTAGTCAAAATACATATTCTGTGAAAGTTTCAGATCAATCGGCCGAACAGTTTTGGAGCTACATCCTGAGTTCACATCTATTACTTTAACCACCAGTATATACAGTATGCAGAAATGGGAAAATTTAAGTGCTCTAAAATTTTACAGTGGTGATACTCATCAAAAAGGTTGAACAATATTTACCAATATCAGCAAGTTGTTCAATGTTTCCTTCGGTCTTTAAACGTGATTTTTGTTGACTTTCAACGTATGCTATCATTTCGCCATCAATCTCTTTTGCTAGTCTTCTTGCTTTACTCCACTGCTCTGATTGAATAAATACGTCTACGGCTTCTTTTGGCAATTCTGCTGCCAAGTATAACTGTGCTGCTGGCCCTACTTGATTTATTTCGATTAAACGCGGGCCAAGTTGACTTGCAATGTCGATCGCGTCCCTTCCTTCTAGAAATTGATTGCAAATTTCAGCTGCTCTTATCAACGATCTTTCCAACGTTGCTTGATCTGTATTCGAACTATCAAGTTGAAGAAGGCATTCAGCTGCTTTTCGAAATTCTTCATTTCTCGCAAATTCTTGAGCTTGCTGAAGAATCGCCCGTGAATTCGCTGGGCTGCTGCCACTACCTTGCCTCTTCTCCAGAGCTTGAAGTTTCCTTAATTCGGGCAAAGCATTCGGCAAATATTCTTCGGCAATACGCAAAGCATCATGGAGCATATTATATTCTTTATAATACCTTATAATCAAGTCAGGCCGCTGCGCACGGAGGAGCAGTGCTTCATATTCGGGAAAGTTTCTGCTTTCTAAGGCGGCACTGGCTTGTCCCATTAAAATTTCATTAACACTTTCCGGTGAGTGGGCTTCAGCTATTCTCAGAGCCTCTTTCCAATCGCCATTATGCGTGTACATTAGTATAGCTTCTTTTGGTTTGTTGGCGCGGATAAATTCCTCTTCGGCCTCTTCAAATTTTCCTTCATCTTCAAGAGCCATTGCCATCTTCAAGTGAACATCGTCTGTAGATTTACCGGTTATTCGACAGAGATCAATGGCAAAATCAAATTGACCCGAATCGCAAGCAAAATTAAGGGCTGTATCCAGTAGACCAAGTTTTGTTAAGAGACGAGCTGCACCTTCCACCGGTAAAGATTTTGCCCACATATAAGCAACCTTAAAGTTGTTTTCGAAAGATATAATATTACTCAAAACTTAATTTAATTTAAAGACACGCATGAAGAAAAAAGAAGGAACATACATATATATTCATTGTAAAAAATACCTCTAAGAATGCAAATTAATTAAATTAATGAAACTTAGTAAATTAATTCCTGATAACTTCAGAAGAAGTATTTCTTCGAAAAACATAACCCTATTGTAGAGTTATTATGAAGTCTTAGTTTATCGTTCCATGTAAATATGTTATACAATTTTCTGTTTCCATTATAATTTTAATTTAAGGTACGTACTAAAAGTTGTTCTTCTGGTTAGATTTCTTCGATTTATTAGAGTTAAAGACCTTTAAAAAGTTTGTAATGAAAAACCAAAAATACCTGATTACTAGCACCCTCCGTTCCTTTTTGCTTTGCAATACGAAATCCCTCTTCCCATCTTCCGACGCTACAATACATATGAACTGCAGATTTCCAATCTCCAGCTGCAATGAAGTGAATTTCGGCATTCTTGAATTTTCCCTTGGTCTCCAGCTGTTTGGCTAAATGAAGGTGCGTGCTTTCTAGTAAATCCTTATGATACCTCTCTACCAGCCTTATCATAGAGTCATATAGTTCGAGTCTTTTATACATGGCAATTCCTAAGTCCGGTTCGTTTACAGCGATCAGGACTTTCTCAGCATCTCTATATTTTCCTAAAAGGAGAGATTTAAGGACTAATGATAAACGTAAAAGAGTTAAATAAGAAACGACATGGCACGTAGAATAGGCTCCGACCGACTTGGTTGAGAGTTTTAGAATAGTTAAAATATTATTAATCAGAAGTAAAAGTTTATGGACATAACCTCAATATTTCGATAGTAGAAGCGCTCGTTGAGTTGGCACGCTCTTATAAATTAAAATATTTCTAAGTAGAAGCGATTTTTGAATTAAAATAAGACTGAACTAAATTTTTTAAAATATTTTTCTCGTTTTTTTGTAATCTTCGAATTTAGTCCAGTCAAATTAATGTTTACAAGGGTAATTTAAAGAAGCAGTAACTTTTCTTTAGGAGAAACATTTGCACAAGGTGAATAATTTTGCTTAATCAGTACATGCTGCTCCATTCAACAATATTTTTGTTTTATTCATTAGTGTTTCTATACTGTTGATACATTATTCAGTCACGATAAGCATTGTTTTGTTTTCTTAAAAACTAAGTTTACTTTTTATAGTTTTATGTATGGTATAAGTAAGGATTTGTGAACGCACTACTATAATTTTTCTTTTGTTCGAAACCTGAATAGGTTAACAGCTTTACCTGGTATAACTGGGAATTACTCGGCATTACTATCGGGTAATGTTGAATAATGCGGAGTAATACTAGGTCAAGCTAAGTAATGCTAGATAATGATTGAAATGGCAAGTATATTTAAATCTACTATATCATAAAACTCTGTTTTGCTCAGTATTGTTAAGTAATTCCGAATAACGCTTTTAATACCTACGGTAAGAATAACTACCAGTAGTAATTGGCGATGAATTATATTGTTCTAAGTTTCATACTTTTTCCCATATATATTTAGAAATACCGGCCATACATATTTTAGTATGTATTTGTATTAACCTTTTAAGGACGGGGAAATATCAGTACAAATTGACTTTTTATTAGACAGGAAATTTATGAATAAATGCAATGTTTAACTTATGTGGAATCCCCACCCTTACTGCTGGTCGAAATATCGACCAGCCCCGGCGGCAAAGGTAAGCCCAATGTAAAAAAGTTTCGTGCGAAGGTTTAAGAGTATTTAAGGTTTTTTCCTACGTAATTTGATGCGCTGAATCTGAGAAAAATCGTCAAAAAAATCCTTGGAGCATCCTTGACCTTGAAAATCGCCATCAAGGTAAAAAAAATTAGTTTCCTATTTTAGTCAGAATTTCGCTCTTAGCATGACCCAGGATCAATAACGTGGATGTGGCGAAAAGGTGATAAAAATCGGATGTATCTAATCTGATATTATAAATGAAAATTAGCAATTTACAGCACGTTTACCTTACAAGAAAGGAAGAACCGAGTGCTAGCCCGCTGGCATGTAACTAATGATAACTTCCAATATTGATCCTGAAGATGAGTTTCGCGATACGTGGTACTAGTTTTTTCGTATTCAACGCATCAAAAAAGGCATATATGCCAACTTTCATGCCGAAAAAGAAAAACAAAAAATGACCTTGAAATAGCGATTTTCAAGGTCAAGGAACCTTCCAGGAATTTCTAAACTATTTTTCTCATATTCTACGCATAAAGTTGTCCCTGAAAAACATCGAATATTGTGTGCCCCTGGTTGGTCGATATATCGACCACTCCCGTCCTTAAAAGGTTAAGAATTTAAATTCAAAAAAATCGTTCTTAGGGGGTTTTGGTTAAAATCGTGTAGAAAAGAGTATGAGTACATATTGTTAGTAAGAGGTTTTTTTGTGGACATACAGAATGTGTAAAGGATAAAGTCTTTTTATAAATATACGTACATATATAATATGATATATCAGCCAAATCGGTTGGCAGTTTTTATACGAAGATAAAATGCGGTGTTTTTTACCTTGTTCTTCTAAAGACGATGCTAAATTTACAAAAGTGTCATGCATTTCATCTGTATTGAGGTACTTTTCAGCAATTTGGTATGCTTTTTCCCACTGTCCATGGCTATTGAGTAACTCGATTGCTTCTTTATACATATTGGCTCGTACCAGCAAATCTTCTGCACCTTCCAAATCGCCAGAGAAAGCCAAATGTCTTGAGAGTTCCGTGGAGTATTTACGAATCTCGGCAGGTTCGTCCAAAACTTTTGCGATTTGGACTGCTTTTCGCCATTGCTTAGCACCTACAGAGGCTTCTAACGCCTTCTCAGTGGCTCCAGCTTCAATGTAGTGGTTAATGGAAGCATCTAACTGTCGTTTAGAAACTAGCCAATCGCCCCATTCTTCCTCAAGGGTTGTCACTTCGTCAGGTGCATGCTGTCGCGCGAGTTCTAGTGCTCGTGCGTAAATTCCGCCCTTTCGGTACAAAGCTAATGCAGCATCAGGGCGAGAAAGTTTCAACGCAACATCACCGGCAAGTTCGTATAATTCTGAAATTAGTCCTTCAGTTAGTTACGAGTATATTATGAATGTAGTACTACTAAGTTAACAAAATAAATTCAAATAATCGCTCGCCCAGGTCCAGTTCGATAATTAATTGTCAACAAATTTAATTTTTTTTCCAAATAAATGATATATTATTTCTGTAGGAGTTTTCCCGTAGATTACGAATTCGTAAATTAAAATGCTCATTCAACTGCTGTTTGCGAGAAATATAGAGTCAGAAGATATTTTGGCCATTTTTAGAAACTCATTGAAAAATAAAAGCTTTAAACATGGCTTAAATGACAGTCTGATTCGTAATCTAAGAATATCAAACACAACTTATTTCCATAGTACTTTTTAAATACTTGGCAAATAAGTTTTTCAAGAGTGTGTTCTTCATTCGTCATCTCATCAATTATACCTACCTATGAAATAAACAGTTTATGGAAAAAATAATTTACTGATTATTTCCAAATTCTTCAAAGCATCTTGTATTTTTATATAATAGCTTAATATTTTAGCTATCACTTGAGCAAAATTATAAGCTTCTGGATCAATTCGTTATTTTGTAATAATTTTTCATAAATGATCAAAATGTCGTATTTTGTAGTTTTCAATCCCATTTTTCTCGAAAATGGGACCCGAATGGGTATTTTCATTAACGAATTGCTAATCTCCGGAAAAAAACGCAACAGAAATGATGTGGAAAGTTGAAAAAACAAATTTGGTGTTGATCAGTGAATTAATTGTCACAATAATTTGTGTGAGTGTGAACTTAAAAAATATCCATATTAATTACGATAAGTTGAAAAAGGCTTTTAGGAAATAACTAGGATTTAATTTGAAAATCAGGCATTAAGTAAGAAAACTTGTAATTTTGAAGTGTAACTTCTTTGAGTTCCTTGAGAGTGGGGGTGAATTTAAGGAGCATTATTTTTTTTAGAAAATTAATTTTTAAAATAATTAAATGCTTCTCGTTAACTCCCTCGTTTTTCCATTCATTCCTAGAATTTATTATGAAGAGAGAGATCGCTAAAGAGATTTCACTTCTTTCACTTACTGAGTTGCAGGCACTCTTTTTTAGAATTCCTTCATCTTTCAGGAAGATATGTATAACGACTTGAAAAAAAAATATTACAGAAAAAAGTTAATTTAAAAAACCAAAAAACTCGACTGACTGCAAAAAAAGAACTAAAAAGATGTAAACAAGACACATTCATAATTAAATCTATAAACAATAGTATATTGTGCAACAGGGGCGTAAAGTAGCCGTTTGCGCACGCTGGCAGCAGTACACACACGAGCGAAGCGAAATATTTTAGTTTTTCCTTGTTTTATAAACTAAACACTAATTGTATTCTAAGTTTGAAGCTTCTATGTCTGCTAGAAGTGCCTTAGAGTTTTTATGACCGGTCAGTCAGCGAGTGAGTGAGTGAGTGAGTGACAAAATTAAGAAAGTTTGACTAGTTATAATTCTTAAACTACTGGTTCAAATTGAATGAAATTGGAAATATAGCGTGTTTATACAATGCCTGCTTGGTTACTGAAAATTCAGGCTTCTAGTTTTATCCACAACGAAGTTATAGGGGGGTCCAAAATGGCCTGAACTGCTTCGAGAAAAGGATGGTACGGCCGTGCCGCTTTTTTGCTCGACTTGGCGGGGGCACTGCTGTGCCCCCAGATTGTACTTGTGTCGTTCTAGATGTATGCTGATAGTGAGTGCATCTAAAGGTATAGTATATTGCTAACATAAGTACTGATGTACCTAGGTATCTAACTAACTGGTCATTATTTGTAACAAACTGTCGAAGAAGACAAAAAACTTACAACTTTTTTTTCAAAATTCCATAAATTCTATTTTTAAACCCGACGCAAACAGAAGGGTCTTACTCTAAGATTAACGTGTGTAAGTATCTGTGTATCTGTCTGTGGCATCGTAGCTCCCAAACGGATGAACCGATTTGGACTTAGTTTTATTTGTTTCAAAGGTGACTTGATCGAGAGTGTGCTTATAGTTATGATTCAAGAAAATCTGTTTAGCCGTTTGATTTTGAAGATTATCAGCTGTTTTCTAGTTGTGTAGATGTGAGCAATTTCCACAGGTCTGATCGATTCGAAATTGACACATGTATGACATATGACAATGATGTCATATGACATATGGCAATTACACAAAAGTTAGCTAGTCTTTGAGAAAAGCTCAGCTATCATGAATCCAGTTGAGAACAATAAGCTGCAATTTTGTGTTGCCGCATTCAGTTCCATTGGTCCAAAGCTCACGCTGGCTTGAAAGCTGCAATTGTGTTTCAGCTTTAATATAAGAAGTTTAAAAAGCATGAAATAAATCTTAAATTAAAAATTTAAAAAACCTTCAACACAAAAAAAAACCTCTAAACAGTAGAAAAATAATATGTATTGGCCTTTTAAGTTTAATATAAGTAGTAATATTTTGATCCAAGCATCGTCGCATCGGGGGACGGCTAAGTAAATAACCTTAAGGATTTTGTACACCTAAATTAGGTTCTTCAAATTAAAGTTCATTCAAGAGCTCCAGGAATTCAAAGTTTGTAAATGAGGAATTTAGAATAATAAATGATGCCGTTCTGTTATAAATCTATACATACCTGATTTAATAAGAGCTTCTGTAATTCGCACCATTAAAGTTTCATCCTGCAGCAAATGAGGCTGCTTTAATGCAAGTCTCGCAGCCTTAGCAGGTTTCTTCGCCTTAAGATACAAGGTTATTGCCTTTTCGGGCTCGCCTTGATCTTCTAAAACCTGTCCGGCTTTTTCTTCTTGCCCTGTGGAAAGCAGAAAGCTCATTTGCTGTTCCTTTAATTTTTGCAGCCCCGAATAGCCCCTTCTCTCGGCTAATTGTATTGCCTCATCCCACATCCTAAGGTTTTTGTACATCCGCAAAGCGGCCTCAATGTCGCCTTGTTCTAAAAATATCCTCTCGGCACTCCTGAGGTCTGAGTTTAGGAGGGCCATTTTCGCCCTTACTTCGGGACACACCATCCCGGCCCCTGCCGTTTTCTCATACTTGTCTGCGACGTGTATCATTTCGTCCAAATAGAATGCCTTGGATACGTTCCCAAGAGCGGCAAAACACCTTTGGGCAACACGTAAATTTTGTTGTTCCAAAGCCACCGAGGCGAGGTTGTGCCACATGGCTTTAGCTGCAGGCCTTTCATCCAAACTCTCCAGGAATTGTATTGCTCGCCCGAAGTCGCAATCATTTACAGCTGTACCAAATTCGACTAAACCTTCATCAAGTTGATAGGTATGCTCTGCCGGTCCTTCTTGAGTTCGAACCAAAGTTTTTCCCTAAAAGAAAAGGAGGAAAGCCTTTTGAGCCGGTAAAAATCACAAATTCGATCAACTTATTGGAGAAAGTTGAGAACTTGGGTAGAATTGCTAGTGACGCAACCTCAAGCTAACCGAGCAATCCTACCTTTTTTGGTTTTTAAGGGTAACCGAATAAATTGAACCCTTCTTCCATGAGCCATTTATTTTGGACGTATTATTACCTTAAGACTTTTAAGAAGGACTTTCAAAGTTTATCATTTTTTTCAAAAGTCTCTGTAAAAAATTATTCTTCAATAAATCTTCATTTAAACATAAAGTGGCTGAAATTCAAAACGTTTTCCTTTTATGAACAAACACTGCGTGCCCTTCCTATTATTTATTACTGGGCAGTAATGAAATTGTGTTAGCAAAGGGAAACATTTAAGAGTATTTATAAGAGCAAACGTTTTAGCGGTAATGTTTCGCAAAAGCAAATACACTTGTTGAATTTTATAATTTTTAATTTATGCCTTTAACATATTTATTCAGCTGAATTCCCAGCCTCAAGCTTATGAAATATGCAAAGACAGTCACGACTTTCTAAATATAAATCGCTAGAGATATGCTGCCTTTTCTTCGGAGCCGAATATTCTCCTCTGAATTTATACAAATTTTGTGGGCTCGTTGCCTCAAATTTGCAAATATCTTTACATGCTGATGTTTACGCTTTTTAAAGTACGCACTTTTTATCGGTCCTGAATTGTTTTTGAACTCGTGCATGTAGATGTATAATGGTTGATATTTGAGATATCAAAAAATGGTAAATACGCAATTACATATGTAAGAAGCTTTTCAAATCTGTTTGTTTAATTTGTAGTTAAAATAAAGTCAAATAAAGAAAATAAATTGGGAAAATATTATGGCTTCTTATTCTTGGACTGTGTGAGTTAAAGTAAAAAATAATTCTGATTTCATTACATTATTTAGTAATAAAAGACATAAACCGCTTTAAGTTCTACACGGATAAAAATAATGGCTACCTTACGTCTTGGTATATGTATTTATATACGTTTCTTTCTTTTCTAATTTATAGGAGCCATTATCAAAATGCAATAATCATAGCTTGTAGAACAAACCTACCCGTATGGCACACAGTGGTATATGTACATATGTATTCGAAAATATAGCCTCGAAAACAACATTTCAAGGTTATATAAAATAGAGCATAGGCATTTTATAAAAAATTGGCGATGGTAAAGGCAATTAATTAAACTAATTGACCTTTTACAACAATTTTCTGACCTTTTAGTCTAAGAGCTGGCTACGTGGGGTCTGCACTGATAGAACATTGTTGTGATTTTAGTCTCGAAGTTTCCAATTACGTGGTCAAAGGTTGAGTTCTAAAAGTTGGTACACTATTAGAATTTGAAGGTACAAATGGAAAGAAAATATTCCCAGAAGAGTAGGTGGAGGCTTAAGCGCTTGCAGAAGCGATAAACTATAAGTTGAGATATAACTCATAAGATATAGTAGTGCTTTGTTTACTGCAAGTATACATACACACAACAAAATTTGAGGATTCATAAATTTGCAGAAGTTAAAAGTGAGACTAATTGACAAAAAAAGCGCATTCGTCACCCAGCGCGCGAATTTCGCTTAGGCTTTCCGTGCTCAATGTTATATTTATTACTGGACTGGACTGGACGAAGTAATAGACTATATTTTCTGAAAATATCAGATGTTTATTTTTCCTTCCACATGGGTTTTTTGGGGGTCAAAGTTGAGCATTTTTTAGAATTATCAATTTTCACAACGTTTTATTTCTAGAAGATATCATTCTAGGATAATGACAATTATGCCATGGAATCAGAACGGTTAATACTTTATTCCTAAAAAAACTCAATCCTTAATGTGCAACTGGGTTGACACAGGGTCCAATTGAAAATCGTAAACATTAGAAAAAATTGTAGAAATTTCAGATGGTAATTATTTTTTTCCTAATTATTCCAGTTCAGTTTTATTTTATAATATGAAATGCACATTTAGCACCCTATCAAACAAAGCATCATTTCAATATCTATTTTAAGTGCAAAGCTAGAGCCCATTATGTAGAAGTGTGAATTTGACTTCGGATGGTCCTTATCAGAGGTTATACATGAAAAAAATAAAAATAAAATAAATTGTGATGGTTTAACATTTCTGGCACCACAAAGATTGTCCTCAATTTTTTCTTATTAAAATTAAAAATGCGGCACACTTCATTTGTTGATTTCATATGCGGAATGACTCCAGTTGATTAAAATTTCAAGTGGGAAATATAGTGAAGGGAAATTTTGTAACACTATGCATTATACACTACATTATATACATATGTATATGCTAATAATCTAGTAGAGTAAGGTTATAAGACCACCTGTATAGTTTTTAAAATTGCAAAAACAAAAAAAAAGAGAAGTTATATAAAGTAAGCCGTTTAAAATTTGTATATACTATTGTTAATATGTATCTTATTTAATAAAAAATTTTAAGACAAGTCTAAAATGCATTGCTTTGCATTGCATTGCATATTAGGTACAGTAAAAATGTTTCATATCGCTACGAACTTTAAAGGTAAATTGCAAAATCTATTTAAATATAAATAATGTAGGTACATACATGTAGGTATATTACGAGCCATTCGATTAAAATTGTTCTACATATTTGTTTAACTATTTGATTTTGCAATGTAAAATTCATATATGTATATAAGGGCGGTTTTAAAACTCTGCCAAGTTATTGGCATATAATTTGCACAGACATGAAGTATAAGTATTTGAGAAAAAGTTGACGCACTTTGAACAAATCGTTCACCAGTTCTTAGAATATAAATTATTCGGTAACAGAAACAAATATTGAATTGTCGAACAAACAAATTCTAGACATACCTCCTCTCTGGTCACATCGAAGCAGTCTCCCCTTATAGGCATTATTGTTACGTGTTCAGGCAAGTCGATGTTGTACCAAATGGCCAAGTTGTTGTCACTTTGTGCGACTGCCACGTCGCTTTGTATCACCCACTGCACAAAAGAAACATTCCCCAAGAGCGTCTGTTTCTTATTGGTGCAGATGTCGACAAGAACCAGCCTGCAATGGAAAGAGGGCAGTTAAAATGCCTTAAATTTCAATGCTAAAGTTTCATTATGAATATTTAAAATGTTTGGGCGGTTTAAAAGTGGAAGAGCAGTCGGTGCATAATATATGTATAAGATACCTCATTTTCTTGTCCCTGAAGAGCAGTTTGTGCGCGGTCTCACTTAACTCCATCCAGTCGATTTTAGAATCGTGACTAACCTGTGTAACGACCGACTCAGATATTAGGTCCACAACGCAAATTGTTTTCATATCCAAGAGGAATGCGAGTTTTTTGTTATCCCTGCGAGAGATTTAGGATCAAAATAAATTCTTCTCTTGGAAAATCAGTCACCACCTGGAATTTCCCCTTTCGTTCAGTCGAACGGAAATCACGTGTGGATTGACAAATTCCGTTCGGACCGATCCAAGGATCACGTTTTCACCATATTCCACCA
This sequence comes from Machimus rusticus, assembly GCA_951509405.1. NCBI lineage: Eukaryota > Metazoa > Arthropoda > Insecta > Diptera > Asilidae > Machimus > Machimus rusticus. The sequence continues at coordinate 18,171,302 of OX608050.1, read as the reverse complement.
AGGTTAGCTCTCCTGCATTGAATATTAAACAGACATTGGGATTTTCGAAGTAAAATCGCTCATGCCGACCGGAAGTAACCCAGGGCACTTCACTTATTAAATTTCGGGTTAAGTCGCACAAAAGAAGGGATTCCTCTGTCCTGGCAACGAGATAGTTGTCCTTGCCCATGATACGAACATCATCAATTTCTAAACCAATATGCGACTCAATTGTAATTCCTTGCGATGGATTCTGAAGGGACTTGACTACTAGTTGGCTCGGAGCTACGAAAATTAATTCAAACTTTTCCTGCCAGATAGTTCGCCGTAATACAGACTCAAACATTAGAACAGCCCCTGATACTGATCCAACTACGAGTCTATGGGATAACTTAGTATAGTACAGCAGATTGTATTATACAAAAGTTTTGTCCAATTTACCTTGCACCATCCCTTCTCCACGTGAGTGCGCAAATGGAATATAAATTCTCAATTTCTTTGGTGGCCGTTTCGCCCCAAGTGGATAGTCGGGGACTCCACGAGAATATCCTGATCCTATCGAAACTCCCCAAAGCCACAGATTGGCCGTTGGGGCTGGCAGCAGCTACCATGAAATCCCTTTCATTATCCAGCCTGGAGTAGTCGAAGTTTCGCACTTGTCTCCCCTAGTGTGATTTTACTTTTTAGATAAAAACACCTTATCCAAATGCATTGCATACCTGTGGGTCATAAAACACAACTTTTTTGTCGCACCCCGCCGCAGCGATGCAATTCTGCGGCCATGCCAGGGCAAATGGAGGCACCGGGTGCTGGGCAACTTTTCCTGATGATTCGGTTCCGTCGTCGGCTATGAAAAAGCGAATTATAGTGCCGTCAGCGTGTCCTGACAAAAATCCAGAACCCCTAGAGTTTGGAGCCAATGAAATAACAATTTGTTCCGTATTGTACAAACTTTGGGATTTGTTAGTTTTGCAATGGAGAACGCGCACTTTCCCATCGTCCAAACCTGAAAAATTAAAAGGCATTTTTGATTTTATTTTACACTTCTCTATTACTAGGTGTTATTTTACCTGCAATAATATGACCTGACGAGAGCCAAATCATAGCCGTGACCGATGAGGACTGCGGGAATTTATTGCAAATAACTTTCTTATCGCCCCAAGAGTCCCCTAATTTATAGACGTACACAATGTTATCACTTTGCCCTACAGCTAATTTTGTGGAATCCGGGCTAAAATTTACCGCCCTGATGATGTACGAATTCTTTCCGTTTGCAGGATTGCTTGGTTTCGTCGAGAACTTATCGCGGCGTTCACCTGAGTCATCAAACAACAATATCTGCCGGTCTACGGTTGCCACAGCCAACTTTTGGTAGTTGGGACTCCAGGCTAATCCTGCGACACGACTCAAATGGTCCTTAAAAGAGAAACCATCAATCAATTCAAGAACATTAGGAATTTGCAATCTCACCTGTCCCTCTAAAATCGTTTTCAAATATTTTAACTGCATAACTTCTACTCAGCTCCACTATCGCATCAACCTGTTTTTTTGATTTGGTTGAGGCCACTGCCTTAGTAACCGTTGCTATGACAACACTTTCCATGCAAAGCAAATTATTCGAAAATAATTTGTTGTCCTAGTTATTATTTGTAGTAAATTTTATTGAATTGATTTAATTCGACGCGATGCTAATCGAATTAATGAAGAGGTACAGCAGTTGTTCTAAGCACCAAGTAAATTAAACACTTAAATTCGGTTGTCAGACCACGCGGATCTTAGGACAATTAAGTTTAAGGATGTCTATGTTCATGTTTTTTCAAATTTTATTTAAAACTGAAGAGAATTGTAGCATTTCTGACAATTGGAAGCTTTAGAAAGCGATCGTAATAACAATATACGAGTTTTGCCCAGTTTACATTTTTATTAAACGAAAAAAAGCTTTTTTTTAACTACATACATAAATGGTGATGTAACTAATATTCGGCTGTTCATAGTTTATAATAAAAATTAGTCACCGATTTCGATAAAATTTTGCAAGAATCTTTCATTTCCCCTAAAACCAGAGGATCTGAAGGAAATTTTGTAATAATTAATTTTGAAAAATTGTCATAATTGAAAGTTGCTATTTCCGTCGTTAAAATTCGTTCCCACTTGCAAAAGTTCATGAAAAGCGGTGACAATATATGTAATTAACAACACCTTATTGTGCATTTTTGAAACATTGGGTCTTATGCATAAAGTTGAGAAATTACTTTTTACTCGATTTTTTAAGCATTTACTCACTCGCAAATGCATAAAACTTTTTTACCCATGAGTTAGATCTCGTGTTCTGAGATAAATCTCATCATGCGAGCATTTGCTCGAAACAAAAGCTATTACTGAGGAAGATCTCAAAATGGTATGCAAAATAATAGCCATTGCTCGTTTATTTGAGAAATTGCTTAAAACATTTTGAGATAGCTATTTGCTGATCTCAGTTCATTAGAAACAACGAAAATGGCAGAATATCTACAGGAAATAAGCAATAGAAAGTGTTATAAACCGCGAAGAGATCATGATGAATTTAACAGTACAGTTTTATACCGGTTTAGTAAATATAAATATTGATTGGTTGACGGATTATATTTTCGGCCCCACCACGGAAACGCGGGGTGGTGCTTTAAGTAATGATGAAAAAATTCGGGTTTATTTAAGATTTTTGGCCGATCCCTGATTTCAAAGTGGAATAGGCGAGGATGTAGGAATTCACCAGACAACTGTTTCAAGAACAATTCATGAAGTTTCACAAGTAATTACAAATCGTGCAAAAGATTGGATAAAGTTCCCAAATAGTGAAGAGGATTTTAAAAATGCACAACACATTTAGGTGAACTATAGGGTTGATATTTTTATTGTATAATATCTTTAATTGAAATTCCCTCAAAGGATTAAACAAATGTTATCAAAACTTTTAAAAAATTACGAAAATTGTTGAAACGTGTTTTATTTTAATCCTTTGAAGGAATTTCAATTAATGATACAATAAAAATATCAACCGCAGTTTACCCAAGTAAAATTGTTCGAGTCCAACAGTTGGGCTATTTGAGGTGGAATCATTCATAAATTATATGAGTCCGAATTTTAAACAAATTGTGTGTGTTATAGTTTCTGTTATATGTTTTACTTTAAATTATACTCCATTTTCAATGCTTTAGTTTCCTTTATTGAATTCCACTTAACTACGTGAGTGACAAAATGAAACTGAACTTACTTCTGCTCCAAGCTTAACTGTGATAAGACTAACTGTACATGTTCTTTTATATTTGAACTATCTATACAACAACTGTGCTAATCCTATGTCTGTATATCTTCTTTTATATTTAAACTAAATATACAACTGTGCTAATCCTATGTCTGTATATCTTCTTTTATATTTAAACTAAATATACAACATCTCCCTTTTTTTTTTTTTTATAGTGAATAATTTAACTTTTATTTATTTATTATTTTTAATGCATTTCAAATGTGAAAAATTTACAGATAGAAACTTAAATTTAAAAAATTGTGATTCACTGAAATATCCAGGCTTTGATACCCTAGCTAAATTACTTCCATACAAAATCATTACGTTACTTTTAAACTAAGTGTACACCATCTCCCCTCTCTCTTTTTTTTTTTTTTAAATAATGAACATAACCTGTATGTGTACATATAGCTAATGATTTCAGCCCATTCTATTTCTAAGTACCTGTATTGCTTCTCGCTTTCTTAATCTACTACTATTTCTTCGTAGGACTTTGCCGTTTGTTAATTGAATCCAGTATGACCGCGGTGTCGAGTCTTCGCGTATTACAACAGCTTTGATCCATTCTCTTCCGTTTTGGTACCAAATTTTCTCGTTTACCGAAAATTTCTCTTTATTTTGAGTTCCTCTATTGTAGTATCGTGTACTTCTTAATTTATTACACATTAAATTACCTTTCATCTCGGGGTATTCTTTAATTTGAAAATTCGAAATTTTTTCTGGAAGAAATGTTCTTGTTTTTCTACCCATACTTAATTGATTTGGTGATAATTCCAAATCTTTAATGGGCATATTGCGATACTCCATTAATATATACCAGAGTTCTTTCTGAGACTCCTCTGATTTTTTTTTTAATGTTTTCGCTATTTGGACGGCGCGCTCAGCCATTCCATTAGAACGAGGGTAATTCGGACTTGACGTTATTACCTTAATGTCAAAGTTTCCACAAAATTCTTTAAATTTAAATGAGTTGAATGGCATATTATCTGCTATAATTTCTCTTGGCAGTCCGTGTATGGAAAATACTCCTTTCAATTTCGATATAATTTCGGCTGTGTTTTTCTTATTCAACTTTATAATTTCTAAATATTTAGAAAAATAATCTATAATCACTAAGAAATCTTTTCCCTTGTGTTCAAAGATATCCATCCCTACTTTATTAAACGGTAAGGAAGGTATTTCATGTGACAACAAAGGCTCTCTTCTTTCAGCATTTCGAAATTTTTGACAAATCTCACACGATGCAACTTTTTCTTCTATTTCACTATTTATGCCTGGCCAAAACACAATTTCCCTAGCTCTAGCTTTTGTTTTCTCAATACCTCCATGAATCTCATGTAATTTTTCTAGTATTTCTTTTCGACATTTATTTGGTACAATAATTTTCTCATTTAAAAATATAATCTCATTTTCTAACGTAAGATCATTCCTAAACTTCCAATAAATTCGTAAATCTTCGTCTAATTTCTGTTTGTTCTGTGGCCAGCCTTTTAACAATGTTTCTTTTAATTTTTTCAAAACTCTGTCCTTTTCAGTTTCTCTCTGCAATATTTTTAATTTTTCATTGCTAACGTTTATAGAATGAATAACTTCATTTATTTCTTCTATTTCATTTCCTTTTTCGTATTTATTATAATATCTTGATAAGAGATCAGCTATATGTAGAAATTTTCCGGCTAAGAATTTAAGCTGGAAATCATATTTCATGATTTTTAAACGCATTCTTTGAATTTTCGCAGACGCTATTTTGTAAATGTCTTTTTTAATTATACCTAACAAAGGTTTGTGATCCGTTATGATTGTCAACTTTCGACCATAAATCCAGTTGTGAAATTTAGTACAAGCATAACAGATAGTAAGCATTTCTTTTTCTATTTGGGAATATCTAGTTTCTACCTCTGTTAGGCTTCTTGAGGCAAATGCTACTGGTTTACCCTGCTGCATAAGACAACATCCTAATCCATCTTTACTGCTATCGCACTGTAGCGTTATCTCTTTCTCAGCATCTAACCACTTTAAGGTAGGGGCATTAATTATACTAGTCTTAATTTTTTCAAGGCATTCAGTATGCGCCGGTAACCATCTAAACGTCACGTTTTTCTTCAATAACTCTCTCAACGGGCTAGACATTTCCGCTAAGTTAGGTATGAATGAACGTAAGTATGAAATCATGCCCAATAATTTCTGTACATCCTTTTTTGACTTAGGTATTCCAATTGCTTTTATTCCTTCCATGCGATTTGGATCTAATTGCAAGCCCTTATCTGAAAATATGTGCCCTAGAAATTTTACGTTATCTACTCTGAATTGAATTTTTTCCCTATTAAATTTAATATTTGCAATTTTAGCCCTGTTTAATACTTTTTCTAATATAATGTCGTGTTCTTCCAAGGTTTCTGCAGCAATAAGGATGTCATCAATATACACAACCACTCCTTCAATATCTTGGAAGTGCTTCTGGATGTTCTTTTGAAATACTTCCGGTGCTGTTTTGATTCCAAAAGGTAGCCTACGGAAACGATAACATCCATATGGTGTGGTAAACGTGCATAATTTTGACGATTCCTCGTCTAATTTTATTTGCCAATACCCTTCCTTGAGATCTAAAACTGTAAAAAACTTTTTATTTGCCAGTTTAGAAGCTATTTCGTCTAATGTTGGTATCGGGTATTGTTCTTCTTTCAGTTGATTATTGAGGGCCTGAGGGTCTAGACAAATTCGAATACTTTTATTGGGTTTTTCAACAAGTACGATATTTGATACCCATTCTGTACTACCCTCAACATTCTCTATGATTTTCCTTTTCATTAATTCATCTAAATGGTTTTTTAAGGGTTTCATTAATATATTAGGAATATGTACGTCTGGCAGCTTTAATGACTGGTACCGCACCCGGTATCAATTCCATATTGTAATCGTTTACAAAACAACCTAGCCCTACAAAAAGCTCTTTATATTGTTCAACCATTTGCTCCTTTGATAAAAATTTTTCTGATGCTCGCCCTATATAGTTCACTTTCTTTATTAAATTCAAATCAATTCAAGCTTGCTAAAATTGGTACTTTATCTTCAACTATTATAAATTTTTGATGAGAGTATTTTCCATTCACAACGCATTTTACATATATTTCACCGATAGATTGTACTTTACCCCCTCCATAAGCCTGCAATTTCACCTTAGTTGGATTTAAATTAACCCCTTCTAATTTTTTAAAGAGAAAATTTGGTAAAAGATTCGCCTCTGCTCCTGTGTCTAATTTGAATTTAAAAATTTTATTTTGTATCATGACCGGTTTGTACCACGCATTTTTTGTATCCAAATTATTTATCGAATCAATGTAGACATCATTAATATCACTTACTTGATTGCATGAGATAGTTCTTACGGCTTTGGATTGGCAACAAATCGCAAAATGGTTAAATTTTCCACATCTCAAACACTTTTGTTTAAATGCTGGACATTTCCCGTACTCATGATATCTTGCACAGTATTTGCATTGTGACTTAGAAATAGAAGACGCTGAATTCCCATCTAATTTTTTCCTACTCAATGAATTATTTAAATTTTTATTTTTTTACTTTGACATATGGTTTTGGTAAATTTATCTTTATTATTATTATTACCTGAAATTTCTAGACCCTTATTACTACTAGTACTTGCTTTACTACCATAACTGGTTCTGTTTTGTTTGTGTACTGCCAGCGCATCTACTTCTACAGCATCCGTTACGGTTCCAGTGTATGATGATCTCTGCAACATCCCAGCTTGTGCTCGCGTTATTTCGTCTGCCCTAGCCATTTCTATCGCCTTCTCCAGTGTTAGGTTTTCAGCTTCCAATAAACGTTTTTGCAGCTTTTTATCTCCGACTCCAAGTACTATGCGGTCCCTGAGCATCCGGTCTGCTTGTCCTTCATATCCACACGTAGTTACTAGCTTTTTGATGTCCATAAGAAATGAGTTAAATGGCTCGCTCTCTCGCTGGTTCCGGCTCCAAAAAACGAAACTTTCGTACACTTCATTCTTTTTGGGTGTACAAAATAGTTTAAACGACTCTACCACTTTTTCATACTCTTTTTTATCGGCTTCTGATAAATTAAATGTATTAAACACCTCCACCGCAGCTGGGCCAACCGCATTCAAAAAAATTGCCACTTTCACAGGTTCCGCTTTTTCTTGTAGTTCGATTGCGGTAGCAAAAATATTAAAGTTTTGATTAAAAACCCGCCAATTTTCAGCTAGGTTACCTTCAAGCTTAAGCTCGTCAACTTTACGTAAATATTCCATATTTTCTTGTATTATTAATCGTATCTTTGGTGGCCGCCCACGTGGTCTATTTGTCGCTCGGATTTTTGTTAAATTTTTCACGTCTTTTGCCGATTTACTGAGTCCCATTATTCATTTTCCACTTTATTATAATTTTTGTGCTTTTTACCGGCTGCGCCATGTTATAGTTTCTGTTATATGTTTTACTTTAAATTATACTCCATTTTCAATGCTTTAGTTTCCTTTATTGAATTCCACTTAACTACGTGAGTGACAAAATGAAACTGAACTTACTTCTGCTCCAAGCTTAACTGTGATAAGACTAACTGTACATGTTCTTTTATATTTGAACTATCTATACAACAACTGTGCTAATCCTATGTCTGTATATCTTCTTTTATATTTAAACTAAATATACAACTGTGCTAATCCTATGTCTGTATATCTTCTTTTATATTTAAACTAAATATACAACAGTGTGTATTTTACTATACACTAGGTGTGTCTTAACTGCACATTTTTTAATATATCACATATAATATCACACAATTATTTACACAAATTGTATTTTCAGACACATATTATTGGGTTCGCATATGTTATAAATCGCAACAATCATTGTAGGCAATTATATCGCCTACAATTATTGTAGTAATTGTCAACAAACATTTCTTAGAGTGTGGTGTAAAAGCTTTGAGATCGATCTCACATATCATGAGTTTACTCAAGTAAGCTTGATCTCATTATTTTGCATGCCAATGTGATAGTGAGTTTGAGTAAATGCTCCAAACTCAGGCTTGAGCTTGAGCTCATGGGATCGAACTCTGAGATCAATCTCATTTTTATGCATAAGACCCATTATTATCCATTAAGACACCTCAAAAACAACAATATTAAAAGGAAAATAAGAATTGTTTTACCTTTCTGCCTTACTTTTCAACTGTTTGTTCATGAAAAAACATTTTATTAAAATGTTTTTTGGATATACATACATACATATATGTATATGTATTAAAATGTATTTTGAATATATTTGACAAATAAATGCTTGTCTGCGCGCAAAGGGGTGCTTTTCATTATATAATTAAATTGTCACAGATTTTCATGAAATTTTGCAAGTGGAAAAGAGTTTTAGCGGCGGAAATGGAAACTTTTAATTTTGAGTTTGTCACAATTAAAAGTTATATATCTCGATAGCTATAGCCGACCGACAAAAAATCCCTCCAGATCCTTTCGTTTTAGAGCATATAGAAGGTTCTTACAAAATTGGCGATTTTTCTAATTGCAAATTCGTTCCAGAATTCCAATCTTGGAAGTTTTGCAAATTTATATTGAATTTAAACATTAATTTTTAAGTTTGAGTTATTTGTTAAATTATTAAATGGAATAAGACTAGAGGATTTTGGAAAATAAATTTCTCAAAATTTATTAACAAATGGTATATGGTATATGCAATAACTCATTGGATAATAAGATATTAGAAATAAAAAAAAAAACTAGAAGTAAAATGACTTGAAAATGAGTAGCTTAATAAGTATTTATAGGCGTGAAAATCCAATTGGGTAGTAAGATTAAATGAGTAATAAAATATAGCTAATAAAGTAAAAAAATTTGAGCGGTAGATTACATATTTGAGTGGTAAAATAAATGATTGGGCGGTTAGATTGGACATTTCTCGGCTTAAAAGTGGAATGATCAATATGAACTTTTTAATTATAAAATTTAAACACTGATTTCAAGTGTTTTATTTTTGCTTTTGTTTGTTTTGAAAAAGACATGCTGACTAGTTCCGAGAAATGCACAATATCGAAATTAGTCGTTTTACTTGTCCAAAAAAGTCATAAATTTGTCATATTACAAGCTTTTATTTTGGATTTTTTTCATAAAATTTGCCTTACATATGTATACATATACATACTCGTACTTATAGTCTCGAATAAACATAGTTTGAGAAAATGCAAAACACAAAAGGGATATTTTAAAGTCTCACCTTAATTATAAATTTTTGTTTTCATACTGATGTTCAATTAATTAATTAAGTTTAAATCAATAGTTAAATATGTCAAAGAAATCAAAAAATAAAATAAAACTGTACTGTAATAGTTTAAATTCACTTGAATCTCTTCATAAAGTTAATCTGGGTCTTAAGAAGAAGATAATTTGAAAAAATCTGTATTCATAATCATTTATAAGAATTGAATTATCGAGAGAGCAAATTTAAACTTGTATAATCTACTTTAATCTGTTGCTTACATAACCACCCTAAATTTTGTTCGATTTTTAAAAGGAAAGTCTTGTAATCATTAATGATTAAAACAGAGAAATAGTGACCAGGGAATTTAAAATATGAAATTTTTTTCAATAAAAATTAAAGGTGGTTTGTTGAGCACGTGAATTGTAAATTTGTGGACTCAGAAGTGGGATTGCCATTCAACGTCCGAACCTATGCACCTTGAGTTGCATAAATCTCACTGCTATTTGTACTTGAACATAGCTTCCGAGAGATATCAGAATACGTCTCAGAGTGAAATTTACGCGAGTGAAGGTAATATCCGTTCAAAGTAAAGAAAAAAACCTGACCTAATAACAGGTTCACCATGTATAATTTTGTCACTGTACTTTGCCTTGTGAGTCCACGGTTGAAAGCATTTCCTCTTTAATTATTTGAGGGCCGTAGTCGTAGTCGGTTTGAATCACAATTTTAATTAAAAAACAAAAAGTTTGAGGTAATCCATATCGTAGTACCTGTTGGATTCACCTGATGTTTTCTTGGATACAACAAAGGCAAAAATCTCTGGAGGTGAAAAATGAGCACCGAGCCGATATGTAAATCTCAGAGGTAAACAAAACCTTTGCGCTGAATTGAGAAGCAAACAGGTCACTAGAATCACGTTTTACTAAACCCCGAAGCGAGACAACTCTATAGGTAAAATCGATTGATTAGGGGCGCATGTCACCTGTTGCAAGTAAAACGAGTTCCCCGTCTCCGGGAACGCTTAGGGGAAATTGCTGAATTAAAATTGTGATAAAACGTCCAGAAAATAAATGGTCCTAGTGCCGGTTTTTTTAATGTAGAAAGAGATAACTGCAGACCGGCCGAAAGCTTTCCACCTGAAGCTGTTCTTGATATCTTGATGAATTGCCTGAGGGCTAATAACTCAGATGCATTTCGCCCTTTTATGTGCTCTGAATTTTATTAATCGCAGGCATTGCACATTCTAACGAATCCTCTGTTGCTGAATCGAAGCGCATTATTTAAGTTAATTAAAACTCATTATTTCTTAACCGTTCCAAAATTGATAAAGATTAAGAGTGTTTACCCTTCTTGTTTATGAGCGTCTTAACTTGCTTCTTATATATATTTAAATACTGCCACAGATGCGCTCAGAAAATTAAATGAAACTCCCTGTTTAGACTTGACATTATCAGAAGTGAAAGCAAAGATTTACGAGCAATTAAAGCTCAAGGGTAGGGTAGCTCATGAATGAAAAAATCTTTTACTGAATTTGAATCGAGACTGGCACCTGACGACAGAGACTTTTAATTTATAACTGCCGTATGGTTTTCTTTGACCGAAGGAGTAAGTCTTGGAGATGCAGTAATTAAATTGAAGGATAAGGGGCCCCCATTAGGGTCCAGTAAATGGATAAAGGTGTCTGTGGTTGTGGCTTTTGAATAATTAAATGAGATATTGTCTAACCAAAAACGTTTATTCATATCCGTATCTATATCTGATTTGGAATGAAGCAAGAAGTATTAATTTTTACGTGATTTTCTGAGACGTCTCACGGAAGATTGGAACGAGATAGAGATATGAGGTTTTGGGCATATGAAAGTACTGGTCTTTAACTACAAAACATATGTTTTATTTTAATTTTACGATACAAAATGGCAGCACAGCAAGGAAAATAAAAAATTTCGTACTTTCGGCATGGGCGTACCGCTACAGGTCACAATTTTTAATCTGGAACAAAAAACCAAAAAGTTTCTTAAAATAAAGTCTAAATTCTAGTGAATGTCGTAGGATTTTTTCGAAATATTGATTTTAAAGAAAATGGCGTTAACTTGAACTTTATTTTCTTGTTTTCTCAAAAAAAATTTACCGAAAATCGCTTGTAAAATCTATAAAAATCAAGTTATCAAAAAAATCCTACGACATTCACTAGATTTTGGACTATATTTTAAGGAACTTTCTGATTTTTTGTTCCAGATTAAAAATTGTGACCTGTAGCGGTATGCCCATGTCGAAAGTCCGATTTTTTTTGTTTTCTTTGCTGTGCCGCCATTTTGTATCGTAAAATTAAAATAAAACATATGTTTTGTAGTTAAAGACCAGTACTTTCATATGCCCAAAACCTCATATCTCTATCTAGTTCCAATCGTCCGTGAGACGCCTCAGAAAATCACGTAAAATTTAGAGAACACAAGAAATTTATTTTTTGAGGACGAAAACTAAACCAATCGTATTTTGAGTATATCTATACTTATTTGCAATTTGCAAAAAAACAAAAAAAAGTAGCGGAATGTGAAAAGTGTTCATGGTTCAAATAAAATATAAAAATATTGGTGAAATAATTTCATGAGCGTGCGCTACTTACGATTTGCTCACTGTCAATTGTATTTTAATATAATAGCTAAAGGCTCAAAGTTGTATTTCAGCTACAGTACAATGTCTTATAATAATACGTTATTTTGCAATGAATTTTTAAAAATGTTCAAAATACATACTGACATATACGTATATATTGTAGTATACTGGGCTGCCGATTGACGATTGAATGTCAAATAAATTAAATTAATTATGTTTAAATTAAGGAAGCAAATACAAAATAACTTGTCACGAAATAATTTTTCGTATTTCATCCTAAATTTTTAGTATTGCCAACAATTATTATCTTGGACATTAACGAGCATAAGCATCAAGGGGTGTAAGAGTCAAATATATGTAGGTACCTACATATAACAATATATGTATATTCCTCTTTGCTTAAACACACAGTTTTGCCTGCGCCCGGAGGTCGGGTGACGAAACAAGATAGCGAATCTTTTGTTAAAAAGTAGCGATTCATTATATACATTTTGGAGCAAAATTAGTCTAAATCAGTGTTCATTAGGAAACTAAGTAATTAAGTGCTCATAAAATTTGCAGCGTAGATTTTATGGCAGGTGCTTTCTCTCAAACTAAATGCTAATTTACTGAGGAGACCCACAATAAAAAAACAAGGTGATCAAATAGAATTACAATTAAGGGTGAATGTTAACTATAAAATAAGTTTTATAAGTTAAGAAAAAAGAATTGTTTATTTTGTTGACAGCTTTCAAATGTGCATAATTTTGAAAGAAAAAAAACTGTTTTCAATGGAAATTGAACCTCCTTCAAAAATCTGATTCTTTCAAGAAGACTATATTTTTCACGAAATCAGCACCATAAAAATCCTTTTGTAACAATTTCTGTGACTTTTGGTAAAATATAATATCAAAAAGCTAGTAGGTACTTAGATTCGCAATTTTGAATTGTTTAAATTGAGTTTTTCATTTGAAATTAGCTATCTGAAACTTCCTATTACACGATTTCAATAAATTATCGTACGTATTATATGTATACATATTTAGATACTGCCAAGTCCCGGCGCTCTGAAAACCTTCATATCGTTTTTTATACTAATTATATGTAGGTAATATGTACATATAATCATTTTCATTTGATTTTATCTCTCATCTGTACTGTGGTGTTGTTATACGGTTTGTTTTACACAAGCAGGCGGATTTGATGTCCACATGGTTAAAATTGAATATAAGTCATTTAAATCAAACTATTAAAAAATTCTAGTTGTAATTGTACCGCCAACCCCAAATTGTAGTTGTAATTGTACCGCAGACTTCTATCTTTACCATTGTTAATTACAAAAATCCACAGCAAATACTGTTTTTGTCATTGCCGTGGCTCTCTAACGCCCTATTCATAAATAAAAAAGGGGCTTGAAAGTATTAATTTCATTTAAAAACATAATAATTATTTTGCGCTATTAAAAGTAAAGTATTAGTTTGCTACATGGTTATATTTTTACTGTTTTCATTTTATCTCAACGTATTATAATTGGTCGATTTGTACTTTTTTTTATGAAATCGAAGAAAATTTCATCCATACATCAATTCTGGACATGAAAGGCATATTCTTATCGGCTAATATTACACTCCATTTTTGTCGCTTTCTTTTGAATAGTTTTCATTTTCTTCAGTTTTATATTCTGCAGTTGGTTTCATTCTTGAGTTATTCAGAATAAAAATGAATTGTTTTTCTTAAAGGTCTGAATAAATATAAGCGTTTAATTTTATGTATTTTGAGATTTATTTAAAAAAAAAGGTGGGCGATTTATATTTACATTTTTTTTTCTCTTTACAAAACTGTTTTCTAATTTTCAGATAATTTTTAGAATTGATTGATCGGATATTATGAAGACACTTCAGCCCCCCTCCTCAGATTCAACTCCACACTTTCCAATTGCGATGCACAGCCAATGTCACTCATCGCAATATGCCCCTAAAATTTCATCTCAATCGGATAAGTACTTAAATTTATAAAAGAAATGAAATGAAATTCATAACATACGAGATGTTGTACAGAATCCTTGGTATATTAAAGTAGTAGGTACTAAATTATTTAATTTTATTAATATAATATCATATCAATTCAAAAGCGGTAGCAACGCAAAGTTACGTAAAACGAAAACTGCCCACTGTAACTGTTTTAATTTATTGTTATGTTACTTTATGGAACGTAACAAGAATGAACCTAAATTGGAACACTCGCATGAGTTAAAACCTTCGTGACTATAACAGTTTTGATTGAAGTGTCGTTATTGTCTTCATATGTCATAAAAATAAAATGGTTTGCTGATTGACAAAAACAGTTATTTTTATGTCCGATGCATTGTTTGAAGATGGTTTTTCAACAATGCGATATGTTTTATGAAAGGGCATTAGCTTACACCGTTTAATGTTCTATATTAATCTAATCAACAATGTGGCATGTTAAGCATGAATATTGGACATACGTACATACACATGTATATGTAAGTTTTCAATATAAAAGTAGTGTATTAATGAGCATATTACAAACATATTAAATGGGAACAAACAACTTAGAATTTACTTATTTACAACTAGAACTTAGAGAAACATTTTCTGATACCAGTATTTTCTGATCGGCAGACATGAATGAAACTAAATATAAAATAATATTTAAATAGGTATATTCAAATTTTACGCATTTAATTTAAATTGGATTAATTTGTATTATGGGCCCATAAAAAACTTGAGGACGAGAAAATTTCCTTTTGCAACAGCTCTGGACGTGGAACTTATAATCTATAGCTTAAAACTTTAAATAACAATCAAAACTCCATTAGTTGTTGGGGAGGTTCCAAGGTTCCTTGTTCCCAAAAAAATATTGAGGTAAACAAAGGCAGGGCTGGGAAAAAGCTCTTACCATGTGTTGCCGCGGGATGTTCCGGTGTGTATCCTCTGAGATGAAATTCAGCAGGCCAAGAAGCTGCGAGGGTGTGTATCAAAATCTGTTTTCATCCTCAGACATCGAACAGGAGCGAGAGAGTTCGGATCGGATATTTCGCGGAATTTTCATTTTACCGAATTACTAGGCTAGAAGGTCTACATATAATTTCATAATCTGTTTCACGGTGAGATATATATGTACGTAGTAGTGAAAAACACTTGTCGCTTCCCAAATTTCCGTGATTATGAAAAGATTGATGTGAAAAGTGCTGATAAAGTTTTCCTTTATGGGATCGGTTCTTGCTTCACCTTTACCACTTCATTGAGATCTTTGGCTGTTGAAAGAATGGAGCTTCATTAAAGTGATTTTCTTTTTTATATTTTTGCGTGCTACGAGATTTTGCGAGGGTGGTAATCTTTTTGGTGACCCTTTTTCCTGATCTCGTCCTTTTTTCATTGTTTGAACGAAATTTTGTGCCATTTCCAATATTCCGAATGTTATGGAGTACCCACCCTTCTCAGTCTCGTAGACTAACATGGATTTCTTCGGGCGATTAAGATATATGCTGTTTACAACAATTTGGGACGACTTTAAATTACATTTAATGTAATGTCAACGAGCTTATTAAGGTTGGTAGTTATTTCTCATTTATTTCCTACTTATCCCATTAAATCTGTTCTCTAATTATACCCCATCGTAAAAAATACCTAAATATTGCAAAAGATAATAATTTCACAGGAGAAGGTACAGAAATTCCCTTCGGACGTTAACTTTATAATTACTGAGGAATCTGCGGAGATTTATTTCTTGGAAAAGCGTAGGATTACTTATTTATATGCCATAAGTTAAAATACAATCTTACAGTGATTCCTTTTTAAAAACGCCCCAAAATTTATTAGCTGCTATTTATCTTCCCTTAGTTTTTGGGTGTACAAATAAAATACGCAATTATTGCTTATTATTTTTTGGCACTTGTACGAAAAGGTTACTACCCATAATAATTTTATATAATCAGGATAATTAGGAGCATGAAATAATTATTAAGTATAACGAATATGATAAGTACGACATTTTTTTTCCAAAACAGCAGTCTTAATGGGATGGCATCAGAGTAATTATCTCAATTTTCGGGGCTTTGGCCGTTTTTGTCCGCCCCTAATTGCGAGAAATAATTAATCCGCCTGTAGTAAGACGAGTTGTATCATTGTTGTGTTTTCAACTTACACAACAAAATTCTTCAACCATTTTTTTGAGGATAAACGGAAATAAACTTGGTGTGATAATATTTGCGCGAACTTATAATTTTAATATTTCAGAAATTTTATTTAAGTCTGCTTATTTAGCAACAAATCGATTTGTGACGTGTTATTTCTTTCAAGAATAAAATCAGAAAGCGAATAAAAATAGCTTAATTTAAGAAAGATGCTAAGGCAAAGAAACAACATATATTATACGTTTACCAGTCTATTATTTATAAAGTACATTACTATAATTAAGAGTTAATATTAATGAATTGGTACTTTCTGATTTTTAAGCTAAAGCTGTTGAGAACTAATTGTATGAAAGAGTAGTTAAATTTAAAAAAAAACTGTTTACCTACCTACTTTTGGATTTATAACTTACAGTCTTTTAGCGATTAGGTACTATAAAATAAAGACCCGCTTTAAAGTTTCGTATAAAATATATTTACGATCCGTACAGCTCGGCGGTTAGCAAGAGAAGAAGGTGCTGAAATTTTAAAATTTTGTTCCAGGAGACACAGTACAGTTTTTCATTTTTCAAGGGCATTAAGTACATATCAATTATTTAAATTCGTTAAAATGAGTAGGCAAAATTAATAAACAGTAGAGTACAGTGGCATGTGCAATAAGCAAACAAGATTACCTACTACTGTGACTTGAAATAAATATAAAATTAAAATGGCTGATAAAGATGAAAGTAATACAGGTTGACTCTAAACACAGCCTAAAGTGAGCTTTATAAAAATATTTTTTTCCAAAAATATGTTACCTATGTTAGTTTCCATTAGGTACAGTTAACATTTATATTTGTGATTGTTTCCCAATCCAAATGGCGACCTGACAGCTGAATCGCCATTGAAATTCAGAGGATTGATTTCATCAATTTAAAAGTAAAATATTTCCCCACATATTAACTCCGCTTTTTTTTGGACTCAAAAAATTGCAACTCGTTTAAAGAAGCCGATTAAAAGTTCTTTAATTATAAATTTTTGACATAAGGTAATACATTTTTCAATCTTCTCAAAAATTTTAACACTTCCGGACCTCCCGGTAACAATAACAATGAGTGAATGGTGATTTTAAAATGAATTATTTCATAAAAAAGGTCGGGAAGGTATCTGTAATATTTTTTAGTTTTAATCGATGCAGGATGTCTTATTCTACAACATATTTCAAATTTAGGCAAAAATCATTGAATTTAAGAATATTATATATGTACATATATCCAATTCCTGAATCGTCTTCCGCTATATGTATGCATATAATCTCGAATGAATTTTTTATGTAAAATATTAGAAAAAAAAGTAAGTTCATGAAAAAATTCAAAAGACCCGACTGCATGTTAATTATTTTTGATATGCCAGATAAAATTAATTCATTAGAGAGGATGCGGCTGCGTTACGACCGTGAGGCGGCTCTGCTGCGGCCACTGACATACATATAGGAATAATAATTTTCAACCTAAAATTTTCTGATTTTTTCGAATCCAACGTCAAAAATAGGGGTTAAAAACATAACATGACATACAAATGACCTTGAACATTGACCTATAGGTCAAGGTAATTTTGACAGATGAATGACCCTCATTGTCCTTGAAAATTTTTTTCTGAACAATATTTTGTAGCTGACGTATTTCATATTTGGATTCGTCGATTAAATTGGTTTACTCTGTAGATATATACAAATATAAATGTATACATAAGCATCCGGACACATGTGCTGGAGACCATAATCAGCCTCAAATAACTATTGCGCCAGATTCACAGCGTTTATTTGAAACCCAATTTTCAAACAAAAAGTGCGAGGTCCTTTACGCAGATGTTTGGAGTTACGGCGAATTATTTTCTTATCTTTGTTTGGATTTCAAAAGATCTGGGACTGAAGACGGGTTTTACTATTTTTGCTGGTTCCCAGATTTTAATTTTTTTAAATACTATATTATCACCAGGTTTAAAATTTATTTCCTCTTTTTTCGCTACACCTTAGTCATGATACATTTTGTACTTACTCTGATTTATTAATTAATTAATTAGCTCCGTAATACATCCTGTAATGACTTTTGAATTTAATAAATCAATTTTAGCTGGAATTTTGGTCCTTAAACATCTACTCATAAGTAGCTGAGCTGGACTGTAACCATATGTATTTCCACAATTTGACTATTTTTATAATAGAGTAATTTTTTCTCCAAGGCCATTACTCTGTGAATGTGGACTTGATGTTTGAAGCTTCAAATATCATTTTTCTGTAAACTTGCGAAACTCAAATGAATTAAAGGGCATGTTATCTGAGATAATGGATTGCCGGATTGGTTCCAAAGGAAATAATATCTTCCTTAACTTTTTTTATGACTTTAAATGCAGTTTAACCTTTTAATTTTCTCAATCCGTTTTAAATAATAGTTAACCAAAACAAGAAAAGTTTTTCTCCCATATTTTAAGATATCAACACCTATGTATTTCAGGTATCTCATGTGGAATTAAGAGCATCCTTTTGTTTGCACGCTGATATTTCTTGCAAATCCTACAGTGTTTAATAAAGGCCCCTATTATGGTTAGCGAGACGCCAAGTCACATTCGAGTCGAAAAGAGCTTCAAAAAGCCCTTTTTGGATAAGAATTCCTAACAAAGTTCCTAAATTTTTAATAAATTCATTTCAGTTACCCTTGACTTCAGTGAATTTATCCTCACATAACGTCAAAATAATGCGAATGGATTTTTCTATCGAGTAATTTCAACCACTTTGAACGAAAAGATTAATTGAAGTAGAAGGCTACTGAAATGATTTTATGATAATTTTAGAAACTTTATTAATTTTTATCCAAAAAGGGCTCTTTTCGACTCGAATGTGACTTGACGACTCGCTAACCATAATAGGGGCCAAAATTTTCTATTTGTGAATTAATATTTTACCAATATAAAATTTATGTTGGAACTGCTTTTGTTTTAGTGCTACCAAAATGACCTTAATGCAAGTGTTTAAGTATTTCTTCTCTTAAAGAGTACTGTACTATTATACGATTAGAAACAAATATAATTCCACCTTCACAATACATACATATATGTCATTTCTAATTGGCCAACATTTTTCAATTAAATCTTTTACGAGTATACAAATCTTAATTCATTGGGCCATCCTTTTCTCAAGCTTTCTATTAATAATTGACATTCTATATATCTTGTGAAGTGGCTTCTCGAAACCTTTTAATGTTATCGTCGGGTACATCATTTAAATGTACTCGTATGTGCTATCAATTACATACATGTCTTCTATATTATTATAAAATTACGTGATAGCTTATCTGCTAGATGCGGACGTTTGCCAGGCATGTAGTGTACATCTAAATTATAACGCAATAATTTTAAATGTATACATTGTAATCTGATTGAATGAATTTCACTAACATATTTTTTTGAAAATTGGTATTAATGGTTTATATTTACTTAAAATTATAACCTTGCAACCATATATACAGGGTGACAAATGGGAATTTGCCTAAAGTATATGTATTTTCTTTCTCCTCTACTGTATCGAATAAGGCTGAGCTCACGTAGTTATATTCTAGAATATTGTCAGTTTCTATTGAAACGCCGTAAAGAGCAGTACTAGGTACACGTACAACATTTTTTCCTTTCGCTAAGAAACGTGGATTAAGTCAGGAACTATAATTTTATGCAAGATGGTGCTACGTCGCATAGAACTAAGGACGTATTTGAAGCTATTTACGAAGTTTATGGCGAACGCATCATCGGTTTAGGATATCCCAAGTTTGCACACGCATAGGGGGGTATAGAATGGGCCCCCTTATTGTGACAATTCAGATGGCGATCACTTCGAAAATATTTACCATAAGTAGTTATTTGTTTATCGATTTTTGTAAAAACTTAATATGTATCTGTTGGAAATGGTCGATTCAACTAAAGCCAATTTCAAATAAAAATGAACACTTCACTGATTCAATATGTATTTTGATTATTTTTTTCCCTGCACTCATCTCGAAACTATATATATATATATTATATTTACTTTAGGCAATTTCCCATTTGTCACCCTGTACATACCAAATTTATATACAAAGACCATCCCAAGCATTTCTTTTTTCACCTGCGCGTGTCTTTGTTCAGATTCAGTAAATGCTTTAGATTTAGACGAATAGCAAACAGGCTTATTATTTTGTAATAGATAGGCCCAAATATTTAACTTCAGGTTTACATAGTATTGTAATTAATTTGGATCTCTCTCTTGCTCCACTCTTATTAAGTTTTCTTCATGTTCTTTCTTTATTTTTCCAAAGATTAAAATACCACCAAATGCGTTTGTGCTTAGCTTCTGAAATAACTCTGGAGCACGGTTGAGTCCAAAGGGAAGGCGTAAAAATTGATGATAACAGCCAATAGGGGTATTAAAAGCGTAAAGATCAGAGCTCGGCTCTTCAAGAGGAATTTGATAAAATCCGTCTTTTAGGTCGATCGTACCTATAATTTTGCATTTTGTTTAATTTTGAGGAGAGATCACTCAATCTTGGTTTTATATAGGGAAAGAATCTCTGACAATGAAAGTTTTAGATCACGACGATCTGTAAATAGAGTCTAATACTTTTATCTGGTTTTTCAAACATAACTAGGCTTTTTACTCATTCAATTGGTTTGTTTATAATACTTTTTAATAAAACCACACTTTTCCACTCCTTTCAACTTTGTTTTAACTTTTTCTACTAATATTAATGGGATTCTTCTCATAGGCCGTATAACTGGACATGTATTTGGTTTAACTTATACTGTTGTTTCCTTTTTTAATTTCATTTTAGATATTAAACTTTAAATAATTATCTTTTTAGTAGAAATGTTCCAGTGCAGTTATATAATAAAAAAAAGATTAAAATGTTATATATACCATAAGAGATAGTTTTCTCATTTTAGAATAAAATTCCAGTTTATGTACTAAGTTAGTGTCTTTTAACTAAAATGCCTGTAGTTGTGTTTGTGTGTAAATTTTCGTTATTAATCAGATCATTTGCGAATAAATACTTGTTGAAAATAATCACTTTGGCTGAACTGCCATTTGTTGATGATTTTGAGTTTTATGAGAGCTGGGACCAATCCCACACACATGTACATATAACATATGTTGAAGGACATGTTAGCTCATATATGCATGTATGTCTCACCGATTTTGGACTAATAAAAATTAATTTATGGTGGCAGAAACTATGATTTAAATATAGCTCTGAATTTTAAGAAAGCAAAAAAAAAAACAATGGAGCAAATAGAAAATATAAGCATTTTCAAGGAAAAAAAACTTTTTTTTTTCAAATCATTATTAAACCTTAATTAACTTACTTCAAGATATTTACGACAAACCGTATTTCACGACCTTTGACCTCGCGTGACTTTGAATCGCGGGTCAATCGGATCGATGGGGAACTTTCACACACATTTATAAAACTAATACCAAGCTGGCTCTTACTTTTTAGCACTTTACTAATTTTTTCGAACTTTGGAGATTTTTTGTGTCTAATTTTTCTGGACTAAAAATCTTACAATGTCTGTCAAAAAACTTATAATGCATTTTCTGGGTTCATTTCCTCCAAATTTTCAATTGCGATTTTAAGGGTGAAGGAACGATTTTAGGGGGATCCGAACAAACATTGATCAGGAGACCATGTAGAATCGATTTGGAAAACCTTCATGAATCATCCTGTATAGATAATTTTGTAATTCCGATTTTACTTATAGGGAGGGAGACGGCAAGGGTGTGGGGTATTCAAATCGAACGGAAGTTTCTTGTGTAATTAGTACTCAGTAAGTGTATTCATATACTCAAACCGTAGAGCGCACTACTTGGTCATTGCCGAGAAAAAAAATCCTGAAGTTAAAGGACAATGGGCAAATTTCATACAAGAAAAAACCCAGAACCAACAAAAACAAAACCCATCCCTAATTATCACATATGTTAGCCTTATATATTTTTTATTAGTTGTTTTTGTTAAAGTTATGGGGGTAAGAGATATAAGGTAGTTTTATCTGCCTTATAACAGTAGAAAAAAACAACATTGAGGTGTTTTAACGTTTGTTTAATGTAATTAACCGTCTATATCGGCAATTACTGAGTCCATAATAGCTGCAGGCTGTTCTATGCCTGTATGTCTAGCATGACCTAAGTAATATACAGGGTGTAACAAAAGTCCCGGAATATTTCGAAAAGAACATATCGCATCGGAAAACAAATAAATAGGGGTAAACTATTTTTAAAAGTATTAGACTCTACCACTCTTACCTCCCACCCCCATCCCTGAGGGCAGAGGTGGGGGTAATTTTTTTTTTCAAATGGAACCACCCTTTTTTTGCAGATTCGAATTCTTCATAAAAAAATATGTAACTTTTGTCTGAAACAGTTTTACAATTCGGTACAGGAAGTGTGGGGAAGGGTGTGTTGTCTGTCAAAAAAGGTTCCGAAAAGGTCAAATATCTCATGATCTACAAATGGGATCGAAAAAAGAAAAAACACGTCTCAAATATTCTTTGAAAAGCTATTCAATGGTACCAAACTCGACACCCTCCCCCCAACCCGTAATATTTCTTAACAGATGTTCGACGAACTCTCGATCCGTTTGTAACAGTGGTTCAGTTAAGACGTGTCGCCGTCGACGTAACACGGAGCAGTTACATATCATACACCGATTAACACCTGACATTTTCAAATCAGAATCACGCACGTACGGTTTTTTTCATTCGAGATTGAGATAATGAAAGGAAAAGAAGGAGCGAGAAAGACAATTGAATATTGCGCGGATTTGTTGGTTTTATAAAAACAAATAAATAAAGTAATTACTCGTCATAATTATGTACCTATTTCTTTGTTGGATTATTAGTGTTAAGAATAATTTTTTTTGTAATTTTTTTTACATTATTTTCGATTTTACCTGATTCCCAGCAATTACAGAAAAAATTAGTGCATATAATTGTCTCTTACACCAAGCCTAATAAACCTACACTTAAATTGTTTCTGTTGGTTCTGGGTCACTTTTCCGATTCGCCTTTAACCACATGCGAATTTTAAATTTAAATGTGTTTAATGTTAAAAGAGTTATAAATTATTAAATTCGCGGTTCAATAATGTACAAAAGGCGAAATTGTTTATAACGAATTATCAAATCTAGTATATATATGTATATATCTATATATTAATACGTGAAGGGAAAACTTTGTACCCCTTTTTAAGCATATTGGACAGACGGAGCAGTGTGAGATTTGGCATAGTTAAAGTTTACATAGAGAAGCAGTGCAGAAAGCTAAAATTTAAATAAAATATGTGTTACAAATACATTAAATAAAATAAAATAAATTCATTATTTACGTTCATACTGTCTATGTCAAACGCATAGTAGTCTGTGGTCAAACTGTCGTGATTTTATTTTGACAGTGCCAATTTCAAACACATATAGGTAGTAGGCTGTGTACATTCGTATTTTTCGTAATAACCCCAGTAGGTCGAATTTCGACCACAGGGCGACCACTAGTACATATTAATACGTGAAGAGAAAACTTTGTACCCCTTTTTAAGCATATTGGACAGGCGGAGGAGTGTGAGATTTGGCATAGTTGAAGTTTATATAGAGAAGAAAGGCAGAAAGCTAAAATTTATTTATAATATGTGTTAAAAATACATTAAATAAAATAAAATAAATTCATTATTTAAATTCATACTGTCCATGTCAAACACATAGTAGTCTGTAGTCAAACTGTTGTAATTTTATTATCTCGACCACAGGGCGACCACTAATTTTTATAAAAACAATTTTTTTTTTCAAACTTAAGGATTTCTCTGCAATGACCAAGTATTGCGCTCTGAGTATATGAATACACTTACGGAGTACTTATTACACGCGAAAACTCCGTTCGATTTGAATACCCCACACTCTTGCCGTCTCCTTGTTAGTGCTCTCGGTTAAATAAACTTCAACAAAGAATTACGTTACCTATATGCATTAAATTTATAGAGCACAGAATTTATCAAATTTCTTCAACTAAGATTATATTTGCCACCTGCGAAGAATATAAAAAGTTGCTTCCTAAAAAAAGAAACGTACAATTTTAAAGCTTGGTACTAACAGCCATGCAAATATCACAATTTGCATTTTCATTGGATAACCTCAACCTGCCACTGACATAAATAATGGTTGCGTTAAGAAAAGGAAATGACTTTCCCGTTTTTTTTTCTTCTTACTTAAGGTTGTATATATTCTTCCTTCTACTTCCTCACTTCCTTTATGTTATGATAAGATTTTGGCGACAAAACCACTACCATTTTTCTCGTCTTATTTGCATAAAGCTAATTTAGGTAAAACTCTATCCGACGAACAATAACCACACTCAGTCTCCATTATATGTCTTCAGCAAAGCTCCTAGTAATTGAAGTTGAACCTTTGTTTTAGTTCCTGAATCTTTTAAGTTGTATTTCTTCTCCGCTTTCGTTAGAATTAACTTCAAAAATTTGTTCAGAAAAAAGAAATCTCAGACCAAATTGCCGTACAGTTCAAATCAACAACCTTGCTTACTTTAATGTGCAATTCGACTAGACGACGTGAAATTTGCACCCACACATGCAAGAAATTGTCACCTTTCCTGTTGAAAAACAGAAGTAAATTTGTGTCTATGGCACTATTCATTATTTTAAAGTAAGCTTATCGTCGAAGTGTAAGACACAAATAAGAGCTCTGAGCTGGAAATGTGAAAAGATTTAGAAGTTCATTTCTTTCAAATTTCGCATTCAAATCCTAAGTTTGGATATTTAGTTACATTACAAATAACATTTGGATGGGATTTCGTTTTATTGATCAATTCATTAAAGTTTCGATTAAGTTAAATATCTTTTATGATATACTACTTCGACACAGAAAGAATATTGAATTTTCAGTTTAAGAAAATACATATACCAGGAAAAGATTGATACCTACTACCGATAGCAAAAAGTGTGCGCATTGAATTTGTAAAAACATTAAAAACGGATAGATTATACGTTAAACAAATATATGTGTATATTTGTTTATCTTTTTTGAATACTTAAACGTTGCCATAATATTTATATTTGTGCAATGGAGCTTTGCAAATCCAAAAGATTTTTTTTTGAAAATCATCAAATTAGTTAGTTAGTACTAATTCATAAGTAGTTTAAAGGGCATGTTTGTTTGAACGTTACAATAAACATTCATATTGATAGATTTTGATTTTTTTATATCGAAAATGTTTCCATTTGGTTCTTGTAAATAATTATATTCATTAATCGTAAACACAAGCAAATTAAAAGACAATTTTACATTACCTACTTCTATTTGCTATTTCTCAAGACAAACAAGTGATTGTGAATTGTGACAATCGATAAATTTATCTTTAATTCATTCACTTCATGGATTCTTGTAGAATTTTGTTCAATAGTAAGGTTATAAAACATCTTTAAATAAATTGTTACACAATAACAATACACGAAACTTTCTTGGTAAGTATATGCAAAATATTGCAAAGTTGAAACTTCCGAACCAAGGATTGATCCTGAGAAAAAGCAACTGTGTATTTACTTTAAGAACTTAGTGCTAGGAGCTATTGAAAGAAGAAATTCGCTTCGAACTTTCCTGCCATTCGTTAAATAAATATTTAATAGGGGCTGCACGTGTACCTTTCTACAGCTGATACGAACACAATTTGTTCCTGCCTATCATAAATACAGCTGATCAAATTATTATTCAAAGAGGGCCCAGGGATCCAGGTTGACAGAAAGGTAACATCTTGTCATTTTGGAGAGATCAAAGTTATTAACACTGACCATCCTTCCGCCTTATTGGCATTCCTTTATCGCACTTGTGTACTCGTTGCCACTTCTAGGCTATACAGTTTGTACTTCCAGATTTCACCTCTGAGCAGTGTTTGTGTATAAATTATACATGTAACTGGCTCCTGTCCAAACAAAATAAGGGTCTGTTTGTTTCTGTTTTCACTTGACTAGTTTATTTTTGTCCTCCGTCCAGACCAAGGCCCCAGGGGCCAGCTTTTTCATTCATACCTCCCGTTTAAAGGAATAAGCATTTCCACTTTGCTGTCCGAAAAGTTTACATAGGCCATCGGGACTTTATGTTATTGTTAAGCTCCTGAAGTTCTTTCAAGCAAATACAATATTTTAAAATGAAGTCGGGTGTCTTTGAAAATTTAAAAAAGTTTTTTGTAACCTGTCAATTAAGTAAGCCCCTCTCATAATTTGAATTTTTTCTAGTTCTTCCATCTTAAAAAGTGCTTCGTCAAGTTTGTCAAATTGGATTTATCATTACCGTAGATGCGGGTACTTTGGCTACTTTTTTCTTATATCCTAAGAAATCGCTCTGATATATAGATTGTGTTAGACTACTAGGTGTTATAATGTTTTCATTTGATAGATGAGGATAATAGTTAATCAGTAATAATGTTTTTTATAGCAAAAAGTTTGTAAAAATATATTTTTTATTATTTTTAAATTTGAGCCAAAGTTGTCCTTTGGCTTTGAGGAGGGTTACTTTGCCTTGCAGATGGTTTGGGCACAAAACCTATATACTTAAGCAATTATTTAGCCCAATTAAGTCCTTTGAAATAATAGAAAATAAACAAATTTAGCATCCGACACAAAAAAACGTTTAATTTTCAACAAAACATTAACAAAAACTAACTTTTCTACAGCCCTCTGTTACACAAGAAAGTTTTCTGACCTGAAATACGTAAATATTCACAGCAGGTAAGTTTGAAGCGCAAATGACAGTTTTAATTTTGAAAAAATTCGTACAACCAATTAAAAATAGACGACAGTAAAACCATCTAACATTTCCGACTCGAACTAGATCGTTTAGTGTCATGGCTACAAAGAGGTGGGAAATTCAATATTTTTTGTGTTTTGAGCCAAAGTTACCCCCTAGAGCTAAACTAACCCGCATCTACGGTACCTCCTATCTTTTTTCCCCAATCTAAGACAAGTGTGTTAACTTTAATGTAATGTTAGATCAATTGACCAATTCCATATCTTCAAATTACAATTATTTAACCATGTTCTCGAATCTTGCAACCTTAATTAAACAGCTTTTCACCACGTCAAAGAATGATAAAATTGTATAAAGCGAATTGTATGTAGGTACATACATATATAGCAGAATGACAATACAATATTATTAATTTCATATATTTTTATAGTTTAGATACTTTATATGATAGGTAAGTACATATACATGCATATATAAGAATATAGGATATCTAAAGAAAGTCTCCGAACCACCCAAACAGTAAATTTTAAAGAAAAATGTCTAAAGTAATTTAATATCAAATGCAATTCCATGCCTTCATTACATCGAAAGTATTTTTGCCTAATTTTCAACATTTCAACGATTTTCGGACAGCATTGACATTTGACAAAATGAAATACTGTCGTCTGTTAGTTAATGTACGAAATAAGTGCCAAACTTTTTTTTCAGAAGTTTATATCTTTTATCTATATCTACATATATATATATATATATATATATATATATATATATATATATATATATATATATATATATATATATATATATATATATATATATATATATATATATATATATATATATATATATATATATATATATATATATATATATATGTATATAAAAATGAATCGTTGTTTTGTATGTAATCGATGTTTGAAAATTTGGCTGTATGAAATGACTGATTGAGAGTTGTTTGTGTTACAAGAGCTCAATACCAAGGTTTATATGTAAATGCGAATACGATCCGATAGGTGGCGTGCGAGTTGTATCGGGTTCATTCGTGAGCCCGATTGTAGATCATCAACTTCTATACTTTCAAACGATCGGCATGAAAATTGGTATACGTAGGTATTTGAACATAGTGAATATTTTCGAGCTATCTGTTTTACTATAACTCGCCAATAGATAGCGCTGCAGCACATCAACTTCTATACCGTTCAACCGATAGTCATGAAAATTGGTATGCGTAGATATTTGAACACGGTGAATATTTTCAAGCTATTTGTTTTACTTTAACTCGCCACTAGATGGCGCTGCAGGGCTTAAATACGGAATTCTGTATTTTTGGATGTGTAACGCTCAACGGGTCAACAGATTTAAATTAAATTTGGATCACAGGTAGAGAATATCCTTGAGATAGGCAAATGATTCTATTTATTTGCATGCTTCAAAATGGCGGACTTTCAGATTTAAAAGATTATGCGAATTCCATTAAAATTAGTACATACTTGCGGATTTTCGCGGTCACTAATTTCAACCAAACTCTTAGATTTACGAATTCAAGATGGTAGAACGTGAAAAAAAGCTTATGCAATTTCCACTAAACTTGGTACCTGGGGGTTTTCGGAGTCGCTGATTTCAACCCGACTATCAGAATTTACGAATTCAAAACGGCGGACCGTCGAATTAAAAAGTTTAGGTGATTTCTACCAAACTTGGTACTTGGAGGTTTTCAAAACAAGTGTCAGAATTTACGAATTCAAGGTGGCAGACTATTAAATTTTAAAGTATATGCGATTTGCACTAAACTTGGTACTTGGAGGTTTTCGAGGAGTGATATGGGCTACTTTTTTTCTGCCTTTCTGTCTGTACGGGCTAATCTTCGAAACAGCTGGACCGATTTTGATGAAACTTTACAGACATGAAGATGTTGCAAGTAGTGATTAGGCTTTTGTAACTGTTTGCTATTGTTAAAAGTTACGAAATTCTGAACGCCAGTGATATGCTTATGGTGAGTCACGCAAATCGGGGCATGTAGCGCACAACCTCTTAAGAGACATAGGCTATGCTTCGCAATTGGAAAGTGAGGGAAGGGAGGGGGGAGGAATGTTGAGCAGTGATATGTTTATGTTGCGTCATGTGCTTATCCTCCTGAGTGACAATTGATAAATTTGAAATCGGCAACATCATATGTTTATTAAAGTTTACTTTTATTTTAGGGGTAGTTGTGCCCAGTCAACGCCGGGTGCGGATAAGGAAAATTTATAATAGTTTTGTTTTGTTAAAGATCTTTCATAATCTGAAGAGATTTTGTTATTTGCAAACTATTTGGGGAGTGATATTAAGCGTAAAATAGCGTCTTTGGGTGAATATGAACCCTTCTATTTCAACGCTATTGTATTCTTGAAGAATATGTGCATTTTAAGTGTTTTTAATAAGTTTTGCAATTATTTTTTAGCCATCATGCCACGAAAATACAAAAAAAGTTCAAGGGTCAAAAATAAGTCAATTGTAAGAGAATACTCGCAGCAGTTAGATTGCTGACGTCAATTCGTTCTGGTGCTACTATTAGCTTTGATTAAGCCCAAACATATTTTTTTGGTGACAGTTAAATGTTTTGTATGCAATGAAAGTATTATAAAATATATATACTGGGTGAATCTTTTATCATGAGACAACAAGACAGTATATTAAACTACGCACCTGAATATCTCGTCAGCCAACAATCCAAAAATGACCTGAACGTAAAATTTGGCGCTCTTTTCGAATACGGGTCAAAAATAGGGGTTTCCATTTAAAAAATTCAGTTTCCAGCTTTTAAAAATTCAAACAAAAGTTGTATATTTCTTATCTTAGAAATTTAATTTACACACTAATGCAGTATAATGATGATGAATACCCAAGTAATATTGACCCACCTCCAATAACGCCCGTGTAACATTGTTCTAACCCAATAACACTGGATGAAACAATTTTCCTTTGGTAAACATTTTACAAGAATTTTTTTTTAGTTTTTATATTTTTGTCAAACCTTACATATATTCATTCTGTTCGTCATGCAATTTTGCGTCGATTGAAATTTTTCGGGAGTCGATGTCATTATTTGTCTCGAGATACTTGAGGTGAAAAAAAGATTCCCAATAATATTGTTGTATAGTACAAAAAAACTGCCAATTTAAATTTTTTGTAAAACTGGAATCAGTCAGGAGCTCGATATCATTATTTGTTCTCGAGATATGTGAAATGAAAAACGTTCACAAACGTACGAAGAAACGTATGAACTCATGCACACACGGACATCTTTCTAAAAGCAATGGGACCTCAAAAAGTGGGTACATACACTATGTATATGTAAACATTTGCAATTCGAAAAACCGGATCCATTACAATAACTTCCAAATGGAAATTTAACAAATAAAAAAGGTTACTCATTAAAGTTGAAAAGCACACCTTTGGATATAAGATTTATATCAATTAATTAATTAGTAGTGGTGTTATTCTTGAATATTCAACCACCTTCCACCAAAATAAGTTAACAATTCTTGTCACCAGCTTCCTACTAATTAAAAGTGTCTTTATTCGAATCGGTTGACAATACAATTTTCACAAAATTATCCCTAGGTGTAAAGGTTTGAGGTTTATGGATATTTATAATTGAATTATTTATTTATTGTCGTTATTTGTTTAATAGGTAAAATCAAGGCTTAACGGAACGTTTAATTTAAGATCACATTTCTGATTTCAAGCAAGTTATTTTTCTTTAAAATAATTTTACCAAGATGTATTTAAGTATACCCTATACAACAGACTGTATAACTATAGTTATACAGTCTGTGGTATAGGGTATATGTATTAGCTTCTCTAAGGTAAGCAAACCACTTTGGTGATTCATGTTCTTGTTAACATATACTCCATACATATATTATACTTTTATCCTTTATGCTACCAAGAATTTTATAAATTAAGTTTCAGTGGGGTGACTGTTTTTGTCGAATTATTTGCTCCTATATCACATGAAATCGAAAACATATCTTATTCGCCAGCTTTCATTTGTAAATAACCACCAGCAGCGACACTTGAAACCTTCATACATATGATACATTTTCACCTTAAAAGAAGATGTATAAAAACACACCATGACGTCAAAAGCGGAACGAAAAGAAGTTATAATCCTCTTTATTGATTTTGAGATGTAGATTCCTCGACTGAATCCAATTTTAGAAGCGGAGTACAAATATTTTCCCTTATACAGATATAGGGTTAAAGACATTATTTGAAGAAAGAATAGGGCTCACAAACGCTGCTATATTTCCGGATAAAGGATATTGTTCTCGAGAATCAAACGGTTAAAGGAGAATGGCTTTCTGGACGCTATACACCCCATTTGCTTAGTGACAAATGGTGTTGGAAGGAAATGAAATTGATATTAAGCACTTCAAATTGATTAAAGCGTTGTGAAATAAAACTTGTTTCTAAAACAATCGTAAAGGGGTTTTGTAGGTCGTATGAATTTCCTGAGTTAAGTATGCATGTATTTAACTGTTAAGGTTCGAAAGTTCCATTTTTTTCGAGTATCAATTGACGGGGATAAGAATTATAGAAAAATCAAACCTCAACCCAAACTTCATTGTTTTCATTGTTTTAACCTTAGAAATGAACAAACTCTCATAAAAACTTTCATCCCATATTTTACCCTCTTTGGGCGTGATTTCCCAAAAGCGCACAAACAAGTCATTCGTAATTTCTAATGGAAAAGCTTAATACTAATTTTCATAACGAAATTCCTTATTTTACCCTCTTAAGGAATAAATTTCTAAAAATCCTAAAATACGTCTTTCTTAGATTTTAAAGGGGAAACACCAATTTTCATGGATTTATCTTCAAAAATAAAGAATTTTCATATACAAATTTACATCTCCTACTTTACTATCTTAGAAAAAGAATTTTGCAAAATCCTTTCTTAGTGGGTGCTTGCGTTACAAAAATAGTCTATTATCCAAGTTTCATGCTATTAGCCACTACTTTAGTTGGTTTAACTAACAACTAATTTAGTTGTGTCCAACCAACAACTAATAGTTGTTAGTTGTAGTTGCTATTCAAATAAATATATTAACTACGCCCAACTCTGAGCACCAGAATGATTTGATAATTATATAAAAAAATTTCTTAACTATTGAAAAATTGACTATTGTGAAAAACAACATAAAGAAATGAAATATGCAAATAAATGATCAAAATTGCATTCCGATGAAAATTGATTAAAATCAATTAATTCAAAATAGAATAAGTTTGAAAGCTTCATATAAAAGTTGTAAAATTATGTAGCAAAATATTAAACGACGAAGACAGTGTCAAGTATAAAGAAAACTATCAAGTATACTCAATTATTAATTATCAAATATTTATACTCATACAATAAAAATAAATGTTTTACAACTTCACTTTGTCCAAAAATTAAAAAAATTAGTGATTTTTAAAATCTGTTTAAATTTTTTTTTTTATTAAGTCCGTAGAAAATATGCTGTTCTTTTAAAATTGGTAATTTGGTTTGTTTTTGTTATTCCAAATAATAATAATAAATTGCAATGGTTTCAACTTTAAAACCATCCTTGTATTGTAAAATAAACAAGAAAATCGGAATATTCAGCAATCTATGTTTTTATCTCTACACATATTTTTAACTTATGATAAAAATCGAATCATTTTTATTTCATACTAAATGAGTGAACCGGTTTCACCCGGTATATAAAAAATACTATTTAGTTAAATACTTCTAAAATGTTGGCACTTAAACCAGATTAGAAAGTTTAGAAGTATTACTAAAATCTGTGGATGTGACATAGAAGCGGCCGAAACTAATTTTTCTACAACCGTTCATATCAAAAGGACTCACTATCTCTATTCTGTACTTATACGTTTCTATTGTTAATTATTAAATAAATAAATAAGAGTTTTCATGTTACTTTTTTACTATTTCATTGTCACCTTATTGCAGAACATTAAAGCAGCAAACCGTATGTTGATTGCGCCTATTTATTACAGAAATTATCTCTGCCTAAACATTTTGTTACATCTGTAAATGTTCAATATTAAACTTTTGAGTATTAAGCCAAGCATTCTTTATCTTCAAAGGAAACCAACCGTTTCAGCGTGGTTGAGCAACAAACATCCGAACAAACAAATAGAGTTTCGAGTTGATTTAATATGGGATTCAAAATAAGTACGTATCACTAATACGAAATTTAATTTAAATTTGCAAAATTTCAAAAATTGCGGCCGCCATATTTCCTAATTTTGGAGGCAAGTTCGCAATAAGTTTCACTGATTTTCCTTTACATTAAAATCCTATCAATTTCCAAAAAAATTTTGGTACGTAATAGATTCGAATTTAGAAGCCTAATTTTCACTTACATTCGTCAGGAGCCCCAGAAATCCCTTGAAATTTACAATTTTTGGCCGCCATCTTGTTTCCGCCATTTTGAAATCCGCAAATAAAAAGATTCCTTTATAGCCGGTATAACATAAGTAGATATACGTTACGTAGTGTCTTCATTCAAAAAATGAAAATAATCGGACCAAACATTTAGGCATGATTGAGCAACAAACAAACTTGATTTTATGTATTAGTACTCGTACAGTACATATAAGGTTATAGGGATGTTATAATAAAAACTTGTAGAATTGCGGTGAAATAAGTTCACCCCTGCATGGAAAACCTTAAAGCAAGTTTTATGAAACGTAATTTTATTCCAATTTTATTTTATGAGTACATAGTAACAAATACATGTGTATATTTTTCTTAAAAGAAAACCAAAGTAAGCAACCACTTTGCCATTAGCTCATAGAATATTTTTAAGTTGATTTTTCAATAACGAAAACCAATAAAAAAAATATGGGTACATAGGCTGCTTTACTTAACACAATATTTATACCCCTAGCTTTGGTAGAAAAAGGTTGAGTAGGATTTAGGTTTATTTATGAGTCCTTGAGCGCTAATAACTCCTCAAAGCTGTAAGCGTTCGTATCTTATTGTTAAATTATAATGACTAAGGCCAACGTGAAAGCATGATGAAAGCTTTTCCTTTTTTATTCGGCTGCGTTTATGTTAGGGATTTTCCTGGAATTTATACGTCATATCTATCTCGGATTTAAGTTATTGCGTGTATTTAGATCTGAGGAGTACCCAAACTCCTATGAGGAAGTACTCATATTATTTTTCAGAGATTTCATGCTTATAAAAATTTAGGTACGGGTTTTATATTAAGGTTTTTTGAATGGAGTAAATTCATACAGAAAAAGCGACAGTGAAATATACAAAAACAGTATGTGATGCTTTTAAATATTTGCTTTCATCCTTTCAAGTTACGATTTATATTTTCGAAAGAATGGAACAAATACACTAGTCTTGAATTTCAATAAGTGTTAAATGAATTTTTTATTTCGTATTTTTCAGAATTTTCAAGAACAACTAATCCAGATTATGGAAAAGGATTTTAAACAACATGGGACTATAAAAAGTTTTTTATTCTCATTTTAACGTGCACCTATGTGTTTTACAGAACTTACATATGTAATACGGGATTCTCCCTATTTAGTTCATTTTAACTCGTTGCAGAAATATGTATGTATGGTGGTCGTTTTAAAATTTGGCTCGGACGTACAGAAGTCAAATATCATCTATTTCATGAACAATCTCGATCTTACAGAGTTTTTCTTCGGCGCATGCATATCTAAGCTGTTCATGGCTATAGTGTTTCAACAATGGTCGTACTATGGTCGTTTCATAGCTTTTTTGGCCTTACAATGGTTGTACCATAGTCAAGATTTTGTTGGCCGAATCGCAGTGAGTGAGTAATATTTTTACGTACCTGTAGCACCTGGTACCTGAGAATTGGCAGTCGGTCCAAGCTAGCAAGTATGTGTGCGTTCACTGTACACACTAACACTACTCTATCGTATACATTATTTATCCATCAGAAAATAAGTAAGGTCTGGGGGCCCTGGGATCTTGGACTACAATATACGATTGAACATAACAAAAATACAATTGATTTTGTAATTTATTGGCAACTATCATTTATTTTCGTAGCAATATACAATATAAAACACATACATACATATATGTAAACTATAGATTTTTATACATTCTCTCATAATTTTTAATTACGTTTGGCCGCCGTACCTATACGTCAAATGGACGGTCCTCGCTTTTATTTAAATAGTCCGTCAAGGTTGCCGGTTGGTATGGCCATTTCTGTCCTTCAGTCAAAAGTTGGCTGCCTTATATGTGCGTACAGCCAGAAAGCCCTAATAGATAGATAGGTAATCGACGTCCGCGGTTCGTAAGAGGTGGCTAAATATTGCTATCTATTTTTACTTAGTACTTTTGCTGTTTTAACTTTGAAATAAAATATATATTAACTTTTATTAATAATTTACTACCTTTTAATATCCGATTCAAAGCAATACAATAATGTTGTGAAATTGAGTACGCTCGAAATTCTAAATTTCAGTTGGTGTGTCGCTGGTATAACGGATTTTGAAATTACATATTTTGAGAATTCAACGCACACAGTGAGGAAAGAGAACCTAACACTCCTGTGACTTCACATTCTCTTTTGCTCTCTCCACGCGTTCGTCTATTTCAGCTTATCGGTTTTTATAGAAATTCTCGACGGATTTCTACCATTCGAATTTTGTGCGGTTTCTCAACATGTTTTTTATGCCCATAGGTAATAATAAAAATATGTGTACAATAGCACTTTTGTAATCTTACGTAATAAGAACGTTATTCTGTCATCACTTTTTTACATATTCTGTCCAAACTGTAATTGTTATCTTGATGAAACAAAAAATTCTCTATAGGTCGACAATTTACATACAATTAAAACGCATTTAAATTCAGGTTTGATCAAGGTAATTTCTTTTATAACAAATTCTTCATATTTTTTTAAATTTTAAAGGCGCTATATGCTAAATGGCATAATTGTTTTTTCACCGGGCATGGGTCGGCAATCTTTAGGTCACTATATGGCATATTCGAAGCTAGTGACCAACGCGTGGATTTTATTTAAGGTTTGAACAAAAAGCCACCTTTAAAATTCTAAAACTAAAAAAGTCAGCCCAGTGATGCTCATATACACTAAAACGAAATAAATACACTTTCAATTTTTCTTAGCATTGAAGATTTTGGCTTTTTTTCAAATGGTCATATTTCAAATATTTGTATTTTGTGTCAATAAAAGAGATTTAAGAAGAAGTTTTCATTATGTCCCAAATTTCTTCTTCTGTCATCGGTTTTTCTTTTAAATAATTAGTTAAATTGTTCATAATGTCATAGAATGAAACGAGCCGATATTATTAGAATTGTTCATTATTTCTGTCTTAATAAATGATGTCATTCAAATGTAAAGTTTGCTTGCTAAAATTGGAAATGTTAGTATTTTCATTTTTCAATGTATACACATAATATTATTTTGAAAACTTTAGAGGCCCCTTTAACAATTCGTTCTTTTTCAAACCATGCGATAGTCTTGTTTTTGGTTTTGGTCTTGCAATTCGAGTCTTGGCCTTGCTACCGCAGGTATGGTCTTGTATTTTTTGCAAGACCAAGACCAAAATTGTAAGACCAAGACTAATTTTGCATATCACTATAATAACTAATTTTTTATTAGAGCCAAATTAGCTCTTTTTCACATTCAAGACTAAAAAAAATTGGTTCAGTAAATTTGAGACTTTTGCTATGGCAAGGATTTGATTTATTGTTTTTATTTCGGAATAAAGCTAATAAAATAGGATATCTAATTTTTCTTGCAAATGCTGGCTGTTCTATAAGTGTCACACATAAATCAAAAGAGACATCGTCTTTCAAAATATATATGGAACTCTCTTCACTTTACAAGAAAATATAAAAAAAATTTGAAAAACACAGGGTCAGTCCTCATATACTCCTTTTAATCTACTGTTCTATTTAAGTGCAATTATTAGATCATTTTCACATGTCATGGTACAGTTATTGATTTATTCTTCACAATTAAATCAATATACCAACAATTGAAAATCTTGAAAAAAATGCAGCTAATATATTTTTTTCGAAAACTTCCATGGGCTGGAATTATATTTTTGAGGGTTGGATAACCAATTTTCGAGGGTGGTGTTGCGTGGTTTGCTCGTGTGTGCGCAACGCGCATGCCCAATAGGATAACGCAACCTGTAGATGATTTTTTGCCGCGCGGCATTTTGGCATTTCACCAAGCCGATTAATTTTATTACTTAGTTATGTATGTCTGTAGTCGTGGGTGCTCCGCACCCACTTTCCACTTTCTGTAGGTGCTAGAGCCCCCGAACACGCACGGAGTCGGCGCCCCTGCATAACGCATAATTTCTATTGCCTTTGCTCGCAAAAATTACAACTAAAGAATTCTTTAATCAATACAAAATTCACAAAATGAAGACTATGTATATCAATCTATAATATTAAATATTGTTCTACTTCGAAATTCACAATACCATTAGTTTAAGTTTAGTAAACAAAGTTGCCTCAACTTCGAAAGAAAACTAAAATATTTAATATCCAATGTTTCCCGGGTATATCGCTTATCTACTCATTGGCAAAATATGTGAGATATCCGTAATTTTAAATATTCGTATTTTGATACATACAGTGGCGTGTAAAACATTGCAACTAAAGCCTAGTTTTTTCGATTTATAACAAAAAGCTGTAAGCTAATAAGAAACTCGGATGCAATATCCTAGTATTTATTATATTGTACTTATTAGTTTGAAAATACAACTCATGCATTTTTAGTAGTTTGCAGGTTTATGTCATAAGCGGTAGAGAATTTCGATTTTAGTTGCAAATGTTTTGCACGCCACTGTATGAAAGAAGGTGTGTACTGTGTACTTTATGAAATAATGAAATTTTGTCCAATTTTAAATACTTATCTATTAAATCTATCTTAAAATACTTATCGATTAAAAAAGTACCCACCGAAACGTTACATATGTATCTTATTAAAATACGATATTACCGTATGTATATATTTTTTTAATTAAGGGCATGAAGCGTGCCTATATTTTCTCAAGGGTAAAGATACCCTTTCTATTTGACTGGTGTGGTGTGTGACCCAAAGTTTAATTGTTATCGTCATCCGCTGCCCCTAATGGAAGTATTTAGCAGCTGAGCGACATACTTACCTCATTTCGTAGTTCATTACGCAGACCGTAACAGCCGTAATAAACCGAAGGTGAGAACACATTTTGTTTTTGTGAGATAACGTGGCCGGCATAGCTCTGAAAATCTGAATTATTTTCTGTGTAAGGGTAAATGACCAAACATTTTGGGCGTTGGTACTACATTTTGTCCACATGTGAGAAAAGTCTGTGCTACTTGTTGTCCCTAAAATTATTTGAACTCACTATATTTTTTACATAATGTTTTATATTATTTCGGTAGCATCGGTACCTACTTTCAATAGTTTCGATAGTTGTTTCAAAGGTTTTTTTTTATATGAATATTTTGTTGTATGTTTGAATTGTTTAAATAATAAAATAAATTAATAAAATAATTTAAGTCAATTTTAGTATTCTGAGGTTTCATTTTATTTGAAAAAAATTAATTTTATTTGCAAATAGTTTCATTTAATTTGAAAATATGTTTCAGTCAATTTGAAAATTGTTTTATTCAATTTAGAAAGAATTCTGAATTCTGGAAATGCTATATTTAGATGAACACTTATGTAAAAGGAAATTATCCAGTTTCTGAATTCAGCCGAAAACTCCCAAGTACCCAGTTTTGTGGAAATCACATAAACTTCAAAATTTAAGAGTCAGCTATTTTGAATTTGTAAATTCTGGCAGTCGGGTTAAAATCAGTCCCGAAAAACCTCAAGCACCTAAATAAATCGCATAAACTTCGCATAAAAGGATTGAGCAACTTTCTTAACTGAGGCTGTGTTAGAGTTACGTGATAAATCTGTTTTACGTTTGCGAGATATATCGTAAGATATTCAGTTCGATTTTAAGAAAAGAACAATCCAGTAATAAAACAGCTTGACATCTACAAACGGACATAGACTATTTCTTTTTTCATAGGGGAGTAAAGTTTGTATAGGAAATGGATAAACTATAAGATGTGACAATCCGCCATCTTAAATTCGTAAGTTTTGACAATTGGTGTTAAATCAGCGATCCTGAAAACTCCCAAGTACAAAGATTGGTAAAAATTGCATAAACTTCAAAATTAAATGGCCCGCCATCTTGAATTTGTTAATCCTGGTCGGGTTGAAATCAGCGATCTCGAAAACCTCCGTGCCAAATTTGGTAGAAATCGCATAATGTGTAAAACTGGACGTCCGTGATTCTGATTTCATAATTTCTGATGTTTGGCTTGAAATCTGCGACCCTGAAACACCTCAAGTACGAAGTTTGGGGGAAATCACATAAACTTCAAAATTTAACAGTATGGCATCAAGAATTCATAAATTCTGACAATCGAGTTGAAATCAGCGACCCGGAAAACTCCAAGTACCAAATTTGGTGGGAATCGGAAAAACTTTATAATTTTACAATCCTCCATATTGAATTCTACCTTTTAGGGGTAGATTTTCGGAAAAAAGTAGCTTCGTCCCCAGGAACTATTTCTGTACCATATTTCATCAAAATCAGCTTAGCAGTTTAGGCTAGAAAGATGGATAGACGGACAGACAGACTTTCCCATTTATAATGTTAATTATAAGTGTTGTACCTACAACTTCGAAAACTGTGATCCCTTAATTTTGACGAGCCAAGACACTGTTCGAGATAATAAACAAGATTATTAAATTACCTCAGCCATTCCAGACATTTTGAAATCTTTCGAGGGAGAACATTAATCTATAACAAAAGCATTCTTTTATTTGCCTAGGGGCTGTCCATTAATCACGTGATGTTTTTTAGCAATTTTTTAACCCCCTCCTCCCCCATGGTGATACATGGTGAGGTTTTAGACTAACCCCCCCTCCCCTACCCAAAATCACGTGTATTTTTTCCCTACAAAGTAGCTTACAAATTTTTAGAATATTATCTTTAAATACACACTTCTAGAAAATTAAACACCTCGATAAAAATGTATAGACAGACATTAAGGTTGCAGGTTGTTTCTAAATTGGCATAAAAATAATAATAAAGGAAAGGTGTAATCATGTGAAAAAAAAAATATAATTGTACTGGTTAAATATATATTTATATATATACATATATATATATATATATATAGAGGGTGTCCCACGCAACCTGTACCAGCGAAGGTCTGTGGTTTGGGGACACCAAAGCCTATCGATTGGGCCCCATTTATGTTCAACGATTTTTTGTATTTTTTGAGTTATGATTTTTTTTTTGTTTTATTTTCAATTTTTTTTTTATTTTGGATGATTTTAGCTATAACTTTTTCTGTGAAGTGATTCTTTCAGATTTTCTTTGTTAGTATTATGGCTAGCATGTATGTTCGTCTGTAAAAACACTAAACACCAAAATTTTAACTACTAGTAGCTCAGATTTTGATCACAAAGTTGAAATTTCGGTTTGAGAGAAATTTTTACTTGATTTCAACTTGAAAAAAAAAATACTTAACCTTGACTGAATAACTTCCTAATAGTTTTAAAAACTTTATGGGTTTTTTAGCTTTCAAAATAACACAAAGAAATTGGTACTTTATAGGGCATTTTTATGAGAAAACTGAGTTTAAAGTTGATACAGTCGAAAATAGTGACATTTATTTCATGCATTTGAAATGACTTTTCTCACATTTTTCCGATTAATATGGTGAATAATTATGAATGTTGGCTAAGAAGATGTAAAACAACGTATTTACATAAAATTTTACTCGCAAATACAACTTTTTTTTAAAGCCCGATTTTTAACCTAAAAAAAAGTCCAATCGATAGGTATTGGGGTCCCTAAACCACAGACCTTCGCTGGTACAGGTTGCGTGGGACACCCTGTATATACAGTGACTCTCAAAACTGATGATGGTACTTTAAGATTTTGCAAGTTGTTCATTAATGGTAACAGATATCGTAAAACTGATTGCGTAATATTGTAGAGGGCAAAATTGTACAAGAGCATTTCTATAGACAACAAGTCAAGGCTCACGCGTCGTTTTACGGTTCAAAAATCGCGCGCGCGCGCTCAACGGAAAATAAATACACGTGACATCTCACTACACCCCCTCCCTCCCCCTTGTGATATTTCGTGATTTTTTAAAAACCCCTCCCCCCCCTTTCGAGCCTCACGTGATTAATGGACAACCCCCTACCTAATACAATTAAAATTAGCTTCTCTTAATTGAGACGAGAAGCTGCACACAAACTCAAAGGAAGCGCAAATTCAAAATTTCTTTACCTTTAAACTCTCCAAGTAAATTTTCGCTCTCTTAATTTCCTTTATTAACAACTTTTACCTAGCTGAATTTTTTGAAATTTCATATCAATTAATTAATCAGTGCCATGAACTCGACAGCATTTCATCGTCAAGCTCTGACAACAAAAGAAAATCTTCGCAATTTTGAGTTCATGAAAGCAACTCAACGGATGCCTCGATATATTCTTTTGTAACCTTAAAAAGTTCTTACAATAGACCAAAGCCCTCCATACAAGTGCTATACTTACAAAAACTTCCCAGTTTTCGTTATACATAATACACAGCTTATATAAGTTCTTCTATATATAACAACGCAATTTCAAACCAATAAATTTTCAGTTATTCTTTAAAGAAAGTTTTTGGTAATATCTTCAAACTTATTTTCAAATGCTTTTCATACTCTGAAGTCATTCCAAAAGTATTTATATAAAAAATATATATGTATCTTTTCCTGGCCTTGTATTTTTTGTTTCTACTTGTTGGGAAATCGCAACGTTCATTACGTTTACATATTTGATATTCTTAGTCAATTTGATATTATATGTTAGTTTTACATAATTATGTTGTGTAGATTTCGTTGCGTACATTTACGAAAATTTCGGGCTTCAGTAAAGGCCAATTAATATTTCATTAACAATTCAGGAAAGTAATTACTGTACCCTACTGTGTAATACGGGCAATGGGTTGAATCTTCCCCCCCCCCCCGCGAAATAATGTGACTTCGAAATCTGAAGCAAAAAGCTAACTAATTAAAAAGTCATTTAAGATGCAGATGTGAGCTGTACAGTAGCTAGATTAAATTAGATACCAGACAAATGTGAACGTTATTTGCAAATAAGCAGAATATTCGTCGCTGCTTTTCTGCCAACGGCAAACATGTTCGTGTGTTTTCTTATTTTCGTTTCCTAAAATTTAAATAAACTCATCAGAGAGTGTGTATACTTACTTACCTTTAATCAATTATTTTAAAATTTATTAGTTTCTTGGAAATTGATCATTACCATAAAAGAGATTTGTTTGTCAAAATAATTAAATAAAGAATTTATTCTCTCTAATGGAAATTTTAAATTTTTAATATATACTTACGTAAAGAAAATGCAAAAAGCATTAGTAATAAAAATCAATACATCGCACGTGCAAGGGTATAATGTATCTAAGTGTGCTATTACGATTATCCCAACATTTTTAGTGAAAGTTGAGCTTAATCATCTTAAAATAATTCCTTTTTTTATGCGCTACAAGGGAAACGATGACAGGAAGTCCACATCCGTTTAAAAAAGCCACCAGAACTAATTGCATTGCTAAGAAAATGAGGTTTATGAATAGTGAGGAACGTGCAACACTTTGAAACGCTCCAAATGACTACAATCTTAATTGGCTCTATCAGTGCGAGCATGGTTTTACCTTTTAGTGGAAACAGCAATGGCAGATTGAGACACTTCAACCAATTTTAACTACAAAAGTTCTTGTTAGCTCTGAGCAAACAACGCTAAGGACTCGTATCTGATGATGTAACGGATGGGAAACCCAGATTCTAGTGGGATAATTTGCCTCATTTCGTGCAAAACATCCGAAACGAGCAAGTTTCTGCACTTCACCCTACATAAATAGACGTTTTCACAATTTGGAGGGATTAGGTCCTTAACAGCTATATTTAGTTAAAGTACTTTGAGCTCGATGCCTTTATATACAAGGTGAGAACTTCTTGACATTAAAGAAGACTTCTGCGCAGCCTCTCTACTTTAAGATGAAGTATTTTATTAAAGTTGAAAAAAATTGATAGTGAAACAATATAAAAACATTTGCAATTTTTTTATCACAGTTCATTAATTTGTTAATTTACACTACTAATGTAAATAAACGGTATTCTTATTAAAATATAATTAGTCTAAATTATTAGAAGATATAATTTATTAAAAGAGAGTAAATAAAATAATCATCTTGATTAGCATTCCTTACTTCCAAGTCTCGTAAGTATTGAGAATTCCTAAATTAATTGTGTGTCAATAATCTCAAATTCTTTTCGTTGACTTAGATCCCTTGTCTTCTATAATTAGAGGTGGATTGGTATGATATGCATATGCTTTCTATTGTTTTTAATTTAGATATATGTTGAAGATGCTTATCCATTTTTGTTTTTTTGACTAAGTTTTTTTGGTAAATATTTTTTCCAGTTTATCCCGGGTGAAAATATAAGACTGAAAAGGATTGAAAAATGAATTTTGGATAGAATACAGTCTGAAATAAGGCGGAAATTATTATATTATTTGCACTGAAAACTGACCACAAATATACTGAAAACGTATTATGGAGAAGGTGTAAACGGAATTCAGACTGAAATAAGACGAAAATATTTTTTCAGTCTGAAGTGAAACTGAAACCAGACTGAAAGTCTTATGTAAGATTAGTTGTGTCGGAAAGCAGGCTGAGTCGATACTGAATTATCAGTTACTCTTGATGAGTATAAAGAAGAGACTGAAAGGAGGCGGAAACAAGACGTAAATTTCATCATTTTTAGAGTTAGACTCGGTGTTTCTTCATTTTCATTTTCAAATATTGGACTTAATCAAAATATTTGTAGTGTCATTTCAGTCTAAATGTTTTCGTCTAATTTCCGCCTGATTTCCCTCTACATTTTTCAGGCGAATTTACATTATTTTCTGTCAGCTTCTTTTCCGTCGATCACTTTCCGTCTATTTTTTACTTCCTCAGTCTACTTTCCGTTCGTTTTCCGACTGCTCTTAAACTCAAAAAAAAAACAGTAAATTTTTCCAGTCTATTTTCAGTTTTATATTTTAGCCCGGGTCTACATAAAACAGTTAAATAACAAAATAAATGTAAGATAAAAACAAGTTTTCATACTACGCAAAATCAAAACAAAGGAAAGGGAACTGACGAAATATGACAAAAACCATCATCATTAAAAAAAAATTTAATACACCGCTTCGGCATAGAACTAATAAGTTTATCAATTTATTCGTGGTGACTTTAGCTTTCATTTTAACTTCTTCAGTATTTCTAAGATTCCCATGTTTT
Source organism: Machimus rusticus (assembly GCA_951509405.1). Taxonomy (NCBI): domain Eukaryota; kingdom Metazoa; phylum Arthropoda; class Insecta; order Diptera; family Asilidae; genus Machimus; species Machimus rusticus. Next base: position 18,126,833 of record OX608050.1, on the reverse strand, counting down.
CTAACTTTATTCTGTTTTGCCATAGCCTCAAGTTTTTCTATAAGATATAAGTTCGGAGATTGCGTTTGCCTTTTAAATACATCAATCTTTATTTTAATTCATTAAGTTCTATTATCAATTCCTTTTGTTTTAATTTTGCGTAAAATGGAAATGAAAATTTTAATAGGTAGATATGATAAAGAGCACTGAAGTAATTATTAATAATATGTAGTTGTAAAATAATTTTTCCAATACAAATGTATTAAAAGAAGTTGGGTGTTTTCCACTTAGTTTTTTCGTGTAAGGTCATTTTAATTATAGTTTATATCAATATACACAGCAAACGAATTAGTAGGTACAAAACGCTAGCATAAATAAAGGCTTTTCAATAGTAGGTAATTAGATAGGTATGTACAATAAGCTAAACTTGATGCAATAAAATAGTGAATACTTGCCAAATATTTACAAGAGAGGGAATATGAAAAAAACAATATTTGCTCTACAAAGATGTTCTCCCACATAATCATGCATTTGTTATCCTTATTCATCCGAATTCATCCACCCAAAATAATTTATTCTCATTCATCCACCCAAAATAATTCTCCTCATTCATCCACTCAAAATAATTTATTCTCTACAAAACTAAGAATTTCAGAAAAGATTTGAATGTATTTGCAATTTGCATTGTTTACTTTTACATAGAGCAAAGGCACTCTGGTTTCCCCTTTATGGTATCGCCCTCAAATATAGTATTCATAGGGTACGTTTTTATGTTAATTTATCTATCTTAATCGGAATGTAACGCTGTCCATACACGCTAAGGTTTGCCTGCACAGTTTTGCCTGTACAATTGAACTATGCAGACAAACAGTAGCATGTATGTGATAAAACTGCACAGTTATCCTCAATTGATTTTTTCGCTCAAAGTGGTTAAATTTATTTGATAGAAAAATCCAATCAAATTATTTTGACATTAAATGTTCAGGCAAAACAGACAAACCCTAACGTGATACGTGTATATGTGTTTATGGCCGGCTTAAGCAATGAAAAAGTGGATTCTGCTAAAGTAATTTAGAACCCAAATCTGGTCTGGCGATTGTCGGTCGCTGTTATGTGCTGACTTTGCATGAGTAATGGCAACGTGATTTTTCAAAAATAATCCAATTACGTCTGGAATGTCCTTTTTATTTTATTGCATTGTTGTGCGTATTTTGCACGGTTTAAAATTAATTTAACAATTTCAAAGTTGGACTGCCTTTCGATTTTCAAATTTGGGAGGAAATTAATTTTTATTTACAAATAGGATACTTTATTTATTTTCGTATTAAAAGAAAATGAACATATAGCCATCACTGAAAAACAAATTAGAAATCTTTATTTTGCCAATTTGCAAAAGTTGGGAAACGAATTAGCGCTTCAAACTATTGTTTCCTGAAAAATGTAACTATAAAATGATGAATTGACACAGGTCCTTAAAGAGAAATATGCTTTAAAAAAATAACAATCTATAACAAACTCTTGAAAATAACTCTTTTTTAATAAACTTTAAGGATAATTTAATTTTCAAACTCCTGCCATAAGGGATGTGGTACATTTCCTTAAGTAAATTTGAACTCGAGCCACCAACCTGGCAGAAGGTAAGCACGGGAACTTTGCCCGAATGAGTGGACAAATTAATTAATCTGCACGGCTGCCCTTCGCCTGGTGCCTGCGTAGGTAATGTAGAAAGGCTCTTGTTTGTCAAATCATGTGAATGATTCAATTTTGGGTGAACCTTATTTTTTCCTTGTTAGCTTTAGCGCTACGGGCAGTTTACTTTAATTAAGGAATATCGTCTTAAACAGCTGGGATAAAGATTATGGATTAATTATATAATGTTTTCTTTGCTTTGTTATAAGTATCACCGTTTGAACAAACAGCCACAACATTTAATTAAAACTCTAGGGTACAGCAGAAATTGTGAACGCTGATATGCTCGTAAATATGTATACCTTTATTGCAGGGGCTGTAACGATTGTGATAAAAAAATATATTTCAAAATAATAATTATCAAGTAATTTTTATTGTTCGATCAATCGATAACGACTATCAAGTAAATTTTACTTTTCGATTGCTATATAACGATTGGTTGACAACGATTAATTATTATAAATAATAATAAGAAACATTTTTAACCGACCTAAAGAGAGAACAGGCTATTCTTCTGAATTGTGTTTACTATTTTCACTTTTCCTCTCCTTTATTTTAACACTCCATAAGGTCTTATTTAGTCCGTTTTTAGGTTCCCGTAGCAAAATAAGGAATACTTATAGTTTCGTCAAGTCAGTAAGACCACTCCTATGTTACAGTCATTTTATACAGAGACTAGAGACACCTATATGTATATATATAGATTATTATTTATTAGATTTGCATCCGCTACAAAGAAATGTTTACTATCAAATCAAAAAACAAAAATAATAATTCGCTTTTAGGTTTCCACATTTTCAAAAAAATAATATCTTCAACAAAATATGTTGGAAGATTTTTAAACCGAAACATGTTATTTTTAAATTACTAACTGACACGTATCCGGCGTTGTCCAGGCACAATTACAGTATAGTGCCAGAAAATTATAACCACCCTAACAAATTTCAAAATTTGAACTCTGATTTCTTTTTTCTCGCAAACAATCGAACAGATTAACATTTCCTTGCAGAGTTGCAATCTTTCCTCCTTTGTTATCATTGTTTGAAGAATAAGTAATCGTTACGTTACGAACCAATATGCAATATGCAAAAGTATTCCCCCATTCATTTATTCCAGTTCTATGAAATATAAATATCAATAAACAAATTTTCATGTTTCCAAGAAGTATTACATGGTATACCATTTCACTTAACGCCAAAAGCATAAATATTTGCACCGAAGATAATTGCGGAGATTAACAAGTGTTATTAAAAATATGGTTAATAATAGTAAATACTAGAAATATTAATTTGCAAAATATGTGAATTTACCCTTAATTTAATGTTTATCTTAAATGCGTACAAATATAATAAAGTTTTTTTTTCAAAATAAAGTATGGGAGTATAAATGTTGGTGGTTATAATTTTTTGGGACTGTACTGTATACCGATAATAAAGCCAAACTTTAATTAAAATATGACGTTGCCGATTTCAAATTTATTATCAAAGTTAAAAATTTTAATATGGTTTTTATATAGGTTTTAAATAGAGTTTTTCAAATAATCCATCAATCTGAAAATACCCTGATCATTCCAAAAAAGATTTTTTATTTTTTAAGGATGGCACAATTTTTATAAGTAGAGTAAGGCATAATAAAAATATTTTTTTTTCCATTTCATCTTATTTGTTAGGTTCGCCAACTCTCAAATGCAATTGATTAATATTATTATGCTCGTGAATTATTTAATAATTTTAAGTGTTTTTAAATCGTCTATTAACGAAAATTATTGTCTTATGAATAAGTAATTTTTGTAAAAAATCGGTTGCTTCACCAACACGTGTTGAGGGTAATATGGATTATCACGAATTTATGGAAAAGAAAAGGGTCTGAGAAGAAAACCTACTCTTCACCCTCTTCAGATGTGGATGCTAATCCACATTTCATAAGAAGTCTGATGGTGATGATGATCTAGGACTTGTAAAAGCCCAACGGAAAGAGGATTTAAAATGTTCATTATAAGTTATACCCTTTATTCAGAATTGCGCCATGGCGACGTATGGGTTTAATGTATCTCCTGTAATAATTGGCGTCATGAGGAATGTCCTGGATGTGAAAGAGACATCTGCTACTTTTTTAAAATTATCAAGTAGGTACGTCGGCTAATATGATACCTACACTCCTTTTTTCGCTTTCTTTTGAGTAGCTTTTATTTTCTTCAGTTAATCGTTTTTCCTAAAATTCTGAATAAATATAAGCGTTTTTCATGAATTTTAAGATTTATTTCATAAAAAAAGATTGGTGGTCCATATTTACCTCCCTTACTCTAAATAAAAAAAAGTTTTAAGACTCAAAAATTAATATTTTCTCCTTGTAAATTTTCAATGAAATCGGTTCGAATGTTAGCCCGGACAGACAGATACAAAAAAAGAGTTGTTTATATAACTCCAGACAAATTGCTAAAGTTTCATCGAAATCGGTTATGTTCGTATGTCATATTGTGTAAATATGAAATAACTTGACTACGCCAACTATCGAATTCTAACATGGGCCATACCCATCGTCTCCACAAAACAAATATATTTTGGGAATATGACCTCAATCAGTCAAGTCGTTCAGAATTTACACGATCACAAAGAGACGCACCAAAGATCATATTTTATATGTATGTACATAATTATTAAATATACATATTTATATATAAAGATTGCGAAACAAAACAGTCGAAACAGAAGGTGACGAAGCTTAAGTTTTACTTCTTTTAAAACATTACAACTAGAAAGGACCACGATTGCATTATTTTAACCCTTTAAGTTCTGAATATTTATTTTTTTATTTAGATACTATCTCAGAAGGATGTTAAAAATTTAAATAACTATTTACATATATCATCTTATTTTCAAATTATTAGGTGCTTTACCTTTATTCCAGTCTATTCTTCGTATTATTATGAACTGATTACATACAGTGACCAGCAAAATCGTTAACATATTCCACTAGCGAAATTACCATATATTTTAACGTTATGAGTTCGATGTAAAGGTGAAGCCAGTGCTGTGATAAGTCATTCTATGAAGTGCATTTGGTAACTAGTGCTTTTTATAAGCAGGTTTGAATGACATAACCTCTTCAGGGACGAATTTTTTAAAAGAGGGAAAAGTGATTTCATTTCATGCCTTATTTGATTAGTTGTTAACTTAGTTTTTACCGACAGCCACTCAGTAAGTAAGAAAAATTCGGAGAAACAATTATTATAAAAAAGGAAACAGAGTTCACATTTTTAACAATAAAGTGCTTTTAGTAAAAACATAAAAAACCTCATTTTACCAATTATGTTTCTAAAATATGATTGCTTTGCAAAACTGATCAAATTTTATACATTGGATAATTTATTTATCAGAAATTTAGGATATTTTTCCCATAAAGTAAAAAGTAACCCCGGGGTAATTTTGAAATGTTTTGAAAGCAGTTAATTTGAAGTGGAATAAAACGCTATCCATGCTGCAATACTTCAAATATTTTGGTTTTATTGTCGAAATATAGTCTAATGAGTAATTCTTTAACAGTTGGAATAACTTTAATTTCTAAAAAACTAAACGTACACATATGATGGCTAAGGCTCTGAAGAGGTTAAGAAAAAAATGTATATGAATATAGTTTTGTGAGTGTTTAAAAACTGTACCATAAAAAGGGTAAATACATCTAAAGGAACTGCCATTTAATTTTTTTTTGCTATATTTTACAACTAATATGTTTTTCTGTTTTAATCACTTTGTAATTATGTTTTTCTGTTTTAATCACTTTGGTTCAAATTTTGTTGATTAAGCGGCGTTTCCAATGCAGCGTATAATTTGTGCGCCAGCGCGAAAGTAGAACTAGAACCTACTTTTGCGCTGGCGCAATGTGCAAACGGGAAATTTAGAGGAAGACCAAAATACGAATCTTTCTTGAGAAGAATGTAGATATAGCATACAGAGTGAATTTCTACGCTGCATTGGAAACCCCGCTTTAGGAGTGAAGTATACAATACCAAAAATTATTAACAAGGCAATAAAGCAAGCTATTGTTAAAGCCACTGGTGTTGGCATTTCAGTGAGAAAAATATCCCAAAAACATGGTGTCAGGGTAGCTTTCGTTGCGAAAATTTAAAAAGAAAGCCAAAAATAAAATAAAAAAAAAAGAACGAGCGAGCCTTACAGTAGTCGCATATGATATGTAGCATCTGACATCTCATCTCTTTGAAACAAGCGACTCCGAAAACCCCCAAGTAACGAGTTTGATTCTAATCGCATTAACTTTAAAATTTAACAGTCCGCCATTTTGAATTCGTAAATTCTGACAGTTGATTTGAAATAGACGACTCTGAAAACCCCCAAGTACCAAGTTTGGTGCAAATCGCATTAACTTTAAAATTTAACAGTCCGCCATCTTGAATTCGGAAATTCTGACAGTTGATTTAAAATAAGCGACTCCGAAGAACTACAAGCTCCATGTTTGGTACAAATCGCATTAACTTTAAAAATTGACAGTCCACCATCTTGAATTCGTTAATTCTGACAGTTGATTTGAAATAAGTGACCCCGAAACCCCCCAAGTACCAAGTTTGGTGCAAATCGCATTAACTTTAAAATTTAACAGTCCGCCATCTTGAATTCGGAAATTCTGACAGTTGATTTGAAATAAGCGGTTCCGAAAGCCCACAAGTTCCAAGTTTGGTGCAAATGGCATTAACTTTAAAATTTGACAGTCCGCCATCTTGAATTCATAACTTCTAACAGTTGATTTGAAACAAGGGACTCCGAAAACCCCCAAGTACCAAGTTTGGTGCAAATAGCATTAACTTTAAAATTTGACAGTCGCCATTTTGAATTTCTTGTTACACACTTCCGTCCCTTTTTACGAAATCACTCTCACAGATTGCAGGAAAGCGAGAAGAAATTCAAATCAAATAGTGCGCGCGCGCGCTTCTTCACTTCCTGTTACGCGACTTCCGTCCCTTTTCACGAAATCATACCCAAAACCGAGAGTAAAGATATTACATATAAAAAAAACCTCTGTTATCAACTAGACATAAGGAAATGCGTTTAAAATTTGCGAAGCAGCACATTAATATTAGCTGCGTTCCATTGGGCTGTGTAAAGTTCTCCCGAGTACTTTCTCTATGGAACGCTACTTTGATCGTCAGGAGTAAAATATAAATTCAAATTTTGACATTTCATCGTATTATATTAGTTGCTCTGATTGTGCCTTATTTATTAAAATGGAAATATTTATATATAAATATGTTTTGCTGCCTAAACTACTTAAATTTTATTATTTGAATCCTTGTGATAACTCCAGAATAGCTAAAGCTTCAACGAATAATGAGGAAAAGCTTTCATTTCCATGCAAACCTAGTACAAAAACCACCATCCACCTGGCGGGAAAATGTGGCGAAACTACTCAGAACTTCTGCTCGCCAACTAGAGCTAGAGTAGTTCAGCGTAGCCAGAAGTACTTGGGAGTATTTTACACAGCCCAATGGAACTCAGCTATTGATCTCCAGAGCAATGGAAATTAGTAACGTGGTTTGACGAGACCAAAATAAATGGTATAGGATCAGACGGTATAGGACCTGGTCTAGTATGATCCAAAAGTAGGCATTAATTCACGGATTGTCCAAAAGACCTTAAAATTTGGGCGGATGATCGTTGATGATTTGGGACTGTTTCCAGGGAAGTTAATTAGGACTTCTTCTGCAGCGGATTATGTATTATATATAGAGGTCCTACAAGATGCATACCTTCCGAGCCTAAGAAAATTTGGTAGAAAACCAGGAGAAACATTATTAAGGCTAAGGGAGGCCACATAAAATATAAAAATAGTTAAGTCGCAAAACTGTTCATTATTGCAATTTACTAGTGGTCAGCAAGTGGTTGAAATTCGACCATAGTATAGGCTGTATATGACTGCTATGTGTTGTGTTGTCTGTTGTGACTGTACACAGCCTAGTATGTGTTTGGAATTGGCAGTATGACATAAACAATGAATATATTTTTTTATTTATCAATAATAAATAACATTTTACTAAAATATTTTTATTGATGACACTAAAGCTAGTATTTTTATCCTGTGATGAATTCTTAAAATTAAGTTGAAACTTAAGTTTATAAATATGTACGAAAAAAAATATTTTTAAGCTCATATTTATTTTTCGTATTTGGGTACAGTTCAAATACTTAAAAAAACAAACCTTTTTATGAACGTTTTTGCTAGTCACTGTATATAATATGGTTTTTCTATTTAGGCTAATTCTTTCAAGAGTTATAATCTAAGTAATGCCCTGCCCTGTATGCCCAGCGAATATTTTTGACCTTTGGATTAAAAGTACTCAAAATACTGTGTTAGTATTTTTTTGTTCAATTAATTAGTTTTATATCTGTACTAAAATTCCCATCCATGGTTTTTAGTTTTCTAACTATATTTTTTTTTTAAATATTCTAACTTTCAGTCCCCTTTTAAAGCTGTGTAAATCTTACCCGTTTGTTTAAGTTATAAAAATCTCTCTTTTATCCCACATATTTCATGAAGCATTATCATAATAAAAATCTAGACTACTTCAGTTGTAATAGTTCGCGTCTTTTGTCGTGTTAATTTTTTGTAGCGCTGCACCTGCAAGTCATTTCTTAAAGTAAGGCGACACAAACATTCCAACTGGCATACAACAGGGGTATGCCATCACGAAAATCTTCGCAATGGCAATCACGAAGAAAACCATCTCTAGGAAAATTAAGACGCGCTCATCCTGCATCCGGCGCCACATGGAACGTTCAAGTAGTACGTGGGAAGATGACATCAAAATGCCTTTGGCATGCCTGTCGTGCACTCGCTCTGGGAATGGTACTTATGCTGTTGGGTGCAGGAATGGCAACCATAGGTAATAAGATTTTTGCTCTAGATAGAACCAATATAGACAAGTTTTGCTATGCATTTTAGGTTATTATGCAGACCAGCTCTCCGTCGGACAGGAAATACGGGGAAATGCGACAGTTCGAGTGAAGAACGAGTCCAGAGGCTTTCACTTGAACAATTTATCATACGTCGGACCCATTATTATGGGGTTTGGCGGTTTTATAGTGGTTGCGGCCTGTGTCATGACATTCGAAGCACGTGATTCGGCTGCCAAAGTCGTTCCTGCTAGATTTAAATTGACAAATAGCGAAAGGAGTAACGTGAGAAGTAACAATAGCAGTGTATCTTCGGCGAGACGGGGCAATGGTAAGTTTGCAAACATACATCTTCATATCCATGGTTTGTTTTCCATTAAATTGTCAAATCGTTTAAAAATTTAAAGTAAAGTAAGTTATGCGAATAAACGACTTCACACGAGATATGATAAGATATGTAAGCGAACGTTTTAGGTTGATTGCTGCTAAGAATTTACTCAATAATATGAAAGGTGTCCCAAAAACCAACGCCCAAACCAAATTGGATGACGACCCAACTCATAACTGTTCCAATAAGCCAAACTTACCCTAAGTAGAAATCTTCTGCACTGGAGTGTATCACTGCGGATTAAGTTTGAATCTTCATCCGTAACTTCATTCAGACGTAATCGGAAGTACGTAGGGGTTTTTGGGGTTCCGTACCGCAAAAGGAAAAAAGGGAACCCTTGTACATACGTAGTACACTTTGTTGTCCGTCTGTCTGACAAGACCCTTTTTCTCAGGAATGCGTGGAAGTATCAAGTTGAAATTAATATCAAATAGGTACTCAGGTCTACAATCCAAGGGAGCTGTGAATCATTTTTCTAAGTCAACGCAACCAAAAGATATGCCGTATATGTTGACACTCGCAAGTTGCAAGGGAATCAAAATCTATAGGGTACTTCCCGTTGACCTAGAATCATGAAATTTGGCAAGAAGCAATGTTTCATTGTACAAGTAAAGGGGAAAAATCCGAACTCTAAATTTCTAGTTACATACATGTATATTACAAAAAAATAAGTTTTTAGGAAACCCTCGGTGCACGAGTCCGATTCGCACACTTCGATGTAATGTAAACTTCGGAGTGGGTAGTTCAGGTAGTTCAGCTCTATCTATATCTATACGCGAGGTAGGCGCCTTCAAAGGCGACAAATTTAAAATTTGTATTTAATTTTAGGTGAACTTTGCACGCTTAAATAAAATTATCCTAAGCGTAGTATCAAATCTCAAACTATCTCTTTATTCGAATTAAAGATGATAATAATTAGAACTGACGAACATTTTGACAAAATTATAAGTGATGCCAAACAAGTTGCTATAAAATTAATTGGTGAAATGAAACTGAATTAAAAACTTCCAGACCAGACCAATAAGACGTCGTATACCGTAGATGCGGGTTACTTTAGCTCTAGGGGGTAGCTTTGGCTCAAAACAAAAAAAATATTGAATTTCCCACCTCTTCGTAGCCATGACACTAAACGATCTAGTTCGAGTCGGAAATGTTAGCTGGTTTTACTAACGTCTATTTTTAATTGGTTGCACGAATTTTTTCAAAATTAAAACTGTAATTTACGCTTTGAACATGCCTTGTGTGAATATTTACGTATTTTAGGTCTGCAAACTTTCTTGTGTAACAGCGGGCTGTAGGGAAGTTAATTTTTGTTTATGTTTTTTTTTTTTAAATTAAACGTTTTTGTACGTCGGAAGCTTCATTTGTTTATTTTCTATTATTTCAAAGGATTTAAATCGTCTCAATACTTGCTTAAGTATATAGGTTTTGTGCCCAAACCATCTGCAAGACAAAATAACCCTCCTCAGAGGACAACTTTGGCTCAAATTAAAAAAAAATTCTAAATTCTAAATTCTAAATCTATCAAATGAAAACATTATAACACCTAGTAGTCTAACACAATCTATATATCAGAGCGATTTCTTAGGATATAAGAAAAAAGTAGCAAAGTAACCCGTATCTACAGTACCTAACTTATAAAAGTTTTGATTATGAACATGAAGACCAAACTATAAATGTTCCAAATAACTTTTTTAAAGTTAATGTTTCGTTTTACATATTGAATCAAGCATTATTCTCCGAAGAAGAAATATGTACTTATTTTATTTGTTAATGACAACCACAACCACGTCTAACATTTTTTATTTAAACTAAGCAACGGCTTAAATTAATAAAGACATATAAGAACAAACTGTAATTGCTTGCTTGAAAAACTGCTTGCGAAGAATTCATCGGATATTGATGCCGATGAATTGCATGAAGAAATTATTTTATGTCAGTTTTTTTTAGTTAAGTTTAGGTGACTTTATACATATATTTCGAATTTTCCCAGTCTTCTCGTTTTTCTTTTGCGAAATGTCACACATTATTACTTTCAAAAATATAAATGATAACCATTTTGTAATCATGTTGAATAAAAAATGTACATAAATACTTTAGTTCGCGGTTTTTTGTTTTTTCTTTTCTCAATAATTGCCCAGCACCTCTTTCTCTAATTATGAAAAATATTTGGATGACCGAGCTTGCTCGGAAGAAAAAACTTATGAGTATATAATAAATAAATTAATACCAGGGCTACCGAACTTTGCTCAGAATAGATGCAAAACGTCTAGCTACAATAGATCTACATATTTTGCATATTTTCAAGCAGGTTGAAAGGTATTTATCTCGTAAAGCTCCAAAACTAACCGAATGTTCTGAGTGTATAACCTCAGACATTAACTGAATACATCTTTCCTTAGCGGCACGAATTTGGCGTGTCCAAAACGTAGATTGGATTTCTTGATTCGAAACTTGATCAGGTCGAAAGTTAATTATAGTATAACCATCATTAGCGGATCCTGATCTTGAATTTTCAGGTTGAGTATTGTATTTTGGAAATTAAAACGTAAACGTTTTCCTACTTTTCTCGTTTTGCTACCAAAAACTCTAAAAAAAGTAAAAACTATTCCTTGTGATCTACTTTTTCGACCGTCACAATTTTGTGATATATTTTTGAAATGTCAATCTTGTGACTTTTTCCTGAATACTGAATAATAGTTATAAAAATTATACAGTAGTCATAATTTTGTGACTATGAAGAGTTGTGACTGCTTGTGACTGCTTTCTGAAAACCGCGCGCGCATTTGTATGTGTTTGTTTAAAATGTGCATGTGCAGTTATGTATATACATATGTAGGTATACATTATTACATTATTTAGCATTTTGTTATTTCGTATTTTACCGTTTGTACATAGTCATGCTATGGAACTCTACACAAGCATGGCTTGACATTTGACTGTAATATTTTATTTATTCTGAAATTTAAAACCGTGGCGCCTCAAATATGGCGAATTAGTCATTTAAAATTTATTCTCGAACTAAGTTGTGTTTGTATGGGGAAAAATGTCCAAATTTTTCTACATACGGAGATTTGTGTTATAGCTTTTAATATTTATTTATTTATTTATTTATTTATTCGGTTATGGTACAATAACAACAAGAGATTATTTTACAAATGTACCTAAAATAACTATCCTGGTAATCTGACTAATTAACACTATAATACGAATTAACAAATGCTAAATTCTAACGTTAAAGTTAAGGGCGAAGCTTAGAGAAATTATTTAAAAGCAGAATACAAAAAAGAAGGGAGAAGAAAAGCGAAATACATATAACGATGCGTGCATATTCAGTTGAATAGTATTAGGTATCACCTATTTACATATTTATTATATTTTATTATTTATGAGAGATGTACATTTTACATACATGACTGTTTACGAAATATGTACTCAGTTTTTGGCTTAATTGTATAAATCCGTATTTAAAACATATACTAGTCCAAGAAACTTTTCAGAGGTTATTAAAAATTCGAAATGGGATCATCATCTAGGAGTTTTTCGCACATCGCCAGCAGAGCCTACAGCGCAACATGTGGACCGACAAGCCTTAACGGCTGCGCTTGTACACTTTTCAAAAACGATGGGGTAACTAAATTACAAATTCGCATATGTAGTTTAGACTCAAAAATAGTGTACATTTCGCCTTGAATAGAAATTCACCTCGTCAGCCGAAGAAATCTCGTAAACTTTCCCGGAGTGGATCCGTTCCGGATTTAATGTCAAACCGGTCCGGAGCTACATCCGCTCAACTGTCACCGTATCGCAAAAGGCAAATGCTGGGGCGAAACACCCACCACCACCATAATCAAGGCCGCTGCTTATCCAAGTCCCGCAGCTCCCGCATAAGCAGCAGCCTCGTGCAACGCGCTTCAAGAGAATCCACAAATTCGTTATTGCATCCGGGGATGCTCCATCTGCAGCGCCACGCCTTATCTGTGGACGAGACTGGCCCATTTCGGAATTCATCCGAATCCCCTTATGAGTCCCTAACCTCGGTTATTTTGCCAGACAGCCATGAGGGGCGCCTCAGAGACAGGACAAAGCGTTCAGATACCTCAAAACGGCATGTCTTAGCGAGACAAAGACCCATCGAGAAGGAGGAACCCCACAGCCCGAAAACTGCTTACCCGGAAGGACGAAGGTTCGCACTTTACAGAATTGTTCAATATGAAACTTTTAATTTTCAACTGAAAACTGAAAGCGAAAAGTTTAAAGTGCTTTTACCTAATTAATTTTTTTCCATCCACAGGCGGAGCTCCACTGCATCAGATGCTTCGCATGCATCTCGGTGGATTTATCGACGTGCCTCGTCGGCCAGCAGGACGCCCAGTATTGATTCCCGGAGCGTTCAAGTGGAGCTCCACAGTCCCGAGAAATTCCGATCAAGCCCTCGTACGCCTCGCAGATTTAATTCTGGACAATCATCCACACCCTCCGTTGAGCTAAGGTAGGTTACCCGTGAAATCCTCTTCATCTTTAGTAGAAATCGATACGGATCCCGAGGGTGGGTTGGGGCCACTCACGTGTTGCTCCGCAATTGAGATCCTTTCGCCAAATGTTCCTATAATGGATCCACCAGACCAAATATCATGGAGTTGAGGTAATAGGACCAGACATTACAACACAATTTTATAAGCTTTATTTGACTTACTCACTCCCCGATAATTTATTGCCTGGCGAGCCATAATTCCCCGAGTAGCATTCTCCGATATGCCTTCACTGCACGTGGTGATAAATTTTGTATTAGCAGAATTTGGTCTTGCTGAGGGTAGTCTAAGCACCACATGAATAACAAACACACACCGAATGGCATGCTCGATTCTTCTGCTGGACCGAAACTCCCAATGTCTTGGCTACTGCTTTGCCGAATTCGGACGACATAAGGGACAGAAAAAAATTGTGCCATGCATAAACATAAAAAGTATGTAAATACATATATGCAGAATGTACACAAACATATGAATATTTTAAATTATTCAGTTATGATTAATTAAACTAGAGTCGCACTTTCCATTAATTTATTTCGGCAGTTAAATAAATAATTGCTTTTTAATAAAGTAACAATTGATAGGCAGTGCACAGAAATAGTATATTGTGCAACAAGGGCGGAAGGTAGCCAATTGCGCACGGGTTGCACATTCTATTTTTCCCCACTATTGAGGGAAAAATGTCACTAAAATGCACGCCTTTCAGGTTGGTCAGTGGTTTATTCTCGGAAAAGCGTGCGTTTTAGTCGCACTTTTCCCTCACGCATGGGGAAAAAACACTTAAGAACGTTATTTGTTTAGCGATGTCATATTATTCAAATTATTCAAATTCTTCATAAGTCAGTACAAGTAAGAAAATTATTTCTTTAAATACGAACCATACAGTTTTGGTTAAGACTGAAATTTATAATAAATTACATATAGGGTCAAGAGCCTTAATCGAAATTCAGCCTATAAAAGGTATCCAATGACAAGACTATATATTCTAAATCTTTCTGATTTTATCCAAATTTCCTCTACATCGTGAGAAATCATACATCCAATCTCAGTTGTGAGCATATTGTTGATATGCATATATTTATTTTCTTCTGGCAGTGTAGTCGCATAATAGCCCACCCAGTCAAATTAGACTTTAAAATTGCAAAGCGTGATGTAGTCCTAATTGTTTGATATATTGTTAGGACTAGTTAGAGTAGTGTAGACCCAAATTTGCAGCTTCGAAAACCCTGTGCTTCCTGCGTAATACATGAAATCTGCAGTTTTTTTTTCAGTTGCCTTATAAACTCATAAACTGGGCAATTCTTGATATTAGATCTTAGATGTCACTACCATTTTTAAAGTACATTAAATTTGCAACAATTTAAGCCCAACCACAATCCTGTGCCTTCAATGGTTTTCAAGATACGGGCATTTTTTCGAAGCTGCAAATTTGAGTTTACACTACTCTAACTGGTCCTAACAATATATCAAAAAATTAAAACTACATACATCACGCTTTGCAATTTTAGCCCGTTTATATGTACGATTTGACTGGGCTATAAGGAACTAAGCTTTTATTAAATAACTTGACGTTCTCTATTTTTTTTTTCTATGCTCATATGATAGTAACATCCTCACATACTCATTTCTTTTCTACATATTCTGTTTATCGTTAGTATATAGAGAATCAGTTATTAAATTTTCAACGTTGAACTTTCCTCACAGCTATGTGAGGGAAAATTATGAAATTTTATTATTCTCTGGTGATGCATTGAGGGAGAAATTTCTGAATCATTTACTCATACTGACACCTCTTAAGTACCTAACGAAATTTCAAAGAAAATTTAATTTTTCCATTATTGAATCCCCAGGAGTCAGCTATCCGTATGCTCAGAGCCCATCACAATGAGGCAATTATCAGGGCAATCGAGCCTGGAGCCGTGCGTACTTGAAGAGAGCCCAGAACTGGAAGATAAAGATAATCTACAGGACACAAACACACATATCAACAATAACTCGGTGTCTAAATCAGATAATATTCTTGAAAAGAAAAAGGATCGTCCCGGTTCACTGGTGTTAGATCTAGGCGGTGTTATCGCAGAGACTCCAAAATCACCCGAAGTAAGAAAGCTCCAACGAAGCAATTCATCGAAGACGTTCTATAGGCCAAAGCCCCGAGCGATCAATGAATTCGACCAAATTTATTTCATCAGTGCAAACGGTGGTGCAAAGGACCAGGAGGACTTTTACGACTCACTGCAAGTAATCAACGAGCGGCGCAATAAAATCCTAAAAGCAGCCGAAGTTCACAAGAGCGAAACTTCTTTAAACGATATCTTGAGGCCTGCCAAGGATATAATTCAAAGAGCTGACGGCATAAAATTACAGCAAGCTGCCAAGGATACCGCAGAGCCGATGGCGTCGGGACCCGAGGATAGCAGCGAAACAGCCATTGAATCTGTGGACCCTGGCGAGGGTGTGCAGCATTTAACTATAAATATCGTTTCGTCTGCAAGCGACAACTTGGCAGCAAATGGTGATAAAATGTTAGATTTAGAAAAAACGGACGTCGATGCTAAAACGCAGAAGCATATCGCAGGAAGTGCTCGTGACGACGAACGCAAGGAAGACGTATGCCCGGCAGACGTAAGGATATCTGTGGAGGTGGATATGGAAAAAGTTCCTGACAACGACGACCAGAAAGTGTAGAAATTGCCCGTCGTTTATTGCGTGATTTATTGGGTAACTTCAAGAGCTTACATGGAGGTAAATTTGATGAAAACGGAAATTTTAACAACATCTTTAGAGAATAAAGTCTTTTTTACACGATGATGATGATGATGAGAATGTTAGCAATTCTAAATGTAAGGATAGTACCACACCGAATGTATTTTTACATCCAGCTATTATACATACATACATACATATACACAAAACTGTTCTTTCAATTTTGAGATACCTGAACGACGCGATGTGTTGCTTAAAATACATAAATAAGCCAAGACAACCAATTTTTGCACAAAACTTTCCCTGTCTTGCCTCATTCCTTTTATATTGGATTCACGAACGTTGGCATAACTTATGATACGATATACACTGTACGAGCTGGAAATTTTATGATACCTCCTTCTCGGCGATTTTGGGTAAACGTTTTTTAATAGCCCTCGTCGTTTCTCCGGGTTGCTATGGTGCTGAAAGGTATTATTTAAAGCACAGGCCTTGTATATGAATTACAAATTTGTAAGCGGTCACATCTCTTAATTTTAAGTAATACTTCAATAAAACTTTAATTGACAGTACTTACTTAAACAAAAATATGGTTTTCGACTTTAAAAAGTCACTTGGAAATCATTTTTTTAACAACAAACTTGTATGCAATAATAAATCTATAAGATGCAGATGATTAAGTGTAATTTTGATATTGTAATATATGTAAAGCACTAAAGTTTAACAAATAATGACTACGTCTGTTGCAAGGTTGATAGATATGTTAAAAATGTAACTTATTATATAATGTCGATTGAAGTAGAATGAAATTTACTGAATGTTTGTAACGATTCTTATGTTGATATATGTAACTGTTAATTACAAAAGTGGATGTTTTAAAACATTTTGGTGTTTTTATTCCCAAACCTACATGAAAATTGCAAATGTAGTTCCTGAGGATTACAAGCGTTGCTGTTGATGTTGTTTTTTATCATTTCTAGTTATGTATAATTTCTCTTGAAATAATTATATCATTATATCATTTTGATAATTTGATAATTATATCATTTTTAAAAGGTCACATAATCAATAATCCGTAAATTGCCTTTTAATGCTACGTTTACTAACGAATAATTTTAAATTCTTTCAGTCTATTTCAAATTTAATGTCCTTATACCGAATTTCCTTACATTCTTTTTAGGGTTCCTCGAAAGGAAAAAACGGAACCCTTATAGGATCACTTTGTTGTCCGTCCGTCCGTCTGTCTGTCTGTCAAGACCCTTTTTCTCAGGAACACGTGGAGGTATCAAGCTGGAATTTATATCAATTACTCAGGTCTACTGTCCCTTGGAGCTGTGAAAAAATCAACGCAAAGCCAACGCAATCAAAAGATACAGCCGTTTATGCCGCAAATTTCCGCAAATTTTCGACACTCGTAAGGGAATCAAAACCTACAGGGTACTTCCCGTGAACTCAGGATCTTGAAATTTGGTACGAAGCAACGTCTTATAGCACAGAAAAATTGCGAAAACCGTAAATTTTTGTTACATCATATAATAAAAATATTTTAAAAAATTTTAAGCTTACTACCCCTTTCGTCATGAACGCGTAGAGGTATTAAATTGAAATTCATATCAAATACTCAGGTCTATAATACCTTTAAGCTGTAACAAAATCAAATTTCTATGTCAACGCAATCAAAAGAAACAGTAATTTGGTATATATGTATATGTATATATGTGCAATAAAAATACCATAACGATGACTCGATTGTGGTAATGGGTGAACTTTTACTTATATACCTACAGGTTTGTAGGAACCCTCGGTGCGCGAGTCCGACTCGCACTTGGCCGGTTTTTTTTTTAAATGTATAAAATATATTAAATAATAATTCAATACGATATTTTCCTAAAATACGGTAGGAAACTTCTCGCAGAAAACAAATTTCAAATAAACTAAAAGAGCTAAAAACGACTTCGCGACAAAACTAGTGTTAATATCCAAAATATACCCTTAATGTTTCCACAAATTATCTCACTTACTTCTAATTTTATTTGTCTTAAAATATGAACGCTTAATTTCGTTTAACTTAGGGAAATTTTGGGTGAGCGAGCAAAACAGTACGTGTTAATTGAGTCATATATATGTATATTACATGTTTAAGAACAAATTGGTTAAAAAAAAAGTCTTCAGTCAAAAAGAATATGCAACTTAAGGGGACCCGGTGGTCTAGAACCCGTGAATTTAAGGCAATTTTAGGATTTTTTAAAGGCGAAAATAATGAGCAACGATATTTAAACTTTGTAGTTATATTATAATACTTAAAAGTTCTGAATTTCGTTTGATACCCATATCATGGGAGTTCACTGCACAAAAAAAAAAAATGAGTGTGCTTTAGACCACACGACTGAAGTGAAACTTCTTTAGCTCCATCTATATGTAAATATATATATACATATAAATGTATAATATATACATGTATATACGTATACATATATTAATTTTCCACAAATATTTAAATTTATTATCGGTTTCCATTGATAAATTAATAATTTTGAATAGATTTTTTATTTTTATTTATAGTGTGATACAGACAATAGACCTGCACTGTGTCTTAGATATACGAAACGAAAGAACTTCTAAATAACAAGAAGCTTCATCTCAGCCACTGACATATAGAAACTGGACTGCTAACACGCGTCTGAAAAACGAGACCATTTTTATCCTAGGCTCAAATCTTTCAGGAAAATTTTGGCAATTAAAATGCTCTAAAAACCCGCACAATTATGTTTAAACACAGTTAAATAATAAATAATTAAGTTGTCACAAATCGATTTCTGTTGAATCTCGCTCAATTTTTAGTATTTTCATAAAAAGGCCCCTGAAAATAATCAACGGGGTATCAACGAACAACAGAGATAGATATAAAAGTTAGTGTTGCTACTTTTGTCTAACCTTCACATTTCACGTATATGCCAACATAATCTAAAATATGCGACGCAAAGTGCCGAAGCCATCTGTTGGTCATCGTTAAACTATTGCAACAGCCTATTTTAATTTGGTTTTTATTCTATTACTTTTGTGTAATTTGCGTTTTTTTCAGCACAAATAATTTTAATGCGAAGAAAAAAGTGTTATGAATTGGAATGGATTCATCGGGGATGCACTATTTTCATTCGAATACCAGAATAAAGTTCCATTAAGTTGTCTGCCTGGGGTATCAACGGGGGAGCGAGATAGTTAGATTTCGGCCTAAATTTGATCTCGTTTTTGAAGTGAGTTTTTAGCCAGGACCAGCAGTCCAGTTTCTATATGTCAGTGATCTCAGCCCAAAAATTGTGCATTCCCTTCGTTTGTTTATAGAAGAAGGCGGGAAGTGACAGAGGGGGCCCTTAGTGAATGAGAATGAGAGAATTCTCTTCGCACAGGACGACATGGATTTGTGTAAATTCGACAAACCCATAAAAGTTGCGCGCGCCGGCTGTTTTTATACATGCAATATTTCGACGTGGGTTTTGCTTTTTTTCGATAAAATACTCGGAATCAGCGCCGCGGATGACACGCATCCAGGCCACGCACTGCCGGTTCCTAGAAATGGGAAGAGTTTCCATCCTTATAATAAAAGGGGGCTCTCACGGCGGGTTGCTACAGCCATAAGAAATTTCTCATTATATGAGATGAGGCTTCTTGTTACTTACAATTAGAAGTTCTTTGACGAAACGTAACTGGCTATGAGAGAAAGAGAGAAAGAAAATGTGCGCGCACACTGCTCTCTTTTGCCCCTACAGTTATATACGAAACGTAACTCTCTCTCTTTCTATCTTCACTAACTTATATCTCCCTCTCAACTTCCGTTCGCCTCACCCGATCACACTTTCGTAACGCTCTCGTCACGCATTCACCAGCTTACTCCCCAAGTCAAGCGTGCGTAAAGAAGTTTCACTTCAAAAAAACTAGTCTGACATCTTGGGCCCGTCCGCCTTATTGGAGTTAGAATGATGTCACTTAGCTAAACATGCATTGTCATCCAAACTGAACGTGTGTACAATATTTTATATCAATCGGTTGAGGATAACTGCATTAAAATTCAGTTGCAAAATTTGACCCGAACATACATACATACATACATACATACATACATACATACATACATACATACATACATACATACAAACATTGCAAGTTAAATAAAAGCTTGTAAAAAGCATACATACATAGTTAAAAAACGGCGCTGAAGATGACGCTCTTTGGCTCTTTCACTTATGTATGTGATGAATCAAAAACAAAAAAATGATTAATATTATATTATAGTGCCGAAGCCAGCAAAAAGAAAAAAAATTGTAGCATAGCGCGATCTTAAAATTTGAATACCGAAAACAGACTATTTTTCATTAGTTCTTTTACGTAAAAAATAAGAAGTTATTAAAATAAACATTTCTTGATGATCCCGGCCATAGCAACTGGTATACCTAACCAAATATTAAAATTTGAGATGATTTAGATGAATAGTTTTTTTTTTTGCCTCCCGCCCTGCAGAAAAAAGTAGTTTCGAGATAAACGAGTTTAAAGTTTTAAATATTTATCCATTCATAAGGCGGGCCGACCGTTCGCTTCCTGCTAAAAGGCTGCAGAACCTAAAATATCATCAATATTATTAGAAAAATTTAACAGTATATTCTCGAAGGACTATACTTTCGAAATATTAATCGATTTTTTGAAAATTTTAGACCACCTTAAACACAGAGAGCCTGTCTTTGTAAGAAGCAGAAGGTTTGTTAAGTGTTCCAGCTTCACTTGGGGAGATTTCGTTGCATATTTGTCAATTTTATATCTTTTAATATTACGGAGAATGAATTGTTTTGTAAATCTTATAAATTACTTTCGAAAATACTACAAAATATAAATAATAAACAAACTTTCCATAAACATCATATTATTACAAAAAAACCAAAACAAAAATCAATTCGATAGACCATATTAGAAAATTGTAGTATAATAAGACTCTTAACCCATTTATGGTTATGTTTGCTAACTAATAAAATAAATAGTTATAATAGTCACGTTAGGTACCTGTACGGGTCGAATAAGTGTATTCAGTGAACATTGTACGAATGTCGCTGTAGGTACATTGCGAGTCATAAGCAACTGCATTCAATTTGCACTCAAGCCATAAGAAAAGTGGAGATGTTAATCGGTAATATCGCTGCACAAAACAAAAAATATTCAAGAATTTTGTTCTTCGTAAATTTTTTTATTATTTTTGTCAAATTACACAAACGTGGTACTCAAATTGGAATAGCCGGAACTATAATTTATAATATTTCTTAATTAGATAAAATATTTAATATTCGACTTTAATTAATAGATTTTGCAACACGTTTTTTTGCGCTTTAC
This sequence comes from Machimus rusticus, assembly GCA_951509405.1. NCBI lineage: Eukaryota > Metazoa > Arthropoda > Insecta > Diptera > Asilidae > Machimus > Machimus rusticus. Next base: position 18,105,264 of record OX608050.1, on the reverse strand, counting down.
ATTTATTTTTTGTGATAGGATGGAGTAAGTGTCCGGGATAAGATAAGTCTAAGAAAAAACTGAAAGTAAGTAATAAAAATAAAAGAGTTCCTATGTCCATTATACCACGAAAAGTACACAGAAGGATTAATAGAGTTTAATAATTGTAAATTCTGATGACTTGAAGTTTGCACTATAATTACGAAAATGGAGTATTTGTTTGCGATCTACATATGTGAAGAAGTATGAGTGTCAACAGTGCGTTCACTTAACCTAATGTGCGCGATACTTACTTACCCCGTAGTTAGGGTAATAGTCCGTATTTTCTACAGTGTTGAAAAAAATAATTTAAAAAAAGACAGAAATTTGATTTTATGTGTATGAATCTAACAATGGAGAATAAAGAGAAACAACGAGCAATTGTACACTTTTGAAACATACCAAGTCGTGAGTATCCTTCGATTTTCTGTAAGATCCGTTGGGCTTATTTCGTCAGTTCAGAACAAAAGGAAATTTTTATTGAAACAATTATCATACAATGTTTTGTTGCAAGGTATTTATTGATATATTTGTCACTATAGACGTCTAACTCACCCTTCAATTATTTTCATAAGTATTTAGGGTCAGTTATTTTAAATTTTATTTTTGTACGTAAATATAAAAATATTGGTATGCACTTTCAGCAATATGCTGGTAAAATTTTAGTGCAAAATTTCAAATAGTTTATGAATTTTAAGCAAGGGGAGCCACCTAAAGAGCAGGGAATACCAAATTTTGAAGTTTTTCTCAAAATTACTTCTTTGTTTTTTTGGTTGGTGGGAGAAATAAAAAAAAAAAGAATAAACATGTATCCAACCAACGTGTATTTAATTAATACATTTGATTACTACTGCGGCTACATTTCAAAACTTTTATGAGTTCGATTATTTGATTCATAATTTTCCTGAATAAGAAAATACTCTCGCCAAAAATAAACAAAAACGAAACTTCTCAAAAATGAACCATTCTTCGAGTTTCTATGACCAGGCTGACACTTTAATCGATTTTCGATGTATATATGTAATGAATAAACAATAAAATATTGTTGCAAAATTTCCCTTCCTTATAATTCACCCTTGAAATTTTAATCAAGTGTATATAAGGACCGGCGTTTGATCCGCACATCCGAGGCGTCTGTGGCAAGGACATTAGTCATTCAGCCACACTGATGACATCTGGCCACTGCTCCGGATCGACGGGCAAAATTATAACAATAATTTAATTTATATCAGAAATCAAGACATTGAGAACAAAACCAAAAAACTTTCAACAATCGATACTAAAAGAGAAGACGACATATTGTATTAAATTTTCGTTTACACGAGATTTGCCATTATTCTTAATCACACTTCATTCCCATTACCACAATAACGTAATAAATCTTAACAAACACACCATGTTACATTTAGAAGAAACACCATCACCTTACTGAAAAATCGAAATTAAGTCGCAGTTTATACAAGAATCCTAATTAGTATTCATTTGTCAAATTCATATTTTATCATAAGTTCAGCTACATATTTTATGGTAATGAACAACCCTCAGGAGATACGCACATATATGTGAAATGATTGCGAGTCGTCCTACGCAAAAGTTTCATGACCTCAAGCACACATCAAGTGCAAGAAAGGCCTATCGATTTTTCTATTTTCAGTTATTCAGACTTCGGAGTACTGACCTTTGAAAATATTTTAACTTCGATAAAAATGTCTTCCATTTCCATGCCATCCTACAAATTTCTAGAGAAATAACCATTTATGTATTTTCTCTGCGCTATTTTTTGCAGCAAAACAGTTGTTCGTTAAGAAACGATTTCGTGCAGAGACAATTTTTACTTTGATCGAAACCGTGGAAGCCAAGACAATGTCCGAACTTTAGGTAGAATGTTACTTTAACATTGTGAGGACAGAAACCGGGCCTAAATGTCACGTTAAGTTAATGCAGTAGATATTCACAATTTTTAGCTTAGTATACAACATATATATGTACATACATAGATCCATCGGGGCTTGATGGAACCACGGCAACAAGGACATGGACATTTTGGAACGTGCTCCTATGCTTCATAATTTTACCATATATTGGCCTTCGCAAGTTCAAGAACAGCACCATTCCTAGGGAATGATACTGAAACTTCGTGACATGAATAGAGTTTAAAGAATAAGGCACTAAGAGCCTGTTTTCTACTTGCGGCAAATATTATACAAATATATATAGGTAGTATGGTTTTAAAATTTAAGTGAACATTATATGTACTAATTATTATGACTTAGATATTATACTTTGATAAACATTGTTCTTTTTTTGGCGAATATACTATACATATGCGGACTTTGGTAAAGTTGAAGATTGGAAAGTTTATAAATATATGTTCCAGTGACTTGTCGTTCAATTCAAATCGTGAAATACTAATTTTTCATAATAAGTTAAATTTTGTATCTTGTATCTAACACAATTTTTTTTCTTTAACCAAATAAAGTGCAGTATGTAAGCATATACATACATACATGCATAAATAGCGTAAATCCCAAATGGCTGATTTAGGACGAGCAGGGCTTAAATGAAGAATCTTGTTCATGTTCATCAATAATGATTGATGCGCAATATTCAGGGGAAATCACGAATGAATTTCGCTTGGCAATTTTAAATATGACGTGCTTAATGTGAGAGAGAATAAATTAAGGAAGTTATTTTTGATATCTTGCACATACATACATATGTATAAATATTAATTCAATATAATGCTGTGTGCTATAAGAATTAAATCAATTTCAAATCAGTGTGAAACCTTTTATGTCCAAACACAAATTAAAACGTGGGATGTATAAAAAGACATTATATTTATTTAATCTATTGAAGAGTTTCTTAATTGGCTTTATCTCACATATGACTCCGAATTTTACACAAATTGTGTGTATTTTGCTATACACAAAGTGCGTATTAATTGCACATTTTATATGTAATATCACACAACTACCTACACAAGTTGCGTGTAATTTTACATACATTTTTTTGGGAGCGCAAGTGTTGAAAATCGCAGCAATCATTGTAGGCAATTATATCGCCTACAATTATTGTAGTAACTTTCAACAAAAATTTCTTAGAGTGTTCGCGAAATAAATTTGTTTTGCGCAAATATCTAAATTAAATAAATTTTTTTTTTTAAATCGCAGCTATCTTCTATCCCATGAAGTTTAAATTTAAATGAGGAGAACCTTTTTAACGAGAAATATTTATTTTTATTTGTACTTTTAATTTAACCTTAATTTAATATCGGCGTCCATTATGTACCTACGTATGTAATTCGATTGATTGGTCGAATCGAAATGTCAAAATTTGAGCTTCGTAACTTTTTTGAATATACACAAGAAATTATAATGTTCGTGTTTATTATGTATGTAATTTCATAATGGGAAAGAAATTATTAGTCAAATAAAAGATCATTTTTTATCTTGTTTTGTAATCTTTTCGTAAAACTTAAGGCAGGTAGTTTTTGAAGTTATATTACTTATACAAATATAGCTGGTAAATATCCAGATTGAAAGCAGCACATAAAGATAATGTACTCGCATATTCATGTGCAATAATAGTAAGATGTAAGCGAAGAGTTTATAAGAGATGTCATAAAAAAATCAATAAAAAATTTTATGTTTTTAATAAAATAGTCGTTTTTAAGTTGAAGCACAGATAAATAACTAGTTATTTATCTGTGGTTGAAGCTAAAACGAAAACTCTCATATATTATATGCACATATACACACATGCTCATGAGATCAGGCAAAACCTTCTAACTAGAAAAAAATAAAAAGTAGGTATGTTAATAACGTGATTTTCGGAGAAAAGTGGGGCTAAAGGTGAAAAATCGCGAAAAAAAATTACGTTTTTCAATTTCCAGGGGTGATTTTGGCCAAGGAGTTGGGGGTAGGGAGGTTATCTTGACCTTTTTGGAAAGGGCTTTAAAATAGTGATTTTTTGAAATCGGTTTGGGGTCGCTGCGATGCGTAGAAAAAAAGATAAAAATAGCCATATAAGGTAACATCGTGATTTACGAATCACCCTGTAACTGCCAAACGGTGCGAGATGCCCCCTCCCTCCCCCCCTCCCCACCCATACGATTTTTGCTTGTCTCGGTCTGACCTTTCACCCCCTGCAGTATTGACCTCCCACCTCTGAACACCCTGTATATCAGAGCGATTTCTTAGGATATAAGAAAAAAGTAGCCAAAGTAACCCGCATCTACGGTATGTATTTACATATATGTAAATATAACTTGAATGTTAAAAGGTATCGCAGGCGGGACAAATAAAAGTTACAGCATATGTCAACTTGCAAGAGTCCGTTTTTGTGAACCAATTCTTAAGTCTAACATACATATGCTTTAATGAAGTGCATATTTACAAAGTAAGAACTTATTGCTTTAAATCAATGCATTTTTCTTCTATTCATAAGAAAAAAAAATTGTTATATAAAAAGGAAAAAACGTCTTACTTCGTATTAAAGATACATTTTCTAACTTGAATTTAAAGAAAATCGTATAATTGCTTTAAAGTTTACCCTACATATCAAAAATGGATTGGTTTAAATTTAAATCAATATCTAAGAGCTACGTTAATAATATTTTTTTTTTTTTGCAGGGAAGCGGGGAAATGCCGTTACGCACTAGGGAGGCCGAAGCCGCCCCTGTGCCGGACTCCCTGGCCACTAGGCCAGGCCTACCGGCTAAAACCCCGCTCTCCCCTCCAGGAACTCCACCCCGGGACCATCTTATTAGATATTACTTCGGGGTGGAGCCCTGTAAACTCGCCCGCATACGCAGGCACACTCCATTCATCATGGGAACACCCATCTCATTCACACAGCCAGCAGGGGCCCATCAGGGACCCCTTCCTTTGTCGGCACCCCCGATTTGAGCCAGCCAACCGGTGCCCCGGAGAGCACCCGTTGTTGTCAGCCCCCCCCCCCTCCTCCACACTGCTGGCGGGGACACCCCCTCCCAAAGGAGGCGATGCCCCGTCAGCCAACACACACTCCGCGCAGACATCCGTCTCCATTCACACAGCCAACAGGGGCTCCCTAGGGAACCCCCGTTTTTGTCGGCATACACGATACAGGCAGAAATAATAAATAAATAAATAACAACAAAAATAAATAAATATTTCCACACACACCAAAAAGATAAATTACCACGAAGAGCCAACAGGAGCCCCCATGGGGACACCTGTTTTTGTCAGGCAGACACCAAAAAACAAAAGAACACACCAAAGTTAAATAAAAACACGCAAACAACACAGAGCCAACAGGGGCCCCGTTAGGAACCCCTGTTGTTGTCTCTCTCCTTCTGACGGAGGATCCCTCTCACAAACGAGGCAACCCTCCGCCAGAAGTCGTCACACTGCAGCATAACCCCGACTAAGTTGTCAGGGGTTATGCTGCCCGTCACCGCTTCCAAGTCGGCCCGCTCCGCCCTCCACCGGACACATTCAAAGAATGTGTGGAGAGCGGAGTCGGATGGGGAATCGCAGTAGGCGCAGCACGGGCTCGGTACCTTCCCCATATTATAGAGGAAGGACCGGAAGTGCCCGTGCCCCGTCAGCATTTGTGTGAGGTAGTAATCGACCTCACCATGCTGACGGTCCAGCCAGGTGTCCAGCCGCGGAATCAACCGAGCTGTCCACCTGCCTCGCGCCTCCCCATCCCATCGCGCTTGCCAGGACGCAATGGTCCTGGCTCGGGCCACCCTTGGAGCTTCCCCCCCCCCCCCCCCCCCCAACACAGATTTCTCCCGGTGGACGAACTGTCGTTCCCTGGCTAAGAGGTCAATTGGAATGACCCCCGCGAACACTAAAACCGCCGGCTCCGAGACCGTACGGTAGGAGCACGCGATGCGGAGGGCAGCACGGCGTTGTACCGCAAGGATACGTTTCCGATACTTCTCCCACCGCATCGAGTCGGCCCAGACTTCCGCTCCGTAGAGCATAATCGCCTCGGCGGTGCGGAGCAGCAGACGTCTTTTGCAGGGTCTGGGTCCACCAATGTTGGCCATGACCTTGCTCAACGCCGCCGTCACCGCAGCCGCCTTATCGGCCCGGCCCTTGATCTCGCCCCAGAAGGTGAGCCTACAATCGAGACTCACCCCTAGGTACTGATCGCAGGCCGCGTCTGGACCGACATGTCTCCTACCCGCATCTTCAAAAGCAAGGGGATGCGCTTCTTGGTAAGAAGGACGATCTCGGTCTTGGCCAACGCCAACTCCAACCCGTGGTCGCGTAGCCAGGAACCTACCCGACGCATCACCTGGTTGAGCCTCATTTGAGCCTTTTCGACATCTCTGGCGGTAATGACCGCCGCGATGTCGTCGGCATACCCAACCAGGAAAGACCCTTCAGGCATCTCCATACGAAGGATCCCATCATATGTGTAGTTCCATATGTCGGGTCCCAGTATGGATCCTTGGGCCGCCCCTGCCGAGAGAACCCTCGTCTCCGGGCCATCCTCCGTGTGGAAGGTGAGGGTACGATCCTTCAGGTAATCCCTCATCATCTGCAAGAGATACTGAGGGACCCTGAAGTCACGCTCTAGCGCGTTAAGCGCGTCCCCCCACCTTACCGAGTTGAAGGCGTTGCACACATCCAGAGTTACCAGCAGGCACACCGGGCGAGAATAGTGATTCCCGCATTCGGTGGCCCGGGCCGCGTCGACTACCTCCTGGATAGCATGTACCGTCGACTTCCCTTTCCGAAAGCCATACTGCCTCTCGGAAAGGTCTCCAGCAGCTTCGACGGCTGCTTGGAGGCGAGGCTTCAGGAGCTTCTCCAGGAGCTTGCCGGCCGTGTCGAGCATGCACAGCGGTCTGTACGACCCGGGGGACCCTGCTGGTCCTTTGCCCTTGCTGATAAGCACAAGCCTAGCCGTCTTCCAGCGGGAGGGAAACACTCCCGCCTTCAGACAGGCATTGTACATATCAAGCAAGAGCCCTGGATGGCTCGCCGTCAACGCCTTCAGCACCTCTGCTGGAAGTCCGTCGGGCCCTGGTGCCTTCTTATTCTGAAGGCTTTGCGAGGCACTGATTAACTCCTCCGTTGTGAACGGGGGAGGATCAAGTTCCTCGCGGGCCGCGAAATTTGGCACCAGCGGATGGGTGGGAAAAAGGGCATCCACAATGGATCGGACCGTCTCCGCATCGAGGGGAGCGCTCTGCGAGAACGCCCCCAACTTGCGGAGAACGATCCTATACCCTAATCCCCAAGGATCTTTGTTAAGGTCCTCGCCCAGCCGCTGCCAGCATCGGCGCTTACTCCTTTGGATGGCCCTCCGAAGGTTCTTTTTCGCTTCCAAGTGATCGGCAGATCTACGGGCTGCGTCGGCATCGCGTCGGTCAGCTCTTTGGGCCAACCGCCCGTACAGCCTGCTCGAGAGGTGGCAAACCCTCTGGTATCCCATCAATGGTTCGCCGGCCGCGTTCAATGGCTAGAGACAGCCTCTCGACGTCCATCCTGGCGACATCCCATCTGGGCGGACCCTGCGAGCGCCGGGCCCGCACTGGCGCTACATCACGCACGCGGAACGTGATGTATTGGTGATCGCTGGCTGTATAGTCCTCGATCACCCGCCAGTCCTGCACGCGTGCAGCCAGATTTTCCGTCGCAAGGGAGACATCAATAATTGTCTCCCTGTAGCCAGGACGCCGGAAGGTGGACGTCGAGCCGGTGTTAAGAACGACCAGCCCAGTCCTGGACACAAAATCCAGGACACGTCCACCTCGAGAGTCGGGTGTTGGTTCCCCCCACTCTAAGGCTTTCGCGTTAAAGTCTCCAGCCACCACCAGCTCCCCATCCATGCCGCGGACCGCGTCCTCCAGACCATCCAACTTGGCCTGGAAGTCCGCGATAGGCTCGTTTGGAGTGAAGTAGCAGCTGACGTATGTAACGCCCCTGCTCTTCACCCAAACGAAGCCAGCGCCCGCGCCATGGTCCACAACGTCGAAACGCCGTGGGTCAGGGACCCAGATTGCCGCCGTGCCAAGGGTATCACGATACCACGTCGGCTCAGACCCGTCTCGGTACTGTTCGCTGACCAAAACGATGTCAGCGTCTTTCTCGAGACGGATCTGGGCCAACAGATCGTGAGCCGTCCTGCTCCTGTTGATGTTTCCCTGAAGGACAATCACCATCACAGTTACTTAGTCTTAATTGCGTTGAGGGCCTTACGAAAGGCCCCGCAGTCACCCGACCCTGCGACGTGTCGTCGGGCCCCGGCATTCCCCGCCACCTCCGGGCAAAGGAAACATACCGGAGACGCGGTACACGTCGCCACCTTATGACCTAATCCCCCACACTTGCGACAACACATGCTCCGGTCCGGTCCCTTGCAGGAGAGGCTCTGGTGGCCGTACCCCAGGCACTTAAAACACCTGGGAACAACCACGCGCCTGCGGATCCTGCACGAGACCCATCCAACCCTGATACGAGCGGTCTTCAACAACTTCACCGCGGCTGTCTCCTCCGCCTCTATAATGGCCAGGCATTGGCCGCGGCTGTTTGGGCGGGTCAGCACGACCTGGAGGTGCCCGTCGTATACCCCCAGAATCTTCCTGAGGGCTTCTACGACCTCCTCCCTGGTCGTGCAGCTGTCAAGCTCTCTGATCTCCAGGGTAGCCCTGGGTACCAGCTGCTTGACACTGCCCGCTGACCCGACAGCGCCCTTCAAGGCGTTTGAGAAGGCCGGCCGCGTCTCTTTGGAGGACTGCCCAAGCTCTAGCAGTACCTCCCCGGCCTTAGTCTGCCGGACAGCCTTGACCTTCACCCCGCAGCTTTCGGGGTCGACAGCTTTACGGACAGTGCCTAGCACGTCCGCAAACGTCTTTCCCGCCGCGGGCTTCAGCAAGATGGCCTCCGGCTTAGGCTTCTTTGCCGGAGCTGCTGAACGATCAGGGGGCTGGGTCTGGACCGGAGCCGAAACTTTCGTCGCTCCCCCGTTCTCTGGGTCCTTCGGTTTCTTCGGCTTCCTCTTCTTCGGTTTCCCCTTTCCCTTCGGCATCTCGTCTTTCTTATCATTTGCCCCCTTGCCTTTCCGGACCACTTCGGTCCAGGCGGGGGACGCCTCCTCTCTCCTCCTCTTTCTCGCCTCTCCATCCGGTTGAAGCGGCGGGCTGGAGGCACCCCTCTTCCCCACCGCCGGCGAAGCCTGCACGCTCTCTGCTACGAGCAGGGCAGTTTGCGTACCACAGGACTTCGCCGGTGGTATCTTCGGAAGGGGGCCCTTGTCCACCCGCGACGCAGTCCCCACGTTCACTGCCGTCAACGGGGCAGTTTGCGTGGAGCAGGACTTAGTCGCGGGTTTCCCCTTGGAGAGGCCATGGCGGACCCCCGCATATGTCCTCCTGGATTCTTCCAGGTCGTCAAGGCCCTCCTCCAATGCCGGAAGACCGTCTTTGACGACCTTTGATATGTTGGGCTGCTTCTTAAGAGCAGCCAACATTTCTTTTATGAGGCCCCTCATTTTGGAGAAGCCCTTCTCCATTCGGGCCTCCATCGCTGCCAGCCTATCCTCAAGGCTGGGCGTGGCCCGCGCCGCTCGAGCCGTCTCAGCGCCCGATGCCCCAGCTGCCGAAGAGTCCACAGAGGACTCTCGAGAACGGTCACTATGTACCGCCCGCGCATCCGGGACTGTCTCAGGGGCTGGTGCGCGTAATGCGTTGCCAGCTGCTGTCGAGTCCCCGGGCGTCTCGCATGAGCGCGCCCGCTCCACCGGCGTTTGAAGCACCGGTGAGCGGGGCACTCGCGACCTCCTCGCGAAGGGATTGACAGGCGTGCTGCCTTCCCCCTCGCCACCAACACCCACAACACCAACACACGATTTAAAATTTTCAGAATCCATTTAAAGCAAACTGAAAATGTATTCGAGTACGGGTTCGCGTTCTCGGACCACAGCCGAGGCAACCGCCAGCATTACGCCTCCCGCAGCCCCCGTACTTATAGGAAGGCACTCCTCTTCCCACCGTCCTTTCCCCTCTTCGAACAGGCCCCGAATCACCAGTGACCTGCCTCCGAAGGTTCCGTAGGCTTTCCGAGGAGCACCCCCCGTCCGACCTAAGGATCAGAGCGGGGTTTTCTCCCTAGACCTAGGGTGTGCTACTCCCTAGGGCCACAGCTCCTCGAGGTTACGAGTGCACCAAAGAGGCGTGTTGGATCCCGAATCCCGCAGGCAGACGTTCACCTCAACCTCCAGATGCACCCCCTCCTCGGCTCGCTGCATCGTCCGTGCAGGAGAAACACACGGCCGTCTCTCTGCCAGGTTCGGACGAGAACTCCGATTGTATAGAGACACCGATGGATTCGGTGCCCCTACACGACAGTAACCATCGGAATGGTCCGGGACTGCTTATTCCCCGTCGAAGCAGGTATTCGCAGCTCCCCTCCATTTCTGGAGGGAATTCCCCTATCCGCCACCCGGGGACCCGTCTGGTAGCAGTCCGTACCTGCCCCAGCTACGTTAATAATATAAAGGGGTTCATCATAAAAATAATGAAATAATCGGAGAATCGGACGGAGTTTCTTAAACGTAAGAAAACTAACTTTAATAAACTTATTAAAAACTTATTTAATTTAATAAAATATATTTCTTTTTCCTAGTGACTATCATACATATTCGCATTCAATATCAGTTTTCATTAATTAATATTAATTTTTTTAATTAATTTACATTTTTTCTGAGTGTACTTACCTTTGAACAATTACGCAGTCAAACAATGGACTAATTCATTATTTGTCTTATTAAAATAAGTATAAATTTTTACCTTGATACATATACATACATACAAATAATTGGCACAATTTGTAGAACGTTTACACTATTCTTACCTTTTCAAAAAACAATCCCGAAAATCATGCATTTTTCAGGCTTCCAATTGTATTGACCTTACGAATTTTTCCAAAAGTTTTTTGGGAAGAAAACCAGCTATAGGTAAAAATTTTAAATTTTTAAATATTTCCGACAAAAATTACTTACATATTCAGCATGCTAGGTTTCAAATAAATGCCCCAATAAACTTCCATAAAAGTAGTTAAAGATATTTAAAACTCAATGCAAGCCACGCTTGCCGAGGCGGAGTTTATAGAAACGAGGATGAGGGGTTTTTATTTTGATAAACATTTTTGTTCAACTTAGGATGGTTTATTTTTAAATAAAAAAAGTGCAATTAAGTTTTCAGCTATTTTTTCATAAATAGTCCCGGAAGAGGCCAGTTTATTACGTTAAAGCCCCTAAAAAAATTCCTAATTTGGGATGCGGGCATGTCCTTAATACGATCAGCTATGGTGTACAAGTCTAACTCATACTCAGTATAAGAATTGGTGCCTGCTGAAATTTTAAATTTTTAGTTGGTGATTTATTAAGGAACATAAATGTTTACATATTATTGTTGCCAATTTAATTAGAGGTTTGCGCATAACTGTTTTTGGCAATTCTAGGAGATATTTTGGAATGCTCTCACCACAAAGAAACTTGCACAAAACCTGTGAAAATATGATGCAGTTATGGCGCAACATATTGTAGTTGCAAGCTCTGAAAAAAAAACATATAATACAATTTTTATGTCTCCCTCAGGATCAAGTACGCTGATTGAGGTTTCAATTTAAAACAACTCACAAACATCTGATTTAACTTGGATAAATAGGTGACCGACTGCCAGAATGAGCGGCAGTGGAGGAGGAAAAGCATTCTTAATTAGAAATATGTTTTACTCACCTAAACGGACCCGTAGATAATTCTTCAAGTTCAAGGAACTCTTCGAATTCTTGGAAGGATACAGCGGTTTGACCGATTCTGTCCACCATTTCAGGATACTATCAATATAAAAACACAAATAGTAAATATGGTCAGTAACCTATTAGGGGACCAAATATCAAGATCTTAAAACGAATATATTAAAGTACTTGAATGCATAAAAAATTAAATTGAAAAATAAAATTAATAATTCGGCAATAATGCATGAGCAGTAACTTAATCAGAATAAATCCGCTAGAATCATTGGATTAAGTAGTTTCATAAGTTTTGTAGAATAAAATAAAGATAGTTTTTTTCGTATATGCACAACAACACAACAAGCATTCGTGTTTTGAATTAATACAATAATTAATCAATTAATACGTACTTCTAGAATACCGAACGCCGAGAACTATTTATCTAATTATCTGTCCTCTGAAAAATAATTATTTAATCTTATATACATATATAATTCTTCTGTACGTGTGTATGTCACTGAACTCCTTCTAAACGGCTGAACCGATTGTGTTAAAATTTTTGGTGTGTGTTTGAGTGTCACCCTGGATTGTTTAGATTTACATTCGGGCCCGGTAGGAGAGCCACTAGATGGCGCTGCAATACATTAACTTCTTGCCGTTCAACCGATCGTCCTGAAAATTGGTATACGTAAGTATTTGAACACGGTGAATATGTTCACGTCATCCATTTTGCAATAACTCGCCACTAGATGGCGCTACAGCACATCAAATTCTTTACCGTTCATCCGATCGTCACAAAAATTAATATACGTAGGTATTTGAACACGGTGGATATTTTCGCGTTATCCATTTTGCAATAACTCGCCTTTAGATGGCCATGCAGTACATGGGCATGTTGCGCTTAACCTTCTGAGTAACATTTGATCAATTTGAAATTAACAACATTGTGATTTTATTAAAGTTTACTTCTATTTTAGGGATAGTTGTGCCCGGGCAACGCCGGCTGCGGGCCAGCTAGTAATTTGTAATTTATTTACAGCTTTTTTAATCGAAACTTCCTCATATTTCTTTCAAATTTAGCCCAAGGTAGTTGTTAGTTATGTATGTGCAGCCAAATTGAAAAGTTTGGGCATAACGATAATAGAAAAATTTGAAGAGATTTCAAACTGGTGTACAAGATATGCCAAGATCTACATAACGATTTTCATAAAATTTGAACCACATATTATTTATTTCTTTTCTTATTTTTTTTAATTATTATTAAACGCATGAACTCGTGTCTTACTTAATTAAATAAAAGAACCCTATCTAATATTATTCAGTAGTTTTATGAACCTTACTTTTAATGGTGGGAGTCCCTTGATGCCCTTAGATGAGTAACTCCATTCTTTGCCAAAGGCATAAACTCCCACGTGCCAAATCCCATCCACGTAATTACCACCTGAAATAATAAAACTAAAATTTATTTTTTCCAAATATCTAAAAGATTTAAAAATGGAGTGAAAAACAAACCTAGGAACAGTATGCTGGTACGAGCTAATCCCATCGACATATCGTACATGAAGAGAAGAACTGAGTTGGGGGCAGCGGAGTCTAAGATTCTTTGTAATCTGTAATCAATTACATGCAATTTAAAACCATACCATACCAACGAATATCAGTTAGGATGGGTGCACGCTCAATGGCATTCGAATTTATTGGTCGTGCATATAACAGATTTGCACGGGTAGTGCTAAAAAATTTTATTATATTCTCAAAATATCCTATGCTGCAAAATTCCTATTATTTGGGCTGTTTTAACAATTTAAAGTCAAAACAGTGCGCATGAATAACTTTTAGCATAGCATAAATAAATATGAATCTAAGTAATTAAATATTTCGGAATTCATGTTATCTCTTCAATACTTCTTGAAATTATTTTATTTGGGAGCGAACTTTTTATTAATAAATATATTTAATTTTTTTGATTCCTGTCAAAGTGCAGATATATTCCCACCGACCGGAACTCACAAATATTTAAGGCAACCATTTTGTGAAAAATATTTGTTTGCACTTTTTCTCGAATGTTCAATAATAATGTGCGAGAAAATAGCAATAAAATTAGAATTGTTATCTTTTTAATTTAATTCAATTCAATTAGGCTCTTTATTTATGTAACTATGAGTAAAATAATCACAGAAAAACTAAGCATAAAGAAGTTTCATGTCGAACAAAAATTTGAAACGTTTTTCGCTAGGAGGCATCCACCGCAAGGCAGCCATCCACCAGTTTCAGAAAGCTTTTCATACCCTTCATACCTCACACACTCATGGATTGTTCTTCTCATTCTCTTTGAAAGAACGTATGTTCGCGCAGGAGAGGAAAGGCAATCGAGTGTGCGCGATTGCAACTAAAAGGAAAAGAGGATTGTTGGGTGTTTTCTTCGAAATTTATAATTTCTGCCCATATGTATAGTTTTCGTTCTGGTTCATGCCTATTAAATTCGTATACAGGGTGCTCAGAGGTGGGAGGTCAATACTGAAGGAGGTGAAAGGCCAGACCGAGACAAGCAAAAATCTAACGGTTGGGGAGGGGGGAGGGGGAGGGGGCATCTCTCACCGTTTGGCAGTTACAGGGTGATTCGTAAATCAGGATGTTGCCTTATAAGGCTATTTTTATCCTTTTTTCTACGCATCGCAGCGACCTCAAAAAGTCACTATTTTGAAGCCCTTTACAAAAAGTCCAAATCCACCCCCTACCCCGAACCCCTTGGCCACAATCACCCCTAAAAGTTGAAAAAAGTAATTTTTGTTCGCGATTTTTCACCTTGAGCTCCACTTTTCTCCGAAAGTCACGTTATTAACATACCCACTTTTTATTTTTTTTAAATTACCTTTCCAAAAAGGTGGAACAGAGTTTTTCTGTGCGCTTTAGCTGCTAAAACACACTGCGATTGCGGTTTTAAGTAGAATCTCCTAAAAATGCATTCTCCTTCGCCACACTTTTCTAGCAACTTCTGGTAAAACTGTGGAGTTGGGAGGATCACCTAAAACTAAAATAAAGTGATAATTATTTAATTACCAGTTGAATAGTCCCGATTTTAGAAAACTTTATTGCGTCTTCGTAATTAAATACTAAGAAACCGAAAATAAAATGCAAATACCACATAGAATAATAATTGAATATATTCTTACACAGGTCAGTTCCTGTGTTATTTCTTGTTGTTTATAAACTGGCAATTTCTTAATTTCTTTGTGCGGTAGTGCAAACATTTCTCATGTATTCCTTATGTACAAACAAATAACTTTTTCTGACGCCAATAATCTTAAGTAAAAAGCTTAGCATTTCTCTTATTGCGCAAACTTTTCGATCTTCCATAGCATCCGCAGACCCAATAATGCATTTATGTTATGTATCTTCTAACATAATTCTTGAATATTCTATCCATTTAAAAAAAAAATCCATCTTCCACCAAAATCATAGGTTGGCAGGATCATCAAAAAGTAACATAAGACCACAGATAAATAATACAGATGCTCAGCCACCATGTTAAAAAATCGAACCAATGCAACATTTTCGCTAGCCAAGTTTTCGGCTCTCTAGCCAAGTAATGTTGCGCAGCAAATAAATGTTGAGAATGAATATTTACAAAGCAGTCCATTTCCTCAAAAATGCTCGCTCGTGTTCTAGCAACTATGCCACAATTGATCTGAAGGAGCAAAAGAAATGGAAATATACAAATATAGGAGCATTAGAGCAGCTAGAGAATCTATGAGGGAGCTCATAATTTATATACAACTTTTTTAATACGGCCCAGGAAGAAGAAGAGTAGTGTCGGGGATAGTAGACAGACATGCTTATCACGCAAGGTGCCCGGGTTCAATCCTTCGTCGGTACCTACATTTCGGTGCTACTGTTTTATTTTTCTATATATTTTTCAGACTGTTTTTGTGGAGTTTTAAAACCCAGATGTGCCCCTTGTAAAATAAGCAAATTTCAAGTCAATTATAAATATCGGAAATGCTCCAACAATAAAATCTAGCAAGTCGCAGTCCAAGAAGGGAAAAAGTCGTGTTCTGCGGATTGATCAATACCAGCGAACCATTGTTTTTTTCCCTCGTTGCTTCGCTAATTTTTCTAGTATGCGTGAATAATCCCCTTGCGCATTCTCTTTCCCTTTTTCTGTATCACTGTATATTGACGCAGAATAGGATGGAATTATTGCAACATTGAAGTTCCCTTACGCCTCACTTTCATTCAAGCCGGCGCCCACGAACACCTCGCTGCTCTCGTGTCCTGACGCTCGACCAAGTGGGCAAGTGCAGAGGCTTCAGCTTCAATTCATATTGCTGATGTTGCGGCTCTCGACCAATTTACGGCTGAGGTTGCAAAATGTTGCATATGGTTATTTCTCTCCTATTCTTCCCTATTTGCTTCCTGAGAGATAAAATGTAGCTATATGCATGTGCCCAAGAAAAAGGCAATTCGGCAACTTTGAAAATTTCTTGCCTATTCGACTGGGCATCTGTATTATTTTACTTACTTAGGACCATCAGCTTAGTTCAAGCTTCAGAGAAATATTAATCTCTTGCATGAAACTGATCATCATTTGGTCCGGTGTTAGTAATACCACACACCAAACCGTTACATGCAAAATGATTAAACAAGGACTTTTTTAGCACATGCTTACTAATACGAGTATCAAACAAATCAGCATGCTTGTTAGCACTCAAACAGATACGGTTAATAGGTTGGAAATATCCGTAGTTAGTTCGAGATTTAGTAGTTTGGAACAAGGGCACATTCCTTAGGTTATGAGGATTTTGTTTGAAGATAAATAAATTTCTCAGAGACGGAGAATCTACCACACCATTAATTAGTTGGTGGACAAAGGAGACATCTGCCATAACACGACGATCTTCGAGCGAAAGAATTCCGAGTAAAAGACAGCGGTCTTTATATGGAGGAAGGATATGGGGATTTTCCCACGGTAGATTACCCAACGCGAACCTAACAAACTTTTTCTGCACAGACTCAATTCTATTGATATGTCTGGCATAATAAGGTGACCAAACTAGACTGCCGTATTCAAGGATAGGTCTTACAATGGAAATGTATAACTGCTTATATACAGTTATATTATTAAATTCACGAGACCATCTTTTTACAAAACCTAACAAGGCAGAAGCCTTGGAAACCATATAATTAATATGTTTAGTAAAGTCAAGCTTTCTGTCTAGAAAAATACCAAGGTCACGAACACAGTGAACTCGGCGAAGAGTACAGCCGGACAAGGAGTAGTTGAAAGTCAAGGGATTGTGCCTTCTATGAAATGAAATAATTTCACACTTAGATATATTAAGTTCCAAATTATTGTACAGGCACCAAGACTGTAAGATATCTAAATCATTTTGAACTAACTGGCAGTCATTAATATTTTCGATACGACGGAAAATCTTCATGTCGTCAGCATAAATAAGAATATTGCAGGATTTCAACAAGTGTGTGATATCATCTACAGCTAAAATAAATAGAAGGGGGCCAAGATGACTACCCTGAGGGACACCTGACGTAGCTTTAATACTTCTCGACAAAGAGCCACGAAAAGAGACATGATATGTTCTGTCATGTAAATATGACTGTACCCATTGTAGGAAAAGGGAAGGGAAACCCATACTTTTCAATTTGAGAATAATGACAGAGTGAGAAATTTTATCGAACGCCTTGCTAAAATCAGTGTAAATACAATCAGTCTGATGATTGGTTTTAAATCCATTTAAGGTATCCTCAACGAACTCTAGGAGATTAGTGGAAGTAGAACGACCTTGAAGAAATCCGTGTTGATTAATGGAAATAAGCCGTGTACATACCTTTGAGAGTTCCGAATAAATAATAGATTCAAAGAGCTTGGGAATACAAGATAGTTTAGCAATAGGCCGATAATTACAAACGTCGCTACGGCATCCTTTCTTAAAGATTGGAATAATAAAGGAGTCCTTCCATACACGAGGAAATTGTCCGGAATTAAGTGACTTCTGAAAAATAGTAGACAAGGGATTAGCAAGCGCATTGGCACATAGTTTAAGAATAACAGGGGGAATACCATCAGGGCCAGAAGAATAGTCAACCGGAAGATCACCAATGAATCTGTGAACAGTTTCAGGAGTGATATTAAAGGGAAGATCAAAAGGGGTTGGGTTAAGGTTAAGATGGTGAAACTGGTTAGAATCAGGTTGGAAATTAGGAGAGCAAAAAGACTTTTCGAAAAAGGATGCAAACATGTCACAGATTGTTGGCGAAGTTCCGCTCGAAGAACCCCCATAAGACATATTGCAGGGATAGTCATCGGAACACCTTTTAGAATTAACGAATTTGAAAAACGCGCGCGAATTGCTATACATTTCATTTTTAGTTTTGTTGAGGTACTCATTATAAAGATCAGAGGCAAGGTTATTAAATTCCTTATAACACTCAACAAATGTGGTATACGACAAAGAATCCTTCTTCTGCAGATGTAACTTCCATAATTTATTTTTCTTATTCTTTAGCCTTTTTAAATCAGAATTGAACCAGGGGGGCGAGGAACAAGGAGGACGACGGCGTTTAACATCTTAATTTATCTGTGATAAGACCTTAATTTATTAATAACCAGTGGAGTAACCCTTGATTAAAACAAAAAACTTTAACGCGAGTTCATGCGCACCGAACAGAGTGACAACTGGATAAAAATGTGCTTCACACGACAATTCCTCTGCTATTGCATCATTTCTTTGTCTGCTTAAATACCGATTCACACATATCAGGGTCCGAAACGTGTCAGCAACATGCCGTGCCCGGACCAGGCATCCGTGTCAGTCAGTACCCACTGACATATAGAACTGGACTGCCGATCAAATGCAAAATCGCACCTCAAAACTAAGACGACTTTTTGACATAAGATTCCTATCTCTTTCCCCCATCCGGCGCCCAGGCGAAATGCATATGTTAGACAAAATAGAATATGTTTTTATATATCTGACTCTTGCGTTCTTCCGGCCCCGAGCTGATTGGTGTCGTAATGTTTTTTAACAATTACTCAAAATATAGGGCGAATTTAAAGGGGCCGTTTTGTGACAACTTATATTTATTTATTTTCTTTCTTTTAACATACATTGCAAATAATTTAATGTGTTTTTCTAGCATGAATTTTCTAAAGTAGGCTTGCATCTTCACTTAAAATGGTTTGCATTTCCACTTAAAATGGTCTCACTTTTCGACCGTCGATTGGCAGTCCAGTTCTATATGTCAGTGGTCAGTACCATTCACATAGATCCGTGCCGTTTCAGTCACTGTTTCGTGTGAGTTCAAAGTGATTAGAGCAAACTAACCCGGCAATTTTTTATTTTCTTCTTGCGTCGATATAGAATTTCTTATGTATTTCATACAAACAAATTCTTTCTTCGCGCCGCCAAATATTTTAAATAAAAAGCTTTACATTTCTCTTTTCGCGCAAACTTTTCGCCCTGATCATTCGCTTCTACTTTGAAGCACTCGCAGACCAAATATCTATAACTCATCGCGTAAACAAACCGCGCATCTCGACTCTGAAATGCCTCCCAAGTTCATGATCATTAAATTATTTTACTCATTTAGAGTACTTTCCATTCTACATTACATAGCAAGGGTTTCGTCCCTTCAAAAGTTCATTCAACTGGGTTCATTGCCCTCTCAATGAATCCACCGGTAAAGTTTACAATGTCTAAGCCGGACCGATTTGGATGAAATTGAGCAGAAAGGTAAATATGGCCTCAAATGGAAAGAATATGCAAAAATTTCTCCGCGGAAAACAACACTTTTCGATAAAATTAACTTTAAAATTTTTGTAACGTCACTTAGCTGTGACGCAAATTTTTGCAATTTTTTCCACTTCGTCTGCGCAATTTCGTCACTGAACCCTAAAAACTCCTTTTTAATACTTTTCGTACCAATAAAATCACTGCACATCACATTTTTCCCATTTTATTAACGAATTTAACTACACCACGACTCCATCACAAAACGATAAAAACAAATCTGACATCTTCGCATTTGACACTTCTCATTTAAACTCCTATGGTGAGTTCACATTACCAACCATTAAATGCGACCAAAAATGTTCGGTAATTTTTAATTCATTTATATTTTGTTTTACCAAAATGTCTCCAGTTGCCATTTAGATATGTACATATAACACCTTTTTTCAATGCCTACCGACGGAAGATTTTCCTTCTACACAATGCCTACTGATGGACGATTTGGTAATAGGGTACTTTCGGTAGTCAAAAATAAATTATGAAATTTGATAAAAATTAAAATGTATGTAGAAATATACTTAAATATTCTGATTTTGAATCATTATTACACACTGCTGTTTTATAATATTAAAATTAAAAGTCGTAATTTTTACTCTGTATATCACGTGACCTAACCCGGGGTCTCCACTGGCAATTTCTGTCTTAACATTTCTGTCCGAACAGAAAAAAAGTCCAATGGAGACCAAAATGTTATAACAGAAAATCTGTTAAGACAGAAGTGTTATAACATTTTTCCAGACAGAAATGTTAACATAAATGTCTTCATCTGTCACTTTGTGAATTTTCAAAATGGCCACTGCGAGATTTTTCGAGGCAAAATGTTATGAAAATGATTATTTTTGTCAGGTACAGAGACTGTTTGTGGACTAGTAAGCTTAAAATTATAAAAAGAATGATTTCAACAAATTTGCATTGGAGAAAATAACTCAGGAATTTAAATGGAGCTGAAAGGCAACATGACAGAAATGTAAAGACAGAAATTGCCAGTGGAGACCGGGCGTATAAAATGTCTAAGATGGCGCTGATAGGCAAGATGTTAAGACAGAAATGTTAAGACAGAAATTGCCAGTGGAGACACGGGGTAAAACACGAGCCGAGTCTCAAGTTGCCCCTAGAGCCTACTACCAAGCATTTCGTTTTTTCTACACCTATCTTCAGCCCCAAGCTGCTCACCCCTCTCTCAAACTCACTGACCGACTCACTCATTTTGTGTTCTATTTCGCCTGCAACAAGCAGAAAATCATCCGCAAACTGGGAAAGAGAAACATTCGTACCCACCGCCTCGAAAAGAGAGGCAGTATACAGATTAAACAACACGGGGCTCAAGGCACTGCCCTGGGGAATACCGCCGATCGACCTCTGTCTCTGATCTCCCATTGTCAACACCCTACCTCTAAAAAAGGTAATCACCCAATTTATAAAGCATAAAGGTATGCCACACTCAAGCATCTTAAAATATAATTTTCCCAAATCAACGCAGTCATAGGCATTTTTCAAGTCAATAGTAATGATACCCACTTTCTTGAAAGTCCTTCTGAGGTCTGAAATGGTTTGTCTTACAACACCCAGACACATGGCTACAGACCTCCCTTTTCTATACGCGAAGAATTTGGTGGGCAAGATGTTATTGTTTTCCATTAAATCGACTATTATTTCCTTGATCCTAGTGTTGATAACCTTCATAGCTACATTGATAAGGGAAATTGGTCTGAAATTGTTGATGTCATCGAGGTCTCTGCCAAGTTTGGGTATTGGAACCACCTTAATGATAAGCCATTCAGCAGGGATTGTTCCAGAGTCAAATGTGCGGTTGAGAAATTCCACCAGACTCACTTTCGCCACGTCGGATAAACCTTTAAGCATGTCAAACGACACACCATCCGCCCCAGGAGCAGAGCCAGACTTGCGCGCAAGGATCGCATAAACCCCGTCGACCGTGAGGTCCAGATGCCTAACGTTTGTTTCATCAAAAAGCGACGGTATGAACGATGCTGCACTCGCTTTACTTACAACCAGGTTCAAAAAATCTCTAGCTTTAGCAGGGTTCCACCCCGAATACTTCACAGTACTACCTCCATTCAGACCCCTAATTATCTTCCAAAAACCAGCAACATCACCTCGCTCCCCCAATCTCTCAATCAAAGCGTCCCAACCCTTCCTCATTTCAATCTTCTTAATGCGCCTGAACTTTGCATTTAATCTATTATGTTCTACAAGGTCCCTGATGTTGCTCAACCTGTTGAATTTTGCAAGAGCATTGCTCTTCAACCTGAAGAGTTTTTCAAGCTCATCATTCCACCATGATTTAGGCTTGTATCCCCTACCCCTGTCATTTACAACAACAGTAGCCCTACTTATTTCGCGCCTGATAGAGCCGATAATTCCTAACTCATTTATCGAATCATTCTCCAAAGATTTAAGCCTTTTGAATAATGAATTTTTTGCAGCTATTATTTTTTTCCTACTCTCAGTGGACGGAACATCCAATTCAATTGAAATAGGCAAGTGGGGACTGCCTCCAAAAGAAATGTTTAGAGTGGACCACTTAAAATTAAACATATTGAAATTGACAAAAGTCAGATCTAGAACGCTCTTTGAAGCATATTTATTTCTTGTAACACACGTGAAACTTGAGTTATTTAGACATCGAAAGCCATAATCTGTGGCAATCTCATGAAGAATTTCTCCTTTTCTACTTGTAGTAGAGTCACCCCAAATTGCGTTCCTCGCATTAAAATCACCAGCGATCATGGCTCTACCATTTTGAACTGCATGAAAGAACAACTCTTCTATTGCATCCTTGAAAGAGCCATTGCTCAAATTGGGTTTAAGATAAACCGCGAACAACGAGATTACATTATCATTAATATTAACCGAAACACCGCACGAGTCGGCACCAATAGGTGAGATAATTTCACGAGCACCTAATCTTTCATCGATGATGATAGCTGTGCCACCATATCCATCACCTCTGTCTTTTCTTATTACCGAGTAGCCTTTGAGCGAGTGTCATATAGGCAACAACTGTCAGTTCAGTGTAAACAGCTGGAACATATCTGTCAACTTTAACTTCAAGGAGTAATAATAGGGTACTTTCGTCAGTGCATTTTATTTGTACCTATTTATTTATTAAAATTCAAACCGGTTTTGTAAATGCAGATAGTACGAATCTGCTAAAAATTGATTCAATGATGGTTGCAAAGTTCTTTGCATGTAACCCAGACTTCTGTTCTGCCGAATTCCGGAATGTTAAAACATCTTTGTAAGTTCCTCATTTCAATAGCATCTGGCACTTTGATGAACAACTTTTCTGGAGTTTTAATGCTAGTATTTGTACAACTAGACACTACACACCAACGATAAAGATTGTAATTCATTATTTTCCCAAAAAATACCATATATTTATAGCTTTCAACGTTGAAGGAGTGCCGGTCGTACATAACCGATTGTTGTTGACAGCGGTTTTGGCGGAATAAAAAAGATTTAAAATTTAAGTTAATTTTATGGGAAAAAGCGTGTTTATTTTTTCCGAAATATATTTTTTGTGGCTTCTTAGTGGGAAAACCAACATTTTGAAATACTTTTCCCCCTCCCTCATAAATGGACTATTTTCATGTGTTAAAATTGTCTCCGGGGGGTAGACAATTTTTTCGGCCGAGTTTTCTCTCGAGCCCCACTTCTGAATAATTACCAAATCTTCCATAAGTAGGCATTTTGTAGAAGGGAAATCTTCCGTCGGTAGGCATTGAAAAAAAGTGTTATACATATCTAGTGGAGACATTTTCAATAAGTAAATATAACAAGCTAGAGTGTAATATTTTGTTCTTCATTATATCAGAAAGCACAATAAGGGTATTCAGTATTTAGCATAATTAATAAAATTGATCAAAGCATCGAGAGATCTAAAATAGCAATACAATATGTCAATATCCTTGGTTACACTTACAAAATGTGAGTGGACACTTCGAAAGGTAAATTTTCAGAGACTGCTATGAAAAAATGTTCATGTTTCGCTTTCGGATAAGCGACGAGAAAAATGTTGAAATATATCGATGTATTTTGACAATTTGGCTCAAAACTGTGTCATTTTCATGATGGAAAATGTCCATGATAGTGTAAATGATGTGGCGACCCACTGTACAAGATATTTATTCCTTGGCCGACTCACTGCGCCATTGGCCGAATCGCTGAGCCATAATAAGAATACAAATCAAGTTACCTACAAAATATAATACAGGGTGTTCAAAAAGTACCGGACCGGTCGAATATTTCGGAAAGAACACATCGCATCGGAAAACAAAAAAAAATAGGGTAAAATATTTTTAAAAGAAGTATTAAACTCTACCAACCCTCACCCCCACCCCCAACCAACACTCACCCCCACCCCCACCCACCGCTGAGGTTGAGAAACGGGGGAGGACCGCGGGGTTGTGAGGGGTCCAGTTTGATACCATTGAATAGCTTTTCAAAAAATATTTGACACATGTTTTTTTTCTTTTTTCGATCCCCTGTGTGGATTGTGAAATATTTTACCGTTCCGGAACCTTTTTTACACAATACACATCCTCCCCCGCACTCCCTGTACTGAATTGAAAAAAATGATTCAGACAAATGTTACGTATTTTTGCATGAAGAATCTGAATCTGCAAAAAAAAATGGGTGGTCCCATTTGAAAAAAAAAAAATTTACCCCGCCCTCAGGGGTGGGGGTGGGGGTAAGGATTTGTAGAGTTTAGTACTTCTTTTAAAAATATTTTACCCCTATTTTTTTGTTTTCCGATGCGATGTGTTCTTTTCGAAATATTCGACCGGTCCGGTACTTTTTGAACACGCTGTAGGTACCTATATCAAGGATGCAAATTAGCAAAAACTTACATATGTTTTACTGATGCCGCGATTTGACAATGGATTCTTATAAAACTCGTCGAGATAAGACGAAATTTGGTATAAAATATCTTACTTAGTTTTCATGTATTTTCTAAAAAAGCGAGCTTAACTAAACGATACATCGGACAATTTTTTTTCTTAATTTTCGTCTTCTCTCGACGAGTTTGATAAGAACCTGTCGACAAATCGCAGAGCCACATAAAGCGTAGTACACCCCAATTGCAAACTAACATTATAAATACCTACTACAACCACATCAATTACATTGGTGCGCAATTTTTTTCATGAAAATGTACTGTTTTTGTGGTTTTTGATTCGTTGAATCTATTTATAGAACTTAAAAGTGATAATTAATTAGCTCTACTTGTAACTTATGTCATATTTAAGTATAGCGGGTAGCTTGATAAAATATCATCTTTATTATGAGATTTTAAGATATCAATGATCAAAATATTTAATGATGTCCCCTATGATGTCCGTCTATGTTGTGTTGTACCTATGTCTGAGAGTTTTCTATTTTTTTTTTTTTTTTTGTCATTTTCGACAGATTTTATATGTAGGTTTCATATGAAATACGTAGCTAATGAAAAAACTTTGGAAACTGTGCAAAATGAAGGATGCCAAAATTCGTTTTACAGGTGGAAGACTTCAAAAATAAAATTTATTTAGACAATTATTAACTAAAGAAGTCATAGTTTTTCATAACAGATATATTTCGTAAACATAAGCTAATTATAAAACGCGATTTTTAGTATCCTGCATGAATTGATAGGATTATCTGTGCTTGTTCTAACTTGCACGGAAAAAAATTTAGGTCACTTATAGCTCCTCTGTTGTGAGTACTAGAATCCGAAATTATTTTTGCCATAATTGAAAAAAACGTGGTCAGTCCGAATTTTATCGTTACAAATGCCTTCAGCAGCCAATAGAAGAGCGCGCCTGGCACCTCTTTTTTATAGCGCGCTTGACAAGAATGTATTTTTATGTAATTTTTAAATATTTTGAATTAAATACAAATAAGTTATTTAAAGTATGCATTTCAAAAAGGAAAAAACAATTTCAATCTCCTATACTCCACCTCAAAAAATATTAGCAGTACCAACTAATATTTTCATTGATTTTCAGCCAGGTAATTGCATTTAAAGCAGTGAAATGAACTAGAATAATTGAGAAACTAACTAATTTTGTAAATGTTTTTCCAACTGTTTTAGTTATTTTTAACTAATTTAATTATTTGACTGAAAGAATAGTTTATGTTTTCAATCTTTTCTTTCAGTGTAGGATTTGCTTTTCTTTTATAAGCAGAATATTAAAATAATTTATTGAAATATCCTCTCTAATTTTTATTATTTCATCTATATATATGTATATAAAAATAAATTGCTGTTTTGTATGCAATCGATGTTTGAAAATATGGCTGTATCAAAATGACTGATTGAGAGTTGTTTGTGTCAGAAGACCTCAATACTAAGGTTTATATGTAAACGCGAATACGATCCGATAGGTGGCGCGCGAGTGGTATCGTGTTCATTCGCGAGCCCGATTGTAGATCATCAACTTCTATACCGTTCAAACGATCGGCATGAAAATTGGTACACGTAGGTATTTGAACACGGTGAATATTTTCAAGTTGTTTTACTATAACTCGCCACTAGATGGTGCTGCAGCACATCAACTTCTATACCGATCAACCGATATTTGAACACAGTGAATATTTGCAAGCTATTCGTTTTACTTCAACTCGCCACTAGAGGGCGCTACAGGATATCAATACGGAATTCTGTATGCATCACGCCAAAAAGGTTCAACAGATTTAAATTAAATTTGGAACACAGGTAGAATATCCTTCAGATGGGCAAAGGATTCTTTTTATTTGCATGCTTCAAATTGGCGGACTTTTAAATTTAAAAGATTATGCGAATTACATTAAAATTTGTACTTGCGGATTTTTGCGGTCACTAGTTTCAACCAAACTCTTAGATTTACGAATTCAAGATGGCAGACTGTCAAATTTTTAAGTTTATGCAATTTCCACCACACTTGGTAGGTACTTGGGGATTTCGGAGTCATTGATTTCAATCCGACCGTCAGAATTTACGAATTCAAGATGGTAGACCGTGAAAAACAGCTCATTCAATTTCCACTAAACTTGGTACCTGGGGGTTTTCGGAGTCGCTGATTACAACCCGACTCTCAGAATTTCCGAATTCAAGAAGGCGGACTGTCGAATTAAAAAGTTTAGATGATGAAAAATATTAATTTTAAATTATTAAATGTAAAAAAAGTTAATACGTGTGGCTGGGGTTCGGACTTGGAACCTGCGGATTGGGTTCTTTGGTTGCTCTATACCACCGGGCCACCGCATTACTTCATGTTTTTAGAAAGTTGATTTGATATTCCGACTGGATTTGAACCTAGAATCTCCGAATTGGTAGTCTGGCACCTCTACCGCTGAGCTCACTACATACGCGCGGTTTTACAGATTATGAATAAGCACGTTTTCACGTTATGTGAACTAAATAATCCAAGTAAATGGTTTTGTTAACTCGATTGATAACGATTATATACTTTAACTATGCGTTTAGTGTTTATTAATTACTAATGATCAAATATTTTAAGAAATATTTTAAATAAATGCGCTAAGTTATTATAACTAAACTGTTTTCTCAGTGTACAAAGACGAATTGATGAGATGGCTGAAAACATTGAAGAATCATTGTGCTAGTATCTACAGACTTGTAAATTTTCAATTCAGTTGGATGAGTAGAATTTACCAACTAATGAGACCTTGTTGCTGTCATATGTGAAGTTTATCAAAGATGAGAAAATATGTCAAGAACTATTATTGGCCAAACATTTAGAAACGAATACAAAAAGAAAAACCATATTTAATACACTGAAAAAGTTTTGTGACAACAAGGAAATTCCGTTAAATAATATTATTTCAGCTGCTACGGATGGCGCTCCGGCTATGATAGGGGGTCATAAAGACTGCATAGCATACTTAAAAAATAAAGTCTCAGACTTCCTTGCTGTACATTGCGTTATTCATAGTCAACATTTGGTCGCGAGAAATCTGAGTGAACGCCTGCATATATCACTACAATATATCATCAGAGCAGTTAATAAGATCAGAAGTAATTCACTTAATAGCAGATTATTTAGTCAGCTTTTCGCTGCTAATGATAAAGATTTCAACCGCTTGCTGCTTCACACAGAAGCACGTTGGTTATCGAAAGGCACTTGTCTAACTCGATTTTACAATCTGTTTGACTCTGTGATAGAATTTCTGGAAAGCAGACACAGAATTGCGCGACAACCTCATTACATTAAAGAATGATATTGCGTACTTGACAGACTTGTATAAATTATTTAATGATGTGAATCTCCAGCTTCAAGGCGACGACTTAAACTTGATTAAGACAAAAAATATCGTTACTGCTTTCGTAGCCAAACTGCCACTATATAAAAGAAATATCGGCAGACATAAATTTAATAAGTTCCCTAATTTATCGGCAGTATCCTTCAACAACGACGACTTTCTTGTTTACTGCCAACACTTGGAGTACCTCCACAGTGATTTTAAGGAACGATTCCAGGATATTTTAAATATGGACATACCAGACTGGGTGTGGATCCTTTTTCAAATATTAATACAGCAGGATCATCTCAGTTAGAAGAGGAACTCATAGAACTGACTACAAACGAGGAATTAAAAATCAAATTCAAGAAGGGCTACCAAGAATTTTGGCTGCAGAAGAAGCCAATCTCGCACCTGTACCCTGGATTATGGTCGATTGTTGAACGGTTTCTGGTAGCATTTCCATCGTCGTATTTATCTGAACGCGGATTTAGTGCTGTAGCAACTTTGCTGACTAAAAAGAGAAATCGGCTGCTTGTTACTGAACACGGCGACTTACGGTTGTTTTTAAGTGAATTTGAGCCAACTCGTCAAAGTGCATCAGATTCATCCTTCGCATTAGATATGTGTCGAATTCAAAACTGTCTTTTTATTTTATTAAAAACACTTCTAAGTATGCGTTTTAATTCCTGGGCTATATATTATGCTATCTATCCTATCCATATAATAATGCACATTTAAAAATGATATTATATATGTAAATGATTTTTTCAATACATACACATATGTAGCTGTTTTTAAGATGCGTAACAGATGGCAAGATAAGAAATTTTTTTGGGGGGCATTAGAAAATTTGTTATTCTCAAATTGAAGATTTCATAAAAATGTAAATTTTATAGATTCCAAACAGAATTTCAAGGACATTTAAAAGCAAGACTTCTCGAATCTGTAATGGGATTTTAGAAATAGTATAGCCATGAAATATTTTCATAAATTAGGTCTTAATTAGGTAAAGAATTCCAACGAAATTACCTTCAGAAATTTCAATATGTTCACTTCAAAATGTAGTGTCAGTGTCCCATACAATTTCCACATTTTAGAAATTTTATAATTAAGTAGGTATGTATATACATAATTGTTACAATTTTGCCCGCCGAGCGGCTGGACAAAATTGCACAATTTCCTCCGCTATAATTTTGTTGAGGATGAAAATGGTTCATGAATAACTCTGTTAGAGAAAGTAATAAACAATATTAAACTTCACTATGAGAAATTGTATTCTCTAATAAATTTTCCGTGCATAAATCTTTTTAAGAATTCGTTTGGACATTTGAGAAAAAGAAATATATCCCTTAACGTCAAGACGGAAACTATAAGGGTATAAAATTTTATCTCGAGCTCAAATTGTTTTTCTTTTTTTTTTTTTGCATATAGGTAAAAGTTATCGATTTATGCAAAGAAGATGATATGCGGCTCTGACAAATGTTCCATGATTTATTAAAGTCAACCGAAAATGAGTAGGTATATGTAGGTATCTATGATATGTGTCCTCGTATATCTTGGATACAAATCAAATTTTTTACATGACATATTTCACCGTGATGTTATAACCATAAATGGTTGTTTATTTACGTAAGTAATTTTCACAAAGCTTACAATTAATGTTATTAATTTACCTACATGGTGTGAAAGAATGAGATACATATGTTATTATTAGCTTTAACTTTTTTCATGTTTCGTGATAAGTCAACTCAGAAGTGATATAATCAAAGCAACTATATTTTTACGCTGATGTCACGACATATTAAATATTAACCCCCATCGAAAAGACCTTCATTTCCGGGTTTACGAGCACAACCCATCGTAGTAACGTAATTGTCTCTACTGACCTAGGTATTTACTGCAGTAGGTGCAAAGTAGAACTTCATATTTGTTTCCTATTTTGGTTGCATCGTACGAAAGGCAACGTCCTTTGGTACACTGAGAAATGTTAACGCCTTTAAGTGAAGTTAAAATTAAACGCGCTATGGTAACATAATTGAATAAGTAATTGAAAGAACACAAATGGAAAAACGTAACTTTTGAGGAATCGATACACTATTTAACTTACTCTTTCATTCAATAGATACAATTATATTTGATTAACTTATAAGGTTATCGTTGATACTCCTTAAAAATTAGGTGCGTGCATTACTTTTGAAAATTTCATTCCTATTATGCAGACAATTTTTAGTTAATTTATTACAAAATCCCATCATCATCGGTGCACTTTATGGAAGTGGTTCGAATGTGAAAAGCAAAGACTATGGAACGTATGTATGTTGCAAAGACTGTTCACTCCGGCAATTATCTCCTTACCTATTTTTGACCTTGGTACCGTTATTTCTCCCAACCCCACAATTTTGGTAGAAGTCGATAGCATGCGTAAGCACTGCGGTGGAAGAGAGATAAAAAATGCTGAGGCGGAGCTTGGAATTTGAAGAAATTGATAGTGTCACAAGGTGCCGAAGAAACATGAACGAAAAATACGACCCTTTATGCCAAAGTAAAATTGTTAACTCAATATATGTATATTTGAATATAATTGTTTTACAGGTCTACAAAAAAATTGGACTAATATGCCACAATTTATCAAAACTAAAAACTCAATTTGAAAGAACCACCCTGTCCTTTAAAGCAAACCGATACTAGAACACCTTACCATGCAATCGCATTTGCTTCCCATGTGAACTGAAGCGCATAAGAAAACCTTGGCAAAAAAACGTAAACAAACCATATCTGTGTATGTCTTCAATGTGTGAGGGAAGCATTTCGATTTCTGCCTGTTCCTATTTGAAAAGCACGATCGGGACGGCACAAACACACTGCCGCAAAAAGCAATGCTAAACTGGAGCGCACCGTAATAGATGAATTCTTCTTCAATTCATTGTGTTTGTACAGTTTGTAGCATTTTCACTCTTTGTAAAAGGATTTTCCATATTCTTTGGTGGAAAGGTTCTTTTGTTGTTCCGTTCCCTTTTACCCCCTTTTACTGTGTTGTGGGTTGTTGGGTTGCACAAAGGTGAAACTTGTGGGGGATTTATTTGAATTTTTCGAGGAAACCTCTGAATTGCGTGCTCTGCTCGACTCAATGGGCCTTTCCATACGAGTATTTTTGAAAGTGCTGCAAACCGGTTTTGGTCAACCTGACTAACTTTTTCTTGTGTGCATTTTAACCACATAGTAATAGTCACCTATTTAGCAGCTTTTTTGTACTAGAATAACTGTCAGTGAGACAGCTGTCCCACCGGTTGTCAAAAACTCAGTGCACTAATTTTAACATGGATTGTAAATATGTGTGCGCTAATTCCAGCCCACTACCTACTAAAAGTAAAAGTGAGTAGTTTTTCGGTCAAAAAGTGATAAAAACTTTTCAAGATAAAATATTTGCCCGAGGACGTTTTGGCAGCCGGCAGGCACAACTACAGGCAGGGGCTTGTATTTCACACGCAAATTCAGGCAATTCAGCATTTTCGTTGGCAGTGCCAATTTCAAATATAGTAGGCTGTGGACGTTCGTATTTTCCGTAGTAACCCCAGTAGGTCGAATTTCGAACACAGGGCGACCACCACTAGTAGGTATAAAA
Organism: Machimus rusticus; assembly: GCA_951509405.1. Taxonomy (NCBI): domain Eukaryota; kingdom Metazoa; phylum Arthropoda; class Insecta; order Diptera; family Asilidae; genus Machimus; species Machimus rusticus. The sequence continues at coordinate 18,073,822 of OX608050.1, read as the reverse complement.
CCTTCATTAAAAATACAAACTGCAAGGAAAGTGGCAATTTGAATTGTCTGCGTTCCTGCGTGGATGTGCTTCGGTGCAAAAGTCCATATTAACGAATTTAAAGATTCGTTATTATTTTGGGTTTCAGAAACAAAACATCGTTGCAATAAAGTAAAACGTTGTCATTTAGAGGAGGATTTGTATGGTCAAATTCATCAATAGTGTCGTCGGCCACAGCCTTTTGCTACTTGCACCAACTATGTAGTGTAGATGAACCATGTGGACAATTAATGTCTTGAGGATTTTCGTTGGTTGAGATGTCTTCAACTGAATCTGAATTTCGACCAATTGCCAAGCCATATTACATTGATTACCTTATCAGTGAGTTGACCAGCGCCTCTGACGCCAATACCTTTATTGTCCTTTTTTACTTTACGTAAACGTGAACCCATACGCTTTTGAACATTTTCAACGTACTCCTTTTTTGTACTATCAGGTCATCATCGTAGGGGTTAATATCAAGAATACATCACGGAAAAAAAAAGTTGGGATAGTAAAAATCTTCCCAACCAATTTACGAACGTTTGCCATAAAATACACAACATATATTGAAAAAGCAGCAGATCTTCTTAACAGTATAGGAAATAATGTCAACATTTTACGCTGGCCCTTAAATTTTAGTTAAAATCCCTGTATTTTTTCACAAATGCTACCGAAATAATGCACTATCCCAAAATCCGTCGGAAAATACAGGGCTATTTCTGAAAACTTTTTTTCCGTGATAACTTTTGAAAGTTTTTGATTCACCATCTCCAATGTATCGGACATATTTAGCATTATACTTGGCTTCCAACCTTTCAAACATTTCAACAATCGCGTCAACCTCCATTTTTCCGGTGCTTCCTTTATGATTTATGGTACACGACTCTTCATGCTTTTCATACCAATCTTCATAAGCCTTGATACCACCATGTTTTTTGTGTTTCCATAGAACACCCTTGGCTAAAACTAGATTTTACAATGGTATCAACAACTTTTTTACTGTATTTGCCAACGAGCGTAGTAACACCAAAGAGAGAAGTGAACCCTCTTTTTTTCCAGGTTCCATCGCCGGAAACAATTAAATGGATGGGATTAGCTGTGGGATCAAACTCTAATATTCATTCCTTTTCTTCTTTTACGGCTTTTGAAATCATTTGATCGTTAACTGCTGAAGCGGCCACGTATAAATTGTTGAGACAGCTATAGTATGACGCAATGGTCAAGCCTTGGCAAATGTCCATAAATAAATAAATATAGTTCTAATTTTTTGATATATTGCTAGGACAGTTAGAGTAGTTTAAACCCTAATTTGCAGCTTCGAAAAACCTGTGCTTCCTGCGTAATACGTGAAAATCTGCAGCTTTTTTTCCAGTTGCCTCATAACTCATAAACTGTGCATTTGTTGATATTTTATGTTATTACCAGTTTTAAAGTACATTAAATTTGCAACAATTTAAGCCCAACCACATTCTTGTGCCTTCATTGGTTTTCAAGATATGGCCATTTTTGTTCTTCCGAAATATCTCACTATAAGTGCAAGAAAATCCCAATGCTGCCCAGAGGTTTACAAGATGTTTTGACCCAAATTTCCCTGTATAGGAGGTACCAAAGCTCGTCTTGAGGGAGGAGACGAATCAGTTAGGTCTGACGGCAGAAAGTATTCCATGAGCTATCGAAAAACATTTCTTCTGCCAACAACCGAGATATTGGCGTTTGTGTTTCAGTACGATGGTTTTAAGTAACAGTTTTAGAGACTCAGGAATAGCAGATTCAGCTTCTCGGAAGAAATCATCAGATGGATTTACTGCAATCCATTTTCCATAACTTTTCTCATAGGTTGAGCACTTACACCGAAATGAGAGAAAAATTAAAATATTTGTGTTTTGGAAGAACAAAAATGGCTGTATCTTGAAAACCATTGAAGGCACAGGACTGTGGTTGGGCTTAAATTGTTGCAAATTTAATGTACTTTAAAATGGTAAAACATATAATATCAACAAATGCACAGTTTATGAGTTATGAGGCAACTGGAAAAAAAGCTGCAGATTTTCACGTGTTACGAAGGAAGGGTCCAAGATGGAATAAGTGATATTATTATTGTGCATAGATTTTAAGAGGGCAGAACCATTTAGAATTTTGAAAAAATCATCTTTTTTTTGCATTTTCTGAAAGTCGAATATTTCAAAAGAATTCCCTGAAAATATCAGCGTTATTTATGGAGATATTTAACTTAGAACGGAGGCGTCGAGCTGTGCAGACGTGTATATTCGGAATAGCTGCAATTTCTTCAGTGCGTTTTCTCGAAACTATGTATGTTTTGGAAGTAGGTGATCACTGTAACTTTTGAGAACGGTTTTCCCGATCGATTTGAAATTTTCACTTATTCTATACATAATTGTCCTCCGGATGAACGAAGGATTTTGACATGAATATGTCTTATCCCTGGGGTCTCTTTAAAAGAATGTATGTCACAAAAATCGTTACTATGACCAAAGAACCTCTAAATAACAAGAAGCTTCATCTCAGCCCAAAAATTGTGCATTCTCTTCGTTTGTTTACAGAAGAAGGCGGGAAGTGACAGAGGGGGCCCTTAGTGAATGAGAATTCTCTTCGCACATGACGACATGGATTTGTGTAAATTCGACGAACCCATAAAAGTTGCGCGCGCCGGCTGTTTTTATACATGCAATATTTCGATGTGGGTTTTGCTTTTTTTCGATAAAATACTCGGAATCAGCGCCGCGGATGACACGCATCCAGGCCACGCACTGCCGATTCCTAGAAATGGGAAGAGTTTCCATCCTTATAATAAAAGGGGGCTCTCACGGCGGGTTGCTACGCTCTAGATGACGGATTCCAATCCGATAGAAAAGATTTTGTAAAGCTACGGTTTCCTACGAAACGGTACCGTCATTTAGCGGCCGTATTATTACGGTGAGTGATGTCACAAAGTATTGTTCTATGGAACAGCGTGGTAATGGTTTCTAAGATAACGGTGATACAGACCGTTACGTAAGATAGCGCTGCCGTCACATTTGTAGCGGTAGCTGCTTACGGTGGAGAACTGTTTGCCAACGCTTTTTGAAGTCGATAGTGACCGTAGCGGTGCAAACGTATTTAATTTTTATGCATGTTTAGGAACAAATAAAAAAGGTTTGTGTTATCTTGTACAATGTTTTGCATAAAAATATATTTTCTGTCACTTATTGCTATTTATAGTGTGCCAATGCGTTCGAAAAATCAAATATTATAGACATTTTGTGTTCGACTTTTAAATAATATTCAAATTAACTCCGAGTTCTAACTTTACAACTACTGTCATCGTCATTGTGGCCGTATTTTTCTACACCGTTTTGCTTACGTCACTCACCGTAATAATACGGCCGCTACATGACGGTACCGCTTTGTAGGAAACCGTAGCTTAAGAGAGCGGGTCGCAATATCGCGACTATTATATAAGACATATTCATGTCTACTGTGGCATCGAGAAGCCATGGCACTTTTTTTTTTTTTTTAAGATTATTTTTTGTTTATAGCCGAAAATACGAGTGAAATTTGAGTCGAATACAGAACTTGGACTTTCAACATCCGCCATTTTGTGAAAATTCAAAATTTTTGAAATCCCTTCATTCATCCGGAGCATTATGCCATAAACTAATGATCCCTTTTGTTTTTTTTTATTACCGATGATCCAGTGATGAGCAGCAGTGATCAACACTTTTTTTTCTGACTCCTCCCAAATATGTTGTATTCCAGTTATTTTAAAATATTTTGCAATAAAAATATTTTAATATTAGCTCTAACTACATATGGAAAAATTATTGTTGTTAATTATTTTACTGCGTGTCAAAAAAAAAAAATTCCTAAAAAAGAGCTTTTTTTGGATGTCCCAACTGGGTCTACCCCCTTAATAAACGCCTTCAGCCATTTGTATTGCAGCGTAAATTGGGTTTTGCATCTATGCAATTATGAAACATATGCAATCGTCAATTTAACGAAATTATGCATTTATTAACAAGGTCATAGTCGGGGTTAGAGAAGACCTCTGGCGAAGGATTGTTTTTTTCGGGAGGGGAATCCTTTGCCAGAATGAAAGGGACAACAACAAGGCTCCCTAATGTAAACACCTGTTGGCTAAGGGCAGGGGCGGATCGTGAATTTGTGGGGCCATGGGCTAATACTGCTTAGGGGCCTACCTAATTACTCAACTAATTGCCATTTTGTCAAAAAACTGTTTTCTACAAATAAATAAAAAAATAGGATAATAAAATATTTAATTTATATAATGTGACTTAGTGTTTGTATATGGGAAATTCCAGCCCAAGTTAACGTACTTTTGATTTGATTATTTTTAATATGTCTCATTTTTTTGTGTTTTTGTACATATTAAAATATACATGATTTTTAAAATTTTTTTGGATCACCCGATTTGGAGTTATGAATTTAAACGTTTATAACTTTTTAAAGGAAAAAGATAAAAAAAAAAAACAATCTTTTCTTTTTTTTTCGTAATCTAATAGGAAAAATTGTTCAACAAATTTTTTAAACTTAATTTTAAAAAATATAGCGTTTTTTCTTGAAATTTTAAGTAAAATATGTTTTTTTCTCTAATATGATACCAAACTAAGCATAGCGTGAAAGAGGGGAACCAATATTTGCTATTTTTTTCAAATATCGAAAATTTTATTTTCTATTTTTTTTTTATACAATAATTTAACATTCTTAACAAAATATCGTCCGAAAAAAATTGAAAACAATTTTATTATAAGGTATTAAATTATTTTAATCAACTTAAACTATTTTATTTAATCATATTATTTCACACTTCATAAAATCTTATTATTATTACTTTCACTTAAAAATTGCGGAGTCTATTTATAACCGAGATTATGACACGAGATTCCAGATCACAAGATTAATTTCTTAATAGCGAAATTACTTGAATTTACAGAAAATAACTAACAATAATTATTTATATTTTTGAATTATCGACAATTAGCAGTTGGTAAGTTTGTAAAGTGGGAAGTTTTCACTTAAATTAAAAAATTTAAAAAGCAATCGTTAAGTGAAAGCAATAATAATAATAAGATTATATGAAATGTGAAATAATATGATTAAATAAAATAGTTTAAGTTGATTAAAATAATTTCGACCTTATAATAAAATATCGCTAATTTTTACTCTGACATAGGCAACTAACTTGTAGAAAATTAAATTCTGCACAAAATTGATTACAATCATTTTTCCTGTAACTTTGACATTTTTTGAGTTATTTGCGTGGATAAAAGTAGTGAAATTCGAAAGTTTTGCTTCATAATTAACTCAAAAATAATCAGTTGGACATCAAAATGTATATGAGATTTCTATAGACAATTTTACCCTCTACAATATTACGCAACCAATTTTACGATATCTGCTACAGTTAACGAACAACTTCCAAAACCCTCAAGTACCTACCATAATTGGTTCAGTTTTGCTCTTCACTGTATCTGAAAATTTTGAAGTAATGCGTTTCTTATTTATGTCACTACTCTGTTCCCATAGGGGAGAAGTGGCATGAAAGAGCCAGTTTTACACAAGGCCCAAAAAAACCAATAAGGAATGGAAATTTTTTTTTTTTACAATAAAGTTATAATTTCGATAGTATAGAACAAAGTTACGTAGGCGGAATGAAGAAAATTTACAAGATTAATATTTATTTTTCGTTTTGAAAAAAAAATTGATTTTCAGCTCTTTCATAACTTATAGGTTTTGAAAGAGCCACCGCGAATTAAGAAATGGAAAAGATAGAATTTAATAACATATACCATATTAATAGTGATTGCAACGAGATATTTTTGTAGAGGAGAGGTAAGAGAATATCGACTTCTTAAAAAAAAAGCTTACAATCTGAAAAATTGCTTGTAACTTGAAAAAATTGTTAATAACTTGAGAAGAGTATTAAATGAACTCGATTTTTTTTATTTGTTAATAAAAAGTTTTGGGTGTTGATATTGCTTTCGATCATTGTGGGATGTCAAAAGTGTTATAAGCCCCATTTTTTCCCACAGGGTTCATATTGCCCCCCTTTTCCCTATATTTTAACAAAGTGGATCCTTCATAACTTTTTATGTTAAAAATAATTATTTAAAAAATTAGTATAAAATAAAAGTGCTCAACTAATAAAATATGTATCGTTGAAAAGCTTAAAATCTATAAAAATTTTTTCCACACGCGTGAGGGAAAAGTGCCACTAAAACGCACGCCTTTCCGGTTGTAAAGTGGCTTATTATCCACTAGTGCTTTATTGTGCAACTCGGGCGTTGCGTAGCCGATTGCTTACGCTGGCAGCTAAACAAACTCGCTTCGCTCGTGCGTTTATTGCTGCCAGCGTGCGCAATCGGCTACGCACCGTCCTTGTTGCACAATATAAAGCACGAGTGGATAATAAGCCACTGTCCAACCGGAAAGGCGTGCGTTTTAGTGGCACATTTCCCTCACTAGTGGGGAAAATTAAAATGTGCAATTCGGGCGGGGCGTAGCCGATTGCTTACGCTGGCAGCTAAACAAACTCGCTTCGCTCGTGCGTTTATTGCTGCCAGCGTGCGCAAACGGCTACTTTACGCCCTTGTTGCACAATATACTAATAGCATAATCAGTTTTTCATGAGATGTTGGCATTTGACTGTCAAAAACTAAATAAAACAACATCAAAAATTTACTTTTGGGGTCTAAAATCTTTAAAACGCTGTATCAACATCAGTTATTGACAAATAATGATGAAATTTTTAGGGAGTATCAGTGATCACTAGTACTAACTAAAAAAAAATACATGAAAAAAATTCACTTTTAGTATTCCTTCAGCTTCTAATCTTTTTTAATTGTAGATATTTTTCTTCTTCACAATATCGTCTACATATATTGTTTTGTTTTCAATGGAATCTGGGGGCCCTTTTGTAACCACGGGGCCCTGGGCTGCAGCCCAAAATACCCTTAAGTAGATTCGCCCCTGGCTAAGGGGAGTGGCTGCCCAATGGAGCTGAGTATACGTGGATGAGTTTGTGTAGGTGCGTGTGTGTGCCTGTTTGGAGGTTGTGTTACAGGACTCCACCGCGAAATAATATCTTCGCAGACGTTTCCAGAGTGGTGGTCTTGGGGGCGGGCAGCGGGGTTTTGCCGGTAGGCCTGGAGAAGCTGGCAAGTGCCGCACGCGGTTGGTTTTGGACACCTAGGGTGCGCAAACACATTCCCCAAATCAAAATATTAGAGTGACAATAATGAAACGTACATCCAATCGATAAGTCCAAGAATTATAATAAAACCTTCCTAAGAAAGAAAGCTTCGGTCCTCATAAATAATATGGCATAATCACTTGATTGCAGACAGTATACACTAAAATATGTTATTTTACGAGTAGGTATGTAAATTGCTAAACAAACGAATTTTATTGCTGATAACCTCTGAATTTGCCTGTAATAAACAATCGTTAAAGCTCAATTTCTTACAATATATCCGTGGAACAATCGTAGTGTTTGATGATATCTTCCACAGTAGGCACATACTTTAAAAATCAAAGAGTGAAGCATGCTAAAATAGTCGAAGGTCACAGCTTCAACTATGAAAGTTGTGTTCCTTGCCTTGCATACACTAAACCTACTGTTAACGAAGCAATCGTGAGGTAAAATACAACATTAAAGTGAAATAAAGGATAGTTTGAGGAAACCAAAAAAATACACCAATTTTGACCACATAGCCTCAACCACCCCACACAGCTGGTCTCCTGCGTTGGTAATATGCCGTGAGACTTCAGCAATAAAATATCAACGATGAAAAAATAGTTGGAAGTGAGCCAGCAAATGAAGGAGAGGTACTCACGAAACATTAAAGTAGCCCACTTCGACCACAATTACAAGCCGAAAGGCACGGCCAATTCACCTGTTTGTACTCCTTTTAAGGCCAGTAAAGTCATGTCCTTTGGTCAGTCTACAGGTAGATTGTGGTATTGAACTGTGCCGTGGGTAGTGTACCCGGCCTCTGCAAATTATGTTTGGTGGCCCCTTTTAAGTGATACTTGTGCTGTGCTAAGTTTTACGGTCAATCACCTTAAGTGAAGCAATAATTTAAAGTAATTGCTGCTTCTTAAGTGCACAAAAAACTGCGAACGGACAGTGTGCAGAAGCAAAATTGATAATTTAATTTCGATGGGGTGTGCAAGCAGTTCTCCTTTAATAACGGCCAATGGGAAAGTTCTCGATGCAGCCAAAGGCGCTGCCACAGACGCTGTTCACGCCGGGGAAGAGGCGATCAATGGTTAGTTAATGTAAAATTTGTGTTTTGATAGAATATATACTTTCGCGATTTCATTAAGAAATTTATTTATGTCATGGAAAATTTGTCTGCGAGCCACAAACAAACACAATTTTTAATTTCATATAACTCTATTCAATTGAATTATTTAGTGTATTTACAAATTCTAGTTTTATACTAAAAGAGGCAGATAATGCACTATCCTTAATCTTAACATTCTAATATTTTCTCAGATTTATATCATAATTAGTGGTGTACAAATTCAAAACAAAGGTGAATGGACAGAAATGACCCAGAACCAACAGAATTGATTTAAGTGTAGGTTTATTAGGCTTGGTATAAGAGACAATTATATACATTAATTTTTTCTGTAAGTGCTGGGAATCAGGTAAAATCGAAAAAAATGTAAAAAAAATTAAAAGCAAAACTATTCTTAATATTAACAATCCAACAAAGAAATAGGTACATAATTATGACGAGTAATTATTTTATTTGTTTTTATAAAACCAACCTATCCGCGCAATATTCTATTGTCTTTCTCGCTCCTTCTTTTCCTTTCATTATCTCAATCTCGAATGAAAAAAACTGTACGTGCGTGATTCTGATTTGAAAATGTCAGGTGTTAATCCGTGTGTGATATGTAACTGCTTCGTGGTACATCGACGGCGACACGTCTTAACTGAAACACTGTTACAAACGGATCGAGAGTTCGTCGAACATCTGTTAAGAAATATTAGGGGTCGGGGGAGGGGTCGAGTTCTGTACCATTGGATAGCTTTTCAAAAAATATTTGAGACGTGTTTTTTTCTTTTTTCGATCCCATTTGTAGATCGTGAGATATTTGACCTTTTCGGAACCTTTTTTGACAGAAAACACACCCTCCTCCGCACTTCCTGTACCGAATTGAAAAAAATGTTTCAAACAAAAGTTACGTATTTTTTTATGAAGAATTCGAATCTGCAACAAAAATGGGTAGTCTCATTTGAAAAAAAAAATTACCCCCACCCCTGCCATCAGGGGTGGGGGTAGGGGGTAAGGGTTGGCAGAGTTGAATACTTCTTTTAAAAATATTTTACCCCTATTTTTTATTTTCCGATGCGATGTGTTGGTTGGTTGGTTGGTTGGTTAAAGTGGCGACCTAGCCGGCTGGGCAGGTCCAAATAGCGCTATGGCGCGCCGTTTTGATACCACAAGAAAAATCCCCTTAAAGTAAACTAGAAAAAAAAAAAACGAGTGAGTGGGGTCGCCAGGGATCACAGCCAACCGATGCGATGTGTTCTTTTCGACATATTCCGGGACTTTTGTTACACCCTGTATATTACTTAGGTCATGCTAGACATGCAGGCATAGAACAGCCTGCAGCTCTTATATGTAGACTCAGTGATTGCCGATATAGACAGTTAATTACATTAAACGAACGTTAAAACACATCAATGTTGTTCTCTTAACTACTGTTATAAGGCAGATAAAAGTACCTTATATCTGTTACCCCCCATAACTTTAAAACAAACAAATAATAAAAAGTATATAAGGCTAACATGTGTGATAATTAGGGATGGGCTTTGTTTTTGTTGGTCCTGGGTTTTTTTTTATGAAATTTGCCCATTGTCCTTTATGGAGGAACATTTTAAAAATCTTCTAACGAGAACTCAATTAACGATCGTCAATTCAAGACATAAGAGTTTTTGAGTTCACAAAATTAAAATGTTACCAAAAATAAATAATAAACTTTCAAAGTAAATATGTTGTGCTCGAAACTATGGAAAGCAAAAAGTAAGGTCAGGAAATTAACATGCAAACCTAATTAACAGTAATCATAATGACTATACGTGATAATTGTATTGATAAAATGCTATACCTTAGGGAAAATTACCACATAGATTATTATTACTATATTATTTTGTTTATAATCAAATACAGAACATGAGGAAACGTTTTTATCTTTTCATACATTTTTCCTTTTTTTAACAATTGAAAAGGAGTCATGTAGACGTGATTAATATCCTTTGATTTCATAAACGTGTCCCAGTGGGTGTTTCGAAATTTCTGATTTTTTTTTTTTTTTTATAAAACTATGCTAAAGTTATAGGTACTATACTTCAAAGTTTAGGCTTCTTAGGCTTCGCTACTAATTTTTCAGGAGATGTTAAACAAGTCAATACTATAAAGTTAACAGACAGCTACTTTTGTGAAAGTTAAGTTAATATGTATATACTTTCTCCCCGCGACTTCTTTCGCATGGATCTCGAAATAAATAGGAATGAAAACAGAATAGGGATAAAATGCAGAACAAACGTTTGTATGAAAGTTACTGTTGCCACTTCCCGCCCTCTAAATAAACAAAAAATAAACAGAGTTTGAGTACTAGACTCAATGATGGATACACTACATATATACCTCTTCTGCAGAGGAAATTCACACCTCCCAAACAAAGAGGTCACACAGTCCCCAACTCCGGATTCCGCAAAGCGACTTAAGTCGGACGTGCGACATACGTCCCACACTCACGCCATGGGGGCACACTCCACACTCTATGTATGGGGTCCCAGTCCACATCCCAAGGAACATACCATGGCCAGGCACCCTTCACTATTCCCTGTAGGCAACATACATATGTTCCATGGTGAATCACATTCAGTCCTAATATACATAGCTGTCATTCATACTCACACTCTACTTTAATTTTAATTAAAGTACACAATTGTAACCGAAAACTACACAAATTAACCCACTCACCAAATATCAAAATAGGTCATTTAATTTATTCCTCACTTCCTCGTGTAACACAAATTTCGTAGATTTATTTTCATAAGTGAAAGATCTTCATAATATTTTATATTTTCTTATAGGAGAAGAATTTCGTAAGATCCTTTCTTAGTGACTGAGTGCTTATTCACAAAAGAAATATACTGTCCAAATTTCATGTAATTAGCTTCAGCAGTTATAATTTATGGTTTTGCTATAGAGGCGGCCATATTGTTTTGGCGGCGTCTGTCAAATCTGTTTATTATTCAGTCACTGATGCCAAATCACCACGGCAAGTTACACGATTGAGTAGCACGTCGAAATGATTAAAATTTTATTATCAAAATGAGTGTTCGTTTGTGCAAACGTAACCCGCGTTGGACATTCTGCATGAACGATTTGAAGGTATGGTTATCTCTCGTGGAAGTGACGTGAATTGGCCACCAAGATCGTGCTACCCCGCTAGACATTTTCTTCTGGGGTTTTCTGAAGTCGCGGTCGTTTTCAATAAACCGCAATCGACTGATGCCCTCAAATTCAACATAACCCTGACCATCGGTCAAATTCAACCGGATTTATGAGACAAAGTCATTGAAAATTGGACCTCTCGGATCAGTGCCACCCTGCAAAGCCGCGGCGGACATTTGAACGATGTCATAATTTATACATAATGGCATACATGGGCCTTTCAAATAATGACACAGAGTACAATATATTATCAAACAGTTCAGTCATTTCCACTGGGAAGAACATTATTCATACAAACTAACTTTAGAAAATAAAAATACATTTATGTGCCGAAAGTTGAAATTTGGGTTTAAAATTTAATCTCAAAAAATATCTATGATTGCCAAATTATCCCCTAAACTTTATTTTGATCGGTTGAAAGCTCAGAGACTAGTTCTGCGCACCAGTTTGTAGGACACGAATATACGAAATTTGTGACAAATTGACTCTAAAATGTTGAACGTACGTATCAATCATATAACTTGGTTAAATAAAATAGTATTAATATTTCTGCATAGTTTCATCAAAATCCATGTGGTGATCCACAAGTAAACGTAAGGTTCATTTGCCAAATCGACTCACTCCATAAGCAAAAAGTGGTGAATACTGATGAAATTACACACATTTAATTTTAAAACTCGTTTTGAAAAAAAAAATTAAATAAAATTTGTTGAAGGTATATACATATGTACTTACATATGTAGTATTACTTAAATTTGGTCGATCAAATGTTTGTTGCTATTCAGGTACGAAATCTTAGTTCAATTAGCCCAATTCGCTCTTGAACAGTTTATATATATATGAATATTAGTACATATAGAATAGGATATATATATATGAATATGAATATTAGTACATATAGAATAGGATATAATGGATCTTGTAGTCACGATAGAGACCGTATTTCTTAATCGATTATGATCAAACTTCGTCTATACGTTTATTTCGCTTAAATCTCGGCTAAGTTCGTAAGTTACATAAAATGGTTTGGACCTTATATATATGTCGTATTTCTTCACCGCTGTTTATCAAACGTAACGTACACATTGAAAACTTAACATGTATATACATATGTTCTACTGAGTCTTGCATCAAAATGTTGGTGATCAGTCGAAGAGATGAAAGGCTACATTAATTTCAAAAGTGATTCTTCATGGATTTTGATCCAACTTTGCATATGCATTTATTGGCTTAGCATCTGGGTCATATTAAATTGCGGAGTTTTGGGGAGGGAAGAGGGACTTTCACCTAGCTATATATTTTACTTTACTTCTATGTAGACCGTATATTTCTTAAGCGATTAAGTCAAGTTAACTGTCCAAAGAAGTTCGTGAAGGGAATGGGGACAGGTTTTTGCGTGTTTACCACATTGAAAAGACTATAATTTTTTTTTATGTGATCTGCTTCAACACAAAAATATTATATTTCTACTTATAAGCTATTGAAGATTATAATTTGTTTTACAAAAATATTTTATTTGCACAGAAAACTATGTATTTCAACAATTTTCGAACTACTTATGCCGTAACATGAACTTATTTAATACTTTTGCATCAAAACGTTTCAAAATGCTCAATCTTTTAGAAATCAACACATGAGAGAGATCAACCCAACTGAATTTTAATGTAAACAGAACTTCCAAATGTGTTTGGAAAGGAAAACTACGTGGAGCGATAAATGTAAATAATTATCCAGTTTATGAAAATATTCTGTAGTAACAATGACACGAAAAATTGTCATTGATTTTCCGAGAATGACTCTTTTAAAAGTTTGACTCTTGCAAATGACTTTCAATGCAAATTTAAAAAAAAATACACAAGAGCTATAAGAACGCTATAACTTCCAACCAGGTGAATAAATTTAATTATTCACGGCACGTGAAGAAATTGATTTTTTCATCAAAGAGGCAATGTTCATTTTAATATTCACTTATATATAACATGCATATCACCGTCAACAATTTGTCATAAACTTTGCCTTTATTCAAAATCACTTTCCCTCATTGTGCAGGACTTCATATTGTAAATAAACTTGTAGCCTCATAAAAAAGAGACAGCTAGCAACTTAATCTAGACAAATGTATTTAACTTTAATATTTTGTGAGTCATAATCTCAATCAATGAAGCTTATATTTACCATTTATGTAATTCAAATTCTCCTTAAAGGAGGTTATAAAGGCAACTGGGAAATAATTGATTTTTTTGGTGTGCAAGTACAAGGTTCGTTAGACAGGTGAATTAAGCGTAAACGTTTCTTAACCTTGACATTCTTGTGGCCCTTGTGAAAATAAGAATTAAATGCCGCAGTACCTGCATATTTGGCAAAATTCTAAATAGACAATAATGAATTCAGCAAGTTCCACGTGCTGAACTATTTATAACTTCATACAGATATATTAATACATAGTGTAGGTAGAATTGCGTAAATAAATTTATATGCAACACAAACAGGTAACCAAGTGTGCATGAAAAACTTAAAACATTACTTATATCAGCAGTTACTTAAATCTACAAAAATAAAATAAATTATCCATCAAAAAAGACAAATACTTAATATAAATAAATCATATTGTTCATGGTAAGCCGAAAGTTTCAATATTAAACTATCATATTTAGGTATAAGTGACAAAACAGTTAAACTCTACTTGCAAAGAAAGAATATGAATTGAAAAATTGAGTCCATTTTTTCCAATGGATATTCTCGTGCAAAATTAAATAGTATTACATTACATCGCAGTTGATTTAATTCCCGAGCAAAATGTTCAAATAAAAATTAAATCATGGTGACATACAATTTTCAGCACTAAATGAATTTCGAATTTATTTTATTCTCAGTATGATGTTTTATTCGGTATTCACGAGGGCTTTTGCGGGAACAAAACATAATTCTTTATTTACATTTTGTCTGTTCAGCAGTTATACTGAGAACGGAAAAATTATGAGCTGAAAACAATTAAGAGATTGTTTTAAGAATTTCGCTAGTTAGGGTTCCGTAGCCAAATGGCAAAAAACGGAACCCTTATGGATTCGTCATGTCTGTCTGTCTGTCTGTCCGTCCGTATGTCACACCCACTTTTTGCCGAAACTATAAGAACTATACTGTTGAAACTTGGTAAGTAGATGTATTCTATGAACCGCATTAAGATTTTCACACAAAAATAGAAAAAAAAAATTAGAACTGAAACTCAAAAAATTTTTTTCATCAAACCCATACGTGTGGGGTATCTATGGATAGGTCTTCAAAAATGATATTGAGGTTTCTAATATCATTTTTTTCTAAACTGAATAGTTTGCGCGAGAGACACTTCCAAAGTGGTAAAATGTGTCAAATCAACTCAAATATAAAAATAAAAAAATAAAACATTTAATTTCATAAATATAAACCATCATTTAAGTACCTAATTATAATGTTTACTTATCAATAGCTTAATTTAAAAAAAAATACACTATTATTAAAACATCGATCAAAGTTACAACGAACTACAAGAACTTTTATATTATGTTACTCTCTGCTACGGAACCCTTCATGGGCGAGTCCGACTCGCACTTGGCCGCTTTTTTTTTTATAAGGGGACAGAGAAATATCTATAATGTTGACAGCTCTACAATAATAAAAACAATTGTATGGCGATTGATTTAGTCCCAAACATTTTGAAGTTTATTTCGAATATGTTGTATTCAATCCAAAAATCTTAGATTGGTTATTCAAAACATATTATTCTATGTAGTATAAAGAAAGTCAACCTTATCTGAGAAATCTATAGTATATTTGAACATATTCCAAGTAAATCATACCTTTTTTCGTGATATGATATGCGAGTATATACATACGAGATGTACATACATATGTAGATGTACATACATATGTGTATTAAAATCTAGCTCTATATATGGGTCTATTTATTCATGACTTATTTGTTGCAACAAACAATTAAAAGTATATTATCATCAACATATTATTTAAATCCGCTAAAAGTTTTTATGCGTATACATATAGCTTTCATGTAGCATTGAATAATAATACAACTTTGTATTGTATTTTTGTTATTATATGCCTCGCCACTGCGAACTGCGCCCCGATAAGACTACAACTAAGTTTAGAGTTTTATGTAAACTTTAACTTCAACGCAAAAGCCGTAATATTCGGAATGTATGTATAGCAGAAAAAGAACTACAATATCTAACGTTATCCAAAATATTGAGCTTTTTCAGACAAACCAAACGTCTTACGGCTCAGGTAGGGCAACAAGATCAACCTGGATGACATCTTCCTTAGAGGTGTGTACAATGGGCCACATAGCCATATGAGCCGCAATGCCCGCTTCCTAAAATTTACATCTATGTACAAGTTAAGAGTGGTGTTTGATGCATCCTGTTCAACATCGTCGGGTATCTCACTTATCAGCCGGCAACACACGGCACGGTTTTTGGCGTACAAACTTGTGACAATCTTTATGACAAACTTTGTTTGTACGCCATTTTGCCCACAAACGGTGATGGTTTTCATTCCTTAAGCGATATAACAAATTTAAAGAACGAAATCGCGACTCCACAATCTAATGTCGGAGCAATTCATCTTGACAATTGAAAAAAAAAACCACGGAAAAATCAAAGGCGAGAAATATTTGGGACGATTTTGGGACGGTTTTAAGTTTGTACGCCAAGTTGCCCACACACGATCAATCTTTTGTTTGTACGCGTGCTTGTACGCCAAAAACCGTCCCGTGTGTGGCCGGCTAATGATTTTATTTTTTTATCATCTGTCAAGACTAATTGTTCCGACATTAGATTGTGGAGTCGGGATTTCGTTCTTTCAATTTGTTATATCGCTTTAGGAATGAAAACCAACATCGTTTGTGTGCAAAATGACGTACAAACAAAATTTGTCACAAAGGTTGTCATAAGTTTGTACGCCAAAAACCGTCTCGTGTGTGGCCGGCTATTCACACACGTTTAGAATTAAAATCTTTTCTTACAAACACATTCACATGAATAGTTTCCGCAGATTAATTTTTATTTGCTATATTCATTGGCTTTAATGTATATGTATTTACATGTATAATGCGATATCGCGGTGAGAAGCAAGTTAATTATTAAATCAAAAAGGGATTGCGGTGAAGTGTCTGGATAACAGCGTGCGGAAAATACTTGAAAGTGCGTGGGCTGTTGCATGTTTCGAACAAAAACAGTCTTCGAATCGATTTCTTTTTTCAAAAGTGTGAGAAACTCGAAATATAGCGTGCTGCCACGCTGAGTTATATCAATGGTTTTATGCAAATGTTTACGCCGATTAAAAGCTCACTTCTAAGAAGGACAATTAGGCCGGCATTTACATTATTTATAGCATGGATGTGGTAAAGCTAATTCAGAGAATTCAAGGGTTAAAGCTTTTATACAAAATGAATAATATTCGAGCGTGCAACAATTATCTAACGTAAAAACCCACTTGTGTCAGAAGAGCATTGTTCTCATATCCCTTCAAGGACAAACATGGGTCTTTTAAACCTATCGATAAAAAAATTTAACCAGCTGCCAGTCGGCACGGCATTTTTTCTAATTTTAGTTTTGAGGTCCTCCACCACCTGATAGAAATTGTTTGGATGCGGAAGGATGAGAGCATGTTCAAATTTTCAACTACTTATATGTATATCTTAGCAATTGAGTTTAAGTTAAAAAGGGTTTGTAAACCGAGGTACCTTCGTACCTAAGTCAAGGTTTTCCATATTGGTCCTATGACGAGACCCGAACCTGAAAGTACATATATTTCGATTTAGTGGCGAGGAAAAAGAAAAGCTTTCAAGAATCTCTCGGTTTGTTTACCCTATAACAAAGAAGCGGTCTGTTTTTGTTGTGTTCGATTTTGTTCTGAATGAATTGCCAAGTCACTTATTGAAACAGTTGGAAATTAAGATTAAAAAAACACACAAATAGCGAAAAGCCAGAATTTAACTGGAGGTAGGTACCGTGTCCCTAGTTTTTGTTTTCAGAGCTATAGTGGAAAGGGTGTCCCAAAATTTTAAGGCCAGGTTCTGTGCCTGTACAATTATGTATTACTTCTCTAAATAAGGCGAAGAACTGATCTGCTGGACACGATACTTCTCAGTGCTTGTCTGCTATTGTTCCTCGCGCAGATTTTGACGGCTCTCGCTCAAAGCACAGAAAGAAGAAAATACGCGCCCGATACGGTGTGTGATGTTACGCTGGTCTCGAAAAGTGAATTACCAGATTTCCTCTGCTTCGAAACTGGTATATTCTTTAGCAAAATAAAATTTAAACGTTAACGACTGGCATATTTGGTAAGAATTGGTGCCAGGTGTGGGGTAATCGAGGGATTTCTTTATCACAACGCTGTTAAAAGATAACATTATTATTAAAAGAAAATAACGAGGGATTCTGGATGAGTCAGTTACTTGCCTATGAACGGTGTTTCAGGAATACCTCTTCAGTGTCGAGAAGAACTGCCAAGCTCAGCAACATCATAACCCAGCAAGCTCAACAAATCAAGCGTCTTATAACCATGTTGAATATAATGGCTGAGAAGATCAATCGTCTTGAGTTACGACATGAAAATGCGGTGCACTCTAGAGCTGTCAGTGTCTAGAATAGTTGACAACTGCACCCACACGGCCTCGTAGCCAAAACACCTCTTCTTCTTCCCATGCGGATGACTTTAGTCTCCTTCCAAAACCTTCTATATTACAAGCCGTGAAGTGGTCCGGCGCACGCACACATCTATAGGGCAAAGTGGTCTGACAGTTTAAAGAAATCCCATTGAGTCTTATGGGGGACGTCGAAAAATTGGAAAAAAATTCACGGCAGCTTCCAAACTAATGCTCGTATCAAAAAATTATTTTCACTCAAGCTTACTCTAAGAAGTTCTCCTTGTAATTATTAACACTTTTAATCACCTTTTCGAACAAAGAATATGAAATTTTCGAGTTTAACCAAAACTCAACAGAAAAGTCGGGCGCCGGACCACTAACAAATGTACGGCAGGAGAGTGAATTGGCTCCGAACCAAACCGAAGAATAGAAAATTTCCTGTTTTTTCGCCGAAAATTCATTAATATTTTTGGCGTATATCGAGTAAAAGTCCCTATGATTTTAATTTCCTAAGACTAGCATGTCCCCAGTATCCGAAAAACCCGATTAAAGCCAATTTTTCCAGCATATTTCATCAAGCGTTCATAAGACTAAATGTAAATTTCTCGAACTGTCAGACCACTTACGCACACATGCAAGAGGCCACTTCATGGCTTGTAATATATAGAAGGTTTTCGCATCGAAATTCACACAAAAAGATATTCATCTTACTTAGGTACATATGTATGTATGTACATATAGTGCAAGTTACATAGTATGTGTGCCTAACCATGCTTTAGCGCGGCTCCAGCGATCCTCGGTGTTTCTTGGGTCCGAGCCACTTTAGCACGAATAACTCCAGATACCATCGTAAATCGTCGGACTCCAGTACGATTTTTGTTTTCTTAGGAAGGTCATAAGTAAAGTAAAGGTTTTTATAAAAAATAATCGGTCATCTCATACAAAAATCACGAAAACGAAAGCTCAAATATCAAATTTTGGTATTGAAATTGCCATGATGAAATTTGACGCGACATCTCTCGCTTGTATATTGGCGGATTGGTTGGAAAACTCAGCTTTCTAAAAAAAAAAACCTACGTTGTCACTTCAAGGACTTATGAAGCATTTTCTAGGCTCACTTCCTCCATGAGACCAACAGTTTTCGATTGCGATTGCTTGCGAAAATATGCATATGAATTTTGGACAGAGTGGAGTTCTATAACTTAAGCACCCACTAACAAAGATTTTTTTTACTTGAATTGAGCTTTGTTATAAATATTCTGAAAAGTCTAAAATGACATTAATGAAAAATGTACGAGTCCTTTACACTTGACCTCTAAGCAGTTGTAAGGGGCTGGATATGTTTGTATAGCAAACAATATTTCACTCGAATGAAATTCAACACAAATACAATGAGTAATTAAATACTAAAAAATGATTTTAAGTGTCACAATTTATCACTATTTATTATAGTTATTGCAGTTTAACGCCAAATTGATATTCCAAGTTCGGGCATTGTAGGTACCTACTTATATCATGGCGCGAAAACACATCACAAATGGGAAGAAAAATTAGCTATAGGTGACTCGTAAATTTCGCTTATATTTTCATTTTCGATTTTTCTCTCTGAGGCAATGCAACGATATCAGAATTTATGGCAGCATAACATGTGCAATTGATTGTCATCAGGCGAGATAAAATGGCTTTTATTTGTTGTTTTCTATGCATGAACGAATTGAGGGCACCAACTATGCATTACATAAATACAAATACAAACTAAACGACCAAGCGCTGTACAACATTCGTACACGATGAGAAAGAATGAATAAGCTTTTTAAAACTATTATATTTATTTTCCAATAATATAATATGTTATGTATTGATTTTGTGTTATTACATCCAAAATTTTAGATTAGTAACGTAAACAAAACTTACAAATATCCAAGTCTATCCAAGTATTAATTTTAAGCTTTTGTTTTTATCCTTTTTATTTATCATTGATAGCATAAAACGAAAATTATACTGATTGCTTTCTAAAAGACAATACTTAATTTTTAAATTAAAAACGGACAAGTTTATCTTATAGATTACTTGTGTTAAGAAATAGCGAAACATATAAAGGTCGTCGCTAAATCTTTCGTTTAGTATGCACAGGAGTTTTTTAATTGAAACGAGCCTAAGTCTCTGTGGCGACGTAGTAAGCCAGTTTTGAATTCAAAAAAATAAATTTTTGTCAGGACTTTTGTTTCATCAAAATTTTAGTCCTGGATTGCACACTCGCGAGTGAACTTAAATTGTAACATCAATTAAATTAAAATAGGAATAAAATAAAATTCTTTAAAATTTAACAAAATAGCTTTTTCCTAAAATAAAGTAATAATTATAAAATAAAATAAAAGAGCTATTTCTACATCATTATTCCTACAACTCTATAACTGATATTACCTTCAAAATGTATTATCAGAGACATTTGCAATTGTGAAGAAATCCGTAACAGAACATTGAACGAAGGTGAAGCAACCGTAACTAATAAATTTTTAAAACCCATCATTTTTATAATTATAATTATAAAAGATATTAAAGATAAACTTAATAGAATAAAAAAATTATTTTAGTGCATTACCTACGAAAACAAAATATATATTAGAATACATTAATTTCCATAAAATATTCCAAATTATTGCTCCTACTAAGCAACCCTTATATTGTACTATACATAGGTCCTAGTAAAAAAGAAAAGCTTATTTAAATTGCAATCTATTAGCAAACATTGATTTTCCAAATCATAGCAATTTCCATTTTTAATTTTAATTCCTTTGACAGCTTCAATAGATGGCCCTATTCTCGTTGTCACTCGAATCCGATCGAAAAGAGCTGAATAAAGCACTTTTTGAACTAAAATTCCTTAATAAAATTCCTAAATTTTTAGTAATTTATTATAATTTCAGTTACCATTGACTTCAATTAATTTTGTCGTTCAAAGTGACTCAAATAGTCGGATAAAAAAATTCAACCGACTATTTTAGTCACTTTGAACGAAAAAATCAATTGAAGTTAAAGATAACTGACAGTTAGGAATTTTAGGCATTTTAATTCAAAAGATGCTTTTTTAAACTCTTTTCAATCCGATTCGAGTGACAACAAGTAAGGCCTATAGGAATATTCACATATACATACATATGTATGTTCGTGGGTTGCCAAAACTTTTAATATCTTACAACCTTATTATTTGTTTCTGAAAGAATTTATCATGGCGTCTGTAGCGATTTGGTTACCGCTTTAGGAAAATGTTCAGGCCGAATTTACATATCTTATTTGTAATTTAAATGTTCTTGTATTGTCATATAATGCCTATGTATATACAATACATTAACATTTCGACAGATATTCTAAAGGTTATGTTGTTCTCCTTGGATGGTTAGGGGTGGTTCGTTTTGGTGCTATAATTTTCCACGTGCAAGTATACGTACTCTGACAAGTCTACATTAATCAAATTAACTTCCTCTTAGGACGCTATTCAGCCTTGGCTAAATACGAACTAAAAATTCCTTTTGGTACTGTGAATCATGGTAATTCAAAGGGACGTGCTAACTACAATGACCTCATTTCAAGGAAACTCAGACACCACTCACCTCCTCTAATTGCTATCGACTGAGAAATCTCAACGGACACTTGTTGTTTTGCTTGAAGCCACGCGAAGTTTTTATCGTTAGCATTGAATTTGACTCAACCCTAGCTCTCTAGTAAGGATTTCCTTTTTGTAATAATTGGTCGGCAATTCATAGTGCGAACGTATACTCTTGTATGTGAATATACAATACAATATACTCATTTATACATTTGTATAACCTACTTGAGTAGCTCTTTGTTCTAAGAGAGCTTTTATTACTTTTTTTAATACAAGTCTGCAATAGAAAGAACTATGGAACTATGGTTCAATAATTCCACAATTTCTGTCTCGTAAAATATTTCGCGTTTGTGTACCACAAAACACATTTTTCTTAGCTTAAAAAAAATGACGCAGTTATTAATGGAAAGAAAAAATATTCTACTGAAACGTAAAACTAATTTCAATATTAACTTTTTTAAGTGTTCATTTTACCCGGGGTCTTCATTAGCAATTTCTGTTATAACATTTCTGTCTTGACAGGAAAAAAGACTAATGGAGACCGCAATGTTATAACAAAAATGTTGAGACATTTTCCCGGACAGAAATGTCTTAATGCTGGGGCCATACCTGCGTTAACGTCTAACGCCCGTAAACGCACTAATTTAGACGCTAAATTAAGCCGCCAAATTACGCGTTAAATACAATCACTTGTGTTTAACATAACGTATTGTAATTTTATTAGCGCGTTAATCAAGATAGAGATTGAAACTGCTGCTGTACTGTTTTTAATGAGTGTAAGCAATTATTTTATAAATTTGTAGCATTTGGCGAGAGAAAAACCACGGCTTAAAATTTTTGACACATGACGCATCCACTGCATTCAAGAAAATGACAACTAGTGTAGCCACAACGCATTATGTGACGCGTTAATTATCGGCAGCCGTACTATCGCCTAATGCCTAATGCCATTAACAATGGCGTTATTAAATTAACGCGTTAACCACCGGTCACACCTGCGGTTAACGACAAATTTAATGGCATTAGACGCAGGTATGGCCCGAGCATAACAGAAATATCTTCATTTGTTATTTTGTACGTTAACAAAATGGCCGCTGTGATTTGTTTCCGTGGAGATGTAATAAAAATAATAAGTCTTTTGTTTTTTCAAGGAAATACCAAAAATTATAAAAGAATAAATTAAATATTTTAAGCAATTTAAATTTCTACAACATCAAAGCACGATGTTTATTCGTCAACCACATAGTGGTAAATGAAATGTCATAACAGAGTTTACCCAGCCAAAATATGAAAGGTAATATGTCATGACCGAAATATTATTTAACAGAAATTGGTAATGGAGACAGGGCGTTAATTTTCAACTTAGAGTCAGTTATTTCGAAGTAGATAGTTCAAATACTCATTGAATAAGTACATTACATACATGCTCATGCCGCCTAAACAAACAATCCCGACAACCTTGAACTTTTTAGGCCTTACTATATACTATACAGGGTGTTTCGTAAAGCGTATGCCAAAGATCAGACCCGGGCAAACAAAAAACTGTGTGGAGGGAGCCGTGTTAAACGTTTTTGGGAATCTTAAGTTGATTCGTAAATCCCAATTTTCCATGTGTGCACATCACTATTTTATTTTTATCTTTCTCAACGCAGCGACATCCTCACGCCAACAATCTGCTATCCTAATGTGCTTTCTAAAAATGTCAACAATGTTGACCTACCACTTACTACTGCAGGTACAGTCACTTCCAAAAGTGGATACAACATTTTTTCCTACAATCAGCTATTACCCTAAATTTCTTCGAAACTCATCATAATCGTTAAAAAACTAAATTTCAATGAAGAAGATGGGAAATGTTTGTTAGCGTACATTTAATTTTAATTATTGTTCCAGTCATAAAATTATAATACTGTATCAGAACCAAAGATTAGCTATAACAAGATGTGACACTCGCGAAATTTTTTCTTTTAAAAATTCGACCTTGGTACCGTTAGTCGAACGAACTTCAGATTTAGATAGTTATAAGGAAGTTACGTGTAGGAAAGGGATAAAAATTTGGGTGGAAATGGACCGAGATTTGAAACACTCTACAGGGTGCCTCATATTTTTTACAAGTTTTCTATAATTGCATTGCATTTATAATTTAGCATTGATGTTCTTTCTAAAATAAATAAATTGTGAAATAAATCCTTACTCTCATATTATTGCAAGATAAACTCATATCCTCATATTAGCTTGGTTAAGGCGAAAAAATTCAAGCCCACCCGCAAAACCTTCTATATTACAAGCCGTGAAGTGGTCCGGCGCACGCACACATCTATAGGGCAAAGTGGTCTGACAGTTTAAAGAAATCCCATTGAGTCTTATGGGGAACGTCGCAAAATTGGGAAAAAATTCGCGGCAGATTCCAAGCTATAGCTCGTATCGAAAAATCATCTTCACTCAAGGTTACTTTAAGAAGTTCTCCTTGTAATTATTAACACTTTTAATCACCTTTTCGAACAAAGAATATGAAATTTCCGAGTTTAACCAAAACTCAACAGAAAAGTCGGGCGCCGGACCACTAACAAATATACGGCAGGAGTGCGAATTGGCTCCGAACCGAACCGAAGAATCGAAAATTTCCAGTTTTTTCGCTGGAAATTCATTAATGTTTTTGGCCTATATGGAGTAAAAGCCCATATGGTTTTAATTTTTTAAGACTTGTATGTCTCTAGTGTCCAAAAAACCCGATTAAATCCAATTTTTCCAGCATATTTCATCAAGCGTCCATAAGACTAAATGTAAATTTCTCGAACTGTCAGACCACTTACGCACACATTCAAGAGACCAGTTCATGGCTTGTAATATAGAAGGTTTTGCCACCCGGCGTACTTTTCGCCACGCTCGCACACAGTTGTCGCTCAACGCCTAAAACTGCAGAATGAAAAAATGTAAACAAACCGGATCCGTATTTAAGGCAAATGTGTGTGCTATGCCTCTTCTCCTTCTTCAATTCCAGGCCATCCCTATACCTGGAACATTAGAAGGGGCGAGCACTAATACCAAGCACGCACGCACACAGTTGTCACTAAGAGCCGTTTAAAAACGCGTGTAAAAAAACGCTCGCATTTATTGCTTACAGTGTAAAAGCCGTAGGTGAGCATTTTGAGGCTGCCTATTCTTCTCTCGTTCGCTCTTATTGGAATTTACATAAGGGATGGCAGGCAGTAGTTCTTTACTGCCTGCACTAAGGCAAAATTTTTTTTTTATCTCGTTTTCGGAATTGCATTTGGGTGAGAGCTTTATGCTAGTATAGAGAGTGTCACATCTTGGTTAAGTACATTATTTTTGATCCGAACGCTCTGTTACTAATACTTCAAATGAAAAACAGAGGGTTAGTCATCGGAAGTTTAAAATTATCGATAACTATGGGAGTTTTGTCGCTGAAACAAATAAAAAATAGCCGGCTTCACGTCGGCATAACTAAAATATACGCTGTAAGTAGACGGAAAAGAAAAAGGCTTTCGGCGAATACCAAAGAAGATTCCCTAATCTATGTGTACCCCAAAGATGGGTATTTTCGTCGACTTTCCAGAGATTAAGAGAAACCGGAAAGGCAACTTCAAATAGTAGAGTATCACGATTTTGAACATCGGAAGATTCTACCGATAATGTCGAACAGCAAATAATCATCATCTTCAGACCAAACATGAAGCAAGCCCGAGCCAAATACTAAAATTTGTTCCACCTACTCGAAACTCCGAAAAACGCTTCTCACTATAGCAGACGCCGCTTTTATTTTTTGACAGGTATGACGTATGTACATTCAATTTCCTATTCCAAATTCAATTGGGGCTAGGCCAAAATTCTGACTTGCATATTTATACGGCAAAACAAAACCGGACTCTGGCCTATTCTATGCCGACTTTGGTTATCGTATAAATGTAATCATAGATGGAGAACAGTCGTTACTAGACCGCGATTGATATTTCACCAACACAATGGAACATCAGCACATATCCTGGTAACATTTTGATGGTAATATTAAATGAAAACATTTCTGAGTGCTGGATTGGACCTACTCGTATTTCTTGTCCTCCTAACCTTCACTTCAGACCTATATCTATTGGGCTTTTTCTTATATGGTAAAAACGATAAAAGACGTCCTGTTAACAAGCCCTGTTAACACCAGGGAGGAATCAATTAACAGAATTAAGACGGCAGCGAAAAAAATGCGGTTAAGTCTGGGAGCAAGAGGAAATTAGAATTTTTTATTGGCATGCACCGAAAGTAGCGAAGGACATTTTGAACAGATTTTGTGGGTTGTTAGCAATAGTTTAAATCGGCTTTTAATTAAACAAAAAGGATTTTGGAGTTGATTTTAGTTTAATTTCTTAAAAATTCAAATTTTTTCAATGTTCCACAAATAGTTTTCTATGAATAAATTTGAATATGTTTGCTCTACTTCAACATGTTACACGTTGTTGGAAAGGTAAAAAATTAAAAATAAAAAATGAATTTCGAAGAGAATTCGGTAAACAACTGAATTTTAGGAAAAACTATTTTTTTTCAAGTTTCGGAAGTGAGTGTTCCTGCAGTATCAAGAGGTAGGAAAACAGTGACATTTTTGGAAAGCATATTAGGACAGTAGATGTTGCTCTGATGAGTATTAGTCCAGTCCAAATAGACATTTAACTTGGAAATAATTCGCATAGAGCTGAAAATTGCTACAGACCTTAATTATACTTTAGTAATAATTATGTATCATTCATGAGATAGAGTTTAAACATTTAAAAGACTTCAGACGAATAACTTCAAAACGCGACATCGGATTCGAGTGAAAGAAGAAAAAGAGACGATTTTTCACACAAAATATTGGCAGGACAAAGGGTCAAAATCAAATTTGGACATTGAAATTGTCGTTGGAAAATTGTGATCTCTTTCGCTCGTTTGTTTACAGACTAGGTTGCCAGAGGTATCTTTAGAAAGTTTGAAAGCTCAGCTTTCTAACACTTTAACAACACTATTGAGACCGTAACGCAACACCCTATATACAAATGATATTATTCTATTATTAGTCTACTTTGACTGGATTATGAACTCAGAAAATGCTTTATAAAAATGCTCTAACGAACATTGCAGAATTTGATTGATAGCATGTTAGAAAGCTGAATTCTGTAGGTTTTTGGCTTCCAAAAAGTTTCTCCAAATTTAATATATCCAGGATACCCTAATAGGAAGTGGTTCTATGAAAATCACTTAACAGTATTAAACATATCCAAATTTATTTAATTGGATTCAATTTTAAAGTAATACAATTTCTAGAACGAAAAGCAGAACAAAAACAAGAACCATCGTTGAAGTAAAATGTAGCGCCCATTAAATCTTGGTTGACTTACATACATATGTATATCAAATGCTCCCCACACTTTGCATGCCTTAATATGAACCTGGTACTTACTGCTGATAAGTTTCGGTTAATGTTGTCTTAGATTTTGATTGGTAATATTACAAGAGATAAAAAGCTAATACATCAATGTATGTATAATGCTTTACTGTAAATTCTGTTCATGAACATTTTTAATAAATGAATATTTATCTATTTGTGGAATTTCCCTTGGCTATAATTGAAAGGGGTGGTAACTATAATATACATAACACCGGTCAACAAAAACAATTGTTTTCTTGGGTCTCGGTTTATTTCGTGATTTTTTTATTTATCATGTCTCAAAATAATCAAAAATTGCCCACAACTTCCTTAAAGTTTGCTTTTGTAGTGTTGGTAGGAGCAATACAGATTTTAGAGACCGTATTTTGAACATTTTTGAATCATCATTGCAAAATATAGGATCATCATAGAATTCATAGAACTTTGTAACTTGGCTTAAATGAAGGCTTAAATCCTAATCTAAGAGAACCGAGTCCCATTTATCTCAGTAGTCCTTTCTAAACATTTTGTCGAACAAGCTTTTCATTCGTATTCGTAATTTATTATATGAAGTAGTTGGCTTATGAAAAAAAATCAAACTCATGAATCATTTCGAATTGTTTTAAGGTCTTTTGTGGTTTTAAATAGTAGCTTAAGTTTTCAGCTTTCATTTGAAATATTATAAGCTCGAGGCTCAATCCGTTATTTTGTAATGATTTTTCTTGAAAATGGGAGCTGACTGGGCATTTTCATTCACGAATTCATAATTTTCGCAAAAAATCCTTTAGAAATTCTTTCAGAAAAAATTTCGTGTTGACTTGTGATAATTAAAGTTTCTGTCAGTATAAAAATTCAAATTGCATATTCAGTAACATTTTGGGCGATAAAATAAATATTAGGAGTAAAAAAATGGAAACGATGAGTAATAGTATATTGCGCAACAATGGCAGAAAGTAGCCAATTGCGCACGCTGGCAGCAATAAACGCACGAGCGAAGCGAGTTTGTTTAGCTGCCAGCGTAAGCAATCGGCTACGCAACGCCCGAGTTGCACATTAAAGCATTAGTGGATAATAAGCCACTTTACAACCGGAAAGGCGTGCGATTTAGTAGCACTTTTCCCTCACGCGTGGGGAAAAATCCTTTAAACTTGAATTTATTATTGCAAATACTTACAAATTAAAATGTTTCTTCATTAGAATTAATTATAAGGGTCAAACACAAAAAAACGTAGAAATAATATTCGGGCAGTGTAAAATAAAAAAAAGAATTATTTTGTTTTTTGGATGAATTACAGATAAAGCACCTGTCTAGAGTTACTTTGTTAAATTCTAAAATTATTCTCAACTGATGATTGAAACAAAAATAATTTGAGAAATAAGAATTTTCCGTTGACATTATGAGGTTATTTTTGAATGATTGGGGAAGAAATTAATTGATTATTGTAATTAAAAACAGGTGATGCTTAAGTTATATTGCTTTTAATTGAACTAATTAAAGTAATTTTGTATAAAATACTACTTTGTGTATTACTTGTGGAATATTCAGTCAACGAATGATCTCTATTTCTACTTTTCTATTAAGCAACACGTCAACCACAATCGGAGCTGATTTTAACTTATTTTATTTGCATCAACTGTTTTGCTTCTGACCCATAAATAATACAATTGAACTCTTTATCTTGTCTTTAAGAAAATTGGTTACGAAATAATAGGCAATTAAAATTTATTATTTATTACTCCTGTCGTAAAAATTACTTATTTGATTAATTTTTTTTTTCAGATATGAAAGGTACTCTAAATGACACCGTTTCACACGTCAAAGAAGCCGTAGTTGAAGCAGTGCAAAATGTTGGACACGGAATAGACAACGTTATAAATGGAAAAAAAGAAAAGGAAAGCGATACAAAAGATGTTGGAATGTTACATTCAGAAAATTTGGAAGTACCTGAAACAGACACTGACGAAAACTACAAAATAATTCCACTAAAAAATCCGAGTGAGCGGTTAATCGAGCAAGCGATGAAGGAAGCTGAGGATGCGGCTGAAAAAGCAATGGATTACAAAGATGAAGCTGAAAAGCTAGCAGATGATCTTATCAAGGAAACTGAAGATGTAGTCGAAGATACAGTGGAAGAAACGAAAGAAAAAATCGTCAAAACAGCACATAATGTGATACATAGTAGTCCCATTCACTCAATAGATAGTTTAAAAACAGATTCGCCAGAACCGGAAATAGAGAAAGCCTTAGCAAATGATTCATCGACAGGTCCTCCGACACCAAAACCCACGCTAACTGAACTTGAAGAACTTAAATCGGCCGCAAACTCTGTTGTATCCCAAGTAATGCCAGCAGGTTTGAACTCAAGTAGCCAAATTTCAAGCTTGACTCAGAACCCAGCAGCTGACACGAAAGGAACAGAGTGAGTAGCCAAAATACGGGCAATCTTCATCCGACCTGTGATCTATATTTGAGCACAACCGTTTTTACACCAATTCAACTAAAGTGCACTTGCGGAAGGCATATATATTTTCTAGCCTACTAATGTCTTTCCTCGATTTGTCTCTTTTCCGGTTGTGACATCGAATCGGATACTTTAAGGAAAACCCTGTAAATTTCTCTATATTATTATTATTGTTCATGAATGCTCTGTACATAAATATATTTTGGTTTAGTAGCTAGAAATCATGCCATACTGAGTGGAACTAAACCAAAATTCTAGCTGTAAGTAGGACTGAGCTAGAGATTTTTATGTGTAAAGTATGTAATATGAAATAGAAATGCTCAATTTTTTCATAAATTCAAGTTCAGTTAAATGAATTGCTTGTAATCTCAAAGAAAATGTTTCTAAATATTTGCTTTTATGAAACGGAATTTGAGCAACCGCAGTAAAATATATGACAATTTTGTTAAAAAGGTAAAGGTAAAAAAATGTATTTTTATAATTGAAAAGTTTCACAGAACAGAAATAATTCTGGTGTCGTTAATTGCATTGTCTGCTTGAAAAGTACAATAAAATTTGTGTAAAATCAAACCTACCCCCTTATTTGAATTTGAGTTCCATTACCATAATAAAACACATAAATTACAAATACGTACTCATACAGAAATCCTTATTCAATTTCACGCTTAGTCGTTTCGTTGAAAATATTTGAAGGCCCTTTGTGTATATGTTATATTATATATTTTTTTATTTCAAACTCTCTGTCTGTACTATACATATATTACGCAGACAACTTATTTTATACTCTTTTAATCGGTGCACGTGAGCAGCTTAGTAGAACTGTAATTAGAAAATTTTAAGTCCGAAGTGAGACTCATGCGTAGTGAGAACTTTGCTTTTTCATAAGAATCACAATTTTGCTGTCGTAATTTTTACGACAGTTTAGTAGCCCACTTGGGATGTTTCAAAATTCACGACCCCAGTGGAGAAATAAATCCTTTATAATTAGTATGTGTGTTTTATATAGGTAAACATTTTATAATTTTTATTAAAACTCGGGCAGTAATCAATATATGTAATGTATGTACATAAATACATATATTGTCTGATATTGAGATTCTAGAAAAATTCAATTTTTTTTATATATGTATTTAGTTTAAGATCTGTATTTTTTCCAGACTTTCTCATAGAATCTTTAAATATAAATTAAAGTATGGAAACTATCACATTTATCATGTTTTTACGTGACAATGAATGAAGTACTTAAGAAAAAAACTCCACCATTTTTTAAATACGATATTAAATACCCTACAACCCTCATGTAAAAGGTCATGCTCCGCACCTTCATGCATAAATGTATACATGTGTGACGACAAATTATATTTAATGCCAGTTAGATTGCCCAAAACTAATAATAAAATAAGAAATTTAAAGCAAATGTATGAGAATCACGAATAAATGTTTTAAGTTCTAGCGTGCATATGTATATGAGCATATCATGACCTTTACTAATCTGGCGACCGACATCACGCATACGTTTTTTTCTAGTAAATTAGAGCTAAAAGGTACAAAAGACCGTATTTTTACAATTTATAAAAGTTCATTTAAAATTGACTTATTGATCTAGAAACTGATAATTTTGCTTAAGTAAAATCTTTTATTTTTTGAAATATTTCGAGAAATTTTCTTTCTTAAATCGGTATTTCTTGAAATAATTGTTCTGTAAGATGTTCAGAAAGAACTAACATATTGAGATTATTTAATCGTATTTTATATTATTTGATTAGGTTTTAGGCTTTCATTTAACCCTTTTTTAATTACTTTGTAATAATGGGTATAATACAATATTTCTTACTTTTGAACCCAAAACTATTTGAAAACAAGTTCTAATTTATCATTTTTATTTGAAAATTTTATAAATAAAATACGAAAAATATCCAATAGAAATAATATATCACTTTTTATTAACATGTGTTGTCAGCCAATCGCTGACCAGGTTTTAAGTAGGAAGTTATTGTTATGATGTGTCTTATTGAAACCAGATCAAAAGGACTTAGGCTGTGTGCGAAATCAAGTGAAATGATATCATTTCGATCATTTCGGTCATTTCAAGTTCGAAAACAAGATGGCGCCGAAATGATGGGCCTCAGAGCGGGCATTTCAATGACTTTCTGATCATTTCAGATCAGATCTTGAAAAGTCACTTTTGTGCCTTAAGTCCTCTTAAGGTAAAAAAGAGATAATATTTCATTATTCCCATATCTATTACAAGTTCCTTTTACTCTAAAACAAGCTATATTATTTCAACAAAATACTTTTATAATAAAGTTCGGTAGCTTGACAGCTGAAATGATACGTTAAAGATTTCGCACACTTTTCATAACATTTCCCAATTTTTGTCATTTGAAATGATTGAAATGATCGAAATGATATTCGAAAGAGATTTCACACACAGCCTTAATATCATTTGCATTATTAGGTAGTCTGGACGATTTCGAAAAGCTTATAAATTTGTAAAAATACGTACAAAGAAATTCGAAAAAGGAATTAAAAACTCAATATTTCCTCAAGAGATGAGCATGAAAAAGAAATTATTTTTATTATTATTGAGTTGGACCTAATTACTCCTCTTAATAATTTTTTTGTAGAAACATTAGGGGTAGATATTTAAACTTTGATGTATGTATCTACTATATATTTGTATTCAAAGAGCTTTGTAGCATTTGCTGCTTGCAATGAAAAGTGAGTTGAGTACCCTGCAACAAAATATAAAAATACACTCTTTTAAAATTTCGCTCAACGGGTTAAATGACAAAACAGTCAGTAGATTACCTACATGATCGATTTTGAGTTTTAACGATAAATTATACGTATGAATAAATTGCAATTAGAAATCTCAGTAGCCGAAGGTAGAAAATACTACAAGGGTTTAATATTCAATGTGTCACGTACCTACATTTTGTCGTTGCACATTGTATTGTACTTAAGTATAATGTAGTAAGAGTTCCTATGATACAAGTCCAAATATATGAAGAATGAATACCCTCATTTATTCTTTATCGAATATAGAAAGAATTTATTTTAAATCCTGAAATACTTATGTAATTTTAAATTTTTGAAAAGTGTTATTTTATACGACGAATGAGTACTTATAGGTATTTGTTAGTTCATTTATTTGAACCACAATTAAAACTTTAAGGAATATGCAGAAAGTCGCCACAAAAAAGTGTAATTTTTTTATCATTTGTGGTTAGATTGTCTCGATAAATATGTACATACAGCTGGACAAAACAATTTTGCACACACTTTTAACCCGAAATCACCGTACTTCCAATGTTTCTTTAAAATCTCTTAGCACAATCTCAATCTGTTTCATTTGTTTTTGTTTTCTTTATAATTCTTAATATTGTTCAAACTTTTGTACATCCTTAAACCAAGTTTTGAGTGCTCTTGTTTCAAAAGAGTTCCCCAAATTGACAACTGAGTGTAAACCTATTATTCAATCCTAAATTCTAATTAATTTGATTTTTGCCAGGTTATTTAGAAAAACGGCATAACGTTTTGTATTGTCAGACTTAGGCTATTATAATAATTTTATAAATCAATTAAATACAGGTGTTTGTCCATAGTCCACATTCAAAAGGCTTAATTAACATTAAACATATTTCAAAAATAAAAATAACTAAGGGTCAATTTTCAATCTTCGGATAAATTTATTTGTCGAATAAAATTTTCCCAATAATCAAATTGGTTATGAATTAAAATAGTTATCAGATTGATAAACTTATCTGGTCCTTAATGCGGCAGATAGGACTATTATTCGTCAGTTAGTTTTTGACAAATAGAGTGAAAAAAAATTTTTCCTCATAGACAAGTTGATTTGTTATCTAAAGAATTAAGTTATTTGTCTATTGAAAAATCGGCGCTAAGCTACTTAATTTCAATATTGTCAAGCAAAGTTTAACAGAGCGCAAAAATGCATACATTAACAATTTTTTCTTAGCTTTTACACCTGAATGCATAAATAATGCAATGAAAATAATTATGACAAAACTAATTTAGTACTTTTTACATTTGTCGTGGGAAACAAAGGTAATATATTTAGCTTGGTAATTACATATTCAATAGGCGAATACTTACTAAAAGTAAGTATTTTTGTAAATAATAAAGTCTCAAAA
Organism: Machimus rusticus; assembly: GCA_951509405.1. Lineage (NCBI taxonomy): Eukaryota > Metazoa > Arthropoda > Insecta > Diptera > Asilidae > Machimus > Machimus rusticus. The sequence continues at coordinate 18,040,027 of OX608050.1, read as the reverse complement.
TTGCGGAAAGGATTATTTATATTTTTATCCGAAAAATTGTTCTTTTCTCTATTTACATAGGTATGTATGTATTATTGCAAACGTTAATCAGAAATTACAGTAGTCACATTCTTTGTTATTTTATATAGCTAAATCTAAGACCGATGTTGAATTTTCTAGTTTTTCAATCTTAAGTACAAACATGTTTATCATTTATATGTTCTTTGTTGTAATATACGTACAAGTTTCATATCTAACACAATCTTGAAACTACTGCTAACAAAGTAATAATGATTTTGAAATTATTTATACTTATTACTTGTTCATCCGTAAAAATTGACATATGTACATATGTTATACATATATATATGCAATTTTCTCATGGCTTGAGTGCGAATTGCGAATTGAATTCAGTTGGTAATACAGCTCACAATGTTCAGCGACATTCAGTATTCACTGAATACACTTATTCGACGCGTACAGTTAAGGCAGAAACATAATGCATCCTCTCCGCTCCGTTCCGCTCCGCTACGCTCCGACTCGAGAGGCGAATACAATGTTGTCCGCTCTGTCCGTCGTTTGACAGATTTTTGTAAAAACTAAAATCCAAATTGAAAAAATTTCGGTGATTGTTGAGAAAATTGATGAATTCGATTTGTTGCAGATGCTTCTTCAACAACATTTTCCAAAAGTCAGACTTTTTATTCGGCTGTTAAATACATTCATTTGTGAGGTTATGGTGTTCCGGCGTTCCGGCAAAGTTGAAATTTGTTCAACTCTATCCGCTCCGCTCTGTTCGGCCATTATGTCCACTTACATAGCACTAAGTATGTTCAACTTTGACGGGCGGAGCGGAGCGGACCGGAGCGGATGCATTGTGTTTCTGCCTTTATCCAACGTGACTTTACACGTACATAATTACTCCCCAGAGAATTTTTGTTAGCACTTACGCGCTCAAGTGAGTCACGGGCACGGAGGTATAAATCGCCCAAACCTAGCCCGTATGGCGAACAAAAACGAGCGCAACAGGCATGAAAATGCCCAAAGCAAAATACGCCCGTTTTGCAAACATGTATGCGTCCAAAGCAAGCCCACAAATTGAAAAATATGTCCGTTTTGCAGGCACACAATTTAAAAATATGTACCCTCGATTCGTAGGCATATACCGCTCATGTACTTCGGGTAGTGAAGGTTTCTATACGCAGAGAGTTTTTAATTATGTCTAATAAGACCCATTTGGTTCAGTATATACATACATATGTATGTATGTACCCCTCATCGCAATGCTTGATGTGCCTTAGTTGGGCTGTTTTCCCTGTGGCAGGCTATATTTTAGCAACTAAAATGTTTGCTCCGGCGCACTTTGCCTATTTTGGGTATAAAATGGACGTGCCGTGTCTATTTTGAGCCTGTTGAATTTTTACTCGAGAAACTGATCTACGATTTTTAAATACAATTGAACACGTATGCTTTATATGTTGTCAAGATTGTGTTATAAACTTATGTAAATTGATTAAATATATACATACACGCAACATGATAAATATTCTGTCATTTTACAGAAATAAAATTAGCATTTATATTTTATTCACAATAAAACTTATCAAGCCTACACAATTAATAAGACAAATAACTTTAAAATTTATAAGGCATGTATTCTTACATGACTCTTCATATTTTTTAGCCAATTTCAATTTGCTTTTCATATTAATCTATACAATTTTTATCTTGCTTGAACTGAATTGTTTTATTTTTGAAAAAATTGGGTAACTTGAAAATCCTACCGACTAAAATAACAGATAGCCTGTCTAAACTTGTTCAGTCCAAGTGTCGTTACATTATATTTCTAAACTCAATGTATGTAGTTAGTTTTATAAGACAGCATTTTCCATGTGATAAAACGTGTTGAATATTTTATTTACATTACATGTATTATCAAGCATACAAGGTAAATAAATGTTTGCATGTGAACTAATCTGTTGCTGAACACAAAGTGAATCATTCTTCTTTACTTATTATTTGATATCAAAATTTCTGTCTTCGCAGTATAAATTTTCGGGTGTAAACTAAATGTTTGTTCTACCACTCTTTATCTTAGTCTGCATTGTCAACGTATAGTTACTTTTTTAGTACTTAATCTCTTAAATTTCTATGATTTATATGTTTATATTTAAATATAGGTGAAGTATTTTAATTATTAATTATCACATGGAATTCGCACCCCGTTTCTTTGTATGTATTATATGTTTTAAGGTATAAAATTAAAGTAAAAAACGCAAACGATGAAATAACATTCCATGAGAGGAAAAATATAGCTTTATTTATGAAAATCTATGTAAAATAATTACAATTAAAATTCACAGGCAAACTGGCCTTAATTTCCACATGGTAGATGACAGTGAACCATCATTTGGGCCTACTTCTATCAGCTCAGAGGATGACTTCGAGTTTAATATTTCAGAAAGTGACGCTCGAAAGGAAACTGCTTGGGAACAGTTGGCGGACGCAATGTACAAAACTCCACCTGACGTCCTGCAAGCGTATCGAGAGTCAGCTACCGTGGAAACCTCCACTGGAACAGATCCAGTTGCAGAGCATCACTAAAATATACTATAACTATGAAAATTTAGGCTAGTAGTAATATTTTTATATTATAACAAATATGAACACTAAGACTCTTGATCATACCTCTGCTGTTACTGCTCACAATGTTTTTTATTGCATGTATGAACTTAGAAATGGTGAAAAATAAAGCTCATGTTATAAACATTTCGTTTTTCTGTTTTTGTATGATTTTTGGAACTTATAGTTTCAGCTAAAAGACTCCGTTTTAAGTGGTAATGCGCAGGCAGAAAAACAACTGAATTGCTCTTGAAAAATTACAAATTCTCTCACTGCAATCTCATTTATACATTTATTTATACTAATACACGAAAACACTTTACCATCAGGTTAAAATATGTAGTTCACAATAAAAAATAAAAATTCTGCGTTTAATCTGCGATAAAATTCTGAAAACATTTATTTAAAGAAACACAAAACGATTGTATATAAATATAAACTTTTTACTTTAAACAGATCCTTTTACGATTTCAGCTGTTTTGCTTCTGAGTGACATTGATTCCTATAACGTACGTAATAACGATGCTAGAAGTGGATTCAATTTTTCCTTAATTACTTCATAAAGTCCTTTCAATTTCCTAACGACCTCTTTACACACGGCGTCTGTACAATTAAGATCCGGCATCTAAAACTGCTAATACATACCGTGACTCTCAAAACTGAACCAATGATGGCTACTTTAGGATTTTGCAAGTTGTTCATTAACGGTAACAGATATCGTAAAACTGGTTGCGTAATATTGTAGAGGGCAAAATTGTCTATAGAAATGCTCCTATTTTGAAATCCGATTGACCGTTTTTGAGTTATGTATGTCAAATTTCACTACTTTTATTTCGCAAATAACTCAAAAAATATCGCAGTTACGGGAAAAAATGGTTATAATCAATTTTGTGCAGAATTTAATTCTCTACAAGTTAGGCGAGGACACTTGCCCATATCAGAATAAAAATAAGCGATTTTGGCTGAAATAGAACATAATGTTTTGGGCAAAAAATGTTTAAAAACAATTTTATCTCGAAAATTATAAGTCTATTTCCGCTAACTATAAATCAGATGTAAACATGTGTCCTCAGGTAAATTGTACATTAATATATGTATTTCATACACTGGCAAACAACTGGTTAGGTACATCCTAAGATTTTCCGTTTTTTAGAAGCTGGGGAGGTATGACGAAACAAATCGATAATAGTTTTATTATACTTAGGGAAATCCCAATAATAAAGTGCAGTTTCTAGTATAATCACACCTATGAGCGTTTATCTGGATGCACTTAACTAAAATTGTGCATATAAAACTGCAGCAACTGATTAAGTACATTGTAGAAAAACATAAAACATCGTGGAATTTCGCACAGCAAATCAAGTAAATTAAACACAAGTGTATTGCGTCAATTTATTTTATTAACCCATTAACGCCGAGGTGATCAGAATTTTTACTAACTTTTCAACGTGTTTATTTATTATGTTATCGGACTAAAAAAATAATGTAATATCTCTATTCCTACGTGAAATTTGATGCTCTTTCAGAATCTGAGCTCAAAATTTCGATTAGACACCGAGAAAAAAAATATGGCCGATTAAAACGTGAAAAACGTGAAAATTTTCGAAACAAAATTTTTTTCGCATTTTTTTTCACAATGATACCGCAAAGGTATCAACTTTTTACCATGATCAGAGGTGATCATGGCACTCGAACATTAAGAGGAATTTTTTTCAGAAAATTTCATCGACGCGTTTATTCAAAATGGCTGCGAGAATGAAAAATCTTAATCTATCGTTTTCTTAAAAACTATAAACTTTAGAAAAAAATTTTTAAGAAGAAAAATGTCTTTAAATTGGTCAAGTAACACTCTCAAATTTTTTCAGAATTTTTGGAGACAATTTTTGAAAAATTGGATTTTTTGAAAATTTCGAAAATCAAAAATTGTCTCCAAAAATTCTGAAAAAGAGAGTGTCTTGACCAATTTGAAGACATTTTTCTTCTTAAAATTTTTTTTCTAAAGTTTATAGTTTTTAAGAAAACGATAGATTAAGATTTTTCATTCTCGCAGCCATTTTGAATAAACGCGTCGATGAAATTTTCTGAAAAAAATTCCTCTTAATGTTCGAGTGCCATGATCACCTCTGATCATGGTAAAAAGTTGATACCTTTGCGGTATCATTGTGAAAAAAAATGCGAAAAAAATTTTGTTTCGAAAATTTTCACGTTTTTCACGTTTTAATCGGCCATATTTTTTTTTTCTCGGTGTCTAATCGAAATTTTGAGCTCAGATTCTGAAAGAGCATCAAATTTCACGTAGGAATAGAGATATTGCATTATTTTTTTGGTCCGATAACATAATAAATAAACACGTTGAAAAGTTAGTAAAAATTCTGATCACCTCGGCGTTAATGGGTTAATCAATAATGGGTACCTTTACCATTACTCCTAATGACTTCAAATAATCTATTTTTTATTGATTCGTACAAATTTTTAAAAATGTGTGGAAAAATATTTGCCCAAGCTTCCTTAATTCCTCGTTCTAGTATTGAAATATTCTCATATTGCTTGCCATTGTTGTACGTTTTCCTGGATAATTATCCTCAGAGATTTTCCATGATGTTGAGGTCTGGCGGAAGTAATTGCCAATCCAAAACTCTGATGTCTTCTGCCTCAAACCAATCTTTAACACAACGGGCAGTATGAATGGGCACGAGATCTGGTTGAAAAATCTAATTTATTGTTCCTGCTATTTCGTCAAAATCGGTTGCTGCCGTGCACGTTTGACGCTAACCTCAAAATTTGGCGTCGTTCTCTCACACACTGCGTTGGCACTACAATTTTTTCTGCTATTTTCCTTCCGGAATACCCTTCCTCCTTTAAGGCTATTATGTATCTTTTCAATTTCTTCCATTGACAACTGATTTTTTTCCCCATTATTTAAGATAGCAATGTTAACTTTTTTAAAAACGAATTTTCACAGCAAAATAATAACACACTTACTCTTGGCAGTCCAAAATAGAATAACGTACTTAATCAATTGCTCCGTCTTTATACATATGTATGCACAATTTTAGACAAATGCATCCAGGTAAACGCTCATAAGTGTGATTATTCTAGAAACTGAATTTTATGATTGAGATTTCCATAAGTAATAAAACCATTGTCGATTTGTTTTGCTATACCTCCCAGCTCATAGCAAACTATAAATATTAGGGTGTACCTAACCAGTTACTTAGAAGTGTATATAACCTAACTACTAATAGTTATGAAAAAACTTCCTTTCATCTAAATGTAAACCTCCCGATAACATTCTTTATAAAGTACCTACCTCATTAGTGTTAAGTTAATCACTAAAATTCTAAAGTTTGTGTTTATTAGACATTTTCCTTTTCAGAAGGGAAACAGACACAACGTCGGAACCCCATAAGTATAATTGTAAATTAATCGTTCGAAAATGTAGGCAAAATTTGCTTCGTCCCAACATTTAACATAACACTTTTCACTAAAAATAGGACTCAAATGTGGACCGATTCATACTGTGTCCTTGATTTTGTATCTTTAACGAAAAAGTACATAAAATCCTCTTTTGCATTGCCAAGGGCATATGTTTTGAAAATTTTTCGTAATCCAAATTTGCTTCCTAAGATTCAGAATATTTTCCCTCGGGTTACGGAATAGTGTACACCAACGAATTCATAATGTAACAAAAGTTAACTCCTTCAAAGTACCTAAGTTCAACACGATTTAGTTAACATTGAATAAGAATTGCCAAATGAAATTTGGTGATATTTCCAAGACATTATATTTGTTAACGATATATAAACTCACAAATCAATGATTTTTGATAATTTTCATATTGACAATAAAAAGTTTTGTTCAACTCAAGAGGTAAAAAATGAACAAAATTAATAGAAAATTGTAACAAATTTTAATATTTGTTTTTAATATAATTGAGCAAAATAACATTTTATTAAAGTAAAACAATTGATAACATCCTCTGTATTCAGCTACAGTTTTGAAGGTTTTTTCGCATCTAGTCAGGCTGAACAAGTCTTCACGTCACCCGTGATGGCAATGCATTCAACTTCTATAAGAGCATCGGCTGGGAGTCTAGCAACTTGAACAGAAGACCTTGCTGGAAAATCGTGTTGAAAAACTGAAAAAAAGAAAATATCTTCATACAATTTAAGTTTAACAACGGATATTTTTAAATTTTTTGTTGGTTTGAAAAATGATAAGATTATTTATCTAATGTAATCAACAAAATAAGGAAGTATATCAAGCAAGCTACCAAAAATAAAGAAACAATGGCAGAAAGCTTCAGATAATAGTATGATATTATGTATGCCGTTGCATCATTACTTGAACATAAAACACAAACATATATTAGTTAAATAATGCATAAACTCTGATATATAAACTTCACAATCTACGATTTTTACGTTTTTCCATGCAATTTCCAATTTTTCTCTACATAAGAACATTCCTCAGACTTCAACGAATATATGAAAAAAAAATTAGCCGAATTGGTCCAGCCGTTCTCGAGTTTTGCGTTTAGCAACACATTTAGCGATTCATTTTTATTTATATACAGGTAGACTGTTATTGGACTAATCTGATAAAACTCATGCGTTTTTTTTGTGATTCATAACACACAATGTGAATGAGAATTTTTTTTGTACATATGTACCTAAGGGTCCCTAAGGTCGGACACTCTCAAAGTCCCCTAATACCGGACAGTTTTACAGCAAGTTTGCTTTTATAAGTCATTATTTTTGTGTTTGTGCTTTCTTTGATTTAAAGTAACATTTGAGACTGCTGATATATCTGTGTTGAATTAATTTAATTAATTAAGAATTGCGACATATATCGTGGTAACAAAATCATTTTTAGGCGTATCTCTCCACCTCCATGACTTTAAAGGCTGAAGCAGAATTATTTGCAGTGCAGTGTCCCGCACTCACCTCATTTACGAAATTAACCAAGGTATAAACCCAAGAAATTGCAAAGCTTACTTAGTCAACATGAAATTTCGTCAAAGAAAGTATAACGAAGTACATGGGTCTAATCAAAGAACGTATAATCATAAAGAACTTGCAAGCCGCACAAGAAATTTTGTACGAAAATTTTCGACTGGGGTCGCTATATTAGAACCCCAGAGGTACAACTCAGCATTCAGCATATCGTGAGCCGACCCCATAGAACCCCAGTCGTTTGTTTCTAGCTGCTTTTCAGCCGTTCAAGTTCTTGGCTCTCTGAGTTTCCCACACACTTAGCTGACTGACTGCAATTCCAGGAATACGGACGGTATGTGTGCGGCAAGAGGCTCATAGCCACAGGGCCACAGCAAAGCAAGAGTCGTCGCTGCGCCGGCGCTCACTGCTCGTCGGCTTATCCTGCGCCCTATTCTAGGAATTCTTCAAGCATTTCCTAGACAGTTCGCGCTACAGGCAGGGGCCCAGGGGGCAGGGCCACTCAAATAGCTCAGCTCCTCTCAATGAATAAATGCCTCAGCTATTGAGCTGTTGCTATTCAGCTGAGGGCATGATTTCCCCTTTGCAAATCCCCTTTCGCCGACCGCACAAGGCCAAATGCAGCGAGAATTTCGTAAAGCACGAACTTGTACCGGGTGCAAGTTCTTTATGTTTATATTTTCTTTGGTCTAATTGATAACATTTTTAAATTGTATTAAAAAATATATTAATTTTTATGTTAAATTTTTGAAATTAAAGCGCCGCTTAACTTTTAAATGTCATCTCAAATAACTCATATTTTGCAAAGTGGGCCATGCACCGTGTTTACTCAAGTGTTTTTCGCTTGAGTGATAAAACCGTCATTTCATTTTTTTTTTAATTCTAAGTCATTAGCACTTCATCGAGAATAAATCGCTCGTTTTGCTCACAATGGGAAAATTCGTAAAATGTGCTGCTGAAAAATGTTCCCCGAAGTGAGGATTACGACCCGCGAAAGCAACTTAACTTTCGAAGGTCACGAGAGCTCCGATCAATAGCCAATTTCGACATAAGTTTACTTATTGACAACCTCACGGATTTCGATGAAACTTTTCAGAAATATTAAAACTGATTCAAAACGAACCAATATGTAAAAATTTTTCCGTGTTAAAGTGTCAAATGCCAAGTTGTCGGTTTTTTTTTTTTTGATATTTTTGTCATGGGCATTGGGACTGAGTTTAAGTTCAAAAGAATAAATAATTGAATGTGCAGTGCTTTTGTTGGTGCTAGGGAGGTAGCAAATAAATTCGAAGTGTAAAATTATGAAATTTTACAGAAAAAACCAAAACATTTGTAAAAACTTGGGGTTTGTGAAAGTGTTATTTCGAAATGTCGAAATTTTTAAAGTTGAATTTGTATAAAAGTACTGATTTCCGCAAAAAATTTTTGCATAATTGTTCGCTTTGGATCAGTTTTAATATATCTGCAAAGTTTCATCGAAATCCATGAGGTTATCAACAAATAAACGTGTTCCCCAATCTCTTCGCGTGGATCTTGTAATCTTTTAGATAAGAAAATTGCGGGCTTACCGTTCTGATAGATTTCGTTCACAACAGGAAAATCTTCGAGGTCCTTGAAGAAGAGCGTTGTCTTGACGACCTTGTCGACGTCACTGCCGGCTGCCTGGAGGATGGCCTTGAGGTTCTTCAGAGCCTGAGTCAGCTGCTCGGCGACGCCCCCGTCGACCAACTTCATGGTGTCCTTGTTCATCCCAATGCAGCCCGAGACGTACACCATCCTGTCGACGACGACACAATGGCTGGAAGAAGAAAATTAGATAGAAAGTGAAAATTCTGTATGCACCACTTGAAAACCAAATTTACTCACTTGTAAGGCCCCACCGGCTTAGCGGAGTTCACGGTGGTGATAACTTTTCTTATCAAAGTTGACATTCTGCTTCTATGCGGCACTAGACGTTGAATTCACAAAAATCGACTGATCCCCCGGGAAAAACGTTTGGACTGAACCACTTGTTTTGTTGCACGATCAAAAGCCGGCGCCGAGGAATTGAGCAAGAAAAAAGCTCACCTGTTCACCTCGCTGACACACGCACCGCCACCTAGGTTTGAATAGCTATATAGTGGAGACACAAAAGTCAGCCATATAAAGATGCTTTATCTTCAAATTAAAGATGCAATTTCTTTTTAAAGATTGAAAAACGTAGCTTAATTAACATTTTTGAAAAATTATTAAAAAGATATTTTCCATAAACGATAAAAATTCACTTCGACTTAGTTGGAATCTCCGCTTTGTTATGAACAGGTGACTGTCAAAATTCGAACTCGCTTCAAAATCTGTTTCGCGAACTGTCAAAGTTGGCACTGGGCAGTAAAGTTGGAGGGTTCAATTTGTTAAGTGTGTTTATTTTGTGAGTAATTTCCGAGTGAATTGCGCAGCTTATTATAAAATGCACCAGAAAATCAGAGAGGCAAACAAGAAAAGTACTCAAGCATCACGGTTATTCCAGAAATTTTAAAATGATTCTTAAGTGAAAGTGCCCTTGCTCTGCGGTAAAAATCAATTTTTGCTCAACTACCCGATAACAAGTGCCCCCGTTGAGGAACACAACACGGTCTATCGCTGAAGGTGAGTGACCCAGAAAAAAACAAAACATTTCACAAATAAATTTCGGCTTATGAGAATCTCGTTCGCATAAATTATTTACTTGCTCTATTTTTTTGGAGGCGCAGGCCAGTCTGACCCCGCATTGTAGAAAACAGACTCCTGATAAGAGTCGCAGTCCAGAGAAATCTATAAGGCTCACTTTTTCAGATTTTGCCTGCAGTGACTCACGAAAATGCCGAGCACTTTGCTTTTCGCCACCAATAACGAGGGGCGGGTCTACGCAATGTCAACAACATCCTCGGCGTGGCGCGAATTCCACTACCTAGGCCTGGAATTCAAGAAAGTCTCGGCAGTGCCCCATTTCCTTTGGGCTATTGGCGGCGACAGGCAGGTGTATGTCCATGTGCACGGCTTGGACGTGCCCATCCGAGTGAAGGAGGAGTCCTACGAGAACGAGAGGTGGCTGCCTATCGAAGGGTTCTCGAGTAGGCTTCTTCCGACAGATCGGTATCACTTTTCCAGCGCCGATGGGACCATAGATCGGTGCATTGAGAGGATTAGGTTGCCATCGATGGCTTGGCAGTGGGAAGGTGACTGGCACTTGGAACTCACAATGGACGGCCAACCACTGGATCACGACGGATGGACGTATGCTCTGGATTTTCCGTCGTCCACCTACCATACAAAGAAATCCTGGAACACCTGCGTAAGGCGAAGAAAATGGGTAAGTAAATAAATAATAAATCAATTGAAAGAAAACATTTATGAAATTCTTAAGTAATAGTTTAGTAGCAAGACGCATTAGCGTCGAGCCAACTAGACCGTAGAGATTGTGAGTTCGACTCTAACCAGAGCCCTTGGTTGTAAAGCCTTGATCACAGAAATAGCACATGTGATTAAGTTTTCAGAAATGATTCTTTCTACCGTACCAAATGTTATAAGCACTGCCTCGCTAAAATATATCTCCGTCGCATTAATTTCGCTATATTTTTATCAGTTGATTGAACAGTAACTAATCTCACACTCCTCCGTCCGTGCACTATGCTTAAATAAGGGTACAATTTTTCTGTTTACGTATTAATATGTAGATTTTCTGATTGGCTTCATCTAAAAGTAACCAGATACCCCATTCATAACAAATAAAGTTTGCTTTTGTACAATATACAATGAAAAATAATTACATAAAATTTTGGCGCATTGTTTAAGGAGCAACGGTTTTTAATACGCAAGAGAGGGGTAAAGTGGATTTTAGGTGTGGAGCAGGGAGCGGCAGGCAGTCACGGTAGTGTATTCAAAGGAACAACTTATTTTGTGTGTCGCGAGGTCTAAAAATGTATTCCAAAAAGTGTAAAAATGACATTTACTCTCTTTGCTACATTTGCGGCGAATTTGTTAAATTAAAAGCAAAAAAATTCAATTTGTCATCAAATATAAAACTCTTTGAAGCCTATGAAGCTTATTTTAACCTTCCCATTCGAAGTCAAGATAAAATTTGGGGGCTAATACGAGAAAGTTCTTACTACACAGAAGAAATTCCAAAAATGTTCTTTTTTAAAGCTTTGTATTATTTTTTGTATCTGTACGTTTATTTTTATTATCTTTTGTAAATAAAAGTGATACAAATATATAAATCAAAGTTTGTTTTAATTTTATAGACAATTGAAATTAAAAAAATACAAGTTTTCTTTAAAATTTGAAATTTCGTGGTAGCTACAAAAGCAAACTTTATTAGATAAAAATATGTTTTCTTTCATTAGTTAGAACTCAAACTCAAAATTCGTGTTGACTTGTGTTATGCATGGCATTCAAGAGAATTACTGATACACAGTCAAGTGCCTACCAAACGCACACACAATTTAATTGTTTTACAAGGCTGTCTCATCTCATTTCACTGATGCTACGACTGAACCTATATGTTACAAAGACTTTTCATTCCGGCAATTATCTCCTTATCTATTTTTATCAAGGTCATCTATTCCTCCCAACCTCACAATTTTGCTAGAAGTCGATAGAATGCTTAAACACTGCGGTGGAAGGGAGATGAAAAATGTGGAGGCGGAGCTTGGAATTTGCAGGAATTGGAAGAGTTTTACAGGGTGCCCAGAAAATATGAAATTTTATAATTGGTCCTTTATGTGAAAATATAATTGTTGATTCAATATACATATATACATATATTTGAGCATAATTATTTGAGATATCTACAAAAACAATTGGCCCAATGTGCCACAATTTATCATAAATTAACTAAAAACTCAATCTGAAGGAACCACCCTGTCCTTTAAAGGGCTAGAGCGCCTCACCATTCAATGGCACTAAACTGGACCGCACAGGAAAACCTATGGTGAAAAAACGTGAACAAACCAATCGGTGTACGTTTTCAATGTGTGAGGCAGGCATTCGATTTCTGCCTGTTCCTATATGAAAGCACGATCGGGACGGCACCAACACAGTGCCAGAAAAAGCAATGCTAAACTGTGGCCGTCCTTATTCTTTATTAGGCAATTTCAGTAGGAATTGGGACTTGGAACAAACAGGCAGAGATTCTCTTTCTTACTTCTTAATTTTTTTTGTTTTTTTTCCCTCAAAATGGGCATAACTGCGCCTTAAAAATAGAGTGACCGATCTTTGTAAGGTTCCGTATTCTTTGGTATAAGCGAAGGGAAATCTTGTAGCAATATTATATACCTTTGGCCATTGGTTAATTAATGATAACTCCAAAATTAAAATTTTTCGGTATAGCCGTTCAAGAATTCAGTTGAACCAATCCTGTGCGTATAGTATAGAGTAAGTGTGATCGACAGCGATTAATTAATTCGAAAGATATCAGATCTAAATGATTTTTTTATAAGGAAATGATGCTGGTTGCAGTTGCCACAAAGCCTTTTTATCCAATGTCTTAAGAAAAGGGGTGTACTTTAAAAATGTTCCTGAATGTTAAATTAAATAAATTTGCAAATATTTCTTAAGTGGTATCTACATTTTGGAGATTTGTAAGGTTCTAACAGCTTCTACATATTTTAATATTAACACGTTCGCGGACGAGAATGATATAGCATTTATTTTCACAGTGATGGCAAATGAGATGAGCTTTTTACTGTTCGCGAACGTGGTAATAATGAAATTAAATTATATTGCTAAAATATATTTTCATTTTTTGTTCTTAAATTTTTCAATTTCAATTGTCAGGTTCGATTTAGGAGATACAGTGCTTTGAATTCATGGTGTGCTGTAGCTCCACTGCACAAGGATCCCACTCAAGAACCCTTCATGGACGTTGCTATTGGTGGAATAAATATACCAGCTGCTCCTCCTGGAACACTTGTTGTTTGGGCAATTACGGCACACGGAAGGGTACGATAAAAATCAATATTTTAAAAACACATTGTTTAAGAGACGCCCTCTACAGGTTATGTTTCGAACGGGTGTTAGCACAACTTCTCCTGAGGGTTTAAGATGGACTGCTATAAGCACCCCATCAGGATGTGAAGTCGCACAAATTAGCGTAGGTGCCACGGGTCTCGTATGGGCTGTACTCTTCAATGGTCGTGCTATCGTCCGGTCAGGGGTGACTAGAGATTGCTTGATCGGAGAAACCTGGCTTGAGGTTAAGCCACCAGGAAATGGACTGAAGATATCTCAAGTTTCAGTAGGCACAGATTCAGTGTGGTGTGTAACGAACGACAATCATGTGTGGTTCCGAAGAGGTGTTAAAGGAGAAGCTGCTGGAATAAGTGAAGACGCTGCAATTGGAAGTGGGTGGGTCGAAATGGTGGGAAATATATCGATGGTGTCTGTAGCGGTCAATGATCAAGTTTTCGCTGTTGGCTCTGAGGATCGTGCCTTGTACTTTCGATCTGGAGTATCCAGCTCAGATCCCACGGGGAAAAAGTGGCGTCTTATCCAGTGTCCTATGCAAATTAGTAGAACTTCGAGTACTGTGAGTTTAATGTCCAGAAAAAGCGGTAGTTCGTCACCTGGATCAAAGCACCGCAGTCTAAGCAGTTTGTTTAAGGAAAAGGCTCATGTGGAAACTCCTGCTTTAGTCAATAACTCGGACGGAACTTGTCATAGTGCACCTTCAGTTCATCCCCGGCACAAACCGGAGTTGTGGAATAAGTCAATAGATTCTCCCCCGAATATCGGCAGCTTGAATGAAGGTCGTAGAAATCCGCCAATGAGTACCGAGCCAGCGTCTTCAAGTGCACCGGCAGCTGAGATCCAAGAAATATCTGCAAAACATTTTGAAACGCAGCTGAAAAATCCTCGTGCATGGTCTCCAGTTCGAAGTGTGGGCTCAATCGTTGGAACGGAAGCCCACCCAGAATCAGATTCAACCGTTTTCGATGCAGACTTTTCGCGGGACTCTGGCGTATTTGGCGATGATGACGACCATGGAGGCTCCCAGTACTGGGCTGAATGCGACATTATTTGGATAGGGTGCGCCGCTGGGGCCACCGTAGTCGATCCAGGGCAGCTACCGAACTGGTTCAACGACAACTTCTTAAACGACAATGCCGCCGAGCTAGCACAAGAATGGCGCTTAAAGGTGATAGAGCAGTTAAAACAGAGGGCTGATTGCCTGAAAGGCATAGACGTCGAAAAGTATGAAAAGGCTGTGGAGATGTCCTCTTGGGTGAAATCAGGAGAAGCCAGAGCGCAAAAGCCAGGCGGTATGTTCGAGGACTGCCTGATTGAATTGGAGTGGGTGAGTTCAGCAGGTGCAGGATTTGACTCTGGCACATTCACTGTATTGAACTCGGATGGAGTAACCACAAAAATGCAATTCTCACTCTCGGAAATAACTTGTGTGCAGTGTTGTAGTGAGCCCGGCAACCCCCGAATTGCGATTCATGCGCCACGTTTACCCGTTGGATCTACCCCACTTAAGCTGCAATTTTCTGGGGATTCCGAAATGGAAGAGTGGCTATCCCATCTCACATCAGTCTGCTGCCAGATTAATGATGTTCAAGGACGACCAGCTCAACAAGCCATTTGGCTAACAAGCAGTTTGGGGGACGTTTTTGTATTCGACTCTACTAATATCAAATCAACTCAGTGGAATACTGAAGAATCTTGCTATGTTGAACAGATGGACGTGTCTGCCACCGAGACACCCTACTACAACACTCTTTACAATGGGTAAGTTTTCCACGGTAAACAGTTGCACTCTTTCATTGGTTTCTAATGCCGAATCTCCATAAGAAACCAAACCAAACCAAAACCACAAAACCATTTGGCTGACTTGCTGAAAAAATCAAGTCTGCACACATTATTAGCTATGTAGTTGTGAAGTCTCTTGCATTTCTTCTGAAGATGCGCTGAATTGCAACACAAAATGGTTTAAATCACACAGAGGGAAAAGCTCTCGCATGATGACCAAAATGAACGAGATAGGTGACGAAATTGCAACGCGAGTAGAAGAGCTGCAGATATTTTTGGTTTGGTTAGTTGGTCTGGTTTTGTATGGAGATTCGGCATAAACGTCTTTAAATTGGCTTGTTATTCTTAATAATCATTTTCAGAAATACCCCTCATCTCAGAAATGAATTGAATGTTCCTAAAAACGGGGGGAGAGTACTTTTACTAATTGTCTGTCTCATTTAAACACACACTTAGTAAAAGCACTTGTGTAAATTGATCTATACATTTCCTTTTAACGGAGTATTCGTAATTAAAAGTTGGAATTTTTATTTCCACTTCTTTTATCACTCTCCAAAATTGTCCGTTTTTTTTGCCAAATATGCCTATCTAGATCAACTTTCCAGTTAATATATTGCAACCTTGCAAATATGTATTCTTATTGAAATTTGTTTGCAGTATTAACGTATTTTATATTATTAAAGCTGATAACGTTATCCATTCTTGTTCCATTTGTCAGTAGATCTCTTAATTTCAACACAAACTAAAATTACAATGCTCTAACGTAAATAGCAGAAAGCCATTGTCGCAAAAACTACTGGGGAAGTTACTCGTTATAATAGGCATTTACAAGAATAGTTTAGAGTAGAGAGATGAACTCGCGAGTACTTTACACAGGTTAATGGAATGTAGAAAATATGTATATTTATTTATTTATTTTTTCTTTTGTCCTTAGTGTAAAACAATTTTAATCTTTATTACATACTGTTGGTATTCGTATGTGTAATTTTTTTCCTATGAAGCATGCCACTTGGAACTGAACTTGAAATAACTGGATGTGTTTATGATGATGCTGATCAAATCCGGTTTGATCTACAGTGCCATCCTAATATAAAAGTGCGGCACAAAGTCGATAAACTCCGAATGATTGCAATGCATCTCAATCCAAGGTAAAAACAAAATTACATATTGAAATTCAACTATGTAGTTGCATTTATTTAGATTTAATGAGAATATGATCATCCTCAACACGATGGAGAATTCAGAATGGTTAGCAGAACATCATGAAAATAACATGGTTTTTGCACCAGGCGCCGAATTTGATCTAGTCATTCGGTAAGCTCATAATACCAAGTACACAATGAACGAATGAATGTGAAATTCCTAACAATTTGGTGTGGATGGGACCATGAACGCGAACGAACAGCCTTGCACGCTTTCGGTATTTTTCCATACCCGATATATTGGGTGTGTTTCATTATTCATTCCATGGAAAAAAGAGAACGTATGGAATTTTTGAGGAATATATGGTGTAGAATGAATATCGAAGTGTAGAATGAAAATCGAAACGACTTCAAAGGCTTGGAATAAGATTTTGACATTTATGTTATTTGTTCTAACAGTTGAAATTTTTGAAGCAGGGCATATTAAATATGTATTTTTTTAAGTAGCATTTTTTGAATTAAGTCAATAGCTAGTTGGGACCAAAATACTCCCAATTTTTTCGACTGTTCCCACTTGTGCTGTTGTGCCCATAATTTTATTATACATGGTTTTAAAACGTTTCCACTTTCCCATACATTGATCCGCGATTGATTAAGCGATTTCTGTGTATTTCGACAGATATTGCCTCCCAAACTTTTTTCTTTTGTAACGTTTCGAAGCGACCCATATTTTTTTCATAATTGTCTATAAGGAATTTTATGTCGTCTGGTTTCCACTTCAGTCCTGTTTCGACTAAAATATATAAAACAAATAAGATTAAAAAGGAAATACATTTGGTTATAACATTACTTACAAGATATTTTGTTCCATCATAGCTCCTGTAGTGCAGTTCAGGTTATTATCTTATTTTGTACTTTTGACAGCTAAGAGGAGAATATTCCGTTTATTCCATCTCTTGAGACAGATCAAAAAGAATACATTCGGAATATTCTAAAAGCATAAAGGAGCGCGGAACGGAATACTTTAGATGAATAAAGAAACGCTTATTGAGTGTTCCGAATATTCTGAATGAATAAAGAAACACACTCATTATGACCGAAACCTGCGAAGAAAAAAACAATGTATGACTGCACACGCGAAACGAACGCGTGAGAAAATGAATATTTATCGTTTCGCAGTTCCATCTAACCAATGTTGGCAATCTCTAGCTTAGTGTGTACTTGGCATAAGGTTCATATTTAAAGAGATTGTATTGAAAACAAGTAATATAATTCTAGCTCAAATAACAGTGGGTACGACATAATCGTAAACAGTAAACACTTCTGCTCATACAAACACCGACTGCATCCCGAGTCCGTGAACTGCTTATACGTGAGTGGACGAGTGAAGTTGTTTTCAATAACGTATCGGAGCCCTTCCGTAATAGTTCCAGTTCGAGATATCTTTTGGCGACAGATCGGAGGACATTTAAAGCGAGTAGAATCCTGCAAGGCGGGAGTAACGTGGGGCATAGGCTGCGACAGTACAGCGTGGGTTTATACAGGCGGCTGGGGCGGATCGTTTCTTAAGGGATTTGAAACGGGGACGGGAAAAATTCACCCAATGACTGACATTCACAATTATTACATATATGAAAACCAACGGTGGAACCCTTTAAGCGGCTACACCACTACCGGTTTGCCAACAGATCGGCACATGTGGAGCGATGCCACTGGGAAACAAAAGAGGAGTAAGGAGCACACAAAACTTCTTTCGATGCACTGGCAGTGGATATCTGACTGGCTCGTTGATTTTCACACACCCGGCGGAGTCGATAGAGATGGCTGGCAGTATGCAGTCGATTTTCCTGCATCATACCACGGCCATAAACACTTTACAGACTATGTTAGACGCAGAAGATGGTTCCGCAAGTGTCGACTGACGACAAGTGGACCGTGGCAGGAGCTTGGAAATACGAAAATTCTAGACGTATCTTTACAGCCGGAGGATGATTCAATCGACGCTCTGGTGACTGTGTGGGCAATTGCAGCGAATGGAGATGTGCTTTTAAGAAAAGGAGTTTCTCAGTCATGCCCAACAGGAGTCGCTTGGGATCACGTCGCAAACGAGCAACCTTTAATCTCAATTAGTTGCGGCCCGAATGGAAAGGTTTGGGCCATAGGCAAAAACGGCTCAGCCTATTTTCGATATGGCATAACGGTTGAGAATCCAAAAGGCGATGCCTGGCAGCCAGTGGAGTCACCTCCAGGGGTATCTTTTCGACAGATATCCGCAGGTACTCTAGGAATTTGGGCAATTGACTCCAGCAGCCGACTCGCCGTGCGGAAGGAAATAACAAAGACTTTCCCGGAGGGTACTCACTGGCAACTCCTGCCGAACGTACCCAATCACGCGCCACATACAGATGGAAGCGCAGGTTTCAAATCAGTTTCCGTTGGCTCTGAGGTTTGGGCTACTTCACTGAGTGGTGTCGTTTGCAAGCGCTGTGGAATTACAAAAGACAACCCGGCCGGGGCTGGCTGGCATTTAGGCATTCCTGTAAGTATTGTCTTTGAATCTTTGGCATTCGTCAATATTAAATTCTGGATTCTTCCAGGGACAGTGGCAGTTCATCTCGGTAAATGGGTATGAGTAACTCATCACGCACTTCACCACTAGTCTGCAACTTCCTTTGTGTGCGCATAGCATTTAAGTATTTATTTCAGTCCTTAAGCTTCACAACTGCTAGATTTGTAATATATCATTTTTCCTTTTATTAATAAAACTATGGCCAAAGCTCTTGAGTATGATTTAATACTTTTTAAATTTTGGAGGGACGAACAAATTCGTATTACCCGCTCGTGCAATGGTCTATAATGATTATATTGATTCCCCACCGAAGCCATTTGACTTCAATTACTGCATTACTGACTTAAAATTCTTAACCTAAGCTAGGTGACTAAGATATAGACTTTCTTATTGAAATGATCCTTTTGAAACTATAGTAGTATGATTTCGTTTTGTGGGGAATGGATATAAAAGAAGAAAAAGTAACTGGAAGACGATATGATATTCATAAAAATTAATACATAATTAAGGCTTTTTGATACAGGACCCAACGAATTTGATTCCTCCTAAAACAAAATTCCTAATAAGATTAAATTTTTATTAGGCAATTTTTAATTTGACCATGTTGAACATAATTTTATTATAAGGATTTTGGGTATATGTCTGTTATATACATACAGGTTTTTGTTGTATAACTTGAATCGTTTTTGGAGTAGATTGATCTAAGGCCTTACCCCGCGTTCACAATGTTAGCGTGGCGTCCAGTGAGTTTTAGCTCAAAATTCATGAATCTTTCCTTTTGAATTGAAATTCCTTAATAAAGTTCCAAATTTTTTAACAAATTCGTTTCAGTTACCTTTACTTTCAATTAATGTTTTCGTTCAAAGTGGTTAAAATTATTAGGTAGAAAAATCTAGTTGAATTATATTGACATTATATGCAGAAAAATTAATATAAATCAAAGGCAGCTAACATTAATTTATGAGAATTTAGTAAGATTATTAAGGAATTTTTATTCAAAAATGGCTTTTATAAACTCTTCGATTCGATTCGAATGGATTCATGAATATGGTCCCAAACTGGAATCTGAATGAAAAACGGAACTAGGTACACAATATTGTAAACTTTATAGTTGTTAAAAGCTTCTTCTGCTGAATTGTCTGGCTCTTGATCTCATATTCTTCATTAAGCGCTGCACAAAACTGTTTACGACACTAATGCCCAACGTCTTGAAGTTCATCAATGGTTTTTCCTCCTTATTGTTTCAGGGTTAACATATGTATGTTCATATCAAAGATGAGATAAAAGTAATAAGATGTGACAAACAAGCGCAAACTCTAACCCAAATGCAATTCGGAAAACGGGATCAAGAAAAATTTTGCCTTAGTGCAGGCAGTGAAGAACTACTGCCTGCCATTCCTTATGTAAATTCCAATAAGAGCGAACGAGACAAGAATAGGCAGCCCCAAAATGCTCACCTACGGCGCTTACACTGTAAACAATAATGTGAGTGTTTTTTTACAAGCGTTTTTAAAGGCGCCTTGGGTGGGTTGTGTATGTACGTGGTTGGTATTAGTGCGCGCCCCTTCCAATGTTCCAGGTATAGGGATGGCCTGGAATTGAAGAAGGGGGAAGAGGCAGGTAGCACACACTTGCCTTAAATACGGATGCGGTTATTTAAATTTTTTCACACTACAGTTTGATCTAGTTTTGGTTGAATAAAAAAATCCCTCACAATTCATAAACTAACTTAATAGCTACAAATATATGAGCAATATTTGCAATGGCGTTTTGTAGTGGTTTTAAATATGTATAAAAATAAAATTCCATAACAGTAGTTCTTTTCGGCTACGACTGTTAAAAGAAAGTCACATGGTTCCGGGAGCAATTTTCTATTTAAAAGGTTGCAGTCTTGCGGCGATTATTTTTGCTATTCGCCACCAGAGGAAATATTTGCCTCATTCTAGTTGGGCTCTGTCAAGATTTGACATATGGCACTTATCCGGACTTTTCGCTCTTATTTTTGCCACCTTTTTTAATTAAAATTATAATTTGGAGGATAAATAACTAGGGACATTCAGCGAAAATGGTAAACGAAGCAGAGCTGAGTGAAGTGCAGAAGCAGCTATTTGACAAAATCACAAAAAATGAAGTCGACGACCTGAAAGCCCTGCTCGTGCAAATCAAAGGATCCGTAAATTTCGTGGACGAGAGTGGAATGAGCCCCCTGCAGCACGCATGCTACAAGGGGAACAAGGAAATAGTCCAAATGCTCCTTGACCAGGTAGGTGCTAGCTCACATTTTCCAGTATTTTTTTACCCTTTTTAAATTAGTCTTGTTGAGGTTATGTGCCTAGAAAATAACAAGTGCTGCAGGAACAAGTAATAAAAATACTTGCTTACAAATTTTTATTGCGCTGCTTCGGAAGAAGCAAAACAATATATTCAGGGAAGTGGCCTTCTTTAAGTTTGTAATCTTAGGTTTGATTCCAATAATCTTAGCTTACATCGTATTAAGCATTTGAAGGACCGAGCTTAATGTGGGGGTAATACCCTGGATCGTGAAAACTAAATAAATTTAACACGCAATTGCCCGCATGAGAATCTTTTTACTAGACCGGCCATGTACCTATAATACGTACGGCTAGATTCGGTCCTCAATGCAAATCCTCAATTTTCTAAAGGATAGAATTGGTATCGTATCTATTTATATTATTAAACTCATTGTCAGCTTCATTAATCTTTTCATAATAATTTAATAGATAAAGTTCCATGTAGGATCAACTCTTATCTTTCACGTATTATACAGTTGCACTTCTGAGCCGGAAATTCTACTTTTTGGGATTACAAGTACTTAACATTAAGAGAAGAGGAAATTCTTATTAATATTACCTAATTTAATAAATAAAATAACTTACATTACTACACCAATGCCTCTATTTTCATTTTCGATCGAAATCGAATTCATATGATAGTGGAATTTTTTTTATCTTTCTACATCAATAAAATTCTTACTATCTATGACGGATCTGTGAGAAGTCTTGTATGGAATAGCTTTATAAATTTAGAAACCAACGTTTTTCAAAAGAGGTAAAAAAACTTAAATCACTGTCATGCATTTCGCATGAATACGACAATTAGAACAGGGCCCTTAATCTATTTTAATTCTGCACCCGAACATTTTTTTAGTATGGGTAATTAGCTATCCGACAGTAGTTTTGGTAAATAAATGCCGTTATTGCAATTATACATGAATATTCATACAATAGAAACGAAAATTAGCAGTGCGTTGAGTGCGCAATTTAATTTAAGATATATAGGACCATAATTAGTGATGGCGCCTCTCAAACACCGTTCAAAGTGCAAAGGGTTAAACAAAAATCCACTAAACTAAATAACTAGATTTAGTAACTTTGAATATATATACTATATACATATATTATAACCCAGGCAGACTTCTTCCTAATGACTTAATTTTCTCTTAAGTGGAATAATTTATGTAGTGTGTCACCCAAATGAAGTTAATAGGTTAGCTGTTTTTTCAACCGTGTCCAGGTTTGGATCAGTATCAAATCCAAAAAAGAAGGACAAATGCTGATAGGATTCGCGCACCGAGGGTGACGTGCTTTTATATATGGTGCAGATTTAAAAATGAATGACTTTCGGTTTTTTTTTCTTTATTTGTGCTATGTTATATCCGCTCGTATTATATTTCGAAATTTTAAGTCACCGGGAAGAAACCTGTAATCTTTGCACTTAAGGTCTTATCGTTTTATAGCATTGAGTTGGAAATTTGAATTTTTTTCACGATTTTGAAACTGTAGGCAGAGTATAGAATCTCACTAAATATGAAATTGAAAATTTGAATATTTATTTTTGAATTTTTCAAATACAAATACATAGATATAAGGGATCAAAAGGTAGATTTAATAGAGTAATTTTTCTAGAGTAACACATTTTTGAATTGTTAATAAAAAATGTACGTTCGCGAAAAACGAAAAAGACGAAAAGGTTAAAAATGAAATGCAAGGAATACCCACTCTTATTTCAATTCCCTGTAATTCAAGAAATAATTCGAACTTTGACATGTGGATATGCTTTAAATGTTCTTAAAAGTAGTAGTAGTAGTAAAGTAGCAAGTCTGGGTAAAAAAAATTTATATTTTTTGAAAATCTCAAGGTGGTTTGATCCCTTAAGTTATTTACACATTTCACTGGTTACATACGATATAAGTTGCGAGGTTACTTTTTGTAAGCTATCGGAACTTTATTGGATAGACATGTTTCAAAATTATTGAATTTATACAGGAAAAAGAGGAAAATATTCGTATGTTAATCTCCTGCACAAAGCACTGGCAAACAAAAACTCTAATAAAATGGAGAGTAGAAAAACAATATAATTTTACAAGTACACGATAACATGTGCCAACATTTTTACAAATAAAGAATTATTTGCAAATTAGATATGCCTCACTTTCTTGCGTATAATCTGTTATTTTCACCTTAAGTTTTTTGCTGTTCCAGTTTTTTTTAATTGTTTGTATTTCTTATGATTCATATCTTGGATATGGTGGGATCATCTTGGTTAAACAAAAAGAATTTTTGTACTAATTTCGTTGCATTTACAAATAATAAATGTTTGCATATTGCCTTATATTATGACTTATTGTTCGCTATTGAGAGTGGGTATTATGCTGCATAGAGGATAAATTTATGGGTAATAAAGTAAACCAACAAAAGTCAAGTAATTTCTAGGTTTTAGGGAGTTTTTCTTTAAATAGGAATTCATTATATGGAGTTTACACTCTATATAGAAAAGAGGTAAGACATGCAGTGCTGGAACATAATGAGGAGCATATGTGAGATAAATAGTAATTTAATAAGTAATGGACCATACTGGTGGAGAATGACATTGAATAGAAAATTACAGTAGAGAGGAAAAAGAATTCCTTGATTTGAATAAAATGATTTCTTAAAATAAGTATTTGTTATGTGAAAACTACAGCCTCTCGGTTCAAAACTCATATTTCAAAACAGGTTGGAATCGTAGAGAAAACAAACTTATTATTTTATTCGTTTTAGGGAGCTGATGTTAACTTTAGCCAGCATGGTGCTAACTATACCTCCCTCCACTTTGCTGCATTGTCAGGGAATACAGAGCTTGTTCTTATGCTCTTGCATGCTGGTGTTAATGTGAACACATTAAATTCAGTAAATCGAACTGCAGCTCAAATGGCTGCATTTGTTGGAAATCATCGCTGTGTTGCAACTATAAACAACTTTATTCCAAAATCCGACATAGAATACTACACAAAATTACAGGGACAACAAACTGAGCCTTATTTACCGCCATTTCTCCTAGACAGCTTCCATAAATTTGTGATCCAGACAAACCTTCATCCAGTTAGAATTGCTCTTAATCTCCAGAAGTTCGGGAATCTTACAGATCACTTGCGAAAGATTAAGAAAGTACTTGAATATATGACTGAAAAAGAAATGCAGAGGAGCTATGACGTGAACGAGCTGATGGCGTTCAAGTATCACTATCTGAGCTGGATAGTGGCTGAAATTATCCGGTGTCAGGATCACTTTCAATCACGAAAGGAACAGGGTGGAGAAATGCGTCACGATTTTGTGGAACTGTTTGCGAAGCGTGTTCTGAAAGAAAACAAATTAGGACAATTGGACTATTTGGAGTACACGATAAGGGATTGCGTTAGAGAATTCCCATTCAGGGAATGTACGATATTTAGGCAAGTCGTGTCTCAGCTAGCTAATAAGGAAGGACCCCCCGCACTGGAGGTACTGAAAAGTGCTATAAATGGTCAGCGTGGCTTTGTGGTAAGCTTTTTTAAGGTTTGTTTCAGAGGTTGAAATACTAACGTTTCATTCCAGGATGATATTACTTACTGTAGTTCCTGTGGTGAAGAGAAGCCAGATAAGAAATGTTCCAAATGCAAAGAAGTGCAATATTGTGACCGGGAATGCCAGAGACTCCACTGGTTTATGCATAAGAAGACATGCGCTAGGCCGACTTCCTCCAATGTGGCAGGTCAATCTCAAAGCAAAAGGGAAATTGACTCGGCTGAAATCAGCGCACAACTGCAGAATTTAGTGGCAAGCTAAATTACTGCTTCTCAAGGCATTTGTTGCTGCTTGCGCAAGCTGCAGCCTATATCTAAGTGGAACCCTTTCTTAATGTTTATAACCATTCGAATTTTGCCATTATCATGAAGAAGCCGTGGAATGTGCATTTGGATTGAACTTGTGACTGTATATCGACTTCCCAAAAACTGTGTCCCCTAGGTGTGTCCAAAAAGGAATTATAAAAAGAAAAAAAAAATAATAGTAATTTTTGTACAAAACGTAAAGTACACCATTTTATGGTTTTCTTTTGCGGAAAATCGATGATTTAATAAGGTTTAAAGTGCTTGCGGCCATCACTGTATTTCTTGTGTTTTTATTTGTAGATTACTTTGTCAATTCAAGAGTCTTAAAATAAATGAGGACGTTTTGTCTACCATATCGAATAAATTTCTTTAATTTACCTTAAAACCAATGTCAAGAATGAAAAGAACAAAATATTATCACCGCTTGGCAACTTTTCAATATATTTATTTCTTAATTTAAAACAACATATAGTACGATGGTAATTAATACGCGGTTTTACTCATTAATCTCTAATTTCTAATGAAAAAGAAAAAAAGCAGAACATTTCTTTAAATCTGGCGATTGCACTGGCCAGTTCATGAAGAAACGAATAAAATGTTCTGTTCTGCTGGATTCTTCGGTAAAGTTTTACGCTGTAAATACATATAATACAAATAGGGCTTTGGTAGCCTAGTGGTAAGCGATACGCGCAATCGTTACCGAGGTTGTGGATTCTTTGCCAATTGGGGCTTGAAATCTTTGGAAACGACTTGATCTCAACACCAATTGGTCAATTG
This sequence comes from Machimus rusticus, assembly GCA_951509405.1. NCBI lineage: Eukaryota > Metazoa > Arthropoda > Insecta > Diptera > Asilidae > Machimus > Machimus rusticus. The sequence goes on along the minus strand of OX608050.1, from coordinate 18,014,068 downwards.
GCTACTCTGGTCTATTCTACGCCAAAAATGGAGTTCGTTTCCTGGGCGTTGTTCACATAAAATACATTTCTTATTCTCGTCAAATAAAAAAACGATATATACATGTACCTGGGTGCTTCATTTAACCTAGAAATTTGTATACAGTAGATACGGGCTACTTTAGCTGTAGGGGGTAAGTTTGGCTCAAAATAAAAACAAATTTTGAATTTATCACCTCTTTGTAGCCATGACAGTAAACGATCTAATTCGAGTCGGAAGTATTAGATGGTTTTACTGGCACCTATTTTTAATTGGTTGTACGATTTTTTTCAAAATTAAGGCTGTGTGCCAAACCAGACTTTTCTTTTCAAAAGTTCGTTCAAAATGTACTAGATTAATTTGCCTGTGCCAAACAAGGAGAATCTTTTCAAGTGACTTGTATCGACGTAGCATATATGATATTAAATCGGGAAATGGACGAAGAAGGTATCGAAGTTACAATTTTATTTCTTCAAATACGAATAAACTATGTATTTAAAATACATAAAGGGGAAGAGGGAAAACTAAAAATTGCATGCACAATAGGATAATCAATATGCGATATGCTCATAGCCTTCTATAAGGAAAAGTACTGATTTGTTATTTGAAAAGTCTACTCGCCAGCATGCTTTTCGTTGAATAGTTGACTTTTGAAAAGAAAAGTATGGTTTGGCACACAGCCTAAAACTGTCATTTCATTTCGAACTTAGCTTTTGTAAATACTTACGTATTTCAGGTTTGCAAACTTTCTGGTGTAACAGAGGGCTGTATTCATCACTGCAGTCAGAGAAGAGGTTTGAGATCTCACTCTGGCCAGCAGGGCTCTGTCCGAGTTCATAGTGAACTGGCGAGTTTCTGATGAAACATCTCTGTAGGATCACCAACATATAAGAGCCCCTATTATGGTTAGCGAGTCGCCAAGTCACATTCGAGTCGAAAAGAGCTTAAAAAAGCCCTTTTTGGATAAGAATTCCTAACAAAATTCCTAAATTTTTAATAAATTCATTTCAGTTACCCTTGACTTCAGTGAATTTTTCCTCACATAACGTCAAAATAAGTCGAATAGATTTTTCTGTCGAGTAATTTCAACCACTTTGAACGAAAAAATTAATTGAAGTCAAAGGCTACTGAAATGATTTTATGATAATTTTAGAAACTTTATTAAGGAATTTTTATCCAAAAAGGGCTTTTTTAAGCTCTTTTCAACTCGAATGTGACTTGGCGACTCGCTAACCATAATAGGGGCCAAGATTCGACATCCCTAGGCGCTCAGAGCTCATTCAAAGTACTGAGCTGACCAGCTCAAAGAAGTTTTAATTACCTCTTATCATGATAGCAATGTAGCTGTTCCAATTCAAACGGTATGGAAGGTGTGTCAAGAGGTTATTCAACAAAGCTAGGCGTACCAAGCAGTGGGACGAGTATAGGCCCGCTCTCACTGACTATAATAAAGAACTATGTAAGAAGTTTTAAAACGCGAGTCCTGAAGGAAATGATGTGAGGGCATAGAATCGTTGCCGGATGCAGTTCACCTTCAGAAGTTGCTAGCAAAAGACGGACAAAGGGTGTAGAACTCCTGAAAAGACAAGACGGCAGCTTCAACAACTCACAACGGGAAACTCTGGAATACCTCCCGGTTCAATTATAGGGGCAAGTGTGCCTTCTCCCGCGGTCACCAATTATTGGATCGGTTTCAATCGCAGGGCTTCCAGCAAGTCCGGTGTCATTTTTGACAAAGAAAAAGTCAGGTGGTAGTAGCCCTTCTTTTAACCTTTTAAGACCCCTGGGGGTGATGGGATATTCCCAGCTCTCCTACAGAATAGTTTGGAAACGATCCTGGACTCTTTGGTCGCTCCATTTAGAGCCAGATACAGTTGGCGACATATACCACTACCGTGGAGGAATGTAGTGGTAGTCTTCATCCCCAAGCAGGGCAATAGGCCGCTAGAGCTTTCTAAATCCTACAGACCAATTAGTCTAACTTCCTTCCTCCTGAAAACAATGGAGAGGTTATATTAGACCTCCATATCAGTCACTGCTTGGAAAAATCCACACCACTCCATCAGTTTGCCTACTCCAAAGGTAAATCTATAGAGGCTGTCCTAAATAGTCTCGTTGGGAAAATAGAGAGTAGTAGAGAGATTGCTTTGTGCGCTTTTCTAGATATTGAAGGTGCTTTTGAAAAAAATGGAAATGAATCCATCTCTAGGGCTCTTGTGAGCAGGGGTATAGATTCATATACAGTTGCATGGGTGGATGCCATGTTAAAGGAGCGTGACATCTTGTCATCGCTGGGTAGTTCTTCTGTGTTCATCAAGGCAGTCAGGGGATGCCCACAAGGCGGGGTTTTATCGCCATTGCTATGGTCTTTGGTAGTTGCTGGCCTCTTAATTAAGCTATGTGAGCTTGGTTATGAGGCTATGAGCTATGCGGACGACCTAGCAATCTTAGTCACTGGAAAGTTCGACTCGACTGTTACAAATATAATGAGGTTCGCACTTCAAATAGTCACTGACTGTGTCCTTCTAAGGCTGTCTTTGTACCTTCTACTACTCGCTTGGATCTTGATCCGATCATCATTCAAGGCACGGTCGTTGGGTATTCGGATGACGGCAAATATTTGGGTGTTACACAACAAGATCTTTAACAAAGCTACTAGAGCCTTGTGGGCCTGCAGGAGACTCTTCGGTAGGACATGGGGTCTTAACCCAAAGATGATCCTATGGTTATACAACATTGTTGTTAAACCCATTATAACTTATGCCGCTCTTGTTTGGTGGTCTAAGATTCGACAACAGTCAGCAATTACAAAATGCAATGAATTACAACGGCTTGCTTGTCTTTCCATAACTGGAGCCATGCGGACCTGTCCCACACTCGTCATAGAGGAAATAGTAGGATTGGTCCCTCTGTACATTTTCATTCTGAAAACAGTTGCCATGTATCAGAGCTCTGAAAGTGCAGGTTTCATTAAATAAGGCCATTACTGACATAGGTCACATGAGCATCTTGAAGCACATTCCAGATAACTATTGGGGTCTGTCTCAAATAGGATTACATGACCAAAGAGCTGTGTTTCGTTAGAAGGTTCAAAATCCTAATCGCGCGGACTGGTGGGCGAGGGTTCCAATCCAGATCCGAAAATCCTTAATGGATACACTGATGGCTAAAACGGAGCATGGCACTGGAGCAGGTGTCTACGGGCCCAAGACTTCGGTCTCGATTGCAATGGCCCATTGTCTTCCAGGCGGAAGTCATTGCCATTAAACCTGTGCCCGTCTGAATCTTGACAAAGGACTTAGAGGGGCTACAATCAACATACACTCTGATAGCCAAGCGACTATCAGAGCGCTCTCTTCGTGGAGCTTTCGTTCAAGACTCGTCAAGGAGTGCTTTGACTGTCTTCAACGCCTGGCTGCCTCTAACAGAGTCACACTCGTTTGGGTACCGGAACATTTTGGCGTTGAGGGTAATGAAGTCGCGGACGAACTGGCCCGAAAGGGGTCAGCAACTAGATACCAAGACCCTGAATCCCACTGCAGCATTGGTTTGTCTCCAGCCAAAAAAGTGGTGGACGGATAGGTTAAAACAAAGAAAATCCAATATTGGAATAATACTCCGGGGTTACGACAAGCTAAGGAGCTTATTAAAGCCTTTTTGTATACCAACACCAACGACTTGAGTAAAACGTATCTCAGGCTGTTGGTGGGCTACTTATTTGGCCATCTTAAGCTCAACTGAGGTCCTGTATTCTTCTGTGGATTCTGGCTTTCCTTAGGGTAACAGATTGACTGGTCGCAGTGCCAACCATAATAATAATAATAAACAGGGCTGTAGAGAAGTTAATTTTTGCTTATGTTTCCTATTATTTCCAAGGACTTACATTGGCTCAATACTTGCTTAAGTATATAGTTTTTGTGCTTAAAAAATCTGTGAGCCAAAGTAACCCTCTTCAAAGAACAAGTTTGGCTCAAATTTAAAAATAATAAAAAATATATGTTTATAAACTTTTTGCTATATAAAAAAATTATTACTGATTAGCCACTATCCTCATCTATCAAATAAAAACATTATAACACTTACTAGTCTTTCACAATCCATATACAGTGTTGGAAACAACTAAAGCAACTCAACACAAAAAAAGTAGTCTTTAAGAAAAAAATAACAAGGGTACCTATGCTTTACTTTGAAATAAAATATATTTAAATTAATCCTCTTTCATCCTTCTAAATAACGACAAAATAATATTATAATAAATTCAACATAATCACACTGATAAACAGTCTAAGTTCTTACAAGTAATAAAAATTGTCAGGAAAAAACTAGAGCAACTTTTATTCAGTTCAAAGAATGAAAGTGAAAAACGTAGTTTTACAATTTATTAGAGAATTCTTTTTGTTATTCTCTGCACGGCTATGAATGTAATGACTAATGTACTGTTACACAATTGTAACGGTAACTCACGATAAGAATTATTTGCTTTGTCCTTTCAGTCGAAGAGTGATCGCGCAAAGTGTTTGTTTCATCGAATTTCATAGGGAATTTTGAGGTATGTTTTGGATCGCGATCGTGTTGAAACCTTCAATGAAGTGTCATTTCCTCTTCTGCATATGGTAACATGAGATTTTCCAGAATTTCTTTGTACTGCAACCGATACATTTTGCCTTCAATTCGAACAATGGGTCAAGTTCCTGCCCAGAAGAAACATCCCCACACCATTACAGAGCCTCTTCCATGTTTTATTGTAGGATTACGATATTTAGGATTGAGTCTTGTTGCGATAGGACGTCTGACACTTGTCATTCCATCAGACTGAATCAAATTAAATTTTGATTCATCTGAGAACAAAAGTGTTTTCCACTGTTCTTGAGCCCAGTTCTAGTATTTTTCAGCGAATTGTTGGTTTTTTTTTGATATCCCAGCAATAAAAAAAAAACAACAAACAAAATCAGTGATTGTTGCAATAAATCAATTATGTTGTCTTTCATTGTGCGATAAAGATCGCGGTATCCTGGATCCAATTGAATCAAGTCTAATAAATATTCGCATTTTTTTTTCCTCGATCACTAGTGGTTCAGAATATGCTAATTGAAATTAGAAAACATTCGTAAGTTATCTTTTTCTTTTCAGTGAACAGATCCTAAAGGGTTCTTATGAATTTGAGGATTATTTGAAACTAGCTGTGCCCCGCGGTTTCACCAGCGCCCTCTCCCCTCATAACCGCCTGCCTTATGCACATAATAATTGCGCACAATCTACATGATCATTATTTTGTTACGGATTTATTTTAAAACTATGATATCTCCTTAGATATTCATTGAGATCAAATATTTCAAGGGCAATTTTGTTCAAAATTTAATGCTTGTGATGAATAACGTATTTATTATGGATAAGGATTAATATCATGTTTATAAAAACATATTCGCAAATAATGTATTATTATTTATTTTAGAAAAAATTTGACTACCATAAAAAAGGTTATAGTGGGTCAACCTTAAAAGATAGACATATGCTGTCGTGGACTTTTTTTTAGAACTTTTAAAGGGGAACAATTCCGTCATACATGATTTTTGCGTAGCTTTAACCGTTTACGCAGCGGACGCAACGGAAGCTCTCAAAAGGAATAATTTTTTCCCGTTTTTGCAACATTTTTCATTGACGCTTCGGTCCTATTGGTCGTATCGTGATGTTGTTGCCTGTAGCCTTACTCGATAAATAGACTATCCAATACAAAAAGCATTTTTCAATTCGAACAAGTAGTTCCTGAGATTAACGCATTCAACCAAACAAACAAACTCTTCACCCCCAAAAAAATAGATTGCACATTTCATCTTCTATAAAGGCAGAGAGCAACGTGTTATTTTTCTACACTGTACAAATACGGACTTCAACGAAAATTTGTCATTATAAAGAAGTGATAATTGTGGAGATTAAACTTTCGTACTAAATAAGAGTTTGGTCATAAGTTTATATGTGATCTTACTACTTTGTGAAAATAAAATTGAAAGACTGAAGATATTACTAATATACCATTGCTTTTATAATTCTCCTATTGAAGCTGGAATTATTACGAGTATGCAAAAACAAGTATCAGTCAAAACAACAACAATAACAGAAAATCATCAATTTTGGACTTATCACTAATTGACCAGGTATAGTATATATATGTATATTTGGGAAATCATATGCATATTACATAAAGTACTATTTCGCGCTTAAAATGTTGCCTATGTTTCCAATCTTTTATAAATTACTTTTCCAAAAAACCCTAATATAACATGTGCCCCGCTTAATTGACGCAGAAGATGGTGCTCATAAATACGGCATAAAACAGTAGCCAACTGAAAGTGCTTAGATAAGAAATCCATTTACCACGAGATCTTCTTCTGTTGAATTAGTGACTACTTTTTATGCGACCAAGAAAAATCTCCTGACGGCACAAAATTTATTTAAGAATGCATCTGCAGCGTCTCGCCAAACAACGCACTTTGTTGTTTGCATTTACGAGCCCTTCGAAATATGTTTTAACGCGTCTTGATTACGTTTGAGCCCTTTCCGACGTCTCGTCGTCGTCGTCAGCAAGTAAAGCGAACCAAAGAAGATACGCGTTTATCGTGAAATATGTTGAGGTAGATACTACTGGATTTAATTCGGTCGGTGATGTGCAGAATATCGCGGACGTCCACGAATCGGCAGCTTCTTTTAATGCGGCTCTGTCTTCAAGGGACCGCACATCAAGTGGACTGAAGAAATGTGTGAAGTGGTGATAAACGATATTAAGTGGCCATTTTGTCTCCTCCCCGTACGGTCAGCTTCTGTTAATGGACTTTTAAGTAGTTTCACGGCTTATTTAGGAGTGCGACGCTGGCGGGAGGACTAGTAAAGCGCTGTTATGATCTTTGACTTCTTAACTTTCAGGTTTTTTAGCACCGCTTCATCGCCACAATTAAATTTTTAATATTGGTCATTTCGATTTTGTCAACGATGCTTAATTGGTTGCCACTGTCTTGCTTTTCGCCTCATCGTATTTTATTTTTAATCGTGCACTCTCAGAAAACATGCACTTTAACTTAGATTGTACAGTTATAACACTGATTCCACTTAGTTTATCCATAAAATTCTTAGATCGTTTAGTCTATAAAATTTTTAGAGCTTAAATCTAGATTGTCCAAGACATCGTTGTTTCTAATAAAAAACAGAAAACAAATTCTAGAATGATATACCAGATCTAGATCTAAATTTACCAATATAGCACACAGAAAGAAACACTTCATTCCATTTAGATCAAAACCATATACCTACATTTAAGTTCTTACAGGTCATTTTTTAATTTATAGTTTACTAACTTATGTCGGTTCGGAAAAAAGCCATGTAGTTTGGAAATTGTGGGTCGAGGACGAGAATAAGCTATTGAAATTGGTGCAATTAGTCAGAATTATTAAAATAAATGTTTGGATAATGGACGAAATTAATGAATGTAAATTGTAATGTTAAATATATGTAAGTAAAATCTGTCCAACATACTCGTTCATATATGTATAACCGCTGTCAATGACTATGGAAAGTACAAGTCTAACCATACATAACATAAGAAACATCTTCAAACATCCCTTCAGCATCTCTGTTTGTGAAACGCTTTGCACGAGAGACACTAGTAGTTCAAGACGAAATTTAGATTTATGGTCCATTCTTTGTACGGGGTACTTTCACCTCTCAGAAAAACGACTCAAATTACTGAACAAGATATTTCTGCATAAAATTAAATGGTGCACGTGCATCCCTATATCTCTATCCCTCTCACTATATACATATGTACATACAATATATATTGTATTTTAATTCGTAATTTTGTCTGTTTCTTTATTTGTTTGTTGCTCAGTCATGTCTTAACGCTTGGTCCGATTGTTTTCATTTTTTGAGTGAGGCACTACATATAGACTTCTTTTTTTCACGGGCTTCAAAATTGCGGACCCAAGATGGCGGCCAAAAATTGTAAATTTCATGGGATTGCCATTAATATTGGTATTTAGGGGTTGTAATATCCCAGTAGGAAAAGTGGCAAGGGCTTTCTCGAAGAAGGCCTGATATAATTGCTTCGAATCGTTTTCTATGCTCATTCCAGCATGACCCTGCAGGTAGTACTTATTAAACACCTTCCTGCGAATCGAGTGGGCAATGAGTAGATGAGCTCGGTTTGCCAGCCTGCCACACATATTATTGATGTTTAATCGCTCGAAAGGAAATTGGAAGAATAGCTCGGAGGGTAGAGCAGCGAAATGACAATTCGGAGATCCCAGGACCCGGGTTCAAATCCAGCCGCGGTCAATCGAAATATCACAGGAAAATCAACTTTAAAGGCGCGTTTCCAATACAGCGTGGAGATTCAGATTATTTTCTATCTCCACACTCCACACGACAGAGTTGTATTTTTTGTCTCTTTAAAAATCTCACTCTGCAGCTGAAAGTCAGCGCAAAAGTGGATCCTACTCCTACTCTCGCGTTGGAATCGTCGAAAGCTTTCGAACTTAATTTTATTCGAGATGGCGCTGCTGCAAAGTTTATTTCTTGGAATGAAAAATTAGCACAAATATTTCTTTTTATATATTAAACACATTTATTATTTGACTACAGAACTGCAGAATATAATATTCTGCATAATTGTTAATTATTTTAGCAAAAATTAGTTCTTAAAAATTTTATTTTCGAAAGAGTTGCACTAAATCTTCAACAGATGGATCCTAAATTTTCGAAAATTATCCTGTCGAAAATTGTTTGGCAGTTTAATTTGTTTTAAATCTTGTGTCTTTCCACTTTAGCAGAATAATTAACAAAAAACACAAGTCACAAAATTATAGAAAATCACAGTTACAAACAAATTGTCAATCGGCACATATGACAAGAAAATTACAGCCAACCATATGATTTCGAAAAATCTGAATCTCTCGAACATACTCTGCGATCCTATTTGGAACAGGACCTACTTTGACGCCGAGCTCCACGTTGTATTGGAAACGCTGCTTAAAAAGGGCATCGGCTAGGCGAACTTATATACATATGTACTTATATACTTACATTGCATTTATATGATAATCACTTTTTACCAAAGTGATTATTTTATAAATGCTTTATAAGTACTTCTGCAATCACTTATACCTGACTACTTCTATAATCACTTCCAAAACAGCAAAATATGCACTAGTTGCTTCCAGTCTCATCGCATATAAAAAAGAAGAAGGAAAAGAATCCAGTTTGGAAGCACTGCTCCTTCTCTGAGAAGTAGTTATAGAATTGCTTTGAAGACCTGATTTTTCCTACTGGGATAGTCCCAAAACGGACAATACTGAAGTCTTCTTAACATATAGCATACATAAGGATTCTGGATTTTTTATTTTGATGCTTAAAATGCTACTCAGTATTCGTAATTTAAATTCATCCTTATTTACACCCAATAACTCTTAAAAACCCATTTTTGAGAAAATCGTTCTAACGTTTTTATAAAAAAACTAGCTTTCCCGCATCCGGCTTTGCCCGGGCTTCCTGGTCTTTCTTCGCTCCCGACGATTGGTTGAACGGTACAGAAGTTGATGTGCTGCAACGTCATCTAGTGGCAGTTATAGCAAGACGGCGCGAAAATAGTCACCATGTTCAAGTATCTACTTATATTGTACCAATATTCATGGCGATCGGTTAAACGGTGTAGAAGTTGATGTACTGCAGCGCCATCTAGTGGCGAGCTATAGCAAAGTCAATAGCGCTAAAATATTGACCGTGTTCATGTATTTATGCATACCAATTTTCATGACGATCGGTTGAACGATATAGAAGTTGATGTACTGCAGCGCCATCTATTGGCGAGCTATGACAAAATAAATAGCGCTAAAATATTCACCATGTTGAAATACCTGCATATACCAATTTGCATGACGATCGGTTAAACGTTATAGAAGTAGATGTATTGCAGCGCCATCTAGTGGCTCTACCGGGTCCGATTGTAAATCTAAATAATACATGGTGCCACTCAAACACACCTAAAATTTAATCACAATCGGTTTAGCCGTTTAGAAGGAGTTCAGTGACATACACACGTACAGAAGAATTATATATATATAAGATGACACACATACATATATGTATAATATTTCTCCTGCAGCATCTGTTCTTAGATTGACATACATATATACATATGTATGTATTCATAAATAATTATAAGAATTTGTCCTTAATCACGGCAATTAATTCCCAGGGAGCAGTATGTTATGAAGCAATTTAGTCTACAGTTATTCAAGTATTTTCTGAGACTGCGGCGGAAGGGCAAATTACGCACTAAAAAATGATTACCCACTATAATTTTCAGATGAAATATTTATTTTATTAAAAAACGAGGAATTTTATTAAGTTCCCTATATGTATATGAATTTTAAAGTTTAAATTTTATGAAAAGATTAATTTTATTTGCGTTCGAGGATAAATTATTTGTGAAAGGGTTAAATAAGTACATATACAAATTTTCGTTTTGGTTTTTATACATATGTGAATGGTTTCTATATATTTGTGAAAACGTTAAATGTATTGGGTTAAATATATTGGCGTTTAGATCAATTTATTTACTCATGGGTTAAATATATATATGTTTTTTTAAACTCATTTACCAAAGGATCAAATTGATTTGCTTTTGAGCTAAATCAACGCGCGAGTGCTATTTATAAATTACATATAAAACTTTTTGGTTTTTTGTTCCAGGTGTGATACTTTTCGAGAAATCCGTTCTCCCATGAAAAAATTAAAAAAAAAAAAATTTTGGAAAACCCCACGATGGATGTATGTAAACGTTTTAATCGAAAAAGGATTAAATAAAATGTTTGAAAAACCCCCGACTAAAAGGAAGTAAATAAATAAAGATAAAAAGATAAAAAGAAACGTTTTAAAAAGGGTTGACATGCCGCGAGGTCTGTCATATAAGCAACTAATTATGATTTTCCTTAGTCCTTCCTACCTTTATGTACCCATTTGTATCTCGCAGAAATTATGAAATTTTACAGAAAAATAACAAAATGGCGGACTTCGAAAAAAAAGTCATTTTCTAAAGGTTGTAAAATGGAAAGTTAGGGGTGAAAAAAATTAATTCTATTTCCGACAAGAATGACATGTCTATAGATTAAGACTAATTAAGAATTTTTGATTTCAGATGTCCTCAAGAGTCAAAATAACCCGGGCCATCCACGATTTTTTTTTTCTCGACCACTGTATATTGTCATTTTTGACTTATAGCTCATGTATTTAATATTTTACAACGTATGATCAAGATTCTTAAGAAGACCTCAAACAATATCTGTTTCTTTGTTAATTTACAAAAATCTTTCAAAACATAAAATAGTTATTTGAACTATAATTTTAATATATGTATTCTCTTATGCCTTGGACAATAACATCGTGAAAAAAGTCTGGCCCAAATAAAAGTCATATATGTATGTATAATATGTAGTACCTAATCAATGAAAGAAAAAAATTGATAAGTATTTTTCCTGCTATGCAACTATAAAGGGATACTTTCGAGATAAAATAAATAATTATTGATAAAATAAGTGTGTTACATTTTATATCACTTGATTCCACAAAAAATACTTTGTGTGAAGAATAACAGTTTCTCATTCAACTTGGCGAAAAACAAACAGACTTATATGATTGTACCGGAAGAAACCTTTTACAGATTTATTTAATAACACTCACGTATTACGGAGATAATTTTTTTGCCGACAAAGCCTGTGTAAGTAATTTGTATTGTTCGCATTTCCTCTCGGCTGTAGTCACTTAAAACCATTGCCGTGTTTCTGTATCACAAAAGACATGAAAAGCTGTGTATGTTTGCCGTGGCAGCCTTTCAGCAAAAGGGCCGATAGACAAGAACCAATTAAAATGCCACACACAGGCCGACGGCGGGCATTAATATTAATGTCTATAAATCGATAAAATTAGTAATTAACAATGTGCATTTTTAATTATGACTTTTTTATGGTCGATCATCCCATATACATCGAATACTCCTTCGGTCTGTGTCAGACGTCTTACGCCCGACTCGAGTGCATTCTCAAATCAAAGGAATCACGGTGCTCCACATGCATTCAAAACTAACTCAGAACATGACAAGAATTTAATTCGTCCGTATCAAATATGAACCGTCCCATCGTAATTAGATTAGGAAAGCTTCGTTTCGTTTTCTCTGGTCCATCCGAAAACGTCGAATTATGCACATTTCATTAGCTCCACGCAAAACCTCCTCGTCTGAGTGGTATCCGGCAAGGCAATGTGGACAAAAAGTTAGCGAAATACCGAGCTCTGAAAAATTTTGAAACTCCCAATTTCTCACCACTTGGTAAAAAACTTAACCTGCGAATAATTAAAATTGTTTTGCCCGTTGCAGGGAGGCTTTTCTTGGTATTCTAGAGCTCTTGCTGCCATTGCCGTCGAGTTAAATACTTCTTTGCTTTCCTTTTGAGGAGAACTGTTGGCCTCTTGGGTACCCTGTGCTAACCACAGTTTTATAGCGTGATAACACATAACAGGTGCAAAAAGCCGCTCACTTGCTGTCCTCCTTGGGGAGCCGATACATGCTTCAGATAATTTCGTAGTGTTAATTAATGAGATGGCAGAGATCGTTTAGAAACACAATGCAATTGTTGCAATTATTTAATTAAAAGAAATCTACACTCGTTTAAGGAAAATTTATTTTAATCCATTCTGGAAACTGACTTAACAGTGTTAAAGTGGTAATCACTTTTATCTTCGATTAAGGTAAAGAGCTATGAATGTAAGAAATTTATATTTTTAGCCATTCCATTTTAAGGATAATCGAAGTTTTGTAATATCTTGACGCAAAAGTTTGAAAAAAGAGTACTTATGATGAAAGTCGGTAGTCTGCTTGTCCTTTTGTGGTAACGAAACGTATATTTTACTACAAAAAGCGACGTAGTTTATACACTTATCGTTAAAATCTTTAAAATTAGAGTAAGTTTTCTTGTTACAAAAGAAGCATGGAGCAGGAAAAAATATCTTCCTCGTCCCTATATGTATATTCATTACTATTTCAGAAATCAAATATTAATTAAATTTAATTAATTGAATAAATAGAACAATTACATCAAAGATATTCAGCTCATTATTGAAATAAGATAGATGAATAAAATGTTTCAACTTATGGTTTAATTGTACATAAAATCAATGATATGTATTAAAAGCTTGAAAATAGTTTCAGGCAACCAATGTGAGGTAGTCAGATTAAAATAAAACCATTATGCGCATTAGTGAACAACATTTTGGTGGAGCGCTCCATGGTTTTATTAACACTATAAACGGCTATAGTGAGGTTTAAGTGGTATATTTAAGTAGTTATTTGGTCTAAAGGAGTGCCATTTCCGATTTTACTTTTCGTTATATGTCGCCTGATTAACAGGCACATATGTCCAAGATCGCAAGATCAATTCGTAATTAGATTGGAAAAGCAAGATTTAGTTTGTAGGAGTTTTAAAAGTTCATTTTTTCAATCAAAAAAGTCATTGCGATATTTTAAATTTATTTATATTACACATGCGGAGTAAGTGCAACTTATCGCGCATTTTTACGTGCGATAAATCGCCGTTTGCACACGGAAAGTTGACATATAGGAACTGGGGCTAAATCACTTTTAGGTAAGCAGACGTTATAATGCTTCATATGTAGCATATATTATATCAGGGTTGAAAATTGTTGTTTCAGTGAAGTGAACAATATAGGACAAAGTGGGCTTGGTGCCTACTGCTATTGACGAGAATAAGAGGATTCGACTCAAGAGAAAGGAATTACGGAGTAATCAGAAGGATTTACTCAATTTTTATGCAAACAGTTCTTACCAACGAAGGTTGGTCAAAATTTTTTGAATTGCATGTCTCCACTGACATATAGAACTGGACCGCCGATCCAATGCAAAATCGCACCTCAAAACTAAGACGACTTTTTGACATAAGATTCCTATCTCTTTCCCCCATCCGGCCCCCAGGCGAAATGCATATCTAAGACAAAATAGAATATGTTTTTATATATCTGACTCTTGTGTTCTTCCGGCCCCGAGCTGGTTGGTGTCGTAATGTTTTTTAACAATTACTCAAAATATAGGGCGAATTTAAAGGGGCCGTTATGTGAAAACTTATATTTATTTATTTTCTTTATTTTAACATACATTGCAAATAATTTAATGTGTTTTTCTAGCATGAATTTTCTAAAGTAGGCTTGCATCTTCACTTAGAATGGTTTGCATTTCCACTTAAAATGGTCTCACTTTTCGACCGTCGATTGGCAGTCCAGTTCTATATGTCAGTGCATGTCTCAAACTATGGTTTCATTTGCGATCAAAAAGGTATCGACTGTAATATCGCAAGATATAAATACGGCGAAACGAAGGAATCAGTTCTCTGAACTATGCAGCGTATTTGTTACAATTCTATTCATCAAACTACATATGTATTTGAAAGTACAGTCTTGTGCATAAATTTAAAGCAACCACCGTTTTCTCATTTGCATGCGTCTTGTATCTTGAAAACTTAGATTATTTTTAATTACCAAAAGCATATATTTCAGATTATCGAAAAATTAAACAGTTAAGTAAGATTATTTAACAAAAACGGTGTTCAATTTAAAGCCATAATTTTTGTCATTTTTTTCTATTCTTCCTGCAAATACAATTTCAGTTCTGCAAGGAAGGCCAAGGAAGAACTCTTCCAGCCACCTGTCCTGTGTGTATATACTGGGCCCTATGGGGCCTGGCATTATCTTGTTGGAAAAAAATCGGTCATTGCACCTTATACGCTGATTTTCCACCGCCTCATTGAGCTTGTTGTTGGATACATTCAGGTATGTATTTTTCTTTGGGCAATCTACAAACGCACTTTCTGCTATTTGGTATGAGTTGACCAAATAATTCGCTATTTGTTATGAGTCCGACCAAATATCTTGTTTCCAGTTGCATACTGTCCATTTCCGATGTGATCAACACCATTACTTGCGGTCCTTTCCATTTTTTTTAGTTATTAAAGGTTTTTTTTACCACTGGGCGGCTTTTCACCTTCTTTGTACAGAGTACTTTGTGGATATACCCCGCAGATACATCCTTTCCAGTAGCAAGTTAGAATTCCATTTTGATCCCTCTATTTGAGAGAAAGCGATTTTTTTCATTATTTTAATTAGAGCCTTTTTAGAGTGTTTATCTACGATACAAAGGCGTCCTGAACAAACCTTTTGTTCAACGGTTTCGCTGTTTTCATATCTCTGATGGTATTTTGGACGCATGCTCTGCTGATACAGAGCTTCTCAGCAATATATCGTTGGCTATTGTTTTCTTTGTGCAAAGCTACAACCGTATCAAAAGCAACTTTAAAAGTTTCAGCCAGTATTTGAAGGATATTGTGGTGGATTCCGTTTTCCGTCGTTTTTTCGTATTTTATATGTTGGCGGGAGAGAGCTGGGATATCTACCTGCGACAGCGATTGCAGGTGACACAAATAAATATTTGACAATTGAGTTATTACGCGGTGCAATTTATTGAATTTGAAATAGAACTGGTGCTTTTTTTTTGAATCTGAACTAGAAGTGGTGCAATGGGCGAAAAAATTGGTAAGAAAAAGTAAGTACAGATGCGAAAAAAGTGAAAGTGAAAGTATATGAAATGAAATGTTTTTAATTTTGGATCTAGACGAATATGGACGAATGAGGAAACGAAAGCTCTTCTAGCATGCTATGCTCCTCCCAGTCACCCTCCCCATCTCCAACTCAACCTCCAGCCAAAAGATTTTGCAAAAGTAATTGGTACAGAGAAAAAATCCAATATTTAAAAAGCAAGGAGGAGATGAGGGGAAAACTTGCTGAACGTGCGAAAAAAGCCAAGCAAGAACGGTTCAACGAATTTATGGCAATGAAGAAAAAGCTGCATGAAGAGAAAATGGACAGTTTAAAAAATTTAATAAACAAAGATGGTATTTTATAAATGTGCTTAAATAAACTAATGTTTTTAATTCAAGTTTTAATTTGCAGGATTAGGACAACTAAAGGAATAATTGAAAACGAAAAATGTAAATTAAAGAATAAAAAGTTTTATTAAAACAATAAGTTTGTATTTATAATGAAATTATACCTTTACTTATTAAATAATTTACGATTTGTTGTCTTCTGTTCACTTGTTGCGTTGGTTCATAATGTGCAGTTACTTCTTGCTCGAACTCTGCTTCACTTGAGTTTTCATTTTGGCTTAAACAAATGTTATGCAATATGCACCCCGAAACAATTAGATTGACCGCTAAATTTAAATTTGTTTGCTCAGTGAAATGAAGCAGTCGTCTAAATCGAGTCTTGAGCATGCCGAAAGCGTTTACCACTACAATTCGTGCAGAAGAATGCAACGTATTAAACTTCATTGCCTCACGCGGTAGATGACCATTGTCTTTATCTAAAAGTGGATATGCCGAATCACCAAGCAGAAGAGAATTGTGGGGAAATATGCGTTCCTTATTTGCATGCGTTTTGTGATACAACTGGGATTTTCTTAAAACGCGACTGTCATGCAGAGGATCCTGGCTCACCGGCAAAAATATCTATAAATTTCTTATTGATATCAACCACTCCTTGCAAATTAAGGCTATAATAACGTTTCCGGTTAAAATAGCACTCTTTATTTTCAAGTGGCGCTTTTATTTTAATGTGCGAACAATCAATGGGCCCTATTACGTTTGGGATTTTTTTTTCTGTTCCCACAGAGCCATGATACTTGGAACGTCTTCTGGGGAAGGCCATTTAACATAATTGTGTCCAATCGAAAGAATCCAACTGCATACTTTATTGACCACATGCCAGGCTCCCGATTTAGATATTCCGAACAAGTTGCCTAATTCACGAAATGAGTTCGTATTCGCCATATACCATAAATATATGTAGATCTCCTTCTCTGTGCCAACACAAATTCGTCCTCAATTTTGCTGATTTTTCACCATATCAGACGTCTCGTATAAATCTGGAATTACAGTGATAAGATTTACAAAGCATTGTAAACAAAAACAAAGCAAAATAAACCTTTTAGGTGATTTACGCTGCTGTAGTCGTTGATGACCTCCATGAAATTGGTAATAGCTGCGTTTTTTTCACCAGGGTTTGTGACCAGATCAGCGGTTTTACATGCAACTCACTAAATCCTGTCTCTGACCAGGGTTTCGGTCATAAACCCAGAAAATTAGTTCCAAAAATTCTACCAGAGGCGCTTTCCCCATATTTCATCTTTAAAATGTTGTCAGTTCTAACAATTCTGACGTTTCTGCTTTGTTTACGTTGATTTATTAGAGTTATTGGTGATTTAAATTTGAATAAATGTATCTGAATCTGAATCTATTAGAGTTATTGAAATAATGGCTAATAAAAAGTAAGTGAAAATTAAAAATGTGATAATAGTAATGTGAGTTATTATAGGAAGGACTGCCAACATCTTAAAAATAAATCGCTAATCCGGGTTTTTGACCTGAGTCGTTTTTTTCATTTGACGCTGACCTGGTCACAAACCCAGGTGAAAAAAACGCAGCTAATAACTGATTGTGAGTTCTCTTCTGGCTCAGAATCAGATGAAAACGTATCCGACGACTCATTCAGCTGAAAATCAAAATCATCCTCGCTGGATTCTGGAAATTCGTCCTCAGATTCTAAAAGCTATAAGCAAATTTTAATAATTTTTTAATAAATAGCTTTCAAGAAATGCATACTTCCATTAACAAATCCATTTCCTGCATTAATTAAAATTGTTCTTTCCTGCGAAGCGTAAACACAAAACTTATTATTGTCACTGACTTTAGTATTGACATTTCACGGAGGCAGTTATACCAATTTATCAAATTAAACACGTGCTGATACAGATAGTTTTTTTATTATTAATATTTTAAAAAGGAAAATTGAATCTAGTCAGTCGTACTCAGCTTTGCAATTATTAACCACTAACTTTTAACTAAATAAAAATTTAATATGGGTATTCACGCTTTGTTGTACATATATCTCATTGCATCGTTGCACTAAGTACAACATTTTAAATTTTCATAGTTGTTTCTATGGCAACCGATTTTTTGCACCTTATACAACGATATGCACGGTTGCAAGGCCTATTTGCACAAAGCGTGAATACCCATAATAAATATTTCCGCGTTAATATACAAATATGTACATATTTTAAATATATGGTGAAATACATATCGCCATAACTGAGGCTTTTAAGAAGATAACGTAGAAGTAATAGTAGTCTGACAGTATCGTATTGTTTTTGGAAAATAAAAAAAGTAATCTCGATGTGTCAATCTTACAAAAAAGTTTGTTTGGATCCTAAAAAGAAATAATTATAAAAAAAAAATGGCCAAGTGCGAGTCGGACTCGCGCACCGAGGGTTCGTAAAAAATAATTTTTTTTTTGTAATGTAACTAAAAATTTAAGGTTTACGGAATTTTTCCTTTATATGTGCTATAAAACATTGCTTCATGCCAAATTTCAAGATTCTAACATTAGCAACCAAGCAGCCGAAGCAAGCGGACGTGTTCTACGGAGCAGGTGCAAAGCGAAAGTGCTTAAGGTGCAAAGTGATTTAAGTGACTAAAAGTGAATAATCAGCAATCGAATGATAACAATTGACGCGGGCAGAACAAAAGAAAATAAACGAACAAATAGCGTAACAAGTGTAACAGGTGCATGCGAACAGACATTTAGTGCAAGTGCATGTGAAGAGATGAGCTCCCCGGACGAAGAGGGGAGAATGGATACAGACCAGCAAAACCAAACACTAGATACATGCAATAGCTCACCTACCCCAGCAGGTATAGAACGCTATTTCAAAATTGTAACACGCAAACGCAAACGTGAACAATTAATTGCCGAAGAAGCGCACGACAGCAATACTTCGCAAGGTAGGCAATTATTCGCCGGTAAAGCGACCCAACGTGACCCAGATGTTGCAACGGGCAATAGATATGCAGGGCTAAGCGATGAATCCGATACACCTCCCAAACCGCCACCAATCTACGTGCGAGCGCAAAATAATGCAGAGCTAATCAAAGATATAAAATCGCTAATAAAAAAAGACTCATTCTATGTAGTTGACATCAAAAGAGGTCAACTAAAAGAAACAAAAATACAAGTCCAAAAAGAGGTGGACTATTGCCAGATAGCAAACATGCTAAATAAAAAGGGGCTGCAATACTATACTTACCAACTGGAGAGTGAAAAGGGCCTTAGGGTAGTCATCAAGGGCATAGATCACGATGTCCCAACGGAAGAAATCAAACAAGACCTCGAAGAACAAGATTTTAAAGTAAAATACGTCCACAACATACTAAATAGGCACAAACAACCTCAACCAATGTTCAAGATTGAACTAATGCCAGAATGTAGCAAGCCACCCAAAGGAAAAAGTCACCCTATTTATGACCTACGATACATCCTCAACAGGAAAGTAACCGTAGAAGAACCGTACAAGAGGAAAAGCCCTATTCAATGTAAAAATTGCCAGGAATTCGGCCATACCAAAACATACTGCAAGCTTAGCAACGTATGTGTCGCTTGTGGGAGAGGCCACGCAACCGCCAATTGCCCGGAACTAAAAAGTAATGCCGCTGCAAAAAAATGCAGCAACTGCGACGGCAATCACACGGCCAACTACAAAGGTTGTCCAGTATACATGGCCATTCAAAACAATCAAAAAAGCCAATACTCCCAAAGCGTAATAGCAACCAATAAACTAGACCATAAACCTCAAAGCAACCCCCAAATTACCAAAAAAGTTCAGATATTCCCAACAATCCATCCAACATATGCCACCAATAATGAATTTTCGTACGCAAACATCGTAAAAAATAACGGACAAACAGGAGCGAACAACCAAAATGACAGTATAATGCAAATTCTAGTAACACTATCAAATAACATCAACCAACTAACGCAAACCATGCACCAGATGCAATGCATGATGAACAGGCAAACGGAAATTCTTAGCAAACTTATTAAATGAAGGGTATAAAACTAGCCCACTGGAACGCGAACGGTCTAACTAAACATAAGCTAGAACTAGAGAAATTCCTAAGTCTAAACCAAATTGACGTTATGCTTATATCGGAGACTCATCTAACCTGCAAAAACAACTTTAAAATCTTCGGCTACACCTTCTACAAAAATAACCACCCTAAGAACAAGGCCCACGGAGGCACAGCCATCCTTATAAAAAATAGAATTAAACACCACCCCCTAAACTGCATCCAGTCGGAGGAAATCCAATACACAGCGATCTGTCTCACGGAGCTAGGCGGCCCCATAAACATAGCAGCGGTATACTGCCCACCAAAATTTACCATCCTCAAAGAAAAATTCAATAAGTTCGTCAAACAAGTTGGGAGCAGATTTCTGGCCGCAGGGGACTTCAACGCAAAGTCTCCACTATGGGGAGCTAGAATCACGTCGCCAAGGGGCAAGCAATTGGAAAAAGCAATACACGAGAATAATTTAAATTGTATCACGGGCAAAAAACCAACCCATTGGCCAACAGACAGACGCAAAAGACCAGACATCATAGACTTTGGTTTATCCAAGGGCCTAAATCCCCACCTCTTTAATGCCACAACCACCGAAGATCTCTCATCTGACCACTCTCCAACAATCATAGAACTCAGCAGGACACCCAAGCTTACGGAAACACCGCATAAGCTAACAAACGGTAAAACAAACTGGCCAAAATTCCAGCATTTATTTAAAAAGACCTACTGCCCACATGTAAAACTAAAAACAGAGGAGGACATAGAAAGTGCTTTAGACCATCTCAATGACACCATCAAAGACTGCGCCCAGCACGCCACCCCCGAGCCCCGAGTAGCTGAAAGAATATCTGAACAGCACAGTCCAACAATACTGCAGTTGTTAAAAAACAAGAGGAAGGCAAAAAGACATTGGCAAACAACAAGATCGCCGCAAGCCAAGACAGAGCTGAACCAAGCAATCAAAAAGCTCAAAACTCAATTAGAAGCCGAAAGGAACCAGAAGATAGATGAATTTACAGCAGGCTTGGACCATTACCCCGACTCAGGTTACTCCATATGGAAAGTAACAAAAGGCATAAAAAAACCGATCCAACAAAACACGCCTATACTCGGGAACAACAACCAATGGATCAACGAGGATCAAGCTAAAGCGGAGGCATTCGCGGAACACCTAGAAAAGGTCTTTAAACCCATCACCACAAACATCGAAAGACAAACAAAGATCGAAAAGGGTAAACCGATCAGCTTTACCCTTAGCTCAGTACTATGGAAAATCCAAGAGCTAAACCCGCGAAAAGCCCCAGGCCTCGACAACATAACCGGCCAACTGATTAAAGCCCTTCCTATGAACGGAAAAATCGGCATCCTATTCATATTCAACGCAATTCTTCGCCTTAACCACTTCCCGGAAAAATGGAAACTAGCCAAAATCTTCTTCATCCCCAAACCCGGGAAAGACGTATTCAAGGTGGCCTCCTACAGACCCATAAGCTTGCTCCCAATACTATCCAAACTCTTTGAAAAACTTCTACTAGATAAACTCCAAAATAGCTTAGACAGAAACAACATCATCCCTATTCACCAATTTGGATTCAGAAGTCAACATAGTACCATAGAGCAAGTTCATAAGATCTACAACAAAATTAAAGCAGCCATGGAAAACAAGGAATATTGCATCGGGCTATTCCTGGATGTAGCCCAGGCATTTGACAAAGTTAACCACGACGGACTGCTAATAAAGATCAGAGAACTACTGCCTGCAAAATTCTACAACATCCTGCACAGCTACCTCGCAAATAGAAAATTTCGAGTCACATACAACAATTCGGTTAGCAAAACGTACCAGATCAACGCGGGAGTCCCCCAAGGAAGCGTACTAGGACCCGTACTTTACCTAATATACACGGCAGACCTCCCAACGGATAAAGAGATCACAACCACAACATTCGCAGATGACACTGCCTTAATTTTCGCTCATAAGAATCCCTACACAGCAACTCGTGTAATTCAAGAGCATATGCAAAAAGTAATTGACTGGACAAAAAAATGGGGCATCAAACTAAATGAAGACAAGACCGAGCAAATTACATTTACCCTAAAAAAGATGACCTGCAGACCAATCAAAATTAACAATAAACAAGTGAAACTAGTGAATGAGGTTAGATACCTGGGCATTCACCTGGATCGCAGATTAACCTGGAAAACACACATTAAAAAAAAGAAGGAGCAATTGAGACTCACTTTCAACAAGATGTACTGGCTACTAAATAGAAAATCAAAGCTCAGTCTAGAAGCAAAAATAGCAGTTTATAGAAGCGTCATAAAGCCAATATGGACATATGGCATCCAACTCTGGGGAGCGGCAAAAAAATCCAGAATTGCAGTAATCAAACGGGCACAGTCCAAAATAATCAGAGAGCTAACTGGCGCACCGAAATACGTCAACAACAAAATTCTGCTTAGAGACACAAATACCAAAGAGGTCGAAGAGGAAATAATCAACTTCAGCAAAAAATATCTGACCAGGCTAAAAGAGCACCCAAACCCCTCAGCCAGAAACATATTGACAACCAAAAAATTCGAAAGGGTCAAGAAGAACGACCCACTAAACTGTGCAAACCAAAGCATAAATATCCGTTAAAAAGAGACCCACAGACAGCAAATCGTCAGTCAATCGCAACAAACTGCAAACAATGGGCACTACGAATACTAAACAAGTGGACAACGCCGGCCAGGTGGTCAACTCAATCATTCTAAACCCAGAAGACATCAAATCCGAAAATATAGAAGTTACACTGTTAGTCCTAACTATCTTGGTGGGACTATCATTCGCCTATCAACTATACAAAGATTATAGGAGAGGCCTTAAGAAGAAGTACGCAAACAGCCAGCCATAAAAACAACAACCAAACCCCCACCTGGGCCATCATCATCCCATCAACCTGGATACTGTGGAGGGTTACCAACATCTAATGCAAGCAACACCAACAATCAACAGTGCAATAAAGCTACTTAGATGAGGAGTCTAATAGCATTCATACCCTAGGTTAAGATCTGAAATACTACATGTTAGAGCTAACTAAGCTGATTCATGTACACTAAATCTATCATGTTGAATAAAAAAAAAAAAAAAAAAGATTCTAGGTCAACTGGAAGTAGGTAGGTACTCTTTAGGTTTTGATTCCCTTGCGAGTAGTTGCGAGTTTGAAAATATGCGGCTTAAATTACTGTTTCTTTTGATTGCGTTGATATAGAAGTTTGATTTTGTTACAGCTTAAAGGTATTATAGACCTGAGTATTTGATATGAATTTCAATTTAATACCTCTACGCGTTCATGAGGAAAGGGGTAGTAAGTTTAAAATTATTAAAAATATTTTTATTATATGATGTAACAAAAATTTACGGTTTTCGCACTTTTTCCTTTATCTGTGCTATAAGACGTTGCTTCGTACCAAATTTCAACATTCTGAGTTCACGGGAAGTACTCTGTAGGTTTTGATTCCCTTGCGAGTGTCGAAAATTTGCGGAAATGTGCGGCATAAACGGCTGTCTCTTTTGATTGCGTTGGCTTAGAAGTTTGACTTTTTCACAGCTCCAAGGGACAGTAGACCTGAGTATTTGATATAAATTCCAGCTTGATACCTCCACGCGTTCCTGAGAAAAATGGTCTTGACAGACAGACGGACGGACGGACGGATATATAACGAGTACAAGCATATTCCAGCCGAATCCAAGTCTTCGTCTTCGTCTCGTTATTACAGTTTATGACGTCAGCAAACAAGCTGATCTAGTATTCCAATTAAGACGAAGACAAAGCTAACCCGTTTGAATTCGTTTGCTTAGCTCGATATTTGATATTTTAAATTAATCAAAGTAAACAAAAAATGCACAATTCGACAGTATTCAAGGAATGCTCCTACAATTTTTCTCATTCTGCCTCACGAAGTCAACCCAGGCCCTGACTCGCTAATCAAGCAAAGCAATCTGAACTGTTATACTGCGTAGCTAAGCTCACAGCATAGTCATGAATTCGGACAGAGCTTAGCTCGGTGTGACGTCATGAACTGTCATAACGAGACGAAGACGAAGACTTGGATTCGGACAGGCCCTCAGAGTAGGTGCGTTGACATGAAATGATTAAAATGTAAGTTACGTGGAAATATTTTTTTTTCACGTGAAGCGATTCTTATATCTAAGAATAGGTCCTAGTTCCATTATTTTAATTTTAGGAATTGTTACAACATTTTCCAATTCCAATTCCAATCAACTGGATATAAGGATCGCCTTTCGATCCGCTCGATCGTGGCGTCTGCCATTTAGCCATACTGATGAGATCTGGCTGGCGCTTTGGATCGAAACGCCGACCATTTTTGGGATCGTCTGCCTCGTCGGACGAGCATTTTCATCCTTAAAAACAAGACTTATAGCGGAGGAAAATGATGCAATTTTGTCTGCCAGCCGCTCGGCAACAGCCAGTATTTAGCTTAAGTCCTACTCATTCACTGAAAGGTAGTATCGGCGTTGCTGGATCCCCTATTTTATTTTTTACTGTACCTTTATGTCAAGTTCCCGCAAACAGCCGAAAAAATAAACATATCAAAAACTAGGTAATTTGTATGTAATATATATGTATGTGTATACATTGAAATGTATAAAAAAAGCTTTAGATTTCTTGAAAAAACAGGAGTTTCTCAATTGATTGGGCGGTTGATTGATTGATTGTACGTATGTAGCGCTTACAGATTTTTCGAAGGAAATTGAAGCAGCTCATGACAATAGAAAGACATTCATTCCAAAAATTTCCAAATTGTAATACATTCTTTTAAAAATAGTTGTATTAAGTAATTAACATCTGTCACTTTAGGTATGCTAAGCCGACATAGAAATCATAAACGTATTAGCCATGGTACCCGGAATCTTGCCATGACTCTTTCATTTGGCAAAATAGTCAAGCTGTTTGTTTTTGACAGAGGAGATCAATCGATCTGGTTATTTGATAAAATAACATCAATTTGTGGAATGAAAGTATACTTAATTTCCCTGTAATTGAAGGTTATTCTTGATATCCTCTTCAATCCTGGCACATAACATCTATAGCAAATCCTCCAAACGATGCAGAAGTGTATTTTAAAGCACGGTCTTTATTGAACGAACGATAGGGTTATTAAAAGTCAGATTTCGGTAATTCTTAATTTATACTTTTAATGCTCCATAATAAGCTAACAAGGAGCATTCCCCTGGCACCACAGGAAGAAGATTAAATAGTTGCTGTGGATGTGGAGCATTAAATTCGATCTTCACGATGAAGAATTAGTAGATGTCGGTGATAACCGCCAATATTGTTCAATTGACTCAAGAATACGGGCAAGATTAATAAGCGATTTGGTGCCATGCTTGTATTTTAGAATGCTTAGAAATAAAAACATATGGAATTCAATTCAATATATACACTATATATATATATTTTTTAACACGAGAAAAAAACAAAATATTTCATACATATGTATAACAAGGCAGTCTTTTTGAGCAAACACTTAATATCACTCAAGTTCTCTCGCACGAGGACTTGATTCTCTACAGCTACCTGCATTGGCGTGCTAACCAAGGAAGCTGCTCTAGATGATGTTGCAGTTGTTGAGGTGTCATTGAATTGCCCGGGTGAAAATATGTGTAAGACTGAAAAAGGACTGAAAAGAGACTAAAAAATGAATTTTAGACGAAATTCAGTCTGAAATAAGGCGGAAATTATTATTTGCACTGAAAACTGACTAAAAATAGACTGAAAATGTATTACATGGAGAAGGTGGAGACGGAATTCAGACTTCAATGAGGCGGAAATATTTTTTCACTCTGAAGTGAAACTGAGGGCCTGTCCGAATCCAAATCTTCGCCTTCGCCTTCGCCTTCGCCTTCGCCTTCGCCTTTGCCTTCGCCTTCGCCTTCGCCCTTCGCCCTTCGCCCTTCGCCCTTCGCCCTTCGCCCTTCGCCCTTCGCCCTTCGCCCTTCGCCCTTCGCCCTTCGCCCTTCGCCCTTCGCCCTTCGCCCTTCGCCCTTCGCCCTTCGCCCTTCGCCCTTCGCCCTTCGCCCTTCGCCCTTCGCCCTTCGCCCTTCGCCCTTCGCCCTTCGCCCTTCGCCCTTCGCCCTTCGCCCTTCGCCCTTCGCCCTTCGCCCTTCGCCCTTCGCCCTTCGCCCTTCGCCCTTCGCCCTTCGTCTTCGCCTTCGCCTTCGCCTTCGTCTTCGAATTGTTCGTGACGTCACACCGAGCTAAGCTCTGTGGTTGACTTCATGAAGTAGACCGTGTTAAATTGGTTGTGAAAAAGGACTTTTTAAGAACAATTAACAATGTCAGGTATAAAATGTAAGTACAATGAATTGTAATTATTATAGACATTTTCTGAGAACAATTTTTTTATTACAAAAACTAGAGAAAACGTGCTCAAATTAATTGAACTGCGAAGGAGAAAATACAGAAACCTCTTCAAAGCAAGAATGTTCAATAACAAAGCTGCCTGGGAGTAAGGTTTATCGAAAGGATTCAAAACGCATATCCAAAAAATGGTCCAATTTAGTGCAAAAGTATAAGGTAATAAAAAGGTCTATTGAAAATTTTCTAGAAATAAAATGATTTTATAGACATTAAAGGATCCACTAAACGGGACTTCCACTGAAGGCCACAAACGTGGCCACTGGCCATATTGTAATTTGGTGGTTATTCTTGATATCCTCTTCAATCCTGGCACATAACATCTATAGCAAATCCTCCAAACGATGCAGAAGTGTATTTTAAAGCACGGTCTTTATTGAACGAACGATAGGGTTATTAAAAGTCAGATTTCGGTAATTCTTAATTTATACTTTTAATGCTCCATAATAAGCTAACAAGGAGCATTCCCCTGGCACCACAGGAAGAAGATTAAATAGTTGCTGTGGATGTGGAGCATTAAATTCGATCTTCACGATGAAGAATTAGTAGATGTCGGTGATAACCGCCAATATTGTTCAATTGACTCAAGAATACGGGCAAGATTAATAAGCGATTTGGTGCCATGCTTGTATTTTAGAATGCTTAGAAATAAAAACATATGGAATTCAATTCAATATATACACTATATATATATATTTTTTAACACGAGAAAAAAACAAAATATTTCATACATATGTATAACAAGGCAGTCTTTTTGAGCAAACACTTAATATCACTCAAGTTCTCTCGCACGAGGACTTGATTCTCTACAGCTACCTGCATTGGCGTGCTAACCAAGGAAGCTGCTCTAGATGATGTTGCAGTTGTTGAGGTGTCATTGAATTGCCCGGGTGAAAATATGTGTAAGACTGAAAAAGGACTGAAAAGAGACTAAAAAATGAATTTTAGACGAAATTCAGTCTGAAATAAGGCGGAAATTATTATTTGCACTGAAAACTGACTAAAAATAGACTGAAAATGTATTACATGGAGAAGGTGGAGACGGAATTCAGACTTCAATGAGGCGGAAATATTTTTTCACTCTGAAGTGAAACTGAGGGCCTGTCCGAATCCAAATCTTCGCCTTCGCCTTCGCCTTCGCCTTCGCCTTCGCCTTCGCCCTTCGCCCTTCGCCCTTCGCCCTTCGCCCTTCGCCCTTCGCCCTTCGCCCTTCGCCCTTCGCCCTTCGCCCTTCGCCCTTCGCCCTTCGCCCTTCGCCCTTCGCCCTTCGCCCTTCGCCCTTCGCCCTTCGCCCTTCGCCCTTCGCCCTTCGCCCTTCGCCCTTCGCCCTTCGCCCTTCGCCCTTCGCCCTTCGCCCTTCGCCCTTCGCCCTTCGCCCTTCGCCCTTCGCCCTTCGCCCTTCGCCCTTCGCCCTTCGCCCTTCGCCCTTCGCCCTTCGCCCTTCGCCCTTCGCCCTTCGCCCTTCGCCCTTCGCCCTTCGCCCTTCGCCCTTCGCCCTTCGCCCTTCGCCCTTCGCCCTTCGCCCTTCGCCCTTCGCCCTTCGCCCTTCGCCCTTCGCCCTTCGCCCTTCGCCCTTCGCCCTTCGCCCTTCGCCCTTCGCCCTTCGCCCTTCGCCCTTCGCCCTTCGCCCTTCGCCCTTCGCCCTTCGCCCTTCGCCCTTCGCCCTTCGCCCTTCGCCCTTCGCCCTTCGCCCTTCGTCTTCGCCTTCGCCTTCGCCTTCGTCTTCGAATTGTTCGTGACGTCACACCGAGCTAAGCTCTGTGGTTGACTTCATGAAGTAGACCGTGTTAAATTGGTTGTGAAAAAGGACTTTTTAAGAACAATTAACAATGTCAGGTATAAAATGTAAGTACAATGAATTGTAATTATTATAGACATTTTCTGAGAACAATTTTTTTATTACAAAAACTAGAGAAAACGTGCTCAAATTAATTGAACTGCGAAGGAGAAAATACAGAAACCTCTTCAAAGCAAGAATGTTCAATAACAAAGCTGCCTGGGAGTAAGGTTTATCGAAAGGATTCAAAACGCATATCCAAAAAATGGTCCAATTTAGTGCAAAAGTATAAGGTAATAAAAAGGTCTATTGAAAATTTTCTAGAAATAAAATGATTTTATAGACATTAAAGGATCCACTAAACGGGACTTCCACTGAAGGCCACAAACGTGGCCACTGGCCATATTGTAATTTGGTGGACGAGGTTCTTCGAGATAGCCTTGTAATTCAACCGCCGTTGGTGATCTCTTCTTCAGTGGAATCTCCCTCCCGGCAGCAAATTGCTCGTCAGCCAGCTCTGCAAGTAATTGTTCAATTCCACAACCAGGATCAAGCATCAGTATGTCTCAGGAGGAACAAAAATAATTTAAAAAATTTTCCTGGAGCAGAACAATAGGATGCTTAAAGCTGCTAAACGACTTTATATGTATAGTTTCGACTGTTGGAGAGGGGCTTTTCGCGGAAGTTGAGATTTCATTGGCTGATTTAAGCAGTGACAGCGAGTGAAATGCACAACATTTTTGTTGAATGAATTCTGTTCTAGATTTGTTTTTGCACGAATTAAACTTATTTCGTTTTGTTACCTATTTGAAAAATATATACAATTCTTTAAACATTAATTTTTGGTACATAAAAATACATATGTATATGTATTCATTTGTAGTTAGCTTGCTCTCCTTTCATTTATCAGTTCTTCGCAAAGTTGGCCTTTTAAACGGCTTGCTGATTGTTTATCAGGATTATCGTGAGATTCCAGACGGACTGAATGCTTTCGTCGAATATCTTCGAATGTTCGAATATGTATATCCTCGTTGGTATTGCAAATGCAATTTTCGTTTTCCTTATATAAAATGCCTACTGACTGAAAATTTTCCTTATGCAAAATACCTACTGACTGAATATTTTCCTTGTGCAAAATACCTACTGACTGAATATTTTCCTTATGCAAAATGCCTTCTGACTGAATATTTTCCTTATACAAACTGTCTAAGTCTAACTGACTGAAGATTTTCCTTATGTTCAGTTAGTGAACGCATCCAAAAAGGATGAAAACTCATTAGATACGTCCCGAATATGTTATAAATTAAATTAAAACAACCACTGAACTGTTTCATCTAATATTTTGAATTAGACATTTAGATATTTGTCGCTTAAAAGTGCAACACAAATATTATTATCAATTTTATTACAAATATACATATATATAATATATATATAACATAAATATTTTTTAAATATTGCTTTTGTACCATTTAAGTACCTACCTATTCAAAAATTAATCTCAAATAATACTCATTTAGAATCCATTTAGATGAATTTGTTGAATGCACCTTCAATTACTGTCTCATCAGAAAGCCACGCTCTTCAAAGCACTTCTTCACGATTGTGTAAAAACAATATTTGATTCCTTTGTTTTTTTTTTTTAAAGGTAAAAACGGTAAAATGCTGGTATTTTTTATTTAGTTAATAGCCTCGTACCAAAAATCAAAATGCTTAGGATCATTTTAATTAAATTACTTTTCGCGAAGTTATGAATGAACAATTTCTGCATCTTTTTAGTTATCCTTTATTACTTTTGATGAGTGTATTTTTGCATATTCCTAATTTTTGTCCCCGTTTCCCTTGAACGTTCATTTAAGGCTCATCATAATCTGTAAGAAAACCTCAAACTCAACCCGTTCCTGGATTTTCTTACTGTATGAAAATGGAACTCTACAGAACAGAAGCCTTTCCAAAAATAAGTATACAAAATACATATTTCTTCATTATTATCATCCATCAGGTCGCACACGCGACGCTGCAAGTGATGTGGCACTAAGTGAGACCACATGGCTTGTAGTAGGAAGACATTTTGTTAATTACAAGCGCACCCTTTTGAAGCAGAAATTACTTATTACAAATCGCCGAGCTAAACGCATTGGCTCTTGGGATAGGCGACGTTCTTTGAAGTGGATCCGTTGAATTGTATTCTTTGAACGCGCCGGCCATAAGAATCACTTGGATTTATCAAGTATTTAGGTGGCGCCACGCTAAGACTCCATGCACTGAAGCACCAGCACATATAGGGTGCACCTGGAACCGCATTTTATTTTGCCCATACATAGAGAAGATATATTAGTCAAATTGTATTCAAAAGAACATATCATTTGCTCTTTATGGGGCATTTCAATTCAAAGATGCCCTTTGAAACGTACGTATATACCTGAAAACTCGCACCTGTAAAAGCCGAGGAAAATAAATCTGACACCTGCAGTGAATGCATTTGCAGCTTGAAAAGGTCTCCCAGTTGTTAATTAATGAATGCTTCGCGTTGAACGCCAGACTGAGTTTATTATCCATTTCACACATTCTAATTAGAGCGAGTTATGTATAATTATACATGAATGCAGGCATGGCACAAACTAAATAAAGCAACTGGCTGACTTTCTCGGGAAAGGAGTTCTTATTTAGAGGCAAACCCAGAAAAACACTAATGACATGTTCAAATATTTGTACGTGGCACCAGGTAGAAGAGATTCGAGTGTCACGCTGAGTCCCCCATATTAGTTTATAACTACCTTACAAGTGCAGCTCCTGACGGAGGCGACTCAAGAATACTTGTATCGTAACTTAGGTGTCTTTTTATGAGTTCTTAGCCTTCTGACGGTTTTGCTTCAGGTATGCACTTGTAAAAAGCGAGAATGGTGTTTAAAAGTGACAAAACAAATATTTCGAATTTATGCTCCAATTCGAAGAATTGTAAAATAACAAACAAATCAAGTTTTTTTATGTTATGTTTGTTTATAAGAAGAGTTAAAATCCTGAAACTTCTGAAATTTTTAATATAGAAGAAAAAAAAAATAAGTAATATTTTATAGCGAAATGGCGAAGTTATGTATAATCCTGCAAAGGTCTTTTGGCGTGACGTGCCCAGACGGCGGATCTCGTAGGATCGCCAGATTGCATCCAAAATAAGAAAACCAAAGTTGTTTTCATTACGTGATATTAAACGCAAATATAGCAGTTTGACGAAAACCTAGATATTGATTTTTTTTTTAAATTTGCAAACGTAACATTTATAAAACATTAATGCTGTATTTTATAAATATAAGCCTAAGTAACATTGTAAATAATATTATATAATATAAAATATTTGTCTAAAATTGGAAATGAATTGGATGAAAAGTTACTAGTGTGGATAAAGCCGTTTCGAGAAAAACGCTAAACACCACTTATATCTATAGATCTTTTCAAACAGTTTGCCGTACAAGGTTTTCATGGTCGTCCGCTTGTTATAATTTTCATTCATGTTTTGCTTGTTTTATGGGAAAAAATCAATTTCTTGGAGTATTTTCACAAGTCCTAAAGCTTTTTGTATTTTTGTATGATATTATAGATTAAGATTCAAGCTAAGGTTGTTGGGTTTTCAAAGAGATAACTGCAGTCAACGACGTATTGCTGAGAAGCTCAATACATATAGTTATATCATGAGTCCAAATTACCATAAAAAATGAACTTGTGAACTATGCGTGAGATTGTTTAATTTATGTACATATATAGGAACCTCTAAAATTACATTTGGGAAAATGATGATAAGTCATTGCATTGTTGCACAATATTATTTGTAAATAATAATGGTATTTCTATCTATACGCTTTCCTAGATACATACATATGTATATATATACACACAAAGATACAATACACAAAGCAAATAAAATTTTATTTACCTTAAGGGGAAATATCACCTTGTGTTCTCTAAATTTTACGTGATTTTCTGAGACGTTTCACGGACGATTGGAACTAAATAGAGATATGAGGTTTTGGGCATATGAAAGTACTGGTTTTTAACTACAAAACAAAATGGCGGCACAGCAAGGAAAACAAAAAATTTCGGACTTTCGACATGGGCGTACCGCTACAGGTCACAATTTTTAATCTGGAACAAAAAGCTAAGAAGTTTCTTAAAATATATTCCAAAATCAAGTGAATGTCGTAGGATTTTTTCGAAATATTGATTTTTAAGTAAATGGCGTTAATTTGAACTTTATTTTCCTGTTTTCTCGAAAAAAATTTACCGAAAATCGCTTGTAAAATCTATAAAAATCAAAAAAGTCCGAAATTTTTTGTTTTCCTTGCTGTGCCGCCATTTTGTATCGTAAAATTAGAATAAAACATATGTTTTGTAGTTAAAGACCAGTACTTTCATATGCCCAAAACCTCATATCTCTATCTAGTTCTAGTCTCAGAAAATCACGTAAAATTTAGAGAACACAAGGTGATATTACCCCTTAAGTGTATTTGAAATAACAGACCGACTGGGATAATTTTGGAGTTTATGAAAAATTCATCGATTAGGAGTTTATAGCTGTGTTCTTTTCGTCTATCCAGAACAACAGGATATTTTACATTGATTTGAACTTTATTATATGAATTTCCTAAAGCAAAGATTTAAAATCCTAAAAAATGCATCAAGTTGCACTGATTTGTTTCCACTTTGAAGTAAAAAATTACTCTGTACAATGTTCAGTTCACATTTTGAAGTTTTGCATTATTAAAATCATGGCAATTTGATGCAATACTGATGCAAATTCCAAATCCTTATTAAGAGAAACTGTAAGTTTCCGTTCAATATAAAATCTCCTTTTGTTCTGGATAGACGAAAAGAACGCGACTTATTAAAAATTCATCGATTACTTCCTGCGTGAATGCTTAGCAAAATTTCGTGCGCTACTAATGAAAAATGAAATTCAACTCCTACTTCTTTGTGCATTACATTAGCTGTGTTCTTTTCGTCTATCCAGAACAACAAGAGATTTTTCATTGATTTGAATTTTATATATGAATTTCCTACAGCAAAGATTTAGATTCCCAAGAATAGTATCAAGTTGCATTGATTTGTTTCCACTTTGAAGTAAAAAATTAATCTGTAAAATGTTCAGTTCAAATTTTGAAGTTTTGCATTATTAAAATCATGGCAATTTGATGTAGTATTGATGCAAACTCCAAATTCTTATTCAGAGAAACATTTAATAAGTTTCCGTTCAATATTAATTCGCATTTTGTTCTGGATAGACGAAAAGAACGCAGCTATTGTAAGCGAGAAGTGGAGGTGACATATAATAATATAATATAGTAATATAAATTGGTAAGGGAAAATGGAGTGCCCTCCAGCGACAAAGTAATGTAGAAAGCATCGATGAAGTAATACTTCAATTGCCGATTACGATGTTTTACATATTTTTGTATGGTATTAATATTATTTGGTTTTTGTTTGTTGCCTCAAATTCGTCAAGATCCAATAAATTAAATGAAGGGTTGTTTTTAATTTAGAACTTTATCCTAACCATATTGTTCAGCTGTTCTAATTTGTTACTTGTTTTTTTTTTTAAACATATAAGACTTCCAAGATGTTTATGTATATATAAGAACCTAAGACTACAAAATTCCAGCTGTTATCTTAATTACTCGTTGAGCAATTCTGCTGAAATTTATCTTAAACTTATTAGTGCAACATTAAATGTTTGTTGTCAAACCTCACCTGTCTGCAATAAAAGTATGATTCTATATATCTTTGTTTGACGTTTGACAAAATATGATTGTGATCTGCTTTACAATCACTACAAAATAATGCGACACAATTGCTTTAACTCCAGAGCCGTCATCCCAGATTCTTATCGCAATCGCTCCCTGCTGCCTACCCTAAATTTGAAAACTGATCATTTTAAGA
This sequence comes from Machimus rusticus, assembly GCA_951509405.1. Lineage (NCBI taxonomy): Eukaryota > Metazoa > Arthropoda > Insecta > Diptera > Asilidae > Machimus > Machimus rusticus. The sequence continues at coordinate 17,979,854 of OX608050.1, read as the reverse complement.
TCCAAACTTGTAAACTTCCTTCATTACTGCAGTGCTATCATGTTAAATGAAAAAATGTGTTTTATGATTATTTCAATTTTACAGCCATTGACTCAAAAGTATTTACGAGAAGAAAATTTGTCGGTACGTATCACACATAAATACATATGAGAGGTATTTACAAAGTTAGCACCTGCTTGCTTCACAAAAAAGTTTTTACGACAATTGTAGAATACCAAATTGTCAAAATCAGTATTAGTAGCTTTCAATGAATGCACAAAGATTTTTGCAGAAACCAGTTTATAATGTATGTTTGTACATAGCATGGAATTACTTTCTTTTTGGGAAAAGAACCGGATATTTATGCTTTTTTACCTGTCGTGAAAATGGAAGTTAATAACATTTTTCAGAGATGCAATTTGTTTACAAAGAAAATGCCGAAGGATAATCCAACGTCCGCCCAAAAGTGATATTCGTACATAATACCTTCAAGTAGGTGTGCATGTCTCGCTTCAAGGCTCGGTGCATTGTGCCTTCTTATCTTTATCTTTCAGCTTAAAAGTAAGCCGGCGGGCATGTACTTCACTTGGCAAACTGTAACAAATGTTAAGTGGCACAATAAAAAACCAATTGAGTCAGGCGCCTATGTGCTCGGTTATGGTTAGTACCCTGTCTGTAATATTGTGGTTTCTAGTTCTATTTTGAAAAGTTGGTACGATTGATGTCATTAGTTTTTTTTTAAACTGCATAAATTCTTTAGATTATCATATGATTTGTTTTTCTCGGACTTTATACCAAATTTATTTAATTAATGGTATTATTGTGAGACTCGATCATAAGGCGAACTTTCCATTTGGCCTAAAAGTATAAACAGAATTAAATTAATTGTTCGTGCACAATAACAAATTCACATAAAGCTATGTAAATTTTCACCATTCCAGACTAACTTCAAGAAAAATTATGTTTTACATAATGAGAAAAAAAATAAAAATCGAACCGACATAAAAAAATAAAAAAATGCTAGAGGATTAAAATAACTTTCCTTTAGGAATTCAGGAATTTTTCATTATTGTAACAATTATATCCCAAGATTTTACTAGATGTTTTAAATCAGATGACGAAACTGATTTTCAATGAGGGTAGAATTTACGTCACAGTTTTCATACCAACTATCCACACCAAATAATCATTTTTCATACACATTGCAGTAGGTATATGTAGACTTATCATTTGATAATGTAAATTTAAATTTAAAAAAAACATTCAACTGAGACTAGATTTGACAAAAAACTCCGTAACTTTTTATATTTAAGTTATTCGGATTCGGGTGGACTTCAGTATGTTGTAGTAGAGTAATGAACATCCGGGCCTGATTAGAAACCTGTCAGGAATGCCCTTTTCAGGAGTATGTCATTTTATTTCATCTGATTCGAATAAGTGCTTCCTTACTTTAGCCGTTAAGGGGGTAGCCTGTGTAGGCCTCCAAAAAATTAAAATTAATTAAATTACAGAAAAAAACTATTATCTACACACATATACACATATTTTTGCAATTTATTAAAGTTTATTGTGTATGTACATTGAAAAGTTCGAATTTATTTTCAACGTTATTAAATATGAAAGTTTATGAGTGTAGGTTGTTGACATATGTATATGTTAATACCTAAAACATTAATTATTTCATCATGAAAAGTTTTAAAAATCAATCAATTAAATCCGTTTTGTACATGAATTTTTTAGATAGTTTCGTTTATAAGCCTTTGTAAATAACCTTTTCAGTACTTCATTTAGCTATACGGTCAAGGCAATTTGTTCACCTTTAATTTAAAAAAATAATTATTTTTATCCATCGAGAATTTTTTGAGTAATACTGCACGCCAGTTTTAAAAGCATGGTTTTAGAAAACGCGTTTAAAGTTTTCGAACAAGTTATTTACATATTATGTGCGTGCTCGCACATGCATACTGACCGAGCTCCTTACGGCCCATGAAAACAGGAATTCATAATTAGGGCTTGACATATTCTAAGGATAATACACTATCGATTTAAGCAAAGAAAAAAAATCGATTTTTGAAACCACTACAGCAGGCCACCCCTTTAAGGGAACATTCTTAACTTATCCTGTTTTCAAATCAATGTCAAACCATTAAATACGGAATTCGCCATTTGAATTTATACAATCTTGAATTCAATAACTTATGTGAACCTTAGTACACAATTTCCTATTTGGATTTATCTTAACCCGATTATAGCATGCCTTATTTAAACTTTTGACAAAAATTAACATTCAATATAATATGAGCACTGAGATTTACTTTTTGAAAGCACCTCTTCAAATGTAGGCGCCACTCTTTTGATAAAATTTTACAATCCTTTATATGATTTTCGTTTATGGGTCATCTTATGTCGTTAAAAACCTTTAACACGCGGACTTTATAAGAGACCCGTTTGGAAACTTTGGATATGAAACTCTAAAATATAATCATTCAAATCAGTTCATAAGTTTCATAGTTCTGCGCGAATGGATACAAAGAATAAAAATACATATGTATGTATACGACGAATTGATGAAACTAGTAAAACATACATTCATTCATCTGTTTTGTAAAATTAATTACGAAAGTCTAAGCTTTAAGGCGACTTTATTTCTAACCAGTGATGATACTAAGATTCTGGTTAAAATCAAGTTGAGCTCATTTTGTATAAATAATATTTAGAGATGAAGTGAATGAACTATTAAAAAGTTTATAATAATACAATGCCAAGAAAACGATTTTTCGAAATCAGATGATAATTTTTTCGTATTTATTCCAAAAATAATGTACAATTTTTAACAACTAATGTAAATTTACTTATTCTCTATATATGTACATATATAGAAGTTGAGGCTACAAAGTCACATATACCTTTTCTTCTTTAAATAAATTTATCATAGTAACTTGCTCTAAGTAAGTAATTATTATTTAAATTTATTTATCGATTACAAATAACCTAACATATAAAGACTTATGTTTTTATTAACACGTTCGCCGCCTAATTTTATTCGTCCATGATTAAGCTATTGGTTGTCACCCATATATGGGCGACATGAAAATTTATGTAAGGTTAAAAGAAAGCGCAAATTGTACAAAATTTGGCTTATCGTTCCGTAATTTTTTCTGTGTGATAAATAAAGTGAAAGTTTTTTTAAAACACTGGACTTCTTGGATTTTGCAATAAAATGATAAATACGGATATAAGAACTTTTTAAAATGAAGAATGAAAATTTAAACAAAAAATAATCTGTATAATTTTTCCGGATATTGAAGATTGCTGGTTATTTGAGCTCCAAATTAAAAACGTTTGACTGTACTTTGATTCCTCATTAATTTGTCATGATGAAAATAATGACTACGAGTAGTAGTAACTTGTCTCACATATACATACATAAATTGTATTGTTTCTGAGAAAATGCATCTCTTCTCTACAGTTAATGATCAATAAAATAACACTTTCCATGAACGTGAAATATCTTTATGGACTGAAGACACCTTTAACAATTGATGTTTAGCGTTTTTCTTCGAAAAAAAGTTAAATGTCTTTATCGTTACACCTTTCGGGTAACTCTCTTAAAAGATCTTATTTTATGAGAAATATAAGAAGAAAGGAGAAAAGCAGGTGACTTTGAGCTGTAGTTAAAATTATCAGTGCTTTCAATCATCTAAATAATTTTTATGGTCCTTTTACAATCCTTAGGAATTTTAGGTCGTTCTTGACTGTATGGAATTAATAGAGAGCAGTAGAAGCTTGTTAATTGTTCATTGTAATTATTTAAGTTCTTTTTGGGACTACATATTTTATTTAACAATATATTGAAGTTAAAAACAACTTTCTATTACTAACTGTAACTGGGTGGTAAAAAAAGTAAATAAATAAATAGATAAATCTGATAATTTTTAAATTAGTATTTTTCAATGTTAATATAACATTTTCCTTATCGGCTGAAAAATATCAATATTACAGCGTTAACATTGGAAATTTTCTTCCGTTAACATAAACCTAAACAGCTATACCTACTTTTTTTATGTTTTAATGAAGGAAATTCATAAAATATATAAAATATTTGATCATACAGTCAAGAAACTGTGTTATTATTCTGATTAAAAGTGTCTTACTCCTAAACAATTACTACAAGCTGTAAAAGTCAAAGTCATAGTATATTATATATATTATGTTAATCAATCAAAAAATATAGAAAAAGGTATGTTTTGAGAATAATGGTTTCAAATAAATTTTTCAAGATTTAAATGAAACTAATTTAACTCTAAAATGTTATTTATAAACTTTAAAGTTAAATATACCTAGTATCCATATTTTACTTTGCATATCTTCTTTCAATATGTAGTAAGTCAAGCTATTGTGAGCGCGGATGCTGATTAAAGTTGCTTGCTTAGTATATGTATGTAATATTATGTACTATGTTGCTATACATAGCCTTAAGTTTTAAAATCCCAAAAAAAGGAAATTTTATCTGAAATATGTTTCTTTCAATTCATTAGAAGGAGTGAGTAAGTAAAAATAACAAAAAATAATACGGGAATTTTTGCGTCACTAAATCTGTACAATTACACAGTAAAAATAAGAATTACATAAATGTGTGCTGCTTGAGCGTTCACGCGTCACACGCCGGTAAAAGGTATCAATATAACGGCAAACTGATTTGGTTTAAGCTTAAGGGGGTCCTCCAGTTTCTCAAATCGAAAAAATCGAATTTTTTTTTTCATAAATCACATCTACAACATCTGTAGAAAATGTGTGCCGAAGGATTTTTCGATATTCGAAGTGGTTCACAAGTTATGGCCCTGGAACTGGAACGGAGCAGGTATACGGAGTATAACTCACATGCGCGAACTTTCAAACGCGTTTTTCTCGAAACACCATTTTTCGAAACGGTGACCACGATATTTCAGAAAATACTGCACCGATCTTGTTCAAATTTATACAGTATCTTTAATATGTTATAAGCCAGCGATTGAACTAGGATTATCATGATTGCATTGATCAACATTAACTATAATAATAAAGAAATCGCAGTAAGGAACCTTAGACTTGGCACGACTTTGTTTAGATTTCATTACTTTTTAGATATAAACAAGCAGCTCCATCGAGACTTGGCTAGTTTTTTACAGAATGTTTTTGGTGGGATTTCACTTCTTTTTGTAGAAACGTGGGCATATTGATTTATTTTATTAGATTTTCTTATTTGACACAGTTTCTTTCTTTTTAGGAGTAGTTTTTTTATTATTACAAATCTTTCTTTTCTTTTTTTCCGGTTCTGATTCTTGTACAGTAGCAACAGTTTTTCGTATTGCCCATTCGCGTTCATTATTTATTCTTTTAGACGGTTTAATTTCTGAAAGAAATGTGTTTTCTAATCAGGGTCACCAGGTACTCCAGATCTTCGACTATCCTAGTTTTTATAGTTTTCCCTTTATGTAGTCATTAAATCCTAACTCTGTACCAAATTTCAGCTCTCTGAGTTTATGGGAAGTACTAGTTCTATTCTGATGATCATGAGTGAGTGAGTGTCATAAATACGAAACTTTGCTTTCGCTTAACTTCGGATCTAAATGACCTACAGACTTGAAATTTTGGATTTTAATTATATGATTATAGCTTACTGGATGACGAAAATTTCTGCGTTCTGGTCTTATCTAGAGGTTCTCAAATAGGGGCCTGAAAATGCGGCGGTTCCAGTAAAGGATGGTACGGCAGTGTTTGCTTCGCGCTTGACTTGGCGGGAGCACTGCCGTGCCCCCCGATTTAACTGTTAATAAAGATTATGCAAAAACAATGAGATTGATCACTTTGATGGTTTACCCGTAAAAAATTATTGAAAAAGCCGCAAAAAACCAGCCGAGAAACTAGAGGACCTCCTTAAGCTTAAATTTAAAAGAGTCCTCTTATATTTATATACGGTCTTATTTTCTCAATAAGACAAAACAAATTTTTTTAAAAGAAAAATTGTATATCTCTCTCAAGTTTATACTTTTTGCAGCTGAGTTTGTATAGAATGTTGAAGATAACCGAGCAGAGGTCCAAACACAAAAAGTGTAAATATGACGCCAAAAGCCAGTCGCCGAGGGACAGACGGTGCTACTAGCCGGCGGGATTCAAGAAGGAATTAAAAATTCGTCTGGACCACCCGGGCGGAGGTGAGTGGTGCTTAATAATGAGTTTCAGTTTTTCGATCGTTTTTCAAGAATACAATTATAAGTTCAATATTTGGGGAGTAATAATCGCTGAATCAATTGAAATTCAGAAAAGAACGGGCACCGCTGTCCAGACATAGTAGCCCTCGGCTGGCGGCACCTGTCTTGCGTAAAAGTACGCTGCGGCAAATCTCAACACGCCTCACCAGACGCCTATAATTTATGAATGTCCCAGCAGTTTAACACTCGAGTTCTATAAGGGACATAAATGGCAAATTTATCGCTTGTTTGAAGGTTTTTTCTGTGGCCCGTGAGTCCTTTTGAAAACGAAAGGTCCTGCCGAGCTCCTTCCTACGCAACAAGATCCCGACAATAGAAATTTTGCACTTGCTCGTCTCAGAAGATGTCGTAAATAAATATGTTGCCGCAGATCTTGGCGGTGAGATTCAGAGAAGGCCGAAAGGTGCGTCTCTGCAGCGACTACACCACAAGGATGTCAGCAGACGTCAGCACTTTTTTGTGGGCTGCTCCCTGGGTTTGTCGCCATTCCAGCGATGTGGATTAGAAGTTATGGCCTGTTATGATTTTACTCGTGTCGGGTTCTGCTTTTTATTCCTACGAACGATCCGAAATTTTTGAAAACTCCTCCGACTGGCGCCAGGGCCACATACGGCGGGATATTAGACTAACAGCTTATTAAGGGGTTTTAATTGGGCGATCATAAGAGTCTCTTATCATTATGCATAAAAAATTATGGGAATGAACTGGGCACCACACTACATTTAGGCCACCGAAGTGCTGCTATGACGGTTGTATAAAAATTGTCTTTAAATCCCTACGAAGTTTATGAATTGTTGCAAATGCTCGACCACCAGCAGCAGACCGACTCTAATAATTAGTTGAATGCAAGAGCCTGGGCTGAACTGAGAAATTTTCAAATTATACTGACGCCTGGTTTTATGTGGCATCGGGATGGTCATTAGTGACTTGTCTGGCCGATGAATCAGCAAATGATTTTTTCCTTAGGACAGTCGCCTCAAGAAAACAAACAGGAAAAGGTAAAACAGCAGGAGTGCGGCAACGTTATAATTAGCACGTTCTATCTTGCGACAAGCCGGAAATACCAAACTTAAAAAGAGGGTTTGCACTTTCTGTATGATAAGTTAATTGATAGGAAAAAAACGTTCGAAAGTACTTTTAATCAATCTGTTCGTTGTAGGATAATGATGAATTTTTACTCAAAATTAACCATTAGGAATTATATGTTACATAAAATACATCTCCTATTTGTATTACATTATTTACTTAAAATCGTTAAATCCAGCACTATTTATATTATACATACTATGTTATGAAAATACGTTTTTTTTTTAATATTGAAGAAAATTTATGTTTCAAAAGAATTTTTGTTTTTTAAAATGGAAATATGTCTGTAACTATTAAAAAATAATTTTATATTTTTGGCCTTACAGTTTTTTATAAGTGCATTTTATTTTTAAAATACATATCTATACAATTATAAATTTGTTGCAGTTAACAATTAGAGATTGGAGGTTTTAAATGAAGTGGAACACTGAAATTCAAAGCTATTAAGAGTTCTCTGATAATAGTATTACATCTAAGTATTAAAAATTGTGTGAACAAAAAAAATAATTAGTAATTTTGGTACATATTCGGGTTTTCGTGAAAAATCTTCGGAACACTTTTATATCAAAAGACTTTTCCAATAATTATTTCTAATATTCTTCTCGTGAAAAATAAAACCAAAACCATAAACCCTCTTAAAGCTTTTGCGGCAAATTGAATAGCATAACTTTGACTTAAATAATTAAAATTGTAATAATAAATGAGTTCTAACTTTTATTATATTATAAAATACCACATATTGAAATTGCGTGAAGTAATATTTGATTTTTTAATGCATAAATATAAAAATAACTGTTTTGACCGCTGTTTTTTATAACTTCACCTGTCAGTGTTTGTTACATCTTGTAAGTTGATTTTGAACCACTGTATGGTGATTAATTTTGCTGAAATTTTGCGTACATACAGCGTTGTGCAAAACAATAGTAACCGTTTCAGTAAAACAAACACTTAATATAGCTTCTACCTTCATTTAATTTAGTGAAAAATAAAAAGCTATATCCTATTTTTCTCTTTTCATAAAAGATTACAAATAATTGACTTCGCAACAAATGTACAATTTAATTTAATTAAAATAATTTAAAAAAATAACTTCGGCACATGTTAGTATGCAAAACACTACATTACATTGAATTTCGTAAAATGCTTTCTTAGTGGATGCTTACGTCAACAACGTCAGCAACCTACTACTGTCCAAATTTCATATCGTTAGCTTGAGCGGTTTCAGCTCGACGTTGATGAATCAGTTAGTCAGTCAGTCAGTCAGGACATGTTATATTCTTTTACATGTGTAGATTACTGCGAAATAGTTATTTTACAAAAGACACTGATACATTTTCGACACCAACTAATACATGACAGTATACGTGCTAACCAAATCACCTTTTTATTGCATTACAGAGATTAATTCATTCCTCGTGAGCAATAAGTGTTAACTAATTAAAATTTACTACGAATAGCATGAGGAAGGCCGAAGAGCTTTCCATTTTCATTCACGAAGTAACTTAAAAATGGACAGGTTCGAAGATGGTGGTCCAGTCAAAGTAATGAATGAAAAATGCAAAGTGCAACTTTCGAGCAGCAGGCGTGTACGCAGCCGACTTGAAGTTAATTACCAAACCGATTACAGCATCGGTAGGCGGTCCATCGTGTCATCATGTCGGCAGTTCATTGACTACAACTCTTGTGATTACATTCATTGGTGATGACTTACATTTTTGGCTTTTAATATGACGGTTAATTATTTATGGCAAGTACATAGGTATATTGCAAAGAAAATCATTACAATTGGTGATTGGTGCCTCTTTTTGCAAAATCGTCTTAGATTGTAATACATTCTCAATTCGAAAATTTACTCGTACATATGTATCTATGTATATAATGCAATTGACTAAATTTAAACCTTTTGATATATTATGTACAGTGAAAAAAATTAAAATCTCTGATTAAAATTCAGGATCTGGAAAGTATATTTGTAGGGTTGAAAGAATTGGCCATTGGATAAATTTTCGTCAGATTTCGCATGGTATAGAAATGTAACATATGTTGGACGTTTATTTGATGTCTACTTAGTGACATAAGAGATTTAACCACAAGGCTCCCTCATATATGGTAATTATGAAATGGAGTCGATGAAAATCATCACCGAATTATTATTTAATGAATTAAGTTTCATTGAATGCTCATTGTGCAGACTGCAGTGCTATTTCGAAGATTCAGTTTATGGTTGTTCTCTTCATTTCAAGCGATAATTGCGTTGATCTCGGAATTTCACGTATGCACTGTCGGTGTGCACACTATCATACTTTCCTTTTCTATAATGCGTTATGAAATATATATTGCTGGTGGAAAAGTTGCAGCATACCTTGTACTTCTATACCGTGATAAACCCTTTCTGTCAATTTACATGTTTCTATGTTTATTTTACATACTTTTCAATACGACAAAAATATTTTAATCAAAATTGATGGTTAGAAAACTAGGAAAACTTGTCTACAACGAATCGCTTTTCATAAATAAGTTTTCAGTATTTGAGCTGGTATTTTTGAAAGTGGTATAAGTCATCCTTTCTAACATAACATTTTAATAAGTTTTCTAATTAAGTTTTATCGCGTAAATTTTTCAAGAAGTGGATTTATACAACTTTCAAATATAACAGCTCATTTTTTGGTAATTGATTATTCCTAAATTGATACTTGTTTAACATATACTTTAGTGTGAGTATTATGTCATAGTTTTCTCTGTAAGGTGAATGCATTCCATTCAGTTTCTTATCTCCGGTATGAGGAGGAAAAACTCTGTGAAATATTTTCACACGGCGTAACCAAAGTGTGACCTCCAATACTTCCAATACTGCAATTCCAGTCATTTCCTTCTGTAAAAACCGTACATAGCAATGATAAACAGCACTTAAGTAACCGGAAGAAACGTGCTGTGATAATATTTCGCCCTATTCATTCCATTCCGAACTTACTAAGAAAATATTGAAATGTGTTGAAGGAAAATATAAAAACGCTTTCCGGCAAGGAAACAATATCTACAAAATTAAAAATTTTTCAAGTTGACTCGAAGTGAGTTGTCGGGACTCCTAAGTGCTTTTCTGGTCCAAAGTGATTTGAAACAAAGAAATCTTCGAAAATGAGTATCTAAGGCGCATCTCGCCAAAGTGCCTCAAGGCGCATTATATTTGTTAGCTCTTATCTAAACGAATTGGAGCAAAGCAATCGTAACTGGAGCACACTCTGCAGACGATAATTAATTCCCAATAGATCGATCAATTGGCTCAAATTTTTACACGCTGTATAATTATCTAAGCTAGTTAGGAATCGTTTCGTCTCTTGCACCTAAATGGCTTCTCATTAACGCAAAGGCTGCCAGCAAGCATTCATCAGAACCATCTAATTTTGTAGATCAAAGATAATCTTATCAATTGGTAGCATTAGTAATCAGAGCCCCCAAAATGTGTGATTAAGTGAAAAGTTGAGGTATGTATTTTTAAAAATTAATGCGGTCTTTTGCTTTTTAATTTTAAACAAATATGAACCGCGGTTCCATTTCATCCTCTTCCAAGATGAAGGAGATGATAATTAAGAAAGTATTTGGATCAATGCTGTAGAGAAAGTATACTGTCCGTCCGTTCTTAATACATTCTGGTTCACTATATCATGACAATACTGAGAATTTTTAAAGCTTAAGGAATCTTTATGAAATGGGACACATTGAATTATTTAAATCTAATTATCCAGATCCAATATAGTGGCGAATTGTTTAACTTCAAGGAAATAAATATGCTAACAATTTTCATAACATGTGTCATGTCATGTGCCATGTCATCGTCCTGTGTCATGTTATGTACTATGTCGGGTGCCAATATTCACTTCACAAAATGCACTATTGCGTATTTAGTTACAGCGAACAGCAAAAATTTATTGTGTTTGACGCGCCTTTATCGGAAATTGTTCAAACATTTTATTAACCCTAAACCATCTCGTACTCGAAATATATAGGTATGTATATGTACTGGCAAAATATGATTTTCGCTCAGTAAATTCGGAGTCTGTATAATTCAAATAAACAACAATTGGAGACTATTTTTGATTTTCGAAAATTTCAAAAAATCCAATTTTTGAAAAAATTTGAGAGTGTTCCTTGACTAATTTAAAGACATTTTTCTTCTTAAAAATTTTTTTCTAAAGTTTATAGTTTTTAAGAAAACGATAGATTAAGATTTTTATAAAAATTTTTATTTTTGAAAAAACGCGTCGATGAAATTTTCTGAAAAAAATTCCTCTTAATGTTCGAGTGCCATGATCACCTCTGATCATAGTAAAAAGTTGATACCTTTGCTGTATCATTGTGAAAAAAAATGCGAACAAATTTTTTTTTCGAAAATGTTCACGTTTTTCACGTTTTAATCAGCCATATTTTTTTTTTCTCGGTGTCTAATCGAAATTTTGAGCTCAGATTCTGAAAGAGCATCAAATTTCGCGTAGGAATAGAGATATTGCATTATTTTTTTGGTCCTATAACATAATAAATAAACACGTTGAAAAGTTAGTAAAAATTCTGATCACCTCGGCGTTAATGGGTTAATACGTGTAAAACCTTTTACGATTCTTGGAGGTTCTAACGTAAAAACATTTCATGTCAGCGGTTCCTGAAAAGGTCGTTAGCAGTATGGATCGGAAGAGAACAAGCAAAGTATACATTTTTTAGAATCGGCTTAAAAGTACTTTAACTTTATATTAAATTATATATAATCGCAGTAAAATTTTTTTACAACAATTAATGTTGGCAATCATTATGGCAAAATTACATGTAAAATTCAAAATTGAATTGCAAATGGAAAAAAGCATTTCCAAGTGCAATTAAATTTTATTATATTATTATATATTATATAAAATTACATTTTTGTATAGAATTCGTGTAGTCTGTTAAATGTAAAATTATATTGTTGTGTACCTAATTCCCTTGGGAGTGCAAAATTGAATTCTCAATGTGATTTTACATCACCAAATTTAATCTGTAGATATCCATTTATGACTTCCTTTATTGTGAATGACAGCGTGTGGAAAATTAACCTATTGAAGAATTCACTTTCTGTAATCGACTCATTTCAGCCTAAGAAAAGCAATCGCTAAGTTGAGTAGTCGATTGCAAAATTAATTCTTGAATAGGTGCGACATCACAATAAACAATGCAAGATGAAATAAAATAAATCGTGAATCTCGTTATTATGCTTTAAAATTGTTGAGTAAGTACTTAAGGAAAGGATAATTTATAAGAATTAGAATTAACAAAATCTTAAACATTATTTTGCTCGGACAATTTTTATTTTACACTAGCTGAACCACACCCGACGTTGCCCGGGCACAACTATCCCTAAAATAAAAGTAAATTTTAATAAAAATATGATGTTGCCGATTTCAAATTTATCTAATATCACTCAGAAGGTTAGGCCTACATGTCCATAGAATTTCTTCTAAATTCTGTGATTTAGATAATTTTTGCATGACGCACCGTAAACATATTACTGCTCAACATTTCCGCCCCCCGCCCACCGTCCCACCGTTTCGAGACGTTCGGTTGAACGGTATAGAAGTTGATGTCATCTAGTTGCGAGCTATAGCAAAGTTAATAGCGCTAAAATATTCACCGTTTTGAAATACCTAAGTATGTATGCCAATTTTTATGGATATCGGTCGCTATAATATTCACATTTTTGAAACTCCTAAGTATGCCAATTTTGATGACGATCGGTTGAACGGTAAAGAAGTTGATGTGCTGCAGCGCCATCTAGTGGCGGTCGTAGCGTGATGTTATATAGCCTATCCTATAGCCTTCCTCGATAAATCTACTATCCAACACAAAAAGAATTTTTCAATTCGAACCAGTAGTTCCTGAGATTAGACCGTTCAACCGAACAAACAAACAAACAAACTCTTCAGCTTTATAATATTAGTATAGATGAATAATTTTTCACAAAAACTTAACAAAAACAAGAATATACAACAATTTTAACTTTTACTACAATAAACATTTAAAGATAAAAAAGTTAATTTAACAAACCCAAAAAACCCCACTGACTGTAAAAAAGGACTAAAAAGATGTAAACAAGACACATTCATAATTACATAAATCTATAAATAAATCAATACTATTAAAATTGTACTTGTGTCGTTCTAGATGTATGCTGATAGTGAGTGAACCTAAAGGCATATTTTATTGCTAACATAAGTACTGATGTACCTAGGTATCTAAGTGGTCAATATTTGTAATAAACTGGCAAAATATAACTAATTGGCAGTCGGAGGCTACCTACACAGACTAACAAAAATATGCGTACCCTCCGACTGTCAATCAGTTGTACTTAGTCAGTTTCTTACAAATATTGACCAGTTATATATGTACTTAGGTACATCAGTCCTTATATTAGCAATATAATATGCCTTTGCACTCAGTGTCTTGTTTACATCTTTTTAGTTCTTTTTTAGAGTCAGTCGGGTATTTTGGTTTTTTAAATTAACTTTTTTATTTTTAGCCTTTTAGTTTATTTAATATGTAGTCGGAGAATAAGTAGGTACCAAATAGGTTTTATTATGTTGTAAGTTCGTTAGTAGCGCTGAGACTCTTAAAACCTAAACGTTTTCTTTAGGCTTTTTTTTTAATTCCTGTCAGGCAGCATAAAAGCGTTATAATATACATACATAGTATATATATGATATATTTTGAATTGGCTATATATTAGCTTTCATTTGATTCCTATATTGTTATAATAAAAACAATTTTTTTATTCCCCCTCAAATTTAGTAGTTCTTCTTCTTTATGTAGGAGGATTTTAAACGGATTGAAATGGAGAATCCCTGTAATGTGAATTTTGCATCGATTGGGGTGTAAAATTCATGTTACGAGTAACTGTGTATTTGTGTAATTTTAATCTATGTAAATCGAGAATTTTAAAATATATAAGTATTATTAAAGTTAATTTTTTATAATATTACTAACAAAATTCTATTTCAATCGTTTTTCGTATATTTTTAGATAAATGTGTATTTTTACTATTACTAAATTTAAAATTTTACTACTTTTAATGTTGTACAATTCAAATATTGTTTACTGTGAAAGAAGTATGCAAATCAACAATCTTCCAGTTTCCAGTTTCCAGTTGCAGTTCAAATATAATATAAGAAAAGTATTTAGAAATTATAAATGGAGTGAACCACACAATATGAGGTAAGTAAAAGTTATCAATGATATATATTGCATTGTAAATATACATATGTATATAAATATATATTTTTTGTGGAAATGAAACGTCTTCCAATAATTTATAGGCTTCCACGCGAGCTTCTATTCCCAGTCGGACGGGGTCCTTTGATTTTCTACCTTTATTTGTATGAAATGCAAGAAGGTGCGATTGATCTTGAGAAAACAGATGAACCATGGCTGTAAGGGCAAAAAGCAAAATCTCGATAGCGGTCGGCGTGTGTGGGAAATCTTATCAGCCCAGACAAATGTACTTAAACTGCAGGAGCAAGTGCGGCGGCCCATTTAATCTGCGGCTTCCTTTAAGTTACCTATCGTCTTTTCATCAACTCTTGTCCCATCACTGGATTCTTCACAGAGATACTGTCACGCCGATATTTTTATGCGACAGCCCTCGTCGGGCGAGAGAAACTGTGGAATAAGTTCAAATTCAGTTAATGACCAGAGAATTGCCTGGACCAATTTGCGAAAATTGTTGAAGGTTAATACATATAGATCAGGACAAAGCCAAGAGAATTCTATTTGGGGGATTTTAATTTCAAACCTCATTTCCGTTTCAAATTAAAATTTTCTGGGCGTCTGCAATTTTTTCTCACAAGTGCGTCCCCATTACAGGAGTCACGACAGTACAGTCACTCGGAACGGCGTCAAGTGACTCCTTGTAGTTGGCGCCGTTCTATCAGCCCGGGATGAAAACCTGCAGAGTTGTCGCCTACTTTTCCGCTTGCCTCTTTTTTCATTTATTTTTTTTTTCTGAAGCATCTTGTAACCGACACTCGAGAAGCAAGTCTCCTTAATTATTCTGTGCTAAACTCGCAATGAGCATAGAATAATTAATTCATTTTGGTGAGAATTTCACAACACTGCTTTGAGCTGAGGAAGAGGAATAATATAATCGAAATGGAAATTACGACTATAAGTAAAGAAAATTTATACAATTTTGTAAAATAGATCTCCTTGTGTTCATGTTAACATTTCTTTGAATTTCCTTAATTATATGGATTTCAAAACTCTGTGTTTTTTTTTTAGTTTCTTAGTTCACCTCATTTACATTGGCTATAAACTGCTAATTTGTAGATGATTTGTGAATTGAAAAAAAAAACTTTATAGTTTTCGTCCGGCAAAATGGCTATAAAATTAGTGACATATTCAGAGCGAATGAATATCAATAAAACTTCGAAGTAAAACAAGGCCTAAAAGTGATGAAAGCCAGAAGACCCTAATAAATTGTTTCTCCCTGTTACTAGAAAATTGAAGATTTTTATTGGCAAAAAATTCAATATTGTACGTATGGATAAAAAACATACATATTTAACGCATCGTTTTTTTAATGAAATGAAATTTAAAGAAAAAAAAATGTATAATGGGATTCCCTTAATATTCCGATACATACGTATATAAAACTTTGAGTAATTTTATGGTGATTTATTAATTCTTTATATAACGAATTGTATGCAAGAGAAGATTTAGTCTTGAGGGAATATGTACCTACGTAACATGAGATAACATGTTAGTATTGGTCCGCCAGTGCACGCATAAAAGTATACAAATTATAAGAGGGGTATTTCAAAAACTAATAATAGTAATAACTTTTGTAAGATAATACTAAAATAACGACAGCGCATGAAGCAAAATCAAGGAAAATGTAAATAAATTCTAAAGGAGGTACCCGGCATAAACTATTCAGACGTTAAGCGACATTCGGTAATTTTCTTTATTCTGCGATTCTCTTGAAAACTACTGTACTCTACGACAAGCTATATTTTAGCGTGATTGCTCAGTACAGGATTTTTACACGGCACAGCGTGTTAGTTTATATTTCTATATTTATAATAATGCAATTGAAAATAAAACATATACAATAACTGAATTACATTAGGCAAAATAAGAAATTGAAAACAAAGACACATAAGTTGAAGTTGAAGTTGAAGTTGAAGTTGAAATTGAAGTTGAACTAAAACCACAACACAAGACATCATTAAAAGCTACATAAATACTTGTACATATTAAGTACACTAGTCCAGTCGTTGACGGTTTACCGTTCCGTATTTTTTCGGATAAGACCGATTGACGTGAAATTTGGACATTAATTAGGATGTACATACATAGTGCAAGGAAGCAAAGTTATGTAGTACCGATATGTACTTTTATACCCCTTTTTCGAATCTCGGGGGTAGAAATTATAACATTAAAAATAATTGCAATAGAAGAACAAATTATTTCAAAAAGTTAATACCTTTTGAGTTATTCGTGATTGAAAAAAGATTTTTCACGAATAACTTGAAAACCTTACGTTTTAGTAAACAAATCGACACGATTGAAAAGGAAGCGTATAAAAAAACAAGATAATTGCTTTTTTTATATATTTGTGTACCATAGAGGTAATACGAGCTGAGTTATGACTGGTTGAAAATGACTTCTTTTCCGCTGAAAACTTAATTCGAAGATTTCAACGTTAAATAATGGAGTTTTTTTTAGGAAAACATACTTTTAAAAGTGCTTTAAATGAGCTTTGGTGAAAGTCATTAGCATAAAAACTAATGGATTTATGATGAAATAAAATTCACTGTATTTAATAATATGTTCTAGAAGTTTGACCTATTAGGGATGCGTAGTATTGAAAAAAGTTCGATTTAAGTTTAAAAAAGTTTTCTTAAAAAAATTGTTTTTTTTTTTTCAAAATAATTCGAGAACTAATTATAAATTTGAAGGGATTTTAATTCATCATAAATGTACCTACCATTAACGCGTTCGCCGCCCAATTTTATTCAGCCATGTATTATGCTATTGGATGTCACCCATATGTGGGTGAAATGACAGTTTAGGTGTTAAAACATTTCAAGCTGTTGAAAACTAATTTTGAAGGGTTGAAGCGTTACAATAAATCATAAATTATATTATAAACAATGGTGGGGCCCAATAAAACATAAGGAACATATCCATAAGTACGTACCTTTTAATGCAGAAGGAAAGATAGGTTTAATGACAAATGTTCATAAAAATTGCTGTTATCCGAAAGAATTCGGAGGTAATACCGAATTTATACCATCAGCTAATCGACTATATGGGAGCACAATGAATCCAACCTGTAGCAAACCTCACAGTCATAACATATAATGGGAACAATCAAGGACTTAACTATCAAAACAGCACACGTCTTTCTGGGTGCGAATGAGGAAGACATATATATTAAACGCTAACCAATATATATGTATGTATACGCTGAAAAGATTATTCATTCCATATGTATGCCGTCCTCCATAAATACCAAAGCTGAATGTCGGCATAGATATGAAAGTTACAATTAGACAGTACTGGCAGGAGGTCATTTATGAACATCCCTATATAGGAGTGGACCCCGGATAGAGCCGTGAGGTACTTATCTGTCAACATTAGGAAAACGGGAGGATATGTATTGCAGATTACATTTTGTTTGCGTCCTTTAAGACGGAAAATAACCACCCTGTATGCCTTACTAGAAAATGTAAAACTGAACCAGACAGTTTTGCAAAATTCGGTTAATAGGTATAAACTGTATCCAATGCTTTAGAGAAATCTAAGACAATCAATGAACTTATCATTCTTCAGTTCAACTCTAATATCACAACTAATCTTTAAAGCTATGTTTGGGAAACCTGATTGCAAATTTTATAAATTACATACATACATACGTATCAAGATACCTCACTTGCCTTTGAAACTCCTCCATTAGAATCACAAGAAAACCCTCAGAATAAGTTGAAATATATAAAATTATTGCGTCAAATTATTTGGTGCAAAATGCTCTATAAAATAGCTCATAAATAATTTTCTCATAAAATTAATAAAAAAAAATTAGATGTGGACTAAATATATTTGAACAATGAATTCAAATATGTACATAGTCATAAGTTCTCTAGCAAATCGAATTTCGATGGAATGTTAGCTGATTTCGTTGGGAAATCAATATATTAGACACATTTGAAAAGTTCTTAAAAAATAACAGGTTATCGCACGATTGTGAAACATACGTCTACTAAACTTAACTATCTACAATATATAAAATTAGTTATTCATAAACTTTCTTAAAATTTGCTTACCGAATGAGTTTTTCATAAATTTTTGATTAGGCCCTATGAAATAAATGAACTGCAGACATACATAGAAGCAGGACTTCCATGCAAAAATGTATCTTTTGAACAAATATTGATAGACCTTTCAAATAACTCATATTTTATAAATGCATTTAGACATTTAAGTTGTTTTTGAAGGTATGTTTCGAGCTTCTGCGTATTCCATTATTTTTCAATAAATTTTCAAAAAAGGCCAAAATAAGAATTTTTCAATTTTCATACTATTATTACTCAAAAACCGGACGTACTGGAAAATGTATATTTTCGAATTCGTAATCTACCGAAAAAATCCTAACAAAAACACCTATTATGACTCCAGCTATAGGAAAAAACAAACGATTTGTCGACCAGTGTAATTATTCTCCACAATTTTCATTAATTTTGCTTATAACTTATTAGTTGTAGAAGTTTAAAAAAAACGTTATTAATGAAAGTCTAATAGGTATAATAAAATTATCTACGGAAAAGCTCTCCACAAAATTTTTGTGGGAGTGATATTTTTCGAGATATATTCAAAAAATATTGCTCACCCTTGTTTCTAAGGTGATGGCCAAATGGGTGCACTGCCGACCTCGAAAACTCAAATTTAAGCTCCTTTGCACCCTCCACATAATAAAAAATTAAAATAGCATCCTACCCAAAATGCACGGTTGATCTTTTTTTACGCCGGATTTACTAAACCAATATGTATATTAAGAATGATTAATTTTAAGTCTTCATTTTGTAGTTTCCTGTATAAGTTTTCTTTAAAACAGACCAACAGTAGTCCAAAAAATCACTGAGTAGATCTTCAAAAGTGTTCAGGTCTTGGTCTCTACTCGTTACTCACATGCTTTGTTTGTTTCATTATTTATATTTTATTAGATAGGTAAATAAATTTACAAATTTAATGTAATGCACACTAGCAACTATGGCCATCGGTCTTTATTTTAGGGGAAGAAATGATCTTGAGACTCATCGCATCACACATTAGTTGTTCAATAAATCAACAATAATTTCCTTGTAAATGTTGTTATTTATTATTGTTACATAAAGTGACATTAGCAATAGCAAAATATTACGTCAAAAAAACTTCCTAGCTATCGTTTTATAATATGTAATATGTAGTATTGCATGAGTTTAAAACTAATCACTGTTATACATATTTACATATACAATGTATATAAAAAATGTTAGGATATTTCGGATATAAATACAGTGAGCGAAATTGCTTTAGTTCCACTTACATTTCATCTATTATTTTTACTTGTATCAAACTAACTTCGTCCGTGTTATTGCTGAGCTATTTCCAATGAAATAATATTTACAAAAATTTCTAGTGAAATACCAACAAGTCCACAAATAAAAAAAAATTGAGAAAAAACTGTTCCATAGTCATATATAAGTGCGAAATTGCTTTGGTTCCACACAGTTTGTGAGCCTCTTGATCGTACAAAATAACTACAGTGAATATGTTTTGGAGACTTTTTTATCTTTTGTAGTCTTCTAAGGTAATTTACAGTTAAATTATTAAAAATGGCCGCCAACGTTAGTATTTTTTAGAATGCCAAGTGGAGCTCGATTAAGTGCAGAAGAAATTGCAGAAAAAAAAGCATTTAAAGACATGGGGTTGTCTAATTGTGCAATAAGTAAAAAAATGCAGCGTTCTCATCACGTTGTCAATAATTATTTTAAGCTTGGTGATAGTCAATATGGAAAAAATCAGTGCAAACGAGGTAATCCACAGGTAACTCGGAGGCAGCGTTCGGCCATCTTGCGTGCTGCATCCTTTGGTGACGTCACTGAGGGTCTAATTAATGCAGAACACAATCTACAGATTTCAAAAATAAGAATCCAGCAAATTGGTGTTCTTCCATTATAACCGAAGGCTGCCTAAATCACAACTATCCAGCCTCCAAAATTTCGACTCATGGCTACTTCTTTAGTTTTATTTAAATCGTGCCAATTAAATTGTAGACCATTTGGGCCTTCTAAATTAAATTTTTTTCGTCGAAAAAAAAAGTACATTTTTCCATTTCTCCTTCCCGTGCATATGATTATGTGCGAAATTCAACCTGGTTTCTCTGTGCTGTTTGGCGGTGCTGGTTTGGACGCTCTTTTAGTTCATTTCAAGCGCCCAGATTTCGATAAAATTTGCTGGATTCTTATTTTTGAAATCTGTAGATTGTGTTCTGCATTAATTAGACCCTCAGTGACGTCACCAAAGGATGCAGCACGCAAGATGGCCGAACGCTGCCTCCGAGTTACCTGTGGATTACCTCGTTTGCACTGATTTTTTCCATATTGACTATCACCAAGCTTAAAATAATTATTGACAACGTGATGAGAACGCTGCATTTTTTTACTTATTGCACAATTAGACAACCCCATGTCTTTAAATGCTTTTTTTTCTGCAATTTCTTCTGCACTTAATCGAGCTCCACTTGGCATTCTAAAAAATACTAACGTTGGCGGCCATTTTTAATAATTTAACTGTAAATTACCTTAGAAGACTACAAAAGATAAAAAAGTCTCCAAAACATATTCACTGTAGTTATTTTGTACGATCAAGAGGCTCACAAACTGTGTGGAACCAAAGCAATTTCGCACTTATATATGACTATGGAACAGTTTTTTCTCAATTTTTTTTTATTTGTGGACTTGTTGGTATTTTACTAGAAATTTTTGTAAATATTATTTCATTGGAAATAGCTCAGCAATAACACGGACGAAGTTAGTTTGATACAAGTAAAAATAATAGATGAAATGTAAGTGGAACTAAAGCAATTTCGCTCACTGTATATTATAAATTTTTAAAATATGTATTTAAAATATATTATTGTGAAGTTTTCAAGCACAAAGAGTTCTGAGGTTACGTTTAATTTTTAATAGGCTGCGTAGCTACAAGGCACTTTTTATGCTGTTGACAATTGGAAATAATCTGTGAATTTTATTATCTGTATAAGTTGAAAGTTTACTTAATTCTGCAATAATTTAAATCGGAACCAACATACACATTTTGGTTTATAATTCTCTGAATCAAGAAAAATATTTTACTTTTTAATATGTTTAATAGATAAGAGTATTGATTAAAAAATTATGTATATGTTTTTCAAAAAATTGTGTTTGTTTGTTGTTAGTCCTGAGATATGAAAACCAAAGGTAAAAAGTTAAAAGAAATGGTATTTCATCGTTCAGATATGTTAAACACAATGCCTTATCATAATGTGTTGAGTTGTTTTACTATATTTTTAAACAAATTATTACATTCGGGAAGGTGCAGTGATATTTAATAATCAGAAATCTTTTATTAAATTTTAAAACAATAGCATACCATTTCCATTATTTGATAACCTTTCAGAAGTTATTCACTTATCATAATATCATGTGAAGATCAAAAAGTAAATACCGATATCAATACCTTGGATAGTGCTAAAATTCATAAATTTGCAACTTTTGTCACACTTTTCACCAAAAATTTACGATTTGCATAGATTTTTGCATAAAATATTCATAATTAAAATTCTTAAAAAGAATTAATATACAAGTCATTTGAATTGGAGGACTTTCGAAGATTAATGAGCAAAAATAACTTGTTTTATAATTTTTTAGGATCATACCTTTACCTAATTTATTCCACAGTTAAAAATTGCTCCATAAAAAAGAGTCGTGTGCAGGTTTAGATGTTATGAGTTCGCATATTTACATAATTCTAAGTAGTGTTAATTATTATGTATAGCTGTTATTTTACGAGTATTCAGTTAGAATACTAACATAACGAGGCGAGTAATAAAGTTAAAAATTTAAAATATCCTTTAAAATTGTAAATTCTTTTAATCAATTTAATAAAGTAGGTGACATTGTTGTCGTAACCCAAATCACATCATTCTCACTTATGTATTTCTTTTGGATAGTTCGTTTTGGAAAGAAGCTGCTGGCTTGCTTAATTATATGTATTTGTGTCTGTTCGTGAATGACTTCCCTCTGTAAAAACATAACTTGATGTTATTAATTCTTTCATTCCTGTAATAGGAAAAGGAAATATTAAAATACAAGAAAACGTATATGTACCATTCAGACATATTTTGGCTTAATCTTCCTTTTGATAATGTGGATGATGTCCACGCTTCTACCAGAAGATTTAATAGAGGAACCCTGCGTATTAGATTTAAAAGCATCCAAACAATGTCAGCTTAGAAAACTGGAAAAATTTTCTATAAATTATACAAATATCATTTGTATTCCATCCTAAGCTTGATAATTCATCCGTTTAGCAACGCAAAAGACCAAAATGAAAATTAAGGCAAGTTTATTTCATATTGCGAATGTTACAAATACGACACCAGATATTGGACATGCTGTCATTAATAGAGCTGTTAAATGTCGAAATAAGTAGTCACAATTTCACGTATGATTCCATTTATAGTTTGCATCTATACTTTTAGAAGAGTTATGATATATTGTTCGGTAAAGTTGTTTGTTTCGAATTTTGCGCCTAAATGAAGGGGACTTAAAGTGAATTATTGAATTATAAAACACTAAATATTGTGCTTCACAAGGTTTAGAAGTGTATGACGCACATTTTATCAGCTTCGACAAAAACAGACACTGATAAATTTACACTTGAAATAATTCTTCAAAAATTTACATTCATTTCTTAACCATGCGATATACATACTATACTTATTTATGTATACGTTAGTAATCTAAAAATTTTAATAAAAGATCCAAAACTTTTTTAATAGAAAATAATAACGAAAAATGACATTTACTCCCATCTTACCATCTTCATCACTAATTATTGTGTATATTAGGTATGTATATGTATCTTGTTGTCAACACTAAAATAGGCACAGTTTACTTTTTAACTTTGGGAAAAAAGGAACAATATTTTGTAATGTCAATGAAATATGTGTTTTGGTTGAAGAGTTAACAAAAAGTCTTTTTACATGTGATAGAACTTCTTTCATATTTTGTTTTAAGTGGAATGAAGATATGTAATAATGTTAATTAATATTGCGTGTGGCTTTAATGTCAATTATATCATATTTACACACATACATATACACGTTAATGTATTTAGTGCTAAAAAATGTATACATGCATATATGTACATAAAAGTGATAAAATTATGATTAAAATTGTTATGCCATCTATGTATTTTTTAGAAGTACATTTAAGCTCTTGAAGACTATATGTATAAGCATATGTTGTGACTAGATTTACTGAAAAATATCATTTTAAAATTTAATGTGATCAACTTTAAATTAACTTGCTTTCACTTTGATTAAAAGCCCATATTTAAACTTGAAACAGTTTTGATTAAATGATGAAAATCCTTTGCTAGAGTTCGATATTCATATATTAGAACTTACTTGAATATGAAACAAAAAATACTTTGGTTTTATAGTGAATGAGCAAAAGATGTAAATTCAAAATAAAATATTTAAGTTTCAAAAACTAAAGTATTATTTCAATCACATTTGAAACATATTATGTGTGAATTATATATTTCCAAAGAAGTGCATCTTTTGAAATTTTCTTTTTTAATTCAATATCATAGTGAAAATGCCTTGATTTGTAGCTAATTTCGTTAATTTTATATATGGAGATTTTTTCACTGTTTTAATACATACATATGTAGATGCCGAATGTGGAAGCTTCAAAATTATAAAATATTAAATGAATTAAAATTAAAAATATTTTAGAAAATTCTCATATATATATATTTATGTTTTGTTTTAAATTCGCAATCATTATGTTATAAGCCACTGCCAACGTACATAGTCGCGATAAACAGCGATGCAAGTTGCTTTTCTTGGACGATATTTTAATTTGTTTGAAATATATATAAAGATTAAGTACTCTTCAACCAATTACAAATAATACATGTATTAAATAACCAACTTATCAACAACTAAATTTAACCTTATTCATTTTATATTATTAAAGCAGTAGTTAGCAGTAACAATTGAGATGAGAATCGCGTTAAAGACATATCGTCTTTACTTTATAACAGTTATGTATAAAATAAATTAATAATTTAAGTTAGGGAAATATTCAACTCTCTACCTCATGTATTTTCTAACAAACAGAGATTCGTTATTGCTTGAAAAGGATTCAATTTTGCTATACGATAAAAAAAGTAAGAATTCTACTTTAATAATAAAGAAATGATTTCGGTGAATAATATTAAGGTATATTAACCATTTCAGAAATATTCCCAAATATATGCATGTCTACGTCTAAGTTTTTGTGCTCCGTACCGCAGAAGGAAAAAACGGAACACTTATGAGATCAGTCATGTGTAATTTTATTTGATTTTCTTATCAACGTGCTTCGTCGAAAGTTGCGATTTCACATAGTAATACATCTTATGTATTATAATTAATCCATATGTCTTCCAATACTTAACAGTTTTAAATATTTATATAAAAATTAAAGGGAGGACAAATTGATTACTCGAATATTTTTTTAAATTTTATACATATAATTTAAAGGGGTAGGATTTATGAAAAGTACATCAAAGAATATAACCACATTCAAGTAAGAGATTAGAAAATTCCAGATTTTAATTTTTAACTATGAGAATATTGTTTTAAACCGACAAAATACTGATTTTACTCGTACATCTTGTCTGTTTCTTGGTAATTTGTTTGTAGGTATATTATATCAGCTCTGAAAAAGTGAAGAGGGGTTGGAGAAGTAATGTAAAAAAATATAGCATTGAACGTGAGTTGAATAGGAAATGATTCTATACCTACATCAAAAATAAATAAGAATATTAAGGAACTATACATATGTTTACCTACTTACTACATATAACATATGTATAATCAATATCTAATATTTAAAAAAAAATTTCGCAGTATGTATATAAAATTCAGTGCTTTAAAATTTGTTGTTTTTTGGCAAAAAATATCGTAAATATTCGACAAATACAAAACGAGGTTTGTAAAGTAGGTTTCAGTGTTTACTTTATTTATTATTAATTTGTTTTATTGCTGTTTTTTAAAGTTTTTACTCATAATACAAATACAAATAAAATATGTGAATTTATTCTATTTTATTTTTATTCATTTTTGTCATTGTATTAAATTCCAGTTTCTGTCAATATAAAATAAATAATACATAATCGAAGAAAGAATTAAACCATTATTTGTACTTAAAAACAGGTTGTTTTATTGAATGATCCTCTACCTCCTTTCGTCTACTGAAATATAATATAAACAAAAAAACAAAAAAGCTAAAACTAGCATTCCATTCGTATTACAGGTGCAATAACAAAATCTCTTTGTGAAATTGTACCTATTTTCAAACGATCTTATCACAATGAGTAATTGTTTCCCCTGCACTTACAGCGAACGCTCTAAAATGAAACACAATTGCAAGAAACCTCAATGAATGAATAAAAAATGAAGCAGAAAAAAGATATAATGAAAAAAAATCACTTCAGGAGTGAAAATCAAATTTTTACACCATACCGTCAAAATTTCCTCACAAGAGCGCGCCCGATCACAGCCGACTTGTGTGTTGGATTATCACTTAACAAAATCCACTGGGAGGAGCTAACTTAGAGCTGAGGAATTCGTCAAAAACGCTGTGATCAGTTAGCAGGTCTAAAAATTCAAAATGAAGAAAACTTTTAACACATGTGTACGGCCTGGCTTCTGAGCCAATAGCAAGCCGTGCAAATGCCTTACAAGAAAACGCTTCAAGTGAAAGAAACCTGTTACCTTTCTGAAAGACTGACGACCATTGGTTGGCGCGCCCACACAGTCCAGGTCGACAATACATCTCGGAAAGATGTATAGGGATGTTGGGCTGGTGATGATCGCTCTTGGGACAACCTTTTTTCCACTTGAGCAGCCAACAATCGCGCGGAATTTTTATAGTCGTGGCAATAAAACAAAAAAGTTAAAAGTGGTCCATTGAACAGGTCAAAGTGGTTTCAATTTGGGCGAGGTGTAGGTTGCCTCGTCGAGGTTTGCTAAGAACCAGTTTAGTTTTAGTACAGGCGCGGATGTCGTTTTGTCAAGACGTTAGGTTTGACTTCAGTGTTTCGTGTGTCCTATATTCAATTTTAATTTTACATGCGGTTTCGAATAGACATCGATTGTGGGGTTAATTCGGTAATGTGTGTCGAACAATTGTGAATCAAGCCACTTAGTGGAATTAAGTAGTGAACAAACGTAAACAAGTGATCATAAAAACAATAGTTCCTTATAAAAGTTTACAAAGTTAACCAGTAAAATGATAGCAATGAATGAACTTTTGGATTTAAGAATGCAGCAGCATATTGCGCATGAGCTCTATCGTCAACAGATAATGCAGCGTATACCAGGTAAGAATTTCATGATAATCTTCGGCTGCTTACCTTTTGACTTCGTTAAGTTAACAGGAATAGTTAAAGTAACATTTTTACCGGCTTTTTACATTTATTATTATCCCAGTTTTTCAACATTTTTACCAATTTCATTAGCTTAACCTTGCAAGCATAAAATGCCGACGGCTTTTTCTAAAATATACATATTTTGTGCGCCCGTCGCCTATGTAGTGTATAAATGTCATAATATAGTTTATAATCGGTGTTGTTTATTGTTTGTAGATCCATTTCCGGCTATTCTGCCAGTACCCATGCCAAGGCATGTAATGCTCCCTCCGCGAGTTACACTTCCTGGTGTAGAAGCAAGTCTTCAGAATAACGATTTGTGGAAACAATTTCATCACATAGGGACTGAAATGATAATAACAAAGAGCGGAAGGTAAGTTAATTATTTTATTTTTGGTGTTATTACTTAGGTTAAATGTGATCTGGTAAACAAAACTGGCATTATGTCTTACTTAGTAATATTTATTTTCGAAAATATAGAATTGTAAAATACCGACGGCAATTTTCTATCAGTTCAGAATTTTTTTCATGATCACTGTTTTTGCACTGAGAAGTAGCTGGTAAACGTGTTTTGCTTGTTTTAGAATTTAGATGCTAAAACTCTTCTGTATAAAATATCTTTTGCTTTCTATATTTAATTTCGTTCCGTTCTTCAATTCATATTTTAAACTTGGTGCATAGTTGCGTCTTTAGGTAACTTTGGATATTAAAGTAATTTGTAGATTTTAAAGATTTCTTCTATGAGGGTGGTGATAAGATATTGCATAGATAGCTCAGAGGAGATAACAAATTCTTCTAATTTTTAAAACAGTTTTTACCAAAATCATTCAAAATATACAATTATAAAGTCGGTTTAATTTGTTCGTTATTATGATTACTTAATAGTTTATAAGTTGTAACGGTATTCTATTCAATGGATTTGATTTACCAGAGGTGTTGGTAAAAACAATATCTAACAAATTTCGTCTTCTATACGTGTTTTAAGAAATTGCAATTTGTTCACACTTTACTTACTCATTTTTTTATCATTATCATTATATGCACATTTGTTTTGCTTATTACTTCATTTATACCGATTTTGTCTTAATAATATAAATATCACGTTGTGAAGATATCCTGTGATATTTAATTCATTGCATAATATCCCAAAGCAGAAACTCGAAGAATCATCAATCATTTGTTTTCAGAAAATGTCGATAGGCCTTACTACAAATAAATAAAACGGGATGTATTTAAAACATCATTAATAAAAATTCGATTGCATATTGTACATATTGCATAATATGAAGTTTTTATTTACACTTAATTTTGGTATCCATGAAATACCTTTGTAAAAAACATAGGTGAAATTTTCAATATTTCATTCCTGAAATTATAATTTAGCGGATATAAGAATCAACTACTTTGATTGATTTTACTCCTAAGGTCAAATATTGTATGTAAAAAGACAAAAATTGCTCATCACGCTTTTTAGTTTTTAGTGTATTAGTTGGAATGTTATTACTTTATTATTATTATTTTTTTTTTGTAAAATTACATAACGACGTTAAGTTGATGATAGATACTTCATCTCACATACACTAAATATATTTAAAATCGAAAAAAACATTTGATGTGCTATTTTGGAATAAAATGCAACTTGTTTGCAATTTTCGATTTTTAAGCTAATTTTGGGGGATTTAATTTTCTGAATAAATGGCTGTTATATTTAAGTCTAAAATCTTCGTAGTTATACGTACGTATATACATGGTTATAAAATTAATATAAAAATGTGCAACAATTTGCTTCGCAAAAATAAATCGCTCAGTGTTATTGCAACCTTTAATTATCAGAAAGATACAATCTTGTTAAAAATTAAAAAAACCTTTCACTTTCAAACTTGATGGATAAATATCCAATTTGCATCATGCAAAGTAATGTGGCAGCGACAAACAACAGGTGCCAGTCTCCTTTACATGTCATCGCTCAGTACAAAAGAAGGGATCATCGATAAGAATCTATAATATCTGTCACCTTTTCCACCGCTCCCTTTATTGAGGCTGTCCGACTCACATAAATAGTTCCAGTGAATTGCTACGAGACAAGCTATACGATAAATTTAAAGGTTGGACATTGGACAAGCCTATCTTGAGCTACCAGGTAGCACAGTGAGAGAGCATAGTGCCACATCAGTAATAAAATTATTAAATTTATGAAAAAGATCGATTCAATAGATAAAGCGGCATAATTTCAAAGAAAAGCAACGTATTTTTTGTTGTTGGTTTTAATGATATTTGTCGACAAACGTAAACAAAATTGATTTTTTTTCCCCCATAATCTGTGAAAAGGTGGAAAATTAGAACTTTTGTATATTTGTATTTATAATTATTTATGTGGTTTTCATCACTTAGCTTAACCAAATAGGTCTTTTATGTATGTTGCATCAACTTGTACATTTTTAAAATTATTGTTGAAATTGAGTTCTGTATTAAATTGTGTATACCTAAGTTGTTTTCCCATTTGAATTATTATTGAAATTGCTTATTCACTGTTTTACACTTTTCGAGCGAAGTTAAGAATATGCGCACTTAAATAAGGACATACATATATTAACGAAAACTACTTTCTTAATGTAAACTAAACTAATGTTTTACGTTCATTGTACTGACTTTCTTTTCAATTAATTCTTTTACATAAAATATTTATTTTTGGCAATATCTATTTTACAATTCACAATTTACTAATAGATAAAATAAATGAGAAAAATTATACATATGTAAATATTAGATGAATTTCAATGTCATCAGTGAGGCTTAACATGTTTTTAAAACGAAGAATCGTTGCATGGTCCACTCAGCACTGGATTTTTAATTTGATTTATTTATTTTACAACTGCAATAGACCTTTTTCTAGTGCAAAGTCTGTAAAAAATTATTTTGATTTTTTTCCTAAAATAGATAGGACTAATGCAAAAGCATCGAAAGAGTGCCTAGTTTTTGAAAACTATAATCTAATTCAACAAATATAATTTATAAGGTAGAATTATAAGATTTTAAAGTACAAGAAGTATTATTTTGAAAAACTGAAACATTCGACATTCGCTTAAAACCTGAACTAATGCCAGCAGGTATATTCAGGTATCTCCTCATTCTAATAAAAATACCAACATTGCCTTTTCGCTCATCATAAATTCGCTTTAAGGCGTCGAGGCTAACGTAAACTGTACGGAACGTTTGAAAGTGGCAAACATACATTACCTTTTAATATTTATACCTTTTTCGAGGAGCCTTAAAACTGGAGGCAAACAAATTCTCAAGTGGTTTATTTTTTTGCACAAGATTTCGGCTTCTTTAACAGATCTTCCGGCAATTTCTATTGTTTATCTTAGCCCGTAAAATGTAAATAGCTGTGGCGCCTTACTAATGAGAAGGGCTGCGATAATGACAGCAATTTACATGCTTCACTGAATGCATGCAACAAGTGTCAGAGTTCCAGGCTGGGGCGTTCCCTTATCCACATTTTATGGTTGTGCGCCTAGGGCGGCTGGCGGATGTGTGCTTGAATGCAATAATTTTGAATTTATTTGAAATATACCATGCTTTTCCGGACATTGCACACACATTAAAGGAAAAACTGGTTCTGGTACTTTTGAAGGTACCTGATAAAAAAAAAAAAAAACTGATAGGGTCTTGTAGGTGATAGCTAGCTGGCATAAGGTGTCATTTGGTTTCACCTTTAGCGGCGCTATGCCATAAACAAATAAATGGAAGGAAAATGTTCAGCGCAGGTAAATATAAATATGTAGTATATAAACAAGTCATGGTGACTTTGTAAGGATAATTTTAATGTCCATTTCCTGAAAGCTATTAGCATCGAAATATGCTTTAACGATATTTCTAAGATAAAATATTTTATACCTTTTTGATTACAATTTTCCCTTTAGTCTCCAAAGCAGGCGCAAGTCATTAGCAGAATTCCAAAATCAGGTAGTTTCAGACCTTTGAGGAATAAAACTCAACTCAAATTCCTTCACAGAATCATAGTTCATCCGCAATAGATAGTTAAACAATTTATTTCGAGAGCAAACTCATATAACACACTTTAATAAGATCATAAATGTTTGTAAGTGTAAGATAGGAAATTTTCAGCGTCTAATTAAATTTCATGAAGTTTTACACTTAATTACAAGTTCTAGAATGATCCAATTTTTAAAAGCTCCAAAACACAATTTTCATGTAAATTGCAAGAGATATAAAAAGGAAAATGTATCGAGAACTTATCACAGATACCAAAATTTACTTTGACAGCATTTTAATTTTCCAAAAAAGCAAGCTGATCTTTACTTTATATCTGCATTTGCATACCTGAACCTTTTATGGTTATACGATGTAATTTTAAAAATGTCAATAACAAATTAATATGAGAAGTTTTGAAAAAGTATGGAAGCTACTGATAAATTTAAACACGTTTCGTATCGACAATAATTATGCATACATAAAAATAAAAACGCCTTACACCGTTTGAAATTCGAAATAACCGAAAATATTTAAAACTTATTATAGACATAAAGCAATTTATTTTAGAAACAGATCCTTTATACCTTTTTGTATAATACATAAGTGGACATGAAATAAAAATAAACTGCCTTTTTGTCATTAATCTTTATTCTGGATATGGCATTTGCGTGTAATGTTTAGGGAAATGCACAAATATGCATGTTTAGGGAGGTAATTTGTTTTATAATGTTTAATTTATATTACATGAATTATTTACTCAAGTTCCAATTATAAATGGTAGTTTTTTTTAGCAAAAGATAATTAATCACACCTATTAATACCCCCAAATTTATAAAGGCTTGTATTATTTTTCAAAACTCCTTTTAAAATTGCAAATTATGCGTAATAATTAATGATAATATAATAAAATAATTTATTCAAGGTGGGCTTACATATTCGACGTAAAAAAAAAAAACACATTCAATATTCCTTACTTTTTTTAAATTGCAAAATATCATTCGAAGCCATACTGTATCACACAAAGCAAAATATGCAATTGTTTTGCGATATTTGAAAAACTCAATTTTTCGGCATACCCTATCTTGATTCTGTACATATATAAATTGCAAAAAAATATTCTTTTTTAAAAATTCGATAACTTCAAACTTGACAAATTAAACAATTGATCCAGCGGTATGCAACACCTCACTCAGGTGATGTGCCACGCAATTAATCACTTGAGTAATTGTTCAACAAGTCGCATTTCCGACATTTGATGATTAAACATTACTCTGATAAAAAGTGTATTTGGAGAGCCAACAGAAAACTAGAAAATACAAAACTAAAATGTTAAAAGGGAAAAATAAATCGAAGGAAATTCATCAAATTCTTCAAATATGTCTTGTCAGAGGCTAGAAAGTAAAAAGTTGGCGCCATGACCTCCTGCTGTTTTAAGACAAAAGATACTTGGGAAGTTACAAATATTGAGGGCTGGCGCTGCCGCTACGTCCCGACATTCTACAAGTATGTAAGCAGGAGCATAGAAGTCAGTTTATGTTGTTGTGTTTTATCTTCTTTATTATAGTCATTACGATCATCCATATTTGTTTTCTTTTGAAATCGGTTTCCTCTCGTCTTAACAGCGATTCAAACACCAGGTGTAGGTTTGTACGACGAACCGCAAAATAATTTAAGGATCATAATTTTTAACCTGTAGCATTCCTTTATAGGTAAACTCAAAGATAATTGGAATGTTCTTTAAAAAATTTTCTTTTCGGTAGTTGGGTGGTGAAATAGCACATTGAAGAATCATCATTTTAAAAATTTTCTAATTTCTTCTTCGGAAAACTCTTGAGGAACTTTTTAGTGATTACCTCTCGAAAAAGGGTAATTTCTACAAATTTTTGTGCACTTGCGAAAAAAAACATTCAAATTAACTTTCTTCTCCAATTGACCTAAACTGTTGGTAATATATGTATATTTTTTAGATGCAAATTATTTCTTTCACCTGGTAATACTAATTAAATTATTGATTATGTGGCAGGAAAAATATTTAAAAAAAAATTTATTTAAATCTCTTCAGTTTGTATTTTATTTTGATTAAAGATATTTGGTTTTAAAAAATGTTTAATTTTAATAAAATAACTAGTTTTTAATTATTTTAAGATTAATTTATTTGGAACAAATGTCAAGATATATGCTATAAGTTTAAAAAAATTCGCTTCTTTGGAAAAACGTTGTAGTTAGGAAATGATTCACTTGTAATTTACACCGTTCAATACCATAAGGAGAAAATGTTGGCACATATATTAACAGTAAAATGTTTATCAAAATCTGAACAGTGGATTTCAAGTTTGCCGCCAAAAAACATAGCTAGGTACTCCTTATTTCTAGAATTTTAAATTCGATAAAAAATATTTCAACAGCATTGATGAGAGTTTGTTTCAATATCTGATTTGTAATTTTACTACAAGTTGGCTTTTTATCTGAAATAAAAAGTATTTGTTTATTATTTATATTCACCATCATATCATCGACATTTTCAGATATGTATAATAACTACTTATTTTTATTATTTTCTAGGCGAATGTTTCCTTCAATGCGTTTATCTCTAGCGGGATTGGAAGATGACGTCAATTATTGTGTCCTTCTAGAAATGGTGCCAATTGGAGATTGCAGATACAAATTTTCTGGATCACAATGGGTTCCAGCTGGTGGTGCTGAACCACAAAGTCCACAAAGAATGTATTTACATCCTGACAGTCCTGCATCTGGTTCACATTGGCAGGCGCAACCAATCCTCTTCAATAAAGTAAAACTAACAAACAATACTCTGGACAATAATGGACATGTAAGTCCCTTCTCCATTTTTATTCCTATTTTAGACTAGAGTTTTGTGTAAATAGATACACTGCAATGTTTTGAATATTGCACTTGTTCCTTTCGGTCGTTAAAAGCAACAAATAAAGCCGGTTTCGCTTCCTGATCAAGTCTTTTGTATGAGTACAATGAGATGCGTTTCAAATAATTGACCCACAATGGGCGCTTGCGTACCGCAGATGCAAAACGAGCAACCAAATTTCTATGCAAATGCAACAAGGCGTAAAATGGACTTTTTTTGCACCTACACGAGTGCCGCGAAAATAAAAGTGCAATAGAAAATCGTTGGGTAATCCGACTTAAAATATAATTGTTCTTTTTTCGGAAAAATGGATTTATTTTTATGTGCAGTTTTTAACAAAAGGCTATGTAAAGCATTAAATAATATGAAGTTATTCTTTTCGTTTAAGGAGTCAAAAAATGTATGTACCTTAACTTTAAATTTGCTTGTAATATAATGAAAATATTCAACTTAGAATTGATGAAAATTTATAAAGTAAGAAGTTTTCAAATCACATCTCCTTTCTGTAAAATACATATTTCAATTTTTAAACATATTTTTTTAAGTTATCTTTGACTTTAATAAATTTTTTCGTTCAAAATGGTTAAAATTATTCGATAGAATAAATAAATCAATTAAATCAAATTATTTAGACGTTATGTACGATAAAATAAGGTAATTGAAGTCAAAGGCAACTAAATTGAATTTAAGAGAACTTTAGCTACTTTGTAAGGAATTTTTGTTCAAAAGGGTTTTTTAAGTTCTTTTTGAACCGATTCGAAGGCCCCTGACCTGTACAACAACGGCGGACAAAATATTTTATTGTTGTTATTATTATTGGTTGTATTAAGTTATCGTTATTCAAAGCTTTTAACCCTCAAACATTTTCAACTTGATATGTATAGTGAGAATACCAAAACAAATTTTAGCCTTTATACTTGAATGAATATTATATTAATGAATTAACGCAAGTCGCAAACGAGTTTGAAAACGTGCCATGCGAAAACAACTGCTTAATTAAAATTTATTGGACTTTTTCATTTTTCATTGCTAAAGTAATATTAGAGAAAAACGCTATTTTTAAACTTTCGAGAGCATGAACATTAAAGGAATAATAAAATATAATTCTTTGGTAAAATTAAAGCCTTTAAATTTAATAATATTTTTTTATTTTATTTTTCAGGTTGTATTGACCAGCATGCATAAATATCAGCCCCGCATTCACATAATTCGCACTTCAGATCCTACTCAAATTCCGTGGGCACCTCAACAAGCTTTTGTTTTTCCAGAAACAGAATTCGTGGCTGTAACAGCTTATCAGGTTAGTAAAAAATTTCTTTTCCTTTCTTGTAATTTCCTAAATTAAAATGCCTGATGTGGCTGAACCAAAACAGAGGGCATGTGCAAATGGCATTTTTCCAGCCAACCATTAAGGGTAGGAAGGCCTTTCGCAGACATATACTTTTAAAGGCAAATTTTTAAGTTGAGATGAGGCCAGACTGACGTCCAGTCGCCTTTAAAGACAAAGATTTTTTGTAACTTCCTTTTTCCCTTTTTCTGCACTTTAAGAGATCCCGAAGTCAATTCTGTTGACATAGTCAATTAGGAGTGGCGCTAATTGGCCTTCGTCTGTCTGGCGTAGGTCGTAGGTGTTTGTTCAATAAAAAAGTGCACAGTGTGCAGAATTTTTCGTCTGGCGCCATATCATATTTCACCACATGTTGTGTGGTGCCTTCCAAACAATTATTCTTGAATTCAGGAAGCCCCAGACAACTAATTTACAAAAAAAAAATCCTTTGTTTCTTCATTTCAGAACGACCGCATTACAAAGCTCAAAATTGATAACAATCCATTTGCGAAAGGGTTTAGAGAAACCGGACAGTCGCGATGCAAGAGAAAAATGACACCCTCGGGAGATCCGTCGTCATCCGATTCACCTGTTAAATCTGTCGACTCCCTCGAGAAATTTGCATCTGATGAAAGCGTCTGCGAAGGTGATAGCAGTGCTTCTGGAAAGCGAATAAGATCAAACAGCTCGGCCTGCTCGGTTTCTTCAATAGAAGACGCCGGGTTCGGGATGAGTTGCAGTTCGAGCGGAGCTAGTTCGCCAAATACAGTGGAAAACGCGCATCCCGCGCTACCGCCAACTAGAAACGATCTTATCATCCAGCAGCTTCATCAAAACGTGCAATCGCTAATTAATCCCGCACTGGTGGATCTGGCGTGCTCTTACTTCGGACGGGCTCCTTATTCGCAGCAGTTTTATCATTCTCACGGCGGCGGCCCAAACGGCTACTACCCGCCGCACATTTCTGAGACGCAAATCTACAATGAGTCACCCGTTCCCGCCGATGGTGCTCCGATTGTGTCGTCGCCCTTAAGAATAAAAGTTGAAGACGCCATCGCCAAGATTCCTAGAAAGAACGGGTTTACAATATCCGCCATTCTCGGAGATGACCATTGATATCTTGAAGAATCATCAGATGTGATGCTCTCTAACGCGTTTTTTTTTGTAAATATTTGCCACGACACTTGATTGTAAATATTGAATTAGCGCGAATATCTTAAGACTTGATAAGTGCAATGTACTGTTTTACGAGCTGCGAACTACATAATTTAATATTGTTTCATACAGCTAAACTAGATTCCGCGGGAATTATTTATTTTAAACTTAGTTTTATTGAAATACTCATTAGCGGCTTGTGCTGTTTTTGTGCACGTCGTCTACTTTGGATATACGAAATTGTTACCTGATGCTTAGGTATAAACTGTTGTCATAAGTTTGTATATCAAAACGACTTTATTTTAATAAAATAACATACAATTTAAATCGCATTTTATTTTCGCTATGGCAATGAATTCAGATAAATTTATGCTATAGGTATTTGATTTCAGCTAAAAATGTAGTCTATTTTAGCGGATTTTTTTTTCCCCCTGCTCTACCTTAACCTTCAAAAAGTCAGGAAAAATTACAAAACTTTCACTTTGGAACTCTTCGTTGCTATTAAGAATCCTTAGATTTTAATATCTGTTTGAAGTCTGCCTTAAAACAAGGTGATTGTAGATGATTTTGTAAACAATAAATTTATGTTCGGCAACTTTTCGTGTGGATTTCAAACATTAAACAAAATCTTTAAAATTTTTTATGACATTGTATGGATGAAGTGTATTCAAGATACGTATTGCAAGTACCTTGAATACACAATATATATGTTAGCTAAACATAGTGATATGAAAGCTTTTTATTTGTACAAAGTTTTTTATTTGAGTATAATACGACTAAAGGTCAAAACTGGTGCTCGAATTGAATGATGAACTAAACCCTGTCACTGTGTGAATCAATTCTCGCTATGCATATTAAAGTTTTGTTCTGTCATTTGTACGAAGTGTAGGTATTGTATTATATTATACAATATAATATAAAATCTCACTTTCGTGCAAAACTTCGAACAGAAGCGATTATATAATTTTAAAGATTATCACCTTCGATAAAATTAAAAAGAACACCGGACATATGAGCTTTTCAAATATACAGGGTGTAACAAAACTCAAATACACCATAAGATTACCTTAACTCTGGCATTCTCAAGACCGTTTGTTTTTTTATTTTTACCCCACTGACCCAGAAGGAGGGAAATGTTTTTCGCTCGCATGTATGGACGTATGTACATATGTCCGTTAAATTGTGACCTCCTGTAGCCTAAATGGCTTGACCGATTTTGAAGAGTGAGGTTTCATTAAATTCTTCTCAATTGTAGGAGAGACATAGGTATAGTAATAATATATTTATAATCGTAAAAAAATCAAATAAGCTAATAAAAAGCCAAATCCATTTCAAAAAAGTAGGTATGTGTTAATTATTCCTTGGGCTATAAACAATCTGTAAACCATTATTTACACTAGAGTTTTATCTCTTAAACTGGCTAATAATGCGCTTTCGAGCTCTCAGACCACCATATTTAAAGATAATAACACTTTTTAGTGTTAATAAAACCATTCCTTATTTAATTCGACTTCTATCTGTTAATCTAACTTCACCGTAGAGCTTAGTTACTTACTTATTTTATAAATAAAAACTAAAAAGTATGAAATAAAATAAATTACCATAGGTGCGGGTTACTTTAACTCTAGGGGGTTACTTTGGCTCAAAACAAAAAAAGTATTTAATTTCCCACCTCTTCGTAACCATGACAGTAAACGATCTAGTTCGAGTTGGAAATGTTAGATGGTTTCACTGGCGCCTATTTTGAATTGGTTGCACGAATTTTTTCAAAATTAAAACTTTCATTTGAACTCCGAACTTACCTGCTATAAATATTTACGTATTTTAGGTCTGCAAACTTTCTTGTGTAACAGAGGGCTGTAGAGAAGTTAATTTTTGTTTATGTGTTTTTGAAAATTTATTGTTTTTGTACGACGAATGCTCATTTGTGTATTTTCTATTATTTCAAAGGAATTACATTGGCTCAATACTTGCTTAAGTATATATGTAGTTTTTGTGCCCAAAAAATCTGTTAGCCAAAGTAACCCTCTTCAAAGGACAATTTTGGCTCAAATTTAAAAATAATAAAAAATATATTTGCACAAACTTTTTGCTATATAAAAGATTATTAATGATTAGCTACTATCCTCATCTATCAAATAAAAACATTATAACACCTAGTAGTCTATTACAATCTATATGTCAGAACGATTTCTAAAAATATAAGAAAAAAGTAGCCAAAGTAACCCACATCTACGGTATTTAAAAACAAAAACACACCCAAATGTGTTAAAAGATATCAACTGTCGAAAACCACCTTTATAATCTATACAAATTTGTAAGAGCAATTTATAATTCACCACTTATTTGTTCGATATTAGACAAATAATAAAATATACATATACTATTATATAAATACTTATAACTTTAATGTTGAAAAACTTATAACTTCAATGTTGCAGGCGGGGACAAGCTAATAGTCCAAGTGGTTATCTTAAAGTGAAATTTTTACAACAAATATATTTTGAAATTTTTTGCTTATTAGTTTATCTATCAAATTTAATAAAGAAGTAATCGGTAATTTATAAATAGGAAAGGGTTAATGTGGATAGAATTAATCAAATCATCATTCAGATCTTCCATGTATGATACTGAAGCTAGCGGCCAGTTTAGAAGAAAAATACCTACCAAAAAATATTTTTTTTACAGTCATAAATTCAACACACCACAATTTGTAAAGTAAGTTAAGATGTAATTATCTATACGTATATATATTCTTATTGTGCTCGCTGGAGTTAGGTTAAGAATTCATAGAATTTGCTTCATGTCGAAAATTAGATTGCAAATATGTATGAGGATCAAAAAATTATTTTGTATAGACCAATTGAGTAGTAACTATTATAAAAAATAAATGATAAACGCAGAATTTCTACCAGTAGAATAAACGCATCTTTTTTCGAAAAATTCCCACCGGGGCGTCGCTAAATTCTTCTATGGATCATTCGATTCTTTATTTAATTCACTGAAAATTAATTTTCAAATTTTCAAATTCAACACCATTATGGTGAAAATCAATTATTCAAACCCGCTGGACAACGATTTCAAATCTGCCGCATTATGTTTTTTCCAAATGATTAATATAAAATTGGTGCTGGATTTGGTACTTTTACCGATTCGAACTAGCACAAGAATGGTTCAATTTTCCAAAATCGGAAGTGTAATATTTATTTTTGAAAGTAATTAATAAATAATGATTTTGAAGAAATTTTTGTTT
Source organism: Machimus rusticus (assembly GCA_951509405.1). Lineage (NCBI taxonomy): Eukaryota > Metazoa > Arthropoda > Insecta > Diptera > Asilidae > Machimus > Machimus rusticus. The sequence continues at coordinate 17,940,180 of OX608050.1, read as the reverse complement.
AATACAAAAAAAATCAATTTTGGATATTTGAAGTTAGTAAAAACTTAAAAGTAATACCATAATAATTTACTTATAGAATAGTTGCTTACTTGATGTGGATGTGAACAAATCACACAATTAGGATACTGAAGATAAATAGGAAATATTTATTTTTGGAAATTGAAATTTAACGTAATGCGTTACGAGATTCTTAGAATCTATGTAGCTTGCAAAGTACCACTTTATCGAACCTTATTCGTTATTTCGTAATTTGTCATCTAACGCCGCAAAACAGGGGTAACTTTCAGATTTAAACTTTGAAGCGGTACAACTTTCCTATTTGTAAATATGTATATTTTAAAAACTCTTCCCTGTTTCCTTCAACATTTTGAAAACTATCATTGAAAGCCCATTGTATTGCTTCTATTTTGCACGCCCTACTCTACGGAACTGTTAGCTTTATTAATTTTAAATTCACACTTTTAGAGCAATTCAACAGTTTTTCACCAAATTCTTATTTAACTGTTTTTAATACGTATATATACGTAATTCTACAAAAGTTGAGCAACTTTTGACCTCATTTTGTTTCTATAGTTTTAGGTGAAAATTAAATAGTATTTGATTATAGAGACATAAGTAATATAATAAATATACTGTCCTAAACAGGGCCAGTCACTTTTTCAAACAATTTCTGAGATATCTGAATTTTTCTAAATTCTTTGGTTGCGAGATGTCATGTCTTTAATACTCTTTCTTTGGCCTTTTTCCTTTTTTTTTAATATTTTAATCTTTCTTTTTCTTTACATTCCGCTAATTTAATATGGTCAAGCCTTTTCAGCTTCTCTCTTTTTTTCAATATTTCTTCTTTAGTTAATTTTCTTTGAACTGAAACAAGTAAAACAAATGTCTATCTACTAGAATGTGTGAATCAAAAGACTCTGTAATAAAAATTATCAGTACCATGGCACTACGTCAGTCCTCTGTCAAAACATCGAACATGGAATTGAAGACCCGGTACTAATGAATGGGACCTTTTGAGGTTATAATTCAAAGTAATGTTTCTACCGGTATTTTGTATAACTAGGATGGCTTATGTTAACAAATCACATTTAGCCTTATATAAATCACAACGAAATATATCTAGGTAAGAAAATACCTACTCACCATACAATTGAAATTTTGTCTGGAACTGCTCGTGCATACGCGATAACCACACCGCTTGCACTGTTTTCAAAATGGCTGTTGTACAAAGGGAGCGCTTTGTTGCTAACTTCACTACCAATACCTGCTCAGAACTGAATAAGGACCTTATGGTTTAACTTCGATGATTGGAGAGAATTTTAAATTTTAAAATTACACATAGGACTAATAGATAAAATTGAAGGCAGAATTTATCGTCTCTTTAAAAATTGCCGTTATTTGATTTTATCATGAAATATGTAAAATACATTAATCAATATTTTATAGTTTGTGGTAATCAATATTTTATAGTTTGTGGTGATTTACAGGAAATAATTTAACATACAATTACTCAATTATGGGATTCGGGAGTTATGACATGCCAAGTGCCAAAGTACTGATGTTTTGGACATTTATTGTGTTACTTTACAAACTTGCTTTTAAAAATATACATCGAAATAGGGTGAACAGGTAAAAGGAGCATGGACCTTTGTAATGTAATAAAATAAAATATTAGCAAAAAATAATAAAATGCTTGCTTTATTGAATAATGACATCAAGTAGCCCAACTTTGGTAGAATCACCCATATATTTTTACATATAATATACAGCTTCCAAACAAAGTAAACTGAATAACTATTATAAGCACTTAACCCTTTCACAGTGTGTTAAAATTGCGAATTCTGGTCCAAAAAATGTCTAGTTTTTTCATGTTCGGAAATACTTCGGCATGTAATAAAAAATTTAAAAAAACTTATATTATAGTAGTAGTAGTAGTAATTTTTATTGTTTTTTCTTAAAAAAGAATTTACAATAGGAGTGGTGCAGCACTTTGGTACATAATATTAATAATAATAGTAGATAATTTTAAATATTATATCAATAATAAATAATACAGTTCATTTTAATTGGTGTAATACTATTAATTAATACAATTTAATCTTATCAATAAATAATTCTCATCAACAAATTATTTGAGGTATTCCTTCTTCTCTTAATTTATACTTCTCAATATTGTTATGCCTAGTTATATACATATTAATTTTCAGTGCATTTCTTTATATTTAAATAAAATATGTTTGGCAAACGCTATGAACTTAGTGATTTTTTTCTTGGTAGGATTTTCAGTTAGGTTATGCAAATCTAGTACACTGTTCGGTAAGCAGATTCCTAAATGTATTCTGAGTGCTTTGTATTTATCACAATCAATTAACATGTGAAGAAAGTCTCCACTTTTTCCACATGAATGGCAATATAAGTCTTTATTTAGTTTCTTTATTTCGCCATCATCAATGATTCTGCAGTTATAGTTATTTAACAATCTCACCTGGGCGAAAAATTGATAGGTCTTCAGAGGTAATCGAAGTTTCAGATATTTCTGCGGCGCGAGTTTTGATTCTTGATATAAGCTGGTATCTATATATTAATACGTGAAGCGAAAACTTTGTACCCCTTTTTAAGCATATTGGACGGAAGGAGGAGTGTGAAATTTGGCATAAGTTAAAGTTTATGTAGAGAAGAAGTGCAGAAAGCTAAAATTTATATATAATATGTGTTATAAATACATTAAATTTAATTAAATAAATTTCTTATTTACGTTTATACTATCTATGTCAAACGCATAGTAGTCTGTTAACAAACTGTCGTAATTTTATTATTGATAGTGCCAATTTCAAACACATAGTAGGCTGTGTACTTTCGTATCTTTCATAGTAACCCCAGTAGGTCGAATTTCGACCATAGGGCGACCACTAGTACATAATTAATGAGGTGGATCTCTGTATTTATATACCTTGTATATGTGGAACGTGTATTATATGTACCTTGTTAGTAATTAGTCTGTGTATGATAAATTTGAAAACACATATCGACGGCATACGAAAACTAAACCACGTCTCCTTCTTCAGTTAAAATAATCTTAGAAAACATAGGAAGATAGATAGATATATCTTTGGTAGACTAAACAGTTTGAACGCCTTACCTTGCCCGTGCGTGGCACGAGATAAGATGAATGGTACTTGACACTCTGCCCGTGAATGTCACGGGATTCACTGTCAAAGTGTTAAGAATATTGTTACAATTTTGGCCGCGAGCGTCTACCGACTAAAAAGGAAACCAAAAATTAAGGAATGTAGAGTTATCTCTGTTTACAAAAACAGTTTTGTCGGTACAGTATAGCATCTCTATAATTTTACGCATTTTCACATTTGAGGCAGTATTTACCGACTACCCAAACGAAAAATAGTTCGTCTACTCGAAAAATGCAACATGATTTTTAGTTTCACCCAACATAACTTTTGAAAATAAATAAAACGCCTATTGAAATTAAACATTTCGTAAGTACCTTTTTGTCTTTTATTTACAGATCTAAGTTTATATTTATAAAAGCTGTACCCCACTTTTTTTTCCCCCCTTCTGCACGTATCCACTGATATGTCCTTTTTAATTGCATTTCACCACGTAATTATAATAATCACGCCGATATCCTTTAATAATGTTCTTTAGAACTCGTCTATCTCTCATATCAGCTATGCATGGAGGTCCTGTTCTCTTCTCAATGTTCACATTATCTTCTTTTTGGAATGTAATATGTATTATATTTTTCGTACAGTACAGAGGAACGCGGTAAGTCTAAAATGTTCGCTAACTGATGTTGAATGTTCTTCTACTGAATACTTAAGGCCGTGTTACAATGGTGACGCTGTCGCTGTGGTAGTCGCTGTCGCAACAGCTGTCAAAAGTTAAAAGTATGAAACTTCCTAATCACAATTACAGTGCGTCGCCCAGGAGGTCGCTGTCGCGAGACGCGACGCTCAAAGTTGGGAACATTTCAACTTTTGACGAGCGTCAAGTGATATCCATATGTATGTGTGTATATGTGTGTATAGATATTTATATGTATGGTGAGTTAGAATACATATTATTTTAATTTTGTTAGTTTAAATAATTATTTCTCGCTCTGTAAAGAAGGTGAACTCCCTTTCTTCGTTTTCTTTCCATTTTTTCTAAATAACAATAGTAAATCATCAACAAATAAAATTTGAGACAGCAACACCATTGTAACAGTGTATGCAACCCTCAATGCGACAATTTTGACAAGGGCGTCTAGTTGCGCGTCAGCGACAGCGACAGCGTCACCATTGTAACACGGCCTTTAATCTTTTCCCCCGAAGATAGCAGGAAATCGGTTCAACACAAGGCATTATGATAAATTTATTGACTAGTCTCAAGTAAAATCATATAAAGAATTAGTGGCAAATCCATCGCAAGCAAGTCTATTAAATTAGTAGTATCGTATTATCATAAATATAGGGTAGACGAACTATTTTGCAGGGAAATCAAAGTAGACGAACTATTTTGCATCTTCGGCAATTATTTCGATGTATCATTTCTATTATTTATTGTTACTGAAGTAAATATTTTTGTTTGTATTATAATTGAGGAGAAGAAGAATTGTAGCTTTAGTGTGCATAATTGTTTTTTCTTATTTTATTTATTTTCAAAAGCTATGTTGAGGGAAACTAAAAATCATGTTGGGTTTTTCGGGTACACGAAATATTTTGCTTTTGGGTAGTATATAGTTAGCAGATAGTGTGCCAGTCTATCCATGCAACTCATCAGAATGTGATTCGTGACATTTTTTATACATCAAAGGGCATTCAGAGCGACGCGCGACGGGCAGCAAATTTCGGATCAAAGGACAGATTAAAGCTTGCGCATGATTGATCAAAACTACCGACAGTAAAATCTTTTTGATAAAAAGGTGATCTACTTACCCCGCAGGGAGTGGTTGCCGAAAAGACAAGAGGGAATCACCACTCACCTCTTAATTACGATTATGCACACTGAAGCCAGCTCAGTGGACTGTGAGAAAGGCCATTGAAGCTACCAGTTGCGGATAACAGATAACAATGGAGTGGACAGAAGAAACGCCGCCACCGGGATTATGGCCTTATCCCTTGCAATCTTAAACGGTACCTTCGGCTCTCTTTGTGGAATAGATACATTCTTCAAGTGCAATTTTTTTCACTGGAAGAATCTTCTTTGGAATATGACCTTTTAAAGGAAAAGAGAAAGTACACTATACTGTACTAGAATTTTATATAAAATTTTACTACAAAAAAGCTTTTCGACTATCATATTTGATGATGCAAAAATCATATTGTAATTCTAAGTATACATCTAAACCTTGAAGTAAATGCAGCTTTAGTTCAATCAATAATGTGCTATTTGAAATTCCATAGCATAAATATAGGAAGACCTATAAAAAAATATATAAAATCAAAAACAGCGAATATCAGTTATGTGGCTACATGATTTTGATATTCAAATTATTATTTTCCTATAATTAGAATGGAATAATTATAGTACGGTTTGATCGTCTTTTTATTTTATTTTATTGTTTTTATTGTAGTTTTAAGTGATATTTTTCAAAAGATCTGTAGATTTCAATCCTAGATGTGCTATGTGAATGTGAAGTACTTCGGGTTTCTGAAATCCCTAAACCCTGAATATAACTAAAGTTTCTTATGCAGATTTTAAATATGTCAGTGATGTCGACTTCACTGGTACCACCTCTTTCCTCTATATTTCGTCAAGTAGTTTTAACTAACAAGGGTGTATTATGGCGGTGTCGGTAGGTCGATTATTGTCGAATTTAAAAGATTTGTGGCAACGAAGGCTACCCGTTTTATTTATCGCAATAGTCGATTTTGGTTTTATGACAAGAAAAAATATGTGGTTTTTGTTTTGATTTATTCCAAACCGGTCGGGTCGACATTGAAATTACGAATAAAATATTTTAAAATTTTTGCTCGTTGAATCATAACTTTTTCTAAGATTTGAATATGCATTTCGGTATTCATTTTTGGTGGAACAAATGGCTTCTAATTAGGAGCAAAGCCAGCGCACATCATCACACTTTGTCTAATAAAGGAACAGTTCATTCTTACTTCTTCATGTTGCCTTTTATCATGCCAAAACATACATACCTATATAAATATAAATGAATTGGACAATCTGTATTGCCACGATAAAAGACTGAATCAAGAGTTAAGAATGAGCCATGCCTTTAGTGCTAATAGTTTTTTAAAAACATTAGGTGTTTTTTTGTGAATTTACAATTGAATTTTAATAATTTTGGTTCTCTTCCAAATTTTTTTGTAATTAAGTTAAAATCAACATTTCTTTATACTCATGTATATAAAAGCCAATTACTATTTAAATGCAATATAAAATTATGAACTTTCATGACATTTATATCAGAAAATAGCGTAAATGTCAGTGGTTTTATATGAATTTCTACCATTGTATGTTGTTGGATCCTTATAGTTTTGTTCAGTTTCAGTTGCCATTCATCTTTCCAAAGTCTCACGCATGTCACCTTCTATCAGAAATTCAATTCTTCAAATGCTAGAGACATCAGCATCATAAAAACATGCTGGGAACGATCAGAGTCATATCCGAAGGAACCAGAAGGTGTCAATTCCAATTGACGTTACACGCTAAAGGTAAGTTCTCCTGCTCGTATTCATGAATCCATTTACAAATGTTTCGCTTTGGTCAAAGATTCGTAAAACAACCTGGACAACCGAAAAAAAATAAAATAAAAATAAACCAAGACAGGTCGGACCTCGAGATGCGGCGCTACAAAAAAGCGCCAAGAAGGTTAAAATTCGTTTTGAGCACAAGACGACCTACTGCCTGCGCCACCAGACGCAGGACAGCGAGCGGCCAGTGGCCCAGGAGAAAAAATTCGGGACCGAATATGCTGTAAATATGCCCAATCGCACCATTTGACATGGCGCCATCGTTTTAGATGCGGTCCCTTATGAAGAGCTGATAACCGATTCCAATTGCATTCGAGCGGTGCATTTCATTCCGGGCCGGGCCGGAGTCGGTCCAGGCCCAAGACGTTCGTTCGCCGGGTCTCGAGATCGCCGCGCCGGCCAGCCGTCGTCTTACGCAAGTGATCTTGAGCTGCGCGGCGACCCGGCCCGGGACCGCTGGAGGCGAACAAGCGAACTGATCAGTTAGCAGGTACCACCAAACGAAAGGAAGTGGCCAGCGCTTGATAAGAGGAAGTAGCTCCTCTTTTGGCTCGGCCGCGACGATGTTCACAAGTCTGATTTATAGTTTTCGTTCTCATCAATTCGACTTCGCTGGCGGCCACTTGATCGATCGGTGGAAAAATGAATGAAAGCTGAATGAAAGTCTGAAACCCGAGAATACCGTAGGAAAGTGTGGCAAGCGATTTAAATGAAACCCTCTTTTTGTGTGACGATCCGGTCTTCACTTTTGTAATTATCCGAAAAAAGTACCACCCAAAAATACCCAATGACTGTGTAAATTAAGGTCCTCAAAGTTTTCTTTGTACTTTTTGAAAATAGATATCTATTAATATAGATCCGCGCGGAGCGGAGTGGATCCACTAAAAGCGAACAAATATACATGAATGTAGAGAGCTGTCCAATCTGAAACGAATTCGCCTATAGCGGATTCGAGCGAAATACAGCGGAAAAGCAAAGAGCGAATAGAAACAAAAATTTTTGTTTAGTTGAGCAGATTCGCTTCAAAAATTAACGTACTGCGTGTTAACACATTTTGTTGTTTAAATATTGAAAGATTTTATAAATAGCATTAGCCCTTCCTTATGGGATCTGAAAGTTCTAGATTGCCATAATAGAGAAATAGTGAGAAAACTGTGGGATTCCTTTTTGTTTCTTATAATATAATTGTAATTATAATAACTATTTTCTACCAATAAAATCCGTCTGATTTTTCTTCGCATTGTTCTTGATTATCAACCAATTCTTGAACTGAAGTGGGAAACGCGGAATCGCTTTACTATGAGATATCAAAGTGGCGATTTCGAATTAGCGAATTGAACGGTTTTGCGCTGCTCCGCGTGGAGCGAATCCGCTCGGCCATGAACGTACCTAAACATGCAAGTTCGAAATATGGCCTAGCCCCAATTGAATTGGGCCTGGACCCGATTTTAAATGTGTGTCATAAAACAAAAATGGCGTCTACTATAACTTATAAGGAAAGTTTTTGGAGTAGGTCGCGAAAATTCCCAAATGTCGCTTTGCTTACACATAGACAACACGTAAATGCAAATTTCCTAGGCCACTTTGTGCCGTTTATACGAGTAGCTCAGATTTTGGCCTAAAACTGGTATCTAGTCCTGATAAAGGACTGACGTATAAACGTAGTAATTGTTTTTTTTTTGTCTTTAATTCTATGGATCTAACGTTAAAATTGCGACGAAATTTAAAATTAGGAAAAGCAAATTGTTAAAATAAGAAGCCCAAAATATAATGTCAAATATGTATGTAAAATGAAGTTGTAAAAGGAAATTTAGAGATGCAGATTTACTTTTCAAAAATTACTTCAGGCACAACCCATACATGTACCTACATATGTACATACAAATGTGTATATATGTATGTATGCATAAATACAACATTCTGTAAACATTCAACGCTTGAGCCTTTGCGTTAAACCTGACCCTCTAATAACAAACAGTTGGTGCATGGGAAGACGCATTCTGACGGAACTGTTTATCCCAATGATTATAAGAAAGGGAAAAGGGACAAAGAAAAACAAACTTTTCACAGACAAATCCGTTTCAAGTGTGCCTTTGTGGCCTTTTTCTGTCGCCAAAAGGATGAGTTTTAACACAAAGCTGCAGATAGCAAATTGTAACGTTTTTATCTCTAATTGTCGTGCACCTAATTCACACTATGACGAGAAAAACATAATCTTGGGTAGCTATAATTCTCTAAAAGAATCCCTTAAAACCTCTCGAAATAACAATGCGGCGGCAGACTGTATAGCTGTGGCATAATAAAAATTCAAGTACTAGGTCATTATACCTTGGGATTAAGGTTGTGCTAAACGCTATTGTGTTAATGATACGTCTTTCGAATACATTTTCCAGGGGCCCTAATGACGCCTGCGGCATGTCTAAGTGCAAACTTCGAAAGAAACCAAAGGCGCAAAGTATTGTATAGTATTAATGTTCAGATATGGTAGGCGGATTACTTTAGTACCCTCCGGGTGAACATAAATGAGTACATAATTGTACATAACTTGAACGTGACTTTGGGTCTTGGAATCCTAATATATTTTTGATCGGTTTGATTTTTACTATTTCAGGTTCAAAACTTTAAATGGAGTATCATACAAAAAAATTATCATAGTAATAAATATGGAAAATAAGGTTCACTTATTTTGCTTAGTGTTATATATTTCTTTTTGTACAGTTCAAATCCCTTAGCTAGCAAAATATTGTGTGGTTTTTGTGGCCTACACTTCATTCAACTTATTTCTACATTATCACAAAACTTGTTTGGGTTTTGGCATATAACATTTTGAGTGGGAATTTAAAAGTCCAAGACAAAAATAAGAGATAGGCTAAAAATACATAATTTAGGTCTTTGTTTGGATACCTATTTATTTGTTACACATAACCATTACTTGTTAAATTACTCTATACGTGCGTATCAGAATTAAATAAATAGAGTTGATATTAAGATACAATCCGTTCCATTGACTCGTTCTAAGTATCATTGAATACGCGTATAATTATATAGTTATATGCTCATCAATTCATTGAAATTCTATACATACAAATAAATTTTAGTAATTTTGCTGTATATTTTTCTTGTTTTATGTATATAATCGGGTATATTTGGAGACTTTTAAGTTTAAAATCTTTTAAAGTATGGAGGAAGATTGCAAAAATAATCTTCTTTAGGGATACTCTGTATTATAAAATTTATTTGTCCGACGTAATCGCGTTATTTAATACTATATATGTATATTCCATACCTTAGACCGAATTGTGTGCTATTTCTTATGGCCAGCATTAGCATATATCACGTATTGTTCTTATTGTTCAAATGTTAACTTATCAATGAATTGTCTCCAATTTAAGGATTTTATAATCTTGTAAAATTTTACATAATTTTGTTAGATAGTTTAGATATTTATTTATTTGTTAAAATTAGACTTAGACTAAATTAAATAAATACTTGTATCAGAATGGAGGTCGGAATCGCAATGCTAAGCCATAACACATTTTTTTGTATTTATATACTAAAAGTTATGAAAGGTGGGTTTTTTATCGCGTATGCCAAAATGAGTAGGATGAAAGGTCTGACATCGCCAAACAAAACATTGCATGCCAGGGGGGAGCATGTTTGGACGTATATGGTATGCACATCACTCTATTGTTTTTAACTTTTGATCTACTCCACGCAGCGACGTCCAACTCACGCCAAAAATCGACTATTCTAATGTGTTTTCTAAAAATGCCAATGTTGACATTGCAAAATTCTGCTGACGTCGAATAGCAACTATACATTATCGTCAAACCCCCGAGACGAATCGCAAGACGTTATAAACCGAATCAAACGCGATTACATCCATATCACCATATCCCAGTATAAGGACTACTTGAAGGAGATTCCGAGAGAAGATTGGAGTTTTGTATTTGGTTTCTAGAATGCGATGATTTAATATAGCTAGTAAAATATATTCCGAAGTTGAAAAAGTTACAATCACCCGAATAACCAAAAAGACGTGAGTTAATTTCTCGGTGTAGGTACGTAGAACGTGAGCTCAGGCGCTCTTATAGCGTAGAGTAAACTTGCATCGAAGAAAATTGATGTCGAGTTACAAAATAAGTCGAGGAGTCAAATTTTTTCGCGGAATCTTATAGTTAAAGGTCCGAGGTACATTTTGCGCCTATTTTCCAAAAAATCGAAGCATGAGAACATGATTAAAAATTCAATTGTTTATTTAATTATTATAAATAAATAGGTAAATAAATAAATTTACGAAAATTGTTTACATCATTTGAAAATATAAACTTCTAAGAATCTCTCATAACTTTTTAACATTTCGTTGAAAGGTGTCCGAGAAATTAATGTTTTAATTAAAAGTAATCAAAATTTTTAAACATCCGTAAAAACAATAAAACTTGAAATTTGGCAAAATTGTTTGGAGCTATGTTTAATATTGGTAAGACTAGGAGCCAGTATGATGGGGGCTGTGTTACAAAATATATTTTTCTTTAAATTCAACAATATTTAAAATATAATCATATGTAGTACAAAAAATGCAAATATTTGTTCCTATTTATAATTAATTTTTCTAATTGTCGTTCCTATTTATTTCAAACTAATTTTAATTAATTTATTCTTCGACACTGCTCAGAGCAATTAGACGAAACTTTTTTTTCTATCCTTTTTAAAACATATCTTATTTAGTTTGATGTGCTGGCCTTTACAAGGACGTTGTTGTACATATGTATATGGAAATGCATAGGTACTTTTGTAGCTTCCTTTCGAATTCACCTTATTTCACTGCAAAAGTCAATAAAGGTTGTTTTTTAACCTAATCGCTCTAACATATAACATTTCGACTTTTAAGACACTTCTAGATTCCTCCTCTAAGCAGCGTTGTCCTAGTAACTACATTGCTAGTTCAGGTAAAAAAAAAGATTGATGATTTTTCGCTGTTACTCCTTTCTGTAATTTCTTAGAGTAAACTTATTAACTTTACCTTACAAGTTTCATCAGAAGCATTATCTTCTCATAATTGATTGAATAAATTCCATTTTCTCTAAATTATATTCGCCACCTTTGTTCCACCAGTAAATCTTACATCCACAAAACCTTCACTTCCGATAAATTTTACCAGTTTTAATTGCTTGAATCCGATTTTTCGGGGATTTAAGCAATCTTTCTACTAATTTATTTTTTTCCAAGCTTTCATTATATCAATTGATTTTGTGTTAACGATGTCTTAAATCCATTAAAGTTATCATTTTATGTAGTGCTTTAAAGTTATAGTATAACATCTTAAGTGATTGGTCATTCGGTGGTAAAAATTCTTACTCAAAATATTAATTTATTTTTCTGTGTACAAATTCAATTATTTGTTGTGCGTAGATTAGTTGATAGTGCTAATTTTATTTGTTAACAATACGAAATTTTCCATGATTTCATTAGCGTATTAGAATGAAACCATATTGCTAAATGTCGTGCTATACTAGGATTTTCGCAATGTACACGATAAAAATATGATAAAATGATAAAAGCGAAATCGTATTGAAGGAAGGTTTATTTTTATTTAATTTCTAATGCAACACATCATTATGTTATCAACAAATATCACATTTGAAAACTTCATAGTTAATCTAAAACAGTGCAGTGGAGCGACGAAATTTGTTTACTTACGCATTCATTACTTTTGACCCTAAATGAACTTTTAAAACTTAATCTGTTCCAATCTTTGACGCGTTTGCTCAAGAAAGTGCGAAGTTGAAAAATAAGTTATAAAAATACGAGTATAATTCTACAGGTAGAAAGATATACATATGTGTAATTTCATAAATAATTACATTAGTCGCCTTACGGCATGCATCAACTCATGCTTATATTTTCGTGTGGCGCCTCCACATTAAATTAAATCAATCAATCACTCAAGCTGAGAATTTTATCGGAGATATTAAAAAAAAAAAGTAAAAAGAAAATGCAGACAATTTTACACTGCTTCCAAAAAGGACAAGAACAAAACAAACATTTACAGGCTCCCACACAGCAACCAGTGTGAAGTCACTCAACCCTCATTTCTGAGGCATGCCCCGAAGAAGACAAGTTAGGGAATGTTATTAATATTCAATCACCAGGAGAATAGACAGCGTTAACACACAAGTTAACCCCGGCGATTCGACGCTTTACCATGAAGACGTTTCACAGTTCTTTGTACCTCCGAGAGCATTCACGCAAGTCCTCCTCACATATCCAATCCACTATCCAATCCAGATATACGAGAGCAGACTGAAAAAAAATTTAGCCATGATGGGCGCTGCGGGTACCTTCGTGGCTCAGGAACCAAGATCAAAAACACGGTGGAACCCACAAATCGATCGGTGGTCGATGATTCTATTGTCTTTAAGGCCAGCAGGTGGTCCTGGCGCCAATTTTTGTTTCTAGAATTATAAGGACGCGCGTATGGTCATTAAATATGCAGTCTATAGGTTTAGTAGCGCCGCGCCGGTGACGCCGCGATCGGAACAATTTGTGTGGCTGCCACAAGATGAAAAGGGCAGGGAAATGCTTTCTAGCCCGCTGCAACGATCTACTGATCTTTGACCTTGATACACTTGCTTGATTCGTTAAGAGACTTGTTCGACATAATATCAACCTGTGATCGAGATAATGCCGACAGGAGGTTCAGGAAAAGATAGACCTGATAAAGAGAAGATATTGCAACAAAATGACGATACTTTTGGGCAAGATTTATATTCCTTATCCTGACAGGTTTTGTGTTGTGTTGTGTTTGTCTTTGTTCATTTAACTGCTTCCGCCGCTTCTTTGCGAAACGATCTTTAAAATGTTCAAAAGGAAATATAAATTAGTGTTCACTGTAAGTGTTACTTTAACTTCAACATATGTTACAATGTGCAACACAAAATGTAACAATATGAAACTAAACTAACATGAACGTGAAATTTTTATTAATTAAATACATATATGCCAAGCATTCCCTCAACGGTTTTAAATTAAAATAATACGCAGTAAAACATGCATAATTGTACATGTTCAAAAACCAGGGAAAGAAGCGCATTGCATTTATCAGATGTTAATTTTATCCGTGGTACGAATAAATGCAAACAATATCATTTATATAGCATCTATAAATGTTCATAAATTTGCATACACAATGCACATGTACATTAGGATTTCGTACCATGGGGTCTCACAGGAGTTCTATTGTTGTCGCAACGTTGTTCGCCTATCCATTTACTCATATCTGACGCTTTTGACTTTAAAACGAAATGACTTGGGATGCCATCAAAATCATGATTTTTATCGTAGACTTATTTTATTAGCATAGTCTATCACAGAAACGTCTTTACGTGCGTTATATTCAATATTTGTTACTCATGCCTTGTACTTAAACGAAAAATACTAAAGCTACATATTTATTGAATTGACTAAGTATTTGATCATCTCAGTGCAGTGCAGGCAGAGTAAAATAAAAAACAATTTTTTTTCTTTTTTTGATGATGAATTACAGATGAAGCATCTGTCAAGAGTTGCCCTATCCATAACTTTGTTAAATTCTAAAATTATTTTAATATAATACCTAATAAAGAATTTTCCGCGGAAATTTAGAGGTTATTTTTGAATTATTGGAGGAAATTTGAATTCATTATTGTAATTAAAAGTAGGTAGTACCTACTTAAGTTATATTGCTTATAATTAAACTAATTAAAGTAATCTTGTATGAAATACTACTTTTTGTATTTTCTGTGGAATATTTGATCTCTTCTGTGGTCGGATACAATTGAAAATCTCCGTCTTTTCAGTCAATTTGGGTGAACGATTTCTATTTATATTTTTACAAGCTTTTATTTACTTTCACCTGTCCCGGTGTCTGTAATGGAATCTTGCAAGTTAAATTTGACCAACTTCCCGGTTTCCGATTGAGCTGAAATTTTGCACGCATATGTATATCGCGTGACAATGCAATATTATGATGACATGGAGCATCAAAAGCTTGTTTTAAAAAATTTTTTTTTTGTATATTTTATTCTAGTAACCAATCATTTACAAATTAATAAGAAACATAAAAAAAATCGGTGCTGAGTTTAACTTATTATATTTACATCGACTGTTTGCGTTTGTTGCGTTTGTGCGTTTGACCCAAATATATTTCTTTTGGTGGGAAACATTTTTTCTTCAAAACCCAACGAACAGTTCATTTAAACTTTTATTTACTTTAATATTAAATAAATTGCATTTATAAGTGCAAATACTCCCGAAAATAATATTACCATCGTTAACACATAAACGATTGTTTTGCACTTACACGTGTTGGAGATTATGTTCTCCCCGTAATTAAATACTGTTTATATTAAAAATGGGCATTTAAATGTTTAAAATCCTTTTTTCACGATTTTATTCTTATAGCTCATAATTCTGTTGGGCTAAAATAGAGTAGTATACTTATACGAGTATAATATAGTTTTACTTTAAATCACTTAAATTCTACGGAAAATCCTAGTTTTTCGCACCACATTTTTCCTACGTTATCAGAGAGGGGAAATCAGTGCATAACCAATTATAATAATAATTATATAAAAATTCAATTCAATAAAATGAAATTAACATTTATTTTGACTGCTGTAGGTACTATGCTATCTCTTGAAATATACGCAGGCTAGAAAGAAGCAGGAAGGGGTGGTTTTTGTAGAAACTAAAAATCTGTGCAAAGTTGCAAATCTTTACCTTTAGATATGTATGAATCTAATATCTATATATATTTTTTTTTGCGTATAATTTTTTGGACTCGTCTCTGATACAATATTCTATCTAGTTTTAGTTCAAGCAACCCCAAAAATATTTACATATGTATATTTATATTAGAAGAAGGTTTTCCAAATATTCAAACTTACCATTGAATATTTCTCCTATTGTTACATTAATTAAATAAAGCGTTTTATTTAATTTTGGGAATACATATATGTACACTTAATTATTAATGCTTAGCTATTTCTAGATGATAACCAGTATAGTCGACAAAACCATAGTACAATATTATAGATTTTAATAATCATGCTTAAGTTGCCAAAATTTTGAAACCCGTCATCTTGTCAATATTTTAGGTGTGCATGGGATATTTTAAAGTGCCCAGAAAATCTCATAGGATTTGTATTCTCTGCAAATGATTCACACAACATTTCTTTAAAATCTTTAATATGGTGTGCTACAAAAATTATTCTCTTATTCTACTTTAGTGTGTTTTTCAAAAAAGTTTCATAAGAATATTATCATAGAACAAGTAGTATGATTTTTAAGAAATAACTTATTTGAAAAAGAAAAAAGATAAATATCTACAATTTCATTTTTAAAGGAATTTGAGGGATAAAACACCTTAAACTAGTCGGATCATTACATTAGATAAAATAAAACACAGATTCATCAAAAGATCAAAAGACAGGTGGAATCCTGGAACCTGACTTATATTTGTAGGAATAACGTACATTGGTGTCAACAATTGATGGATGGGAGGTTCACTTTCATTACAAGTATATCAAGATTCAAGATTATGATGAAGTAGATTAATTCTCCTGCAGTGGAACTTATTGCACCTGGCAGTTGATATTGATATAAACCTTCGTTTTGAGGGATTACATTGTATTAGCTGTACATTTATGAATCATTTGTTTAGAAAGTAATCTACTCTATATTTCGCAAAATTTCATGGTTTAATTAGTATACGAATAGAGTACCTACATATACATATAACCTGTGTGTAATATAATTATTTAATTTGCAAGTCTAGACAAATAAGCAAATAAGCTGCTCACATTCATGCATATATAAATATATGTAAGATATTATGTTAAACTGTTAAACTATTCATTTAAACAATAAGATATTAAACTTTAACAATCTGTTCGCATATTGAGCGAATTCGATTAAGTAGCCGTCTCCAGGTTCGAACCTTTTGCGCCTAGTCGCCTGCCCACTGGCGTCAGAAAAATGTTACCTGGCTCATAATAATCATTTGGAGGTCGTTAATTATCACAGAGACAGGGAAAGAAGTCGACACGGCTCTCGAAAGCTAATAAAATTTTAGAAATGATGGTTATATTGGATTGATCCTCTGTTTTAAAACGTAACCAAAAATTGGAAGGAGGACATGATTAGCCTGGAGGTGTTTCCGTCTCTGAAATATTTGATAATAGCAGAGTTTCAGTGAGAGTTTTCGACCTTCTCGTTAGCCGCCTGCATGTGGGTTCCTCCAACAAATCTACCTGTGTAAGCAGGGTATCCTTACCTGATCACCTGTTAATTATCAGCTTCATTCCAGCTGACTTTTGTGTTCCGTGCAACATTTGTTTTCTAAATTGGCCATTGAAAAATTGTTGGATTAATGGGTCCCTCGAAGAAGGTTGTTGGTTTTAGCTGAGATGAGGATGTTTTACGATTTTCTAGACATGCATATGTTGTGGATTGAATACACACTGCTAAAATTTAACTACACCTTATTTGATTCCATTTTTGCATATTTTCGATGTCGGGCCTAAGTCTTTTATCAGCGTAAACATGGTTTTATTAAATTAATAAGCTGTCGAAACCATTCTTCTGGCCAGATGGAATGCATGTCAAACTAACATTTTAGACTGCTCAGGGTACTTCATTAACAGTGAAAAAGTGAAACAAACCTTATTCTTTACAATATTTTCTCCCCCATTAACAGAGGTAAATCTTTTAATATAATATTTAAAACCTTTTTTTTAAAGCCATTGCAAACATAAATATACATATGTTCAATTTATAAACGTGAAACTTTTTTACTTTTTGATTTGTTTTAAACATCTATTTTCGTTTCATAAACCAAATTTTCAAATGCAAATTTTAGTTCCTATTTAATGGCCTAAAAAAGCAATTTCACTTCGAATTATAATATAAAATTCGTTTCGGTAATTAGTTCACAGCTATAGATAAAAATTTATTTTATTTTTAATGTATTTTAAAAAGTAATTGAATTTGGTTGTTCAAGACTTTAATAAGTTGCATTGAACTTCAATTAGTTAGTCTTGTCGTGATGTTATAATAATTTAGTACTTTTGAGTTTAAAATGAATTAAAAAACACAAAATGGTTCAACTCGGATAATACTTAAACAATACATTATATTTGTCGGTCTTTGTTTTTTTACTCTGAATGTTTAATTGGAAGAATCAGAGATTTGGATGACGAAAAGTTCGGTAAACATATAGGCTTTATTTAAATTATTACATGATATTATTAAAACGAAATCTTTAGGTGATTCTTAGTTAGCTTTTTAGAAAAAAATGTTATGGAATTCTTCGGAATGGCTCCGATCATATATGTATTATTTTTAAGAATAGACAGGTCAACTTATAGACCAAAGAATATTTAATAATGTCTTCAAGGCAGATTGTTGGAATAAGAAATCGTATTTTAACACTTTAGAGAAATAGTAACAAATACTGTCTTTCCCATGGCGAAGCTAAGCCTTTGATTTCAAGAGTTTGAGGCAGAAAGATAAAGATGACGGGTCAACCACCTTTTTAGAAAGGTAATTAAATAGGTAACTTAAAAAAAATAAAAAGTAGGTATGTTAATAACGTGAATTTCGGATAAAAGTGGGGCGAAAGGTGAAAAAAAATTAAATTTTTCAACTTCCAGGGGTGATTGTGGCCAGGGGGTTGGGGGTAGGTGGACGATTTTGACCTTTTTGGAAAGGGCTTCAAAATACTGATTTTTTTGAGATCGGTTTGGGGTCGCTGCGATGCGTAGAAAAAACAATAAAAATACAAGAGCGGTTCCCATATAAGGCAACATCCTGATTTACGAATCACCCTGTAACAGCCAACGGTGCGAGATGACACCCATCCATACGATTTTTTGCTTGTCTCGGTCTGTCTTTTCACCTCCTGCAATATTGACCTTCCACCTATGAACACCCTGTATATGTATGATTATGCCAGAAAAATATTAAAAACTAATAAATTGTAAATATTAAAACGAGAGATTTAATAATGCTGACCTTAGAACTAAGTACATAAAAAAATTAAATTTTAAGAAAGTTGATATTAAGTTTTAATTGATCAGGAGTATACCCCGAAATGCAAAAATTATTTAATCCGGTGCTGGGTTCGAAACCTGCGACCCACCGAGTTACTTCATTCTGTTCCGATACCTTTTTAGAAAGTTGATTCTTCGTTCATATTCCGACTATTCCGTGGCTACATTCGAACCCGGGTCCTCCGAAGTTGTGGACCGATGCTCTAGGCCTGAACGATCCTGACCCATCAACACATCTACGGTTTAACAGTTTATGAATAGCCGCGTCTTTTCCTTTTTTCTGTGTAATCTGCGTATTTGTCACAAGATTTTCCGTCGCTTATACTTCACACTTCGACTTTCAATCGAGCGGATATAAGGACTGGCAACCGATTTTACAGTCTTTTACAAAGCAATATGTTGTATTAAAAATAAAAATGTATACTTAATCCGACTTAAGTAAAGTCAATACCCATCGATATTAGTTTTATAATTGAATACCATAAATATTATACTGTAATACATAATGTATTACGTTCACTTTCAATATTTAACAATAATTAAAACTAAATACAGATTGCATTGCATTTCGGCTGTAATATTAAGGTAGTATTGAAATTTACTCCAAGATTTTTAACTGTGAATTATTGTCCATGGGCGACGAAAAAACTGAATGGTGCAAAACTGAGTAAATGCCTTTTAAATGAATTTTGATTTAATTTTTGTTAACTTTTATTGTTAAAACATTAATTGTTATATTGAATTATTTGAAATGAAATTATTTTTCTGTTTTCACCATTTTTCGTATAATTTACCATATTCTTACAGAGAACAGCTCTCTAAATGCCTTTGTTTTAAAACATTTATTCACTTTTACTCCACACTATATGTATGTAAAATTTGGTCAGTAACGTTTAAAAAATACGAAAGATTTGGGGTCCAACCCATTTTTATTTAACTTTCGTAGCCCCTATATCCCTATGTCCTTGACCGATTGCTTCCATTTATTATACATTATACATATGTACATATAATATATGCAGTGATTGTCCAAATAAATTTTATTAAAACGAATTTTGACATCATTCATTTTTTGAAATCTTTTCATCAAATACGCTGGTAATATTTCACATGAAATCTACCTTATAGCAATATTAACAAGTTAGCTGTTAACTGTTTAGAATTTCTATACTCATTAGTCATTATTACTGAAATTTAAGATAGTTTTTTTGTACTGCGGGGCTTGGAGTAATTTTGTAAGGTCCATGACCTTCTTGATCCGTAAGGGTAATAATTATTTATATAATGTTTGTAAAAATTTGAACTTTTACTTTCCGCAAAAAAGATGATGAATAAAAAAACAAACCAGGAATAAAGTAATAAGATGTTATCATATGAATATAGTTTTTTCTTCAACATATCTGTAATTATATAAATTTCCGTACATCTTAGCAGGTAGGCAAAAGGTACCAAACGAAAATAAATAACTAAACCCGTCATAACTCTACTGAATCCGGCGAACGATCTTCGTTTCAAAACTTAATGCAGCCAAATGATAAACTGGCACCTCATTGCGTTTCAAGAGCTTACTGGCGCCACGAATTTGTGGAGAAGAGTCTAGTACGACACACCGGTCCCGGAGGTGTTCAAAAAAACTACGAAGAAATCCTTTTGAGAAAAGAATCGTGGCGAACATAGCCGAAATTCCCATAAATTAGTACAGCGGTCTTGTAGATTCGTCAGACCCGAAAAGGTATAAAATACGCACGCATCTATAAAACAGAGACGAGTGGTAAAAACAAAAGGTCTTTCAAAGATATTTCTAATTAATTAGGAAATTTTCTTTTACGTTCTCAGTTTCGTCCAGCATCTTTGAGATAAAGAAAAAATACTAAAGGTTCGACACCAGTCCGGCCGGACCTGACAGTAGGAATGTAAATTTGATATAGCCCAAGCGCACCTTTCGGCCGAATTAACATATAATAACTGTGTGGATCATAATCGAAAAAAGAAGATACCTGACAACATGTAATTTTCAACACCTCGTTGACTTTTTTGTTCAATTAACCATTTGTAGGGGAGACTTCAGGAACCTGAACTGATTCATCTTAGCTCACGAGTTCACGGGCGACTAAGGGATAATGTGTTAAGGAAAGATGAGACGTGAATTAAAAATTCAATCGGCTGCTTAATCACCGTGACACTTTTCTTTCTGTAGTCCTAAAAACAAACTCTTCAGAAAACTCAACATATTGAAAATGACTCAGAGAAAAATTAGTGTAATTTAGAGTAGCTTTTAAATAATGTTTTTAATAATTACTGCTTCGACACAAAATAAGTAGTTCGCCAACCCGTTTCTTGAATAAGTACTTGTATATATATGTATATGTATTGTCTTTTTTTGAGATAATGAAGAATAAATTAATATACTCAGTTTTAAGCTTATACAAATGTATATATTTATTTTTTAATGGTTAAGAAAAAAATACAATAACGCCATAATTAGAAACAAAACTCGCTTCAAACCAAAAACGTAAACAAATGAAAATAGTTCGCCATACTATATTTATTTTATATTATATTTATATTATTTTATTTATTTTTTTTTGTTGATTGTAAGTTTTACTGTTTTTTCACTTTCCATAAATATACATATGTAATAGTTGTGTAGAATGTTGTCAAAATGAAATTATTTTCGGGTACGTTCCTTTTTTTGCCAGGAAAAAGTATCTCGTACGTAATTACTTTTCAGCTAGAAGGCTTTCATCTATACCACATTTTATGTGCTCACCCTGATCTTAAATTAGCCTCATGGATTATTATTATAAATTTCACAAATATACATATATACATAGCATTCACATAGAAGAGTGAATGAGTGCTCATTACCATCGAGGAGCTTTCTTGTACTTTTTTCAAGTTTGTTAAATTAAAGCAAATTCTTTGTGATCAAAATATAAAGAAGAAGAAGAAGAAAATATGTTTCTATTGACTCTCATACTGCATACCTCTACAAATAAAGGCAACATCGGTGTTATTTCAATATTTAGTTTGATATCCTTCATATTGTACTATCTACTTGTGCGCACCTCTCTGGCATGGACCAAATAAGATTTTTAACAACTAAAATGAGTGTTTAGGACCATTATCTCGTTGAAACATTCATCCAAGTGGCATTTCCTCTCGATTTCAAAAAGAGGACTCAGTTCTCAAGCGAAGTGGCCAGTCGATATGGCCTAAAAAGCGAATTGTAGCCAAAAATTAAAAACAAACAGAATCTTTTTCAAAAACCAGTACTTTGGTTATATGCATATAAACCTGTTCGGGGATGTGCCAGAACAAATGTATATAGATCAAGAAGTTTTAGAGAAACGATTAGCGAATGTGGGAACGAGCTTTTCCGAATCTTTATAACTTTGAAAACAAAATGCATACAAATTTTTCAAATAAATATAATGTGCCTATAGGTACCTCATAATTTTAATGTATACTCAAGTATGGATAAAACCTTTTTTTATATTCTATATTATAATTAAATAACCAATACCTATAAAGGTATGCAGATGTACATATGTATACATATACATACATGCATACATATAATGCAAATTTTTGAATGATATAAAAATTTCCGAAATTCGTTGATATTTTTGAATGTCCTAAAAACTGTTTTATTGAAAGTGAAAGTGATTATATTGTTTATAATTTTTCATGACTATAACTTAATTACGTATTAAAAATACAGACAACTTCATTTCTTGTTATATTGGAAATGGGATGCCCCATTAAAAAGCGCCAGACAATTTATCAGCAAAGCAACATGTGTTTGCATTCTTTTAGTGTTAATCATTCTACATTTTCTGAAAAATGCCTTCTAAGGTAGCGCTAATTTGTAGACTACTTTGAATCTCACTTCATGTTTTATTCACCTGTTTTCGTCTTTATGTTTATTTACACACCTTAGCGTCCACCTTCATCGTGAGTACATATGCAAATGTATTTTGACACTGCACCGTGTTCGTATCACTAATTGTTACAGTGATAATTCGTTGGTTTCAAGGCAGTCATTCTTAGCAATATCAAGTTAAGTACCCTCCTCATTATTCATTCCATGAGTAGGTGTGAAGAGGAAATTTGAATAAAAGCTCGATTTTTCCGTAAAATATGTCGAAAACTTGTTTGCTCCCTAGTGACTGTCACGTAAGTGCTAATATCATTTTGATGCGACTTCTTTTATAGAAGCGTCACGAATGCATGTTATAAATTCGAGATTTCTCAAATCTTGCTAAAATAAAAAGCAAGTACGGTTTCTATTCTGGGTTGGATTACGTTGTGACCTAAATGTACTACTCATCGAAAGCAAACTGGAAAATTTTGAGAATGCAATGACTTCAACAATAATACATATATCAATAGTTCGCTATATTCTTCACTTTTATTGGAGTAAAAATACATACTTTATGAAATAATTTAAAACGTTTTTGACTGAAAATTCGCCAGAAGAAATAGAATAATTCATTTGGCTGCAACAAACGCAGCACATCCAAATTGCATTTATAGACAATTGAAAAAGATGTGTATCGACTTATATGCACTTTTGGGATGCACTATAATGAGAAAAGAATTTGGCTTAGCTAAATATATATAAGTATTTATTTCAAATATTTCCCCGAATATTTAGTATTTATTATGTAATTTAGTAAATATTTTCACATTGGATATTTAGGTTGTATAGAATACAGTGAACGCTTGAAATAAACAAGCCATTTATTTGAGGAATTTACTTACCATAAGTAAATGCTATACCTACTTCTGAAAATTGTGGATAATTTATAATATTCTTATCAAATATATTTAATTAAAGTATATGAATTAAGAAGTGCAATAATTCGTTTTATTTTAGGAACATACAATTATTTATTATGAAATTCATTAAAGAGTTATAATTATACAACAAACATACCTATTCTTTTAAATATGGATGCTGTTAGATGCGAATAAAATAAGAATAAATTTAGTTAACGTGCTATATGGTCAATTTATAAATAGTAAATAAATCAAGTTTCAAAGAATAAACTATACCACGGAATGCGTTTTATTTATTGATCGTTGAACAACATTTCAGTTAATGTGGTAGATGTTTGAAACAATGTAAGTAGTATTCTCTTAAACATCCGTGTATTCATAGTTAATAGTTAGTTAAAAGGTATGTAGATTAAATTATACATATAATAAGTATTCCATTTCTTTTTATTGCCTTTATACAATAGTTACTGTTACTTTAAAGCCAATCATTATCCTGCATTGTGTGTTAAAGTATGTACATGAAAATAGAAATCTATGTATCATTGGAATCTTCTTATTAAATTCAAGTTTTTATCTGATGTATGTATGTATCTATGTATGCTTTTTGTTTTATCTTAACTATCCATTCCTAATCTTTATTTTTATTTATTACAGAAGCTGGTAAATTGGTAAAAAATTTACCACTTCAATTGATTCAATAATTGATAAATGTACAACCTTAATCATCAGAAAACAACGCAGTAATTTCTATTCCACCTATAAAAGGTGTAGTCACTGAGCAGCGAAATACAGCAGAACTGCAGCAAAAAGCAGCTGAACCGCAACAAAATACAACTCAACCGCAACAAAATTTAGCTGAACCACCTGAACTAAAAAGGTCAAAATAGATACATATACCTATGTATATATAAGGATATGAAGTTATTACTCCAAATGTTAATGTTAATAAAATAAGTAAAGAAAAATTGTTAAGTAAGACGATTTTATTTATATTCGTTATTAATTTGCACTATATGGTATAATATAACTTTTGAACCATTTTGTAATATGTACAGTTCTGATTAAAATATTAAGACCACCTACCAATCGACATGAAATTCTGATTTTCAGTGACTATTACTTTTTAAACAGTTGATATATACTTAGGAAATAAGTTCCCCAAATTTTAACTTAGTTTATTATGTAATGTTAGTAAAAAATTACTGGTGATAAAATAAAAAAGAAATTCATTACAAATGAAAGTTCAACTTCGCTACTGATTAAAATATTAAAACTATCCTCTGAATGCTAGCAATTTTATAAAATTTTTTACATTCGAACATATTTCTAAGTAAGATCGAAGCGTACTCTGGGCTGGAGATTATTTGTACTAGGTTTGAAAAAATTCTCAGCAAAACGTTGAAATGTTCTCGCCTGGATATGCTATTTACAACGCTAAACAACTGTTTTAAGAACTCAAAAGTCAAGAGTAATAAATAAAGCACTTTTGTGTTTTTGCTGTAATCTCTCCTTATTTCAATTACATTAAAAGAACATAAATTTAATTAAATCCGAATTAATTGGCCTCATTACGCCACCCAGATTTTTTTGTAGCTTTTGTACCATTTTTGTCGTTAAATCAGACATAAAATAAGAAGAATTTGCAATATTGAATACTAAAAGACTAATTCATGTTTGCATTCCTTTAACCCTTTCAGGACCATAAATTTGTAAGAAGTAAAAAGTAACAATTTTTTACTATTAAGGAGGATTGCCATAAATAAAAAATGAAAAGATACGTTTAGGAAGTAATAAAAGTAAAATGACCACCCGCCCGTTTCTTAGTTATTCACTTCTTTTAAATTTTTTGTTTGGGACAACTTTGTCCCTTATGCGTGAAAGGGTTAAAGGGACTTAAGATACAAAAGGAATTATTTAATAATTTTTAGTGTACCTAATTACTTGATAGATTTATGCAATTAAAACCGACTAATGCTCCAAAAATGCATATGATAACAATTCAAACCAAAACTGACTGCTCAAATTCAAATGTAAGCAAGAGGAAACGAAATGTGCTCCATCTTGATATAGGGCATTTTCTATAGGACGAGTCTAACACCATTCTTATAAGTCAGTGGGTGCATTATAACTTTGTAATATTATTGTCAAATGTACAAAATAAACATTTTACGATTAAAATTGCATATTTACTACTACTATAACTTTACGGGAAATACGGAAGCCTACACTACGCCTGGCTCGACGCACTTGGCCGGTTTTTAAGCTACATATGTATGTAGGTATCTTACAAAAATTGTTTTTTGTAAATGTGTGCCAAACAGCGATATTAATTTTATTTTAACTTCAAGTTTTAAGGCCATTTGACCTTCTATCTTCAACTGCTTCAAATTGCTTCCATATAAACACAAAATTCTTTTAAGTGGGAGTCGAGGCCTACAAATTAAAAGTAAACCCTTGTAAAGGTAAATGGAAAAGGAACTGTCCTCGCGACGTCATAACCATTAAAGCTGAGGAAGTTAAAGCCATAAATGGTAATCAATTCAGCATCCTACCTATGCCTTCGCTACCCCGTCCCGTTGTGGCATCAAGCCGTAGCTTATCGGGACTTTTAACACGTTTGAGTGGAGCTTGTGTGGTCATTTCACGAAACCTGTTCGCGGCGACACCGTCAAAGGGACGTCACAAGCTACCAATAGAGATACACTTGTTAGCCGGTCACTTCTGACCCGGTGAATCTTTCGATTGCAGGTCTATCTATCTACGGTAGGAGTCAATTATTGTGGCGACAATTCTCAGCCCATTTTGATGGCGGAAATAACTTTTGGAAAGTGTCCGTCGTTGCCTAGCCTGATAGTGATACCGTTCTTGTTTGTCGGGATCGTCTGTTCCTTATCACTTGCCTTCTTTTATTATTTTTCAGGCAGCATCATTCTTTGATTTTCGGGCTTTTCCAGCGCGCTCATCCGACGACCGCCATTGTCGCGGCGGTACGCTCAAGGGAATCCAAATGGATTTCTTATCTTAAGATGTTTTAACTACTGAATTTTTCGAAGAGCTCGGTATCATCTTTCACCTCTTCCTCAGCGGATGGAGTCGCTCGCACAAAAGCAAAAAGATTTAATCCGTCCATTTAGCTACCATTGTGAAGTCGATAGAAACTTGACGGCTTATATTAATAAAAAATCAATTAGCGATTCGATCGGTAAGTATCGGAGTGCGATCATTAGCTTGTTATCTCCTAAATAGTTTCACACTTTAATTTTATGTGGCAACCGTGTAAATGGATTTAACTTTTAAGGTTCGATTTACAATATCCCCACACGTGGAACTCTCGCCGGCATCCAGCTATTGGTTTTTTTAATTGGCCGGCTGAGACTGTTTGCGCATGATTAATGACCGCCGAATGGGATTTGTTACAGGTTTATTTGGCAATCTATAAATCATTGCGCGGAATATGGAGCGAAATGTAACGTGGTGATTGACTTCCTTCTCCAGCTCGCTTCTTTCAGTGCCATCAGGTACTGACATTACGCACGAAAAGTTCAGGAAATGGCTGACATGCTACTCTCAAGACGGAGAAGATAACAAGAAAACGTGTTTCAGTTCAATGAAAAAATCAATTCCCTTTTATGACATTTTAATTTTAGGTATCAAACATAGTTCCTAACTGTCGCTCATATATCTATTCTCCATGGTTACAATATTTAACGAATAGATCTTTTTAAAGATTTTAATAATTGTGCAGCTTATTTGCTTAATTGATTAACTCCACAAACGAACAGTTAAGGGGAGCGCTATTTTAAAACTTCCTTAAAATAAAAAAACTCAAATAATTTTCGTTAATCCTTATTTAACTGGCACTGGTGTTTTTCATCGGCGGTACCTTCACGGTACCTTCACAGAGACCCCAATGTACCTAGTTGTTGTGGATATGTACTTATTTGAAGACTATTTTATTTATTTTTATTTTTTTCATCAGTGTAATGTAGAAAAGGAAAGTAGATATTATGCAATTTTTGAGAATTTTCAAGAAAAAATAATATTGTTTGTTATTTTTTTTTGTGTGCGTCTTCGTTATGCACCGAGAAAAAAACGCAATATTAATTTAACATTATTTTCATATTAAAAAAAAATATCATATCATTTTTACAACAATTGCTGTTAATTTGATAATAAAAATGATACTTTAAAGAGAAAAATGTCAAATTGACATTTTTTGTGTCATATTAACATGGAAATTCGGATATTTAGTTACAGCGGAAATATCATTTCAAAATATTATTTTGATTTTGAAGTTTTCAAAGCCAAATTAATATTAAAAAATGTAAATCGATCGCCAGTCCTTATATCCGCCGATTGAAATTCGAAGTGTGAAGTATAAGCGAAGGAAAATCTTCTAACAAATACGCTACTCATAAACTGTAAAACCGTAGATGTGTTGATGGGTCATCGATAGCTCAGGGCTAGAGCGGAATGCCGCGAACTCGGGGGTCCCAAGTTCAAATCTAGCCACAGTAAGCCGGAGAATATATAGGAAAATCAAGTTTCTAAAAGGGTATCGGAATAGGGGTAACTGGGTGGTAAAAAAAAATTTTCAATGTTAAATTAACATTTTTCAATGTTAATACGGCATTTTTTCTAAAGATTGATATGGTGCAATGTTAATAAGTTATATTTTCCTTATCGGCTGAAAAATATAGCTGAAAAATATCAATACTACAGCGGAAACATTGGAAATTTTCTTTCGGTGTGGTTTAAAAACCTGTCGAAAGTCTACATCTTGCCATTGTGAGACATTCAATATCATCAAAGGTGTCGAAAATCTGCGCGGATTTTGCAATCATATGTAAGTACCTTGTTTAGAAATGTTACAAACTTTGCTTCGCGACTTTGTAAAACAATAATTCCATAATTTCATTCACTCTACTTATTCGCGCCAGGTCTTGTATGTACCTATAGTGGGTTATGCAAAATACATAGCAAAAAAAAAAAAAATTTATTTATGATATCGTTGTCGGCTTTTGTTGTTGCGTTTTTTAAATAATCTTTAATAAACCTGCAAACTATACCAACATTTATCTATGCTTTTGTACAAAATAGGGATGAATTTTGGACATTTTTTCATTGTTTACAACTAAAAAATAAATCTAGCGAAACTGATTATACAGTGAATTCAATCGATTAAATTCGAGCGTAAAGTGGCGGAAACTGAAATTACAAAATGCATTTCTCTCATTTTGACACTTTATTAAACTATAATGTAATGTGGCCTTAAACATTATTTTCTTTGGGTGTAATTCAAGTATAACTTCAAACAGGGGTCGGATCGTATAAGTTCATATTGTCTTAGAAATAGAAAAGAATATCTCCGGTTTTCCCAATATTCTAGGAGATCAGTTTCGATGTCCGCTCACTTATCATGAAAGCCATCGATCGTTTGATAGGCTTTCATGATTTCTTGATTAATTAACGGAAGATCATATCCACCAGACGAAGAAATGTCAAGTGCCATTTTTCCATCCGTATTTCTATAGTATGTACTTGGTTACCCTTTAAAAAGATTAATTCTGAAGAGTACGTTTTCTTTAGATTTCTTGTTGCTTCCACCTTTGTTAATGTAGGTACACCTAATTCGAGGATCAAAAAATAAAGCAGAAAATAGTATCGTTATTTAACAATAATGCTTCCTTTCTTTCTAATAATACTTCTCTTCCAAATATATTTATAGCTTTTAAAATGCCCCAATAATTAATTGAGTGCTTTGTAGTTTCAAAGTTGCTTTATTCAAAGGTTGAAGAATTCACATCAAGGGGCAAGGGCTTTTCGATATGTTTCCATTCTTCATTTTCGGAGCTTTTCAGAATTTCAGGAAAAAACTTCTTAAAATGTAGTTTAGCTTTTTTAACATCCTGAAATTGAAAATTATAAGTCTATTTCTGCTAACTATAAAGCTGATGTAAACAGGTGTGCTCAAGTAATTTGTAGATAAATAAATTTTCGAGATAAAATTGTTTTTCAAAATTTTTTGCCCAATACATTATTTTCTATTTCTGCAAAAAATCGCTAATTTTTATTCTGACATGCTCAAGTGTCCTCGCCTAACTTGTAGAGAATTAAATTCTGCACAAAATTGATTATAACCATTTTTTCCCGTAACTGCGATATTTTTTGATTTATTTGCGAAATAAAAATAGTGAAATTTTTACAGTTTTATTTCATAAATAACTCTAAATTGGTCAATCGAATGTCAAAATGTATCGGAGCATTTCTGTAGACAATTTTGTCCTCTACGATGTTACGCAAACACTTTTACGATATCTGTTACCGTTAACGAATAACTTGCAAAATCCCAAAGTACTATTTTGTGATCAGTTTTGAGAGTCACTGTATATACTCATTACACAGTCTTTGATAGGATCCTATCTTTTTTTTTTATTATAGCTTCTTAAAGTTTTTTCTAACATTTTTGCAAAATATTTCGCAAAGTGGTCATAAAGATGTTATTATCGCTCTTAAAGAGTGTACAATTAATTATTTATAATCTTTATCTAAATTTTTTTATTGTGCGATTAATAGTTTGCGAGTTACAGCACGACAAGTGTAGACGAGCGCGTTGAATTAAATTCAAAAAGCGATATTTGATATTAAATGATTTTTTTTAAACACGAAAGAAATGAAAGTTTTACCCCTAAAAAAGAATAATTAAAATTTTAACCAGTTGGCCGCAATTTGGATCAGACTAAAAAAACTGACACTCATTTTCGAACATCGGGAGACGCAAATTGAACCATGTTAGCTATTACTGTCCTCTTTTGAGGCCACTCTGTTTACAATCATTATTAACAACATTTTGTTGTTATCAACCGCGATTTAAATTATTTTAAGTATCTTTATTTGCATAAGACTATAATACAATCAATTAAGACTGAAATACGCATTTTTTTACCATTTCAATTTAGAGCACCACAATACAAATTTCGGAAATTGCACTTTGGAACTATGTACATATGTACTTCACGTGTCGGCGGAAACTGAATCTTTTCGTGAGCACGCAGTTTTCTTTTCATCTCTTCGATTCTTACAGCAGGTATGGCAGGTACCAATGAAACCAAGGAAGTGCTTATTTCTGATCTTTGTTGTTGCGTGTGGCTTTTATGGCCCATAATAAAAGCACGTGGACGCAAACTGGGGTAGTGGACGCAAATTGGTGTATTTCCCCTACTTTTATTAATTTCCGGATATGAATTATACAGGGTGTTCCAAAAGTCCTGGACCCGTGAAGATTTTGAAAAGTATGCGTCGCTCAAAAAAAATGGTTGAGATGATTCACTATTGTCTTCACATGATGATCTGCACTCCGCCTTGCCTTAACTGGCCGGGGTGGCTTCTAGTTTTGTTTAACTGGCTGGTCTTCACACCACCTTACCTTAACTGGCCACTTCCGAGGTCAAATTCTTCAAAAGGTCAAGGTCATATCTTGACGTAGAATTTTTCGCCTTTTTCATTTCCGGTGTCAAAATTAGGGGTTGCCATTTAAAAACATTTACTTGACCTTGAAATGACCTTGAGGTCAAATCAGTTACGTCAGCCAAAGTAAGTAGCTGAGCAATTAATGCAACTACTGATATTCATATTTTCTACTTGTTAAAGAATATGTATTTGCTACTTCTCTATCTAGTTATCAAATTTAACGACTAGCAACGACAGGGATTTGGTAGATAAATTAATTCCGCTCAGCATGGACAAAAAAAGTCTCCAATTTAATAAAAGGGCCACCTATTGGGCCATAGCGGCTGCATTTTACCCTGCGAACTGCATACCAAAAAATCTAAAATGAAACAGAATATTTCCCGCTCGAAATTTCGTTGATTAGTTTTGCATGCAGTTTACGTAACGAATACTCTTTAATTTCACACGACTTTAGATCTTCAGACAAATTTTTGTTTCCTCGCTGAAGGCCTCTTAACAAGTTTAAAATGTATGTAGCTCCATCTACCGATCAATAGGATGTACCTTAAATAAAGCGAAAACACCTCCATATGTTTTTGACATATTTGACACCTTGAAATCGGAAGCAGCTTGTTAGCAAGTGCAGTTAACAGGAATTTTTATTTTTTGACGCAGGGAATTATAGAACCGTGCCACTCGCGCTAAATTAATCGTGACGGGAAGATTGAGGAAGCCGGCCGCACCGCACCTCAGAGCGAATCGGTATAGCCGAGCCAACTTGAACCAAATGTCGGCAGTTCGCTCGAGTTGATGTCGGCACCTCTGACGGAACGTGAAAAAGAAGTGCAATTGTAGCATCTGCAAAATGTTTGGTGTTTCCGAGTCACAAAAGGACAGTTTCCTCGAGCAGACCAAGGCGGCGAGGGAGGAAAGGGCCCTGGAAAAGAAGCGAGAAAACGCCGCTGTCTGCATCCAGGCGAGGGTAAAGGGCTTCGTGGCAAGGCGAAACTACAGGCGCCTCATTCTGTGCGTAGAAACCCCGTGAAAACTTCCGCTAAGGTGAATAATTTCAGGTCCGAGTTCGACAGGGTGGTTCCAGAGTGCAACGGCGAGGCTTCGGCTGTTGAGTTTCCGCCCGCTGTAGAGGTGTTCGAGGTCAGCTCGAGACTCCTGGTAATCTTCAGTGGTGCGGACAGTGCCCACCGCGACCGGCTGGAGAAGCTCTGCAGGTACATCAACTCTTCTATAGAGCTGGAGACCCCGAAGACCAGCTACGTCGGAGTGGCACTTCAGAAGGACCTCAGGTAGGAGTGAAAACAAATTTATACACAAGAAACTGGAACTCACGTTAAATGCTAACCGATTTGGCTGATAAAGGTTACATATGGGATGAAATTATGCCATCAGCGGCTAGTACCAACATTTGCTTTTTGTTTTGTTCCCCGTTCTTACAGTTTGCTAAAAAAATGACAATTGCTGCTATTAGGCACTCCCAAGAAGAATGGGATAATCCTATGATTAATTTTGGAGGCTTCTTAATGCTAATACCAGAGAGGCACTATAAACGAAATTTAGAATTTCGAGCGTATTCAATTTTGCAATTATAGTTTTGCTTTGAAATAAAATCTATATTTAATATTCGTAAATGTTCACATCAATTTTCTGAGCATCTGATTATTTCTTAAGACAGGGATAAGAATATTTCTTTTTTAATTATACAACCGGCAGGAAAAAACAACATTAATTTCAATTATGTATTTTTAAATTTATATAATGAAAGAGTTCGAACTCAACTCCATGTGTAGTACACAAGGGCAACAAACTAGCCGTGGGTTATACATATTAAACGAACAATTTCGGGCCACTTTCGATCCCTCATAACTTAAAAGCTATTTAACCTGCGCCACTTCCAATTTAGAGTGTCTAATAAGACCCTCTTCTAATTACCAAATTTCAAATTACAATAAACAACCTCTTACCATTCACGAGATAATGACGTCCGAAAATCTTTATTTTTATGACTGCCTCACTCACTCATCAAAAGTTTAGACTACTTCTCGGTGAAAAATCAGAAATTATTACATTAAGGGTTTGTATAGCAGGCAAAGTTATTAATGCGGCCACTTTGGAACATTATGTATTGAAATGGTGAATTAGATAACTTTTTAAATTTGTAAACTATTTTACAGTCTAAATAACCGAGACCGCGTTTGTGAACGTGAAATCGGTATTGGTGTCGATTCAGACCTAACCCGGAATTGGACTTCAACTTCGAAACATCCATGACTTTAGTTCAAATATTCTTGCTTAGAGAAGCCGCCAGAAAAGTATTGTATAATTGAAGGTAGGCCCCAGACCTCTCCTCATAATAAATTCGACCTGTGGCTTGCTCTAGTCCGTTTTTCAATAAGTAAGATTCTTCGTAATTTTTTAATAATAATAATTAGTTTGGCAAAGAAATAATAATGTGTACATACGAGTATATGTTTTTTTGATTAGGTTTGTTGAGCGAAATTCTGTTGTCAGAGGTTGGCGCGCGGACAGGGGTGAGGCTTGATTCGTTGCGCCTATTGAGCTGGCATCACAGGGCGGGAACCCACCGACTGTCAAGTCTAGCCGGCGCCGAGTTCCCGGAAATGCCAACCGACAAATTTTCGTTACATCGGTTTTTACCACTCATTCTAAAGTGCTATATACGTGGCTATAAAAGTTTCACTTCAATAAATACATAGGTAACCGTCTACCGTCTTGTCACACGTTGGCCAAACCGCCTTTGCCTCCCGAGATCCTTTATCCTATTATTTAAATAAAGAGAAGAGAAATACTGGATAAAAAATAATGATATCCCAACAAAACATAAAAGTGAAAAAAGCCAAGTTCGTAACAAAAAAACTTGCAAGATAAAGTACTCGGATACGAACTTCGCTAATAAAAAAAAATGTGAGCCGTCACGGGACGCCTGGCAGATGTGAAACGTCGAGTGAAATAAAACCCAAAAAAAAAATTTTCTTTTTTTGGATATCAGTTTTTTTTGGTTACCGTTTTTTCTATTATTAACGTGCAGTGACTAGTCCCTTTCCATCCCGCTAATATTTGAAAATCAACCCGTACGAGTATACTGCTAATTACTTTCCATTCAAAATTATTTACTGCTTTTGAAGAAACAATATAACTTTGTATATATTCCTGTGGCTCTATTACACCAAACTTATACAATAATCGTCGGCATTATGCCAACTGTTCTTTCCTCGCTGCATACTTGTGAAGTGTCCACTTTCATGTTCCCCATTATGAAATATTACGCTAATTACTTGGTAATAATTATCTGCAATCTTAACTTTAGATATGGGAACACTTTTTATGTAATATCTTTGAATCTTACCTACGGAGTACCTTTGATATTTTGAAGCACTTTGGAGCTGTATCACGATAGTTCCGAACATGAAGCTATCTCAGCTTTGTGTGATTTCTTTTCATAAGAACAAAAGTCGCAGGTTAAATTGACCATTTCAGGCTTTCCAAATTCCGTGTTCAGAAGTTGCTGAAGATCAAGGTAATGGCTATATTTTAGAATTTGTTGAGAATTCGCCGAGATATAGGGTGAGGGGTAACTGAACAGGGGTGAGACAAAAAGGTTGCTAAAACGACCCCGAAAACCCCCAAGTACCAAGTATGGTGCAAATCCTATTAACTTTAAACATTGACAGTCCGCCATCTTGAATTCGTAAATTCTGACAGTTGATTTGAAATAAGCGACCCCGAAAACCCCAAGTTCCAAGTTTGGTGCAAATCGCATTAACTTTAAAATTTGACAGTCCGCCATCTTGAATTCGTAAATTCTGACAGTTGATTTGAAATAAGCGACCCCGAAAAACCCCAAGTTCCAAGTTTGGTGAAAATCGCATTAACTTTAAAATTTGACAGTCCGCCATCTTGAATTCGTAAATTCTGACAGTTGATTTGAAATAAGCGACCCCGAAAACCCCCAAGTTTGGTGCAAATCGCATTAACTTGAAAATTTGACAGTCCGCCATCTTGAATTCGTAAATTCTGACAGTTGATTTGAAATAAGCGACCCCGAAAACCCCCAAGTTCCAAGTTTGGTGCAAATCGCATTAACTTTAAAATTTGACAGTCCGCCATCTTAAATTCGTAAATTCTGACAGTTGATTTGAAATAAGCGACCCCGAAAACCCCCAAGTTTGGTGCAAATCGCATTAACTTGAAAATTTGACAGTCCGCCATCTTGAATTCGTTAATTCTGACAGTTGATTTTAAATAAGCGACCCCGAAAACCCCCAAGTTCCAAATTTGGTGCAAATCGCATTAACTTGAAAATTTGACAGTCCGCCATCTTGAATTCGTAAATTCTGACAGTTGATTTGAAATAAGCGACCCCGAAAACCCCCAGGTTCCAAGTTTGGTGCAAATCGCATTAACTTTAAAATTTGACAGTCCGCCATCTTGAATTCGTAAATTCTGACAGTTGATTTGAAATAAGCGACCCCGAAAACCCCAGAGTTCCAAGTTTCGTGCAAATCGCATTAACTTTAAAATTTGACAGTCCGCCATCTTGAATTCGTAAATTCTGACAGTTGATTTGAAATAAGCGACCCCGAAAACCCCCAAGTTCCAAGTTTGGAGAAAATCGCATTAACTTTAAAATTTGACAGTCCGCCATCTTGAATTCGTAAATTCTGACAGTTGATTTGAAATAAGCGACCCCGAAAACCCCCAAGTTCCAAGTTTAGTGCAAATCGCATTAACTTTAAAATTTGACAGTCCGCCATCTTGAATTCGTAAATTCTGACAGTTGATTTGAAATAAGCGACCCCGAAAACCCCCAAGTTCCAAGTTTGGTGCAAATCGCATTAACTTTAAAATTTGACAGTCCGCCATCTTGAATTCGTAAATTCTGACAGTTGATTTGAAATAAGCGACCCCGAAAACCCCCAAGTTCCAAGTTTGGTGCAAATCGCATTAACTTTAAAATTTGACAGTCCGCCATCTTGAATTCGTAAATTCTGACAGTTGATTTGAAATAAGCGACCCCGAAAACCCCCAAGTTTGGTGCAAATCGCATTAACTTGAAAATTTGACAGTCCGCCATCTTGAATTCGTTAACTCTGACAGTTGATTTTAAATAAGCGACCCCGAAAACCCCCAAGTTCCAAGTTTGGTGCAAATCGCATTAACTTTAAAATTTGACAGTCCGCCATCTTGAATTCGTAAATTCTGACAGTTGATTTGAAATAAGCGGCTTTATTATGGAATATTTATCCAAAAAGGGCTTTTACAGGCTCTTTTCATTTGAATCGAATTCGATTCAAATGGTTTCAGGAATAGGCCCCCAGCAGTCCCGTCGCTAGTCGCCACGGATAAAGCGTCGCCACGGAAAAAACGTCGCCACGGAAAAAGCGTCGCCACGCCAACAATCAGTTTTACCCCTCGGCTAAAGATGTTTCACATCAAAAGAGTGAGATCTAAGGCTGCGTGCATAACGACACATCGAACATCGATGAGGGAGGATCAAGGAGCTGAATCTTAGGAGCGCTTCATCGCAGGGTGTGCACAACGCATTATATGAAGCGCGCTTATTCTTCCTGTTAGTTGTGAATGAGAAATGGAGAGGAATTATTTTTAATGGAAAATAGTACTTTTCCACACGCGTGAGGGAAAAGTGCCACTAAAACGCACGCCTTTCCGGTTGTAACTAGTGCTTTATTGTGTAACTCGGGTGGTGCGTAGCCGATTGCTTACGCTGGCAGCTAAACAAACTCGCTTCGCTCGTGCGTTTATTGCTGCCAGCGTGCGCAATCGGGCACCGCCCTTGTTGCACAATATAAAGCACGAATGGATAATAAGCAACTGTCCAACCGGAAAGGCGTGCGTTTTAGTGGCACTTTTCCCTCACTAGTGGGGAAAAATAAAATGTGCAATTCGGGGGCGGGGCGTAGCCGATTGCTTACGTGCGCAAACGGCCACTTTACGCCCTTGTTGCACAATATACTATTAAAGTGTCATTTATTGAATCTGCGTCGATGATTTAGAAGGCATCCACTAAATAAGAAAACTAAAAGGTCCAAATATAATTTATTTAAAAAAGTTAAAAATTACCCAGACAAGTTTTACGAATTTCTTGGGATGAACTTAAATACTTTTAATTATATATTGACTGCAATTACCCCAAAATTGCAGTAACAATGGGAAAATTATCATTCCCCCCAAACAAAAACCGGAATCCTCAAAGGACAGTGCGCTAAAAATCTCTCTTCAGCTCGCTGCAAAGCATAGATGTAGGCGATGAAGCGATGTGCGTTGTGCACACTTCCATTTAAAAACCTTTGAAAGTTTTTAGAGCGATGATGCACGAAAATGCTCTCAGCGATGATCTATGTGCGCTATGCACGCGGCCTACCTGGATACCAAGTTCCTTAAATAATAGCTCCTGTCATGCATAACGTTCTTCAGTTGCTTTAAAAGAAAATTTGTTATGTTCTTTACAAAATAGTGCGAGGCAAGTTTTGAACCACCAACTTTGATCTCAGAGTTTGAGAACAATTTAGTCAATATTTCATTGACAAAGATCTACAGTGGTGTTCATTTAATAGCACAGTCATTGTTGTTTATATAAGGAAAACAATCAGACATTTATTTTATTTTAAAATTTCACGAAACCCAAACTATGTATTCATGGAAGGATAAATCAACAAAAAACATCATTCCTTAGATTTATAGAAAATTTATCTGAAATTCGGGAAATTTTAGTGTTCACATAAATAGCACATTTATAATAATATGATTTTTTTTTCTTTAAAAAACTACTTAGACATTAGTATTTTGTAGGATATCCTATCAGGTCATAATAATATGTTCCAACTAGTTCCTATAACCATATTATAATAATTAGGTTATTATTATAGTAAAAATTTGAGTGTTTAAAGTTGGTGTATGAAGTCAACGGCACATCAAGGACTAAAATATGTAAAATGTTCCCATTTGATCTTGAATTTTGTTTATTAGGTGCTAAGTTTGATATTTGACTAAGAGAAAACTTGCCTTCTACCAAACCAAGAAAAAACAAGGAGAAGTGCAAGATAACTTACAGAAGAAATGTTTCCAAGGCCAAAAGACTGAGGGAAAAAGATTTTGTCGTGTAGAGAACTTAATCGTTTGAATGCAAATTTTGGGGATATATACAAATATATACGAAAAATGCGAACATGTTTTGGAATTTATAAAAAACTATTAAAAGCAGTTAACTATTTATATCACAAATATTGTTTAAAAAAAACAAATTCAAAATGTTATTTTATTCAAACACATAGAAATCGATTTCACTAGAAATCTTTAGGAGAGCCTCGCAGGCCAAAGCCAAGGGTTTTTGGACCAATTACTGGTTTTATAGAAGTTCTTGCTGGTTTTGTCTAGACTCTAGAGTATAAAACTGGTCAAATGAAGTAATAAAGGAAAATAATTTATACCTCATGAATGAACTGGTAATTAATACTAGAACGACGGAAGTGGTTAATTTGACCGATAATGAATTTTGAACTATCGTACTATCTACAAAAATTATTTTAGGCAGTTGCAAATTTCTGACTTTTCCTAAATGAGTCGCTCAGTGCACAAATCGATTAACTCTATAAAACAAAAAGTTGAGAAATGCGATGAAATAATGTACCTACTTTTTTCTTTAAAATTATCTTTATAATAAATGTATGTAAATTAGAAATAAATATTGCAGAATTTATAAATACAGATGTAGTTTTCATCTAACGTATATAAAATTAAAAAGAAAGAATAGCCAAAAAATGATCGTCCGTAATGTTACAATTGTTTTGTGACTGGAGGACTAAATCGATTTGTGCACTGAGCGGCTCAAATATCAATAAAGAACATTTACACAAAATACTGTTTTTATTTTTTTATTTTTTCCAAAGTTATTCATATGTTATACCTGGAACGACGGAAGCGGTCAATTTGACCGATAATGGGTTTTGAACTGTCGTACTATCTACAAAAATGCTTTCAGAGGCAAATGCAAATTCCTGAATTTTCCTAAATATCAGTAGAGAACATTTACACAAAAGCTGCGTTTTTTTAATGAACTGAGAACCCAGTTCATTAAATTAAAAAAACGACAAGGGAATTCTTGTGAATGTCAACCGTGCCCATCTTCAATGCGCACAGTCAAACAATACAATCAAACGTCAAAATCTCAATTTAAAATTAAGAAATCCAAATATGTACATGAATAACTTGAAATAAAAAGTTCACTTATAACTTCGAGTTTCCTAATTGACATTTCTCCTATCGGCGTGAAGCGTGAATGTGGCAACATTCTAAAAAGTGGGGAATTTCTGAAATTTCCCCGTAATCTCAATAGAAACCCCGATAAAACGCAGCTAAATACTGTTTTTTTACTTTTATTTATTCCAAAGTTATTCATAGTAATAACTAGAACAGCGGCCGCGGGCGGTCATGTTGAACGGTGAAGAAAATTTACACTGGGCCAGTTGAGAATTGCTTTTGTTGTACCTATTTAGTCATTTTGACCGCCGCCGTCGTTCTAGGATGGTTACATATGTCCGTCGTTCTAGTGATGATATTTTTTGTGGAGAGTATTTAGGTTGAGCATAATAAAAGAAACAATTGATGGAATTTTTCAAACTGGTTATTATTTGTCAGTCAAATCATATTCCTAAAATCTCGAAATTTTTGAATAGTTTTACTCGTCAGTGTACACTTTGACCTTTTTCGTGCTAACTAAATTGTCATTCACGCGGTGTCTTATGAAAAATTATCCAAAATTACCCAAAAAATCAATTTTCTGATCGCACTAAACGTACTTGTGTTATACGCTTATAAGTGAACGAACTAACTAAATGATAAAACTTTATGTCAATGGACCTATATTTATGAGCAACCTAGAGTGATTAATTTTTATAAGCATTTTATTAATTCCAATCTATATACATATATAAAAATGAATGAAATTTAAAAGATTATGCAATTTCCATTCAAATTGATACTTAGGGGTTTTCGGGGTCGCTGACTTCAACATTCTCAGAATTTACAAATTCAAGATGACGGACTGTCAAATGTAAAAGCTCATGCTATTTCCACCATACTTGGCTCTTGGGTGTTTTTTTTGGGGTCGCTGATTTCAACCTGACTGTCAGAATTTTTCGAATTTAAGATGGCGAGCTGTCAAATTTAAAAGTTTACGCGATTTCCACCAAACTCGGTAAACCACATAGTGCGAATGCTGTCCAATAGGTGGCGAACGAGTGGTATCGGGTTCATTCGCGTATTGTTCAACGGATTGTCACGAAAATTGGTATAAGTAAGTATTTGAGGACGATAAATATTTTTGCTTTTCACATGGATAATTATATGTTGCGTGCTCAAAAGTAGGAAAACCATGTGATTTATTCATTTACGCACCGGATGGAAGAACGAGAAATATTGTATATCTGCGAGCATTAGAATAAAAACTTCACATCTATGGTATCAACATCTTTTTTATAATAAAAACGCAAAGAAATGTACAATAAACACTGATTAAATTTCTGCTATGGGGCAGCAAAGCGCACCGGGACACAACTAGCATATTTATAAATATTGCGTAGACGCACCAAGCGTCTTTGCTTTGGAAAAGTCTCTGATATACGGAAGTATATTTCTACTTCTTCTCATCACTTTCCTACATCTCTTGTTAATTTAATTTAATTTTTGGTAAATTGTTTTCTTTTCCTTGAAAGTAGAAAGATAGTTTGAATTTTGAATTGACTAAAAAAATTTTTGTTTTTAATTCTCTATAGTTTTATGCCCGATTTCACAGTGCGCACTTAAGTTGTCACTTAGCTAAGCGCACGGCGAAACATAAGTGACGACTTAAGTATTTTCGGTGTCACAGTCCTATTTTATTTCACGCTTAGCTAAGTGAAAACTTAAGTATTTTACTCATTTATGTAGGACACTGTGTTGGTTTCATGAGAGTCCCTCTCATGAAAAACGAATTATTTTGACGTTATTAATTAAAGTCAAAGGTAACTAAAATGAATTTATGAAAATTTTAGGAGTTTTATAATCAATATATTTTAAGGTATGGAATCTTTTGATGGGTGTAAGTCGAACAATGACTTCATAACATTCTTCATAACTTAAATCAATTAAATCTTCCGTATTAGCATTCATTTTTAAAATAAAAATATGTACCAATTTTTAAAAACAACTTGTTTAATTGTTGAATTTTCCACACGAAGTGTCAAAAAATTTCTCTAAGCGAGACTTAAGTGCCCAATTTTGGCGACTTAAGTATAGGGACCACTTAAGTCATAATGTACACTTAAGTTCGCACTGTGAAACCGAAAAATGACTAAACGGGAACTTAAGTGACGATCAGAACTTAAGTTCGCACTGTGAAATCGGGCATTAGTGTTTTATATTAATTATTGCCTAGTGTTTAAGTATCACAAAAGGTTGTTAATCTTAGATACAGTACCGCAATAAATGAATTGAATTGAATTGAATTGAATTGAATTGAATTGAAAGTCAGGATTCACTTACCAGTAAAAAACGATTTTTGTATTAATTAATTGTTAGTTTGAACCTTACTGCTTTTCTTCGAGCGTCGCGTCTGAGTATCTAAAAATCCTGCAGCCTTGAGAATTGTTTTTAAAAAGTCTTGGGTAGGCATTTTGCATTCTTAAGGGATAGTATTTCTTTGTACTCTATTCACTTTTCTCTTCTGTGCGGTGGGCAGTTCTAATATTTTAACCCTTCGGTGGTTGGCTCGTATGATTGATGGATATGAATTTTCGAATTTCGAAAATTCTTTCTCTGCGTCTTACTTTGAACGAACGTAAACACTGAGCCAAAAGCTCAGTTTGCATTGTGAACTGGTTATTCCAGCTAATCGTTTGAAAGTTCACATTTCGTCGCACCTAAAGCTTTGCCTCTTTTGATTCCGAATATTTGTTTACATTGATTTGTGTGCAGTGGATTGTTTCTGATCTGTGCGGAAATCTTAGAACATGAATGTATAAAGGAAATGCGATAAGACGAAATTAATCAAAGTATGATACAATAAATCAGAAATGCTCTTTTAGGATTAAAACTTTTGAAAGCAGATGGATGCTCCCCAAATGTTTGGTACAAACTTCCACGGATACGCATTTTACGCATTTTAAATAAAGATGATTAAACAAGAAGACAACAAAATAATCAACAATGCATTAATATCACCAAAGAAACATTTTCCAGTTCTATACATTTTAAATAAATTAATAAAAATCTTAATTAGTTCAGTCAAATGGTAGTTCTGTCGTGAATTTTGGTAGGTTTTATTTGTTTTGTTACATATTGGTAGATTGGCCTAAAGTTTCAAACTGGTTCGTCGGTGCCTTAATGATCCCAAATCAGCCACCATCTTGAAAAGAAATTTGAAACCAGTTGTTGATATCTCTAAAGATCTTTTTAGAATCTAAAAGCCCAAAGACACAAAATATTAGGAGCAAAAATTATCTGACAGTCTACTACAGCTTTACTTTAATAATAATTTAATAAATACACATTATTTTTACGATTCTTTTTTTATAGAGCCTAGTTTAACGACTAATTTCGGCTATTTACCTTTTTTATTTTCTTCATTTTTAATTATAATAATCTAACATATTTATAAAACAAATCGAAACTATTCACACTGTTTCACAAAAAGTGTACAAGTGTTCTCATGCTATAAAATTTATAAAAATGGAAAAAGTAAAACAAAGTAAATAGCCCAAACTGTTCGTTACACAAAGCTCTATAAAGAAAAGCTACAAAAAGGTATTGTTTCCATAAAGTTGAAAATAAAGTTCAGTGATATTTTATTATTAATGCAATGTGAAATGAAAGAGTTATAGAGAATTTAGTTATATAAAAGAAAAAGCTGTAGGTGCAACATTTCTGTGAAACTCGTAGTTACACCCTCGAAAATTTAATTTCAAACTCAGGACCAACTCTCCACCTCCTTTTTGGATTGCAAGATAAAAAAAATGCTGCTGCTCGAGATGCGCGGTTGGCTTTTTTTCTCGATCGTTTGATTCGACCAGAATTCCCTAAGACACATAAATAATAAATGCATGGTTATATTTTACGTACTTTGGTCCAGTCAAAGCAAATGGTTAAAAAAAAAAAAAAAATGGGTCGTTGATTAGATAAAATTGATTTTGTTCCTATTCCATTCGACCGCAATCTTGAAAAGAACACTTCAACTAGTTTTTGGGCTTCAACCAATATATTTTTATTCTGGGATTCCCCTTTTTATGCAACTATGTGCATATACTTAGTTGTAATAATATAGAAATAAAAACGTGCGAAAACATGCAAAATCTCTGCTGCATTTTAACAGATAATAAGTGTGGCAAAAGGTTATCAGACGTGAGGAGTATATATAGCGGGTGCAATCCCTTCATTGCATATCAGTTTAAATCAGTAATTAATCAAGTAATGATGAAATTTTGCATTCTTCTTCTTCTGGTACATATTGTTAATATCCGCGGAGAATGTGACTATGGGGGAATTGTGCGTGATTTTCAAAGAACACATTTAGCACCCATCCCAAATGGACACATGTTCTCCGAGCATCGATCTACAGTGATTCCAAGAGGCAGTAGTGTTGTCTTGTATTGTGACGAGGGATTTGAGTGGGATCGTTATGAATATAACGGATGGAGAAATGATAGAACAGAGGAAATTGGAACATTTATAACAATTTTTTGTGATTCATCGGACCAGATGACATTTCAGATAAAGCACAGTGTTTCTTTGCGCAAAAATGATTTTTGGCCCCAGCAAATTATAAAGTGTGAAGAATCCTCTCCCGAATTTTATGCCGGTGAATTAGATCATTGTGACAACGAGGGAATACGCCATGGGATAATTCTAAAAAATATTCCTATAGTGTCTGTGGAGTTGTGCTACAATTTTGATAACTCTGAGGTTATATTTACACATTATATTGCAGCAAAGCGGGGCATGGTTCTTGAAAAACAAATTGAGTATAACCCCAGTAACATAACACAAATTGACCTTAGTCCAGAAACAAGCATTGACCTTGAAGATAAAATTCCGCCACCAATAATACTGGAAAACGATTATGCTCTCTTTATTCCGACTACAAAACATCTGCTTTCGGAAATTGATTACAAATATGAAGAACTGATTTCTAGCTCCCTATACTCTTCTCTTCACATTGATGCCTTAAAATACAAGTTTAACTCTTTAAGCTCGGTACCCTGGTGGACACCACTAAGAGTTGGAAACTGGAAAGTGTTTGAAAATATTTTATCACGGCAACTAGAAAAAGGAAGCAGCTATGAGATTTATGCAGGAAAATCTCATAGAGCCTCCTTTCCAAAAGAGTTTGTCTGTAATTCAGAGACCGAAATAATTTATAATTTCAATGAACGCAAGAAACATATCCCTCTCTTCATTTGGAACTATATAATACCCCGAAATGAGGACGATGACGCTGGAGAATTCGTTTTGCTGGGCGCAAATTCACCATTTATTGATCTCACTTATAATTCGTCGGAGATCTGCGAAGATATCTGCGATAAAATTTCGTGGCTTAAACCGCTTCAGGCGACCAGAAAAGCATCATCATTCGGATATATGTTTTGCTGTAAACCGGAGGACGTGTATCATATACTTGATGGATTCCCTCTGAAAAATTTGAGCTTTACTCCACTGCAATGATGTAACGAATCTACATAAACACAAAATTGGTTCTTTGTAAAGATAAATTACAAAAATAATAAAAATATTCTTTTTTTT
Organism: Machimus rusticus; assembly: GCA_951509405.1. Classification (NCBI taxonomy): domain Eukaryota; kingdom Metazoa; phylum Arthropoda; class Insecta; order Diptera; family Asilidae; genus Machimus; species Machimus rusticus. The sequence continues at coordinate 17,895,320 of OX608050.1, read as the reverse complement.
TAAATATTTTATAATATTGTTAAAGACTATAGGAAAATTCCAATTATAAAATTTTTGATTTATTAATTGTTTATAACAAACTCTGCATTTAACTGATAACCTTAAAATATGGACACACTACAGCAAAGCAATTGAACTAGTTCCTGACGTCAAAATGACGTAGGCCATGCACTTAGATCGTTACAGGATACACCATAAAAGTCCTGTACGTGAGCGACAAGATTTCTCCTTCCAAAAATACGAAGGGGAAATTTTTTACTACATTAGAGAAAGCGAAACGGCACTAGAAATGGGAACCAAATGTCATCGGCTATCAGCCTGCTATGGGGCAAATGGGAACAAAATGTCATCGGCTATCAGCTGTTATGGGGCTCAAATCAGTTGTGTAGTCCAAAAAATGTTTTTAGAGGGGCTGTAGCTCACGTTTTCGCGCCTTTATATATGCCCCTACTTTCCACTACATGAATATTTCAGCCTGCATTGAAATTACAGCTACTTAAGTGAACACACTAACACATCAGGAAATTTGGGTCAGCTAGATCAGCTAATGTCGTATCCTCTACTTCTATTATCTAAGGCCATGCAAAAGTCTCATATGAACTGATTCTCAAAATCCGCACAATTGAACTATGTAGTTCAAACTGAATTTGTGCAACCTTTACTGCTCTCAGCGCCAGTAGTGTAAAAATAGCGAACTAAAGACATGAATATTTCGGCTTTTTCATTCTTTTTGTTGTAGTTTCGACTATCCTTACTTATCACTTCTTCAATCTCTATTTTTGCACGTTTTCTGCAATTAAATAAATTATTTTCAGGTCGTAGCACTCATAAAATAACTGAACCAGTTCAGAATCGAATAGGTGACACACTACTAATTGAACTGGTTCATAAATATCGGACGTGACGTCAGGAACTAGTTCAATTGCAGTAGTCTGTCCATAGCATTAGACCAGCTAAGTAACGCAGTTTCGTCAGTGTATCATAAATACTATATAGTTAAATAATTCTAAAATGCTCAAGTTTGGTACTTCACACATATTAAGAAGTTTGGGAGTATAACTTAAATCTGCGGATTTACCGTACCGTACAAAACTCATTTTTATACCACGGCCCATATCAGAAGGGTTCATAATCTCTTCTTGATTTCTGCGCTTCTATTATTAAATAAATAAATAAGGGTATTAAGTTTTTTCTTGTTTTTGCTAATTAATTGTTTCTTATAGGAAGACAATAAAACTGCAAACCTTATGTTAATTGCCTATGCGTTATAGAGATGATAGTCTACCTTAACATTTCTATATTAAATTGTTGGGTATTAAATGAACCATTCTAATATATTTTATCATTATATTACTTTGAATCGTGGGATAATTAATCGCCTAATTAGATTTCTACATTTTGTAAGCGGATTTGCAATCAGAATCTCCTCCCAAATACCAAGTTAAGTTGAAGCAAGCCTTCAGCGAAAAAACCAGAAATATCAAATATCGGCATAAAACCAACAAACATACGAAAAACTGTTTTGGCGGTGGCCAGTCTGTCTGTAAGGACGAGCAGCTCTATAGTTGGGAAAATATGCAATACCCGAAGATCGCTACACTGAAAGAAAAGATTAGTGAAATATCAGCCAACTATTTAAATCAGTAAATAGAACTAAAACAGTAGGAAAAATATTTACAAAATTAGTTAGTTTCTCAACTATTTTAGTTGATTTCATTACTTTTAATTATTATAACAACTAATTCAATTAATTGGCTGATAATCAACAAAAGATTAGTTTTAGTATTGCTAATTTTTTTTTCAGTGTAAGTTCAAAAAAATACAACGGAATGTTCCTTACAGCAAAAATCTCGTTTTAGGAAGAATCATATCATTAGTAAAATAAATAAGTCATAAATACGATTATTCTCAATAATAAAACTGTTAGTATATATGATTAATTTATTATTTGTTTCAACATTTTAGAAGTAAATGATGTAGGTAGACACTATAATGTGTAGTTATTCAGTCATTAAGTAAAAACGTGTTTTCTTAATTTCAGCGTGAGCGCTGTGGAGAAGTTAATTTTTGTTTATGTTTTTTTTTAATTAAATGCTTTTGTAAGTCGAATCCTTCATTTGTTTATTTTCTACTATTTCAAAGGACTTACATTGGCTAAATATTTGCTTAAGTATAGTGCCCAAAAAATCTATAAGCTAAAGTAACACCCTTCAAAGAACAACTTTGGCTCAAATAAAAAATAAAAAAATAAAAAATAAAAAATTAATTTTTACAAACTATTTGCTATATGAAAGATTTATTAGTGATTAGATATTATCTTCATATATAAAATAAAAACATTATAACACCTAGTAGTCTATCACAATCTATATATCAAAGTGATTTTTAAAAATATAAGAAAAAAATAGCCAAGGTAACCTGCATCTCCGCTACTTTAGGTATTTATTTAACTATTTAAATCTTTGCCACAATTAGCTCAGCTCAATTTTTTTTTTCAACATTTTTCATATAAATTGAGTCAGGGCTCTCGAAAAAATTGCGAAATAAATTAATAAGCCCGCACGAAAATAATTTTGATTTTGTGATAACGTTGAATCTGAAATATCTCATCTATAAATTGCTTCTACCGAATTTTGAAGCTTAAGCTGTTCTCTGTATATTTTTTACTGTCTTTAAAGGAATGGTAATTTCGTTTTTTGTAGATTTCTACTTCTATCTTTTTAGTCTAAATTGGATTAAACACATTAAAAAGTTGTTACGGGAATGTTGCCAAATTTTAAATACTTTGAAGCCTGGTAAGCTAAGGTTTTTCAGCGGTTTTACAAATTATCAGGAGGAATAATTTCAGAAAATCACAGCGATAGCATATCATTGGCACTCCTACTGCACACTCTCATCGTATTGACGTCACCGAAGTCATGGGGTCTCTTACGAAATAAAAATATGGGCAATATGCTACCTGCCTTCATGAAGATTTGCTGTAATATACAGGGTGACTTGGTCCAACATGGATTCTTCACGACGATAAGGGTAATTCCACGAATTTTAGTGCAATGTTAACATAACTAACGAGAGAACATTTAGAGTATCTTACTGAAAGGTACCGCAAGAGAGGAGCTGTCGTTGAAGCCAGTTTCACTGAAGGCCCTTATGACCTTAGCAACAAGGCCTTTAATCGATGGAGATTTTAGTAAAAATTTGCTTTCTCTCTTTCTTTCGGAGATCCTATCAGTTCCGGCTTTAATTTATCACCTGGAGACGCATTCGTCTGGTTGCGTTCAACTACTACAGTCATTGGATGTATTAAAGAAATGCCTCGGAATGTCGCCTGATCTCAGCTGGTTCCAAATATTCTCAACAACGGTGGCTGTAAGTAAAATTAATGTGTATTCTTAAAGTCCGTCACATACGATCCGTTAGGCCTGTAAGTTCGGACCAAAGAATATGGAAAATCATACTACAAAGAGTGTTCACTTTTTTTAAGACGCATTTATCTCTACCACTCACTGCTAATTTCCAGAAAAATAAAACAAAAAATGTTCTCATTAGTAAGAAAGATAATTATTGCCTGTTTGTTCCTAACCCAAATTCTCATTTAAATTGCCTCATAAAAAAAAAATACGGCATCAGTGAGAACTGCCGCAAACACAATGAAACAAGAATTCATCTATTACGGTGCGCTCCAGTTCAGCATTGTTTTTGTGGCACTGTGTTGGTGCCGTCCCGATTTTGCTTCTCATATAGGAACTAAGCAGAAATGCCTGCTTCACACATTGAAGACGTACACAGATTAGGTTTGTTTACGTTTTTTCACCATAGGTTTTCTTATGCACTCCAGTTCAGCACAGTAAGCAAATGCCATTGTATGGCGAGGCGCTCTAGCGATCGGTTTGCTTTAAGGGGGATAGCCACTGTGACGGCCGAAAAAATGAGTGATTTTCAAGATTTTTTTTGACCGGGTAAATAAAGGAATTTTTGGATCGGATTTTTTTATTTCATTAAGCACACATCCAATAATGTTTCCACAAATTTTTATTAAAAAATATTAAATAGTTTCAACAATGTAAGCGATGCCGTAGAGCTTGAAAAAAAATTCCCCCTCCCTGGTCGCATCGATTTCTCAAAAGCCGGTGATCGGAAAAAAAAATAAAAAATTTTATTATAATCTGTATGAATGTAGTTATCGTTGTACGTAGCCGTTTTTTTTATTGATTTTTCACAAAATGGCGACCGATTGAAAATATTTTCATTTTTTCGACCGTTTTTTTTGTTTTCAAACAGTTTAAAAAATAGTAAAAAACAAAATTTTCCGAATCGGCTACCCTTAACCTTAGCCACTACTAAGACGAACGAAACAAAAAAAAATTAAAAATCGGTTAAGAATTGTCCGTATCAATGCGACCAGTTTGAAAAAAGTCGTTTCGTGAAAAACGCGTTTAAAGTTTTCAGTCCATTTCTCTCGCAATGAAATCATGAATCTTTTAACATTTTCATACCTATATTAAACTATCAAGTCAAGAAATTTTGACCTGCAATTTTGTACACTTATTTTTGAATATACTTATAAACTTTGATTTAAAACAAAAAAAAAAATTTTTTTTGACCCATCACAGTGGCTATCCCCCTTAAAGGATAGGGTGGTTTAACGATTGTTACGTTACGTTCCGTCCCACTCTGGTTAGGGCTTTAATTGTTCGCGCACATGGTGCAGGACAACGAGAAAACTTCGAGGAAATCTTCCTATATATTAATTTTGTGCATACTATTAGTTGCCTGCAATTTTTGGCTTAACCCGGTTCAAAGAATTTGCTCGTATGTCTTTCCGTATGCTTATTTTTTCTATAGAATATTTTTTATATTATCATTAGGATCGCTCTAGTAGTTCTACCCTACGTATTTTTACTTCGTTTTGGGTATTTGTTTTTATATAGGTATAATACCAAAAGAACATCTTTGTTTATATAATTTCAGGGCACAAAATCACTGGCCTTTTTGGGCAATTTAATTCATTTATTTCATTTGGAGAGTCCCGAAAGTGCCAAAGAGCTTGGATATCCAACTATGATCGTAATATAATATTTTTCGTTGTTAAATTTAAGACTCTAATTATTACCTTTGATTGCAGTCAGTAACTTCGATATTGTTGGAAAAGATTCCTGATACGGTTGGGACTAAAACTGGTGTGTTTTCACAATGGCACGATTTGCTTGGATGGTACACCCCCGTACCAGATCCAGCTCAAAATCAGAATGTACCTTTGATAAAAAAGCAGCTGCATCTTTTGTGGAGTCATCGGTGTATTAAATTGCTATTAGGAGATCCGTTAAAAATATTAGTAGCGAATTGGGAGAGAGTTGAATTTCTACCGCCTTCTCAGAATTCTGGGGGAAATCTTTTAAGGAGAGCTTTAGAGAGAAGCTCAACAAAAGGTAACTTGAGTAAAAGCGGCAAACCGTGGAGGAAATTGGATTCAATTGAAGTAATGCATGTTTCACAAGTTGGTGCAATGTATCACATTGCATTGAATACGTTGTCTCAATTGAAACTGGACATTTTATCAGGTAAATTAGAGAAATAATTGTTTAAATATATAATATAAAATCTAACAAATATAAAATGTCTCAATTCAGGTCTGTGCTACAATGAGTCAGTTTTATATGATTTATTTTTGCTGATTACTTCTTTCGGATCTCACTGCGGATTAAAGGATTTCCTTGAATTACTCAGGTGTGATCCAACTTCGACTGCACCGCAATTATTAATGTTAATGCTATTTTGCGACTGCATGACGCACTATGTGACGTAAGTACAAAATTACTTCTTTCGAAAGTCCTCGACACATTGTAAGTAGAAATCAGAACAACAAATCAAATTGAAAATTACATCCTTTTGCTGCTTTTGTTACTATGTTGTGCTTTTAAGGTGTTGGTTTATGAAATTACACTGATAGACATATATTTTGCAGCATATTAGACGAATACGAAATGTATACGGAACAAAAGCCGTTCTTTTTGAATGACTACGTTGGATTATCTTATTTTCTTAACAATTTTTTATTCAAACTTATACAGGACAATATAATTGGTATGGTTGTTGTGCTTTTACATTTTAACATTAATTTAACATTAATAACTCTGCTTGATTTCAGACTCGAAAACTGTGACGTCTTCACCTTTTTTTATTTCACTGCATACTTTACTTTCATGCCTCTATCGGAGGGATTGTAGACATCAATTCGCACCCCAGAATCATTGGTTGATCAGTGAAGTTCGACCTTCACATTTTTTGAATGATTTGGAAAAAGGAAAACGGCCTGCGCAGGTAAAGTTTTTTTTTTTAAATTCTCTTTGTTAAATATCGTAGTAAAATTCGATCCACTCACTTTTAGTCCAAATAAAGTTCTCATATAAAGAATACGGTTCTGTAAGTTGATTTGCTGCACACGCACATGGAATTTTTGTTTTACGGCTGCTTGAATTTGAGTAGATAACTTTGATATCTTTGGCTTTATTGATTTATTTTTGTTACACTTTCACGATAATTATCAATTATACCTGAGATTTTAATAAAATGCCATGGAAGAGGAATACTAATTTTAGAAAAATATTTCCCCATCTCATTTATAGGTTCTGTTGCAGAAAATGCCGCATATAATACCTCACGAAGACAGGGTAAAATTATTCAGAAAGTACGTGCAAAATGAGAAAGCTGTGCTCGGATTGACAGAATCAGCCTGTGCTTCTCCTCGATCAGCTTTAATCACAATACATCGAGATAGAATTGTAGAGGATGGCTATAGGCAGCTGGCGGCTTTGCGTCCTCATGCCCTGAAAGGAGTAATCCGAGTGAGGTTTATTAACCAACAAGGGCTCCACGAAGCAGGTATCGATCAAGATGGAGTTTTTAAAGAATTTCTGGAAGAAACTATAAAACGTGTTTTCGACCCATCTTTAAACCTATTCAAAACTACCTCCGATCAAAGACTCTACCCTTCTCCAATATCTTACGTGCAAGACAATCACCTGCAGCTGTTTGAATTCGTGGGAAGAATGTTGGGGAAAGCAGTTTACGAAGGGATTGTGGTTGACGTACCCTTCGCTTCATTCTTCCTGTCGCAGCTCCTTGGCCAGACGCACCAGGCCCTTTACTCCTGCATGGATGAACTTCCTTCCCTAGACAACGAGCTGTACAGGAGCTTGACTTTCATTAAACATTACAAGCAGGATGTATCTGACCTTAACTTAACTTTTTCCGTCGATCAGGATGTAATGGGTAAAATTGTTACTCATGAACTGCATCCTGGAGGGAAGGCTAGAGCAGTCACCGACAATAATAAGTAATATATTTATATTTTAATACTTTATTTTATTGCAATTTATCGTGTTTTTCAGGATAATTTACATTCATTATATGGCTTATTTTCACATGCACACCCAAATTCGGGAACAAACTGCGGCATTTAACCGCGGCTTCAGGAGTATTGTAAATCCCGAATGGCTTGCACTCTTTTCTGCCCCAGAACTGCAACGATTGATCTCAGGAGACACTGCTCCTCTTGACTTGAGAGACCTCCGAAAACATACTCAGTACTATGGTGGATTTCACGATTCTCACCGTGTCATCGGATGGCTCTGGGATATTTTAGCGCGTGATTTTACTGAAGAGGAACGGAAGCTATTTCTTAAGGTGAGGGCTACAAAATGGATTTTATATTAAATTTATTTTAATTTAAACTACGCTAGTTCGTGACAAGCTGTTCTAAACCACCTTTATTGGGATTTGCCCATTTGGAGCCACCGTTTTCTATTCGCTGTGTAGAAGTGGGTGATGACGAGGACACAGGAGATACAATCGGAAGTGTTATTCGCGGATTTTTTACAATCCGGAAAAAGGATCCCCTTAATCGTTTGCCAACATCTTCAACTTGCTTCAATTTATTAAAGTTGCCAAACTATCAGAAAAAGACAACATTGCGAGACAAGTTGCGCTACGCTGTGTGCAGTAACACAGGGTTTGAACTATCTTAAATCATCAGTTAATTTAATTCACCCCAAAGATCACATTCAGTGAATAAATTTTCCTTGAAGATCTTACGCATTTACTTGCTGTTCGGGATGGTTAGATGTATCAAGTTATTCCTGTAAAGCGGGCAAGTATAGCATCAACGATATATTTTTATTTACTTATTATCAGAGTTGTAGCACATGTAGAACAAAAAGTAAACTATTTTTTGGGTGTTTACCATGTAGTTGTGTCGTGATAAATGGAACAAATTTGAAACTGTGTTTCTTCCATAAGTGTTGGGGTTTCCACTGATCGATCATTGTACTTGTTTTCTTAAATATAGGAAAATTTCATAGCCCTGGAAAAATCGTCAACTCAAAACACGTATTTAGATGTTTACGAGAAATATAATCCACACTTGTATGTACATAGTATTATTATGTAACTGTGATAATATAAAGTAAAATGTTTGTAAAGCAAAATATTCTTTTATTAAACTTCCGTTGAACATACATCGAGTTCAAGAAAAGTACCATTATATTTCCGCGAAAATTTATAACCACCTTGCCTTCTGTCGCTAGGAACAGCTTTATTACATTTATTCGACTCATTGCAGATAATGTTATGACTATTGCGTGGCTAAGTAGTCTTTCATTTAAAGTTTTTCCTAATTGCGCGGGGAAAACCTACGACGGTGCTGCCGCCCGAGGTAATCGTCTCTGTTATGGCCCTAGGCCGTGTAATAACAGGAAGAGTTCCCGCTGAGACTTTCTTTGACAATTCTTTTCATAGGATGAAAAGAAAACATAACATAGTTTTACTACTTTTGCGAACTCTTTGCAGCGGAGAAATTAGTTTGAGGTTCAATCCTCGATCGCGACAGCTTCGTGAATGCCTTAACATTTTTTGTTCTTGGGTCTCAGTTTATTTCGTGATTTTTTTATTTATCATGTCTTAAAATTATCAAAAATAAACCACAACCTCCTTAAAGTTTGCTTTTTTAGTGTTGGTAGGAGTAATACAGATTTTAAAGACCGCATTTTGACCATTTTTAAACCAGCATTACAAAATAAAGGATCATCATAGAATTTTGTAACCTGGCTTAAATGAAACCTTAAATCCTAATCTAAGAGACCCAAATCTTATTTATCTCAGTAGTCCTTTCTAAACATCTTGTCGAACAAGTTTTTCATTAGTGTGCGCTTGCTATGTGCTTTATTCGTAATTTATTATATGAAGTAGTTGGCTTATGGAAAAAAGTCAAACTCATGAATCATTTCGAATTCTTTGAAGGTCTTTTGTAGTTTTTAACCCTATTTTTCTTGAAAATGGGAGCTGATTGGGCATTTTCATTTACGAATTCATAATTTATGCAAAAAATCCTATAGAAATGATCTGCAAATTCTTTCAGAAAAAAATTGGTGTTGACCTGTGTTATCTGTTTCGAGCCGCAATATTTTCTTTCGTTCCATGAAAACTCATATGGCTATCTTAATATTCTGAACTTGCTGGCAGTCTCCTGGACTGATATAACGATACCCAATGAGAGTATCTGCCCCGACATTTCAAGTGCTCTTGATACATATGTAATGTAGATTATGTACAAGGTGTTTCTTAGTAGGTATGCCAAAATGAGTAGAATGAAAGATCTGATCTAGAAACACAAAAGATTGTACGGCAGTGGGGTCATGTCAACCTTTTGGGAGTTACAGAGTCATTAATAAATTCCAATTTTCATGGTATGTACACCACTGGGGCAATTCGATAAAAACAACAAACAACAACAACATTGTTAACGTTTTTGGAAGAAGTCGATTTTTTGGGGTGAGTTGGATGTCGCTGCGTTGATTAAATCAAAAGATAAAAGTAAAATAGTGATAAACATACCATAAAAATTGAAATTTATGAATCACCCTGTAAGTCCCAAACCCTGGCATACAATTTTCATCATTTATTAGCATTGTTAAATAGCTACCTCAAAAATACCATTTTTAACTGCAAGTAACTTCTCGTTAGGTACTAGCGCCACATCTGAACATTATAACGTAAGCCAACAAACTATTTAGGTATTTTAAAACTTTTCGCTTTGCTAATGGAAACCAACGTAAGTTCAACTAGTGGATGGACCGAATTACTTCAGACGACGTGGATGGATATTGCCTGAAATCCATATGATGCCAAAAATGACCGATTATAAAAAAGAAAACTTGAAAATTAAAATATCTAATAAGAGCCTATTAAGGGGGGGCTAAGGTTAATTCGTACGAAAAAAGGCATGTTTTTGTGAATTTTTTGTGACGACACAGTTAAAATCTCTTTGTTAAAACTAATAGTACATTAAAGTATGACATTTGAAGAATGTTGTATAAAATTTTCATGAAGAAATATTAAAAAACACGGCAATGACAGCAATTATTCGGACGTGTCTCGGATAAAAGTAGAATTGCGGTGCCCCTCATAACTGGGTGCTGCATCATCCGAAATCAAAAAATCAAAGTTCATTCGTTAGATAATAGTTTTCCCCAGGTAACGCTGGGGGGGTTTTTCGAAATTTTAATTTTTCACTTTTTTGGAACACTTTGAAGGGAAAAACGCGAATTTTTGCGAAAAAAATCGACTAATTTGTTATTGTAAAATAAAAATTATTAACAAATTTGAAAAAAACTCTCCAGCGTTACCTCGTAAATTATGTACAGAAATAGTGTTCACAATTTCAAAAGAATCGGTGCAGTAGTTTTGAAGTTATGAGGGGCACCGACTTTGAAAACGTGAGTTGTGGGGAAAACGCTTTAAAGTTTTGAACACCAAAAAATCTGGTATAAAACGTTCATAAGCATGGTATAGAAATACTCGTAACTTCGTCAATTTTGCTTCAATCGACTTGAAATGTTGACACAATATTCTTAAGATATTATGCATTCAATTAAAAATGTAAAAAAAAACATGCCAAAAAAAAATTTAAATACCTTAGCCCCCCCTTAACTGGGCAATAATAATATGGACCGATCATTATGAATAATGACTAAGAGCGTCGGTCAAATTGATAAATTTATTACTTTAACCGGCCCATATTAATAATGCCCGGCAGTATGAATACTTCCCTACTTCTAGCAGGACATTATTATTTATTAGCATGTTTAATAACTAGAGTAGCAATGATCTTAGAAATTATTTAAATTATTTTCAGGAAAAATTCAACCTTGAAATTCTCTACCTTCGTCATTTTGTTTATTTTATTTTATAGTGTAACTTTCTGCACCGTAAAACATTACACTAATAAAAGAGGATAGGTGCGAATTGTATTGTTAATGTATAAAAAAAAAACAGACTGGTCGTTTATGATATGGAGTAAAAGAAATCTAGACACACGGCAGTGTGTCAGCCAAGTTCGCAAAACGAAAGGGCAACACACCATCCGTGGGTAATATTACACGAACCATTTCGGGCCATTTTCGACCCCCCCCCCCCCCGTAACTTATAATCTAATTGACCTACATACTTGCAATTAAGAGTGTCTAGTTAGACCTTCCTTTAGTGACCAAATCTCAAATTTCAATAAATAACCTCTTACCATTCACGAGATAATGACGTCCGAAAATCACTATTTTGGAGACTGACTCACTCACTCATCAAAAAGTTAGACCACTTCCAGATGACTTAGGAAGTTAAAAATAGGTGTGGAGGATGGTTATTGTACGTACACATAGGAAAAAATCAAAAATCATCAATTTAATGGTTCGTATAGAAGATAACTTTGTAAACGATTTTATGCCGTCAATAGTGACTGGTGCGGGGACAGGGGTCAGGCTTGATTCGTCTGTGCCTGCCGCTGTGCGACGCATTTCTGGGATCGGGGCAATTCCTGGGATCGAGCTGGCATCAACGGCTTGGAACCCACCGACTAAGTGCGGCCGGAGGCTGCCGAGTTCCCAGAAGTGCGCACCGAAAAATTTTCGTTACATTTATATACTTGACAAAAAGTAATGATATATCAACAAAACATAAATGTGAAAGAAAGCCAAGTTCGTAACAAAAACACTTGCAAGATAAGTACTCTGATAACGGCTTCACTAATAAAAGAAGTGAGATCTAACTGGGTACCAAGTTCTTTCGAAGTTCCTTAAATCATAGCTCCTGTCATGCATAACGTTCTTCAGTTGCTTTAAAAGAAACTTTGTTATATTCTTTGCTATTTAATAGTGCGACTTGGCAAGTTTTTACCCACATACTTGATTGACTAAATCGATGAAATACTTGACTAAATTGTTCTCAAACGCAAGCATTAAAGTTTGTGGGTCAGAACTTCCCAAGCCGCACTACTGAGTAGCAAAGAACATAACAAATTTTCTTTTAAAGCAATTGAAGAATGTTATGCGTGACAGGAGCTATGATTTAAGGAACTTCGAAAGAACTTGGTACCCAGTTAGATCTCACTTCTTTTATTAGTGAAGCCGTTATCAGAGTACTTATCTTGCAAGTGTTTTTGTTACGAACTTGGCTTTCTTTCACATTTATGTTTTGTTGAGATATTACATTACTACATAATTCTTATTGAAAGGTACAAGAAAGAAACAATTCAGCATAGTAGTTTTTTAGAATTGTTTTTTAATTAAATTAGTTAATTAATTAATTGTATGCCCTAAAAATTCAATAATTGGAAACATTTTTTTATATAAAATCTTTAAATGATATATGTATGTATGTATGTGTTCAACAAACCTCAAAGCTAACAGAAATAGTTGCGTTGGGAAAATCGATACCGAAAATAAGATAATTAATGTGTCCCTAAGGAGCACGTGTTAAGGAACATGAAATGTTATGGATAAATTAAAACGTGGTAGATATAATATATACTGGGTGACCGGAAATTGCTCGCATTCGTCTCGGGAGAAGAAACTATGACTAATTTGGAGTTATTTAACCTGTATCACTTGAGGGTCAGAAATGGACCATTTTCAAGAAAATCTACTTATTGTACCTACACTGCTTTGCTCTATTACTATACTAACATTTTTTTGTCGAAAATTGTATCTCTTTGGATAGCTGAGCTCGATTTTTGTAAAAAGAAATACGAAGTAGATTTTTTCGAAAACGGCGCATTTCCGACCCCTAAGTGATATAGGTTAAATCACTCCAAACTAGTTATATGTAGTTTATTCTCGTGAGATGAATGTGAGCATTTTCTGGTCACCCTGTATGTATACATATATATGACTTTTTTATTTGTAACCTGTGCAGTACCTGTGTTAATGGTGACTGTTCTTGCCGAAAAGTTTTTTTAGAATTACTGTATATTAATAGTCTTTTAAATTGAATTACCTAAATTAGAGGGTGGCAAAAGTTTGTTCCGCCCCGGGCGGCAGACACCCACGCTACGCCACTGCTTGGAACATCCGCCATTTTAAATATATTACAATTCTGGGTACACTATATTGTATTGTCCAAAGCAGAATGCATAATTTCAATTTCAAAGTGAACGTAAATCAGATTACAAGATTTGACTGTGAAGTACACGGTTTGAAACTAAATAAAATAAATAAATAAAAAAATCGTTTATTAATATTTAAATCTGCTGAACAAAAATATCTCTAATTTTCAAGTCATCAAAATCGAAGACGGTTTGATCCAATAAAATAATTCGAAGATAACAGGATTAGAGATATGAATTAAAATTGAGTTATTTCGAATCAAATCTAGTCGTCACATATGTTACATACTATATGTATGTATGTACATATACCTATTGGGATTTTTTTTCATTCTTTGTAGCAATTTTTCTATTTGCTTTTTGTTACTGAGTTGTTTCCTAAAGTCACTCTTAAATTTTAAATTCAAAACAAAAACTATTTACGTGCTTGCATTGCTGCTGTTGTCTTTTCGGAAACCGTCGTAAACTAATAAAAAATTTGATGTTCATCACAGCAAATGCGATCGAATGAAAGAAACGACTGTAATATAACACAACGACTGTAATCGTTATTTGCAGTACTAACACTTTTATTGCATGCTCGTTCTTTCATTAATCATTTGAAGAAATTCACAATAAGCGCCTAAATGTATAAGATTTAGAGCTACAGCTTACTTAATGAACTGCTTCGAGATGGCTAAAATAAACGCTTATGCATTGTTTTTAATTACGTTCAAAAATGCTGAGGAGTTTCGTTGTATCTACGTACATTAGATAAAGTTTGCAGAATAATATTTGCATTGCAAAATTTTCAAGGACAGAATAACATTCTTTTGAGAAACTCTCCCATCCCAACTGTAGCAAGTACCGAGCCTTGAAAAGTATGCATCATTAATAAATTGAGATGACCAGCCGTGACTAACATGACATGTAAAATTACTCCAGGACTGCTGAAGTGCATAACGCAACTGATCTCACATGATTAATGCTGTGAACTAGACCCGCATTCATCCAAAATGCGAATTTTTGTAAGACAGTCCAAAGTCATTCCAACTCGATGACGACACGGCGAGCTTGTTTGTTGTAACTCCCTGCCTGCTCAGGTTTTGGTCCAAACAAACAAAGCACGAGTGACTGCCCCAAAACACGCTAAATTCATCCAATTAAATTTCTGAGATTTATTGTTGTAACGAGCAGCGTCTCGAAGTTTATTGAGATCGCCATGAGCGTGTTATTTCTGGGACCCGTATTTTAAGGTGATCTCTCAAGTCCAGAAGCTGATCTGCGCGAGCTTCTGCTGCCGCTCGAGACTCTAGAAAGGCTAAATCGCGCGAAGCTCGCGTGCAATGGCATAATAGCACTATCAGAAAACTGAATGGTTTTCGTGGTAAGCACTGGCACCTGGGAATTTTTGGATTTATAAACGCATTAGCAAACGACGCCGGTGCAACTTTTCAGATTGACTCGTAAATGGGAGCACTGCGACAAGTGTTGGCGGAGGCAACTGTCGCGTACGTTGCTCTACAGTTTACAACAAAGGCAACTTACATATTTTCTCACAATAAAAAATCTTTTATGGATGCGCTGTCGTAATTTGACTTGAGTTGATCTTATCTGCATAGGTCCGACTTACGCGCTAGCGAAATTTCAGGCATAAAAAATGCCGTCAGGTTAAGATTTTAGCAGCTTGGATGCCTCAAGAAGCGATGAAAATTGATTTGGTCATCTAAAGTAATAACCGACGGTCGACCCATTGTTATATCACCCGGAAAGGGTTATTTAAGTGTGCCAGGGTCGTGGCAGTCATGTACTGTTTTTCAGTGTTTCCTCGAGACGAATCCCATGTCGATCACAAGATGAAAATGAAAATGTTATGAAATCGCGAAAGGCTTAAGGTAGACACGCGAGACAAATCGCCGATTTAAATCAAGATACCGAAGGGAGAATCTCAAGCACGAAATGCGCATCAATTTAGAGGTAATGGTTCACTTAAGCTGTTGTCCGCTGATATTTGCCAATCGGTGATGGGTTGTGCTTTTTCTCTTCATAGGCAAACAAGATGTAAATACTAAAACGATTTCAGTTTAGTTCTTCTATGTCAATACAACCTAATTCTATGGGATATCTCGTAGCAAACGATTTGATACAGGTAAAACAGAAAATTTATAAAGTCAAAAAATTTCGATAATTTAAAAAGCAAACTAAAGTAGATCATCTACCCTCAGTCTTAAGGAACCATGGAAGGTAATCTAAAATGTTGTCGGCACTCTAAAGTTCATAAAAAAACTAACAATAATCAGAGGCATACTGAGTTTAGAAATTTTTATGAATATAATACATACATATGTACACTGAAAGAAAAGATTAGAAAAACTAACTATTCTTTCAGCAAACTAATGAAATTAGTTGATAGATCTGACACAATGGAAAAAAAATATTTACAAACTTAGTTTGTTTCTCAACTATTTTAGTGGAATTCTCTACTATTTTATTTGGTTTCCCAACTTTAATTTTTTTTAAGAACTAATTAAATTAGTTGACTGAAAATCAACGAAAAGATTAGTTAGTATTTCTAATCTTTTTGTTCAGTGATACACATATACCTTCGATTGCTTTCAGTATTTTTTGGCATAAATTTAAGTGGCTCACTGCCCGCTGGACCCTCGATTTAGCCGCATTGGGTTGACCAGGCAGTACCGGCTTTAATGGGTGCTTGCTAAGGGGCGCCGAAATCGAAGATTTTTTCAAGTGAACTCACGATCTTTATGCTTACAAAATTTTAATATTACTATCTAACTACTATAGACTTGACTTTCAAATCTTGGAACTATATCGATAGAAAACGAAATAGCTGAAAACCTGGATTATTCTAGTCTTGTCTGATTTTGCTGAAAGAAAGGCTCGACGAGTAAATTTTGGTTATTAATGATGAAATTTAAAATCAAATTTAAAATCTTTAAAATTAAAAATGTTTATATAATTAAAATGTTCTTTAAAATTAAAATTGTTTATGTAATGAGTTACTATATAAATATACATACTTTGTTATAATAAATAATCACATAAATTAAAAAATTGTATGTACTATGTAGGCTAGTAATTTTTTTAAATACCTCTCTTCTCTTTGTAACACAATTTTTTTCATCAAATTGCCATCAGTTAAAGCTGGCTGTTTTTTAATTCAGCTTTTAGGATTATTGACTGATGCTTTTACCTTTAGATTAATCACAGTTAAAGTGCGGGTTTATAATTTCGACGCAATTCTTCTTTTTTCTTCAGGAAGGGTCTAAAGAAGAAATTTATATTTTTTTATCTTTATGCAGAGCAGATAAAACTTTCTTTAGATTCATTGAGCTGTACCGCAAAAAAAAATTAATTTTTTTAAAGATTTAAAAAATAATGTACCTTCCGCATTTGAGATTGAGGATATGAAAGAAAGAATAACGCGCTATTTTTAGGGGCGCCATATTAGCACTTTGCCCAGTGCGCTGATTTCTCTAAAGCCGGCACTGTGACCAGGGACATATACATATGTATGTAAGATCGATGCATGAAGTTGACTTGGAGATTTCATGTGAATTGGAGATTTTTGTACGACATCTGCTGCATTGTGCTGAACCATCACTACAAGAAGAATAACTTCCGAACATCGTCGGATTCGAGTGTGATTTTGCTTTTCTTACATAGAAAGGCCTTAAGACAGAAAAGCTTTATTTACAGGAACAATTTAAATCTTCTCATATAAAAAGAATAGACCTCGCATTATGACAATTCCGTACCGTTATAGTTAATGCTAAATATATTAAACGTAGTAAGTAGTTATTTTATATTGTCAATTAAATTTGAATCATAGAAAAAAAAAAAGCTCTTCGGTAAAAATAATACAGTTCTTTCAGAGGCATCGTAGGATCTTGGGTAATTGCTTGTTAGAAAGCTGAGCATTCAAATTCTCTATCAATACCTTTGGTGACCCATTTCGTCTACAAGCGAGAGAGGTCGCGTCGAACTCCGAAAATTGTAATTTTTATATCCAAAATTTGAACTTCGCCCTTCATTCTATCGTTTTATTGTATGTGAATATCGAAATTTTTTTCTGAGAAAAAACTTCATTGTCTTGTAATCTTCCCTATACTTACTCTGATCTATAAAAATCAGCATTAAAATCAGACATCCGTTTCAGAGTTAGAAGACAAAGCAAATATTTTGACATGGCGCCTTCCTGCAGGCTGATAAGTTCTACGCTTGACACATGAGTGCTGGCTTTGTATTCAAAGGCCATAATTTTCCTAACTGCTATATTATTTATATGTAGGTCCAAAATTCCTCTTTTTTAATGGTATATCAGGTGCTAATCTAACTTTATCCAAGACTCTAGAGTTAACAATATTTTATAATCTTCAGAGATTCCTCCGTCGGTGTGTTGTGAAACATTATGGAATAAACAATAACGATTTTTAAAAAATATACTTTTAATGTTTGAAAAAATAACTTTTATTATTTTAATAGGCTAATACGTATTTCGGCCGACAAGGCCATCCTCAGAGCTGAGTACAAAACATAACATAACATAACATAACATATGTTTTGTACTCAGTTCTGAGGATGGCCTTGTCGGCCGAAATACGTATTAAGGTCGCTGCACACTTGCCGGCACGGCGCGAAACCGACGCGTTCCGGCACCGTCCGACACCGGCAAATATGATGCACACTATACCGACAGTTGGCGGCGACCGAACTGCAGTTTAGCCGAAAAATAAATTGCGAAGGAGATAGAAAAATGTATATACGATGCCAAAATTTAATGAAAAATAGTTAATTGCAATAGCAATGCTGTTGGACGAGGAAGAATATACGAGAGTACTACATATATTCTGGGACAGAAGAAGTGAAGGAGAGTTTGTGACTGTTTACAAACGCTCGTCAAAATGCTACTTATATTTTCAGATGAGTGTTGCCCAATTTGATTGGTTGCATGCAAATTGGTCCTGAAAATAAAAAGAGGAATACTGTCACTATATTTTTTATCTGCCAAGCAACATTTTCCCTTGCAAGCTCAATTAACTTCTCTTGATGCATTCTTGAACTCCGATCAGCGACCGACAACTGTCTTTCGGAATTCTTTCCAACGATACCCACCGACAGTGTAGGTGCCGGATCGGGCCGTTGTCGTGCTGTTACCGGTAAGTGTGCGTGAGTGCATTTGCTTACAGAGAAGAATATTTTGTTGTGTCGTGCAGGGTCGTGTCGTGCTGGCAAGTGTGCAGCGACCTTTAGCCTATTAAAATAATAAAAGTTATTTTTTGAAACATTAAAAGTATATTTTTTAAAAATCGTTATTGTTTATTTTGTTAACAATATTTTATAATGAACAATCATAGAAACTTGAAAAGCTTTTATCAAAATAGGTAACGTTTTTCAAAAATATACTTTCGGTACGATTAAGGCGCTAATTCATACCACCTATAGCCTTAGTCGTACCGGTATACGAGTAAGGAATTTTGCAGAAGTACGACTTAAGCAACTGGCTCTTCTAAGTTTACAACTTAAACCACTGACATAACTTAAAAAAGTTCTACCAAAGACTTTCTAAAGTCTTTCTACCGTTTTACCGCATACTACATATATATATATATATATATATATATATATATATATATATATATATATATATATATATATATATATATATATATATATATATATATATATATATATATATATATATATATATATATATATATATATATATATATATATATATATATATATATATATATATATATATATATATATATATATATGTATATATAAGCTGTGTTCTTTTCGTCTATCCAAAACAACAGGAGATTTCGCATTGATTTGAAATTTATAATATGAAATTCCTACAGCAAAGATTTAAAATCCTAATAAAGCATCAAGTTGTACTGATTTGTTTCCACTTTGAAGTAAAAAATTACGCTGTAAAATGTTCAGTTCAAATTTTGAAGTTTTGCATTATTCAAATCATGGCAATTTGATGTAGTATTGATGCAAATTCCAAATCCTTGTTCAGAGAAACTCTTAAATAAGTTTCCGTTCAATATAAAATCGCCTTTTGTTCTGGATAGACGAAAAGAACACAGCTATAATATATGTATATACATATATGTATATATAAGTAATTATATGTATATACATAAGTAAATTTAAACTCTGAAATACATATGTATGTCCTTTTACATAATTTAATCTCTTTTGAGGGAAGTCTGATATTTTTTTTAATTTTGAGAATTCAACAATAAATCTATATAATATGTACCTTTATGTACTAGATGCATAATATGGGTACCTAGATATAAGAATACATAGTCAACAGTTTTATTTTTATAAACTAGCACTCTTCTAAAATGTCTGTAAATAATTCAACAGTAATTATTCACATACATTTCAGAAAGTTCCCACAATTATTAGACAAAAAGGTGAAAGTAAAATTTCAAATATATTATATGAATAACTACGAAACATCATTTCAATGTTGTAACGAAGTGATGGTGCATAAATTAGTTTAAAAGATTTGGCTGTTTTCAGCGCAACCAGTTTGATTTTATGTCACCCCAGAGGATTATTTCTCGTCGTTACGCAAAATTTTTACTTATCTTTGCATACGATTTAAACAAAAAAAAAAAATAAATAATTTATTTTTTTTAAGCAAAGCTATTGTCGTGACTTTGTACGCTTCCGCAAAATCAATCACCGCGTCTACTCTGTTCAAAGCTTTAAAAACGGTTAAGTCAGCATAGATCATAGAGAACTGATTAGTGATTAGTCAATTTATAATGAGGTTAAAAAGAAAAAGAGAAATGCCAGCATAATTCTCCGGCACATGTTCTTCTCAACACTTACACTTACGAGTGCTATTCTATTAATTGACCTTCTTCGTGTGAAACGTGCATAGGCGGCAATGTTTAAATTTCTTAAATGGTGTCCATTTGAGTGGCCTTGAAAACAACAAAAACTGAAGACTCATCATCAAAAGTAGCATAATAGCGTATTTAACTTCAAATCAGACAGTTACTCTACCCATGTAAGGCTACTTTGAAAAAAGGCAAAACAGATAATAACAAGGGTCGTCAAGTGGTATTAATTCATATCTGCAACTTCGTACCGGAGACGATGAAAACCTTTTTCTTCTCGTCACCCGAGGCGGATGAGCCAAACTTGCCTGAGAAATACAATGCACCTCGAAAACCACAGAGCCGCGCTTGACCATCGGTCAAATATTTTCAGATGAATCTTAAGAATTTTGCGTGACCGGCGCATGTACGGTCAAATAAAGACTATCCATTGTCCCAAACAATTTTTTGAACAGTTGACCCTGATGCGGTGTTATATCGAAAATATAAGTAGTTTAAATGAACTTTTCGTGCAAAAGATATCGCTTCTTAGCCTGGGAAATATTTCTTTTGGAAGGTCAATTGCTGGGTATTTGAGCCCATAGGTAGACAACCTTCTTTGTATCATTAAAGATTTGGCGATGAATGAAACTAATTTATCCGCTCACTGGTGTTCTTTCACTACCTTACTCCAAGTGAGACATGCAATTAGCTTGATGCGTCTTCTGTCGTAAGACAATCTCAGCAGGATTTAATCATAATCTTGCAAAAAGCCTCCTGCAATGAGTAATTCCTCACTTAAATCAATTTCATTTAGAAGAAAACGATTGAGTGAACACAATTTCTAATGAACACCGTCAAATTGCTACCATTGAGGTTGATAATGGAACTAAGTACGCAGCAGAGTTTCGTAAATTTCATTTTAGGTGTGAAGTATCATAATTGACAGAATACGTCTCCATTTCTTATAAACGGTATTGCAAGAGAAAAGTCTAAGTAATAATATAGCATAAAAAGTGAAAGGACATATGCAAGAATATATACAAGGAACCCATTTTTTCATTTTTTATTTTTTACATGTAGAAGTGAAGTGACGGTTTGATATCGTAATTTCGGTTGGCAAATAACCAACCTCTCTTCAGAATTTCGTAGGAAACAACGCGTCTTTGGTGTGAAGTCGCATATGGGTGTTTCTCTACTAATTGGAAACAGGCCCGTATAAAACTGTCCCAAGCATATTTTTGTTAAACATTAAGAAAATATATAAATACAATGAAAGGTATTATTAAATGAAATATTTGTTTACATAAAGCTCACACATTATCCTCTTAATTTGTGAGTTATAGCATATTTTATGAAAAATTACGACAGGGGACTGTTTATATGAAAGAAAAATCATATTTACATTATATATACATATATAAGCAATCAAAGTCTTTGTTTTCATTTATTACTTTTATAACATTTGTACGAACGAATAAATCAACAATACCTAAACAATAACTGAACAAATAAAACAAATTATAAATAATTGTCTTAATTCTATAGAACACTTGTATTAATTAAAGTATTATCTCTAAAGTCAGATTTTATGGAGTTACAAAAATAATACTATAACAAAAACGACATTGCGTTACTATCTAATCTCACAATTAACATTTTGACTTGACAAATGACAGGGGACTGTTATTTTTACATAGAAAGTTCTCTAGCATAAAATCATTTTCAATCTATTGAAGAGGTAGACCTGATAATATACTCGCTAAGTAACTATTTAAGAAAATATATGTATATTATAATTTTATCAGTTAAACTATGAAAAAAAGCTTACCAGGGGACTGTTTCCAGCAGCGAGCGTCCCAGACACGTGGTTCAATTACAAACGCAGTGGTAACAATGCACAAAATGGCATCAGCCCGCTTTGCTCTGCAACCGAACTAGCTTTACACCGATTGCGTCCAATGCGCGCCAATGCATAGTGTGATTTTAGCGTAATTTTCAAATTTTGACGGGACTGTTCCAAAAAATTGAGGACAGCATTTGATTACTGTTTTTTTTTTAACTAAATTATTATTTTAAAACTATGACTGTGTTCTTTATAGATGCTTACTGTATTCTAGTATTATTTATTTTTGTTTTATTCTATAAATAATCATACTAAAAATGAATATTTGTTATAAGACTTGTAATTTTGGGAATGGGACATGTTAGGGGACTGTAAATTGAGGCGTTTCAAGTGTATTTAATTGAATATTCTAATATTATATTATATTGTCGTTATTAATACAGCAACAATAAGATATATTTTAAAAAATTTGCCTGGAAAAGCGATTTTCCAATTAGTGGAGAAATGCCCATATCTAAGACCATAAAATCAACAAATTCGAGAAACCAAAATATTTTCGGGATATTTAAAAACTTAAAAATTACAAAAGTACTAGAATCTCTACTTCTGCGTGCCTTGTCTGGCTTATTTCTTTATTTATGCATTCTAATGGGAACAATTAGGTCTGCCTCGTCCATGTACAAGACGGCGACAGGAGCATGCGATTTTTTTGCGAGTCAAGTTCGCGTTATCTGTGATAATTCAAAAAGGAATACTACATAAATTGTATGTATTACCGGGTATCGCGATCGAATTAATAGCTGAATTTTTTTAATGAACTGGAGAGGTTTTAGTATGTTTCTTCCGCATTAAAACCTGAAAACCCAGGTTTTATTTGACTTTCTATCCAGGTTACGGGAAAATTTCAAACATTTCCCACTTTTTGGATTATAGCAATGAGAATAGAAAGAAACCCATATAAAACCTGGGTTTTCGTTTTTTCATACGGAGAAAACGTATCCTATCCACTTCATTATAAAAAAGCAGCTAATAATTTTATCACGATAGATTATGATAAACAAATCTTTTATTTAAAACTTAATTTTCATTATTATAATTTTTTTATTTCTAAGCCAACTGAAAACTGAATATCTCTAATCTCTCTCTAAGGTTCAAAGGTAAAATGATTCATTAAAAAGTTAAGTAACTTTTGATTGATTGAAATTAAACAGGTGAACAGGTCTTTCTCTTTTTCCAGTATCGTTCTGCCACATCGAGTGTCCAAAACCACCCATCCAGCCCGTCTAAATCGTCAAAAAATGTTTTTTTCGCCAAGGCAATAATTGTCCTTTATAAGTAAAGTGGCTATGCTTTTTCGATTGGCGTTATTCCCAGCTTCCGTTCTCGAACTCTGAAGGATGAATTGATTACGAAGGACTATCCGGGATCCGGGATGCGAGATATTCCGACCCGGGTTCCATTCATGGTTCTGAGGTAGCCGACTCACTGACCGATTCACCGATTCAGTTTCATATAGATCAAGTTACATCTTTCATGACAAAAACAAATTATTTTCAGTTTAATTCTGATCCTTTTATTAAATGGATATAATATAAAAAAAATAAAATTGAATTTAAATAGTAAAAGTTTTATCTCAAATTAAACCTAAATTATTTTTTTATACCTATCTTTTAATTTAACAAAACAATGTGGCTCAGTGAATGCAAGGACTTTACGTTTCACGAGATTCAATTCAGCTTTGGTTGGTCTTCGAACTGCAGACGGAGGCATTAATCTCCATTTTTTTGCGGCGACGCTTAATCTCCAGATGATGTATACATAGCTCTCTCTTTTTTATTTTATGTTTATTAAACTAAGTTTTCTTATGGAAGTAGTTTGGTCTTCCAAAATTTTTAATTTCCTGTTTTCTTTATTTATCCTCTTTCTTGCTAAGGAAAATAAGTTATATGAACGGTTTCATTTTCTTGATTTTCGAATTCACCTTCTTTCCTCTTATCATCACTGAAACTTGTTAAGCTGCTAAAACCTGCGCAGAAAGTACGGCCAGGTGAAGATAGAGCAAAGCATTAAAAACCTACTCTAACGAAGATAGGAAGATTACTGAATACGGTCCGCCTCTTGTGGCGACTCTATTATTTTTATTTGAAGCAATTTTCTTTATAAGCTTCAACTTACATATACCTTAATATATAATATGTAACACCTAAAACCGTAGTAGATTAGCGGAGAAAGCGCTTAAAATTTGTTTAGTTACCTTATGCTATTTACTTCCGTACGCAGGGTCCTATAGAGTTCAGTTCTATGCTGAATCCCAAATTTTTTTTGAAGAACCATATAAGCCCAACCCATTGGCCACTTTTGGATTGACTTCAACCACTTTACACACTTATTTTTTAAACTCACTTAATTGTGTTTTTAATACTAAAAACAATTATTTTATTAATGACGGTAAGTCTCAACTGTCTCGTCTTCTGTCCTTTCATTCCGTCTTACCGAGTGTACTGCAGGTTGAAAAAATTTAAAACTTGAAAGATAGTTCCTGTAGGTGTATCACAATCACTTTTTGGGGGAATTAGTGCTGGACCCCAAAACGTGAAGTTTTCAGCCACTTTGAAACATTTTTATACTTTACAATATTTACTTGTATTCTAAACAGAGATTTAGATCTATGGTTCGAGTCTCTATTTGAGTTATTCGCTCAGAAAAAATAATCCGTGTTCTCAGAAAAGATACTCCGAGTTCTGAATAAATATTACAGCGTAAAATTAAAAGACGTATTATTCATATAAAATTAATTTTAAATTTTGTGATACTCTTACATACATATATTTAAATTAAAGAAAAATATAGAAGTCTAAAAATTGGTCTCCAAAAAATTTTCAAATATGTTAATAATGTTCTGATAATCAATTTGGCTATCAAAATATTAACAAATACAAATTACAAATATTATTATACTGTTATAGATATAATTTAAAAATGTGAGGTTTATGTTGGCGCCGAACAAGTGATAGGTAATAAGATTTTTTAAAGTAAAAAAAGTACGTCTTCGGCGACTGGCTAATAAACCTCGGGCTGGTGCTGTTGAAAACTTACATCAAATTGCTGCATTTGTACAGCAGAAGTAGAGCATAAGTATAAATTGTCATGTAGTTCACCTATTCTAATCACTTGATCTGCTGAAAAGTATTGTACAAGGAGCAATTTGGGTCATATAAGCACAGATATATGTGTGTAGGTACATATGAAAACATAATTAAAAAAGGAACATGTCGGCAAATACTGTTCTCGAATTATTTTCATGAAGGCAGTTCAAAGTTCCATGCAGTTTCTGGAACTAATCCGTAATCGGCGCATGTTGGGAAAGCAGCGCTAACGAATCTGCGCTTTTTATGCTTGGTGATTTTACCACGAGATTTGGAAGTAAATATATCCGAATGGTACTGCAGGTATCGGTCGAGCAGTTTCCATTAGAAACAATTTATAAGCCCGATGACCGTTCGCCTGCACTTGACCTTGTTCGCGGTTGATGAAACAAACCATAAATTTAGAGGGGGTTGCTCAACGCTTTTCTATTGAATATACAGATTTACGTTTCGAGTGCAGATGCCTCTAAAAGGTCAGATGAATCCAGTCGCAACGAGAACAAAAACATTGGTGTGGATCGTAAAGTGTCGAAAGAAGCACATCCGTCTGCATAAGTGGACCAAACTATAAAAGACAGAACAATTAGAAACTAGGCGTATGGAAATGGTCATAGAATACAGAAGCTGTTATTAATATTTCTACATTTTGTAGAAACAAAAGCAAAGTGTGCCAGTCGGTTTTTGAAAACTTCGAAAACTGCCCAAATTTTCTGCTTCACTGCCCTTTTGGGCGTACACACCAAGTGAGGAAAGAAATTTGACGGCCTGAACAATAGAAATAGGTACTCCAAATCACAGATACAAGTATCTTTAAATAGTAGAGTGTGCTAAAAAATCGCTGAGGTAAATCGCAGACCTGCAGGTAAATGTATCGTCTAAAATAATTTCAATGATGAATCAAGAATTTTTAGCAATTTTGGGCATAAAATATACATTATACATATGTGGAAATTACTTGAAGAAGGAATGACTTCAACCATGCAAAATTTGAACCTGCGATTTTGCTTTAACCAGCTGAGTTACTTGTCTGTCTTCCAAGCAACTTTAAGATCTGATGGCATCTGCGATCGACCGATCAAACATGTACACATATGTATTTAAGAATATGGAAGATTTCTAATAAAAATAATGTTGTACGTATCTACTTTTAATAAATCTCGCAAAATAGTCATGGGGTGTTTGAAAACTGTAACTTTTATCAGCAATGCGGAATAAGACTTTTTATAATTATTATTAAATAAGGGTTTTCATGCATACCCGTATTGACCTCGTATTCGCGTACCAGCCTCATAAATGAACTGCCAAAAATTCGTATGGAAAATCTAATATCTAGGTACATAAATCTCATAATTTTATGCGGCAATTTCGATGTGTGTAAACGATCTGATAAACTTACACAAACGTCAGTGGATAGAAGAAAAAATTTATTTGTGGGATTTTTTACTGATTTCTGCTGAAAACTTTCCAAGGTACATAAGTCGATTTTAGAACATTGTGATGGACGAATGGAGCACCATCATGAATTTCTTCCTCCTTCTTACGCTGATTATCTAAAACGTCGAAAAGATTATTTGGGCAAAAAAATGTTTACAACCAACGAACACTATCATCATTGTTTCCAAATAATTCTAGCATTAACAAATCATTAATCCATGCGATTTTCAAACGTTAAAATGAATACCAATTCCTTTCGTTTTTTATTTATTAATTTTAATTTTTCGCAAATTCTTGGCATTTTGAGTGTCACTACTGATATTTATTAGACGACAGCCGAACAGCTGATCGATTTACGCTCATAAACACAATATGAAAAGTAGGGTGAGTTCATGAAATGCTGCGCGTAAATATAAGCAAATATACATACATAATTTTATCTAGTTTCATTTAAACTGAAAAAAGTAAAACTAAAATAAAGTGATGCTCGCAAGAAAATAGTTTTATAAATTTTATTTACAAATAAGGTAGGTGCGGGTAATAAGGCTTAGTTAAGGGAGATTTGAAAGTAAAACTATTTACCCGAATCAACAAATTTTAATGTTAATTAAACCTAAAAATCAATTACTGCCAAATATAAACAACACTTCTACCGTAAACAAAAACAAAGTTAAACATTTTTATACTATACTATATGTAGTAGGGTAATAAGGCCTAAGACTTTAACATAATTAAATAATCAAAATAGGCTTTTTATAATTGGTAATTGGGGATCAAAAATTAATAATTATGCACCACTCATGCTAAAGTCTTAAAAATAACAACAAATTTATTTGTTTAACAGCCATCAGGACACTCAAAATTATCTGTATCATCCGCTGACAAGCCGACGCACTCCTCATGATATTTGTCTTTGTACAGCTCGGACAACCGACTCCAAGTCATTTTCAGACCACAATGCTCGTTTGAGGGCCATCGTGGTTATAGTCACTAAAAATAACAATAAATCAACCAGTTCACAGTTGTGATTACTTATTTACATTCCTATAACATAAAACAAATAAATCTTGATACAAAAAAAGGATGATAATAAGAAAAATTTTATTAATCAAGTATGCAAAGAAAAAGTTTCAGTTTTGTTTTCCTCCTCATTAGAAACTGTTGATATAAAAATATTATAAAAAATATAATAAGAAATCATTAATATAAAAATACATAACATCTCAATTAATTTTAATATGGGTGCCTTTCTCCTATAACTTTATACCAAGCTAAAATTTATTATTTCATTTGTGGTCTTACTTAAGTAGATTCGATAAAATTTGGAAGACAAGGTTTAATTTGTTTTGACTAAATCAAAATTATAAATTGGATACCTAATAAGGGTTTTGATAAAGATAACGAATACGAATTAGTTTTTATTTTTCGATTGCTCCTGCTTTAAAGAGTGTAAAAGTAAAGAAAAGAAGATACAAATGTTTGTATTGTATGTATATGCGATTCGAAATGCCACTTATTTTTTTAAGCCGATTATTTCGTTTCTTATTACTATATTTATAATAATTAATTATTATTTAATCATTATCAACTAATCGAAAAATAAGTAATCGAGCGATCGAAAAATAAAAATCTCTACGTTATAAAATTGTTATTGAGCGATCGCAAAATAAAAATTAATTGATAAACGTTATCGAGCGATCGAAAAATAAAAGTTACTTCGTAGTCGTTATTGAGCGATCGAAAAATTAAAATTACTTGACAATGGTTGTCGATCGATTGAAAAATAGTAGTTACTTGATAATCATTAATTTGTAAGTTATAATTTTTTTAATAATAATTAATACAGTCCCTCTTTTAAAATGATGGAGGTAGAATTTCAGCAAGCAAGAGAAAGCTAATGCAAATTCTTCTAAGTACTATCTTGTTAAACAGTTGAGTTTTGTATTATGAAGTTTTTGTATAAACGATATTTTTAAATGATAAGCTTTTCAACATCTAATAAAAGATAATATGGTGACTCTTGATATTTTTATTGGAGTTCGAGATTTACATTTCAAAAGACGAAAAACGTAGTCAAATCAACCACTATTGCAAAACTTCAAAGGGATCGATGATTAAATCATAGAAGTTAATTTTGGATGAGAAATTAAGACTACTTTCAAAAACCAAAAACATCTTGTTAGCACAAACCAAGCACAATAACATTAACGTATACTTTTTGGATAATACGCTTTTCTATGTTAATTGAAGATAAGACAAATAAATGAAAGAAAAGTGTTTTATCGGACGAATGCAGTTTGAAGGGAGTTAACTTGTTTTTTAAAGGAATTATATTGAGCAGAAAAAAAATTATATGGATTACTCTGAGATGTTGAAATAAAAGAAAATTATCCTTTCTGACGAAAACTGAATACCCAAATCTGAAAGCACTCTTAATTGAATTCCCGCCTTCTAAACTTCGCCACTGCTTCCACATCCTCCTTACCAACTTTAAACTCTAAAATTGTCTCGGTGCAAATCAGTTTCATTTCAAAACATTATGTTACTTACAAACCGTAATAATAGTAAGTAAGTGCTTAAGTAAAATAATGTTTGCGTACGGCACGCTTGAAAAATACCTTCAGCATCTCTAAATGGAGGCGCTAGACTCTGCACGGGACATACATACTATATTTAAATCAGAGATTTAGATTTATGGTAGGTAGGTAGGTGGTGTGGTATGGAGTAGGTATCTGTATATGAGCTCATATATCTCCAAAAAAAAACTTTAAGTCCATTATATTCGGAAGACTCACATATTGTTATAAAAGACTACAGAATTTTTCTAAAAGTGTCTGGGGGAGACACTGGGATAAATGAGGAATAAATACTGAAAAATGGTTATCTATAATAGGATCATCATTATAAACGATATTTTATGATATAACGGATATTCTGGTAAAGAACTAGAATGACCTAAAAACAAATTGCGGAGTTACGCCAAAAATTATAAAAAAAAGAGATTTTATCGTATCTTCCAAAATGGCGCCAGAATCTACACGTACCTACGGTAAAATTGTTGCATAATTATTAATAAACAATAGCTGGTTTTTTAAACGCTTTTATTTAACTTGCATAGTAGCCCAGTCAAATTAGACATTAAAATTGCAAAGCGTGATGTAGTTCTAAGTTTTTTTTTTGATATTGTTAGGACCAGTTAGAGCAGTGTAAACTCATATTTGCAGCTTCGGAAAACCTGTGCTTCATGCGTAATACGTGAAAATCTGCAGCTTTTTTTTCAGTTGCCTTATAACTCATAAACTGTGCATTTGTTGATATTAAATGTCATACCATTTTTAAAGTACATTAAATTTGCAACAATTTAAGCCCAACCACAGTCCTGTGCCTTCAATGGTTTTTGAGATATGGCCATTTTTGTTCTTCCAAAAAATCACTGTAACTGTAAGAAAATCCCAATGCTGCGTAGAGGTTTACAAGATGTTTTGGCCCAACTTTCCTGTATACAGGTAAGTACCAAAACTCGTCTTGAGTGAGGAGAGGAATGAGCTAGGTCTGACGGGAAAAATCATTGCATGAGCTATCGAAACACATTTCTTCTTCCAACCATAGAGATATTGGCATTTGTGTTTCAGTATGATGGTTTTACGCAACAATTTTGTTTTCTAAATACTTATTTTCAAATCAGTTTCGGTTCCAGCTTTGGCAAGAAATTTTGCACTAAATTTAAATTTATTAATTGTTATCACCATCAAACAATTTTTATTTCGCAAAAAAAAACCGGCCAAGTACGAGTCGGACTCGCGCACGAAGGGTTCCGTACCATTATCTATAAAAACGGCAAAAAAATCATGTCTGTTGTATGGGAGCCCCCTTAAATATTTATTTTTTTCTTTATTTTAGTATTATTATTCGTTACAGCGGCAACAGAAATACATCATCTGTGAAAATTTCAACTGTCTAAATATGGCGGTTCATGAGATACAGCCTGGTGACAGACGGACAGACAGACAGACAGACGGACAGCGGAGTCTTAGTAATAGGGTCCCGTTTTACCCTTTGGAACCCTAAAAAATGAAATTTCCTTTCCTTTGAGTCAAAAACAATTTGACGCACTTTTCTAACATTTTAACAACTTGATGCAGAGTGGCGGTCGTTTACTTAAGAACACATCATTTGGTTTTAATTTATAAGCATTATTTCTCTATGCCTAAAGGCCTTTATTGAATATTAGTTATATACTGACAGTATTACAGTTTTGGTTTAAATTTGCAAAAGCTTGGTCAAATGTTTCCAATATTAAAGCAAAATCTCTTTGCTTCGGTTTGGTATTAAGTCAATGAAACGAATACATCTGTATATGGGAATATTGATTTAAGAATCTTAAATTACTCAATAGGTACTCTTGGGTTTTCGGGTAAATATTAATTATTGGAAACATTTGACAAAACTTTTGCAAATTCAAACTAAAGAAAATGTCTAGAGGTCTCCTTTATCTTTCTCTTTCATGTTTTATTCATTAGTTAATGGACCTCCTCCTTAAATTTGTATTATTTCATAATTTAACCATTCAACACAAAAACAAAAATTAAGGTCACCCATCTCTACTGCTTTATTCTACATAGGGCAATTTATTTCAATTAATAGTAAACGAAGAAGTGCACTATGATGATATAACTGTGTAATGTGATGCAAAATTAGTAAAACAATTTGTTCATCACGCATAGCAATAGATCTGCAAAATATGCATATGTATCTTTGACACCTATGCTTTTATGACACCGATTTCTATCGAGGCGTAAACATCACAAACGATAACTAATTATAGGTGACTGAAAAATAGAGCAGGGTAAGCAGCTGAGAATTAAAATAAAACAAGGGAAATGCTAGCCTTGGAATAAAATAATAGAAAAACAAAAAACGTGTGGTTTCGTGCCAATTTGCTAATTTGCTACATTTTGTTTCGCGACACTTCTTTGTAATTCTATGTGCACTTTTTACGAAGTAAGAAAATAACATTTCTTTATAAATTTTTGTCATTTGTGGATTTGTTATTATAAATATATTATAGTATTCGAATGTTTTTAATAAATATGCTATACTTACATACATACATACATATGTATATGAACAAGAATTCACTCATGGGATCATTTATCCTAAAAAATTTCTGCGCTTTAGAGTTTGTTGGTTTCCAATTCATTAGAAGCCAGCAAACTATATGTATGTATATGTATATACATACGTAAGATCTTGAATCCAAACAATTTTTAAAAATATAGTTGGCAGTGGATCAAATTTTTTAAGGTCTTTTTAATAATTGGAAATTTCTTGTCCGTCCGTTCGTCCGTCCAATTATCTGACTGATACAACAAGCTATTTAACCTTGATTAACACATACATGCCTACTACACTTCTTAAATATTCTAGCTTTGAAGATAAACCAACAAGAGGTGTGTTTTGATTCGTCATATTAGTGCATATAGTGCAATAATTTCTCATTCAATTTCTTTCAGTAGGTATTATTATTATTGTATTATTGTATTATATTATTGTATTATAACACTTTAACTGATGAACTTAAATTGGTATCGCTAAAGTCTTCTATATTATCTGTTAAATATTGGGTGCAACACGATAACACAGTTTTAATAGAGAGTTTTTGTATAGCATCTATACATACATACATAGGTAAGGCATCTATGCATACATACATAGGTATGTTATATATGGTTCTTTTTAAATTCAATTAATTTTTTCATTCAAAGGGGATAAAGAATTCCTGTAGAAAGAGTCGACCGAATTATTTCGACTCTATATGCGGGAGAACTAATGAAAATCAAAAGTAACTAAAATAAATTGGTGAGAATTTTTATTCATAAAAGAGGCTTTTTTAAGCTCTTGTCGACTCGTTTGGTACGGAAGATAGAAAAGGGCCCTACGTGTCAGAAACGATACCACAATATAATTTAGATTTTATTAATACTAAAGCACATCCGTAAACCAAGTATAAACAGACTAGACTAGCGTTTGCTGAAAAGCACCAGTTTTGGGATGAAGGGTGGTCGTCAGTTATTATGTCAAATGAGAAAAAATTTAATTTGGATGGACCTGACGAGTCACAGATGTATGTAGGTACTGGCACGATACGCGAAAGAAAAAAAAGAAATATTTAATAGGCCGACATTTTGGCAGTGATTCCCTTATGGTTTGGGCTGTTATAGATACTCGTGGAAAGTCCTCAATTTGTTTTATTTCAATCAAAATAAACCGCAATATGTACATATATAGGATCTGTTGGATGAGTCCTCTTATATTTTGGTGATGGTATAGCAGAAGGAAGTTGGATTTTCCAACATGATAAGCTTACCGTACCTGTATCTAATGTTACAAAAGAGCCCTTGAGGGATCGGTTTGGACTGGCCCACCAACATTCCCGACCTGAACCCTATCTAGAATGTATGGGGAATACTCTCCAAGTGCGTTTTTAAAAAATGAGAGACAGTTTGAGAATGTCAAGGGCCTTAAAAACGTAATTAATTATGAAACTCAACGTCTCGGCGACTCTCTCTCTCTCATACAATATACCTACATATTTATTTTTATAAACAATTTAATAGCGCCTCGATTTTTTATATTTTATAATTATAAAATTGAATTTGGTTTTCTCTTTAATTTTTTCTAAATTTATTAATTTTCTTTGATCCCAGTAGGAACCTGACTAGTTCTAGCACTAAACGAACAACTAGTACCGAAGGAGTGAGTACTAGTTCTAGCTTAGATGATTTCCTATGGACTGAACTCACTACTTTTGCATGGCGTTGTCATTGGAGGGAACCAATTACCGCCTTCTGCATTACTTTAGGTCTAGTTCTGAAAATAGTTCCCATTAGTGATTAAGGAAACTGGTTACCAAAGCATCAATATAGGACTAGTTGCTTCTTTTATTACTTTAGAATTAGTTATTTGAGTAGTGCCTATGGGTGTGTTTCATTATACATTCGGAATATTCGGAATATTTACTAAAGCGTTTCTTTATTCATCTAAAGTATTCCGAATATTCTTTTCCGCCTTTCTTTATTACTGCGGAATATTTCGAACGCATCCTTGTCGATCAGTCTCAAGAGGTGGAATTAAAGGAATATTCTTCTATCAGTTGGCAAAAGTACAGACAATAACCTGAGTAACCTGAATTAAACCACAGTTGTATTATACATGGAACAAAATATGTACTTGTAAATAATGTTATGACCAAATAGATTTCTTTTTTCATCCTATTTGATTTATGTTTATTCCAAATTTTCAAAGTCGTTTCTTTTCCGTTAGGCCTTGCTTGGTCTTATTGCAAACAAACTGACGACCGCTTTACTAAGACTCATTGCAAGAACTGTCGAACAACACTGAAATTTTCCACAAAAAAGGAAAAATGACGGTAAATTTTATCATTATTTTTTCGTCGCTGATCCTTCGCGTGTTGGAGATCTAGGATCTTCCAACTGGTTATTTTATGCATTCCTTTTGGACTAGTATTAGCACCAGTATATTTTCAATACTTCTTTATAGAAACTACTTCTATATTTCCTACTGGGATGTTATGCGTATAACTAAATAGAAATATGTATAGTTTAATGTAAAGTAATACTTTTAGTGAAACTAGTTGATGTACCAATAAGATTTATTGCATAAAGTAGAAAAATTAGTTATTTTAATTTTGATCCTATCATTGTTTCGTGGAATGCAGGTATACTACATGTATACGTACCTACTATTTTTTTCATTGTTTCCGCCTTTACTTCTGGAAGTTTGTTGCAAATCCCAGATCTGTATGCATTAAACCTCGTTATCAGAATAAATTAGATTTTATAGGGTTTTACTCCATACCTAACTTATCTTCTATGGAATTATAAAACTCAATGAGAAATCAGTACAAGTAATGCTAACAGTCTTTTATTATTGTTGGAAGATTACTTGCGAATTTCGCCTTGGCAGAAATCTAGCCGAACCTAAAAACCTGTCAAGGGCTAACGATTCGTCTTAAATCGAGAGCATTAACAGCGAGCATAACAACTCCAGAGCTAGATTGGTTTGAGCCGAGATTCTCACGCATTAGACTCAAACCGCGGGTCCCCCGTGAGCTTTCTTCGCCGTCGAGGACTGCTATGTGTGAAAGTCTGGCTCATGTAATTACTCACTGCCAAAGACAATGAGGATCAGAAAATTAATGCAGAACCGATTGCAGGCAGACGTCTTTGTCAATCTTTCCATGGTATTGCACATCCCGGCCCGAGATGAGAACCAGCGTTCGCCTAATGTGCCTGGAGATAAAGATCGGCGGATCCACGGCCGCTTCTTCTGCTGCGCCGACCAATGGTGCACCCGGAGATGAAGATGGTGGTAGGAGATGCTCCCGGCCGGGTATAAATGGATGTTGACGGGAATTTTTTCGAATTTCGTACTGTTCTCTGTTCGCGGTAACTTTGCACCACTTGTCGTGCGTACCTCAGAGTTGGTGGTTTCGGTTCATTCCACCGCGCGGTCGCTGCAATAAATTTCGTGCATCTCATCGCTTGGGAAAAAATACTTCGGATCCAGATTCAGTTTCAGATTCAGATTCAAAAGGGTCTCGCGTTCAACTGTGTGAACAACGTCTAACCAGAGAGATGGCTAAGTTGCATATGTTTTGTGCTGCACTCGCATTTGGATTATTCGTTTTGGACTTGCTTGTCAATGGAGTAAGTAGCTTCCCTGTTAAGTGAAGAATGAAGATGAGGCAAGATCGGACTGACAAATTGGATTATATAACGCGAAAAGTGAAACGGAAGCACAGCGCAATGGGTGCAATAAGAACCTCGTTAATTGCTAAATTTGCATGCAATGCTTTGAAGCGTTCAATATTAATCATTTTATTATGAGGACTTAAATGGTGCTACAGCTTTATGTCTTGAGGAAGTAGCATCCGCTTTTGAGTGGATAAACGAATTAAAATTTGTGTGTTTTGGACATATTTTTAATAAAACTTCTTTAGGGAAGGACGGCTCATTTCCACGAAATACCATTCGATCGATTTTAGTAACTCTACTTAAATGTCTACTTCAGTACGGTTTCGGTAGTTTGACCACTCACACGATAATTTTTGCATCCTGTAGCTTTCATATCCTGTGGACCTATGTTTTACTTTTTTTGGCATATTACTACTACACTAATTTGTTTTACCTATGTTTTTCTTCTTCTGGAATATTAATTCCTTTTTGACTAAGATTTAATAAAAACCTGTATAAGATTTGAGACGCTATAGTGTCTTTTGTTTGACGATACGTGTGCAAATAATATGCCAAACTAGCGCGACTCTACTGTATTTTAATACTAGATTTATGGATATTTATTGTTTGATTGATAGGGTTTTTGCAGAAAGTAAGCATATATTAAATTATATTTTTAATAAAAACATTATTAAATAACAAAAAACTCGACTGCAGTCATCTCAGATAAATTAAAATGATAGAAACAAGATATTTTACAATTAAATCTCTGAGTGTGAAAACCGCGATGCTCCTGATTTTATTCCAAACGCAAACGATATTAGTTTATAATCATCTGTTATACGCACTCTGCAATTTATGACTCCAAATATGTATGTTGTATATTATTGGTATTGTAATGTGAAAGTTGATACATCCTTTAAAAGGTGCTAATGGGTCCCGACTTGTAATTAAAGGACCCATTGAAATAAGTCGAACGACTTCAAAATCACTATTATTATTTTAATCGTTGTTATTATATACATATATTATTATTCCATCATCATAAAAGTTAAATAGTACCAAGTTTCAAATCGACACGATAATTAGAAATAGGTGAAAAGTGAGTTGTAAGATTTGCTTAGAACGTGAAGAAGTTTGGAAGTTGCAGGTCAAGTTAATAATTAAAAAAAAGAACGTAGTCATATAGTTTTCTTAAAAACGAGAGGTTCGAAATGTTGCAAATACACCATATAGTGGAGTTCTGTATACGAGGTTAATACATACACCCACTTACATAGAGGAACTGGACTGCTGGTCCTGGCTAAAAACTCACTTCAAAAACGAGATCAAATTTTGGCCGATATATAACTATCTCGCTCCCCCGTTGATACCCCAGGCAGACAACTTAATAGCACTTAATTATGGTATTCGAATAAAAAAAGTGCATCCGCAATAAATAAAGTCTACTTCATAACACTTTTCTTCATATTAAAATTATTTGTTTTAAAAAAAACGGAAATTAGACAAAAGTAATAGCATAAAAACCAAATTAAAATTGGCTGTTACAATAGTTTAACGATGACGAACAGATGGCTCCGGCACTTTGCGTCGTATATTTTGGATTATGTTGGCATATACATGAAATGTGCAAGTTTGACAAAAGTTATTTGGTATTTTGTACGGAATGTTTGAGCATTTTAATTGCCATGATTTATCTACAAGGCTTGAGCCTAGGCTAAAAATGGTCTCGTTTTTCATATTTGTGTTAGCAGTCCAGTATATATGTCTATGTCAGTGCATACACCTAATACATACATATGTTCCGCGTTGTATGAAATCGCGTTATAGAAACTCGTGGTATACGAGAATTATCCTCGTATAACACCTGTGATATAAGTAACATTTTGGGTTATAGTTTGGTTATCGGATAAAAGTTCACTTCAATAATAAAAGTTATTTTCCACGACTTTGTTTTGGTTATCAGCTAATAGTAAAGTCTGACAGTCAGCTTGAAATCAGCGACCTCTAAAATCCCTAGCTATTAATTTTGGTGGAAATCACATAAGCATTTATATTGGACAGTCCACACATCTTGAATTTGTAAATTTTGAGAGTAGCTTTGAAATAAGCGACCATGGAAACCCTCAAGCCAAGTAGCATATGACGGGGAAAACGTATGATAATTAGAACTGGCAGATTTTGCGGAAGAAATTGCTTTTATGAATCGTTGAGAAAAGAAGAGTAAGTTGATAAATAATGGTTAGCTGATAACCAAAACAAAACATTGAGAAATAACTCTTAATTGCTGGAAATTGATCAAAAACTCTTATTTAATTACCATTAAAAATAAACTGTGAAATAATGAAACAAATTCATTAGTAAACGGAGAATTTCCGCATTTTGTCTTCCGTACAAGAATCGTGGTACTTATATAAATAAAATCGTCCCTAAATTTTTAGTGCGTTTGAAGAATTCACGCTATAGGAACTCGCGTTATCGTACAGTAGATAGTAGTAGTAGTATAGTTACATCCATTAAAAATAATAGTACCTGGATGACCGAAAGTTTGACCTTGCGACTTGTGCACTGTAATAGCGAAAGCAGCTCTTACTGGAAATTGGTGTCGCTGCATGGCACATCCGAATCGTCCTTTTGTAGAGTCAAGAGTGATCCTTGGGATATGCACCTCTGTAACTCCGCAAATAAGAATACCAAAGAATAAAAAATAAAACTAACAAAGTCCTGTGGGATTCGAACGCGCGCACTCCGGAGTGGCAACGAATCCGTTACTCCCAAGCCACTGGGCTATTGAGAAGACGATTTTCGTGGTGATAATCATAATGTGCGGAGGCAAGTCAAGCTTGTTGCTTTTTGCGATGAATACACGAAGAAAAGGATTTTTCCCAGAAATGAGACCTAGATAGATCGATTTTTCGCCACCGTAAATCTATATATTGTAAATTTCATCGAAATCGTTAGAGCTGTTTTCGAGAATGTAATTGCAAACAATATATAAATAATGCTCGTATAATAGTATAGGATATTTAACTAAAGATAACTATTTATGACTGATGCAAATTTTAATACGAAAAGTGAAACCGTCAAAGTAACGAGTTCCCTAAATCTATAAGTGTTAAAAACAAAATGTGGACAAATTTTGAAATGATAATACCTATATGTATTTCAGTAATAATACTATTTATAGATGATTACCTAAACGATAAAATTTCTAGTCATGCATCTTACATACGTTAATATATAAAGTTGTTTTTAATGATTCATATTTCTAGTTGTCATTGCTTAGATATATGATGAGCGTGATTATTGCTTATTATAGAGGGTAAAAGCGATAATTTTGCTCACATTAGATAAATAGTATATCGAAACTTTGCTCTCCTATTATGTTTATAAATTATATTTAGGTAAACTGGAAGAGAAAATTCTAATAATGAATAACCTCTTTTGGAAAATCAACTAAAACAATAGTGAAAGCTAATGACTTTATTAATATTTAGAGGAGCTAATTAATTAGTGTTGTTGCAAGACATACTGTCTGTGTTCAAAGGGTTGTCAAGAACGGGGTATTTAATAAAAACATCGGCAAAACCTTTACATAATTTCTGTTATCTACATAGATTAGATGTTCATATGAAATAAATGATACCTAACACTTGACCGTCCAGTCAGGTAAAAATATTCCTTTAAAAAATTTATATAAATGGCCGGTCAGTTGTTAGTACTCATTTAGATGTAGCTTAGAATTATTTCTATGTTATTCTCCATAAACATTACTATAATAACTTATCTGTCTCTTATAAATCTCGAGACATGCACATAAATTTCCGAAGACTTTGACGATGGACGAATGTAAATTTTTATTACCTATCCCGTCTCGTTATTTAATGCTGAAAAGTGTTTAATTGAAATTACGGTAAATTAAACAAAATGCATACAGTAATAAATCCATCTTGGTCTGAATACATTGTAAAGGAGAATGGGCGGTTTCGTCCCCATTGCTGTATCAAGTTGTGGTATATGTCATTTTATAGGTTACCATAATAGCTTCCTTTTATTATATGGCACTAACAATGACAGTCGTGCAGACGAAGAGCTATGAATAATTGTCTTATCTTCAAATTAATGTAGTATTTGTTTTAGTTGTATTGTTGCCGGTTTCGAACTTGCTTGCTTTACATACACCTTTTGCACTTTGAGATCGGTATTATTTTTTTTTTACTTGACTCTTTTTTTTTACTGTGATTTTGGCTGCAACCAAAGCGGTTTAATTTACTTGTTAAAATGGAGAATATAAACTATTGTTTACATGTGGCCGATCTTTAGAACGCCACCGTACATGTGCTCCAGTAATGAGCATAATATAGTATTTGGGCTGGACGAGACATCAAAATAAAATTTTATTGCCAGCAACTTTTCTCACCGCAGTAAATTTGGATTTATACAAGGTGGCGCAAAATTAATCATCCGATTTTATTTTTGAATAACTTTTTTACTAAATAAAAAAAAATAATTTTGAGTGATGGAAATCTTTATTAGGACCTTTAGAATTTTTTCTGTTAAGTGGAAAAGATGATATCCGTCAAGTGGCGCAAAATTAATCACACTATCCAAAGATGTTATAATTTTTGCAAATAGCAATATGCAAATATGATTGACGTAATATTTTACATTTGTGAACTAAACAGCTTACAAACAGACAAGCAATGGAGCGCTATACTCCGCAAGAGCGTGGAATAATTGTGTCAATTTTTTTGACCAATAATCACGTAATCTCCCGTTTTGGCGATTTGGCATGGCCAGCAAGATCGCCCGATTTAACCGCCCCAGGCTTCTTTCTTTGGGGCTACTTGAAGTCGCGGGTTTATGCCAACAAGCCTCAGACAATCACTGCCCTTAAAGAGAACATTCGACAGGAATGCGAACAGTTATCACCGGAAATC
Organism: Machimus rusticus; assembly: GCA_951509405.1. Taxonomy (NCBI): domain Eukaryota; kingdom Metazoa; phylum Arthropoda; class Insecta; order Diptera; family Asilidae; genus Machimus; species Machimus rusticus. The sequence goes on along the minus strand of OX608050.1, from coordinate 17,854,915 downwards.
TTGCGGAAAGTCTTGGAAAATGTGATAAAACAGGCACAAATGTGTATCAACACTGGCGGCACCCACTTGACCGATATCATATTTTCCACTTAACAGAAAAAATTCTAAAGGTCTTAATAAAGATTTTCATGACTTAAAATCATTTTTTTTTTTATTTAGTAAAAAAGTTATTCAACAATAAAATCGGATGATTAATTTTGCGCCACCTTGTATTATTATAACTAACTATTTTTTATTTGTTCGTTTGAATAATAATATTGAATATCATTACTTTTAATGCTCAAGTTTCTTTGCATTCTTTGTTAATATTTTAATGATTTGCGTAGCTACAAAGCTGCCTAGAAAGCATAGGACAGAATATCAACGATAATTTTTGAAATTCCTATCTCTACTTCATTTGGCATTTTTTATTATTTTAACTAGGTAGAACTCACGTGCGTAAGTGGCGGTGGAGTAGCGAAAGGTAGCAATATAAAGTAAAAATCGGCGGTGGAGTACCGAAAAGTAGGCATATAAAGAAAAAATATAGTAGTTAAACAAAACGTTAAATTAGTCATAGTTCTTTCCTTGCACTCGTTTCATTGCTGGTGTCTTGCAATAAAATAAAGGTATGATATGACCCTTGATATGACAATGACCACAACTTGATACATCCTGGGGACGGAGCGCACACAAAGTTGCCCATTCTACTTTCCGAAAGAATCATTAAAACAAATGTCTTAACAACACTTTGACGTCCGTACGCTTAGGAAAAGTTTTGTTTTCTACCGTTGCGCTGGTTTTTCGCAGTAAGATTTCCTCTGTCGCTAGAATTTGATTGCAGTGAATGTGCGTAGTGAAATTGAAGAATACAGAAGTGAAGCACAAAAATCATTGCGACAAACTTAATTCAGCTACTTTTAATTTTTACACAGTAATCAAACTAATAAAACGAAAATATAGAAACCTTCTAACAACTCACTACTGGCTTCATATGACACCAACGTGGTGCCACCGGCATTCAATGATCGGTTTGCAGATGATACCACGTTGAAATCACCGGGCGTAAAAGTGTTAATAACAAATCTTATTCAACTACGTACGCACCGAGACAAATACGCATTTGCTGTGTAAAATGAAATGGAGAGTTTTGTTTTTAATTTTTAATTTCTTACTTTGAAGTTTATTGCTGATTTGAGTAGAAAAATTTATAAGTTCTGATTTGGTTTTGAATAAGTTCTGATTTCGTATTGATAAGCAGCATGAAAACATAATTTATTTAAGTCTGTTTCAATCCTGAATACGCAATCATAGAGTAGTAATCGATCGAGAACAAAAAGTAATTTCGACTTATAAAATAGACTTTAAACATTTGTGGTCGCACTTTGCGTGATCGAAGTGTATAGTCTTTATATTATTTTGTGTATGCTAACATTGATGCTTTTATTTTATAGGTCCACATTTTTCAAATTCTTATTTTACACTGTTACCATGAAATCGACGTAAAAGTTATAGCTGGGTGAGATCAATATGAAATTAAGATTGGTGCTTTTGTACCAGAGTGAAAAATTGGACACCAATCGAATAATTTTGACGTTATGTGCGAAAAAATTTATTGAAATCAAAGGTAACTAAAATCAATTTATAAGAATTTTAGCGACTTTATTAAGGAATTTGTATCCAAAAAGGGCTTTTGCAAGCTCTTTTCATTCGATTCAGATTCGGTTCGAATGATTTCAGGAATAGGTCCCTTGATTAGATTTACATAAAAGATCCAGTACGGATCATCAACGGTGTTCCCGTGTATCACTGCGGATTAAGTTCTGTCACTTCATTCGAACGTAATCGAATGAAGTTCCCATATCGTAATTCTCAGCGGATGAAGATGGAAGTTTTGGAAAAATCAGCTGATTTCCATTGTCAAATTGTCACCAACCAACGAGTGTTCGTTAATTAAGGCGATAATTTATTAAAATAATGGACAAAACGAATGGAAAAGCACCAGAAAAATAAGGAAATTAAAATAATATAAATAATATTATTGAAGATATGAATGAACTGTGCTATTTGTATTTCTAGCAAATACGAGAACGAAATTTTATCGGTAGGTACGAATGAAGCTCGCAATATGCCCATGTATCATGCATGGAATTAATTCAAAATCCGAGCGAATTATCATTCGCCGGATTTTGATTCAACTATGAACTGACTGACTATGATCTGGGGTATTCGATATTTTTTATGCAATGATATTTTTTCAGAACTTGAAGTTTTTGTTCTGAGAGACACGATCGTAGCTGAATATAGATATAAATATTATAAGCCCACCAATTAAAATTTTGTGTTAGTTTTATAAGTCGTTCATTATGTAATTTTGCGTCAAATGGAATTGGTCCGGAGTCGATATCATTATTATTATTTGAGACGAAAAAAGCTCACGTACGCACACACAGACATATTTCTAAAAATGTTGTATTCCGACTCTAGGGACTTCAAAACGTGGACATGCTAAAATTTTTAATTCGAAGAGTCCAGCGTCTCATACAGATAAGCTGAAGATATTTTGCAAGCGTCTCTCATCGCTTTTTCTTGAGTGGGAAATACTCCTTGGATGCGGAAAATGTTTATCGCGGGTTACTAATATATGAAGTATTCCTTTGAGAACTTCTCAGAATAGTCAATTTATCGCCGATTAATGAACAAAGTACAAAATAAAATGATTATTCGATTAATCAAATGAAAATAATCGTTTATTGCATTTATTTGAATAATCGTTTCCACCTCTAAGCATACCATAATAGTTGTCGAATAAAATAAACAAAATAGTGCAAATGCAAAAGAACGTTCCTTACATTTGTTTACATACGTCATACAATTTTGAATCAATGTCATCCATAAGGCATTATTTAAGTGTGTGTAGATACTATTCTCATTTATTTGCGTCATTTGAATGAAAAGTGCCGTAATTTTCAGAATAGTAACTTTACAGCCTTGTCCGATATTTTTATCATTTGCATATTCATTTTTATGTAAATCTAAACAACACGTCCATGCAGCATGACCAACATACCATTGCTCATTGTTGCACTTACATTTCGCACATTACTCAAATGAAAATTTGCATTAAATACAGTAGCGGTTTCAGTGCTCGTATGTATAGCAAATTATTCGCATTTGGATAATTTTCTGAAATTCTGAAATATAAATTGGCATTTTCTTTAATATCTGGATAAGGAAGTATACATATATGTATATATATAGGTATGTTCACCTAAAATTTAAAAACAAGTCGAAATGTTCTTTACATTTTATTTTTATGTAACAACACAAGATTATATGTAATGGTTAGTAAAAAAAGTGAGATGCACATAAGCAATCTTTCAATGTGGATACCGAATATATGTATAAAACACTCGTATGCCAGTTGAAGCGAAATACCCTCTTATAAAATGAAAGAAACCTTATCTTAACTTTCTTTAATTAACGTGGAAACAACATTTTGAGACATATATTGAAAGAAAAAATAGCATATCACTTTTATTATAAATTATAGTAAATTTCATAATCAAATTAATTTATTTATGCAATATATTATTTTAAAATTAGTAATTATTGTTTATTCAGTGGAAACTTACAGACTAAAAACAAGTTCAGTACAAATATAAAAAGGGTAGGAGGTTGATGGTGTACTACTAACTACACCCCCCTAAATGAAAATTATATACATATTACATACTATATGTATAAGTTTAAATCAAGTCATCTGGTGATTACTCACAGCTATGAACTTTAAAAATGTGGCTACCTTGTTCATAGTAGAACGTTTTGCTAAGATGTCTGTCAGCATTAACTATGAAAGCATATGTTGCATTCTTACTATTCCACTGAGTGATCTGCAGGTGTCTGGATCTGATCCCCAGGCCGCATCGACAAGGAGGTTTAGTTTTTCTATAACGAATTCAAAATTCTTTAGAGTAACTTGAAAACACCGTAACACCCTTTCAATTCAATTCATTCAACAGTTATTGTATTGACTCGACATGTTGGTAGCGTACGCCATATCAGGTCTAGTTGCTTTATTTTAGTAACGATCACTACTATTCAACATGGTTTTGCTATGGAACACCATACCAGCCATTTGCTTTTTGCCGCCTTCTATTCTTGGTGAAGAATTTTTGGAGATATGGACAATCCCATCTAAAGATGTTTTATCTTTAACTTTTGGATACCACCTATAACCACTACGTTTAAGACTATGCATAACTTTTCTAAATTTTAAAACTTCCGGTCTTTCCATATAAATTGTTTCAGATAGAGTCCAATTTAGGTACGCTGTTCGAATTGATTTTTGCCTAGTTACGGGTACTATACATGCGTTTTTTTAAAGTCAATTCTTTCTTTCTGTGTATAACCAGAGACAAGTTAATTAATAAGAAATTCCAATGCGAACAGATTGAAACATTTTGAAAATTAACCTAAGCATGATAGCTCCAGGCTAGCCTGGAGAAACCCATAAGTTCCACACGTCATGCTCTTGTGGATTATGTGCTTGAGCTGGATCGTGTCGATTTCTTTTGCAAGGTGGCAGTATACCTCCGATTCTGCGTACATACATAAAGATATAAGTTTAGAGTCCTTATGAACTTTTAATTTATTTAAAATGTCAATTTTAGTAAGAACATGGAAGTCTTTTTAAGAAGTATCAACGAAATCTAGCGTATTTCGTAAATGGCAATGAAAAATATTAAGAGCAAAATTATTGCTTTTTGCTATATAAAAATGATTTTTTTTTTAACTTACTCTCAAGGCATTTCTAATTCTAGCTAAAATTAATTAAAATTGTTGAAATTATAGAGCTGTAAGCTCACCAATTTTCAACATTTTGTCTTTAAACATGGATGACATGATTAAACGAAAATCGGCGTGAAATTTTACCAGACTACAAAAAGGATATCTTTGCCTTTGCGTTCTGGATCTTTAATTGAAAAGCATATGCAATTGACCCAAAAGTAAATAATTTAACATTTGGTTCTTTTCACTTGCACAGTTTTTAGGGAGCTTCCCCATTCAGACTAAAAGATGCACACCGGTTTCGAATGTAATTTGCTGTTGTGACTGCTTCTGCGCTTTCAACTAGCGTCTTCTTCTTTCTTTCCGAAAGACCATTCTGCTGTGGTGTTTTCAATGGTGCTCACTTGTTGCTTAATGCCGCATTTATTAAAAATTGTTGTCTGCCCGTAATATTTTTATTTTCTTTCCGGTAAATCTTTCTACTTTTGCTTTAAATAGTTGAATTTTTCAAACGCTTCGTCTTTGTGTCTCATCAAATACAACTTGGTCCATCTGGTAGCATCATCAGTGAAAGCCACGAAAAATCGAGTACCACCTTCTGATATTACACGTACGACCATATAAGTCGCTATGGATCAATTCTAATTTCTCAATACGCCTAATGTTTCTTTTCTTTGGGAATGGAAGTCAATTGATCGACAGATTGGAAAGAACTTGCTGTTTAAATTTACTTTAACTCCAACAACTTTGTTTTGTTTTACTACACCAAAATATGTTTTATAGTTTAAATGCCCGTATCGCTGATGCCATAAAAAACATGTTTCTTTTTCGTTTGTGAAATAAGCCTCTTCCGCGATTACGTCTTACAACCCTTTAATTTTTGTGGCTTGCAATATAACGTCATTTTAAATATTAATTACTGTGGCTTTATCACTGCTGAAACTTATTTTGCATCCGTTGCCTATAATTTTCCGTAGATGATTTAATATTTTTTAAGTTTAAAAGCTTTCCCAGATTTTTCATTTTTATTTTTCGAACGCTCTTGAATTGAATTGAATTTCTCCAAGGTTTTGATACTGCTTTTGGGTAATTTACCCTGGGATTCAATCACTATTCGGAAATTTTCATACTAGTCTGGCAGACTATATAAATATAATAGTTGTCTATTTCGATGCCTATATGTTTTCAATTTATCTAGAATATCGAAAAATGATAGATGCTCTTTCATAGATGGATTACCTGTTAATTTGTTTAGGATTAGCTGCTTGAAGAGTATAATTTAGTTAGTTATGCCTTTGACATAATCTCCTATCAAATTATCGCCCCCAAATTTAAAATCCATGACTTCCCGCTCCGCTTTATTTACGTTCGGGTTCGTTTTGATACAACATCTCATCTGGTGTCTCTCAGGGTAGTGTGGAGGGCTTCCTCCATTGATTTAAGTTTCTTCTTTCCATTTTAGTTATTAAAATTTTTGATTAATATTTAAAGATGAAGTTTTATTAAACTATTTATTTAATTTTTTTTATAAATATTATTTTACTTTAAATAATAATTTTTTTTTTAATTAAAATCACAAAAGTTAATGTTGCTTGAATAATGAAATCGCGACTGGAAAAATAGAGAACTTTTTCTAAGTCATTTTTAATCGTCGTTACTTTGATTAAAATAATTATATTTTTTCTGTGAAAACTTTATACTTGAGCTGCCACAGTAGTAATCTTGGTAATTTGATCTTTATAATGTCCATAAACGGCGATGTTGCGATATTAATTAGATACTCAGATATACTAATTTATGTTGATGATATGAAAATCTTTAAACGAATTTCCAACTCTTCTGACTTTTTACTCCTCCAAGATGACCTCTTCAACTTCTCCGCGTGGTGCCAGAAAACTTTCTTGACTTGAATATCTCTAAATGCCAGTCAATCACTTATTCCCGCAAACGTCTTCCAGCCACCCTTCGACTATATTTTCATTTTGATGAACCCATTGCTTCTGTCAGCTCCTTACGCGATCTGCGTTATCTGTGATAGTGATCTCAACTACCGTTCCCATATTGTAAGAAAAGCCAATTCCGCGTTAGTCTTTGTTAAACGCTGGTCCAAAGAGTTCTCAAATCCTTATGTCACAAAAGACATTTTCTTCTGCTTTGTTAGACCCTTTCTTGAATATGCCAGTCAGGTTTGGTCGACAACCTTAACTTTTCTCTCTGAGAATCGTTTTAAACTGATTAACCATCATACCCTAACCGGTTCTATCGTCTATCCTGATCTCTTACATAACGTATCCCTCTACACAAACCCCTGCAATGTAAGACCCTTTCCACTCTTTCACTCTTGACAGTCACCGCACTAACCGTGGATATTTCAAACCCATTACTCGAATGCTGCGTAAAGTTAATAATTCTGCTCCCTTCGACTTTCACGTAGATAAAGTCTCCTTTAGGTATGCCCTCTACATGAATGATCCCCCTTCTTAACCATCGCCTCCTCTTGGCTCCTTTACCTCTCTTAACAGTAGGCAATGATAGTTAATGATGAGTATTTCTAAATAATGCCCGGTAATGCTGAGTAATGCCGGGTAATGCTTTGTATAGTACGGTAATGGTGAAGTAACAATACCATAACTTGATAATGGTCATTAAATGTTTTGCAGTACCATTTGGTAATTTGTGTTTCTTGCATTACTTGTAATAGAACTGGGAATGGTAATGCATTTCAGAATAATGCATTGTTTTACTGTCCTGATGTAAATGATTGGTTATATTGTATGTATTAGCAAAAACAGATTGTTATCTACGTACTAATCTGGTTTTCGTAAGTCCCACAGTTGTGAAACTGCTATATAGTGACAAATTGATTGTTTTGGCCCTCTTAGACTTTAATAAGGTTTTTTATATTATAGACCATTCGAAGCTGCTAAATAAGCTACCTACAAATTTCAATTTCTCTGTTACTGCTGTTCAACTTCTATTCAATTATCTTAGTGGATGCAATCAGTATGTTCTACAGATGATGTCCAAATATACGTGACTGGCTGTTAGCTAAATTTAGGATTGTATGAATCGTGTAAATGATGTTCTGAGAAGAATTTACGCTTGGATTATGCTTTAATTATTAATACGTCGTAATGCAGTGCCCTTGACATTTACCGTAACGAGTTTATTACGACCATAACTTATGATGGTAATACGATTGGCTTTGTCAAATAAATAATGTTATTTGTAAGTTACATACCAGCCTGTGCCAGCTTTGGATAAGATCTGATATTCTATCGACAGATAGAATCGGGCCCTCATTCTGCCACACTTTGTTTATGGCAGTGTAGTGTTTTCGTCGCTCGATGCCGCGTGTAATACATGTGACACACAGCTAGTATAGAAACCATGGTTATGTCCATACTATGTATGGTAACAGACAGCAATTTAGTGTTAACTGACAAATGTAAATTGGGTTGAAAGTTTTTCCGTGGGTCGAAATCGGCGCTGAAAACCGTAGAGGATACTGGATATTACGGTAAAACCATAGAATTGATACTACGCTTATACCAGCTTGCTCACTTCGTACAATGCTGGTATTCAGCGGCACACACGTAGTTTATCCATTTACTATGGTATCTATACTAGCTGATAGTAGATTTAGCTATGCTTTAGAATTAACAATTCAATTTTTGGCATGCCGCTTGTTACCTACCTCGTCCATCATAACCTGAAATTGTTTCACAAAATAGTTTAAGTTCAACAACCAGAGTATCTTTATAATAGGTTGAGATTCTTGCCATCTCCAAGGTACTTGAAAATATTAATTCCCCAAATTCAATCCCGTTTTGGTACGCGTTCATTCTTTGTTCAGTGTGCTCGAATCTGGAGTCGGCTACCGCTACATATTCAATAAACGGTGTCCAACTGATCCTTTTGCATAAGTTTCCGCGAATATATTCTAAATTAAATAGTGAGCATACCTCGATCAATCTCCCTTTCTCTCTTCATCTCTCCACCCTTCTTTCTCTTGATGGTTCTTCTATTTTGTTTCATCTCCATTTCTTCATATTTCTTCTTCTCTTTACTTCGTTTCTTTAGGTCTTTAGTTAGTTAGCTTTGTATATTTGTACGATTTAGTTTGAACTTATATTGGTTAAAGTATTTTGAAGTTATGTATCTCCCATATGAACTTTGCACGTAAAAGATTTATCCTTGTATACTCTTACTAATAAATTATTATTATTATTACTAATGGACCAAATTTCATGCACCAATTATAATTTACATTAGTTTAAAAATATTTGGAAATTGGTCCTTATTTTTTTTATTGTAGATTTCATCCTCCATTTTCAGTTTTTTTCACTATTAAGCTAAAATAATAGGAAGACTAGAAAAGAAAAACAAATAAGTACAATCTATACAAGTAAATAAACAAATTAAAAAAAAAAAATGCAAATTTTAATATTGCTCAAAGGCTTAGAATTAAATAGCACTTTTTAAATTTTAATTTTTCTTCCATTTCTGATTACAGCAAATAGATGGCTATGAACCAGGTGTTGATTATCCGGCGTACGACAGCGTTCCAAAAGGACTATCATTTTCTTGCCAAGGACGTTTACCTGGCTATTATGCTGATGTTGAGACTCGTTGCCAGGTATATACACATATAATGAAATTTTAATGTCAAATATATTGAAACGAATCATATTATTACACCCTCACTAGGTATGGCATTGGTGTTTACATTCTGGCCACGTATATTCCTTCCTCTGCCCAAATGGGACTGTCTTTAATCAAGCATACAGAGTTTGTGATTGGTGGACCAATGTCAATTGCCCTTCTTCAGAGCAACTTTACCAGAATAATGAAGAGTTGTATCGTGATGCCGGCGGAAATCCTATTTGATATGAGGCTCAATATAGAAATCAGTCTGCAGAAACGACTACACAAATAATCCCAAAACTAAACAGACTGCAGAAACCCGAAATAAACGCTCAAAAGTATCACAAAAATGCAAAAACTACTTACAGGGGATCACTTAGATACTCAAATGTGAACAGCTTTCAGAGAGAAACCACAACCTCTAGAAACTCTGTGACTGATGAATTAACAGAATATAAAAGTAAAATAAAGAACAAGTACAATATTGACTATGATCACACATTGGAAGAAGAGTATGAAATCATTGAAGCCATTGAGTGATATCTTTAATTTTTGTAAATATTGCTTTCTTTTGTAAGCGCATTTTGTACATATTTTTATTTATGTGATAATTTATATTCAGTATTAAACTTTTATTTAAGAATATAATTTTGTTTTCTTTGTTAATAAATATAAAAATACTTTCTTCTAAAACAAAATTCATAATTGTACCCAAACCATTAGTCTAGGCCGATTTCATTCTTTTTCTTTTAATTTTATTAAATCTTATAAAATATTATAAAGCTGGGCTAATATATTATTAATGGTTTCACTACTTAATCCAGATCTTTGTTTTGTCGGCATTGTTGATGCGGCAATAAACGAGGGCTCAACCGATGCCTGACTCAAGAGAACCGCCAGAATAACCTCAGCCAATTTTGCTATATCTATTTGCTTAAAGGAAATAAATTTCGAGCGTTCTAGGACATTGCATACTGTTAAACGGCATTCTTTGCGCGTAAGCAAGGCTGTCCAATTATTGACACAAATTTAAATTTATTTGTGGTATAATGTCTTTTTATGTTTTCCAATAGCCGGCCACACACGGGACGGTTTTTGGCGTACAAGCACGCGCACGATTTTTCCACGGTTTTAATTTTTTATCATCTGTTAAGATGAATTGATCCGACATTAGATTGTGAACCTCCCCTCCCCCCACCGGTAGGTGGATTGCCCCCTTCCCAACCTCAGCGGTAGGTGATCGAGTCTGGTACCATTGGATAGCTTTTCAAAAAATATTTGAGACGTTTTTTTTCTTTTGTGTAGATCGTGAGATATTTGTCCTTTCCGAAACCTTTTTTACACTATCACATCCTCCCCCGCACTCCCTGTACCGAATTGAAAAGAAGTTTTAGACAAAAGTTACGTATTTTTTCATGAAGCATCCGAATCTGCAAAAAAATGGGTGTTGCCCCCACCCCCGCCCTCAGAGGTGGGAGTGGGGGTAAGGGTTGATAGAGTTTAATACTTCTTTTAAAAATATTTTACCCCTATTTTTTTGTTTTCCGATGCGATGTGTTTTTTCCAAAATATTCGACCGTTCCGGGACTTCTGTCACACCCTGCACACATGCGCACACACACACACACACGCGCGGGATGCTGAACGGACCGTACCTCCTCGTGGTGTATCCTGGGTTACGCTAAGATGGTCCAAAACTTATATAAAAAGCTATACTTTCAAATCTGTAAACAGCATTATTTCATTTTATTTGGTTAATTATAGCAATGTTCCCACCACTTCCCAGCCATAAAAATATTTTTTTCTGTCAATCCCAAGCCTAAAATTTATAACGTCCATTCACTTTACACTCGAGGGGCAGAAATCAGCACTTTTTTAATATCCTCCTTTATTATATCGCTTTAGCAAAACCTTCTATATTACAAGCCGTGAAGTGGTCCGGCGCACGCACACATCTATAGGGCAAAGTGGTCTGACAGTTTAAAGAAATCCAATTGAGTCTTATGGGGAACGTCGCAAAATTGGGAAAAAAATCGCGGCAGCTTCCAAGCTATAGCTTGTATCGAAAAATCATCTTCACTCAAGGTTACTTTAAGAAGTTCTCCTTGTAATTATTAATACTTTTAATCACCTTTTCGAACAAAGAATATGAAATTTCCGAGTTTAACCAAAACTCAACAGAAAAGTCGGGCGCCGGACCACTAACAAATATACGGCAGAAGTGCGAATTGGCTCCGAACCGAACCGAAGAATCGAAAATTTCCTGTTTTTTCGCTGGAAATTCATTAATGTTTTTGGCCTATATGGAGTAAAAGCCCATATGGTATTAATTTTTTAAGACTTGTATGTCTCTAGTGTCCAAAAAACCCGATTAAATCCAATTTTTCCAGCATATTTCATCAAGCGTCCATAAGACTAAATGTAAATTTCTCGAACTGTCAGACCACTTACGCACACATGCAAGAGGCCACTTCACGGCTTGTAATATAGAAGGTTTTGGCTTTAGGAATGAAAACCAACATCGTCTGTGGGCAAAATGGCGTACAAACAAAGTTTGTCACAAAGATTGTCACAAGTTTGTATGCCAAAAACCGTCCCGTGTGTGCAACAGAAGAATATTATTTCCTTTTCATTCTCTCGAGAATCTTTGGAGTGAAATATTCATTCGCGAATGAATATAAGTGAGAAGAATGTATTTTTTTTCATTCACGAATGAATTTTTCCGAACCCTGGACCTTCCATATTTAAAAACTTTTTATATTAAAAAACTGTATTATATTATTTTAGTTATTGATTTTATTAAAATATTGGATCTGAAATAACACGTTGACTCTGTAGATAACATTTGCGAGACTGACTCAATTTGTTTTTCACCGCCACCTTCATTTGGAATTGAAACTTTCTTGGTTGCTGCGATTTCTTGTTTTCTTTAGAACGATGTGGTACTCCGCCACAGATTGTCTGTTCTCAACGGTTTTATGATGGGAGATTTTTTCCAATAAATGTATTATATCCCATCTTTATTTACATTATTGTTTTGCACAAAATCGGTTAAGTTGTTCAATATTTAGAAATTACTTACGACGCGTTGTTCAATACAATAGTTAGATATTAGTTTTGCTTTTTTTTTTGCAGCAAAGCTATGATTTATATTATTTCATCTCATTTTACATATATGCTTACACTTAAGGTATGTGACTAAAATAAATCCTGAGCTTGTCTACTTGGGTGAGTTACTGGCTCGCCACAATGATTGTGTATTAAAAAAAAATTTAATAAATTACACTGTGTTAATCGTACTTCAAATAAATATATCATGGATATGAAGGCTTTAATATGCTGAACCTACAATATATGTATTTCTGAAAATGAAAATTTTCCTGCACATCACGTTTTTTAGAAATATTGGGTTGAAAAGTGAAAAAAGTTATATTTGAATACTTCTTCAAAATTAAGGGGTTATCGCTCGATTGTGAAACATACTGAGGGGAACCTTTTCTCCCACTCTTTTTTATTTGACGATTTATAAAATTCTTCCTTTGATTTAATAAAATTCTTTTCTTCTAAAATATTATTAAAATATTATTTCCTTTTATTAATTTTTTATTTTTTGGAATTACAATATTAATTTTTTGTGACACTCTGTGTCTCAACAAAAGAAAATCGAATTCTCTCTTTTAAAAAGCTTACTTGATAAAAACAAATATTGTCGCGCTTGCTTGATAATTATTGGAAGCTTGATAATTGTTGGAATCTTTTATTTCCACAATACCTTTAATAAAAGATTAGATCCTTAAATATCTATGTATATAAAATCAGTTATTTATAAACTTTCTTAAAATTTTCTCATAGAAAACGTTTTTCATGAACCTTTGCTTAGGCCCTATGAAATAAATGAACTGCGGACATAGGAGGAGGACTTCCATGCAAAAATGTATCTTCTGAATAAATCTTGATAGACCTTTCAAATAACTGAATTTTATAAGTGTAATTAAACATTAAGATTGTTTTTAGAAATATGTTTCGAGCTTCTACGTCATTCGATTATTTTTTAATAAATTTTCAAAAATTGGCAATATAAGGATTTTTTCACTTTTCATACCTACTATTATTACTCAAAAACCTGACGTGTTGGACAATTTTTATTTTCGGTTTCGTAATTTACAGACCCATTATGCCTCCAGGTATAAAAAAAGCAAATTTGTTGACCAGTGTTATATGTGTAATTACAAAAACGCTTAAATAAGATTTAATTGATAAATATTGTAGATTTATTTACTGAGTAGAAGAGAGATTTTGTTAACATTATAATTGCCAAAAATAAAGTGAATTTTTTGTTGTGTTTCATCTTGTAATATATTTTTCATTCATCTAGAGCCTTAGGCCTAGATCTTGTTAAGACGTGTGTTTCTTTATAAGGTAATGTACCTTTTATGAATATTCTAAAAAAAGTGGAAATGCATATTAAAAATGAGTCAAACCTATTTAGGGTTTTTCTAAAAATAATTAAATAAGCAATTATTCTAATAAACTTAAAGATTTGTTCATCCTTTTATTTTTTGAGGATTAACAACTACAGCCTGTTCCTACATATTTGGGTATCTAACCTAATCTTCATCTTTTTTAATATATAAACTTTATAAAAAGCCACACTCACATGAATTAAGAAAGCTATATTTAAGCTTTGGAAAATTGCATAAGTTTTGCTAAAAAAAATGATGGTTTTTGGTTACGGTCATTTTTGGTTTCCGAATGAAAATAAGCTGGATTTAAAGCAAGATCTGTTGGGTATTCGGTTGTGAAACCTAGTTTTATACGCCTAAAAGCTTGATGTGGTTGATGTCCACAATTTTAGTAGTCGTATTGGTATTTTACCTGAATGATTTAGAACAAATTGAAATGTGTTTTATCTTTGGCTAATTAAATAAAATTTAATACAGTATAATGTTAAAAAGCCAGTTAGTCGAAATGAATATTCAGAAATCAAGTATACTTTCTCTTATGTAAAACTTTGGGAAAGTTATAAAAATTGGGAAATTTAAAACAGAATGTAAATTTAATAATTTTAATATGAATTCTTACTGTTAACTGATTAGTTATTATTTGAAGTGAAGAGATTATATAAGATTAATTTAGAGTTTTTATTAAAATTACAAAGCTCTGCTATTCAGTACTCGGGAGAAATTCTTTTAAATCAGAGCAATGCAAAATCATAAGTCTTATTAAAATTCAATAAAAATACTCAGTGAAGTGGAATTTTTATGCAACGCTTTTTTCGTATTATACGTTACACTAGTGCCGACATATTTTCATAAATTCCAACTCATAAACAGACCATCTTCTACCCAAACACATGTTAAAATTTTAAATGTGTGAGTCGCTCAGAAGTCAAATTAAAATTGAGATTTGCGTTCTGTGCTCAGTTTAATTTTGCGCGGAATATGGTTGATTGCAGGCGTAAGTTTTATTCCAAGTGTTTATTTACGCGAAAAATATTTTATTTCCAGCGATCATGTAAGTAACTGAGAAACTAGGCACTTTTGTAAGCATGAAAAACACATAAAATAAACAGAGGCCTTGCGAATCGAAGTTGCACATAAATGAAAACAATTTCATGGTATTGGCCGGTCAAGTCACTCTTGTGGCAACACCTGTGTTGAGATCACTGAGCATGTGCATACATCGATCGGCGGAACCCGAAAGACATTCACCAGGCGACTGTGCGGCTTTCTTGAGTGGAGTTGATCACCTTCATCCGATGTAAAAATTAAGCAATCATAGCTGAATAAGTTGACTTAATGTTTCTCAAAAATGTTATATATAAAATTTCACCAGGGGCTAAACTATAGAAGTGAATTCCTTGGTACGCCACTTGCCCAAGACCAGTGGTTTTTGCAGCGATAAAACTGGGCTGAGCCGCAGACATTGTTTCCGAATATCGTCGAGGCGAGTCAAAAGCGTGTGTTGCTGAGCTGGTGGCTAGCACTTGCTATTCGAACGGGGCACGGCTTAGCACCTCGGAGCCTACCTAACAGTTTCATTAATGGTGATAACACACAGCCAGCTCAGTTCGCGGTTGGCTGCCTTTGCGGCATCTTTTACTACAATTAGTAATCAGCTGGTGTCTGAAACTTCTGCGATACCGCGGGCTTTTCGTAGAACCTCGATGGATGCAAGACGATAACATGAGAAAATCTGATTTACCAGAGTCTATTAAATTGTATTGTAGCTATAGATAAATGGTTAGATGGTTTCGCAATTAATAATGCATGAAAGTTTATTACCTAGTACTTAATGCAGGTTTTCTTTGATTCAAAGACGGAATAAATTAACGTAATTGTGGGAAGGCAAGAACAAATCTTGAGGTGTAAAATTTCTATTGGATTATTGTAAGAAAACCTTCAGAAATTTTTACCTTAAATAATTCTATCATTGCATCTGTGCGTTTATAAAACTCTTTTCGAAGTGTGCCAGTATATGGGTAAGATAGGGGAATAACCCATTTTTCGAGAAAAAGTTGATTTGAGCAGCATTTATTTGCATTGTAAAAAACTAAAACTGTGCATATTCTTTTTACTGTGTAGATTGTAGAACTTACCTACCCTACTGTGGGGAAGACATCTAAGTGAAATTTTTAACAAATCCATATATTTTTTTAAGTACATTCAATATCTACATAGTATATCTATCGATAATGCGTAAAAAATTTTAAACCGAAATCTTACATATATACATATGTACCATACCTTTTCTCATAAATTAATTTCTTTGAGCTTGCGTTATCGCTGCTTCAGTGACGAATCATCGTTAGAAAATTGTTGTTCTGATAATGTTTCGTAGTAGGCTGTTTTTAAGCTTTTTTATTCTTAATATTTATATTCTTGTTTACAACATTAAGTCCAAAAAAGGTTAAAATGTAGAATTTTGACTTAACGACAGTTACTCCGGTTACATGTCGGATTGAGGACTTGACTTGAGATTGAACTGACAGTTCAATCCGCGGCGCTAGCTTTCCGACTTGAGAGCTTGACTTCAAGCTGGCTTGAAAATATATTTGACACTTCGTACAAATTTGCTGCGAAATACATGATGGAGGGCGCAATTTTTTATTATGATTTCCTTTATTCAACGCTCATGACCAGAAAATAACACACAACTGACCTAAGACGCGACTGACAACTAATATCAAAACTCAAGCGCTCAAGCCGCGGTTACATGGTTTTGGTTCAAGTCGATTCGATAAATTTTTCGGATCGACTTGAGTCAAGTCAACTTGAAGTCGATCCGAGGTTACATGACTTTCAAATCTACTTGAAGCTTCAAGTCTGCATGTAACCGTAGTAAGTGGTAATTATTTTAAAAGCAATCAACCCATTCTGCGAACAGACTTTTAAAGTCCTTTAATGCCATGTCTATTGTATTTTTAATAAAAATATTAAAAACTTCAGTTGAAAGTGTGTTAGAGAACATACATGTAGGATAGTTTTGCAGCTCTCATCATCTCAACGAGGGACCAGCCTTGCCGTTGCACTTTTCGGCTACCGCTAGATTGCAGCAAATTGAAATCTACTCGTTGCACGGCGAGAGCAGATGCAGTGGAATCGTGGAAGTGGACAGACAAGTGGATTTTGACTAATTTTGATATCGGTGCTAGTGGACTTACTTTTTTTTTGCAGTGACTTTACTTATTTAATTTACTACTAACTTAATTCTTGAACCTACCTGTTAGTGAAATACTTCGTCAATAAAACAGTGATAATAAATCAAAACATCTACTCTTCATTTCGCTACCCACGATCCTACAAATTGGGGGCTCAACCGGGATCTCCTGCATAAGAAGAGTTAGATCAACGGAGTCTTTTCTAGAAGTTTACGCAGCAAGTACCAAATCAAATTAAATTTTGAAAGCCTAAATCTTGTTATTAAGTAAATCAATATGCCGTCGAATAAGAAAATGCAACGACAGTCACAAAATTTAAGCGCTGAAAGGGACGATGATATGATTGAATCATCATTACCTTCTGTTATGAAGCCGCAAGATCTTCGTGATATTGATATTTTAATGAGGCCTTTCTCTGGTAATGAAAACGTCAGCATAGCACAGTGGTTTAGAGATTTTGAGAATTATGCGGATTTATTTAAGTGGAGCGATTTGCAAAAGATGATATATGTTAGACGCCTTTTACGTGGTCCCGCCAAAGCATTTGTAGATTATGAAGCCAAGCCTTTGGACTATACAACCTTAAAAGTCCGCTTAACTCGCGAATTTCAAGAAAAGGTAACCAGTGCTACCGTGCATAAACAGTTACAGATGCGTAGGAAGAAGAGAGATGAGTCTTTGCAAGAATACTTATACGAGATGATGAATATTGGTAGTCAAGCGCATGTTGAAGATGGTGCAATTATGGAATATGTTATTGCGGGGATAAATGACTCTGAAATTAATAAGGTTGTTTTGTACGGTGCAGAAGATATGCGTGAATTTAAAACCAAACTAAAAGTGTACGAAAATTTTAAGAAAAATAGCGGTAATACTAATAATGACCAAAAATCCATTTCCAAACCCCACAGTTCAAATAGAGAGGAGCAAAACGGTAGTTCTAAGTCTCCTAATAAAGACAGTAAGCGAAATAACAGGCATTGCTTCAATTGTGGTAGTACTGCACATGAATTTTATAATTGTCCGGACAAGAGTAAGGGCCCAAAATGCTTCCGCTGCCATCAATTCGGTCATAAAGGGCAGCAGTGTGAACAATTTTCGAAGAAAACGGAACCAGTAATATCCACTAGCCTAGCCGAAGATAGAAAAGCGTATTGTAGTGTTAAAATTGGTGATATTACCTTGGAAGCATTGATAGACACGGGCAGTGATATAACATTAATTAAAGAAACTGACTTTAATCAAATAAAATCTACGCTTAATATTCTTTCATCTGGAATTACGGTGGCTGGACTAGGTAGTGAAGTGAAAACGAAAGGATGGTTCATTAGTGATTTAATTATAGACAATGTTAGATTTGTAAATATTGCTATACACGTCATTTCAGACAATGTAATGAGGCCGAACATGGTAATTGGTATGAATTTATTATCTAAAGCAAAAGTTTTAATTACGAACGGTGGTGCGAAAATAGAAAAGGTGAACTTTGAACATTCCGAAGATAAACCTGCTGAAATGTCCTGCATTGATCAACTTCATGCAAGTGATAACGCGATTGATAGTTTATTAATAGATGCTCAAGATATTCCAGAACTGGGCCATATTCAGAATAAAGACATTATTATTAAATTGAATGAGATTATTAAAACTTACCGACCAGAAAAAACAGAAGAGTCACCAGTTAGAATGAAAATTACTGTTTTAGATGATATTCCTGTGTATCAACCCCCTCGTCGATTAGCGTTAAAGGAACGAGTTTTTGTAGAACAGCAAGTAGCAGAATGGATTCAAAATGGTATTGTTCGAGAAAGTTTCTCCAACTACGCTAGCCCGATAGTCCTCGTTAAAAAGAAGGATGACACTTTGCGACTCTGTGTAGATTATAGAAACTTAAATAAAAAGATATATAGAGATCGGTTTCCTATTCCTATAATTGAAGAGCAGATTGATTTATTATGCGATGCCAAGTTCTTTAGTACATTGGATTTAGCTAACGGCTTTTTTCATGTCAGCATTGAAGAGGAAAGCATTAAATATACTGGATTCGTAACTCCTCATGGGCATTTCGAGTTCTTAAAAATGCCCTTTGGATTGTGCAATTCGCCTCCGACCTTTCAACGGTTCATTGTTGCAATTTTTCGTCATTTTATACAAGCTGCAAAAGTTATGATTTATATTGATGATTTGATTATACCGTCGAAATCAGAAGAAGAAGGTTTTGTAATATTACAAGAGGTGTTGAAAGTCGCTAAAAATCACGGTTTAGAAATTAAATGGAAAAAATGTAAACTATTACAAACAGAAGTAGAATATCTTGGAAATTTAGTTTCAAATGGAAAAGTCAAACCGTCGCCCAGTAAAACAAAAGCAGTCTTAGGATTTCGAGAACCGCGAACGCTTCAACAGGTGCAAAGTTTTTTGGGTTTGGCTGGATATTTCAGAAAATTTATTCAAGATTTTGCGACCAAAGCCAGACCGTTGACCGAATTGTTGAAAAATGGAGTAAAGTTCGATTTTAATGAAGAGTGTAGAAGATCCTTTGCACAACTTAAGGAATCTTTAGCTAGTAGTCCTGTTTTAAGTATATTTCGGCCAGGAGCAACCACAGAATTGCATACAGACGCTTGCATGTACGGATATGGTGCTTGTTTATTACAAATTGATCCCTATGACAATAAGTTGCATCCTATTAGTTACATGAGCAAGAAAACGACTTTAGCAGAACAAAAGTACAGCAGCTATGAGTTGGAAGTTTTGGCTGTAATAGCGGCGATAAAAAAGTTCAGACCTTATTTATTAGGTCAACCTTTCAAACTCGTTACGGATTGTAAAGCCTTCGAAATGACCCTGAAGAAAAAGGATTTAGCCACACGCGTTGCTCGTTGGACGTTGCTGTTGGAAGAATTTGAATTTACGGTAGAACATAGAAGTGGAAACCGAATTAAACATGTAGATTCCCTCAGTCGAAATCCTGTCTCTATGGTAATATCAATTAACGATACAGTTTGGAAGCAACTACAGAAAGCACAGAAGGAGGATGAAAACTTACAAGCAATCTTTGAGATACTCGCAACAAAACCGTATAAAGATTATACAACCCATAATGGACTGTTGTGCAAATGCGTAGAAGGAAATATGCTTTATGTAGTACCTGGACCAATGGAAGACTGTATTATTCGCAAAACTCATGAGCAAGGGCATTTTAATTTCAGAAAAATGGAAGAAATAATTAAGAAGGAGTTCTACATTGCTCAATTAAAGGAAAAGGTTGATAAATGTGTACGAAATTGTGTACAGTGTATCCTTGCAAATCGGAAAGAAGGAAAAGGTGAGGGTTATTTACATCCTATCCCTAAAGGCGAAGGTCCGTTAGATACTCTTCATGTTGATCATCTTGGCCCAATGTCAGTTACTCCTAAAGGATATAAGTATGTTCTAAGCATCATCGATTCATTCACCAAGTTCATATGGATTTTCCCTACTAAGTCGTTGTCTGCAGATGAAGCTATCAAAAAATTAGAAGTCATGGCTGCGACATTTGGAAATCCACGAAGGATTATAGCAGATCGCGGTGGGGCCTTTATCGCCAACGCTTTCAAGAAGTACTGCGAAGAAGAAAAAGTAGAATTGATGCACATTACCGCCGGTGTACCACGTGGGAATGGTCAAATTGAGAGGTCTCACAGAATTGTCATCGCTGTCCTTACGAAGCTTTCTATTAATGATCCATCTAGTTGGTACAAGCAAGTAGGAAAGGTTCAGCAATTTTTGAATAGTACTTACCAGAGAGCAATCAACACATCTCCATTTAAGCTGCTGACTGGAACATCAATGAAATTGAAAGAAAATCTGAACATCAGGGAAATTATAGAACAAGAAGTAAATGAAATTTATCAAGAGGAAAGAGACGAGTTACGAGAAAGCGCCAAAAAAGCTCTTTTAAAAATTCAGGAAGAGAACAGAAAAACTTATAATAAGAAACGTAAATCACCCCTAATATATAAAATTGGAGATTTAGTGGCGATCGAGCGAACACAGTTCGGCACAGGCCTCAAGATTAAATCGTGTTATTTGGGTCCTTATGAAATTATTAAAATTCGATCGCACGAGAGATTCGAGGTTAAGAAAGTAGGTGAACATGAAGGTCCTTTGCGTACTACAACAAGCGTGGATAAAATGAAACCCTGGACGGAGTATTATAGGCGCAGAAATTCATCATCTGAGGCAGATGAGGTAGAAGATGGCCGAGTGTAGGATAGTTTTGCAGCTCTCATCATCTCAACGAGGGACCAGCCTTGCCGTTGCACTTTTCGGCTACCGCTAGATTGCAGCAAATTGAAATCTACTCGTTGCACGGCGAGAGCAGATGCAGTGGAATCGTGGAAGTGGACAGACAAGTGGATTTTGACTAATTTTGATATCGGTGCTAGTGGACTTACTTTTTTTTTGCAGTGACTTTACTTATTTAATTTACTACTAACTTAATTCTTGAACCTACCTGTTAGTGAAATACTTCGTCAATAAAACAGTGATAATAAATCAAAACATCTACTCTTCATTTCGCTACCCACGATCCTACATACATACATGCACCATAATTGGCTTAACTACCAAATCCTACTGCTAATGTGGCCACTCAACCAGCTATATATTTTCGTTTTCATCAAGTTTTCCAAGAAGAAACATTTTTAGCATCAAGTTAACGATGAACTTGAAATGACGGGTGAACTCGATTGTTTTATTATTCGGAAGTTATTTTTCAATCAAAGATCTTGTAAACTTAAATTATTCAAAATACTAAAAATAAATAGTTTGATCAATCAAAAATATATTAATAAAAATATAATAAAATTAATTATTAATAAAATATTTAATATTATAAAAATGAATTAAGAACCTAATAGGATAACAAAAGAAGTAACCAAACTATTGTAGTATCTGTCTGAGGCCATGTAGTTTTTGAATTAAAAAAGAACGATGAGAGAGCAGCAGCAAGAAGCACGAGAACCCCGTTCACGATTAAATTAAATTTACCGCACTTCAATTCTCGCTGTCGTCAAGCCCAAAAAGTTTATTGTTAAATCTAATTATAGATTAGAAACATTAAGGCCACCGTAATTGCTATAAGGACTACAATTTTTCAACATTTCTAAATTTTATAAATTGTAAACTTAGATAATTCCAATGTAAACTTAAAAATTCGCTTAGTATTGTAAGGACAGAATTAAATATTACATAAGTCACATGTCAGGGATAAATATGAGAATTTATAACAGACGTTGATCACATTCATTGTTCGAACAACAACGCTTAGAACAACCTTTTCATTGGTTTTCTTCCTAAATTTTTTATTTTCTTAAACTTCTTAATTCGTCGTTAATTATTTGCTGCCGTTGATCTGTATGCAGTCATGAGCCAAAGCTCTAGTAGATATGCGCTATCACCTATAAGAGTAAAATTAAAATGTATAATATGAAAGTACATATATTGGTATAGAACTCAACAATTCAACACACTTCCCTAAAAACTATTATAAAAATTTGTAAACCCATTATTCTATAAAGTTTCGAAGAATTACTCATGCTCCATACAAATGAATCATGAGCAGCACCACCATATAAAGGGTTAATTGCTATGATTCTCGTTCTATGGTCGCATATCTGAAATACTTAATTGTCTTATTTATTTTATTTTCTTTAAATGTTTAACATACTTTTTCTTACAATTACAACCATTGCTTTAATGTTATGGAATCCTTTTCTGATGAAATACATTTGCTCGTCTGCAAGTAGTTTCAGAATGCCGATTTGGGTTCCGTCAATATACCGGATGACACCGGGGATTTTATACTTTGCAAAGCAATACTTCTTGGTTTTGGTTGTATTAAAGTTTTGCTGGTCTTACTTACTCCATAAGGGGCACAACTTACATATGACTTAGCACTTCGGAAAACAATACACTGATAGTGTTTCCTGCTATAATGGTGTCATATATTCTGCGCCTGCTGTCCACTGATAGCCTCCACTAGCCATCAGTTTTAAGGCCGTTGCAAGTTTAAAAACTGCTGGAATTGATGTGGTGCGAACTCCATTTGAAATATTTAGAGTATCTAACAGATACTTAAAAACACCTTTAGATACTTTATATATTCCCGAAATTATAGATCGATTACTTTATGATAAATATAAATATCTAATAATATCAGATTTCTTTCTCGTTTTCCCTTTGCAATAGGTCACTTGCATCTCGCAAACATCTCCTTTTAATGCGCAGTGTTGTTCGTTACTGCTCCTGCTACTTAAAAAAACGCATTTCACGACCTTTTAACTTCCTTTACGAAGACATTTTGAACATAATGATTTTGACAACCAACAACTAAAAAGGAGCCAGATCCTTGTATGTTTCTCTGCGGTCGTGATAATTACATGACGCCAAGAGAGATGTTTTGTTCGACTCGTCTCATCGACTATAAATATGGTCGAAGCGCTGATACATGACTATCCTCCTACTTCCTGTCCAATATTTAATTTGTAAGTAATTTCTTTACGAACTGGTCTATCTACGAACGAAACAGCAGGCTTCCTCTTCTTGTTCTTCTTCTTCTGTACTGACTTCATCCTCATTGATTTTAAGGCTCGTCGTACTACTGTATTTTTGATTTATTTAAGATTTTGAAACTCAAAGTTGAGCAATTGAACGAGTTTCTTTAAATAACAATATATGTATACTATGTGATTTTCCTCTGCATGTATTGCTGGATACAATTCCATGAGAATCTGGAGATTAATTCACTGTTAACTTTTTAAATATCAAGCACTTATTAACCCGAAAAGCATTCAATGAATGATTGATTCAGAAATAAAAGTAATCGTTCAAGTGTGTCACCTTACTATTATTCTTTTCTAAGAAATAAAGAACTTCTTCTGTACGGTGCAAAAGTGTAACATGCTCTAGAAAAGTATTACTTTTCTCAATTCATACATAGCATATTAAATTAATTTAAATTATTTTAGTTTCTTGGTGTATAATAAAGCGAAAAAAAAATAAAGATATTTCCAAATTTTCGAAAATGTCAGAAAAATCTTTTTGAATTTCAAGGAATTTTAAAGAAAAGTAGTGTTCAAATAATTTGATTACACTAAGCTTAATATAAACATTTGTAAACATTATAAGAGGGTTAAAGTTGCGACACAATACAACATCTGGTTGGAGTCCAATTAGCACTAAGGGTGTAATAAAAATAAAACGATTTTTTATATAGGGTAAGGTTGCTCAAATCGTACCCCCTAAGGAAATAATACTGTAATATTCAGGGCAATTGAAATAAAACAAAATCTTCTGCATCTACTGAATCTTTATTTAGTTGCCTTTTAATCAACAATCATAGAAACCTCAAAATCTTTTATCAAAATAGGTATTTTAACGTTTTTCGAAAATATACCTTCGATACGATTAAGGTGCCTAGTCGCCTAGTTCGTACCACCTATAGCCTTAGTCGCACCTACTCAGAAAATATACTTTTAAAACATAATAAACTATATAAACAAATAACAAAGAAAAAAGGTAAGGATCACATTCCTGCCACAAAAAGCTTACAAATGAATCAAAAATTTTATTGAAAATTGTTAAAAAAAACTTACTTTTTAAATATTTTTGCTTCAAGAAGCCACTTTTTTACGTTTGCTCGCTCTACTAAATAGTTCAGGTTGACGACACTAGAAGGTGCAATTTATAAGTATCAGACGAGATAATGCCGCAGTACGACTTGAGCAACTTTACCCTACTTTTAATGTTTCAAAATAAGTTTTATTTTTAAATTTATACAAAGTTAATACGTATTTCGGCCGACAAAGCCATCCTCAGAGCTGGCTGAGTACAAACATACTATTTATACAAGGCTAATACGCTTTGCCGATAGGTAGGATACCCAAATAAGGCCCACCTTATTGTTATTGCTTAAAAACTCAAAGGAATATAAAATAAAAAGATTTTAAATTTATTATAAAAATTCCTTATTAAATAACCTTTTGAAAATTCCTTAGTATAATAGCCTCTTTTAAAATATTAACTGTCTTTTTAGCATTAAAAAAAACATGCTTTGGGCCTTATAAGGAAGCCATACGTCTTAATAAGGCGTCCATTAAATTTGAATCAAAATTAATTGTAAATACGCAAGTCATTTACCAAAATTCAACAAAAAATAATTACTTTCTAACAGAGCTAACAAAAAATTAACAAAATTAATGAGCCTCATGTTTTGTAGTTGCTTTTTATAAAATTTGACCGTACATACAGTTTCGCTAAAGTTTTATGAATGGATGCACTGACAAGTTTACTTCTGAGCGAAGCTGAATAGGGCGAACATTTGAGATTCGTAGGCACTAAATTATAACACAGATTTGTAAAATTTCCGATTTCGTTTGGCGCGAAATTTGAAAGATGGGCCTTGCTAGGAGTCGGGCCTTATTTGGTTCTACTATCTTAGATAAATAATTAAGTAGTATGATAATAAAAGAATAATCATAATTTTTAACACGCATTCTATATAATAATAATAAAATATAACAACAACGTACAAAATAAAACAAAAAAAGTACCTATATATTTTTGCTCAAAAATAATTAAAAATACTTATATGTTTTGCAGTTGTTTTTTATAAAATTCGCGGTGCATGCCCTTTCGCTGACGTTTTATGAATGCAAAAACTCACAAGTTTACTTTTGAGAAAAACTGATTAGGGAGAACGTTTGAGATTTGTAGTACCTACTAAATTATAACACAGACTTTTGGCATTTTCGAATTCGTTTGGCCCGAAATTTGAAACCTAGGCCTTGTTAGGGCCCGGTCCTACCTTATACGTATTAACCTTGTATAAATATAGAAATAATAAAAAGTTATTTGGAAACATAAAAAGGATATAAAAAATCGTTTTATTATTATTTCCATAATGTTTCACAACACATAACATTAAACAACAATATTAATACCAAATATATAAATAGTTGAAAGCTTTCTCAGTATTTTTATATGTTATATGTTTTTAATTCAGGACTAGCTATCAAAAACTTTACTTTGCATACATGTATATCTATCTATGAGCATGTTAAATTGTTAAAAGAGTGGAGCACCTTCTCGAATTCGGTTGGAATCCGGGGATCGATGCTTGCCACGTTTTTGTAGATATTAATTTCTGTGTTGTCTCAAACCAAAAAAGTATAAAACGATATATAGTATGTAGCAATAATTTTCAAAATATTTGAAAGTTTGCATTCAACCTCCATTTAACTAAGTATACAGTGGAGGTCGCACAAATTAAACCCCATTTTGAATATCAAATATTAATAGTTATTTTTCTATTGTTCTGATTTCGGTATGATAAATTAGAAGTTTTATAAAATAAGTCTTTGTAACCAAATTTTACTCCGAAACATTTTCGCCCCCAGATTGTAGGTATTAATAAGTAAAAGAATTACTATTGTGTAATTTAACTGCGCAAATGAGCTTCGGAAATAAGTTATAGTTCTCAGCAGAGGCAAACTTCAATGTTTTTCATTATTATTTCCTCTCAAAATCTCCTTTGTTTAGCACTGGGAGCTAAAATAAAGAAACAAAATGTTGCGTTTCACAATATTTTACCTTGGCTTCCTCAAACAGAACCGACATTTCTCATGTTTATGTTTTTATAGAAATATAATTTCTCTGTTGTTTTTGTTTTCTATTTTAGATACAAATAGCCGACGAGACCTTGAGGAAGACACTAAGTAGAAGATTGGCGAGCAAAATAAGGTAATTGATCCCGAGGAGCACGATAATGAAGCGAGAAATAACCTCTTTAATTTTTTGCAGAAATCCATAATTTTCGAGCAAATTTATGGTTTTGCTGTAAAATCGGGCACATTACTGCAAACATTATCGAATTCAGATCTGTGCTGCTTGTTACGTGACACAAGAGCTGGGCTCAATTGAAAAAAGTTGATACAATTGCATAACGTTGCTTTAGACAACACATATTCAGCCCGGAGGAGAAAAAGACAGAGATTTTGAGTATATTTCAATTTCAGGAAAAAATAACTAGTTGTGCGCGCTTGCGGACATTGGGCATTGAGTTGATTTCTTCGGGCTGCGCCACTCATGGGGATCATTCAGAAGATATTCGAGCAAATTTCCTCGATCTGCGCTATCTACGTGAAATTCGCAACGCTGGCGATCTTAATATATCACCTGGTCCAGTGGTACATGCTTACGTTTGAGGTGAACTCGAGCAATGGTAGCAGCGCCGAGGTCGCCGCTGCAAATTAACTGCACCTCTAGTAATAGGACTGGACGCAGCGCAGCGCCTTCGCGACTTTATTGTGATCTTTATATATAAGATTACTAGCGCAAAAGCGCAGCTATGGTACTTACGTCATTGCATCGTGAAAGTTATATTTTTTGGATGTATTTGTTGGAATTGGACTGGAGAAATACAAAACACACTGCTCAGTAACTTTGCAGTTTTCATTTTTCTGTTTAACATTTTCCTGCCCCCTCACTCGGCAACTCCATGCCAACTTCTTGCCTGTTTCGTGTAAAACGTTCCACAATCAAAAGAGACAATCTATCCACATCGACACCATTATTAACGGTGTATGTTCGAGGAACTTGTCTTGGCGCAGCCATCCAGCAAGTTGGCCACCGCTCGAGCAGACAGTGGTAACCGCGACATCATCTGGGCAGCAATAACCAATCTCGAATACGCAGCGGAAGCCTACTCGGAGTTGAAACTCTTTTCCTCCTACAGCCGTTGGGTGATAACCAGGCTTTTGGTGGAAAAAAAATATCGCAGTGATCGCGTTGTCCAATTTCAAAAATCCGAATTGTCGCTACCGAATGTGCTCGCGATCAATTTTTGTAATTTTCTTAAAAATTTCACCTCAAGATATTCGCTGGCTTGGAAAAGTGATCGCCTCAAACACGATCAGATTTTCTTTTTGTGCTTACGTTCATTAATCGTAAAAGTTTATGGTTTGTGCTTGTTATAGTTTCAATAATATCAATTCTTAGTGAGATCGCAAGTAGTTTCTACAGTTTTTTTTTTTTTTTAAGACAATAATCATTGATTCCCTAGCATAAGCCAACCACCAAAAATCTTCGGTGGATTTTTTGGATTACCTGTGTTTGCTAAAAGGTAAGTTACTTCTGACACACAGGCATCGCCATTTTCAGAGCTGGAATAGTGCTTTATCAAGATTTTGCACAATCAGTCAATAATATGTTGCCAGTTGTTAGTAAAAGTAGTTTTCATATAGTTGCATTAATTAAACCAGATAAAAGAAGGGTGTGGCTACAAAAACCCATTACTTTGTCGAATTACGAAATAAGTCACAAATGGTAAATAAAAGAAAAAGACAACGGATAATTTAAAGATAAAAATTTCGAGAAAGGTATAAAGGGACTCTTTTGGTATGTTAAAGTGTGGTCTCATGACAAACGATTGCCACAGATTTTGTGCTTAAATGCATTTAACGAACGTGTCACCATTCACAATGTCTGAGTGGAAGCAAATTTACCAGAACTTGTTACCGGGGACTAAACCTTAAATAGAATATACACTCTCGCATTGCTCTATCTGCAGTAGGTCTGCTGAATTAAAAATAAAAATCACAAACCGGTAATAAGTTTTATTTTAAATTTAACTTGATGGCGACTTTTCCTTTATGAAACTTGTTTGATTCAATACTCAGAATTCGCTAAATAAAGATCAAGGTGAGTGAATCTTCAGTTACATTAAACTTCTCAGAGCCAAAGCGATTTTTATGCTAATCAAGTCGCGGTCATTGGAAATTTAAAGTTATCTCTATGCTAATATTTGAGGCTTTAAAATAGTTGCAAATATTATTTGGAACTTTGTAGCATACTCATATATTTAAATTAAACATTTTTGTAATTTTAAACTGATACTTGCACTGATAGTTGAAAAAAAAACCTTGGAGCTCATTCTATTTTTATGTAAGGTACATTCACCTTAATTGAAGAGACTCTGAGAAAGGACAACGTGTTTGCATTTTAAAATGTTAAGGAATATAGCTAAATTAGGATGACTTAAAATCACCAAGGTGATGAATTCCAAATATAGTTTTTTTACGAAAATTTTTGTATGTTTATGGAAGTTAGCTTAAATCATCATTAAACTTATATTTTGCATAGAATTAATTTACTTTAAAATTTCTTCAAAGTCCACATAGTGAAAAAGGGTCATTTCAGCAAAGTTTTTAAGAATTTAAAGTATATCTAGGTATCTAAGAAATAAAAATAAAATCAATACAATGTAAATGCCCATAAAATAAAAATCTACTTTTTTTACTTTATATGTAGGTATGTTACATGCATAATAAAACACGTTAATATTATGAAATTAAAAAGCATTTAAAATATTACTTAAAATAAAGCTTTGAAGTAAAAGTCCCTAAATATTACCTTTAATAAAGCTCGAAAGCAGAAGTCCACGATCCCGAAACGACGTTTTCATATAAGCGTGAACTTTATATTGACGACAGCCATCTTGGATACAGTCTGGCAAGGTTAGCGTAAAATTTTGGAGGTTGTTTTTTCATCATGGTGCTTTCCAATATTTCAAACTAAGTAATTCAGGTAATGGTTAATTTTATTGATGAACTCTCTGCAGATAATGAATTTAAAGGTACTTAGACCTTAGCCACAAATCACGTAGTACCAGCGACACACCAACTGAAATTTAGAATTTCGAGCGTACTCAATTTCACAATATTATTGTATTGCTTTGAAATTAAAGTCAAATTTTTGTCAAAATCTCTTTTTTACATAATATTCGCCTGAAAATTTTTAAGAAATTCAGAGGTAATATGATATATTTCTGAAATTGAGAACACTCGAAATTCTAAATTTCGGTTGGTGTGTCGCAGGTATAACGTTCCTTCTTCATACATGTAACATCACGTTGAAATTCAGCTTGACACATCTCTGCCTTCTTTGAAAGATTGCACAACGTATAAATATGAATTAAATTTCAGAAATATTGTTTATACATATACAATACATTTATTTATACTTCGAAACCAAACAAAAATTTTAAATTTACTGAAATTATATTATTAGCACAGGGTATATAAAATATAAATGTATGAAATTCACATTACTTGACACAGGCTTGCGAAATTTTTCTGACTTAAACCTTTTTTAGTTTTAAAATTTCTTTTATATACATATCTGGTTGGTGCTAAATATGAATTCAAATTCAAAGCAGTATTACCATACCAGATTTTCGAGAAAAAAATTATAGATATTAAAAAAGCGGTTAATATGTCGGGACATACTTACTTGTGTAGGGTTCTGTGGCATGTCTGAAAAAACAATAGAATACGAATAATAAAATGCTAAATAAAATAATAATACATATTTACATAATGCATTCACATATTCACACACGCGTTTTTCCCCGAATCTTACATGGTCGGCTATAATTCGTTAACTATTCGATTATAGTAGGTCGTATCATTTTTAAAAGTAATTGCATACATATATGTATGTACCTATGTATGTATGGGCTAGTATTCTAGTTTTCAAATTTTTCCTTTCATTCTGGGTGATATCTTGACCGACACAATTCTAATCGAAAAAGGCTACTTTGGAGTCGAAAATTTAAAAAACGGGTCATAATTTTGAAAAACCATAAGAAACATATAGTAATTTAAAATTCCCTTTGCAATGAAAGCCCACTCTGTGGGGTAATTAAAAGTTTTTTTCATCCCCACTTTGCAGGCAGGGAAGGTTGCATTTTTTGTTGTCTCTAAAAATCTCAATAACAACAATAATAAATAACATCAACAACATTGTATCGGGTATAATGATTTACACGTGTACCAAATCTCAGTGCTCTATTCTTAATAGTCTCTTATTGAAGTGACATGGGACATGCGGATGGACGACCATAGCGAAACTATGTATAAGAGTTTCTTGTTTTGCTACGGAACCTCAAAAAGTCTAATTTTATTTTAGTTTTTTTTTTAATGTCGGATAATAAGAATACGAAAAGTTCAAAAGCACGTACGACAGTTTACAGATTATAATGGGAATTCAAAACTTCTATTTCAGAAAGATATTATCATCTATGAATTTGTTAAAAAAATTCAATTCCAATATTTCGACATAAAGAAAAAGTAATGCTAGATAAAAATAATAATTTAGCCAGCCAAAAAACCAGCATTTAGACTTTGGAAACAACCCTTCCTCCTCCTCCTTCTGGTTTAAGGACGATCAATTACTAATTCATTTTAATTAATCTGGAGGAAAGCACTAATGACACACTCTTACCACAACTGCTCACTATCGGCTAAAGACTGCATTCGGTATAAACTATTTTCGGTCTGTTACAGCTGACGCATACGTTGTGGGAGGAACTTTTTTAGCATATTTGAATATGTAAATGTATAATTCTATTTTATGATTAATATGGTTTGATACAATACAATATACATATATTGCAATTAAGGTATTAGAGAAAATATTTGTTCGTTGAGCCCTGATCTCGATCAGATCAAATCTAAGTATTTCGATCAGCTGTAAAATAATTGTCAGATCAGTTTGGATAAAAAAAGATCGTTAATCTCAACGAATGCAAATCGATCCGTTAAAATCATTAAAGGTCAGTTGTCCAAAGTGTCGAGAATCCGCAGAAAGGAGAATGGGCAACTTTGTATGGGCTCCGTCCCCAGGATGCATCAAGTTGTGGTAGTTGTCATATCAAACGTCATATCATACCTTTATTTTATTGCATGACACCAACAACGAAACACGTGCAGGGAAAGAACTATGACTTCTTTTATTTCTCATGTAAATATATGATATTTTTACTTTATATGCCTAACTGCTGGTACTCCACCGCCGATTTTTAGTTTATAATGCTACCCTTCGCTATTCTACCGCCACTCGCACCCCAGCGTACTATCTAGTCAAAATAATAAAAAGTGCCAAATGAAATACAGATAGGAATTTAAAAATAATCGTGAATATTCTATCCTATGCTTTCCAGGTAGTTTTGTAACTACACAAAGCATTAAAATATCAACAAAGAATGCAATGAAACTAGAACATTGAAAGTAATGATATTGAATATTCTTATTCAAACGAACAAATAAACAATAGTTAATAATAAATATCCAAAATTACCGCATCCAGAAAAGTTGCTGGCAATAAAATATTATTTTTATGCCTCGTCCAACCCAAATACCACATTATGTTCATTACGTGAACACATGTACGGTGGCGTTCTAAAGATCGGCCGCATGTAACAATAGTTTATATTCTCTATTTTAACAAGTAAACTAAACCGCTTTGGTTTCAGCTTAAAGCACAGTAAAAAGAAAAAGAATCAAGTAAAAAAAATAATACCGATCCCAAAGTGCCAATGGTGTATGTAAAGCAAGCCAATACGAAACCGGCAACAGTACAAACAACAAATACTACACTTATTCGAAGAGAAGACAATTATTCATAGCTCTTCTCCTGCACGACTGCCATTGTTGATGACATATAATAAAAGAAAGCTATTATGATAACCTGTAAAATGACATATACCTCTACTTGATACAGCACTCCTTTGAAACTATTAAAGCAAAATTATTTTAAAAATGAAAGTTAGGAAATTATATTAGAATAAATCGTTTGGTCATGTCTGGAAAACCTTCCATGGTTACCTACTTGTAATTATATCCACTAATTTGACCTTTTCCATGTAAAATAAAAGGTATTATTTATTCACTATAAAGCAATTAATTTTTACCTTGCTACGTGGACAATATATTTTTAACAAAAAAGTATATTTTGAAACATTTTAAATGAATTGTAAGCGTCAACTGCTACAAACTGACAAATTATCAAACGCCCTGATTTAACCTGGTGTACAAGGGGACCAGAAAAGATAATTATCAATCCAACGAAAAATTGATTGCTTGCACTAAAAGCGGTTAAATATGGTTTTTTAAAGGATTTCTAGATATTGGTTTTCAGATCAGTACTTTGGGATCGTTCTCGAAATAATTTTCCACACTTACCTTTATTTTGAAACAATATGAAAATTATTTATTTTTGCAGTATCCTTAGATAAAAAGTTGTAGAATCCCAGAGTATTCCAACAAGATGCGCATGATTCCGTCTCGCAAGGAGTATTCCACATGTTACTTAGGGAGATGTGATGAGAGGCGCTTGAAAACTCGCTGTTATAGATCTGTACGGTAGACGCTATACTTATGTTCTAAACAGTTACTTAGATTTAAGGGGCGAATTTTTATATGAGCTACTCGCGTCTATAAGAAAAAATACTTCGAGCTCTAAAAGAATATTATCTATTAAAAGCTACAATTGGGGCAGTTAATTTCAGTTAAGTTTTTTATTAAATTTCCTGCATTTAAATCTTTCTAACATACACAAGATAGGAGTGTATATTAAGAAAACATGTTTTTTATTAAAATTGCTAGTCAATATCATAATATCTGAACGATATTACGCTTTCGAAGATTTTCTTAAATTTTTCTTTAATTCCTAATAATTTTCGGAATTGTAACAAAAGGTTTTTTTTTAAATATTTTTGAACGTTTACATTAAGAGAGATTTCATCATTTTTGGAAAAAGAATTTTCAGGGACTAGATGATGTTTTCATCGATATAAAAAATCAATATTATCAATATTGTACAAAACCTCACTCAGAAAGAGTAAACAGGACAACTTTTGTGGGAAAGAGGTCGGGATCCTGGAAGATCCTTTTAAGTTCAATCAATGAGACTGCAAGGAAAAATGAGAACTATAACCGAAGGTTAAATTAAGTGATGAATTTCGGCAAATGAAAGTAGTTATTATGAAGTTCAAATTCAAATTCATTTTATTCCTCATCAAACGGTAAGCTATAGGGGTTGGACGAAAAAAGGATGGAGACATTTTGTGCGATCAGATTATAATACCCACAGTATCATTTCACCAAACCAGTGAAAATGTAATCCAAATTATGGAACAACTGAATAGATTACGTCTAATGATATTTAAGTCCAGGTAATTGGAGTTATTGGGTGATAAAAAAAAACAGCGTTAGACGTTAGAAAACTAAAAATAAATATTATCAGCGCAGTATAGTGCAATTAAGTTTATGCCTTTTAAATTCGGAATTTTTTTGAATTGTATTGTTTTGTTTTACCTTTTTTTAATTCATACATATTAAATCAATTATAAAATGTTGTAAAATCTGAGTAGTTAGAGATAAATAAAAGTGAGTCGTGAAATCGGATAAAAGCACGTTTTTTAATTTGAGTTCAATCTAACATTCTAAACACAAATACTACCTTATTAGGACTGAAATTCGGCGTGTAATTAGAAAATACGTATCTCATATATTATAATAGAGTAGAGAATAAAATTTTAAAAGAAAAAGCAAATTGGGAGAGGGCACTTCGAAACGGTTCCCTTGTTAATATATCTTACTCGAATTTGTTCGGATGTTTAATTCGGAAATGTTCACTTTCGGTTAGTTAAACAAAATTTTGAATTTTTAAGAATACTTTCTAGATCTCTAAGAGGCGCTGAAATATTAAATGCTTTTCAAATATTAAATGCTTTCTAAGGGAACAAACCATTTTGCTATACAATACAAATCATTATGTTAAGATAAAAAATGTTTTACGAGGACCAAACTAAATAATCGTTTTTAAGTATTTTGTGGAGACACTTTCCAAGCGGATCTCCGACAGGTGTGTCGGCTGAATTTACCTTTGAGTGTGACTCTGGGCAATTCCTTCAGTACGTGAGCATCGGATGTGCTTTGAATGCAAAATATGCCATCAGTGCAAAGCCCATTGCGTTCTTTAGATACCTGGAGCCTTTCAAAAATAAACTAAAGGTCTTCGGTGTAACTGAAAAGAACAATTACAGATCAATGACTTTTGTTGCCTCATGATCTTACACAAAATTCCGCATCTATATGAAATGTTATGGAGACAACCCATCCAAAGTAAAGATGCACTCCCTTTTGAGGTGTGTTTTATCTAAGTAGAATTAAGAAAACTTTAGAAATTACAAAGATTAATTATATTGCGCAATGGTGAGTCCAGATAAATTTCCGTATGACCATTGTTGAAATCGAATTCTATGATTAATTTTGTTCTACATTTTGTACCCGTCTACGCTATGGCTTCAACATAGGCTTAGGTGCGTCAATGCGGAATTGATTCTCCGGGGTTCACGTTTTCCTCCACTGTGCATTGGGTCGCTACACAAATACGCCAGATCAGTAAACCAACATTTCTCCGTGGATCATTGTGGTGGTATGCTTTGAATATGACTTTCGTTTTCGTTTTGTTCACGGCTACATACATAGCTTTGCTGCATCGCCCACAGATATGACGGTATTAGTTCCTCTAGATATGATGAATTTGTAATTAGATCGGCTTAGATTTGTTATAATTCAGACCATGGAACCTTGAGTTTGCTATTTCACTTTCAGATTTCCCTTCCAAATGTTTACAGTTGAAATATATACATTCACCTGATAATTTAATCAGGTTATGGATCAATAGAATATGTGTGAACATGTCCAATTTGATGGCTGTAATCTGTAATCAAACATTTTTAAAGCATATCCTTCAATAATACTTTCAAGTAAATAAATTACGCTATATCTAACTGGTTAAACTTTAATCTCCGATGAAATAATACATATGAAACTTACTGTTTTAATGAAAAGTGAGAAGGTTAAGATGCTCTAGGAATTTTAGTTCTCTAAAGAATTTCATCCATTTGAAACGGATATGTTTTACTATTTTATATTCTATAATATAATTTTTTTGCTAATTATTAATTATAATTAAAATAATGATATTTTCCGAGCAAGTTTCATATTGAGGAGCAAAACTGTAACAGTATAGGTACAGGTTCAATAAAATGTCCATAAAGGATGAAGTAGGTTTACTCCAATCCATATTTTGTATCTATAAATAAACTGCATTTATAAACTAATATTTTCTTAACGTTTACAATTTATTTCTTTTTTTTTGTTTATTTTATATTTATCATAATTTAGCTTTAATATAATAATTTGTTCTTTATTCGAACTTGATTGATGAGTGAAGAAGTTATTAGAATCTGACTTTTTCTATTCTTTGTTTTTACAAAGCTTACTTGACCGATTAAGACGACTAGATTAATGTTGTAAATAGATGTAGCGGTCAGTGGCTCGACCGCCACATATGTATTTAAAAAATAAGTACGTTTTTAATTTATTTTTTTTCACTTATATACATTTTATTGCATTGCAAGAAACTAAAATAATTTAACTTTATTTAATTGGCGACATTTGAATCTAAAAAAAATCATAGTTCTCTAGAGAGTGCATTGTACACTTTTGCACCATGAATTTTTTGGTTAATAATTCAATCCAATATCCTTTGATTTCTTCTAATTTTATAAAAAATATATAGAGATATAAATTCTCCACAATTTTTGGAGTAGATAATATTATATCACACATCCGTCCTTTCCCATAGCTCATTTACTCCTTTATGTGACTCATTATAACTAACCAGCATTGTTAATAGAAGTCTACACAAGATCAAATTAATGCAGAAAATTGTTATGTTTTGACATGGATATGTCTTATGGCTGAGGTCAAGCAAACATTTTGTGGGTCACAAATGATGTTACCATGAGTCATCACATGCTTTGTAGTTTTGTTGTCCATACATTGTTGTATTCTGCACTACCGCATCAGTAAACTGAGGTCCAGTACGGAGGTATGTACATACTTTAAACTTTATAACAAATTGAAGTCTTTCTTGGCTTCTTTAAATATGTATACGTATAACATCTATAAAGAATTCCTTAAAAACACGGAATAGTTTCTTAAGCCGGTAAATGTTTACATGATGGGACCGTGCGTCGGTCGGAGGAGGCTGTGGAGAGGGTAGGCAAAATTCCAAGGACTTCATCCCCAGAGGTAAAATGTGTGGGTCGAAGAGTGGGGGGAGAGGATGAAGGTGAAAATTGTTATATTTGATAACATATAGATGCCTTTATTGTATACATGATGGGACCTTCTGTGGGAGGGAGTGGAGGGGGTAGGGTAAGGTTCAGGAACTTTATCCCCACAGGTAAAAAGTGGGGGCGTGAGAGGTGCATGTGAAAATTGTTATATTTAATTACATATTATACGAGTACTCGTAGATGCCTTTATAAATACATTTATGCTTTTTGAATATATTCTATGTAAGGAGCGCAAATATGAATTCGTAAGGACTCACATACATAATTTCACACACACACGCGTCCACACATATGTATATATAAAAAAGCATACAAGTATGCGCACTTACCTACACATATAGACTTGCACATGCATGGATTAGTGCATGTTTGTGCACATACAGACAGGCGTACACACGCACACACACACACACACACATATGAATCTGTCCATATGCCTTTTCCCTTGAAGATTACGCAGAACAGCAGCGAAATAAACAAGCCCGCAGGGCCAGCGTCGCTGCAGCAGCGATTTTGCTGCAGTAGGACTCGGCGAAATCTGCAGCAACCTTTTTCGTGGACAGAGAATATGTTCAGCGTGCGACATCTTTATAGTTATAAAGTCTTTGATACTATGCTTTAAACCTGAACTTAATCATTTAATTCAGATTTCCTGTTTCGGATTATATTTTGGACACCATAGTATCATGGCGTGCAGAAATAAAATAGGGTAGTATTTATAGATATATGTATGTATGTACCTTTGTGTCTAGTTTACGATGGTATTGTTACTCATTACTGTAGGTAGTGACAAAAAGACATTTCTTACGGCGTGGGCTGGCTCAGAATTATTAGGGGTAATCGGCTTGCAGCGACAGC
Source organism: Machimus rusticus (assembly GCA_951509405.1). NCBI lineage: Eukaryota > Metazoa > Arthropoda > Insecta > Diptera > Asilidae > Machimus > Machimus rusticus. The sequence goes on along the minus strand of OX608050.1, from coordinate 17,816,942 downwards.
CTGATTTTAAATTTAATTAACCAGCAAAACATAGATTTTTTACATATAGCAGACTTAATGTTGCACCAGAATAAATTAAAAAAAGTTTAGGAAGAGAGGGACAACAAGATTAAAAGATTGCAAATAAAATTTTTGACGTTTCGAAATATTTCCTGATGGTTTAGTAGCTTGTTTTTCAGTTTGCAAACTCAATTTCGCATGAAATTGAGTACGAACAGCTTCATTTCCAAATTGACTTGAAATGTAGATCGAAATGGAGAAAAGAGCCGAAATTCTAAATTTCAGCCATAGTGTGTCAAGGGTATAAGGATAAATTTATAAAAGGTGTTTAAATTAGAGTTTAAAATTTAAAATCATTGTAAAATTATGAATAAGATGCATACAACTATATTCACGTATTCATATATGTATATTTTTTCACTAGCATTTCATGATATTCATATTACATATGTATGTAAGTTTGTACATATTTAATTTTTGAGATCACTTAAGACCCGATTGCCATTAATAGGTACCTACACCTGGTATACCAACGAAATATTTTTAAACATTTAAACGTTTAAAGGTTTCTTATTATGCTCGCTCTGAAATATGCTTAAAATGCGCTAATTAATTTTATTTTCCATCATCCATTATACTGTTCAATTCGTTTCTTCCCTTATTTTATCTGCATACTAATATAATGAACGTACCACATTTCTTTGAAGCGATTTAAGTTTTAAGGCCTTTCCATGATTCCATCTAATAAACGAAGGCCATAAAATAGCTTAGTCTGGCGAGACATACCACTCCTCGAAATTTTTAACAGTTTCTTAACTGCGCCGCTCTGCGTGCTCGGAATAATTTAAATTTTGGCATGACGTTTAGGTGATTTTCTTACTTTTACCACGTCCGTTTATCCACGATAATTCAATGCACGCCATCAAATAATGCGGCTGTAGCGTCAAACTATTTTCGAATATAGGATTATATTCGAACGATTCTCTAAAAGTAATTTCTACCGCAGCAGCATTCTTGGAAGTTGGCGACAATACGTGAAATTCGTTAGACGCGAAAATTGTTATTCCATCGGGGCAATTTGTATTTCCGGTTGAACCTATACATTTCGTTAGGATCACTTAAAAATTGCACCTTTGACATTTCCCCTCAAACACGATTTTCTTGTTTGGGAATTTGTATCACATGCCTACATATGTATGTATATAATTTTGCCTGTGACCTTTTAATTATAGTGTTTACCTGAATAGCAACGTATTACTGGGGAAATAAATAATTTATGAATTCTTCTGATCTGCCCCATAAGATGTTATGAAATAATGGCCTGAACCGAGCTTAAAGTTTTTGCAATTTTTGTGAATTAGGGGACCGTAATGCATATTAAAGAGGTAATACATTTACATAATATTCTCAAAACTTTCTTCCAAAATGACTTTTATTTTCTTAGAATTGATATGTGGTAACAGGTAATTAACACGTTTGCGTACGTGAATGCTCTTCTGCCCATATAACTCAATGTAAAATATGTATGATTGCTAGAGCATTCACGTCCGCGAACGTGTTAAGCAAACGAGTTCATGACCATATTGGCTTTATATTGATACATATATAGGGTGTTCCAAAAACCAACGTCCAAATGAAAATGTATGACGGGCCAATTCATGACTGTTCCAATAACCTAAAAAGTAAAAATTTTCTGGTTTTCGAGACGGATAGCACTTTTTTGAAATTTAGGAAAGTCGTTAACTTCGAGAAATTTATCGGTGTCATGAAAGTGGCTAATTAAGTACGAATCCATTTCCGGTGAATGCTTTCAACAATTCTTTTATATTCATGTTGTCTAAGTTATGTAAGTTCTAGAGAATTTTAAAATGTATAATATAAACATATTTTAATCTATGATTGATATTGTATACCTACTCAACAAATGCTAATAAAAGAAATATGTATATAATAAATGTCAATAAAATGAATATGTATGTATATTTTATTTATTAAAACAAAAACAGTAACGTAAATATCTGCAGAGGAATTTTATGGTTTTAAAAGACTTCGAATCTTAGCATATCGCAAATTGCTTTTGAATTTAAAAAAGAAAGAGACCTATTAAACTATTGTTATTAAACTATTTAAAGTACGCTGCTAGAATTGGAACTATTCTCCATAAATATCGTGTTAAATTTATACTTTAACATGACAAGCTTATATGCCAAAACAAATGGTTGAAAGCGTTCAATAATACTTACATGCACAACAATATGCGCAATTGGTTTGCCTGACATTAATACAATTGGAAGTTTAATATTAAAATTACATATAAAAATAAAAAGACGTTACAAATTTCAATCATTTTTGGTTAAGTAAATATATTCCGAGTAAAAAAATAGAATTGAAAACAATGAAAACTATGTTTCTTGCCGCCAGTTGGAAGACGACCTGAAAGTAGGCTAAGGTCGAAGAAAAGAAAAGACTGAAAGTGATGACGGAAAAGAGGCGAAAAACTAATGAGCGCAAAATATATTTCAATCCGTTTTCCGCCTGATTTCAGTCCACATTTTTCAGTCTGTTTTCGATCTGATTTTCTTCCACACTTTGTAGGCTTTTTTCCGCCTAATATGTCGGTATTATTCGGTCCGTTTTCCATCGAATTGCAACATATTTTCCGCCTCTTTTCCGTCGCTTGTTAGTTGTTCATTAACTTATTGGATATCATTTTGTTTTCTGACTTTTCGATCCTCCGAAAAATTTTTTAAGTCTGTTTTCAGTTTTACTTTTTCATTCAGGTTTGATTAAAATTCCGAAGATATAATTCGATATTTATATAAGAATATGTAAGTTTGCAACAATTACAGTGAACAATTTTGGAGGCATGTGTCAACTTAAATAACTTATGTTTACATCTTATTTCTGCAAACTTCGGTTTTTTTTTTTAATGACTCTTAAGTATTTTTGCTTTAATTCTCCACATAGTATAAGTCTACAATTCAGACCAATATGATATAGTTTTTGTATACAATAGGGATGTAAATATATCTACCAGACAAAGAAGTCAAGTGTTACGTCATTTACACTCTCAACGTAGTAAGCAGCCAAGCCATTCATTATACAGACAAAATTTTGAATCTTTTACATAAACAAATATTGTATAAGTAATCTACGGCCTTGGAAAGATTTAAGATTAATTTATAGACCGATATGTATGTATATCCTGGAAAATGTGAAGTTCATTTAGTATTTTCGTTACTTTTCAAGGTAAGCATTACTCCAAAAAAATGAATTAACTTTGTGTCTAATAAGATATACTTATTACATCATACTTGGAGCTAAAGATAGATGCCTCCTATCTTATTTCTTGCAACAGTAATCTCAAAATCAAGAAGAGTGAAAATTTCTACTCTCATTTTTTAAATTGGCCGAATAAGATTAAATAGACTTTTAAATTTAAATCCTACTCGTAAAACTCTGTGGCCTTCTTCAAATTAATCGGCTTTAACAGTTTTCCAACGCAATTTCTTCTAAAAAGCCTTTTCTTATTCCATGCACAACAACTGAAGTTCACAGAGTCGATATTGAAGTTGACCAAGCGTTGAAAGTGAAAGTCAACCAGGGTGTCACAACAACTTTTTTTTCGCCTGAAGCAAAAGTCGATATTATTTTTAATCTTTCATTGAACACTGAAGACTCGAAAAGTAATCAGCCATAAATCGAGGAAGCATTTAATTGTTCCTCAGAAGGTATTTAACATATGCGTAAAATGACAGTGGAACGCTGTTTCGTATTCAAGGTTGTTGATGTTTAGCAATTGTGTGCTTTTACATAAATTTGGTAAAAGTATAATAATATGTATATTCATAAGTCACGACAAAAAGAGGATAAAAACGTTATAAGCTTAGCGATATTCATGCCATACCTTCCTATAACAGGGTGAACTGTTTATTTAAAAAGATGGAGCCAGCTACAAGGGCATTCTTTAGAAGTTTTGTAAAATCAAGTTGAGGCCGCAGATCGAGCTGTAACGGTTTACTTCTCTTGTGTCCCGGCCAAGGTTGAGGAAATATTGAATATTCGTTAAAAGGTTTAAATAAAAATATATTATTTTATTTCTTACCTTTTTCTGCGAACTAAAGACTTCATTAAACTTAATAACCTGATCATACCAATCACTGAACGGTTTATAAATTGCACATCTTTGGTCGTTGGTATAGTCCTACATTACATGGCTTTGTAGCAGATATTTCGAATTTGCGTTTTAAAATGAAAGTTTAGGGCTGTTAGAATGGTTCTCATATATTGTGGTAATTGGTTTGTAAAAATTAGGATGAAAATGGATAATATTTACCAGTTTCAATTAGCTTTCCCAGCTTTTGTTACCCATACTGATGTATTAAACGAAAATAAAAATGCAGTTAAGATTTTGAGACATATTTGATGAAAATAGACGACCTGTGTAAATTATTTATTTATAATTTTTATTCTGCAAAACTTCATTTATACTGAAGGTTGATATTCGAGAAAATGTATATTATTTATAGCATGTCTCCTATATAAATTACGATTAAGTAAAATTAATTGCTTGCCCTTAACATTCAATGGCTAAATTAACCTACATACCACAAATAACCAACTGAGCTGCACAGCGATTAACCTTCTCAAGACAGTTTTTTGAACGAGTTATTTAGTATAATCTGAGGAATTTTCAGAAGAACTTGTAATGCATGCTCGAATACCAAAGGTTTTTGTTTGACTATATGTATTGCCATTCACCTGAATAATTGTGCTTAGTATATTTATATTATATTAATTCATTAGGTATACGAAAGAGTGATGAAAGATTTTTTCATTTTTAGGCCGTTTTCGAATTCACATACACTTGCACTACTCACTGACTCTTCGGAACCCAGGACCGCACTTGCTTTCTGTCGCGAGTACACTATACTTTTGACAGATAAAAAAGTGTTAGTGCATAGCAATCTACGCACAATTTCGAACGCCCTACGCAGTTTTCGGAGTTTTTCGGAGAATATTTAGTGCGGAAAATATAGATTTAAGTGCATGTGAATTGAAAAGCGACCTTAAATTTAATTTTGATGTTATTTAGGTAGTTCAACGAAAATTTAAAACTGGGTTAGTTTAAAGGACATATGTATGTGTAATGCCAACTATAAATTAAGTGCAAATTTGTTTTTTATTATAGAACTGCCATTTCCGAAGGCTAACGCCGCCTCTTTCGCTTATTTGTAGGCGGATAAGGTCGTATGAGGTATTAGATTTTTAGTACAATATCAACCAGATATCCTGCAATGTCTCTGAAAGAACTTATCCACTATTTTCTCGGACCACCTTACTCAAAACTTTTTATTGCAATTTTAAGGGTGAAGGACCGATTTTTGGGGGTCTGCGAACCAACTTCGATCAGGAAATAATGTACAATCAATTGATATATTCCTGTTTAGATCTAAACGAAACACCCTATATACCTATACTAATTTATATATTTATCTATACCGAAATCTTATCGTGTTTTACGTTGTTAGAAAGGTAATAAGATGGGAAATTCGGGGAAAAGCTGAATTTTAGAAAAAAAGAAACGTTTTTTTCAGTTTCGGGATTGAGTATACCTGCAGTGGTAGGTGGTAAGTCAACATTGTTTACATTTTCTGAAAACAGATAAGGATAGTAGAGTTTTGGCGAGAGTGGAATGTCACAGCGTTGAGTACCTATGTAAAAATATAAAAATAAAATAATGATATGCATACTAACAGCATGTACAAAGGTCAAACCAATTGTCTCTATATGTTATTTACACTTTTGTCTTTTATAGAACCAAAATATTTACATACATATGTATATGTACGTATGTATATCGAAAGTTTGTATGAATAAAAATAAAAATAAAATAATATAAAATTATTTATACTTTTGTGATTATAGTACATATAGGGCAGGTGACCCAGTTCTGGCCACTGATCCAATTTTGGACATTTTCAACTTCAAAGCGATGCTAACAAGGTACAGATAATTAAAACAGGTCTGTAGTAAATGAGTTACAATAACGAATTGTGGCAACACTAATGCAGTTGTCAGGTGTCATCACTGAGATGATAGCAGTCATGGGTAAAAATTCTGACTTTTGTTTTCGAAAAAAAACACCCATCTATTGCAAGTTCTGTAACAAGGTTCTATAGGGTAAGATTAATATACAAATTGTTGATGACTTGAGCTGAACATGAAGTCCGAGATAACCAAAAAGATGAATCACCAAGCGCTTGAGTGCGTGAAAAACTCTTAAAATGTTGAAGTCGTCATAATTTGCAAATTCAAAGGTTGTACTTTGAGGAAAAATTACAGAATTTTTGTATGATTGTTAATGAGGGGTGGAAGAGCTTTAAAAAGAAATGATGATTAGACAGTTTAATTTTATTAGTATAGTGATTGTGATTGATGCTTTCTGGAAGCGTGCCTGAAAGAATTAACAGCATATTTAAATGTTTGGCCTCTATTTCATCTTTTTATGTAGAGATACTCAATTGCAATGATATACTCGTATTTTTCAAGGTTTATAAATGTCTTGAATATTAATAGTACCTAATCAGTAAGATTAGGAGAATCCGTAAGATTTATACTTAAGAGGTCATATCATCATTTTCAAAAAATCGATGTTTCTTTTCACATATACATATGTATATATAATTTCATGCTCTGTCTACTATAAACAAAGTTTATAAAATTGAAGTTACCATGTTTTTAAAATGATAAACCGTGGTAATTCGGAATTATAGCAAAACATAGGCTAGCATTCGTGTTCAGGGGCTTCGAAAATTTCTGTTCTGCTTTGAAATGAACTAAAATTTTGCAGTTTTATGAGTTTGACTAATTGATATTACGTTAGATACGTAAATAAATGAAATATTTAATTAATGTAAATTGCTGCATCTCTACGGGACATCTAATAGCTTTTATATACTGCTACATTTTATAATTTAAATTGGGAACAGCGACGGCAATGGCCATGTCCAGATATTAACGAAACAACCTGTATACAAAAATCACCAAGCTATTGTATATTTACTGGGAATAGGTACTGCGTATCTGTTGTACTCGAATTTATTTTTTTAAACTGAACTTTTACCGATGGAGTTTATTTTTCTTTTGGTTTTATTAGCTAACACTCTGAAGCACGTCTAGCATCTTAAGCCCATAATAAAGATTCCAATTCGGAAAAAGTCTAAAAGCAACCACTGGGCGAACTCTTTTGCGCTTGAGTAGTAACATTAAAATATGCTGATTGAAAATTAACGCCAATTCAATAACACATACTTAAACTATAAATTGAAGAACAAACATGTAAACATTTGTTTGAGAGTAGGGTAGACTGGGTAAACAAACAATATAGCTTTTATTGTCCGTAGCATCGCTATTACCGAACCAAGCACCGATTGAGACATGTTAAATACAAGGGCGTGTTTCCATCTTCCAAATTGCAGTATTATTTGAATGCCCGGTGTTTTGTAATTTGTATAAAATCAAATTTAAAAAAAAAAACTAAAATTGTTTCCATACCAGGGGCGGTTGAAACAGTGAATTGAAACACATACAAATAATACTTAACAACTGCACATAAAGTAGGTATCCGCTTATCGAAAACAATAAAAATTACCAGGATTAATTTTAAAACCGAATTTTAGCTCTTCGCATTGTGAAATTATTTGAAAATATAAACTAAAAGAATATTTCTACTAACAATGCTATTAATTTCTTTTTTAAATCGTCCTGCCCCGTGAAGTCTTTCTTGCACGTACCCTCGGCATCTATAAAGCAAGAAATTTAAAGAAATAAAACAAGAAATTTAAATAAATAAATTGTTTCAACCGTATTCTTTTCAAGAAAACTGTAGAAAATCGCTTTTGAACTCCTGAAACACCATCACGATCAAAATAACGAAAATGCAGGAAATTTCTGTTCCAGCTGCAAACACAGAGCCATGCAATGTACATAAGTTAATAAATTATTCTTTAAAAAGTTGATTCTACTGCGTTTTACTTTTACATTCTTGCAAACCAGAACACTTAAGAAAATATTAAAATATGCAACTTGAAACTGGGTGACGGTGGTATTAATTTAACTTCGTCGGAATATATTCAGCCCCTTCCTCAGAATCGCTTTAGAATTGATAAGTTATGCCAATATATACATACATATATGAAAGTATATTCTATAGTAAAAATGCTGATATGTATTTTAAGAATAAAAGTAAGCGTAGTTTAACGCTACACTAACTTATAACACTTAACTAACTTATAACATTTAAATCGAACAAACTTTTAACGAAAGAAGAAGTGCAACGAATTGAAAAGTCAAGAAAGTGTGAAGATTTTGAAATCATAGACTGTGAAATTTATAGTTCACTCTTGCTGTAAGATCTTTATAAGTCACTGAATGAATGGGCTGCATAATTACTATAGAAGTGAAAGAAGCACGATCTCACAATTATTTTTCGATTGTTTTCAAGTTCAATGCTACGTAACTGTACAATTAAATTGATTGAACTCCCAATTCAATTCTGATTTATTTTCTTTATATTTTCAGTGGAGAATAATGAGAAGAACTAAACGATGGCTTCTTATATTCGCGGGTAAGTTTTTCGATCAATTTATTAAATAAATTAAAACTTGGTATAAAAATAAATTTATATCATAATCATACAATTAACTGGAAAACCTGTTTCTTTGCTTATGAATAATGATTTTAAGTCGTTATAAATAAAAATTTATTTTATTAGACCAGTTAAATTCTACATAATATTTTAATTACACTGATAATATATGGAATTGCGATTATGCAATAACTTGATGGTATTATTTAATTTCGGTCGATAGTTTAAGCGGCTATTTTGGCAACGACACAAATACAGTTTTTTTTAACGACGGATTTCGAAACATCTTTATAAATTTATTTCGGTATTTTTTTGCATTTGTTAAAACGTATTAAGCTTTTTGAGGTACATTTTTTGTTTGAAACACTTCCACGAATAAAAGTTGATCAAATAGGGTCTTCACAGGAACACAGTAATGGATAACTGATTTTTGTATTTTTAGAAATTGAATTCATGTTTTTCAAATGCGTATGGGGTTGGGCGCTAATCCAAATTTTGTGTAAACCTATATATGTATAATGTATATATATATACACACAGACTTTTTTCTAAAAACATGTATTTCGACTTTAGGGACCTCAAAAAGTGGAGATATGTTAAAATTTTCGCCCGTACGAAGTGCTTAAGATCAATCAGGATATTCTGTATTATACAATATAACAATTAAATTTATTTATGTACTATTTTGATTTAAGACTTTTAAAATTCATAGCTTTTCCTGTTACTGTACATACATGGATCGTTCGATAAGTATACGTGGCGACATCTATTGATAAGTAGCTCGTGGCGACATCTATTGATAAGTAGCAGTAGGTAAAAGTAGTAATGTAAATATGCCAAAATCTTAAAATGACGTTAGAAAGATAAATAGTAAGTATAGTTTCTGCGACATTTTATTTCTGTGCAAAAAATAATAAGTATTTTTAGTTTACGAGATAATGGCACTTCTTTGAAACTTAGGAAGGTCGTTAACTTTGAGCAATTTTTTCGGTGTCATTGTGATACCTTTTATATTTTTTTTTTCTTTGTTTTGCAAACAATTAGTCGAAGAAACCTCATATTAAATTTAAGTAAAGATATTTCTAATATGATTGTGGTTTCTTCACAACGAAGAAATCTCTTTTAATTTTATGTGCATCAACATTTTTGCTTTGAAATTTGCCTATTCTTTTCATATTAAAATATATTAAGCTGGATTAAAGCCAATTAATTATCCTAAATGTTGGCGAATGTAGTCTAGATTGTAGAAAGGTATTACGCCTACAACTTTTTTTACTTAAGAAAAAGAGATATTGCTATTAAAGTAAACAATGAACTGATTTACAGTGTTACAGTAATCCTCAAATGCATTCAAGTGGGGGGAAAGTGACTCCCACTGTTCAGTAGTATCCTGATACGGATATACGGACCTTCATATCTGCACTGAGAATGTAACGCAGCAGTATTACGCGTAATCCGCCAGCAAAAATTAATGCCTTTAATATGGAGGATGAAATGCCACTAAGGGGTTCTCTCTTGGAGCAGGCCTCACACTGCACTTTTCACAAAGCGCTGGCTAGAACTACATTAATATAAATTGTCTAGAATATCCAGAACAGAGTTCTGACCTTAATATCATTAAAAATGTCCGCAAAGTCCTTAAAGACAGAGTGACAAAGAAAAAACCAGTTCATCCAGCAATTAAAACATGTATTAATTTACGAATAGAAAGGATTCTAACTTTTGTCAAACATTAAATACAGTCTATGCTAGGACGAATAACGAGTGTGATAAACTTCAAAAGATATCATATTCAGAGCTGGGTCGGAATGATTACTTTAGGAATTAAATTGCATCGAAATTCCAATTCCCTGGAATTGTAATTTTTAATTGATATGTTAAATTCCTTAGTACTGGACTTGAAAAATTTTTCAATTCCAGTACAAGGAATTGTAATTGGTAATTGATGATGACTAACTCCTTGGTATTGGACTTGGATTCCATTACGAGGAATTGTACTTGTAATTTTATTTTTCTACATTCCCAAAAGGAATTTAGAAAGTATTTGGAAAAGAAGGAATTTTTGTTAACGTGTAAACAATTACTATTTGAGGAATTGAACTCCAACTTCTAAGAAATACTTTCCAAAAAAAATCTAATTCTTTATTTTCACCCTCAACGGAATGGAGACAGTAACATGCGTTTAGTTTAAAGGTTTTTTTTTGAAGGTAGGGCAAATTGACCTAGATCAGACGAAAAAGTGAAACACTTCCCCTTCTCCAGCTGTCAGAATTTCCGACTTCAAGATGGCGGACTGTCAAATTTTAAAGGTAATGCGATATCCACCAAACTGTCAAATTTTAAACTTAATGCGATTTGCACCAACCTTGGAACTTAGGTGTTTTTGTAGACACTGATTTCAATTCGACTGTCAGCACGGCTTTAGTCAAGAATACGGAAACCTCACGGATTTCAGTGAAACTTTGTACAAACATTTCTATGAGTTTACAAGAGACGAATATGCAAAAATTATAGTTTCCGAAATGTTTTACTTTAAAAATTTATAGAAACTCACGTGAGGAAAACAAAATGATCGGCCCTATTAAATGATTGACGTTGATACCAACTCAAATATAGGTACACTGAATTTAAGCTTAAATGATGTCGCCCTTGTTATATGTATGTGTGTTAGTATACGACCAAGAGTTAAGGTTGTGTAAGATGGATATCAACCTAAGTGAATTGCATAGAATTCGGTCTAGAAACGACCTGTTCTCTATGTCGCATTCTAGAAGCCAAGTATAAAACTCCAGTCTTCTGTTGGAAACTCCTTCTGATATAGATAGGTATAACTGGAAAGTCCGTTAAATCACCCCTTTTTGAAGTACTCGGATATTTCCTTTGATATTATCGAGCAGCCTCTCGTTCGTTTGCGTCTACTGCAACGTAAATGCAAATAATATCGGCATATTCCTCAAAAGTGAATTGATGTCCTTTCTAACTCACCCTCTTTTAAAGAAAAATTTCCCAAATTACCAAAATATGGCTGGCTAAGACAAGCTAATTACGGCAATAAAATAAATAGTATCAACCTTTTTATGACGTAGCAATAAATAAAATGTATTACCAGTGTACGCTAAATAAACATATTCGATATTCTTTTGGGAACTTTTGCTGGTTGTACGTTGTTTGCAATTACAGGGCAATAAAAACATAAAATACCAGTCAGGATTTTAATTTTGATTTCTAAAAAAACAAACGTACATACACATAGGGGGAAGTCCCCTAAGCCCGGACGGCAGGTCTGTGAAGTTGGCACCCACATTTTCGAATTTTGAAATTTTTATTTGCGCATTCGTTTGTCTATCGAATGTCCATGATTGTCCACCAATTAGTTTCGTTTGTCCACCCTTCGTTTCAAAATGGCGGCCCAAAAACGTTTTTTGCAAATTTTTTGCACTGACACCCACAAATTGCAAAACAAAATTAAACTGCATAGGTCGTTTGTCCTTCATTTACCATTGATTGTCCACCATTTAGTTTCGTTTGTCCACCCTTCGTTTCAAAATGGCGGCCCAAAAACGTTTTTTGCAAATTTTTTGCACTGACACCCACAATTTGCAAAAAAAAAAAAAAAATTAACTGCGTAGGTCCTTTGTCCATTGAATGTCCATGATTATCCATCAATTTGTTTCGTTTGTCCATCCTTCGTTTCAAAATGGCGGCCAAACAACTTTTGCATCATCAAATTTTACATAATTATATTATTATATTATTATTAATCAAGATGGCGGCCAAGAGTGTGACATGTAAATCTTGTGTGGAAAATATTAGAGGAAATTCTAAGTGTATAAAGTGTGCTAAATGCGATAGTTGGTTTCATAAAAAGTGTAGTGGAATCCCTGACTCAGATTTCTCTAAAATTGCCAACAAAATCACTAAACTTGACTTTAAATGGTGCTGTGAAAACTGCAAAGTAAATATCAGTGTCGTTGATTCTGGCGGTGAAAGTGATGATGACGATAACGTTCGTGGCAACAGCATTACCGTAAAGGATTTAGATGCTATGTTTAAAAAGTACTTCCTGCCCTTTAAAAAAGAGTTCGAAGGCCAAATTTCCGAGATAAAAAAACAGCTAGCTGATCTATCTAGCCTGTACAAAGAAGTCAGTGTGAACAATGCAGACTTAACCAATACTATCATGGGTCTAGAGGAGCGCATTGATCTTTTGGAAACCGGCGATGCCCTCGCGGATAAAGTGATTTCTGAGTTAAACCAAAGGAGAAACAGGGAAACCTGCATTATTGCTTTCAATGTTCCCGAATCCTCGAAACAGACCGGGGCTGAGAGACAGTGTGACGACCTGGATGCAATTGTCAGCGAGCTCCCGGAAGACTGCGTGAAGGATAAACGATCCATCAAAGTCAACAGAATTGGTCGTGCCGTCGTCGGTAAAATCCGTCCCGTGAAAATTGATGTCAAATCAGTCGAAACAGCGCAATTAATACTGAGGAGTAGACCAAAAGAGGGAAGTGTTGTGAAATTTAAGGCCGATTTGTCTAGGGCGCAGCAATCGAGGTTGAAATCCAAATTGAATCAATTACGTTCCGAGCTGAAAACGCGTCTTGATGCGGGAGAAAAAGATATTACAATCAAGTACGTAAACGGTGTCCCGGCGATAGTAAAGAACCAAAATTTTCAGCAAGGCGCTCGGATAAAGCTGAAAAAGTAAAAAGTATTGACATAGTATATCAAAATATCAGGGGCCTGCGAACTAAATTAACTGACTTTCGCGCGTCTTTAGCCTCATGTGAATCCGATATTGTTTGTATAAGTGAGACTTGGTTAGGTAAAGACATCTTTGACGGTGAAGTGACTGATGATACATTCTTACTGTTTAGAAGAGACAGGGACAATATTACGAGTTATAAATTAAGAGGAGGAGGGGTTCTGATTGCTGTAAAAAAGTGCTTAGCGGTTGAGAGAATTGTTACAATTTGTGATGTTGTTGAACATGTATTCCTTAAAATTAAATGTGACCGTGAGACGTTGATTGTAGGCTGTGTTTATATTCCCCCAAATTCGTTACCCATTGTATATGAAAGTCACATTCGTGAGGTCGCGAACTTAGTAAATAGGTTTAGCAACACTAAAATTGTTATTTTTGGTGACTACAACTTGCCGCAGGCCAACTGGTCTGGCGACTCTATTGCAGTTAATGACTCGGTTTGGACTATTAGGAATGAGTTTGCTGAACTGAACCTGAAGCAGAAAAACAATATCCTTAATGAATTCGGTCGTTGCCTGGACTTGTGCTTCTCTAATTGTGAAACTACAATTTCTCGTGGTGTTGCGCTTTTAAGCGAGGACCGATATCATCCCACTCTCGCTTCGTCGGTTATTTTCGCCGAGGCGCTTGAGGAATGTGCTGCGTTTAAATACAACTTTAGAAAGGCCGATTATTCTGCAATAAACTACAGTCTATTACATACGAACTGGATCCCCTTGTATGAAATGAAGGAGGTTGACGAGATGCTTGATTGGTTCTATGATGTGCTGTTCACAGTTGTCAATGCATATACTCCAACTGTCAGAAGCCACGATCCCAGATACCCGGTTTGGTTCACCAAGGAGCTCAAATCACTGGTGGATCAGAAAAAGAGAGCACATCGAAATTTCAAGGCTTCACATAACTCCAATGACTATAGTAACTTTTGCCATCTGAGGTCGTTGTGCAAACAGATGTGTAAACAGTGCTATGAAGATTATGTGGGCTCCGTTGAACATAGTTTGAAGGAGGATCCTAAAAGTTTTTGGAGGTTTGTGAATAGTAAAAAGAGAACCAGCCTTGAGGTCCCGAAGACGATGGAGTGGGAAGACAACGTGGCGGAAGGCGGAAAAGAGGTATGTAACCTTTTTTCATCATTTTTCAGCAGCGTGTACAAGCCCTATAATGTCGTCACCAACACTGAAAGGGAGACTGTGCGAGCTAATATTGACAGCTGTGGCTTCACTGACTTTAATGTAAACAGAGTTGAGATAACCTACGATGAATTATTGAAGGAACTCCTTAGCCTTAATCCCAATAAAGGCCCGGGTCCTGATGGTTTGCCGAATTTCTTTATTAAAGAAGCGGCAGTAGGGATCTGTGATCCACTCCTGTTCATTCCCAGCCTCTGGAAAAAGTCCTACATTGTACCCATTCATAAATCAGGACCTGCAGATGATGCTGCTAACTATAGGCCCATCTGTATACAGTCGTCTATGCCTAAGCTTTTTGAGAGACTGGTCCTGCCTACGCTGAATTTCGGTTTCAAGAGGGTGCTTACTCAGAAACAACATGGCTTCATTGAGGGTAGATCGACTACAACAAACCTCTTCGAATACACCGACTACATCTATGACGCACTGGATGGAGGGCATGATGTACATGCTGTATATACAGACTTATCCAAGGCGTTCGATTTGGTTGATCATCAATTATTGCTACTTAAGCTGGAGAATTATGGTGTTACTGGAGACCTTCTTCGCTGGTTCTCTTCATACCTTGGAGACAGAAGATTGGTAGTGAAGCTTAATAATTTCTGCTCTACCGAGTATATGAGCACTTCCGGGGTGCCGCAGGGGTCGCATTTGGGACCTGTCCTTTTCAACATATTTATTAATGACATCGTGGGCTGCTTTCAATCTAACTGCCTTCTGTTTGCTGATGACCTGAAGCTGTTCAATAAAATAAGTGGAACCAGCGACGCTCTTGTAATCCAGGATGATCTTGATAGGCTACACAATTGGTGCTGTGTGAATAGGATGGACCTCAACGCGAAAAAATGCGCTGTCATGGTGTTCACGCGAAGGAGTGACGCAGTCTGTTGTGGATACAACGTAAACGGAGTAAGCATCAGGGAAGTCGACACCATACGCGACCTTGGCATCATCATGGATAGAAAACTTAACTTCAAGAACCACATGGAATCTATGATACTGAGGGCTCGTAAAGTGCTGGGCTTTATAACCAGACTGAGTGGTGACTTCAGAAAACCGGAATCATTGTTGCAGCTGTACAAGTCTTCTATCAGACCTATCCTGGAGTATGGCAGCATAATATGGTCTCCTCAATATGCGGTTGATGTCAACAGGATAGAAGCGGTCCAGAAAAAGATGCTAACAGTTTTGAGGGTTTGTCTTTTTAAGCAGGGCTTACGCGCCGATGCTGAGGCACTGCAGATTGTATATAAGTTAACGAACCTGGCTTTAAGGCGTCGAATTAGTGATATGTGCTTCTTGTTCAAGATCATCAACGGTTTATGCGATGTTCCGGAGACTCTTTCAATGTTTAACTTTTTTGTTCCTACTATAAACCTCCGAACCCAACGATTTTTAACTACCCCCCCTATTAAAACGAACTATGAACTTCGCCGTCCAAAGAACAGAATTAGTTTTGAAGCAAATGCCGTTCCTAGCAATGTTGATTTCTTCACAGTACATTTTAGTACCTTCAAGGCCAGTGTGACTAGTTGCTGCGCGGGTTCTCAGTAGTTCTAAGTAATTTCACAATTAATTGCGATTTTCCTTGTACAATCCTTGTAAAATTGCCACTGGGCGTTGGATGAATAAATAAATAAATAAATAAATAAATAATTATATCTTTTACGATTCCGGCACATTTGGTAATTGGGGGTTTTTGGGGCCGCTGATTTTAACCCGACTATTAAAATTGATGAATTCAAGATGGCGGACTGCCAAATCTCAATTGTGATAAACTCAAACTAAACAAAATTCTCATTTTAACAACCATTTTGTTCGTTATCAAAGTTACATGTTGTTTAACATTGGCGAATACTGTAAGAAAAGTAGTGAAGATGATAAAAGTCCAAAATGGAAAGTGGAAATGAAATTAAACTTTTTGATTTAGTAAATAGTGAATCTTTTTTTGTATGCTTAAACCTAAAAATAAACAACTAAAAAATCGATTACTTTTTTGTTCCTCCATGCTAAAAGCTCATTTGTTTAGGAATAATTTGAATGTCCCATATACAATTCTCGTTTTTCCAGATTTTTTCGTTTGCCCATGAATAATTTGTAGTGTACATATCGAATTTTCGTTTGTCCAGATCTTATTTTGATTTTCCATGTGAAAGCCTCGTTTGTCCAGAAGTTTGTGTTTGCGAGTACCAGTGGAAAAAAATTGTAAAAAAAGTTGTTTGGCCGCCATTTTGAAACGAAGGATGGACAAACGAAACAAATTGATGGACAATCATGGACATTCAATGGACAAAGGACCTACGCAGTTTAATTTTTTTTTTTTTGCAATTTGTGGGTGTCAGTGCAAAAAATTTGCAAAAAACGTTTTTGGGCCGCCATTTTGAAACGAAGGGTGGACAAACGAAACTAATTGGTGGACAATCAATGGTAAATGAAGGACGAACGACCTATGCAGTTTAATTTTTTTTTTTTTTGCAATTTGTGGGTGTCAGTGCAAAAAATTTGCAAAAAAGGTTTTTGGCCGCCATTTTGAAACGAAGGGTGGACAAACGAAACTAATTGGTGGACAATCAATGGTAAATGAAGGACAAACGACCTATGCAGTTTAATTTTTTTTTTTTTTGCAATTTGTGGGTGTCAGTGCAAAAAATTTGCAAAAAACGTTTTTGGGCCGCCATTTTAAAACGAAGGGTGGACAAACGAAACTAATTGGTGGACAATCATGGACATTCGATGGACAAACAAATGCGCATATAAAAATTTCAAAATTCGAAAATGTGGGTGCCAACTTCACAGACCTCCGGACGGCTCCTAAAACCGGACAGAATTTGAATCAGTGCGAAGAAGTGCGCCAATTTATTGTTTGTACCGCGGTTAAAATGCTTCTCCTAAGTGAAGTGTGGAGGGCGGGTGCCAATAGTCAATGCGGACTCGTTCGTTATGGAGCGTGATGCAATTTTTGAGGTTAGTAAAAATTTTGTTGCCAGTAATTTTTTGGGGTTTGTAAACAGTATTTAAAGTATGGGACGATATTCATTGTTATTACTTATTATTGCTATTGGACTAATCTGATATAATTCATGGGATTTTTTTTGTGATTCATAACACACAATGTGAATGAGAATTTTTTTTGTATATACCTAAGGGTCCCTAAGTTCGGACACTCTCAAAGTCCCCTAATACCGGACAGTTTTACAGCAAGTTTGTTTTTATAAGTCATTATTTTTGTGTGTGTTTTTCAGTTTCAACATAGGTAAACCCAAATCGAGATGTGAAAATACCCCCAAACCTGAAATATTGAAAAAAGCCATCGATAAGGTGTGCTGATGTTGAAGCGGGCTCAGTTAGCTACATTTGTGATTTATGCAGGTTGTACAATTAAAGTTGTGTGATTCTATAGAAAACGTTCCTAATTATGACCAAAGTTTATTAGAATTAGGTTTAGTTTTCTTTATCAACAGTTTAAGTTTAAAAATGAACGAAAAGTTGGCTGTCCGTCATTAGGGGACCTTTTTGAAAACGTCTTTTTTCTATGTTAATTATTCCTTATTATCTACTACATTTAAAGTAACATTTGAGACTGCTGATATATCTGTGTTGATTACGTATATAGTTGAGAGTTTATTAAAATGAAATAAACAAATTAGATTATTTACACTTTTTTTTAAATTTTGTTTATTCCTTAAGTGTCCGGTTCTGGGGGACCTTTTCCTTACATAGTATGTGAGGAGTTAATGTTAACAGAACAGAAGGCTCTTATCCTGCCTCTACTCCTATTTGCGATCTTTGTTAATTACCGTCAATCAGTATATTACGTATTTAATTATTTTTAATATTATAAATAAATATAAAATATTGTCATAAGAATCGTATTGAAATAATAAGTATATATAATAATAACAAAACGCCTCCCGAGATAACATTTTTGATAAAACTTTTGATTGCCAGTAACCCTCATAGTATTTCAGAACATCTCTCGTATGTGTATTCGTGTCTTATTTGTACACCTTATAGGAATTAGGTGGATTTCGAAATTTTCAAATATCATATTGATTAATTTAATTTTATGGAAAAATCTGTTTTTCACAAATCGACATCTGTTTTCTGAAATATGTATGTATATGTATAAAACATATAATATAATGCTTAATTGAAAAAATAAGACTTAAAAGGGAAAATAAATATGTTCCTACTTAACCTTTCTATTTCTTTTCTTAGTGGCCGGCAAAAAAGTAATTATATTCCATTTTGGGGTTTTTTAATTGCTTAATTCATTAATCGTAATAGAACTGACAATATAAGCCTAACACACTTGCAGATAAGTACGTAATTCACGTACGATGCTGCAGAAATATCATACACCAATACACATCATACGCAATTATGACACGACATTTTAAATGCAAAAACTTTAATAAGTGTCAGACGACCTTGCGCCGAAATAAAAATACCGCAAAATCAAACCGCGAGTCCAACATCTTCGAAGAGAAAATTAACGATTTTCTTTATCTTCTTTTCAGCACTTGTTGGTCTAATGGCGCATGCAGGCGCCTTAAGAGCAACAGCTTTGATCTTTGGCAAGGCGCCGACGTCCACCACTACCACGACGGAAGCGCCAGCTGAGCCGGAGGAAGAGGTACGTATGCACTCCGCAGCCGCCCGGCGGTCGTCGATTAGTGATTTAATAACCTTCCATCGCTCCCGATAAATGCCTTTTCGATTATGCAACCGCCTGTGGCTCCTTTCCTTGTAGATTGCGGTCGGAAGTCGCCTAGCAACTCTTTGGGCTCATCAGCCTGTGCGTCGCGTCGCGTCGGTGTTGCGGCCGCGCCGCCGAAGCCCGAACGAGCGTTCTGCGCGACCCACTGATCGGCGTGAGGCAGGTGGGCGTCCGCGACGGGTTGAGCCTGTTGCAAAACGATGCAGCCGAAATCCGCTCCGTCAAGTGAAAGGCTTTCACCCGCTCAAACATTTGTTTTTTTCGGGCGAGCTGCAGATCTCGCTAGTATGCTAATAGGAACGAATTTGGTAATCTTGTGTTGTTTGAATTTTAAAAAGTGGAACACAAAGTTTGTACCTGCTGCTTGGTTCCACTTACCATACATTACGACCCTGTTAAGCGACATAAAACAAATAATTTTTTCTTATTCAACGAATTGTTTCAACTACAGAAATGGTGAATTCTTATTTATATAGTAAATCGAAGGAAACTATTAAAGAGAAAAACATAATATATCTCCACATATCAATAGCTGCATGTAAAAGCGGTGAAAGTGTGAAGAATCCGCCCAAGTTGACGATTTGCAAACTGCTAAAAAAATGAACAAGATGTGATTTAGGTGTGAGGAATTCAAAAAGGTTATGTAAATACTATTTCATAATACTGCAGAAAAAATCCATTGAATTTTAAATGCTACCGGAAGCTATTCAGTGATTACGATGAATTAATAAAATCATTTTATTAAAATTAGGCAGATTTTTACTGAAAAGAGAGTTATTATCAGCTAAAAGTTACGACACTATTATCTCTTCATGAAATATTTTATATGTAACAGTAGATATAAAATTTAAAATTTACCTTAAATTACTATACGAGGCGTTTTTTAATGAAAGTTATATGTATATAGGTACATACAGATATAATGACAGAGTCGTGTATCTACCCGAGTAAAAATGCTTAAATCATTTTTCCATGCCCCTCATACGCTCGATATACACCCAAACATTTTCCATTTTTCAAGCCCGAAGCAGGTACAGTTATTGAACAATCAAATATAAAATTTATTTCTGAGTTACATTTTGGGGTCAATTAGCAATCGGAAATTATAAAAATTTTTGATGTTAATTTTATTATAAACTATATTTTAGATCTTTTAATTTTCTGAGATGTGCCCTTTTCGAAATTCATGATATTGGTTCACATAATTTAAAGAAAAAACCATATAAATTTGGGATTTGATTTTAGGTATTCCAAATGAAACATAGTACTTAAATTAAAGATAAAATTAATAGACTTTTTTTCAATAATCTTCTTCTGAAGCCTCTCTGTCGTTTGTAGTTGACCATTGCATTTGGTCATAAAATTCTGTAAATTCTACTTGTACCTATATTGCTTCACTTTTGCAATATCTGCAATTTTTAATTTATTAATAGGTACTTTGCCATTATAAGCTCGATATTCTCGGCTTGGTAAGTTACTGCAAGTGCCTTTTACTCTAACAAGAACGAAAATTTCCTCAGAAATCTATCTTATACTATATAATTTTTTGCGATTACTTCATCAGGTTTTTTAGGATCAAAGGCAAACTTTATTTTTAGCTGCATTTATGACTCTGGATATTTCTTACTCCTCTTTTCCATTTTTTGTTTTTTTTTTTTGAATATCATTGTCAGAATCAGAATTCATTGTGGAAGCGTAAAATTACGTCTTTACCTTGCTTCAGACAGCGCAATGACACATTAATGACCCAATATGCTTATTGTTTTAAATCACAATAACAAAAAAGCCAGTAGTATTATATAAGTTAACGGTTTTATATTACATTAAATTCGAAAAGGGCACATCTCTTAAGAGTTGTGACCTTTTCGAAGTTATTTCTGTACACGCCATGACGCCAACAGTAGAAAAAATACTTCCTTGTTTCCTTTTCTAATGGTAGGGCCAATTTTGTAAATTAGCTCTGCCAAGCAAATAAATAAATAAAAATTAACTTTTCTAATATAATAGGTAGAGGGAAGTATTTAGAATCCATTGATTTGAAAAAACGTATTTGTGAAAAAATAATAATAAAAAAAAAATAAAAAAATAATATAATAATATAATTTCGTTCATAAGAATCACTTTATCCGAGCGAAAAATTCAAATTTTGAATTTCCCTGTACCGCCTACTACGGCCTCAAACTGCTACGATTGTGGGAATTTCGCCGCGCAGTATTTTCCTATCCCTGACGAATTTAGTCGCTGCCAAGATATAAAAGGCGGCGAGTCGAGGACTCGAGAGTCAGACTGTCCGCTAATGCGGAGACGACAGGAGTTCATCAGCTGTGGTCCGGTTGGTTTTGGTTGCTATGTGTCTGATGTCAATCTAGGAATAGCTCACCGTCCCTTTCCGACTACGAGTCTGATGTCAATCTAGACGTAGCTCACGTATGTATGTTATTGTATCACCACAAAAGTAACCAGATATATTTTGTTACAATTTTTCCCGCCGAGCGGCTGGCGGACAAAATTGCAAAATTTTCCCTCGCTATAAAACTTGTTGAGGATAAAAACGCTCGTCCGCCGAGGCAGATGAGCACGAAAAAAAGGTCGGCGTTTCGATCTGGGGCACTGGCCAGATTTCATCAGCGTGGCTGATAAACAGTGCCCCTAGCCACATACGCCACGTTCGAATGGATCGAAAGCCGATCCTTATATCCACTTGGTCGGAGTCCCAAGTGTGAATTATAGCGAAGGAAAATTTTGCAACAATATATTGTATTACTGTACCTAAGCCCTATGATGTAAATCTTGTATTTTTATATAACAGCTCATGCAAATATTATAAATTTCCGCTGTATACATATATGTATTAGGCCATCCATAACTTTAAATTGTATTCGAAAGGCCTCACAACTATTGTAATTCTTGAATTTTATTACCAGATAAAGGCCACCATTGTATTCTTACTCTTATGATCCTGGATATCTCTAGAGCTTCCAGCAACTATACCCCCGAGAAGAACATAACCCCTACCCAAAGGTTACAGTCTACCTAATAATTTCGCCACACAACTAGGTATTTAATATGAAGTGAAGACTATACTAACAAGATACATATGTAATTTCAATGAAGCTGTATTAAAAAGGCATTTTATTATCACGCGCACGCTCATACTCACAGCTACGTTTTAAATGTGTCTACTGGGGGATGTTTGGCTCCTACGATTGGTCTGGCAGTTTACAAAGAATATTGAAATAGTCCCCTAAATGTCATAGATAAAAATTAACTCTCAGACTATAAGTAAGATTATGTATGTATGTGTTTTTCGTTCGATCTTTAAAGCGTCTGGCGATAATTACCGCCGACAGAAGGTGTCTGGGAGTATTGATTTAAATTTTTTTGCAATATTCCGTACAACATACGTAAAAATCAGCTCTCAGACTTTAAGTAAAGTGAGTAATATTTTTACGTACCTGTAGCACTTGGTACCTGAGAATTGGCCGTCGGCCCAAGCTAGCAAGTATGTGTGCGTTCACTGTACACACTAACACTACTCTATCGTATACCTTTTATCCATCAGAAAATTAAAGTAAGGTCTGGGGGCCCTGGGATCTTGGACTATTATATGCCGACCATGAGAACGATAGAATGTTCTAAAATATCATAATGTTGTATGTATTATATTATTACTTGTATTAAGTTTTTTTTTCAATTAGTTTTTAAACATTTATAATCAATAAATAACACGCCAGTTTTACTTTATTTAAACTTCGTACACTCCAAAAAATTCCTAAAACAACTTCAGTTTCGATGCATTTATCGAATATTTATACATATTAATATTTTTTATAAAACTGTCAAAAATTTTATGTTAAGATTGGAAAATTAAAAACAATTCCTTTTTCATCAAGAATGTTGTTTTTATACCAGGATTGAGATCTGTATTTTTGTATGAATTTCTACATGGATTCAAGTTGCACGGTTTCCAATTATACGGTATACAAATTCTGATTTTGTACTAAACATTGTATGAGTTTCCGCTTGCACGGTTTCGAATTTCACAGAACTAATTTATCGTATAACTGTATGTTGTTTTGTTTGGTGATAGTGATAAGTATACCAGACTTTTAAGTAAGCACCATTTAGATTTAACGTTAAAATGTGTTTATCAAATACTTCCATAGCCTCACTTTGTGGCTTTTAATTGCAATTTAATTTACAAAATGTATATAGGTGATAGCGGATACTTATTAGCACCCTGACTATTGACTCCATTTCGCATTGCATCTAAATTCTAAAGGTACAGTGAAAAAAGAAGAATTATAGTAGAAAGAAGTATAGGCACTGAGAAATCGCTTTCGATGTCTACATAATTGCGTGCTTTTTATTACGATCCCACAAATGTTGTGCCGATAATTAGTGTATGCTGTGCTCTGTACAATATTTGCCTTCATTATGGCATCCCAAGAGAGTTCGTTCTGGTTTCATCAACCAATCAATCAATCAAATGATGTGTGGAAATTAGAAGATGCATGACACACGGCGAAGTTAAACGTCTCTTTCCATATTTATTTTATGAATTTCTAAATCGAAAATTTCTTTAACTTTTTCCGAGTCTATTTGTACATTGTGTCTGTGATTTTTTTTAAAAGTATCTTCTTGAACTCTAAGTGCTTAGTTTTTGTTAGACTTCGTTGTTTTCCTCTAATCCTCATTTTTTGCACAGTAACATTAAAGTATTGACATGAATATGTCTTATCCCTGGGGTCTATTTAAAAGAATGTATGTCACAAAAATCGTTACTATGACCAAAGAACTTCTAAATAACAAGAAGCTTCATCTCAGCCCAAAAATTGTGCATTCCCTTCGTTGGTTTATAGAAGAAGGCGGGAAGTGACAGAGGGGGCCCTCTCTTCACACAGGACGACATGGATTTGTGTAAATTCGACGAACCCATAAAAGTTGCGCGCGCTGGCTGTTTTTATACATGCAATATTTCGACGTGGGTTTTGCTTTTTTTCGATAAAATACTCGGAATCAGCGCCGCGGATGACAAGCATCCAGGCCACGCAATGCCGGTTCCTAGAAATGGGAAGAGTTTCCATCCTTATAATAAAAGGGGGCTCTCACAGCGGGTTGCTACGCTCTAGATGACGGGTTCCAATCCAATAGAAAAGATTTTGTAAGATATATATATATATAAGATATATTTGTACATAAGACATATTCATGTCTACTGTGCCATCGAGAAGCCATGGCACTTTTTTTTTTCCTTTGTGGATTATGTTCTTCCTTTTAGCAATTGATTTGTTGAATTAAATGTTTGAAAATTTAAATCAGCACTCGCCAAAGAAAATACATAGCCAACTGCCAAAATTTGACTTTTCAGAAATATTCTACAAACTGCCGCCGCAGACTTTGAACATAAAATAATTTTCGAAAAGAGCGTTTAACAGTTTCCGCTGCTACGTTTATAGCGATATGAAAATCGTGCGTTTAACGTATCGTTTGTTTCGTTGTTTACGTTTGGCACCGTAACCTCCATTAATAATTTATGTCAATAATACTCGTAGTTAGTAATCCCTTTGAATTTTTGAAATTACACTTGTCAAAGATCCCTGAATTTTGATATTGAGTTCATAATCCAAAGTAAGTTGTTGCCTCAGAGTTATACGAGCGTAGCAGGCGAATGATAAATATGTTTTATTTCACTGTACATTTACTTGTATTTAAACCCCATACCTCAATACAGCGTCAAACAAAGTGACGAAATCAATGGTTTTAAAATGGTGAACAAATTGATATTAAAGTATGGTGGGTTGGTGTTTCCGGCTTGTTTTGAGATCAAATGGGCGGTATGTTCCAATCAGGATTTATTGACTAGGTTGTCTGAAAAAATTCTTATTTTAATTTGTTTTTCAAAAGAAGACGTCTAAGAAAAATTTCAGCAAGCAAAAAAAATAATAAAAATAATATATCAAAATAAAATAATAAGCAAACGAATTTAAAAATATATTATTTAATAAAAATTAATTTAATCGCTTCTTCAAATAATTTCTTTCGCTTTTAATTTTAGCATATGTATATGTACAATCATTGCTAAATTCTTCCGGTTGTTACCTGTAGTTGGTCAGTTGGGCGATCTTCGTGCATAAGGAGCTGAGAGGTCAATGTACCTTAACAAAACCGGCAAAGTTTATTAAGTAGCATCTCATTAAATATTTTTTTTAATTATTCCTTTATTTTTTATGAGACTTTTTTTAAAACATATTCGTCCATTTGATTTACTCGTTTACTAAAGACTGGTTGAATATTTATTTTTCTACAACAAATACGTTTCCAAAAGCTACTTCAATTTATACTACTAAGTTAAAATTCTATGTAACTGTTTTGTGTATACCACATCAGTAACTCTCTACTCTACGCCACACAGCATGTATCCAATTGTCCAAAGGATAACAAACAAATGATTTTTATGGATACTTGCCACTACAAACTAATTTCAATTTCATTTAAAAAGGTGTTTTGTTTACCTCTGCCACAAAAGAAACATGAACTATTGTAATCTGCTGTCTATTGACCTCGTAAAGTCGCAATCAAAATAGCGGATGTTAATGGCACCAGTGCGTTTATTTAAAAATTTCATCAAAGGTATGGTCATTCAGAGAACGTTCTTCGATATAACTTGAGTCCACTTATGATGTCTGTAATGGAGCATTATAATTTAAAATGTCTACCTGTAATTTCGATGCTATTTTAAGCTCATTTTACACCGAACGTCCTATGCTTAATACTGACTTGTTTTGAACAAAATAAGTAAGAATAAGTTTAATTAATAATAATCTGATACATACATATTCTTTTATTTTTTACTTTTGAAAACCATTACTGTGACTCAACCTAGATACCAAGAAATAATTTTTCTAAATCTTCTAAAGTTAAAACAGAGGAGGAGATACGATTTAAGCTCCTGATTCATAGACTAGAAGATGCAAGCTTTTGAAAATGGTTGGGATAATTAAAATTGAATTATTTTTGGCAGTAATATGTAATTTTTGAAAATTTTGGATTATTCATTATTATTAAGGAGTATATATAATATGTACTTTAATAAATCGCAATACGCTCATCCCTTTACATACACGGTAGATACGTTCTTGTAAAAATCGTGCAAAACGAAACCGTGTAAAACAAGACACAGAGTTCATACAAAATAGACGGATATGTTCAATTAACCTGAAAACCGTGTAAATTGATCTAAAGAAGATAAAGAAAAGTCGAATATATGTTCATTATAATCGTGTAAAATGAGATAAGGATTGAAAATTAAAAGAGGGATTGGTTCATTCAATTTCAAAACGTAAACATTAGTTAACAATATTTCTTTCAATTAAAAACAATAAAAAACGTAAAAAAATTTACAATATTCTGTACAAATAGAAACAATAAAAGAATTTTAACATAAATAACCCTCATAACAACTACAACTTAAAAAAACAATCTTCCATTTGCTTTATTGTCCTAACAGTTGCCTCATTCATTCCATATTCTTTTGCTACGGATGTTGAGCCTTGTCCAGATTTTAGTTTGTCTAACATTTCAATTTTGTTTTTCCAAACTGATTGTTTTCCTTTCCTTGGGTTTTTTTTTTGTTGACATCATAGGGCTCTAATAAAGTTAAAGCACTATTACGAAATAAATTTTTAAAATTAATAAACTGCCTTTTTCACATGTTATTAGAATTCAATCATAACAAATGTCTTTGAAGTTTCTTCTTCTTCTTCTTCACCCACAATAATAGTTGCGATTGAAGATTTTGGAAAAGGGTGCGTTTGGTAGCTTTGAACGAGCTTTTAAAAGAGTAGGTAAGTTCATCTATTTGATACTGATAAATGGCATAATGCAAAACTATCAGAATAAGGCAACAAATTTTTTTTGATGTGATTTAAAAACCGTGTAAAAGCGAAATGGTGTAATTCGAGTACCGTGCAAATCGAGGGACTGGTGTATATATATTTTTTTAAATTAATAAAAGTGCATCGGATGATTACTTAAGAGATATGCGTTGCTGAAATGAATGTGCAGTAAAAAACTGATTGTTTTTGTTATGAAACAACATAACCTCCCATAAAAGTAGTGTGTTACACAGAATGACTGCATGCAGACGAAATACTTCTATGGCATAATAGCTCAGCTGAATGGCTACATATACCTTTATGTGGAATGGACTTACCAATTAAGGACTGTGGTCGCCAATCAGTAGTCAATTAAAATTTTGCATAACATTTAGTCGCTCCGGAAGTAGAGTTCTTTTTTGTAAACAATCACTGACCTAGTGACAAGCCAGTTTGTCTTATTTATATGATTGATGTCAATCCAACTAGGTAAATGTGTGCTCAAAACACCACTTGACCTATTTTAATTTGTATGAAAACAAATATATTTGTGGCGTTAGTAATTTCCTATCTTGTTTCGACGAACGAGTTTATCGAGTTGCTTTATTAAAAAATTTAGACAATAATGGAAAAACAAGTTTCGTTATAATCGATTTGTTGTATTTCTTGGTTTCATAAGCAGATTGATTAATATTAAGTTCCATTTAACTTATGTAGACAAATTATTTAAAATATTTCTTGAAGAGAATCATATCATTCAGTAACTACAATATCTACCTTGTCTTGTAGTTGGGATGGTGGAATTGCTTTTCTGAATAAAATCTTTGAGCCTTTCCGGAATGCTCTATGAATTTCTCTTCTTTCTGTTAACTCATTATTTCATAAAATTGGTAGTGCAAGAAAAAGCTGTATGAAAATCAGGATAAAAGCGAGCTTTTTATTACTCGGTTCGGGCCTTCGATAGAGTCCTTTTGTGCTTATAAGATAAGTGTGTTTCTATTCATGAGCTTAAAATTTCTTCTCATAAAATTCGTAGAAGTATTTTCAGGATAGAAGCTTATATATAGAAACTCTGAAATGGTCCTTTCGGCGGTTCGTTGTCGAGCGATAATGTGTTGTTCGCAGCCACTAATTGCGATAAAAATAAATCTTACCTAAGTTGAATAATAATTCAGACATAATTCGTCAGTGTCTAAAGTTCGTTAACTAACTACCCAATTGAATTGAATCAAGTTCAGCATTCGCTTCGACGGTTTAAATCGCCTTTTTGGTCCATCCATACATATGTCTTCTATTGCTTTATTTAGGGCCAAATGGCAAAAAACGGAACCCTTATGGATTCCAAACCAAGCCAAATGGCAAATACGGAACCCTTATGGATTCGTCATGACTGTCTGTCTGTCCGTCCGTATGTCACAGCCACTTTTTTCCGAAACTATAAGAACTATACTGTTGAAACTTGGTAAGTAGATGTATTCTGTGAACCGCATTAAGATTTTCACACAAAAATAGAAAAAAACATTAAATTTTGGGGGTTCCCCATACTTAGAACTGAAACTCAAACATTTTTTTTTCATCAAACCCATACGTGTGGGATATCTATGGATAGGTCTTCAAAAATGATATTGAGGCTTCTAATATCATTTTTTTATAAACTGAATAGTTTGAAAGAGTCAAATGTGTGTCCCCCCCCCCCTGTAACTTCTAAAATAAGAGAATGATAAAACTAAAAAAAATATATGATGTACATTACCATGCAAACTTCCACCGAAAATTGGTTAGAACGAGATTTAGTAAGTAGTTTTTTTTTTAATACGTCATAAATCGTAAACCGCAACCTTTCGCAACCGTAAACCTTTCATTCAATCAACTCAAATATAAAAATAACAAAAAATATTTCATTTAATAAACATAAACCTTATGCATAAACCGTGAACCATTATTTTCTAATAATAAATCTGTAATAGGTGCCTATTACTATTATTAAAACATCGATCAAAGTTACAACGAACTACAAGAACTTTTATATTATGTTACTTGCTGCTACGGAACCCTTCATGGGCGAGTCCGACTCGCACTTCGCCGCTTTTTTATATTATACCATGTTTCCATCTCCCCAAAATCTTGTATTTCAATCATAGTGACGCGATTTCATTTGATTTTTTCAAGTGTGATATTTTAATTGCTTTCACTTGTTTACATATTTTTCCCATTGTAACTACTTGTTCCATTTCAATTCAATGCTAAATTGATTGCCTGCTTTTGGGGTTGCCAAAATTAATTTATGAGATTAGACTGTTTATGAACAGTTGCCAATATCAAACAATTTTTATTTCGTGAAGTTAAAATTTAATTGTTGGATTTACATATATCCACTTTTCGTGAACAATTTAATTCAGAAATATATCTGGTTCAAGGTTTGTCGTTTCG
Organism: Machimus rusticus; assembly: GCA_951509405.1. Taxonomy (NCBI): domain Eukaryota; kingdom Metazoa; phylum Arthropoda; class Insecta; order Diptera; family Asilidae; genus Machimus; species Machimus rusticus. Next base: position 17,787,304 of record OX608050.1, on the reverse strand, counting down.
ATAGGCGATTTAATGCGCTTTTCGCAAAATTTAAAATCTAGTCGTAATGGTTTTTAAACTTTCAATCCAATGTAAAGTTTGTAAACCTGAATCAGATAGCAAAAAGAACACAGCTATTGTATTTTTATACTCTCTTGCACAATTATCAGAAATAAGTATATTAATATGGGTATTCACGCTTTGGTCCAATAGGCCTTGCACCTTATGACATTGTAGACACCATATAGATTTACTTTTATCAAAAGCTTCGGAAATAGGTACACACTTATATCTACATATATATGTTGTGAATAATAAACGTATGCACATTATTTAAACGCATACAAATATATGTGATTGCAATGATTTTTGAAGAAAACTGTCGTAATCATTGGTGATAAGATTAGTTTTTAATAGAAAAACATTTTAGTCAATTTGGATCTTTTTATTAAATAAACTGTAATGAAAGCAATAGCAAACACGTTTTTACACTCGTACTGATTTTAAACCACACTTCACAGATTAAGGAAATGTGGAAATATTTTTGGAGAATACAAATACAGCGTCAAAAATATTAGTAATAGTTTCGACGTTTTTTTACCTATTTTTACCATTCCTCCAATATTTTTTTATTTTATACAATATTAAGTTAGAGCTACAATTTAATACAAGAAATTTGGACGGTTTTAATAGTAAGCTCTTTTATTACCCACTTAATATTCAATTATGTTTTCAAAAAGGGATTTAAGTATGCATTTATAAAACATTTCAAAAAATATTGTATTGAATTTATAAAAAATACAGCTGTGAAAGTATATTGTTCTTGCAAACATCTTTCGGAAATAAGGTAGAATTTTGTAAAATATTTGCTTAGATAGAAAATAAGCAATGCCAAATAAAACAGTTATATAATTCTACGAGAATCCCCGTTGGATTGCAATTGTTTTATTGTAAATACAAATAAAATAAACAAAAAAGGCGGTCAAACTTGTGTCTTGATAGATTGTGAACCTTTCCTAATTCATTTGGGATTAGTTAACGAATTTGAAGATGCTGACTTTTTCTTATGTTGAATTGTTGACGCTTTACGCAACTTAGGTTAGATCATATATTGCCGCAATTTACTGGTTGCGACAAACACTTTATCCACAAGACAACGGACCGCCGACAACTAGTGCCGTGAAATAGAATGAAGGATTTGTTTCGAGGAAATCTGTTTCTGTGAATCATATGAAGGAAAATTTATAAAAATGTCCTATAAGAACTATGGGGTTGAAAGCTTTAGAAGGGAAAAGCTTAAGGATAACGAAATGTGCTTTGAGCTTGTAATAGTCCTGGTAACTTATTTATAACGAGGATACAAGGACTTTGAGCTTTCTGAAGATAGCAAAACTTTCGAAAATGTGTTTGAAAGCTTGTTATTAAGACTCTTTCTAATATATAGATGCGTTATGCTATGGGGTTTGACGGCTCAATTCAATGATTAAATAATCTTCATCTAAATCGTCAAGAAACGTGTAAAAGATATTTCAACCAAATCCAAGTATTTTATCAAACAAATTTACATGAAGTAGGCTTAGGGCAAATAAACCATTTTACCGTTTCTCAGGATGTTTTAAGAAATCCTGATTTTATTTATGTATAATTCGTATGTGAATCAGAAATGTATTATATTATTACTATTATCGGCGTTTTCGTATTTGAATCAAACATTAATTAATCATAAGTCTTATAAAATTTTTCACTTCTATTGAAAAACGCAAGGCCTAGTTTAAGTATGAAAATATAGATTCAGGAGATCCTTGTAAAAGTTGCTAATATTTGTTCGCATCTGTATATGTAGGTATATGTACATTGTACATATGGTATGCAATGCATTGCATATAAATGAAGCTTTATTTATTGTTATGTTGAGTAAATGTACATCGTTCCCTATAGAGTACTTAGCATGCACCTTATTTCTAATGCTATCGCAAAATTGAATCAAAAGCTAAAAATTTTTTCTATCAGCATTCGTCCAAACAAGCACTTTTTTTACATCAAAAATGTAATTATGGCTATTATGACTTTTATAAACTATTTTTTATGTACATACTATAATTGTCTTCCTTCTTTATTTATTAATTTATTTATTAATTATTACAATTTAAACTCGCAATATATTGACTCATATTAATTTTTTAATTATTCAGGCCCAAACAACTGAAGTACCACTGAGTGAGAATAATACATCAACGAAGCCTGCATTGACGGGAATACCACAAATTGATTATATTTGGGATCCTAATTTGCCAAGAGAATTAAATGGGTAATGTAATATTTAATAAAGACAACTCACTAAAATCCCTTCGATTAATTGGTGTGAATTTTCAGATACAATTTGTCCGAATATCCTTTTTACAACTCCGTACCGCCAATGGAAGAAATTGATTTTAAGTGCGATGGTTTGCATGATGGATTTTATGCTTCAGTAAAACACAAGTGTCAGGTAAGTAACATTTTTATTTAGCAATTATCTAACTCAGCTTCGCCCGATGTATTTTAAGTACTTTTTACATAAATACTTCTCAAATGCTCAAGTTTGATACCCCGAGTTTAAGAGTGTTACTAAAATCTGTGGGTGTGATATACAACCACAGTCCAACCCTGACTTTGTAACCACGGTCCACATCTGAAAGATTTTTCACGCCTTTTTTAATAATGCATTATTATTTAGTTAAGGATACTCAATTCTTGTTTATTAGATTTGCTATTAACACTTCAATGGCCGCTTGTCTGCGCAGTAAAACTTCGCCAGGGGCTGGCAATATTTCAAAATAATTAAATAAAAAAAATATATAAGTCCGTTAAACAATTCAATAATTGTTTTTTAATAAAAAACAGTCGGCTATAGCATTACGCACATTTTGTGCGATTAGCCACTAACAGTGGTACCGGCTATCGCGTACATGTTGTGCGAGCGGCCATTAAAGTGTTAATATCGTTACATAATGCGAGGATATTTAAGCTGAAAACTATAAGTTAATTAACTATAAAATTATTGCCACACACCTACATAAATAGATGCAATATGACGGTAATCTTCAACATTATTCCAATATATTTTCTCGTGAAATAACTTTTTTAGGAATACTTCGATCATTTATTCAAACAATTTCTTTTAGTTTGCTGTTCATAGCTTTAGTGCAGGTATATGTATTTCATTAACAGGACGCCTTTACATGTTACTTGTTAAATACTTTTTAAAAGTCTTTATTTTATAAGGCAATTTTACATGCGTTAATAAGCCTAAGTCAAAAAAGCTAAATTTAGAAACATTACTTAAGTTAACAAACAATTTTAAATTGCTTTGTAACGTGTAAAATAAACGAAATTTATTAGAAAGATCAATAAGAAGTTATGTAATATGTAGTTCAATTCATTCAATTTGGAAATGAATATGCTGTAATCAACTGTTTGAATGTCGTGATATTATATTAAGAATGCGCTAATTATTATGAAAATTGTGCATTGAAATATTTGGAAATAAATACATAATATTTTTGTAGTGTAATCTAAAAGAAATTTCGAAAACTTTAGAATTATGGAAGCATGGAACTCTTTCATCTTTTATTATTTAATTATTTGTATAAATGAACTGAAATAATTTACTAACTTGTATTTCAGTTGTACCATCACTGCCTTTTTGGAGTTAGATACGATTTCCTGTGCGCAAACTTTACGGCGTTCGACCAAAAGACATTTATATGTCACTTTGTATCGGAGGTAGACTGCAAGAACTCACCGAAATACTTCCACAGGTAAAACGGACTTTTTTACCACAAATCCTGATGTAGTGTGAAAAAAACATAAACCTTCAGGAATGATGCTCTTTACCAAGCAACAACTTCTTCTACAACAACGACAACAACTACTCCAACACCTCCAACAGTTGCACCCGTGATACCGCAATCAGCGCCAGGAGTAAGACCTCGCCCTGGCCATCCTCGCAGGAGACCTTTAAGGCGTCGACGTCCGCAAGTGGACTATTACTACTACGACGAAGAGTACGATGACGATTATTATGAAGAAAGGAGAAACCGGAGGAGAAAACAGAGACCAAGGAAAAGACGCCCAGATTACGATGAAGAATATGAAGATAGACGAGCATATAGCGACGAAGACCGGTAAGTGTGTGCATGTATTTGTTCTTCAAATACTGCAAATAATAATTATTTTTAGGTACGAGAAACGTCCCTACAATCGCGACCGAGGTCGTGACGAAACTGAAGACTATGATTATGACAGAAGAAAGCCTGATAGACCAAGAAACAGGAACAGGCCAGGAGAAAATAGACGATTTAATGAAGACGATCGTTCTGAGCGCAACAAATATGCAGATAGGCGGCGCCCAAATGATGATCGTAGATCTCCTTCTGAAGAAAGACGAATAGGGAGTAATGATCGGAGGAATATGGATGAAAGGAGGAGTTTCAGTGATGACCGTCATCACTCTAAGGAGCGCAATAAACCTGATGATGACGACGATCTCGATATTCGGCCTGGGCGGAAACGTCTCAATGGAGAGCGACGTCCGATCTACGATGATGATGATCGAAGGAGAAACGAGGATCGCCCGCTAAGAAAAGAAAAGATTGAAGATGAAAAACCTCCAGTGGAGAGCGATAAGACTAGTTTAAAACCAGTTGGAGCTGGTGGATTAAGTACACTTTTCGGTCCCCGAGCACCACCTAAAATAGCACGGCCAGTTCCAAGTACAGAAAAAAAGAAATTTGAATATACAACAAAGAGATCAGCAACTCCAGCACCTTTAGATGATGAGTACTACGACGAATATGAGGACGAACCACCAAATGAATCACAAAACAAGGAAGACAAGCCGGGGAAGGCGAATACAAGTTTCCCCAAAAGAACATTTTCCGGTCCAACTAAGGTAGATCAAAGAACACGATATGAAACAGTGAGAGAAACTGAAGAAAAAGAGCCGGAAAAGACCAGCCCTAACGTTTCCATTTTCAACACGAGGGAACAATCTAGGAGACCCTTCTTCACAAAAGCGCACGAAGAAAATCGAAATCGTCAGGAAAGTGTCAGGGATAACGAAGAAAGAAGGGAAAAAATTGGTACTAAGCACAATAACAATCCTCGTGAAACGAATAAACGTCCCTTTTCTTCGCTTGATCGAGAAGAGCCACGGCAACGCCCACAGGAAGATATAACTGATGACAGAAATATTGAGCACGTGGAAAGGACTACACAAAAACCGAAATACAGACCAATTACCAGAACACAATTTAGGGGACCACCGAAAAAAGAAGTTTCTGCTGAAGACGATGAAGATATTGAATATAGAGACCGAATTGGAGATGCTCCTAAAGTAATATCAGCCGTACGATTCGGCACCAATCGAGGAGGACGGGTTGAAGAAAAGAAAGATAAGCCAGAAAGTGTGTCAGAAAAAAATATCGTTACTAGTGAGCAACCCGATGAAAATTTAAATATTGAAACTGAAAAAAATGAGAACGATGAGTTAGAAAAACCAGCTATTGATGAGGCACCTGTGCGTGAAAACAGACCGAAAGTTCGAATAGTGAAGAGGCCATTCTTGCCATCCAGAGGTGGTAGCCCATACCTGCCAAGGGGACTTCAACCTGTAGGAGTTGCGCTGAAATCTCCAGTAACTGAAAGCACACCCATTGACATGGGCTCCACTGTATCAGGCGTAAGATTACTAGAACATGCAGCACCACTTGTGCGAGGCTCCTTTACTAATAATGACGATGATTATCCCCAGCTACATCAAGGCCCTAGGACAACGCAGCAACCTCAAATTGACCCGCCAAAGTCTTCATTAGACGATATATATGACAACGAGTATGACGTGACCTTGAACGATGCCTTGAACCCTACGTTGAAGCCACTTACACCAAATCGAGGTTTTCCTAGCGGATTTTCACACGCAAACAAATTCGAAAACGGTAGGTTTCCACCCGCCGTAGAGTACACCCGCAATAGCGACTCTTTCTACTCCTCCTCGGACGTCAAGAGTAGCGCGGTTAGAGCCCCAGATGACAGCAAGACACATGCAAGCAGTTCAAAACAAGTACATGACTATTACGATGACGAATACGAATACTAGGGAAACTATTTGGCCTAAAGAAATGAAGCTGTGGAATTTCTCCATTGAAGTTGCTGTAAATATTAAAAAAACAAAAAAAAAAAGAGTCAAGTTAAGTAGAACAATTCCGAGCTGCACTGTAGAAATGTCAGAATACTCAAATGTGGTGATAGCAAGAGCAGGTGCAGTTGCAACTCTTGCGGTAAACTTTATTGTAAATTATTTTTATTGTGTAATTTTCTACTCTTTTATTCGTCCAGCGTGGACGTGTGAAATTTGTAACTTTCCATTGCTGTAATTGTGACTCGGCGAACGTAGAAATTAATGAAAATTAAAAATGTTACAATTTTGTTCTTTTTTTTCGTTATTTGACCACTTAACTTCCAACCTTTCAATCCGGCTCCGACTGCGCCAATGCGTCGCTATGGATGCAGTCCTATAAGAAAGTACGTATTTTAACTTACGTTTTCCGGAGTAGGAGTCGGAGCTTTCAGGCCCATCGAGTACGGCTCCGACTCCAGTAAACGTAAGATGATATTTTTTATGGGGCTGCAGGCATAGCGACGCATTGCCGCAGTCGCAGCCGGATTAAAAGTTGATCATTTATCAACTTTTGGCCCTTACTATAATACATGCGGTAACGAAAGCATCAAAACTTCGTCAGCGAGAGCTTCCAAGCTTTGAAATCATGTTGGCCTTTTAAATACCTGACTGCTGATCTCCAGAAATAACAGAAATTGGGGTGATAATTTCATTATATGTTATTTAGTTATGTTTAACCCTTTGCGGACGTATTAAATTTGGCCATGGGTGTCGCACAGGATAGGAGCACCGTATTGGCAGGCATACGACCGGAACGACAAAAAAAAACCTTTGGTGACTGAGAGTAGATATATGACCGCAAAGGCTTAAACATAATTATTCGGGATTTTAAACATATTAATTGGCATGATTTTCTAAAAGGTTTGGGTCTAGGCTTGCAGTCCAGTATCTAAATGTCACGGAGCTGGTGCAATGGTCGCACCCAAAAGCGGCGCCTTCCCTCCAATAAAGCCAAACCTCCATCGTTATCTTTTCAATAAAAATTGTTTCTTGTTTGTTTGTTTCATTTAAATTTGCATTATACAATAAAATTCCCGCACTCTGCCTGAACAAATTGTCAAAGTCAAGATGACAACAACATTGAGAGATTAAGCTTGCCGTAGTCGCTGCCGGATTCTATGGGCCCTCTGTTTTCTGGACATCAAAAACTTTAAGCTTGTCGTAGTCGGAGCCGGATTCGATGAGCGCGGGCTCTGTCGAAGAGTTTCCCTTTTCGCGAAGGAGATCCTTCGCCAGAAGAGGAAAGATGCCAACAGGGAGCGTTTGTTGGCTTAGGGAGGTGGCCGAGTCGAGTTAAATGTAATAAAGTAATCTCTTATAGTTGGCTCCGGATGGAGCTCCTGTAGGAGATGAGGAATCCTACACACGGGTGGCTTCAGACAAATGTGTATGAACATTTCCCTCCTAAAAAACGAAAAAAAAAATAGAAACTTGTAAATGTCAATTTACTTAAAGTTAAAACAAAAAACTTTTTAAATTGAAGGTGCTGCCAACATTTAAGTAAAAATGTTAATTGTATGAGGAACAAAATTCTGTTTGCGTCGTCCACAAGTTTGACCTAGAAGACTGCATGTTCGGGAGGATTATAGTGTGCGAACTGGAATGAAAATATTAACCTATGTTTTTCTTTGGTCTGTTATATCATATCGGTATTCATAAAAAAAACCGGCCAAGTGCGAATCGGACTCGCGCACCGAGGGTTCCGTACAAACCTGTATGTAGGTATATAAGTAAAAGTTCACCCATCACGACAATCGAGTCATAGTTATGGTATTTTTATTGCAAATATATATATGTATATATATATACCAAATTGCTGTTTCTTTTGATTGCGTTGACATAGAAGTTTGATTTTGTTACAGCTTAAAGGTATAATAGACCTGAGTATTTGATATGAATTTCAATTTAATACCTCTACGCGTTCATGAGGAAAGGGGTAGTAAGTTTAAAATTATTAAAAATATTTTTATTACATGATGTAACTAAAAATTTACGGTTTTCGCAATTTTTCCTTTATCTGTGCTATAAGACGTTGCTTCGTGCCAAATTTCAAGATTCTGAGTTCACAGGAAGTACCCTGTAGGTTTTGATTCCCTTTCGAGTGTCGAAAATTTGCGGAAATTTGCGGCATAAACGGCTGTATCTTTTGATTGCGTTGGCTTAGAAGGTTGATTTTTTCACAGCTCCAAAGGACAGTAGACTTGAATATTTGATATAAATTCCAGCTTGATACCTCCATACGTTCCTGAGAAAAAGGGTCTTGACAGACAGACGGACGGACGGAAAACAAAGTGATCCTATAAGGGTTCCGTTTTTTTCCTTTCGAGGTACGGAACCCTAAAAAAAGAGCGTGTAACTCAGTAAATTTGAAAGAAGTGAAAATTCTTTAGCGATCTCTATTTTTTTCATAATAAATAATAAGAATGAGTGGAAAAACTCGGGACTCTGAGGCTAAGAGCATTTGTAGAAGTGTACCTAATTGAGTTGAATTTTGTGATTCGATTTCGTTTCGATTTCATCTTAAATTGTTTGCTAAGATGGATCATACTGTATGGTAAATATTGAAAGTACATATATGTACATATGTACATTTATCATAACAGCGAAAATGTTTCAATTATAAAACCAATTTTTAGAGAATACTAGAAAGCATAAAATTTTCAAACCCAGTTATGGTACAGCAAAGTAGGAATTTTATGAGGAAATAATTTAAAGGAAAGAACGCTCGGATTGTGTCTAGAGATTCATTTTTCTCACTACATGCATCTACATTTGTCAGAAGGAAGTCTTACACGAAACATGCATCTACGAAATCTTGCATGTGCATCCATGCTGAAATTATAAAGCCCAGTACACCATGGAATCCAGGCAAATCCTGTGATAAGAACCGCGCGTGTGAGAAAAAGCAGGAAATACGAAGCAAACGAAATTTATTTCTTATTTTTCCTGGGGAATTTTTGACTAACAAAGAACCATAAAATCTTTAGTTTCTTCGTGACTGTCTATTGCAAGGAATCTCTTAGGACGACACAGCCGCATGGAAATTGAAAAACTTCCATTCGACATACATAATATACCTATATGAAATTTGCATGGGACTAAGAGATGAATATTTCATGCTTGTACTATATCTGGCAGAATTTTCATTTTGCAGATGGATGGTATTATTGAAGTGCTTTGAAGTGGTTTTCAAAAGCACAGATGACCAGTGAAAGAACTAGGCACCTTCAATAGGAGTAGACCATTGCATGACTTCTTTCGAATAGAGTTCTAAAAATAAATTGTTGATGATGCGTGCGCAATTTCAGATTTGGGGAGATTTTTCCCTTCCTGCTTGAAGATGCGATTACGAAACACTATCCTTTTTTAAAAATAAAAAAGGAAATTTATTTAAATCCTTTAAACAGTTTAAAAAAAAACTTGTTTTCAAACACTGTTTGCGGTTGTGAAATTACAGAAGTTTTCCATCAAAACAGTGTAAGGGAAATTCTAAAATATTTCGCAAGACATGGAGTAAAGTGAAAGCTGAATTAATGGGAAAACTTTAGGTCAGGAATTCTGGTGAAGACAAGATACCTGCTCCTTTTTTGTCTTTAGAATAAAAACGGATACCCTTTTATTACTTTAAATAAATGCTTTAGAGATAATCCTACGAAATACATACAACAACACTTTTCAAGTTGCTACAATTCTAAATGCGGAACTACAAGTTAGTTTTCGTACAGTTGAGCTATAAGTATAAGATAGGCATATAATATCTCCTGAAGCAATGAAAATATTTATATAAATATAAATTTCAAAGTCTTTGGTGGTCACCGTTTTTCAGGAAAATACTGCAGAAATTAACTTTGCGCAAGCTTTTCATTTATAATTCTTAATTCATCGGGGCTGGAATTCAAAAGCTGCTGTATACACATCTCTCCATGTCCTAAGTGCATAGGCTTCACTGCGCACTTTGAATGCAATTTTGAATGCCTCATTAGATGGATTTATTTAATCTAGGAAGCAAATGCAAATATGATGCAAAAACACTTTACGGAGTCCTACAAAAACGACATAACCCTAGAGAAAATGCTTCCTGTACCGGGAACTCATGCGGCGCAAGCATCACATCTGTTGCCCTCCATTTTCCGACTTAAGAAATACCTGCACTTTTAGCGTCCCCTAATGGCGTTACACATGCAACGCTTTCTGCGCCTCATACAGGAAATTGCATTAGAAACTAATTTGCATCGCTGTAAATACTTAAGTTACGGTACTCGTATGTACGGCTGCATACACAACAAAGGCCAGAATATTGAAACGAGGAGCAAAACAACGCGAAATTTGATGATGTTATTAAAAAGAGGAAATTGGTTTGGTATATTTTGAAATTTAACTTGATAGCCTTTTGCAAGGAAGCTATGTATATGGTTATCTTAGTCGGCTTTTACCAATAAAAACTGAATTTGAATGGAAAATAACCTAGGGAAATTCATTTGGTTTATATTTTCATTCGCCAGCTAATATAAGCATGTAGGTATGTATATTGTCACACTTCTTATATAATTCCTCTAAAAACTTTAAAATGAGTCGAGTGAACGTGATGTGGACTGTACGGATTTCCCGTTATTCATATTTATTGTACTGTACTGTTTCATTTACATATATTAAATACTAAGTGGTTACTGGTAAGTGATATATCTTATGCACATAAATATAATTTTAATGATTTGACATTAAAACCACCTTGTTTTGAAATAATTGATTGATCAGTAAATTTTTAATAATTTATTAGCAAGAATTAATGTGTTATGAATAAAAGTTTTGAAGGGGGTAGTAAGGTTTTTTCTTTTTTCATATTGATGTAAATCGATCGAATCGAATTTTTTTACAGAATGACAAAGCCAGAATAACCTTATGCACAAACTCGTCCAATTTGCCTACTTAAAAATTATTTATATTCAGACACTAAATTTATTGTTTATGTAAAAAATGTATCCTAACAACTAATGAATGTTTTAGCTGATAAATGTATTTATTTTAAATTTTCTTCTGTAAAAGTGCCCTAATGTGTTTTAAAAAGAAGTGGCGCCTTTTAGGGCAGCGTAGCTAACTTCAGAGTTTGTAGTTTGCATAATCAAAAAGGTAGCAAATCATAAATGTAGCTACAATCCAAACATAGAAAAAGTAATTAAAAAATCAGTATTCTGTGTAAAACTTAGGCGTTTTTGTTGATATGGTTATATTTTGGTTCTAATGTTTTTGTTTTTAGTTAGGTAAAGTTGATTTTGGTGGTTTGGTTTGTTTCTGGTTATTGATTTTGCAAAAACTAGGTTCGTTTTGGTCGTTTGGTTATTTTTGTTTTTGTGTTTGCAAGCAATAGCTGTGTTTTTTTGACAACGGGTCTGGTTCTGGATTTACTAGGAAATTTTGAATTGAATTGAAATTTATGAATACCCATATCGAACTTTATTTTATTTCGTGATCATATAATCGAATTGCTTGGATTTATACCTACTTTGCGTCAAAAATGTAATCCAAAAATTTATCTGGTTCAGGGTTTGAAGTTTGAATGGCAATTTGATGCGATTTTTGCAAAACTTAAAATCTTTATACAGGGTGATCGGAAATTGAAGTATATAGTATATATATATCACAGAAATGCATATCACAGTTAGAGTTCGAGTAGGTACCGCCTAAGTTGAGATCTGTATAGTTAGTACGTAAGCAGCCGTTGACTAATAAAGTCTTAAGAAGCATCACCGGAGTTTAAATATATTACATGGCGCAGTCGAGTGGAAATTTATAAAATACGCAGTTTTCTTTTAACACCAAGTAAAGACACGTACTCAAAAATAAAAAGGAAAATAACTTCTAACGAACTGCAAGGATAGTTGATGGGAGTTGCGAAAAAGCCGCAGAGAAAGGACCATCTTCCAAAACCACGTGGGAGGCCACCAAAACGGATTAAATATATAACGAAAACGGTCCCCATGGATTATTTACGGAAAGTAGATAAGTTGAACTTAGAAGGAGCAAACCTTGCGGAGAATTGGCGGGTTTTCTGGAGGAATTTCAAAATATTCTTCACTGCATCGGAGCTGGACAAAAAAGACGACTCGGTGAAGGTTGCGGTGTTCCTAAATTCAATAGGCCCAGAGGCAGTGGAGGTTTTTGATAGTTTTGGATTAACGGAGGAGCAAAAGCAAAGCTATGCATTGGTTACGAAAGCCTTCGAGGATTTTTGTCTCCCGAAAAAGAATGAAATCTATGAAACATTTCTTTTCACCAACCGCATTCAAGAACCTGGGGAGCCGTTCGACAACTTCTTAATGGATCTAAAAAAATTAGTCAAACATTGTGGCTTTGGGTCTGTTGAGGATCGCATGCTAAGAGATAAAATAGTGACTGGAACAAATGATAAAAGACTCCAAAAGAAATTCTTAGAAACATCGGATCTTAACCTCACTACCGCTATTGAACTTGCACGTGCAGCAGAAGTTACGAGTAAGCAGGCTGCGCAGCTGCAGAGGCAGACGACAGCAGTATTACATACGGTCCACAAGCCTGGAAGTAGCAGCAACTACAAACCTGGAAGTAGCAGCAACTACAATCCTGGAAATAGCAGCAACTATAAGCCTGGCAGTAGCAGCAACCACAAACCGGGAAGTAGCAGTAATTACAGTGGCTCAAAATCAAAATGGAACAAATATACTTTCTAGACTTTAAATGAAAAAAGGTAACAAAAGCATGAAAGTAAAGAAAAGCTTTTATTATATTTTGGGGGTTTCATATGTTAATAATTGAAACATGTAAAAATAAATGCTGATATTACATAGTAGATAGTTGAAAAAAATAAATATATAAAATTTGTCTAAAATTGATGTCAAAGATAAAATGGAACACAGCATTAAAATTATTTTCATTGATGAAGGAACTGGAGCTAACTTCACTCTTATAATTTGAAAGATGTGGGGGAATCCCCAGAAAGTGTTTTATCATCATTTGTTACGCACAACATAAATTTAAAAGATAGCGGTAGCAATATGGCACCAAGAGGACCTCAAACGTCAGTTGAGATAAGAAAAGCCATAATTCGGCATTCACAAAACGGTAAAACCGTCCGGGAAATCGCTGAAATTGTTGACCGAGCTCCCACAACAGTATTTAACATAATAAAACGTTATTCTAACACCACAGAATACGAAAATAAATCGAAACCAAGCTGTCGAAAAATTTTCTCGCCGTCGGATGAACGTTGGTTAGTGCGACAGATCAAAGAAAAACCGCATCTAAGCGCTCCAAAACTTGCTGTTGAAGCTGAAAAATATCTTGGGAAGAGAGCTAATCCAGAAACCATACGGATAATTTTGCGGAAGCATCATTTTAACGGTAGGGTTGCAAGGAGAAAGCCTTTAGTCAGCAAGGTTAATCGCAAAAAAAGATTGGATTTTGCTAAAAAGTACGGAGAAAAGGACTTTTCGTTTTGGCAGCAAGTATTGTTTACTGACGAAAGTAAATACAACGTTTTTAGATCAGATGGCAGATCGTATGTATGGAGAAGAGTCAACGAAGAACTCAAAGAAAAAAATCTACGGCCATGCGTTAAACACGGTGGAGGTTCCGTGCTAGTGTGGGGTTCTATGTCAGCTGCTGGACCTGGGAATCTTCATATAATTGAGGGGATAATGGACCAGGCGATGTATTTAAATATCCTAAAAACGAATTTAAAAGAAAGTGCTCGAAAATTGGGAATTGAAAATAACTTTTATTTTTATCAGGATAACGATCCTAAGCACAAAGCTTACAATGTAAGAAATTGGCTCCTTTACAACTGTCCCCATGTATTAGAAACACCACCCCAGTCCCCTGATCTAAATGCTATCGAGCATTTATGGAGTTACTTAGAGGAAAAATTAAAAAAACATACTATAACTAATCAAAATGTATTAAAAAGGGTATTGAAGGAAGAATGGAACAACATTGAGCCTTCCTTCTGTAAAAAATTGGTAGAGTCAATGCCAAATCGGCTTAAAGCAGTTAAAAAGCAAAAGGGATTACCAACTAAGTACTAACAAATAAATAAAGTTTATTAACGTAAGCTTAAAATTAAATTGCAAATTATGTTCCATTATATCTTTGAAGTTGATTTCGTTGTTTATAAGAATTTTGTTAATTTTAATGTTATAAAATCGCTAACCGAAAATTTAAAAATATGGTTTTTCAATTGTTAACCTATAAACCTTTTGAAATGAAAATTGAACTTTTTCCTGAAACATATGTATAACCCTTTTTTCATCAATTCCATTTTTTCCTTTAACTTGTTCCATTTTGATTTTGAGCCACTGTATAAGACTGTAGGTAACAATAACTATAAGCCAAAATTTTATCCAAAGAATAGGTCAGCTACCGCAGAACAAGATGAACAAAGTGTAAACAGTTGCAAATTTTGTGCTAGGAGTCATGCTAAAGGGAAATGTCCAGCATTTGGAGTTAAGTGTAAGAAATGTGGAGGTAAAAATCACTTTGCTGTTGCCTGTACATCAAAGGTTAAATCGCAACTGGACCAGGTTAGTAAAACTTTCGAAAGTCTCAAAACTAATAGTGAAGAGGATTATTATATTAATTCGATACAAAAGATAATTTTCGGTAATAAAATTTCATGGACCGAGCCTGTAAATATAGAGAACCTTAAAGTTGAATTCAAACTCGATACGGGTGCGGAGGTAAATGTGTTGCCCTTTGAAATTTTTAAAAAACTTAAAAATGCAGAACTCAGAAGATCGAATGCAATTATTCAGGCCTATGGGGGGAGTAAAATAGAAATGTTAGGTTGCAGCAACATCAGATGTGCTATTAAAAACATGATTAAAACAATAGAGTTTATTATCACAAAAAATGGAACCATACCTATATTAGGATTAAATGCTTGTGTTGAATTAGATTTAATAAAGCGTGTGAATGCGTTAAAAAAATTTGGTAACAAAGAACAGTTCATAGTTGAAAATGAAGATTTATTCGTTGGCCTAGGAAAATTTGCGGCTGATGTACAAATTGAAATTAAAGATAACGCTAGTCCGGTGGTAAAAGCAGCACGACGCATTCCGCTTGCAATAAGAGATGCAGTGAAATTGGAGCTTGAACGATTAGAACAGTTAGGCGTAATTAAAAGAGTTAGAACGGCAACGGATTGGGTATCTAATTTAGTTATAGCTGAGAAACCAAATAAAAAGTTAAGATTATGTCTCGATCCAAGAGATTTAAACAAGGTGATCAAGCCAATTAGCTATACGATACCTTCGTTTAAGGAGGTAAATGAGAAATTAGCAAATAAAAAATGGTTTACAGTACTTGACCTAAAGGACGGGTATTGGCAAATAAGCCTCAACGAAGAGTCCAGTAAATTGTGTACTTTTAGTACACCATTCGGATGCTATTGCTTCCAACGATTGCCGTTCGGGATTAAAACGGCTCCTGAGCTTTTCCAAATGCTCAATGAAGACAATTTTAAAGACATACCAGCACTGAAAAAAATATTTTAGAAAAATTGTCTAAAGTCAGTTAGGTGAATAGTCTTTAGATGAATTTCCGACAAATTAGTTAAATTTTCCACTATTTCTCGGCAAATTTACATTTGTGATTAGATGAACTACCTAAATCAGTTTAGGTGCCTAAATTTACGCAGTGTTATAGTAAATTCATCTACATTTTAGAAGAAACACCGACATAGCAAAAAACGAAATTAGGAAAATCGTCTATTCCGATATAGATGATAAATAATTAGGTAAAAACTCTATAGATTTAGATGAATTGACTTGAGTAAGTTGGTAATAACTCCACAATTTTAGGTATTTTTATTTTATGTCTTTTGTCTCCGGAGTTGTGGGTTCGATTCTCACATGAAATACCTTGGTTAAAAAGCAAAAAATCACAAATAGTAAAAAATATATATCAAATAAATAATAACATAAAAACAAAAATGCAGAAGAAAGCCCAATAGGGGTTTAAATTCCCGAGTCCGCGAAAAACAAAAAAACAAGGTAGAATTAATTCTGCCTTGTATAAAAAAAAGTCTTTTGTCAGATAAAAGTTTCGGAGAATTAACTCTCAGTTTAGGTAAAATATCTAATTACATAAATAATTTGAATTTGCCTGATTGAAATTCGAAGTGTAACTTAGTGAAGAGAAATCTTGGACAATACACAGATTATACAGAAAAAATGAAAAGACGCGGTTACTCATAAACTTTAAAACCCTATGTGTGTTGATTGCTCAGAATGGCTCAGGGCTAGAGCAACAAGCTCTCCACTCCGGAGTTCCAAGTTCGAATCTACCCAGGGTCAGGAATATCTCACTTTCTAAAAAGACATCGGAATTGGTGTAGGTCGGTGGGTAAGAATAAGAACAAAGAGGGCCACCACAATACGCAGGGCCCAAGGTTCAAATTCAAGCCGTACGGGATTAACTTTTTTTGCATTCACAATTTGTAGGAAATTTGCCTACTTTTTATTGATCCTTCACCTAAGGCTTGTAGGTATTCGAGCTATTGTAGATAGATAAAATAGGAAATTTGCCTACTTTTTATTGATCCTTCACCTAAAGCTTGTAGGTAGTAGAGCTATTCTAGTAGATAATTTTACAACATAAATCACCTATTTCAAATTAGGTAAAGCACCTAATCGACTTGGCTGGCTGAAAAACACCTACGAAAATTAGATGAAATGCCCAGTTTTTTAGATAAATATTCTAAACATTTTTTTCAGTGAGGAGTATATATATATTTGGACGATATATTAGTAGCAGCGGACTCGGAAGAGCAACATGATGTTATTCTTCGAGAAGTCGTGAATCGGGCAAGAAAACTAGGGATAAGATTTAATAAAGAAAAGGTACAATACAAAGTAAACTCAGTATAATTTTTGGGTCATGAAATTTCTCAAAATGGTATAGCATGTGACCCAGATAGAGTCAGAGCTATCGCAAAAGTCAGATGTCCTAAGGACAAAAAAGAACTTCAAAAAGTGCTGGGATTGGTTAATTATATTCGGGATTTTGTACCTAATCTCTCGCATCTATCGCAGCCGCTTAGAGAATTACTAAAAAAAGATAAAATATTCAAGTGGGAACAAACGCACGAAAATTGTTTGAATAAAATTAAAGATCTAATTATGAACGCTAAAAGCTTACAAATTTTTGATAGTAGCAAGTCCATGTCGATTCAATGTGACGCATCAAAGCATGGTCTGGGGGCTCGTCTAATGCAAGAGGGCAAGCCAATATATTTTGCCTCAAGAAGTCTATCAGAAACGGAATCTAGATATTCGCAAATAGAAAAAGAACTGCTAGCCATTGTTTTCGCTTGTGCTAAATTTCACTACTTTATCTACGGACGAAAAGTCGAATTATTTACAGATCATAAGCCACTCTTAGGTCTTTTTTGCAAAGACATCTCAAAAATTGCAAACCCCCGTTTACAAAGAATGTTAGTGCGGCTATTCAAATACCAGCTGGCACTTAAACATTTACCCGGAAAGGAGATGTTGATAGCAGATGTACTATCAAGACATTATGAGATATCCCAGTCCAGTCCAGAAATTTCAGATATCGATCTAGTAATTCACTCGATTAATATTAGTAAAGAACGTAAAACTAAATTTATTGATGAAACTAACAAGGACCCAGAACTACAAAAAATAGCAGAATACATTAAAAAGGGCTGGCCAGTTCATAAAACAAAAATTCCTGATAACTTAAAGATCTACTGGAAATTGAGGAACGAGTTTTTCCTAAATGAGGGTTTAATTTTTTTTAATAACAGAATTGTGATACCAATTAATTTACGTAGAGACATGCTTAAATTACTGCATAAATCCCACTTAGGGATTGAAAAAACTACAGCGCGTGCTAAACAATTAATTTATTGGCCAGGAATAAACGACGATATAGAAAAATTAATTTCTAAATACGAAACCTGCCAAAAATATAGAAATTCCAAGGTAAGAGAGCCGTATATTCCCCAGGAAGTACCAAATATTCCCTTTGGCAAAATTGGAATTGATATATTTGAATTAACAAAGAAATATTATTTAGTCGTAAATGACTACTTTTCCAAATTTTTAGAAATTCTCCCTATTAGAAATAAAACATCAGGCGAAATTATAAATAAGTTAAAAAATTTATTCTCCGTGCATGGTCTTCCGAAAACAATTATAGCGGACAATAATCCGTTTGGGTCATTCGAGTTTAGAAAATTTTGTCAGAATTATGATATAGAGATTATAACGACTAGCCCAAGGTACCCACAAGCCAATGGCTTGGCGGAAAAATCAGTACACATAGCTAAAAATATTATAAGAAAATCGTCCGAAGCGAAAGAAGAGCTTTGGTACACACTCTTAGAGTATCGTAATACCCCAATAAAAAATTCAAACATATCACCAGCAGAAATTTTAATGGGCAGAAAACAAAGAACCTTGCTACCAGGCCGGAAATCACTGTTTGAAAATTATACTAACCATAAAAATACTATAGAAATAAATAATGAAAGAAATAAAAAACAGTATAATCGAAGCAGTAGAGAAACGAAAGCAATGTCTCCAGGACAATTAGTATGGATCCAAGAAAACAAAGCGTGGGAAAAAGGAAAAGTTGTAGCAACACATGAAACTCCTCGCTCTTATTGGGTGGAAAAGGAAAATGGAACGGTTATTAGAAGAAATTCTTCAGTTTTGAGACCCAGAAAGAGCTAAATAATTGAAAATTGAAAGGCCAGGCGCTATAATACGCATGAATTTATGATAGCTGCTGGACATTTAACTTAAGGCATGTAAGTAGTGTACCATAAGATGGGATATAAAAATGTTAAAATAGTACATATTGCTATGCATGGGATCCATATATGTAGTTAATTATTGAACATATTGAAGATACTAAATATAAAAAAAAAAAAAAAATAAATGCATGTATTTTTATATTATAAGATGAGATGCCTTAATGTATTACGTAGTGGCTTGAATGAAATTTATATTTGTAGTTAAAGGAATAATGAAAAAAAAAATTTTAGGTACATACGCGTAAGGCTAATTATAACTCACAAAATTGTGTAGAAAAGTTTGAAATACGGTTGAAATTATGCTGTAATGTCTTAGTTATAAAAGGGGAAGATGAAGTATATAGTATATATATATCACAGAAATGCATATCACAGTTAGAGTTCGAGTAGGTACCGCCTAAGTTGAGATCTGTATAGTTAGTACGTAAGCAGCCGTTGACTAATAAAGTCTTAAGAAGCATCACCGGAGTTTAAATATATTACAGAAATTGCTGGCATTCCTCTCGGGAGAAGAAACCATGACTAATTTGGAGTGATTTAACCTATCACTTGGGGGTCGGAAATGCACCATTTTCGAGAAAATCTACTTATTGTACACTGCTCCACTCCTACATTTTCAAATTAAAATAAAAAACTAACAATTTTTTTTTTTTTTTTGAAAACTGTATCTTTTTGGATAGCTGAGAATACTGAAATGTAATTACAATGCTTTTTACGACAAGTTCCATGCATTGTTTAATGATAATGACACTTCTGTGAAAAATGCTTATTTTATTTTTTTATTTATTGTAACACAATATAAAATCTAACAGTAAATTTCGTGGTTTTGAGCTTTAGGAAGGTTCGCCAATTAGTAAGCTAAGAGATCATGGACAAATTCGGGCCAAAAAGTGAGAATATTCGGATTTTTGTAAAAAGAAATACGAAGTAGATTTTCTCGAAAATGGCGCATTTTTGGCCTCCAAGTGATAGGTTAAATCACTCCAATTTGGCCATAGTTTCTTCTCCCGAGAGGAATGCCAGCAATTTCCGGTCACCGTGTATAATTGATTGTTTTTTTAATTCTGTTCAATGCAAAATTTCCTAGTAAACCCAGAACCAAATCCGTTGTGAAAAAAACGCAGCTATTAAGTTTAGCTCTGTTTTTTGAAATTCAGGCTGATTTTGGGAGGGTCATGACCCCTGTGACCACCCCCCTTGAATCCGCGGCTGGTCGATTGAAGTAAAACTAACGGAGATATGAGGTGGCAAGTCTGTCAGTCTTCGCCTCTCCGGTCCGGTTTCGTGCTGCAGCGGACTTTTAAACGCGTTTTTCTCATATATAGGCTTTTCAAAGTCGGTGCCATCTGTTTAACAGAGAGCAGAGCTGTAAAAAAAAACATTACCACTACAAGTACTGCAAAAAAAGTACCACTTCCATTACTGGTACTGGTACTTCAAAAAAAATGTCTACCAGTACCAGTAATCGTACACGGTCAGAAATCTTGGAGTAAATTTTAATACTACCTTAATATTACAGCCGAAATGCAATACAATCTGTATTTAATTTTAATTGGTGTTAAATATTGAAAGTAAATGTAATAAATTTTGTATTACAGTATAATATTTATGGTATTCAATTATAAAATAATTAAAAAATAAAATCGATGGGCATTGACTTTCATTAAGTCAGATTAATTATAAATTCTCAAGTATTTATTTTTAATACAATATAATTACTTTTTTAAAAAAAACGGTAAAATCGATTGCCAGTCCTTATATCCGCCTGATTGAAATTCGAAGGGTGAAGTATAAGCGAAGGAAAATTTTCTAACAAATACGCTACTCATAAACTGTAAAACCGTAGATGTGTTGATGGGTCATCGGTAGCTCAGGGCTAGAGCATTGGTCCGCAACTTCGGAGGACGTGGGTTCGAATGTAGCCACGGTGAAGTCGGAAAATCAACTTTCTAAAAAGATATCGGAACAAAATGAAGTAACTTGGTGGGTGGGTTTAGAGCCCCGCCAATCCGCAGGTCGAAGGTTTCGAACCCAACACCGGATTAAATAATTTTTGCATTTCGGGGTATAGGTACTCCTGATCTATGAAAATTTAATATCAACTTTCGTAAAATTTAATTGTTTTATGTATTTAGTTCTAATGTCAGCATTATTAAATCCCTCGTTTTAATATTTGCAATTTATTAGTTTTTAATATTGTTCTGGTGTGGTCATATATACAATACAAAATAGATTAGATTTCACTCCAAAATTTTTGACCGTGTACTGGTACTTCACCATTACCTAAAGTCATGTTAGCCTTACTCACCATTACTCGGCATTATTCGGCATTACTCGCCATTACTCAGCATTACTTTGCATTACTTAGCATTACTTATCATTACTTGCCATTACTCACCATTACTGAGCATTACACTCAAAATCACTGTGCATTACGAAGTATTTAGGAAATAAACTTTCAAACAAAAATAAAAGACCTAATATTTTTCGTTTTTTGTGAAATATTTTGCATCTACTGATTTTTTTTCCAAATTTTCAATATTATAAACCAAAAATAACTTCTGCTAGACTACAAAAAACCGTAATAAATCAATGAACTCAACTTCCATCTCTAACCACATGTACATAAGTCTGTTATAATGCATATGTATTGTATATAATAATATATACTAGTGGTCGCCCACTGGTCGAAATTCGACCTACTGGGATTACTACGAAAAATACGAAGTTATACAGCCTACTATATGTGTTTGAAATTGGCACTGTCAATAATAAAATTACGACAGTTTGACCACAGACTACTATGTGTTTAAAATTGATAGTATGAACGTAAATAATGAATTTATTTAATTTAATTTAATGTATTTGTAACACATATTATAAATAAATTTTAGCTTTCTGCACTTCTTCTCTATATAAACTTTAACTATGCCAAATCTCACACTCCTTCGTCCGTGCAATATGTTTAAAAAGGGGTACAAAGTTTTCTCTTTACGTATTAATATATAGATATTATCTTTGAAACATATTTCTGTTCCATTTTATTCCATTCTATGCTATTCCATTATAATCTATTGTATTCTATTCCATTTATGTGAAACGGTTATTGGCTTTCAAGAGTACCAATTTTTCAAAATTAGAGTCAGAGAGAGAAAGAGAAAATAACCGTTCCACTGGTCCTGATGATGTCAGTATCACATTATATTGTAAAAACAGCTGTTTTAAATGCGGATATTTGCCGAGCATTTCAATGTTGGTATTGCGATCTGCCAGATACGTAAAGTACTCTGCCTCAACTGTGCAGTTGAACTTTCTGTCATACCTACATATAAAATAAGCTTGAATACTATGAGCCAATACACACTCTAGTAAAAAACAAACCATCATGTTGTTTTCCGTTGGCTTTTCTCCAAATTTTGATTACATGGCGCTAAACAATATTATTAATTATATTGAGATCGACATTTTTTACATCCTTAAGTGCAGGAAAGCAACGTAGTTTTAAGTAAGGACATAAAAGCGTTGCTACCACAGCGTTTTCTGCACTAGTGCCAAATTGCAGAAGTTTTGGAATCGCCTCATTAGACTATTTTCCTCTCAATTTTGTGCGCACAGTTATCAAAGCTGGAATTAAATAGCCACAATATATTGAGCTTTCACCCTATAAGAAATCTAGAGTTTCAGCCAGTGGTTTCATTACAGTTTGGTATTCTTCCAGGTAACTAAAATCAACCGAGCTAAATTTTGGTATTGATAACTGGCTACAGAGTTCATTTATTAAATCATTTTTCAAGATAATTTAGCCTATGTTGTCATATAGCGAATTCCAACGTGTCACAATGGGGTAGCTTAATTTGATTCCAATTTATTTAACTTATTTATTTATTTCGAAGTTTTTGGGGCGACTTGCTTTGTTCCACAAATTTGAACACCTTTTAATGGCCTGTAATAAGTTTACAAAATATATCTTTACGGTAGGTTAAATCATAGACTGACACACATTGAACATTTAAAAAACTCAATTCAATTTAGGCATGAATTGACAGACGGCTTTAAGGTTAAAAAAGACATTTCTTTAAGGACGACTGTTGGAATTGGAATTAGATTGAGTAAATTTCCCCACGTCCCGAAACAGCTGCTTTAAAAAATATACAACAACCGTACCAGATGTAGCTAAAAATGAAGTAAAAGAAGAAATGAAAGAAAATGTACATAATACCAGTATCGTCCGCGTAAATTGGAAGTAGCGATTCGTCGGTTAAAAGCAAAAAACTAAGGGCTTAAAAATATCGCTATGGTTAGCGATAGGTAAAATCTTTCAAAGATCAAACACAGAAAAAACACTTTTAAGGAATCAGTTTAAGGGCTTTTGAAATATTTCTGGTACCGCTTCAAAAAATCTAGTTTCGATAAAAACGCGTTTGAAAATTATTTATATGAATGAATATGTTGCGTTAAATTCATCTTTAACTGAAAATAAAAAGCTGACTTCTCGAAATCGGCCAAGGCTTAGCTATGTTAATTTTTAAAATTTATTTTCACAGAAAGCTTCAAAAAGAAATAAACTGTGCTCTTGAATGTACAAATATCTATCCATACAGTTACAATGATACGTGTTACCGTTGGAAATTGGCCCAACGGGGTAAGCATATTAGTCGTCCGTTCGTCCTTTGTAGGGGGCTCAAACCTAGAACCCATTTCCGTTGTGTCGTCTATGTGTGAGGTGGGACCACGACGCTGTAGAGAAATTTTAATTTCAGATCTGAAGCCGGAGGCCAGAGAGGAATCGGTAGTGTCTGGAGAGCCGAGGCGAGTGGCGTGGGCGAGACGCTTGTCTAGTGGTTTGGGCGAGACGCTTGGTTTGGGCAAAACACTTGGGGCAGAGACAGTATCATGTTCGGCGATGGTTGGAGGGAACCTTCACTGGGATTGCGAGACTCACCGGCGGTATTACCTGTTGGACCCTGGCATGGATTTTTCGTCGTCTTCATCCACATCGTCATCCACTTCCTGTTTCATCGTCTCATTCACATCTTCATCCACATCTCACATCGTCATTCACATCTTGTTTCATCGCCTCATGCACATCTTCATTTACATCGTCAATTCACATCTCCATTCACATCTTATTTCGTCATCTTCATTCATATCGGCATTCACATCTTCATCCACATCGTCTGTCACACCTTCATTCACATCGGCATTCACATCTCTGTTGCATCGTCATTCACACCGTCAGTCACATCTTCATCCACATCGGCATTTACATCGTCATTCTATTTCGTCGTCTTCAGTTACACCTTCATTTATTCACATTTTCATGCACCTCCGCATTTCGTCGCTCCCTTTTGGTCGTCTTCAGCACATCCTTATTGTCATCGGAGGCTGAAAACTGAGAAGGCTGCGTCATCAATCGGGTAACCGTCAGAGCATCCTCTTCTTCATTCGTTATGGACCGGTAGGAGATAGTACTAGGAAGTACTAAGATGATGTTTAAAATTGTTTAAGTAAGTAGGTAGTTGCTAGGTTTTGTTGTGTGTAAATTGATAGGAAGAAGCACTTAAATCTCGGAGTACCCAATTCGGGTTAGATTAAGTTGAAGTCGAGTAGTAGTAAGGGTGGTAACTTGTAAAGATTGTTGTACGCCGGCTGAGGACGTTCGAGCGTCGAGGGAAGGCCAGAGGACATGCCGAGGGGAGAACGGCATTGGTCGCGTGGCGGGAAGGGGGCTTAACTCGGTGAGCGATATCGCGCGTTGAAGAATTAAGGCGGTTCCAGCCCTCTCAAGTTGTTGGTGCTACCCCTGAGCAACAGTATGTTTCGAGTATTTCAATTTTCCCCAGTGAATTATCATTATCCGACCCAAGGGGAAGAACCACCGTAACCCGGAGTGCACGATCGCTGCATCGCGCCCAGTTGAGAAGTTACACCAGAAGCCTTGTGGCCCACGCTGATCGAGGAAAATTGCTAAGGACATCGGGAGAACAAAAATGTATCCCAAAATGGGAAAGAGCCTTAATAATATCGCTGGCCCAGGCCGATGATCGATAGAACGAGCGCGGCCCTCGGAAGTTCGAAGTTCGAGAGATCGGGCAAGGCTGATCGGAAGCTCCGGTAGGTGAAGCGGGCGGTTCTGTGAAGTCAGTCGTTGAGAAGCGAGAGTCGGTCGAGGAACGTGTCAGCGTCAGGTTGAGAGGCGCGCCGCTGTACGGAGGGAAAAGTAGAAGGAGGAAAGGACAGGAACTTGGCTGCAGGAAGTCTTGTTTGGAGTTTGGAAATTCGGCAAGGACCGGATAAGCAGGGAAGAGAACTCGGGGCGGAGGTGAAATAAAGCGGAGAAGGAAGAGGATCACCTGGAAGTTTCTGGATTACCGACCGAGGGCGGCTGGACCGCGTGATCGTTTCCGAGCATTTCCCGGTGCGGGCAAAGTGGGCCCGCGGAAGGACACGAGTTAAGTACCCTTTTTTTGCCATTTTCATTTATTCCTTTAGTTATTTGGTTGGTTTGAGTCCCGCGCGGCGTGCGCTCCCGTTGAAGATATATTCCTTTTTTTTTTGTTACATTAATCCGAGGCGCCGGACCGAACTCGAGCCTCCTCGCCGGTACCGCTAGTTGCTCGTAGCGTTAATGTTAGCGTTTAGTTTTCGTAATTTGTAATTGGTTTGGCCCTTCGCGGGGAAAATATATTTTCTTTATATCGCATTAAGCTGCGCCGGTTTGTTTGATTCCAGTGATTTCAGTGATTTCCTCCCGTCTCCCGACTATGCGTTAGGTACCGTTAGGTGGAGTACCTTGGTTCTCGGTGAGCCATAAAACCGAGTGGCGCCCAATTCTGATTCAGGGGCGATCGGCGAAATTTAACTCGAAACACCCCGACCCATCTCCAACAGCCGGCCAGGCATTCGTGCAACAAATTTTGCACGTAACATACGGCAAAGTTAGCAATACACATACTCGTACATGTGGGATTTTATATTTTGGATGCTAGGCAATCGAAAGGAAACATTGCAACTGTGAATAATTAAAAAACAAAGTGCGTTTATTCAAGCACAAAATGTGTAGGTAGGAAAAAATGGTCTCGCCGATACCATCCGTCCTCTTTGGCTGCTGAATCAAGAAGAAGGAGGTGGAGCGATTTCGAGTGAAGCCAGCACCGGTTGATTCGGTCCTGCCCGATGCTTTGGGATCCGCTCGAAAAGTGCTTGTGAGACAATTGGGATCCCACAACTCGGCCGTCCTGAAGGTTCACCGACCTCGGTGAACTTGATGCTTTGTGTCGTCTGGTGTTGTCATTGGCTTAAAATGCTGGTCGTCACATCTGGGTTGCTATCGGCTTGAAATACTGGTCGTCACATCTGGGTTGTTACGTCCTTGGTGATAATGTCCAGGTTACAAGGCGTCTATGGATGACTACGTGCTGGTAGTCTCTCCAGGATCATCGGTGCCTTCTTCATCGTCTGCGGTGTCGTCATCACTGGTAAGGGTATCTGGCAGGGCTGCCCAAGGCTTCATGTAGTCGGCGCTAGTGGTTGTACGACTG
This sequence comes from Machimus rusticus, assembly GCA_951509405.1. Classification (NCBI taxonomy): domain Eukaryota; kingdom Metazoa; phylum Arthropoda; class Insecta; order Diptera; family Asilidae; genus Machimus; species Machimus rusticus. The sequence continues at coordinate 17,760,750 of OX608050.1, read as the reverse complement.
GGACCTTCGTGAGCACCAACCTTTTGGACTTCGTACGGTATTTTTCTTTTTTTTTCTTTTCAGACAGGTCGGCTTCGTGGGAATTCGTGGGGATACAGCGGCTACTCACTCACTCAACTTCCCGATCGTCGGTCCCCCGTCGTATGGTCGTCGTCGTTTCAAGAACTCTACTCCCTCTTCGTTTCTGCAGGCTGAATTCTCGTATTTTCCACACAGGTGAATTCTTCGTCGTTTCCCGCAGGTAGGAGTTAGTTCCCTCGTTGTTTTTCCGCAGGTAGAATTCGCGTATTTCCCACCGGTAAATTCTTCGTCATGTCCCGCAGATAGCATCTGGCTCCCTCGTCGTTTTCTGCAAGTAGAATTCTCGTATTTTCCACAGGTGAATTCTTCGTCGTGTCCCGCAGGTAGGATCTGGCTCCCGCTGGTCCTATTCAGTTCTATGGTCCACCATCATCGATGATCTATGTGCGTTATGCACGCAGCCTAAGGCTTGGGGTACTGCCTTGTTTTTTTCTCCTGATCCCTTGGGTCATCGTATCAAAAGCGGTGGTTGCTGACTTTTGATTCCGTCGTCGTCGTTCAAAATGGCTTCCTGTCAGCCGAGGGTGCGTAGACAATTTTTCCTATCGCGAGTCGTGCCTCCTCCGACTTAACCAAGCTGGGAATCCAAATCCCGTGTGCCGACTCAATTCAGCAACTAATCAAGTCCTCTTAGAATATCATTGTTTTAATCAAATGAGAGTTCAATTTTTTTATCAGTCGCGAATATTTTCTCTAGATGTCAACAATATTTAAAGATTAAACGACTCTTTATCAATTATAAAATTTCATTTCATTTCAAAATAAATTAATAAAAATTATATTAAAATATAAAAATCTTAATAACATTATAGGGCAGACTCCTATACCCGGTTGAGCCCCCAAGTTTGTGGGATATTATATTTTGGATGCCGGGCAATCGAAAGGAAACACTGCAACTGTGAATAATTAAAAAACAAAGTGCGTTTATTCAAGCACAAAATGTGTAGGTAGGAAAATATGGTCTCGCCGATACCATCCGTCCTCTTTGGCTGCTGAATCAAGAAGAAGGAGGTGGAGCGTTTTCCAGTGAAGCTAGCACCGGTTGATTCAGTCCTGCCCGATGCTTTGGGATTCGCTAGAAAAGTGCTTGTGGGACAATAGGGGTCCCACATACAATATATATAAAACAAATTCATATTCAAGGTGGTACTAACATTCAAATGTGTTTGATATAAATCTTTGTTCTATTTTATAATTGATTAAGTATTTAGATGCAATCAAGTTTATCGTGTGACTGGCACAACACTGACTGATGCACACAGCCGGTGTTTCTGATTCATTTTCAGAAATATCGTTTTGTTCAATAATGTTATCGCAAATGCCTTTTTCTTTGAAGGCTTTGGGGAAATTTGAGCCATTCTAAAAATGGCTGAAATTTTGTGTTGACTCCAATTGAAGTCTTCATTTATTTCGCAAATCAAATCAGAAATGCGATCATATGTGTGCGTTTACAAGCCAACCAACGAGCTGTATAACCAAAAAACTTCTGGATTTGGTTGACCAAATATCAGCAGTTATACACAAAGAACTATAGTTTTATGGATTGTGATTTTTATTTTTGTTCCAATTTTCTCAAATTGTTCATTTATTAATTGTACCGCTTTTGGTCTGCCCATTACGGTAAGACCAATGTTTTCAAACAACAACACACGACACCACAATTCGTTATAAATGTGAGAACTTTTTACTCAAAACTCGAGAACAACGTTTCAGTCTTTTTTTCCTGCCTTTTAAACATATGTTGCCCTCTCTTTAATATACTCCTGGTGTTGGAATGAGTGAACACGTTTTTGTATTTAAGATTAGACATTTTTATACAATACACCGTTTCGTGACGTTCGGTTGAACGGTATAGAAATTGATGTGCTGCAGCGTCATCTAGTGGCGAGCTATAGCAAATTGAATAGTGCTAAAATATTCACCGTTTTGAAATACCTAAGTATGCCAATTTTCATGGATATCGGTTGAACAGTATAAAAGTTGATGTACTGCAGCGTCATCTAGTGGCGAGCTATAGCAAAGTGAATAGCGATATAATATTCACAGTTTTGAAATACCTAAGTATGCCAATTTTCATGATGATCGGTTGAAAGGTATAAATTTTGATGTGCTGCAGCGCCATCTAGTGGCGGTCCTAGCGTGATGTTACATAGCCTATCTATAGCCTTCCTCGATAAATCTACTATCCCACACAAAAAGAATTTTTCAATTCGAACCAGTAGTTCCTGAGATTAGCTGAGATTAGATTATAATATTAGTATAGATCCATTACGTATAGCCAAGAATTAGCTGCTCTTAACTGAATCCAGATTTTAGACGGCTTGATATTCTGCGTCACGCAATCTGATGCACTGCCTTTAATGTGTCTGAGGTATTCGCTAGACCATTTTTTCCAGAATTGCTGCTCAAGTAATCTCCATCTTGATTGGATGTTGATATCAATTCCTATATCCATCCCTGGGGGGCCAGAAGTGAGCTCCCGATAAAGAAATGGCCTGGCGTTAGTGCACCTAAATCCCTGGGATCATCAGTCATAGGACAGAGAGGCCTTGCATTTAAGCAAGCTTCGATGCTTACTAACTCAGTTGTTAACTCCTCAAATGTCAGGATTGCTTGCCGAGTGTTCTCTTCCTCCGAAATGTGGAACCGCCGGAAATATAAAACTCTATTCAGTTTCGTAGCTTCGCATCTCTTCCAGTAGCTGATCTTGGTAATGTTTTTTAAACTCCGATGTTGTTTTTTCCAAAACTTTGCTGGCTAACTGAAAGTATTATAGCTGTATATTCTGCATGGGATACCCCGTCTACCAATGAAGCGTTTATATGCTGCTATGAAGGCATTCGCGCTTGAATCGCCGACGACTTCCAGGTGTATTGCCTTTGTTGCTAGGCAAATTAAAACTGCGATATATCCCTTGTAACTTCTTATTCATAGACATGGACTCTGCATAGTCGGCGCGGGTATTTGTGAAAGCGCGAATTAACTTCAACCGAGGTTTTGGCAGATTTCCCATTATAGCTGTTCCTGAGCTCTTGCGTTGTACCTTGCGCATATTATGCAGTTTCGAATTTGTTGCTTAACTGCACTGTAGCCCTTTATGATCTAGTATTTGTTTCTGGTATGGGCTAGAATCAGATTTGCTTCACCATGCATTGTTCTCTTGTGGCCTTCGTCAATTACAAGTCTACCACTGACATATAGAACTGGACTGCCAATCGACGGTCGAAAAGTGAGACCATTTTAAGTGGAAATGCAAACCATTTTAAGTGGAGATGCAAGCCTACCTTGGAAAACTCATGCTATAAAAACGCATTAAATTATTTGCAATGTATGTTAAAATAAAGAAAATAAATAAATATAAGTTGTCACAAAACAGCCCCTTTCAATTCGCCCTATATTTTGAGTAATTGTTAAAAAACATTCCGACACCAACCAGCTCGGGGCCGGAAGAACACAAGAGTCAGATATATAAAAACATATTCTATTTTGTCTTACAAAGGCATTTCGCCTGGGGGCCGGATGGGGGAAAGAGATAGGAATCTTATGTCAAAAAGTCGTCTTAGTTTTGAGGTGCGATTTTGCATTGGATCGGCGGTCCAGTTCTATATGTCAGTGAAGTCTACTAAAATGACTTTTATATGGCAATATGATTGGATGTTTTTGCTCGTAGCTTAGTTCAGAATTTTCTAAACGGCCGCCAACTCTGATGAGTTTCTCTTCATCTAGAAATGGGTTCAAACTAAGAAGAGAGCTTCTCGAACTTATCAAATGGCCTTTACTTAGAGCTGAGAATTCCTCAGGAAATTCTTTTGCCTGTATATGTATTTCTCAGTATGAAGTTTGTCGCACGCTGAGTTTCGGTGATGTGTAACAGGCCGGAAATCCTTTTTTCTCGAGCCTTCTCAGCGAACCTCAGGCAATAATTCTTTTGCCTGTATATGTATTTCTCAGTATGAAGTTTGTCGCACGCTGAGTTTCGGTGATGTGTAACAGGCCGGAAATCCTTTTTCCTCGAGCCTTCTCAGCGAACCTCAGGCAATATCCAATAACATTAATGCATTTCTGTAACGTGGAGAAGCGATCAATAGTATCCAGAACAACATTTTCGTTTACTACTGTATTCAACGAAAAAGCTGTTCTTTTCATTTCTTCTTGTGTTGCAGATATTGACCGAAGGTAAGATTGCTGTTTCTTAACCAATCCGGTCCATTCCGATTCCACCATAGAGAATTACCAACAAGCCCACAGAATATGCGCGCAAGTGGTGCCACCGTACATTTGTGCAATTCGTCCGCAAATTTCACAGGCGATTTTTCAAAGCGTGGCAAGCTCAATCTTGCAAACAATTGCTCAACCGAGAGCATAGCTGAAGGAATGAACAACCAAGGAATGAAGGTTTCCTTTTATGATGACACTGCTTCGGTATCGGAATCGAGTGGAAAGGTGATTGTGATTGCGGACAAGGTCGACGGTCTTTATTTTGTGCGTGAACCCGAGGAATCTGCAAAAGTCATTGTCAGTTCGGATCTTTCCCCGGCAGGCACGTCAAATTCGAAGGTTTCCTGGCATCGTCGGCTGGGACATTTAAACTTTTCGGATCTTCGCGAAGCTAATCGCAGCGGTACCATTCGTGGTTTAGGACGCACGGAATTGGGTGATGAACGCGAGTGTGACATTTGCCTAAAGGGGAAAATGAGTCGGACACCTTTTCCGAGGAAGTCGGTGCGTCAATCGGGTTTGTTAGATATCGTCCATACGGATGTGTGCGGGCCGATGGGCGTTAAGTCTCTAAGCGGTGCGAGATATTATGTCGAGTTTAAAGACCTATTCCCGCTGGTGCGAAGTGCGGTTCTTGAAGTCTAAGGATGAGGTACTAAAAGCCACTAAAGACTACGTTGCTCTGGTGGAAAATCAGAAGGGCTGCAAGGTGAAGTGTATTCAATCCGATAACGGTGGTGAATATACGAACAGTGAATTTAAAAATTACTTGAAGTCGCGCGGACTTTCAAGACGGTTAACTATCCCGTATAATACGGAACAGAATGGTGTCGCGGAGCGGAAAAATCGAACTGTGCTTGACACGGCGTGTTGTCTTCTCATTCAGTCGGGATGTCCACCTTGTTTTTGGGCCGAGGCGATTAATGCTGCTAATCACCTGAGGAATCGATATCCCACTAGAAGCTTAAACGGTAAGACTCCCTATGAGGTTTGGAATGGCGAAGTTCCTGACATCGGCTACCAAGGGCTATAGGATTTGGCTGCCGGAAGAAAGAATCGTAGTCATATCGCGGAACGTTGGGTTCTCTACAGACCTTGCTGCCGGTGGCGGTGAAATCAGGATTTTGCGCCGGGGGGTTTCACCTTGACGTTTGGGTCCACGATGGACCTACGTTCAGTAGAAGTCCAGTTGCATCCTCCGTTGATCGATCAGGGTGAGCAGTAGGAGTCCGAGGAATCTAATGGTGGCGCGGAGGAGGCACCTTCTGTGCGTGGGGCACGTGCAGTCAAAAGAGGACCGGGACCGTGTTTAGTTGGTACTGGCCGTCGTGGTCGTCCGAGAAAGCAGTACCATATAGTCGCGCAAGACGTGGGGGAGGTTGACAATTCGGGACAAATACTTTTGTCTGAGGTACCGATGAGGCAGGCATTGGAGGGCCCCGATTCTGAGGAATGGCGTGAGGCTATGATTGCTGAAATACGATCGATCATTAAAAATAATACATGGCAACTGGTGGAGCGTCCACACGATCGTCAGGTCATCGGCAGCGGGTTCGTGTTGCGCAATAAGTTGGGCGCGGATCAGGCTTTGGAGCGGAGAAAAGCTCGCCTGGTAGCACAAGGATTTTCACCAAAAACCGGGCATACATTTTACTGATACTTTTGCTCCGGTTGCTCGTCTGAGTACGATTCGATTGATTGCTGCCCTGGCTGCTCGACACAACATGTCCATTCAACAGTTCGATGTAACGACCGCGTATTTAAATGGCGAATTGCATGAGGAAGTTCTAATGGAACCCCCGAAACAGTTGCTTGACATCCTTGTCAGTATAGTTAATACTGAGGGAAATGGACACGAAGCAATTAAGGCACGAGAGATGCTAACGGAATTACAGTGGGGCAATAGAATAAAGTCGCTATATGGACTTCGTCAGGCCGGAAGACAATGGCACGCTAAGTTGCGTGAGGCTTTACTTGATTTCGGAGCTACTGCATCAAGCGGTGATCCATGCCTCTATTATAAAGGAAAAGGGGAAGATATCACTCTCATAGCAGTATACGTCGATGATATTCTCGTAGCTTCGAGAAACACTCAGACAATTGCACAGCTCGGAAGAGTGCTGTCTGATCGTTTTGACGTCAAGGACTTGGCGCCTGTCGACTATTGCCTGGGAATTAAATTGAGTCATACTCGTGATATGACAACATTAAGTCAGAAGGGATACATTGCCGATCTTTTAAGTCGTTTCGGCATGACCGACGCGAAACCAGTCAGCTCCCCGTTGGATGTTAATTCAAGGCTGACAAGGGTGGCTCAGCATTTGGAGCTTGAGGCAGACGTTCCTTATCGAGAACTTGTGGGTTGTTTAACCTATTTGTCACTCGCTTCTCGACCGGACATAAGCTTTGCGGCTAGCTGTCTTGGACAATTTAATAATTCCTACGGAAGGGCACATTGGGTGGCCACGAAGAGAGTTCTGCGATACCTTAAGGGAACCTTGGACTGGTGTATACTGCAGATTCGGAACCATTAAAGGGATTCGTCGACTCTGATTGGGGTAATTGTCCGGATGATAGACGCTCGTTTTCCGGATCCGTTTTCATGTTGAGCGGAGGCCCGGTCTCATGGGATTCACGTAAGCAGTGGACTGTGGCACTCTCTTCTACCGAAGCAGAGTATATGAGCCTTACAGAGGAAGCTAAGGACTCAATCTATTGGGCAGGAGTTCTCAACGAGCTTGGATTTGGCGAACTGGCCGATATTATGGTTTCCAGTGACAACTTCGGGGCTTTGAGGCTGGCTGATAATCCGGTGTTTCACGGTCGAAGTAAACACATTGACGTTCGCCACCATTTCATTCGAGAGGCTTTGGAGAGTAAACGACTTCGAGTGGAGCACATCTCCACAGATGATAATATGGCGGACATGCCTACTAAGGGTCTTCCTAAACCTAAACTGGAAAAATTCGTGCATATGGCAGGAATGCGACATGTCAATGCTCTTCACGAGGATGTTACGTGTTTTCATCGAGGGGAAGTGTTAAAAAACGAACGTTCCCTAAATATTATTGAATCAGCGTGCAAACACTGAGGATGCCTCACTTCACTGTGTACTCGACATTCGTTCCCGATAGATCTCGTCTCCGCGAACTTGTGTAATATTGGACAATAAATCTAATTATCTGTAACTAGCGTTTCATTTAATCTGGCATCCTTTCTCTTGATATCGTTTGACTACGGTTATTGGGTAATAATATACAGCGCAACTCCTACAATTTCATCACCAATTATTATTATGAATGGTCGAATGGCTTTATGTTTCGATTTTAAGTTATGCAGGTGATCATCTAGTTCCGAAACAGTTCTGGCCTAAAAAATGAAGGATGTTTGCGAATCTTTTATGGTATACTTGATTAAAGATTTCTTCCAGAATCCCCCAACTTTCGGAGACGTCAAGTCGTAAGAAGGAAGAGCTGCGGAAAGAAATTTGGTGTTTTTTGAGTTTATTTAAAACTAATTGTATAGAGTTGAAGCTAATACTTAATCTAAAAAGACTGTACTATACTTGGAAGGAAAGATCTCCAATTTGAAGAAAAATTTTTGCTCCCACCGACCTAACCTCAAAGGCGTGGCGTCGGGAAGCCTGTGAGCGTCTCCAAACCGGACTGGAAGGCGGCGGCTTGAGGCTGCTCCCATACCCTACCGGGGGCGTGGATGCCCCTACAACGAGGGATCTTAAGCTTTTCCCACCATCAAGAGAACTTTTCCCTGCTGGAGGATGGCGTTTTGACCCGGCGGTAATTTCCCCATCTGGAGGCACGGAGGCTTGCTGCGTGGAGCCTGTGGGCCATGAGAATTGAAAACTTCAAGCTGCAAAAAAGAAGATCTCCGGAAAAATATTAGAATTAATTTTTGCAGAAAAGAAGCGGACTTTTGACTGAAAAAGAAGAATTTTTGTTTTCCCGAGATAACCTCAAGAATTTCCCCGTCAAGAATCCTGTAAGTGTCCCCAAATTTTTTTTCCTAGCCCCGAAGAATTACTGCCCCTCGGGGGGGCTATGACCAGCGGTGGTGGCCTTAAGACGGTAAGGCAACTAACAACTTTACTGACAAAAACCTACCCAATTGTACATTAATTTTCTAGCTTTAGTGAATTTGCTTTTCTCTTTTTTCCACACAACTTTCACACTTTACACTTATCGAGAGTTAAAAAAAAAAATCTAAGCCCCAAGTGGGCTCCTTCCTCCACAATGGCGTCTGGCGGGGCCAGCGCCAACTCCTTCGCCCCCTTGCAGGAGGCTTTAGGTAGACCTGCTAAGCGTAAAAAGAGGCTCTTAAGCTCGATTCACACGCTCGTGTTTCGTCGCGATGTACAATGTACGATGTTGGTCGACAAACCGGGCGGGGAATAACCTCGTGCGCGAAATCAACATCAGTTTGATTTTTCCTCGTTCATCGTGGGCTCACCGCTAACTTCCTTTGTGTGGATTCGATTGTCAGCTGTCAGACAGTGCGAACTTTCACATTTACGTGCCGTTTTGTGGGTTTTTTGTGTTGTGGTTTTATTTAATTTAATGTGGTTGTTGTTTTACTTAATTTAATTATGTATTTTTTTATTTAATTAAATTATTTATCTATGTGCTCATAAAGACAACTGATAATAGGATCCACACAAACGAAGTTTAGTGGTGTAAACATGTGTAGTGTGGATGACGTTCCAGGTACGGTGACATTTTAAATCATCGAACATGGAACATCGAGCACGTTCCTGGTACCACGAGTGTGTGAATCGAGCTTTAAACGTAGCGTCTGCGGTTGAATTTCCGCTTTTACCCGAATTCACATATAAAAATGATGACTCGGCTCTGCACCCCAAATATATTATAACGCAGACCATCAACCCTGAAATCAAGCCCTTAAGGAATTACAACCAGTTTGTAATCCGGAAAGGAGTTGATGCCGTGTCTACCAAACACGAATCGGCCAGTTTCCTGCGCGATGGTTCGTTACTGTTATTGGTAAAGAACAAAAACAATTGCAAACGTCCCTGTAGAAATTAAGTACCACCCAACCTTGAATTGCGTCAAGGGTAAAGCCTTTTCCCCTAAATTTAGGGTACTAAATCAGACGGAAATTCTCGAAGGACTGCTTGACCAAGGTGTCACGGAGGTTGTCCAATTTTCGCAACCTGATGAGAGTGGAGCCCGAGTACCAACCGGCCTCGTTATCTTAACGTTTAACGCCTATAAATTGCCTAAGGATATTCAGGGAGCGTAGTCGAAGATTCTGGTCAGGGAATACTTCCCTTCACCGATAAGGTGTAACATATGCCAGAAACTCGGGCACACCAAAAACCATTGCAAGGGTAATCAAATCTGCGGAACCTGTGGGCTACCCGGGCCGCATGAGGGTGAAAGTTGCAGCAGGAAATTCTGCGTGAACTGTGGGGTGGAGGGGCATGAGTCTTTCAATCGTAATTGTCCAGAATACCTGAAGCACAAAGAAATTCAAAAAATTAAGACTCAGAAAAAATGTTCCTTATACGAAGCCAGGAAACTCTTTTACGACATGCGTAAATCCCAAGTCCTCCTCAACTTTGCCTCGGTGGTGAACGCGGAGCCTCAACAGGCCTCTAAATCCCCCGGTGGTAGCCCTACGGTCAAAAAGCCTGAAATTAATAGTAACATGCCATCATCTGTCACTAATCAAAAAATTATAAATAAAAATCAATTAAATGACAAGCATAACACTCAAACCAAAAATTTGGCGGTGACAGGGCGGTCGCTGTCACCTACCAAGGCCACGAATAAAGAAAACCCAGTCAGTGTAGCTAGTAGCACTAGAATTGAGGAATCAGGGCCAAAAACTTTTCAGATGGCAACAGAGGAAATAACGAACAAGGAAACCGCTGGAAACTCAGCTACTAATCTTAGTATACAGAGACTAGAAACATCTAATTCCGAAAATTTACCGTCTAACGGAATGTTGCAATTAGATAATTTAATTCCAAATGCCAAGAAAACCAAAAAGACCAAAACCATAAACAAAAAAATTAAGAAAGTCGATGCTGGAAGTAGGGAATTTTCTGATAGTGAATTCACTTCGGTGGAGTTTTCTTCGCTGGAGTTTTCTTCACTGTCAGATTAAAAAAAAAAAAAAGCATCTTACTCCAAATTAAATTTTTTATTTTTTCAAAACCTTTTTATTCTTCAATCGTTTATATACTTTTTACCTTTAGTAGTCCGGACCTTCTGATTTTACTTTACCTTGGTAATGCACGGCAATAATATACAAACCTCACAGCAACTAAATAATAATATCACTATCAGGCAGTGGAACATTCGGGGGCTACACAGTAATCGGCCAGGCCTTGATATTCTTACCACACAGTATAGGCCTCAAATTGTCCTTCTGCAGGAGACGCATTTAAGAAGCGGGGAGGTCCCAGAGCGTTTGGGAAGTTACAGGTGTTTTGGTTATTACCATTCCAGGGAACACAGACATGGAGGTTTGGCCGTGTTGGTCCACAACTCCATTCCAGCTGTTGAAATCAATCTAAGTTCCAACATAATGGTCTGTGCCCCGTCTGTGGGAGTTTCTCAAGGATTCACTGTCGCCTCAATCTATTTGGAGAATTCGCAGGATATATCTACAGCTGAATTGAACGAAATGTCCCAGGCCCTTCCACCAAATACCATCTTTGGCGGCGATTTTAACGCCCATAGTCCGCTGTGGGGATCTGCGCGCTCGGACCGCAGAGGGAGGCGGGTGGTGAGCTGGCTTGAGAGCGCAAAGTTGTGTGTTCTCAATACCGGTGAGCCCACCTTCCTCTCTGGTTCGGGTTCTCTATCGCATATCGACCTGTCGATTGCCCCGCCGAACATGACACCTGGAGTAAACTGGTCGGTACATGATAACCCTGAGGGAAGCGATCACTTTCCGATCATTATTAAAACCAATTTCCGCTCGGCAAAATCACGTTCCGTTCCGAGATTCATCGAGGGTAGGGCCGACTGGCCTAAATTCGAAAAGATAGTCGATGAGGAGTTGACTCGCCGAGCTCCATCGTTTAATATAAATAAAGAAGCGGCTCAACTGACTTGGGTCATTCGAGCGGCGGCCTCAGCAAGCATTCCCTCGGCTCAGCCTTTTTCCTCCTCCCAACCTGGGTGGATAAATGCTGAAATACTGGGAAAAATTAGGCAAAAAAACAGAGATTGGAAAAATCTCCAAAGAAGACCATCCTCTGCAAATTTAATTGCTTACCGCAGGAGTTCGGCGATTGTTAAAAGGTCCATAAAAGAGGCCAAAAGACTATCTTGGGTTAGTTTTGCCCAAAGCATAGATCCAAATTCCAATCTAACGGACGCGTGGGCAAAAGTTAGGCGGGTTGCAGGTAACAGAATGAGCAGCCAAATTCCAAAGCTTGACGTCGATTCTATCACTTACAGCGAACCGCGGCAGATCGCGGATCAGCTGGCCATGGCTTGGGCATCTTATTCCGGGGACTCTTCCTTCCGGGCTGATCTTATTCAAAGGAGAAATGATTGGGTCTTTTCGCCGGCTGCTAATGTTAAATTTTCTATCATATGATAAAAAATTCTCCACCTAGTTTTGGGCAAAGATTGTGTGCGTTTTTCAACTCGATTTTAACTTCTGGTCTCCTGCCTCATGCCTGGAAAAATGCCATCATAATTCCCTTCAGGAAAAAGAATGTGCAGGCTAGAGTTTCCCTCTCCCCTAAGGACCTCAGACCGATTTCCTTGATTTCGTGTCTGTCCCGTCTGCTGGAAAAAATCCTTGCCCGAAGATTGGCAAAAATTTTAGAGGGTCTACTACCAGAAGAAATTCATGGCTTCAGACGTTATCGGGGAACCTCCTCGCTTCTCCTAGAATGGGAAAATAGTTTGATGTTTTCGCTTGGCCGGCGAAAGTCTATATATTTGCTGGAGGTTGACATCGAAAAGGCTTATGACCGGGTACGACGGGACGTAACTGCGGACCAAATGTCTGCCTGGGGTTTTGACGAATTGTCCACAAGACTGGTTCTACACTTTTTGAGCAATAGGGTACTGCAGGTTAGGGCTGTAAGAGAATGTTCTTGAAGTCCCTTGACTACAAAAAAATAAAACAATATTTAACAAATCTTTTCCTTTAAATAAAAGAACTTTTGATGACATATAATTTTTTATATTTTAATTAATAATCAGAGACAAGAGCGGTCTGTATCACAATTTTGAGTCGACTGACTTTCGTTTTTATTTTATTTTTTTCTTTCAAAATCGTCGCCTACTTAAGATTCGAAAATAACTTGGTTGCTTGCTTTGTCCGCCACAACACTCCCCTTCCAGTAACTTTAGTAACGATACGACCGGAAATATTGAGGGGGTTGAAAATTCGAAATGTGAGGATTTTCCGCTGGATTTGCTTCTACTGGATTTGCTGATGAAGATGTTTGCGTAGATATCGGTGGTTACTAACTTGAAAGTATCTTTTCCGATATGTTGGTATTCTTTGTGGGTATCCATCCACATCACATATCGCTGTAGAGCGAGACCCATTTTAACCCAAAGTCTGTTGTCCATTGTTTTATCTTTTAAGCTTTGAAGCGCTTGAGATTAAAAATTTGAACAGAAATGCAACCTTAAATAGTGGGTAAAGAATCTCACTGCAGCATATCGTGAGGTGGATGAAATGGCCAATTGATTCCAAGATGGAAATTTTTTTTCTTTTCTTTTCTGCCTTTAAAGCGGCAGGTTCTTGCTGTCGATTTGAATCGCCGAAAGTTGAAGTGTTTGTAGGTGCTTGTTCACCTGTCGGGGTCACCAATTTGTAGTGTAAGAGAATGTTCTTGAAGTCAAAAAAATAAAACAATATTTAACAAATTTTGGGGGAATGGATTGGGATATAACAAAAGTAAACTCCTTTAATTGTCCACACTTTTATTACGGAGCAAGTAAGCACATGCACTCTGGGGAACAGCAACTCTTGAGTGAGTAAAACAAAAATGGCCGACAGGAAGAATGACAGTGATGCGTTGCAAGGCAGTTTCCAACAGAAACACGCTGAAAGGCAGTTTCACGCAGAATGTCTGTGTGTTCCCACAGGACTCCCCCCGCAGTAACTTAGTCACAGAAGTTACGAAAATTAAAGATCAAGTCGATCCGGGAATCGCACCTGTCGTCCAGAACCGGTTCTTGCTGTTTGAGTGATGATTGGTGATGCAAAATCGTCCTCCGGTTGCTTAGCCGAAGTCTGACTTGGAGATGCTGAAATCCCAACAGTTGGCACGGATGACTCCAAGTCGCTGCCCAGAAGAAAAGCTGGTTTAAGACGATCAATTGATATTGGTGTGTCACGTCCGCGCACTCGTACTGTGAAATGCTTGTCCGACCTCTTAATAACAGGGAATGGTCCCTCGTAAGGTTGTTGCAGTGCAGCTTTTGGTGTATCTCTCCTTATAAACACATGCGAAGAAACATTTAGATCACGATGTACGAAGGTATGCTTAATGCCATGGCGTGCAACTGACCTTGGCCAAAGGGATCCAAAATGAGTTCGAAGTCTCTCGACCAACTCATTCGGTGTACAGTCGGTTGAAGATGCGGCCAGGAATTCGCCAGGAAGTCGAACAGGTTCTCCAAAGACCAGCTCGGCCGAAGTAGCACCAATGTCCTTTTTGAAGGCTGCCCTTATTCCCATCAATACCACCGGAAGAACGTCCGTCCACGCCTCAGTTTCGTGGCACTCAATCGCTGCCTTAAGTTGTCGATGAAAACGCTCGACCATCCCGTTGGCTTGCGGGTGGTATGCAGTAGTGCGGAGATGATTGATGCCAAATAAACGAGTGAGTTGCTGGAAAAGATGGGACAAGAACTGGCGTCCCTGATCGGTTGTGATTCGTAGAGGAACGCCATACCTCGAAATCCATCCAGAGAAAAGCTGTTGAGCGACCGTCTTAGCCTCAATATTTGCGAGCGGAAAAGCCTCAGGCCATCGAGAAAAACGGTCGACGACTGTCAGGCAGTATCTGTAGCCCGCGGAAACCGGCAGTGGTCCAACGAGGTCAATATGTATGTGTTCAAATCTTGTTGATGGTGCACCAAAGTCTCCAAGCGGTGATACCGTATGACGAGTAACCTTTGAACGCTGACAAGGAACACAAGACTGTGCCCATGCAACACAATCCTTCCTTAATGATGGCCAAACGTACCTCTCAGCCACCAACCTAGCTGATGCTTTAGGGCCCGGATGACTAAGGCCGTGAAGTGCCTCGAAGACCCTCTGACGCAACGACAAGGGCACGAATGGACGAGCAGTGCCTGTTGAAACATCGCAATAAACCGTTGCATCCGGAAATGGCACCTTCACAAGTCCTGAGCTGGAATCCTCGGTCACAAGAAGCTGAAACTCTGCATCTGTTGTCTGTGCAGCGGCCAGCCGGTCAAAATCGATGGAAGCAGATATAGCATCCACTCTGGAGAGCATGTCGGCAACAGTGTTCTCCGTCCCGGCGACATACCTAATGTCCGTGGAGAACTGTGATATAAAATCCAGGTGGTTAAACTGTCGCGGAGAACACTTCTCCGGCTTTTGTTTGAAAGCATAAACAAGCGGCTTATGGTCAGTATAAATGGAGAATTGTCGTCCCTCGATCATATAGCGAAAAAATTTTACAGCAGAGTAAACAGCCAGTAGTTCTCTATCGTAAGTGCTGTACTTAAGCTGCGCAGAATTGAAGGCCTTAGAGAAAAATGCTAACGGTTGCCAGCCTCCAGCGGATTTCTGCTGCAGTACAGCTCCCATGGCAGCATCAGAAGCATCAGTAAATAAACCCCAAGGAAGGGAGACGTCTGGGTGCACGAGAAGTGTTGCACCAGCCAGGGCCCTCTTACAATTTTCGAAGGCAGCTTCCAACTCCGCTGTCCAGTCAATCGGAGTGTTACCGCTACTCCTAGGTCCCTTCAGACAGGCGTTCAAAGGTGCTTGTAGCTGTGCAGCACTTGGGACAAACCGCCTGTAAAAGTTCAAAGAGCCCAAAAAACGCTTCAGCTGTTTTACTGTTTTGGGACGCGGGAAATCTGCAATCGCCTTAACCCGAGATGTGGGAGGTCGAACACCGTGGGAAGAAATTGTGAATCCCAGAAAATCCACCTCAGAAACTCCAAAACAATACTTGGGCATGTTGATAACTACGCCATGTTGAGCCAGTCGCTCGAAAAGAGCGCGAAGGTGGGTTAGATGCTCCTCCTCGCTGACCGATGCCACTAAGATGTCGTCGAGATAAGGAAACACGAAGTCCAGTCCGGCGGTAACCTCATCAATAAACCTCTGGAACGTTTGGGCCGCGTTACATAAACCGAAAATCATGAAAGGGAATTCAAACAACCCAAACGGAGTGATAACCGCAGTCTTATCGATATCCTCCGGTGCGACCGGAATTTGGTTGAAAGCCCTCACCAAATCGACCTTTGAAAATATTTTCCTACCGTGGAGCCACGCACTACAGTCCTGGATGCTTCTAGGCGGATAATTATCCGGCACCGTTCTTTCGTTAAGTGCCCTATAATCGCCACAGGGACGCCATCCACCGTCCTTTTTCGGGACTATATGCAGAGGTGAGGACCAAGGACTCTTAGAACGCCGAGCAATTCCCATCCTCACCATGGTCTCAAACTCCAGTTGAGCAATCCTCAATTTATCCGGTGCTAAGCGACGCGCCCTACAGCTAACAGGTGGACCGGGTTTAGTCGTAATACGATGGACTGTAGAGTGTTTTGTTTCGCCGAAAGACCCGTCAGGTCTAGCGAGCGAGGGAAAATCCTTCAGCATGCCAGTGAACTTAGAGAAGCCTGAAATTGATTTCACCCGAGGAGCAAGAGCGTCGACAGCACATGAGCCAGAAGCCAAGAGACCTGTAAGACCATCGATCAATCCATGACGACGCAGATCAACAAGCAAGTTGTAATGCTGCAAAAAATCGGCTCCGATGATCGGGGTAGCGACATCAGCCACGACAAATCTCCAGGAGAACTCGCGTCGCAGATCCAAATTCAAAGATAGATGGACAAAACCGTAGGTGGAGATAGGAGAGCCGTTCGCTGAAAACAAAGTATATTTAGATTTATCTGACCAACCTTGAAGAAGACGGCGTGGATAGACGCTCAAGTCGGATCCGGTGTCCACCAGGAATTGCAGTTTGGTGCGCTTGTCGTAAACGAAGAGGCGGCTGCATTTACTAGGGTCACAGGCCGCCGCTAATGACCCGCGGACCCGTTTTTTTGTTGAAAACTGCAAGGCTTCTTACAATTTCGAGCCTGTGGTCCGAACTTAAAATGATACCAGCACAGAAAATCACCATCACGCTTATGAGCTGGCGAGTCCGATGACTGTTGATGCTGCGCACGCGGTCGCGATCGCGCACGTCTCGGATAATTTGAACCCTGACCCGACTGAAAACGACGGTCCCCAAGCAGTACAGCCGCCACCTGCTGCGCTATTTCGTTAACTGCTGCTGGGGGGGCAGATGAAGTCTTCGCAGAAACGACCGAAATCTGATGACGCGAAACTATGTCAAAAACCGAATCCGCAAGCTCACCCAGTTCCTCCAACTCCTCGTCCTTCTTTCGAGTGGCCAAAACGGTTTGCAATGACTCGGGGAGTCGGCTGATCCACAGAGTACGAATAAAATTACTCGATACTTCCTCCCGGGCCAAGCGTTGCAGCTCCCGAAGAAGCTGGGACGGCTTCCTGTCACCGAGCTGTTCCCTTTCTAACAGCTGTTTTATGTCGTGATTTTGCGACGGAGAAAGTCTCGCAATTAAACGCTCGCGTATATACGAATACGGTGTTTCACTCGGCCGAAACTGCCGCGTCACTATATCCCGCACTTCCCTCATTTGTTCTATGCTTAAGTTTGACAAAACATATCTGTACTTAGTTAGTTCCTGAGTAATTCCGGCCGTAGCAAACATGGACTCCATTTGCACAAACCACAGTTCTGGCTCCTCCGACCAAAACTTCATAGGGCGGAGTGACACCGCTTGGATGGGGGCTGCTGCCCCTGGCACCTGCGCGGGAATGCCGGCGTCATTCAAACCGGCGGCGTCATTTAAACCGGCGGCGTCATGTCGCGCGTGATCATAAGCTTGACCGTTCTCAGGCTGCCCGTCCCGGTCTGCATTCATGTCGTCGCTAAGACAAAACCGAAATATAAAAAGAAACGCACGTCGGGGTCACCACTTTGGGGGAATGGATTGGGATATAACAAAAGTAAACTCCTTTAATTGTCCACACTTTTATTACGGAGCAAGTAAGCACATGCACTCTGGGGAACAGCAACTCTTGAGTGAGTAAAACAAAAATGGCCGACAGGAAGAATGACAGTGATGCGTTGCAAGGCAGTTTCCAACAGAAACACGCTGAAAGGCAGTTTCACGCAGAATGTCTGTGTGTTCCCACAAAATCTTTTCCTTTAAATAAAAGAACTTTTGATGACATATAATTTTTTATATTTTAATTAATAATCAGAGACAAGACCGGTCTGTATCACAATTTTGAGTCGACTGACTTTCGTTTTTATTTTATTTTTTTCTTTCAAAATCGTCGCCTACTTAAGATTCGAAAATAACTTGGTTGCTTGCTTTGTCCGCCACAAGGGCCAACGGGGTCCTGTCCGGTAAAAGAAAATTGGAAAATGCCCTACCACAGGAATCCCCTTTATCTCCGGCTCTTTTTAACATCTATGTAGCCGCCTTGATCGAAAAGTTGAAGGGAATTAGACGGTTAAAGACATACGCGTACGCGGACAACATCATACTTACGACCGACAACGACCACCCCACGGACGTACTACGACAGGCCACCTCCCAAATTAACATCTGGGCGTACAACACAGGAGCCATCGTGCCAATCTCCAAGGTCAAGGCAATCATCTTCTCAAGGAGAAGAGGACCTCTACCTGAAACGATAGATGTTGCCAATCACCAAATTCAGGTTTTAAGTTCGCACAAAATTTTGGGTGTATATTTTTCTAGAAACCTGAAATGGACCCGACACTGCGGCGAGATAGCGAATAAACTGCTGAAAATTAACAATCTGATCAGAGCGGTGGCTTCCGGAAAGTGGGGCGCTCCGATCCATTCCACCATCAAAATAGCCAGGGTACTGCTGGAGGGCCTCACCAACTTTGGCATTTTACTCTTCTCATCAACTTCTATCAATAATTTGAGCAAAATTCAAATAGTCATAAGCAAAATTCTGCGTTCAGCCAAGGGTGCCCTGAAATCTACCCCCCGACGCTCTCTTTGGGTGGAGAGCGGCTGCATCCCACTGCAGGACAGGGCTGAAAAAGCTCGAATAAAAATGGTATCGAAAAACTGGCTGGACAGCGACAGGCCGCATCATAAATCCCTAGTGAAGTTGGACCAAATCACCTCTCAATCCAGGACGACGTCATCTTTGAAACTAGCCTTAGGAATATTCTTAGCTCTAAGTAATCTTACCCCTTCACCAAATTCTTTGTATCTCCCGTCTAGAGGTTTCTATCAGGACAATTCCTGTGGGGTGAGGATTTTTCTGGGCAGAGGCAATAAACAAAATTCATCGCGAGAAGAACTGCTAACACATCACAAAATTACTACTGAAAAATTCCGGGGATGTCTACATATTTATACAGACGGATCTGTATATGAGAACCATGCGTCAGCGGCTTTAGTCATCTTTCGGCCACGACAGCAGCGCCAATTGGTCAAAAAAAGATTCAAACTTCACCCGGAAACCAATAGTTTCGAAACCGAGCTGTTCGCCATTTGCAAGGCCATCCAATTCGCTATAACAGCGAGGACCACAACCGTGATTTTTTCCGACTCCCTGTCTACACTACAGGCAATAAAGAACGAACATAGCGAGGAACCGTTTATCAAATATCTGCGAGGTTTGCTAAACCAAAGGAAAGAACATCTACCTGGCCTGGGTCCCCGGCTATTTTGGTATTTTGGGCAATGAATGGGCGGACCATTATGTTAAGTTGAACTTTCCAACACAGTGTCCAACAGAAGAAATTCCTTTTGCATCCTTCCTACACCGATCCAGAGTAAGAATCCTCAATGAAAAAATCAAATCTTCATGGCAGAACGATAATACTTTTTTGGCATCCCACTGGAAAACTACCAAGCACCAATTTACAATCAGTCCCTAACCAGAGCCCAAGGAAAACAAATCCTACGTGCAAGAACTGGACATACCTTGCTCAGTCATAGTCACTTCTTCATCAGAAGCCCCAGAGCTGGGTGTCATTTTTGCCAGGCCCCCCTCTCTATCCAACATATCCTCCGGGATTGTCCTTTAACCGTTAGGGTACACGGCGGTCCTCTACCGCCCTTATCGGAGTTACTTAATCCTTTGGAACCTTTTTCTCTTCTCACTTTATTGGACAAATTGAATTTGAAAAATAGATTGTAAATCGAAAAAAAAACAAAATCCCGCATGGATTGGATTATATCCGGTTTTGAAAGAAAAAAAAATTTTTTTTGCTGTTAAAAAGAAAACGCTAAGGAAATAAGACAAAAAAATTAATAATAATAACACTTAAAAATTGTTTATAAAATATTTATTTGTAATCGATGCTAGATGCTAGATTTTGACGGCAATCTTCTATTCTGTTTGAGTTTCCTCCTTTTTTGTTTTTATCCTGTTTTTGTTTGGTCTCACCTGGAAAATTTATATGTTGTATTTATATGATATTGTTTCCTGAAAAGAAAAGAAACACTTCTATAATTATATGAATAATTTTTAAGTAGCTTAATATTGTAAAAGAGATATTTGTTATTTAGTTTTATTTATATATCTGAATTTTGTAAGCAATATGCTTTGTAACAATTTTTACGCCTGCAAACAAAAAGAATTTTTTTAATTAATTTCAAGGCCTGTTATGGAACTAAAAAGTCTAAGCAAGAGTATGTGAAAGAAGTGTTTAATGAATTTTAATTTGGAAAGTACGTTATAAGATTTATGTAGTCTAATCATAGTTTATCTTTCAAATGTATATCTTGGCAGGATGCGCCAAATGGGCTCCGCTCCCGAGAGCGCTAGTTTTTAATGTAGGTTTACAATTTATTGTATGTCTACTTTTAAATAAATAAATAAATAAAGATTTCTTCCCCGTTTCGTCTCTAGTAATTTTTTTGGTAGTCGGTATTAAGGGCGAATGAAGCAAAACGAATATTGCTGCGTTTCGTCCATCTGTTAAGCATTGACAAATTAGTTTAATTAACGCACAGTTAAATAACTTAAGAAACAACTTACTTTCGGAAAGATTGGAGTCGATTTCTTAGAGAAGGCAGCGACTCCTAGGCTCCTTAATGTTACTACATATTAAAAATAGTAATGATCTTACTACAAAATTGATCCCAAAAATCAAATATAAATTTTTTGTCATTATAAAGCTGCCCAAAATCCATGTGAATCTGAAATATAGTGAGTGTAAGTGTGTATATTAGTATTATACATATAGTTTTTCACTATCAAATAAAATTTGAACTTAAATAAAAAAAACAACACCAGAGTGGATACCAACAAATGTATGTGTTTGCGAAATTTCGCACGGGTCCACTGGTTAATATTAATTCATAATAGACCCTTACTGCAAAATGAAGTGCTCTACACTATGTAGATTGGCTGAACAGTACGAAGTGTCGTATTGGATATAGCTTTTTAAGCGATTGAAGTGATAGAAATCTAACTTAAAAAGGAGGAAAACTAACTATAGCATATTTAAAAAATCGTCATATTTGTCACTTCACTCGCTTGTTATTGAGTGATCGAAAGATAAAAATTACTTGATTATTGTAATCGTGGGATCGAAAAATAAAAACTTTACTTGATATTCGTTATACATCGATTGAAAAATGAAAATTACTTCGTAATCGTTACAACTAATCGAAAAATAAAAATTATTTGATAATCATTATCGATTGATTCACAAATAAAAACCACTTCGTAATTGTTATCGAACAATCGAAAAATAAGAATTACTGGAAAATAGTTTCCGCGATCAAATAAGCCTGGAAGGGCCACTATCACTTTAAAATATAGCCACTAAAAATCAATCAGCCAATCAAGGTTACTTAAAAACTAATCTAAATTTTGTATACTTTTGAGTGTAAAAATGTAATGAAGCTTTACAGCAATTGCGGTTAAAATATGGAAAAATGTTTTGTCAGCAAAGTGAAATATATGTATGTATATATATGCTTTAAAACATTATTTTACTTACAATTTCTTTCTGCCAAGCAAATAATGCGTTCTTGAAAGTAATCCACTCTCCAAAAGAAACAGCCGTTAATTTCGTATAAGCTCAACAAGTGGTGAGGCCTTATATATTTAAAAAAAAATTGTAATCACAAATCGCTTCTTTTAATTTTTATAAATACTTTATAAATACTTACCGACAAATCGATCAATTATTTCCTTTTTGTTTAATTTTGGATTTAAATTACCCAACAATTCACTTAAATTATTATACGATTTTTAAATTGTTTCTCGGCCATATTGCCAGAATGAATGCTGAACACAAACTGAACGAAGTGATTATAAGAAAAAAATAGCAAGAGGAATTTCTACGAGTATTTCACATTTTTGTATATTTCACAAAACCTTTTGTTACATACACAAAACTTTTATTATTTTGAAAAAATTTTGTTATTTCACAAATATTTTGCAAATTTGACAAACTTAGCAATGAAAAACTTTTGTACTAACTACAAAAAATATTTTTAGAATTTACACAATTAAGTTTTGTTAGATAACTATTTTGTTTTTTAAGAATTTTTGTTCATTCAATAAATATTTTTGTATTACCTACAAAATCTTGACAAAAAACTTTTGTAAATTTTTACAAAACCGTTTTTGTAAATGTAACAATCTTTTGTTAACCAACAAAAAATATTTTAACTGAAGTTTAATAATATTTACAAAGGTTTTGTATATTATTTAGGAAATTTATTTTGTTAACAGTCAACAAACTAACTTTTGCTATTATTACTGAAGCTTTTTTTTCAGTGTGTTGCTCAAAAAGTTTATATGTTTCTTTATCGAGTTTCCTTGTTAAAATATGGCCTGGTAATGAACCCCAACTACTGATTTCGATGCCTATGCTTTGTATGCCTTGTAAAGCTTCTTTCATTTGATCATGAATCTGTTTAAGGGCTTGCGCTGATTCTCTTGTTAGTGCAGATTGATTGATTCAGCTAAATGCTGAATTAGCCTGCTAGGTTCTCCCCTAACATAGCATTTCAGATACTGCATTTTAGCTGCATTGCTAATTTTGCTTTGATTGTGAATCATTTTCACGTATATGTCATGGAATGATATCCATGATGTATAATTACCGTCAAATGTTGGGATCGTGATTCTTGGCAATTTAACTCCCCAATCTTGAGAATTACCTTCGGAAACAGTATTCTGCAGTGTGCTCTGTAACATACAGTGTTTATTTTGCAATTTGCCTTCCGTGAAGGAGTAATTGGCCCAATATTGCTCTACTTGTTCCGCATTATTCTTGTGAATAAGAACCTCTTCATGCAGAGAGGTTATTTTTTCCCTGAGGCCTAGGAGTATACGTTGTTTATACTCGCTATATTGGCTATATGCTTTACTGAAACTGCTGGAGGTGCTCTCCTGGATTTCCTTCAGGTGTTGCTCCAGGGCATTGTATCTCGACTGCAGTCTTTTGTATGGCAGAATGTCTGCCGTGTTTTCAGTCGGCTTGGCTGTGTTGGTTGTGGGAGCATTATCGCTTGTTGCTGCGGCTGCTCTGTCCCCGAGCGGAATGCTGAAATTAACTACTTCCGGAGTGGCTCTGGTGAGCTCCAATGATTCCAGGTGTGTACCGCTGGCTACCTTAACCCTGCCTGATATATCAGACGTGACTCCTGTGATCACTTTTGGTTCTGGGGATAAGCTGCTTGCTGTTGGCTTATTCTTGACTGGGGCTGGCGCCTTAGGTATGGCATCTGTAGTCACCAATCCCTCAGCTGCTGTTCCTGGTTGGCTCTCGAAAGCTGCCTCAAATGAAGCTGCTGCCTCAAAGCGGAGAGCTTCTGCTGCTGCTATTATGGCCTGTTGATCTTCTTGCAGAAATTCTTTGGCTGCTTGATATGTCCTCTCTACGTCACCGAAAAGTCTTCTTTAAAATATTTGTGGTCCCTGCTTGCCTCAAGAAGCAGCTCGTCATGTGCGCTAACGAACTGTTCCCAATAAGCTTCTAAGGTCCTGAGATGCCCACTCATGTAGGTCTCATTCCTACGCAGTGGCGTATCTAAAGGGGGGCCCGGGGGGCCAGTCCCCCTTGGGGCAACGGGCCCCCTCGGCTTAGAAATACACCTCTCCCTTTCTTAGGCCGAAGTCCTCTACTATAGCTGACAGTTCCCGAGAGTGAAAGAGTACAGAGGTGTGAATAGTCATATCTTGGGAGAATACTCTGAGTATACTCAAAATAATTCAATTCAATTCAATTCAAAAGAATTCATCGTTTCGAAATTTTATTATTATTGATTTTTTTTACAACTCCAGTCAACGGGGCGGGGAATTTGAAGTCATGGTTGGAGACTTGGTGAAATGTTGTCTCTCTTCTGAAAATTTCTCAGCTGTGCTCACTCAGAGTGTTATGGTCGGGGCAGAACATATCTGCGGTAAGCATTTTTCGCCTCCGCCTATGGGCGAACGCAAGCCGTGGCCCCAAGTTTCACCCAGAAATTTACGGCGCACAGGTACAAGTTACCGCAGCCTAACGGCTGGCCCAGCGGGCCGCGCCGCCCATCGAGCGCCCGGAGGCCACAAATTGGGAATTTTAACTCAAAATATTTCCAATTTGTGGCCGCCGAATGTTCAAGAAGCGACCGTGGTCCGTTGGTCAAGTCCTCGGCGACGGCTTCGGCGGAGGAAGCACCGCTGCAGCTTTCCCACACATCGGCGGCCCAGCCGACGGCAGCCGGTGCGGCGGATGTGTGGGTGGGTTGCAGCGGGACTTCGGGTCGCGTGATCAGCGGCGAAGATTTCGGGGCAGCGTGCCTCGAGGAGTTTTTTGAAGATCGTGGGGGAGATCGGACGTTCTCGCTATCAGGTTCTGAAAAGAATAAGAAAATCGAAAAAAAAGAGAAGAAAAAAAAAAACCGAAATTAAATTAGTGAATTTCCGTGGCGAGGAAAAAAAAAGAAAATGACGGGAAAGTGCGCGAAAAAAAAAGAAAAACGTCGAGGAAGGCCGTGGAAAGATCAGGACATGGCGCATCCCGAGTACCCCGAGTGCAAAAGTTTTTTTGTGCTAGAGACCTAGACCTAGAGAAAAAGAAAAAAAGAAAAAATTAAATTAAGTAGAATTAAAATCAATTAAACAATATATTTAAACTTACCATGTGCTGAACTACAAATTTTCTTGTGTTTAAGAACTGTGAAAAGAAAAAGAAAAAAAGAAAAAATTAAATTAAGTAGAATTAAAATCAATTAAACAACATATTTAAACTTACCATGTGCTGAACTAAATTTTTCTGGTGTTTTAGAACTGTGAAAAAAAAAGAAAAAAAGAAAAAATTAAATTAAGTAGAATTAAAATCAATTAAACAATATATTTAAACTTACCATGTGCTGAACTAAAATTTTCTTGTGTTTAAGAACTGTGAAAAGAAAAAGAAAAAAAGAAAAATTAAATTAAGTAGATTTAAAATCAATTAAACAATATATTTAAACCTACCATGTGCAGAAACCACATTTTTTTTTCTTCTTGTGCTAAGGACCTGTAAAGAAAAGAGAGGAAGAATGAACTAAGAATTAATTCTAATTTTCGAACCTCAGTGAAGTAAAATAAAAATCTTAAATGGATTGAAACTTACCTGGTGCAAAAAAAAAAAAAAAAATAATAATAATATATTTATATTTGTTATAATTACTGTAATGAACTTACCTATCGGGGAGACCATCTTCGGTGATCCTGTAATAAAACACGTAATATGTACATACACATACAAAAAAATAAGATCATAACTGAATGTGCCTACTGACCTGATTGGAGCAAGCAGTCGAGCCTCAAGTGATGTGCACCAAGACGGGGCCTAAAGAAGAGGCAGGGTGCCATCGCCATCTTTAAAACCCAACATCATTGGTCTTCATCATCATCATCATCAGCAACTCAGCAACTCAGCAACGCTAGCTTCATAGTCTCCAGTTTCATCGTTATCTTTAACCTCATCAAGGCGCCCAACGATTTTTTTTTTCTCTTTGTATGTGTTTTTTTTTATAGAAAACAAAAATGATAGCCCAAGTAATGGATTAAACGGTATGTCACCTTAAGTTAAATATGTTTCACTCGGGTCCACCCCTACACCCTCAATTTTTCAGCCGGGAAGTTTTGTGAGTTTTTTTCTCTTTTCTAACCAGGGACCTCCCCATCAAAAATTGGGCCAGGGGAGGTCATAAGGGTTGGGGAATCGGCCGAGGGGTTCATACCACCCGAACTCCCCCTGGAAGTCATCAACGGGCAGTTGCCGGGGTTCGCCCGCACTGTCCCCTCCTCACTCTTGCGGTTTCCGTTCCGTCGCGGGAGAATTTGTGTGTTTTTGGGGTGGTCGTTCCGGCGGCGCAGAGCGGCATTTGGTGAAAAACCCCCCCACGCTACCGCGATTGCTAGCCTGCCAGCTCCCGCTGCCGCACACCACCGGACGAGGCGCTTTTAGCCGGCCTCTCGAGGCCACACCCATAACAAGAGAGATTCTTGCCTATTCAATAATAATAAACCTAACCCCTAACTGGCACAATATTGTCTACTGATGAATTCTTGTGGAGTGAAATTTTCCGGAGTCCACACAAATGAAAATTCTCTACTATGTCCACCTGAAGCGAAATACATCAGAGTACGACGAGGCAAGATTTTTCCAAGTCCCGAAATCCGAATTTTTTCTAAGATCATAAGAGGAAAGTTTATCAGAGTCACGACAGTCAAGAATAATCTATGTAAGTTAGCACACCGGAGAATTTTTCAGACCTCCCAAAGACCAAATTTCACCAAGTCCGCAATCATGACTTCAACAAATCCCCCGCCCCGTTGAAAAATGCGAGAATAATCTTGCAACTAAAACCATCAAAAAAATACAGTTTTCTTAAATGTATAATATATACATACATACTTTATATTTTTCTCAGTGAAAGCTATTCATTTATTAGGAGGAAAGAAGCCAAGGAATGTTATTTTTTTCTATGGTGTCTCATAGTTATGGAAATTTACGTACAAAAATCGCACGAATATTCTTTATGTTAAGTTATTCATGAAGTATAAAATATTGGAATAAAATGTTGAAACGTTGATAAGCTATGTGCCTTGAATTCAGATTTTCTATAGAAATGTAGCCAGTTATTTTGCGACTATCTTAGTCAATTGCCCTTCGACCGCCTACACTACGCTATATTTTTATTCAAGCGCAAAACTTCCGCTCTCCCCATATCTCCTCTTAACCATCATCCAAATTTGGAAATCCGGATAAATTTTGGCCCCCCCATTTCAAAATCCTAGATACGCTACTGTCCCTACGGCATGGTGGACCGTCCTTCTTCATGTTAGCGCAGAATCGGGATCATCATCTGGCCTATGTATTTGCCACTGCGTCTCCAGTTTGGCTCCTCCAATGGCTGATTTTCTTCTGCTTGACAATGGCTTAGGTAAATCCTAAGTGTTCCCCCAAAATGATTTATTTGCATAGCTGAAGACACTGGTTCCTCAGTTAAAGTAGATATACAGAGCCTCTGCACACTAAGTTCCAGGGAATGATAATTTTTCCAACTGCGGACTCTAAGCTCCACAGTTTATATGTTGCTGAAGAGTGTACTCTCCACAGTTGCTAGCTCTTCTGAAGACACTTAGCTTTTATAAAAAACTTATTGACTAATTAATCAATTATTAAATAGCAGCAGCAGCAGCAGCCCAGCGTATGAAGGTGCACAAAATGTGCATGGTTTGCTGAACGCTGACGACTACTGGGCCAATTGAACTATCAATTGCTGACACAGCTTGTGAAGCTCATTGTAAAAAAACTATTTGGATTACTAGACAAAGTGTTTTACTAAATCCCAGTAAATCTTGTGCATCTAACATATATTACTACAACTACTGGGCAATACATACATATGTATATATTATACAATAAAGTGCGACTGGCTTTAAGCACAGATAAATAACTATTATTAGTTATTTATCTGTGATTTAAATCTACAGGTTAATTATTTTTCAAGATATCTCACTGAGGGCTTCAAAAAAGTTTATTTTGAGAAAATCGCGTTTGTTCGAGAGGACCTCTGTATTACGTTATATATAGGTTATATATGTGTATACATATCTCTGAAACGAATTCTAATTAAAAATTTTTGGTGCACACTCTTGATATTTTTGTATCTATTATAATATATGTGATATAAAAATGTCAAAACTTTTTGGAGAATAAATGAGGAAATGACCTTAAGATGTTGCAGGAGCAGCATATTTCTACGCATTTAACTGGATTATATTTACATAGAATTATCCAAAGTCTTAAACCTTATTTAATCACATACCTGCTCAATTGTTGTGAAATACTTTCCATTATTCCATTAAAAAGTAACTTATCATTTGGGATAGTCTATTCAATGCCACTATCTCTCTCTTGACTACTGTCTATTGCCTATTGTAAACACTTCTTTATGTCTCTCATATTTTTGTGTGATTTACTTGAAGCCAAATTTTCCAAATTTTCGCTGGTTCTTTTTCTTTTTTCGCAAAATCACTTCAATAGCATAAATACACTAAATAAATTCCAAATTTAAGTTGCTGCTAACGCCAAGCCACTAAAAAGACTAAACCGCGATAAAAGTTATTTACTAGTCTTCTCGCTTCTCGTTTTACAGCTAATGGGTATTCTTTAACTAAAATTAATGCAATAATAATGAATTATAAGCATTTTATGACTCATTACTGGAAACAATTGGCTTTGTTGTTCAGCTTTAAAGTTTTGTGTTTTTTTCATCTAAAAAATGATTTCAACAGGACAATGCAAGGACAAAAATTTATTTTTCATATGGTCATTTAAACCGTATAACAATTAATGTGAGAGCTGCAATACATTTTCAATAGAAATAAAGATTCAAATCGTTTATTTGATTTTGTGCAGTAGTCGAGTGTAATACCTAATACAATTAGCAATGAGTGAAGTTGACAAAAATTGTATTACAAAACAAGAGGATTACGACAGTGATGAAACCTACTGTTCGCAATTAGAACAAGGTAAGGAAAAAAATTTACTCTTAATTTTAATCGCATATCTATAATATTACAATACAACAATCAACAATCTGTAGACAACGATAATGACGACGATGCTACTTACTGTTCAGATCTTGAGAAAGGTAAGAAAATGCAAGAATATTTGCCAAATAAACATATGTAATTACCTAAAAACAATTTAATTCTCAGATCAAAATGCAAATAGCGACGAAGATGTAGGTTTTGTTGCAAATGATACTGATCCAGTCATTATCATTAGCAGCTGCGACGAGGAGGACGTCGAAGTTGATTATTTTTTTGGATAAATAAAAACATATAACAGGCACATGATTGTTACTTAAATTATGATGTGTGTGTATACTTACATACGAGTATATCGGATTTTTAAGCTTATTTATCAAATTACATACGTCGTAAGAATTGGTTAAGTTATACATATATATTTCGTATCCAAAGCATTACTAAGAAAATTCCATTTCTACAACAAAAGACAACATTTATTTACCTGCTATATCACTTTCATTAAGATTAAACCCAAAAAAATTTATGTTTTTTTTACAATTAATTTAAAAAAAATGACGTAAATAGCCTATTATTTTTTATTATTTTATTTCCTTTCCAACACAAAAAAAACAACCTGTATATTGCAAAAAATAGAAACATCCATTGATGAGAAAAAGTAAATAAAACCTATTTTTGTATTAACAGCTGAGACAAATTAAAACCTGAATTGAAGCAGTTTCCTTTTTATTTTTAATTAAATTTGGAGAGGAAGTTTTAATTAGAGTACCTATCACAAAAATAAGTAATTCTTGAACTCAGTAAGTGGAATCAGTCGATGAAATCAATAGATTGAAAAAATTTTACAAAAAACCAAAAAATGAGAAATATATGTATAAGTAAAATCAAAAAAAGTTATCGAAAATATGTTTTTTTTTGTACCGAATTAACCTTACTTCCCCCTTAATAAAAAACCAGTTTTTTTTACCAACACGTGTTGACAGTAATGTGGACTGCCACGATTTTGGACGTCATCCTCTTCACATGTGTATGCTAATTACAGTTTTCATGACGAATCTGATGGTTATGATCGAGGAATTGTACAAACCCAAGGGAAAGAGAATGCAATAGGTACTGTATGTAATACCCTACCTAACCCTATATTCAGAAAAAAGCTATGGCGAGATATGGGTTGGATGTGGATCCTGCAATAACTTGAGTCGTGAAGAATGTGAAAGAGACACCTTTTTTAGCGGCTTTTGTGTGAAATCAAAGGGTTTTATTAGCTTGCCCTGTTTGTTAGGTCAAATTTAGGAACTAAAATTTTACCCCCTTCCTGTTGACCGATTGATCTGAAATTTGGTACACACCTTTAGTTCTGATGACAATACAATTATATATGTTCAGTACCTATCATTATATATCCAAGATAGCCGCCAACACAAAAAGGCATTATTACATTTTCTTCTAACCCCCTCAATACGGGTGTCAAATGAAAGGGCTTGACTAGTAGAATACAGTACATCATAAAAAAACCAAATTCAAGATTGCCGCCAGTACAAAACGCCGGATACACAGTGCATGGCGGATCATAGAGTTTAGATAGTCTATACATTAAAACTGAAATCAAAGCGTGCCGAGGATTGTGTGGCATTAGGGTGGATAAAAATGGTATGTCGTTCATTACTCTTCGGAACAAAATGGTAACAAATACTAATAAAACAAAAACAAACAATCAAAAATAGGTAAAACACCGGTCATCACGCCACTCTCCTCATCAATCTAGGCCATTGATCAGACGCAAAAATTAAATCGTTGGGCGCATGAAATTTTTATCAACAGCCAACCGCTCATATCATTATAAATGCTATTTACATATTTACTCAGGTTACGCTGTGTGTTTGGGTGTAGGTACATCGGGTGTGTTGCAGGTATACTAAAGATTTAGATTTTTAATTGGGCATGAAATAAACTTTCAAAAATATCCCAAGAACAATTTTAAGCCCTGTTTTTCCCTTATTAAATATAAAACATTAATTTTGTCCTATATTAGCTCTAAATAATTACGCATTATTGTGAAGCCTATATGATGTAAAAGGCTTACAATAAATTAATGGGTACACGTGGCGTAATGAGAAACTAATTGGATTCAATTAATATTTGATGTTGCAAGTTTCGTAAATGGCTTGATTTATTCCCAGTATGGAGTAAAATCTCACCGGCTCAGAATTTTTTGTATAAATCTCTTTTGTAAATGTCCACAACGCATGCATATGCACAACATGTTCCCAAGCACATTTGCGAGGGAAAATAACAATGCGGTACAAGAATTTATTATCCCTTGCAGAATACGATTTAAGCTGGGGAGTATTTATCGGTCTTCATCAGACGCAGTTTACACGAAAGGCTTTATCATGAGTTGCCACAAATTTTAAATTGCGTTTTACAACCACATTCATTACACGATACAGTATGGTGAAACTATGCGCTTGGGTTCAAGAAATCCCATTACATTACGTTAGTGCGTCACTTTGTGAATAAAATCTCAGATTTATGAAATTACATGCATATGAGAGCGCCACAAAATTTTGTGGTGTTATATTTCAATGTGGTGTTATCATAGCTCACAGGAGTTTAACATAAATCTCTAGGATAAAAATTGGAAATTCCAAACCTAGTTTCCGTCCCGGAAGTTTTTTAATTTTGTAATTATTTTATTTATTAAAGTGGATTTTTTTCCAAGTAATTTGTTCATTAGAACAGCTATCGTAGGATCGGCATGTATAAAAATTGCACAGAGGGCTGTGATCCATCTTGGCACTAAGTTCTTTTCTAATCATTTCGGCGTCGCTAAGCACAAACACAAAAAAAAAGTTACTAAGACATTACAGGAGTTGGTTCAAATAAATTTGCTTATGTCCTATTCTGCACTCTTTGAAAATTCATAAAAAAGTGGACCTCCAAAGTTCTAGTCTCAAAAATAGGATGTTTTTTTTTCGTTAAAAAAATAGGTACTAAAAATGTTGGAGAAATTAACCGGGGGCCACAAAGTTTGTTTTTCTTGCTCTTCCATCTTTTTCAGAAATTATCGAAGTTTCTTAACTTTAATGTGATGCAATTCCAATAATCTTTTCATAAGTCAGGGTTTTTTTTATTAGTTTTTATTATGATTGTGCAATTTGTTTTCAAAAGTGGTCTAATTTACGATATATGTACCTAGGTAAAAGTAATACAACAATGGTTTTTAACTTCCAGACGTATGAACAGGAACGAACATAACGAAAAGATTCCTAGTTGGCTTTGGAGTTCCCAAAAATGAGAGGAGTGCATACTGCACATACACATACTCACAATATTGCAGCACAGTAGCTACGCTGAAAATCATAATTTATATAAATGATGGC
This sequence comes from Machimus rusticus, assembly GCA_951509405.1. Classification (NCBI taxonomy): domain Eukaryota; kingdom Metazoa; phylum Arthropoda; class Insecta; order Diptera; family Asilidae; genus Machimus; species Machimus rusticus. The sequence continues at coordinate 17,728,747 of OX608050.1, read as the reverse complement.
CAACTCGTCCCATTAAATGATATTAACACACAAAGCACTACAGTACAAAGTGCCAGAGGCATTAGACATAAATTTCAAAAGAAAAGCTTTATTTGGAATCTGTGCCGCAAAAAAGGCTGCATAAAATTAGCATAACGAAAGTTTTTACCGCATTCTTCCCTCGGAAAATATGCAAATATTATTCTGAGTTAATTAAAGTTGATATCTGCATTTTGTTCAAGCTGCAGACCAGAACACCATTCGATTGGGTTGAGTTTGTGTTTCCTCAACTAATAAAAACTCTTGCAAATAATTTTTAATGTGCTTATTTCGTTTTTTGCTGCTTTAAATATTTTGATTAGATGTGTTGGAACGTTTAATATGTACATAAAACATAATTTGTAAGGAAAAATCCATGTACATACATAGGTACATATGGTTTATAAATACTTATAAATTTAAATCATTAAAGTATCTTTTAAATCTCGTCATATTTATACAATTACTAAATTGATACTACAGTAAATTTTCTATTAAAAATCTTAGTTCAATTTATTATACGTATTTTGGGGATATCAAAAAATAAAAAATGTTATGTGAGCTGGTTTCAAGCAAAAGTTTTTGCAAATAATTATGAAGATAGATTTCATTTTCGTACAAACACTATGAAAATTCCTCCATAAATAAAATTAAGTCAGTGTCTTAAGGGTAGGTACGGCATTGAGGCTGTAACCTGGGGTATAGTTTAAAAACTTTAATTTTGAATAGAAACAAATATAAAACAAAATTTTGTTTTGAAACTATGATGCGGACCATATAACCAAGATTGTTAACACTTTCATTTTAAGTTTGATCGTTAGAGAAGTTCTGTATCTGAATTATATCTGTATGTAAAACTTGCTGTTTGTTACGTTTTTTTTACCTTGCATTAACTCAAACCTATATTGTGGGTTTTTTTACAACTAAGGTTTTCATGTGGGAACTCTGGAATGGCAGAACTACTATGCCACCCGAGGCCCTCAGATATTTAATGAATAAACCACATATGGCGTACTATCAAACTATTCTGAAACATTTCGATAAAATATTTTTTTTCATTTTATAGGCTTTAAATTTTACTAAAATAATTATTTTTGCAACTATTTAAATTTTTACTGACGAAAATAATTGTAGTAATAACTCCCTTTCTTTTCATTGTTTATCCAAAGAATCAAAAAGCATAACAAATTTCATATAGAATAGATTTGGCAACTGTGTACTGTATACTAATGTACCCCGTTGATCTCATACCATTTAATTGTATTATATGTAAGTACAGTGACTCAACAAATTGATCACATGATGGTACTTTAGGATTTTACAACTTGTTCATTAAAAGTAACAGATATCGTAAAACTGGTTGCGTAATATTGTAGAGGGCAAAATTGTCTACATAAAAATGTTCCTCCACATTTTGAATCCGATTGACCATTTTTGAATTATTTATGAAATAAAAGTGTCAAATTTCACTATTTTTATCTTCGCAAATAACTTAAAAAATATCGAAGTTACGGGTAATAATCACTTTTGTGCAGGATTTAATTCTCTACAAATTAGGTGAGGACCCATGTCAGAATAAAAATTAGCGATTTTTTGCAAAACATAAGGTATTGAGCAAAAATTTTGAAAAACAATTTCATCTGGAAAATTTATTAATCTACAAATTACCTGAGGACACCTGTTTACATCAGATTTATTGTTAGCAGAAATAGACTTATAATTTTCGAGATAAAATTGTTTTTCAAAATTTTAGCTCAATACCTTATGTTCTATTTCTGCAAAAAATCGCTAATTTTTATTCTGACATGGAAAATTGTCCTCGCCTATCTTATAGAGAATTAAATTCTGCACAAAACTGATTCTAATCATTTTCCCGTAATTCCGATATTTTTTAAGTTATTTGCGACATAAAAGTAGTGAAATTTGACCGGTTTTATTTCATAAATAACTCAAAAATGGTCAATCGGATGTCCATATATATCAGAGCATTTCTACAGACAATTTTGCCCTCTACAATATTACGCAAGCCGTTTTACGATATCTGTTACCCTTAATGAAGAACTTGCAAAATTTTAAAGTACTATCAATTGATCAATTTGTTGAGTCACTGTATCTCTAGCTAGAGCGGGGGCGGGGGCTAAGTCAGGTTTAAATGTCATTGGACCATTATGTATGTATAAGCTTTTATATGTACGTACGTATATCCTCTTATATATCATACATACATACATATATTTGAGTTTATAGTGTCGTAAAATAAAGCCGGGTTCTTTTGACTCATACGCTGACATATAACGGGCCATATTAAATTTTGTTGTCCGAATTTTTCACTTTAAAGGTTTTAACCGAATGTTGAGTTAGGCCTCGAAGTGTAGAAATATACTTATTTAACATTATGAAGGTTTTTTCCATTATAATTCTTTTCATTTTTTTCGAAATCTTTGAAGTAAAACCTCCAAAAAAGAGGCAAAGAAATTATCTCAGAATATGTGCTTTCATATCGTTTAGATAATTTGCTCTTTCAACGTTTAGATATTCTTTTTTTATTTTATTTGCCATTTGATATGAAACTTTTGCTTTTTATCCATTATTATTTTTCCAATTTTTTTATCAGCTGGACTTGTCGGACGACCACATTTTGGTCTATTCTTCACGGAAGCATCTTAAAATTTAATATTTTCCAATAATTCCGTATTTTCAATCTATATTTGTGCAAATAGGTACCAGTGTGAACTTCCTTATTTTTGTTCGCTTTTGCGGTGATAAATCGAACTAAACAAAAGTAACTTCTTAACCTTCATAAGGTCTTTTATATTACTGACGTGCCTTGGGGCAGATTTGACCTAGTAATAGAATCATAAATAGGTAAATAAGAATTAAAAACAAAGAAAAGCTTTCCATTTATTATTTTACATACATATTTCTCTTTAATACAGAATTCTTATTTATTTATTTATTTATTTAATTTATATATCAATTATAATTTAATATATCTAAAGAGAAGGACTTTTTAACTTTATCTCAAAATGTGTTAATTTTGACCCCGAAGACCTTATGAAGGTTTTATTAAAAAAAACACACTCGAGTGATCAGAAATGCCTTTAAATAATACCTAATACTACTTAATTTACCTTCTTTGTACTTCTAGAAAATGCTTCAACAATTTACATAAATTTTGTTTCCAGTTCTTATATGCATATGGGCATATGTATGTATGTATATAGGCCAGAAAAGCTCATATGATAGAATATTTTTTTAAGTTGTTTCACGTTCCGTTTTGTTGTGACCAAATGAAACGGAAATGATATACATTACATACTATTCATATTCATAAAACAAAATATTGCTTCTCAGATTTTCGCCACTTTGAATGAAACTTATTAAAATATTTTCACTGGCCGCGTTCCATTTAGCTTGGAGTATGTGATCCGGCGTACCTACTTGGAGTAGTTTTTGACAGCTCCGAACTACTCCTTCTTTGGAGAGGAGTATTTTGTTCGGAGTACTTCGAGTAGGTAGTGCCACAGAATATTTTTAGCTCCCCCAAAATCCAAAAGATGGCTTTTCACAATTGAGGATTATATTTTTCTCGATTTGTTTATATTTACTATCAATGTGTCAATTGTAATTTGTTGAATCCTATAAATAGTAAGATAGTGAATTGAGTTTGCATCATAATAATTGAGTTTAAGGACAATTTTTATTTACATTCAGTGTTATAATTTCTGCGCTTGAGTTTAAGGACAATTTTTATTTTATTTGCCCGGCTATATATGTACCTACAAACATATGTAATTTTAAAATTTATACTTCAAAGAGAAAACGAATCTGTATTGTCCCCATACTTTAATTCATGATATATTCTATTATAACTTGTCTTTAACAATTTTCGGCCGACTGTGCCATGATAGGGACTAGAATCAAAATTTTCTAACATAAAATCAAATTAATTATATTAGATATAAGTCTTAACAGAGTGGCGCGTTCTTAAAGGCTGACTTAATAGTGATACTTTAGCTAAATAACTATATGATATAATAACTGTGATATATACATAAATGTATAAGTATTACAAATAGATCCAGTAGGAAATGCGATCATCCTACGATTAATCACGGAGCGCTCTATAGGATGTAACGAGTGCTCGCATTTGCATCCATTTGCCCTCCTTTTAACATAGGCATGTCCTACGGAGAGGAGTGTTCCAATCTTGCTCACATAAGAGCAATAGGAGAGACCTCCTTTGTAGCTGCCGAGTGAGCAAGTGAGCGTATAGTTTCACCTCCAAAATCAGTAATAAAGGAGGCCTCATTTTAAGCTCCGAAGCGAGCAAAACCGGAGCGCAATAAGGGAAACCTCGTTTTAAGCTCCAAAGTAAGTAAAACCGGAGCGCACGATTTCACATCCAAAATTAATTAAAAATCTAAATTTTTAGCCCTGAAAAAGAATTGTATTAAAAACAAAACAAAAAAACACATGGTAATAATATTAAAATATTATTTTATTATTAAATACATATATTAACAGCCTCTTTTATAATGATGAAATGATCTTTCCTTCTCCGCATGGTCCAATTTCTATGACTGCCCTCCTCTTCTTAAATTCGTCCTTGCGCTTATCTTCCGGGAGGAGATCTATGTACTTCTTACTTCAACGAATCTAATCTTCTGCTTAAGATTGTCTCTGAAATATCTTGAGTTCCTGCCATGCTTCAGAAAGTCAAATTCTACGTCAAATAAACTAAGTTTTTTGAATTATTATTCATTTTTTGTTACTAATAAGTTGTACTACTAAATCACTTGATTCAAATCATTTTCAGGTGATAATTACGTGAAAGTTTTAAATAATTTTACTCACCTTTAAGTAATAAAATTTTAAGTATCACTTCACTTGAACAATTAAAAACTTGACAGGTCGATCGCACGAAAATTCAAATAACAATAAAAATAAACGCAACAATTTGATCAGACTACTTCGTTATAAAAATTTTCGCATGCACCCTGTTTCAAGGTGATAATCTCCGTTAATATCCTCCAGTTTTCCTCTTTTGGGATGTTTATTGGAGAAAGGTAAGAAACAATGCAATTTTATGTGCTCCTTTATTCATCCCTGAGGGAGCACTCCTCACTTTTCCTACTGGGTATATAAGTAGAAGTTGCCCAATTTATATTAAATATATTTTATGTATTTATCAATATGTGTATAACAAATATTATGTGAACATTAGTTTGAAAATTTTAGAAAGTGTCTACGTGCACTACTTCCATAACCTCAGATGAAAGTAACACAATTAATCTTTCGCATTGTTATGTCATTTACAATATTAAATTCGGAAAATAAACTTCAATAATTGAACAAAATCCTCAAGGAGGAAAATTGTATAAACTTCAGTGTTATTGGAAGAAGGTACTTTTTCACTTTTTATGGGACAGGTACACTTTCATCATTGTATTGATTTTTTCAGCTTTGTTCCCTCAACGCGACTGAGCTCTGCATATTCGCAGTACAAAAGCCAGGAAGTACGTAACAACGGATAAGGCCATTTCTGTAAAAAGCAGCCATAAATTACTGACGCTAGCAGATTCACTCTGCTTGGGACACAAGTGGCAAGAGAATTGTTTAACATGGAGTAATGTAGAATGAAAATAAAAAATTTCTCAAGTTGCCTTCATTTCACTTCGCGAGATTCTAGACTAGAACCGTGTAAAACTGAAATGGATGATGAATAGTGTATCATCCTGGTACAAGATGCTTATTCGCGCCATTTACCGTAAATTTCTTGGAAACATTTAAATGAAATAAATTAAGTGTTAAATTAAAGGCTAATGCACTTAAAAAAGGCTAATATATGAGAATTTGAGGATTTACATAGTCACAATCATAATCAGTCAGTAATTTAAAAAAAGCTCGGTTCAAAGCGTTTGTACTAGTTTTGAAAAATATAAAATAAATATAAAGGTTATCATTACATTAAACAGTTTTTATAATTTTATTGTAGGAAATAAAAACCGCGTTGCTCCGCTTTCTAATGGAAAAAATATAATAAACCAAATCATAATGAATTTAAGTCGCTATGCAGCCAAGAATGAACTTACATATATGAATATGTAATGTAAATTTTATTCAGAAAACACAAATTCATTCGAACTTTGTTTTTAGGGTTCCGTAGCCAAATGGCAAAAAACGGAACCCTTATGGATTCGTCATGTCTGTCTGTCTGTCTGTTCGTCCGTATGTCACAGCCACTTTTTTCCGAAACTACAGTGAGGAGCAAAAGTGGAAGAATGAACCACACTTTTACTTTTGAATATCTATTACATAGTAATGGAAAGGCTGACGGAAATTAAAATAACGTTGTTATTTGCACTTATGGCTGTACATTCAGAATATGTTGCTTTTACTTTTTACTTCATCTAAATACTAAGAAAAAGCACAATTATGTCGAAAGAGTCCATTCTTCCACTTTTGCACCACACTCAGCGTACACGAGCATTTCATAGTTAACGTTATTTTAACAAGTTTTTTTTTAAGCCAATCGAGTGAGATAAGTAGCGTTCTAAGGAATGTTACAAGAATTTGTGAAAATTTGCATTTTAATAAGAGATGCTAATTCAAATTTTAAGTCATGAAGGTAGTTGCAGTGTACACTAGGAAAATGTCCTTAAACGTGGGATCATTCTTCCACTTTTGCTCCTCACTGTATGTATAAGAACTATACTGTTGAAACTTGGTAAGTAGTTGTATTCTGTGAACCCCATTAAGATTTTCACACAAAAATAGAAAAAAAAACAATAAATTTTGGGGGTTCCCCATACTTAGAAACTGAAACTCAAAACTTTTTTCATCAAACCCATACGTGTGGGGTATCTATGGATAGGTCTTCAAAAATGATATTGAGGTTTCTAATATCATTTTTTTTCTAAACTGAATAGTTTGCGCGAGAGACACTTCCAAAGTGGTAAAATGTGTGCCCTCCCCCCCTGTAACTTCTGAAATAAGAGAATGATAAAACTAAAAAAAAATATATGATGTACATTACCATGCAATCTTCCACCGAAAATTGGTTTGAACGAGATCTATGTAGTAAGTAGTTTTTTTTTAATACGTCATAAATCGTAAACCGCAATTTACCTTTCATTCAATCAACTCAAATATAAAAATAACAAAAAACATTTAATTTCATAAACGTAAACGTTATGCATAAACCGTGAACCATTATTTTCTAATAATAAATCTGCAATAGGTGCCTATTACTATTATTAAAACATCGATCAAAGTTACAACGAACTACAAGAACTTTTATATTATGTTACTAGCTGCTACGGAACCCTTCATGGGCGACTCCGACTCGCACTTGGCCGCTTTTTTATTCTTAGAGGATTTAAATCAAATCAGGTTAATAAAGCGAAAAATGAGAAAACATATATTTCACTCTTTTTTGAAAAGATCAAAACTGTGGAGCGTTAAAAAATCTCAAAAGGAAATTCAACTGAAAGCTTGTACCGTCAGTTGTTGTTATACTTAAAATATGAGTTAACCCTAAACTTACATGAGACATAACTCAACGTAACATAACACTCAGAAAGTTCGAATGTGAATAAATATAAACATATACATGTGTGTCGGAAATATCCAACACTTCAGAACGCCGACGCGAATACTATACGGACCGCGGAACCACGTTTAGCTCGCAAGAGTTTAGGAACTATTGTAACAATATACCTAACATACAAACGTGATGACAACAGCGCGAACTTCTAGAGCTAATGGCAAAATCGAAAGAACCATTCTGCGTGCCTTATCCTCAGTAAGGAATGAACTTCCTTGCAAACGATACCACCAAGCCTTATACCCTCGACAGACGGACACGGACGAATGAACGTTCTCGGAGAATGAGGCCGTGTTACAATGGTGACGCTGTCGCTGTCGCTGACGCGCAACTAGACGCCCTTGTCAAAATTGTCGCATTGAGGGTTGCATACACTGTTACAATGGTGTTGCTGTCTCAAATTTTATTTGTTGATGATTTACTATTGTTATTTAGAAAAAATGGAAAGACAACGAAGAAAGGGAGTTCACCTTCTTTACAGAGCGAGAAATAATTATTTAAACTAACAAAATTAAAATAATATGTATTCTAACTCACCATACATATAAATATCTATACACACATATACACACATACATATGGATATCACTTGACGCTCGTGTTGTATATTATTAGTACAACAATAATACTTCTATTGATAGGTGGCTCTCCTCAAACTACGGGGGAAGGTTCACTAGGTTGGGTCTGATGATTAAAACCCCCAATGTCTTCAAGTTAAAACGCTATGTACTTTATTTGGATTTAACCGTGCTCCGAACACACTAATACAATTCAAACTAATTTCAGGCGAACGATACCCCGCTGTTTCCCTAGTTTCTTCACTTTCACTACTTCCCTAACGGTTCGCGTTCCGTTTAACTTAATATAATAATAACTTGTACAACAACTTTCCGCGTTTAGAATTAGACAGCCACTTCTTAGTTTTAATATCAGACAGCAACTGATTTCGCTAAGCCGCCGAGAACTTAAGGTTCCCGGGCGGCCTGCGGGAAATGCGCTGAATGCGCGTTTCTCACGCTGCACTTGCACGCGCATTTCCCACGAACTCAGCGGGCGACGCCGCTGGCTCAGCGCATATTTGCACGGGCGAGACGAAACCGGAGTTGTCGCCCGTGTCATATTTTCGGCGAATCTAAGCGTCGCCGAAGGAGGAGTATGGTTGCGTAACGGTACCCATCGTTACAATTTCAAAAGTATCGATAATACTATCGATCGGTACCGTTACACAACATTCCTTCCCCCCTTGAAAAAGAGAGTCATTCTTTGAAGAGGAATGGCTCTCATCAAAGAAATCTAAAAAAAAAATTTTGACAAAATTGCGAGCGGGCATCGTCCGTTTACATTACCTTATACATATTTATATGTAAAATATGTTTACATTTATTTATTTAATTATTATGTTTTTTTTTTCTCTTAAAAATAAACAATTTATGTGTATAGGGTGCTTGCACTTTATAAAGTGTCTCTTTCTTAAAAGGGATAGGTAAGATATGCTATCTTTATATCTATTTACTCATTAAAATTACTTTTTTCAAAAACCATTAAATTGTCATATTTTTAATAAAAATGCTTCTCTTAAAAATCAAATTATTTGTAATATGTTTCTTACTAAAATATTTCCTTTTAAAAATTATTTGGAATTTTCTATCCAAATTATTAAAATTACTTTTTTTTTTTTTTTTAAATCATTAAAATTGTTTTCTTTAAAACGTTCAAGATTTAAAATTGTTCTGCTTGAACATTAAATTATTTTTTCAAAAATGTTACTCATCAAGTTTTCCTGTCCGGTACGGCCAAGAGCAAAATCATGCATTCTATATGTCCGGTTATTTACTAATCCAGCAAAGAAAATTATCAAGTGTCTTTTTTACACCAACTGCATGGCCCTTATTGACCGCGGCAAAGTTTGGCTGCGGACGGCCGGTCTCGGCACAGGTTTTGCACTTTCTTCGGTATTTTCCTTTGAAAGTGTCTTCATTTTCTCGGGGGGTATTCCCTCTGTTTTTTCCACTTGTGCTACTTGACGTTTTAGGCAATATTTTCGCCGGTGTAGCCAAGTGCGTAGGATTATAATTGCTCCTACTATTACTAATATTGTCGTCACCGACGACGAGTAGACAGTCAGGTGACTGTGGGCTCCCATATTTGGGTGTGCCCTTATTTCATCAATCTTGCTTCTTATTTCTTCTAGGGTGTACGTGCCCTTATTAATTACCGCATTGATCTCTTCTTTTGGATCTTTGCTGGGAAAAGTAAAATTTATTCTAAACATTTTAGGGGCTTCTTCAATAATTTTCTTAAATTCTTCCCAAGTCTCATTCAGATTTGGGAATTGTTGCGGCTGGACGATCTGCATTGGGCTCGTCGTTTCTTGTTCGTACCGCAGTATCTCTGCTCCTAGTTGGAGATCACAGGGCTCGGTTAACTTTAAAATTCCTTGTCCCGTCAGAAGGGACGAAATTAGTTTTTCGGGGCAATTTAACTGTGCCACCTGGGGGTGTACTAATGAGTACAACCAGGTATTAGAACTTTTCATCTTTGTGAAAAAATTTTTTGCCGGTATTTGTACCCGGAAGTTGCATTGCGGTTTTTCCCCTAAGGGGTTAAATAATAATTTAACAATGCACTCTCTGCTTTGAGAGCCTACAGTTATCGGAGACTTAATTTCTAGTACGTATGTACTCCTGTGGGCATCCTGTGTAATTTTCGTTAGTCCTCTGTCATTTTTATCGGACAACAAGAGGAACTCTTGGCTCCTCGGGCGACTTCCTACATACGTATAGGTCACGTCCGGGACAAGGGATTGTTCCGCTGTTCCTCGAATTGGGTACTTCTGTATATGGTATAATTTCATTAATTCTTTTTCAAAAATAGGTAATACAATTTTTATAATTAATTTTTCCTGGACTATATGTGTGTAGACTTTAGCTACTTGGTATAAGAGTGTTAAACAATTTCCTAAACGTTTACAATTCGGATGTGCCTTATGATATATTTCGAGGAGAGCGCCCGGAGACACACACAGGGGGTGTATTTGGCCATTCCTGCTTGCGGTGATTATGTTGAGTATAGTCTGTTGTCTAAACTCGATTTCCACCACTTGCAGCAATAACCCCATGACTACCTCCTGTCGTTCCTGTCTCCGAGTTATCTCCTCCGTGACATTATCTAGACTATTTATTTTTAAAATAATGGACCGTTGGCGTTCCACCAGGGAGGCGAAGGGCTTTTGAATTTTTTCAAAAGTCGTTTTGACAACACTTATCTGGCGTTTCTCTAAGTCCGCCAGTGCCTGTTTGTCCTTCTCTAATTGCTCTAGTCGACTATAAATTTCTTTATCGTCCGAGCTATCCATCGTTCCAAAGAGGTAGTGTAGAGCGCTACCTATTCCATCGAATAGGGACCTCACTACCCTTTGTTTAGGGATCGCCTCCCCTATGGCCGCCATTCTTCGTCTTAAATTTTCTATCAACGAATGTATATGTACCTCGTGTACCCTGCACGAATGCGTTGACGCCTCGTGGATGCCGCACAGTTGATGCACTAGATGCTCCGCCTTTTGCGCTATTTGGACTTGCTGATCCAATTCGGCCAGGTCTATTTCCGTGAAGATACTCCACTTTGCATGGTAAGTTAACAAATTTCCCATATCTTCAAATACGATCCCCGTGTTGTTAAGCGGATGTACTCGGTATGGTTTTCCATTTTCCGTTAAAGCCTCTGTGCCCCCTATGGCGACGAGCACCAATATTGTCAGCCACATTTCCTAAAATGTTGGTTTATTCTTTAGTACTAGCCAATTAATAAAAAAAAATTCTACGCCTTTTCTACTCTAAGTAGGGTTTTAGGCGATTATTATGTACTATTTTATTATGTCTACCCATGCGTATCGTGGTATTCACGGATGACGGGGTAGCGGTTACCAGGTAAGGTCCTACCCAGATTTCTGCGAGTTTATGTTTTCGGTTCTCGCTTTTAAGGAGAACCTTATCCCCTACGTGGAAAGATAGAGGTCTAGCGTCTTTATCGTAATACTCTTTAGACTTTTTCTTACTGGCCAAAATATTTTTTCTGGCTATTGCGTAAGACTTTTGTAATTTATAACGGAGCATATGGTAATAGCTCTCGTGATTGTATACGGGCTCGGGGTCCCTTTTCAAATTAGACGGGACATCCGCCGTAAACCCGAACAAGCAGTCCATGGGAGTCAATTTCGTCCCTTCGTGTGTACTATTATTATACACAAAAGCTGCTGTTCGTAGATACTGATCCCAACTTTGTGGATTCTCATCTACTACGGTACGCAGATACTCTATAAGTGGTCTATGGGCACGTTCGAGTGCTCCATTAGACTGGGGGTGGTATGCTGACGTTTGCAGCTTCTTCACCTTTAGCAGTTTACATATTTGCTTAAAAAGATCACTTAAGAAGTTAGTACCTTGATCGGTAACTATTGTTTTGGGAATGCGGTAGCGCGTGACGATCTCGTCGAAGAAAATTTGCGCTACCGTTATGGCTTCCGCATTTGGTATCGCGTACCAGTCCACGAATTTTGTCAGGTTATCCTGGAAGGTTAGGATATATTTATTTCCTGACGTGGACTCTTCCAATGGTCCGACGATATCGAGGTAAACCTTGTCAAAAGGTTGCTCGGCTATGTCCGTTATGACCATGGGCATCTTGTATTGCGCCGAAGATTTTAATCTTTGGCACTTGGAGCATTTCTTGATATAATTTTTTATATCGCGTAGCATATGCTTCCAGTGAAATTTTCGCTTAATTCTTTTATAAGTCTTAATTACTCCCTGATGGCCTCCGAATGCGGAATCATGGTAATCATGTAAAATGATTTTAATTTCCTCGGGGCTCGTAATATGCTCAGGGGTGTTTCGTGCTTCTGGCGATGGGGGTTTGTCGTCAGCTGTTCCTATAGGTTCAGACAGATTTTCCTCCGGATCGAGTGCTACTATTTCAGGCTGCTCTTCCGCCTGTTTTGCCTCCTGTGTATCTGGGTTGACTTCTATATCACCTTCTTGGGCTTTCCTTTTCTGAGCCCTAGTAAGCGCGTGTACTGTAGCGGGGTTGTATTCCTCCGCTGTAGAGTCCATAGCTCGATGGACTTGAGCCTCTACCGTTAAGGTTTGGCTGTTCAGGTCTTCAATACCTTCCCTTGGGATGCGGCTTAGGGCGTCCGCATTTGTATTATATTTTCCGGGTTTATACTCGATGGTGTAATCGAACTCGGAAAGTTTGAGTTGAAATCTTTTCAACCGGGAAGTGGGGTCTTTTGCATTAAGGACCCCTTTTAGAGGCTTGTGGTCGGTATAAATTGTGAACTTTCTACCTTGAAGGTAACATCTAAAATTTCTAGTCGCCCAGACAATAGCTAACAACTCTTTCTCAATGGTAGAGTAGTTTCGCTCTGCCTTGTTCAAGGTACGACTGGCGTATGCTATGGGCTGGTCTTTTCCTACCTCTCCTTGAGAGAGGACAGCCCCTAATGCCTCATTGCTTGCGTCCGTGGTTAAATTGAAAGGTTTACCGAAATCAGGGTATATCAAAAGAGGTGGAGAAATTAAGGATTTTTTAATACTTAGAAATGCTTCTTGGCATTTTTCCGACCAGTTGAATTTAACATCTTTCCGAAGTAAATTCGTAATAGGCCTCACGATTTTCGAAAAATCGGGAATAAATTTTCGGTAGTAATTGGCAAGTCCTAGGAAAGATTGAACTTGCCTAACAGTTCGTGGAACTGGAAAATTCTGGACGCAAGCGGTTTTGCTAGGGTCAGGAAGTGCTCCTTTACTGGAACACTTGTGTCCCAAATATACCACTTCTTTCCGGAGAAATTGGCATTTCTCCGGTTGCAGCTTCAGGTTGTTCTCCCGCAACCTGTTGAAGACCTTACGCAGCTTAGAGTTATGGTCCTCTAAGTTTTTCCCATAGATGACGATGTCATCCAGATACACGAAGCATTCCAGGCCCTGTAGGCCTGTAAGCACATAGTTCATGAGGCGTTGAAATGTTGCAGGGGCTCCTTTGAGCCCAAATGGCATTCGCTTGAACTCGTAATGCCCGTAGCTCGTACTGAAAGCTGTCTTTGGACGATCTTTACGATCGACTAGCACTTGATGGTATCCACTAGCCAAATCGAGGGTAGTGAAGTACCTTGAATGACCTAGTTGGTCCAGGATGTCTTCGATCCGTGGGAGAGGAAAAGCGTCGCCTATAGTTTTTTCGTTTAGCTTACGAAAATCTACGACTACTCTCCATTTCTTTTCGCCGTTTGGTCCCGGCTTTTTGGGGACTACTAATAGTGGCGAGTTCCAAGGGCTCTTGCTTGGCTGCACTATTTCGTTATCGAGCATGTCTTTTATTTGCTCGTTTATTACGTGACGCTGAGTCTCTGGTAACCTGTACATTTTTTGGTTAATGGGTGCTTGATCTTGCACCACCTGAATCGGATGGGTGATGGCATTTGTATGCGTCAGATAGTCACCCTTTAGGTGGAATATGTCGTGATACTCCTGACATAATTCCAAAATCTTGGCCTTTTCTTGACTACTTAAAATTGCGCTCAGGTTGAGTTCTTGCTCTAACCTGGCTAAACGTTCTTTTACTGGTTCAGTTAGATGTCGATCCGCCTGTGGGGTTCGAACATAAACTAGCTTGGCAGTTTGGTCGCCTGCACCGTCTAATTTAATTTCATTTATAGGGCTCTCGGGCCTATTTTCGCTAGCGCTGTGGCTGCCTTGGCTCTTTGGCCTTTTTTCGTCGGCGCTTTGGCCGCTTTTACTTGTATTCGGACTCTTTGGTCCCCTTTTGCGAGCGCAATGGCTGCCTTGGCTCTTTGGCCTATTTTTGGCTCTCTGGCCATTTTTATTTATACCTATTTTATTTAGCTCAAGTTTGTTTAAACTTGGCTCTGTTAACCCTTCTGAGGCAAACTCCTTTTGATTACCCTCCGTGGGGTATATTGGTGCTAGACTGTAATTATTTACTGGTTCTAGCTGCAAAGTTAGGCCTTGTAGGGCTATCTGGGAATTCGTAGCATTGAGGAGTCCAACAGAAACTTCTTTTTGCTTAGAGGGTATGATACTATTAGCCAAGAAAATGCCTTCGCCTAATTCTTGCGAGAGGCAAAGCATTTCTTCAGACAATAGCAAGGGTACTTTGGCCACCATCTGCGATCGTGCAGGTACGCATATAGGCTCCTTAAGAGCTATTACATGCCGCCTGATTTCGCCGATCATAGGTGTATTCGCCAAAGTTTCCCTACTGTTTTCCCGTGGCTTATTTGCCATTAGGCAACCAGCTTCCGCCTCTGGGGATGCCTCGATAACATGGCAGGTGGACAGCTTTACCCCTTCGGATTCCGTCTCATCTGCCTGCGTATCGGTTTCAGTTGCATTTCGGGGACAGTCACTTTTCGTATCCAACACTATCGGTAACGAAAATTCCTCTAAATTGATTTCCGTTCGAGGAAATCGAAGCTTTCTATTGGGGCCCTCTATATTGCAGTATTCTGCAAGAAAATCATTCCCAAGTAGTCCTTCATGGGACAGATCTGCATTATTTTCGATCACTTGGAAAGTGCAGGGAATTTTAGCCTCCCTATTACCAGGGAGTTTTTTAACAATATTTCCCTTACAGCTTCCCAATGTATGTCCTTTGCCAAATGGAGTTTGCAGGGTATAAGTCTTCTCGGTGTTGATGTACTCGAGAGACTTTAAAGCTTGTTCTTTGATCAAGCTTATCTCAGCGCCCGTGTCCACCACCAGAGGAGTCTTCTTATTTCGACCGATGTCTAGGGGGAGCTCCACTATGGGAGTGCTAGGCTTGGGCGGCTGAGTGTACCCTGTATTTTTGTCATCATTTAAAGTCGAGCCGGGGATTTCGGGCTCGACTGAGCCTCGTTTCCCTGGCTTCTCGATTCCCATCTGCGTTTATGTTCGCAGGTATCTATTGTGTGTCCCTGTCGGGCACAGAAATCGCAACTTTGCCTAACATTATAGGTTCGTCGCGTTTCGGAATTTCCCGAATCGTTATTTCGCGGGGGTCCCCGATTAGGGGATCTATTTTTATTCCCATTTCGTCCGTACGCCGAATTATTGTTCCCGTTTCTCTGGCCGTTACTATTTCGGCGACACGCGATAGTGTCATGCCCGTAAGTGCGACAATGTTCGCAAGAGGGTGTATTTTTCCTCTTAAAACAATCAGCATAAGTATGGCCTTTTTTCTTGCAGAAATTGCAAGTTATGTTCGTGGCTAAATCCCGTGTTTGGTTAGGGATTTTAACCACGGCGGACGATGTATTAGTTGCCGATGGTTCGGCTTTAGTCACATTCCGCGGTGCTGGTACTGGTGGCGTAGCAGCATTCGGCGCCGACATGTACGCGGGTACATGATTTTGGTACCCGGCGGCTTGATTAGTTAAACCCATACCTGGGGTTTGACTTTGCAAATAGGGAGAGCTCTGTTGCAACCTCTCCATGTCCAGAGCTTTTGTGATTATCTGCTCTAGATTTCCTTCTGTCAAGGTGAGAAGGTATTGGCATAGGTGGGGATTAATCGTCCCACTTCGGAGTGCATTTACTGCGAAATCTTCTAACTGCGGCTTCACAGTTGTTGCCGCGGTCACCCCGTACTTTCTTTCAGCTGCCTCATTGCATAAGGCTAAAGCCTGTTTTATTCGTGCCGTGAAGGCATTGAGAGACTCCAGAGGATATTGTCTGGTAGTAATTAACTTATTTACCAGTTCCTGGTAAGTCTCTCTGGGGAGGTACGCTCTATTTAGGCGATCCTCGAAGTCACTGAAGCTCGTGGGCGGTTCAGCGATGAACAGCTGATATGCTGCTCCCCGTAAGCGAGTGAGCAGAATCCGGGGGAAGGGAACCTTCTCCTCTTCCGACAGGCAACTTTCGACCTGATGGCAACACCCTAAAAACATTTGGAGCTCTTGGCTCAACTGTGGACCAGGCTCGCCCGTGAATAGGGGAACCATTTGGGTCGTATATTTAATGACTTTATCATGGTTAGCCATTTTAGACACTTTCACTTCTTTGCTTTTCGCGGGCGTTAACGGGGATGAAACCCTCTGATTAAATTTAGGACTACCGAACGATTCGTCCGACGATTCCGCGAATGTAGCACTTAGCCACCCGGACAGGCCGTGAATTATTGATTCTAGTTCACTAGCACTTTCACTTTTTAAGCTTAAATCTACAGCACCCGTATTATCTAATAGGCGGAAAGGCTGCGAGCGTTCTTTAAATTTTCTTATTTCCTCTCGGAATTCTTCGGAGTCTTTTTTAGCTTTTACTATGCGAGCTTCTCTCTGCTCACTAGTTTCTTCAAATTTTTTATTTATTAAATCAAAATGCCGATTTGTAAATCCGGCTTCTGACGCTCGCACCCTTTCTAACAAAAATTTTAAATGATATTCTAGACTTACTGGTAAAGAACGGGGAATCACCGTTCCGCTCCTAAGCCTTAGGCCTGGCTGGTGTGCTGCTACTTCGGGTGGTGTCGAGGTGCTGGGTAGCTCCCTCGATGTTGTAGCCGATGCGGCGGGTTGCTCCCTCGATGCTGTTGTTGAGGCCTCGGGGTGCTCCCTCGATGTCGAAGCTGAGGCGGCGGGTTGCTCCCTCGATGCTGCTGTTGAAACGGCGGCGGGGTGCTCCCTCGATGTTGGAGTTGCTGTCCTGTCCTCCTCAGCTGGGATGTAGGCGGGTGAGTCCTCGCCTGACATTCACTTCCTTCCTAGGGCGATCACTAAATAATTACAGTCCCTCGGTGGTGCCTTTTTGCACGGCTGGGGATTTCACAGGGAGATCGCTTGTTCGCCTGGAACAGCGGCGACTAAAGTTGTCCTCCCTTAGGGTAATTGCTTGCTCACCTGGAGCAGAGGCAACTATAGCTGAATACCCTGGAGCGATGGGGCTTCGCAAAGCCCAAAAGTTCGCAGGATCAAGGTTTTTCAAGCTCTTACAGGCTCGGCTGGGCTTCCTTGATCCTACCGGCTGCGCCAATTGTTGTATATTATTAGTACAACAATAATACTTCTATTGATAGGTGGCTCTCCTCAAACTACGGGGGAAGGTTCACTAGGTTGGGTCTGATGATTAAAACCCCCAATGTCTTCAAGTTAAAACGCTATGTACTTTATTTGGATTTAACCGTGCTCCGAACACACTAATACAATTCAAACTAATTTCAGGCGAACGATACCCCGCTGTTTCCCTAGTTTCTTCACTTTCACTACTTCCCTAACGGTTCGCGTTCCGTTTAACTTAATATAATAATAACTTGTACAACAACTTTCCGCGTTTAGAATTAGACAGCCACTTCTTAGTTTTAATATCAGACAGCAACTGATTTCGCTAAGCCGCCGAGAACTTAAGGTTCCCGGGCGGCCTGCGGGAAATGCGCTGAATGCGCGTTTCTCACGCTGCACTTGCACGCGCATTTCCCACGAACTCAGCGGGCGACGCCGCTGGCTCAGCGCATATTTGCACGGGCGAGACGAAACCGGAGTTGTCGCCCGTGTCATATTTTCGGCGAATCTAAGCGTCGCCGAAGGAGGAGTATGGTTGCGTAACGGTACCCATCGTTACAATTTCAAAAGTATCGATAATACTATCGATCGGTACCGTTACACAACACTCGTCAAAAGTTAAAATGTTCTCAACTTTGTGCGACGCGATTCGCGACAGCGACCTCCGGAGCGACACACTGTAATTGTCATTAGGAGATTTCATACTTTTAACTTTTGACAGCTGTTGCAACAGCGACTACCACAGCGACAGCGTCACCATTGTAACACGGCCTTGATCGTTGCCGTGTCGTCTGTCACCAAGAATGAAGTTTGAATGAAATTTCGTATCTTCATTCTCGTCCTCATCAATGAAGTTCCGGAAACTTCATTCTCAGAGAATGAGCATGGAAATCCTGGAACAATCAGCTGATTTCTAGTGTCAAATTATAAATTGCAGTTTTTAAATTGTGAAAATCTCTGTGTACTAGCGAAAAACGTTTTAATTTGTGAAAATGAATGTGTGGAAGGACAAAGGAATACAATTTTTAAGTGTTTGGGCAAGCTATATGAGCGAGCTGCGAAATACGAAGAGAAACGAACGTTTATCAATTTCCGACCTGTCAAAAAGGCTCGACCCGAAAGAAGTTCGCCGTCTGTCTCACATACAGCGAATGAAAATCCGAGCGAATGTTCATTCATCGAACGTTCATTCGTCCGTGTCCGTCGTTCGAGGGTATTAGCCACATCAGCCCATACTTAGATACCAGACTCGAGATCCGCTAGGGACAACTAACTTCTGTTCGGAAGTATGCAATCGGAGATCGGGGGGCATTCCGTATCTCGATTCGAAACACTTCTATTCGTTTCGACTGAAAATGGCATCAGCTACTTCGAAGCGAGCTCGATCCAGCTTCGAAATCGCAAAAAGTACTATTTCGAGCATTATTGGCATTACGTCTCTTTATTTCGAGCATTATTCCAGCTCGAATCGTATTCAATTTGGTCGACGTTAAATACGTTATCGATTGCCTTTGTGTTGATTTCATGGACTATTTACGCGTTTTATTGTCCTAAATTAAACACCCTTTCACTTTTAAGGGAAACGGAAGAAAAAACAGCTGCATTAAAAAATGTATATTTTATTTAAATAACGTATAATTATATAATGCAGCTACAAAAATTTATGGTCATAATAAGAAATCTCTGATGCTATTTCTTATTCTTTCCGCTCTCCTTGTAAGAATGGTTCATTTGCGGATTCCGAACTTATGGAATCGACTGGAGACACTAAATCGACTGAATTAAAATTAACTTTAGGTATATACGATGATACATATGTTATGTAAGGCTGCACATCCATCGATGCAACCAACTATCCCAGGAATTTTGTACTTGTCATAGAAATATTTTTTGTCGCATTTTAATTCTCATTCCTTATGCATATATGCAGTAAATACTTTTGAGACAGTTGATTGAGCCACGCCAATAAAAATATTTGACCCAACATTCACTTGGTAAGACCCATTTCCTGTTAGATTTAAAGTTGCTTCCAATTTTAGTACAGGAGGTACCACTGTACTTCTCTGACCGTAGGGTAATTTGGCAGCATTTAAAAAATAAGCAAAAGCATCTTTGCTAAGTCTAAATTGTTTCAGAAATCAGAAAAATTATTTTATATTAAATAACGATTTGAAGTACATATTTCAAACTATTCTTACTCTTTTTCACAAAGGCTCAGAGGATCACTTTTATCTCGGATCTCTCATCGCTTTGAGGGCATATTATTTTCTTCTTCACTGTTGCCACGCCACTTTCCATGAAAAACATTTTTATTATGAAATAAATTCCGCAGTGAACTATTCACATACGAAATAACAGACCATATTGACTTTTACAGGATGGGCATTTTAGTACATTTTTTGTTTTACTGTTTAGTACTTACGGAAATGATTCTTCGCTAAAAATGACACGCTCGAAAAAGTTAAGTGATACAAAACCAGTCTCGAAACGACTTCGAACAATGTCGAGTCGTCTTCGGCGTTTCGAGATACGGAATGCCACCCCTGATTCCAATCGAAAGGTCGTCGACTTCAAAGGAGGATTCCCGAAAATTGAACGCACAGTACAAGGGTCTTGCATATAGATCAATATGTCATAAAGGACATGTACAGTCATGTCATGTACAGTCACACAAACAGATGTGTAACATCGTAGAAAATAAAGTCTTTATGTAAATTTACGGGGTTTATGACATCCTGACACAATATCTTTACTAAAGTAATATATTTTTGTTTAATAACATTTTATAAACTTTAATTTTAAAAATAAAGGCAACTATGGAGCCCCATTTTTGTAGTATTTTGCCAATAAATCTCCATCCTTTGCAACATGGTAAATGGTTTTCAACATTATTATTACAAATACAAACAGCACTTCACTTTCCTTAAATAATTAAACTTCTTCACTGTATTAACTTTTAAATTATATCATATTAAAGCTCCGCTCTGTTACTTCCTGTTTGCAGCACTGTTACCGCTTACACAATTAAGGTGGCGTTTTTCTTCGAAGCTTTGTCATGGATGCCAACAATAATTTACATTAACCAGAGTTGTTTTCGCAATTTCCCAAGCTAACGGGTGGCACTCTGTTTCCCTCATTTACATCCTGTTTATCCATTCATAATTTAGAAAATTCATTAAAGGGACGTTAGTGTAATATTCAATCATGTTTACACGATGAACAATTTAAACAGCTTGCCAAATTGACTCTAATTACGCAGCGGGGTATTAAGAATGGAAAAAATTATTGTCGAGTAGTGTATTTGTAACTCATATGTGGTATTATAAAAATTATTTGAAACAATCGTCGTTTAAGTTCTTTAAATATGCGTGTTACGGAAAAGGAGATTATTACACTCAAAATAAAATTTGTAAAAAAAAATAGTTAAAAAAACAAATTAACAACAGGTTTGTTTATGTACTATACATAGATTTCTTCTTCACGAAAATGTTACACAGTTTTTGCTAGCTGCTACTCTACTTTTCGTTTGTAAGAGGATTTACTTTAGATTTTCTCAATTGAAAGGTTTTATTAGAAATCTCGAGAAGTATAATAAAATATAATTTTGATAGTTGCTGATATATGAATTCGTATATTAGAGTTGTATAAATAATAATTCTAATAATAATAAGATATTTCATATTTTCGGATCATGGAGTTTTGATTTTATTTATTTTGAATTTGTTTGTTGGTAAAAAGCACGGTTTCCTTTTTCTGGTAAAAAACATAGCTTATGATTGCTTCTAATTTAGTTTAATTTTCCATTCATGGATATATGTACATTAATTGGAGCGTGTTTAGGTTTTCACATAGTTTTTTTTTATGGAAGCGGAAACCAACAGTTCGTCGAAGTCACCATTTGTGTAACAAATATAATTGAGAAATTTATCGCGACGATATAAAACACGGCTCGTACAAAATTAAACTAACTTTGCTATTCTATTTTTTTATATTAATTTTTCACAGGTTGATTCTTATTTTTCAATTTCAAAGTATTCGCATACTATAACAAAAATTACATTTTGCCAAAAGTTGTATTGATTCGGAAATTCACGATGGTTACTTTTCAATATGAATGAATTTCCGTATCAAGTATTCAAAGTAGCGTTATCATAACGACGACGACGCATTATATAAAATTATATAAAATAGCCGACGAATAAGCTTTAAAGACTTACTTTAAATTTGCATTCATTAGTTCTATCCGATCCTAAGTATTATAGATAAATAAAAGAAAAACTATAGTTTAACTCTTTGAGGCACACTATTACAAAGATAAAAAAAGGCCTATGGTAGCACAAAACTTTTTTTTATTGGAAAAAGGAGGAGTTTCAATCAATATTAAACTGTATGAGTATGAGTCATTTATACTTTTGGGGGTGGGTTAGGGTTAAAATATTTGTATATATCCCACCATGCATAAAAAATGAAGCCAATTAATCCCAATGAGTTCAGAAGTTTTGTATATCAAAAAAACATTTGTTTGATAAAATTATACTTACATAACTCTCCATTTTCAGACGACCTACTTTTTATTCTATTCCGGTTTAGTTTTCAATTATGCTCGTAAAAATCACATTATGATAGGCTGGAGGCCAGGAAATGAAGTTATCACATTGAGGTGTTCCCAGTTCACCAGTCATTAATTTCACATTTGAGCCAATAAATGTTGAGGGTATAAAAGCACTGATATACCTGAGGGCAGGATGCAGAAGGAAAGAATGGCGTGTGCTTAATACACATTGGAAGCGTTAACGGACGATGACTTCCATTTGCTTCACAAATCGGTTCGGATCGATAGCCGAACTCACGTGTGTTTAGCATCGGCATGTATTTCAATGAGCAACCATATCTCCCCTGCGAAGAAAACATCTTCCTTTTTTATAGAAGGCAAGCAATCAGCCCACTCCCTTTTCCTTACTAATTACATCTCAATGGCCTATGAGAAATACTTCAAGTTCCATTTATATAACTTCTATGAGTATAAAGATTACAATAAAGCATTAGGGGAAAGGGATATTTTTGTTTTGATAACATATTAAACAATTACGAGTAGACATGGAAATCTCAGTTATGTCACTGAATTGAATTAAAATGCGATACTAAACAGCTCTCAATTCGTAACTTTTTTCTCAGCTTAAAAAAAAGTGTATTTTGTCATCAATAAACTGCATAGAAAGAGACACAATTATTTATGAAATCACCTTTATTCTGCAGCACACGTGTTAAATATTAATAGGTGTAGATGTATGTACTACGTATAGATATGTAAGTTCTTGTATTTTTAAATACAGTGACTCAAAAAACTGTTGACATGATGATATTTAAGGTTTTTGCAACGTAGTCATTAACTGTAACAGATATCGTAAAACTGATTGCGTAATATTGTAGAGGGTAAAATTGTATATATAGGAATGTTCTGTTATATGTTGACATCCGATTGACCATTTTTGAGTAATTCATGAAATAAAACTGTCAAATTTCACTAATTTTATTTCGCAAATAACTCAAAAAATATCGCAGTTACGGGAAAAATGGTAATAATCAATTTTGTGCAGAATTTAATTCTCTGCAAGTAAGGCGAGGACACTTGCCCATGTCAAAATAAAACTTAGCGATTTTTTGCAGAAACATAAAATATTGGGCAAACAATTTTTAAAAATAGTTTTATTTCAAAAATTATAAGTCTATTTCTGCTAACTATAAATTTGATGTAAACAGGTGTCCTCAGATAATTTGTAGATTAATAATTTTCCTCATCAAGAGATTAACTATTTTTCGTGGTTAAAAGTAAGCAACTTTTTTTTGATGGCGCCTGTTTTACTAACGATTTTGGTTATTTTTACCCGACTCAATTTTTCGCGTATACGTAGATCAAAGTATAACTAATTGGCAGTCGAAGGCTACCTACACGGACTAACAAAAATATGCGTTGCCTCCGACTGGCCATTAGTTATACTTTGTCTGTTTATTACAAATATTGACCAGTTAGATACCATGGTACATCAGTACTTATGTTAGCAATATACTATTCCTTTAGGTGCACTCATTATCAGCATACATCTAAAACGACACAAGTACAATTTTAATAGTATACTAATTTATTAAAGATTTAATTATGAATGTGTCTTGTTTACATCTTTTCAGTTTTTTTTTCAGTCGGGTTTTTTGGTTTTTTAAATTAACTTTTTTTAACAATCTTTTTCTTTCAGTGTATCCCAAACATTTTAATTTTAGTAATTTTCATAATTTACCAATGTAGTTACCTATTTAATAATTACCCAAAATTCCCATAAAAGAAACTCATACGCCGTAGAGATATGATTACGAGAATTATGTATTTTGAAATTAGCTTACTGTTAATAACCATGTAAATATCTAAGATAATGTGTTAATGTGTCATTTTTTGATTTTACTATGTTATTGTAACTCAAAACCTCCTTCTTTGTAGTATTGAATTTACATTAGTATGAATAAAATGTATGATAAACTATATAAAATTTAATTTTGTTTATTAGATGTTTTTTTTAAAAACGTTCCTATACTTACATATTGTGTGAAATGCTAAATAGAAAACCTTTTTACAGAACATAATAAATTTTATAATTTCGGAAAGGAAATTAATGTACAGTGCTACAAATTCACCGCGGATGAGTTCTTTTACTTCAGCGAGATTCATATAAAGCATTCATAATTCCTTTGTTTTGATTTTAAAGCAAATTTGTCATATTTACATACAACGAAATCAGTTACCGTGAATTGCAAATTGCTATATCGGCCGAACCTAATCTGGGTCTGGCAAATACAATTCGACATACTAATAGTATCAGCATATTGAATAGAAGGTGATGTACGGCACCAGCTGGAATATTTCAAATTCATTGATTAGGTATGAATGAAATGCGAAAATAATTTATTAGACTTTTGTCAAATGAAGCATATTCCATGGGCTCTAGAGAATTAACTTTATTTGCGCGGAAATTGGAGCTTCCTTACTAAGCCATGTTTATTGTCACAATGCCACTTAATGATGTTGTTTATATCGATCTGAGTGTCCTAAAAACATTTAACAATATTAAACGATTTTAGCATCTCGGGAAAATAGCTACCCTCTTTCAGTAAAATGTAAATAAGATTTAGGCAGAGTTCTACTTCTTTCAAATTATTACTTTCGGCCTATAATAATTTAGATCATTTACCCAGAAAACTTGCATATTCGCACCACCACACAATTAATTCAATTAGCCGTACTTTCGGCGGCTTACGAATACTTGTTGTTAATTAGCTTCCATTTCAATTTCCGCAGTTTCAGCAATTTATGAGTCTAAAGGCAACTGGCATATGCGAGCTTGTTCGAACTTAAACTTGTACAAATTTCAAATGTGAGTTGTTTAAGTTAGCTAAACTGGGAAAGTTCAACTGAGATTACAATACCTGGATGCTTTGAACGATCTCATAGCAGTGATTGCAGATAGGTCATGGCTGCAACCTGAAACTTAAACTTTTATATTTTTCTAGAGAATTCCTTATAAGTGGTACAAAGTTTAGCCATTCAAAAAGTTTCTAGAAAGCACCAGTTGTTCTGCATTCAACTCCAAAGTTGAAGGGGATTAGGTACTCCTTTACGACATTCTAATATTCTCAGACTGAAATGGTTAAAAGTTCCTCTTTTATATGAAGATTGCGTGGAACTCACCTAGATTTAATTTTAATATAATGTTTTGCGGTAGTCATTTTGCGATTAGTATCTTTTAAATATCAAACTTAGTTCACTGTTATTATTTGTATACAATTAAAGGTAAAGGCGTAGTATTGTAAAAAGACGATGTTGCCAACTAAACGTTTTTTAGGCTGATTGCAGATTACTTTTGCCTAGTTCTATATCTATTAGCCCTAAACTGTTAAGTAGAACGCAATTTCGTTTCAAATGCCGACTGTTCAGACAAATGTTCTATAAGCATACTTACAAAAGTACCTACTTATAGATGCATGGTGCGCACACATGCTTAAAGTACAACTCCTAAGTTGACATTTTCTAATCTACTTACCTGTTTACATTTTAATTTTGAAAAGCAGATTCTTGCAGCTAAAAAAAAAAATAGAAGTAAATTACTTTAGAGCGACACTTTTATTTACTGATCAGCTGACACGTACCTGGCGTCCCGGGTGCATCGTTCCTATAATCCCTAAATAGCAATAATCAAAATTAATACATACGTCCTAATGGTATAAAAAACATAATAAGAATATAGCAAACCGTTACAGTAATAAAACCTTTGTTAATGCTTCAAATCAATTCAAAATGTGTATTGCTATATTGAGTCCGCCATTTTAAATTTTTAATTTACACAAGATTCATAATCAGTATCTCTAAAAAACCGCATATACCAATTTTCGTAGCAAACTCTTGAAATTTACAATTATTGGCTGTCATCTTACGTCTGCAATTTTGAAGCCCACGAACAAAAAGCAGCATTTTTAAATTGAAATATGTAACGCATACCGTCAGTCAAAAAAATATCAATTCACACAAAGCACTTAGGCGTGGTCGAGCAACAAAAAAGACAAGCACCACCCACCAAATCAAACAAAAAAGAAAAAATGTTTTAAAATTTATTACAAAATGAAATTTTTTGTATTTTTTTCGTTTTTCAAATTTATTTTTAAAATATTTCCAAAACGTATTTTTAACCGGTATTTAAAAAAACTAAACTTAAAATTCACAATAAATCAATAGCGCTTCATACTTGAATTAGTTTTAAAAGATAATTTTTTTTCTTTCAAAATCTTTTTGTCGAATTTCAATTATGGATATAACATACATAGGTGTTCACCAAACTTCATCAAATTTAAAAATAATAGAGTTAAATCATCTGTCGATTTGAGGTGATACATACATTCATGTGGGAGCTTGACTCCGAATAACCCTGAAAAATAAAAATTCTATAGTCCAAATTCTGCAACAAATATATCTATAATTAATCTCCAACTCTTACCGTTAAGCTGTACAAATGTACCGCCGATCGTCGCTGTCTCTAAGTAAATCGCTTGCGAGTTAGTTGGAGTTGTATCGCAGGATCCGCCGGTCACGCCGATTACTACTCTGGTTAAGAAAGAACAGCTGTTTAAAGTTCTAGGTTGATTCATCGCGCTATTTTTTATTTACCTGTATTTATCAAGCTGAGCTTTGTGAATCGCGACGTGTTTGTGAAAATGAAATAATAGCGCTGTAAAACAATTGTGGAAACTAATCCTTAATTGTAATTGAACTTGTCTTGAACTCCACATACCTAATTAGAATAGAACTAATACATTTTATTGAATTACATAATCTTTCAACCATCGCGACCTTTCCCAGACTACCCACATAGACATTATATGTAGGTATTATATTTATTTAACTTATTATCAGCTTTTTAATTATTATCAGACTTTATTTATTTAAAATATCTTAAAATATTTTTTTTTACTGTATTATATGTAGTTACGCGATTTCATTGCGAACCTGACAATATACTCACAGAGCCTAAACTTTTGAAATTCAATAGTACAGAGTTGGGTAAATGTTTTCGACAAGAAGGGGAGAAGTGCAACACAAAATTCTATTGTTGTAAAATATCATGCAATTCTATTGCTTTACATTATATTTGTTATACATATATGACCAGTAATATTAAATTTAAAATATGGATATTGGACTTAAATTTCTACATCAACTTGAAGAATTTAGATCTTGGTTTTATTACTCATTGAAGAGGCGCCCACAAATAATGAAAAAATTTGACGTCACAGGGGTTTAAGAACCCTTGTGTGCGCCGGTAGGGTCTGATCACGTTTCGGACAGTTGGAGGCGGAGTTTGACTTATGAGTCAATTTCGTGTGCGCGGCCGCTATGCGAGGCATTGATAAAATGAATTTTGGGAAATTTCTGGGAGCGCGCTGAAAAAGTGTTTTTTTCTCGTTAAAACAAGTGAGGTAAGTGACATGTAATCTTAGCTCATAGACAAAAATGTTTGTTTGTTTTCGAACATATTTAAAGGTGAATAAGCTCCGTCCCTTTGTTTTCGAGAAAAAAAAAATAAAGATAAATTTCCTATGAGAAAAGGGTCCGAAGCTTGTTGAACATCTAGGTGGTGGGTGTGGGCGTTTTTATTGATGGAGGATGTATTTTTGCAAATGTTTATCTGCAGAAAGTTGCGGAAGAATTTGGGAGAGGTAATGACGAAGCAAAAGTGCCCAGGCCTAGCCCAAATCTCACAAAAAAAGCAAAAATGAAATTCATACTGGCGGGAAGAAAATTTGTTGGCGTATTTGGTGGGTGGTCAAAAAAGGGAAACTATAATTAAATAATAGTTGAGAGGCTGCAGAATACCAGAAAATTATTAAGAGTTTGAAAAAAGAAATAAATAAGAGCGGGGGAAATTTTAAATAATATGCAATGATGTATATGAGATCTTTATTACTATATGCTATGCCTTACATAAGCACCAACATGTCTATAAAACAAAAAAACAGTAACAGATGTTTGGCTTTCATAGAATTCGTTAAAATCTCCATCATTATCGTAATGAGTTTTACAATCTAATAAATTTCTTGGTGGCATAATAATTTAAAATTGATCGTTGTTAATAATTTGGAAAGTTACAACATACTAATTAAAAAATTCAATTGTTAATTTTTTTGACTCTTTTCGAAAACAAAATTCTCGGCCTTTTATGAGTTACTTCTCGATGTTTTCCAGAATATTGCTTAATTCTGCAATATCGTCCGGTGGAATTTAGCTTGATGAGGTGGAACTTGCTTGATGTTCTTTTTGTTGGTGATGGTTGGATGCTTAGTTTATAAGTTGCTTAGTTGTTTAGTTGCTTATTGATTTTACATTGTTGTTCGTCTGCTGCGGTTGTATCTTGTTGATTTTCTTTATAGTTGCATTGTTGTTGAGATCGAGGCCGTTTTAGTATTGAAATCGTTTTAATAATGAAGTTTCCTGTTTCGGTTAGTACATATTCCCTCTTTTCTAAATTTTTGAAAAATTCCTTAATTCTTTTGGAGCCACAATTAAATTTATTCTCCGTCATTATTGTTGGGTTGTTCAGTAGGGGTCACCAGTGTGGAAGGGAATTGTTCTACTCAAACTTGTTTCTTCGCCTTCCAAC
Organism: Machimus rusticus; assembly: GCA_951509405.1. Lineage (NCBI taxonomy): Eukaryota > Metazoa > Arthropoda > Insecta > Diptera > Asilidae > Machimus > Machimus rusticus. The sequence continues at coordinate 17,699,868 of OX608050.1, read as the reverse complement.
GTTGTTTTTGTGTAGTCCATCTTTGGTGTAAATAATTCTTATTTTTTTTTATCGATTTAAAAACAACGAACTTCTATTTATATTTATTTTATTTTATTTTATTTTGATTTATAATAATTTTTCGCGTCGACCGATTAGAATAAATGGAATTACCGAACTGGTTAGAAAAATAACAGAAACTAAATCGAGGATATAGCGATGTAAAGTCGATCTGAGAAAATTCAAAAAGGTGACTTGATTGATAAACTTAAAGTGCTTAAAGTTATCAAAGTGGTGGTTGCTGGGTAGATGTGCGGTACTGTGAATCGGCCGCCACATCCCGTTTTCACCTATATATGTATGTATGAACTTAGCATGAAAAGCGTTTATTACACATAAAATGTATAAAACTATTCAATTTTTACGTCAAAATCCTTCAAATTGCAAATTCAATAAATTCCAAAATATAATATATGTATATATATTTATATGTATGTACGTATATGTGTATTACTGAGATTGACTATTAGGATTATAGGGCTGATATTTGGTACACGTATGGATTATTATACCCGCTATAAAGATATGAATGTATTAAGATTTTGCGAAAACAAAATTTAAGGTTACCTCCTCTGCAAGAAACGTGGAGATGAAAACTTAAATTTACTTATTCCATCGAGTGGGGTCTCTATGAAAAGTGAAACCATTATGAGATATCTTAAAACGTTTTTCAAAATTATGCTTCGTTTTTGAAGTATTTGACTCCAAATTGGCCATTTTTGATTAGGTTTGTGTCGGCCAACGTAACGCACCTTCGGAAGTATTTAAAATGTAGAATACTCATAATACCCCAAGGTTGTTTAAAATTGTATATAAATTCATGTCCCGGTTTTTCATTAAAATTTTATATGATTATCTCGTTGAAAGATGAAATGAAAGTATGTTCATATTGCTTGGGGATAATAGTGCCTTCTGTACACAACGGTGTAATTTTCTTCTAAACAGGAAAGAGGATAAACAAAAAGGACTAGCAGCGCAATAAAAGAAACGAAAAATCAATAAAAGCTTCCCATGCAACATAACAAATGAGCGAATTTAGAGCATGTAAGCTTGAAAATGCTGGAGGGAAAAAAACAGGCCAATAGGGATTTACCAACGTCAATTTATGTACATCCCGAGATGTATAGATGTCAGCAAGATACTCGTATGTTGGCGAATTTGCATTAAACCGCAACATTCTCGGATGGAAGGATATTCCACCAGAGTACCTACATACATCTGAATTAGGTACTTCAAGAAATGAGCGATTTTTTCAGCAGATTTTAGCAGTGACATTCATACAAAAACTCAGACAAGAATTGCTCCTAATCGTCTCCTTGAATAAATTTTGGGGGCGGTCCTAATTTTTTATTTTACAATATTAAAATATGTATGCAGGTTCCTCTAATTGCACTTTATTAAGATTGCATATTAAATAAAACAAATGAGACTATAATTATGTATAGATATAGATGTATAGATCTGTGGTTTAAATATCTAATTAAGTATAGAATCCAATGGGAAATAAACTGAATAAGTACAATTCACATTTTTACACGATGTCGATGTTGAATCGAAATCAAGTTTGATGTTGATATTATCGAGGTTATGCATACTTACATATTATTGTTAATGAAACTTTTTATAGAAGCGGATGTTTGAAGCATAAAAGCACAGACAAATTTTTCGACAAGAATTTTATTTCTATTTCGAATTCTGCATATTCTTCTTATTTTAAGCCAAGACATGTGTCGTTGATTCTATTCCAGGAGAAGTGGTCGTAAAATTACCATGATATTGTTTGATAAATCTTTCTTTTTGAAAATATTAAATGAACTTTCGTGAATAATTTCATTTTCATGTTACTAGATTTATGCTGTGGACTTCTCGTGTCTTATGTTGACAAACTACTACCCTCTGTAAAGATAATTTTCAGAATTTATTACTGTTTTTGTCTATATGAAGCTGGGATGATGAAGTAAATCGTTTCTTATACCAATAGAATATTCCATTTCAACTGTAATAAATATTAGTGATAAATAAAGAAGGTAATTTAAATCAAGCTCAATGATTTCTTTTCGAATAGAAAATAATTTTGTATGATTTATGGTTTAGTCTGATTTTTTAAAATTCATTTTATAAAATTCAGAAATCGTTTTAAGAAGATTGTTATTACGCTCTTCAGCACTCCAACATTTAAGCGAAAAAATAATTATCTACCTAACTAAACCATGCTGTCATGAAGCCAATTTCTTATGAAAAAACAGATTGCTGAAGGAAAATAAAATTAAATATGTACGTTCCCGAAATGATTCTGAATTGATGTTACGGTGTTTTCCAGAAAAAATAACTGAGTAGGTATCTCTTTCGAGTGCTCGCTAATTCTATTTGGGGTTGTTTGTTAAAGTTGTTTTGTTTGATTAAATTTCCGTTCACTGAAATGACGCATTGATTCTTGGACAAATTGTTTAATAAATTTATAACCGGTATTATATTGTTTTGTTAATGCCGATTAAAAATATGATTTCGGAAACAATTAAAAAAACATGGAGATCGTTTAATAATATCTTTCCTTATATTGAGGTTGCTTTCGGTCATGGTTAAGTATTTGCTACGTAAGAACATGTTACCGAAATTACTTTTGTTATATAGGTAGTTTGGAATTTATTATTATGATTATTTTCATAGTAGTTGAAATTATGTGACATTAAAACTAAATAATAGAATCAATTTGTATAGTTTATATTTATTGTGATTAACAAATAGTTATTTTATCAATGAAAGTAAAACAAATTTTCAAGCTCTGAAATCTTTATCAATCTTATTGCCCTTATGTGTAAAATGCAACGACATAAAGTTACACTTTTGTATACAAAACTACAAAACTTTCTCAAACAAAATTAATAAATTATGTAATTAATATTTTATAATAAATATTATACATATTTCATATTGATTGTTGAGGACCTTGTAGATGTATGGGGTGCTTTGCTGGCCCCATATTAGATATAATTAGAGTATTCTTGATAGCAATTCTAGGGATGGAAAAGATTTAGTTATTTATTTTTTAATAAAAATGATTTCTTTTTGAATCTGATTAAATTTTAATTTATTTAGTAATTTATAATTTGAAAGTTCCTTCTTTGATGAATTCCAAATCGAAATTAAAACAAAAGGTCTCTCAGCACACTTAATAGTTATTAAAATCAAACGACGGAACTAAGTAATCTAGGTCACCGAAACACTTTTTAGAGTGGCTACTAACGTCGCCACAGATGCATCACATCTAATTAAGAAATGACCGGTAGCGAAATGCTATGATTGCGGAAAAATCGATAAATGTGAATACACCAAAATGACAAACCCACCTATCGAACTGGAAGACTACAAATCGAACCGAATTAATTACTAAACCGAAACATCACCGCAATTGAAAAGTTATTGTAAATTTAATGCTTTTGGTTGCAATAAGCACGCAGAGTCGAACCAGCCTAACCTCAACAGCAATTTTGCTAATTGCGGGCAGGCATTTTTGATAAGTTGCATACTATGCGGATAAATTGAATGCGGACTTCGTTTCAAAATAGGTACAAATTGAATGTTTTATGATAAAAGAGTTTCGTCCTACTACGATTATAGAGTTGATAAAATGTTTTCAACAGTTTTCGGTTATTCCACTTATTACCATCTAGAAATAGGCAATGCTCAACAATTGTCAGTCATATTAGAGCGAGGGTTTGGTAATTAATTGTCCGAATAGAAAACTAATTAAATTCTCACGTTTAAGGAAATGGTGAAGGCAGCGGTAGGGTTTGCTTCTTGGTCGTTTTCCTGAAATTCAAACTTTGGACCAAATGACGAACACTGTTTTGAAACAGACTGATTTATGCTTCTACATTTAGATGCAAGCGTCTAATTACCCCTTTATACAACATGTAATCATTAGAGTCACTCAAAAGGGAGTCCAGACTTTACATCTGCATATGTAATTGCGTGATATCATCCAGTTTTATAAAATTTCACATTTCATCTATTTGAAGCAATGGTTCTGAAGTACTTGAATATCTAAATAAAATTTAATAACAGATAATGACAGCTACATTGCAACGCTACACAAATATGAAGCTGAAGGCAAATTTTGTAGACTAGGAACTGTGCAATCTTCCTTTAGCTCAGATAATATGCACATAAAAAGCGAAAATGCGGCGAAACATAGAAAAGCTAAAGAAGTTACACGTGAAGCCGCACTTTGCATCCCTTCGCTTTAGATCTACGTACATATGATATGTGTTTAAAGTGTAGCTTTCTCAGTCAAAGGGAGAAATGTTATATCAGGGACAAAAATGGTATATTGCGAAAATGATGAAAAAGTGGTACTTTTTCTTTACTATTTGCAATGAGAAAATAATCAGATCTGCCAGCTCCTATATGTGTGGTAATTTTCTGTATGGAAATAATGTATGTACAAACGAAAGTAATAAAAGCGACTTTGCGAAGATCTTTTGAGTTCCAAAGAATCGTGTTAAAATTAAAAATTTCATTTTGTAATAAAAATAAAATTATGCTAGCCTAAGCCACATGAAGCCAACCTCCTCTCTTCATCATTGGCCATCGACGAGATAACAACGTGCGTCAGCTCGGTAATTTAAGGAAAAATTAATTTTGTAGTTCAGTGAATAAAAACGCTACATACATATATGTATACGGCGGGCAACATTTTTAAGCTAATCATGTCTTATCTACATATCTTAGGAAAATTCACGACTGAAACATACGTAAGTTTAGAAGGAATAATCGTAATCAAGTAAATCTTCGACCACATCAATTTTTAATCCCCAAATAAGTATGCCTACTGTATGTACATACATACATATGTACATATATGAAATCTTATGTTTGATTGTTAGTTACCGAATCACGCTTAAACGCTTTAATGCTATAATTTTCATTTTTTAACAGAAAGTAATAGACATTTAATATATCTTCTATTACTTCTTACTCACAGGCTTCAAGATGGCGGACACAAAATGGCGGTCAACAATTATAAATTACATGGGGTTGTCACGAAAGTTGGTATTTTAGGGTTTTTAGAGATCCTGATTGCGAAGCTGCTTTCGAAAAACTAAAAAAAAATTCACGATAATACAACGAGTAGGGGAATGTGGTCTGAGACGGCATAGTAGGACTATCTCAGTCATTTGGAGTCCAATATAGCGCCACTGCATGCAAAAATACATCCACAACGTAAACACGTCGCCACCGACACGACGCCACCGAGCGAGAACAATCGAAACGGACTGCATGTCGATTTTCGTAAAAATTGCTCGAAAATGTTGTTTGTTTTCGCCGAAAAAAATGCATATATTTCACTAACAGGTAAATATCAATGTATTTTTTTAGAGAAGATTGTGAAAAATATGTTGTAGTGATCGAACTATGTAGTTTGTAAAATGAGTGAAATGCAATACATTTTCTAGATTATACATATGTAGGTACTTATCGGTAGGTAGCTTGTCGTAATCTACTCGTCAAACCCTTTTACTTGATGCCCATATCAAACAGATTGGTCAAAATTGAGCAATTAGAAAATTAAGCCATGCAATGACGTGAATGTTTACTAGACATATAATAAAATTACTATTTCATAGTCAACCTTTTATTTATAATCGCTTAGTGATATGATATGTATTAGTGAAAAACAAACGTTTCTTTTTTCAAATACTAAACATAAAATTATTAAAAAGGACATTAATATGACATAGAAAATCGTTGTCGTTGTCGCAATTAATGCAATCGTAAGTGAGATTCGAAAGGGGGCACATTTTGCCAATTCCCCAACCAGCCCGAACCCAAATATTTGAAACAAAAGTGAGGTTATGAAAAAACTTTTTGAAAGAGAACCTTTCTACATAGACGTGATAAATATTATAGATTTATGAAAGTTTAACGCTTACGTGATCTAAAACTTTTTGTCGTGTACAGAAGAAACGTAAACAACCGAAGCTAGATTTTTGCTTTTTCGTTGCAAAACAAACAATGTGTGGCTATTATTATTAAATCTTTTATTAATCTTATTAAATCTTCTTTTTCTGAGTTTGGTTGATCTTCTTCTTTCTTATCGCTGCTTGTTTCATTCTTCCTATCAGTCAAACCCTCTATGGGGTTTTTTGACAATTTTTCCACAAAATTCACCTCTTTATCATTGCTCAGCCAATCTTCGGAACAGGATTCTTCGCAACTAAATTTTTTTTCATCAAAAATTACATCTCTGCCAAATATATTTTTCCTTTCTTCAGGATACTACAATTTATAACCATTTGCACAGTACCCGATCATATAATGGGCGCTATTGCGATTATCGTCATTTCTACGACCAAAAGAGCTTACGAAAGCCCTTTGTAGGTAAAAATTCCTTAATAAAGTTTCAAAAATCTCAAAAATTAATTTCAGTAACCTTTGATTTTAATTAAATTTTTAATCCCAAATGGTTAGAATAAGTCGATTAGAAAAATCCAATCGAATATTTTGACGTTCAATCGACTTATTTTAACCACTTTGAACGACACAGCGAAATCGATTTATTTTGGAATTAAATTGCGCTGTTGACATCACCTTGAAAATTTTGAAGTACATACTTGAACACTTCTGATTTCAGTTCAAGTGAGTACGCCGCTGTAAAGTCGATAAAAGTCAATAGATATTTTTTACCATCAAATGATGCAGGTGAGACCGGACCAAAAAAGGTCGAAGTGTATTAATTGCAGCGGTCTAGTAGCACGATGACGCGTTTGATTGTGGGGTAATTTTGCCTGTTTTTCTTCAATACATATGTCACAGATATCTGGTAGAGATGTCATTTCAAACTTGACTCCCATTGCTTCGTCGCAGAGTTTCTTCAGACTTTCATAATTTAAATGTCCCATTCTCTGATGCTAAATCTGCGCATTGGTCTGACCTTGGCAACAATTTACCTCACACAAATTTACTTTGAGGTTGATCTCGTACGAATTTGAATTATTTCCTCCTTCCGCTATGGCCGAAGTTTTTCCATTCTTCGTGATAATTCCTTGTCCGTTTTTGAAATTAATTTGGGATCTGTTCATTTCCAGCCTTCATACTGAAAGTAAATTGTGGCTGAGTCCTGGGACGACAAAAACGCGTTGAATCGTTATTGGAATTTATCTTCCTTTGAGCATAGTTGTAGCTTCGAGTTATCCATACCTTTCTGCTTTGAGTGTACTTTTTGACTTAGCAACATTGATGATGATGCGACTGTTCCAATTTTTGCAAACTTGTTAATCCTGTGTTAGTGCAGGCCAGATGCTCTGGTTGCTCTGACGTCCAGGCGAAAATCCAGATCATTTCTTCATTCTACATATGACTTCATTGCTGAAAAACAAAATTCCTTTTTTCTTCATCATTCACCATATTTGCTGAATATTTTGAATTATTCTTGTTTTTCTTCTATGGAAAGACAGTTCGATTCAAGCATTTAAATTTAAAATATGTTCTGTTACTTGTAAATTTTCCAGGAGGTTTCCTCCCCTTTTCAGCTGTCGAGACTACAGCTGAAAAATGCTTCTCACTTGCTTTGGTTCGCCCGCCAAACCCTTTTCGCTTCGTTTCTTCATCTAGCAAAATATTCTTAAAAAATCCAATTGTTAAGTCCTTCATTGACAAAGTTTCAATCGCCGTTACAACTCCATCGAATTCTACGGGCGTAGCGAGGAATTGATGACAAACAACATCATTTTCTTCTAGGGACTCTAGGGTAGCACCAGTTTGTCGTAATTCTCGAATCAATTTGTCGAATTTCAGAAAATGATTTGCAAGTCTATCATTTGAATTAAAGGAGACCATCCAGGTTTCATACAAAGTTGGACTTAAAATCGAAAGTGGCAGCCAACGGAAAAAGATGTTTTTAATCCGTTTGGAACATCATCCTAAGCATTTGGTTACACTATGTCACCAAAGCGCTAGAACCGTCATCACTTATATAGCCGCTACAATAATGGTTCCATAGTTTTAGCCTACCTACCAAATGCTTAAAATGATATGTCCCAAACAGATTAAGAACTTTTTTTTTCACGGGCCGGCATTTTCGATTTTGGGCCCAATATTGGTCTCCTTTCATTTGTAACAATGTTCAAAATCTGACTTCCAATTCCTTTTCTCACGAAAGTCACACACAATATGATTCCCACAAATCAAACGCGATATTTTTATCCTCCGCGTACTCCAAATAACTATCCGTATTCTTTGAACAATTTGAGACTTTACATTTCTTGTCCCTTTTTACCAATTTTTCCGGCTCCTGCTTTTCCTCTGCAGTTGGATCCACTTCATTCTCTATTACTAACATCTAAGTACACGGTTTTTGAGTAAAATCGAGTAGACTCTGTTCCTCCAGCAACGTTTCTATGCGAAACTTCCAGTTACTGAAATTATTTCGATCGAAGAGGGGAATCCGATGTTTTTTTTCTACGGCCATCTTTTTCAAAATTTCAAATTATAGTTGCGCTATTCTTTCTTAATTCTTTATATTATTTCCCTGCTCTGGCCCCATAACCTATTGAAAACTGCGATCAGAGTCCAACTTCTGCTTTATTCAAGAATGCAATGAGAATATTTTTCAAAAACAAAAATCTAGTCACAAATCAAGTGTTTCCTAGATTAAAATAGAACATAAGGTTGGGTTCACAACTAATTTCAAAGTATTGACAAATATTGTGAGTTTATATGAAATTTCGTTCGAAAGCACAACTTATATCGAATTCCTGCGTGTTGCTAAAGCATGCCGAAACAGTTGGTTTAATATACAGCACTTTCTCACTAGTTCGCCACCCTAGTGTCGGCGACCCTGGCGAACTACTGGGGAAAACCTCAATATAATTATTATTTTATTTCAAATTTTTTTTGGGGACATCGAAAGCTTCATGGTATTAGAAGAATAGCTGGCGAAGGACAGGATAGGCCGATAGGGTCTCAATGTATCATATAGTATATATGTAGACCAGATCATAACGTTAGCTCTAGTTTTGCTGTCTTATGCAGTAATAGTCAACTTTTTCATGAAGTTAAGCCAATTAAAGACGCGCGTTTTCGTATAGATCCTGTGCTCGAGAAGATGACAATACACATGACGACCGTTCGGAAATTCGACCAATTGCCTAATTAGCTTGACGACCGAAGAAAAAAGGGGTCAATGATGGAGAGTTTGTTAAGAATGGGATGTTTGCGGTAGGTATGGGCAGTATGGAGGATATCGGTAACGTTCGATTAAAAAAGAAAAATCCTCCCTTCTCCATCCAAACACCATAGGTACCAAAAATTTTCAAATTAGAAATTTTGATACATATTTACATGGTCTCTCCGACCTCTCCGACGGTGACCTAACCCTTTTTTTGGCATGACCAAAAACTTTAGGAAAAATATCTTTTTTAGGGTTCCGTACCTCGAAAGGAAAAAACGGAACCCTTGTAGCATCACTTTGTTGCCCGTCCGTCCGTCCGTCAGTCTGTCTGTCTGTCTGTCAAGACCCTTTTTCTCAGAAACGTGTGGAGGTATCAGCTGGAATTTATATCAAATACTCAGGTCTACTGTCCTTCGGAGCTGTGACAAAATCAAACTTCTAAGCCAACGCAATCAAAAGATACAGCCGTTTATGCCGCAAATTTCCGCAAAATATCGACACTCGCAAGGGAATCAAAACCTACAGGGTACTTCCCGTGAACTCAGAATCTTAAAATTTGGTACGAACGTCTAATAGCACAGATAAAGGAAAAATTGCGAAAACCGTAAATTTTTAGTTACATCATATAATAAAAATATTTTTAATAAATTTAAACTTACTACCCGTTTTCTCATGAACGCGTAGAGGTATTAAATTGAAATTCATATATTCAAATACTCAGGTCTATAATACCTTTAAGCTGTAACAAAATCAAACTTCTATGTCAACGCAATCAAAAGAAACAGCGATTTGGTATATATATATATATATATATACTAGCTGGCCCACACCCGGCGTTGCCCGGGCACAACTACCCCTAAAATAAAAAAAACCTTTAATAAAAATATGATATTGCCGATTTTATCACATGTCACTCAGGAGGTTAAGTACCTACATAACGCAACACAAACATATCACTGCTCAACATTCCTTCCCCTCCCTTCCCTCACTTTCCAATTGCGAAGCATAGCCTATGTCTCTTAGGAGGTTGTGCGCTACATGCCCACAGAATTTAATCCCGATCAGATAAGTGGTTTTTGCGTGACTCACCATAAACATATCACTGGCGTTCAGAATCTCGTAACTTTTAAAAATAGTAAACAGTTACAAAAGCCTATATCACTACTTACAACCTCTTCATGTCTGTAAAGTTTCATCAAAATCGGTCCAGCTGTTTTGTACAGACAGAAAGGCAGGAAAAAAGTAGCCAATGTCACACCTCGAAAACCCCCAAGTACCAAGTTTAGTGCAAATCGCATATACAACTTTAAAATTTAATAGTCTGCCACCTTGAATTCGTAAATTCTGACACTTGGTTTGAAAACCTCCAAGTATCAAGTTTTGTAGAAATCACCTAAACTTTTTAATTCGACAGTCCGCCGTCTTAAATTCGGAAATTCTGAGAGTCGGATTGAAATCCGCGACTCCGAAAACCCCCAGGTACCAAGTTTAGTGGAAATTGCATAAGCTTTTTTTCAGGGTCTACATCCGTAAATTCTAACAGTCGAGTTGAAATCAGCGAGTCCAGAATCCCCAAGTACCAAGTGTGGAAATTGCATAAACTTCAAATTTTACAGTCTGCCATCTTGAATTCGTAAATCTAAGAGTTTGGTTGAAATTAGTGACCGCGAAAATCCGCAAGTACCAATTTTAATGGAATTCACATAATCTTTTTAATTTGAAAGTCCGCCATTTTGAAGCATGCAAATAAAAAGAATCCTTTGCTCATCTCAAGGATATTGTCTACCTGTGTTCCAAATTTAATAATTTTAAATTCGCAACGAATTCTTAACGAAGTAGATAAATATCCAAACACAAAAATGGACAACTCTAACTAAGAAAATGCAATTTGATAAAAAATGGAAAAAAACCTATTTTTTTCAAGCACAAAAAAACCGATATACTTCACTTGATGCAAATGACACTTTTTAGCAGAACAAAAATTCATGACTGGCTTTAATAAAAGTTCGCAGTGTTCAATTATCTACGTGTACAAATTTTCATGACGATGGATTGAAAGGTACATAAGTCTATGTGCTGAAGCGCCATCTAGTAGCGAGTTATTGCACAATAGATAACGCGAAAATATTCACCGCGCTCAAATACCTACGTATACCAATTTTTATGACGATCGGTTGAACGGTAAAGAAGTTGATGTGATGCAGCGCCATCTAGTGGCGAGTTATAGTAAAAAAGATAGCTCAAAAATATTCACTATGTTCAAATACCTACGTATACCAATTTTCATGCCGATCGTTTGAACGGTATAGAACTTGATGATCTAGAATTGGACTCGCGCATGAACACGATACAACTCGCGCTCCACCTATCGGATCGTGTTCGCTTTTACTTATAAACCTTGGTATTAAGGCCTTCTAACAAAAACAACTCTCAATCAGTCATTTCATACAGTCAAATTTTCAAACATCGATTACATACAAAACAACGATTCATTTTTATATATATAGATTTGCAATAAAAATACCATAACTATGACTCGATTGTCTTGATGGGTGAACTTTTACTTATATGTATACCTACAGGTTTGTACGGAACCCTCGGTGCGCGAGTCCGACTCGCACTTGGCCGGTTTTTTTTCATTAAAATGTTGTTTTTATTATTGATTTATATGTGTGTATGAAAGAATTACTTGAAAAAAAAAACAATAAGACCGAACTGACGCTTCGTTTAAGCCAACTAAGCTACCGGTATACTACGGGTCACTAGACACCGATGCCTTCCGAGCAATTTTGTAATTCTGACGAGAAGTGCAATCGACCGATCCCACATGTAAATATATAATATATTAATATACGTGTGACTTTTGTATTGCAGAATAATAGGAAATTCCATAAAATGACGAAATATTTATTTTTATTTCCGTAACCGAGTAATTTGCAAATATTTCCAGAAATTCTTAATACCCAAATAATCCCCGAAGTGCGAGCTGGAACCGAAGAAGGATCAAAAATAGATTTTAGAAACTGAATTTACTAATTTTGTAAAATTTGTGCACATTTACATAATCGATATGGCCTAATAACGGTAAATAGCTCACTCAATATTTCTCAATAAAATGCAGACGTTTAACTGAATGTTTGACATATCTACATTTTTGCTATGCATTAGTATATATTTTTTGTCTAATAATTATTAATATAGCTGTTAGCTGCGTTTTGTTACTTTTCACAAATTGAACAAATTGAATGTAAAAAACTTGCAGAAATAGATAATTAAATTTTTATTTGAGGAAATTTGGAAGTCAGGATTTGGTAAAATTGATAAATGTTTTTATGTTACGACCTTCAAAGACTCGAATCGAAGTAGAATTTGCCGTGAGTTCACGGTATTTCGTAATTTAAAATTTTTATTAAAGGGATTCAAAGGCTGATATGCATAATTTTAATAAAAAACAAGGACAAAACGAATGTGTTTTTAATGAAACTTCTTCGTTGGTATACATCATATACATACATACATATATAATGAAGTCGGGGAAGGGATTTACTTTATGCGAAATGAAAACAATTCAAATAAAATCGTTCCTCCTTTAGCTTGGAACAATAGCGAGGAATGGAAAATACCTATCAAATAAACCCAATTTGTAGCGTTGTAAAATTCGCCAACCTCATTTTGTTTTGGGGTAAATTCGTCCTGAGATCAACAGATATAAGAAATAAATTTGCGCGTTTAACGTACATTTCAGTTTCTTGCACCTCTCTGATTTGCCTTAATTTCAGATGTACCTACATATGTATATACCTTAAGATTTTATTTTGAAAGAACAGCTTTAAGTTTTGTTGAAGGAGGCAGGACAAGGCAAGGCATATTACTATTATTTTATTTTTATGAAACGAAACTGAACCAATGTAAAATATTGTGGCCGACCAGCTAATTCCCTGTGCAACCCAGCAATCTACGATATGCATAAAAAATCAAGATATATTTGAAGAACAAAATGGGAATCAAAGGGAACCTCTTAAAAAATGAGAAGTTAGTGAAATTTAAATGGTTCTCATTAAAAGTGCACTTAAAATTTATTATTTAAAGAGTTAAAAATAAATAGAATTTAAAAATAAATAATTTGATAATTTTATAAAAACCTTTAAAGTACCTATAAACAAATTAATTTTAAAACAAATATTAAAAAGATTAATTTTATAATTTAGAGGACAATGTAACCTATAGCACAGATAAATAATATTATCTATTTATAGTTATTTATCTGTGCCTATAGTATCATATATTATATACAGTAGGGTGCCAATTCATTAGCACCACTTATAAATTATCATTTTTCTCACAATTGAAGGCATACTAAATGCACTAAAATGATTCCAGGAGCTTTAAAACAATATATTTACCTCTCTTCGGGGTTTTCCAACCCTTTCATAAAAAAGGACTCTTCTTGTTACCTGATAAGGATATAATAAAAAGGAGGTCAAAGTAAAAAATCCTCAATTTCGTTTTGTGACCTGAGGGAGTGACAATTGTGTTTTCAAGTATTATTTACACAGAAGTTTATTAATATTGATAGTTTTTTGTGCTCGTACGTTCAGGAGGTAATTTGACTTAGGTAAGCATTATTTACTGTTAAATTTTATTTTGTAGTATGCAGTTTTATTTCGGAATTTCGAAATTTTATATTTTTAAAAAATTTTCGATAATGGGGAAGAAAGCGGACATCAGTGATGCTAAAAAAGTTGCCATCCTTGCGCTAGTGGACACTGGAGACTATTCCAAGAGGAAAATAGCCAGAAAGGAAAATGTTAGCCATTCTGTAGTGTCTCGATTGGCTAAAAAAGGCAAGGAAAATGTCGATGTGGCTTCAAGTAATAGGAAAAATTTAAAAATGCAAGGAAAAAAACCCCAAGAACCGATCGGAAAATAACAGCCACAGTTGCTAGCAACTGTCGGATGCTTTGAGGGAGATGCACAAGGTTCTGCAAGAAGGTTTAGTCCCAATATCCATAAGGACTATTCAACGCCGCATAGCAGAAGCTGGTTTTAAATGCACACGGCCCGCTAAAAAGCCGCTGTTGACCCCAAGGGTGAAGAAAAAGCACTTGGAGTTCAGCAAGAGGTTCCAAACTTTTACTGCCAATGATTGGAATACGGCAAGATTGCATTAATTCCTTTTTTATTTGTAAAGAAAGAATATTTTGAAAAATTCGAAATTTGACAGATATTCTTCAGTGACCAAAGTACGCTTCATGTGTGTGTGAACCATTGTCTTTCGTCCGACGACGCACAAATGAAAGGTACTTGGAGTCCTGTATTCAACAACCGATAAAACACGCACCTTCAGTTATGGTTTGGAGTAGTGTTATTAGAATCCACGGACCAGATCCATTGAATTTTGCAGAGGGTACAATGAGGAAGGACCAATACATTTAAGTGTTACGAGGTCCTTATTCCTTATTAAGGGAAATTCAGTCTCCTGATGAGCCATTTCAATGTATGCAATACGGTGCACCTTGAAATGATGGTGATGATTTTTTTTAAAAATGAAAATATTCCAGTTTTACCCTGGTCAGGAAATTCCCCAGACCTTAATCCCATAGAAAACGTATGGTATTTATTAAAACAAAAAGTTTATATTTTAAATAATCCTAAGAAGAATGCACTTATTAAATATATTAAAGATGTGTGGGAAAAGTCCCCAGAAATTAAAGAGTGTATAGGTAAAGTACCTATAAAGATTAAATGATGTTAGGAAATGTTATTTAAATATATCTGTTTAAATTAAATGATGAATTGAAATTTTAATGTAATGTAATGGCAAAGTGATTACAAATTATAAAATCAACAGGTAGATAACGAGTCCACCACAAGTGTATAAAACAATGCATAGATTCTATGCCCCGATCTATATCTGAAGTATTTAAATTTAAAAGTGGATTAGATATATAATATTAGAAATAAAAAAGTATTCAATGAATAATTCGTTTTTTGCTCTTATTTAGTTAGATATAATGTCTCTTTTATAAAATTTAAAAGTTTTTTGCAGGTAAGTTAAATTTGGTTCGTGGCATCATACATTGAAGTAAAAATTCCACAAGATTTTCAGGTGGTGCTAATGAATTGGCACCCTACTGTATATCAGGTGCGGGAAAGAAATCTATTATTTTTTCTTTAGATGCGCTGTAGTGATATATATGTTATGTATGTATCTCGTAAAAGTAATGACTTAACAAATTTAAATTTGTGTTCGTTCGAGAAGTAACATGCCGAACTTAAAAAAAATCGTTTAAAGTTTTCTGATTGGTCGATTCAGTTGTGAGTTACAGGGTGTAAAAGATGGAAGTTAGCAAAGAGAAAATTCAGTACTATTTTACAATTTTGATAAAGGCGAAAATGCAACCCAAGTGGCTGAAATTGTGAATGGTTTTTATGGTCCCGATACCGTCAAAGCCAATTACATGCAATTTTGGTTTTATCAATTCCGTTCCGGTATTTTCGATGTTAAAGATTCACCTCGTACAGGTAGGCCCGTTGTCGAAAATGTCAATGAAATCATGGAAATGATAATTGGCATGTTAACAGTCATAGCCTAGCAGTTAAAGATCGACCACAAGATAATTTTAAACTATGTGCATAAAGCTGGATTCAAAAACAAACTCGATGTTTGGATGTCACATGTACGAACTGATGCAAAAAAACATGATGAATCGAATTTCTATATGCGAAGGCTTGACCAAACGGAACGAAATAGACTCATTTAAGATGTAGTAACTGGGGATGTGGAATGGATCACATACGAAAATATTGTGTGAAAACTATCGCGGTCAAAGCGCGGTGAAATGGCTCAAACAGTGGCCAAACCAGGATTAATCATCTACTATGAGCTGCTTCCATATGGCCAAACACTTAATTCAGACCTCTACTGTCAACAATTGGAACATTTGAAGCTAGTTATTGACCAAAAGTGGCCAGAATTGCCCAACAGGAGAGGTGTTGTGTTCCATCAAAGCAACGCCAGGCCATTCTCACCAGAAACTTCGAGATCTTGGTTGGGAAATTTTGATACATCAACCTCCAATCTGGCACTAAACGATTACCATCTTTTTTTATCATTGCAAAACTTCCTAAGTGATAAGAAATTGGCATCAAAAGGATATTGCGCAAATCGTTTAGTCGAGTTTTTCGCCAAAAGGGACCACGGCTTCTATAAGAGTTATTATAAAGTTACTTTTAAAATGACAACAAGCTATAAAACAAAACAGACAATCCAAACCATGTTAAATAAAGTCTTCAAATAAACATAAAAATAATGGATTTCTTTTTCCTCAACCTAATATAGAATATAAAAACGATTGTTTATTGTTGTGTTTGGTACGAATGGACTCCTACACTGTAAAACCGATCATATTGAAATTTTTCCGCACGTATTATAGAAATTACAAGAATGCACTAGGCCGCCTTTTATAATTAGAATTTAGAATTTAAGATTTTAAGATGGCGGACTGTCAAATTGTGAAGTTTATGCGATTTTCGGGGTCACTGATTTCAACCTTTCTGTTATATAATTTAGAAATACAAGATGGCGGACTGTCAAATTTTGAAGATGTGCTGATTCCACGCATTCTAACGATCCGTACCAATTTGTCTTCCGATTTTAAGCGACTATAGTTTCCAGTGTGCCTTGCCTTTGCAATCACAATCAACAAAGCCCAAGGACAATCCCTAAGTGTTGCTTGATTAACTTTAGAAAATCCATGCTTATCGCACAGTCAACCATCAACCATATGTTGCTCTAGAGTGGGAACACCAAGAAAACTTCATTTTTGCACCAAATCGAAAGACTAAGAATATTGTTTGTCCACATGCATTACAATAAATAACTAACTACATATGTATGTGGAATGTAATTTTAAAAATTTTAATCTCACACTCAAATAACTTTCAGCTCTAAATCTTCCTGAAATCAATCAAACAGAGCCTGCAAATTTTAATCTCAATGAGTTCAGTAATTTCAATGTTAATAAGCCTCATACAAACGAACATTCATTTTTAAATGTATGTATGTATATGAATAGATTATTTCCTTAATAAATGATTTACATTTCTTTGTTTTTCATCGAACAAGACTTAAGGTCGCTGCACACTTGCCGGCACGACACGACCCTGCACGACACAACAAAATATTCTTCTCTGTAAGCAAATGCACTCACGCACACTTACCGGCAACAGCACGACAACGGCCCGATCCGGCACCTACACTGTCGGTGGGTATCGTTGGAAAGAATTCCGACCGACAGTTGTCGTTCGCTGATCGGAGTTCAAGAATGCATCAAGAGAAGTTAATTGAGCTTGCAAGGGAAAATGTTGCATGGCAGATAAAAAATATAGTGACAGTATTGCTCTTTTTATTTTCAGGACCGATTTGCATGCAACCAATCAAATTGGGCGACACTAATCTGAAAATATAAGTAGCATTTTGACTCATTATTCACAAGCGTTTTGTAAAGAGTCACAAACTCTCCTTCACTTCTTCTGTCCCAGAATATATGTAGTACTCTCGAATATTCTTCCTCGTCCAACAGCATTGCTATTGCAATTAACTATTTTTCATTAAATTTTGGCATCGTATATAGATATTTCTATCTCCTTCGCAATTTATTTTTCGGCTGAACTGAAGTTCGGTCGCCGCCAACTGTCGGTATAGTGTGCATGATATTTGCCGGTGTCGGACGGTGCCGGAACGCGTCGGTTTCGTGCCGTGCCGGCAAGTGTGCAGCGACCTTTATTGTTAAGCCAAATGGTGATAACGAAAGATAAATATAACATAACATTTTAATTTTACCATTACTAAACATGAGTATTCGTAATTTACTAGAAAGGGCGTGATGTAGCTGAAAATTCTCAGTTTAAATTTTGATGGACTAGTATAAAAAATTTATTGAATTATGTATAAATTGGAATTCATTTACAATATCCAGTAAGAAAATTGATTATCGTAAACTATGTGGACACATACATATACCCAGCCTGAATATAGTACATAATAAACAAATAAATTCGCCATAAGCTTATTCCCATAGATGCTTTCATATTGTGTGATCAATAAATGTTGAATTTTTATTTGTGAACTTGAATTTTGTTGTACTTATAGACAACCCTTGAAGTAAATTACTGAACGAAAAGTCTTGTTCATCCCCTTCTCGAATCGATTTTATGTAAAATTGAGCAATTTTCCTTTTCGTAGACATAGCATACAGCTAGGAAATGCTTTTATGTTTGAGAGCTGCGGTTGTTTGTTATCAGAAAATTGCTGGAAAAATAAGATATAAATTCAGAACACCTCCTCCTCTCTGTTTGGCTGATAGTTTTGCTGTGTCTTCGTCTGATGTACTTGGAGTTATAAAATTCTATGGCTTACTTTCAGGTGCTTCAGCTTGGTTCATGCTTCGTTTATGCGATTTTCAATGAGTAGAATAATGCTCATCATTTGAATACTTTCATGTAATAAATGCTAGGTATGCTGATTCTGTTTGCAGCCTTTCCATTTACTTTTAGAGGCAAATAAATCTTCATCGTTTTGTGTGTCAGCTTACAGATCCTGCTGCAAATGAAAACGTCCAGTACTTAAATGGAATATGACTGTGAAGAAAATGTAAATGTAATTGTTCTTGGTAGGTAATTTATTATATCAAGCAATAAAGTAAGCGGCAGTGGAGGTATCAAGCTGGAATTTATATCAAATACTCAGGTCTACTGTCCCTTGGAGCTGTGAAAAAATCAAACTTCTAAGCCAACGCAATCAAAGGATACAGCCGTTTATGCCGCTAATTTCCGCAAATTTTCGAACTCGCAAGGGAATCAAAACCTACAGGGTACTTCCCGTGAACTCAGAATCTTGAAATTTGGTACGAAGCAACGTCTTATAGCACAGATAAAGGAAAAATTCCGAAAACCTTAAATTTTTAGTTACATCACATATATTGTTTTTTTAATAATTATAAACTTTACGGAACCCTCGGTGCGCGAGTCCAACTCGCACTTGGCCGGTTTTTTAATCAATATATAGAATAAAGCAATGGTTTAACCCTATGTAAATAAACTTTATTAAGTATGACTCTGAAACTAATCATTCGACTCACATGCTACGAATTAAATACATTTATATTTTTATATTTCTTTTATTTATTTCATTTTATATTTTATGAGTCGTATTATAAATATGAATGAAAACAAAGTGCAAATTTATAAAATATCGAGTATTTATTTTTTTTTATAAAATACAACACTTTCTTGAAATTTTCGGGATATTTATTACACCTAGATTATATAAGAAATTTAGCCAAAAATATTTACTTGAATTCTTCAAAAATCTTTGGTAAGTAGGTATTTCATTTAATGATATACATATACATACATAGTACATATGTATGCAACAAACATATCCACAAAATTACATCCAAATTAAAAATGGTCGAGTCCAACAGATCCTATGTCGATTAAAAATAGAATTACCCTTATGTACCATAATAATTGCTAATTCTAGGGTGAGAAACATCTAAATAAAATTTCACCGGCCAACTAATAAAAACAAAATAATAAGTAAACAACATTTTAAATTTTGAGTATTTATTAATAATGTAAAAATCGGTAGTGTCATTTATTAATTTACTTAAAAATTTACAAAAATCTATATGATATATTTATAACAGGCTATAAGCTATACGAAAATTATAACAAGCATTAGATTTTAAATATAGATTTTATTTATTGATTTTATGAATATAATACAGAAGCAAAATACTAAGAATAACTAAAATATAAATAAAAATCATTTTATCTTTTCCATCGCAAATGTATTCTATATTTGTAACTAAAACTTTAACTCTCCTGAATTGTACATATTTGAAGACCAAGCGTCAGTTGTGTTTTGTGCTTGCTGAGTTTGATTTGAAGGCAAATAATGGACGAAGCTAACTTAAAAAGAAAAGAAAATTTTATGGCCGTAGGTATGGCCAACGAATTTTTCTTTCAATACGAAGAAGAAACGAAGAAGTCCAAAAGAAGAAAAATTAATAAAATACATAAATTCGCTGAACAAGTAATGTTGTCATATTGGGACAAAGAGTTTCAGTCCCACTTTAGATTAAAACGACACCAGTTTGAAAATTTGCTATCGCGTTTGCAATTGCAAAATGTTTGTAATGTAAAAAGTGGAAAGGAAAAAGCCCCTCATGAAAAAAGATTAATGGTATTTATATGGTATATATCAAACATGGAATCATTAAGGTTAGTATTTTGTTGATCAGAATGTTCCCTAAATTAACTAAATCTCCATTATTCACAGATCAGTGGCTAATCGCTTTGATGTAAGTAAATCGAGCGCACACAAATTTGTAAAAGAAATGTCGTTAGATTTGATGAAACTAAATATAAAAGAAGAAATTATTTTATGGCCTAATTCAGCCAAAAAAGAAGAAACCAAAAGATGGTTTTTGGAGAAAACCGGATTACCAGGTATAGAGTAATAATATTATAAGTAATTGTGCATTACAATATATTTATATTATCAAATAGGTGTTGTCGGCGCAATTGATGGACACATTAAAATTGATGCTCCGCAATATTCACCAACATCGTACATAAACCGCAAAGGATTCCACCCTGTGTCGGTCGGAGGTATTTGAACGGTTAAGCCGCGGCCTTTTGGACCAGAATGAGCACTTGGTAGGAGACGCTGCTTATCCTCTTCAAAGTTTTTTAATGGTGCCCTTTAAAAATAATAGTTTTCTTAACCAAAATCAAAGGTTATACAACCATAGATTATCCGCATCAAGGATTTAAATTTAGCAAACCTTTGGGATACTAAAGGCACGTTTTAGACGTCTTAAATATATTGAGACGAAGAAAATAACAACTATTGTAGCGTTGATTATGGGGATATGCATTTTATATAATATCTGCAATGAAGAGGAACAAAATTTTGCTGACTACATTCAGGAGATATCACCAGAAACAAATGATGTAGAAGTTGAACCAAATGCATTACAAGACACTAGTGGAGCAAGAAAGAGACAACAAATTCTAATGAATTTATAAAAAACTATAAAATAAATAAATGTATATATATAATATATATAAATTAACTATATTTCTTTTTTTGTATAAAAACAACAATAATTCATAAAATAACATAAAAACAAAAATTATCACAATTCATTTGTACATATGGCCTGTGATAACTTATCACATTGAATTTCAGTCGACTTTAATAATAATTTAAGGTGAGGAAACTATATCTTTTTCAAAAGTTCCTCGAATAGATTCAAAAACCTCTCTTGCTTAGCCATTCTTTCCTAGTGTCTCCTTTCTTCACTATTTTCCCTTTTGCGTTTTCTTGTGTGCACTTGCATACCGGATGTTGACGGTTTTGGACTATGTGATTCTTCGCTTTGGTCGCCGGAGGATACCTCGATAACTCCATCATTGGTTATAACGTTTGCTGACGTACTTTTACAAACCAATAAAGATGTTATCTCGGGCCGTTTAGAAAACAACTCATGCATTTCTGTGAAAAATTCCCAATTTTTTTTATCGTTTCCACTTTTGTCGTTGTGGTCCTTCATTTTTTTATATGTTTTTTTTAAAAGTTTCCACTTAGTGTCGCATTGCACTCCTGTTATATTTTTGCCTGTTAATTCATTTATTTCTTTCGCTACGTTATTCCAAACTTTTTCTTTATTGTGGTATCGAAATCATTATATTTCCTTCCTACAATTTCAATTAGCAGCAGTGTTTCGTGTTTAGCCCATTTTATATGGTCCCCTTCACTTTTTGAGCTAGAATTTACATCCATGGGCATTACATATATAATCTCTAAAAATAGTCATATTTATATAAAATATAAATGTTCATACTAACACTTTTTTGAAAAACTTACCCTCTTCTGCATTCATTTTCAAGTCTACCGTTATTTATTTATTTATTTATTTATTTATTTATTCGCTTAATACAAGCTACATGGGATACAAACAAACAAATAGGCTTAAAACTAAAAACTAAAACTAATTAACAAATTGCTTAAAAATAATTAAAACTAAAGGGAGTTCAAAAAAAGCAGAAGGCAGAACAGAAAGCCAAGGGGAGGGGAAGACTAAAGAGGAAGATCGGAGTTGATGAAGGCACGTCTAAGAGAGGCTTTATCTACGTGAAAGTCAAAAGGGGCGGAATTGTTAACTTTACGTATCATTCGGGTAACAGGTTCGAAGTGACCGTAATTGGTACGGTGGGAATCAAGGCGAAAGAGAGGAAAGGATCTTAAATTGCGCGGATTGGTGTTGAAGGAGATGTTATGTAAAAGTTCGGGACAGTCGATGGAGCCGGTTAAGATTTGATGAATAAAGGTTATGTCAGCGACATCGCGGCGGATAGAAAGAGGTTGGAGATCAATCAGTTTCGGACGATTTTCATAGGGAGGGAGGTTAAGGTTATCGACCCAAGGAAGGCCACGTAACGCAAAACGGAGAAACCTACGCTGAACCGCTTCAATTCTGCATATAAGAGTAGGCTGCGAGGGAGACCATACCTGGCTAGTATATTCGAGGATCGGCCTAACAAAGCAGAAGTAGAGAGCCTTGGACCATGTTTTTACAAAACCTAAAGCGGAATTGGCTTTGTTTACGATGTGATCGACCGGGTTGGAAATACGTTTGAAGATCTTCATGTCATGTCTCGCTTCGCTCGTGCGTTTATTGCTGCCAGCGTGCGCAATCGGCTACGCACCGCCCTTGTTGCACAATATAAAGCACGAGTGGATAATAAGCCGGAAAGGCGTGCGTTTTACTGGCACATTTCCCTCACTAGTGGGGAAAAATAAAATGTGCAATTCGGGGGCTCCGGGATGCTAGCACCTCATTGGTGGAATTTTAGAAAACCAATTATACCATCTAAAAGGTCAGAAAATGGTCATAAAAGGTCAATTAGTTCCATTAATTGGTCAGTGCTGGAAATTTTTTTATCAATTGTTTAAGTTTTTCAAGGTCATTAGAAAATGTTAGCACCTCATTGGTGGAATTTTATTAAACCAGTTATACCATCTAAAAGGTCAGGAAAAGGTCATAAAAGGTCAACTAGTTTCATTAATTGGTCAGGTATAGAAAATTTTTAATCAATTGTTTAAATTTTTCAAGGTCATGTTAGAAAATGTTAGCACCTCATTGGTGGAATTTTAAAAAAACAATTATACCATCTAAAAGGTCAGAAAATGGTCATAAAAGGTCAATTGGTTTCATTAATTGGTCAGTGCTGGAAATTTTTTTATCAATTTTTTAAGTTTTTCAAGGTCATTAGAAAATGTTAGCACCTCATTGGTGGAATTTTAGTAAACCAGTTATACCATCTAAAAGGTCAGAAAATTGTCATAAAAGGTCAATTAGTTCCATTAATTGGTCAGTGCTAGAAAATTTTTTATCAATTGTTTAACTTTTTCAAGGTCATTAGAAAATGTTAGCACCTCATTGGTGGAATTTTAGTAAACCAGTTATACCATCTAAAAGGTAAGAAAAAGGTCATTAAAGGTCAATTAGTTGCATTAATTGGTCAGTGCTAGAAAATTTTTTATCAATTGTGTAAGTTTTTCAAGGTCATGAGAAAATTTCAGCACCTCATTGGTGGAATTTTAGTAAACCAGTTATACCATCTAAAAGGTAAGAAAATTGTCATAAAAGGTCAATTAGTTCCATTAATGGGTCAGTGCTAGAACATTTTTTATCAATTGTTTAAGTTTTTCAAGGTCATTAGGAAATTTTAGCACCTCATTGGTGGAATTTTAGTAAACCAGTTATACCATCTAAAAGGTCAGAAAAACGTCATAAAAGGTCAACTAATTTCATTAATTGGTCAGTGCTAGAAAATTTTTTATCAATTGTTTAAGTTTTCAAGGTCATTAGAAAATGTTAGCACCTCATTGGTGGAATTTTAGTAAACCAGTTATATCATCTAAAAGGTCAATTGTTTAAGTTGTTCAAGGCCATTGCATCTCTTGCTCTCATGGGTGGTTATTAAAAAAACCAATTATACCATCTATGTAAAAGGTCAGAAAAAGGTCATTAAAGATCAATTAGTTTGATTAATTGGCCAGTGAAGGACAATTTTTTTTATCATTTAAAAGGGCCTGCGAAACTTAACTTTTTTTTCCCACTTTAAATAAACTTGTAATTTTTTAATTGTTTAGGTGAGTGAAATTAAAATACATCGCTGTTTTTTTAAGGCACTTTGAGATTTTGTTTTATGGATGATATGCACATTGACAGATTTTTGAAAAATTTTTATGAAAAAAAAGAACGAATATAAAATTGAATGTTTAGTGACAACACAAAAAGTATTAGTTTTAAGGAAGGCTTAAGAGACTAGATAAATCAAAGAGACTTATGATATCTTTGGCAACTTTCTTGAAAACTGGATAATATATATAATATTTTCGTGATAACAAATTATTTTTACCCAAATAGTTTTTTCTTTAAAAAGCATTTGTTTTATATCTACGGGAATTAAAGCCAAATTAAACTTAAACAAAATCTTTTCTGAATGTATGTAGGTGTAATATACTGTTACCCAGGGGCGGCTCTACCTTAGGGGCTAGTGGGGCTTAGCCCCACCATAAATTTCAACAAAATTGTGTTAAAAATTCGTACTTTAAGAAAACGTCTTAAAACGTTACTGCATTTCTCTTGTCAGTACGTTTAAGCGACGTTTTTATCATCGACTGTAATTAACTCCATTTTGCAAGCCACTACAATCAGGAAATATCTCCTCTCTCCTAAAGGAGCCAAGCAACATCTTCATATTTGGCTATATATGTTCTGTGCAATAAGAGAACATCGTATTCTCATATGCAGCTATAGGAATAGGAAGAAAGGGCTAAAGAAAACGAGCCCCATAAGCCAAATCCACTTGGCGAGGGTTGCTAAGAGACAAGCAAGCAACTAGCAAATGTTGCGAAGTTTTTTCTCTTAATAAATTTAATTTCATTTCTCTTCCATCCCATTGCTTTTCCATGCGTTTAGGACTGAAATAAATTAGCCCTGCTGGGCCAGGCGCTACAGCTGCTTCTCTTACATAAGTTATAATTTCATTTCTCTTTCATCCGTCAAAGCGCAGCGCAGCGGGCTAAAATTGTCTAGCCCCGCGGATGAGAGAATTTTAAATATGTGTGCTAGCAATGTCCCAACACATGTAACCGATCTGGCGTGCACAGATTGCTGTGAAAGAGGCAGTTTGGGGCAAAGAATATGGAACTACCTTACAAAGAATGTTCACTCTATTTTTGCGGCGCAGTTATCCCCACCACAGCCCATTTTGGGAAAAATAAAACAAAAAATTTTCCCATTAGTAAGACAGAGAATCTTTCCCTGTTTGTTCCAAATCCGAATTCCCATTTAAATTGCCTAGTAAAGAATAAGGACGGCAACAATCAAAATCGCCGCACACACAATGAAACCAGAGTTCACCTATTACGGTGCGGGCTTGTTTAGCATTGCTTTTTCTGGCACTATGTTGGTGCCGGTCCGGCCGTGCTTTTCATATAGGAACTGTCAGAAATCGAATGGCTGACTCACACATTGAAGGCGTACACAGATAAGTTTTGTTTACGTTTTTTCACCATAGGTTTTCTTATGCGGGCTTGTTTTGCACGGGAAGCAAATGCCATTGTATGGTGAGGCGAGCTAGAGCGTAATTCGCTTTACAAGACAGGGTGGTTCTTTTATATTGAGATTTTAGTTAATGTATGATAAATTGTGGCATATTGGGCCAATTGTTCTTTTAGATATCTAAAAAAATTATGCTTAAACATATATTGAATTAACAATAAATTGTGGCATAAAGGGTCAATTATAAAACAGTTTTTCGTTCATATTTTCTCGGCACCCTGTAAGACTGTATTAATTCCTTCAAGTTCCAAGCTCCGCCTTCACATTTTTCATCTCTCTTCCACCGCAGTGCTTAAGCATGCTATCGACTTCTGCCAAAATTGTGGGGTTGGGTGGAATAACGGTACCAAGGTCACAAAAAGATAAGGAGATAATTGCCGGAGTGAACAGTCTTTGTAGGCTCTATAGTCTTTGGTTTGGGGCTAACGAGAGGGTAGCCCCGAAGGATTTATGAGTCGAACTCATATGCACACAGTGTAAGTCGCGTTGAGTTTGACACCATATGTAGTAAGTTCGCATAAATTCTTAACAGTGTGAGCGAAAAAATTCGCCCTCTTTCATAGTGCATATAGTGTGTATAAAAAGTCCTGGAATGGCTAAAGATCTTGAGAAACACGTATCGGATTGAAAAACAAAAAAATACGTGTTTAATATTTTAAAAAGAGCTATTCAATGATACCAAACTCAAATTTACCCGCACCTACCCGGAAGGTAGGCGTAACTTTAAAATTTTAATTACGAACTTCTATTTTTTATTGCAGATTCGGATTTTGTGATACAAAATAGGAAAATTTTATCTGAAAGACTTTTTCCTATTTAATACAGGGAGTGCCGGGGAGGATGTTGTCCGGTGTAAAAATAATTTCCGAGATGATGATTGAATATCTCGAAATATATGTACATCGGATCGAAAAAAAGAGAAAAAAATTTTTTGAACAGCTATCCAATGACACCAAATTTTACAAGCGGGATAGGGTCGTGTTTCACTAACTTGCTATGTAAAAAATCGTGAAAGTTAAATTTGATACACTTTCCGGTTTCCGATTAAGCTGAAATTTTGCATACACGTTTAGTTTAGATGAGAATGCATGGTTATCTAACTTAATTGTTTATTATAGCAATCTTTGTTCTAAATTCTAAACAATTGAAAATAAATCTATGCAATGAGCTCGAGTTTTTTAAACGGATAATTGTGTCTGTCATATCGCAAGTGTCACCTGTGGAAGCGAGTTTTTTATTTTTTTTAAACTATTTTTTACTCCTTTTATCAATCCGATGTGCATTTCTCGAGATATTTGACATTTCCGGGACTTTTTATCCACACTTTATATTATTCAAAACGCTAAGGAGTGCAGTGTTTTTAAGTATAAGTTTTTGTAAGTGGAATAGGCCTGAAAGGAGTTTTGCAAAGGCAAATTTGAAAATTTTTCCTGAAATATGTAAAGCTCCCTTTAGGGAAACCGAATACTTAAATTTTCTACCTGTGGTATGTACCTCTTGGATAGATCGGAAAACTGAACAAGTTCATTAAATTAGTTCGTTTTTTGTAGTACATAGTTAGCCCCACCAAAGCTAATTGCCACGAGCCGCCACTGCTGTTACCAAAGAAATTAGAAGTTAACTCTAGTTATATCTACTAAGAAAATTGAAAAAAAATTTTCTCAGAAAATGTACATTTCTGATTTCTGTATAGTTACGTTTTATTGGTCTTTCTATGTTCTAATAAAAATATGGCCTTTATTTACAAGTAAAATACTAATAATTATTAGTTTGAACAGTTTTATGAAACAGTACAGCACTACACTACACACTTAGTAAACTAGTGTTAGCCATTAGGCGTCTCGTCCGAACTATAGGGTGTGTGGATGAAAATATCCCAATCAAACCGAGACAATTGAATTCAAAAAGTTGTCCTTTTCGACTTCATAGCGCCGACGAAATTTGTTGCATAGAGACAGTTCTTTGTGCATAGTGATCTTCTATAAGCCTACTACTCCCTATAAGACTTTCGGACTCTTTTAATATCCATGCATGATTCCCCACACACTTCCATCAATTGACGGTTGGTTAACCGCCTACTGCGTTCAAAAAACGAATAATTGCGCGATCTTTGTACTTGGTGATAGCGGCAAGGGGAAATCCATAACAAAAACTGTTGGTGTAGTCATGTTTCGGTTAACAGGATTCTATAACCCATTTATAAAGGACAAGCCTCTGATGGTCACTTTTTGTGGTAGCCTTGTTGATCGATAGACTCCGCGAAAAATTACATTCTTCAGTTTAGTGAAATTTAGTGCTTATAGTGTTCAGTAGAGAGAGTGCTCATTTATAAACATTTCTAAAATGGATTGTACTTCCAAAAAAAAACCAACCCGCGTTTCTAAAGTATTACTGGAGAAGTGCCTTTCGGTCCTCACCTGTTATGTAGATCGCTTACCTGAAGATAGGAAATTGCTACCAGGACCATCACAGCCCATTTGGGTAGAAATCAGCAAAGCTTTTGAAGGAAAATGGAACGCACGAGATGTATATAGGGAATGTAAAGAAAACCGACGCGGAATATGGACGATGTTACATCCTGAAGAAAGTAAAAATAATACTCCTGATAGTCTTTCGAATGTGTCTCAATCTTCAGATAACTGTATTCTTAATTCCACATCAGAGGATGATGACGACGATGAAGATTGGGAAGCATCTAATTTGGATGAATTTGAAGTAAATTTATCGGAGGAAGTGTATAAAAAACTATATGAACCTGAGCCAGTAAATTATAATAAACGAGATTATTGTGTACTACAAAGATGGGCATGGACCGATTACATAGCTGAAGAATTTTTCAAAATCAGTGAGTCACGGTGTGCATTTGTATTTAAAAACGCTAAGGTCTATAATAAAAGTGCCGTTCATCATGTAATTATCTAGGGAAAATGCAAAAGCAAAATATGTAAGAACCCATTTTATGGATTTCTTGATACAAAACCGGACGAGTTTCCTGTGATATTGCGTATAAGATGCAGAGACACGATATTTGACTTGCAACATGAAGATGTTAGAAGGCCAGTAAGGAAGATTAAGCGCACTAGGATTGGTAAAGAAGCTGCTGCTGTTGGATCGAATAATTGGCTCAAAAGTCAATTAAGTACCTCCGACCATTCCCTCGGCACCCGTTATTCGAAAGTGTGTGATTGAATATCGAGACCATAATCTTGGCGTTCAGAAAGAGGACAAAATTGATGTATTCAAAACAATAGAGAACATGAGATACAGCCATGAATATAAAAACTTTATTCGAGATATAAAAAAAGATAAATTTTATGTTTTCTCCGGGTCCAACGTACAACTGCATGCATATAAGAGGTATCATCATTTGATGAAAATAAAAAAACAAAAGTCATCAATCGCAATTGATGGGACTGGTAGTATATGCAAAAAGATCATGTGTGACAACGGTCGCACAAGTGGACACATTTTTTTGTATGTGATCGTTATTAATTTCAACCAATGTACACTGTCCGTTCACCAATTATCATCATCCGTCATCCGTTAATGACCAAAGTACTATATTACTAGAGTTGTGGTTGAAAAATTGGATTCAAATGGGTGCTCCGAAACCAAACCAAGCAATATGCGATTATTCAAGAGCTTTAATAAATGCACTTGCACTAGCGTTTAACGAGCAAAACATAAAAACATATGTAGAACCGCTCTTCTTGAATGCGATTGGCGATCCATCGAGCAGAATACGTCCACCAATTGCAACTCATATAAGATTAGATGTTGCTCATTTCATTAAAATGATAGCAAACTGGCAATGTATCAAGTCAGTCGAAAACAATGTCATAAGAAAATTTTACTTATTTTGTGTGGCATTATTAATCGATGTACAGACATTGAAAGAATTTGAAACAATTCTCAGAAATGTGTGTATAATTTGCTTAAATCAGTACAGCGATTCCATTTTACGAGACGGGAAAAGTGTTGTAGCGATAAGAAATATCTTGGAAAAAATTATTAGTGATCGCTCCTACAATTTGACCGATGAAGAATCTTCAACCAGCTCGGAAGAAGCTTCACAAAAAATGGAAGACATTTTAAATAATGAGTTCAGCCCTACCATTAGATCATGGGTTAATAAGCTTCGAGAATCTGCCGAAGAAATATGCCAAAAAGGCACGGAAGTCAACGGATTTTACAACAAAAGATTCATTGATGATTTTTTCAAAATTATCGCATCAGAATTTCCTTTGTGGAGTGCAGCATGTATACCCGGTGAACAAGACCACGCAACAACGAGTTACGTCGAGGCTTACTTCAATGATAAAAAAAACCGCGTCTTTTCAAATTATAAAAATCAGATACGAGTAGACAAATTTTTAAAAATCGAGTACCAAGATCATCAAGGAGGATCAACAATATTGAATACGCATTTGGTTAACGATTTTCAGAGCGTAAAAAAAGGATTAAAAAAGGAAAGGAAAATAGAAAAAGAAAATCCAGTTGATCGAATAGATGAAGCCGTAAATGAAGACGCTTATTCTTACGACTATTGGAGAAATAAATCAAAAAAAAAAAAAATGATTTTCAAAAACCAATAGACGAAGAGCAGGCACCTAAGGAGAAAAAATTAGGCTTTTATTTTCAAAGTCAGCCGAGCATTTCGTTTGTAAATAGTAATGCAGATTGTAAAATAACCATAAAGAAAATGAATATTTTAGAAAATGGAGGCTGTCTAAGAGCAGTGTTGATAAATAATACTCATTATTATGTAACAAATACTTGCCCTTTCGACACAATTATTCAAATAATAGCAAGAGTAGCTATAGATGATGCTTCTTATTACTCTTTTGCTGAGCTGAGTACATCTAAAACAATGAAATTCATGATAAATTTCATCAAAACTACAAAGATGGACCCTATCTACAAAGAAAGGGCAAGATTGTTAATATCTATCTTTAACGACAAGATAGAAATGGATACGCCAGAAGAAAAATGCTCACTTTTTCCAAAAACATTAAATATGTATTCTTCGTCTGAGGAAATTTGGTCGAAATGTTTTAAAGAATGTCCAAGTGCATTTGATTCTTACAACTGTGAAAAGTGTGCCCAATACACAAAAGATGTGTCGACAATATGGATAAGAAATCAAAAAAAATGTGTGAAGACGGCTACCAAACATTGGGAAACCATTTACAGGAAATGGCCACCAATTTTCAATCCCTATGTGCTCGATGTGAACGTGTATGTGAAGTAAGCAGAACTTACAATCATCATATATATGTAGAGTTGGAATTAAGGAAAGATTTAAAATCGGAGCTACTGACCTGCAATTTATCAAATTTGGATAAAAGCACCAAATTTTCAGCAAATAATAACAGATTTAGGTAATTATATAATTTTTTAAAGTCACATTGGAATACAGTCGTGTTACGAATGTAATAAACATTTTTATGTATCTCACTAAAACAAATTTTCCATTTACAGCTTAAGAGGAGTAATTGTTCACACCCCAGGACATTTCAAAGCCTATTGCCGAAGAAGCAACGGAAAGTGGGAGCTTTACGATGATTTATTGAACAGTTCAATTTCAATAACGAACGACCCAACAATAACCCCGACAGTGGCAATGTATTTTAGAGATTAGATTATTAGAATTAAATATTTGGAATTGAAGTTTTTTGTTTTGTTACGAACAACGTTTTTTTTTAATAAATAAATTGAGTTTTGTATGTTCATTTGACTTTATTCTCTTTATTATCGCATCGCTCCTTTAGACCTACCCTTTCACTTCGCCTTCGAAGAAACCTATAATTATCGTTTAATAAGTAAGAAATACAGTACTGCAATTTATATTTACGAATTGATTTTATTCTCTAGACATCCTCTTCTAATACTGTTTCTCAGGTTTTATGTATGCAATATAATTAATTTTTTTTTTTCACTAAATTGATGTGACAATCATTTATTTTAATTGATATTTCTGATCAAATATAGCTTTTGTATTTTGTCTACTTCAAAATTTGCTAGCACCGTCCAATTAATGAAACTAATTGACCTTTTATGACAATTTTCTGACCTTTTAGATGGTATAACTGGTTTACTAAAATTCCACCAATGAGGTGCTAACATTTTCTAATGACCTTGAAAAACTTAAACAATTGATAAAAAAATTTCCAGCACTGACCAATTAATGAAACCAATTGACCTTTTATGACCATTTTCTGACCTTTTAGATGGTATAATTGGTTTTCTGAAATTCCACCAATGTGAGCAAAAGATGCAAAATTTACTAATATGACATTTAATATGGTCTTGATCTTGAACAACTTAAACAATTGATTAAAAATGTTCTAGCACTGACCAAGTAGAGAAACTAGTTGACCTTTAATGACCTTTTTCTGACCTTTTAGATGGTATAACTGGTTTACTAAGATTCCACCAATGAGGTGCTAACATTTTCTAATGACCTTGAAAAACTTAAACAATTGATAAAAAATGTTCTAGCACTGACCCATTAATGGAACTAATTGACCTTTTATGACAATTTTCTGACCTTTTAGATGGTATAACTGGTTTTCTAAAACTCCACCAATGTGAGCAAAAGATGCAAAATTTACTAATATGACATTTAATATGGTCTTGATCTTGAACAACTTAAACAATTGATTAAAAATGTTCTAGCACTGACCAAGTAATGAAACTAGTTGACCTTTAATGACCTTTTTCTTACCTTTTAGATGGTATAACTGGTTTACTAAAATTCCACCAATGAGGTGCTAACATTTTCTAATGACCTTGAAAAACTTAAACAATTGATAAAAAAATTTCCAGCACTGACCAATTAATGGAACTAATTGACCTTTTATGACCATTTTCTGACCTTTTAGATGGTATAATTGGTTTTCTAAAATTCCACCAATGAGGTGCTAGCATCCCGGAGCCCAATTCGGGCGGGGCGTAGCCGATTGCTTACGCTGGCAGCAGTACACGCACGAGCGAAGCAAACGGCTACTTTACGTCCTTGTTGCACAATATACTATTATTGACTTTTTATTAACTGAGACCTGTACGCACTGCTGCTAAAAGAGCGCGTGAGGTCTTAGCAGTCATGATACAAAACGAAGAATTAGAATGGGTTGATGAAGACTTGATCGATTTTGACAGCAGTCAATTGGAAATGATACAAGCGAAAAAAATGGACAAGAGTATGCCTGTGATTGGTATAGAAAAGCACATGTCTGTTCCATGGGAAGATGAAATCTAAGTTATTAATTTTTATATGTATATACATTCACATTTATATTTCAATTGATTTATAATAAAAGCAGATAAAAAAACTTAAGAAAAACCGTTTTACAAAGTCATTTGTTTTTCAATGAGTCTTTGCAAAAAAATAATTTTATTTTCTCGATATTCAGAAACTTGAAGGGGAAGGGGGGCTTAGCTGCAGCGTTACGTAATTTTTCAGGGGGGGAGGGGGGGGGGGGGTTAGCTTCCCGTTACGGTTCCGTTACAGGGGGGAGGGGGGTATCGAAAATCATCAAATTTAGCGTTACGTATATTTAAGGACAGCCCCAAAGTTTGGAAATCGTTTTTTATTTTTTTGTAAAAATTATTTTATTTTTAACTTTTTAGTTTAAATTGTAAAAATTTTGGTAAAGTTGTGAAGTCGGTTTTTATTAATTTTTTTTGTAAAAATAATTTTTTTATTATTATTTGCCGGTTGAATTTGTATCTGTATCATCTGTATCGTGATAGCCAATTTGTTATCTATATTATGTTTTTTTTGTTTTAAGATCCGGAACATCTTCATACTACGGTTACATGTCGGATTGAAGACTTGACTTGAGATTGAACTGACTTTTTAATCCGCGGCGCCAGTTTTTCGACTTGAGAGTTTGACTTCAAACTGGCTTGGAAATATATGTATATACATATTTGACACTTCGTACATGTTTGCCGCGAAATACGTGATGGAAAAAATAATTGCTTCTAATTTATGTGCAACTTATATAAATAATATAAATTTATTAAGTAGGGGTAAGTCGGGTATTGTTGGAATAACTTTTTTAAAGCCTCATAAATCCTAAATAAATATTTTTTTCCTCTATTAACGTTTTATCCCTAGTTTGGTATATTAACTTTCATTATGTAAGGTCAAATCAGTAAAAACATTATTTTTTTTAACAATAACAGCCGTTTTAAAAAAAAGTGTAAAATCTGCCATTTCAAAACGTGTCGGGTAATATTGGAAACTGCTTACACAGTAGGTTTAACTTTACAGAGAACAATAATAAAAAAGCATTATTCGTTTATTTACATAAACAATCATTCAGGAGATTGTTATAAACAATATTTACAGAAATAAAATGATTATCATCATCAATGCTCTTTTTTTTATAATACTGCGGCATATTGATTGGAAACTACAAAATAATAATTTAAATAATTATAATAAAAATTCTTAATGAAATTCATTAATAAATAATGCATTTTAGTAAATAAAAAGGCTAAAAATAACTCCATTGTATGTTTCGGTTGATTCGGAGAAAGTTTCCAACATTACCCGACATACCACTTTTTTTAAACAAACTCGTGGTTTAACCACAATTTTTGGAAAATCATAAAATCCTTTTTCACCCTAACAGAGGACATCCTAGCGAAGACTTTTCATCAACTTACCTTTTATTTTGTTCTAAAAACCATTTAGTTTTAAGTCTTTGAATCCCGAGAAAATAAAATTTTGTGGAGCAGCGATTTTTATAAACATTCCTCACGAGGTGAATAATGCTCAAACTAAAGTTGAACTGCCATAGAGTATGGTTTTTGGTCATCACACACATGAAAACCGACATAGTACCAACCTTAAATTATTGTAAACCCTTTATATAGTGATTTCCAACATTACCCGAACTTCCAACAATACCCGACTTACCCCTATACATTTTACTTTAAACGTGTGGCAAAACGAAGAAACGAATTTTGAAGAAATTTATTAAGGAAATTATATATGAACTTTCAAATTCAAAGTGAAAATATTGGGCGCACATTGCAATTGTTTATTAAAAACTCTTTGCCAAAAACTAAGAAATTGTGGATGAAAAAGAGAAGTGACCATTGGTGGCAAAATATTTTCAAGGCGGAAAATGTTGATGAAATGTTTGAAA
Source organism: Machimus rusticus (assembly GCA_951509405.1). Lineage (NCBI taxonomy): Eukaryota > Metazoa > Arthropoda > Insecta > Diptera > Asilidae > Machimus > Machimus rusticus. The sequence continues at coordinate 17,664,784 of OX608050.1, read as the reverse complement.
ATTTCCGAATGTGCAAAACGACATTTCATTATATTTGCAAGAAACTAGCAGAAGAACTGAAGCCAAAATATAACACAGTAAGAAAGCCTATAAGTGTGGAAAAAAAGTAGCTATTTCATTGTATACATTGGCTTCATGTGCGGAAAATCGCGTTATTGGTAACCAGTTTGGGGTTCACAAAAGCACCGTCAGGAAGTGCCTATTGTAATTCTGTCAGGCAGTGAACAAAGTGCTTCTTTGTGATGAAATTAAATTACCAAACGCCGAAGAAGCAAAAAACATTGCAAGTGTTTTCGAAGATAGGACAGGTCTACCTCTGGTGATTGGTGCCATAGATGGAACCCATATCCCAATACTTTCCAAATCTAATGGTTATAGGGATTTTATTAATAGAAAAGGATGGGCATCTTTAGTGCTACAAGCTGTCGTTGATTGCAATTATTTTAAAATAGAATGAGGATTTCACTTACGACAAATATTAATAAATGTATTTCCACGTTTTCAGATTTCGAGATATAACTATTCAGTACCCGGGATGCACACATGATGCCGCAGTACTGAAAGATTCGCAAATATATAAAAGCAGTCATCAGTTGCAATTGGTACTATTAATTAATTATATCAATAAACCGTTATTTCTTTTAAAATATTAATTATAGCCATCTGAAATGATAAGAGGCAATACAGTGTCTGCCTATATAATAGGAGATCCGGCATATCCACTACTTCCATGGCTAATGAAGAGCTATGCAGCGGCAAGAACAGTGGAGGAGGAATCTCTAAACATATGCCTTAGCAAAGCCAGAATTGTAGTGAAAAACGCTTTTGGAAGGTTAAAAGGAAGATGGCGTTTACTTCAAAAACGGATTGATATGGTATAGTTGTAACATGTTGCGTATTGCATAATATCTTAGAGCGGCAAAAAGTCCCTTACAATACAATGTGGAATGAGGACTTAAGGCAAGCTGAAATTACGTACGAACAACCATCTCAAAGAGAAAACGCTACTATAATATCAGGAGAAAAAAATCGGGAATTTCTCAAATGGTATATGAGTTCCCATTACTTTCTTGGACAAATACATAGTTTTTTTAAGTGTAGTGTGTAATTGTTAATATTAGTAATTAATTTAAAATTCTCAAGTCATAAATAAATAGAATATTTCATCAATATATATTTTTGAACTTCATTCTTCACAGAAGTGTTAAAACATATATTATTTACAATTATATAACAAAACAAAAAAAAGTAATTCATTAAAACAAAAATTTCAATTGCCTTTAAAAAACAAACAAAATAAAAAACGACGATTGATCATTTTCATTTTCTTCGTACATCCACGTTTCATAACATGGATGTAAACTTTGGGTGTCTTCACCCGCAACAGCACTTAAGGAAGAATTGCTGGTGTTACTATTCGCCATCAGACTTTTAATTTCATTTAAAAAGTCTGTGGTTGCCTTCCGAATTGTTTCCAGTATTTTATCTTCGTATTTATCTTCCTGCTCCTTATATAAATTGAATTCATAATTAATTAAAGCTTTTTGCTTTTGGAAAAAGTCTTCGTTTATTTTTGGTTGAGATGCTTAAATAATAAATAAAAATATAATATGTTAGATGTACATAAATATTTATTGAATTGGGCTGTCTACTTAATTCTAATTTGAAGAAGAATTTAATTTTGCATTCCTTACTTGAAGTAGAAGGTAACGGAGATTCTTCCTCTTCAGTTACATTGATTTCATTTGAAGCCGCACTTACTTCTATCCCTCCCTGAGTTATTTGCGACTGCACTGACTGAACTGAAAGCATAAAACATTGGTCCAATAGATGTATCAAATGGACAATTAAAATTACATACGTCGAAGAGTATCAATCCCGCTTTGAATTCTTGTAGCTGATGGGCGTGATTTTAACATTCGGTCCAAAACTTCATAAAAAGGACATTTGGTGACTCCCCGCTCAACCCATTATTTCTCTTCGCTTGAAGGTAATTGCACTTAAGATTTTTACACCTCACTTCAATTTGTTTCGCATTTTTATCACAAAGTCCTTTGGCTTTCAATTTACTCTCTACTAGTTTAAAAATTTCGGAATTTCGAAACTTTTTCCCATCAAAGAGATTTACGCACTCTTTTTCCTCCATGATTTGAAGCATTGCTTGGCTTTCTTCAGTCGTCCAAAAATTTCGTTTAGCCATTTTTTACTATTATTATTTAACACTCCTGCAAAAAAAAAAATAACACAACTGAAAATGTCATAACTCAAGCGCTCAAGTAGCGGTTACATGGTTTTGGTTCAAGTCGATCCGGTAAATTTTTCGGATCGACTTGAGTCAAGCCTACTTGAAGTCGATCCGAGGTTACATGACTTTCAAATCGACTTGAAGCCGGCTTCAAGTCTGCATGTAACCGTAATAACAGATGCCCACCTGATGCCAGAGACTGAAATAGAATATTATGCAAAATATTTTATTCGGGTAGTGTGTATTACTTATGTATCCAATTTCAGCTTTGTTTTTTTTTTTTTTAAATACATATATTGCATTTTTCTCAGGGATGTATGTATTACCTATATAGCAAATTTCAGCTTGATCGGTGAGTCAAAATCAATAAAATGAAAGGCCTTCACAGACCGACGCGGGAGCGAATTTCGGCAGGACTTAGCGGGAGCGGGAAATTCTGATCCATTCACACCCAACGAAGCGGGATAATTTCTACGACAAAAATGTTAAATATTTTCCCTATTAAACATATATCTTAGATAATATTATAAAGATTATGTGGTTTAAATTTTATCAAAATCGGTTAGATAACTACATCTCATAAAAAATGAAATGTATTCTTAAGATAAAAATTATCATAAAACCATTTGCTGTATCTTGCAATTGCGTTGAGGTAAAGACTAATCATGGATAACATATAATTAATCTTTCCTGTGAAAATTTCTATACCCAGGATACGCAAATCATATAAAATTGTATGCACTTTGACTAATTCGATAAGTCTTTCAGTGAAATTCATATTTTCTTCTTGCGGGAACTACGCGAACGCGGGAAAAACGCTGCATGTTGCAAACCGAAAATAAAACGCTGCAATCCCCTGCGTTCGTTACGGGAACTGACGCGTCAGTGCGAATGGTTTCATATCCCGTCATAGTTTCAAATACCGCGCGAATTTCGCTCCTACGGTTTCGCGTCGGTGTCGGGCGTGAAGGCCTTAAGCAAAGACTTTATAACTATAAAGATGTCGCACCCCGAACAAATTCTGTGGACATGAAAAATTTCAATAGGACGTAGCGCTACGTCCTGTGTGCAGCAAAAACGGCGCTTGCAGATTTCGCCGAGTCCTACTGCAGCCAAATAGCTGCTGCGGCGGCGCTGGCCCTGCGGTGGGCTTGTTTACTTCGCTGCTGTTCTGCGCAAGAAGCTTGTTTGTCTGTTCTACGGTGAAACGTGAGGGGATTGAATTTTTTTAGGAATCCTCTGAGTTGCGGGCTCTGCTCAATCAAGGAATGAAATCTTCAGGTTAAAGAGGCATACGGACTGGTTCATAGATTTTAATTATTTAATGAAATTCAGATTTTTGAAGTGAAACTTCTGTGGCAGTAACCAATGAATTTGTGACATCTTAACTTTTGTATTTAATCTAGTTAGTTTGACTTCTTTTTGGATGCAATTTTTGTTTAGAAAGTCAGTCTGTTATTAATTTTCTCTGAGAAAAGAAGTTTAATATAAATTTAAATTAAAGTTTAAATTCCCAAATCTCATATTTAAAAAATAACTAATTAACTAATTATCCAACCTAATAAATAATAACTTATAAATAAAAACTATAAATAATAAAATAATAACTATATCTTTTATTACATTGTAGAACTAAAAACATTCTTTTACTTCTACAAACTGGTGACCCCGACGCTTGAACAGGCACATCAATTAACTCCGATCTAAACAATCTAAACATCCTAACGCCCGAACAGACTCATCAATCAACCCCGAACGAAAGATTAACGAACGTTTTACAACACAAAATGGATAATCCTCTTCCTAGCGGCGGATCAACTAGGATAAGGTTAATCCTTACTGCAATAGAAAACAGGCATTACCACAGCCTTGAAAATGGGAAATTACGTATCAAGATTCCCGCACTTCAAACCAACCAAGCAACTTCATCGACTCATCATAACCAGGCGAACCTATTACCTCAACATAACCAGGCAACCCTACTACCTCGACCCAACCAGGCGACCTCACTGCCTTTAGACAATCAACACAACTAACAACTGTCGCACATCGGCATCAACTGACTTCCAAACAAACCAACATCATCATCATTAATAATCAATTGCCACCTTCTACCTCTTTTTCATTATTTTCGTTCTCCTATATCGATCACTGGGAAGGGGGTAATGTGGCAGCATCAGCAACCAATGAATTTGTGACATCTTAACTTTTGTATTTAATCTAGTTAGTTTGACTTCGTTTTGGATGCAATTTTTGTTTAGAAAGTCAGTCTGTTATTAATTTTCTCTGAGAAAAGAAGTTTAATATAAATTTAAATAAAGTTTAAATTCCCAAATCTCATATTTAAAAAATAACTAATTAACTAATTATCCAACCTAATAAATAATAACTTATAAATAAAAACTATAAATAATAAAATAATAACTATATCTTTTATTATGTAGGATTTTCTTAATTAGAAGCTAGAAATTTAACTTTGAGGATGATCGGGCCGAAAGCAAAACTCAGGACGTCCGACTACTTTAAGCACTTTATTGCGAAAGAGAGTGATTAACAGTCTTACTGTCCTATTAAGCAAGAGCCTGTTGACCACTACTCAATCGATCGAATGTTATTCTTGTCAGTGTATGAAATTGGTGCATTTTCGATAGTTATCAGCAGGCTTTTACTTTTAACATTTAGCTTAGAAGTAACTGATTCTGGTACTACGTTCGATCGTATGCGTATGGGTACGGTTGAATTTCGAAATTGAGCCGAGGTACAGGTAAGTAATGAAATTTCCGTTTCGAAGCAAATTAATAACTTTGTTTTTTTTCCAGAGAGAATTGCAGCGACTACAATTACATTGTAGAACTAAAAACATTCTTTTACTTCTACACTTCTAATGCGATTTCCAACAAGGTTGCGTTAAACGTTTAACGCTACCATGGAGGGGGTATGAAAGCACTGTTGCGTTAAACGTTTAACGCTCCTGGGGAGGGGGAATAGAAAGAGATAAAGCGAGAGTGAATGCGTGGCACTCGAACGCATGCGCGTAGTATACCTGTTACAGGCCAGCGCGAGCGTTAGCAACGAGTAACGTCCAGTATTCCAACGCAAGAGGGAGAGAAAAGAAAGATACACAAAGGTAGAAAGTAGGAGAGAGAAAGAGAGTGAGTCGGTAGGCCTAAGTGAAGAATAGGTGTTTCGTTGTAATTACGATGAAATTGTGCAGGCACCTTCCGATTCGGTGTAAAACGGTAGGAGGAAATATAATTCGGTGGCGCTCGGCCATATATTCGAATATATTTCTGTATATTCCACTTTTAATTTCTGAAATATTTTGAGATTTCAAGTGGAATATTTCGACTCCATAATTTATTTTTGCCTGCACAATTTCACCGATATCTATCTATTACACCCCGCACTACACTACATAGTTTTCTATTGAAATCACTTGAATCAATTGAGAATCACTGAAAAACTCTTAAAAAACCGGCACGCAAAATAAACGACATCGCGCAAAACAAACCGCCATATTACTTACAAAACAACCGATCTGTCACTCCGTTTTCCGCCATTCCACTTTGACTGCGTCCGTTAAGTTTCAGAGATTACAAATGTGAAACATGAGAGTGATATCAAAATATTTGTCGTACAAATGTAAAAAATTAGAATGTCTATTGACTAAGTATTTTCCTTTTACAAAATGTCTATTGACTAAGTATTTTCCTTTTACAAAATGTATATTGACTAAGTATTTTCCATTTACAAAATGTCTATTGACTAAGTATTTTCCTTTTACAAAATGTCTATTTTTACGTGTTTCATTTTAAATTGAAAATTGGGCATTTATATAAATGTAGTTATAGTTGTTGTAGATGAAGTAGTAAAATTATAACTGAGCTGTCGTTTTCGCAACGTTAATTAAGCTCATCTAAACGAGGCCTACAATTTTTCTCTACTTGCACCATCAGATGTTATGACCGGTGCATGCCGCAATCAAAGTCAATATATGAATATTGTTTTAATAATTCTTTAAGCAATGAAAAACACCTAAAATGAAAAAATCTGAATTTCATTAGATAATTCAAATCTATGAATCAGTCCGTATGCCTCTTTGACCTGAAGATTTAATTCCTTGATTGAGCAGAGCCCGCAACTCAGAGGATTCCTAGAAAAATTCAATCCCCTCACGTTTCACCGTAGAACAGACAAACAAGCTTCTTGCGCAGAACAGCAGCGAAGTAAACAAGCCCACCGCAGGGCCAGCGCCGCCGCAGCAGCTATTTGGCTGCAGTAGGACTCGGCGAAATCTGCAAGCGCGAATCGGTGAAAATACATAAAAAAATACATACAGCCAAACATAGAACCTCCTCCTTTTTTGAAGTCGGTTAAAAATTATGGTACAAGATGACAATTTCCAATAACATTTACTTCTATTAAAAAATTGTTGTGGAGGCAACTTAAACTTTAAAAAAGTACAAAAATTCATCAAAGTATTCCAGAAAACAACGAAATAAAAAATGTAATTAAAGAAATCAACTACAACTACGTTTCTCAATTTGAATAAAATAAATTTCCAAAACTAAGAATTATAATAATTTGTAAATAAAAGAAGGTTTAATAGATAATAAAGTGCACACGTAATTAAATAGTATTATTAAAATTATAGGTATTGAAAGATACCTATATAATTTTGAACACTACTATAAATTAAGTTAGATATTATGAAGTATTGCACATGAACATTTCTAATCGCACTCTCAAAATTTTACTTACTCTCCGCATCAGATTCATTCACATATTCTCCCGATGATATCTATACTAATATTATAAAGCTGAAGAGTTTGTTTGTTTGTTTGGTTGAACGCACTAATCTCAGGAACTACTGGTTAAGATTCTCATTTTTAATGTTGCTAAATGTGGAATGCGTCAAAAGGCGACTTTGATGAAATTCAATTGCAAAAGTGAAGTTGAAAAAGTAGATGGGCAGTATGGTAAGTCGACTGCCACATCACTTCCCCCCCCCCAGTTATCGTACGATAACGATCTAATGGGGATGGATTGTTGATTGTTGTTGTTAATTGTTTTGCTGATGTGATGTGCAACATTGAAAATGTTGACCGATGTGCGACCTTGTGGTTGTAGCTTGTGCAGTTCTTGAATTATAATTAATTTTTATTTAGCACTTTAAAATATCGTTTCTTGGGGTCGTGGAGATTTCTTAAAATTGCTTGTTGTCTTAACTGTTTTGGTCTAGAGTCGTGAATTGTATGTCGATCTTGATTTCTTGAGTTTTCATCGTCTTCTTTATTGTGCTTTGTCGAGCTATGCAGTCTCGTCCTATTGGACTTTTCGGGGTCACCAGTTTTGGAAGTGGTTTTCCTTAAATCCATTTCTGTTATAAGGAATTATTAATTATTAATTTGAATTAAAAAGATTTTTATGGTTTATTTAATAATTTTTTTAATTAATTTGTTTTTAATTCCTCAAATAAACTGCATTTCACGACTGGTGAAAAACAAAACGATTCTCATTTTTAAGGTTGCTAAATGTGGAATTCGTCAAAAGGCGACTTTGATGAAATTCAATTGCAAAAGTGAAGTTGAAAAAGTAGATGGGCAGTACGGTAAGTCGACTGCCTAAAAAGCATACAGAACAATATTAGCTGTGTTTTTTTTGTGATCTGATCTGAATCTCAAATTTCGCATTGAATTGAATTGTTTAAGCTGTAACCTATAGCAAAGTTTTTTAAATTTGCAAAAAAATCATCAAATTGCAATGATTTTTGCCTATCTAAACTTCAAGTCTTGATTTGAAAAATTTACTAGATCTAGTTTTTGACGTAAAACGGATTTAAGTCAATGCAGTTTGATGCTCTTTTCATAAAATCAAAAAGGTTTGCTAGGAGTTACTATTTGCAAATTTCAATTCAATACAAAATTTCCTGTGAAATTTGATCAGGATAAAATCATCAAAAAAACACAGCTATTAAAAGACTACTGAAGGATGTCAAAAATTGCATTAAAATGTGAAAATCAATTTGATATTTTGATCTGATATGTCCGCTGTAAATAAAAATGCGAATTTCAATGTTAATATGAGATTAAAAATGCCAATTTGACACTTTTCTCTTTAAAGTATCATTATTATTATTAAATTAACAGTTATTACTGTAAAAACGGTAAAAAAAATAAATTAAATATAACAATAATTTAAAATTAACTTTGCGTTTTTTTCTCGGTGCATTATAGTTCGAGAGATATTCGGCCATTCCGGACAATTCTTTTACATGCAATACATCATCGGTACTTAAACGATATGGATAACCTCTGATCGATACTCGCAAGAAGGGTGCACATTAATGAACGGCCTTCAGAGGCTTAGAATATTTTTAAAGAAGATTGGTCTAAAATGTAGGTATAGAGAAGCTCCAAAACCTAATTCAATCAATGCCACGGCCAATGTTGGCAATTGCAAAAGGAAGACTCACTTCTTATTATGAGTGTGAATGTAAGTCATTAGTGCTAATAGTTTCTTAAAAACATTAAGTGGTTTTATGTCAAGTTCCACTTGAATTTTAAAAACATTGGTTTTCTCCTAATTTTTTTTTTTTAATTCAAATCAACAATTTCTTATACATATGTACGTGTATAACAGCCATTTACTCCAATAAAATTTAATTGAGAAAATAAAGTAAATGTCAGGGGTTTTATGATCATCAGCCACACTGATGAGATGTGACCAGTGCCCCAGATCGAAACGCAGACCTTTTTTTTGTGCTCGTCTGCCTCAGCGGACGAGCGTCTTTATCCTCAACACGAATTATAGCGGAGGGAAACCGTGCAATTTTGTCCGCCAGCCGCTCGGCGGACAATTGTGCAACAATATGTATGCATTCTTAAAAGTAATAATGGTTATTAAAATAAACCTATTTTTTAAATCGTTTTTCCCTAATTACAAAATATTGGCAAAGCTAAATGATAATAATTCACGAAAAACGATTCGTAATGGATAAAAATATGTAGTTTTTTTATCACCAAATTCATTCTCGTGGATATGCATTGTTTATAAGTACCAAATTCTATAACCATCTGGGTGTGAATAGTAATGTATTGATCCAGTGCGGTGTTCGATGATGGTGATCAAAAGTTAGATCTTCCCTTTCGGCTTTAGTAATGTGCAAAATCAAAAGAACGTACTCGTAGTGAAAACTTATGGAGTTGAGAAATTGTACCTTTCCAAAGTCGCCAGCATGTGGCCTATTTCGCAGTCAATTTTACTTCTGGAAGCCATGTACATATTTCATTCACCGCAGTCGTCTTTCATTTTCGTACATTGTTCGCTAACAATGTTGGAAGCTATACACTGTACCTACCCAGACGAATAAAAGGAGGTCTTGCTTAAACGTTTCCCACCATCGCCAAAGCAAATTTTCGCAATTTCACGCTCCACTTGTGACATTATTATGAACAAAATTTATTTACGTGTATTCAATATTAAGGATCATAAAAAGTTTTCAATTTTGCGGTACGATGGGTATTTTATTCGCGAGCCCTTTTGCTGAGATGAACCTTTAAGTTTGCCGCACGTACTTCTAATGGAAAAATCGATTGCAATAAATTTGCTTCGATAAAATTAACCAGTGGCAATTTATATGTATGTATATGTATATGTATGTATACCCTCGGTGGATAAATGCCTGCTTTTTATTTAATTGCCGCCAGCTCTAGGTACTGCCGCTAATTGTGTTCAATGCAATTAATTTCAAATCAATAGGCCCCGATTAATTAAATATTCCGGGACTGCTTTAAACACAGTGTATGTGGACGAATGTTTCTTGTCAATTTATAGGAAATTTAGTTATATGTACATGTTTGCCTTCAGTTTAATTAGATTGCTCAGGAGTTTCCAGAGCCATTGCCTTCAAGATAGGTGACTATTTCCTTTGCCTGCCAACGCTCCCTATTCTCGTAAATTACTTTGACAGAATAATTTGGTTGCATGTCAAAATTTGATTTATTGGAATTTCATTTTACGTTCGGAGTCTCTCAGACACAAAGTTACCCACAGGGAACTTTTACAACAGAAAAACTGTTGAAAAAGCCAAATAAAATAAATAATCATTAATTTGAGAAAGAATTTGAATTACAATGGCGTGTTGTTGAAAGTTGATAAAATCATTATTTTTAAAATGAAAAAAAAAACAAAGTAGGTAGGTACAGAATATATCATATGGGTGTCCCGACGCCAACGACTTCAGTAATTTATACTTAAATGTGCAAATGCCAATATTTGAGAACGATACTTATTCACTTCCCAGCAGGAAAAGTGAGGAAAGCTCCTTCAGGGATGAATAAACGAACACATAAAATTGCATTGTTTCGCACATTTCTCCAAGAAAAATCCCAAAAGAGAAAAACTGGAAGATATTAACGGAGATATATATGTATATACTTTGAGACTTGGCGCACGCGAAATTTTTCATAACGAAGTAATCTGATCATTTTGTTGCGTTTTACATTTATTTTCAGTTAGATTTTTGTGCGGTGAAGCTATGTTTTCAAGTGTTCAAAAGTGTTATATAAAATTTAATTACCTAAAAGTGAGTAAAATTATTTCAAACTTTCATTTCATTATTTCTTGAAACTGATTAGAGATAAAATGAAAATATCCTGAATTTTGACTAATTTATTTAACGTTGGGTAAAAACCGAACGTGTGAAGGTCGTGACACATCAAAAGCAGAAACCAGCGAAAGAGGCAGAAGCAGCGGCAGAATTCTATGCTGTCACCTTTAGCTCCACCGCGGGTGCGGCAGCTGACGCTCACTTTGCTTATTCTTAAGTATTGAACGACTACTTAAATTAAATTTATCCGGTATAGAATTCCTAGTAAAAATGCAACGCTACCTACCGAACTAATAGGGTTATTTTGTACTCCCGAAAAGCATAGTTGTGTTCTATTGGAAAACTACTTGGAATTACTTTGCGTAGTTATTTCTTTAAATATCTATTTAGTTTACACGGAAAAAAAATTTGGATAGCAAAATAGTTCCCAACAAATTTACGAACCATATGCCATAAAATCCACAACATATATTGAAGAAGCAGCAGATCTCCTTAAAAACTACAGGAAATATTACCAAAATAATGCACTATCCTAAAATCCATCAGAAAATACAGGAATAATTGCCAGAAATTTTTTCCGTGTATACATGCATATTTTTATTCTGATCCATTGTACACTGAATATGGTAAATTGGTTCTATGACATACAGGTACCTACAGGCTACAGGTACAACAAGGTGCAACGGTCACTTGCTGAGCTGTCTAAATATTTTAAGCTTTGTAATATGGCAATGAAAATTAATAACTAATCTACTATATAAGATAATTCGCTTATATTTTTGCTAGACAATTCTTCAAGCCTATGATTTTAGCTTTGCGACACGTGGTGTTTTTATTTTGTATAATTGTGTTTTTCATTACTTATGTTATTGTTCTTTTCAATTTTGCGCAAGGAAAATGGAAAACAACCATGACACATCGATTTTTGCCAGCGAAGCGAGAAAAAGTTTCTTTTTAAATACAGAAATAATTATTTCTCTCAAATTAGAAAAAAAAAATTAAATTATGCGCTCCGGAAAAGAACTGCAACATTTCATTATTTCAGATTTTACAATTTTCTCTTACGCTACGAGTCTGGAGAGGGGGAGAGAGGAAAAGCAAACGGTGCAGCGCAGCGGTAATTAATGAAACCCATTTTGTCCAACTTTAAGCTGGATTCATCAAATTCTGCAGAACTTTAATACTTTTCACTATAACTCCCCGGTTCAGTGAAAGCCACCGCTTTAAGAGAGCTCCATCACGCCAACCCCACTTAATAAAGTTTGACGAGGATTCCTCCAGTGCAGAAGTAGGTTATGTGGTTAACATCGTCCCAGATGTATTCTCCTCCATTTCTCCTCCTGGCGTTCGAGATTTGGTTCATCGGAAAAGCAATTTAACTTGGTGTACAACTTGAATAGCTTTGACAGATCCTCGCAGACCTACTGTTCTGACATTGATTGATATATTCGCAAATGACCTTCACCTAGCGTACCAGGATAATTACAAACTTCCTTCCTGACGGGTATTGCTTACTTGACTCGGCCGGAACCGGGGGATTATTCCTCCCCCACAAAATTTGTGCGTAATTTGCGAATGTGGCAAAATCCCCCTAAGAGGGATTAACATTTTTCACGCAGAAGGAAAGCGGCCCACAACGAGACCGTTCTCAATATTATTTAATGGGAGAACCTTTTGCAATATTAAAGTTCTATACTTACTTACGGGAAATATCAGGTTGAGTTTTCGTAAAATTTTCGATAACCGAATAGAGTATGGGGGGGCTACTTGGACACGTTTTTTGCACACTTTTCGAAATAATGAATGAGGAATTAAAACTAAGGCCACCTAACCTTAAAGATTAAAAAGCTAGCATAAAATATTGAAAATATCTCACACACACACTAAAAAAAATATAAATAATTGGTGCCCAAATAGCCCCGTTCTTGGGGCTTCTTGGGCACCAAAATGTTTTTGAGAATAAAACTCTTAGAAGGTATGCATGTTAGATGACAAAATTTCCCCGTAAAATGTAACTAAATGATTGTGGAATGTATGTGTGCAAAAATTAAATTATTAATTTAATTAAATATTGGAAAAAGAAAGATTTACCCAAATTGTCAATTCTGACAGACAGGTTGTTTTTGGGGATGAAAGAATTAATGAAATCTGGACCTGAGGTGTTGACCTTGAACACACGGACTTTCTTGCCTTGTTTATTCAGGGCATTCACTTTATAATTTATGTAGGGTTTTGACCCTGGAGTCTTTTCGTACGTGCGCATCATTTTTAGACAAAGGCACCAGTAACAATAAGAAATTAAACAAAACTAAACAAAAAAGGAGCCTAATATGACTTGCGCGAGAACAGAAATGAACGGGTTGCAGTATGTCCAAGTAGCCCCGGGGTGTCCAAGTAGCCCCACTTTATGGTAGTTACTGAGCTTAGTGCCCTTACAACGGTATAACGGACCACATGTAACCATTTGATTATAAGTAAACTTTTAATTTTCAAATAATGGCATATAAGGAAGATTCGAGTATGTCCTACTTATCATATACATAAATCCATGATTTTGTTCAAGAAAACGAAATTAATACCGTTTTAATATTTTAACAGCTTTATTCTGGGATTGTGACCAGTCTGACCAGTGACCAGTAACCAGAAAGAGCTTTCGGTGTCCTAAAGTCCCGCTTTCGATGTTTGCAAAGATATCGTAGTTTACACTATGCACCGCAGAAGGCAGGTTTTATAGTGCACTCCTGTATGATATTACACAATTTTCTTATTGACCATGGATACAGCGATGACATAGAAGAGAATTTAGAAGGCGATGAAGATTACGAAACAAATATATTAGACGAAAGTGTCTACTTTCAGGAAGGACAACGAGTTCGGGCTGCCTATATAAATACATTATAATTTCAAATATGTATTTTTATTAGAAAAAAATAAATACATAAAAAACTTCGATTTTTACAAACAAAATTTTCCTATAATCATAAACTCAATATTTTGAATTTTTTCCAATTTCCTTAGCAATAGCGATTATACCATCCCTTATTTTGAGAAGACCCTCTGCAATTCTTTCTTGGCTTTGAAGGAATGTTTCTTGAAATTTTCTGTCGGACTCTTCTTTTTCTTTGATTGTTCTAATAACTTCTTCACAGATTGAATCAAATTTTGTTGTCCGTTTGTTTCTTTATGTAGATGATGATGGTGTGGATGAAGCTAACGAATGAGGTAACTGCAACGATGATGCTGATGAATTCGAAGTATCTTCCGTTGTAACCGTTGAATTAATATCGACACTTTCCTAATAAAACATATAAATCAGATACATGTATTATAATATGTATATTCACTATTTCAAATACTTCAAAACAAAGTGCTGGTAGCTCCTCTTCTCCATGTACGGTAATTTTTCCAAATAACGAAAGTGCACGGTCTTCAAACGAATCCATTGCAATATCATCTGATGAACCACCTCCGGTCTGCATCTTCGAGGCTTTTTCTTTTCGCGCTCGAGATCTTACCTAAAATTACATAAATTAATATTATAAATAGTACTTACCATCTAAATTATCCATTATTCGCTGGAGTACCGAATCAAATGCACATAATTTTTACTTCACATTTAAATCAATTGTCTCGTATTCTCATACATCGATCACTAGGGGTGTGTTTCTTTATTCATTCAGAATATTCGGAACACTCAATAAGCGTTTCTTTATTCGTCTAAAGTATGCCGAACATTCCGTTCCGCGTTTCTTTATTACTGCGGAATATTTGGAACGTATTCTTTTTGATCCGTCTCAGGTGGTGGAAAAAAACCAATATTCTCCTGTGAGCTGTCAAAAGTACAAAACAGAACTGAACTACAGGAGCTACAATGGAACAAAATATGTACTTGTAAATAAATGTTATAACCCAATAGATTTCCTTTTCAATCTCTTTTGTTTCATATATTATATTTTAGGCGAAACAGCACCCTAGACCCTATTTTCAGGAATGCCCCTATGGGATGGAACTCATTCAATCATTACCAATTCCAAGCTCTCAGCAATTTCAAGGATTTCCGACGCCATCACGAGTGCTCTTCTTTAAAGTTATGCAGCTATTCAGACTGTCAGTGACTTTAGAACAAATAAATGTTAAAATCGTATTCCATGTCGTTTCTTTATTCATTCTGTACTTTATATTCCGTGAAAATTCCACTCGTTCTCTTCCTCCCATGGAATGAATAAAGAAACACACCCTAGATGAATCGCAAAAATTAAAAGTACACATAAACGTGGAGACTTTTTTGTGATACATCTAGTGACCGATATACGAGAATACGAAACAATTGATTAGTCACAATTAAAGTCATAAGATAATCGTTACAAGTAATTGTGGTGACTGGTCACAATCCCAGAATAAGGCTGTTATTCTAAATCCCAAGATTTTGGGGAGATGGAAACATGGTATTACCATTTTGATCAAAATCACGAAGTTTTGCTTAAATTTTTGCACACATTCAGGAACTTACGATAGCTCCAATTAAAGTTTGGCATTTTAGCTATTATATCCACTACTAGCTGACCCGTACCCAGTGTTGCCCGGGCACAACTATATTTCACTTATTGTTGAGTTTGAACAATTCTTATGACTATATTGGATCTGCCATTTTGAATTACCAATTGTGATAGTCGATTTGATTAGTGTCCTCAAAACACACTTAGCATTTATTTTCACATAAAGTTATTGAATTTCCAAAATTTTTGACACCATATTGCGTCCTCTACCTTGAATTTCTAAATTGAAAAACCAGATTCGTAATCAGCATCTCCAAAAATTCCCAAATACCAGTTTTCAAGGCAATACCTTGAAATCTACATACAATCTTGAGTCTGCCATTTTAAAACCCTATATTTTATGCGCAAAATAGCCTATATATTAAGTTGAAATATGTAGTGCCTTCAGTGAAAAAGTGTCGAACCAAGCGTTTACGCGCGATTGGCAAACAAACATCTTCACATGCTTTCACATTTATATACGTATCATAATATGTAGATAGGAAATAGTAGGATCATTTGTTCTGGGGTTACATGAAATACGTTTTTATATGAAAATTTGAAAGGCCCAAAAATGCAATGGTAATAGACATATGTATGTACATATGTGTATGTGTGTATTAAAAATTTAAAATAAATGTTTTGTCCCACTTTCCCCGCTCTTAAAAGGGCTTAACGCGACAAAAAAATCAAGATTATTAATATGCAAACATTGGCGATTGGAAAATCAAACCTGTTATCAAACAATACCATACAATACATACCCTTATTTCTTGATGAGTTCGCAATATGCACAGCGGATACTGGAATAAAATTCCAATCTAGGGAATGGCTATTGAAATTGACCAATTTATTATTCCTACATTACTTAAGTAAGATGTAATCCCATATGCGCATAAAAATATGTATATTATCGACCGAAATACAAGTAGATAAGCCCAGTACAGATAGAGTCCCGAAGGCTTAAAATCCTTACTTGCGCTCCCTTTAACTCACCTTCATGAGTTGCTAAAAGTGTTGTGTGCGATGTTTTCCCGGAAACTGTGTCCGGTATTGAATTTCACGATATCCCAATTCAATGCCACAAAATATCTACAGCAATTTTTCACCAAAATTTTTGAATTCATACCGCATATTTTATGTTGATTCATATCCCTTGGGAGAAGTAAATTGCATTCCAATTGTACTGCTATAAATTTTCCTTCTCGTAAGGATTCTGACTGAGAAAAACCATTACGCAAATGGAATGTTTTGTAAATAACATTTTGATATATGAAAAGGAATCATTTGAACATTCACACTGATAGAACTTTAAATAAACATCCATTCATATTTGCGGACTTCAAAATCCATTCGTTCAATTTTCCCACACCAATACACCGACTTAAACCAAATAACGCAAATGATTAGGGAAATCATTTTACCAATGGAAAAAGAAGAAAACGATTTCTCATCAACTGCAAATGCTGACAAATTCTGCAGATGGATTTTTGTCGCATATTATTCAATTCAAATTTGTGCCAATCGGCAACACACAAAAAATCTTGGCAAGAACTTAATGAAGTTCCCCATTACCGCAAGTTGTGAAGGTACTAAATCATTGCAAGGTACTTAGATGGATTCCTTTGACATTTGAACAAATCGTTAAACGTATAAATGAATTACATAAAATGCTTCTCCAAAAAAGGGTGGATTAGCGGAGTTACGCAATTAAAGTTGTGTTAGTAAACTATTTATAGCAAAGGGCGACGAAATGTTGGACGGAGAGGCAGAGCATCATGATTTATTAGATTGGTATAACTTTTATCGGTTTAACTTTCTTATTAAGGCTGCCTTGTATCGACGAGATTATGGGTTTATGAGAAAACAAAAGTTTGTGGTTTGAATTGTTTATTAGTTTCCCACGACATTTATTTTACTGGTTTTTCGAAGTGGAATTCGGAATGGGTTGTTGATGGCATGACACTTTTGATAGCTTTCGTTCCTTAATTTGGCAGGGATAAATATTTAGACGTAAATATCTCATTTTTGGTAAATAGTGTGAAAGTGTGAAAACGAAGTGACAAAGCGCATACATACTATATGTACCTACATAGGTAAGTATATACAATCCAAAGCCATTTAAAAGTTATCGGTAGGGATAATAAAAATAGACAAAAAAAAAACGCTTTTCATATTTTACACCATTCTTCTTATAGATCACATACTATTTTAATAAATGTTTTCCTACTTCTTTTTAAGAATTCCAAACATATTTTTTCAAAATGTTTAGTGAATTGGTTATAAAACAGAGTTCAAAATGTGCGAAACACCAACGTTACCTCTAATCTCCTAGGTTTCTAAATCTAAAATCTGAATATTATTAGGGTTAGTAGGTATTGAGTCGTAGCAGGAAAACTATGCCTTTTTGCTGAAAAACAATTTCTTTTGTTTTAACTTAGAAGGCAAGTCTTACTAAAGTAAGACCAATATTATACCTGTTACACACAGCTAGTTTAGATACCATAGTATTCGTGTGTGTTACTGAATACCAGCATTATACGATGTGAGCAACCTGGTATAAACGTATGTAGTATCGAACTAGAGTTTTAAGCGTTGCATCCAATACCCGCTACTGTCAGCGCCGATTTCTTCCCAGAAAAAGGAGAGTTTCAATCTTGCTAACATATGTATGTAAGAGCAATAGGAGAAACCTCCTTTGTATCTGCCGAAGTGCCGAGTGAGCAAAAACTGGAGCGCACAGTTTTACTTCCAAAATCAGTTATAAAGGAGGCTTCTTTTTAAGCTCCAAAGTAAGTAAAACCGGAGCGCACGATTTCACCTCCAAAATGAACTAAAAAATCTAAATTTTTAGCCCTGAAAGAATTGCATTAAAAACAAAACCAGAAGAAAAAACATCAAAATAATATAATATATTATTTTATTTTTAGATATAGTAACAGCCTTTTTTACAGTACATAAATAATACACAGGGTGTCCCTTCAAGGCCTATATAAGGCCGATACACCAATATTTATGTTCAAGGATTTTTGTTAGTTTCGGAGTTAATGCTTTTTAAACTGGAAGTTAGCCAAAAAAAACCGAGTTTATCTCGCGTGGAGAAGGCTCCGCACGATGGATTAGACTATCTACCATGTTTTTTAAAATCTGACACAAATTTGCTTACCATGATATTTTGATTTAATTTTAGACTCAGTAATTTCGGGGGGTAAGGTGAATTTTCATCTATTTTCTTAATTAACTTTAAAACTATTTATTTTGAAATTAGATAATGAATTAGATTGAGAGCCTAACAACAAGCCCTTTCATTTGATATTTCACATAGTAAAGTTTGCAAAACTTTTTTTTAATTTTCTAATTTGCCCCCAAAAGTGACCCCCATAATCAAAATTCATTTATTAACGTTACATGTCCGTGTGAGGGTCGCAGAAATTAATATGCGTACCAAATTTCAACTTAATCAATAAAATAAAAGCATAATAGCAATTTTATTCTTTGCGCCGTCCCAATTAATGTTTACAATTAATTCACTTTCAAAAATGTTGTGGAAAAATTTTTCAATATTCGAACTACCCACAATTTCTTTTATATGTAATATCTAAAAACAATGAAGTATTGGCTGTTTTAAACAATATTGGAAATATTTTGAGGTTTGTTTTCTTCGGACTTATAATTTTAGACATTTATACAAACAATATGCATATTTTGTTTGCATATCATTTCTTTCATTGTTTTCATAGCATTGTTATTTCTTATTTTTTGTCGATTCTGATTAGCCTCATCGATGTATTTTCATCTTCACCTGCAGTTTGTTAAAAGTGATTTTGGAGTTAATCTAAAAAGTAACATTAATTTATAGAATCTTACCAACATTTTCGTTTGATGAAGAATATTCATCCAATGTTGCTTTGCGGTACATTGGTATTGGTGTGGTGGGTTCAGTTGAATATTTGAAATGGTACATAATAACTTGGTAGACAAAGATTTGAATTTATAGGCAATGTTGTTAATTTAGAGTATATCACAGTTTGGAATAAAAACCAAATATTCTTGATAGGGAAGGGGACAAATTTTGCAGTATATTACTTTAATTTCTATTCTTTATTTAACCTCATTTAATGCCTTTGCCTTACGGATTCCTAAGCAATTTTGGAATCCACTGGCACAGGGAAAAAACTTATTATATGAGTGAAAATATTTGCATTTAATTTTAATTGGCATGAAATATTTTGTGTAACAATTGTTTGGATGATTTCGGGAAAGTTGGTGTTCCGTAGTTATAGTAACGTCACTTCAATATTTTATTCATTTGAGTAACTATTGTGAACTTTTTGAATTAACACTTTGGTAAAATATAATTTTTTTAATAGTATGCGAGTTACTTTGCAAATAAAAAATAAGTTGTAGGATAATCTCAATAACAAAAGGGTGACCCCGACAACAGAATAAATGCGACAATCAAAATATATTAAAATAAAACCAAATAAATAATAAAAAACGAAAAGTGATCCCATATAAAAAAGTGATCCCACACAAAAAGTGATTCCATAGAAAAATAAAAGTGATCCAATACAAAAAAGTGACCAAATATGAAATAAAAGTGCTTCAAAACAAGTGATCCAATAAAAAGATGATTGGGATCCAATAAAAATCAAAAGTGATATAGAATAAAAATATCAATCCAAAGGTGATCTAAAAATAAATAAAATTGATCAAGTGATCTAAAAATTAAAAAGTGATCAAATAATCTAAAAATGAAAAGTGATCAAGTAAAAAAGAAGTTCAACAAAACAAAAAAAATCAGAAGAAAATAAAAGAAAGAAGAAAGAAAACAAAAGACAATAGAAAGAAGAAAGAAGAAAGAAGAAACAGTTTGAAAAAAATATAAGTTTCGTTTGGTTTAAATATATTAATTTAGTTAGTTTAATTTAAAATTAATTTAATGTAAAACTCATTTTTTAATTTCTCTCTTATTAACTTAATTTTTTATTGATAATAAACAAAATAATTATTTCCACCGTGATAATTATATTATATCAATTCATTAAGTAAAAATGCCAAATACTGAAGACACTCATTAATAGTGATCATACACGATCTGCCGGTGATTCTACCCCACCAATGATTACTGCAACAGCAATCAAACCTCCATCTTTTTGGAAACATAAACCAGATACGTAGGTATTTGGTTTACTAGATTGGAAGCACAGTTTCATTTAGCAAACATCACGATACAATCAACAAAATACAATTATGTACTCTCTATTTTAGATGATGATATCATACCGATCATCTCGGACACAATTCGAAATCCTCATCCAACACTACCATACGACAAATTAAAATAAATTTTAATTAAGACTTTGATCAAGCGAATCTCAAAGACTAAATAAACTTTTAAGTGAACTCTTCAGAAAAATGAGAGAATTAGGCGGTTCCAACGTTACCGATGAATTATTAAAAACCTCATGGATGCAAAGACTTCCATCTTCCATCCAAGCTATTTTAGCATGTAATCTGGGCAATCTTACACAACTAGCAAATTGTGCTGATAAAATTGCAGAGGTTTATAACAAGCCACCAACAACATTGAACATACAGTCAAGTGAAATTAATAATTATGTAACCAACAAACTCGATTGATTCATAGATCAATATAAGAACTTAAATTTTAATGATAATTCACAATCTACATCAAACATACGAACTTTAAATAACAAGAGAAAATAAAATAGATGTAATATGTAATCAAATAAAGACTTACAAAATAACTTTTTAAACTCACGAATCGTTCAAGAAGTACATCGAGACCTAGAAAAAAATCACCTCATAAAATATTTGAACCAAATAATAATTTTTGTTGGTATCATGCGAAAATCGGAAACAATGCAATTAAATGCGTCCAACTGTGTCAATTCTACACGGAACAACAAAATTTAAATCGGAAAAATTAAAACGCCTTTCATCACAGGCGACTGATGATAAAGGCGGAAAACACGTCGCCTTTACATGTATGACAAATCCACAGCTCGATGTTATTTAATACATACTGGAGCAGATGCATCTGTTCTACCTTAACCAATAACCAATATTCCTCAACCAACTGGATTCAAATTAGCCGCAGCAAATAATTCAATAATTAACACATATGGACGTAAAATGTTAACTCTCGATTTAGAACTTCGCAGAAATTTCCAATAGCAATTCTATATACTTAACCGACGTACAAAAACCAATTAATTATTGGAGCAGACCACACTTTTTAAGTCATTACTTGTCGACATGTCAAACAAATCTTTAATAGATCCACTAACTTCTTTTAAATCCACAGGTATAATTTACAATTCGAATTTATCAAGAGCACTTTCAATAGCCATTGAACATAAAATATATAAAACAGTCCAAGAAATATTACAAAAATTCGAAAAAATAACAATGGATAAAGGTTTTGTCAAACCAGTGAAAAATTCAGTCACTCATAAAATCATTACTAAAGGTAATCCAATCGTGTCTATTGTTCGTCCATTATCTACAGAAAAATTAAAAGATGCTAAAAAAGAATTTGATTTCATGCTAAAACAAGGTATTTGCAGACCTTCAAATAGTTACTGATCCTCATCCCTACATTTATTTAAAAAGTGGAGAGCATGTGAAGACTATAGAAGACTTAACGCGAAATATTTTGAATACCTCTCCGAACACGGATTAATTTTTCGAACCATTTATTGTGGGGTGGGAGACAGAAAAGCCAGACTTAAAATATGATAACTTCACTTTATTAAGAAAAAAAAATGGTAATTCAGTTGTAAAATAAATAGGTAAATAGAACTCAGCACGGTCAGCGCAGTGGACTCAACTCGGCGGCGGCTAGATGAGAAAGAACTGCCTTGCGGAACTTGCTCCGGGCCTTTGCGTTTGCGTTAAGGGTTAACGGTCCTCATTGCTTATCAACCGGCTGCTCTAACTCCCACATTCGGCCATCCTGAGATTCGCCTGTCTCGGGTGATTCCTTGGGGTGTTTATCGTCATCTTCATCGTTGTCTTCACCACTGTCGTCTGATTGGACCCACGGCTTTATATAATCCGCGATGGACGATGTCAAAATAGGTCCTTCGTGGTTTCCCACCTTGCGTACATCGTATCGTTCTTTTCCTTTTATTTTAATGACTTCGTAGGGTCCCAGAAACTTCGGATATAATTTTAAGCCAGGGCCAAACTGTTTAGGTTGACTTTGCATTTCCTTCCTTACAGTATCAAAATCATCTACTATGGCTTCTTCCAATAATTTAAACAACTCTAGGTCAGCTGACGTGTTCATCGTAACGCCCGCAACATAAGCTCGAAAGGGGATCTATTGGTTGGACCTTGATTTTGTTAAATTTATTATTTGCTGCACCCGGGAAACATGCTTAAACCACTATTGAGGATCAGCAACTGATAACTTAGATAGAATTGAAATAATTATCTGATTCGTCCGTTCGACTTGGCCGTTTCCCCTTGGCACTCCGGTTGTTACCTTGGCATGTGCAATTCCTGAATATATTCGAAGTGAACGCTGTACCCTCGTCCGTAACTACTCGATGAGGGTTCCCGAATATTTCGCTATGAAGGCCCAGTTTTCGCACAGTTTCGTCGGCTGTTGTCGTTTTCACCGGATAGAGCCAAGTAAATTTTGTGAACCCATCGACTGCGACAAAAAGATACTTATAGTTTTTCGATGTCGAGGGTAATGGTCCAAGGTGATCTAAGTGAAGCGTATGCAATGGTACATCTGTCTTTTCTATAAGGTTGAGGAACCCTTCTTGCTTCCCTTGCTTTCGTGGCGAAAGGATACACGCAACACAATTACCAACTACCTCTGCTGACTTTCTATCTAGCTTATCAATGTAATATTCTTGTTCAGCGCTGGCGATGACTCTCCTTACATTCGCATGACTTTTTTCATGTATTTTTCTCAACACTTCTCTCTGTAATAGTTTCGGTACAACAAGTAAATATCTCCCTTTGACCAGCCTATAAATCATACCACTTCGCATTAGAAAATCCTCATAGGGCTCATCTTCTAGGATTGACGTGAGAAGGCGGCAGTATTCATCGTCCTGTTGTGCTTTTCTAATCCTCGAAAGTAACCCATCTTCGATCGGCAGGACGGAAGGATAACGGCTAAGCGAATCAACATGCTTCATACTAACTCCAGGTCGGTGGTTCACAGTGCAGTCCTACTCCTCAAGTAACAGTGCCCACCGTGCTACGCGGCTACACAACTCTTTTCTTTTCATAGTTAACTGAAAAGCTTTGCAATCCGTGTATACATATACAAAATTTAAGACCAAGCACATACATCCTCAATTTTTTCACC
The DNA here is from genome assembly GCA_951509405.1 of Machimus rusticus. Classification (NCBI taxonomy): domain Eukaryota; kingdom Metazoa; phylum Arthropoda; class Insecta; order Diptera; family Asilidae; genus Machimus; species Machimus rusticus. The sequence continues at coordinate 17,641,034 of OX608050.1, read as the reverse complement.
GATTTGACTATGGCCAAGACCTCAAGCTCGTAGCTAGAGTAATTCCTTTCACATTGCGTCGTTTTAAAACTTAAATATACTACGGGATGAAAATGATTGTCATCGTGCTTTTGAAGGAGAACAGCGCCGTAGCCTTCTTCACTCGCATCGGTATGAAGTGGAATCTCAAGAGTTGGATTAAATATTTTAAGGACTGGAGCTTTACAAAGGATATCCTTCAACAGACTTATTCACTTGCTGCTCGCGACCAAAATCGAACCGTGTACTCTTCCGCGTTAAGTCTGTTAACGGTTTAGCAATCAAGGAATATTTAGGTATGAATTTCCGAAAAAATCCCGGGAGCCCCAGAAAACTTTGGACGTGTTTTAAGTTTTTGGGACAGGAAAACCGACCACTGCCTTTATTTTATCGATCGATAGATAATACCGCCGGCCTCAATAATATGCCCGAGAAATTCGACTTTTTTTTATGAATTTACACTTCTCCCATTTCACTATAAGTCAATTTTTTTCAGGGACTTTGAGAACGAGTTTTAATTTTTCGACACAGTCTTTTTCGTCATTCGCGGGAATAATAACATCGTCCATATAAACTAACACAATGCCCTCTTGAATTAAATTTTGAAAAACAGAATTAACGAATCTTTGGAAAACTGCTGGTAAGTTGTAAAGACCAAATGGAACTTTTAAAAATTCGTACTGCCCCTCCGGTGTAACGAATGCAGTATACTTGCGGCTACTCTCCTCTATATCGACATGGAAAAATCAATTTTTCAAATCCAGCGTAGTAAACATTTTACCGCGATATAAAATTTGAATTATATCCTCCATATTAGGTAGCGGGAACCTATTTTTTAGAATTTTAGTATTTAATTTTCGATAATCTATGCAAAGCCTATGAGCCCATTCCTTTTTATTCGCAAGCACAACGGGACTTGCAAAATCGGAATCACTTTCTTGGATAACGTCTTCGGCCAACCATTGCTTCACTTGTTCTCTGACTACTTCCTTTTCTTTGGGTGCGAGCCTGCCTCATACACTGGGAGGTCGTTTTCTAATAAAATTTTCATTTGAATGCATGATCGTTCAGGTTTGATTGGGCAATACTGCTTGACCAGACTTCTAACTTCTTCATAAAATTGACTTCCTTTTATTTCCTTAATACATTCCGGCTCTTCTTCCTTAATTAACTGTACAACGTCGATTCTAGTTAAAGGATTTTCGATTGTGCCTTCTTCCCCTTCTTGAAACAAAGTAGCTTTTCCGCGTTCTATGATAACTTTTGCGTTCTTTAAGATATCTTTGCCGACAAGCACATCTTCAGGCAACCATACATTAGGCACAATGTGCAATTGCAATGAATAATCAAAATTATTTATATTAAGAACGGTAGCAAACGAGCCTAATGTACTTCTCAGGCTAACACCGAAACCAGCCAAAGGAATGCTTGGCCCACAACTATCAACGCTATTGCCCTTAATTGCATCATAAACTGATTTTCGCACCAACGAAACATCACTTCCAGTATCTAAGAGAGCGGTGAAACCTTTCGGACAAGCCGATCATATGTGCCCAAAATCTTTAGAGTTAAAACATCGGGCTCCTTTTGACTTATTCGGACACTCTGCAGTCAGGTAAAATTTAGAACCACTATTAAAACATCTTTTCTTTGAATCTTGATGCGCCTTGTCAGAGCATTTTTCATTTAGCTTCAGCGACTTTTTTTCGACTTGTTGACCTTTTATAACTGATAGATTTTAATTAACAGATTTGCCGGAGAATTTACTTAAAGATTCTTCGACATCTCGGAAGACAAAATTATTTGTGAAAGCATCCTTCTCCTCCTTGGCCATTTCTGAAATCTCTCGATTAACGATATTTTCTCTAAAGCCCGGAAAACTAGAATCTTCAAATATTGAATTACTGCTGATTTCTAGAAAATTATCTTCTTCGTCAACTTCTTCAGCTATAGAATCCGCTAATCTTTGAACTAGATCTTCTTTTAGGTGATAACTATAAGACAATCCTTTTTTACGAAGCAATCGTTGCACTTCTGCTACAGTTAAACTACGCAAATTGTCCATACAATACTTTTATGAAAATATTTCAGATTTCATTTAGATCTTCGAAATCAAGCACGTACAATAGAACCTTCTCGATGAGCCGTTATGTACCGTTATTATTCCACCAATTTTTGAATGTAGTTTCAAAGAAAATAAATCGATCAATCACCCGTTTCCAGCAGCTTACCCAGCTTAGAAATTACTAATTTTATTAAATTTTATAAACCATCTGGTTTCCAGCGTAGCAAAGTTCCCTCCAGCGCAGCGGTTGCGTGAAAAACAGCTTCCGTCACTTGGGGCACACAGCACTTTCCTACTTCACCAAATCAAAAATCACGTCTTTAGCTAATTAATTAGTCAATATTGGCGATGAATTTAGCTTTTTGTCCACTTTTATAGCACGAAGTCTAAGTTTACTTTTTATTTTGTTCTAAAAAGGCAGCACAGTTTTCCCACTTTTACAGCTCGGAGTCTAACCGTTCATCTCCTGATCCACGAATTTTTTAGCACGAATTTGTTTCTAATTACGCGCATCCCACTTCTGATACCATTTATTGTGGGGCGGGAGACAGAAAAGCCAGACTTATAAAATGATCTTCACTTTATTAAGAAAAAAAATGGTAATTCAGTTGTAAAATAAATGGGTAAATAGAACTCAGCACGGTCAGCGCAGTGGACTCAACTCGGCGGCGGCTAGATGAGAAAGAACTGCCTTACGGAACTTGCTCCGGCCTAGCGTTCGCGTTAAGGGTTAACGGTCCTCATTGCTTATCAACCGGCTGCTCTAACTCCCACATTAATGTTGAAAAATGTATTTTTATGAAACAAAATGTAAAATTTTTAGGCTACTTCATTAATCCTGAAGCAATTAAACCCTCACCAGATAAAATCGAAGCCATTAAAAATTTCAAACTGCCTGACACAGTAAAAAAACTACGAAGTTTCCTAGGCATGTTAAATTTCTATCGGAAATTTTTACCAAAAGCTGCCAAACATTATAAACCAAAAGCCAGTGACCAATTTTAGGTTGTCATTTCAAAAGTTATGAAAACTCACACATTAATTCCTCTACACCTACTGAATATTAAAGGTCACTTCTGGCAGTCATCTGTGGCCGGGTTAAACTACCCTAACATTTTAAAGAGGGTAAGAAATAAGATTTCTTTTTGTTATTTCATCAGTCTTTAAATTTTAACAGAATAAATAAAATATATGTACGAGATGTAATATAAAATGCCAGAACAAAATTCCATCACTAGCAATCTGAAAGAACGAAAAAACGTATCACTAACAATCTGTCCGTGCGAGTACAAGTGAGACAGCTACATATATGGTAACCTGTATATGGAGAAATGCACACCGGGATATTCCTACGAAATTTACCCCAGAAGACAATGGTTGGGTGTTAAAAGATGGTCAGTATGATTTTCACTGGTTCGAAGGAGATCAGTTACCACCTACAGTAAGTGATGTCATCGCAAACGCAAATTATGCAATTAACGATGGTAAGTGTATTTTCTTTTTATGAATTACATGTACCTACATATCTGCATATAAATATATGTCATAAAATAAAAGTTTATTAATTTGTTTACAGATGATGAGATGAGTCTCAAATTGATTTTATAGATGATTCAAATGATTCTACACTCATTGAGAATAACGGTGACCACTATAATAGTGCGCACAAGGAAGAAGACTAATTAATTTCATACACGACATAAGTTTAGATACTATTTCAGCATTCGAAACAATTAAATCACAACATTCAGAAACTACATTGTTAGCATTTCCAGACAGTAATTCCCAATTAACACTTTTTGTACATTCATGTACATTGTACGCTTCAGACATCCTATCGGCGCAGTTCTTCAACAAAAATTACAAAATAATTGGCAACCATTCGGATTCTTTCCTGTAAAATTAAGCCCAGCTCAACAGAAATATAGCGCCTACGACCGTGAACTTCTAGCAGCTTACGAAGGTATCAAATATTTCCACTATTATCTAGAAGGACGACATTTCATTTTATTTATTGACCATAAGCCTCTAACTTTCGCTTTCAGGTAAAATCCAGATAAAGCACCACCAAGACAGTTACGTCATTTAGATTTCATTGGACAATTTACTACTGATATTAGGCACATTTCAGGCAAAGAGAATATCGTAGCTGATACACTATCAAGAATCGAAAAAATTCAAGTAGGTACCTCGTACAATTGACTTCGAAGCTATCGCCAAGGCACAAGAAACAGACACAAAATTTAAGCAATTATTAGAAAATACCTCGTATCAATTCGTTAAAGTTCCAATTTAAGGAAAAAAATACTTCCATCTTATGTAAAAAAACATCTTCAAGCACTCTTCCTTACATTCTAGAACTTTTTCGAATCCAAATCTTCGAATCAGGACACAATCTTGTTCACCCCAGCATTAGGTCTACAAATAACATATAAATTCTTTTTGCCTTCAATGAACAAAGATGTTAACAATTGTACGAGAACTTCTTTACAATGCCAAAAGAATAAAATCCCTCGTCACGTCAAGGCTCCTTTCGGAAAATGTCCATTAATTTCAAATAGATTTCATACCATACACATATAGATATAGTAGGCCCTTTCTCCATCTCAAAATTATAGATATTGCCTCACAATCATTGACAGACACACACGATGACCTGAGGCAATTCCAATGATGAACAGTTCAGCCGAATCCTCTGCAGAAGCTTTGTGTTGAGATTGGATAGCTCGTTTTGGAATACCTACAACAATTATTACAGATCAAGGACTGCTCCAAAGCGACCTTGACAATTTTCATACCTGGTGTGCAAAAAACTTTCTTGATCTCAACATATCTAAATGCCAAGCGATTACCTTTTCCCGGAAGCGCACCTCCACATCTCCCAGATCCTACACCCTTTCTGGTGAACCCATCCCTTTAGTTACCTCTCTCAGTGATCTTGGTGTCATATGCGATAGTGAACTCAACTTCCGTTCCCATATTGACCAATCGGTCAGCAAGGCCAACTCTGCTCTCGGCTTCGTGAAACGGTGGTCTAAGGAGTCCTCCGATTCCTTTGTCACCAAATCACTTTACATATTCTTTGTCCGACCCCTCCTTGAGTTTGCCTGTCAAGTTTGGTCTCCCTATCAATCCTCCCTCGTCAAACGGATTGAATCGGTCCAGCGCAGATTCATCCGTTTCGACCTCCGTGACCTTCCATGGGCAGATCACCTCAATCTCCCGCCTTACGAAAACCGCCTGAAACTAATCGACTTTCAACCTTTAGCCATTCATCGTGATGTCGCCGATATTGTCTTTGTCCATCAGGTCCTTGCTGGTTCCATTGACTGCCCCGACCTCCTTCAACGCATCTCCCTTAACACCAACCCCCGCAACGTCAGATCCTTCCCCACCTTTCACCTCGTCTGTCAACGAAGATCGAACCAACTATGGCCACCTTTAACCCTTCTCCAGAATGCTACGGAAGGTTAACAACTCCCCCGTCTTTGATTTTCATCTTAATAAAGCCTCCCTTAAGCGTAGCCTACACCTGCTGAATCCCTCCCCTCCCTAATCTAGTCTTAATTTTAAATTATTTAGTTTTAGTCTTAATTTAAGGTAGCTTGTATTAACCGAAATAAATAAATAAAACAATTTGAATCCAGTCTGTTTAAAGAATTCAGTAAAATTCTTGGTTTTTCGCGACACATAACAACAGCGTATCACCCACAAGCAAACGGATTCATAGAGAGATGGCATCGCACTCTCAAAACAACAATAATGGGATACAACACAAATTCTTGGTCAAAATCACTTCCATTCATCCTTCTTGGCCTAAGAACAGCATTTAGAGAAGAATTCGGAGCAACACCTGCCGAACTCGTTTACGGTGAAACACTGAAAACTAAAACTTCCAGCAGATTTCTTACACCAGTCAGATACCAAATACATCATTCAAAGTGATTTTGTAAAACTTTTGAAAAATGCATTAAGCATTATCAGACCAGTGCCGCATACAAACCATTCTAGTAATAAATTCTTCACATTCAAATCACTCAATTCATGCACTCACGCTTTGATTCGAAATGACACAATTAAATCTCCTTTACAAAGCCCCTACGATGTACCATTCCCTATTATCTCTCGAGACACTCACACTTACACACTCAAAATTAAGGGAAAGGATATTAAGGTTTCAATCAACCGATTAAAACTATACTACACAATAAACGAAAATAATTCCGCGTTAAATGATATCAATATCAAAATAAAACAAGAAGACAAAAACAAATACAATACAGAAAAGGATTCACCAGTGTCGAATCAAAACCAAAAACTATCGCTTAAAAATAACAAAACTGTTTGCTTCGATAAAACTGTAAATATTTGGAATTATTAAATAAAATTTTCTCGACTTTTATCGCGGAACTTTCAGTTCGACTGGTGGGTGAGTGTTGTGGCGTCGTTATAGTAACGTCACTTCAATATTTTAACATTTGAGTAACTATTGTGAATTTTTTGGATGAACACTTTGGTAAAATATAATTTTTTTAATAGTATGCGAAATACCTTGAAAATAAAAAATAAGTTTTAGGATCTAGCTACACTGTAAAAAGAATTGAATGTAAAAATAAAAAGTTAGTGAGTCGAGAGCTACGAACGATGTCGAATGTATCGTAAAAAATAAATAATCATAAAATAAATATTTTAAGTATTTCAATCTCAATAACATTGGCATTTACTAAATTGATATTTTAAGTATATATTATATCTATTACTCCAACCATATGGAAAGTAATTATCCTTCTTATTTTTTTCTAAATAGCTGCTTTTCAGAATTCTATTATGTAACTGTTGGGCAATTTGTGTAGACTTTCTGCAGTCTTTTTTAAGCAGTTGTAAAAAGTTTTCAAACTTATAAGAGGAAAAGTTATTTACGTTGCCGTACATGTCAGCACATTCTACTAAATGTAAAAGATTATGCACATTGTAGCTATCCTTTCCGTAAATTTGTGCGAAATCTTTAACAATAGTCGTTTTACACAATCTAAATTATTGTGACAGTTTGCAGAATAGGAAATCAATCTGTATGCTGAGTGCAATACTAAAAATATCTAATAGTAATAATAATATATATCGGCATGAATTACGTCTTTAAATATTACAAAGCCTGTGAACAACACCAATTGGCGGAATTCTGTGGCTTTCCGTCTCTGTACCTCATCAAAAGTACGAAGTTTTCGAACAAAATCATTAGATGTGTGTGTAACTATTTACATAGATAAAGATATAATTTTCTTGTTAAGTTCAATTTTTTGTCCATTATTCTATCTAACTTTTTTGTATTTCCCATTAAGAATTAACAAAAGAATTTTCTTCATTACTCCCAAATCTATATCTAAGGGGAATTGTGATATCATTTTAATATCCAGAACTTCAAAGGGATGAATATCATTTTGTGTTTTCGTCTAAATTCGGGGATTTGGAGAGACCCCTTTGTCTCCATGCGCTGGTCCCTTTGAAGGCTGGTCCTCACTGAGTCCGACGACGGGCACACACGTCCCTAGGAAGGGTGATTTCGGGATCTTTCAATTAAATCAAACACACGTTATGAGGAAAAAGCCTTTTGGCATAAAAAACCTCATTGAAAGTTACATAACAATTCTGATCTTTTTTCTTCAATAGTCGAGAGAACAGTGATAAAAATTTTACATTTTCTTAAAAATAATGTGCAGGCCTCAGCAAACTGCGACTCAAAACGAACCCTTTTTTATGACTCTCCCGAAACTCTTTCTTACGGGAAAGTCCCAGGTACTTTATTGGCGGCTGCAGTTTTAGGGAAACTGCGTATGTTTTTCTTAACGTAATTATCGGCTCCAGCATTCTTTCGTTGTTGCCGTTTTACATTTCTTAAATAAAATAAAAAGCCTGTCGCCTTAACATTTTGAAATGTTGCTGTATGAAATTTTTTGTCTTCCCGGTTTTTTAAATGGTTATCCGACCTACAAATTCCAGGTGTAATACTATAACACAATTTATTGTTGACTTCTTTACCCTCTTGCTGGCACTTTTAGAACAACCACGAGTAGAAGTGCGGCCTGTTAGAAAATCTCTCGCTGGCGTATTACATGTGAATAGTCTTATTTTGATTTTTATAACTCTTTCATTTATTAGCACTCCTTCATTTTGAATTTGAATAAAATTGTCAACGAATTTTTTTATATATAATTTTACATCTTGGGGTTTTGATGGTCCTATATACATAAGAACCAATTAAAAAGGGTGGAGCTTTAACGTTTTCTATGTGGCGAATCAGCAAATATTTTTAATCCTCAACCTCGACAAAGTAACCCAGTTGTGAAAAATATTTCAATCAGATTACCTAAGAAGTCGGTTTCGATATAACTTTTGTTTAATTATGAAGAAAATAAAAATTTAGAAAAGAACGATCTGTTAAAAGAAATTAATAAAATTTACGAAATATCAAAAAATCTAAAACGAAATAAAATAAAATAAATAATTAAAATAATAAAATTATTATGCAGGACATAAGACAAATGGACGGACAACATTTACCAAGCCCACAGCAAGTTTTAAGAGCATTGATGTTGTGGATGGCCGCCGCTACGGTTCTCGCGGCGATTTGAGAATTCAGCACAGAATACCTCAGACGCGAACCTGCTAGTAATGAATTATAACAGTGTGAAAAGAGAAAGCTATAAGCTATAATGTAGATGCAGTAGTGGCTATGGTAATTAGAAGTAGTTAGTGGTAGAAATGCTATATGATGCACTGTCAAAATTGTTATTGTAAAATCCTATAGTCAGCTTATAGTCGCTTTTTTGTATTGTTTTAAAAAAATAGAAAATTTGTCAGTCAGTGTTCGAGTGTTATAAAACCTTGACGGACATTTAAAAGAAATAAAACCTTCTAAAAAGAGTAAAGCTTCTCAATAATAAAAATAATAATAAATAATAAACGAATATCCGAAATCGCTAAATAATATCAAATGTATAATAATAAAAGAAATAATTGAAGTATATAATAATAAAAGAAATAATTGAAGAAGACGACACTGTCCCCTTTATCTAAAATATAACCTAAAATAAAGTATTCGAAGAGTTCTTATACTTATAAGGGAATTCCATCTACAAAAATATTGACTGAGAGTTCCGAAACAGAGTCTGGTATTTTGAGGTCTAGGAAATTAATGGCGTTTTTGAACCAACATGAAAATATTCTCCGGGCGGCATTTCACACACGTCAAGATCATGAACTCTTGTTGGCAAAAGAGTTTTTGCATCTTCCGTAATTAAAATTTTTTAAAAATCGTCAACTGCGTTTCTCGATATTTTGTGTGAAATTGCCCACAAAAACAATTTGCGATAAATTGTTTGGCAGTTCCTGATGGAATTGACTTTGTCTTGCTTCTGTTCCTTCAGTTTCTTCAACAATATCAATTGTTTCACTGTCGACTTCAAAGGCAGAAATATTTTCCTCTGAGTAATGCCCAATTTATGCTTTTTACAAGGCGTCGAAAATGTCTTTTTGAAATTCCCAAGATTTCTTTGGACATCGCAAACTATTAAAAAAACGAAAGTTTCAAATATGGAACATATAATGTATTATATAGATATGATAGATTATAATAATTTATCTAAGAAATTTTACTTTAACTTTTTGAAGTACGGGATTTAGAAATTAATAACACGATGCTTCACAGGAAAGTTCAATTCTTCATTTATTTGAAGAAAAAATAATTATTCGTATCTCTTCTCCTGCACGAATGTCATTGTTGGTTTTATATAATAAAATAAAGCTGTTATGATTACCTATAAAATGACATATACATCAACTTGTTGCAGCACTAGGCACGAAACCGCCCATTCTCTTTGGTGTAATAAATATTTTATTTCGTTGAAAACTATATCATGGGTCACAATAATAAAAAGAACAGAAAACCTGGAATTTGATTTGAAAAAATGGTATTTACTGCTTTCATGTTCCTGAACAATGAAAACCAATTCATTAAAATTATTAAGCGTGTTAATGTGAAGTCGAATAAATACATAAATATATTGCAGTTATAGTTATAAAAGAGTTTATAATAGCTCTTCCCTCAACTGGATTCATGTGGACATAAGATACGACTTTTTGAAATTATACATATTTGAGATCAAGTGCAAACTGGTTGAAAAACCCTTCTCATAAAAATTTACAAACCTTCCTTCATTTAGGCATCTTATCGCAAATATCGTTTATATGAAATCAGAAATTTTCTGAATGTAATTTTAAATCAAGTGAACTGTAACAGCTGAGGCTATAATTAAAATGTTAAAACTCTAACCAAAAATGTGTTCATATTTCTTGCAGTATTTCATAGCAGATATATTGTATATTTTATTTAAGAATCCCATTTCACTGGAAGAATCCATACAAAATCGATACTCTCTGATAAAGTTTCAAACCCAAGCAGAGAAAAATGTTCCCAAGACCAAAGTACCACTCTAAGCCTGCATCATGCTACTTTAAATTTTTTTGTAGGTACTACTTTCTTTCTTTAAGCGCTTTTTTATAGGACAAAATGTGAAAGAACTAATTTCAGACTATAGGAGGTTTAAAAATTATATGAATATGGATTTTAAAAAATTCATAATAGGAAACCAGAAAACTAAACTAACCGATGCTCAATATTGGAAATAGGAATCTTAATGTCTGTCCATTGCAATGTTAGAGTAATTGATTGCAAAGGGTTGCTTTATGAATATAAGAATATATATATGTATGTATGTAGAACAAAGTAGTTCACTCCATAATGTATACATTTCCTAATGGGATAGGATATTTGGGTACAGGTCTTAGGTATAAAGTGATCAGTTATCAAACTGGAACAAATTTAAAATGAGTGCACGTAAATCTTCTTATATACATACATATGTATATATATATGTAGATGCTTATACATATTGTATGTACATATACATATATGTATACATATGTATGTCGGGAAAAAGAGCTTCGGGGCGATCAAATATCTCGTGAAATACACATCGGATCGAAGACTAGAAAGAATATGTGTTTAATATTTTTCAAAAAGCCATGTTTAATTGCAGATTCTGATTTTCTCTAATATTAGTGTCTTCGCTATCCTCATGAATATGATGATTTTCGCATTTTACGGCCGTTTGATTTTTTTTTTGTAATTCGCTCTCCTTTCCAATTACCTTTAGAACGACAACGAGCTCATCTAAACCGAAGAATAGTTACACTAAGAACTGACACTTCAAACGTATTTATATTATTATAAAAATTGAAGAGGAAATGAACCGGCTATTGGAAATCTTCTACAGGGTGTCTCTTTACATGTTACGAATTTTCGATACCTGCATCAAATTATATTGTTTACCCACTGTATTTATTAAGTTTATAGCAAAATATGCATTTTGGAATTAATTTCTCGCTACAAAAGTAAAAAAAATTGTAGACAATAATACAACTAGAAATTTCATTAACGAGAATACATACATACATATATAATAAATTTGTAGTAGGTAATTAAATCAATAAATTACAAAGTCGAATTTTAATGGGGAAAATTTTTAACAGGAACTCATTCGTAATAAAATGTCAGCATTGCTTTCAGATAAATACGCAGCGTAAATTATTGATTCAAAATCGTTTTAATGTAAAAGCTTTTATATGAATGGGTATCTCTGACTAAAGTAGTAAATATAAAAAAAATAATAATAACTGTCGACCTGAGGCAACAAAATTTTAATATTTATGAGATGTTTGCTACTGGGATATTTTCATTTTGTTCCTCACTCAAATGATTCGATTTCCCAAAATATTTATCGGCGGAAAAAAGCATATAAAGCTAAATATATTTGCTTCATTTGGATAACTTCTATGATCTTTTATAATATTAGCTATTATTTTTTAAATACATGTGTATAAAATAAAGATTATTGTGAAAAACACAGACTGGAACTGACAAAGCAATATCGTGTCTTAAAATTATATTACCTTTTTCTTTAGAAGTAGGTAATTTACCAATTTCTTGACAAATGCGGAAGTAATAAATCAGAGCTTACTTCATTCACATTAATTCACGCAGCCTTCTATTAACGTGCTAACATTAAAGTATGATGTTACAATAAGGGATATCAATAACACCATAAGTCATGATTTGCGCAAAACTTCATATTACCACCATCGATATACGTATCTATAACCTAAGCAGAAAGAATGAATATAGGGCACGAGAAGAGCTGCCCCTTACCAAGGGAATCGCATCTCGTCGGAATTAAACTACACCCAGAAATCCAATCTTGGTGATTTTCACTTCTTTTATCTTGTAGTGAGTTAAACAATTTCTCCGCTCCTCCTCGGGCAGGTCAAATAAGTTTTCCTGTACTAGAAATTTATGAGAGCTACTTGGCTTGGGTAATATCGACCCTTATATTTTCCCCGGCATGCTACATTACATAGATATATTGTCGTCAGCTTTTATTATATACATATAACTGTCTTTGCCATCATATCACTTTCACTAGAACGTGACATTCGTTTATTTGTCACTAGATGTGAAATAAATGGTTCCTTGAACTCTTGATTGAATGTTACGATACAAATTTATTAAAAGAGGTGATTCAGTAAACTGATACACTGGATTTTCTACAATAGATAGTCTTGTGTAATACTGTGCTTGCTCTCTACTAATAAACTCACTATTATCAATCCAGTTCTCAATTTACTCTACAGAAGCAAACAGTTATTCTCTATCCTACTAAAAGTTTTTGTATTAGTTCAAAATGCACAATTATTATTGCAAAATTATACAAAACTTAAATTAAACATTTAAAAACAAAAACTGACTGGTAAAAACATAAAAAAAAGAAACGTGCGGGTCTCAGGACCCCCGGTAAGAACGAAGTTCTGCTATAATATATAAATAATAAAAAGGTAAAAACATTTGACATATTTAAGTATTTTTATTTTAAAATTCAACCATGGAAATTATTGGCTTGTGTTAGCTAAAGTAAGATAAATATGCCTGCGACTCTATTTTGGGTAAATATCTTGAAAAAACAACATCGATAGTTGTCGAGTGTTTCGGATTATTATTTATTGACAAATTAAATGTTTCTAACAGACATTTTTTTAGTTTATCAGATCTTGCATCTGCAAAATTAATGTTAAAATCACCAGCCAAAATGAGTGGGACCTTATCATGATCACAACATAATTTTCTGGCGCCCTCTTCACTGTACTCACTTAATTGTCTATGAATTTGAAATATAACGTCTTCAATTTTCTGATTGGGTGAAACATAAATAACAACCATAACTATTTTAAGGCCATTTTCCAGAGTACACACAGCTGAGCATATATCAGGTATACATAGGAAATTCTCGATGTATTTCAAATTATGTTCAGCTGACAGTGTGTGGAAATGAAAAATATTACCTCTCCCTACCTATAATGTTTCAAATCCTGTAACTTTAAAATTTGACAGTCTGCCATCTTGAATTCTTAAATTTTGACAGTTGTTATGAAATTAGCGACCCCGAAAACCCCAAATTTTCAAGTTTGGTGCAAATCGCGTTAACTTTAAAATTTGGCAGTCCGCCATCTTGAATTCGTAAATTCTGACAGTTGATTTGAAATAACGGGCCTCGAAAACCCCCAAGTTCCGAGTTTGGAGCAAATCGAATGAACTTTAAAATTTGACAGTCCGCCATCCTGAATTCGTAAATTCTGACAGTTGTTTTAAAATTAGCGACCCCGAAAATCCGCAATTTTCAAGTTTGGTGCAAATCGCATTAACTTTAAAATTTGACAGTCCGCCATCTTGAATTCGTAAATTCCGACAGTTGATTTGATATAAGCCACCCTGCAAACTCCCAAGTTCCAAGTTTGGTGCAAATCGCATTAACTTTAAAATTTGACAGTCCGCCATCCTGAATTCGTAAATTCTGACAGTTGTTTTAAAATTAGCGACTCCGAAAATCCGCAATTTCCAAGATTGGTGCAAATCGCACTAACTGTAAAATTTGACAGTCCGCCATCTCGAATTCGAAAATTCTGACATTTGTTTTGAAATAACCGACCTCGAAAACCCCCCAGTACCAAATTTGGTGCAAATCGCATTAACTTCAAAATTTTCCAGTCCGCCATCCTGAATTCGTAAATTCTGACAGTTGTTTTGAAATAAGCGACCATGAAAAGCCACAAGTAATTAGTTTGGTTCAAATTACATTAACTTTAAAATTTGACAGTCCGTCATCTGAATTCGTAAATTCTTCTATTCGTACAAAATATGCACACGCAACACTATCACGAAAAAGTTATACACATGTAAACACGCGCGCACGCGTGACTTTGTTGAATCATATAATAATCAACGTGAATTTGAATACACGTAACACGACTTTTAATCGTCACTATATGAAGCATACACATGCGTCATGCAAACACAACTGTCATAAGTTTCATCAAAGAAAGTATAATAAAGTAAACATGCGCTGCTGCCGCCTGCCAGGGAACTTCGAATTTTCTCTTTTTCTCTCTCTCTCTCTTCACAGTACTAATAGTAGCTCTCGAATAAACCGACTAGACCCCAGATGGCCAAGACCCTAAGGGGAACGACTGGGCTTGCGTAGAGCAAAGCAAGATTGAGGGGAATTTAACGTTACTCTGTCGTTTTCTCTATGTTCACCTGCCTAGTTTCTCAACGCATAGTGCGCCATAAAGAACTTCGTTCTAAAAAACCGGCCAAGTACGAGTCGAACTCGCACACCGAGGATTTCGTAAAAAAATATTTTTTTGTGATGTAACTACACGGTTTTCGGATTTTTCCCTATATTTGTGCTATAAGACATTGCTTCTTGCGAAATTTCATGATTCTAGGTCAACGGGAAGTATCCCGATAGGTTTTGATTTCTTCGCGAGTGTCAAAATATGCGGCATAAACGGCCGTATCTGTTGATCGTGTTCACTTAGAAGAAGATTGATCTGAAGATCCAAGGGATTGCAGACCTGAGTATTTTATATTCATTTCAATTTGATACTTCTACGCGTTCCTGAGAAGAAGGGTATTGATAAACAGGCAGACAGACGGACAACGAAGTGATCCTATAAGGGTTCCTTTTTTCCTTTTGAGGAACCATAAAAAGCATAAAAGAGACAAGCTTCGAAAAACTAAAAATTCTCGAAGAATTAGAATGCAAAAACAGTATAGTAGGTATCTATGCTACTTAGGAAAAAATATTTACTTATCCTAATTTTTCCAAAAAGTTTAATAGTCACAGACATTAATTTACAATTCAAATTAAAAAATACAACTAATCAAAAGCAATAATGCTTTCATGTCATTTCCATTAAAGTGTCCATTTATATGTTCTCTTTTTACAAGGAAAAGTGTTTCACTATGTTCTGAGTTCGTTCTTATGTGATACAAATTTGCCTACTCTGTGGCATCCATATATTACGAGCACGAGCCGTGTAAGAATTTTAAAATCCTGAATTCCTAACTTTCCTCTCATGATTTGACAGTAATGTATGCATCTATTATATATTCAAATAACTCATTAAATATCTTGCTTTGCTGAGAAAGCTACTCGTTCAAATAAAAAGAACTTTTCAATTTCCCTTAATTACGACTTTATACAAATTCCTTTGTACGTTTTTGAATTTATAAAAGCGTTTGGTGTGCAATGCAAATTTTGCTAACAAGCAGCGCAGCATAAAATATCCTCGATGGTGTGGATGGTGTCTTTCCGTTTTTATAGACCAGCCTTGCCCCTTGTTGAATGAAATTTTTTTGAAGTAGATTAAGAATTTGAAATTGATGCATGCATTGGGAAAAAGTAAATAAAAATAAAATTTTTTACGATTTTTAAAAGTTTGAGTATAAATGAAGTTTGAGGTTTCGTTTCGAATTTTGATGAAATGTTGTGAATATTCTTTTAATATCTTCAACTCTTCGATTTTGAGTTAAAATTATTTTCTGAAAATATATTATTTCAAAACTTTTCTTTTAAGATTTGATAAACAAATCTGAGCCAGCTGCAGATGTTGCAAAGTACGCTTTAAAATTTAAACGCATTTTTCACTAACGAAAAAAAATTGTTACTTAACAAGTGCGCTATTTTTAACAAAATCAACATTCTGTCTGTCAGCACCAGGAAATTTTATTTTCCCAATAAATCCCGTTAGTATTTTGTTTTCCAGATGTTCTAGATTTGAGTTACAGTCAACACCACCAAATGTCTTTGTGTTTGGGACCTTCGGTGCCATGACAAAAATATTGCAATTTCTTGAAGTATGCCTAATGCAATTTATGTAAACTAGGCTTCAAAAACGAATCCAAAAAAGGTCTTCATTTTGTACTCTCAAAATTGAATATGCAAATAACTACTATCGGGCACTTTCCCGAAAGCGAAGTTTTGTATTTAAGCATTTCCGATATATTTATATGTAAATATCGTTTTCCGTTACTTCTGTGAGAGGTCTCCTTGGATGTCGCTAGGAGGAATACAAAATTGTCGGAAAAACATTGCCATAATCAAACATGAAATTGAAGAATCGAATGGGGCAGTCAGTTGAATCAAATATTCTAATAATTCAGTTTTTCCCTTGAATTCAAAATTATCATTGGTATCAAAACTCTTTTGTTTCCATATCAACTTTGGATTCTTTTAATTTATTTGCTTCAAGTCCTCTGCTGCTGAAGATTTAATTGCAGGACTAGACAAGTTCTCTTCATTATTTTCCTCCCAAGAAATTTCATTTGGTTGTTGAATAATTATGTTTTCGCAAAATTCTTCTTAATTTCCGTCATTTCTAAACACATTCTCACTTTCTTTCCATTTTTAT
The DNA here is from genome assembly GCA_951509405.1 of Machimus rusticus. NCBI lineage: Eukaryota > Metazoa > Arthropoda > Insecta > Diptera > Asilidae > Machimus > Machimus rusticus. The sequence goes on along the minus strand of OX608050.1, from coordinate 17,624,089 downwards.
ATTCTTTTTAATAGCTCAGCGTCTTCATATATAATAATATAATATGCTGGGTGTGTTTTTTTATTCATTCGGAATATTCGGAATACTCAATAAGCGTTTCTTTATGGTGGAGTAAAACGAATATTAGTTAGCTGTCAAGACAATAACGTCAACTGTGAACTACGATGGGACAAAATATTTGTACATAATAGAACAAATGCCTGCTTTAAAATTTTAACTGTAGGAATAAAAAAATCTCGATATCTTATTCCAAATCGTTTCTTTATTCATTCTATACCGTATATTCCGTGAAAATTCCATTCGTTCCCTTCCTTCCATGGAATGAATAAAGAAACACACCCGCTATGTAATAAAGGAGTTAGGAATGATAAGCAGTAGGTCTTTGCTCTCTTTTCTAAAAGGAAATTTTCTCGATCACATTTTCGGAATCGCACATGGGTTAGAACTTTGAGGTGGTGTAGAGAGTGTCACTTTTTGTGGCTAATCTTTGCTCCCATCGTCTTGCGACTCGTGTCGTACTCGTTTCAGGTTTTTTGCCTGACGAAAATGATTATTTGCTGTTCGACGTTGGTAGAATCTTCCGAGGTTCCAGATCGCGATTCCTTATATGGAGGTGTGTTTCCTCCATAAATTATTATTTTTTTGTTATATAAATTGTTTTAATTTTAATTTTAATAAATTTCCTTTTATTTTTTAAATTATTATTTATTTATTAAGTTTTATTATAATTTTATTTTTATTTATTTAAGAGGAATTGAGTTATATTGATTTACATTAATAGTTGAGTCGCGACTAAAAGTTTTTAAAGCCTCCTTTCTTTTTTTAAATAATTTCTTTATCACAAGTAGGCAAAGGAAAAGCAAAGTAGTTAAAGCAAAGTAGTTAAGTTAAGGTAAATTGTAAATTGTTAATACCTGGTCCGCCACATTACCCCCCTTCCAGTTATCGTGCGATAACGATAATAATGGAAATGTGGGAGAATAGGTGGTGGAAATAGGTATAAATGCTGGTAATGTAGTTAAAAATATGCGTCGACCTTGATACGTCCGTCTTCGAAGTAGACGTGACGTCCTTTTGAAGAGTTGACTATGCTTGGTGTTGCTGAAGCGTGCATGGTTAAAGTTGTATTTGTTGTAGAATGAAGTGATGAGTAGTTGATTGACGAATTCGTCTTGCTAAAACTTGTTGCTAATGGGAGTTCTGTCCGCATTATGAATCTGTCTCGATGAATGTGCTCAAATTTCTTGCAATTATTGTTTAGGTTAAGGTATTCTATCACGGTGAGGTTACAATCCTTCCACGGACGATTCATCTTTGTTGAAAGAAAATGCTGATGTTCGTAAGTCGGGGGTGAATGAAATGTCTAATTGATTCTGATGTGGAAATTTTTTCTTTCCTTTTCTGCCTTTAAAGCGGCAGGTTCTTGCTGTCGCCTTTGAATCGCCGAAAATTTAAGTGCTTGATGTTAGGTTTTTCAGGTGCTTGTTCACCTATCGGGGTCACCAGTTATGGAGGTGTGTTTCCTCCATAAATTATTATTTTTTTATTATATAAATTGTTTTAATTTTAATTTAAATAAATTTCCTTTTATTTTTTAAATTATTATTTATTTATTAAGTTTTATTATAATTTTATTTTTATTTATTTAAGAGGAATTGAGTTATATTGATTTACATTAATAGTTGAGTCGCGACTCAACTGGGAAGGGGGTGTTGTGGTGGTCGATGTTATTGCTTGAGGTTTTCGACTCGATTAATCTTTTATATAGAAAGCTTCTCTCTTCCCGCGACTCAAACCTATTTAATGTATTTTTTGTGTATAAAGAAAAGTAGGTCAATATTTGCCTTTACTGTAGTTACCTAGAGATACGAGCGATTATAAAATATTCGAGCAGGCTTCCAAAAAAGTTTTAGTAGACCTGGAGAGATTGTTTTAGAGAGAATTAAAAAAAGCCGAATCGAATTTTAAAAATAGCTTTTAATAAAGCTTTTAAAAAATAATAATTTAATATTTTATTTAAAACAGTTTTATTTAAAACAGTAAAAATAAAAAATAATTAATAATGTAAATACTGAAAGAGGATTGTTTAAAAAAAGAGAAGAGAATCACCCAAGAAATAAAATATAAAATAGAAAAGGAACGACGAAACGAACTCTACTGAAAATACCTCTCATCGAAGGACTAGAAGTAGGAGAAGATTAACTTTAGTAAGTTATTGAAGAGGTTCAATTGAAGAAGAAGAAGTCCAACATCTCCTACACTTACTATTGAAATTACAATTCTGGTTTTCTCTAAAAAGTCCGCGAAAATATCCATCTTTGGGTACACGTTTGCCAATATCTGCTTTGCTGAAATGGCGTCATCGGGCCGAACATTCCTCTTAGGATTCAGGTGCGGCTCAAGCAGAATAAATAATGTGTGAAATTCTTCCATACTCATGCGAATATTTTTCTGGTATAATTTCCTATTGAGCATCAAATCAACAAACTGGTGCAACAAATTAGATTTATAAATGTTCTTATGTTAAATATACACGATTAAAAATCTTGGAGTAAATTTTAATACTACCTTAATATTACAGCCGAAATGCAATACAATCTGTATTTAAGTTTAATTAGTGTTAAAAATTGAAAGTAAATGTAATAAATTTTGTATTACAATATAATATTTATGGCATTCAATTATAAAACGAATATCGATGGGCATTGACTTTCATTAAGGCGGATTAAGTATATATTTTCTAGTATTTATTTTTAATACAATATATTACATTTTAAAAAAACGGTAAAAACGATTGCCAGTCCTTATATCCGCCCGACTGAAATTCGAAGTGTGAAGTATAAGCGAAAGAAAATCTTCTAACAAATTCGCTACTCATAAACTGTAAAACCGTAGATGTGTTGATGGGTCATGATAGCTCAGGCCTAGAGCATCGGTCCACAACTTCGGAGGACCCGGGTTCGAATGTAGCCACGGTGAAGTCGGAATATCACAGGGAAAATCAACTTTCTAAAAAGGCATCGGAACGAAATAAACTCGGTGGGCTTAGAGCCCCGCTAATCCGCAGGTCGCAGGTTTCGAACCCAGCACCGGATTAAATAATTTTTGCATTTCGGGGTATACTCCCGATCAATTAACTAAAACTTAATATCAACTTTCTTAAAATTTAATTTTTTTATGTAGGTACTTAATTCTAATGTCAGCATTATTAAATCCCTCGTTTTAATATTTACAATTTATTAGTTTTTAATATTTTTCTGGTGTAGTCATAATACAGTACAAAAAATATTAGATTTCACTCCAAAATTTTTAACCGTGTATGCATATGTATGTATACTTCCATATGAGTAGCAAATCTTCCTTTTGTATTTCTTTCTTGAAGATAGGGATTTACACGGTATATTGGCCTTTTTCTCGACTTTTTCTAGTAGCATAGTTGCGCAACACCAAACTTGCTCCAGGAATAATGAAGCTTTTATTCGAGGTTCTAATTAATTAAAGTTATGATATAATGTACAAATAATAAATAAACCATTAACCTTTGAGAATGATCCATAACTTTAATCAATTTCACTTTAACGGTCAAAATTCTTTCAAGGAATATGTACCCTTTTTCTATGACTTGTTTTTTGGCAACAACATACTAGGCTTTAAGGAAATAAAACAATACTAGTGGACCCATGCGATATTTCGCAAACACATACTTTTGTTCGTATCCACTAAAGACGTTAAACTCTGGTATTATTTTTTTATTGAAACGCTAATTTTAAACAAATAGCGCATTTTAATGCTAAGTGAATATGCGATGTCGGAAACGGAAACAAAAACACATCATTTGGTGTTTGGTTTATTGAGTTTGGTGAAATATTAGTGGAGAAAAAGAGATGTTGACAGTAGAAATAATATATAAGATTTTCCAATTTCGAAAGTGAGTATATCTGCAGTGATAAGGTTAACATTGTTGACACTTTTAGGACATTAGGGTAACAGATTTTTGGCGTAAGTTAAATGTCGCTGTGTTTAGTAAATTAATGATGTGCACACCATGAAAAATTTGAATTTACGAATCACCCTGGTTACAGGACGAAACTCTCAAACGGTTGACATACTCCTCCATAACATTTTTTGATCTTTCATCCCACTCATTTTGGCATACGCTATAAGAAACAGCCTGTACAGTGTGAATAACTACATTCAAGTTTTAATCATTAACAAAAGGCGTTTGATATATGTATACTTCTGCATCTTTTTTAAATTTCCTTTTAATAACTTAACGAATTACTTAATTTTCTTGAAATTCGTTAACTATAAATACCGCTTTCATTTGGCGCAGTGTCCCTTGCCATTTGCTATTGGAAGAAGGTGAGATCACCATAAAGGCTACTTAAAAAAAATAAAAGTTTGACTACATTTGCTTACAAAACCTCAAATATTGAAGTTCACTTGTGTGACCTAAATTTCAAAGCATTAATATTTATTTTTAGTCCGCTATGCTACTTTTGACTAATTCCTTCCTTTTCGTTTGTTTCTGCTAAAAGAGTTTACCAAAAGGCAGTTGATTTCATGGCATTACTTTCACGAAAATATAAAAGGGTCCTGTGGGTATCGTAAGTCATTTTATAGCTTTCATTATTACAAAGTCATTTTCTGAGCAGTTTTACGGAAAATATTTTATGACGTGACCCGTGAAAATGTTTGCCACAACCGACATTTTTTCATGCGGCATACCTCAGAAGGTAATTGCAAAGAGATAATGCTTTCAAAGAGCGCAATGAACTTCGATTGTGTCTGTGGCAGCATAAAATATTTAAATTTCATGAAATTACCTCGGAAAATTTCCTTTTTATACGCATCCCTACTGATGGTATTTTGAAAGTATTTTTAGGTTCAGCGAATTATAACCTCAAAGGTATCCCTCAAAGCGAAATTTAACTGGAGAAATTGTTCGTGCCTTCGGGGAGTTTTGTTGGATCCCTTTAAAAATGTATCTGTCGCCCACTGTAGAACACACAATTCAGATTTATTAAATTTGAAACGAATGTTTATTGTAATCCCTAACATAGCACAAATCTCATTATTCTTAACATGTATGTGTAAGTACCTAATTGGCAAAAAAACGTACCGGAATGCCAATTTTTAATAAAAAAAAGCATATAAATTATCATATAGAGATGTTCGATATAGACAGGTACTTACATACATATACTATGTACATCGTTGTTTGAATTACATATATATATATTATTTAAAAATTTCTTATTTATTTATTTATTGCAGAACTGCAATAAATTGCAAATCTACACTTAACCTAGCGCTCTCGGGAACCATGCCCATATGGCGCGTTCAAAATTTATTTTATCGAGTAAGCAGTCATCTGTAATAAAAATTAAAGTTAAAAACTAAAACCTGACTACTCATCAGGTAACTTGACAAAAATGTATTGCTACAATTTTACCCACCGAGTGGCTAGCGGATTAAATTGATCGTTTGTCTGTCTCTCGTTGTAATCTCGAAATAGGGACAAATGTTGAGAATAAAATGCTCGTCCGCCTAGACAAATGACCCCAAAAATGGTTGGTGTTTCGGTCCAGAGCACTAGCCAGATCTCTTCAGTGTGGCTGAATAGCCAGCGTTCCTGCTACAGACGCCACAATCGTGCGAATCGAAAACCGGTCCCTATATCCATTTGATTAAAATTTCAACTGTGAATTACAACGAAGGGAAATTTTGCAACAGTGTGTTGGAAACCTATATAAAAGCTTCTTCTGGCTCGATCTGCGGCGCAAATCAGTCCCTTCAAATAATCTAGGAATAAAATGGGTAAAATACATGCATATATTGAGTGTGACGATTACCTTGTGGTGGAGTCGATTTTAAAAAATTTCTACAAAATGGAAATATAAAAACAAAACAAATTATTCAGGAAGTTCAATTCACGTCCGATTTTCTATCGTGCAGTTCATTCTCTAATTCTTATGAATTTAATTAAACCCAAAAATTAAAATTTATAATTATTTATATAAAGAAGGAATTTAGTAAATAAAATAAGTGAACTTTTAACAATGTTATTATCAATTATAGGTATTCGAGAAACCCCTATAACTGGTGACCTCGACGACGAACAACGCTTCAACGGAATTAACTCTTTCAGCGCTCTATTATAGACTATTTTTAGAGCCTTTTTAACCCTACATATATTAAACAACTAGCACTTTGAGTCGCGAACAACAATGAATAATTCCCTCAAGAACCCCGACATAACGAATAAAGAGAGACCTTGAAGGATGTATGAAATCTCTATGAGGCAGTATGTGGCCTGGCTTGACGAGAATAGAGAATTTTTTCACTCCGATGGTCACATATGTATGTACGTCTCAATCAGTGTCCAATAGAGCATCCAGTTTTAGTTTTTGGATTACTTTTCTCGCGAGCTAACGTCAAATTCCATATCCTTAAAATAAATCTTTAAAATTAAGTGGAATTAGTGTTTTATTTAAAAAAAGTTAATTTATAACGGAGATAAAGGCTACTTCCACAACCTATTTAATTTGTCCCACTAGTAAGCATCAACTTATGTACTTAACTAGCTAACTTAAAGCACAAGTGAAAGTTAGAAATATCAAATTAGAAATTAATGTATAGACTTTTACAGTCGCATCTATAAGTTTTCAAAAAGAAATTCTGGAAACAGAACCTTAATTATAACATTTTATTTATGAGTATGGATTTTAATTTCTAAATTAATCTATTTCACAATTAATTATATAATTTATCGTTCCACTAATTAAGTGTAATTAAAGAAAATTGAAGTTAAATACGATGGAAGTCTCAACCAATTTCTCCTTTTATCCTTTTGATACCTCTATGTAAACTGAGAAACCGCTGAAATTAGCTTTTTAATTTCGAGTGTAATTGTAAGAAAAGGGGAGGGTGCAGTATTATTAAAATGTCAACATTGAGTTAAATAACCACAACTTTTGTGACGATCCTTGGAATAGGACATAACACAAAAAAAATAATAATTAAAAAACTTTTTAAAAGCTTGCTTTCCTTGAAGAAAACAATTATTAGACATTTTCATTCATGTTCGACTGCAAGAAAAGTAAGACGTGCGCAATTTGTATTTTTTATATTTATATTTTCATTTTAGCATAATGCGGCTGAAATATCACTATGAATTCCAACAAGTTATTGTATCATAAGTTTAATGCTCATGGTCAAGAGAAAGTTTTTAGTGAAGATGTCGGTACAATATCTAGTTGCTTGGCCAGACTCATCAAATTATATATGTTTTTTCAAGCTTACGAGTTGTAGGTTTTGAATTAATTTTGTTTAGTGAACACCTAAGGTAGGTACAACAGGAACGAATCCCACGGAGCCCTGCAAAGACGCAAAGAAAAGAACTCAAAGCAACTTTAGCACGGAAATATAAGGAGAATAACTAATTTGATTCATGTAGCCATGGTTTAATTGTAAAAAGTAGTTAAGTCCTGGAAATATACCTAGATAGTTGTGTAGAAAACTGATGAATTGTAAATGTTTACTTACCTTCAAAAAAACGTATGGAAAAAAAGATCAATTGTCAAAAGCACTTAAGTCACAATAATATTAAAATCTAGTTAAGCATTTGACGAAGCTTTCGCTACCAGTAAGGCACAACTAAAGTAGAAAAAAACCAGGATTATGTGTAGAAAGGAGAAAATGAACTCTACTCCTGTCCGGGTAGCACTTTTTGCCCATATATGGACACGAACAGTGAAATTCAAAATTCAAGTAAAAACGGATATAATTTAAACTACGGGAAATATCACCAAAAGGAATGAGTTCAGTTCCCCTTTGAATCCCGACGCGATCGCTTAGACCACGAAAGTAAAAATATCGAAATATCGCCCTGGGTTTTTAGGGTTCCGTAGCCAAATGGCAAAAACCGGAAAAAAAATAAATTAAAAAATGTCTTAATCACTTTGCAATAATTATGTTTGTAGGCAATGCCTTCAAGAAGGGCTACTAAATTGTTCGTATTCGTAATTAGGATTATTGCTGGTGGAGGCAGGCAATTTTTTCCCCCAAGAAACTTTCAAGGCTGTTATAAAGACCAAGAAGTTATTTCAACTTAGTTAATGAGGCGATTATGCGAATTTTGTTAAGTGCTTGGATATTAGAGAGCAATTTCTTTCAGACTTTTTAAAACTAAAACGCGAAATTTCTTGGAAGCAAACCGACTTTTAAAAAATACGTATCAAAAGCAAAAATAGTAAATTACAAAAAGCAAAAAAACCGACTGTGTAAAAACTAAGGCAAGTGCATAAATTATGGATACATTATCCCTTACCCTCGGCCAAAGGTCACTTAGAAGGAACTTGGCACAGAAAAATTAATTGGCTCGCTATGCTTTCAAGCTCATTAAAATTTTTATTAAATAAATCGTGTGAAAAAAAGAGTCAAGTGACCACCTCAAAATCTTCCCGTCGACACCGTCATGAGTTTTTCCTTCGCAATTAACAAAACCTTGTTGTAAATGAGGTGCTGTTCACAACTGACGGAGATCGAAAACAATTTTTCAACTTCTGCGTATGTGAGAAGAGTTTTGATAGCAGAGCACAAATAAATTTTAAAAATCAAACTAACACAAAATTACAATAGATTTGTATACTTATACCAAAACAATTACCGAGGGTCAGCCATGATTAGTCATCCGAATTATTTAATAAACAATTGAAGACATGAATGGATGAAGGTGATAAGTCGCAAAATTCTATTTTCGAGAAAACTGAATTCAAAGTTTATGTCGCAGTTACAGCGATCGCAGATCCAGCGACATGATGCGACTAAAAGTATATCAATTAAAAATACAAAGATAAAGACGTTACCTGAACAGAAGTCCAATTCCTGCTGAAAGTCAATGACAGCTCACAATAATGTCTAGTATTCACTGTATGGCGAACGAATACAAATCAAATCAAGTATGCGAGATACTCAGCACTCGCCCCAAATGATGAAATCAAGCAAGCAAGACACTCAGCCGGTTTCAAGGGAATGAGAAAAACGAAGAGTCCTTTTATGGAAATTTCCGAATGTATATAAACGGTTGGAATTTTGAGGAAATTCAGATTCTGGTATACACCGAATCTCTACACTTCGAAAGCTCCGGTTTCTACCGAGTTTCTCAACCCATCACAAACAACTTAATAAAGGATTCTGGTTTCTACCGAATTCAACGTACATTACACAAAGAATATATTAAAAGACTAATAATCATTTCTGAAATTATTCATTTTGTAGATGGTTAAATAATTGAATGTTTGTTAACTAATTATTATTGTCAATAAAATTATATTGTTGAAACTAAAGTATTTCAAGTTTGAATATCCTTGAATTTCAGCACCTATTTTAAATACAACTTGCTGTAACCATTATAGGCTGCACCATATGGTCCTTCGAGCCGGATATTCAAGCCAAATACTTAAAAAATAAAAACATTCAGTTACTTATATACCTATTTTCAAAATGTTAAAGGTTTTGAAAAATCAATTTTCTCTAAAAAATAAATTAGATAAAGCATATGCGAATTTCAATAAGGAAGGCGATACAAAAAGCAAATCGTCATATTTATTGATACGAATAAGACATATCTCTAAACTTTGGATAGAATTTGATAACAACCAAACAATCATAGATACAGATGATGAAGTTCAAGACATTAAAACTCAAAAATTATTGCAAGAATATGAAGAAAAGGAAATTTACAATGAATTCGAAGCAACCTACTTCAAGTTTCTTGGTGAAATGGAAGATTTACAAGAAGAAAATGATAAAAGAGATGTCAAATCCCAATCATCACAACAAAAACAATCAGAACAAAGAGTGGAGGTTAAACTTCCTCGGATAGATCTCCCAAAGTTTAATGGAGACTACAGATTATGGAGATCATTCCATGATCTCTTTGTGTCATTAATTCATTCAGATTCTAGAATTCCAAATGTGCAGAAATTACACTACTTGAAATCATGCTTGACTGGAGAAGCAGAAAGAATCAGTAGACAATATGATATGTTGGAAGACAATTATGCCGCCGCATGGCAAACATTGAACGACCGTTATAACAATAAAAGAGTATTAGTAACGAATCAACTAAAGCAACTTTTTAGCCAATCACCAATCAAGAGTGAAAATCAAAGGGCTATCAAGGATTTAGTAGATAAAATGAAGGAATGCCTTCACGAATTGAAAGCATTAGATATCCCAATTTCAGAATGGGATCTAATCATAATTCATATCATGGTACAACAGTTACCTCATGAAACCCATAAGTTGTGGGAACAAAATATTTCCACAAATGCTGATTTGCCTACATTAAAAATGTTATTTGAGTTCCTTGAGGCAAGGTTTCGCACTTTGGAAGCCTTAGATGAAAAAAGTAATTTCTCAAATTGGTCAACAAGTAGGACATCAACATATCACAACAATGAACAAGGGAATTGTATCGTTTGTGAAGGAAATCATCCAATCAAAAATTGTAAAAAATTCGAAACGATGCATCCAAATCTTAAGCGAGACATATTGCGAAAAAATAAATTATGTTTTAAATGTCTTAAGAGGCATCTTGGAAATTGCCAATATTCCAACAACTGTTTATTATGCAAAGAGATGCATACATTATCTAAGTGTGATTCATTTAAAGGACTAGCCATAAATGAGAAAAAGAAATTTTTAGCAAAAAACAAATTATGCTATAATTGTCTATCAAAACATATGAACATAACTTGCCCAAGTAAAAATTCATGTTTCAAATGTGGTAAACGACATCATACGTTAATACATGAAGAAAATGAAAGGGATGAATTAAAGCAAGGTCAACCATCAATGAATGTAACATCGTCAAGAGAAATTATGACACAATGCCATGTTAACAGGATTCACACTCAAGCATTGTTGGCAACTGCAATAGTTACAGTAGAAGGCAATGATGGAATTTCATTAACTCTTAGAGCCTTGATAGATTTAGGTTCTCAAAGTTCATTTATAACTGAAAGTGCATTCCAAACTCTAAGAATTAAGGGAGAATCTACCTACCTTCAAGTTTCGGGACTATCGTCAACCAAATTGATTACTGCTCGTAAAACAGCACACTTCCAATTGTATTCAAATACGTCCAAATTTGAAATACCAATTAAAGCTTATGTTATCAAGAAAATAACAAGCATATTCCCTCCTGAAAGTGTACCACGTATGGGTTTTGAATATTTAGATAATCTCCAATTAGCGGATCCCGAATATTTAAAATCAGGTCATATAGATTTATTATTGGGAGTCAATGTATATGCTGAAATAATTCAGAATGGTATAAGGAGAGGAAAAATTGGACAGCCAACAGCTCAAAACACTAAATTAGGATGGATTCTGTTCGGAGAAATATCCATATCTGACTCTAATATAAAATCAAATAATTTCTCTACATTTGCAAATGAAGATATAACAATTGATACCTTGAGTAAACAAATTCAACAGTTTTGGGAATGTGAAGAACTACCCATTAGGAAGTATACCAAAGAAGAGGAGGAGTGTGAAGAATATTATAAGCAAACAACCATCCGTCTAGAGACAGGAGAGTATCAAGTGCGGCTTCCGTTTAAAAACATGAAAGAACCGACATTGGGAAATTCTAAAAGACAAGCTATGTCAAGATTCCTTCAAATGGAAAGGAAGTTAAATTTAAATCCTGAACATCAGAAAGAGTATGCAGACTGTTTAAATGATTATACAATTCAAGGTCATATGAGTCTTTCTGTAAATGAAACTTTAGAAAATAAAAGTTATTATTTGCCACATCACGCAGTGATTAAAGAAAGTAGCACATCTACAAAGGTGCGAGTAGTTTTCGACGCATCAGCAAAAACAAGTAATGGTTTAAGCTTAAATGAACAAATGATGAATGGCCCGACTATACAACCAAAATTATTCGCAACTCTTTTGAGTTGGAGAAGACATGAATTTGCAATGACTGCGGATGTTCAAAAAATGTATCGAATGATTAGAATGCATCCTGAAGATCGAAAATATCAAAAAATCTTTTGGAGAGACAATACATCATCTCCAATTCAAGAATTTGAATTAAATACAGTAACATTTGGAACCACATCTGCACCCTTTCTGGCAATTAGAACCCTGCAACAATTAGCTTACGATGAAAAACAAAATTTTCCTAAAGCATCAGAAGTTGCATTGAGAGATTTTTATGTTGATGATGTTTTAACAGGAGCTGAAGATATTCATCAAGCAAGAGGGTTACAAATTGAATTGCTTACCATGATGAAGGCAGGAGGTTTTTGCTTACGAAAATGGGCAGCTAACCATGATTTCTTGTTAGAACATATTCCTGAAGTTGATCGTGAAGTCCAGTTGCCATTAAAATTATATGAAGATAAAAAAATCAAAGCTTTAGGGATACATTGGCATCCATCCTCAGATTTCTTCTCATTTGCCATAAAATTAGAAGAATTCAACAAACCTCCAACATCAAAAAGAATTATTTTATCAGAGATAGCGAAATTATATGATCCATTAGGTTGGCTAGCACCATCTGTAATACAAGCCAAACCTAATGCAACAATTATGGTTGTGTAATACGTCTTGGGACAGTCCAGTACCTCAACAATTCAGTGAAGAATGGAAAAATTTTAAAGAAAAATTGAAACATATAAATAACATTAAGATTCCTAGGTGGATTCACACAAAAACAACACAAATTGATTGTGAACTACATGCGTTTAGTGACGCATCTATGAAAGCATTTGCAGCAGTAATATACATAAGAATAATAGACGAAAAAAATAAAGTCCATATTCATTTACTAGCAGCAAAAACTAAAGTGGCACCGTTGAAGTCAATTTCACTACCTCGTTTAGAACTCTGTGGAGCACTTTTATTAAATCGGTTAGTAAAACAAGTAAAAATCGATATGAATTTACAAAATGTACATTGTTACAATTGGTGTGACTCAAAGATAGTATTATCTTGGTTAAACAAATGTCCTAATAGTTGGCAAACATTTGTGGCTAATCGTATAGCAGAAATACAAAGCAATAACGTAAAAAATTCATGGGATTATATAGCATCAAAGGATAATCCTGCTGATATAGCTACTCGCGGCATTTCTCCAGAAGATTTGGCAAATCATGAAGAATGGTGGAATGGACCAGAGTGGTTATATAAAACAGATGTGAAATGGCATAATGATAATTTGCATGATATAGAAACAACATTGGAAAAAAGAACAAGTAAAATGAAGGTTTTTTGTGCTGTCAATGATCAAACCATACTTACAAAATTTTCCTCATATGAAAAAACAATAAGAATATTAGCTTATTGTTTAAGATTTATTATCAATTGCAAGGGAAAGGAAGAAAGAAATATAGGAAATTTAACTGTGAATGAATTAAAGTCAGCAAAAATGTCTCTTATTCGTTGTTTACAACAACAATGTTTTCCAGAAGAAATAAAACAATTAAAGAAAAAGAAATTAATCCCAAAATCTAGTTCATTAATAAAGTTAACTCCATTTATCGACGAAATGGGAATTTTACGAGCACATGGTAGAATCATGCATTCTACTCTTCCCTTCAAGACTAAGCATCCAATAATTCTACCAAAAACAGAACATATTACAAATTTGATTATAGAATATTACCACAAGATATCATTTCATGGTGGTCCGCAACTAGTATTAACGACAATGAGAATGCATGGCTATTGGGTCATGAATGGAATGACTATTATAAAAGACAAAATTTTTAAATGTATAAAATGTATCAGATATCGAGAAGGGAAACAAATCCAAATGATGGGAGATTTACCAGCAGTAAGAGTAACAAAAGCTAGACCATTTCAAAACGTTGGTTTAGATTATGCTGGTCCTATAAATTTAAAAATGTCAAAACACAGAGGAGCAAAAGTATACAAAGGATACATATGTGTATTTATTTGCATGGTAACAAAGGCTATACATCTAGAAGTTGTGTCAGACCTTACTTCAGAAGCCTTTGTAGCGGCATTTAAACGATTTGTTGCTCGACGAGGCCTTTGCACCAACGTGTACTCAGACAACGGAACAAATTTTATTGGTGGAAACAAACAACTAAAAAAAGAGTTTCAAGAAGCTAATAATTACGCTGCAGAGAAAATGAAGATGGAAGAAATAAATTGGCATTTTAATCCTCCATACGCTCCTCATATGGGAGGACTGTGGGAAGCAGCAGTTAAAAGAATAAAATTTCATTTGAAAAGAATCTTACAAGAAAATTCGTTAACTTTTGAAGAATTAAATACATTATTAACGCAGATAGCAGCATGTGTGAACTCTAGACCATTATCCGCATTATCAGGAGATGTAAACACAGAACCGTTAACTCCTGGACATTTCTTAATTGGCACCTCATTACTATCACCCCCTGAAGCAGACTTAAGTGATAAAAGTGTGCCTCTAAGCGATAGATGGAAATACCTCCAACAATTGAGACAGAATTTTTGGAATCGTTGGAGTAATGAATATCTATTAGAGCTACAGAAAAGACAAAAATGGAATTCACCAAAACCAAGTTTAGAGATAGGTAAAATTGTTCTTATAAAAGATGAAAACTTACCACCTCAGAAATGGCTAATAGCTAAAATTGAAAAGACCCATCCGGGAAAGGATGGCATAGTTAGAGTAGTAACATTAAAAACAAAACACTCAATCATACAAAGACCGATAACAAAAATTTGCCCGTTGTAACGTAATTTCATAAAAACGGCACATAAATGAATTTCATAAATACTATACATAAAAAAACAAAAAAAAAAACGAAGAAGCCCCCCGCCCCCGCAAAATCATCATAGCAGCAAGTTCAACTAGAAGTCAACGAAAAATCAAAGGGAAAATAGAATTGTAAAAAGGAAGATATAAAAAAATGAATCTGGAAGTAAACGAAAACAAACCACAGCCTCTCACTCCGGGCAGAACGATTAACTGGAGCAAATTAGATGCGGGCCCTGTTCATCAAGAAAAAATGGAAGAAGATGAAGATTTCCAAGTAATAAGCGTAGAAGGACGTCCTCCTACACCAGGAATGAATATTCATCTTCCCACTCCAGAGAAGGAAGTTAATAAAGAAGAATTGGATTACAAGAAACTAAAAGAAATAATAGAAAGGAAAACGAAAAGCGGAATAGAAGAAAAAACATATGATTGTATGACGAAAGAAGGAGAGCCATTCAAGATAACATACAAGGAACTTCATGGAATCCCCTTTAGAGACATCAGGACCACAAAAAGGAAGAGATTTACTGTCTTCCTTAAAGACAACAACCGAGTCAGACTCAAGATTCACAAGTCAAAATTAGTGTGGTTCAATTTAATAAAAAATTAATGAGTTAAAAAATGATGAAGTATTTTACTCGAGGGGGGAGAATGTCGCAGTTACAGCGATCGCAGATCCAGCGACATGATGCGACTAAAAGTATATCAATTAAAAATACAAAGATAAAGACGTTACCTGAACAGAAGTCCAATTCCTGCTGAAAGTCAATGACAGCTCACAATAATGTCTAGTATTCACTGTATGGCGAACGAATACAAATCAAATCAAGTATGCGAGATACTCAGCACTCGCCCCAAATGATGAAATCAAGCAAGCAAGACACTCAGCCGGTTTCAAGGGAATGAGAAAAACGAAGAGTCCTTTTATGGAAATTTCCGAATGTATATAAACGGTTGGAATTTTGAGGAAATTCAGATTCTGGTATACACCGAATCTCTACACTTCGAAAGCTCCGGTTTCTACCGAGTTTCTCAACCCATCACAAACAACTTAATAAAGGATTCTGGTTTCTACCGAATTCAACGTACATTACACAAAGAATATATTAAAAGACTAATAATCATTTCTGAAATTATTCATTTTGTAGATGGTTAAATAATTGAATGTTTGTTAACTAATTATTATTGTCAATAAAATTATATTGTTGAAACTAAAGTATTTCAAGTTTGAATATCCTTGAATTTCAGCACCTATTTTAAATACAACTTGCTGTAACCATTATAGGCTGCACCAGTTTAGCATAAACATTTTAAGAAATTTCAAAATGAATTAAGTTTATTTATCCAAAAAAGGTATCAAGCAGCGCAATAATAATATTTGTATAATAGGACAGAAATTAAAAATAAAATTTATTTTTAGTACTTTATTTGAAGTAAAACTGAATATAATTCCTTCTTCCGCTAAAGAAAATTTAAAACAACTTTTGAAAATTAAGTCTGAAAAAGACAAGCTCCTTAAGAAATTAGAAAAATAACAAATGAAGAACGATTATTTTTCTCTAAGAATGGACTCATAATAATAACGATATTCCGGTTTAAGAAATTTTGATTGCTCCTTGATACAATATTAGCCTTTTTTTCCACCGACACAGTACCATATTTTCCATCCACACGTGGCACCTCAAAATCTGGATTAACTTGACACCTTTCTTTTAAAAATGTCGAACTTCTTGAATGGTGTCATTTCGTCGTATGACTCTTTGTATAAATATGAACCGCATTCATCAACTCTGATCCATTTCACGCCATCCCTAAATTGTACTTTTCCATTATTTTTTAGTATAATTGCATTGAAATGTAATATTGGCAGGTTATTGTGAATTTAAAATTCCAACTTTACAAAATTATTTTTGCCGAATACACAGTTGCGAAATGTGGCACTTTAAAATTAAATGAATTGTATTATATTATGTTATGAAGTAGCTCTTTTGGCTTTATCGGAGTAGTTTTGATCGGTTCCGTGAGATAATGCCCTTTTTAAGCTAACGTCCCTTCATTAGATGGTAGCACCAAGCAAGCTTGGTGATAGTAGTGTAATATTTGCGACAAATATGAAAAACTTTCTTAATCCTTGGAAACTATAAGCCCTTTTAACCGTAAGCGTCTACCATGGCACACAAATAATAATAGAAAGGAAAGGGTTGATACAGCCCACTCTGCCCTCTGAACCAAAAACTAGATATGCGCCTGCCATTAGCAGTGTCAAATTAAAGCAATTAAAGCTTCATAAAATCCCTTCGTTGAGAAGAATTAATTCCACGTAATACCGTCAAAGCAAAAGAAAATTATTTCCCTCTTGACTTGTCAGCATTACAATGAATAAAGGCTTGTGAGTTCAAGGAGGAACCTCCTTATTTATGGATAATAATACATATAACGAAGGTATTAGTGCGAGGCAAACAAAGTAGCAATTTTACCGAGAATCAATTAATGTGAACGAAAATGCCGATATTTCTTTTGAAAAAGTATGCAATCCTCTTAGTATTTTCCAGACTGAATAAATAGTTACATAAATACTTACATAGGTATGCCTACGAAATTAACGGATGATTAAATACGTACCTACAATACCTTTTCCACTAATGGAGACAGATATTTGTGATAAAACGTAAGTCTTCAAAGCAAAAGTTTGAATAGCAATTAATTTAAAATGGATACATTTTTGTAAGTGGAATTCTAATGCAAAATTTGTAAGGAAAAGGTTTGTTTCCTAGTATTTTTAGAAAAATGTGCATGCGTAGAAATGTTAAAAGAATGGGGAAAGACACAATAACTCCTGAGGTTCGCTCAGCTGAGCAAACAAAGCAGGTTATTGCAGGCTAAAAATAAGCGTGCGTCGCTTAGGTAAAGGACCACGCATTAATAATTACGCAAAGGGGCCCGTCCGATTGGCGACGAGATCATATATGCATATAGATTTGTGCAGCAATGCACCTCTTTTTCAGTTTTTAGGCAAATATTTATGACGTTGTCGTAAAACCCGGGGATCTTCTTTGTTTTCCCAGTCTAAAGTAAAGGAGGGGCTCAAGCTGAAAATGATGAAAGAAATTTCAGTCTTTTAAAGGTATAAGTGCAAAGACAGAAAGAGTAGTGAGTGAGTTATTTTTAAAAAAAAAGTTAGTTAGTTGTGAAATATTTTACTTCTAAAGGGGAGGTGAGTAATTCACTGAGTGTATGAATGCATGCTTATAGTAAAGGAAAATGATTGCTGAGTGCAGAAAAATCATAGTTTATTATACTCAATATTGGGTGAAGTGCTCTGTATAATGATTAATTAAAAAAATATGAAATAAGCATGGTGCCAGAAAATATCGTTCTAAAAAAAAGAAATGTGTTCCTTTGAGCCTGAGTTAGGACAGAGGCTTTGGGGACGGCGATCCTCCTCATTGGCCTTGAGGATGGCGATCCTCCTCACCGTATAGGGGTAGGTATAGGTTACATCGTGTGATGGCGATCCTCCGCGATTGTAAGGAGATGGCGATCCTCTCCGCCCCTCTTTGTATTGGCCACACGGTTTGTCGAATCATCTCGCGCGTGTATCCCTTGATGATGACCGGGCTCACGGGAGTTTTTGATTTATATTAAAAAAATGTTGTGTTAAAATTTTGGTCACCATGCTATTTGTTTTTCATTGTTAGTGTTCACGCACTCATTGGTTGTTTTTTTATGTTATAATTGCAGAGATTGACGGTTCCGCCACATTTAAGCTCAGCTCTGGACAACCTCGCCTGGTTTTGCCGTTGTTTTTTTTAAAAATATATTAATGAATTTTTGAAAATATAATCTTTATTGGAGTAATAGCTCATGTTTCTTTTTTTTCGGCTTACTTATATCTTTCCTTTTATTATAAATTGAATTCCTCCAAAATCCGTTAAGCATTTCTATGGAAATGGATGAGGTGAATAGGTGAACGCGTGGTTTAAATGTGAATGTGGCGTCACAGGGGTGCGAGGATGCTATGCGCGTTAACTTCTGAGAAATTTTTCAAAATCCGTTGAGCATTTCTTTAGAAACGGATGAGTTGAAGATATCGGTTGTGTGTACATATAAAATGAAAAAATTTTCGTTTTACTCACAAACTTCCCGAATACGAATAAATAAATTATACAAAATATTTGATTATGAAAATCCAAGAGTGCAAGATGCTTGCATTATCAATAAAATCAATAAAATTAATTTGCGCAAAAAAACAACACATTTTTCTGAAGCATTTAATGAGCCTTTAATTACTTTAATGATATAAGGAGACTTGTTGTTATTTTTGAACGATTTTAACTATGTTCTGTTATTAACATTAAATGGGTTAAGTAGTGTCGCAATTTCTTGAAAAGTCAGAGAAAAAAAAAAGTGCCATGGCTTCTCGATGGCACAGTAGACATGAATATGTGTTATATAATAAATGAAAAGAAAGATTTAAATGGTTTTATGTATTTTTTGGATCTTTTATATACACTATATACAAACACATACATACATATAAACATATACAACAACGATCAGCAAATCCACATCACACAACTTTATTCTAAAAAGTTATGTGATATTCAAGCGTAGCAACCCGCCGTGAGAGCTCCTTTTTATTATAAGGATGGAAACACTTCCCATTTCTAGGAACCGGCAGTGCGTGGCCTGGATGCGTGTCATCCGCGGCGCTGATTCCGAGTATTTTATCGAAAAAAAGCAAAACCCACGTCGAAATATTGCATGTATAAAAACAGCCGGCGCGCGCAACTTTTATGGGTTCGTCGAATTTACACAAATCCATGTCGTCCTGTGCAAAGAGAATTCTCTCATTCTCATTCATTAAGGGCCCCCTCTGTCACTTCCCGCGTTCTTCTATAAACAAACACAAACGAAGGGAATGCACAATTTTTGGGCTGAGATGAAGCTTCTTGTTATTTAGAAGTTCTTTGGTCATAGTAACGATTTTTGTGACATACATTCTTTTAAATAGACCCCAGGGATAAGACATATTCATGTCAAAAACACTGGATTGGTTAAACGAATTTTGAGGTACATCTGGAGACAACGAGAATGGGCATTCTATACCAGATTCAGAGGGGTCAGCTGATGTTTGAACCTGTGTCTGGAGAGTACCAGGCTGCGGACATTTTTACAAAACCGGTTTCTCACCTGCTATTTGAAATGTTGCGGAGTATGCTGGGAATAACATGTGCGAATTGACTGACTTTAATTTTTTTTGTAAAAGAGAAAAATTAAAGTTTCAGGAGAAGTGTTAAAAGTCATCAAATAGTAATTTTTTATTGAACTGTACTGACAGTTTTCGTTGGTTTTAATTTTTGGGCCTATCGGGTAGCTCTGATCGCCATCTTGTAACTCGGTTCCTTGTTCGTTTTTGCCTTGCCTCGCAAAATGTGTTTCTGACGCAAAAAATGCTCTCTCATTACACAAGAGTCTTTGATTTTTGAAGTGAAACTTCATGAAATGGGTATGAAAGCACTGTTGCGTTAAACCATAGAGAAATAAAAATATAGATAACCCACTTCGAATAATTCTGAGAGCTCCACAGCGATGCCTCCACATGTGCGATGGCATCCGACGAGTTCGGCGAAGGAGAAGTCGCATTTGTTCAGCGCGCGATGCTTTTCTTCTGGGCATGCGATGCTGTGCACGGCGAATACCGAGAAAGGAGCAGAAAAGCAAGGCAACTGAGTGTGCGTATTGCATCAAAGCCTGCTGCGGCGGCGCTGGCCCTACGATGGGCTTGTGTACTTCGCTGCTGTTCTGCGCAAGGGGCTTGTGGGTCTGTTCTACCGTGAAGCGCGAGAGGATTGAATTTTTCTAGGAATCCTCGGAGTTGCGGGCTCTGCTCAATAAAGGAATGAAATTCCCACGGCAGAAGGCATACGGACAGATTCATAAGTTTAAATTATCTAATGAAATTCAGATTTTTTCGTTCGGTGTTTTTCATTGCCTTAAGGAATTATTAAAACAATATTCATATATTGACTTTGTGCATGCTGCATGCACCAGTCCTAATACGTGATGGTGCAAGTAGAGAAAAATTGTAGTGCTCTGCAGATGAGCGTCAATTAACGTTGCGAAACCGACTGCTTTTTATATAAAATTTCGTTGTTCATATCTTCTTTACATTTTTCACACCTTAATAGTGTACATATGCATAAAGATTTCTCTACTTTTCTTTAAGCTAACAATTATATGAAAAAACAATAAAACAAAAAAATCTGAATTTCATTAGATAATTCAAACTTATGAATCTGTCCCTATGCCTTTTTCTCGTGAAGATTTCATTCCTTGATTGAGCAGAGCCCGAAACTCCGAGGATTCTTAGAAAAATTCAATCCCCTCGCGCTTCACGATAGAACATTTCCACATTACGAAGTTTCACTTCTTCCGCGCGGAGGGACTCCACGCGCTATTTTTTTTCATTAAGAATTTTCAGCCCAATTCGATAAAGAAAGGATGAAATGGGAATTTCTTCAGTTGGATAATGTGATGGGAATTTTAATTTAGCATATTGGTCCGCCCATTCGTTCCCTAAAATTCCAATGTGACCGGGAAACCAAACCAGGGAAATTTTTCTTCTTTTGGAATTGAACAACCCTAAAACGAGGACGCGACGATTAGTATAGTCTTCAGCTAAAATTTGTGCTACAGCATCTTATCTATAGCATAGATATTAGGTCTGTTGGTTGAAAAAGTCGGTATGTATGGGTCTATTCGAAAACATATTTCTCATGCTTTTTGTGTGTCAACTATAGTCCAAAAACGTTTATACAATGCAGTACAGTTATCCAAAAATGTAACTTTGCTGAAAAGCAGGCGCGTATACATATGCAGCTGGCAGAACTTTGATACTTTTCATATTGCAAAATCGAAGAAAGATAAAAATAATTTAATTTCTTTTGTTGCAACTCCTTTCCGACGTTTTCGAATAGGCCCTAAGTCAACGAATAAAAATAATGAAAAGAGTGATATATTATAATAAGTGATCGTTGTGACGTTACTTTTAAATGGCCTACTAGCGCAGAAAAGCAACAAAGCGCTAAGTGTCTTCATAATAAATATGGGTTTCCTAACATATTTATTAAAAATTAAAAATATCAAAATTATAATTACTTAAATTTAAGTAGCTATAGATGGGAAAAATATAACGATTGACCCGCCGAAGGAAAATAACGATAATTATTTGGACCGGAAGAATAATTATATGTAACATTATCCTTCAAGCTATAACGAACGAGAAAAGGAAATCTTGGTTCCGTACATGACAGCAGGGTTTATAAAAGCTCGGAAAAATTAGAGAGACTTTGTGCAAGTAATCGAATGAATCTAAAACATAACATAGCTTGTGAGATTTTATGTTTTCTTTAAAAGATTGTTAACTAATAAATATATTTTATCTCTTTTAATTCCTAATTTTATATATTTTAATTTCAAATGTTATAATTGAAGGTTATAACATCCTAGGCAATCATTTATTGCAATAACTGTTTGAGCTCCGCGAGGGTTGTAGTGGAGCACAGCTTCGGTATACTGAAGCAGAGATTTAGGCAGCTCTATTATTGTAAATTGAGAAGCATGAAAAAAATTTGTCACTTTGTTAGAGCTTGCTGCGTGCTGCATAACCTCGGAACATCGGATTTTGATGTCGAAGAAACTGGTCAAGAGCCAGAATCTGCTTCAAATGTAAATTCTCCAGAAGATAACATAACGGGTCGAATTAAACGAAATTAGATCTGCAGAATGTTAAATGCAGCACGTACAATCGCCCTCGATCATCGAATTAAGATATGAGCTGTGGTATTAATTTGCTTTTTAATGCACCATATTATGCGTATCATTTTTCAGACCTAAAATTGATGTTCATCACCCCTCAGAATCGGCATCAAATATCTTTGGGACTTGGGAGGTGTGCTGCTACAAGGATCTAGTAAGAACGTCAAGAGGGGGCTCATTCAAAAGAGGAAAGAGATGAAAAACCGGACTGTACGAGCCAAGGACGGAGGTTATTCGACAAGCCTTGGAAAGGAGAAATTGTCTCATAGCTCAGTGAATAGGGAGATCTGATTAAGAAGGTATATTTTTGTAAATATTTTAAAATGAAGTAATTTGGTTTTTTTAACGGAGTAGAGTGAGTTTATAATCAATCTTTTCGCAGGATAAAAATCAGCTCACTCGCCTTTATGCAACACTTCCATATGGTCCACGTGACCGAGCTAACATCGTCAATCGAGAGTAAAGATAGCAATATCAAAAGAACCATCCGAGTAAAACCAATTTTATTTACAATCGAGAAATTTTGTCAACTTGACTAAGTTTCATTAAGAATATAGTCACGTATTCAATGTATTAATCTTGTCATCATAGTTTCCCTACCATTTTTCTGAAAGAGCACTTCATTTCACACTGAAACTATCAAAGCCAGTCAAATTGACTGGTACTGAATTTCTTCCTTGTATTCAATAAATTTTTTAAAGTGCACTCCTAAAATTAAATTACAAGCTTGCCCTGGTAGTTCTAGTGTTAACTTAAAAAAAAATCACGTGGGATAAAAAGTAGCAATAACTTCAAAGGAGAAAATCTACTAAACAATAAAGCAAAGAGATCTCTGTAATCGTCTTATTAATTTAATAAGGCTTCGTTTCTATGTATACTTTATTTTTTCATTGAAGGGGATGTGTAATTAAAAAGTCAATAATGAAAATTTATTTTTATTAAAAATAGAGATTTTAATGATTCCATACTTGTTCTTTAATAAAATAAATTACAATTTCTATTGAAACATCATACATTGTTCATGTTCACAACGTCCACAAAACTTGCTGACTTCACTCGATTTTCGTCGTCTCAATATGAGAGGGAGTTCTCTTTTGCGCTAAGAAATAATGAATGAACTTCTACGAGTTTACGGTGTAAAAACACACCACATAGAGGTGATGCATAAAGGCGCCATAGCTGTTTTTTTTTTAATGGTCAGCTTCCCCTAGAGGCCTATAAACCATTATATCCTCCGAAAAGATTGATTATAAACTCACTTCACTCCATTAAAAAAAAAAAAAACATTTATTTATTAATTTGAAATGGGTAGTGGCAAAATACAATTTGTGCCCTACCCTTAAGGGGCGCACTCGGATGTCAAGCCAAATATGGTGCATTTTATTTTACTTCCTTAAAGGCTATTAACAAAAATGTATTTACTTATTACATAACAATATTCAATAACAAAATAGGAAACCTATTCATAATATTGGTAATAAATTTTTTTTTCCAGGTTGCAACATAACATAATAGTATATAATACACTATTATTAAATTACCAAAATAACAAAATGTGAAATTATTTGTAATATTATATAAAAACTGGCTCGATGGAAAGAATTTTGCAGTTTGTTAATACCTAAGATAATATCTATATAATACGTTAATTAATGAAATATGTATATCTAGTATATACTTACAAAAGGGGATAAATACTTTTTCATATTTGATATATTTATTTTTTAATTTTAAATTTATCCATTAGTTTTTTGATTACAGGTTCTCCCACTTCTTTATTTAGCGGATGTTTATAACCTGTGAACAGATTAGTTCTAGCTAGAATTAGTAGGATGTCGTTAAAAAACATTTTTCATTTTAAATTATTTCCAAAAATATACCTTCTTAATCAGACCTCCTTAGCCACTGGTCTATGAGATCATTTCTCCTTTCCATGGCATGCCGAATAACCTCCGTCCTTTGCTCGCGCAGCCGGTTCTTTTCCTCTTTTACCCGCATCGCTCTTTTAGCCATCGATAATTTGCGTCTGCTTCTTGGATGCCGGCTTCGGATGCAACCGAGTGGAGAAGATGCGGGAGATCTCCGTGCAATATTGGACGGTCCTGATGCTGGGGATGGGGATCTCTGCTGCTGAACGGGTGTCATGATGCGTGCTGGAGACAGAGATTGCCGCACTGGCATTGACACTGGCGAAGGACCAAAAACCGGACATCTTGAGGACGGCAAAGGCGACAGTGGAGCGATAAATCCTGCAGACTCCACAGGATTGAGAGATCTTTCGTTGGCTAAATGAACAAAATATGGAAATATTAAAAGAGCGATTTATATTTACATTAAAATACGGTTTTTATGTGTTTATATTAAGGGGTAATATCACCTTGTGTTCACTAAATTTTATTTGATTTTTTGAGACGTCTCACGGACGATTGGAACTAGATAGAGATATGAGATTTTGGGCATATGAAAGTACTGGTTTTTAACTACAAAACATATGTTTTATTTTAATTTTACGATACAAAATGGCGGCACAGCAAGTAAAACAAAAAATTTCGGACTTTCGACATGGGCGTACCGCTACAGGTTACAATTTTTAATCTGGAACAAAAAATCAAAAAGTTTCTTAAAATATAGTCCAAAATCTAGTGAATGTCGTAGGATTTTTTGGATAAATTGATTTTTATAGATTTTACAAGCGATTTTTGGTGAATTTTTTTCGAGAAAACAAGAAAATAACGTTCAAATTAACGCAATTTTCTTAAAAATCAATATTTCGAAAAAATCCTACGACGTTCACTAGATTTTGGAATATATTTTAAGAAACTTTTTAGTTTTTTGTTCCAGATTAAAAATTGTGACCTGTAGCGGTACGCCCATATCGAAAGTCCGAAATTTTTTGTTTTTCTTGCTGTGCCGCCATTTTGTATCGTAAAATTAAAATAAAACATATGTTTTGTAGTTAAAGACCAGTACTTTCATATGCCCAAAACCTCATATCTCTTTCTAGTTCCTATTATCCGTGATACGTCTCAGAAAATCACGTAAGATTTAGAGAACACAACGTGATATTACCCCTTAATTTGTTAAATATTAAATATATAAATTGTAAAATAATTAAAATATGAAAATTATTATTAAATACTTACGTTGTTCCTCTTCTTGCCCCTTCAAGGTCATTTCCTTGGATTTGGTACCCACAAGGCCTTTGGGGAAAATATTTTCCCTCTCGTGGAATATATCTTCAAGTTCTCTGAGGAATAAATAACTGTTTAATAAGCAATGTTAACCCTTTGCACTCCGCCGGCGCCGCTATTGCGCCACTTGCTATCAGTTGTTATCAGTGCACTAACTCTGTAGGCGCTGCTACTGCGTTAGTACACGGCGCAGTACCGGCGCCTATGGAGTTAGTGAACTGATAGCAAATGGCGCAACATCAGTGTCTACGTAGTGTAAAGGGTTAATACATATATGTATATATTAAGATTGTCACTCACTTTTCAAAGGGAATGGACATCCTATTGTTCCCAGTTCTGCTATTATAGGCAAGCTTATATTCACACAGTTTCTCTAGCCCTTTAAACTTGCTGCTCAATTGGGAAGGAGTAAAATTTTAACCCTTCTTCGCCATGGACTTGGAAATTAACCTCTTTGTTTTAAGATGAAGAGTATTCACACAGACTGTTTAACTATCAGACTGTTCATGTAACTGAAATCGAGAAAAATTTTCAAATTGCAAAGGTACAAACAATGTATTGTGCCTATATTACAAGCCGTGAAGTGGTCCGGCTCACGCACACAACTATAGGGAAAAGTCTTCTGACAGTTTAAAGAAAAATTCCATTGAGTCTTTTAGGCGACGTCGCAAAGGTAGAAAATATTTGAGGTAGTTTCCAAACTATAACTATTATCGAATAATAATATTCACTCAAGCTCTCTAAGCACTCTAAAAAGTTATACTTGTAATTCATAAGACTTGTAATCACTCCTTCGAACAAAAAATATGACCTTTTTGAGTTTAACTAAAATTCAACAGAAAAGCCGACCGCCGCGCCGCCCGGACCGCTAATGTACGGCAGAAAAGAGAATTTGCTCTGAAGCGAACTGAAGAATCGAAAAATTACTGCTTATTCACGTGAAATTCATCAATATTTTTGCTCTTTATTGAATAAAAGCCCCTATTGTTTTAATTTGTTAAAACATTTATGTCCCTAGTGTGAAAAGAGCCCGATTAAATTCAATTTATCCAGCATATTGCAATCAACCTCATAAGACCAAATGTAAATTTCACGAACTGTCAGACCACTTTCGCCACTGACATATAGAACTGGACTGCCAGTCCAATGCAAAATCGCACCTCAAAACTAAGACGACTTTTTGACATAAGATTCCTATCTCTTTCCCCCATCCGGCCCCCAGGCGAAATGCATATGTTAGACAAAATAGAATATGTTTTTATATATCTGACTCTTGTGTTCTTCCGGCCCCGAGCTGGTTGGTGTCGGAATGTTTTTTAACAATTACTCAAAATACAGGGCGAATTGAAAGGGGCTGTTTTGTGACAACTTATATTTATTTATTTTCTTTATTTTAACATACATTGCAAATAATTTAATGTGTTTTTATAGCATGAGTTTCCCAAGGTAGGCTTGCATCTGCACTTAAAATGGTTTGCATTTCCACTTAAAATGGTCTCACTTTTTGACCGTCGATTGGCAGTCCAGTTCTGTATGTCAGTGACTTTCGCACAGATGCAAGAGACCAGTTCATATGGCTTGTTGTGCTTTCCAATGAGACTTCCACGCACAAGCAGTCGGCGAACAGCGCGCGGCAATCACAGAGCCTGCGCAGTGCGCGTCATCGGTGCGGTGCGCTTTATGGAAAGGGTTGGGATGTGGAAAGATTCTTCTCTCTTTCCGTTCTCTCTTACCCCCTCGCAATATATTGTGGCTTGTGGGGTTGCACTAAGGTGAAACGTGAGGGGGATTAATTTGAATTTTTCTGGGAATCCTCTGAATTGCAATTTTGCAAAGGGTTTAATTTTTATTGGTTTGAAAGAATGAAATTAATTAATATAGATTTTTATCAGCTTAAGTAATACATATTTTTAAAATTATTCCTGCAAAAATTCGGAAGCACAACCCATTGTTTATACATACCTTTGGGACTTAAAAATTTTTCTCCACTTCAGGTATGAACAGCTGATAGTTATACAGTCTGCCCCAACTGAGGCCTATGTTATTTTATTGGGCTTGACAATAATTTAGCTGGTGCCTCGTGCCATTGCGAGCATTCTAAATAATTATAAATATGTAGTTTTCTCCTCTTTTTATTTAGTGGAGAATAAAATGCGATATCCTATTTTCCTCCTTTCATGAAACATTGCAGATAGTTGACTTCGTAATAATAAATTCGCAACTTAATTTAATTAAAAAAATTAAAGCAACATTTTAGTTGCCTCCCTAGTACTTCGTGTCCTTGCAATCGTTGAATGTTGTCGAATCTGTCTGATCTGCACCACACCACCATGATAAATTTAATAATTATTTAGCAATTGGAGAGCATTGATTGAAGTAACATTGATGACGAAAATAGCGGGAGGAAATCGTGTTGTATAATAATTTTGGTCCTTCTGGACCTGTCGGGGTCACCAGTTATTGTAGTTATATAAGTTTACCAAAGTTTACATAACTTTTTTTTATTTTATTTTCAAATTACATATTATTTTATTGTTTGTTTAATTATTATTATTGATTAAATAACTTATGCAGTTATTTTATTTTTGAAAAACAATAATTCATATTTTATTATTTGAATTATTTTATTGTTTATTCCTTTTTTTAAGCTTACTTTTTTCTGCTTGTCTTTTTAAATTCTTCAGTAAGTCTGATTTATTACTATTAAAAGTAGTCTACGACAATTTTTTATTTTATTTTTCCCCACTCGGTTCCGGTTGTAAAGTGGCCTATTATCCACTCGTGCTTTATATTGTGCAACAAGGGCGGTGCGTAGCCGATTGCGCACGCTAGCAGCAATAAACGCACGAGCGAAGCGAGTTTGTTTAGCTGCCAGCGTAAGCAATCGGCTACGCACCGCCCGAATTGCACATTAACAGCCTTACTTATAAACAATAATTAAATTTAACTAATTGTTAAACAGCTGTTTAAAAAAAATTCTTACTTATAAACATTTTTTAACGTTAACGAATAGTTAATCAATGCACTTAATCAGTAAGAGAGTAACAAAAACGATTGAATTAATTGATTTAAAAAAATACGTTATAACATAAATTTCTTACCTTCTCCTCTTCACTCCAATCTGTTGCTCGAACACGCACTATTTTTTTATTTTCGTTTATTTCCATTTCACAACACAAAACTCAAAGTATAAATGCCAATTTGACAATTTGGCTTTAAATTCTTATAAATTCCCGCATTCTTAAATAAGTTTAGTACTCCGAGAAGTATGTAGTGTTGCAATATCGGAATACGGTTTTTTGACTTTTGATTCTGTTTAACTAACTACTGCTTAAGTAATGTTTATGAGTGAAGAAAAGTTAATCATTGCTTAAAACTTTAAGCATTGGTTAACTAAACAACAGTTTAACATATAATCAAGCAATTTTTATAAATAAGGCTGTAAAGCACTAGTGGATAATAAGCCACTTTACAACCGGAAAGGCGTGCGTTTTAGTGGCACTTTTCCCTAACGCGTGGGGAAAAATAGAATGTGCAACTCATGCGCGATTGGCTACTTTACACCCTTGTTGTACAATATACTCTTACTCTGTAGTGATCTACTTTACCTAGAGTTTTACTTCCTCGTTTGAATTTTTAAGTTGTTTAAGGTCGCGTATATAACTATAACGTTTCTGTCGCGTCGCCACAGCCTATAACTGATGGCTATCCATGGAAGAGCGATAACTAATAAAATAATTTTCGCTCCATTGCCTTATTGAATAAAATTATTTATATTAAAATAATGACCAAGAATACATATTTGAAATAATAAAACACAAATTTCTTAGTTTATATAATTTTTTTCATAATTTCTCTGATAAATCAATAATTCTTCAATTCAATTTAAATTCTCTTTTAAAAGCCGCTAGCCGTTACATTTTATACTGGGAAGCTCGATTTCACCCCAATATAAAACTAGGGATTAGTTGGAGTGTATCACGACGCTCCGAGTTTGTTGTCAAATAGTCATATACATATATACATATAAGAAAATAAACATCCAAATTAATTAGTAAGTGGGCCAATCACTTTATTTTTATACTTTATAGGCCCTAAACATTGTAGCGTTAACAATATTCTTTGGTAAAATCCTGAAAAGATTTCTAAAGTATGTACGTATAGTGGTGAACACCTGCCTAGACGCTAATTCCAAAAATGCTGAAATTCAGTGCAAACCTGCACCCGAATATCCCTGGAATCGGAATTCAATGTGATGGTAGCAAGTAGGTATATAACTTGCAGTGGAAATCCACAAGTTGTATATGTTACAATATATGGTGATTGAAATTTCCCTGGCGGTTAAAACCTGCCTAGATCCTAATTCAAACAAGACTCAACATGGTGGACACCTACAGTGTGGAGTAAAAGTGAACAAATGTTTTCACAGAAAGGCATACATAGAGATCTGTTCTCTATAAGAATACGGTGAATTATACAAAAAGTTGTGAAAGCAACAAAATTTCAAATAATTCAATATAACAATTAACGATTTAACAATAAAAGTTAACAAACATTAAATCCAAATCCATTTAAAAGGCATTGACTCAGTTTTGCACCATTCGGTTTTTTTCGTCTCTATGAGTTTATAAAAGAGTTTTATCCTTCATTAACGCTTAACTACTGAACATTTTTTTGAAGCAGAGTAAAGTGATGAACATATTAAAATGAAGTCCCTAGAAAAAACTATAATTGAAAAAGTGATAAACTTGTCCAAAAAAGGTGGTTTTTAGGTTTTTTTTGCTGAACATAACATAGATAATTTCAAATCCAACATGGCGCTTTTTTATTTTTTTCTAATGACAGACATCATTTCCGGTCAAAATGAATGGACCAGCGGCATCTTCATGCACACCCCTTAAGCTTCCAAATGAGGCTTTTGGTAGAATCCAAAAGGACCAAGTACAACAAAGTTACATGCAGCAGAATATTATAATTTTTTCCATAAAATACAGTGGCACATTTTGTTTTTGCTAAGTGTATTTCTTTGTTTCGGAATATTGGAATGTTGGATTGCGGGTTGTATTTATTTCCGTGTTATTTGTAATAATAAATTCGTGGGAATAGTAAAAACGTAACAGGACGAAAGACTAATTTCAATGAAAGATGCCAACAGAAATCTTATTTTCGGTACACAGATCGTTCGCAGAGGCGATGTGGGATGGAATTTATTTAAAAGTTGCCAGTTTAACTGAAACACAAGGCTTTTGAAAGTTTGTGCAGTCGTTTGCACCGTTAATTAAAATTACCAAGTTGCAACAAACCGCACAATTAGTGTCTTTGTCAGTTCTCAAACTTTCCTTCTCTGCTTTGTATTCCAATCTTCTGCAAAGGAATAAATTCAGGAAACGCAGATTTTAGTTACAATTTCCAAAGGTGAAGTTGCTGGAAATTATCTTACGTGGGATATTATTTAAGCTTGAATTGAAATAACGAGTTCACTTTGTGGATGATTAAATTTTGTCAGCATTAACAATGATAAAGTTTAATTGATTAAATTTATGATATTTAGGTATATTTAGACTCAAATTTTACGAATCTATCGTGGAAGACAAAAAGAAAGCTCAACACGAGCGGTAGATCATTTCATTTTTTTTTATTTTTTTCAATGACCTTGAACTTCCGGTAGCGCCGCCAATACTTCCGGTCAAAAGGATAATGGACTAGCGGCATCTTCAAGTACACAAGTATACAATTACACAAGCTTCCAAATGAGCCTTGACAGAGTCCAAAAGGACAATGTACATACAACAAATTTATATGCAGGTGAATATTGTCATTTTTTACGTAAAATAAAGCGCCGAGTTTTTGTTTTTTTTTTTCGCTGAGTGTACATCTTCGGAATAGCTCAGTGAAATTAAATAAAACTTTCATGTTACTCACCAAAGTCACGAACATTACTATTTGTACTAGACACCAATACTGTTTCGACAAGGTACAGTTCAACTGTATAGGAAAAACTATGCCAGGCAAACCCTAACGTGTATGACGCAGATAAGAATATACACTGATAAAAATAACAAAAATAAAACCATACATTTGTGTTTCATTGAATTATTTACTTAAAATCTTTGATCAAAAATTTTAATTGATTCTAAAATTTATTCATTTTATAATAGAAGTTTTGTTCTTCGTAAGCCCTTTGAAACGTAATTTCAAAAAAATCTTATGTTCTTTTAATATGTTATTATACATGAAAATCTAGGTGATGTATTTTACTTTCTTTATTTTCTATTTTTAGCGAAAAAACGTTTTTTAGGAGTGTAATTTTTCATTCATGAACGCTCCAGAGATATTAGAATGAGTTCAACAGTTTAAGGAGGCACTCTGGTTCTTTTGGACATATTTTTTTTCTTCATAGTAAAATTAAATTCAAATTTTTTATATTTTAATATATGACGGACGATGTATTAAATGACATGAAATACATATGTTTGTTTCAAATTATTTTTATCAAGGTATGGCGGTGATGTTCCCGCCTGAAGTCTCTAAAGTGAGCCATCTTCTTATCTGGTGGGCATATTTTTTCAACTCTGGAACATCTGAAATAAAAATATCAAAGTGAATCACGCATTCCGGGTGGGAAAAACCAAAATGGTGGAAAAAAAAAGTGCCATGGCTTCTCGATGTCTTATATACAAATATATCTTATATTATATATCTTACAAAATCTTTTCTATCGGATTGGAATTGGAACCCGTCATCTAGAGCGTAGCAACCCGCCGTCAGAGCCCTCTTTTATTATAAGAATGGAAACTCTTCCCATTTCTAGGAACCGGCAGTGCGTGGCCTGGATGCGTGTCACCCGCGGCGCTGATTCCGAGTATTTTATCGAAAAAAAGCAAAACCCACGTCGAAATATTGCATGTATAAAAACAGCCGGCGCGCGCAACTTTTATGGGTTCGCCGAATTTACACAAATCCATGTCGTCCTGTGCGAAGAGAATTCTCTCATTCTCATTCACTGAGGGCCCCCTCTGTCACTTCCCGCGTTCTTCTATAAACAAACGAAGGGAATGCACAATTTTTGGGCTGAGATGAAGCTTCTTGTTATTTAGAAGTTCTTTGGTCATAGTAACGATTTTTGTAACATACTTTCTTTTAAATAGACCCCAGGGATAAGACATATTCATGTAAAAAAAAAATTAAATTTTTGATTTAACATTCTTTATTAACTTTTCAACTATATAAGAAAAAATAAATAAATTTTCTGATTACATTAAAATTATTTTTTACGGGTGTCAAGGGACTACTGATGGAAACCATGGCACCTCCCCTTCGACATGCAGAAAAACGTAAAAAATATTGAAAATTGTCAAACAGAAATATAAATTTCAAAAATTGTTCTCAGAAATATTCACAAAATCGATGGACCAGCAATGTGGATGACCACTAAGAATAATAATGAACCTGGATACGTTAATTGTACCTAAAGAATTTGGAAAAAATTAGGTTCCTCATTTTGCGAAACTTTGCTGGGCTTCCATGCCTTCGCAGGTAGTGACTACACAGAAACATTTGTAAATTAAATAAAAGCATATAACGTTCTCACTAAAAATGAAAAATATAAATGTATTTTTCAACATCTCACGGATCCAAACGATATTTACAATTAAGACATTGAAACATATAAAGTCAACAATAATAATAGCGTTAATAAGACAAGATTTGAAGTATTTTTGACATTTTTCACTAGTACTAGTATCTATAGTTAATAATAATATTGTGTTAATAAATAGTGTTTTTCAAATTAAAATTAATTATATGACCTTAATTTTTTAATTCTTTCATTTCCGATTTTTTTTTTTATAATTAACTTTTAAATATAAGAAAAAAGTAGATATATTCTGAATAAATAAAATATTAAATTGTATTAATAAACAGCGTTTTTATGTAATAATATAATTATATTATCTACATTTTTTATTTCTTTAATTCTTTACTTTCTTTATAATTAAATTTTAAATGTAAGAAAAAAGTATGTACAGTTATTTTTGTTTTATAGAACTAACGTCCTTAAAAGACTTTATTTATTCCTTAAATAATATGGGAAATATTGGTCTAAAGATGGGTTGGGTAATATGGCAGCTTTTTAGAAAATCTATGTTCCGACAATCATCTACATAGATCTAGATATAACTGATGTGACAGATAGTTTGGTCAACTTTTGAGATGTCACAACCAGGTATTTTGAAAGTAGAGCTTAAAAGACACAAATTAAAAAAAAAAAGTGCCATGGCTTCTCGATGGCACAGTAGACATGAATGTGTCTTATACAAGGTGGCGCAAAATAAATCATCCAATTTTATTTTTGTATAACTTTTTTACTAAATAAAAAAAAATGATTTTGAGTGATGGAAAACTTTATTAGGACCTTTAGAATTTTTTCTGTTAAGTCGAAAAGATGATATCCGTCAAGTGCCGCAAAATTAATCACACTATCGGAAGATGTTATAATTTTTGCAAATAGCAATATGCAAATATGATTGTCGTAATATTTTACATTTGTGAACTAGACAGCTTACAAACAGACAAGCAATGGAGCGCTATACTCCGCAAGAGCGTGGAATAATTGTGTCAATTTTTTTGACCAATAATCGCGTAATCTCCCGTTTTGGCGATTTGGCATGGCCAGCAAGATCGCCCGATTTAACCGCCCCAGACTTCTTTCTTTGGGCCTACTTTAAGTCGCGGGTTTATGCCAACAAGTCTCAGACAATCACTGCCCTTAAAGATAATATTCGACAGGAATGCGAACAGTTATCACCGGAAATCTTGCGGAAAGTCATGGAAAATGCGATAAAACGGGCATAAAAGTGTATCAACACTGGCGGCAGCCACTTGACGGATATCATCTTTTCCACTTAACAGGAAAAATTCTAAAGGTCCTATTAAAGATTTCCATCATTCAAAATCATTTTTTGACGTGACAACGTCTTATAATTCGATGGAGCCGGCTGCACGCATGAAAAAAAAAAATCGGTTGTCTGTAAAGTCGGTTTACTGACGATAGTTGAACGTGACAACGTCATAAGAAGCCGCAATTATCGTTGCTATAAACAATTGACACCACATTCACTTTTCACTGCACTTCATACTTGATGAAAATATGTAAATGTATTATTGTATAGCAGCTGTCCACGCGGACGCATCGCTCACTCAAGTAGGAGAGAGACAGATGTCGAACGCTGCCGAACGCGGAGGCCGATTTTTTTTATAGCATGAGTTTTCTAAAGTAGGCTTGCATCTCCACTTAAAATGGTTTGCATTTCCACTTAAGATGGTCTCACTTTTCCACCGTCGATTGGCAGTCCAGTTCTATATGTCAGTGATAAAGCCTAAGGAACAGCGATATCGCTCTCGGAGCGTAGTAAAATCCGACTAGTGGTAGTGAAGACAGTTTTTGTATTAGTCAAATAGTGACGGCAAGAAAAAAACATTCTTTAGGGGGGGCAACAAAGGAAATTAAATTATACAATTGTTATTAGAAATTTAATAAGTAATCAACTTCCTCGTTATTGATACTTTTTCTATTTAAATAGCACTTTTTTCAATAATTGAAAAATTTTATAATCTTTAATGCATAAGCCCCTCCGAAAATTCCTTTTTAACGCCGTCAATAAATATTGGGTTCCCTTTCATAGTGACGCAGATGGTTCAGCGCATTCGCCTCGCTTACTCATTGAGTACCTCTCTTTCTAGGGAACCAAAGGGAACCCAATCTTTTTTACTACGCTCACGTACAGGGATTTTACACGATACAGCGTTTCCTCAGGCTTTATCTTCAAATTTTTGGGCTGAGCTGAGATGAAGCTTCTTGTTATTTAGAAGGTCATAGTAGCGATTTTTGTGACATACATTCTTTTAAATAGATCCCAGGGATAAGACATATTCATGTAAAAAAAAAAGTAATTCCGCGATAAGGCTAAAATTTCATTACCTGTATATTTTTAAAATCGGTGTGACAAACGTTTTGCCACGATGGGAGTTATCACACCAAAATTTTCCTTAAAATACATAAATTTGCAAAAAAATCTTCGTCTTATTATTAATTTCCGTTAAAGTGTAAATATACTATTGCTCATTAATAAAAAAATGTATACAAAATTCTGTTATCAGGATACATCCTGGCACACCGAGCTTATGTTGTTATGAATGCACACTATCGATTTATACCTATATAAAATTTGAAAATCCATGAAAGTGCACTTTTAGTGTCACCGGCTCCCGGATTAAGGCTTTATAATAAGGTTGAATATAAATAAATATTCATAATCCTAGTTCAGACTTCAAATATGTACGTATGTTTAGAGTAATCCTTAAAATTTTGAGCCCAACCGCCAGGTCCAAGAACATAGTTTCGAGAAAAAATTTCTTTTTGTTTATAAAATTATAAATAAAATATCGTACATTCAATCAGCAATGCATATTCCATACATAATTCCATCTATCCTTGCTATATGGTACACGAAATTGGTGTATTTCGAAAATTGTTTTTTTCAAAACAAAATAAAAAAATAGTTCCAGACCTCCCCTCAATTCTAATTATATTATACCTTGGACACACTACCCGTCATTATGACGGTAGCCATCATTATGATACCAAAAAACCGTCTTTATGATGGCTTATATGACGGTTCAAGAGTACAGCAAAACACCGTCATTTTGCGCAAATCACGGTTCAGCGCCATCTGGGCGCGAGCAGCGAACAAGCGTTTTAAAAATTTTTCATACAAATTTTGGTCACGACTGGGGGATACCCATCGTCCGAACACCGAAGTTAAGCAGCAAAGTACTCGAATAGTACTTGGATGGGTTACGACACAGGTAAATTTTTCATCCAAAAGTACGCTTACTATACTAAAGTCTAGTGTGCCACACCGTCATTTTAATATTTGCTATATGATGGTTGCCGTCATTATGACGAATAGTGTGTCCAAGGTATTATATTAGTATACAATTAATATTTTGCAAAAGCTCCTTTCAATTACTTCAGTTGCAAATATACAGGGTGTGGCGAGGTGGGAGGTCAATACTGCAGGGGGTGAAAGGTCAGACCGAGACAAGCAAAAAATCGTATGGGTGGGATATGAAAATTTATTTACAAAAATCCTTCTATACAGAATATCATGACAATTCGAATTTTTAAGAAATTATTCGATTTGTTTCGCTGAAATAATAAAAACTTAATACCTGTGTTTCCTAAATAAACATTTCCGACCTTGCTGTCCTAAAAATTGTTTATTTAACGACTTTTTCCATTATGGTGCAATAAAGTAATTAGGTACCTGGGAGGATGTTTTAATTTCAGGACTTTTGCAACCCCTCTCTACCTTGGCATTTTGCACTTTTGGAAAGGTAATTATGTAGATACGTAAGTTAAAAAAAATAAAAAGTGGGTATGTTAATAACGTGAATTTCGGAGAAAAGTGGGGCGAAAGGTGAAAAATCGTGAAAAAAAATTTATTTTTTCAACTTCCAGGGGTGATTGTGGCCAAGGAGTTGGGGATAGGGGAGCGGTTTTGACCTTTTTGGAAAGGGCTTCGAAATGGTGATGTTTTGAGATCTGTTTAGGGTCCCTGCGATGCGCAGAAAAAAAGATAAAAATAGCCATATAAGGCAACATCATGATTTACGAATCACCCTGTGCGGTGCGATATGCCCCCCCCCCCCCCATACGATTTTTTGCTTGTCTCGGTCTGATCTTGAACCCCCTTCAGTATTGACCTCCCACCTCGCCACACCCTGTATACCTACCTGTGTTAAGCTCATACACCATTTAATTAAATTTCCTTTGGAGACGAAATATGTACTTACTCCTTAAGGGGAAGTTCTCATAAAACTCGATCCGAAAATTCGATTTTTTTTTATTTCATTTTTTGGTAGCCTATTATGTGTAGAATATATTCCTCAAACCGTTTGACTGAAATCAATTTCATAAAAAAATTATGGCATAATAATTCTATTTTTTTTTACGCGAAAATAGAGTTTTTTCGGTAGTGCGCATTCTACATCAATATTTTTTAAATGTGCTCCTATATGTACGTTTTATGGTAAGAATAACTACCTAAAATGCCACCAGATGTCCAATGATACGCTCTGACTGTGAAATATTTTAACTCAAAAAAATTGTTAGCAATATACTTATATATATTTATATTATATATTTTATAAAAATTGTTGGTTTTTTGAATTCGGATAATTTTTAAAAGTGCTACAATGGACACCGATAAGTCACCTTTTATTGAGACGATCATGTTACAACACTTATAAACAATTATCATGACGTTGTTATTCCTTGGAACAAATTTATTTTCGTACTTTATAACTTAATGAATAAGCGTCAAAAACTTTGAGTTGTTTATTTACTTCCTTCTAGGAAAAAAACGTTCAAGAAGATCACCTTATTTTTAGTCGCTTGATGAGAACCTTCCCTTAAGGAGTAACAGCTGTGCAACACTTTGAAAAAAAATGCTTAAATTTATTTTTCTGGTTCACTGAATTATGCTTTTTTTAAACTCTTGAGCTTGAAAAACGTGTTATTCACGTCGCTTGTTATTTATTTCTTAACTGGCAATGACGTAAAATATACATCTACTCGTTGTGCAAACTGAATTGAATTATATGTATAAGCCATCTTCTATATAAAAATTTAAAAATTTACGAAAAACGCATGTACCTAATTTCCATGATTCTTAGTCATCCAAACATCAAATCGTGAACCGAAAAAAGTTTTCGTCAATTGACGGAAATAAAAAAATTTAAAAATTTAAATTAACTAATTTCCAACGCAAGAGGTTACATAAATATATTTTATACTATATCCTAATAATATAGGTACTAACATTTTGAAATTGAATTTCTCTTTTTTTCATTAGTTCCATAGGGAAATAAGCAACCTTTTTTGAAAACATATTGTTTTTTTCTCAAAAACATTAATTTCAACTCAGCAGTCACTCAAACAATTTTCAATTTTTTTCAGAAAAATCCCGTTGGTTAACAATTGTTTAAATTAATTTGAATTAATTTGCACCGTAAAATGAATGCCTTAATTCCATTCCATGTTCTGGTTTCTGTTTGGTTGTAGGAAAGATATGAAAACGAGATCAATAAAGTTGCTATTGTATTCTATCTTCGTATTTAAGCTTGTTTTTGAAAACCTGATGTATTTTTAAAGCCTTTATATCCCAGCCACTATACTCCTAGTCAAATTTAAAAATAGTAAGAACACGATATCTGATGGGGTCACTTCCGACGGACAAACTTCCTTGTAAGTTACTAAATAATAGTATCAGCAAACAGATTCAAAATGATTTGTTAAAAAGTGAACTTATATCATTTACCATTTTCAAACATGTAGCTTTTAATACTTTTTACAAGTGTTAAGCAAGTAACTACACTTCATCGAGGTTGAGCTGGTGCAATTATGTAATTGAAAGTGCTGTACCCATTCCCGCTAACTTATATTTTATGCATTGGGATCACCCACTTGTTGCAAGCTAGCAATCAATAGCATAAATAAAAATTTCACTCGACAGAATAACAATTTCCAGTGGAAGGGCGGAGCAGACTGTGAGGACAATGAACATTAAAATGGAGTTTGAGTGGAGCACCCGCTTCCGAGCAAAGCGGACAAATGACGCGCTGGATGTAGAATTAGCCTAATTTGCAGTAGTGCACTAAGAGCGCCACTGATTGTGAGTGCGCACAGTTCCACGCGAAGGGAGTGAAACGGGCGCACCCCTATGTATAGTATGTCAGAGTTTGCTCCTCAATTAGGAAAAACTTTGTAAATCTAACTAAAAGCATTTCTTTAAAACTTTGATTGGAAAACTTTGCCAGTCGTTTGTCTGTATAAAAGCGGACTCGTTTAGTTTACTTCAACTGATTTTATCGCCCGCGTGTCTTAGCATTCATACGACAAATTGGTATTGATGCCTTACCCTTTGTAAACATACTTAAGTTGCAGATGCCAATCTAGTTGGACATCAGTTTTAAAAAAAAAGAAGGACATTCGTCTTTGTGCTTGACATGAAAAGCACATCTAGGTCGACGGTGACTACTATATCATGGGACTTGAAAGGCTCATGTACAGCATCAAGGGAGGCAGCATCAGAAGTAATTTAAAGTCGAAAAATAATCAAGCCTCCGGTTGGACATGAAATGATCCGTACGTCAGAAGGCAGAGCACATCAGGCGTACTAAATAATTGAGGGCATTCCAGGAAAAGAGGTAAAGAGCCTGAAGTAAATCAATTTGCATACATTTGTCTACAAACATCAGTTTTAAGGTACTTGATTTATTTCGAACCATTGGTCCGAACATTAGGAAATGGGATCACTCAACTCCCCTCTTGATTCAAGAGTGTTCTTCATAGTCTTATTCCCAGTTTTTTGGTTTGAGTTTAAACACCGTTTAAAGCGTTTTATCCTAATTTCTTCCAAAAATCTTTTTTATAATAATTTCATTTATAATAATTTCAGTTTGCAAGCGACTACAATTAGATATCCATAATTGAAATTCATAACATTCGAGAGAAATCTTCGAATTTATTACAAATCAAAAAATAGTTTGTGTAAGTTAGTAATGAAGTTAAATGTTCACCTATAAATTTGGCCCTTTTGAGGCGTTTAAATATTGTATTGACTTTTTATTGAATTTTTGCATCAGTGTTAGGGGAAATAAACAACAGGGGCGGTAGCCGATTGCACACTCAGGCGGCTCAGGCTCGCTTCGCTCGTGCGCCCATATGCCGCCTTCGCACTGACATATAGAAACTGGACTGCTGGTCCTGGCTAAAAACTCACTTCAAAAACGAGATCAAATTTAGACCGAAATCTAACTATCTCGCTCCCCCGTTGATACCCCAGGCAGACAACTTAATGGCACTTTATTCTGGTATTCGAATGAAAATAGTGCATCACCGATAAATCCATTCCACTTCATAACACTTTTTTCTTCGTATTAAAATTATTTGTGCTGAAAAAAAACGCAACTTACACAAAAGTAATAGAATAAAAACCAAATTAAAATCGGCTGTTGCAATAGTTTAACGATGACCAACAGATGGCTTCGGCACTTTGCGTCGCATATTTTAGATTATGTTGGCATATACGTGAAATGTGAAGGTTAGACAAAAGTAGCAACACTAACTTTTATATCTATCTCTGTTGTTCGTTGATACCCCGTTGATTATTTTCAGGGGCCTTTTTATGAAAATACTAAAAATTGAGCGAGATTCAACAGAAATCGATTTGTGACAACTTAATTATTTATTATTTAGATGTGTTTAAACATAATTGTGCGGGTTTTTAGAGCATTTTAATTGCCAAAATTTTCCTGAAAGATTTGAGCCTAGGCTAAAAATGGTCTCGTTTTTCAGACGCGTGTTAGCAGTCCAGTTTCTATATGTCAGTGCGCCTTCGTGTGCAATCGTCTTTTTTCCGCCCTTGTCACACAATGTACTATTAACACCCGAGGTTTTTTTTTCAAATGTTTAATTTCTGTTTAAGCATAGCGTCCGCATTGCGCACATGAACAGTTGAGCGCAAATTCTAAATTTCTAGCAATAACTAGTAGCAGCTGAGATATTTACTATTGCATTCTTGAGCTACGATTCCAAACACAGGTAAACAGACAGTGAGACTGAGACAGACATGATAAATAGGCCGACTAACAGACAGGAAAACCTTTCAAACTTATAATATCCCTTTTTTGCGTTGGTGATTACAGCATAATCACGCTCTGTAAAACCGAAAATAAATCAAAGCTTAACTTACAAAGTCATCAATTATAATACATCAATTTTGTTTAGTACAAAACCGAAGAATTTGAAATCCATCACAGTTTTGCCAATTTTTGGAAAAGTAATAGTTCTGGACCGATTCTAGAAGATTATATAACAAAAATCTATATTTTAAAACTATTAAATCCGTGAGTTGGAACGCTGTGATGCAGATGGGAACGATCCACACACTTTTCACTTCAATAATTAAAAAGTAATAAGTATTCGTACCTAGTTTTTGAATTTTAATTTAAGTTCGGTAAGTAAAATCGTCATAAATACAGACACATCGGTTATTTCTTAATTTGAAGTACCCGCGCTCTTTTTATTATAAAATCCTCCCATCGGGCATGCCTAACGATAAAATTCACCACGGGGAATTCTCTTTCGAAAAAGAAAATTGAGTTCAGTGGCGAAATGGCGGAATTCGAATGACGTTTCTCCCGTAGTCGGTTGCCGATTTTCGTGGAGGATGCGTCTGTCGGGGCGAGTTCCAGCGGTTTGTTTCGTTTAGAATGGTTTTCTCCACTTTTTGTGTACATTTAGTAGCACAATCAATATTAATTATTGTAGTGAATTAGGGTGGTGCTCGGTGCAGTGATGAAAATCGATTAAAGTTGTCGAGCGGTTCAAATTTTCAATGATTTGTGGAGTGCAGTGCGAGTTGTTTTGCCCGGATGACATCCGTCTGACAGCTCCAAGTGTCTGAATTTGGCTCGCGCTAGACGACTACAATTTGGATTAATTGGGAATGGAAAGTGAGTCTCATTTGAATACAATTTGCCCTTGTGTCATTACGGCCCCAAGAAGGAAATCGCTGCGTATCTCTCGGCCAACGCGCACCCAATTGTTGGCCTGCCCCCGGCCTGGACGTCGGTTTGTCCTTCACCTTCGCCGACTTCTTCGATTTTGCATAATTCACTGCCCAGGTCGAGAAGTGAATGAAATGCGATGCGCCCAGGTGCTAGGCCTTCGGGGGCTAATAACACTCCCTTCCGGAGCGGCAACTTTCGCCCGCCGACATAAACAAAACATTTCCTTCCTACGCAATTCCTCAGATCAAGTGGGTCGCTCGCTGGCCCCGTCTCGCAGTCCGTAGAAACGCTTCGAGCCACGGTGCAGTCGGTTTGTCATAGGAACAGCCAGCACTGGGGCTAATTTAATGCTTCTTGAGCAATTGTAGCGTCTAATTAAAAATCAAAGCACACCTGGGAAAAGGTGATGTCTCGTTCCTGCGACGAAGCTCACAGTGAATTCCTTCGGCACTCCGAGCCCTGCACAGGCTGTTAATCACCGCCTGACTCGTCTGCTAGAATGTCTCGACTTATTTGAAAGCAGGGGGCTGATTTAATTCTTCCCGAATTGAGGCGCTCGCGGAATTGTCAATGAACACTTGCTGTGCTGTGTAGCTCGGGCTGTACTTGTTTACTTCCGTTCTTAATATAATTTAGGAGGACGATTTTTCGCAATACAATCGCCTCTGTTTCTGACGTTAATTAGTTATAGGCAAAGCTGGGCTTTTTGTCATTTCTCGCGACGGAATAATTTTTTCCTTTCCACCGAGGTGTTGAGAACACACGCAAGTCTGTCTTTCCGCGTCAGAACTGAAATTCACTCCTCCTTATTTGTGGCTGAACTGCTTATCCATTGCAATGACCTCGAGAACACACTTACAATAACTTGGCAATAGAAAAGTAAAATTGACAAAACAAGTATACTTAATTATTTACGTTTTCTAGTTAAACTTTTGGTGGCTATGTTCTAGAATAATGAAAATTCCTTCATATTTCTGCTATGTGTTAACTAAATGTCGTCCCCAATATAACAAATGTCTTTGACAACTTCCCCTTAAATTGCTTGAATATTTTACTTATCTGGCCATTTCATTATAATTACATGGCTCTTTGCGTGACTGATTTGCAACAATAATTAGAAAAAATTTATTCATCTCGGGAAGTAATAACGAAAACACATAAACATACGAAAAAGTTTGCAATTTATGATGGACAGGAATGTCATTACACCAATAAAGAAACTATCGCAGATTCTTCCTCAGGTCTCGCCAATAGCCTTTCAAACCGTATTTTTCATTTAGTTGGGCTTCACTTGTAAAGACACATTTTTAAGTTTAAAAATAAATTTCCATGGAGGATCGTTTATAATGATCCTTTAATATAGTTACTTAATTCGTGTTTCTATCAACACTATAAAGTAATTTAATTGTTATTAAATTAAACACAAAATTCAACTTCATTGATCGCAGTACCGCGCAAACGGGTAAGCAATAGTAGGGCTGTTTGAACAGATGCGATAATTTCTAAAATTTTAATTTCTTTCATTTATATTTTCTTTTTTTAATTTACAATTCCTCTTCGCCTAAAATGAT
The DNA here is from genome assembly GCA_951509405.1 of Machimus rusticus. NCBI lineage: Eukaryota > Metazoa > Arthropoda > Insecta > Diptera > Asilidae > Machimus > Machimus rusticus. Next base: position 17,580,074 of record OX608050.1, on the reverse strand, counting down.
ATTTTATGGCACTTGTGAGTTTGGCAAACGAAATAAGTTTTTAAGTGTTTGGTAACTACAAACAGAATATATTTTAAATATTTTACGTTCGTCGTAGTGCTACGTGCTACTGAAAAAAATTTACTGTACATAGGTATATGTACATACATAGTTCATAGTACTAACGGTTTCTGGCAGAAGCATAAGACATTTAGTACAAATCAAAGGGATCATGAAGTGCTATAATATTAAAAAAGAAATAAGAAAAATGCTATTCCATGTGGTAGTTATTCGGTTAATTGGTGATAGGTTTTAGTTCGTTTTCTTCCCATGCAAATCTGAAAACTCCGGTTTTATCTACATAGGTACATACAATAGTCTTGCATAAGATCCGAATTACAACTTTCAATCTCGGTTCCCAACTTCACTTTTCAGATGAAGGTCAATTTAATAACCAGAAAAGTTCTCCATTCATGTGAGAAAAATATTTTATTGGGTATAGGAAATTGGATTCATATAGTTTGGTTCACTTTCAAGCATGTTTTATCATCCTGAAATACCTTATGTATTTCATATTATAATATTAGCTATCCAAATGATAATTTAGTTTTCAGCAAATAAGGAATTGATTTATGGGAACTAAATTAATAAAACATATTAGACGATATTCCCTTGTGCATACAGATATGGTAAATAATCCAAGCATTCGGGAAGTCAAAGCAGAAAATTTTATAATAGAGTGGAGACTTTTTAGCTCGATTTGCAAGATATTGAAAATTTGTAGTACCTCGACTCACTTCTGTGGCCATTAGAATTTCACCACGAGTTATTTCTATTAAGTATACTGGCCAATCCACATACAATATATTTTTTTAAATCATAGTTTTTTGCGAGTTTTATTAATTTTCTTCGAAATTTATTTAACTCAATTCCATAGAAATACTTATATATATTTATTGAAAGTCTTTTAATATTAAGAATCAGAGACTGTAGTCATAACGATAAAAAAAAAAAAACCAAATTAATTTAAATCATTGCTTTTCAATTCATATTATAAAAATATAAGGATAGTTATTATGGTCGTGGCGGGGAGGGGATGTCGATTTTTATTTAGTTTTTTTTGTTTGAAAGGCAATTTGATCGAGAGTGTTCTTAGCTATGATTCAAAAAATCTGTTCAGTCGCTTGAAGATCATCAACTGTTTTCTTGTTGATGAAGGGTTGTGAGCAACTTCCACAGGTGTGATCGATACGAAATTGACATGTAGTCTAATGAGTAGTTCTTTAACAGATATTAATATTTTTTCCAGTTAGCATAATTTGAATGTCTAAAAAACTAAACTTGGGTACACATACATATGTGCCAATGTCCCTGAAGAGGTTAACTACATACTACTTTATTTGTATTATTATGAAAGCTTAAAAACTAACTATAGAATTGCTTCTGACTCGCTCGAATTAAATTCTCTATTTTAGGCCCAAACTTTTGTAGCTTCCATTAATGTCACGCAGTTGATTATTTCATGCAAGTACAATTCATAAACAATGAGTTACAAACAAAAAAACAAATCCCGAACAAAACTTTTACAAATTTAAAAAAAGAAAATTATAGCCGATGCGGTCGGACATTTTCAAAAACCCATTAAAAAATCATAATTCGAAAACTGCGAAAAATCGCGGAACATACATGGGGGTGATTCGGTAACTCCTCAATATGAGGCACCTAAATATTACCTTTAGACGTTACTTCTCCGGACATAAATATGTACATAGATAGATACATGCACACATAACTACACTGAAAGAAAAATATAGTTGATTTTACTATAAACGCATACAAAATTAACTATTTATAACAATGATTTTCAGCCAATTATTGTTTAATAAATTTTACAAATTCAAAAACGTTATATTAACTACTAGTTGTGTTCCGGTGCGCTTTGCTGCCCCACAGCAGAAATTTAATCAGTGTTTATTGTACATTTCTCATAGATGTGAAGTTTTTATTCTAATGCTCGCAGATATACAATGTTTCTCGTTCTTCCATCCGGTGAAATATTTTTTTTTTCGCTGAATTTGAATATTTTTTTGTAATTTACTTACATTTATGCGTGATGATTTTGCACTCAAAATTTGTGTGTATGTGTTTGTCTCACAGAATTTCGCATTGATGCGTTGCAGTGCATCGCAACCTAGTTTCGATTTATATATAGCATAATGGATAGCGCGAAAATTATCACCGTATTCAAATATATCAATTTTCATGACAATCAGTTGAACGATACGCGAATGAACCCGATACCACTCGTTCGCACTATGTGGTTTACCGAGTTCGGTCGAAATCGCATAAACTTTCAAATTTGACAGCTCGCCATCTTAAATTCAAAAAATTCTGACAGTCGGGTTGAAATCAGCGACCCTAAAAACACCCAAGAACCAAGTATGGTGGAAATAGCTTGAGCTTTTACATTTGACAGTCCGTCATCTTGAATTTGTAAATTCTGAGAGTGCTGAAATAAGCGACTAAGTATCGATTTGAATGAAAATTGCATAATCATTACTCGTTTGGCGTAATTGAATGTCAAACATTCAAACGCACAGGTTGTAGCAAAATGGATAACGTGAAAATATTCACCGTGTTAAGATACCTACGTTTACAAATTTTCATGACGATGGGTTGAACGGTACAGAGGTTGATGTTCTGCAGCGCCATCTAGTGGCGAGTTATAGCAAAACGGATAGTTAGAAAATATTCAGCGTGTTCAAATACCTACGTTACAAATTTTCATGACGATGGGTTGAACGGTACAGAAGTTGATGTTCTGCAGCGCCATCTAGTTGCGAGTTATAGCAAAACGGATAACTTGAAAATATCCAACGTATTCAAATACCTTCGTATACAAATTTTCATGACGATGGGTTGAACGGTACAGAAATTGATGTTATGCAACGCCATCTAGTGGCGAGTTATAGTAAAACGGATAGCTTGAAAATATTCACCGTGTTCAAATACCTATGTATACAAATTTTCATGACGATCGGTTGAACGATACTTACACGAATGAACCACCAATAACACAATACACCAATCGCGCGCCACCTATCGGATCGTATTCTCAATTCTCACTATGTGGTTTACCGAGATTTAGTCAAGATACACATTCTGGGAAAGTTTCAGCTCAATCGGCAGTTTTAGTGTCGCATTACAAACAGACATTCATTTTTATATATATAGATGAAGAAAGTTGAAAAAACTATTTGAATTAATTAAGTCCACTACAACTATTAGTAAAATTTAAAATTCTTCAGTGTGAGAAAAAGTTAATCTGCTTACGACGAGAAAAAAGTTGATTTCCTGATATTGCCGACCGGGGCTAGGATTTTAACCTGGGGACCTGCGGATTGGGGAGCTGGGCTGCTCTACCCACCAGACGCCATTCCGATTCCCTTTTTACAAGCTTTTATTTACTTTCACCTGTCCCGGTGTCTGTAATGAAACCTTGCAAGTTAAATTTGACCAACTTCTCGGTTTCTGATTGAGCTGAAATTTTGCAAGCATATGTATATCGCGTGACAATGCAATATTATGATGACATGGAGCATCAAAAGCTTGTTTTAAAAAGAGTTTTTTTTTGCATATTGCTTTTAAGAAAGTGTATTCTGTGATATTCCGACGGATTCGAACCCAGGAACTCTGAATTGGTAACTTCGCGCGTAGCTCTACCCTCGAGCCACCACATGACAACGGGTTTTGAGCATTTTAACGTTAATAAAGCGATGATGGGCTTTGGGATTGACTATTTGTAATAGTTAATTTGACCAACGAAATTGTTAAAAATTTACAGATTTGTATGGCGCGGTATTTAAACAAATTTTTTGGTCAAATTAAAATTTATTATTTATCTGATGGAAATATTCCCAAAATTAGAATCTTCGAAATTAGAATATTTTTTCCATAATTTACTCACTTTAGCAACAATAAAAATAGTCTATAAACAAATATTTTGTCACATGTTTCAAATATTTTCCTGTAAACGATCTCAAAAAGATTATGTACTGCGAAAACAAATTTTATTGACCTTAATATTGTTTAGAATGGTAAGAATTTTTTTCATTTGGTCATAAAAAATTTAAGTTTTTTTACTCTGCACTGTATTACTTGAAGTAGGTATAATGGAAGTCGCTCTGTAAGGACTTCATATCGAAGTACCTATTAATCCCTTTGCATGTTGAATGTAATGTGAACATCTCAAAATCGCTAATTAAATAAGTGTATTTTCACTAAACATAAACAAAACATTTCAAGGGAACACCTAAATACACATGTTAACCTATACGTCCTACAAATTCAAGAAATGTGAAAGTGAACCTCCGGCTTTGCCGACAAATGAAGCAATCTGAAGTAATTTACATTAGAAAACGCAAAGGAATAACAAAATGTATAATTCGTTCAGTAATTGTGAATTAACTTGGAAAATGCGTGGTAACTGCCAAAAGTATGAGGCAAAGGTTGCATTGAAGTAGTAATTAAGGCGTTCTCTTTTGATATATCGTAGGTGGAATCTGCCTTTTAGGTTTTGTAGCTATACTAGCTGAGTAACCCGGTTTCACCAGGTGTATCATAAAAACTACTTATGTTAGTTGTATACTTCTAAAATGCTTAATATTCAGATTATGAAGTCTAGTGTTAATAAAATCTTTGAATGTAGTCCATCCAAAACGCATTTAGTCCATATCGGAATGGCTCAAAATTTATTTTTACTTATATGTTTCCATTATTGAGTGTTAAAAAAGCAAATAAGAGTACTAATTTTTTCGCTCTTTCATCACTGCTTCATTGAAAATATTAAAGCTGCAAACCTTACGTTGATTGCCTATTCGTTATAAAAATTATCATCTGCCTAAATGTTTCGTTACACATGTAAATGTTCAATAAATTATTGGGTATTAAATCAAGCATTCTAATTTTAATTGTGAGTCGTGGAAAATGTGGTGGCCATGTTGAGTCTATTACCTTGATTTCTAAATTTTTAAACCGGGTTCACGATCAGCATCTCCAAAAACTCCAAATACCAATATTCATGGCAATCCATTTACAATTTTACAATTTATATCCGCCATCTTACGTTCGCCATGTTGAAACTCTTAATTTTATGTCCATCTGTATATGTGAAATTGAAAGATGCAGTACCTACCTTCAGACAAAAAATGAAAGCTATCAAGCAAATTGTTTTGATTTGAATGAGCAACAAAAAAAACAACTTTTAAGTTTTTATGTAGCTATATAGGGATTTAAATTAGTGTCACAGATTTTCCTTTACATTAATTGACATGGAATTTCTTTAAATTTCATTTCATTTAGGATATCCAAATTATGTTAATAGATTCGAATTTAGTGGACTCAAAGAAGTACTTATTAGGTCTGTTCTTTGAGAAATCCGTTAAAAAAAACTGGTGCGCCACAGTGCGAACTGAGTGTTGTCAAAAAAACCAGGGCGCACTGGGTTTTCGTATCTCAAAGAACGAGTTCAGTGCAAAGCAGAGCAAAAAAGAAGAAGAAGAGTAGAATTGTCAGTTGTGTTTACGATTTTTCGAGAATTGAGTTCAGTTAAGTGTTTAAATAAAATAGAAGTGTTTCTAAATAAACAAGTAAGATTTATAGCATAAAATTCGGTGCATGCAAAAAAAACCGTTGAGAAAAATTACGTTTTCAACCGGTCGGGTATAATATTTCTCTCACTTCATTGACGGTAAATGAAACAAAATGCGTGCACATATAAATATGGCTGGATTTGAGAGCACATAAATCAATAAATACATCAATTCAATTTAAATTCAAATTCAAATGCCGCTAGCCGTTATAACTCGACTTCGCCCCAGCATAAAACTCGGTTTTAGTTGGTGCGCACCGAGACGCACCGAGTGCTGTCAAAAATTCTCAAAGAACGCTAAAACGAAAAACTGAGTCGCACTGAGACGCACCGAGTGCTGTCAAAAAGTCTCAAAGAACGCTAAAACGAAAACCCAGTGCGCCACGGTGCGAACCAGTTTTTTTCAGTTTTCTCAAAGAACAAACCTATTACTAATCACTTAAATTCGTTTCATTTCTGAAATTATTGGTTGTCATATTGGTTCCGCCATCTGGAATTTCCAAATTTCGAGCAAATTTCGCAATCAGGAGCTCCAAAAATCTCCAAATACCAATTTTCACTGACAAGTAACACTACCCAAGTGTCACTCACCGATTGGAACCAAAATTTGCACATCGGTAAAACAAAAAAAAATATTGAACCCGTGTTTTTTTATTTTGGCCGAATACGCTTTCTAGGGGTAGAAAGCACCCCCGATATGGGTAAAATTGATGGATTGGATCCAACGTGAACGGCTTATGAAATTCAACAGTATTTACAATTACAAAAACTTTGTTTTTTTTAACATGAACACTTATTTACGAAGACAGTTACGAAGTTCCAGAGCCCAAATTTACTCTAACTCTTGTTTACAGGGTCAAAACTTTCATAAATATCTAAAAATCACTTTTTAACTATTAAATTCTCTTATTGTTAAAAAAGGTTGTAATAATTTATTGGAATTCGTAAATCAGTGTTCATGTAAAAAAACAAGAATTCTTATAATAGTAAATACTGTTGAATTTCATAAGCTGTCTACGTTGGAAACTTCATATCCATCGATTTTTACCCTTATCGGGGGTGCTTTCTACCCCTGGAAAACGTATTCTGCCAAAATAAAAAAACACGGGTTCAATATTTCTTTGTGTTTTACCGATGTGCAAATTTTGGTTCCAATCGGTGAGTGACACTTGGGTAGTGTTACTTGTGAGTATATAGTGCCATCACTCAAAATATGAAAATGGTCAGACCAAGCCAAGCGTTCAGGTGTGACTGAGCAAGAAACAAACAAACTTTCTATTTTATATATACATATGTATACAGGGATATAGAGATGATTGCGGGACGAGAATGAAGTTTCTAGCTTTTCAAATGCAAGCTAAACCTAAACAATTAAAAAAAAAACAAAAGAAACCTTTGAAAATGTTGTGTATTTGTTTTTTAAATGTGTTTTGCTTATTCAATAGTGCTGTGCTTCACTGCTAGACTTTCACATTTCCTCTTTACAAAACCCTTTTGATTAAACTTTGATTGAATTATAAAATAAGTCATTAAATATATCTGTTCGATTTTTATTAGGTATGTAAAGTGATCCTACATTTACCTCAACAGGCCCAGTATGTTTATGAGCTATTCAGCGAACGATAGTTAAAATAGTTAGTAAATAATTAAGCCATTATAAAATTATTGTACAACATAACACACATTTTTAAACACTGAACTTTCTACAAATAAGGAATGCGATGTTATTTCCTTGTTCAGCTAAGATAAGGTTTTAAAGATGAATGCAACAATTGAAAATACTTAACAACATGTCATAAACCTTCGCTTTTTATGTTGTAACCGAGTGCTGCTTATTCGGTACTTTGCTTGCCAAGTTATGACTTGCTTACTCGTTTTCCACGCTAAAATGAATCTTCGCAGGACAGGATCATTACAATTGTTTGAAACATTTGGAGGGAATGGAAATATAATGGAATTACAGTACCCCAGTGCATGGAATTATGTTAAACAAAACCATAAAAATTGTTTTATTTCGGAAATAAAAATTACCTAATAAAAGACCATTTACTTGCTATTTCGACAATTTTTCAGATGTGTTGCAATGCAATTTAAGTAGAAGCGCTAATTTTTCTAAATTCGTTTGGTTTTGTGTTATGAATTTTTTTTGGAGATTTAATAATTTATTTAAAGATACCTACTAAGTAAGTACCTAGTTAAAAAATATGGGGTAAACGTATGGTATAAAAGAAATATAAACTGCGTAGCGTGAATAAAAAAAAGAATACTATCAAGTAGGCGTCTTACTAAAACTCACTCCACAAAAAAATCTAAAAAGTCGTTCCGGAATGCAAACCTATACTACAAATAGCATTTTGTAACTTAATTCCTTCCGACAACCCCATAAAAGAAATGGCAAAGCAGAACGTTTTTTAAAATTAAAAAAATTAAAAGTACCTACCTAATATACCGAGTTTCACAGAAAAATTAGAATAGATTCAGATACTTAATATTCTTGCGAATTCAAAACAAAAGCAAGAGTTTTTGTTTTTGTTTAACAGATATTATTATGATCTGTTAAAGTTATCTTTTCTTTTAACATATTTTTTTAAGGAAACCAATGATCTTCGACATAGCACAAGCATTAAGCATGCATCACATCGTTTCGAGTATTTTGCAGCACAATAATATAATTTAAGGTATTATTTTTTTAGATTGGACTATAGTGGAAAAGAGGCGGTGGGTTAATACAAAAATAACTTAACACAAGCATACAACGTATCATTTCACATGTTTATCGGAAGAACAAATTAATTTCTTGTTTGTTTTTCACAAAGATATTGACTGAATATCATGAAATACAAACGATTTGTTATGGTTCAGCGAGCAGAAGATTTGTGTGGTTTGAACTTGCTTTTCCAACAAGACAACGCCGCATACAAGTTTCTAAGACAGTTTTTAAATGATTGGAGGATAAAAATATTGACACAATAAGCTTATTTGCAAAAAGTAGGGCCTCAAACGATGTGGATAATCTCTGGTCAATACTTTCAAGACATGTGTACCCTAAAAGTGGACCGTACAATAGCGTTCAGAGGCTTAAAATCACTTTACAAAAGCGTGGTCTAAAATTTCCGTAGAAAAGCTCCAAAATCTAGTTAAATCAATGCCAGGATAAATGTTTGAATTGTAAAAGACAAAGGAGGACTCGCTTCTTATTATGAGTATGAATGTAAGTTTTTAGTCCTGATAGTTTGTTAAAATTAAAAACATTAGATGGTTTTATGGGAATTCCCACCTGAATTTTAATAATTTTGCTTCTTTCCAAATTTTTTTTTTGTAATCAAGTTCGAATCAAAATTTTTTTATGCACATGTATGTAACAGCCAATTACTATTCTAATGCAATATAAAATTGGGTGCTGTGACGACATTTATTTGAGAAAATAGCGTAAATGTCAGTGGTTTTATGGGAATTTCCACCACCGTATCTTGTTTTACCGTTATTTAACCCATGGCCTCAATCAAATAAACATGCAGCAATAATACGCTAAATAGTTTCCTTATTGACGTTAGCAGCACAATAAGTCACTTAATGCAGTAAGAAACTGGTAAAAAAAATATGTTGTTGTTTTCAAAGTTTAGACTTTGAGAAATATGCCTGCAAAAGGATTTTTCGAGACTTGAATTATTTTCAGAGTTACAGCTGTTTTTGTGACGTTCGACCGTAACGAATGAATAGCAGATTGTAATCAATTTCTGGCTGCCTGCACGTACCCTACGTCGCGTCGTATTTAAATTCTTTTATTCTCAATATATACCTAAATCTGAGTACCTATATATGCAAGGTCAATGTAACATATTTCGCTGATTAAAAACATGTAAGTATAACACACCATTAAATGACTCAGACTGCCCGAAAGGAGACCCCAAACTTTGAACTCGTTTTTCTCGAAACTATATTTATTGAACTGGGTTAACACGATAACTATATCAAATTCTAGTGGGCCGAATGCTTTGAAATTTTTTACAGATCTTCTTTAATATTTAGTTATCGCAGGACGAGAGCTTTTCTGAATTTTTTGTTTACTATTTTTAAAAAAATCACAAAACTGAAAAAATGAGGGAAAAAACAAATTTTTTTTTCACATGGTGGCCATTTTGCCAAATAATTTTTTTTTTTTCAAAGTCGCTCTGGCATTTTCTCTTTAAGAATACATTTGAATTTTGTATTTCCGATCACCGAGGGGGTGGGAATCTTGTCAACCCGAGGGCAGCTTTTCTTTTTGGAGTCCTTACTTTGCCGGCCTACACATACTTTTTTTCAAATTTGACTCTTTTTAGTTTTTAGGGTTCCGTAGCCAAATGGCAAGAAACGGAACCCTTATGGATTCGTCATGTCTGTCTGTCTGTCTGTCTGTCTGTCTGTCTGTCTGTCTGTCTGTCTGTCTGTCTGTCCGTCCGTCCGTATGTCACAGCCACTTTTTTCCGAAACTATAAGAACTACATATACTGTTGAAACTTGGTAAGTAGATGTATTCTGTGAACCGCATTAAGATTTTCACACAAAAATAGAAAAAAAAATTTTTTTTTTACTTTTTTGTATACTTTTCAAAGGTTCATAAAAAACATAAAAATCCCGATTTTAAAAATATTTAAGGTTTTTTTATTTATTACGCCCGAAAAAACACCTAAAATTTAACCGTCTAGACCAGAATACCTTAACAGCTGATAACTTGGTTAAAACAAAAGACTAAAAAATAACACATATAAAATATAAAAAATAACACATTTAAGCGGAAAGAACAAGTTTTCAAATGTTTCCATTTATTTAATATAACATTTTTTTCGACCCGATACACACTCATAATTCATGAAACGGTAAGGTAATTTTTCTAACTCTTCTAACGTTTAGTATAGAAGAGGTGGGGGCGATAGAACTTTTAAAGCTTCTGATTCATAAACAAGCTTTTAGAAATGTTTGAATCATTAACATTGAATTATGTTTCGCGAAGTTATAACTTTTCAAATATTTGAACAATTTTGTATTTTTTATTTTTTAATAACTTTGATTAGTGTACATATGTAAGTGTCGAAAGCAATGGAAAGAGGTATTTTTTGATTATTTTTCCTTCCTATAAAGAATAAATATAGTGCTTTGTTGTTGATATGTAAAAGAAATTACCATCCTCCTCTCACGGAAACAAAAAATAAGGAAAATATATTTAAACTACGAATAGACGAGAAAAGACAATATTTTTAATTCAATAGCAAAACTACATATGTATGCATATATGATATAAAAAGAAAATACAAAAATATTATACTTAACCTTATTTTTCAATTTATAATATCCAGTGATTCATTTGGACTGCTTCGATCCATTAAGTTTCATATTTTATCGATTCTATTTATGTGAACCGGGACAATACGCGTATGTACGTACATATATATTGTATATTCATGAATTAAAATAAATATGCGGCAGACATGTGCAATGAATTTCCATCTGAGAGAATTCCCAATGGATTTTATTTATTCCATTGATGAATTGATTAACTGGTTTTGGAATTTGCCTACAAGTTTATAGAATCTAAATAAAAATGTCTGGTCTTAATTAAAATTGTTATAAACGTTTCTGGTATGAAATAAACCATTTACTTTAATAAATATTAAAAGAATAATAATATTACATGTCTATCCGATGAAGGCTGACTGATTTATATAAAATAATAATCCACATAAAGTTAGCAAGACCATTGTCACGAATCAAATTGTTCTTGGGTCTTATAATTTGCCGGTTTTTAGTCGCTATAGCTGTGCTTTTAAAAATGTCGTTGTTATTTTTTTAAAAATGCAGAATATGAACTAAGCTAAGTACCATATGAAAAACAATTATTGAACAAAAAAGTATACAGAAATGTTCATTGTTTTATCGCTAATTAGTTGTGCTGATGAACAATTTCTAATTGTTATTTTTTTTAAATACAGCAATACAGCTCACTTCATAGAGCATATGAAAAAAAGCGGCCAAGTGCGAGTCGGACTCGCCCATGAAGGGTTCCGTAGCAGCGATTTATGACGTATTAAAAAAAAATTACTTACTAGATCTCGATCAAACCAATTTTCGGTGGAAGTTTGCATGGTAATGTACATCATATATTTTTTTTAGTTTTATCATTCTCATATTTTAGAAGTTACAGGTGGGGGGGGACACACATTTCACCACTTTGGAAGTGTCTCTCGCGCAAACTATTCAGATTAGAAAAAAAAATGATATTAGAAACCTCAATATCATTTTTGAAGACCTATCCATAGATACCCAAAACGTATGGGTTTGATGAAAAAAAAATTTTTGAGTTTCAGTTCTAAGTATGGGGGACCCCCAAAATTTCTTTTTTCTATTTTTGTGTGAAAATCTTAATGCGGTTCACAGAATACATCTACTTACCAAGTCTCAAAGGTATAGTTCTTATAGTTTCGGAAAAAAGTGGCTGTGACATACGGACGGACAGACAGACAGACAGACATGACGAATCCATAAGGGTTCCGTTTTTTGCCATTTAGCTACGGAACCCTAAAAATCACTGTTTAACAAAAACAAATGTTTCTATGTTTCTTTTTTTGCCGCTAATTAGCTGTGCTAGTAACATTTTATTCAATCTTAATTTTTTTAATTACAGGGTAATTATCATTACCTACACATTGAAAAAATCATCGGTGAATATCACCTGAGTGTTTTTTTAATTTTAGGGGCGTTTAAATTTTATTTTAACTGGAAACTTACTGTACCTACCTCAATTTCTATCCATAATTTTATTGCGAATCTTACCTACTCTAGATAGTTTATGTTATTTTTCTAATCGAGGAACTACTTGCTTTTTTATTTTCCTTTTTTTTCGAGTCCTTTAATTGCCCATCATCGGAATTTTTCAAATAAATGTTGGACAATTATGGATTCGTCAAATTCTTAACGCAATTTCACGAAAACTATTATTTTATTCTTTAAAAGCAAGACTTTTGCTTTTTTCTTAATTTATAAGGCTTGGTACCATGTGGTATGATACTCTTAGTAATTATTTTAACCTTACTACACACTACCAATATCAATTTTGCAGCGAGATTATCCCCAAATGCGTTTTTCGCAAGTGGCGTTATAATTATGAAACAGTCAAAAAACGTTTTTTCTTCTGAAAACGGACAAATTTAGAAGTAAGTTTACAATTTGTGAGTGAGTTTTCTTGATTCATCAGTTTAACAATTTTCCTTAAATATTGTATCCCAGAATTAAAAGTTTTCCCAAAATCTTAAAATTTTTGGTGGCATTTTAAATATGAAACGCACTATACATATATTATCTCTATATGTATGTATTACCATAGACATATGATCGCCTCTTCTTCTCTCTGAGTTGTTATCCGGGGTTTACGTTTCCGGGGGACATTATTTATTGTAGAATACTTTAGAAAATATTTGACTGCATTGAATACCATAGTTTTAGAACACTTCAATGATTTGCAATTTGACTGTAAGAATTTTTGTCCCTATACACTCTCACATTAACCTCACGAGCCTTAGTCATAAAAGTTGCGCGCGCCGGCCGTTTTTATACATGCAATATTTCGACGTGGGTTTTGCTTTTTTTCGATAAAATAATCGGAATCAGCGCCGCGGATGACACGCATCCAGGCCACGCACTGCCGGCCGGTTCCTAGAAATGGGAAGAGGTTGTTACGCTTGAACATCACATAACTTTTTAGAATAAAGTTGTGTGATGTCAAAACCTTCTATATATATTACAAGCCATGAAGTGGTCCGGTGCACGCACTCATCTATAGGGCAAAGTGGTCTGACAGTTTAAAGAAATCCCATTGAGTCTTATGGGGGACGTCGCAAAATTGGAAAAAAATTCGCGGCAGCTTCCAAACTATAGCTTCTATCGAAAAATGATTTTCACTCAAGGTTACTCTAAGAAGTTCTCCTTGTAAATAATGACACTTTTAATCACCTCTTCGAACAAAGAATATGAAATTTTCGAGTTTAACCAAAACTCAACAGAAAAGCCGGGCGCCGGACCACTAACAAATGTACGGCAGGAGAATGAATTGGCTCTGAACCGAACCGAAAAATCGAAAATTTCCTGTTTTTTCGGCGGAAATTCATTAATGTTTTTGTCCTATATACAGTAAAAGCCCCTATGGTTTTAATTTCTTAAGACTTGTAGGTCTCTAGTGTCCAAAAAACCCGATTAAATCCAATTTTTTCAGCATATTTCATCCATCGTCCATAAGACTAAATGTAAATTTCTCGAACTGTCAGACCACTTACGCACACATGCAAAAGGCCACTTCATGGCTTATTGTAATATAGAAGGTTTTGGTGATGTGGATTTGCTGATCGTTGTTGTATGTTTGTATGTATGTATGTATGTATGTGTTTGTATATATGTGTATATAAAAGATGTGTTTGTATATAGTGTATATAAAAGATCCCAAAAATACATAAAACCATTTAAATCTTTCTTTTCATTTATTATATAAGACATATTCATGTCTACTGTGCCATCGAGAAGCCATGGCACTTTTTTCTTTTTTTTCTTAATTTATTAATATTAGAAACACTATATGACTATATAGTTTTAATAAAAGTAATGAACCGACCGAACAATTCGCAAAAAAACGACTGCGTAGCTCTAGAAAGAGTTCGTTCTTAATTAGCTGCACGACCTAATCCAAATGCAATTCACTGAATCTTAAACTGAATGCAACTGATAACAGTTACTTATGGTAATGGATGTTGCTTTTGTTCAGGACTGTTCGAAGTTCAAATGGAACCACTAAGGGAAGTAATTTGTTTATGCGAAGGGATGATATTGCCATAAACCCAAATTTGTGTGTATCGTTCTTAATTACGTGCACGTAACTGTATCTCATATTACCTGACATTTGAGTAATCATATGACTTTTTAAAATTTTCAATCTGAGAAGTCGTAGAAGTGTGAAAGCGTCTGCGCATTTATTAACTAAATAAAAGGGTAATAAAAGTTTGTTGCTGAAGACTTACATAACTATTTGAAAAATTGACAAGGAATATGTGAAAAAGTAAGTTAAATATATATTTTCAATTATTATTGTTATTATTTGTGAATGATTACAGAAAAAAAATGAAATCGGTAAAATTTATGATCCTGATAAATGTATGGGAGCAAAAACCGTGTCTATATGACTCAAAAAAGAAATATTTTAGTAATAAATAACGCTCTCGAACTCAAACAGATTGTCAAATAGATGTAAACAACTCAAATAAAAAGTCATATGTCTAGGCATATCACTTATCAGATAGAGTAAAGTAGCTTTTAGTAATTATCCCTCAAGCGCGATTTCCATAAATTCCGACAAAAATTCCTTCTTGTGAACAAATTACAATTGCTTTCAATTTATATGGTAGGAATTTCACTAAATGATTATGATTGCTTTCAAAAACCAAATTCAATTTAATGAATTCGACAAGGCGCTTATCAGCAAACGATTTCTTTCCCATTCAAACAGTACCAGTCCAGATTACTTTAGCAAGCAGGCTATCTGTTGCTTCCAAAAATTAAAAATTGATTACTGAATTGGGAATCCAGGCCATTCCAATGTAAACACATCATAAACAAAGCGCGGAGGGCCCCGCATATTTGTGTATCGCACGCAACATAATCTAAAATCTTCGCTGCATCTGGCTCAGTAAGTTCAAGTCGCGCGTTTGAATTGTTAATGACCGCGAGAGCAAAAGGCTGCCGCCGCGCGCCGCGGTCTGTAATCAGGGCGGCAGGGCATGACGTAACGCAACAAGGAAACGCGGCGGCCGGCGGCGGGTGGCTTTAGGCTGTTGCTGTAGATGGCTTCGGTTGGGAATTCTGCCGATGACAGCGGAGATAGGAGACCAAAACGATATGAACGAACAAATTGACTGTGGCACAAAATGTCAACCGATTAAATATCGATCGATGTCGAAGTGGATTGACGCCGATTGACGGCAATTTAATAACATTTTGCCCTCATGGAAGATGGGCCACTCGGAGGGATTCTATTCCGGGATTGCTAAGCGACTTGGTTAGATCGAGCACGGTTCAATTTGATTTATCTGCCTCGGTCACAAGAAAAGCCGCATGGTGAAATCCCTTGAAATTTTTAATTAATTTTAAATTGATTGCATTTATGCGCGCCTCAATTCAAGGCAATGAATAGTCATTTTATTCATAATATCCACTCTTAATTATCGAACGCGCTAGGTGTTGAAGTGGCGCGATTAGTCGACGGTTATAAAATGGAAATTCACACCGACCATTCGGTACTCCGATTTTCATTGAGCCTTTTTAATTAATTATTAATGAAGCTATTGATGGAAACATCGTATAACACATACCACTGATAAGCACCAAATTGAAGACTATTCATTGAAACTACTTTCCATTAAAAAAAAAACTATTATAAAATATAATGCGGTCATTGATAAAAGAAATGTAAAAAAGCGGCAAATGACGTCTAATGCGTTTCTCGTGTTATATAAAAGCTGTCATTTACTCTTTTATTTTTGTGAACTTGTATGATGTTTATGGGCCAAAATACCTTTCAATGCAATTCGAGGAGTGGTTTTTAAAAACAACATTGGAATTAAAATTAAAATTGTCTTATTATTTTGTTGATATAGAATGGTAATAGTTTAATCTATACTACATATAAACACATTTGCAGCGATGGCAATTCGATCGAAAAATGAAACAACCAGCGTTACTTTACTATAAATTTAAGTTTTATTTATAAAATCATATAATTAAACTCACTAAGATAGCAATTTTCAACTTTATTACCAATATACATATATGTCCCATAAAGTTGAATCACATAAATATAATCAGTTCAATGAAATATTCTTAATAGTTTGGATCACTGCGTTAGCAAAGTCTTTTTTATAGTTTAACTTTTCTAATAATAAATAACAACAATAAATAAAAACTAGCGATTCAAGCTTCAATATTTAATTATATCGTAAATGTGCACTAAATGGAAAAACAAAAAGCAAACATTTTGTCACTGTCAAAACCGATACCTAAATATCTATGTATAAGAATAATAATAATGCAATTATCGTCAGTATTTTCCTTTCAACGCCGGCAATTCAGTTGCCACGTAATAAACACACGCACCTCACCCAATGACTGCGAAGCGACTAATTATAGCTTAGCTTATTCGCGGCTATAATTTGTTTTAAGAGTTACAATAAGTCCAACAAAATGAGGTACATTAAATTATAATACAGTCCCTTTAAGGTTTATTTTCATATACATAGTTAGTAACGCAAGGTAGTTACGATTTTATTCTTTGTTGGGGACGCAATATAAAATATTTTTTGAATAAAACCGTTTTAGGCAAAAAGTATATTTATTGGAATTGTTATAAAGTTCAAAACTTACAACTCTGATAACGATATTTAAGTACAACGCCATCTAGGAGATATTATGAGACGTTGCTGTTTATAACATGAGACTCATGCTGTAGGACAGCGATATTTTGTATGAAAACAACGACGTTATTAAGAAAGGCAACGTTGTTACTGTAATTTGCGGATAAATAATATAACATTTTTGTTGTATCGTATTTTGGTGAGTAAGAAAATAGTGTTATATTTATAAATTAGTGCATTTTTCACAAATTTGTACTGTTTCCTCATGAAAAGTGAAATTCACCCGAAAAGACTGATTTTTAGGCATCAAAAAGTATTTTGGCTCTTATAACGCTCTGGAAGTGCTGTTGTTAATCGAAAGAAAATTTACAGATATACAGGCTTCCTTAGTGTTATTAATGCCATTTGCAATTATCGCTCTCGAATTTTTAGAGTTGTCGTAGTAAACAATATTTGATTTCTCAAAAACTACAAATAAATTTAACCTACTTATTTTTAACCGACTTCAAAAAAGGAGGAGGTTATGAATTCGTCGGAATCTTTTTTTTATGTCTGTTACCTGATTTCTCCGTCAATTGTGGACCGATTTTAATAATTCTTTTTTTAATGGATAGGTTATGCCTCACAAGTGGTCCCATTTAAATTTCATTAAAATATTCCACTTCAAAGGGTGGAAAATTAGGGGATGACTGAATTTTATTGATTTTCATTCACTTCATCGCGCGATAATTTCAACAATTATGGATCGATTTTGAAGATTATTTTTCTGACAGGATATGTATCATTATAAGGGATTGACTAACAAATACTAAAAAACCAAAATGGCGGATTCTAAGATGGCCGCCTTTATAAACACCACTAAAAAGCAAAAAATAAAAATTATTAAAAAAAAAAAAAAAACCGCCTTCAAAAAACAGCTAGGAACTAAAAAGCAAAAAATAATTGGTAACATTTACATATACGATTTCCTACCTACTGATGTGTTTGAAGTCGGTGCCAAAGTCCAAAAATAACAATGAGCAATACTTATACTTAGTGACTTATAAAGAGTTGAATTAACAACGAAACGTATTTCACACATGTGTGTGCCCGTTTGGGTTGTATCGCTCAGCCTACCCACGCTCGCTCGAAAGTTCGTCGCACATGCGGGGTGTAGCGGGGGACCTATTTGGCTTGGCACCGAGTTCAAACACATCAGTAGGTAGGAAATCGTATATGTAAATGTTACCAATTATTTTTTGCTTTTTAGTTCCTAGCTGTTTTTTGAAGGCGGTTTTTTTTTTTTTTTTAAATAATTTTACATAAGTGTATTTGGGCATACTTTTTGATTTTGATTTTTAAGAACATATAAAACTTATTAATACGTTTCGTTTTTTTTTTATTCAAATCCATGCACCATTTTGAAGAAACAAAGAAACAACTTCAAAAAATTGGTTTATGTGTATGTTGTAACAATTATATTATTATATGTACATATAGGTATGTGTATTAATGGATATTGTACAGTGATTTTTATAACAACGGTCAAAGAATACAATTTAAATTTTTGATAACAATTAGCCTTTTGAACTCAAACTGTTGTATCTAACATACTTGTGTATGTGGTATGTTCATGGGGAAACAGCAAAACTGAATTTTAATCTCCTCGAAAGGGAAATGTTTTTGCTAGTGAAACAAAATTTAATGACAACCTTAAGAGTAATTTGATTTTAACAAAAGGTAGTAGAAGTTCATATTAATTTCGACTTGAGGTCTGGTCTGTTAATTTAATATCTAAAGTAAAGCCACAAATTATAATCAACCTAATATATATGTACCTAACCATATGCATATGTAATTAAACAAATAACGGGCCGTATTGAAACGAAATATTTTTTACATTATAATACAGTTCCGTTCGAAATAATAGCAGTCTTCAGTATCCACATGACCATGAATTTTGTTTGTTTGTGTATGTTCTCTGGAATTGTTCCTACCTCATGGTTATAATAAGTATAAAGTCATTAAATTAAAAATGCAAATTTAGCTGAAACAAAGTAAAAACAAGATAACTTCGTCATGATTTTTGTTAAGAGTTAGGTACATATTTTTACAATTGTATACATCCAAATTATTTTAGTAAAATAGAACCGATCCAAGCATTTTTATGAAGTGCAGCAAAATATTAAAAAAAACTAATTAATGCAGTCAAAGCATGTAAAATTTAATTGGATATTTTGCTAAAATTATTTCGAATCATCTTAAATGGAAAACAAACCTGAAAATTGTGGTAAGAAACCTGTTACTTCAGAAAAAACGGATTAAAAATCGTTCATTTAAGAACGTAGTCTGGTGTTCAGGCTCGTTTCGGACCCTTATTTCCGGAATTTTTTTTTTACAAAAAGAAATACAATCATTTCAATTTTTTACATGTAATTATTGACATCGTTAACTAAGGGAAAACATTTTTTTACTTTTACGCCATTTTATAATTGCCTGTTTTTTTTACCTAAAATAGACAACTTTAAATGGAGGTGGTGATTACGTCACTTAGAGTTATTCGAATTGCCTTCGACTATGTGCTATAGCTTTCTAAATATTACATATTTCGGTGTAAAATTTTTACAGTATTCTCTCAACATTTTATACTTTCGAAATATATAAAAAAAATCGATTTTCCGAAACTCGAACACCAGACTATGTCCTTAATGAAAAAATATCGTGAGCGAAAGTACCATCAGAAGACGTTTAGTATAGAAGCTAGGTTGCGAACACGAAATCCGCGACCCATAGACATAAAATTAATCGGCCAATGTTTACTAAAAATCATCTGGTTTGCCTTTGGGGGCTTTTGGGGCTCGATGAAAGAAAAATTGTATTGTGGTCAGTATATGCTATTTTTTTTAACATATTGCCGGTGACCTTTTGGTCCAAAAAGCACAATTTTTCATTCGCTAGTTCACAAAATGAGTCCACATGATTCTTAGCCAACTTTTACCGATGAATTTTATGTCTATGGGTCAATCAATAATGAGACCCATTTTTACAAGCTTTTATTTAGTTTCACCTATCCCGGTGTCTGTAATGGATTCTTGCAAGTTAAATTTGACCAACTTCTCGGTTTCCGATTGAGCTGAAATTTTGCATGCATATGTATAGCGCGACAATGCAATGATGACATGGAGCATCAAAAGCTTGTTTTTATAAAAGTTTTTTTTTTTTTTTGCATATTGCTTGTTATGAAATATTTTGAAGAAAATTAAAACAAAACAATAGATTTTTGATAAATTTTACAAAGAATATTCGTTTTGAGACTTTTATGTGATAGATAAACGCAATATTAGACTTTAAGGGGTAATATCACCTTGTGTTCTCTAAATTTTACGTGATTTTTTGAGACGTCTCACGGACGATTGGAACTAGATAGAGATATGAGATTTTGGGCATATGAAAGTACTGGTCTTTAACTACAAAACATATGTTTTATTTTATTATTATTATTATTTATTATTTTACGATACAAAATGGCGGCATAGCAAGGAAAACAAAAAATTTCGGACTTTCGACATGGGCGTACCGCTACAGGTCACAATTTTTAATCTGGAACAAAAAACTAAAAAGTTTCTTAAAATATAGTTCAAAATCTAGTGAATATCGTAGGATTTTTTCGAAATATTGATTTTTAAGAAAATGGTGTTAATTTGAAATTTATTTTCTTGTTTTCTCGAACAACATTTACCGAAAATCGCTTATAAAATCTATAAAAATCAAGTTATCAAAAAAATCATACGACATTCACTAGATTTTGGACTATATTTTAAGAAACTTTTTTGTTTTTTGTTCCTGATTAAAAATTGTGACCTGTAGCGGTACGCCCATGTCGAAAATCCGAAATTTTTTGTTTTCCTTGCTGTGCCGCCATTTTGTATCGTAAAATTAAAATAAAACATATGTTTTGTAGTTAAAGACCAGTACTTTCATATGCCCAAAACCTCATATCTCTATCTAGTAGTTCCAATCGTCCGTGAGACGTCTCAGAAAATCACGAAAAATTTAGAGAACACAAGGTGATATTACCCCTTAAGTGAAAATTTGAAATAGAAATATCGTTAAAACATGTACCACTTCTCACGGAAAGGCCTCATTAATTTCCTACCCAACATTGCATTCAGTCAAGAAAATTTAAAACCCTTAGAGGTATATTAGCTTTCATGACGGATGACGTTCTCATAAAAATAAAATATGCATTTATCTTGAGATTGAAGTTTTAATCATAAAAGGTATCCCTTGAAATGATTAATCCTTTAAAATAATTTGGACGTTTTGTTTCGCAGCACAGCATATCATAATAATTTTTTCATTTTGCGCGCGTGCGTCTTCTTAAAAAAAATAATTAAGGTGAACTATGAAGTTAAGAATTTACAATGCTGTCAATGTACATATATGTATATCCCCGAGAGCAGTTCAAGTAAAGAAGTTTTTGTTATCATAAGAAAACTCTTTGCTAAATCACACTCATACTGTGTGGATTAAATTCTTAGTTGTGTCAGTAGAGCTCCTTCCGCTTAATAGCTGAGGAGTTCAAAACTCCCTTTTACTTGAGATGCTATGCTCCGAACCCCAAGTGAGTTGACGATAGTGACCTTTTTTTTTCTTTTCGTAATATATAATCTCACTTAAGTGGAGTATATGATTTAAAATGAAATTATTGCAGGGCATGAATAGGTCAAATTGAATATCTCAGAACTCGCGTAAGTTTCACAAATATTTACTTTGGCAGGTTGTGCGTGGATGAAATAAATTTTCCGCTCAACCTCACGAAACTTGCGAGCAAACACTGGAAGGCATCTATTTGAACTTGATATTGTGTTCGAAGAATATTTTAAGACTCTAAACAAATATTAGTAGGACAAATTATCGGGAAGAGACGCACTGCGGGAATAGTGCCGACAAAAATCTCCAAGACCTATCCAAATAGAACAACGAAGAAGGAGTTCTTGCAGCAAATTTTAAGAACTTGGAAAATCGGCTCGCATCTGAAAGGGTTCACCCAATTCCGATGATTGAATTTACGATCTTAGTGCTGCCCAAAGAAAAGTCAAAAGGTGATCGAACTGCTCGTGGCAAAAGCTGCAGAGGAAACACTTCTAATCCTTCGTCGAGAGCAAATTCTCCTTCAAGACCATAAAGTCCCCAAACGTTGCTTCTCGCAGTTGTCGAGGAGTTAAAGCAGCAAATCCTAATCAGATAGGTTTCAATAACAACCCGATGCGGAGAATCTGGTGCAAGAACACGTTCAAATAAACTTCAAAAGAGTTTTCTTATTTTTCTGCAAGTTCCTATATTTGTGCGCAGAGCCCCAAATTGTTCCTGTGCTCCGAAATGAAAATAAACGCTCCAGGTTAAGAATATATCCTCCGCACTACATTAGAGTCAACTCGTATATGGTGCTCGGACCGACATGGGTTCAATATAAATCCTTTTCTGGTCCAAAATACGATGACCATCCACCCCTGACGGACCCTCCCCTTTCTTTTATGAATGCGGGCCAAGAGTCGTTAAGGCTCCTTCCTCGGAGAGCTCGAGGTAAGTCAATAGTTTGCTGGGAAAAAATTTGTGCGGATAGATGTGGTCATTTGAGCTATTCAGCAAGCGATTTACATTTTGATGATATGGTAAAACAAGGAAGTTCGCTAGGCCTCGGGGCCTTAACTTATTCATGATTATTTTAGAACTCCGAAAGATGCTATGCTCGTCGATATTTTTATTAAGCCTTTGAATATCTCGAATTGATAGAGGTTCTCAATAAAATGTGACCTTCTTCCATCATACAAGCGGCATTCTAGGGTTATCGGAGAAATATTGATTTTGTTGAATTTTATGTTACTTCTAGACTTACAATTATTTTTCGAAAAGAAAGTAGTTGTATAAAAATCAAAACGTGCAGCTAATTTGAAACGGAAAATATCATGGTTTATCAGTACTACTACTACTGTCATTTTTATTTTGGATCTAATTTGGTCTTCTCACGGACTTTGATAAAAATAGGAAGGAACTGTCATTTAAGGTCAACGAACATGCAAACAACTTTTGTTGCCAAGTCCTTACACGAACAATGCGTGCTTGTCTCAGTCCATAAGTCGAATAAATAATTTGCTCTTAAAGAATCATTCTGGTTTAGATGTTCAAAATAAGGGCTAGTTTTGTAAATTGAATGTATTATTATAGATATTGATATAAAATTTGTTGAGCTTAATATATATACTCTCAAAATACATAAAACAATGTTTTCTTATTTATACACGAAAATAACAGACAAACGTAACTGCTCGAAAAGTAGATATGTCGCTAGGGGCGTTGATATCTCGATAACGGCTTATTAAAAACGAAAAAATCAAAAATATTTAGATTCAGTATGACTGTGGCTTTCGCGCATTCTAGGCATATTCATATTTATTGATAAATAATAAAATAGCAGTGATTTAAAACAAAAAATGCAAAAAACGAGGTTTTTCTTCACTGTTTTTGGCCAAAAGAAATAGTAAAATTTAAATTTTTAATACGATTCTTAAATGCGCTGAAGCTATTCATGTGTTAAATATGTGGTTACAATTTTATTTTCAAATAAAGATCGGTTCAATGGTTCCGAAGAAATCGCCGTCGCCGACCGAAAAAAGGTTGTTTGAGAAAAACGCGTTTAAATTGTTAAAAAAAAAAAAATACAGAAAAGTCTTAACTTAATCATTTTACAAAATGCCTATTGTGGCTACTTTTAGATACATATGCTTCCGAAAAATGTAAAACAAAAAAAATTAATTTCTTGACAACTCAAAACTAGAATGATCCCTTAATACGTTTATTATGAGGATTTTTGCCGAAAAAAAAGAAAGTGGGAGAAAAACATTCACATGTTTCCAAATTATAGTTGTGACACTAATAGCTGGGTTTTTTTTAACAACGGATCTAGCTCTGGGTTTACTAGATTTTTTTACATTGAATTGAAATTTATGAAAGTAACCAAATCGCAAAAAGTTTAAAATCGCAAATCGCATTAAGTTAAAAATTTGACAGTCCGCCATCTTGAATTCGGAAATTCTGACAGTCGGGTTGAAATCAGCCACGACGAAAACCCCCTAGTGGCAAGTTTGGTGGAAATCGCATTACCTTTAAAATTTGACAGTCCGTCATCTTGAATTCGGAAATTCTGATAGTCGGGTTGAAATCAGCGACCCCGAAAACCGCCGAGTGGCAAGTTTGATGCTAATCACATTAGCTTTAAAATTTGACAGTCCACCATCTTGAATTCTGAAATTATGACAGCCGGAGGAGGGAAAGTGTTTCACTTTTTCGTCTAATCTAGGTCAATTTGCCCTACCTTCGAAAAAAAAAACCTTTAAGTTAAACGCATGTTACTATATTACGAGTACAATTTCTCTTAATGGAATTGCCGAATAATCCAAGGAATTGGTCATCATCAATTACCATTTACAATTCCTTGTACTGGAATTGAAAAATTTTTCAATTCGAGTACATACTAGGGAATTTAACATATCAATTACAAATTACAATTCCAGGGAATTGTAATGTAATTGAATTTACCCAGCTCTGCCTATTACTTTAACTTTATTTCATTTCGCCAACATAAATTCGAATTGCCTGGATTTATACTTACTTTGCGTTAAAAAACTTAATCCAAAAATTTATCTGGTTCAATATTTGAAGTTTGTATGGGCAAGTATCATGACAATTTTATGCGTTTTTCAGTAAACTTAAAATCTTTCCTTTTCCTAGGAAATCTAGAGCCCGATCAGTTGTGAAAAAAAAACACAGCTGTAGGCACGGCAGCGTCAAATATCGATATCGCATAAGTAAGTCAAAAATAATTTGGTTATATTGAAAAAGTGCCATGTTATAAAGTAATTTTGATTATATTTCATTTTAAGAATAAGGTGAATCATTCTTATTTAAATTTTGGTCCAATTTTTGTTCACGTGATATGTTGTACTCAAGATGAAAGTAATTCATCACTGGGAAAAGCACTCCAGAGTTTTAACTTGATTAAATTCAAGAAATATTGATGATTGAATTGAAGCTCATAAGTCTGTCTAAAGGCGGGGGGAAACAAAAGTATACGACATGAACGAAATTGTTTTGGATTACATTAATTAAGCCTAATTCATTTCTAGATGGAGTAATGTCAGTAAACAGTAGAACCTTTGCTAACTGAATTAGGTCTCTATAACGGTGACTAGGATAATCTTACATCCTGGTGGTTAGTTACTTTTATTACTCCAAAAGAGAACTTAGAGGGCATCCCACGGAAGAAAATTACCTTTATCTAATTACAGTCACAATAAATTGCAAAAATGGTATAATTCTTGAATTAAGAAGAAAAAGACGAGAGCGGCGGAAGGAAATTGTAGAAGGGTCGGCCCAGCCTATGGATGATAAAACAGCGAATGAAGGTGGGCGCGGCATCCAATTAGTGTCGGGACTAGTTCCCGATAAACAACGAGCTGCCCACCTTCTGAGCTTCTTACGTTGGATTTAATGATTACCTGTGAGTCGAAGCCGCCGAACCGAAAGACTAGAGCAGAGTGTGCGAGGGTGGAAATTACAAATGAACCATTCCATGAACAGAAGGGTCAATAATCACGTGAACGGTTCGAGTAATGAGTGCGTGCAACTGAATCCCATCTGCTCTGGGAACGCTCAATCTTAAGCCGCTTGATGTATGCGCAATAGCATTCTCCTCAATCAGGGTGCACTCATTATCTTGGCGTGTTCCTTGTATCGACCAAGGTAATGTGCAGCCACTCCCCCGCCAAATTACCTTCCGCATAATTTTTGACCTGGAAAGTGCCTCAAGAAGTCCCACAAGAGCCCTACACAGACCTACAAAATTGACTTTTTTCCTTTTTTGATTTCAATGCTGATTTATTGGATTTTGGAACCTCCTGACGAATCTGAAGTCGCTTTGTTTCTATTACATTAAAATTTTTCACCATACACATTTATAAACATCAAGCAAAACAAGAAGAAAACCGGCAAAGTGCGAGTCGGGCTCGCACACCGAGGGATATAACTACAAATTTACGGTTTTCGGATTTTTCCCTTTACTTGTGTTATAAGACATTGCTTCTTGCCAAATTTCATGATTGTAGGTCAACGGGAAATACCCTATGCATAAGCTGTGTTTTTTTCACAGCGGATCCGGCTCTGGGTTTACTACGAAATTTTGCATTGAATTGAAATTTATATGAATAGAAACCCATATCATGAACATAAAATCGAATTGCCTGGATTTATTTATATGGTTCAAGCTTTAAAGTTTGAATGGGCAACTATCATGGCAATTTGATGCCTTTTTCGCAAAACTTAAAATTTGTTATATACATACACTACTCCAAACAATTAAGGGAACAAAAAAAAACTCTAAATTTTGTAGTGATTTTTGACTAGAAATGATCGTATTGAGGATCTAAAACAAGCGTCTTAAAGCTCCAACCCTCTAGTTTTGGAACTTTCAGTGAAACAATTTTCAAGGCCACGGTTCTCTCGCAATCCAAAGAAATAGAGCCCAAAAAAATGTTTCAAAATTTTTAGTATTTTTTCTTTCGGTCCACGGACTCGGCTAATTTTTTTTGGATTTGACCACCCTATGGACCAGATAGCCTGTCAAGTCAGCTTTAATTTAATTTTTTCAAATCCTTGTTACGTTGATACTCAATATCCATTATCCGATATTTAGCGAAAAAGGAGACATTTGTATTCAACCATCGATATCTCAGGAACCAATGATCGTACAGGAAATGTAAGCGCAGTTTCGGAAACTGGAATAAATTTCCTAAAAGAATCTGTCAAGGCTTTTAAAAAAACAATTTTTTTTTAACCGTAATTTCAATTTAAAAAATGTAAAAAAAAAAGTGACTTTTTCCCTTGTTTTGGTAAATCGACCGCGTTTTTGCAAATACTGATGGAAAGGTTAAGGTTTGTGGATTTTTTTATAAAACTTTGATAATTCGGGCAGAAGGAACCGTCCAATGGATCGCTCTGCGGATTTGCAGGACTATCGGGGGTACACTGAGGTGCAAAAAAAGTAAGTAAGTATTAGTTTTATTAACCGAATCGTTATTATCACGAAGAACATTTTAAAATACCCATCGACCACTTGCGAAGTTCTGATACGAAACGTTTATTCGGTGCCCAAGTTTTGTCCAAGTTGCGAATAGTAACACGGAAGTATAGTTTGTATAAGTTTTTCACAAAGTACGTTATGGTGTTTTGTTTTTTTAACACCAAATCCGCACCACAAATGTAACAAAAACGTTCGCGGGAGTTAACAGATTTAAACGAAGCCATGTTTAAAGTATTAGCGTTAGTATGTACGTACGATTTATAAAATTGAACTGACGTTAATTTTACCCAAAACTTTTTATAAAGAGTAGAAATGAGAATCTTGGCTGATAAACTAATGACTGATACGAGTATATAGTGCTTTTCAAAACTATATCACGACTTACATATTTGCATTTTGTTAATAGTCTACTGGCAGTATTTTTAATTCATTCGAATAGCAAAGACAGTAAATTGAAAATACATCAAATGTTAATATAAAACCTTCAATTTTTTAATCACGTTGGAAAAAATATAAAAAATTATTACTGTACAGATTTCATAACTGTATCACCATTCGTCAAATTGTTAAAAATCTTCTTAAATTGTGAAGAAATTTTGAACTTTAATATATTGTTGGTCCTTCTCGACTCTACTAATGCAAAAAGTCTGTTCGGCAAAATTTCAACGAGTTTTTTTGATAGATTCTCTATAGCATTTTGGTATGACGAGTAAAATGGCTAATCCAAAATGTCGTTCAAAACACGATTTTGCTCCCTACTTATGTGACCGGCAGCGTTGTTTTGTTGAAAAGTGAATCTTCTTCTTGATACGTAGCTAAAAACAGTAGGAAATTAATTTCTAAAGCACTAATTTATTCAGTGCTATTCATTCTGGTTGAAGGAAAGGCCGATGGAAGTTTTTCAGGCAGACAGTAACTTGGCAAATGTTGGACTTTTTGTATTTGCGCAATATCGAGAATCTGTTACAATTGTCTTCAGCTGAGCCGTTGAAAAACTGGGAAAGTGTCGAGTACACAAATGGCCCTCGCAGTTAACGAGGACGAAAAAATCCTAAACAGATGACAAATCAGCAAGGACCTGTTCTTTCTGGGCTAGGACGCAAACGAAACCAAATTAAAAGCATGGGTCTAGGAGCCATCTCAGATTTCTGTCGAGCTCAATCAATAAAAACTTTTGGAAAAAGGAAAAATTAATTTCGGTTGCCTTTGTTTGGAGCCCTTTGCGTCACCCGAATGACTTTTATTGGGAGCCCATGAATGGCAGTGGAAAACAATTATTTTGCATGATTGTGGCTACTGTTGGGGCGGCCGGTGGGCTCTTAGTGGGACTAAGTCCGCAGCAACCTTTTTTGTTTTGTTGATTAATTGCAAATAATAATGCTCTCGACGTGCGGTACTGTGATGGTTCGATAAATAACCCCATATACATACATATATGTATATGTACTATATACATACATATTCATGCGATTCAGTAGGACTCAGGATTATAAATATAGGAGTTTCGCAATTTGGGCGAATTTCACACAAAGGCTTATGTTGGGATTTTCACAATTTCGCCCAAATTATTATTTGCTCCGATAAATGGATTCGATGGTTTTATTTACCGCAAAAATGTGGCAGCAAACACTGGTTATTATCATTAGCCTCAATTAAATATTCAAAAATGTTTTATCAGAAAAAAAATTCTGAACACTGTTATAAATAACGTATTTTCTTCTGTTTCAGGAATTTCAACATTCGAGAATTGATTAAGGTAATTAAATTTAAAATATACAAATATTTTGGTTTATGTAGTTACTTCGTGATATAGAGTTGTATTCGCGTGTAACAACAACGATGAATGTGATTGCTATACTACTTAGCTTAGCTTTTTTGATTTATTTGCAATTACTGTTTTTTATTGTACAGTGGAAACTGCGAGAGTTGGCCACCTACGTGCAAATAATTTTGGCCAACTTTAGCAGGTGGCCAACTTATAAGGGGATCAATTTTTTTTTTAAATTCACATTGAAATAAAAAACACTTATTTTAGTCTTGTAAACTTCGCATTTGGAAGTTATTGAAATGGTTTTAATTCAAAATGAGGTCCCTACAGTCAGAATTGATTGTTTTTATGTCTGTGTTTACGTTCGTGAACTTTTCTTATATCTTGTGAACAAATAATGATATGTCGAATCCAGACCAATCGCTTTGACACACACTTACATAAGAACATCTCATAAGGTTTGCAAAAAAATTGGTATCTTTGCAGTGTGGGTAAACCAGTCGCACTCAGCCTTTTTTATTTTAATCTATTTTATTTAAATACATAGTTGCAATGCATGTTCAAAACTTACAGCTTATGAACATTATGTACGTAGGTATGTGTTCATAATAAAAACAAGGAAAAAATCCTTCTGGACAAGTTTCGCAGGTTAGTTAACTTGAGCGGTGAGCTAAAAGACGAAGATTTGCGGCCAAGTTCCAAGATAGCCAGGTGGACAACATAACACAGGTATTTTGAAAAAATATATTGTACCGGATTTTATTGATGCCATTATATATAGGCCAATTTTCGCGGGTGGCCAACTTGACAGGTTTGACTGTATTAAAATAAGAATTAAAAGAAAAAAATGGTTGAACTTTGTGAGCTTTTCTAAAATAATTCTGTACTATCACAACTCGTAATAGAATCGAATAGAATAAAAAATTGAATCAGTTCTTAAAATATATAAATGCAGTCATGCGTATAAATTTAAGACCACCTAAGTTTTTCATGAAAGTTTTATCTTTTGATCATCATAATTTTTACAAACCATCAGAGAGGAAAACAGTTTTTGGCAGAATTAACTATTGAAAGGTCTTTATTATTTTCCCATGCATTGATTTTAGTTTCGGTAGCAAGAACACAAGAAATTTAAATAATTGCCTCGGGGTACCCGCGTAACTACATATAAGACCACTTCGTCGCTGTGCTCTCCAATCAACTTTTCGAAAAAAACTGGAACTCGAGTATCTGCTGGTCATATTCGAAAAATTTGTTGCAAAATCAATTTAAAATCCCGCAGTGTCGTTAAAAAACCCTTCCTGTCCCGAAGACATGTTATGGCAAGGCTGGCTTGGTGCTTAAGCCGCAGAAACTAAGGTATTCAAAAATGTTCAACGCTACTTGCTTTAATTTAATAAGAAGATGTTTTACTCGTGCAGTAACTTTCTCCTTGGTTCTCCTTTGCCTATATCCCTCACAACTGTGTTCTTTAATTGTTTGAATAACACAGGTCTTCTTTATTTGAAACTGGTTAGCAATCGCACGCTGCCACAAACCTTTATTATCAAATGCGGTCACCTGTAAATTGGAAGGATGCTTGATTGGAATCCTTACTAGTGTAAAGACTGGAAAAATACGGAAATTAACTGCCACAACTTCATTTTGTTCACTGATTTTCTTGCCATTTTAAAAATGTCCGTTACTCACCAATAAATCAAATTTAAATGCACCCAGACCGAATACTTTAGCGAACTCAGCTCTATGAAGTCTAGTCAGAGCAAACCAGACCATTCTATACATTTTTATTATAAGTTTTATGAACACGGCGAAGTGGTCTTATAGTAATATGCGGGTACCCCGAGGCAATTATTTAAATTTCTTGTGTTCTTGCTAACAAAAATTAAATCAATGTATGGACAAATAATAAGGGCCATTCAATAATTAATTCTGCCAAAAAATGTTTTCCTCTCTGATGGTTTGAAATTATGAGGATCAAAAGATAAAACTTTCATGAAAAACTTAGGTGGCCTTAAAGTTATACGCATGACTGTACTTTCTGTTACTTGCGCATGAAATTGATTACAAGGCGACTAATCAATGAGTAGAATTTATCTCCAAAAACGCCTTGGGCAAATAGTTATATCTACAGTATATTCGAACATATTTTAGAGTCTAAATTAAAAGTTTAATTATAAGCATTCAATATGGCGGATCCAAAATAAAGGGCACTTCAAACTAAATTACGTTGAAAACAAAAATTTTGTTACTTTGATGTAGTGGTATTTGATTCAAATCTCACAA
The DNA here is from genome assembly GCA_951509405.1 of Machimus rusticus. Taxonomy (NCBI): domain Eukaryota; kingdom Metazoa; phylum Arthropoda; class Insecta; order Diptera; family Asilidae; genus Machimus; species Machimus rusticus. The sequence continues at coordinate 17,548,851 of OX608050.1, read as the reverse complement.
AAAGAAGTTTGAAGATTATAAAATAAATAATTTCATACATATCTCATGTAGAAAAATAAAAAATATGGCGATATTTTGAGGTGAACTTTGAATGACGGTGATTGTCACGGCATATTATCTACCATATAAAGACACACAAGGTAAATATTATATTATCACTTGAAAAGAAATTTCGAGCTATATAAAGTTGATTTATAAAATGTTTACTGTTTTGTGAAGAGCTTTTAGTATCCATCGCCGAAAAGAGTCCAAAAAAGCGAACACTGAATTTTTAACAATTTATGTAAGTTTGCTTTCGGTAAGCAATTTTAAAATGTCTTCGTTCCCTGCATACTTGAGGAGATACTTTAATTATCTCAAATCCTTATTTAGCTTGCTGTTTGTTCTTGGAATGCTGTTTTACGGTTTAAAAACAAATTAAGTAATTTTATTGAATAAAGGAAGATTCCTAAAGCAGTATATTTGCTGTATTTTCGTACTTGTAAAAGTAAATAAAATTAAAGCCATAAAATCCCACACATTCCGAATAATTACAGGGCTTTCATTACTTACAATCTCCTCCGGCAACCTGGAATCTTGGAATTTCTTGTAATAGTCCATTGCTTAAATTTTCGAGTCGAGGAAAATCGACAGCCCACGTTTACTTTGGTACTTTCAAGTTGACCTAGCGTTAATAATATGCTGAGATGTGGGTAGGAAGCGGCGGCATTTGCGTAAGCCGTCGGATCAAAAAATTGAATGAATTTATTAAGCTTTAGTAAACATTTCTTTTGTCGGGCATTAAATAAGAATTTTTAAGCTTCAAATTATTTCGAACTTCAAATAAAAATTATTTTAGTTCTTTAAAATCAAATAAAATTCTAGCCCTTCGGCCGTGCTCCGCGCCCCAAGTCATCATTCTCCAAAAAGTATTTTACTTGTAAATCCTCTTAAAATAGAAACCTTGTCCACCATAAAATAAAAGGCCTCTTTAGGTACGGCTGAAGTGATAAACTAATGAGATCTAAAATTGAGCAGGGGATTTTACACATTTTGCCACTAAGAAAAGGTTTTTAGATCAACTTCAATTTTATGGATTTCGATATAATATCTAAAAGGGCAATCAACATTTTGAAGCCTTCATTTTACCAAATTCAAAACCCTTGTTATATTCTAGCAACTAATACTACGTTTCTATCTAAAGCTGCTCACGGATCGTTAAAGTATATCCAGGTGTTAAGGGAGGTATAAAATGTGATCTGTAATCTTTTCTTAAAAATTTATCAAAAGCAATACTATAGAATTTGTTTATATATCTGCAAATGCTGAATTTCAGTTCTGTGGTAGTTTCATTTTCGAATTGATCAATTCCGCAAAATGTTATGTTAGCAGCGATTCCATTTTCACAATATCCGGCATTTGCAAATACAATAACGCTTGAGGAACATTTATTTGAATATTTGAATTTTGAACGTGGACAGAGCTTAGTTTTGTTACGTAATTCTCTTGTTGAATGCGAATGAGGCCTCGGCTCTCCTAACATTGAGCTCAACTGAAAATTCTGCTAGCACCATCGCCATCATATTCCCTGTTAACATAAGCACTTAAGACTTCATAATCCACTCCATCCGGCAGTCTATGAAGGATATTGTCACCATGCCGAATGCATACATACTAATACATTAAATGCTCAACTTAAACATATAAATAGCATAAACCCATTTTCTCGTTTGGACATTCTCCTCTGATATTTGTTCTTTGGGGAAGGGACGTAATACTGGTGAGGATATTCTCGGATGTAAGACACCACTCAGTTCAATTCCAGAGGGACTATGTTTTTGGTTGAAACTAGAATTTGCACAATAATTTCTGGTAGGGAATACGTTCTTAGTCTGAAATTATTCCTTAAAATAATACCGAAAAGCTGAAAAGGTAATTTTGCTTGTATGCTTAATCTTTCGAACATAAGTATTTGCTATATAACTTATTTTCCAGTAAGCCTTACGGAGAATCGTTTTCATTATATTGGTAGATTTAGTTCGTCATTTTCAATAGAATCGGTCGGAATTAATTCTACATACTTACATATGTATTTCGGAACGTAGAAAATTTAAATACAATTTGGAGCTTTAATTAAAAGTAATTTACTTTTTTCCCACTACTTTCTGAGCACATTATGTATTTCAATGAATCTATATGACATAAGTAGTTATCTCATTTACAAATATTTGATGTAAAAAAAAATAAAAAAAACTTTTAAGTAAAACGATTTTATATTCGTTATTAATTTGCACTTTACGGTATAAAATAACTTTTGAACCATTTTGCACTATGTATATCGTGCCATAATCTGGTATATCAATCTACCTACCTAAAACATAAGAAAAAATGTTTCAGTAAATGTATACAGATTTTAAATTTATTTGTTCAATAATTTTATATGGTTATAAAATTGTGGGCGCATAAAATAGCTGACTTATTATGTAATTTAGTGTGTTCTTCTGAGTATCTAATTAAACCCATTTAGTGATCACATCTTTGAGTTATACACAATCAAGCGTTTTACAGACAAAATAACAATGATTTGAAGTGATCTGCCGCCCATGTTGAACTTTCTACGTAGGTACTTTTCTAAGATGGATTTGTAAAGCTCGAGTCGTTTACGATAATTTTTGTCTGGGGTATGATTCGATGAGAGGGAAAGAAGTTATGTTTGATTGAAAAAAGGGCTATATTCCCTTATACCCTGATATGAATTCCATGTTGACTGGCGCAACATTTTTAACTCGTGTTGAATTTACTCAACCCCCCATTTTTGAAGATGCTGAACACTATAAAAATGTCTGCTGCCACCCCCGAGGCCTGAAACTACCCCTTCTATAAAAGCGTAGACAGCACTTTAGAATGAGGTGTAAAATCCAATGTAACGAACATTTGTCGGTCGGTACTTCCGCGAACTCGGCAGGCTCCGACCGCACTTGGCTCACAGGAATCGAGCCTCATCCCTGTCTCCGCCTCAGATTCTGACTTCAGTATTTCCCTCAACAAAGTTGACCGAAAAACATGTAGATAATTATTTCTTTTGCCAAACTAACTTAAAAAATTATGAAAAATCCTTTATAAGCGAGATCAAATTGAGGCTGAAATCTAATCTCGCAGGCAGACAACTTAATAACAATTCATTTTAATATTTGAATGAATATGGCGCAATCCCGATAAATGCAATCCACTGCATAACACTTTCTTCTTCATATTAAATTGATTGTTTTTGAAAAAATGCAAAGCAGACAAAATTAATAGCAAAAAACTAAATTAAAATCAGCTGTTCCAATAGTTTAATGATGATCAACAGTTGGCTACGGCAATTTGTGTCGTATCTTAAACATCTTAAACATAATTGTGCCGAATTTTTTAGCATTTTAATGGCATGACTTGTGTAAAAGGTTTGGGCCCAGTTTAAAAATTATCTGGATTTCCATATGCCAGTTCCCGATCTAGATTCTATATGTCAGTGATGATTTTCACCTCAGTCAAAAGCCTCAAAACCCAGGTAGGAATATGTGGAGAAAAGGGGCTTCGCTCCGATTTCGATGAAATTGCCCAGTACCCTTCCATTTGCCCTAAAATGGAAGGATCTGAAGGAATTTTGCGGCGATTGGCTATATATTCGCCAATATTTAATTTTTAAGTTTTGAAATTTCCAACAATTATTAGTTGAATATTTCCACTGCAAAATTCCGTTTTATCCGCATAATTTCAACAAAATTAGAAATACAACGACCCTCCACTACACTAAACTTTCTTATTTTTCGTTTATAAACAAAACAAAGCACTCCAAAAGCTAAAAAAACACTAATAATTATAAATCAAAACAAACGAAGTCACTTTTCACGCCGTTGTCCGCCATTACACTTTGCCTTTCTTGTTGTTTCCCCTTCGCTGGTCAGAGCAATGTCATATGGGTCCGTTAATTTTCAGAGTGCAAATGTAAAAAGTTAGAATAATATCAAAAAAATGTTTATATTTGTGAATTACATTTCTCAAATTTTTTAATTACGTTTTTAATTCACTATAAGTGATTGTTGTGTTAGCTTCTTATTCAAGACCTCTTTCTAGTACGTTTCAAATGCCCAAAAATATAAATAGGTACCTTGAGGTGTCTGTAATAATGTTTTTTTGTTCCCCTGATTTTTGTGTAAATCAAATTATTTTTAATGTCACCGTCACTGTCTCTGTTCATTTACGCAATGTAATGTGTAAAATTAATTCACTTAAGAAATCCTGTGTATCTATGTAATTGGTTAAGAATAAATTAAATACAATAACGCTACAAATTACCGCAACTGAAAGCTCAAGCACACCTAAAAGCGCGAATAATTTGATTATTTAAACGTCATAAATTATTATTATTTTCATGTTATTTTCACCACTTAAGATTTGCTATGTATATATTTTTGCATCCTCGGAGAGTCCTACTTGCACTTTAAAAATTAATTAAAAGCTGTGACGACCAGAATCCATTTGGGCCCAGATAAACTGGTAAAGTACCAACTCTTTCCGAAGTGTTAGATGTAATTAAGACTTTTCATTAATTCACCTCTAACATTAAACTCTTGCCGGGTAGTAATTAGGCGCGATGTTTAAACACCTGAGAACACTTTTTTGCGTATAATCGTTTCTCTCCATCTTCTGGCGGCGGCGAAAAGTAATTACCACGGGGTGCTGAGCCAAAAACGCGACGAAAATCTTATAATGATATTTATGGTCTCACTGAGTGACGGCGACAACAGATGAGCATCTGTGTGGCCATATTGTACTAAAGGGGACCCATAAAATGCCCGCTGAGATGTCGAATTCTGTCAGGCGATGAGATGGCGATAAATCCAAGAAAGACGACTATCCGCGAAAACAAAGCGCTTTGTAACCTTCTTGATTGCTTTCGTATAGTGAAAAGAGGCGCGGTTCACCCTGTCTTCGGGCGCCAATGGCATAAATTTACGGAGCTAATACTTTACCAAGAATATGTGAGTCAGACTGCGGAGGTTCCTACCTAGAGGATATATCGCTCGTCAGCTACGCGGCAACATTATCTCTATCTGTTCGACACATGCCATGCAAATTTATGAGCGAACTGGAACCCCCGGCTCGAACTTCCACTAGTTCTTACTTTTTAGTGGCAGCCCTGTGCCTGTCCGCTCCAAATCGGACTGGAGCAAACCCAGATGCCGAGCCAGAACATATGCTGGGTTTGAGATTTCAACGGTGCCCCACTTTTGGTTCCGGTCGACACGGCTTTTACCAAGTTGAAAAATGACACCACCTACTCAGGTCTGGTCTGCTTTTCAAGGCGAATAAAGTACGAGACTTGTCAAATCATACATGCTGGCTTTGAACCGTGAGAGAGGTGTTCCCCCGGTAAAATTTTTTTTAATCTTGCTGGCGTTGTTCGATTAAATTGCAATCGCCAGTGGGTCGGGAATTGTCCCAGTTACGCGATTTAAAGAGGTATTATATTTGCGAATTAGGCATTCGATGTGACAGCACAAACGATGGATTTAAAGATGTTTCATTCAATTATCCTCATTCATACCTCAGCGCCGGCGACAGATTACCTACCGCTTAATTCCTCCAAGAATAAGAATTAATGTCAGTCCACCCACTCCCATTTGCTTTAGTAGAAACGAACCTTTTATTACGTTTACGAATTACGATGCTTACCAAATTGCCATCTATCGTTTGCGATACTTAAAGATATTGTGAGATATTACAATGTTATACATATACATATGGTAGTATATAAATTGCAACATTTTTTCATAATCTAGTCCGGATCAGATTAAGTAAGAGAGAGAGAGAGAAAAAAAAATTATTGAAATTGAATATTAAGGAAGGAGTAACGACAACTTGTTTCGATTATTAAAAAAAAATTTAAGAGATTTGGAAAAAGAAAATACATAGAAATTTAAAAAACTCAGAAATATCGCAATTAATACTTTCACACCCGTTTCACAAAAGTTTTTTTCTTTACCGCGGGCACTTCGCAATAAGATCTTATCATCTGTCGCCGAACTATAAACAGCTTATGACACCAACGCAGGGTCACCGATAGTGTTTGACGTAAAATTGCTAATGATCTTAATCTGAAAAGAAGACCAAGTTTAAATGATCACAACTACATATATTTCTGTTTTTTTAAGATTTCTTCTTTGTATTGACAAAAGAAAGTAAAGAAATTAAATAAAACTGACAATAGTCGTACTAATAAAGAGTCCTGTGAAACAAAAGTCCAACATGGTATGCAATAAAATATTCCCACATTGTTTTCTTAAGAAAAAGCTACATACTTATGTTCTAACTTCATGTATGAATTCTTTACCAGATAAAGCTTGATCTTGTAATATTCATCTAATTAACATAATAACTATTAACAATTGAAGAACAACAATTAATTTTTCCATTTCTATTTAATTTATGAACGTTTTTGTATGTGTCAACTGTTGTTGAATAGGGTATTCCACTCTGTTTTAAAAAGTGCTTCAAAATGTTGATTTTGCTATTAAAAAGCCACAAAAAATTATATTTCGGCAAAATAAACACGTTTTCTTGCCATAAAATTAAATTAAATTTTAAACCTTTTTTATCCCGTCAAAAACGCTGTCAGCCATTTTCGTGACGTAATATTGGTAAAAGCAACAGTCGGGTATGTACCACCGGCACTCTTTCAACGTTGACAGCTCGAAATATTTGGTGTTTTTTGGGAAAATAATGAATTACAATCGCTATCATTGGTGTGTAGTGTCTAGTTGTAGAAATACTAGCATTAAAACTCCAGGAAAGTTGTTTATCAAAGTGCCAGATGATATTGAAAGGAGAAATATGCAAAGAACTTTGCAACCATCATTGAATCAATTTTTGGCAGATTCGTACTATCTGCTTTTACAAAACCGGTTTGCATTTTAATAAATAAATATAGTTACAAATAAAATGCACTGACGAAGGAACACAATTATTACTCCTTGAAGTAAAAGTTGAGAGATATGTACCAGCTGTTTACACTGAACTGACAGTTGTTGCCTGTATGACGTCACGCGATGGCGGCTCGTGTTTTAGGTCACGTGATATACAGAGTAGAAATTACGACTTTTAATTTTAATATTATAAAACAATAACGTGCTTTTATGACTCAAAATCAGAATATTTAAGTATATTTCTACATAAATTTTAATTTTTATCTAATTTCATAATTTATTTTTGACTAAGGCAACTACCCTATTAACCTTATCCTATAAAAACGTAATTAGTGTAAATATAAATGATTGATAATAAGTTTATTGCTGCACATACATATAAATAGCGACCACCCTAAGTTGTTTTCCAATTTTTGTAAAGATTGCTTAGTGTGAAGTGTGAAGCAGCCACTTCTGAACGGAAGCTCCTCAATCACTAATCAATCAATAATAAGTATACTCCTATCCCTTAAATTATTATTTTCAATAATAAATAATTACAATGATAACTTTTGCATTGTTTAGATTGTAGTCAATAATATTAATTAATCAACGAATCTGGTCTTTTCTTTTAATAAGTATCTAATAGTTACAGTACAGTGCTCGTTTTTGTACTTGGTAGAATTTCGTTATTTTGTTTTTAAGATATTATCATATGAAGAGAATTTTTATTTTGTATTTATATACTGCACAATATAGAGAGTAGGTATATGTATTTAGAATAAATAAATCGTTCTTTTCTTTTTACATTTTCTACACTTAAAGCGCAAATGTATTTTTTATGGTTGTCCAGTTTTTCGTGGTAGTCACTGCATCTGATTATCCATTTTGTATTCAAAAATTATATGTTATATAATATTAATTCTTAGTCAATAAATGAAACCTATTGATGAAATTTCTCTTTCTTTTTTTTTTCTATATACAGTAAAACCTGTCAAGTTGGCCACCCTCGAAAATTATTATGTATAATGGAATCAATAAAATCCGGCACAAAATATTCCTAAAATACCTGTGTATGCTGTCTATCTTGGAACTTGGCCGGAAATTTTCTTCTTTTAGTTCAACGCTCATGTTAACTAACCTGCGAAATTTACCCACAAGGATTTTTTTTATTTACGAACACATATGCACCTAACGTTCATGTTCATAAGCTGTGAATTTTGAGTACGCATTGTCTGTATGTAATTTATTAAAAATTTAATTTCTGGTTTTGAAGATCGTCATTTGGGTTCTGTTTGTTTTTTATTTAGATACTAACTGAGTAACCCGGTTTCACCCAGTGTATCATTAATAATACTTCGTTAAATACTTCAAAAAAGCTCAATATTCAGATTATAAAGTTTAGGAGTGTTACTGAAATCTTTGGATTTGATCCATCCAAACCGTATATTGCTACCACGGTCAATCTCAAAAGGGCTCATAATCTATTCTATACTTATATATAAATCACGTGAATAAAAAGTACCCCATATCTTAAGTCGCGATACTTAGTGCTTTCACTTAAAAAATGATGATTTTCAAGCTTTAAGTAGTGATTGAGCAGCAAATATGTATATTGAGTCCGCCATTTTGAATTTCCAAACTTTGATAGCAGCTTCGAAATTAGTGTCACCGATTTTTCTTTATATTAATTGACATGAAAACCCTTTCAATTTCCAAAAAATCAGGCGCTATATTGAGTCCGCCATTTTAAATTTCAAAATTCTCATAACAGATTCGAATTTAGTAGCCTCAAAGTACCCTTGGTACTAATTTTGATTTCAAGTTTCAAATGTATATTCGCAATCAGAACATTCAAAAATATCTAGATACCAATTTTCATAGCAATCCCTTGAAATTCGCAATTTTTGGCCGCAATCTTGGCCCCGCCGTTTTGAAACCCGTGAATAAAAAGTAGTTTATATGTTAAGTCGGGATGTGCATTGCCTTCATTTAAAAAATGAAAATGATCGGATCAAGCGTTAAGGCGTGATTGAGTAACAAACATATGGGGTCCGCTATTTTGAATTTCCATATTTTAATAGTAAACTCGCATTTGTGGTGTCCAGATACCTATTTATAGTACCCATTTTCAATTAAATTTGTTGAAGTTCAAAATTTGCCGGTCACCATATTGGATCCGCCATCTTGAATTTCAAAATTCCGAGCATGGACTCGCAATCAGGAGTTCCAAAAACCCCCAGATATAAATTTTCATGGCAATCCTTTGAAATTTACAATTTTGGCCGCCATCTTTCGTCCGCCATTTTAAAATCCGCAAATAAAAAGTAGCCTATATGTTGCACCGGAATATGTACTGTCTTCACTCCAAAAATGAAAATGATCGGACCAAGCGTTCAGGCGTGATTGAGCAACAAACAAACAAACAAACGAACTTTCGATTTTATATATACACTAGCTGAGTAACCCGGTTTCACCCGGTGTATCATAAACACTACTTAGTTTAAATACTCAGTATTCAGATAATAAAGTTTAGTAGTACTAAAATCTTTGGATGTGATTCACCCAAAACGCATTTTGTACCACGGTCCATATCAGAAGGGCTCATAATCTATTGTATACCTACTTACATATACATATGTATATTCCCGTTGTTAAGTGTTAAATAAGTGATTAAGTGTATTAAATTTTGTTCGCTATTTCATCGTTGCCGTATTGAAAACATTAAAGCTGCAAATCTTACGTTGATTGCCTATTCCTTATAAAAATTATAGTTTGGCTATATGTTTTGTTACACTTGTGAATATTTAATAAATTATTGGTTCATATTGGGTCCGACATTTTGAATTTCGAAATTCAGATAATAGATTCGAATTTAGTAGCTTCAAAGTACCCTTGATATTGATTTTCATTTAAATTCGTTGAAATTCGGAAATTGTAGTTGTCATATTTGATCCACCATCTTGAATTTTTAAGTATCAAAAGTATATTCGAAATCAGGACCTTCAAAAATCCGTAGACACCACTTTTCGTGGCAATCCCTTGAAATTTACAATTTTCATCCGCCATCTTGGACGCGCCATTCTGGGTCCCGTGAGTATAAAGTAGTCTATGTCTTAGATAAGAATATGTAATGTCTTCATTAAAAAAACGAAAATAATCGGACCAAACGTTCAGGCGTGATTGAGCAACAAACATATTAGCTCGACCATTTTGAACTTCCAAATTTTGTTAGCAGATTCGAAGTTAGTGCTACTGATTTTCTTCTGCACTAATTGGCATGAAAATTCTTTTGATTCCTAAAAAATCAGTCACCTCATTAGGTCCGCCATTTTGAATTTCTAAATTCTGATAATTGATTCGAATTTAATGTCCTCAAAGTACCCTTGGTACAAATTTTCACTTAAACTCCTTGAATTTGGAAATTTTGGGTTGCCATATTTGATCCGCCATTTAGAATTTTTAAATTTCGAAAGTATGCATATTCGCAATCAGGACCTTCAAAAATCCCCAGATACCAATTTTCATCGGATTTCCTTGAAATTTACAATTTTTGGCCGCCATCTTGGGCCCGCCATTTGGAATCCCGTGAATAAAAAGTAGCCTATGTCTTAGGTCGCAATATGTAGTGCCTTCACTTCAAACATGGAAATGATTGGACCAAGCGTTAAGGTGTGATTGAGCAACAAACATAGTGGGCCCGCCATTTTCAACTTCCAAATTTTGTTAGTAGATTCGAAATTACTGGCCTCAGGATACCTATAGTACCAATTTTCAATTAAATTCGTTGAAGTTGTAAAATTGTTAGTCGCCATATTGGATCCGCCATTTTGAATTTCCAAATTTCGAGCATAGATTCGCAATCAGGAGGTCCGAAAACCCCCAAATATAAATTTTCACGGCAATCTTTTGATATTTAAAAGTTTTGGCCGCCATCTTGGATCCGCCATTTTGAAATCCGCGAATAAAAAGTAGCCTATATGTTAGGCCGGAATATGTAGTGTCTTCACTCCAAAAATGAAAATGATCGGACCAAGCGTTTAGGCGTGATTGAGCAACAAACAAACAAACGAACAAACGAACAAACGAACAAACAAACAAACCAACTTTCGATTTTATATATATATAGGGATATATAGAGATTTGTTTTTGTTAAACATTCGAATTTTGATCATTGATCATCAATGAAATAAGTTTATCATTATTGTTATGAGGCTAAGTGCGATTGGTCTACCCACACTGCCAACATTCCATTTAGCGCAAATTCAAATTTTTTGCAACCCTTATCTGGTGTTCATATGTAATTGTGCATCAAAAGGAATCGGTCCGGACATCATAAGATGTGCGAAAGCTTTTACAAAACGATGGATGCTAACTGTAGGAACCTCAGAACGTGAAGATATATCAACATTTTCAATTAAAAAAACATTACCCTCCGTCTGAGTCAGTCGGGTAAAAAATGGTATCTAAAATAAGTGTTGTTTATTTCAATGTGAGCTTAAAAAAATTGATCACCTTACAAGATGGCCATCTGCTTTTGGGAAAAATTATTTGCACTGAAGGTGGTCAACTTTCGCAGTTTTCACTGTACATACATATATGTATTTACAGTACAGTGCCAAAAAATTATAACCACCAACATTTATACTTCCATACTTTATTTTGAGAAAAACTTTATTATATTTGTGCGCGTTTAAGATAAAAGTGAAATTAAGGGTAAATTCACATATTTTGCAAATTAATATTTCTAGTATATCGCCATTATTTTTAATAACACTTGTTAATCTCCGCGACTTTCTTCAGTGCAAATATTTATGCTTTCGGCGTTAAGTGAAATGGTATTCCATGTAATACTTCTTGGAAACATGAAAATTTGTTTATTGATATTTATATTTGATAGAACTGGAATAAATGAATGGGGGCATACTTTTGCATATTGCATATTGGTTTGTAACGTAATGATTACTTATTCTTCAAACAGTGATGACAAAGGAGAAAAGATTGCAACTGTGCAAGGAAATGTTAATCTGTTTGATTTTTTGCGAGAAAAATGTAATCAGAGTCGCCACCCTGAAGATTATTCATTTAAAGTTCGGTCTATCCTTTCATAATGATGCTTTCCGTTCAATTTCAGCGAGGAATACTTTTAGCGTAAATGTTCTTCATTTATCACCTGTCAGTGATCCGGAAAGCTAATAGGTTTCAATATAATACATATATACTGTTTAAAACCTAACTTACATTTTAAACGGGGATTTGAAGTAAACATAAGTTGAAAAGAAAATTCCGTCTGCTCTGACTATGCCATTTTTCGTTAACTAAACAACTAAAGGGCAAATGCCGAAAGTGAAAATTCATTCGTTCCTGAAGAATAAGAATGAGTAAAGATTTTTGTCTCCCTAATCTGAGTAAAGCCACACATATTGTAAGGAGCTCTGTTAACGTGGTAGGTGTTCATGCAGAACTAAACCGAACTTTTACGTTCTGCGAGCCGTGGCTAATCCCCAGCTGGGTGCCAAAACAAGCTAAATTGACAAGCCCGAGGCATTGATGGAACGGAACTGATGCTTTGATGCTTTTCGCTGAGCCCAGACACCGACGGTGCTGGATTTCTGGATTTCTGGATATGAAATTAGTTACGCCCAAGGAATCCACTCTAGTCATTCCCGGGGCGCGCTGGTGCATATTGTGAAATTTGTCACATTAGCACCCTCCTCGCATGGGATATATGTATATTCCGTGTTCCGACATATACTTAATTTAACGACTCTGCGAAAACCACTGCGACGTGTCAAAATAAATGAGCGCTTCCGGATTGACGCCTAATTCATGGCCCCAACATTTTCAGTCCGCCGCTGGGCCAGGCTGTAAATTAACTCCGACTCTCTAAGGGTCTGGCTAATTCGAGGAACAGGTTTTAGCGCTCGAAACTCTCCGTCGCCCCGTCGGTGACTAGTTATCACCTTATCTAGTCATAGACATGCAGCACCGCATTTACATGGCAAGACTTTTCTTTTGTAGCCCGTACGTAGGTGGAATCCCCGTTCCTTGGGTAATTGATTAATGGCGCCCCCATCACTTATATCACTTTACTCTACTGGACTGCATCTCTTGGCCAAACGCGATTAAATTTGTTGCAGGTCTTCAGTATGATGATAAGCGCATTCCTTTGTCACATGTCACCATAAATCAGGTTGATTGAACTTCAGACGCAATTACCCGTCATTGAATTTGTGATTGAGTGTACACCGGGTCCGATTCTACAACTTTGCGACCCGAGTAGGTGGTAAAACGGACATTCAGATCCAATGCCTTGATATTCGATAATACCCGGCTGAAAGTCAGGAGGTGAGCACTTCAAGGGCAATTGAGATTGAGACGAGCTCAGCACTCCATGTGACTGCGAAGCATATCAAGGAAGCATAAAATAATTTCAAACGACAACAGTCTGCTATTTGCCGTTTTACGACCAGATAGGAATAGCGAGTTCCGCATTGCGTCGAAATCGAATCTTCTAAGAATTCGTAGGCAGATATCAACTATTTTATAGCGATTTAAACCTTTAAGATTGGGTCTCTACTTGGGAATATTTGAAAAATGCTATTTTTTTTCTTAAAAAACCCGATCATCAGCCGGGATCCAGAACTCATGATCATAAAGTGAAGCGAATTCTCCTCTATGCGGGTGAGAAGAAGCGAATTTTATATGCTTAAATTACACCCATTTTTTTATGTTTGTCGTGTACTATAAATTTATTCATCCCCAAACCCGCTCTTACAGCACCTGCTAAAATAGGTCGAGTTATTGACAGTTTTTCAATAACGAACAAATCGATTTTCCCTCTGAACAGAAGACACACTTCAATTTTGTTTTGCGCACTTTCAATAACTTTTTATTTTTGCCCTGCCACTTGTGAAATTTGAAATTTGAATCAGTCTGCAAGGATGTTTTGTATTTGGTTTCAGTTTGCTCTTCGTTAACAGCATTGAAAATGAATGCTAGTCGTGCAACATATTTCTGAGGAATTAAACATGATCTGGTTTGCTGTCATAATTGCTTGTCATAATTTATGCGTGATTTACTAGACATGACGATTAATTAAAGATATTCACTCGTTCGTATTGCATGTTGCTTCCTATAGAATGTTGTTTCCGCTTCAGCGAAATATTCTTTTATAGTTTGGAAATTGTTTGCAGCTTCTAACAATTTAAAAAGTTTTATAACTTGAATGGAATGTGAAGGAAAGCAGTTTGAAATCTGGAATTACCCTTACATAAAAGTTTATTTTTCAGTTAAATTAAAGCAAAAAAGTAAAGTGGATATTCACTGCACAAATGTATTAAATCAAGTATACTCAGTTTACTTTATTCATTCGATTTTCTTGACTTTTATATTATTTGGTGAATTGGTTTTCGGTTGCGGTAAAACAATAATTATGTAGGTACATATATGATTCAATCTTATACGCCAGTTGTTTAAAATGTTCCTCAAAAGAATCTTGATACAAGTACCTATTAATGGTTTAGCCTGAATATGGTGGTAAACCCAACATTTAACTGAAACTACACTAAAGCCGCAATTGCGCTTTAACTAACATACACATTTAATTAAATGGAAATGCACTTTTCATGTTGTAAATTTTTCGAAACGTATGGTAAACCAGGTATCAAAAGTCTCATGCGGCAAATTGCCGAAAATATTAATATTTAAAAATGAAAATGAAAAATGATAAATCTTTGAGTACAATATAATTATCTATCTAACTACAATAGTAGATATTATGGCGTCAATAAAATTATAAAATGCGTGTTAAATTAAAGCAGCTCTGGCATACGGACAGAGTGATATATACCATTTTCAAGCAACATTTCACCTTTTCCGGCGCAAAAATATCTTTTTCCATTTCAAATGTATAAAAATCCATTTCAAAAGTGCTCTTTTTTATTTCAAAAGTACTGAATTTCAAAACATTAGTATCGAAATTTAACACGAAAGTGCTCATTATTCCAAATGCAAAGTATCGAATAATGAGCACTTTTGTGCTAAATTTCAATTACTAATGTTTTGCAATTCAGTACTTTTGAAATAAAAAAAAAACACTTTTGAAATGGATTTTTATACATTTGAAATGGAAAAAGATATTTTTGCGTGGGAAAAGGTGAAATGTTGCTTGAAAATGGTATAAAAAAGAAGTAACGTGAAAAAAACAAAATAATTTTGCTTGCAACATGAATCGTTTGATGATGATCGTCGATCGATATGATGATCTAAGGATGCCTGCTCCGTATACACAAATTGGAATTATTTCCATTAGATTTATTATAAATATTAGAGGACAAATAACCAGTTATGCGATTATAGTTTTGGAAAAAAATTCCATGGTGCTCACCAAACAATAAATTAAGAAGTATTGACAAAAATAAAGAGTAAAAAAAGTAAAATATAAAATGAAATAAAACCATTAAAGTGAGTGGCTTAGGAATTGCGAATAACATTAGATATATGCTGAAAGGTATTAGAAAGATAGAAATCAGTACATAAAATTTTAAATTTTCGTTATCTGTAATGTTTCGTTCGAAAGTTTTATCGTACAGATTTTAAACTTTTATGCTATTAATGCATTATTGACCGAAGACGTCATATGACATGTTCTGATAACAAAACTTTAATTGGTTATTACACTATCTAGTTATGACTATTCGAGATTCTTTTTGTTAAACTTTGAAGTAAAATCCCTGTGTTAACAAACTTTGAGTTGTTTTCCTAGTACTTTGGAAAATGTTGAATTTAATTATTTATATTATGATCTTAAACACCTGCACTTAAAACCTTTAACTATGGACGTGCGGTCTCACAGGCCGCGTGCAGTTTGTGATTCTCGTGCGTGAAAAGTACCTTTGATACTTATATCGTTAGATTTAGTTTAAAATAAATTCATTTTTCATTAAAATTACATCTTTTATTTACATTTAGTAACTCTTCTAAGGGATAAAAACAAAAAATGATACAATACTTACTCATCAAGATAGAAACCAGCCCGTAAAGACAGTGGTCTGTGAGGCCGCACGTCCATAGTAGTGTAACAAAAATGGAACGTCCATAGTTAAAGGTTGAATACTATCATTGTAAATTTATCACTTTTTAAATTATATACTTACGGTCTGAATAAATTATTCACAATTTCGCAAATTGATTTTCAAAGATTATCTAGGGTCAAAACAAATTCTCTGCCAGCAATATTCTTATTTAAAATAGAAGGTGTAAAATGTAACAGCGAGTTGTACTTAAAGAATCAATCGATTTAAGCCTCTGGGATAATGATTTACCTTCATTCTAACCTTCCTTTTTCGCCTGTACCTTTTTTAGTTTGCCTGCCATCAAATCAATATTTGAAGAGGGCAAGCAAACTTCAGCAAAGCACTTTAAAGAACCTTTGGACAAACGCCTAGAAAGGACCTT